>JAWWNH010000057.1:0-2400000 GCA_034641385.1 Darevskia mixta
GCACAACTGCCTCCGTTGTTCAAAATTGAGTGAAAAACCATATCAGGTTAGTAAATTCCTGTTCAAGAGATCAGATCTGTCTGGAATGATGCTTGTCTTGCTGGTGGTCCATATACTTCGTTTATTTAAATATATAAAAGGAAACACAATTTCTATTTATTTTACTTCAAGTTTTGTTTGGGGAGGGAAAAAGAACAATCCTGCTTTTGGGCTGAAAAAAGGCTCACACAGCATTCTTGCAAAATAAAAGGAAGAAGGAGAAGTTGCCCCTCAGGCTTGGCAATCTAAAAGACACAACACAAAAGGAAAGGAGATTGGGAGGGGAGGGGAGAATAAGAAAAGGTCGAGAGTTCGGGTTTTTTAGTTACAATTTCTGTGATAGGTCTACTCATTCGTTGAGAATTTGCTAGCGCCAGAATGGTTTGTGACTGAGCCTTTCGGCCATCACCTGTCTCCACGTGTCTCTTGTCGTGGGCTGCTACGTGCATCAACTATACTAATTCTTTGTGGATTTTTTTTGGGGGGGGGTAGGTGAGGTGAGGGTGGGTGGGTGGGGATCCCAGAATGCAAAACTGGGTTCTGGCCCCATGACTCACTCGATCACCTGTGAAGTGACTCCATGCACCTCCAGCCATGCCTGCCTGAGCGTCTGGATGTGCCTACCGTAAATAGAAAAACGCAGCCACAACTTTGGTACCACATGCTCTGAAGACATGATGCCATTTATTTCCACACTGGGGTGCAGCTACCGGTAGAAGCTGGAGGAACAGAGATGCAGGCTAGCTCTGAGCTGGAACCTACAGCTAAAATCTAACAGGGAAGCGACAACGTTAAAGCTGGTGAACCCCTCCATCCTATGCTCAGGTTGCTTTGAGGTTTGGTTTTTTTCTGGCAATCAATATTATGAACTGAATAATGAAAAACAAAAACTATATATCCTCAAGTCAATGCAGTCTTCATTTATGTTCATTCCAAAGAACGACACTCTGGAACAGTGTAGGCATCTGTCGAAACAAAATTAAAAAATTCCTTCCAATAGCACCTTAAAGGTAAAGGGACCCCTGACCATTAGGTCCCAGTCGTGTCCGACTGGGGTTGCGGCGCTCATCTCGCTTTATTGGCCGAGAGCCGGCATACAGCTTCCAGGTCATGTGGCCAGCATGACTAAGCCGCTTCTGGCGAACCAGAGCAACGCATGGAAACGCCGTTTACCTTCCGCGCTGCAGCGTGGTACCTATTTATCTACTTGCACTTTGACATGCTTTCGAACTGCTAGGTGGCAGGAGCAGGGAACCGAGCAACGGGAGCTCACCCCGTCGCAGGGATTCGAACCGCCAACCTTGTGATCAGCAAGCCCTAGGCTCTGTGGTTTAACCCACAGCGCCACCTGTGGGTTTAACTAAGCACACCCTTAGAAACCAACTAAGTTTGTAGGCATCTGTGAAAACTTTCCCTGCTTGGAATCTGGGGATGCACTCTATAATATAGACGATACAACTAAAAACGGAATTCTAGTAAGAATCTGTTTCTCTACCTGTAGGAGGCTTACTGGGAAACCCCTATAAGAACTTAAAAGGTTACCTGTCGGTTGGAGGAAGGAAACGGAGATCAACCACGGTCAGAGTCTGAGCAAAGTGGCTATTAAGACTGATCTTTATTCAACTGTGTTGCAACAGGGTGGCTCACTCACCCCACGCAGGGAAGGAGGAGGAACCCAGAACAATGGTGTGGAAGCCCTTATATATGACTTTTGAACTTGCCCACCCTGTAGCTCGACCACCCCCCAAAACATCATGCATACATCACAGAAGGAGGTGGGGCTACAGCAGAAATACATCATAGGGGGACGGTCTACAACAGAAATCCTATCTGGCAGGATAGCTGTGATGATGGTCACTTGATTGCTTTATCTGGGCAGCCGGGCCATTCCTTTTTGAGATGCTAAATACTGTAGTTTCCTGAATCCAGGTCACAGGCTCACACCCTTAAGAGACAGGATTTGTGAGCAAAGAGACAATGGGGAGGTTTCCCCATTTCCTTCCTCACTGCAGAGAATTTTTGAGGTGGCTGGAAGAGTCAAAATGGCTTCAGGGATTGTTCTCCTGGGTACTATTTCAGACAGGACCCAGGGTGGCGCTGTGGGGTTAAAGCCACAGAGCCTAGGGGCTTGCCGATCAGAAGGTCGGCGGTTCGAATCCCCACGATGGGGTGAGCTCCCGTTGCTCGGTCCCAGCTCCTGCCCACCTAGCAGTTTGAAAGCACGTCAAAGTGCAAGTAGATAAATAGAGGTACCGCTCTGGCGGGAAGGTAAACAGCGTTTCCGTGTGCTGCTCTGGTTCGCCAGAAGCGGCTTAGTCCTGCTGGCCACATGACCCGGAAGCTGTACGCCGGCTCTCGGCCAATAAAACGAGATGAGTGCCGCAACCCCAGAGTCGTCTGCGACTGGACCTAATGGTCAGGGGTCCCTTTTACCTTTTTACCTTTAAGTATTTCAGGACACGTGGGTTGTTATTAGTACTTATGTATATGCTGTGCCTTGTACATTTATGAGAAGACGTGGTTTATATACTTATGTATATGCTTGCCTTGTACATTTATGAAAATATGATTTATATATATATGTGAGACCTTAAGATTCCTATAACACATCCTTGCAGGGGGAGCAGCATGGGGGGGGATGGCCCCACCTTCCTTATTCATGAGAAGCAGAGATATGCCAAATCCTTTTTCTAGGCTAAGTCTCATGAAAATAGCTGTTGTGAGTTCCTAATTGACATCAGGAAAGCAAACTCCTGTGTTGGGGTGGGGGAGGACAGCAACCCAGTTCCACTGAGGTGTCAAACCACGCATAGATTTCCTTTTGAAGAGCTGCTTCAAAGGAGAGCCGGGGTCTTGTGTGCAGGGATGAGACCTGATACTTGGCAAAGGCATAACAAGAAACGCTTTGGCAGCATAGAATCTGAAGAGTGGAAAGGGACCCGGGGGCCATGTAGACCAACCCCTATCGGGAAATCCTAATAGTGCCAGGTTCTCATTAGCCTCTCCCTGTATCTGGATGGGCGGGGGGGGGGGGGAGCGTAATCAGGGCTCTGGGATTTTGCACAAATGCTTTGCAGAATCCTGCCTTATAACCAGGGCCGGATTTAGGTTTGATGAGGCCCTAAGCTACTGAAGTTAATGGGGCCCTTTATATGTCCAGCTGTCCTTTGTCAACAACAAATTGTCACTGTTTTTTGTGTTGAATATATATATATGGACCTAATACAGGCATGTCCAAAGTCCGTTTGGGGGTCTAATCCGGCCCCTGTGGCAGTTTATTTCCTGGGGTAAAATCCTAAGAAAACAACCAGCAACTTCAATCCTGAAAAAAGGTCAACAACTCTAGTTGTTTTTCACTTCATCAAATCTGGCCCTCTGAAAAAAGTTTGGACACCACTGGCCTAATAGGTATCTAAAGTCATTTGCACATAACAAAATATATGATATTTTAGGGAGCAGGCTAGCAGGCGGGGCCCATCATAGGAGCCTACACAACACAAAACACTGTTGCTGTATGTAGGTTTTACTTTATTTGTTTTTTATCTTATATTTTGGAAATGTACATCCAGGTTTTTTTTTCCTTTAAATTTTTTGGGGGCCCCCAAGAGAGTGGGGCCCTAAGCTATAGCTTGTTTAGCTTATACGTTAATCCGGCACTGCTTATAAGTTTGGTGTTCTCTACTCCTGCTATGCCCTTGCCTTTCCTGGTCCCATGGAGAGGTTCTTCAGCAAAGACGAGCGATGCTTCATCTGTTACGGAGGGTGCCAAGTAATTTCAGACTCCCTGTTCTTGGGGAAAAGAGAGCCGGCAACGCACACGGAAGGAGCAGCAGCTGAATATTAATGCAGGAAGAAGCAAGGGTATCTGCAGGACAAGACCTCTGGTGTGTTCGGGTGAGACAGCGCTCAGGTGGGTACTTCAAGGTGGCATTAAGAATGTAAGAAGAGCCTGCTGGATCCGACCAGCAGCCCATCTTAGTCCAGCATCCTGTTCTCACTGGGGACAAGCAGATGCCTCAGTGGGGAAAACTGCAAGTAGACCAGAGCACAGGTCTCCTCCTCTCCTGTGGCTCCCAGCAATTGGAGTCATAGCTGTCAACCCTCCCTTTTTTTGCGGGAAACTCCCTTATTCCAATGCTCTTTCCCGCTGCTATCCCGGATTGTTGATATCCCTTAAATTTCCCGGTTTTCAAAGGAAGCAGCTCCTCTCCCTCCCTGCCGGCTAGGGAGGCTCCTCAGCTGCGTTGCTCGGCTGCCAATAAGGAGTCTGAGACCGACTGGGGGCGGAGCTTGCATGCCTTGTGCAGCCAGACCCTCACGCCCAACCAGACAGTCAGCCTGCCTGCCGTCTACGCGCTCGCTCTTTCGCTCACCCGTTCGCGCGCAGCCTCTGGAGCGCAGGGTAGCGAGGCTGCTTGGTGCCATTGCATCGCCCTCGCAGCATCCCTTATTTTCAAATCCGAAAGCTCGAAAAAATCCCTTATTTTCAAATCCGAAAGTTGACAGCTATGATTGGAGTTTGAAAGCATTGCTGCCTCCAACTGTGGGGGCAGAGCATATCCATCATGGCTAGTTGCCGTCCAGAGCCCTCTCCTCCTCCGTGAATTTGTCCAGTCCTCTTTTATAGCCGCTCAGGTTGGCAACCATCCCTGCCTCCAGTGGGAGGGAGTTCCGCAGTTTAACTAAGCGCAGCATGGAGAAGCCTTTTCTTTTCTCTGTCCTGAATCTTCCAACGTTCAGTTTCCATGAGTCCTAAGCGTTAGGAGAGAGGGAGAAAAACGTTTCTCCGGCCGCTTTCTCCGTGCCAGGCTTCGCTTTATGCATTTCTGCCATGTCGCTTCTTACTCGCCTTTTCTCTAAACTGAAAAGCCCCAAACAGTGTGACAGTTCCAGCGTAGAATTGCAGAGTGAGGACCCCAAAGGGCCTCTCTGGACTCTGCTGTGGTCCTGCCTCCCATTCTGCCTTATCCTTTGGTCCTGGGCTCCTGGCTTGGCCCATGACTTTGCAGAGGATCTGCAACAAATTGTTGCAGTTTATCCTTAATCCCCCTAAACTATTTAAAGGGGCGTCGCTGTGAACCTATTGAGCCCAGGGTCTAAAGCAGGGGTCAGCAACCTTTTTCAGCTGTGGGCCGGTCCACCATCCCTCAGACCATGTGGTGGGCCAGACTATATCTTGGGGGGGGGGGGGAATGAACAAATTCCTATGCCCCACAAATAACCCAGAGATACATTTTAAATAAAAGCACACATTCTACTCATGTAAAAACACCAGGCAGGCCCCACAAATAACCCAGAGATGCATTTTAAATAGAAGGACACATTCTACTCATGTAAAAACACCAGGCAGGCCCCACAAATAACCCAGAGATACATTTTAAATAGAAGGACACATTCTACTCATGTAAAAACACGCTGATTCCCGTGTTTTCACGCCAGGATTCACGCTGACCATCCGCGGGCTGGATTGAGATGGCAATTGGGCCACATCCGGCCCATGGGCCTTAGGTTGCCTACCCCTGGTCTAAAGCATGGGTAGACAAACTAAGGCCCGGGGGCCAGATGCGGCCCAATCGCCTTCTAAATCCGGACCGTCCACACACTGAGTAGAATGTGTCCTTTTATTTAAAATGCATCTCTGGGTTATTTGTGGGGCATAGGAATTCGTTCATCCCCCCCAAAAAAATATAGTCTGGCCCCCCACAAGGTCTGAAGGACAGTGGACTGGCCCCCTGCTGAAGACGTTTGCTCACCCCTGGTCTAAAGTTACCTGGTCACACCGCAGTTCAGAAGCCAGGGGGTGTCAGTCCCAAAGCGCCCCCCCTCCCACCGCCTGTCGCTGTAACACTTGGCCATTCCGTTTCTGTCCCCATGCAGCTAACATTCCCTTCTTGCTTCTGTTTCTCTCGTATTGATTTCTAAACATTGAACAGGCGATTGCAGTGAAAACTGGCAGGTGTTTGAATTCAAAAGAAGGGAAAGCAGCAGCTGTCGTCATTCCCTCTGCACCAAAGTCCCACTTTTTTTTAAAAAAAGGGGCTGTTTTCTATCCCTAAAATTGGGACCACAAAGTTTCATGGCTGCCATACAAGCACCCCATCTGATTGTAAAAAAGAAAAGAAAAACCTCAATATTGTTTTTTCCCTCCCTCCCTCCCTCCCTCCCTCTCTCTCTAATTATTATTTTAAAATATTTTTATTTTAATATTTTAAATAATATTTAAAAATATTATTTAAAAATGTTTAGTTGTTTTTAACACACACACACGTTAAAAACAACTAAATATTTTTAAAAATAATTAAAATGTGATAAGAGTGGCTGGGGAAACCCAGCCAGATGGGCGGGGTATAAATAATAAATTATTATTATTATTATTATTATTATTATTATTATTATTATTATTATTATTATTATTATTATTGTAATTATTATAAGCTAAAAGCAGATTAAGACACGGCAACATTCTGCATATCTGGGTAGCCTTGTCTGAACAAAAAATGTTTTTAGTAGGCGCTGGGGGGGGGGATAGATAGTGAAGGTGCCTGCCAGATGTCAATCGGCAGGGAGTTCCAAAGAGCACCAAAAGATCAATTTCTTTCAAAAGTGGAATGGGTGGAATCTGTAACATCTGTAACAGCGCCGGTTCCACTGATCAAAGCAGTTCAGTGGGCATATATGGGGTGTGTTGATGTCACAGGTAAACTGGCCCCAAGCTGAACTTTGAATCTGCCTGGCAGCAAACAGGCAAACGGTGCAAGGTTCCTGAGCACAGGTGTTACACTCTGTCAGCAATCGTGCTGCAGCAGCACTCTGCACTAACTGCAGCTTCCGGATCAAGCGCAAGGGAAGCCCCACGCAGACAAGAGAAACAGGATGAATGCAAGAAAATGCCGTTGCTCTTAGACAGAGCCGGGAAGGAGGATTGAGGAGTTGGGAAGGAGAGAGAAGAGGAGCGGTATGTGCACAGCCTAGGGGTGGGGGCAGCGGGACAGCAGCAGGAGACCTGGGGGTGGCGGAGGATGAAAGCGTTGCAAGAGAGAAGATTGTGGGCAGCAGGGACGCGGTCTAAGTTTAGACAGAATTTGCCTGAGAATTTGGGCGGAACGTCCCCCAAGATTTTGCAGTGTATAAGGAGGCTTCACAGTTAGCAAAAAGGAGGGATGGGGTTTCTGAGACACATTGGGAAGATATATACAGTATATCCTTTGATATATATATATATATAATGCACTGAGTCGGACTATTGGTCCACCTAGCTCAGTATTGTCTACACAGTGACTGGCAGAAGCTCTCCGGAATTTCAGGCTGGGGTCTCTCCCAGCGCTGCCTGGAGATGCCATCAGGGATTGGACCGGGCACTTTCTGCATGTAAGGAAAATGTTCTCCCGCTGAGCTACAGCCTCTGCTTTCTCTCTCCCCTCCCCAAACCTGCCGTCCTGCGGAAAGCTGAAATGTGGTGTTTGTGAACACCGTGCACTTAGAATCCCAGAATTGTAGAGCTGGAAGGGATCCCTGGGTCATCTAGTCCAACCCCACGCCGTGCAGGAATCGCAGCTAAACTAAAGAACCCCTGGCAGGTAGTAGCCACCTGACCTCTGCTTAGAAACCTCCGACGGAGGACAGCAACTGCTTACGCGTCCGCCTGCGCGGTGAGAGTGAGGAACCTGCGTGTTGGCCGTCACGTCGGAACGGCGCGTATATTGTGGCTTCCCTCGCACCCGGCCCGGGCTCCTTTTCTGCCCAGCTGCTCCCGCCCCAGCCCCTCCCACGCGGGTGGCCAGTCCCTCCACCCGCTCTCCCCCCCCCCAAAGCTCTGCGCAGCGGGAGCCTCGCCTGGCAGGCGGGGCAGGGCTTGCGATTGATGTGCCTCTTGCGACTAGCCCGGGCGGCTCGCGCATGCGGGGAAGGCGAGGGCTCGCGCCACAGCTGGACGGAGAGGCGGAGAGGCGCGCGCAAGGCATGCACTCTCGCTTTCGGCTGCGCACGGGCGTCTCCCCCGAGCGATGTAACCTCTCCCCCGCTTGGCTTTCTCCAGGTTCCCTTTGATCTCCGCGTTCGGCTCAGCAGGGTGCGATAAACAAGCGCGGACTTTCTTTCTTCTCCCCGTCTCTTGGCGACTAGCCTCCCTCGGTCAGAACCGCTGCCGCAGATCCGCTGCGGAAGGAGAGCCCTTGCCTGCCTTGACGGTAAGACCGCTCGCCCGCCTCTCTCGCCCGCCTGTTTGGGCTGGCCGGTTGGGTCACGGGTCGGGCGACGCCGCCGGGCGCTTGGGAGGTATCTGGGCTCGGGTTGCAGGCTGGGGCATCCCCACGTTTCCTCCCCACCCCGCCTCCTGTTGGAAAACACGGGAACGGTCTTCCTTGCGGGATCAGTCCCGCCGTGGGAAAGCTCAGCAACCTCACCTCGGTATCCTGCAAAGAATCACAGCATTGGAAGAGGTAGGGTCATCTAGTTCAACACCCCCCCCCCCGCGCAAAGAAGGAGAGGGGGCTGCCTGGCAGGCGTCTGGCTTGGGGGCAGAGCATTTGAAGCACACGCAACACCCATTTAAAGCGCAGGACTCCTCCTCGGAAGAATCCAGGGAGCTGTAGTTCCCCCACCAACCTACAATTCCCAACACCCTTAACAAACTGCAGCTCCCGGGATTCTTTAGAGGAAGTCAAATGCCCGTCGAGTGTGCTTCAAATATACAGTACAGGCGGATCTGCTGTGATAGACGGGGCAGGTGTTCCAAGTGGCTTCTTGTGGCTTTGTGGCTCCTTGCCCCCCCCCCTTTGGTTCACTGCCTCAAATGGGGAGGGGTCCTAGCGCTGGGGTTCAATGCCCGCTCTGCCTGCAGGAAGCCTCAAGTGCTGCCCCCGCCTTTGCCAGCAACAGGCTCTTGGCTGGCTGGGCATGGAACTGCCTTCCATTGCCCGAAACCTGATTGAACTGGGCTGGGGGGGGAATCAGTGAGCTTTTGACCTGCAGGTGTTAAATCAAAGAATTGTAGAGTTGGAGGGGACCATGAGAGTCCCCTAGTCCAACCCCCTGCATTGCAGGAATCTTTTGCCCAACGTGGGATTTGAACCCACGACCCTGTGATTAAGCATCTCAAGCCAGGTTTCTGAACAGGGTTAGCCCGTTACAACAAAGCCAGACAAGTCTCAGGTGGCAGCAGGCGGCCAAGGACTCTCTAATCCCTGGGCGTGTCTGCCATACATTGAAAGCGCATCACCTTCCCCAGTGAATCCTGGGAACTGTAGTTTGTTGAGGGTGCTAGGGGCTGAAGTGCTGGGCATGGGGAACTACAGTTCTGGTGCCTGAATGGGATGCAGGGAAAGGAAAAAGCACAAATTCTCTTGCTTTGGGAACGCTTGTGGAAGGTTGGCTTTGTGTCCCTCGAAATGAGCTGGAGGGTCTGTGTTGTCTTGGCTGGTGCTCCCCGCTTTGCTGCAGACTTACTGGGGCTTGCAAATTCCTCCCTGCTCATCTTTGATCCCCAGGCCTGCAGAGCTGTGGAGCTGAGCAGCTGCACAAGAAAGGGCAAAAGTCCATATCCCATTCTAAGTACACCTGGAGTGGCAATATGTTTGAGGGGCAACGATGAAGGAGGGTGTGATCTGCAATGCCTTGAGAGGGATGGAGGTGGACAGCTTCCTGATGGGCGGCCAGGTGAAAAAGAGGACGGGGCTCCTGCACCTTTAATAGCAAGCTGCCTGTGCTGCAAAGCCTTCATCTTCACATCTATTGATGGTACAGGAGCCCTGTCCACCCTCTTTCTTGACTGAGTGGTTACTTGCACTGAAGGAGGGGGCTGTGGCCTGGGGCCAAGGAGGAGCGCCTGTATTGCCAAATGGGCATGTAGAAATAACCGGGGGGGGGGCCCTTCTGGGCTCTACGGAGGTATTCATCTGGCCGCTACTGGTGGCCGCAGGATGCTGGGCTAGATGGGCGTTTGCTAGGATCCAGCAAGGCAATTCTTGTAAAGACTTGGACAAACTCTCAGAGGTGGGGGTCTGTCAATGGGTTTCAGCCCTAAGGAAGGAGCCTCCCTGTTTAGGGGTAGTCTACTGGGAACAAGGGACCCAGGTGGCGCTGTGGGTTAAACCACAGAGCCTAGGGCTTGCTGATCAGAAGGTCGGCAGTTCGAATCCCTGCGACGGGGTGAGCTCCCGTTGCTCGGTCCCAGCTCCTGCCCACCTAGCAGTTCGAAATCATGTCAAAGTGCAAGTAGATAAATAGGAACCGCTCTAGCAGGAAGGTAAACGGCGTTTCCGTGCGCTGCTCTGGTTCGCCAGAAGCTGCTTTGTCATGCTGGCCACATGACCTGGAAGCTGTACGCCGACTCTCGGCCAATAAAGCGAGATGAGCGCCACAACCCCAGAGTCGGACACGACTGGACCTAATGGTCAGGGGTCCTTTACCTTTTTACTGGGAACAAAGGGCTAAGCTGCCTGACTGGCCCCTGCTGGAAATGGGATGCACCCTAGGTGCAAATGTGCTTTGGATATTATGTTCTAGTGCTCGTAGCTCGAATATGAATCGATGGGAACTGCTGTACATTGCATTGTGTTATGCAGAGATGATTAACATGGGAGCGTGTGCGATAGAAGGCACAGTCCTATTTAAACGGGATTCATGCAGAGTTAACAGATACAAAAAGAAAAGAAAAGGGAATGCAACAATATTGAAAAAGATATTCTGTGCTCGGTGGGGAAAGTGGTCCAAGCCTTGGCCAAGTTGCAGAACAGAACCCTGGGGAATGGCAGGCCGTGATGGTGTTGAACGCAAATGGACAGAGTAATGGAAAAGAGGAAAGTCTTCGAGAAGGAGAGGGAAATGGGGGGGGGAGCATAAATGGATGGAATAATGGAAGGAAGGGAAAGCCCCCTGCAAACGAGAGGAAAAAGCTTTCCCTGCCTTTTATCTTATTTTCATGAATCACAGAATTGCAGAGTTGGAAGGGACCCCAATGGCCATCTAGCCCAACCCCGCTGCAGTGCAGGAATCTCAACTAAAGCATCTCTGACCGATCGCCATCCAAACTTCTGCTTTAACACCTCCAAGGAAGGGCAGTCCACCACCTCCCAAGGGAGTCCATTCCACTGACAAACAGCTCCCAACGCCAGAAAATTTTTCTTGATGTTTAGTCGGAATCTCCTTTCTTGCCATTGGTTCGAGTCCTCCCTTCCGGAGCGGCAGAAAGCAAGCTTGCTCTGTCTTCCATGGAACAGCCATTCAGATATTTGAAGATGTTTCTCATTTCTCCTCTTAGCCTTCTCTTCTCCAGGCTAAACACACACCCCCCCCGACCATTCCTCCCAGGGCTTGGTTTCCAGACCCTCGATGCTTTTGGTTGTCCTCCTCTTAACACCTTCAATGCCCTTCCTAATATCCTGACTTTATTCTTATTTTATCCTACGACACACTTTTGGACAATGTGTTCTATGTGACGCTGGTCTTTAACCCTAACAAGAAAGATTTTTTTGTGAGATTCCCTTGGCCCCCCTTTGCTCTGGCTCTGCTCCAGTTTTGGGTCCCCGACAAATTCACTCGTCCCCAGGTGACAGAGGAAAGGCTCCTGGCTCCTGCCCTGCGTGGAGGTTGTGTCTCCTTAAGGATGACATGTGACCCACTTATCGCCCTGCTGCTGCATCTGAGAATCACACCTGTGGGGTGGTTCACCCCCCCCTCTGTGGACCATATCCTCTGGGGAGTCATAAGCTGTGTGCGCGCATGCATGGAGAGCAGGGAGCTCATTGCAATAGCTGTCCATTCTGGTGCTGATCTTCCTGACCAAGGTCTAGATTTTCCTGCCTGCTTGCTGGCAACCGTGGCAAAGGCTGTCGATGAGCCCGGCCTTTTGTCACGAAATCCATGAGAGTCTGCAGCAGTTGTACAGCAGTGGTCTTTCTGACTCAACTCAACTCAGTTTATTACAGCAAAAGCCAGCAATATAATACAGTATAATTCCAAACCAGCGATCAGAATATTGCTACAAAGCGTCAAAATCCTAAGGATTAGAATAATAATAATAATAAAAAACCAATGGCGCAAAATAAATTTATAGTATATTTTCCAGTAGAAGCTATTTATGTTTTTGATACCGGTAGCTAAGGTGCAAAACTTGGCCACAGCATAGGGTACTGAGCTCAAAGAGTCTTCCAAAAGGAATTTGCGTAGGATTTCGGGAATAAATTCCAGATAATATTGCAAGGGTTTAAATTTTGATAAAAGGGGTAATATAAGTCGAGACCGTTCTTCATGGTAAAGTTCACAGAATAGAAGAATGTGAGTAACAGATTCCACCTTATTGGTCATGCATGGGCATAGGCGCTCGTGGATTGGTACCCGCAGGAATTTGCCGTGTAGTACAGCTGTAGGCAGTGCCTCAAATCGGGCTCTGGAAAAAGCCCATCTATAAGATTCATAAGTTCCGACTCATATTTTACAGCGGAGCAGCAAGGCTTCGCTAGGGGATGGGCTTGGCCTTGGGCCCTGCTCTGGATTCCGGAGTTTCTTCCTGGGATGCGCCTGACCAGGTACAGCAGGCATGGCCAAACTTGGCCCTCCAGATGTTTTGGGACTACAACTCCCATCATCCCTAGCTAACAGGACCAGTGGTCAGGGATGATGGGAACTATAGTCCCAAAACAGTGTGTTTTCCTTTCACCCGCTGAGAAACCACAGCCCATGTCCTGAACGTGCTGAAGCTAAGCAGATGGGGTGGTCATTGTCTGAATGAAAAGCCATTTGGGAATTACCTCCCCCCCCACCACCTAGGGCCTCACCATGTATGCCATCTTCCATCTACCATGGAAGAAAGGTGGGGTATATAACATTAAAGAACAGATGAGGGAGTTGGGTATGCTTAGCCTGGAGAATGAGAGGTGATGGAATAGCTATCTTCAAAGATCTGAAGGGCTGTCCCAATGTCCCATGGAAGATGGAGCAAGCTTATTTTCTCCTGCTCTGGAGGGTAGGACACAAACCAGTGGAGCCAAATGACAAGGAAGGAGATTCCGACCAAACACCAGGAAGAACTTTCTGATGGTAAGAGCCGATCACCAGTGGCAAGGACTCCTTCGGAAGGTGGTTTTTGCACAGAGGTTGGATGGCCATCTGTCAGGGATTTGTAAAGCCACGATTCCTGCATTGCAGGGGCTTGGACTAGATGATGCATCTTCCCGTGCTACAATTCTGCGAAGGAATACATCGGGGATTAAAAAGATGGGCTTCTGTGTCAAAAAAAGGCCTGAGGTGGTTGCACATCACGGAAGGGAAACCGAGGCTTGCCCAAGGGCAAATATGGACTCTGTGATGGAGACGGAATGCAATCATTATTCCAACTGGTCTTCATGCCTGTTACCTAGTTGTAACCCTCACGACAACCTTGCAAAGCAGGGCTGTGGTTCTCTAGCTATTGTTGAAGTCCGAATCCCATCAGACCCAGCCAGTAGACAGGCATTATGGGAGTTGTGGTCCAACAACATCTGTATAACGTGTTCTTATCTGCTGTAAAGTGAGTGGGATGTTCTGATTTCGAATGCTGAAGATGGTGAAATTGAAGCTCAGCGACGGTGGCTTGTGTCAGGCTATCACATGGAGTTTCAAGCAGGGTTCAGTCCCAGCCCTACCTGGGGACTGAGTGATGGCCCAGTGCAGTGGTACCAGAGCTGTCTTTCCCATTGGGTTTACTGGCGCGTTGCACCAGGGCGCCGGCCTCTTAGGGGCACCCCAGCGAGTGGGGGAGCTGCGCGGCTTTGCCAGTGGCCTCCCCTTTCCCTCCTGCACACCTGCCAGCTGTGCCCCGTCAACCATATGGCTGGCGGGCGTGCAACTTGCCTCCCAAGCCTCCGCATGAGGAGAGCGATCCCCGCAGAGGCTTAGGATGGAAGCTGCGCCCCGCCAACTATATGGCTGCCGGACGTGCAGCTTCCTTCCCAAGCCTCCGCGGGAGGAGAGCAAAGGCTTGGGGAAAGGTTGACAACTCTGGGAAACAGGGGGTGGGGCGCTGGAGGCACCACGGCGCCGGATATGCTAATGCGGCCCTGAGTGGTACCTTGGGTTTACTAACGAAGTCCGTTCTTAAACCAAAACTGTTCTTAAACCGAGGCGCGCTTTCCCTAATGAGGCCTCCTGCTGCCGGTGCCTTTCCACCGTTCGGATTCCATTCTTAGAGCAAGGTAAAGTTCTCAAAACAAGACACTATTTACGGTTTTGCCGAGATTGTAAACCAAATCGTTCTTAAACTGGACTGTTCTTAAACCGAGGTACCACTGTACTGCTATCTTTGTGTGTGTACACACCAAATACAAAACAGACAACACGGTACAGTAGAATAATATATCAAAATGACGCAAACCGTGAAGAATATTCAATCATATTGCATATATATATGATTGAATATTCTTCACGGTTTGCGTCATTTTGATATATTATCTTTGTGTGTGTGGCAGCAGCATCTGCGCTAGGGCTACCGAATGAATTAGGGGCCGAGCCGAACCTTGCAGTTACTGCTTGCTCCCCCTTTTAATCCCGGAGAGACATCACTTGCTAACTGAGCTTGAAAGGTGCTTTAATCCATTTCAGAATTAGCCGTGACATTTCCACGCAGGTCCCCCTAGGTCTTGTGCCACAGGCTAGAGGGCTGGTTCTGGTACATCAGGAGTGTGGAATCGATCTGGCTTGCTACATGGCGCTGCTCCATGCAAAGATGCCCTGCTCTTAAATGGGTCCGTTAATGGACGCAGAGCCTCGCACAGAGCTAGTACTCGTTTGTACACATACAGAATGTACAGTGCCGAAAATGGACTGAGTGTTCACCGCCAAAAAGCCCCTTCAGTGAATGTGGGTTTCTTTCCCAGCAGCTCAACTCTGCAAATCAGTTTGTTCTTTTTTGGGGGGGGGGCAGAAGGGGAGTCTTAATGACTGTTTCCACAGCAAAAAAAAAAAAAAGGCCTCTCTTGTTCATCTTTGTGGAAGTGCTTGATGGAGGCTGGGATGTATATATATCTTCCATTCTCCATCCGTTAGAGGCATCATTATTTATGCCCACTTTACAGCTGGGGGAACTGAGGCTAAGAGCGAGGGCATGCAACTAATCACAGGAGAGTAGTCTATGGACCTCCAGATGTTGATGGGTTTTAACTCCCATTGGTTCCATTCACCCCCCCCAAAAAAAATCAATCCATGGCAAAGGTGCCCTCGAAGGACTTAATCATTGCTTTACTCAATCAAATCAAGGTCCATTTGAATTAGTGGCCTGTTTCCAACAGTGCGGGGCGCGGGTGGCACTGTGGGTTAAACCACAGAGCCTAGGGCTTGCTGATCAGAAGGTTGGTGGTTCGAATCCCCGCGACGGGGTGAGCTCCCATTGCTTGGTCCCTGCTCCTGCCAACCTAGCAGTTCGAAAGCACGTCAAAGTGCAAGTAGATAAATAGGTACCACTCCGGCGGGAAGGTAAACGGCGTTTCCGTGCGCTGCTCTGGTTCGCCAGAGGTGGCTTAGTCATGCTGGCCACATGACCCGGAAGCTGTACGCCGGTTCCCTCGGCCAATAATGCGAGATGAGCACCGCAACCCCAGAGTCGGACACGACTGGACCTAATGGTCAGGGGTCCCTTTATCTTTACCTTCCAACAGTGCACAGCCAGAAGCCCGTGGAAGCTCAGGGTGCAATGGCAAGATGGCTTTCCCCTCTTGGTTCCCACTGATACTTAGAGGTATAGTGCTTTGGAATATGAAGGCTCAAAGCTATGGATGGATCTCCACCATAAATTTGACTGATCTTTTAATTCAGGGGCATCTAAGATAGTGAGCATGGCCAATTTAAGAAAGATGTTGACAAGCTGGAAGGTGTGCTGAGGAGAGGAATCCAATCAGGATGATCAAGGTTCTGGAAACAAAGCCTTGTGAGGAGTGGTTGAAGGAGCTGGGTATGTTTAGCCTGGTAAAGAGGAGACTGAGAGATGATATGATAGCCATCTTCCAATATCTGAAGGGCTGTCTTATGGGAGATGGAGCAAGCTTGTTTTCTCCTCTGGAGGGTGGGGCTCAAAACAATGGCTTCAAGTTACAAGAAAGGAGATTCTGGCTAAACCTACGGAAAAAACTTTCTGACAAATTCTTCCCTGGTCTCCCTACTGGCCTAGCAAGACTAACTTGGCCAGTTAGCCCTGGTGATCCCACTGATGTTTTTTTTTTATGCTGTTTTTAGCTGTTTTTTAAAGTTGTTTTTAATCATTGTTTTGTATTTGTTGTTAGCCGCCCTGAGCCCGGTTTTTGGACTGGGAAGGGCGGGATATAAATTAAAAAAATATTATTTATTATTATTATAAGAGCCTCTGGAATCATAGAATCATAGAATCATAGAGTTGGAAGAGACCACAAGGGCCATCCAGTCCAACCCCTGCCAAGCAGGAAACACCATCAAAGCATTCCTGACAGGTGGCTGTGAAGCCTCTGCTTAAAGACCTCCAAAGAAGGAGACTCCACCACACTCCTTGGCAGCAAATTCCACTGTCGAACAGCTCTTACTGTCAGGAAGTTCTTCCTAATGTTTAGGTGGAATCTTCTTTCTTGTAGTTTGAATCCATTGCTCCGTGTCCGCTTCTCTGGAGCAGCAGAAAACAACTTTTCTCCCTCTATATGACATCCTTTTATATATTTGAACATGGCTATCATATCACCCCTTAACCTTCTCTTCTCCAGGCTAAACATACCCAGCTCCCTAAGCCGTTCCTCATAAGGCATCGTTTCCAGGCCTTTGACCATTTTGGTTGCCCTTCTCTGGACACGTTCCAGCTTGTCAGTATCCTTCTTGAACTGTAGTGCCCAGAATTGGACACAGTATTCCAGGTGGGGTCTTATTGGAGATTTTTAAGCAGAGGTTAAATGGCCATCTGTCTTGGATGCTTTAGTTGAGATTGCAGGGAGGGGTTGGACTAGATGCTCCATGGGGTCCCTTCCAATCTTACAATTCTCTGATTCTGTCTCGTGTGTTGTGCAGGGATTTGAACTTGGATCTCCTCCAGCAAAACTCTGGAACATGACCTACTCTGTTGCAGGCACAGCTGCCTGATGCAGCCCCCCAAACGCAGCACAAGTGGGGAAGGGGCTTGCCAGTGTGGTGTTTCTAGAATTCCTAAGGAAGATGGGGAAGAGCCAAGCAGTGTGAAACCTAACCTTGCTGTTTTATTGCTTCGCATTGGGGCTCTGCCCTTCTTCCAAGGGCCTGCTCAGGCTCGCGTTTTATCCATGCAGAACCCTGTGCTGTACTGTGATCTGTCTGTGATTGGTCCAATTCCATCCAGTGATCCTCATGGCCGAGTGCAGGATTTGAACCCGGGTCTCCCCAGGTCTTTGCTCAACATTCTCACCACTGCACCACGCTACCTCTCAAATGTATGGAATTGTTGATCGATTAGTCCTAAAAGTAAATACCTCCGAGGTTTTTGATCCAGGTACCGCCATTCAAATACCAGGTTCCACCGACTGACCTACACTGGCTCCCAGTACGTTTCCGAGCACAATTCAAAGTGTTGGTGCTGACCTTTAAACCCTAAATGGCTTCGGTCCAGTATACCTGAAGGAGCGTCTCCACCCCCATCATTCTGCCCAGACACTGAGATCCAGCGCCGAGGGCCTTCTGGCGGTTCCCTCACTGCGAGAAGCCAAGTTACAGGGAACCAGGCAGAGGGCCTTCTCGGTAGTGGCACCCGCCCTGTGGAACGCCCTCCCTTCAGATGTCAAAGAGAACAACAACTACCAAACCTTTAGAAGACTTCTGAAGGCAGCCCTGTTTAGGGAGGCTTTTAATGTTTAATAGATTGTTGTATTTTAATGTTCTGTTGAAAGCCGCCCAGAGTGGCTGGGGAAACCCAGCCAGATGGGCGGGGTATAAATAATAAATTATTATTATTATTATTGATGCCCCAAAACATCTGGAGGGCACCAGGTTGGTGCAGGCTGATCTTTGCAATACAAGCAAAGGGCCTTCTTGCTGGTGGCTCCACTTTTGCTCAGTTGACATTTAATGTGAACCTGCTTAATTCCTTTGAAATCCGTGCTTCTCTGAATTTTTAACCCCCAAATATGTACAAAAATGTATATTCAGGGAACATGTATAATCAGGGGAAAGTGGAGTATATGCATATGGTGATGAAAATAACATACACAAATGAATTTTATTGGGGGGAAATTGTTTCCCCATGCGCATTAAAATGTGGTTGAATTTTCATGACTAGCATATGTCACAGACTGATGAAGGAACGGGATGACATTTTAGGGGGTTGGGCTAGATGACCCTTGGGTCCCTTCCAACTCTATGATTCTATGAAATATGAGGGATTGAAAAGGATACATTTGTCCATCCCTCCTTGAAGATCTTTTTTATCGTCTGCTGACCTTTACGTTTCCCCAGGCTTTTAAAATTTGCTTCTTTGAAATGTCTTGTTTTTAAATCCCTTCTCATTTAATTTGCTTTTGTTTCTTGGCATTTTAAGCCTTTTTGTCCTCATTAAAGTTTTAGCTCTCCTTTTAATTGCTCAATTGCTGGCTTCTCATATTGTTGTTGCTGGATCCTACCCCCTCTCCATTTCAGCATCTTTCTCCTTTTATACCTACACCCTGAGTGTCTTCTTTGGGCAGCATTACAAATTAAGCAAATTATCATCCAGAATAATCTTCTGGATTGGAGAAAGGGATGGAAGAACAATTCTATATCTCCACTTCCCATTTCCCTAATCTTAAACACAGTCTTCCCAATTTCTGCATTCATTCGTTATTTTTCTAAAAATGAAATTTTGTTTGCGCATCCGTCCTAACAGAACCCGTTTTGCCTAGTATATTTTTTTGCAAGCCAGTTTCCCTAATATAATGCATTTTTACATATTACCTCGATTATTATATACATTATCTTTGGCAACCCAAAATCTTGAGTGGTTTGGATTTTGAAGGAGAGGCATGCTTTGCTTGGGGGGGAGGGCGAATCAGGTGGGTTCAAACTGACCCTCTCCTTCTCGCCACCGTTGGAAGGTGAGGATCCGAAGCTGGGGGAAAAAAAAAAAAAAAAAAAAAAACCCTTTTAACTGCCTGTGATGGATTTTAAAATTCAGCCCAGCAGGTATTCAGTGCCCCGCTTAGGATTTTCGACAGAGATTTGCAGCGCGTCAAATTTCTTCTAAGCCCCGTCGTCGTGGGTTATTTTTACAGCTCTCCATCTCTCCGCCTGGCTTTCTCCGGCATTTAGTGGTTCACTGGCTTGCGGGAGGGGGGGGGGAGGGGGGGGATGTGGTTGCCATGGTGAGGCTGCCACCGAAGCTCTTTTGGGATGGAGAGGGCGGTGGGCCCTTCGGAACGGCGATGGGGGTAAAAGATAAGAGAGATCCGATGTGGCAGGCAAAAGGAGCTTTTGGGTTTCCTCCAGACCCCGCCCGCCAGGTCACTGCTGTGTTTCGGAAAGCGCAGCGTATATCACGAGGGTTTATATAACTCTAGGACTGCGCTGTATTAAGGGACGAGGCTCAGGCCTGGAATGAGGGGCGCAGCACCAGACCTAGAAGTCTTGGGTTCGAATTTTGCCTTCTCTCTCTGAATCTGCAAGATGGACTGCGGGCCAGGCCACATGGCTGGAGATTTGCGGCCATGGGTGGCACTAGAGGAAGCGGGCAAGGTGTCCCCCCAAAGGCGCTCGCCCCACCTCGCCTCCCCTCCACTGATAGACTCCTGTCATTAATGGACACTTCAGAGATCTATACTCACATGTGGGACACAACTTGCCTGCATACTTGTCCCGGCTGTGCCCCCCCTACAAATGTTTTTCTGGTGTCAACACTGCATACCCGTCAACATTTCTCTGATGAATATAGGGATGTTATTACTATTATTATTATTATTATTATACCCCATCCTTCTGACTGGGTTCCCCCAGTCACTTTGGGCAGCTTCCAACATATATAAAAACATAACAAAACATTAAACATTTTAAAAAAAACCTTCCCTATACAGGGCTGCCTTCAGATGTCTTCTAAAGGTTGTCTAGTTACTTATCTCCTTGGCTCGGGGGTCACATAGCTCCATACCCTCCAACATTTCTCTGATGAAAATAGGGACATCCTAAGTCAGTGATGGCTAACCTTGACACTCCAGATGTTTTGGGACTACAACTCCCATCATCCCTGACCACTGATCCTGTTAGCTAGGGATGATGAGAGTTGTAGTTCCAAAACATCTGGAGTGTCAAGGTTAGCCATCACTGTCCTAAGTTAAAGTGGGACATGGGTGGCTCTGTGGTCTAAACCACAGAGCCTAGGCCTTGCAGATCAGAAGGTTGGCGGTTTGAATCCCCGCGACGGGGTGAGCTCCCGTTGCTCAGTCCCTGCTCCTGCCAACCTAGCAGTTCAAAAGCACATCAAAGTGCAAGTAGATAAATAGGTACCGCTCCGGCGGGAAGGTAAACGGCGTTTCCGTGCGCTGCTCTAGTTCGCCAGAAGCGGCTTTGTCATGCTGGCCACATGACCTGGAAGCTGTACGCCGGCTCCCTCGGCCAATAAAGCGAGATGAGCGCCGCAACCCCACAGTCGTTTGCGAATGGACCTAATGATCAGGGGTCCCTTTACCTTTAAGTTAAAGTGGGACATTCTGGGATCAAATCGAAACTGGGATGGCTTCTGTAAATCTGGGACTGTCCCTGGAAAAGGGTCTGCCACAGTTTGCTTACTGGCAGAACATATGATCTGCATGCAGAAGGCCCCATCCTCAGCTCCTGACTCCCGTTCAAGAGTCTGGAGAGCTGCTGCTGGTCAGTGCAGACGACACTGACTTAAATGAACTCAATGGTCTGACTCAGTCGAAGGCAGCTTTCAATGTCCGTGTTTAAACTGGTAACTTCTGTATAACCAGGTGGAATGGAATCTGGTTATTTTTAGGGGCAGTGCTGTAGCTGAAAGGCTGGGAAAGACCCGCTACGAGACCCCAGAGAGCTGCTGACAGTGTCAGCCGGTCTGAGTGCTGTTTCTTCTGACCTTCCTCTTACTTGTCTCACGTGGGCAGAAACATACAGCAGCGGTAGGGAACTTTTGTCCTCCGCAAGGTGTTGGTGGACCACCCCTCATATAAAGGCACCTAATTCGTGGTAGACGAGTCTAGCTGCTTCTATTAGCTGAGATAGATTGGTGGAGCTTGCATGTTTAGAGGCAGTATACCACCGAATCGAAAGTGCTGGAGACAAAACAAGGGAGGGAGGACTGTTGCTTCCATCCCTGGTTTTTGTGAGCTTCCTGGAAGCATCTAAAGAAGCTTATGGCCCCCTGATAATAATAATAACAATAATAACTAAAAATATTGTATATTAATAATATATAAGAACAACAACAACAACAATAATATACTGCTTAAAAGTGCTTTTTCTGGGGGTACGTCAGGGTACGCATACCTCTACACCTATTGTGAATCTTTGTACTTTTGTCCATTTACTATATTGATTTTTCCCGATTTGAACTATAAAATGGTGATTTTCTTGAGTCAAAATGAGAGTACCCTAAACTTTTTTTAGAAAAAAAAGCACTGCTGCTTAATGCCAAAATAGATATCTAAGTAGTTTGCAAAATATAGAAACCACTTGCACAACACTATTGAAATGCACCATAATTAAAACATACCATAAAAGAATCCCATTTAAACATCCTGCCCAGCAAACGGCGGCAGCTGTGATGTGACAAGTTCCAGGGAGTTTTTACTAAACAAAAATCACACCAGGATGAGCGTGGGGAGCAGTAAAGGGACATTTGTACTGCTTAATTCCTGAGACGATCTGCCCTCTTCCCTGCTGAAATGAAGAACTCCTGCAGGTGACCTGTTTATTCAGCATTCACCCTGATTTGCCTGCCCAAAGCTCACTCAGTGCTTAGATTCTCCAGCATTTGTTTGGATTTGTTTGCAGGGCTGTTACAACAATGAGAATTCATCCTGATTTGCGTACAGGGTGTTCATCATGCACTCACCCCAAACTTTCCCATTCGGTTTCCCATCCCTTTCCAAATGCACAAAGCAAGCCCACCCCCCACTTTTAAACATGATTTTTTTTGTGCTAAGGTTTCAGAGCACTTTAATCCACCTAAAGGTTTGGGCTATGTGCTTTCATCCCTCTCAAAAAATACCGACAGCCTGGAGGCCTTGACAGCTACCCATGTTTCTCCTAAAATAAGACACCGTCTTATATTTACCCCCCCTCCAGAAAACACAGTATGGCTTATTTTCGGGGGATGTATTATTTTAACCGCTCTGCATTGGTATGCTGCATAGCCACGCCTATCCAAATAGGATTTACTGTAGATTCCCTTTCGTCATTTGAGGAATCACACATCTTTGCATTAATAAAGCAGAGGCTGCTGGATAATGAATTTCAAAAACTCTATCCCTCCCAGCCCCAAATATGCTCTCCTGCCTCTCTAGGGCTGCAACCCCATCATGGAACGATGCCTAATTACTTCTACAATTTGGTTACGCCATTACATCGCAGAGTATTTATTCTGGCTCGTCTAAATGCCTTTCCGTCTTCCGTGCTTTCCGGAAGACTCAGAGGCATCCCTTACCAGGACAGACTCTGCCCTTGTGGCCAGAATGTGCCGGACTCTATGGACCACATGATCCTGGATTGTCCCCTCTCTAATATCTTCCGAATTGGCCCTTCAATGTCCTCAATGTGGCCTAGTGCCCTTTTCAATAACCAACTTACGATCCAGTTCCTGCTGAGGGATGATTCCTCTGCCCTCACTAGAGCTATGGCTCAATATCTGACTAGGGTTTTGGAAATTAAGGCCAGTAGGCCTATATCTAGCCTGTCCAATAGTGACTAATGAGGATCTTTTTATCTCTTTTATTTATTGCATGCTTTCAGAAATATTATATTATATAGAAATCTACAGTAATAAAGTGCAAGTGTCTCTGTGTCCAGTCCCTGTGTCCGTCCCTGTGTCCTACTGCGCATGTGCCCCACGGACACAGGGATTGGAGCGCAGAGACTGCGGGCGGCCGGGCGAAACTGCGCATGTGCCCCACGGGCACAGGGATTGGAGCGCAGAGACTGCGGGCGGCTGGGTTGTTGAAGCGACGGGTGCGCGCTCGCGTGGACTTACTTCTAAGCGGCAGCGGCTGTTACAAGTGGTGGCTGAGTTGGCCTGCCGGGGCCTGGCTGGTGCCAGTGCCGCCGACGCCGGCGCGATGCGCCTCCTGCGCTGCCTGCTGAAGGGCCATTCGGCGCTGGCCGGGGCGCCCAAGTACATCGAGCACTTCAGCAAGTTCTCGCCGTCCCCGCTTTCCATGATGTTCTAGCGCCCGTTAATTTAACGGGCTTAAAGTCTACTAGTATTATATAAATTGATGGTTTGTATGTCTCTTTTATATATGCCAATAAAGGTGTTGAGTTGAGCCATGCCTATCCAGGCCATCTTAAGGGAGAGGCACCGCATCACTATGTCTTATTTTCGGGATATGTCTTATTTTCGGGGTATGGCTTATATCCTGCTACGGCTTATGGCTACGTCTTATTTTAGGAGAAACAGGGTAAGGGGCATATAAGTGCGTAAAAGAGGTCTTTTCTGTGACGTTGTTTCAGTTTCCCTTCCCCTCAAGTTTCTTCCTTCTTAACTGAGATTTAGCTTTTAAGCTCCTCTGGGCAGAGACCTCTCACTTGCTTTTCTGTGCAAAGAACCGCCCGCACTGCTGCTTATCATAGTAGCGATAGTAGAAGAGGTAATACTAATATGATAACTGGGTATCTTTTATGGGTCTCCTCTACCCTTGTTAAGGGCTTGTTGTAGGGAACGGGGAGAGGAAGGAGGAGAAAGTGATTTATTTAATAGGTTTATATCCCACCTTTGTCCCCAAACAATAGTGAAAATGCATCGAAACACATTTAGAACGAGCAAGATAAATAAATAAGTAAAAATTCAGCGGTTCCCATGATCTACTGGGCAGCTTCCGGTGGGAAAATGTTTTTGAACCTTGACTGCGGTCCACTGCTTAGCATTTTCTGACCCTCAGTTTCCAAAGGCCTGTCTGAACAAGAATGCTCTCAGCCTGCCAGCAGAAGGGAATTCCACAGTATAGGAGCAGCCACAGAGAAGGCTCTGTCTTGTGTCCTCAACAGCCATGCTATGGAATGATGATGATGATGATGATGATGATGATGAACATGGAGGGACAAATTGCAGAGGCTGCAGTTTGGGAATGAGTGGAGGGTTGGGGGGGGGCTTCCCCTTGCCCCAGACACTGGATCCACTGAAATTCAGGGGGCATGTTTTGCCCCATTCCTCTAAGAACACCTAGGACTTCCTGACGTGTGAGTGGATCAAAAAAAGGAGCCTATCTCTAAGGCCAAGAACCCACTTCGCACAAGGTACCAGGGGGAAGAAGCAAGAGGGGTGCAGTCCGCCCCGGTGTCATGCCTGGGGGGGTGACAACCCCCACCGGGCGGATCAGCGTGGCGGCGATTGCACCCCCGGCAGGCGTATTTGAGCGATTGGCAGGTGGCGCTCGCACCCCCCAGGAGGATCAGTGCACTGCCACTGGCACCCCCAGGAGGATCGGTGCCCCCCGGTGGCCCTTTCATGCTGGGGCTGATGGGAGTTGTAGGCCAAAAATCAGAAGGGCAGCAGCTTGGCAAAGACTGCTCTACTAGGGAGCAGGACCTCTGATGATGGGAATTTCTAGCTAGGGATGATGGGAGTTGTAATCCCAAAACAGCTGGAGATCCAAGTTTAGGAAACACTGGTCTAGCTCCTTCTGTCTACACTGACAGGTAGCAGCATATCTGTCAACTTTCGGATTTGAAAATAAGGGATTTTTTCGAACTTTCGGATTTGAAAATAAGGGATGCCGCGAGGGCGGTGCAATGGCACCAAGTAGCCTCGCCACCCTGCGCTCCAGAGGCTGCGCGCAAACGGGTGAGCGAAAGAGCAAGCGCGTAGACGGCAGGCAGGCTGTCTGTCTGGTTGGGCGTGAGGGTCTGGCTGCACAAGGCATGCAAGCTCCGCCCCCAGTCGGTCTCAGACTCCTTATTGGCAGCCGAGCAACGCAGCTGAGGAGCCTCCCTGGCCGGCAGGGAGGGAGAGGAGCTGCTTCCTTGGAAATCCGGGGAATTTAAGGGATATCAACAATCCGGGATAGCAGCGGGAAACGGCATTGGAATAAGGGAGTTTCCCTGCAAAAAAAGGGAGGGTTGACAGCTATGGGTAGCAGTGTCTCTCCAGGGCTTCTGGCAGGGAGTCTCTCCCAACCCTACCTGGAGACACCAAGAGTGGAACTTGGGACCTTCTGTATGCAAGCAGGAGCTCTGAGCCACTGAGCTATGGCCGTTCTGCTTGCGCAGGTAGTATTTCTTTAGTTATATCCCAGGCATGAATTTTCTCCTTGCTTTGCCATTTTCAGAAATCCAAAGCATATGGAGCAGCAGAATGTTTATTTTCTCTCTTTCTGAACTCTGCTGCTGTCGTGCCGTCTGAGAAAAAGAAGGGTGGGGGCCTCTTCTGTGCTGAATTTCCCCTACAAAGGGATTTCCCCCCCTGGTTTAATCATAACAAAATAAGGACATAATTTTCCAGCGAGGAGAGGAACAATCTGCAACTGCTATTAAGAGGATAACAGAGAGATAATTTGGTTCAATTGCTAATGCCAAGGACTTTGTTTGCGTTCTGTGGCATAAAAATAAATGCTGGAGAGGGTTTATGCATGCGCCTGGCATGTCTCTGTGTAAGCCATTCTTAATGTAACAGTACCCCCCCCTTTGAAAAAAAGATCCAGATGTTGTGGGTTTGGGGGCAGTCAGTCTGGATGGTGCCTCGAGTCCCTCCCAATTTTTGGAATCCTGTATGGGGATGTCCTAGGGTGGCGCTGTGGTCTAAACCACTGAGCCTAGAGCTTGCCAATCAGAAGGTCGGCGGTTCGAATCCCTGCGACGGGGTGAGCTCCCGTTGCTCGGTCCCAGCTCCTGCCAACCTAGCAGTTTGAAAGCACGTCAAAGTGCAAGTAGATAAATAGGTACTGCTCCGGCGGGAAGGTAAACGGTGTTTCCGTGCGCTGCTCTGGTTAGCCAGAAGCGGCTTTGTCATGCTGGCCACATGACCTGGAAGCTGTATGCCAGCTCTCGGCCAATAAAGCGAGATGAGCGCCGCAACCCCAGAGTCGGTCACGACTGGACCTAATGGTCAGGGGTCCCTTTACCTTTATGGGGAGGGCTGTTAGAACAAAAGAGATCAAGCTTGTCGAACCATCCCCTTTGTCTAGATCATGGATAGGCAAACTAAGGCCCGGGGGCTGGATCCGGCCCAATCGCCTTCTCAATCTGGCCTGCGGACAGTCCGGGAATCAGCTTGTTTTTACATGAGTAGAATGTGTGCTTTTATTTAAAATGCATCTCTGAGTGATTTATGGGGCATAGGAATTCGTTCACCCCCCCCCAATATATAGTCCGGCCCACCACATGCTCTGAGGGATGGTGGACCAGCAGAAATCCTGTTTGCCAGGATATCTGTTAATGGTCACTGATTGCTTTACCTGGGCAGCCTGGGCTTTCATTTGTGATGGTAAATACCAGGGGTCAGCAACCTTTTTCAGCCGTGGGCCGGTCCACCGTCCCCCAGACCATGTGGTGGGCCAGACTACATTTTTTGGGGGGGGGGATTAACGAATTCCTATGCCCCACAAATAACCCAGAGATGCATTTTAAATAAAAGGACACATTCTATTCATGTAAAAACACGCTGATTCCTGGACCGTCCGCGGGCCGGATTGAGAAGGCGATTGAGCCACATCCGGCCCACGGGCCTTAGGTTGCCTACCCCTGGTAAATACTTTTAATTCCTGAATCCAGGTCACAGGCTCACCCTATTCATTCACAAATACACCCTTAAGACAGGTAAGCAAAAGAGAGACTTTCCGATTTCCTTCCTCCTTGCAGAGAAACATTTGAAGTCAATTTGGGAGAGTCAAAATGGTTTCAGGATGGTTCTCCTGTACTATTTCAGACAAGTGGTTTACATACTTATGTATGTGTTTGCCTTGTAAATTTATGAACATTTAATTTATATATTTGAGTGTTGTAAGAATATCAAGGTCTTATCCTCTATAATAATCTCCCTGTGTCCCTGCGTCCGCCGTCCGTGTGTCAGTGGAAATCGCAACTGCGCATGCGTTCCACTGACACACGGATTGGAGCGCAGAGAGGAGGAGGAGCCTGAGGTTGGAGCGCAGTGCGAGCGAAGCGTTTGCGCTTCGCGAGCCTCCGAACCTCTCCGCTTCAGCTGCAATGGCGGCCGCTCCCCGCGCGCTGCTGCTTCTCCCCCTCCCTTCTTTCTCCCCGCCTCAGCCGCCCGTGGCGGCGGCGGGGAGGGCGGCCGTCGCCGGGGCTGCCGGCGGGGCAGCGGCAACAGGCGGCTCCGCCATGGTGGTGGCTTGGCCGCCTGAGGCGGGGAGAAGGAAGCGCCTCGGGTCCCCGTCGCCGCTGCTAGCGCCCATTATTAATGGGCTTAATTCAACTAGTATGTATAATAATTGTTCATAAGTGTGCCAAGCAAAACAAGGCCACATGTCTGAAGCAGCACAGGAAGACAGGCCTGTCTCTATTTTGACTCCCAAACTGACAAACTGTTTCTCTGCAAGGAAGGAGGGGGATTGTCTCAGGAAAATAAAGTGATAATTTCTGGCATCCTGATGCCTGAGTGCCAGACATGGGCCATTTCCCTCACAAAGAACCCACCACCTAAAATGGATTTGGATCGTTAGCCCTACATTATCCCTGCCAGGCCAGGCTAGGAAACAAGAAACCTTTTGTGTTGCTGAAATGTGTGTCTGGGAGGGGTCAGGGAGAGATGGCACAGGTGTGAGAATTCTCAGGTTACCTCCTCTGACCCCCCCAATCTGTGATGCAGCTGTGATGTATCTGGGGAGTGGTCTGGGGTTACACCCCTTCTGGGATGTATGTGGGAGGTATCTGGGGGTGGGGCTGGACTCGGAGGAGGGATTTTTGAAATGTCTTTATAAGAGCATGTGCTCCTTTTGTTGGGGGTCCTTTTTCCCTTACTCTCTGGTGTGTGGGGCAAAAACGCCATGTTTGCAACAGAAATAAATTCTTTGCTTCTTAATTTTTCTCTGGTTGGCCTCTGTAATTTACTCCTTCCGATGGAGAACCTCAAAAGGCTCTTGTGTACCCCATAAGGGAATAAGAGCAGATTTCTGATTATTTCAAGACCTTACATTCTTATAACATCACTATCTTTGTCTCTGCCTGCTTGAGTGCTGCTTATGAAGTTCTCTCTCTTTTTGGGGTGTCGGGGGGGCAGGAGGAGCTGATTTATAAGGTCTTCATCCTGGCTTTGGGAAGGTGTGATGGATTTTTATGCTTAGAGTACTGAGGGGGGCCTGAGAAGGGTGGGCAAAGCGCTATTTTACAACTGCAGACTCCGTCTCCTTTCTCCCCCTGCCTTAGGACATTTTGAAGACCTTAAGGCTAATCCCTATGGGACCCAGGTGGCGCTGTGTTCTAAACCACAAAGCCTAGGGCTTGCCGATCAGAAGGTCGGTGGTTCGAATCCCTGCGACGGGGTGAGCTCCCGTTGCTCGGTCCCTGCTCCTGCCCACCTAGCAGTTCGAAAGCACGTCAAAGTGCAAGTAGATAAATAGGTACCGCTCCGGCGGGAAGGTAAACAGTGTTTCCGTGCGCTGCTCTGGTTCGCCAGAAGCGGCTTAGTCATGCTGGCCACATGACCTGGAAGCTGTACACCGGCTCCCTCGGCCAGTAACGCGAGATGAGCGCCGCAACCCCAGAGTCGGACACGACTGGACCTAATGGTCAGGGGTCCCTTTACCTTTACCTTTAAGGCTAATCCCTAGTGAGTCATCCTCGTCCCCCCCCGCCCCATCCCCCTGCCCTGCACCCACCGCTTTTTCCGTGCAGTGGGTGGACAGAGGTCCACAGAGACACATTTTCCAGGAACTGTGTGCCAGAGAGCTTAGACGAGATTGTCAGGACGGCATTCCCCGAAATGCTGCAATGCTGCTGTCCTGAGATCCCCCCTCCCCATTGCAAAAGAGCCTAGCCATCCTGGATCAAGGGCCCCCCCTCTCCCTCCTGTTCTAGATCTACCTCTTCCTTTCCACATCTTTGTTTACCTTCCTATCTACCTGTGTACACAGGTACTTTGAGAGCTGCTCTGTTTCCCCTGTAATTAATGCTCCCAACTCCTTTGTGATGATGTTTGCTTTAGGGAAAGAGGTTGCCTCGCGGATAATGTCGATGTTATGCATTGCTCGAGCTTAATTTCCTGGGCGCTGCTGCGGTGAGTGGATGCCTTCTTCTTCCAGTGTAGCGTAAAGTGTCAGAAAGCCCCAAATTTGGGTGGCAGGGACGGGGAGAGAGAGAAGAGTTCAGGTCCAGAGAAAGGCAGCAGAAAGCGGACAAAACCAGGCCCCCTGGAGAGAGCTTGCTTGTCTCCCTCTTTCTAGAGACACTAGAGACCCCTGAACTGCGAGGAGTTGCCCTGGACCCCACTCCTCTCTGAGGTGTTCTGCAGAGGGAATCCCATTCATAAGGGGCTGCTAGGAAGATTTTAGTAGACTGAAGTTTGGTAATGATTGGCGCTTGTATGGGGTACTAGGAATGGGGTAGTACCTCTGCTGGGGGACAAGGGACGCGGGTGGCGCTGTGGTTTAAACCACTGAGCCTCTTGGGCTTGCCGATCACAAGGTCGGCGGTTCGAATCCCCACGACGGACGGAGCTCCCGTTGCTCTGTCTCAGCTTCTGCCAGCCTAGCAGTTCGAAAGCACGCCAATGCAAGTAGATAAATAGGTACCACTGCGGTGGGAAGGTAGGCGGCGTTTCCGCGCGCTCTGGTTTCCGTCACAGTGTCCCATTGCGCCAGAAGTAATTTAGTCATGGTGGCCACATGACCCGTAAAGCTGTCTGTGGACAAACGCCGGCTCCCACTGCCTGAAAGCGAGATGAGCGCCGCAACCCCATAGTCGCCTTGGACTGGACTTAACCGTCCAGGGGTCCTTTACCTTTTTCACCTTCTGCTGGGGGACATGTAATGCTCCTTCTGGGGCACTTTGTCCACCTCTGGTCCCCACCTCGCACTCAGCTCTCACCTGTGACTCCTAGAAGCTGCCAGCATGCGATAGCGGCCACACGGTAGGAGCAGCTTTGTATGGCCGGGCTGCCCACCCTGTCCAAACTTGCCACTTTGATGCTGCTAATGCAGTGGTTTAACTTCACCCCTGGAGGCAGTGGCGTCGCAAGGGGTGAGCGGGGGGCGGCACGCCCCAGGTTCCAGGGGAGGGGGGTGACACGGGCCAGCCCCGCCCCACCCGCAGGCCCCGAGCAAGCCACGGAGCGAGGCTGCTCTGCCCTGTGGCCTGCCCGCTGGTGCTACCGCGTGCGATCGGTGGCTTGTGGGGGGGTGCCCTGCCGCGGAAGCAGCGGCGCCGGTCAAGACGGAGTGCGCACGCGCGAAATGTCGCGCGTGCACACTCCGTCTTGACCGGTGCCGCCGCGCGAAAAACAGCAGCGGCAGGGCACCCCCACGAGCCGCCGATCGCGCCCGTGGGGCTGCCCCGCTGCTGCTGCTTTTCGTGTGCCGGCTCGCAAGGCCGCTGCGGTAGCGGCCCGGCAATGGAGTGCGCACGCGCGGCATTTCGCGCATGCGCACTCTGTTGTGACGGTGCGTCGTGACATTACGACGTACCGTCACGGCGCCCCGCCCCCAGGGGGATGCCTCCGTTCGCCGCCCCGGGTAGCGAGGAGGCTTCCTCCGCCCCTGCCTGGAGGTGAAGCGCCCCATTGTCTCTTGAGGCAGACAGATGCCAGCAATGAAGTGCTTGTAGGAATGGATGGGGTGGAAGTGGGCAGAGGTATTCTGGGGTGGGATTCCAGGCATAAGGGAGAACATAAGAAGAGCCGGCTGGATCAGGCCAGTGGCCCATCTAGTCCAGCATCCTAGCGGCCACCCAGATGCCTGTGGGAAACCAGCAAGCAAGATTTGAACCCAAGACTCTTCTCCCTTCCTGTGGCCTCCAGCAACTGGGATGCGGAAGCTCTGTTGCCCCCAACTGTGGAAGGCAGAGGCTAGTAGTAGCCATCGATAGACCTCTCCTCCATGCAGGGGGCTGCACGAAAAGGCTGTGATGCTCAGTGTTCCCAGTGCCTGCAATGATGGCTGGGGTAGGAGTTGGAGCTGCTCTGCCCGAGCGACTTGCGATCTACCTGCCGGGCAGGACCGGTGCTAGGGATTTTGGCGCCCTAGGCGAGGGGGCGGGCTACGTGACGTCATTGTGCATGACGTACTGTGCCCCGTCCCCTGCCCGGCCAGCGCCCCCTCCATTTTGGCACCCCCGCCGCCTCGGTTTTCACCCCAAGCTGCTTGCTCTGCCGCTGGTTGGGGCGGCGGCGGGTGGTGGTGGGCAGGCTGGCCAGCGCCCCCTCCATTTTGGCGCCCTAGGCAACTGCCTAGTTCGCCTTAATGGACGCGCCGGCCCTGCAGCCGGGGGAGCTGCGCTTTGCTTCTCCTCTGCAGCCGTTGCCAATCGCAGGGTTTTTTTCTTTTTCTTTCTGGGGGGTGGGCACGCCTGGCGAATTTGCTCGCCACCCTGCAGATGTCTGCACCAAGCAGGAGGGAATTCACATTGCAGCAGAGGCGGCTCCCCTTACGCGCTCTCTCGGCAACAACGGGCTGGAACGGGAACACATTGGATTCCTGGTTCTCGAGAATGGAACGTGAGTTGTGAATGAGCTTTGAGGTGGGGGGGGGGAGGAGGAGGAGGAAGGGAGGTTGTGTTTCATTGAAAAGCTCCTGCGCTGTTTTCGTTTAATTTTGACTCTCCCTTCTGTGAGCACAGCGCAGCTCCGAGACGCCTTCTGCCGCAGCAGAAGGGAGGCTGGGCAGCCTTTCAAGAATTGCGTGGAACGCATCAGCCTCTTGGGATCTGCTGTTGCAGTGTAACTGGGGTTTGCCCAGGGTGTGGTTGGCTCCCAGGAAAGAGGGAAAGGACCCCACTCCCACAGGCTCTGGGGCCATAGCTGTCAACTTTCGGATTTGAAAATAAGGGATTTTTTCAAACTTTCGGATTTGAAAATAAGGGATGCCGCGAGGGCGGTGCAATGGCACCAAGTAGCCTCGCCACCCTGCGCTCCAGAGGCTGCGCGCGAACGGGTGAGCGAAAGAGCGAGTGGGTAGATGGCAGGCAGGGTGGTTGTCTGGTTGGGCGTGAGGGTCTGGCTGCACAAGGCATGCAAGCTCCGCCCCCAGTCGGTCTCAGACTCCTTATTGGCAGCCGAGCAACGCAGCTGAGGAGCCTCTCTGGCCGGCAGGGAGGGAGAGGAGCTGCTTCCTTTGAAATCCGGGAAATTTAAGGGATATCAACAATCCGGGATAGCAGCGGGAAACGGCATTGGAATAAGGGAGTTTCCCGCAAAAAAAGGGAGGGTTGACAGCTATGTCTAGGGCAGGGAGCCTTTTTCGGACAAAGGGCTACATTCCCTGATGGGGAACTTTCCCAGGGCCACTGGCCAGGCTGGGGCCAGGCATCTCCTTATACAAAGCTGCCTAGGCGCTAAGATCCTCGGGTGAGCACCTTCCTTCTGTCCCAGCAACATCAGAGGCTTGGCTGGTGATGACATGCAAGAGAGCCTTCTCTGTGGCTGCTCCCAAACTTGGGATTCTCTCCCAGGAGAGGGCAGACCAGCTCATTCCTTGTTATCCCAGCCAAATTAATCACACCCTTTTGTCTGGCACTCAGGTATCAGGAAGCCAGGAATTATCACTGAGACAATCACCCCCTCCTTCCTTGCAGAGAAATACTTGTCAGCTGGGAGTCAAAATGGAGACAGGCCTGTGGCCTATCTTCAGACATGTGGCCTTGTTTGCTTGGAACACTTATGAACATTTATTATATATATAAAAAGGTAAAGGGACCCCTGACCATTAGGTCCAGTCGTGTCCGACTCTGGGGTTGCGGCGCTCACCTTGCTTTATTGGCCGAGAGCCGGCGTACAGCTTCCGGGTCATGTGGCCAGCATGACTGAGCCACTTCTGGCGAACCAGAGCAGTGCACGGAAACACCGTTCACCTTCCCACCGGAGCGGTACCTATTTATCTACTTGCACTTTGACGTGCTTTTGAACTGCTAGGTTGGCAGGAGCAGGGACTGAGCAACGGGAGCTTACCCCGTCGCAGGGATTCGAACTGCCGACCTTCTGATCAGCAAGCCCTGGCTCTGTGGTTTAACCCACAGCGCCACCTGTGTCCCTATTATATATATATAAGACCTTAAAATTCTTACAACAGCATTAATTACAGGTCTTCCCAGAGCGTTTCATGGCCGAGTGGGGATTCGAACCCTGGTCTCTCAGGCCTTAGTCGGACACTCTAAACACCACACGACCACTAGCTTGCAACTCCAGGCTTGCCATCTCCTGTGTTTGCAGGAACAGAGCAACAGGGGCACAAAACAGGTCCCGGGGCTCATACTTTCTTCTGACACATTGAATTTGCCTCTAAGTTGGGCAACGTACCAGGTATTCCTTTCCCTCTGAAACATTTACCTATGGGCAGATCCACACCATACATTCAACACATGATCCTGGAAGCTGTAGTTTCCCCTTACAGAGCTACAATTCCCAGCACCCATAGCAAACTACAGTTCCCAGGATTCTTTAAAGCCATGTGCTTTAAATGCATGTGGGACGTTCTTTAAATGTACTGTATGCCTAGTGTCTTCCAGAGGGCCAGTTGATTGTGGCGGAAATGGTTTTCTCCCTCTCTCATAGCACTTGAATTTGTGGGCATGCAGTAAAGCTGATTGTTGGAAGATAAAATGAAGACCTTCTTCATGCAGTAACAACAACAACAACAATTTTATTATTTATACCCCGCCCATCTGACTGGGTTTCCCCAGCCACTCTGGGAGGCTCCCAATAGAATATTAAAAACACGGTAAAAAACCAAACATTAAAAACTTCCCTAAACAGGGCTGCCTTCAGATGTCTTCTAAAAGTCAGATAGTTGCTTATTTCCTTGACATCCGAGGGGAGGGCGTTCCACAAGGCGGGTGCCACTACCGAGAAGGCCCTCTGCCTGGTTCCCTGTAACCTCACTTCTCATAGTGAGGGAACTGCCAGAAGGCCTTCAGAGCTAGACCTCAGTGTCTGGCCTGGACGATGGGGGTGGAGACGCTCCTTCAGGTATACTGGGCCAAGACCGTTTAGGGCTTTAAAGGTCAGCACCAACACTTTGAATTGTGCTTGGAAACGTACTGGGAGCCAATGTAGGTCTTTCAGGACCGGTGTTATGTGGTCTCGGCTGCCACTCCCAGTCACCAGTCTAGCTGCCACATTCTGGATTAGTTGTAGTTTCCAGGTCACCTTCAAAGGTAGCTCCACATAGAGCGCATTGCAGTAATCCAAGCTATCATAGAATCCTAGAGTTGGAAGAGACCCCAAGGGCCATCCAGTCCAACCCCCTGCCAAGCAGGAAACACCATCAAAGCATTCCTGACAGGTGGCTGTCAAGCCTCTGCTTAAAGACCTCCAAAGAAGGAGACTCCACCACACTCCTTGGCTGCAAATTCCACTGTCGAACAGCTCTTACTCTCGGGAAGTTCTTCCTAATGTTTAGGTGGAATCTTCTTTCTTGTAGTTTGAATCCATTGCTCCGTGTCTGCTTCTCTGGAGCAGCAGAAAACAACCTTTCTCCCTCCCCTATATGACATCCTTTTATATATTTGAACATGGCTATCATATCACCCCTTAACCTTCTCTTCTCCAGGCTAAACATACCCAGCTCCCTAAGCCGTTCCTCATAAGGCATCGTTTCCAGGCCTTTGACCATTTTGGTTGCCCTCTTCTGGACACATTCCAGCCTGTCAGTATCCTTCTTGAACTGTGGTGCCCAGAATTGGACACAGTATTCCAGGTGAGGTCTGACCAGAGCGGAATACAGTGGTACTATTACTTCCCTTGATCTAGATGCTATACTCCTATTGATGCAGCCCAGAATTGCATTGGCTTTTTTAGCTGCTGCATCACACTGTTGACTCATGTCAAGTTTGTGGTCTACCAAGACTCCTAGATCCTTTTCACATGTACTGCTTTCAAGCCAGGTGTCACCCATCCTGTATTTGTGCCTTTCATTTTCTTTTGCCCAAGTGTAGTACTTTACATTTCTCCCTTTACATTTATCGATGGCTACTAGCCAGGATGGCTCTGTCCTGCCTTCTTGTTCAGAGGCAGGAGTGCTTCTGAAAACCAGTTCCTGTAATCCACAGGAAGGGAGAGTGCTCTTGCTCTTGGGTCTTGCTTGCGAGTTCCCCACGGGCATCTGATTGGTCACTATGAGAACAGAAGTTGGCCTGGAAGGGTCATTGGCTCTTCTGATGTTCTTTGCCAGGTCACAGGTGCCCATCGGCCTGTGCTGGTTAGGGCTGATGGGAGTTGTAGTTCAAAACATCTGAAGGGTACCAGGTTGACAAAGATATGATTGAACTAGTTAGGCCATTGGCCTGATCCAGCAAGCTCTTTGGGCATTCTTATCTATTTCTGCTCACCTCTACAGCAGCGGCTTTGCAAGGGCCGATGCTTAGGCAGAACGGTGTGGAGCAGTCGAAAGGAGCATGTGCAGAGTGCTTTCCTTTGGCCACTCGGCAATCACGCCCAGTTGAGAATATGGGAGAAGGCAATTGCACCCCAGGTCCTGCCGTGTTGTTGATCTGCTTTTATTGACGGCTGTTTCCATTTTGGCGTTGTGTTCTCCGCAAATGCCGCCCTGCGCCGCTGCCCTCGCTGCCAAGGGGGTCTTTGTTGAGCATGGTTTTAATTGGGATGCGCGGCTCTGATAGAGGAGCTGGAGCATCATTAAAAGCGAGATGCCGTGCGCTGATAGGCCTTGAAACCTCTGTGCTCTCTGAAATACATTTTTTGCTTAGATGGATGCACCAGACAACGGCTTATTAAATTGCTAATTGGGAGCTGTGGGGCATCTTTGAGAGCCAATTTGAGATACCTCCTGTGCCTGGAATAGATGGTGACTAAGAATTAGGGTGTGAGGAGGAGGAGGAGGAGGAAGGGGGGCTGTTTATGGAGGAGGGCCTCCCCCACCCGTTTGAGAGGAGTGTTGGCACTGGCAAAATCTGAAGGTTGTTCCCAGCTCCTGGGAAAATGCTGGGCAGAGACTTATAGCAAAGCAGGCAGAGGCTTGGGTTTGATACCTGCATGCATAGCTCATACTGGAGGAAGAACAGCTGATGCTAATTTTTCTTCCGCAGTCTTTGAGCAGTGGCATAGCATCGGTTGCTGGTGCCCGGGGCATGTGTGTTTCTGTGTGTGTGCACACTGGGCAAGGGAGAGGGGTCATTTGTGCGCTGGGTGGGGTGGGGCGCCAGCCCAGCCCTCTCTGCCACTGAAGTGACCCCACCCTCACTGGAGCAAAGCGGGGCCGTGCTGAGCCCCCCTGCCCCCCCTCTGCGCAGGGAGGAGCCTGGTCGGCCGACGCAGCCCTTGGCGGGCGGAGAGAAGCACCGGGCCAGGCTGCGCTGGGGTCACCTGGATTGGCCCCCTCAAAAATTGTGTGCCTGGGACCACAGCTCCCATGGTACCCCCCCATGCTTCAAACCTTCCTTTGAGTCTTTCCTCCCTTTGCGGAAGTAGAGAACAGATTTGTATTGTTTTTGCAGAAATTCCAGTCTCCCAAATGGGCTGGCTCTGGGGATAGGTGCTGGCTCATGGGAGCTGAGGCATTTCCCTCCACCCAACTTTTTTTTTTTTAGGGGGCCAGCCCCCCTCCATGTTCAGAGGGCATTCAACTCTGCCCCCTGGCTCCTCACGATGTCGCAGACGTGACATCAGGAAGTCTTGTCAGGTCCCCGCAAGCATCTTGAGAAGTTGGCGCCTCTGACTCTGGGGTTAGGAACGTAAGGAGAGCCTGTAGGATCAGGTCCAGCCCAGCGTTTGAAACTCCCATTGTTCTAGACGCATTTTGCGACAGGGAATTCCATTAGCACAAGCAGATTCTGAGCTCTGGGCACAGTATTGAGCCTAAGAATTCAGATTAAAACTGCAGAGCGGAAGGAAAGGAGGAGCTTTTTCTGCCTCCCCACTTCTAGCTACTGTCTGAAGACTGGAGAAGAGACCCTCTTAAGAATATTATGGGGCATAGCCAGTGAAGAATAATAGAACTGTAGAATTGAACGCAACTCCGAGGGTCATCTAGTCCAACCCCCTGCAATGCAGATGCCTCTGTGTATTTGCAGGTGGGTGGCAAGGTGCCAGCCTGGCAGATCGCTTTGTGCGGAGCCGAAGTTGCTTTAAAAGCCCAGCCCTGCCCGCCTGGGTGCCTACCTGCTCCCCAGCTTGCATATTTTCTCATAAACCTATTACATAACATATTCTCGTGAACCAGAAGTTGTTGGACTCCCCACAGCCAGCACCCCTGAGAATCCACCGGCATCTGGAGGGTCGCCCGGCCATATGCCCCTCTCCTCGCAGGGAAACGGCCCCCCGAAAAATGCCGAACGCCTTCCCTGCCCCTCGGTGCGCCTTCTTGGCATGTGCAAAGGGAGAGGCTCTGCGGATCTCTCCCTCTTGCTTTTATTCTCCTCTCGCCACGTCCTCTTTGGTCGTTCCCCCTTGTTGGGCATCCCCCTTCTTTTCCTGAATGAAGATTGATTGCGTTCAGGCTTCCTCGACGTGGGGAAGGAAAGAAAGCCAAGCGGCCCCTCAGCCTTGGCTTTACCCGCCGGAGTTGCATCAGCCAGCCTGTTCAATATTTAAGAAAGCTGCATTGCAGAGCTGGGAAAGAGATGGAAGGTTGCTCCCACTCTGGAAATGCCGTGCCCGGGAACTGCACCCGAAGCACCCCTTGCGCCTCTCCTTTTCACCCCTGCCCAAGTTCCGGGTTTTCCTATGGGACCAGTCTGTGCCCTGGGTGCTGCTCAGCTCTCGGTAAGGCAAAATGGAAAAGCGACCCCCGTTTCAATCTTATGTAGCCTTATAGCTCCTGGCTCTGATGTTCTGCCTCCGTGGTCAGAGGCAGCAATGCTTCTGAATGCCAGTAGAGGGGGCTCTTACGCTTGGGTCCTGCTGGTGGGTTTACCTTTGGGGGATCTGGTTGGTCAATATGAGAAGATGCCAGATTGGCTGGGCCATTGGCTTGATCCAGCAGGCTCTTCCTAGGACAGTGATGGCTAACCTTGACACTCCAGATGTTTTGGAACTACAACTCCCATCATCCCTAGCTAACAGGATCAGTGGTCATGGATGATGGGAGTTGTAGTCCCAAAACATCTGGAGTGTCAAGGTTAGCCATCACTGTCCTAGGTTCTTTGCAGGCTTCCATCAGCCTGTACTGGCTAGCGCTGATGGGCGTTGTAGTTCAAAACATCTGGAGGGCACCAGGTTGGCAAGCCCATTTATTGCATTTCCGTCCCCCCCTTTTCATCCAAGGAGCTCAAGATGACATGCATGGTTGGCCCCCTCTCCTCATTTAGTCCCCACAACAACCCTGTGAGGTGGGTCAGGCTGAGAGGCAGTGGCTGGTCACCCACCAGTGAGCTTCATGGCCGAGTGGGGATTCGGACCCTGGTCTCTCCCAGGCCCTAGGCAGACACTCTAACCACTACACCACACTGCCTCCACTTCATCAGACATTTGGCCTGTCAGTGTGAAGGCTTTCCCAATCCAGACGTTTAAGCTGGAGATGCCAGGGCTGGAACATGGGGACTTCTGCAGGCGAGGCAGACATCCTGAGCAATAGACCCTCCCCAGAGTTAACTGCTGTGGAAGCTGCCCCTCTCTTCTGTCTTGTGGGAATGCTGCTGGTGTTGGCATTCTCCCAACCAGGTTAAGCTCCCTCTCGGAGTCTTAAGCAGTTGGGTCTCTCAGCGGAGGGTAGTTAAATCACCAACAACAACATCATCAATATACAGTCGTACCTTGGTTCTGGAACCATAGCCGTCAACTTTCGGATTTGAAAATAAGGGATTTCCCCCAACTTTTGGTTTTGAAAATAAGGGATGCCGCGAGGGCGGTGCAGTGGCACCAAGTAGCCTCACCACCCTGCACTCCAGAGGCTGCGCGCGAAGGGGTGAGCGAAAGAGCGAGTGCGTAGACGGCAGGCAGGCTGGCTGTCTGGTTGGGCGTGAGGGTCTGGCTGCACAAGGCATGCAAGCTCCGCCCCCAGTCGGTCTCAGACTCCTTATTGGCAGCCGAGCAACGCAGCTGAGGAGCCTCCCTGGCCGGCAGGGAGGGAGAGGAGCTGCTTCCTTTGAAATCCGGGAAATTTAAGGGATATCAACAATCCGGGATAGCAGCGGGAAACGGCATTGGAATAAGGGAGTTTCCCGCAAAAAAAGGGAGGGTTGACAGCCATGTCTGGAACACCTTGCGACTCGAACATTTTGGCTCCCGAACACCGCAAACCCGGAAGTGAGTGTTCTGGTTTGCGAACGTTTTTTGGAAGCCGAACGTCTGACGCGGGTTCCACGGCTTCCAGTTGAGTGCAGGAAGTTCCTGCAGCCAATCGGAAGCCACACCTTAGTTTTCGAACCGTTACGGGAAAGAACTCTGGTGGAGAACCAAGGTACAGGCTTCTCTCTTCTGCCTTAGTCAGACTACACCTGGGGTCCTGTGTCCAGTTCTGGGGACCACAATTTAAGAAGGATGTTGACAAGCTGGAAGGTGTGCAGAGGAGGAGATGATGAAGGGTCTGGAAAGCAAGCCTTATGAGAAACTGTTGAGGGAGCTGGGTATGCTTAGTCTGGAAAAGAGGGGATTGAGAGGAGATTTTGTTTAGTTGTTTAGTCGTGTCCGACTCTTCGTGACCCCATGGACCAGAGCACGCCAGGCACTCCTGTCTTCCACTGCGTCCCGCAGTTTGGTCAGACTCATGTTGGTGGCTTTGAGAACACTGTCCAACCATCTCGTCCTCTGTCGTCCCCTTCTCCTTGTGCCCTCCATCTTTCCCAACATCAGGGTCTTTTCCAGGGAGTCTTCTCTTCTCCTGAGGTGGCCAAAGTATTGGACCCTCAGCTTCAGGATCTGTCCTTCCAGTGAGCACTCAGGGCTGATTTCCTTCAGAATGGATAGGTTTGATCTTCTTGCAGTCCATGGGACTCTCAAGAGTCTCCTCCAGCACCATAATTCAAAAGCATCAATTCTTTGGCTCTCACTTCCGTACATTACTACTGGGAAAACCAGAGGAGATTACCATCTCCAAATATTTCAAGGGCTGTCTCATGGAGAATGGAGTAAGCTTGTTTTCTCCTACTCCGAAGGCTAGGACCCGAACAAATGGATTAAAATTACAGTGGTACCTCAGGTTACAGACGCTTCAGGTTACAGATTCTGCTAACCCAGAAGTATTACCTCAGGTTAAGAACTTCGCTTCAGGATGAGAACAGAAATGGGGCAGCGGCAGCGGGAGGCCCCATTAACTAAAGTGGTGCTTCAGGTTAAGAACGTTTTCAGGTTAAGAATGGACCTCCGGAATGAATTAAGTACATAACTAGAGGTACCACTGTACAAGAAAGGAGATTCTGACTAAACATTAGGAAGAAGTTTTTGAAAATAAGAGATGTCTGACAGTGGAACAGACTCCCTCAAAAGGTGATGGGTTCTCCTTCATTGGAGGTTTCTAAACAAAGTTTGGAGGGCCATCTGCCTTGGATTCCTTAGTTGCAATTCCTGCATCGCAGGGGGTTGGACTAGATGACCCTCGGGGTCTCTTCCAGCTATGTTGTTGTTGTTTAGTCGTGTCCAACTCTTCATGACCCCATGGACCAGAGCACGCCAGGCACTCCTGTCTTCCACTGCCTCCCGCAGTTTGGTCAGACTCATGTTGGTAGCTTCAAGAACACTGCCCAACCATCTCGTCCTCTGCCGTCCCCTTCTCCTTGTGCCCTCCATCAGGGGCGTAGCGTGCCGCTTGGCTGCCGGGGGCGGCAGGCCAAGCGGCACCCCTGGGGGCGGGGCGTCGCTCCGTACGCATGACGTCACGACGCGCATGCGCACGGAGCGACGCTTCTGCCCAGTGAGGTGGGGTGTCACGTCAGCGACAAGTGTGACGCCCCTCCTCGCTGGCCGCCCTTGCGGCTCCGCCCCGGCAGCGCCGGAAATAGCCTTTAAAAGAAAAAGAAAAAGCCCAAGGCGGCTTTGGAGGCGTGGGGGGCGGGGCCCCCGCCCCAAGCGTCACCCCCACCAGGGTGCTGCCCGGGGCGGCCCGCCCCCACCCCCTTGCTATGCCCCTGCCCCCCATCTTTCCCAACATCAGGGTCTTTTCCAGGGAGTCTTCTCTTCTCATGAGGTGGGCAAAGTATTGGAGCCTCAGCTTCAGGATCTGTCCTTCCAGCTATACAATTCTACATTTATGTGACTATTCTCCATAGGCCATTTTAACGTGGCTTTGGATTATGCTTTGGCTATTAGCCACTCCGCAGCATGGACTCAATCACTTGGTCCCTCTCACAGGCTCTCTCTGCCCCATTTCTTGTTTACATCAACCTGCAGCCATTGCTGCCTTATAGAAGAGTTTGTAGCCCAAGTCCTTGATGCTGGTCAAAAAGGCTGAAGCAAGATGTAGGGCTGTTCCCCACAGAGCTGGCATCACTCAGAGATGCTGCCTTCCTTCCTCGTTTACATCTGTTCTCTGAAGATGCAGGAAGCAAACTGGAGCCTGCCCACCACCACCACTCTGGGGATTTGAGGAACGGAGAAAACAAAAGGAAAACAGCACTTCCCCTTTGATCATGTTTTTCACATGCCTGAAATAAGATACTTGGAAAAGTCTTGGCAGCTTTTTCTTTTAATGATCCAAGTGCGAGGACGTCTCCTGCTGCTGTTCGATGGAGAGGGTATCAATGGTGTTAAAGGTAAAGGGACCCCTGACCATTAGGTCCAGTCGTGACCGACTCTGGGGTTGTGGCGCTCATCTCGCTGTACTAGCCGAGGGAGCCGGCGTACAGCTTCCGGGTCATGTGGCCAGCATGACTAAGCCGCTTCTGGCGAACCAGAGCAGCGCACGGAAACGGCATTTACTTTCCCGCCGGAGTGGTACCTATTTATCTACTTGCACTTTGATGTGCTTTCGAACTGCTAGGTTGGCAGGAGCAGGGACCGAGCAACGGGAGCTCACCCCGTCGCGGGGATTCGAACCGCCGACCTTCTGATCGGCAAACCCTAGGCTCTGTGGTTTAACCCACAGCGCTTCCCGTGTGTTACACCGAGGCTTTCTGCTGTTCTGCTATTCCGTGGTGCAAAGTACAAAAGTAGTTTGATGGGTGAGAATGTCACAAAGTGAACTTAACAGATTAGAGAATTGGGCCAAAGCAAACAAGATGAATTTTAACAGGGAGAAATGTAAAGTACTACACTTGGGCAAAAAAATGAAAGGCACAAATACAGGATGGGTCACACCTGGCTTGAGACCAAAAACTTGACATGAGTCAACAGTGTGATGCAGCAGCTAAAAAAGCCAATGCAATTCTGGGCCGCATCAATAGGAGCATATCATCTAGATCAAGGGAAGTAATAGTACCACTGTATTCCGCTCTGGTCAGACCTCACCTGGAATACTGTGTCCAGTTCTGGGCACCACAGTTCAAGAAGGATACGGACAAGCTGGAATGTGTCCAGAGGAGGGCAACCAAAATGGTCAAAGGCCTGGAAACGATGCCTTATGAGGAACGGCTTAGGGAGCTGGGGATGTTTAGCCTGGAGAAGAGAAGGTTAAGGGGTGATATGATAGCCATGTTCAAATATATAAAAGGATGTCATATAGAGGAGGGAGAAAGGTTGTTTTCTGCTGCTCCTGAGAAGAGGACACGGAGCAATGGATTCAAACTACAAGAAAGAAGATTCCACCTAAACATTAGAAAGAACTTCCTGACAGTAAGAGCTGTTCGACAGTGGAATTTGCTGCCAAGGAGTGTGGTGGAGTCTCCTTCTTTGGAGGTCTTTAAGCAGAGGCTTGACAGCCACCTGTCAGGAATGCTTTGATGGTGTTTCCTGCTTGGCAGGGGGTTGGACTGGATGGCCCTTGTGGTCTCTTCCAACTCTATGATTCTATGAACTGGGCTTTTCCCCAAAGCTGCTTTGCAAGTTAATTAAAAGCACCCTCACCTGGCAGGTCTGGGAAGAAAGGCAGGTTTGGCTGAGGTTCGAAGTGTGCACTGCCCCCTTTTACAGTAGAAGCTGTTCAACCCCCCCCCCCCAATGAATCAAGCTTGATTATGTCGTCACAGATCCTTTAAGTTTTTAGATTTCAGGGCTCTGCTGTGCCAGCCTTGTGGCTTTTTTCTGCACCCCATGTACATGACACCTGTTCAACCCATGCACTTCTAATGACGAAACCGTTATAGGTTTGCGGGGTCAGTCTGGATGATGTCCCGGGTCCCTTCCAAGCCTGTAAACCAGTGATGTTAAAAATCTAGAGACTGCAGAACCAGTCCAATCTGGCTTTGGCCAGCCAGGTAAATACTGCTACTTACCAAAGAGGTTGCTCTGTTGCCATGGAGATAAATGGGTGGGTCTTTTCCAAACTCACCTGCCTGGATGCAGATGCCATCTTGGGATGGTTTGGCTGATGCTGGAAGCTGAGGAGGCAGAGGCCTCTGTGATGGACTCAAGGGCTGTGAATTCAGGCTTCCCTGGAACCCTGATATCTTAAGGGCTGTCACATGGAAGAGGGAGCAAGCTTGTTTTTGTGGGAGATGAGTGGGAATATGGATGAGGGAATATTGTTTAATATTTCCTATCCCAGCGTGTGTTAACAAGCTCCAAAGTAGCAGAGATTCTCATCTCCAATTAAGCGCAGCAAAACGTGGCGATCAAGTTCGTTTTAACTTCTATAACAAGGCAGATTCCTGGCATATTTCCCCTGGTTCCCCCTTATAAGTAAATACACGACACATAGCTCTTTAAAAGTAAAAAGGTTTACTCACAGACATTTCCAAGGTTCTACAAGTCTCAGAAAGGCAGGCTAGCTTAGATTAAATGTATATACATGTGGAGACTCTCCTTATATACATTTAATCTAAGCTAGCCTGCTTTTCTGAGACTTTCTGGGCCCTCTTGGCTGGAAGCCAAGAGTGCATCTTCTCTTGAGATGTTGCATGCTCGAAGATCCGATGAGGAAGAGGGTGGAATGGCTGCTCACCTGTGACTTTGAGTAACTACAGGTAAGGCCATTCCCACCTCTGGTCACACAGAGGAAGTGGTTTCAGTCCAGGTACAGGAAACCCTAACTGGAGGACTGAGACCCCTTGTGTACATTCTAGGAATGTTGTGATTGACTGCACCAGTGTTATACATCCCACAGTTTTCTCCTGCTCTGGGAGGGTAGGATTCGAACCGATGGCTTCAAGTTAAAAGAAAGGAGATTCCGACTAAACATACAGAAAAACCTTCTGACAGTCAGAGCTGTTCGTCAGTGGAACAGTCACCCTCAGGAGGTTGTGGACTCTCCTTCCTTGGAGGTTTTTAAAAGCAGAGGTTGGATGGCCATGGACGCTTTAGCTGAGATTCCTGCATTGAACGGGGTTGGACTAGATGACCCTGGGTGTCCCTTCCGACTCTATGATTCCAATGGGGAAGGAAGTTCTGTTGAGGCCTTAATGCTGTGAGTCCCTCCGTCCTCTGCTCAGGTTGTATGTATGACTACACATCTTTGGAAAACACCACCACCACCAAAAACATGCATCATAGGCATGGTAGGTATGTAAAAGAAAAGTGAAGATATGTAAATATAGATTTTACAATACTGAAAACACACACAGAGCAGAGCGCCTTTTTGTGTGTGTTAGCATAAGGTTCCTGGCATGTCCAGTGAAAAAGAGCTTGAGTCAAGAGGGTTGGGAAATCCTTTCTGCTTCATCACTGTGCTCCGTGGACAAATGTTCTGGCTTGGTATAATACAGGGGTCGGCAACCTAAGGCCCATGGGCCACAAGCAGCCCGCAGGGGGTTGTTTAACTGGCCCACGAGCTGCCCCTGAACCGAGCCGCCCGCTCGGTGAGTCCCCGTGCGCTGCGCTAAACCGGTGCAGCGCGGCGCTGGGACTTGCTTCCGCGGCACTGGAAATCGTGTCTGCGCAGACGCCGGAAATCGCAGGTGCGCTCCGGCCCACGGAGGGATCTCCACTGGAGTGAACTGGCCCAGGCGAGGTAAACCTTGCTGACCCCTGGTATATATAATACTTCCTAATGCAAACTAGTGGAAAATCCTTTTGGCTCAGTGTAAGTGGGGCTCCACCGCACATCTCAGATATGGGAAGTTATCCCCTTACCCCATGAATGCCCACTTGACCGCTTTGATTTACGGAACTGGCTCTGTTACAGGTGCTATGAAAGACTTGTTCTGGGAGTGGCCGCTGGGACCACATAACACCGGTCCTGAGAGAACTACATTGGCTCCCAGTACGTTTCCGAGCACAATTCAAAGTGTTGGTGCTGACCTTGAAAGCCCTAAACGACCTCGGTCCTGTATACCTGAAGCAGCGTCTCCACCCCCATCGTTCAGCCCGGACACTGAGATCCAGCGCCGAGGGCCTTCTGGCGGTTCCCTCACTGCGAGAAGCAAAGCTACAGGGAACCAGGCAGAGGGCCTTCTCGGTGGTGGCACCCGCCCTGTGGAACGCCCTCCCATCAGAGGTCAAAGCGATAAACAACTACCTGACATTTAGAAAATACCTCAAGGCAGCCCTGATTAGGGAAGTTTTTAACCTGTGATATTTTAATGTATTTTAATATCTGTTGGAGACCGCCCAGAGTGACTGGGGAGACCCGGCCAGATGGGCGGGGTACAAATAATAAATTATTATTATTATTATTACTTGTTCTGCATTGGCAAGAAACTGACCTTTTATTGTGGTAGCACTTGCACTTTGGGACTCCCTGCCTGTTGATAATGTAGAATTATAGAGCTGGAAGCGATCCCGAGGATCATCTAGTCCAACCCCCCTGCAATGCAGGGATATGCAGCTGCCCCATACGGGGATCAAACCTGCAACCTTGGCATTATCAGCACCATGCTCTAACCAACTGAGCTACCAGGCAGGCACCTTCATAGCACTCTTTTTGGCTCCTGCTTGCTCAGACAAGCCTGCCCAGATGCATAGCATGTTGACATGTGTTTTAATCTGTTTTTCACTTATCATTTTATTGCAATCGTTTTTGTATTATTTCAACAGCTGCTTTAACTGGTTTTATTGGTAATTTTCTTGTTTTATTCTTTTTTGTAAACGGCTTTGAGGTTTCTTCTTCTTCTTACGATCAAGTGCATATAAACTTTTATGAAACCTATAAAATATCCAAGCTAGTAGGCCTAGCCTTGTCCTCATTTCTTCACATAGCACCCTTAACTTGCTTGGTGCTGCACAAAGTATGAGAGGGTGGGTCCCTGCCCCGATGAGGTTATAGTCTGTGATTCAGCACAGAGGAAACAACAGACAAAGAAGAGGGAAATGGAGTCAAGGTTAAGGAGTGGGAAAAATAACTTTTGGATTCAGTTGCATGCACTTGGACTTACCCAAGGTTAGACCTCCTCAGAGTAGACCCATTGAAATTAATGGGCCAGATAAAATCCAGTGGAGTAGGGAGCCTAAGGGGAGTGTGGCAAAGATGCCATAGAAAAGGTGGGCTTCTGAACATGTTTTAACGCCTAGTAATAATTCTTTTGAAATGTATCTGTTGGTCAACCGGAGTATGTAGGTAAAGGGACCCCTGACCATTAGGTCCAGCTGCGGACGACTCTGGGGTTGCGGCACTCATCTCGCTTTATTGGCCGAGAGCCGGTGTACAGCTTCCGGGTCATGTGGCCAGCATGACTAAGCCACTTCTGGCGAACCAGAGCAGCGCATGGAAACACCGTTTACCTTCCCGCTGCAGCGGTACCTATTTATCTACTTGCACTTTGACATGCTTTCGAACTGCTAGGTTGGCAGGAGCAGGGACCAAGCAACGGGAGCTCACCCCGTCGCAGGGATTCGAACCGCCGACCTTCTGATCAGCAAGCCCTAGGCTCTGTGGTTTAACCCTGGACCTGTTAGTGACCTGCAAATATGGAGCTGACAGAGGAGGATGATTCTCTGGGAACTTCTCTGCCTAAAGGGCTTGTTGCCTTGTAGCTCTGTCAGCAGAGCGCGAGACTCCAAATCTCAGGGTCCTGGGTTTGAGTCCCATGTAGGGCAAAAGATTCCTGTATTGCAGGGGGTTGGACTGGATGACCCTCGTGGTCCCTTCCAACTATTCTAAAGAGCTCACACCCTCTTCTTTGCTGCTGCAATCCTTACCTCTTCAACCCTTGATCTCGCTGCTGACTTACAAGCTCTCGCTGCTTTTTTGTCTTCCAGGGAGCCTCAGCATCCAGCCATGACGGACACGGTCGTTGGCAACAGCACTGGTCAGTGGATGTATCAGAATGATAGACAGATGGCTCTTCGGGGCGGGTAAGAGGATTCCCTGGCTTTTGACTCTCCGCTTCCACCGCCCACCTGCCAGCTGATTTCTATATTATATCACAGATTGTGTGGAACTTACATTCCAGGGGTGGCACATATACAAAAAAAAAAACACATATACTTGAATCGCACACCCCGTCCTTACTTTCCAGAGCTGGCAAACTGAGTGGGCCTTATCCCTGCACCCCCCTAGGCAAGGCAGAGAGCTCTTAAGCTCTCCTCCTTGCTTAGCAGGCAAGGCCCAATCAGCGCACAGACTCTGGGATGCTCTCAGGAGACCTCCTGGAGCTGTCTGTGTTCCCATGGGATGTCCTGAGAGCATCCCAGAGCCCCTCTCCAAGTGGAACTTGCCTGCAAAGCAAGGCGGAGAGCTTAAAAGGTCTTTCCACATGGGGAAAACCCGATGCAAAAGGAGCGTTTAAGCTCTCTGCCTTGCACGCAATTACCGTATTTTTCACTCTATAAGACGCACTTTTTTCCTCCTAAAAAGTAAGGGGAAATGTCTGTGCGTCTTATGGAGCGAATGCATGGTCCCTGGAGCCAAATTGCCTAGGGGCCAAAAGCAGATTGTGCTCTTTTTTTTACAAAGAGAGAAGAGGGTGTTGAAAGGAAGCCGCTGAACAGCTGTTCAGCAAGCGATCGGGGAGAGAGATAAGGCTCCCTTTCCAGCCCCGCCCCCTTGCCCAGGCCTCCATTGTTGAATGCAGAGGGAGGCTGTTTGTTTCCCCAGCGACATGTGACTGGCTGATCAGATTATCTGTCTGGAAACTGTAGAAATGGCTCCCTTTCCTGTAGTACTAGAAGCTGCAGAACTGTGAGTTGAATCCCATAAAAACGGGGCTTTTCCTCTTTGAAAAAGAAGCTGCACCACTTTGAGCTGATCCTCAAAAAAGCGGGGCTTTTCCCTTTGCAAAAAAGCTGCACCACTTTGAGCTGATCCTCAAAAAAACAGGGCTTTCCACCTTTCCTCCTCTAAAAACTAGGTGCGTCTTATGTTCAGGTGCGTCTTATGGAGCGAAAAATACGGTAATTTGCACCGTTTCGACCGGCCAGTTTTCAACTGTGCAAGGTTGAAATTGTGCAAGTTCATTGTGCATAAGATGTGATCATACTGTTTAATAATGTGTGTGCTGTGCGCATGCATGTGGCGATTCAACAGGCGTGCACAGAACCTGGAAGAATGTGCTATCAGTGGCATAATTTAGCTGCCAGAGAACCGGAGGTTTCATTCCTCGTTTCTAAGCCTTATTTCTTTAGAGAACCAGTTTCGCCCCGCTCTTTAGCCAAAAGAAAATGTGGCTTACAAGATCAGTCGTAAAGACTTGCAATAAAAAAGACATGACACACAAGGAAAAGGGGATGGGGAGGGAGGAGGGGAAAAGTGAGCTCATGCAGCAGTTCTCAGCGTTAACGGTTCTTATAACGATGCAAAGATCTGTTTGAATTATGCATTATGGCTGTCACCTATTGAAATTTGAGCTTGAGGAGGTAGTTGATCAAGGGAGCTTGTGTGTGTTAGCTTCTTTCTTCCTTCCTGTGATAAGCAAACCAAACCAGAATAAAATGCACAGAATGGTAGGAACACTGTGCAAAAGAAGGGGAAACAGGGATCATTAACGCCGGTTGCAGAATTAAGCCTGTCTGGTTGCAGAATGTTGATACTCTTCAGAGAAGAACCCAAGAAGAACCTTGCTAATTCCAGCTTCGCCAGGTCCTGACAGCAACTGGGGTGGGTGTGTTTGGAGTAGGGTGACCCTTAAACACCGACAGCACCTCTAGCCCACCAGCAGTGATCAGAAGCGTTGCTGGAAAAGCTGGAATTGTGACCCGAGTATCTCTTCACCCAGCCACCCATGGCCTAATTTAATTTTGCCCGTTAATTCTAATCCTTAAACTGCCATCTATCTCAAGTCATCCCTCAGCTTGGCAGCGGAATTAAATTCAAATAATTTAAATAATGTATGCAGCTATTCCCTTGCCAGAAGTGTTTGCTCCCTTATCAGACTGGATTCCAGGAGCTGCTAATGACCGGCGGGGGGGGGGGGGGGAGAGAGACAGAAAGTCCAGGAGATGTTAAATTGTTTGCAGATCATTGTCAGAGGGCACAGAAGGTAAGGAAACTGTGATACCCATGGGCCCGTTGATGTTGTTGGTTGAACCGTGGGGCAATGCCAAGTTGGCATGGGTTTAATTGGGGAGCCCCAGAGCTCCAATAGGCACCTTCATGGGCTCTGAACTAGCAGTGGCAGACCTGGAAGGAGACCTTGGGGGTCACAGTAGAGAGCTCAATGAAGATAATAGATAGATAGATAGATAGATAGATAGATAGATAGATAGATAAATAATAATAATAATAATAATAATAATAATAATAATAATAATAATAATTTATTATGTATACCCCGCCCATCTGGCTGGGTTTCCCCAGCCACTCTGGGCAGCTTCCAACAGAATATTAAAATACAATACAAAACAGGTACTGGGACTCATACTTTATCCTGACACATTGAACTTGCCTCTAAGTTGGGCAACGTACCGGGTATTCCTTTCCCTCTGAAACATTTACCTATGGGCAGATCCACACCATACATTCAACACAAGATCCTGGAAGCTGTAGTTTCCCCTTACAGAGCTACAATTCCCAGCACCCTTGGCAAACTACAGTTCCCAGGATTCTTTAAAGCCATGTGCTTTAAATGCGTGTGGGACGTGCTTTAAATGTACTGTATGCCTAGTGTCTTCCAGAGGGCCAGTTGATTGTGGCGGAAATGGTTTTCTCCCTCTCTCATAGCACTTGAATTTGTGGGCATGCAGTAAAGCTGATTGTTGGAAGATAAAATGAAGACCTTCTTCATGCAGTAACAACAACAACAACAACAACAATTTTATTATTTATACCCCACCCATCTGACTGGGTTTCCTCAGCCACTCTGGGAGGCTCCCAATAGAATATTAAAAACACGGTAAAAAACCAAACATTAAAAACTTCCCTAAACAGGGCTGCCTTCAGATGTCTTCTAAAGGTCTGGTAGTTGTTGTTATCTTTGACATCTGAAGGGAGGGCGTTCCACAGGGCAGGTGCCACTACCGAGAAGGCCCTCTGCCTGGTTCCCTGCAACCTCACTTCTCACAGCGAGGGAACTGCCAGAAGGCCCTTGGCGCTGTTGACACAGTGTGTGGCAGCGGTGGAAGAAAAGGCAAATTGCACGCTAGGGATCATTAGGCAAAGAATTGAAAATAAAACTGCCAATAGACGGAGAGCAGATATGACAGCCATCTTCACATATCTAAAGTGCTCTCACGTAGATGATGGAGCAAACTTGTTTTCTCCTACTCCAGAAAGTTACTTACAAGAAAGGAGATTCTGACTAAACATCAGGAAGATCTTTCTGACACCAAGAGCTGTTGGTACAGTGGTACAGACTCCCTCAAGAGGTTGTGGGACTCTCCTTCTTTGGAGGTTTTTAAGCAGAGGTTGGATAGCCATCTGTTGGATTCCTGCGTTGCGGGGGGTTGGACTAGATGACCCTCAGAGTCCCTTCCAGCCCTGCCATTCTATAATTGTCACAATGCCATTATACAAAGTTATGGTGCAACTGCGTTTGGAGTACTGTGTAAAGTTCTGGCCCTTAGAAAGGGATATTGCAGAGTTTTTAGTTTAGAGAAGAGGGGGAAGTTTTTTTCTCCCTGTCTGATAACTCTGGAACTCATGGACATCCAAAGAAAGTGAATATTAGAAGATTCAGTAATAATAATAATAATAATAATAATAATAATAATAATAATTTATTAGTTGTACCCCGCCCATCTGGCCGGGTCTCCCCAGCCACTCTGGGTGGCTTCCAACAAATATCAAAATACATTAACATGTCACAGATTAAAAACTACCCTAAACAGGGCTGCCTTCAGGTATTTGCTAAATGTCAGGTAGTTGTTTCTCAATTTGACTTCTGCTGGGAGGGCGTTCCACAGGGCGGGCGCCACTACCGAGAAGGCCCTCTGCCTGGTTCCCTGTAGCTTTGCTTCTCGCAGTGAGGGAACCGCCAGAAGGCCCTCGGCGCTGGACTCAGTGTCCGGGCAGAACGATGGGGGTGGAGACGCTCCTTCAGGTATACAGGACCGAGGCCGTTTAGGGCTTTCAAGGTCAGCACCAACACTTTGAATTGTGCTCGGAAACATACTGGGAGCCAATGTAGATCTCTCAGGACTGGTGTTATGCGGTCCCGGCGGCAACTCCCAGTCACCAGTCTAGCTGCCGCATTCTGGATTAATTGCAGTTTCTGGGTCACCTTCAAAGGTAGTCCCACGTAGAGCGCATTGCAGTAGTCCAAGCGGGAGGTAACTAGAGCATGCACCACTCTGGCAAGACAGTCTCAGCCTGCGTACCAGATGGAGCTGGTAGACAGCCGCCCTGGACACAGAATTCACCTGCGCCTCCATGGACAGCTGTGAGTCCAAAATGACTCCCAGGCTGCGCACCTGGTCCTTCAGGGGCACAGTTACCCCATTCAGGACCAGGGAATCCCCCACACCTGCCCGCCCCCTGTCCCCCAAAAACAGTACTTCTGTCTTGTCAGGATTCAACCTCAATCTGTTAGCCGCCATCCATCCTCAAACCGCCTCCAGGCACTCATTCAGGACACATAAAAGGAAATATGTGCATCACATACCCACTCTCACAGAAGGCAGTGATGGCCACCAACTTGGGCAAATTCAGGGAGGAGAGGGCTATTGATGTCTCTGCTCTGCCTTCAATGTTTCTGAATTCCAGTTGCTGGAAGCCACAGGAGGGGAGAGGGCTCTTGTGCTCAGATACTGCCTGTGGGATGTCCTCTGAGCGTTCTTTTTCTGGTACCAGGTCAGGGCAAGGCATGACATCAACCTGCCCAATTCCCAAACTCACACACAGGACTTCCATCTTACAGTAATCTCCTTGGGTTGATTGGCCCTTACCCAGCCCGTCACCAACTGCAGACATGTGTCCAGGACTTGATCAGCCTCCCCTTATTCAGACGTTGCCAAGAAATATTAGCATCCTTTTTAAAAAAATAAATAAATCTTTATTAGTTTTAAAACAAAAGTGCATATATCTACATACATCAAATCAAAGAAAGAAAATAAGAAAGTAAGAATAAAGAAAAATCAGAATAGAAAAAGTAAAGAATAAAGAATTTTAGATAACTACAAAAGAACATCAAGAGCATTATTTCACAAAAATCCATTTTATCAATGCCATACAATCATAAATAAAAGCAACTTCCAAATTTTCACGTTGTATTTGTATTTTTTTTGTTTGTTAAATTTGTCGCACATTCTTTTATTGAAATATTAGCGTTCTTTTGATGATGTTTGTTTGGTGCAATAATGTATTTGACTTTCCCCCTCTTCCTCTCCCCCCCCCCCCACGCTGCTTTGAAGTGGAAAAGAACAGTAAGTCCTCTGTTTCTCTGTTGTGCATTTAGTTCACATATACATTCATAGCATCTGGCTGGTGGGAACTGATTGATAGCTTGATGAAAACGTGGACACAAGTGTTACAGATCGGTAGGAAATGAAGTGAAAATGAACTGCATTTAATATCGTTATGCTGGCATGCAAATCTGTGGTGTGAAGTCACGTCAGAAGGCTTCGTGAGGCCTGGGACTCCATCTCCGAGGCCTCTCAAGGCCCCGGACACCACCTCTGAGTCCCTGAGCATAGCTGTCAACTTTCGAATTTGAAAATAAGGGATGCCGCGAGGGCGGTGCAATGGCACCAAGTAGCCTCACCACCCTGTGCTCCAGAGGCTGCGCGCAAACTGGTGAGCAAAAGAGCGAGCGCGTAGACGGCAGGCAGGCTGTCTGTCTGGTTGGGCGTGAGGGTCTGGCTGCACAAGGCATGCAAGCTCCGCCCCCAGTCGGTCTCAGACTCCTTATTGGCAGCCGAGCAACGCAGCTGAGGAGCCTCCCTGGCCGGCAGGGAGGGAGAGGAGCTGCTTCCTTTGAAATCCGGGAAATTTAAGGGATATCAACAATCCGGGATAGCAGCGGGAAACGGCATTGGAATAAGGGAGTTTCCCGCAAAAAAAGGGAGGGTTGACAGCTGTGTCCCTGAGAGGCCTCAGACTTGACTTCCAGTGCTTTGCAAGGCACCAGAAGTCGCATTGGAGTCCCCGCTGTGTGCCAAGCACCCACAACAATTATTTTGTGGGTGCTCGGCCCCCAGGGCCCCCTACGTTGGCACTGGTGGACCTGGAGTTGTAAGGTGTGGACCTGGGCCTGGAAAGAGCAGGGCAAAAGTTAAGAATGGACAAGCCCTCTGGGTAGACAACACTGATGTAGATGGACCAAAGGTCTGGATCAATGTCCAGGATGCCATCACAAGAACGTAGCCAGACTTTGAAAGGAGCCAAGTCCCTGAATGGGGAAATTCATCTGCCAACCCCCTCCTAACGCCGGCTGCCTGCGAGGAGGCATCTCTGTCTAGATTCCCCCCCCCCCCAAAAAAACACCCCGTCTCGGCTTGGCGAGGGGAAGAATGGGAGACGAGATCTTTTCAAAGCCCCCCTCAATTTCACGATGTGAGCAGCGGGCAAGAACAATTGGCACTATTTATACGTGCCCTATTTAGCTCCCTGCCTGCGCCGGCTGGCTTTTGTTCCTCGATTCAGCTGCAAATTTCTGCTTGTTCCTGACAGAATAGAAATGCAGATGGCAGTTTGGGTTGGGGGCGGGGCGGGCTCCATCTGTAGGTGCTCTGCTCGATTGGGTGGGTGAGGATCTGCGAGGTGGCTCCCAATGGGCTTTGTCCTCTCCGGGTGGGCAAGATCTCATCCCTGCGCCTTCCCCACTTGTAACGGGAGCCTGTAGGAGAGAATTTGGAGGGTTGCCATCGGTACCCCTTTCTGAGGTGTCTCCAGTGATATGTTCCCTACAGTTCTGGCCGCCTCCTCTCAAAAAGGAGGTACGAAGATGTAAAGGTAACCATAAAATTGCAAATGCAATTAAATTTAAAGATTTCTCTGATGAAAATAAAAAGGTAAAGGGACCCCTGACCATTAGGTCCAGTCGTGTCCGACTCTGGGCTTGCGGCGCTCATCTCGCTTTATTGGCCGAGAGCCGGCGTACAGCTTCCAGGTCATGTGGCCAGCATGACAAACCCGCTTCTGGCGAACCAGAGCAGCACACGGAAACGGCATTTACCTTCCCGCTGGAGCAGTTCCTATTTATCCACTTGCACTTTGACATGCTTTCGAACTGCTAGGTGGGCAGGAGCTGGGACCGATCAATGGGAGCTCACCCCCCTCGCAGGGATTCGAACCGCTGACCTTCTGATCAGAAAGCCCTAGGCTCTGTGGTTTAACCCACAGCTCCACCTGGGTCCCTACTCTAATGAAAATAGGGACACCCTAAATAAAATAATAATAATAATAATAATAATAATAATAATCCTATATAATAAAGTGGCTGTGTCCCTGCGTCCAACTTTCCGTGTGTCACTGAAGTGCGCTACTGCGCATGTCACACAGGGACGCAGGGATTGGAGCGTAGAGGCGATGGGGGTACGCCTCTTCCTCCCCACCCCGCAGCTCCGAGCCCTCGCCAAAGCGCGGGGGAAGCGGCGCAAAGCGCCGCCGCCCGCCCGCCCACCTCGAGCGGAGCCTCCTGCTGCCGCCGCCCGCCTTTACTGCCTCGCCAAAGCGCGGGGGAAGCGGCGCAAAGCGCCGCCGCCCTTCTAGCGCCCGTTTTTGTAACGGGCTTCATATACTAGTAATAATATAATACCCCACCCATCTGACTGGGTTGCCCCAGCCACTCTGGGCAGCTTCCAACATACAGTGATCCCTCGACTTACGAATGCCCCGACTTAAGAATTTTTCGAGTTACGAGGGATCAAAGCTGCTGCCGCTTCCGAATTTTTTCGACTTCCGATCGGAAGCCACGGCCGCTTTAGATAGGGTTTTTTTGACTTGCGAAGATTTTCGAGGTACGAATGCATTCTCCGACGCATTCCTATGGGGACTCGACTTACGATTTTTTTTAGTTTCGATGTTCCCGTCGGAACGGATTACATTCGTAAGTCGAGGGTCCACTGTATATAGAAACATAACAAAACATTGAACATTAAAAAAAACCCCTTCCCTGTTGTTGTAAATAAAATCTGCCCTTATTCCCTTATGGGGTACACAAGAGCCCTTATAGAGTCCTTTGTAGGTCCTCCATTGGTTGGAGAAAATAACAGAGGCCAACCAGAGAATATTGAGAAGCAAAGTACCGGTAGCTAGTAAGCCTGATCTTTATTAAGGCTGTTGCAACAGGGTGCTCTCCTCACACACAGGAGAGCGGAGGAGGACCCAGAAAAAGGTGTTCCTGCCCTTATACAGTGGTACCTCAGGTTACAGATGCTTCAGGTTACAGACACTTCAGGTTACAGACTCCGCGAACCCAGAAATTTTACCTCGAGTTAAGAACTTTGCTTCAGGATGAGAACAGAAATTGCGTGGCGGCAGTGGGAGGCCCCATTAGCTAAAGTGGTACCTCAGGTTAAGAACAGTTTCAGGTTAAGAACGGACCTCCGGAACAAATTAAGTCCTTAACCCGAGGTACCACTGTATAGACATTTAAATTGGCCGCCCTGGAGTCCAAGACCACCCCCAGAAACATACATACATCACAGAAGAGGCGGTCTACAACAGAAATCTGAGTGCGTTGTTTATCTCCAGTCTGCCAGGTTATCTGATAATGCCTTATCTGATTGCCTTTCCTGGTAGTCTGGCCATTCCTTTGAGATAGTGATCACTTAATTCCTGAGACAATGGGAAGGTTTCTTTCACCTCCCTCCTTGCAGAGAAACATTTGGTCAGTTTGGGAGTCAAAATGGTTTCAGGACTCTCTTGTTGTGCTGCTTCAGACATGTGGTTTATATATTTATGTACGTGTTTGCTTGGTACATTTATGAACATTTATTATCCTCTATAATAATCTCCCTATGTCCCTGCGTCCGCCGTCCGTGTGTCAGTGGAAATTTCCACTGCGCATGTCCCAGGCGGACGGACGCAGGGATTGGACGACGGGAGAGGGGGGGCGTGTCCGAGAGGCAGCGGCGGCGCAACGCGCGTCTCAGTTGGGGCAGCGCCGCTGCCTCGCACGGAGCTCGCGCCGCTCTCCTCTCTGAGCGATCCGCCGAGGGAGCGCTAGCTCCTGAGGCTGCCAGTCCGTGCTGCTTTCAAGCAGCACGGACAGGCAGCTCCAGGAGCCGCCACTCCCTCGGCGGCAGCGGCGCTCCCTCGGCGGATTGCTCAGCGGTGACTGAGCGATCCGCCGAGGGAGCGCCGGCTCCTGAGGCTGCCCGTCTGTGCTGACAGGCAGCTCCAGGAGCCGGCGCTCCCTCGGCGGATCGCTCAGTCACCGCGGGAGCAGCTGACTGCTCCCGCGGTGACTGAGCGATCCGCCGAGGGAGCGCCGGCTCCTGAGGCTGCCCGTCCGTGCTGACAGGCAGCTCCAGGAGCCGCCACTCCCTCGGCGGGAGCCCACGCTTCCTCGCTGGATCGCTCAGTCACCGCGGGAGCAGCAGCTGTGACTGCTCCCGCGGTGACTGAGCGATCCGCCCAGGGAGCGCCGGCATTATCTTCTAGCCCCCGTTTTTCAACGGGCTTAATTTACTAGTATATATATAAGACCTTAAATTTTTTTTATTACACTATACAGGGCTGCCTTCAGATGTCTTTTAAAGGTTGTCTAGTTACTTATCTCCTTGGCTCGAGGGAGTCATATAGCTCCATACCCTCCAGCATTTCTTTGATGAAAATAGGGATATCCTAAGGAAAAGCGGGACATTCCGGGATCAAATAAGAAACCAAGATGGCTTCTGTAAATCAGGGACTGTCTCTGGAAAATAGGGACACCTGCAGGGTCTGGCAAAGTGATCCACATCAGGGCAGAAAAAAAGCCCTTGATTTCATGGATGGCTTCAGGGGTCAGCAAACTTTTTCAGCAGGGGGCCAGTCCACGATCCCTCAGACTTTGTGGGGTGGTGCGGACTGCGGGCCAGATTTAGAAAGGCGATTGAGCCGGATCCGGCCCCCGGGCCTTAGTTTGCCTACCAATGGCTTTGAGAAAGCTACAATTGCTCAGGTAGATTTTGGCCCCAAAGTCATTGAAGTTGCGTGAACCACAGTTTACTTTGTGGTTCTGTTGCTGTGACCTATTTGTTACGATCAGGAATGTCCACCGTTCTCGTTTTTTTTTTAATTGCCCTTCTGAGGAGTATCTAATAAACCGAGGAATCCAAACAAAGATGGTTTATTGATTGGAACAGAGAAAAACACCTGATGGGCTTCGGCTCGGTTGCAAAGATCTGCCGGATAAACTGCTTACTTTGGTAATCCAAGATGAGGGCCTGGGAATAGGCAGGGTGTGTGGCGGGGAGAGATTTATTGACGGCATGATTGTACATGAAATACAATTTGGTCGATAAGAGCTGCAGCCAAACGCTTGGCTTGCAATTTCAAACTGAGACGTGGGGTTTGGCTCCCTCCACCAGAGAGTTTGTCTCCTTGCAAATACCTGCTTTTAGACACAAACCAGAGGGGGAGAGGGGGAAATGTCCAGAAACGCGACAACCTCCCCAAGTGATTTAACAAAGACCACCACTACGAGTTGCTGCTTCTTAATGGAAATCTGGAAATGTTGTCCTCAAGTGTTATAAGAAAAATACGGCTCCCTTTCTCTTATGGGATATCTAAGAGCCCATATGGGATGCGGGTGGCGCTGTGGTCTAAACCACAGAGCCTAGGACTTGCCAATCAGAAGGTTGGCGGTTCGAATCCCGGCGATGGGGTGAGCTACCGTTGCTCGGTCCCAGCTCCTGCCCACCTAGCAGTTCGAAAGCACGTCAAACTGCAAGTAGATAAATAGGTCGTCTGGTTGGGCGTGAGGGTCTGGCTGCACAAGGCATGCAAGCTCCGCCCCCAGTCGGTCTCAGACTCCTTATTGGCAGCCGAGCAACGCAGCTGAGGAGCCTCCTTGGCCGGCAGGGAGGGAGAGGAGCTGCTTCCTTTGAAATCCGGGAAAATTTATCAACAATCCGGATAGCAGCGGGAAACGACATTTGACGGGAAGGTAAACGGGTTTCTGTGCGCTGTTCTGGTTCGCCAGAAGCGGCTTAGTCATGCTGGCCACATGACCTGGAAGCTGTCTGCGGACAAACGCTGGCTCCCTCGGCCTATAGAGCGAGATGAGCGCCGCAACTCCAGAGTCGTCCGCGACTGGACCTAATGGTCAGGGGTACCTTTACCTTTAAGAGCCCATATAGAGTCCTTAAGTAGGTTCTCTATTGGTAGGAGAAAATAACAGAGGCCAACCAGAGAATATTGAGAAGCAGCTAGTAAGCCTGATCTTTATTAAACTGTTGCAACAGGGTCCTCACTCACCCCACACAGGAGGGAGGAGGAACCCAGAACAATGGTGTGCAAGCCCTTATATAGACTTTTGAAAATTGCCCACCCTGTAGCTCAAGGCCACCCCCCAAAACATCATACACACATCACAGAAGGTCTAAAGCAGAAAACCTGTCTGCCAGGATACCTGATAATGATCTCTGATAGCTTTACCTGGGCAGCCTGGCCATTCTTTTGTGATGGTAAATACTCAGTTCCTGAATCCAGGTCACAGGCTCACCCTATTCTTACACAAATATGCCCTTAAGACAGGATTTGTGAGCAAAGAGACAATGGGAAGGCTTTCCCATTTCCTTCCTCCTTGCAGAGAAACATTTGAGGTAAATTTGGGAGAGTCAAAATGGTTTCAGGATTGCTCTCCTGTAGTTTATACACTATACTTATACTCACGTAGTTTATATACTTATGTATGTGTTTGCCTTGAAAATTAATGAACATATGATTTATATATATGAGCATAGCTGTCAACTTTCGGATTTGAAAATAAGGGATTTTTTCAAGCTTTTGGATTTGAAAATAAGGGATGCCGCGAAGGCGGTGCAATGGCACCAAGTAGCCTCGCCACCCTGCGCTCCAGAGGCTGCGCGCGAATGGGTGAGCGAAAGAGCGAGCGTGTAGACGGCAGGCAGGCTGTCTGTCTGGTTGGGCATGAGGGTCTGGCTGCACAAGACATGCAAGCTCCGCCCCCAGTCGGTCTCAGACTCCTTATTGGCAGCCGAGCAACGCAGCTGAGGAGCCTCCCTGGCCGGCAGGGAGGGAGAGGAGCTGCTTCCTTTGAAATCTGGGGAATTTAAGGGATATCAACAATCCGGGATAGCAGCGGGAAACGGCATTGGAATAAGGGAGTTTCCCGCAAAAAAAGGGAGGGTTGACAGCTATGTATATGAGACCTTAGAATTCCTATGACACAAGGGATTTGCTTTCTGGCAGGCCTGTCACCTCAAGGATGAGCAGCTTTGGCCAGGTTCTTCCAGGCATGAGACCTGCCTAGGTTCTAAAAGGCCTTGGGATCCTCACAGCACCGACCTCCTTAGGTAGGAAGTGGTGCGTTTCATGCCTGGCTGGCAGATGTTTTTCTCGTGGAGTTCCTCCTCCTCTCCTCCTTTTTCTTCCTTGCGCTGTGGGAGCGAGAGAACCTTGTTGGCTCATTTCACAGACACGCTCAGCCCGGATTGCAGAGGAAATTGCTGCATCAAATCCCACTGCAGGATGAAAGGCGTGAGCAGCCTCAGATACGGAGAACAAGCCCAGTCTCTCTCCGCCTGTCTTTTTGCAAAAAGACAGCTCTTTTCATCTTCTCATTTATTGGAACGCTAGTAGTTTTCTGGACGGCCTTTATAAACGGCCTCGGTCCTGTATACATGAAGGAGCGTCTCCACCCCCACCGTTCAGCCCGGACACTGAGATCCAGCGCCGAGGGCCTTCTGGCGGTTCCCTCAATGCGAGAAGCAAAGCTACAGGGAACCAGGCAAAGGGCCTTCTCGGTAGTGGCGCCCGCCCTGTGGAACGCCCTCCCATCAGAGGTTAAAGGGATTTACAACTACATGACCTTTAGAAAATACTTGAAGGCAGCCCTGTTTAGGGAAATTTTTAATCTGTGATATTTTAATGTATTTTGATATTTGTTGGAAGCCGCCCAGAGTGGCTGGGGGGACCTGGCCAGATGGGCGGGGTACAAATAATAAATTATTATTATTATTATTATTATTATTATTATTATAAAGGTGGGTCGGTGGGAGGCTCCCTCACTGGTCTAATATCATACAGGGGCGCAGCTCACATGCAGCAACATGTGGGGAGTGACGGCGTAGTGCAGTGGTTAGAGCGTCAGGCTAGGACCTGGGAGGCCAGGGTTCAACCCCCCCCACACACACTTGGCCATGAAGTTCACTGGGTGTGACCTCGGGCCAGTCCCTGCCTCTCAGCCTAGCCTATTTCATAAGGTTATTGTATAACTCCACACTCTCCAACATTTCTCCAATGAAAATAGGGATGTGGAAAAGCAGTGTTCGCTGGAGCGTCCTACTCTCGTGTAGGTCAGAGGAGGTAACCTGAGCCGCCTCTCCCTGACCCCTCCCAGACACACATTTCAGCAAAACAAAAGGTTTATTGTTTCCTGCCCTGGCCTGGCAGGAGTAATGTAGGGATAACGATCCAAATCCATTTTAGGTGGTGGGTTCTTTGTGAGGGAAATGGCCCATGTCTGGCACTCAGGCATCAGGATGCCAGAGATTATCACTTTATTTCCCTGAGACAATCACCCCCTCCTTCCTTGCAGAGAAACAGTTTGTCAGTTTGGGAGTCAAAATGGCCTGTCTTCCTGTGCTGCTTCAGACATGTGGCCTTGTTTTGCTTGGCACACTTATGAACAATTATTCTAATATATATATATATATATAAGACCTTCATATTCTTACACGTTGACTTAGCAAGGGGTTGTGAAGGAGCTTCTCCCGGTGTTGCCATTCTGCTCTGCCGTTGGCCCGCTGCCTTGGCTGCGACTCAGTTTAGCTGCAGCAAACCCCCTTTCTCCTTGCCTGCGTTCCTTGGAAGCCTGTGCTGCTGGGCTGCAGACTTAATTCTCCTTATAGTCAACAAAATATAGGCTGCCATCGGAAGGGAAACAAGCTGACAGCTCCTCGGCCAAAATGCTCTTGCTTATTATTCCAAGAGGACAAACTGATTATTAAAAGGAAACGGGCTTGTGGCAACAATAGTAATTTTGCACTTTGCTGAGCTGCTTCCCGCCCTTCCTCCCCCCCCCCCTTTTGGTGGTGGTAGGTTCCCCCCATTCTCTTGGCTGGCAAAGCCTTGAATGAGGAAAAAGCAAAGGCAAGTGACAACTCTGCCTCCCAGGCCCTGACCCTGTTGGCATCTGCCTCTGGTCCTGCTGTGTGTTACTCACAGTTTGCAAAAGAAAGGCCTGACAATATGGAAGGCATGAAAGCACCTGAATTATTTTTAGGCTTTCTTTATACCGTATTTTTCGCTCTATAAGGCGCACCTGACGCACCTAGCTTTTAGAGGGGGAAAGCCCCAATTTTTTGAGGATCAGCTCAAATTTCTGCAGCTTCTTTTGCAAAGGAGAAAAGCCCCATTTTTTGAGGATCAGCTCAAAGTTGTTGAGCTTACTTTGCAAAGGGAAAAAACCCTGTTTTATGGGGTTTAACTCACAGTTCTGCAGCTTCAGGAAGCCATTCCTACAGTTTCCAGACAGATAATCTAAGCCAGTCACATGTCGCTGGGGAAACAGCCTCCCTCTGCAAGGGGGCAGGGCTGGAATCTCTCTCCCTTATCTCTCTCCCCGATCGTTTGCTGAGCAGTTGCTCAGCGGGCTTCCTTTCAACACCCCCTTCTCTCTCTCTCTCTCTTTTTTAAAAAAGCACGATCTGCTTTTGCCCCCGGGCAGTTCAGCTCCAGGGACCACACATTCGCTCCATAAGACGCACAGACATTTCCCCTTACTTTCTAGGAGGAAAAAAGTGCGTCTTATGGAGCGAAAAATACGGCAATTGTTTTAAATGGTATTTAACATTGTTTTTAATGCTGACACATGCCCTGAGACTTTAGGGTGAAGGTAATAATAATAATAATAATAATAATAATAATAATACAGTGGTACCTTGGTTCTCAAATGCCGAAAACCTGGAAGTAAGTGTTTTGGTTTTCAAACATTTTTTGGAAGCCGACCATCCAATGCGGCTGTCGGCTATTGTTCCCGGGGCACCTGCACCAATCAGAAGCTGCTCCTTGGTTTTCGAACATTTCAGAAGTCCAACAGACTTCTGGAACGGATTAAGTTTGGCGCTTTTGTTTTTGCTATTTATTTTGCACTTTTGTTTTTGAAGCTTTTTCGGTTAATTCGTTTTTGTGACTGTGTGGAACCCAGTTCAGCTATTGATTGATTGTGTGACTGCAGAAATGGATAAAAGCCCCCCATCCAAACAATGACTATAATCAGTCTAAGTAAGATTTTTTTTTTATCATCTACAATACTGTCTTATCTTATAGTACAGTATATTGATTATTGCTTTCATTGTATGGATCAATGGTCTCGTTAGAGAGTAAAATTCATGTTAAATTGCTGTTTTAGGGGTTGTTTTTAAACGTCTGGAACCGATTAATCCATTTTGCATTACTTTCTATGGGAAAGCGCGCCTAGGTTTTGGAACGCTTTGGTTTTGGAATGGACTTCCGGAACGGATTAAGTTTGAGAACCAAAGTACCACTGTGGTAGTAGTAGTAGTAGTAGTAGTAGTAGTAGTAATATCAGCTGGATGCAGATTGCAAAGTGATCAAGCACTCCTCCTGCTGTTCATAGAACCATAGAATTGTAGAGTTGGAAGGGATCCTGGGGGTCATCTAGTCCAACCCCCGGCAATTCAGGAATCCCAGCTAAAGCATCCAAGACAGATGGCCACCCAACCTCTGCTTAAAAACCTCCATTGAAAGGGAATCCACCACCTCGCGGGGGAGTCTGTTCCACTGTTGAATGGAAAATTCTTCCTGATGTTGAGTCAGAATCTCCTTTCTTGTAACTTTCATCCATTGGTTCGATTCCTACACCCTGGAGGCAGGGTTGCTGTTGCTGTTTCTCTTATTATGACACCCCTTTTTTATTTCCCCAAGTGTCAGGACAAGGGGTTCCAAATTCTGGAATAGTGTTGAAATAAAAAATTTAATAAATGTGCCAAGCAAACACATACACAAGTATATAAACCACGTGTCTGAAATAGTACAGGAGAACAATCCTGAAGCCATTTTGACTCTTCCAAATTGACCTCAAATATTTCTCTGCAAGGAGGAAGGAAATGGGAAAAGCTTTCCTATTGTCTTTGGACTGTAGGGACTTACACCTCCCTGTAAATACAGTCTGGCAAGTATCTGTTAAGCTGAGCACACTATCAATATGCCTAAGAGATTCAGGAACTCTTTACCATCTCAAAGGAATGGCCAGGCTACCCAGAAAAGGCAATCAGATAAGGCATTATCAGATGACCTGGCAGACAGGAGATAAACAACGCACTCAGATTTCTGTTGTAGACCGCCTCTTCTGTGATGTAGGTATGATGTATCTGGGTGGTGGTCTTGGGCTACACCGCTTCTGTGATGTATGTATGATGTTTCTGGGGGTGGTCTTGGACTCCAGGACAGGCAATTTAAATGTCTATATAAGGGCAGGCACACCTTTGTTCTGGGTCCTCCTCCTCTCTCCTGTGTGTGAAGGGAGCACCCTGTTGCAACAGCTTTAATACAGATCAGGCTTACTAGCTGCTTTGCTTTTCAATATTCTCTGGTTGGCCTCTGTTATTTTCTCCTACCGATGGAGAACCTACAAAGAGACTCTATAAGGGCTCTTGTGTACCCATAAGGGAATAAGGGCAGATTTCTGTTTACAACAGTGTATTTGAGATAATACGGGGGAAGCACGGGCTACAACAGCTTGACACACACTCTGAAAACTCTCTGAGGTCAGAGGCGAGACCAACGGACTTAGAAGCAGTTGCGGCTCTCCTAGCAACTGGCAGACTTTGCATCACTAAATGCTGGAAGACCAAAACGACCTGCCCCACATTGAAAGACTAGCTAGATAAAAAAAAACGGCTGCCATGGAAAAATTTCCATCCTCTTCATTTGGGCAGGCTGGAATTCAAAGCTGGCTTCCCTCTCTCCCACCCCTTGCAGAATTTGTCTCTGCAAGACGGGGATTTTGCCACTGGGGTATAAAGCCATAATCTCCAGCTGCTGTTGCCAGACAGGAGGAGAAGCTGGTGTCGCAAACAGCTCAATAAGCAAAAAGAAGCAGTGGATAGAGCACTGGGCAAAGAGGAAGTGGAGAGTCTTGGGACACAAGAAAACGCCGTGGGATTTGCTGAGCATGGTCTTGACAGAGAGATGTAGCCCAGTCGGCTGTTACTAATATCAAATCCATGGTGGATAACTGAAGCTCTTACAGCAGGGGTAGGCAACCTAAGGCCCGGGGGCCAGATGCGGCCCAATCGCCTTCTCAATCCGGCCCGCGGACGGTCCGGGAATCAGCATGTTTTTACATGAGTAGAATGTGTCCTTTTATTTAAAATGCATCTCTGGGTTATTTGTGGGGCATAGGAATTTGTTCATTTTTATCCCCAAAATATAGTCCAGCCCACTACATGGTCTGAGGGACGGTGGACCGGCCCACGGCTGAAAAAGGTTGCTGACTCCTGTCTTACAGCATATATCTGCATAGGACTGGAGGCTGCCTGTTGCAGATCTGCATGAGTTACTGCTCTCCTTGTGATCGGCCACTGCTGTGGGCTGGCAGGTCTGCCATCTCCCTGCACTGGGGGCGTTTTGGTTATTCATCCTGCTTCTGGTGCACATAATAAAGAAGCGGCAGGCCCAGAACGGGGACTCATGCAGAAGCCTGAGGGAGACTCCTCTGAGTTGCGCTGGCTCTCTCACACACTAGCTCCATCACAAGACTTGGCAGCAAAGATGCATAAAGGCATCTTTCTCTTTTGATTTTTGTGTGCCAGTAGTAGGTATTGGGGGAATGGGGGTTCAATCTGGAATCAGGAGTGTAGTGTGTGGGAGGGGGGGTTAGCCCTTCCTCCTAGACTATATCCTAAAATAAATAAAATAATAACGTAAAATAAAATAAAACGAGACCGCAATGCAGTGACACATCTCCATTGCGGTCACATCTTATTTGGTCCTAGAAGTAAACCTGTAGTTTGCAATAGCTGTGCATGTGCATGAAAGCAGAGTTTGGGTGGCCACCTCGCAGGGATGGCGCAGTTGTGGATTTCCTGCATTGTTCTGGGGTTGGACTAGATGACCACTTGAGGTCCCGCCCCTTTCAACCCTCCGCTTTTCAGATCAAATATGTTTCTTCAATCAGAGCAGCAGAAATGCAAACCACTTAGATTCCCTGTGACCTGTTGGGAGATTTCTATATTTTATTAAATGGTAGAGGAGTTTTTTCCAGAAAATTTTTCTTAAGCTGGCTCGATGCCCTTATGAAGGCAACCGTCTGCCGTGGCCTGTGTGTTGCTTTGGGTTCCTCTTGCAGCGGCTTTGATGTCCTCCTTGACCAGATTCCCCTCTTTCCTATGCCCACTGCAGAGCCCCCGGCAGCTGGTCAGCTCACGGGACCCAGCCAGACCGAGGGAGGAAGAACGAAGAGCTGACGGATGAGGAGAAGGAGATAATCAACCGGGTCATTGCTCGTGCCGAGAAGATGGAAGAGTTGGAGCAGGAACGCATTGGGTAAGGAGACCACGTGAGTTGGGAGTTGTGGTCTGTGTGCATTTGTGTGCAGGTAGCAAATCTGCATCCCTCCAGATGTTCCCAGATACCAGGCCCCATCAGCCCCAACCAATATGGCCAGTGGTTGGGGATGATGGAGGTTATCCTCCAGATGTTCCCAGACACCAGGTCCCATCATCCCCAACCAACATGGCTAGTGGTTGGGGGTGATGGAAGTTATCCTCCAGATGTTCCCAGACACCAGGTCCCATGATCCCCAACCAATATGGCTAGTGGTTGGGGATGATGGAAGTTATCCTCCAGATGTTCGCAGACACCAGGTCCCATCATCCCCAACCAACATGGCTAGTGGTTGGGGATGATGGAAGTTATCTTCCAGATGTTCCCAGACACCAGATCCCACCAGCCCCAACCAATATGGCTAGTGGTTGGGATGATGGAAGTTATCTTCCAGATGTTCCCAGACACCAGGTCCCATCATCCCCAACCAACATGGCTAGTGGTTGGGGATTATGGAAGTTATCTTCCAGATGTTCCCAGACACCAGGTCCCATCATCCCCAACCAACATGGCTAGTGGTTGGGGGTGATGGAAGTTATCTTCCAGATGTTCCTAGACACCAGGTCCCATCATCCCCAACCAACATGGCCAGTGGTGGTTCTCTTCCATCAACATCTGGATGGCCATAAGGTCTTGGGCTGGATGACCCCTGGGGACCCCTTCTACCACCCCAACATCCTTTCCATGGTGCTGGGCAGCTTGCTTTGTTGGAGGGCTTGCACCTCTCTCTTTGTGTGTTCTTCCCTCCTGGTCTTCTCTGCTCCAGAGCTAGGAGACCACAAGCCAATTGTGTCTGAAGCAGAAACAGAGGTGTGTGGCCTGGGGTCCCCCAGATGTCGTTGTATTCCGTCTCCCATCACCCCCTGCTAGCAACATGGATGGCAGACAGGGCTGATGGGCACTGTAGTCCAGATTTTTAAAAGACATCTCAAGGCAACCTTGGTCAGGGAAGTTTTTAGTGTTTGATGTTGTCTTGTGTCCCCCCCCCCTATTTTTGCTGGGAGCCACCCAGAGTGGCTGGGGGCAACCCAGTCAGATGGGCGGCATACAAATTAATTATGGTTATTGCCATTGTTATAATTTCAGGAGGTATGTGAACAAAATGGGAGAGGGGAGCAAGCGAGAAAATGCAGAGTTGGGCCATATGCATGCATTTAAAGCACTTAAAAATAATAATCATGGCTTCCCCCAAAGGATCTTGGGACCTGTCATTTACCCAGGGTGCTGAGATTACTTGGGCAACTCCTATCTCCCCCAGAGAGCTGCAGTATCCAGAGTGGTTTAACAACCAGTCCCTCTTCACAGGGAACTCAGGGGCACTCAAACTCAGCTCCCATCCCCATCAGGGCTGGAAGCAACCCCTCTGCCTCCCCAGGACGAGGCCATCAGGAGCATAGCTGTCAACTTTCGGATTTGAAAATAAGGGATTTTTCCGAACTTTCGGATTTGAAAATAAGGGATGCCGCGAGGGCGGTGCAATGGCACCAAGTAGCCTCGCCACCCTGCACTCCAGAGGGATATCAACAATCCGGATAGCAGCGGGAAACGGCATTGGAATAAGGGGTTTCCTGCAAAAAAAAGGGAGGGTTGACAGCTATGGCTCCATGCCAGCCATTCTCAAGCCAAGCCCCATACCACTCACCTTGGAGAACAGGTGAGATCCTTGCAGACTGTAGGCTGGCAAAAGTTGTCACCATCTTAAAAACAGCCATTTAAAGCATTCAAATAATAATTAAAACCAACAGCAAGCCCTAAACAGATGAAAACACAGGTTCACATTCTACCTATCTGCATAGCTGTCAACTTTCAGATTTGAAAATAAGGGATGCCGCAAGGGCAGTGCAATGGCACCAAGTAGCCTCGCCACCCTGTGCTCCAGAGGCTGCGCGCAAACGGGTGAGCGAAAAAGCGAGCGCATAGACAGCAGGCAGGCTGGCTGTCTGGTTGGGCGTGAGGGTCTGGCTGCACAAGGCATGCAAGCTCCGCCCCCAGTCGGTCTCAGACTCCTTATTGGCAGCCAAGCAACGCAGCTGAGGAGCCTCCCTGGCCGGCAGGGAGGGAGAGGAGCTGCTTCCTTTGAAATCCGGGAAATTTAAGGGATATCAACAATCCGGGATAGCAGCGGGAAACGGCATTGGAATAAGGGAGTTTCCCGCAAAAAAGGGAAGGGTTGACAGCTATGATCAGGAGATGTGGAATTTTGTCATGGACCCTGCTCTTTCTTAGTGTCAGGAGCTGCTATGGTTGCCCCAGTCTAGCTGTGCTCCTTCTTCCTCCACTTCTGAATTCAGGAAGGACAGAGGAGCCCCGCTCCTCCTTGCTCACCAGCAGCCCAGCCAGAAAGGAGGAGCTGGTACGCTTGACTTACTTTCCAGCCGTAAGCTGCTGCAGTGCACCATTCCTCACGAGGAGCAGGGAGTGGGAAACGACGTCTCGCTGGGACGCATGGGAATTTGCCATGATGTTTAAGAAATATTGTTTGTAAAGGGGGGAGAGACTCTTGGAGGGGGCGGCATTCCCCGCTGCTGCAACTTAACACAACGCCAACTACATTCTCTTTGCAAACACATTTGATTTAAAACCGGCTTCCTCTCCTGCTGTCGACCTCACACAAATAGTGTTGCACAACTGAAGCTCAGCAATCCTTCTGCATAGCTGTCAACTTTCGGATTTGAAAACAAGGCATTTTTTCAAGCTTTCGGATTTGAAAATAAGGGATGCCGCGAGGGCGGTGCAATGGCACCAAGTAGCCTCGCCACCCTGCGCTCCAGAGGCTGCGCGCGAAAGAGCGAGCGTGTAGACGGCAGGCAGGCTGTCTGTCTGGTTGGGCGTGAGGGTCTGGCTGCACAAGGCATGCAAGCTCTGCCCCCAGTCGGTCTCAGACTCCTTATTGGCAGCTGAGCAACGCAGCTGAGGAGCCTCCCTGGCCGGCAGGGAGGGAGAGGAGCTGCTTCCTTTGAAATCCGGGAAATTTAAGGGATATCAACAATCTGGGATAGCAGCGGGAAACGGCATTGGAATAAGGGAGTTTCTCGCCAAAAAAAGGCAGGGTTGACAGCTATGTCCTTCTGAGTACCGGTCGTTGGAAACCACAAGAAAGTGCTTTCATGCTTGGGTCTCATTTGCGTTTTTACAGTAGCCTTATTCTCCACGAATTTGCTTAATCCTCCTTTGAAGCCATCCTAGTTTGTGGTCATCGCTGCCTCCAGTGGCAGGGGGTTCCATAGTTTAACTATGCGCTGCATAGTCTTTGCTCTGTCCCGAATCTTCCAAATTTCAGCTTCGTTGGATGTCTGCGAGACCCAGTCTTATAATAAAAGTCAGGAAAATAGATGCTAGAGGGCAGAAACTGGTCCCCTTTCTGGCCTTCTGGGAAGACCTAGTGCCATCGGTGTAATATTTTAAATGTATTTAAATAATTTAAATAAATAATGTAAACATATTTCCTCGTATCCAAGTTGATACTGATTTTAGTGGGGGGGGGGTTAGCGCACAAATTATTTCGATCTACCTCCGCAATCTCTGTCCCTAGATCAGATTCCCATCGCGGTTACACAGAGTTCTATCCTCTAAACTCCTCTGGGCTCATTAATTATATGATAAAAAAAAAAGTTCTTGTATATTCTTTTGTATGTAAAAACACATTTTCAAATGGTGTTAAACTTCAGAAAATTTTAACTTCAGAATGTGGTTTTTAAAAATGCACTATTTGAGGAACGTAAAAGGCAGTTCACGTCCTGCATTCCACTTTTCCTCATCGTTCGTTCTGCTGCGATAGGTGAGCCATTTTTCAGACGAATCAATTAGTCTACAATTGATTTATTTGAAAATGGTTCGCCTATATCAGCGGAACAGATAATGAGAAAAACCACCTGTTCATTTATTGCTAATAATGTGCTCAGCACGGGGTGTGTGTTCCTAGAACTGGGAAATAAGCTGAACTGAGCCCAGTACCAAATCAGGATTGGTGCAAAGTCAGTCCCAAGTCAGGATTGGTGCAAAGCCTTCACCTGCAGCTCCTGTTTTAACGTCATAAGCTGACTGGCTCAGGCAAGTGTGTCTCCTCTAACAACACTTTCCCTAATAACGCACACTGATTTAACGGTTTTGTCAGATTTGGGTCACACCGCGACAGGAGGGGATGAAATTTCCTGCGGGCTGGATGTTCTGGAAAACCTCTCCAGAGGGCTTCTATTTTCCTCGCTCCCCCCACTTCTCTTTATATATTCCCTTCAGAACAGAATAAATAATAGATTTTTTTTATTGCATGCACTATTTTTATCTGCATGGGATTTTACACAGCATGCCTGCCCGACCAAACTGCCTCTGAACATTTGCAGGGAGAGAGGCTGCCGGGGGTGTTTGTGAAGCTCCTACCTTGCTGGCAGAAGGGGCTGCCTGTGCAATTGGTGGGGGGGGGGTAGGGGTTTTTGCAAGCTGCAGCCCCCCTCCAAGCCCTACTTAATTTGTTTCTCAACAGCGAAAGGCAAATGAACCTTCTGCCTTGGTAGGGTTCTTCCTCCTAGTCTAAGCTGCATAGCAGTAAGGCAAAGGGACCCCTAACCATTAGGTCCAGTCGTGTCCGACTCTGGGGTTGCGGCGCTCATCTCGCATTATTGGCCGAGAGCCGGCGTACAGCTTCCGGGTCATGTGGCCAGCATGACTAAGCTGCTTCTGGCGAACCAGAGCAGCGCACGGAAATGCCGTTTATCTTCCCGCCACAGTGGTACCTATTTATCTACTTGCACTTTGACATGTTTTCGAACTGCTAGGTGGGCAGGAGCTGGGACCGATCAACGGGAGCTCACCCGGTCGCGGGGATTCGAACCGCCGACCTTCTGATCAGCAAGCCCTAGGCTCTGTGGTTTAACCCACAGCGCCACCTGGGTCCCTTTGCATAGCAGTAGTTGGCCACAAATGCTCAGAGGTGCAAGGAAAGACTAACAGCATATTCTCTGAAATCCTCTGCTCCCCTACATACTGGATCTCGGGGGCACACCTGTACAGAGTTTACCTGCGAGATCCTCTTACCCTCATATATGCCCATTTGACCGCTTTGATCTGCAGAATTGGCATTGTTACAGGTGCCACACAATCGTTGCTCTGCATTCCTTTGTAAGAAATCAATCTTTTAGTGTGGCAGCATATGCACTTTGGAACTCCCTGCCTATTGATATCAGGCAGGAGCCTTCACTGTACTGTTTTCTGCACCTGCGAAAAACCTTTTTGTTTAGACAAGCCTACCCAGATGTTTACATAGTTGGTGCGAGTTTTAATCTGTTTTTAGCTTCCTGTTAGTGTTAACTAATTTTTTCTGTGTTTTAAGCAGCTGTTTCTAACACTGATTACTGTAATTTTATTGTTTCGTTGTTTCTTTAAATTGCTTTGAAAGTTCCCCCCAATAAATCAATAAATATGGTAAACTGATATGCCACTTGTTATGCCATTTTTAATAGAATTGTAGAGTTGGAAAGGGTCCCAGGGTCATCTAGTCCAACCCCATGCAATGCAGGAATCCCAGCTACAGAATCCATGACAGATAGCCATCCAGCCTCTTATTTAAAAACCTCCATTGAAGGAGAATCCACTACTTTCTGAGGTAGTCCATTCCACTGTCAAACAGGTCTTTCTATCAGAAAGTTCTTCCTGATCTTTTTTTTTAAAAAAATATTTTTTATGAAAGATTTTTACAGACAGTTTTTTAAACAACATTCAACATTCATATATTATACATACATTTTTCTGACTTCCATCAACCCTTCTCGAGACTTTCACTTTTCTTAACTTCTCTTAGTAATTCATACTTCACTATTACTTTAAATGTTTAATATCCAATATTTCTTTCTAATATTATTTCTATAATATTTCTTAAATTAACCTCACAAAACTTCCTGCAAGCCTATTAGTGTGATTTGTTTTTACAATTGTCTTTCAAATATGTCTCAAATTTAGTCCAATCTTTTAGAAATCCCTGGTCCCGCCGGTTTCGAATTCTTCCTGTCCTCTTATCCAATTCTGCATAGTCCATTAACTTCATCTGCCATTCCTCTTTTGTCGGTAATTCTTCTCGCTTCCATTTTTGTGCCGTTCTTCCTGATCTTTAGCCAGATTCTCCTTGATAACTTGAAGCCCATTGGTTTGGGTCCTACCCTCCAGAGGAGAAAACAAGCTTGCTTCACCTTCCATGCGACAGCCCGTGAGATATTTGAAGGTGGCTCCCATGTATCCCCTCAGTCTCCTCTTTTCCAGGCTAAACATGCCCAGCTCCTTCAACCGTTCCTCAAAAGGCTTGGTTTCCAGGCCCCTGATCATCTTGATTGCCCTCTGTGCACCAGCTTGTCAACATCCTTCTTAAATGGTGGCGCCCAGAACTGGACACAGTATTCTGACCAAGACAGAATAGAGTGCTGCTATTACTTCCCTTGATCTGGACACTAGACTTCTGTTGATGCAGCCTAGAATAGCATTAGCTATTAAGGGTCTGGAGCCAATGGATTCAAGTGATAAGCATTAGGAGGAACTTTCTGATGGTAAGAGCAGTTTGACAGCAGAACAGATACCCTCAGCAGGTGGTGGACTCTCCTTCGTTGGAGGTTTTTAAGCACACTGGATGGCCATCTATCATGGATTGTGTAGCTGAGATTCCTCCTTTGCGGGGGGTTGGACTAGATGACCCCCGGAACCCTTTCCAACTCTACAATTCTATGATTTGACGAGTCCACATACAAAGTAAAACTTGAACCCCTGCATCCCTGGAGTACGAATTGCATGAGTATGTAGGCATATGACACAATCCCTCCAGTGCTGTGTCAAGTTTCATATGAAACTGATGCTGAATAATAGAATTCATAGAGTTGTAGAGTTGGAAGGGACTCTGAGGATCATCTCGTCCAACCCCCGGCAATACAGGAATATGCCACTGTCCCATACGGGGATCGAACCTGTGACCCTGGCATTATCAGCACCACAGTCTAACCAGCTGAGTTGCCCAGCCTTTGACTGTGTGATCTCCCCTCTCTCACTTCTGAAAGGACTGTACCACCTTAGAAGGAAAGGCACCGTTGAGCCGACATTAAGGAAAGGCTTTCTAACCCAGGCTTCACCAGTCTGCTGCCCTCAACCCCAGCCAGCGCAGCCATGTGACTCTTAAGAGCCAGTGTGGTGTAGTGGTTAAGAGCGGTAGACTCGTAATCTGGTGAACCGGGTTCGCGTCTCCGCTCCTCCACATGCAGCTGCTGGGTGACCTTGGGCTAGTCACCCTTCTCTGAAGTCTCTCAGCCCCACTCACCTCACAGAGTGTTTGTTGTGGGGGAGGAAGGGAAAGGAGAATGTGAGCCGCTTTGAGACTCCTTCGAGTAGTGATAAAGCGGGATATCAAATCCAAACTCCTCCTCCTCCTCTTCTTCTTCTTCTTCTGGCGGCTGGTGGGAGCATGGCTGTGCCATCTTGGGTTGATGGGAGTTACTAGTTCAGCAAGATCAGGCACCCCCAAACTTCGGCCCTCCAGATGTTTTGGACTACAATTCCCATAATCCCTGACCACTAGTCCTGTTAGCTAGGGATCATGGGAGTTGTAGGCCAAAACATCTGGAGGGCCGCAGTTTGGGGGTGCCTGAGCAAGATCTTCTGGGTTGGAAATAGGCTGATTTAATCACTTAACTTGGCCAAAAGGAACATTTGCTGCATCCTTTTTTGACTCGTCTTGCCTCCCCCCTTTTAGGCGTCTCATGAACCGCCTGGATGACATGCGCCGGAACGTGGCTGGTGATGGGGTCAACCGCTGCATCTTGTGCGGCGAACAGCTGGGGCGCCTGGGGTCAGCCTGCGTGGTGTGCGAAGATTGCAAAAAGGTGAGGAACCCCAATCCCTGCCCTGTTTTCCGCCCCCTGCCCTCCTTGCATGCTTCGTTCCAGGGGTGGCCTGTCAGGGATCTGCCCACCCCTGCCCATCCAGCTCTGAGTGCTTACAGGGACCCGCAGCCTGTGTTAACGACAGATTCATCTTCGAGTGAATCTGGCAGCCCCTCTTCAGGGGAGGAGCAGTTAGTGGCTGGGAGCCAGGGAGTGCCAGGTGTTCAGGGAGTTGCTGAGAGACCTGGCACCCCCCAGCAGACTCGCTCGGAGGGGGAGGCGTCAGTTCCGGCGCATATCTCACGTAGGAGAAGGTGGCAGTTTAGGATGCCGAGGCTTTGGTGTTGGCGCCAAAACAGAAGGGAGGCACTTCCGGATTCTGCTAGTGACTGAGCAGACATGATAAACTGAACTCTGCACTGTAAATAGCTTTGCACGAAATAAAGAGACTTAAAGACAAGACGGCTTGGTCTTACTATTGAACAACCGATAAGAGAACCTGACAGCCCAATGCTTTTTTTTGCTTCCTGGGACAAAGGGCAGGACTCTGAGGGTGATTGAACTACCAAGGTGGCACCCTCAGCCAACCTCAGCACCCAAGAGGGTCTGGAGGGAAGGAGGCGGCCTGTCAAATATTTGGGGCCTGAGGCATTTTGGCCTTTAAACACTAAGGATGGGAATGATCTGGCCATGAAATTCTACTCAGTATTGATCCAGAGTAGATTCCAATGTATAGTTAGCAGAGTAACAACTTAAAACACGTTGCAGGATTCCCAAAAAATAGACCACAGGCATTTCATCCAGCAGAGCTTTACTGCTACTGAAGGCAAATGAGCATAATGGTCACAAATCCAATCCATTCAGGATTGGCACTGTCCATAAGAAATCCAGTCGCAGCAGACTTAACTTAAACTTTGTTGTTGTTCAGTCGTTCAGTCATGTCCGACTCTTCATGACCCCATGGACCAGAGCACGCCAGGCACTAACGTAAACTTAGAATAACTTATAATAAGTCTAAACCAGGGGTCAGCAACCTTTTTCAGCTGTGGGCCGGTCCACCGTCCCTCAGACCATGTGGTAGGCCGGACTCATTTGGAGGGTGAAATGAACGAATTCCTATGCTCCACAAACAACTCAGAGATGCATTTTAAATAAAAGCACACATTCTACTCATGTAAAAACACCAGGCAGGCCCCACAAATAACCCAGAGATGCATTTTAAATAAAAGCACACATTCTACTCATGTAAAAACACGCTGATTCCTGGACTGTCCGGATTGAGAAGGCAATTGGGCCGGATCCAGCCCCCGGGCCTTAGTTTGTCTACCCCTGGTCTAAACCTTAACACTATATACAAAACACCACACCAGAAGGAAAGAGAGATAGAGAAAGTGAAACCCAGTTTCCTTCTGGCCCTACTATTATAGTCAGCGTGACATTGACAGAAAAGAGATAAGAGAACCAGTTTAAACCAGCTGTACTCAGCTTCTCTGAAGGTATAACCCAAACACCATGAAGCTTCTGCTTGCTTCTTTCACCCAGAGAAGCTTCCAGAACCCTCTGGAATTAATTAGAATAGGATCTACACATCAGATCAATACTTTCTGCACTAAGAAATGCAAACTGACAGATCTATCGCCACTGCCAGAAGTGTCATGCCTCTGAATACCAGTTGCTGGAAGACACAGGTGGGCAGAGAGCTGCTGTGCTCTTGTCCCGCTTGTGGGCATCTGTTTTGACCTTTGGCCTGATCCAGCAGGTGCTCTCCTTATGTTCTTATTTATTTTGGAGGGGGACGCAACCCCTGCACCTTGGACTGTTCCACCTGTATTCCTCACCAAAGCCTCAGAGCGCCTTCACTCAGATGGCCAGGCGGTCCTCCTTGCCCGCCATCTTGAAAGCAAGCCTCGCTGTGCCAGGTATTTGGTGGAAGGATGACATCCTTAATTAAGCTGGAGGCAGCCTCCCCTCAAGGGCACGAGTGGCAGCGCCAGGGCTGCGCGGCACAGATGGCACGAGAAGGCTCCTCCATCTGCTGCAGTCGACCTTCTGCAGCCGGGCCAAAAAATGTCTGGCGCCGTTTCTGTCAGAAACGTGACTCTCCTTGATTGTTGTTATTGGAAAATGGGTGGGTGGGTGTGCACAGCTTTCAGACAGGCCACATCCAAATAATTTTAATAATAGTAGTAGTAATAATAATAAGGAGGGACCCAGGTGGCGCTGTGGGTTAAACCACAGAGCCTAGGGCTAGCTGATCAGAAGGTCGGCGGTTCGAATCCCCGCGACGGAGTGAGCTCCCGTTGCTCGGTCCCTGCTCCTGCCCACCTAGCAGTTCGAAAGCACGTCAAAGTGCAAGTAGATAAATAGGTACCGCTCCGGCGGGAAGGTAAACGGAGTTTCCGTGCGCTGCTCTGGTTCGCCAGAAGTGGCTTAGTCATGCTGGCCACATGACCCAGAAGCTGTACGCCGGCTCTCGGCCAATAAAGCGAGATGAGCGCCGCAACCCCAGAGTCGGACGCAATTGGACCTAATGGTCAGGGGTCTCTTTACCTTTTCCTTTAGTAATGATAATGATGATGATGATGATGATGATGATGATGATGATAATGATAATCAGTGCTTTTTTCTAAAAAGAATTGTTTAGGGGTACTTTCATTTTGCCAAAAACGACCATTTTATAGTTCAAATTGGGAAAAATAAATACAGTAAATGGACAAAGGTACAAAGATTCACAAAATGTTTAGGGGTATGCGTACCCCTGCGTCCCCCTCCCCAGAAAAAAGCACTGCTAATAATAATGCCAATATTTATACACCACCCATCTGGCCCATCTGAAAGCATTCTTATTCCACTTTAAAGAGTCCTGGGATCTGTGGTTTGTTAAGGGTGCTGAGAGGTGTTAGGAGACCCCCCCCCCCGCCAATTCCTCCCCCAGAGCTACAGTTCCCAGAGTGGTTTGACCCTTTTCACAGTGACTGTAGCTCTATAGGAGCTCTCAACACCCTTAACGAACTACAGCTCCCTGAATTCTTCGGGGGAAGCCATCACTGCTTAAAGCAGTACCCTATCATTTTAAATGTGTGTTGTGATTATGGGCACTGTCTGTCTTCCAGTGCTATATCTGGGAGGCCAACGTGGGCTGTTTAGACATTCGTACACAGACAGAACGGAAGTCCATCTTCATTCTGATAAGGGCTTTTCTGTCTGGCTGTTTTCACTGCGTTTTGCATCTTTCTTTCCCATGCAGAATGTCTGCACTAAATGCGGCACGCAGACCAACAACAACCGGCCTCACTCCATCTGGTTGTGTAAGATCTGCTGCGAACAGAGAGAGGTCAGTCGGGAAGTGGGAAATACGATGTACAGAGTATACACTCATTCAGATGGTCTGTCCTAATATGCCTATTTGAGGAGTCAGGACCTCGTGGCCTCCCCAGCATAGCTGTCAACTTTCGGATTTGAAAATAAGGGATTTTTTCAAACTTTCGGATTTGAAAATAAGGGATGCCGCGAGGGCGGTGCAATGGCACCAAGTAGCCTCACCACCCTGCACTCCAGAGGCTGTGCGCGAACGGGTGAGTGAAAGAGCGAGCACGTAGACGGCAGGCAGGCTGTCTGTCTGTTGGGCGTGAGGGTCTGGCTGCACAAGGCATGCAAGCTCCGCCCCCAGTCGGTCTCAGACTCCTTATTGGCAGCCGAGCAACGCAGCTGAGGAGCCTCCCTGGCCGGCAGGGAGGGAGAGGAGCTGCTTCCTTTGAAATCCGGGAAATTTAAGGGATATCAACAATCTGGGATAGCAGCGGGAAACGGCATTGGAATAAGGGAGTTTCCCGCAAAAAAAAAGGGAGGGTTGACAGCTATGCTCCCCAGCTTCAGTGGACTCCAACTCCTATCACCTCTTTTTTAAAATTGTGATTTCTGAAATGAAAATTCACCAGCATTCTCATGTGAATTTCTCCTAATTTCTTATGCAATTTGCCTAATATGCACGATCTTTTGCAAAGTGATTTCTTCTAATATGCTATTTTCAGTGACATACAAATCCGTCCCGTTCTGTTTTCAGGTATGGAAGCGCTCTGGGGCATGGTTCTTCAAGGGGGTGCCGAAGCAAATGCTCCCCGAACCCATGCCCATCAGCAAGAGCAAACAGCAGCCGCTGCCCAGCGAAGGAACCGCGCCTGCTCAGGACTCGAAGCCGTATCCTCGCCAGCAGAATCGCGGTAGGCAAAATGTGCTGCTGATTATTGCACCGCTGAGAATATGCAATATTATTAGATTAGATTTCAGCATAGGTTAAACACCCCAACCAAAGAGTAGGTCTCTGCTGCAAGGAGTTTACAATGCAAACTTATACAGTGGGAAAGAAGAGAGGCAGGGAGATACAGTGGTTAAAAATTGTGGTGGACAATTCCCCCCCCCCTGTCCCGCTTGATTTGAAATTGGCTCAATATTAAGCTTCTCTCTTTCCTGAGAATATTCAGCCTTGTTTATAAAATTGGTGCACATGTTTTGATGATTTGCACATTGTACACTTGTTGTTTAGTCTGGCCCAGGGTTCCCCAAACTTGGGTCTCAAGCCGTTTTTGGACTACAGTTCTCATCATCCTTGACCACTGGTCCTGCTAGCTAGGGATGATGGGAGTTGGAGTCCAACGATAGTTGGAGACCCAAGTTTGGGAAACCCTGGTCTAGGACTAATCTACAACCCTGAGTTACCGTATAATGTTAAAAATGTGTTATAAAAAATGTGACACCAGATGGCGGTGTAGAGCAGTGATCTGTCACCAATGGGAAATTGCATTGGGAGCTATATTTTTTTATAGCGTTTTCCAGATCAGTGTAGATCCAGCCTGAGATAGTTGGAGAAGGCCCTGGTGTTGCATCACGAGAGTGCCTTCCCTGCAGTGGCCCCCATGCAATGGCATGACCATCCCCTAGAGATTGTGTGAGTGCCTATGATAGTGGTGTTCTGCCATGCCATGACGTTCTCTCTCTCTATTTTGTATATCTGTAGTATTTGCTTTTAGTTTCTTACAGTTTTTGCTGATTTCATTCTGAAAACCACGGTGTTGTTTTAATATGGAAGGCAATCTATCATGTGTTAAGAAAAATAAATGGATAAATGCAGTAGTTTGCTGAAATATACTCAGAGTCCAGTGTGAATTTCAGGCTCTTTATTCAGCTCATAGTAGCAAGGAATGAATCCTTCCCCAAAATGTCTGCTATATATACATTATTTACACAATGGGCCCCACGTGATTGGCTAATTCCGGGCTACTCCTGTATGCCAATCAGGTTGCAGATTCACTTCATCCAGGAGCCTGATAGGCTGCTCTTGCAGGCCAATCAGGTCGCTGATTCACTTCCACCTGGAGCTGGATTGGGTGGCTCCTGCGGACCAATCTGACTGCTGCATTCTGGATCCTATTGTTCTAGGATTCAGCTCAGTACATAACATTTGCTTACATTGATTTTTCAGTCATTTTAAAAGTTCAGATCGACAGCATTCAAAGAGAGTGCTGGCTCTGGTTAGTTACAGATGGTACCTTCGGAAGATGACTTTGGGCATCCCTGAGCAGTGCTTGCTCTGCCTCCAATAGCACCTGGACGGAAACTCTCTTTTTGTTGTATGAATTTGCTTCCTTTCAATAAACAATCCCTTTCTTTTGCTTCCAAGGTCAAGCTGAGGCAGCTGCCCCTGTTGAACAGGAATCCTATGGTAAGAAATCTTCTTTGGCATATTTACAGTGGCGTAGCAAGCCCAGAATGTAGCCGGTGCATAAATTGTTTTGGCACCCCGTACGGACTGCGCACGTGCGGCCTCCGCGCATGTGCACTCCACACGGAATGCCGCACATGCGCAGTCCTTATGGGGTGCCGCTCACGAGCGGCAGCATGCACGGACCGCGCATGTGCGACATCCCGCACGGAGCTCGTAAGGAGCTGTACACCTAGGGGGAGGAAGGGGCCATCTTGTCACCCCTCCCAGAGTGGCACCTGGGGCGGACCGCCCCCAACGCACCCCCCTTCCTACGCCACTGCATATTTATTCCTCTTCATTGCATTTGTATCTTTTCCGTTGTATTCTATTAGGGGAAATTGCTTTCAAAGATGCATGTATTACCCTGTTTCCCCTATTTTAAGACGTAGTCATAAAATAAGCCATAGCAGGATTTTTTCGCATTTGCGAAATATAAGCCGTACCCCGAAAATAAGCCATAGTGATAGGCGCAGTTCTGGGGGGCACCAAGGAAAACACGGGGCTGGGCTTACGTAATAAAAATAAGACATCCACTCAAAATAAGCCATAGTGCTTTTTCTTGAGGGGGAAAAAATATAAGACGGTGTATTAAAATAGGGGAAACACGGTAGGAGAAAAGTGCACTAAAAGAGTGGTGAATTTTTGTGAGGACTTGATTTTTTTTTTTTTTTAACAAACTGATGCAAAATTGTTGAGAACCTAAGATCAGAAAAATAAGAAACAGGAACTGAATGTGTTCAGATCCCTCCCTCCCTCTGTGCAGTGAATTCAGTGGGTTAAAGCCTGATTTCTCAGCAGTTTTCAGCCCCTGCACCTCTTTCTCCTTGTAAACTAACGAGTAGGTTGGAGCAGGGCTGGATTTAGGTTTAATGTGTCCCTAAGCTACTGAAGGTAATGGGGCCCTTTATATGTCCAGCTGTCCTTTGTCAAGAACAAATTGTTGCTGTTTTTTGTTTACCATATGCTTTATGGTAATTTATGGACCTAATAGTTATCTAAAACCATTTGCACATTGTCAGGGATCTGCCTGCCCCTGCCAGTCCAGCTCTGAGTGTTTATAGGGAGCCGCCACCTGTTTTAACTACTGATTCATCTGTGAGTGAAACCAGCAGTTCCTTGGGGGAGAAGCAGTTAGTGGCTGGGAGCCAAGGGGTGCCAGGGGTCCAGGGATTTAGTGAGAGGCCTGGCACCACCCAGCAGGCTCGATCAGAGGGAGAGACGTCAGGTCCGGCGCATAGATTATGTAGGAGGAGGAGGTGGCAATTTAGGCTGCCAAGATTGTGGTGTTGGTGCCAAAACTGGAGGGAGGCACTTCCGGATTCTGCTAGTGAGTGAACAGACATGATAAGACTGAGCTCTGCACTGTAAATATTTTGGCACTGATTAAAAGAACTAAAAGACAGATGGCTTGGCTTTCTTATTGAACAACTGATAAGGGAAACCTGACACACATGCTGCCATGCAGCATGTCCATGCAGAATGTGGGCACCCTATATATAGAAATGAGCAAACCAGTGATATTTGAGGGAGCAGGCTAGCAGGCGGGGCCCATTACTTACATTATAGGAGCCGACACAACACAAAACACTGTTGCTGTATGTAGGTTTTATTTTATTTGTTTTTTATCTTATATTTTGGAAATGTACATCCAGGGTTTTTTCCCCTTTAATTTTTTGGGGGCCCCTCAAGAGAGTGGGGCCCTAAGCTATAGCTTGTTTAGCTTATATGTAAATCGGGCACTGGGTTGGAGCAGTTTGGCCTTGCACAACTGTTCTGCTGGGGGCGAGTTCCCCGGTGCTTCCTTCTTTGGGCCTGGGAGACTGATGAGCTTTTGTCTTCCGCTGTCATTCTGAGGGGCTGTCAGCTGCTCATCAGGAGGTGCTAATCTTGAGTGATTGCCCCATTATTAAAATCTGGATCAGCCTGCAAATCGCATGGAAGAGCCTGGCACCCAGGGGAACGCCAGGCATTGGCTGGGTGATTGATGCTGTCAGGACAGTCATTAGTTTGCTCGTTCTGGCAGCAGATGATCCAGGCAAAGGGCTGGCAGCCTGCAATTGTGGCCTGGCTCTTAGCTGTCAGCTGGAAAGGCAAATCTCCTTTCCTAATTGCAAAGAATCTCCTTCCCCCCTTGGCACAGCGAGCCAGTAAAATTGCCATTCGCTTGATGTGAATAAGAATCTAAAAATATAAAAATAAATATTAAAAAAAATCTATAAAAAGTCAATCTATTGCCAATTCCCTCCCTCCTTCCCATGTGGGCTAAAGGGTAACTGCTCCCCCCACCCCCCAGGCTCATACTTTTCTTATATGAAATACCATTTTCAACATTTTTGAGCAGAAGATGGGTTTTGACGTGAACTTAGGGGTCCCAAATCATAGCTGTCAACCCTCCCTTTTTTTGGGCGGGAAACTCCCTTATTCCAATGCCGTTTCCCGCTGCTATCCCGGATTGTTGATATCCCTTAAATTTCCCGGATTTCAAAGGAAGCAGCTCCTCTCCTTCCCTGCCGGCCAGGGAGGCTCCTCAGCTGCGTTGCTCGGCTGCCAATAAGGAGTCTGAGACCGACTGGGGGCGGAGCTTGCATGCCTTGTGCAGCCAGACCCTCACGCCCAACCAGACAGACAGCCTGCCTGCCGTCTATGCGCTCGCTCTTTTGCTCACCCGTTCGTGCGCAGCCTCTGGAGCGCAGGGTGGCAAGGCTACTTGGTGCCATTGCACCGCCCTCGCGGCATCCCTTATTTTCAAATCCGAAAGTTTGAAAAAATCCCTTATTTTCAAAACCGAAAGTTGACAGATATGGTCCCAAGTGCTGTTGCCTAGAACCTGTTTTCGGCGCCAGAGCTGAGCCTCTGGGCCTATGCAGAGTTCCGTGTACATAGAACTTAGAAGCCATAAGCGACCTCTACAGAACTGGCAGTTTGCAGGTTGGGGGTAAAGGGTCCTACAAAACAGGCAATGACTTTAAGATACACTACATGCCAAGCAGGGAAACAGCACAGGAGATCAAATCACACTTAAATATTCCTAGGCCAAAATAAACAGTTTTGCTTTTTAAATTTTATATATAATTTTTATTAATTTTTCTGTTATACAGTTTAAAATACTCACTTTTACATCCTTAAAATATCAGTGACTTCCCTTCTTCTCTTTCCATGGTTTGCTTTGCATACCATAAATCCCTGCACGTTTTACAAAAACTAAACCATTCCGCATTCCATCATTCCATCCATCAAAACTTACCGGTATTTACGCTGTTGAATTTATCTTAATGATGCCAATGTTTTCAGCTGTACACAGTTATTTCCCATATATTCAATAAACATTTTCCAATCGTCTCTAAAAGTATGTTCTTCCTGTTCTCTTATACTATATGCTAAACTGCAAGCTGAGCAATATGCAATGTAAACAGTTTTAGAACAGGGTTATATGAAGATATTCCCCCGGCCCAAATATTGTCCGTTTGCACTGCACTGGAGTCATGTTTTGTTGTACCATGGGGTTAATGATTCCAGCAAGTGATTTCAGCTCTCTGACATAGCAGGCAGGAGACAGCTTCTTCATGTAGCAATTCTTTATTCAGGCAAAACAAGACTGAGGGAACTGAGGGTAGGGAAGCTACATTTATAGGGACAGAGGACTGGCTAGGAAAAGATACATTTTGGAGGGAACAATCTCAAGCAATCACACAGCTGCTTTTTGGTGGGAACCAATAAGACTGAGGATCCAAATACAGCAACTTGAATGCACCAATAGTAACTGTTCCTTCTGGGACAGGAAGGCAGTTACTTTACCCTAATGTGATTACAGACAATAGTAATACAGATATGATAACACTTTGAATCAATACACAACCGTTGTCAGCATTCTGCAACTGATCGTTTCCCTACATCACTGGATGCTAAGCCCTCTCTTTGATTTCACCGCAGGTCAGTCGGTGAGCTTTCAGGAAGCAAATAGCCCTCCTTCCTGCAGTCTGCATCTTTCTAGCATTTCCTTCTTGCTTGCAGTTGTCATGGCTTCCAGCTGGATTTCTTTGCATCTGCTGTTCCGATGGGAAAGTAACTTCCCTACTGTTTGTGCCCCTGCCCCTCTTTTTCTGATGTCTATGCAGGCGCTGAGCCAACCACAGCTGCTTCCAGTCGGAGAAATTACCCACAAATTAGCCGCAAACCTTCCGAGGCCAAGATGGGGCCTGGTGGCAGCGAATATATTAGTGAGGACAACCAAAACTGGGAACACACTAGAGAGAATGAAGCCGGTCAAAGCCCTGGAGGTGAGAGAGAAGCAGGCAGAGAACTACCTGCACTCATGTGAGAATGCTCCACCTATAATATATTCTAGTGCTCCATGCATAGCTGTCAACTTTCGGATTTGAAAATAAGGGATTTTTTCCAAACTTTCGGATTTGAAAATAAGGGATGTTGCGAGGGCGGTGCAATGGCACCAAGTAGCCTCGCCACCCTGCACTCCAGAGGCTGCGCGCAAACGGGTGAGCGAAAGAGCGAGCGCATAGACGGCAGGCAGGCTGTCTGTCTGGTTGGGCGTGAGGGTCTGGCTGCACAAGGCATGCAAGCTCCGCCCCCAGTCGGTCTCAGACTCCTTATTGGCAGCCGAGCAACGCAGCTGAGGAGCCTCCCTGGCCGGCAAGGAGGGAGAGGAGCTGCTTCCTTTGAAATCCGGGAAATTTAAGGGATATCAACAATCCGGGATAGCAGCGGGAAACGGCATTGGAATAAGGGAGTTTCCCACAAAAAAGGGGAGGGTTGAAAGCTATGCCTCCATGCCAGCCATTCTCAAGCCAAGCCCCATACCACTCACCTTGGAGAACAGGTGAGATCCTTGCAGACTGGAGGCAGGTAAAAGTTGTCACCATCTTAAAAACAGCCATTTAAAGCATTCAAATAATAATTAAAACCAACAGCAAGCCCTAAACAGATGAAAACACAGGTTCACATTCTACCTATCTGGGTCCTTTCCAACTCTACAATTCTACTATTTTTTTTTAGGAAAAATGCTTTTATAAAGCCTTAATTTATTTTTATTTAATAAATTGATACGCCACTTGTTTGCAAAAGAAAAGAAAACCCCAAACAAATTTCAAAGCAATTTACAGAAACAATGAAACAGTACAATTACAAAATAAAAAATAATAAAAATTCCTTCCAGTAACACCTTAGAGACCAACTAAGTTTGTTCTTGGTATGAGCTTTCGTGTGCATGCACACTTCTTCAGATACACTGAAACAGAAGTCAACAGTAAATGCAGTTAAAAACAGCTGCTTGAAAAACAGGGAAAAAAGGTTTTTAACATCGGCAGGAAGCTAAAAACATTAAAATGCTCGTCAACTTTGTAAGCATCTGAGTAGACTTGTCTACCGTCTTTCCCCCTTTTTAAGACACCGTCTTATAATTTTTTTTCCCTCAAAAAAAACACAGGGTGGCTTATTTTCGGGGGATATCTTATTTTTATTACGTCAGTATGGTACGGTACAGCCTCCCCCTGCGCGCTGAGCAGGCGGGGCAGAACTCCGCAAGAGGCGCGTTTCCCCACGTGCCTCTCGCTGGTTCCCTGCGCACGGGGAACAGGTGGGGCAGGAAGAGGCGTCTCCCCCCCCTGCGTGCGCCTCTCCCTGCGCGCTAAGCAGGCGGGGCAGAACTCCGCAAGAGGCGCGTTTCCCCCCCGTGCCTCTCACTGGTTCGCTGGCTCCCTGCGCACGCTGGAGGGGCTGAGGAGGCGACGGGAACAATGGCGGCACCACGGCTTACTTTTGGGGTGCGTCTTACTTCTCACAAAGGTAAAAAAAACCTGCCATGGCTTACTTTATGACTATGTATTAAAAAAGGGGAAACAGGGTAAGGAAAAAGGTTTTTAGCAGGTGCCAGAAAGAAGTGACTGCCTTGTGTCAATATGCAGTGAGTTCCAAAGTTTGTGTGCTGCCATACTGAAAGACTGATTTCTTATAAATGTGTAACGAGCATTTTGTGGCACCTGTAGCAATGCCAGTTTTGCAGATCAAAGCAGTCGAGGGAGCGTATATGAGGCAAGGTGTTCTCACAGGTAAGCTGGTCCCAAGTTGTTAAAGGTTTTATGTACCAATCTAAACACCTAGAGCTTGGCCCAGTAGCAAATTGGCAGCCAGTGCCAATCTCTGAGCACAGGTGTTCTATGCTGTTGGGGTCTCACTCCTGCCAGCAACCAGCACTGACTGCAGCTTCCCAAGTTGACATTAACACATCTGCTGTGTTTGTGATGCTGTCAGTTGTGTTTCCCTGTTTTGCAGCTGCGTTGTCCCTTTAGACTTTGGTGCAATATCGCCTTGGAAAATTGCCCTGGTACAAAAAAAAAAAGCTAACAGATGATGGACAGCATCTGCCAAGGAGCGCGTCTCCCTAGATGGGGACTGTAGGGTGATGGGGTCTTTTGATGGGGTCTTAGCTAGGGGAGCCAAATGGGTAGGTTTTTGCCCTGTGAGCTAAACACAAACTGGAAAGGAGCCAAGGTTCCTCCGCTATGCAGGGAATGTTTAAACAGCGTGCCGCAGAAGAGATATACCCATGATGTAATCCCCTTGCCTCCTGCCATATGGACTGTTGGCTTTCATCTTGGCTGAATTGCAAAAAATCGACGCTGCGATGTTTGATCTCATTATCTCAAGATCTGGGGCAGCAAACTGGCTGACTGTGTGCCAGCATCTCTCCTGTCCAAATCTTGCCACAGCGCAAACTCAATTAAAGTACAATCCTGCATCTGTCCGCTGGGTGGGGGGGAAGTTCTCTTGAGTTCTGCGGGCTTCTCTTTGGGTAAACAGTGGTATAGGGAGTTGGGTTTGTTTCGCTTGGAGGAGACAAGACTGAGAGGTGACATGATAGCTGCCAAGGAGTGTGGTGGAGTCTCCTTCTTTGGAGGTCTTTAAGCAGAGGCTTGACAGCCACCTGTCAGGAATGCTTTGATGGTGTTTCCTGCTTGGCAGGGGGTTGGACTGGATGGCCCTTGTGGTCTCTTCCAACTCTATGATTCTATGATTCCAAAGCATCTTGCTTGCAGGCTGAAAATAGTTCATTTTTTTTTTTTGGACACAAAGTCTTTCCCCAGATAATCCACTTTGGCACCTTTTCCCCTCTCTACAGATCTGGTCCGTCAATCCTTTTAATTGCATTCCATTCCACCTTGTTTGTTGCAGGTTTTTAAGCAGAGGTTGGGTGGTCGTTCGTCAGGGATAAGTTAGCTGTGATAATAACACGTTCAAGTTTGTTTGAGGCAGTTGAGCATAGAGAAAGTCTGAGAAAGCAGGTGGGTGAGTGGGAGAAAACAACCAAACAGTTGGGCAATTCTTTCCTTTCCTTTGATGGGGTTTCTATTTAGACTCATAGAATTGTAGAATTGGAAGAGACCCCCAAGGAGTTGTTGTAAGAATTTATGCTAGTTATCTAGATAAAGGGTTCGATTCTGGGTGGAATCCTGAACCTCGGCAGGACGTTATTTTGAAACCCCTGCCTGCGCAGAAAAGACGTCCTGCCAAGGTTCAGGATTCCACCCCCCCCCAAGATACATCATGGTTACATCATGAAAAGGGAGGTCTGGTGGCAGCAATCTGAGCATCCTGGACCCTGCCCCCTCTTGTCCTCCACTAAACACCCACCAAGTGAAGCAAAAGAGGTATTTACATTTCCCTGTTTCTCAGCCAAGTTAATCACACCCTGTTGTCTTCATCTGGGTTTGTTATCTCTGGAATGGCTACCTGTCTGGCACTCAGGTATCAGGATGCCAGGAATTATCACTCAGGCAGAGGGAGGGCTGCTGAGTAGCTGGAGGGGCAACCCCCCCTTTGTTCCTGAGACAAAGAAATACACACATGTGGCCTTGTTTGCTTGGCACACTTATGAACATTTAATATATATATAAAAGGCCTTGATCTCTTATTACAGAATAATCTAGTCCAACCCCCTGCAAGGCAGGAATCACAACTAAAGCATCCACAACAGGTGGCCATCCAACCTGTACTTTGAAACCTCCAAAGAAGGCGAGTCCACCACCTTCTGAGTTGGTCCACTCCAACGTCGAACAGCTCTTAACGCCAGAAAGTTCTTGCTTAGGTTTAGTCAGAATCTCCTTTCTAGCAACTTGAGTCCACTGCAGGGTGGATTTGATTTAAATCAAATTGATTTAAATCACGATTTAAATCACTAGTCAGTAAGACTTGATTTAAATTTTTTTTTACAGAAAGACTCATTCTTGCTGGTATAATCTTAATATTTACAACCATATGAAGGTTTCATTTTTGGAATAATAAATTTTCAGAGTAGTTTTTACAGTTATATCAAAAATTACTGATTTGGTTATACTACTAGAAATACATAGACAGATAATTATGAAATTATGGTGAGGTTTAATAAGTTAACTGTTTATATTTGGACAACTTTTCTGCTGTACTTTATTGGAAGGAGAAAAATAATCATTTCCTTAATAACCATTTAAACAATTTATTTAAAACAATAACATGATAGCATATGTATCCATGTTTGTTAACTGATGTGGTTAAACATTCTTTTAAAAAAAACTTAGACTGAGTTTTAGCACACTTGATAAACTTAAAACAAATCCTTATTTCCTGATGAATAGCCTTTGGACTACAATGTAACTTAAATAGAAGACTATATTTAGAAAGATTTTTCCTCCAAAAGCTTTTTATTTTAAAAATCCAATTTAAATTAAAAAAATCCGATTTTTTTATTTTTATTTTTAAAAACCATTGATTTTTATCCACCCTGGTCCACTGGAGCAGGAGAAAACAAGCTTGCTCCATCTTCCATGAGACAGCCTTTCAGATGTTTGAAGATGGCTCTCATCTCACCTCTCAATCTTTTCTTCAGGGATTTTCAGAGTAATGGATGCAGCTTTTTTTAAAACAACAACAACCTAAAAAGGTGTTTTTGATCAGGGTTTCTCTCATCCGCTTCCTAGTTTCTGATTGCTGGCTGTGTTTTTATTCCTTTTATCCTAAATATAGCTGACCCACTTGAGTTATTTATCTGGTGGGGGAAGCGAGAGATTATTTTCTGCCTTCTTTAGGAGTAAAACTGCCCAGTTTTGTAGCTAAGTCCTGGGGCTTAATATTGTGCTCCAAAACCTAGTGTTTTATATTTCCACAAGTCAGCCTTTAGAATAGGCGAAACATGACTGCCTCTGAGATTGTACTAAGTGTCCCGTCCCCCCACCTCCCACAGGTAACCGCATCCAGCTATCCATTTTTTTATTTTCAAAGGGTCTGGGACTTAATCCAAGTGTAGTCACATCAGGTATAGCCCCGTTGGTACTGAGAGAGGGCTAATCCACACCTCCATTTGCCCTGCTGATTTCCCCTGGGGAAACCCGATCTTTAGTGCTGAATCAGAACAAATGGCAATTGGGTTTCCTGCAGATTGCTGTTTGTTCCGATTAGCACTAAAGAATGGGTTTTCCAGGGGAAGGTGGCGGAGCAAATTCAAAACCTCTTGGTCTCGTGCCTAAGAAAGCTCAGGGCAAGCAAAAGTGCTTTCTAGGCGCATGTGGATGAGACCAGAGTCTCAGTAGGTACAGACACATTAGGGATAATCACAGCGTTTGCATTTTTAGGTGACTAGATTGGCAACTTGGAGAACTCCCACTGAGTCTGGGGTCGTTTTCCTTATAAGACAACGTGAGGAGATGTTGCAAGAAAGGAGTCGGAGTCATTGGGTAAATGTCAAAATTACACCGCACATATGGTGGAGTTACAGTGGGCCAGGCAGGTTAAGGTGTGTCACGTTCCTGATTATTAGCAAGATTTACCTAGTTCCAGATGGAGTTTACACAAAACATTGACATTAGAAACAGGTTTTTGCTGGGTTTCGTTAACATGACAACCGTGAGGTCTGGCAGGGCCCCGGTGATCCCTTTAGGCAGCGCACCTGGGCGAACAGTAGAGTATTTGGGAACCATTGACACTATCTAGGGCAGTGATGGCCAAACTTGGCCATCCAGCTGTTTTGGGACTACAATTCCCATCACCCCTGACCACTGGTCCTGTTAGCTAGGGATGATGGGAGTTGTAGTCCCAAAACAGCTGGAGGGCCAAGTTTGGCCATCACTGATCTAGGGTCCCTTTAGGTGCTTCCCCTGATGGGTATCGGCCTACGTGGTCTCCCACTTTGAGGTAAAGGTAAAAAGATCATGCAGACACCAGATTTCCCATAATGCAAGGGGGCACACAAGATTTTCAAGTTCCGAAAGCAAGAATCCTACATTTACAAACGGTTTTATCCATGGTTTCATTGAGAAAAACAAGCTTTCATTGGTTTAACGGTCTAAATAGAATGTGTCTGGTTCCTATTGGACGGATAGAGCTGCGATTGCCTGCTGGTTGCTTTTTCTGGCCGCTGGAGGTGCTGAGGGATTTAAAGTTTTAAATGGCTGTGGAGTGAGTGGTTTTTTTCTGGGGGGGAAACAGCTTGGGGGGGAAATGGGGGGGACTGTTTCCCCCCCTCCAATTTTTCCGTTCCCTGCCCCCCCGGCCTTCCCATCTCTACTTATAGCCATATACAACTGTAAAACACATTCTTACTAAGTGACCCACAAGCTACCGTAGTATAAACCTTTGGGCCCGGCCTGTGGTTTTCTGGAGAATTTGTGAACGAAATAAAGCTCTACCGTTCTCCCACAAAGGCAACCTTTGTGCTTTGTTCCTCTTGCCAGTCTTCATTTGTGGGTCAATTTCCCCATTAACGGCAATGTCCCACACTCTCCTGAATCAAGTGTTCAAGTTTGCAAATGTTTAAGATTTTATGTATTGATTGTATACAAGACTTAACATCTGTCCTGGAAGGCAACACGATTTGCTTGGTAATTGTTTTAAAAAATGTCAACAAAGATAGTAATTTTTTTTGTTGCCATTAAGAGAATCACAATAAATGGTTTATCTGACAGGTCCTGGTTCTCAATTAAATACAGGTTCAGTAACACAAGCTCTGGGGACTTTGTGATATGCTGACAATTATACTTTCTTCCTTTTTAAAGGTGTGAAGCAACCCACTTCTGCCCAGGCTGCAGGTGCTAGGCCTCTGGCTTCTAACCAGAATCCACCTGCCCAGGTGGCAGAACAAGGTATGCCTGGTGATGGTTGAGCTCTAGGGTATTTCTCCCCTTCCAACAGTACCTTTTAAAACCAGAATAACTGAAACAATAGACCTTGTGCTGATTTTCCTTACTGTATTGGACAAGGGGTAGAGCAGCCTTCCTCAACCTCAGCCCTCCAGATTTTTTGAGACTACAATTCCCATCATCCCTGACCACTGGTCCTGCTAGCTAGGGATCATGGGAGTTGTAGGCCAGAAACATCTGGAGGGCCGAGGTTGAGGAAGCCTGGGTTAGAGTCTCTCGTTTTCACTGCCAGGCTGAATGCCCTGATATATATGTGTGCGGCTCTGTAATAATAATAATAAAATAATAATAATTATTATTATTTGTACCCCGCCCATCTGGCTGGGTCTCCCCAGCCACTCTGGGCAGCTTCCAGCAAATATTAAAATACATTAACATGTCACAGATTAAAAACTTCCCTAAACAGGGGTGCCTTCTGGTACAGTGGTCCCTCGACTTACGAATGTAATGCGTTCCGAAGGGACCGCCGTAGGTCGAAAAAATCGTAAGTCGAGTCCCCATAGGAATGCATTGGGAGAAAAAATTCCGTACGTCAAAAAAAACCACATCTAAACTTCGTAAGTCGAGGAAACCGCATCTAAAACGGCCGCAATTTCCATTCAGAGGTCGAAAAAATTCGTAAGCGCGCAGCCACTTTCTTCACTCGTAACTCGAAAAATACGGAAGTCGGGTCATTCATAAGTCGAGGGACCACTGTATTTTCTAAATGTCATGTAGTTGTTTATCTCTTTGACCTCTGGTGGGAGGGCGTTCCACAGGGTGGGCGCCACTACCGAGAAGGCCCTCTGCCTGGTTCCCTGTAGCTTTGCTTCTCGCAGTGAGGGAACCGCCAGAAGGCCCTCGGCGCTGGACCTCAGTGTCCGGGCTGAACGGTGGGGGTGGAGACTCTCCTTCAGGTATACAGGACCGAGGCCGTTTAGGGCTTTAAAGGTCAGCACCAACACTTTGAATTGTACTCTGAAACGTACCGAGAGCCTCTCAGGACCAGTGTTATGTGGTCCCGGCGGCCACTCCCAGTCACTCTGTAAGAAAACAGAGGCTAAGATCTCCTGCCCTCTTGGTATTTTTGGGGTTGCTGGGGCTGAATCTTGAGGGCAGGCAGGTGAACTCATTGGCACACCCTCTTCTTCTCCTGGTGCTGGCTGCCATTTTGAATCTCTACAAACGCCTTGGGGCAAGGCAGCTTCACGAGGCAGCAACATGCCAGGGCTCTTGAAATTCACCCCCATTCCCTCAAAGTGCTGAAATGCCCCTTTGAGACCTCGGTCTCAGGATAGGGGTGAAGGATCAAACCTGCCCCCTCGGCCTCTCTACCTGCCCCCTGGGGCACTCTGTAGGCCATTCCCTCCCCAAACCACCTTGGCCTTCCCATCCTGCTATAGTGTTTTTGCCCAGCTGAAATGTACCCTTCAACTCTGGTCACCTGGATGGAGGAAGGACAGAGAGCAGTTTGTCAGCAAGGATGTTGACAAGCTGGAAGGTGTGCAGAGCACGGCGGTCAGGATGATCAAGGGTCATCAAGGAAGCAGAAAAGACTATTTATGTATGTGACCATGGCTGCATGGATGTTACTGGCCCAGAGATGGAAAGAAGATAAAGTCCCTACCAGAGAAGAATGGCAGATGAAGTTGATGGACTATGCTGAAATGGCTAAAATGACCGGAAGTGTCGGAAATCAGGAAGAACAACATTTTAATAAGGAATGGGGGAAATTTATATAACTTATCTTAAATACCATTGTAAACAGTTAAAATTGTTAGTAGGATTGGAATATCACTTGTAGTTTAAGGCTGAATTCTGGACACAAGGGAGATGCAAAAGATTTGGATTATCATAAAAGATGCGGGAGGAAAGGATTAATAATAAATAGGACCCACAAAGGGGAGGATGGGAGTCCAGGAGATTCCTTGGAATCTTGTTTTTCTGATTTATGTTTGATATATCTATGTAAAATTTTAATTTTTTAAAACTATATATATATATATATATATATATATGGATGATCAAGGGTCCAGAAGCCAAGCCTTATGAGGAATGGTCGAAGGAGTTGGGTATGTTTAGCCTGGAAAAGAGGAGACGAAGAGGAGATATGCGAGCCATCTTCAAATATCTTAAGGCTGTCCCATAGAAGATGGACCCCCTTTCCCCGGTCATGCCTTAGCTTAGGATATTCCTAAATGCACCTCTTTGCTTTTGAAATGTAAGATGTTGGGAATACCTATAGTTCAGTGCAGACTTTTGCTTTGCAGGCCCAGCTGCTGTGGGGAGGCCAGGGACAGGCCCTGGAGGTCGCTTTCCAGAGAGACAAGGTACAAAGTGTTTGATTTGTATATTAACAAGAGGCGTTTACAGGATCAACAGGGGAGGGTTCTGGCCTTTATGTCCTGGATGTGGGCTTCACGGGGGGCATCTGAATGGCTGTTATCAAAAACAGGGAGCTGGGCTTGACGGATCTCTGGTCTGATCCAGCAGCACTCGAGTTCTCTCTCTTCTTGTCCTCCATCTTTGAATGCTCACCATCAAGGTGTTGATCTCTTCCCAAGATCAGAAGTGGGTCATCTCCTCTCCCAACTTAGTGTTCCCTGTTTCCTTTTATCAAATACTAGAAAAGGTGTGCATCACAAAAGAAGACAGGACTCGAAAACAGTGTTTGAATTAGCCAGGTGCCAGGTGCATTTTGCACCTGACTTTTGACCACTTGCGACCAAGTGAAGATGCCTGGGCGCCAGGATGGTATCTGACATCTCCACCATCTGGGGATCATTGGATCTGGACTGTTTTCACGTAGAATTCTATCAGTTATAAGATAAGATAAGATAATATTTATTGTCATTGTCCCCTTGCGGGAACAACGAAATTACTTGGTTGCTCTATCCACTCAGATAAGGCACTCCACATAAATTTAAAATAACTACAAAACACTAATTAAAACAGTACAATACAATACAATACAATACAATATAACAAGTAAAATAAAATGACTTCAAAGTCCAGACTTTCCATTCAAGGCCGAAATTGCTCTGGAGAAGAAGCTGTTCCTGAGACGGCTTGTTCTCACCTTCATTGTCCTGTATCTCCGTCCCGATGGCAGGAGCTCGAAGAAACAGTGACCAGGTTGTGATGGATCTCCTACTATGTCCAGTGCCTTTCTGTGGCACCTGGTGGTATAAATTTGCTCTAAGGTGGCGAGTGAGCAGCCAATAATGCTCTCTGCTGCATTTTAAATTTTAAATCGTATTTTAACTTGCATTTTAATTGATTGTTTTGTATGTTTTGTTGTGATTTTATGGGTGTTAGCCGCTCTGAGCCCGGTCTTGGCTGGGAAGGGCGGGGTATAAATAAAAATTTATTATTATTATTATTATTATTATTATTATTATTATTATTATTAACAATTCTGCACAACCCCATCCTGTCCTGAGAAGTACAGCTTCCGTACCACACACATAAACCATAAGTGAGCACGCTCTCAATGACACAGTGATAGAAGGCAATATTTTATCTGGAACCCAAATGCTTTTTCTGTGCAACCTGAGCAGGAGCAGTCACCATTAAGCAATAAGCCAGTATATATGTGGACTGTCTCTGGATCAAGTGACTTTTCTTTAAGTTCTCAAAGTTCTTAACCTAGCTCAAGGTTGCCATCTGAACTAGCCAGATGTTTAACAGAGAATCAATCACAGCCAGTCCATCATTTGAAAAATAAGACTCTACAGCTGTTTGGCCCCAAAATGGCAACTTGACATTCCATTTTGGCGACTGCAACCTTGGTTTAAGGAGCCATCTATCTGAGTTTCTAACACTGCCTGAAACCTTCTCACAGTGGCCAACCAGGGATGCATAAGAAGAAGAAGAAGAGTTTGGATTTGATATCCCACTTTATCACTACCCGAAGGAGTCTCAAAGCGGCTCACATTCTCCTTTCCCTTCCTCCCCCACAACAAACACTCTGTGGGGCTGAGAGACTTCAGAGAAGTGTGACTAGCCCAAGGTCACCCAGCAGCTGCATGTGGAGGAGCGGAGACTCGAACCCGGTTCACCAGATTACGAGTCTACCGCTCTTAACCACTGCACCACACTGGCATAATGCCTCTCACATTCAAGAAAGTACTAAACATTATTTATGGTACAGGGGAAAAAATGCAAACACAAATAAGTCCATGATTGTCACCTCTTAATGGCAGTCTAGTAACAAGACAAAAACTGACTAGGTGATATCAGTTCCTGGAAAATTTATGGATTGGCAGAATTGAGAAGCGTTAACCTGAAGCGTTATTTCTGGGTTAGCGGAGTCTGTAACCTGAAGCGTATGTAACCTGAAGCGTACTACTATACTATACAGTGGTACCTCAGGTTACAGACGCTTCAGGTTACAGACTCTGCTAACCCAGAAATATTACCTTGGGTTAAGAACTTTGCTTCAGGATGAGAACAGAAATCGCGCAGCGGCAGTGGGAGGCCCCATTAGCTAAAGTGGTACCTCAGGTTAAGAACAGTTTCAGGTTAACAACGGATCTCTGGAACGAATTACCTTAAGTTCTTAACCCGAGGTACCACTGTACTATACTATATCATACCATACTATATTTTTTTTAGAAAAGAAAAGAAAGCTACCCTAGAACTCTTACCCATGACCAGTCTTCTTCCTCTCGCTGTCTTTCTCTCTGCTTGCATAGGAAGTCTTTCAATGGCTCCACCCCAAGCTGATTCCCCCTACTCTGCTGCTGGGGCATCCAGGGATGAGAAAGCTGCCTCTGGATATCCGTCACCCGCAGGGGAGAGACCTATGCGCCAGGTGGCTCCCTACAGCCAAACCGGTGCCCCTCCTGCTGCACCGGCACCCCAACGGCAGCCTCCTCAAGAGGAGGAGGAAGACGAGGCCAACAGCTACGACTCTGACGAAGCAAGTAGGTCGTAGTTGCAATGACTGAGCTATGGCCATTTTATCTTTTTCTTGTTGCAAAGAGGCCCTTCCCTTCCCTTCCCTTCCCTTCCCTTCCCTTCCCTTCCCTTCCCTTCCCTTCCCTTCCCTTCCCTTCCCTCCTTCCTTCCTTCCTTCCTTCCTTCCTTCCTTCCTTCCTTCCTTCCTTTTCCATGACTTTGTAAGAGGAACCCATAAGAGGCACACGGCTTCAAAGATAAGGAACTGCTCCGATCTTAGACCTACGAATTAAGAATTGTCCCCACTGATTAGGGACACGGGTGGCGCTGTGGTCTAAACCACTGAGCCTCTTGGGCTTGCCGATCAGAAGGTCGGCGGTTCGAATCCCCGCGGCGGGGTGAGCTCCCGTTGCTCCGTCTCAGCTTCGGTCAACCTAGCAGTTCAAAAGCACACCAGTGCAAGTAGATAAATAGGTACCGCTGCGGCGGGAAGGTAAACGGCGTTTCCGTGCGCTCCGGCTTCTGTCACGGTGTTCTGTTGTGCTAGAAGCGGTTTAGCCATGCTGGCCACATGACCCGGAAAGCTGTCTGTGGACAAACGCTGGCTCCCTCGGGCTGAAAGCGAGATGAGCATCACAGCCCCATAGTCGCCTTTGACTGGACTTAACTGTCCAGGGGTCCTTCACCTTTTACTTTTACCTGTCCCCACTCATTAGTCTCTAGTGATTTCCAATTGATAAAAGATTGCTTCCTTAGGCAACTCAAGCTTCAGGGATATGGCTCGACTCGTTCTTTCTTATTCGGTAAATTTATCATTTAAAATTGGAGGAGAAAACTGCAGAAATGAGCAACTTTTGTGTCAGGTGACCTGATTTCCGCCAAGGGCCACTAGCTTGGGGTTTGTGGGGTGTACATTGGCTGTGAGTGGGTCCAGAGTCGCAGAGGGTAGAATTTGCAACATGGCAGGAATCCACCATGCCACCTCCTCTCTTTGTCCTTGCACCCTATCTCTGCAGGGCACATAAAATGGGCTGCATGACTCTAAGCCAAGGTGCCTCACCCTGATCCAGCTCTTCCTCAGCCTACAGGGCAGTGCCTCATTCTGAAGAGGCCAGGGATGCATGCCTTGCCAACCCAGACCCCGGAGCTTACAGTCCAGTTGCCTCTTACACGCATCTGACTTATGGGATTTCAACCGCATAAGGTTGAACGCTGGCCGGCTGAAACCCCACAAGTTAAACTCAAGGCAGAAAGCTCAAAAGCTCTTTTTGCCTGGAGCTTTTAAGCTCTCTGCCTTGCTAGGGGACAAGGCACCTCAGAACACCTGCTCAGGAAGGCTAGGTAAAGGGACCCCTGACCATTAGGTCCAGTCGCGGACGACTCTGGGGTTGCGGCGCTCATCTCGCTCTATAGGCCAAGGGAGCCGGTGTACAGCTTCTGGGTCATGTGGCCAGCATGACTAAGCAGCTTCTGGCGAACCAGAGCAGCACACGGAAACGCCGTTTGCCTTCCCACTGGAGCGGTACCTATTTATCTACTTGCACTTTGACGTGCTTTCGAACTGCTAGGTGGGCAGGAGCAGGGACCGAGCAACGGGAGCTCACCCCATTGCGGGGATTCGAACTGCCGACCTTCTAATCGGCAAGCCCTAGGCTCTGTGGTTTAACCCACAGCGCCACCCGCGTCGGGAAGGCTAGGAATGTTTATATAGGGGGTGACTCCATGGGGGCAGTTCCCCCATGGAGTTTTTGCATATACACATTTTTGCCTATACATGGGACCCTTGGATCCGAACCCCCACGTAAGGTGCAATCTTGGTTGTCTCAACATGAATCACTTTGATTTCTTTTGTAGATGTGGTGGGTGGGATCAGAGAGGGATCCTGGAGCTCTTAGATCCCTCAATGTCCAGGCCTCTCTGCCCTGGGAGCTCTCCCCAAACCTCCTACCAATAGGCTTTTAAAGTTTATTTCTGCAACATGAAGGAACAGAAGCCGAAGTTTGCGGTTGTGTTGCCTTCATTCAATGCTAGATTCCGAACTGCCTTGCTTTTGTGATACGGTGGGAGACGCCATTGCAGAACTCCCAAGTTTCTCTCCCTAGTTTTGCCTCCTGCATTTTTCATGGCTTGATTATACTTTTAAAGTGTGCTAGATTTTCTTGGGCCCGGGGATGCTGCTGTCCTTTTCAAAGTAATGGTGGCTGCCATCCTTTGGGGGGCGGGCTCGTGACATCGTTCCAGAGCCTCCCTAAGTGCTCTTAATGGTTAGTAAATAAGTAATCGGGGAGAGGAATGGTGGAGTGCAACCGTTTTTCTCCGCCGGTGGAAGATAACAACCCCCATCTCTGCCCACACCAACATAAAACACCCGCCCACGCTGGAAGATTTCAATTATTCATCCAAGACAGAGGAGCCCTCAGGCATTCTTATGCAGCTCTGCTCTTTCTCGGGGTGGGGGGTGGGGAGCCCCATGAGGTGAAAGGCAAAAACTAGAATCTTCCATCTTCGGACTTACCTAAGAGATGTGAATCATCTGCAGAGTTGTGTCACATCCCCCAAACATAGCTGTCAACTTTCGGATTTGAAAATAAGGGATTTTTTCAAACTTTCGGATTTGAAAATAAGGGATGCCGCGAGGGCGGTGCAATGGCACCAAGTAGCCTCGCCACCCTGCGCTCCAGAGGCTGCGCGCGAACAGGTGAGCGAAAGAGCGAGCGCGTAGACGGCAGGCAGGCTGTCTGTCTGGTTGGGCGTGAGGGTCTGGCTGCACAAGGCATGCAAGCTCCGCCCCCAGTCGGTCTCAGACTCCTTATTGGCAGCCGAGCAACGCAGCTGAGGAGCCTCCCTGGCCGGCAGGGAGGGAGAGGAGCTGCTTCCTTTGAAATCCGGGAAATTTAAGGGATATCAACAATCTGGGATAGCAGCGGGAAACGGCATTGGAATAAGGGATTTTCCTGCAAAAAAAAGGGAGGGTTGACAGCTATGCCCCCAAAACGCATCTCTCTTGCACAGTCTTTGGCTCAGTCTCTCGGTCAGGGCCAGCCCTACCGTTAGGCAGGGTGAAGTGGCAGATGCAGACAGAAGTGGTTGAGCAGGGAGAACCAGGCTGTGGGCAGCATCCTAAAAGATTGATATCTTACCAACGCAGTACAGGTGTTATGTGGCCCCTGTAATAGTGCTAGTTCTGCAGACTGCAGCGGTTGAGAGGGCATACTTGGGGTAAGGTGATCTCACAGGCGAACTGTTCCCAAATCCTATGCCCAACTACAGTGGTACCTTGGTTCTCGAACTTAATCCGTTCCGGGAGCCCGTTCGACTCCCGAAACGGTTCTAAAACCAAGGCGCGGCATACGATTGGCTGCAGGAGCTTCCTGCGCTCAATCGGAAGCCGCACCAGACGTTCGGCTTCTGAGAAACGTTCGCAAACCGGAACACTCACTTCCGGGTTTGCGGCGTTCGGGAGCCGTTCGAGTACCAAGGTACCACTGTATCTGTTTTTGAGTGGAACACCCACCGCCGAAGTCGTTTTTTCCCCTGGAAAACAAATTCTAGAGATGTTTCCCTCTAACCTTCCTGCAACACCACGGTCCCAACAATGTTAATGTCAGCATTAACCCGTCTCTCTCCCCAGCTACTCTTGGTGCTCTGGAATTCAGCCTTTTGTACAACCAGGAGAACAGCTCTTTGCAATGCACCCTCATCAAGGCAAAGGTAAATGATAATGATAATGATAATGATAATAATGATAATGATAATAATAATAATAATAATAATAATAATAATAATAATAATAATTTATTACTTATACCCTGCCCATCTGGCTGGGTTTCCCCAGTCACTCTGGGCTGCTTCCAACCAAACATTAAAATACAACAATTCATCAGATATTAAAAGCTTCCCTAAACAGGGCTGCCTTCAGATGTCTTCTAAAAGTTGGATAGTTGTTAATTTCTTTGACATCTGATGGGAGGGTGGTCCACAGGGCGGGCACCACCCTTTGGGTGCTTCAAGAAGATGACAGCTGGAGAACTGGAAGATCACCAGGCCCACAATGCCTATTCTCCTTCTGCACAAACCTTTCTGGTTGTTCTACGGGGGTGTGCAAATCTTGAAGGGTAGCCTTGTTTCAGTTTGCTGCTGGTTTTGGAAAGCGCAGATTTGATAGATCTGCCTTCCAGTGCAAACTGAATTGAATTTCTACCCTATCCCTAGCGGCAGCGGAGGGAAGTGAGAGAAGAGTTTCCCCTCTGCCCTTGCCCTCCAGCTCACAGAAGAAGCGCTTTAAAGCAGCGCCACGACATTAAGACTGGAGCAAAAAGCCCCGCCTGCCTGTCAATCACATTAAGTCATGTGATTAATCGGGTCCTCCCTCAAAGAGTTGCGGTGTGACCTGGCAACCAGACCCGGTGTTGTGGGTGGGTTCTATTGGATAGCCACAACACCCTATTGGTAGGTCCCTCGTTGCTGGGGTGCAATCAGACCAATGGGACGCTGTCAAGAGTTGAACCTACATAAGGCCCATGCACGTGTCTCTGAGCTTCCTCTTTTGAGCCTGTGCATCGGAACACCTGCCCACCTCATAGCTGTCAACCTTCGGATTTGAAAATAAGGGATGCCACGAGGGCGGTGCAATGGCACCAAGTAGCCTCGCCACCCTGCGCTCCAGAGGCTGCGTGCCAACGGGTGAGCGAAAGAGCGAGCGCATAGACGGCAGACAGGCTGGCTGTCTGGTTGGGCGTGAGGGTCTGGCTGCACAAGGCATGCAAGCTCTGCCCCCAGTCGGTCTCAGACTCCTAATTGGCAGCCGAGCAACGCAGCTGAGGAGCCTCCCTGGCCGGCAGGGAGGGAGGGGAGCTGCTTCCTTTGAAATCTGGGGAATTTAAGGGATATCAACAATCCGGGATAGCAGCGGGAAACGCCATTGGAATTAGGGAGTTTCCCGCAAAAAAGAGAGGGTTGACAGCTATGACCCACCTCGCCCTAGATTTAGGGCTTGCGCTTGACCTTGCTATGCCGTCGTGTGTCATCTGTCATTGGGACAGGGGCACGGCAGGAATTTCCTCCACTTGGCTGATTGGCTGTTGCCATTTGGGTTTCGCCTGCCGCGTAGCAAACCGTCACAACTTGTAAGGTTGCGGATAGGCTCTGGTTCAGGTGACAGGGGTGGCAGAAGGCTCTAGCCATCCCTATGCGAAGGGTATTCCGTTAAAGGAATCCAGGGACTCAGCGGTTTGGTCAACCCTGAGAGGAGTTGTGCCCGTGCCCGAGTCCAGGGGGACATCTGGGTGGTGGACTAGTTGGGCTCTGGCTTTCTGCTGTCCCAGGTGCTTACCCTAGGCTGACCTATGCTGGTGCCCAGGGTCAGCACTACCTGCCACGGTGCAGGGAGCTAGTCTATGCAACCACTCACTTGCTGTAATCAATAAAGTTGTGGCCTAAATTCTGCCAAAAACCAAACAAAAAATGTGAGTCTTGTCTGAATTTATTTGGGTAGGGTTAAAAGGTCTACACACGCAAATAGGTGGATGCCCCACCACAGTGTCAAATTTGGCCCATTACGCAGATCCTGATAAAGATCTGGCCCACAGAGCCAAAAGGATTCCCCACCCAGTCTTATTCCATCCTTGTTTGGTCATGGCATGAGTTAAGGCAATTGGGCCTCTGGCGGAGTTAATGAGCCTGTCCTGATTTTATTTCTGCCCAGGGCTTGAAGCCGATGGACTCCAATGGGTTGGCAGACCCTTATGTGAAGCTGCACCTTCTGCCAGGGGCCAGTAAGGTAAGGTGATTTTGTCCCTTCATCCTCCTCCTTTGATAAGAGGCAACTGTCTCCAGGACAGCAAGCTGGGAGGTGTGCAGGAGAGGGCAAACAAGATGGTCAAGGGTCTGGAAACCAAGCCTTTGAAGCAGAGGTTGGATGGCCATCTGCCAGAGATTCTTTATAATAATAATAATAATAATAATAATAATAATAATAATAATAATAATTTATTATTTGTACCCCGCCCATCTGGCTGGGTCTCCCCAGCCACTCTGGGCGCCTTCCAGCAAATATTAAAAAACAATACATTAACATGTTACAGATTAAAAACTACCCTAAACAGGGCTGCCTTCAGGTATTTCCTAAATGTTATGTAGTTGTTGATCGCTTTGACCTCTGATTGGAGGGCGTTCCACAGGGCGGGCGCCACTACCGAGAAGGCCCTCTGCCTGGTTCCCTGTAGCTTTGCTTCTCGCAGTGAGGGAACCGCCAGAAGGCCCTCGGCGCTGGACCTCAGTGTCCAGGCTGAACAGGGGGGGGGGTGGAGATGCTCCTTCAGGTATACAGGACAGAGGCCATTTAGGGCTTTAAAGGTCAGCACCAACACTTTGAATTGTGCTCGGAAACGTACCGAGAGCCTCTCAGAACCGGTGTTATGTGGTCCCGGCGGCCACTCCCAGTCACTAGTCTAGCTGCCGCATTCTGGATTGATTGTAGTTTCCGGGTCACCTTCAAAGGTAGTCCCACGTAGAGCGCATTGCAGTAGTCCAAGCGGGAGATAACTAGAGCATGCATCACTCTGGCGAGACAGTCTGCGGGCCGGTAGGGTCTCAGCCTGCGTACCAGATGGAGCTGGTAGACAGCCGCCCTGGACACAGAATTAACCTGCGCCTCCATGGACAGCTGTGAGTCCAAAATGACTCCCAGGCTGCGCACCTGGTCCTTCACCGCCTTCACTGGTTCTGATTTGAAAGAGAGGTAGAGCTGGGTGTCATCTTTAGCTGTGATTCCTGCATTGCAGGGGGTTGGACTAAATCACCCGTGGGGATCACTTCCATCTCTATGATTGTATGCAGTGCTGGATTTACGTATAAGCTAAACAAGCTATAGCTTAGGGCCCCACTCTCTTGGGGGCCCCCAAAAAAACACTGGATGTACATTTCCAAAATATAAGATAAAAAACAAATAAAATAAAACCTACACACAGTTAGAGCTTAATAATTATTTCACAATATAAAGGTAAAGGGACCCCTGACCATTAGGTCCAGTCGTGACCGACTCTGGGGTTGTGGCGCTCATCTCGCATTATTGGCCGAGGGAGCCGGCGTACAGCTTCCGGGTCATGTGGCCAGCATGACTAAGCCGCTTCTGGCGAACCAGAGCAGCACACGGAAACGCCGTTTACCTTCCCACCGGAGCAGTACCTATTTATCTACTTGCACTTTGTGCTTTCGAACTGCTAGGTGGGCAGGAGCAGGGACCGAGCAACGGGAGCTCACTCCGTCGCGGGGATTCGAACCGCCGACCTTCTGATTGGCAAGCCCTAGGCTCTGTGGGTTAATCCACAGCGCCACCCGCTTCCCTTATTTCACAATATACTTCTTCTTAATTGTATTTCACTATTAATATACTTCTTAATTGTATTTCAGTTCAACAATTACTTTGATAAAATACATATTTTGTTAAATGCAAATGGCTTAGGTCCATAAATCGCCATATAGCATATATTCAGCACAAAAAACAGCGATGGTTTGTTGTTGACAAAGGACAGCTGGACATATAAAGGGCCCCATTACCTTCAGTAGCTTAGGGCCTCATCAAACCGAAATCCGGCCCTGACTGTATGAAAACAGTGGTGTGACATTTTGAGGAATTAAGGAGAAATGCACGAACTCCTATCTCAGCGGAAATGCAGAGAAGGAAATCTCCAAGGCAAAGCAGCAGCAGACACGAAGCAATTTCCTCCCTCCTTCCCTTCCTTCCTCGCTTCCTTCCAAAATCAAAACACAGCACATGCAACCGCTGTGTAATTACAGCACTTATGAACTTAGTCGAGTCAGCCAAACAGCAGCACACAGTGTCACAGTGACACGACAAGGCAATAAAGGAAATCTCGAGGGTAGTACTAAAACCAGCTTTTATAAGCCCGAGCAAATAACACACTTTTAACTGGGCACATGGCAGAGGTGTCAGCTGACCCTGACCAGGGAGGGCATTCCGCACCCGAGGCCCCACCAGTGGAAATGTCCTTTCTTCTCGACTCACCACCCGCCTGACCTCCAGAACTGGAGGGTGGACTTAGAGAAAGGCCTCGTGGGATGAGCTTAATCACCTGTCAGGTTACTCTGTTCCCCTTGGAGAGCGGAAATCTATGCCACCATGTTTTCTGCTTCTTACATTTCAAGTGCTGGTGGGAGATAAAGGGTTTAGAGACTGACACGAGGGAAGCTCCCTTTCTCCTTCTCTCATAAGGCTAGAACTCGAACCCGAATCTTAGAACATCCAGGACAGATAAAAGAAACCTTTCCACACATCACATAGTTAAACCGTGGAAATGGCTCTCACATGAAATAGTGATAACCAACTGAGATGACCCTGAGATCATCTTCTGAGGCCTCCTCCTCGAGAGGTTAGGTGGGTGGCAACACGAGAACGGGGCCTTCCCTGCAGTGGCTCCCCGTCTGTGGAATGCTCTCCCCAGGGAAGTTCTCCTGGCACCTTCATTACACACCTTTAGGCGCCAGGCAAAAACGTTCCTTTTTAACCAGGCCTTTGGTTGATCCGATTTACATCCTATGCCCTTTTAAAATATTTTTATTTTTAGGGGGAGGCTATTGGGCTGTTGCTTTTATTTTTATTAGGTATTTTGTGGTTTTATATCTTGATTTTATTCTTTGAACCGCCCTGAGACCCCTGGGTATAGGGCAGTATATAAATTCAATAAACAACAACAACAACAACTTGGAAGCCATTAAAATGCAACTGGACCAATTTACAGAGGATAAATTGGTGGCTACTACTAGTCATGATAGAAGCTGCGCTCTGTCTCCGCAGCTGGAGGCAGGAATGCTTCCGAATCCCAGTTTCTGGAAAACGCAGGAGGGGAGAGGGCTCTGTTTGGCCATCCTGTGAAAACAGGATGCTGGACTAGATGAGACCGCTTAGGCCTGATCCAGCAGGTTCTTCTTATGTCATCTGTGTTAATTAACCCAGAATATCCACCCACCCACTCTTGTTAATGGTTAAATTAAATGTACACCCATTCCCACCACCCCTCTGAGTAATACCCCTCCCACCCTCTCACTATATATAAGGGCCTGGTGACTTCTGTTTCAGTGTATCTGAAGAAGTGTGCAATGCACACGAAAGCTCATACCAAGAACAAACTTAGTTGGTCTCTAAGGTGCTACTGGAAGGAATTTTTTTATTTTTTATTTTGTTTTAAATTAAACGTAGTTCCTCTTTTTTCCCTTCAACACCCTTTCCCACCCCCAATTTTTGGGGGCTGGAGTTTTCCGTGCATGTTCCACAGCCTTTGTCAAAGCTCGTAACTGCACTCTGGGGGGAAAACAGGTTAATGAGAATGGCGGGTCTAGAAAGTGGCATTGTTACCGCGAGGTGAAGCCTCTGCCCGAAAATCTAATTATTACTGGGGGTTTCAAAAGATTGGTTTGCTGCGGAGGTTTTTATCCAGGTCTAATTGGCACCTTGGAAAAAATGGAGCGCCTGCTGACGGGTGACTCAGCTCCTCTAAAAGATTTTCTTTCTCTTTGCTGTATCAAAGAGCAGCTCTGCCAAGCTGTGCTCTGTGGGGCAAGGGGAATTCTATGCAACAAAGTTCTAGGGAGGACAGGATTGCCCCCGTCTGAACCAAGGAGGCGTTTCCTTTTGCCAAACAAATTTAAACTTTTTGTCCACCCATATGGGAAATGTCAGTGAGTTTTCTGAAATGCTCAGACGCAGAGCTTTAAACCGTGGACTGAGCAGGGGAAAGTGAAATGGGGATAAGACCTCGGCTGGATCAATTGATCAAGGTTGTCTTGTAAGTTTCCTTCTGGGGTCTTACTCAGACCGCCTTGATAAATCCTGCAGAATAATAATAATAATAATAATAATAATAATAATAATAATAATAATTTATTATTTGTACCCCGCCCATCTGGCCGGGTCTCCCCAGCCACTCTAAAGGTACCTATTAACAGTTTTCGAGATTACTTAAAAAAGAGGTGCGATATAAACAGGCTACATGCTTTGCAATAGCTCTTGCAGAAGAAAATAAATAATAAAAGCTTGTGCGTGTGTTACATACAGAGAATAAATGTAAGTGAAAAGTTAACCTTTAAGTGTAACAGATATTATCTAGATGGATTATAAACAGTTTGCTTCAGTGCTAAAATTGGGACATTTTGCACGTGCTTTTTTGAAGCGGTGGAGTGTAGGTTTAGGGAAGTCAATATTTGTATAAAATATATATAAAATAATGCACAAAATATTGTATTAGTTGTTATGTTTATTTGTTGTAATATGCCTTTTTTAAAGTTAGTGCTAAAAAGTTCAGTGTATCATGAAGAAAAATATGGCTTTGTAATAATTGTTGCGTATGTATTCATTTATGTATTTTTTGCGTCTGTTTTGTTTTGTTCTTTGTTTGTTGTTGTGTCTTTTTTTGTAAAAAATGGAAAATGAATAAATAGAAATTTTTAAAAAAGGTACCTATTAAAATATAATGCATTTGTATGTGAAAACAAACTCAAACTGCTCCAATGTGGCTTGATACAGTCCATCAGGCATGATGGCCCATTCAAAGGCGTTCAGATCAGGGGAGTTTGTTGGGCTGTTTGTAAGGACTTGTGCATGTTTTAATAGCTCTGCTTGTTTTCCAGTCAAACAAGCTGAGGACCAAGACTTTGAGGAACACCCGGAACCCTGCATGGAATGAGACCCTGGTGTACCACGGCATCACGGACGAGGACATGCAGAGGAAGACATTGAGGCAAGTCAAAGGGTTAAGAGTCAAGCTTTGAATCAAACGTGATGGGATCGTTCCTGCTTACACCCACAAAGTTACTTCTGGTGACCTGATGCAAAGCGTCTTCAAAGGTCCTTCTGAGATGGGGCTGGGCGGGAACTACGGCTGTTGTGACAGTGGCTTCGGTCTCCCTCGGGAGGTTGTGGACAACTGCATCCTTGGAGGTTTTTAAGCAGAGGTTGGATGGCCATCTGTCATGGATCCTTTGGTTGAGATTCCTGCATTGCAGAGGGTTGGACTAGATGACTCTTTGGGGTCTTTTCGACTCTGTAGTTCTATGATTCTATGACCCTGGAGAGCTGCTACCAGTCATAGCTGTTTATAATAATAATAATAATAATAATAATAATAATAATAATAATAATAATTTATTATTTCTACCCCACCCATCTGGCTGGGTTTCCCCAGCCAATCTGGGCGGCTTCCAACAAAAGATTAAAAATACATTAAAACATCAGTCATTAAAAACTTCCCTAAACAGGGCTGCCTTCAGATGTCTTCTAAACGTCAGATAGTTGTTAATTTCTTTGACATCTGATGGGAGGGTGTTCCAGAGGTTGGGCGCCACTACTGAGAAGGCCCTCTGCCTGGTTCCCTGTTACCTCACTTCTTGCAGGGAGGTTACCGCCAGAAGGCCCTTGGAGCTGGACCTCAATTTCCGGACAGAATGATGGGGGTGGAGACGCTCCTTCAGGTATACTGGTCTGAGGCCGTTTAGGGCTTTCAAGGTCATCACCAACACTTTGAATTGTGCTCAGAAATGTACTGGGAGCCAATGTAGGTCTTTCAAGACCGGTGTTATGTGGTTTCGGCAGCCGCTCCCAGTCACCAGTCTAGCTGCCCCATTCTGGATTAATTGCAGTTTCCGAGTCACCTTCAAAGGTAGCCCTACGTAGAGCATGTTGCAGTAGTCCAAGCAGGAGATAACCAGAGCTTGCATGTTTCTTCCTTTCAGGATCTCTGTGTGTGACGAGGACAAATTTGGCCACAACGAGTTCATAGGTGAGACGAGGGTGGCCCTGAAGAAAGTGAAGGCCAACCAGAAGAAGAATTTCAACATCTGTCTGGAAAGAGTCATCCCGGTACATTTCACCATCGTCTTATGTTCTTGTCCCATTCATTGTGATGGTTTGTGTGTCTTTTCTTACGCGAAAATGTGTGGATCTGCTCTGGGGATGGGAAGCTAAGTTGAGAAGAGTAGGAGAGGTCATCTGCTGGGCAGACAGTTAGAAGGATGACTTTTTCCAACTAAGAATCAACATGGCAGGTTAAGGTAAAAGGTAAAGGTAAAGGTACCCCTGACCGTTAGGTCCAGTTGCGGACGACTCTGGGGTTGCAGCGCTCATCTCGCTCTATAGGCCAAGGGAGCCGGCGTTTGTCCGCAGACACCTTCTGGGTCATGTGGCCAGCATGACTAAGCCGCTTCTGGCGAACCAGAGCAGCGCACCATTTACCTTCCCACTGGAGTGGTACCTATTTATCTACTTGCACTTTGACGTGCTTTCGAACTGCTAGGTGGGCAGGAGCAGGAACCGAGCAACGGGAGCTCACCCCGTCACGGGGATTCGAACCGCCGACCTTCTGATCAGCAAGCCCTAGGCTCTGGTTTAACCCACAGCGCCACCCGTGTCCCTGTTTTATAAAAGTGAAGGTGCTTTCATTCAAACACAGGTTGCCGGGGATGGTGGGGAGGAGAAAGTCAGAGATACATTTGAGGAGGAAAAAGTGGTCCACGACCCCCTTAATTCAGGTTCCCAAGGGACTCTCAAGCTACCTTCTGGACAATATTAAAGGAAACCTTTTTTCCCTCCCCCCCCATCTTTCACTCCTCGCTAACCCCAAGATGAAGCGTGGAGGTACAACTGGATCATCAAGAGGAATGGCATTGTATGAAGATGAGGTAAGACATTATCTAGACTGAGGAGAGGTTTCGCTTCGTTTTCCATGGCCACAACTAAGCTGCTGAGGAGAAACGCTAAATTATTTTCTGAGCAGATGCCCTCTTAGACTAATGCGTATTTTTTAGTTCCAGTGCCTTGATCAGACTCTTAGTGCAGGACAGAGGAAGGCAGGGCCTGGGAGACCTGGAATGATCACGTGAGCCTCAGTGGACCGAGTGGCAGTTTACCAGTTACCAGATGCTAATTTTGTTGTATCCCCAAGATTAATTATGTATGTATTTTTTTTTCATTTATTGTGGGAGCCTTTTTTTATGGAACCTTGTTCAGCTGCATGTGCCATGGTAAATCCGGCAATGGAAAATTTCTGTGGTGCCCCTCGATGCTCTAAGCACATGCTTAAAGGTAAAGGGACCCCTGACCGTTAGGTCCAGTCGTGGATGACTCTGGGGTTGCGGTGCTCATCTCACTTTATTGGTCGAGGGAGCCGGCGTACAGCTTCCGGGTCATGTGGCCAGCATGACTAAGCCGCTTCTGGCGAACCAGAGCAGCGCACGGAAACGCCGTTTACCTTCCCGCTGGAGTGGTACCTATTTATCTACTTGCACTTGACGTGCTTTCGAACTGCTAGGTTGGCAGGAGCTGGGACGGGAGCTCACCCCGTCGCGGGGATTCGAACCGCCGACCTTCAGATCAGCAAGCCCTAGGCTCAGTGGTTTAGACCACAGCGCCACCCATGTCCCTCTAAGCACATGCTTATTTAATGGTTAATTCAGCCCTCCTGGGCCTGCATTGCCAGAGGTTGCATGCCAGAATCAGTATCTGATAGGTAAAGGCATGCCCTGTTTCTACAATACAGCTTTCCGTTCATTTTCCATTCAGTGCTGCTTACTCTTTAGTCAGCTTTTCCATGAGATCCACAGAGTCCAAACCGTTCATCTCCAAGCAGACAACTGCAAATTATCCAAACCCTTTAGATTTGGAGCAATTAGCAGACGAGCTGCAACCAGTAAAAAGGTGATCCGTTATCTTAGGTCCTTCTGTTCATCTTTAAGGCCAGTTGTGGAGTGCATTGAACAGACTCTCTTGTGATCAAGCTTCCTTCCTAAAAGACAGCAGTCCAGAATGCTTTAACGGTGCCTGCCCAGTTCTAAACTGGTTTTTGGAAGATGCAACATTTGGAAATCAACGGAGCGGTGGTGGGGAATGAATTAGTCTTCGCATAGTAATTCCCGACTGCAGTGCCATTAGTCCATAGCTGTCAACCTTCCCTTTTTTTGCGGGAAATTCCCTTATCCCAGCACCATTTCCCACTGTTTCCCTTTTTTGGGGGTGGGTGGGAAAATTCCCTTATTCCAGCGTCGTTTCCCGCTGCTATCCCGGATTGTTAGATATCCCGTAAATTTCCCGGATTTCAAAGGAAGCAGCTCCTCTCCCTCCCTGCCGGCCAGGGAGGCTCCTCAGCTGCGTTGCTCACCAATAGTTACAGAGAATAGGATGTCCTTAGACAACAGCACTGTTTGTGCTTTGCTTGCATGTAAAATCAACCACTCTGGCCCAGCCCACAAATACACCCCTTCCAAAAGAGTGTTAAAGGATGCAAAGTCTGCAACACATTTGTATAATAAGTCATTAATGGATGCCAGAGAGCCAAAAGAGTGAACCTGATCAATCCCCGCATGAAGAATTGACGCTTTTCAATTGTGGTGCTGGAGTCCCGTGGACTGCAAGAAGATCAAACCGATCCATTCTGAAGGACATTGGCCCTGGCTGCTCACTGGAAGGACAGATCCTGAAGCATCACATGAGAAGAGAAGACTCCCTGGAAAAGAGACCCTGAGGTGGGGAAAGATGATGGTGTGTAGCCTGGTGTAAATTAATTTGTAGCCTGGGGGATTACCGCGGCGTGGACTGTCCCCGAGAACTGTAGACTGTCCCCGGGACAGGTGAGGCTGCTGATCCCTTATTTTCAAATCCGAAAGTTGACAGCTATGCATTAATCTCTTTCCTATTTCCGCGCTTTTCTGAGGATTGTGGGCTGGCTTTGCAAAAAGTGAAGCTTAGGGGGAGAGATCTAGGACTCTTTTAATCTGGAGAGGAAAGCCTGGGTCAGTAGGACAGAAACCAACGAACTGGGTGCCAGGAGGATAGCTGGGCAATCTTGCTGAGCAAATCCCACTCCCCCTAGAATGTTTTCTTGCACAAGCTGCCCTCGTGTGGTCACACCTAACATTTTGCTGCATTTTCCGAGTTAACTCTTTGAAAACCCAAGGGTCGGTTTTGTGCTTCTGAAGCCCATAGCTGTCAACTTTTCGATTTGAAAATAAGGGATTTTTTCAGACTTTCGGATTTGAAAATACGGGATGCAGCGTGGGCGGAGCAATGGCACCAAGTAGCCTCGCCACCCTGCGCTCCAGAGGCTGCGCACGAACGGGTGAGCGGAAGAGCGAGCGCATAGACGGCAGGCAGGCTGTCGGTCTGGTTGGGCGTGAGGGTCTGGCTGCACAAGGCATGCAAGCTCCGCCCCCAGTCGGTCTCAGACTCCTTATTGGCAGCCGAGCAACACAGCTGAGGAGCCTCCCTGGCCGGCAGGGAGGGAGAGGAGCTGCTTCCTTTGAAATCCGGGAAATTTAAGGGATAGCAACAATCCGGGATAGCAGCGGGAAACGGCATTGGAATAAGGGAGTTTCCCGCAAAAAAAGGGAGGGTTGACAGCTATGCCCTAAATCCGCTTCTGAGACCATCACTTGATGACTGCAGCACTCCACGGACAACCTGAATATGTGAAACATCCCTGCCAGCTCCTGTGAATGGAGCTTTCAAATGGCTACTTCCAACCAGATGGCGGAAGCTGTTCTCATGTTTGCATGGTTGATCAAGTAGTTTATAGAGTAGATCTGATTAACATGACAATGTGAAGGCAACCCAAGCTTCTTTGGACTGAAGAGAGAACTGAATTTGGCCACCCAGGCATACAATGTGTTTCCCTATGTAGATTCTTTTTTTAAAAAAACATTTTTAGATATAAAAAACCATCTTTTTATTAAATAGATTTAAATATACCACAATTCATATTGAAATCCATCAGGGGGAAAAAAACTTCCTAGAAGATTTGCACCATTGCAAATTAATTGAAAATTGTATTAAATGGAAGTAATTCGGCAACAATTGGTAACAATTTGGAAAATCAATAAAAATAACTGGCAAAAAAAAACCCCAATTGCAAATTAATGCTCATTTCTGCAAATACACAATCCGCATTGACATCTTTCTTGATGGTCTACACCATTTTTTTCAGCCCAAGGGCCACATTGCCAAAAAGGCAGCCTTCCAGGGGCCGCATGCGAGTGGGGAGTGGGGTGGGGCTTGAAGTTAGAGGTTTCTACAGCTTGCCTCTCCTCCATCCAGTTCAAGGGCAGATTCCAACAAGGCCAGAGCACTGGTTTTTGGCTGCTCCAGAGGGGAGGAACTGAACCAATGAATTCAATTAAAAAAAAAATTATTAAAATTTAAAATATAAACAAACAAACACCCACAAACATCTACAGACAAAACATACACAAACAAAAATATTTTCTTTTTCCATCACATTTCCCATTCATATTTTAGGGGGACTTCCCCCGACCTCATCCTCCTGGTTTTCCATACAACTCTCACTAGACAGTTTCATCATCATCATCATCATCAAGCCTTATCTATTATCTTAAGTATCATTATTATTCCATCTTATCCCCTTTTCTTATTATAATTAAAATTTTCTAAAACTAAAACTTCCGGGAACCCCTAGATATTCCTTCCAAATTTCTATTTTAAACCTAATAACTTCAAACATTTACTTAATTCTTTTTAGAAATTTCCACCTATAGCCCCCCCTCCCCCTCCCAGTCTCGCAATTCTGCTGACAGTTTTACAAAATCATATTCCCCAACCCCTCCTCCTTCCAATGAATTCAAATTACAAGAAAGGAGATTTCAGCTAAGTACCTGGAAGAACTGTTCGACAGTGGAACAGGGCTCCCTTGGGAGGTTGTGGACTCTCCTTCCTTGGACGTTTTTCAGCAGAGGTTGGATTGTTATGGAAATTCTACTCAATACTGATCCATCGGTTAAGATCTTGAAATTTGCCGATGACACAACAGTTATTGGCGGGAAGTAGACCATCTTGTTTCGTGGTGCACCAGAAATAATTTGGTGCTAAATGCCCAAAAGACAGTGGAAATGGTAATTGATTTTAGAAGGCACTCTTCTGCCCTGCTGGCACTTTCCATCCTTGGTAACATGGTTGTAGTAGTAGAGTCCTTTAAGTTCCTGGGCTCTATAATTTCTCAAAACTTAAATTGGTCAGGCAACATCAATAGTATTATTAAAAAGGTCCACCAGAGGTTGTATTTCCTGCGTCAACTAAGGAAATTGCCCCAGGAAGTGTTGATCCAATTTTACAGAGGCATCATTGAAACTGTTCTCTGTAATTCTATTACTGCTTGGTATGGCACAGCCTCCAAGATGGACAAGAAAAGCCTCCAACGAGCAGTAAGAATTGCAGCAAGGGTAATTGGTGCTAGCTTGCCTTCAATAGAGACACTCTATGCTACCCAAGTTAGGAAGAGAGCAGAGGGAATTGTCGCAGATCCTTTGCATCCTGGTTATCATCTGTTTGATTTACTTCCATCTGGACGTCGCTATACACAAAATCGGCCAGGCACAGGAACAGTTTTTTCCCTTGTGCCATTAAATTGTTATATTCGTAGTTGTGTAGTGGAAGGGAAGGCCAGTTATGTTTCTTTGCTGTGTCATTGTATTCTGAGTGGAACAGTGTTTGTATAAGGTATGTAGCCGAATGCAAAATTCCAAGTATGTTGGAAAATGTACTTGGCCAATAAATTATTCCTATTCCTATTCCTATTCCTACTGATCCAGAGCAGATTCCAATGTATAGTTAGCAGAGTAACAACTTAAAAAAGGTTGCAGGATTCCCAAAAAACAGACCAGAGGCTATTAATATTTCATCCAGCAGAGCTTTTACTGCTGCTGAAGGCAAATGAGCACAATACATTCAGGATTGGCACTGTCCAATAAGAAATCCAGTTGCAGCAGACTTAACTTAAGACTTACAATAACTTATAATAAGTCTAAACCTTAACACTATATACAGAACACCACACCAGAAGGAAAAGAGATAGAAAGAGAAACCCAGGCTCCATCTGGCCTTACTTTTATAGCCAGTATGACCTTGACAGAAAGAGATAACAGAACCAGTTTAAACCAGCTGTACTCAGCTTCTCTGAAGGAATAACCCAGACATCATGAAGCTTCTGCTTGCTTCTTTCACACAGAGAAGCTTCTAGAAGCTTCTTGAATTAATCAGAATAGGAAAGATCTCTACACATCAGATGAATACTTTCTGCACTAAGAATTGCAGACTGACCTATGCAAGCCTCCAGTCAGGGATGCTTTAGCGGCATAGCTGTCAAGTTTCGGATTTGAAAATAAGGGATGCCGTGAGGGCGGGGCAATGGCACCAAGTAGCCTCGCCACCCTGCGCTCCAGAGGCTGCGCACAAACGCGTGAGCGAAAGAGCGAGCGTGTAGACGGCAGGCAGGCTGTCTGTCTGGTTGGGCGTGAGGGTCTGGCTGCACAAGGCATGCAAGCTCCGCCCCCAGTCGGTCTCAGACTCCTTATTGGCAGCCGAGCAACGCAGCTGAGGAGCCTCCCTGGCCGGCAGGGAGGGAGAGGAGCTGCTTCCTTTGAAATCTGGGGAATTTAAGGGATATCAACAATCCGGGATAGCAGCGGGAAACGGCATTGGAATAAGGGAGTTTCCCACACAAAAAGGGAGGGTTGACAGCTATGTTTAGTGGTGATTCCTGCATTGCAGTGGGTTCAGATGATGACCCTACAACTCTACAATTCTGTGGTTCTATGACTATCTTAAAATACAGGCTCTCTCTCTCTTCCCCACAGGTGGGCCAAGCAGGTGACGTGGAGGAACGGGGCAAAATCTTGGTGTCCCTCATGTACAGCACCCCAAAAGGAGGCCTCATCGTCGGCATCGTGCGTTGTGTCCACTTAGCGGCCATGGATGCCAACGGCTACTCTGACCCCTTTGTGAAAATGTACGTCCTGGGCACAAACTCCTGGGCTTTGTTGGCCTCCGGCTTTGTCAATTACTTAGTCGCTTGCAATTCTGAGAGTGCCTCTTTCCCCGAGAGTTTCGGTGCTTTGCCATGTAATCTCGCAGGACCTTCCCTATTCCTACTCAATCTCTCCGCTTTGCCAAATAGTTCAGCTCAGCTGGCACCAGCGTGAGATGACGTGACTCTTGGAAAACATTGCCATCCGACCCCATGTTTCCAGGACGGAAGTGGCAGGCAAGGGTGTGGCTCCCCTACGAAGAAAGGCTTCAGTGTTTGGGACTTTTTAGCATAGGAAAAGCTGGATTTCTCCAAGCAGAATACACAGTAACATTGGGTTCTCCCCTCCTCCCAATTTATATGCATTTATATGCACGCTTTCCTCTAAATACCCATATTTGCAAACATTTATTTATTTGTTTTGGCTGGAGGAATGCCTCACAAAATATGGGAAAGTGCACGTTTTGGGGCTTGGCTGTGTTCTGGTTCGCATATTGCTTTGGGAACTGTGAATGGGGTTGGTTGAAATGCAGACTGGACCAACTTTCTGCCCCATCCCTGTTGGGAGCAGATGGAGCCAGAAGGAGGGTTGAACAGGGGAGGAGTAGCAGAGCTCAGTAATGTCTACACTGATTGGCAGCAGCTCTTCAGGGTTTCAGGCAGGAGTGTCTACACTGATTGGCAGCAGCTCTTCAGGGTTTCAGGCAGGAGTGTCTCCCAGAGCAACCTGACGATGCCAAGGGTTGAACCTTCTACATGCCAAGCAGCTGCTCCTTCCATGGTGGGAGCTGTGGCCCAATGACATGTTTGTCACCTGTGGAGAGTCACAGGTTCATCACCTCTGGGATAACGTGTTTTTCTGTTCATCTCTCCCCCCCCCCCAAAAAAATTCCACGATTATGCATCACCGTTACATTCCAAAAACATGGGCGGAAGAGAGACCTTTTCCCCTTCCACCTGGACTTCTGCTCGCCCCTTTTAGCTTTTCAGCTGTCTTTCATCACCCCCCGAGTTCTGGAGAAACGCTCACATCTTCTTCTTTCCAGATGCTTAAAGCCGGACATGGGGAAGAAAGCGAAACAGAAGACGCAGATTAAAAAGAAGACGTTGAACCCGGAGTTTAATGAGGTGAGGCAAGGCTAAGATTCCTGTGTTGCAGGGGGCTGGACTAGATGATCCTTGTTGTCCCTTCCAACTCCACGACGCTATGATTCTAAGGCCTCTTCTCTCATTCCATGTGGTGCGTTCGTGGATCTCTGAGATTTTCAGAGCCTGCTTGCCACACACGCCTGGTGCTCTCCAGATTATTTATTCATCATTATTATTTATGTGCTGTATTAACCTCCCGCTCTTCCTTCCCAAAGGAGTTGGGTGACAAACAGATGTCCCATTAAAAACAAAGCAAACAGTTTAACACATTCTATTTTATTATTATTATATTATTATTATTATTATATTATTAAAAAGACTTTATTGAGAATTAAATCAAACATATATACATAATCAAAACATACATACATAATCAAACCATAAAATCATCAGACAAATCCCTACTACATTTTATTTTATTTTAACCCTTAATATTCTTTCTTCCCTCCCCCCTCCCGCCTGCCTACACAACTTCCCTCACCTACCTGCAATCTTATTATCTTATTCTGCTGTATTATCTTATTCTGCTGTGTTATTTGCGTTCTTTCATTATATTCATTCCTTTCTTATTATTATTCAATCACCTTGCGATATACAGCTAGTAATGTTTGTTCTTATTTAATTTACTGTTCCAAATTTTCCCATATATATTTCAACACATTCCCATTCTTCTTTTATCTTCTGAGTGGAACCGCCTCTCACCGATTCTGTGAATGTTGCCATTATCATGAATTCACAATTTTTTGATCTCCATTCCGATAGTTTAACACATTCTAAAAGCACAGTTAAAAACATCTAAAATCAGTTTCTGAAAAGCTCAAAAACATTCTTCCACCCGGTACTTCTTCAGCCACTAAACGCCTGGGTGAAAACAGGAATGTTGTCAGATTCCTCCTGAAAGCCAATAAAGAGGGAGGCACCGGCGCACCTCACTTGGGAGGGCATTGCACAGCCAGGAGCCACCACTGAAAAGGCCCAGATGGGATTCCAGCTCCCATCAGGCCTAGTCAACATAGCCAGTGGTCAGGAAGGCAATACTTTACAGGCAGCCCCAGAAATGGGCAGTGATGAGGCAGGGATGTGTTGGTGGTGTTTATATTGTAGATAGTGAATGCTGGGCTTGCTTCACCTCAACCCTTCTGTGCTCAGTTCCATCCATCCCTAGAACTGAAGCCCCTCCTCGCTTCGTCTGAACGAAGTTTGACTTCCTGGTTATCGACAGAAGCCTGCTTTGAGCAAGGAGGGGGAGGCTAGCGGGCCAAGGCCTTGTCTGCCCCCTCTCCAAAGCCCCGCCACTTGATCCTTGATGGAGAGTGTTATCTTTTTGGCAGGAGTTTTTCTACGATATCAAACACAGCGATTTAGCCAAGAAGCAGCTCGACATATCGGTTTGGGACTACGACATTGGAAAATCCAATGATTATATTGGTGAGTGCCATCAGAAACAACGGGGGACTCTCGGCTTGCTTAATTAGGGTTTTTTAAACCATGGTGACACGTGTGTGTTTGTGTGTGTGTGTGTGTGTGTAAAAATTGAATTTTAGGTTCTTAGGATATCCAGGAATGGGTTGTTAATTGGGTTTCTTTCTCAAGAGGTGCTTTGCAGTACAATCCTCAGTCAGAGGCGTAGGAAGGTCAGGTGGTACCCGGTGCGGAACATTTCTTGTCACCCCCCCCTCCCCCCCCACACACATTGATTTTTATTTTTATTTTGTCTGCAAAAATGGTTTTACGTTATTTCATATTTTCTTACAAAGGAATAATAATAAGTAAAAATAAACTTTTATTTATATCCCGCCCTCCCCTGCCGAAGTCAGGCTCAGGGCGGCTAACGTCAGATACATAACATTGATATAAAATCAAACAATAATTAAATTACCTGCTAAAAACATGTCAAAATCAAATTAAAGTCTAATGAGATGGCTTTCCGCAGGGTTAGGGTTGGGAACAGTAAGTTGGGAACTGAATTGGAATTTCAGCCTTCACGACATAGGAAAACGGCCAAGTAAACAGCTATTTTCGTGGAGGAGGGTCAAGATATTAACTGATATGCATGAAATTTCATATATAGCTATATAATCCCCAGTGTAGTAAGATGAGACCTTTGGAGCAGGCATTTTCAAAAAAGACAATGAGTTTTTTATGAACCACCCTAGTAGGGCAGTAATTGTTCCTTGATAATTTGTCACCCCCCTCCATGATGGAACCTGGGGCGTACCGCCTCCCCCGCCTCCCACTTCCTACGCCCCTGTCCTCAGTACAAGGTCTTCCTGGTCCTCTTCCACCCAATGATGCTTTTGGACTACAACTCCCAGCAGCCCCACTCAGCCCTTGCTGGCTGGGGACTGATGGGAGTGGCAGTCCAAAGCCCCTGGGAGGGGGGACCTGGTTAGGGAAGGCGGTGCGGGATCTTTGATCAGGCGGTGGGCATTGCAGGGGGTCGTCTCGGCCAGGTTACCCAGGGCAACTGTTGAGTATTGGTTGAATAAGATGCGAACTGCCAGGTTTAAGAAAAGAAAGATAACCCGGAAGTGGGGTTTGGGGCCTCCCTCTGCAGCTGCGTCAAAGGGGCCTCCTCTGCCTTTCTGTCTCTTGCAGGTGGGTGCCAACTGGGCATCACAGCCAAAGGCGAGCGCTTGAAACACTGGTACGAGTGTCTGAAGAACAAGGACAAGAAGATTGAGCGCTGGCACGCCTTACAGAACGAGAACCACGTGGCCAGCGATTAGGAGAAACCCCCACCCCCACCCCACTGTACCTGAACCCTCCTCCACCCAACCCCCTGTAGATTCCCAGACGTCTTCCAAGACGGTTGTGTTTCTTTCGCTCCTGGGGAAAGGATTCCCCTGTCGTCTCCTGCCTCTTTAGCAAGAGAGGCTTCCCTCCTTCTTAATCATCGCCCTTTTCTTCTTGTTTTCCTTCTTCTTCTCCATCGTCTCCTGCCTCCTTCAGGGAGCAGCTGCTCCTCCCTTCCCCCCCCCCTCTCTCTCTCTGGGAGCCAGTGTGGTGTAGTGGTTAAGAGCGGTAGACTCGTAATCTGGTGAACCGGGTTCGCGTCTCCGCTCCTCCACATGCAGCTGCTGGGTGACCTTGGGCTAGTCACACTTCTCTGAAGTCTCTCAGCCCCACTCACCTCACAGAGTGTTTGTTGTGGGGGAGGAAGGGAAAGGAGAATGTTAGCCGCATTGAGACTCCTTCGGGTAGTGATAAAGCGGGATATCAAATCCAAACTCTTCTTCTCTTCTTCTTCTTCTCTCTCCCCCTTCCCTTTCTTTGTCTGCTTCCTTCCGGGAAGCAACTTCTCTCCTGCTTCCCCTCTATTCTCCACGCCAAGGATAAAGGTTCTCTATTATGTTTCGTATTGTGATCCATTCCTGCCACCGCCCCCTTCTCCTGCCGTGGGTGCATTGATGTATAGACTTTTTCAAGCAATAGCCCAGCACTGGAAATATTTTACGTTTGGCCTCTGCTTATCCTGACAGCTAAATGATACCCACCCACCCACCTACCCGACCTAACCTGCTTCTCCCCGACCTGTTGAAGGTCTTTGTACTCTAAGTGCCCTTGAACTGACCTCCTTGCCCGCCTTCCTCCAGTCTCCACCTGGGCATGTGGAAGGTTGCGCTCATTCTCCTCTTTGCACACTCGAACTATTCTTGTGCATCGCTCATGGGGAAATGCACGGCTACGGTTTTTTGATCCGGCTGCCCCGAGCATGTGGGGCGGCTGAAACGGAACCAGACCAAACCAGCCAGATAGCGCAAGTCTTTCGAAAACCAACGCCTACGCTTGGCCTTCCGACTCTTAGCATCACTTTGGTCTCGCATTTTTCCACGACCCGCCATAGACGTAATTCCGCCAAGATTCATTCCTCAGCGTCGCGATGCAGCAGGTGCCACCTTGGACACTTTTAAGCTGGGGGGGGGGGCACCTTCGTCCTTCCCAGTCTGGCAACTACATGGGCAGGATGGCCAATTAAAAAAAATAATCATGCTGTGCTTCTCCTCCCACCCACTGTGTGGTGCTGTTGGACAAAGTCCTGTTCATGTTAATGGGGCCTGTCTAGGACAGCTGTCTGCCTAGGATAGCTGTTACTGCTCTGGTGCCCTCCAGGTGTTGTCAGAGTCTACCTCCCATGAGCCCTAGAAGCCAGCGTGGCCCGATGGTCAGGGATGATGGGAGCTGGAGTCCAATGATATCTGGAAGTTCTAGGAGGTGTTTCCCATTGACCATGCCCTACTCTCTTTGGAGCACACCCGGAATCTAAGCTTCAGACGTTCAGAGGTAGAGGCAGCTTGGAGGGGAGGGTGCATTTGCAATATTTGCGCAGAACATCGCACGCCAAGGGCCCTTCTTGTGCACAGCAAAGAGCAAGCTTGACCCAGAAGCTTCGGCGAAATGGGGGCAGCGCCATGTGGCTTATCTGCCACTCGAGAGGTTTCCTTGCTGGTTGAGCTAGTTCTCCCCAAAGCCCTCTCCTATAGCCTGGACTTGTTGGTGGCAGCACTGTCAAAATGCCCATCTGAAATCTCTCAGGTCACGTTCGCTGTAGCTTGAGGCCCGGCATGCATCTGTATGGATATACAACATTTTCATGCTTCTTAGGTCTTATACCTGTGTTGAAACTTGAAAACAAAAAGCCCTGTAGCACAAAAGCATTGGTTAGGTCAGTGGTGGCTAACCTTGACACTCCAGATGTTTTGGAACTACAACTCCCATCATCCCTAGCTAACAGGACCAGTGGTCAGGGATGATGGGAGTTGTAGTTCCAAAACATCTGAAGTGTCAAGGTTAGCCACCACTGGGTTAGGTGTTATGTGGGGCCATGCTGTAGCCATGTTCGCAATCCATTTAAAGTACTATGATGCCCCTTTAAACAGTCATGGCTTCCCCCAATGAATTCTTGGGGCTGTAGTTTGTGAAGGGTGTTGAGAGTTGCAGAGCTACAATTTCCAGAGTGGCTTGATCCCTCTTCCCAGGAAGCTATGGGCATTGTAGCAGTGGGAGGGGAATAGGGGTCTGCTCACAATCTCAGCACCCTTAACTACAGCTCCCAGAACACTTTAGGGGAAGCCACGACTGTTCAGAGTGGCATCACAATGCTTTGATTGGATGATGTGGCCTATGTTGACTTCAGGCCGCCAAGACAAAGGACAAAATGGCGCCACCTCCACTTTTCTCAGGCAGAAATGGTGTCCCAGAAGCTCCGTCCCCAGTGCAACCAAACCAGTTGTTCTCCCCTAGATCTGCCTTCGTCACCAGCTCAGACTGTTGGTCTACCTGGCCCAGGATCGTCCAGTGGGTAGCAGCTCTCTGGGATCTCCATCCCAGATCCAGTCCTTCCCATCAGATGCTTCCTGAGTACGTTCATTTTGGAGGTGCCAAGAGTTGAACTTCAAGATTGCTCCTGCTTTTTAAAAAATTTCAATTGATAAGAAAAAAGAAATCGGAAGGGGGGCAGATTCCGGTGAAATTCTCATGGATGATTGCAATTTTTTTGGTCACGGTTGCATTTTTCATTCAAGGTGGCTGAGGTCATCTTTGCTGACGTCCCTCCATTCTTCAGGCCATCTCTCTAGGGCTCTTGAACCTTTCCCGCAAGGGCCCTTGCTTCCTGGAAAGCGTTGCCAAGGACCTCATGGGGCTTTAGTGGAAGCTGTGGCTGAGAGTTGCTGCAGGACATCAAAAGATGTTCATCTAGCAATGGAAGAGGACATCTTCCTGACACATCTCGCCCACCTCGTAAGTAAGATAAGTGCAAACCCCGCTAAACCGAAACTGTAAAAACCAAACATCCCCAACCTCAAGTGTCATGAGAAAGACTCAGAAGATAACTAGCCTCTTTCACATGGGATGAAGATGATCTGGAACAAGAATTGGAAACCTGGTGCTCTGCTGATATTGCTGGACCCCCATCAGCACCAGAGAACGTGACAGTCCAGCAACATAGGAACATTGATTAGACCATTGGTCTATCTAGCTTAGGCAGCAGGTCTTTGTGGTTTCAGGCTGAGGACGTTCTCAGCCCCACCTGGAAAAGCTGAGCCCTGAACCTGAGACATTTGGCGTGCAACACAACCTCAGTCCGTGCAAATCACTGGCCACCCTGATCTAGCAATGGACAGGAAGGATTCAGCATGGCACAATTTCAAACCTTCTATGTAAAAAGTAGGCACTGAGCTGTGATCACTTCCTCGTCTACCTGCCTCACCTTCAGGAGTGCTGGTTCCGTTACCCTTCACCTGCGAGTTCACACCTGGGCCATTTTTGTGTGGTTGTCAGGATGCTGTCAGCGGCTTTTGGCTGGTTGCCCAGGAAAGTATAAAAACAAGGGAAAGTTTTTTACTGTCCTTTTTTATTCCGATATTACAGAGAGAGGCTAAAGAGAACCCAGCTTCTTGGATAATGGCATTGTCCCGAGTGAATCTCTACCCTCCGTCTCTCCCACTTCATTTGTCACTTCTATGGGTGCTGCTACATGCCCTCTGTCTTTAAGCTCTTTGCTCTCCTACTTTTAAGGCTTGGAGGGTCTGGAATGCTTTCTAAAGACACCGCGTCAGCCAGCTGCCGTTCCAGTTCTGCCTCCTCCTCTCCCATTATTTCCCAACTTTCCCCCTCATCTGCCTCTGAGCTGTGACCTCCCGCAAACCACTGTTGTAAATCTATACTGTCTTCCTCTTCCTCCTCCCTGGAAGGGTCAGGATTGGAGGGAGACGGTCTCTGCCATTCCTCCTCTGCCCAGTCCTTGACAGTGGTCTGCTGTTTCAGAGCAGCGCCCCAATGGCCACCCCTCCCTGTGGTTTCCAGCAGCAAATCTCCCTCTCGTCTCCCTTGTCCAATAGACTCTTAGTTGTGCATTTGTGAATGGCTCCTTCATGAATAGATGTCTCAGCTGCCTTGTCCTGGAGGAGAGTTTCAACAGGGTGTTGTTTTTCCTTGTTGGCCTTTCAGAAGGACACAGCCTCAGAGTTCTGGTACAGCCAAACTTCTTTACCTACCTTGACCTTGTAGTATTTCTCTATCTCTCTATCCATTCCAGCATTGCAATGAGTTGACTCTTTGGGTCTGTCCGTCCCCAACTCTATATGTCTATCTAATCATCTATCTAGACAAATCTAAGATTTCATAAAACTTACTGGGAATTTTGTTGTTGTTCCTTTTGTAGACAGCAAGAACCATCCTAGCAGCCTAGCTGTGCTGGTAGCCATCTGACCACCTGGCAGAACTTTAGGCTAGTGGATCCCTTGTGATATGCTGGTGTCAAAGTCCCAGATTTGGTGTATCTTTGGGACCTGCTAGCACACAATGCTCTCGCTCCAATGTAACCAAGATCACTGGTTCATGCTAGGAAAGCATGTTTTCTCTTTCACATTTAAATTCTGGGAAACGGCAATGAGATGCTTGGGACATCAGATGGATGAAGACTGGGGTGGTGAACGTTTTTTTGATCCAAGGGCCGCCATATTTCACTGTGGGCAGACTTTTGGGGCTCACCTGCGGATGGAGGGTGGTAGCCAGAATCCAAAAGGAGTGAACTTTGCATGATAAGTGACATCCCAGCTTCACAGACATGTAAGAGGTTCTACACACCCCTCCCACCAGAAATATCTCTTGTCTTCCATCCTGGCACGTGAGATGCATTACTGCTTTTCAAGGGCGCATCTGTCAGGCCAAAGCACTCTTGTAGGGCTGTGTGTGTGTGTGTGTGTCCCCTGGAGAGAGTCAGGACGGTTTTGGAGAGGCGAGTGCAAAGCGTGGCATTCTTCTCTCTTGGCTCCTGGCTTCTCTTTCCAAAATACACAACAAGAGGAACCTGTTGCAAGTCCGCCCCCAAAGGCTGATGCCACTCTCATTTGATGCCAAGGTAGATGCAGAGCAAAGGGCCCTCAAGCGCCGCCCAGACAGGGACTCCTCCTCTCTGGCGCCAGCGTTTCTCTTCTCCATTTCACATGCCGCCTGGAGATCTTTGTGCAAGTGGTTTGCTTTCCTCCAAAGCCTGGTTTTATGCACAGCACGGTGTGAAGATTCTTGTCAGGGAAAACCAAGAAAGGACCTGCATTTCTCCCAGATTTTCACGATGTCCACCCCCCCCCCTTCTCCACCCCTTCAACTTCTTGGCAGTTTGTGACCATTTTGTAATGTGCCCGCTTTCCTTCTTTGTAAATAAAGCATGAACATCTTAGATCAGGAATGGTACACACCCCTTCCCCCCCACCCTTCCCCTCTTTCTTCTCTTGACAATTGCATTCTCTCCAGCATGCAATGAGACTTCACAGAGAAATAAAAACAGTTTACAACTATTTAACAGCCAACCTACTACCAGTACTGAAAAAACACAAAACCCCAATCCCACCTGACCTTCTGCTGCATGCAGGTATAAGAAAACCCCCCACTTTTCTTCATGTCATACCTAATAAAGTGAGAACAACCTGGGGGGAAAACCTCACTTTGCCTTGTGTTTTTGTCACCTGCATTTCTCGAACCCACGTGCACCTGAGGCAGAAGTCGAGGTGGAAACGCTCTCAAGAACCAGTGTGGTGCAGTTTTGTTAAAGGGTGTTGGACTAGGCACTTGGGAGAGACCAGGGGTTGAATCCCCACTTGGCCACACCGGCTGGCCCAGGGCAACTGACTGCCTCTTGGCCTCACCTACCTCACAGGGCTGTTGTGGAGCGGGGAAACCATGTAGATGACTTCTTGAGCACCTTGGAGGAAAAGGTGGGCTAGAAATTCAATAGATAAAAAGAGATTGATCCAAGATTGTTGGAGGGGTGGTGGTGGAAGGTATCTGATCAGTCTTCAAATCCTGTCTGTCAACCCTCCCTTTTTTTGCTGGAAACTCCCTTATTCCAATGCCGTTTCCCGCTGCTATCCTGGATTGTTGATATCCCTTAAATATCCCGGATTTCAAAGGAAGCAGCTCCTCTCCCTCCCTGGCGGCCAGGAAGGCTCCTCAGCTGCATTGCTCGGCTGCCAATAAGGAGTCTGAGACCGACTGGGGGCGGAGCTTGCATGCCTTGTGCAGCCAGACCCTCATGCCCAACCAGACAGACAGCCTGCCTGCCGTCTATGCACTCGCTCTTTCACTCACCCGTTCGCGCGCAGCCTCTGGAGCGCAGGGTGGCGAGGCTACTTGGTGCCATTGCACCGCCCTCGCGGCATCCCTTATTTTCAAATCCGAAAGTTGACAGCTATGCCCAGGGCCTCCCAAGAGCTCAGCGCCCCACCCTTGAACTGGCACCTCTGTGTTGGTCCATGATATGTGAGCTTTTGAAATGAAATGCACGCTATTGTTCCCGAGCATTAAATAGAGTCCTATTTAACTCAAATCCGCCTAAAGAGAACTTTGGGTAGAGTTATTTCAAAACAAGCCTTTGGGAATCTGGGTGGAATCATCAGGGCCTTGTTGCAATCATCTAAGTGTGCAGCAGGTGGCAGTAACACTCAAAAGATGCTGATCAGCGTCAGCAAACACTTTGGGCAGCAGCATGTGAAAGGGGGGGGGATTCAACACGGGCGGGTGTGTGTGTGTGTCCAGTTTTCCTGGCAAGGCACAAATCCAGGAAGCAATACAGGTGCACATACGCAGCTGGGTATGGAGGAGCTCTGCGATAGTCGGCCCAATGGGTGAGAGCCACGAAAAAGCCGAAATCCATGCTAGGGATCACTAGGAAAGGAATTGAAAACGAAACTGCTGATAGCATAATTCTGTTATGTAAATTTATGGCATGACTGGAGTTGGAATGCTGTACAGTGGGACCTCGACTTACGAGTGACCCGACTTACGTGTTTTTCGACTTCCGAATGACTTCCGGAAGAAAAAAAATGGCCGCCGCAACCGAATTTTTCAACTTGCGAAAGGAAGTCGCGGCCGCTTTGAATAGGATTTTTTCGACTTACAAATTTTTGAATAGGAGTTCTTCGACTTACGAATTTTTTTCGCTCAATGCATCCCTATGGGGACTCGACTTACGAGTGTTTTTGACTACCGAAGATCGCGTCGGAACGCATTATCTTCGTAAGTCGAGGTCCCACTGTATATCGTTCTGGTTGCCTCGCCTCCAAAAGGGTAGTGTGGAATTGGAATAGGTTCAGCAAACACGGCCAAGATGATGGAATGATGCCCATATGAAGACAGTTCGCAGCATTTGGGACTTTTTCAGTTTAGAGAAAAGGTGAGAGAGAAGGAAATAAAATTATGCCTGACAGGGAGAAAGTGTACAGAGGAAAAGCTTTTCTCCCTCCTAACACTAGAACACCGTGGGCATCCAACGAAGCTGCCCGTTGGAAGATTCAGGGCAGATAAAAGAAAGGACATCTTCATGCAGCACAGTTAAACTGTGGAACTCCCTCCCACAGGAGGCAGGGACGGCTGCCAACCTGAATGGCTCTAAAAGAGGATTGGACAAATTCATGGCTCAGGGTCTAGTTTGGTCTCACCAGAGCTCTCATCTTTGGAACCCGCTTTCAACAGCAGGGCTCAGACAAGCGACATATGATTTTAAACCACCAAAAACAAAGGTGTCTCTGAGCCTATGCAAAGTGCCTTTCCTTCATTGTTCAGTAATCACCGCCCACTTGCTGGAATCGGGCGCTAAGGTTCCTATGTGCGGCTGCTGCTGTTTCCCAGCTCAACCTGCTCCTGCCTAGAGTCCAAATGCTGAATTGCATTTATATGAAAAGGCAGTTCTCACTTTTGGGGACCCCCTCCCCAAAAAACACTTGACTTCTGATCCAATGACTTTTCCCTTCCCTTTTTTTTTGGCGCACTAATGTGATTTGGCCCAATCGATGGAATCTCCTCTTGGAACCAGCTGAGCCGGTTGTCACGACTAATAATTTACAGTTTTAGTCGCTTGGAAATCAATACAGATTTGCTCTTTCCTGAGAGGCTGTAAAGGCCCTGGGGCAGGCGGGGAACCGAGCAGCAGACCGGCAGCTTGTGGGAGATGAGAGGGAATGTGGATGAGGGAATATTGATTAATATTTCCTATCCCAGCTTGTGCTAACAAGCTCCAAACTAGCAGAGTTTCTCATCCCCAATAAAGCGCAGCAAAGCGTGGCGTTTAAGTTCCTATGAACTTCTAGAATAAGGCAGATCCTGGCACATATTTCCCCTGGTTCCCTCTTAAAAGAAAATACACGACACATAAGCTTATAAAAGTATAAAGGTTTTACTCACAAACATCCAAGAATATATAAGTCTCAGAAGGCAGGCTAGCTTAGATTAAATGTATGTACATGTGGAGATTCTCCTTAAGGGAGAAAGGCTCCATGTGGGCCTCTCTTGGCTGGAAGCCAAGAGAGCATCTCCTGAGATGTTGCATCCTCGGAGTCCTGGTGGGAAGAGAGGGAGAGTAGCAGCTCACCTGTATCTTTGAATAGCTACAGGTAAGGCCACTCCCACTTCTGGTCACACAAAGGAAGTGATTTCAGTCTTGGCACAGGAAACTCTACCTGGAGGACCAAGTCCCCTTTGTGTACACTCTAGGAATGTTGTGATTGACTGCACCAGTGTTATACATCCCACAAACCCCTTCTCAGTCTGAACAACATTTAACAAACATAAAACAACTTTATTCAACCACCCAGAGTCCCAGCTTGACACGCAGGTTCTGGAAACTCTCTCGTGGCAAGGGTTTCGTGAGAATGTCCGCAGTCATCTCCTGAGTATTACAGTAGGACATTTCTACTAGTCCATCTTGGATCATCTGGCGAATGAAGTGATACCTGACCCCAATGTGTTTTGAACGTGCAAGGAACTTTTCGGTTTGCGCTAGCTGCAGGCAGCCTTGATTGTCCTCCATCAAGCTGACAGGTCCTTTTCTCGGCAAACCAAAGTCTGTCAGGAGTTGATCCAGCCAGATGATCTCTCTGCATGCTTCCGAAGCTGAAATATATTCACTCTCTGTGGACGATAAGGCTACACATTTCTGTTTATAACTGCCCCAAATGATAGGTGCATTTCCAAACATAAAAACATAACCACTTGTGGATTTGTAATCCGCCTTATCCCCAGCCCAATCTGCATCACTGTACCCAACCAACTTAGGGTCCCTTACAGCTGGCAATCTTAATTTACAATTCATTGTACCCTTGAGGTAACGCACCACCCTCTTGACCCCACCCAAGTCATGTTCAGTGGGAGAACTCACTTTTCTGCTTAGGATCCCCACTGCACTTGCTATGTCAGGTCTGCTGGTAGTAACCAAATACAAAAGTTTACCAATCGCTGACCTGTATTCGCTGTTGTCTGGCAGCAGCTTCGAATCTTGCTGATTCTTTAGAAAATCTGTGGCCATGGGTGTCGCGACAGGGTGTGCACCTTGCATCTGCATGCTTTCTATCAGTTCTATTATCTTCTGCTTCTGGCTGAGAAGAAATGAGCCGTCTTCTTCTCTCTCAATTTGAATTCCCAAGTAATACTGGACAAGTCCCAATTCCTTTACTTCCACCTCTTTGTTGAGATGTCTGACTATGTCTTTATAGTCTCTGTCATTGGACGTTGATATTAATAAATCATCGACAAAAGCCAGAATGTAAGAGAATTGTCCATTTCTGTTCTTAGTGTACAGGCACTTGTCAGCTGTTGACTGCTTGTACCCAAGCTGAACCAGCATTTCATGTAATTTCTGGTTCCATGCTCTTGCAGCTTGTTTCAAACCGTAAATTCCTTTCTGAAGTTTACATACAAGATGTGCCTCATTTTGCTTGATAAAGCCTTTGGGCTGCTTCATATAAATCTGTTCAGAAATCGTCCCATGAAGAAAAGCTGTTGCTATGTCGACATGACGGACTGATAGGCCTTTAGATGCTGCAATACTTAGAAGTAATCTAACACTGCTGTATCGCACTGTAGGCGCAAATACTTGATCATAGTCTTCGCCATACTGTTGTGAAAATCCTTGTGCTACAAGCCTAGCTTTGTAGCGTTGCACCTCCCCTTCTGACCCCTTCTTAAGCTTGAACACCCACTTGGACCCAATTGCCTTCTTACCAGGAGGTAGCTCTGTCAGGGTCCAGGTCTTGTTGCGATGCAGTGCATCCATCTCTTCCTGCGCGGCTTGCTTCCAGAGACTGGCCTCAGCAGCTGGCAACCGTTGAACCTGTTCCCACGTGGAAGGTTCCTGTGGTGGCGCCGACCCTGCAAAGTAGGACAGTCGTAGTGGTGGAACGCCTCTGTTGGACCTGGAGGAACGTCTGACCTCTGGCTCTTGTTGAACCGCATCAGCTTCCTCATCTCCTTCCAATGGCGGCATCCCTGCATACGGGTCCTCTTCGTCTCTGGAGCCTTCTGACATCTGGTCCTCCGCGTCTTCTGGGGTGTCATCTGTAGGGGGTGCTACAACACTAGGAGGTACAATACTAGGAGGTGGATTAGTTTCTGGTATGGCTTCAAAAGGAAAACTTACAAACTCCTCTGTTGGTGGCTCATTGGAACAGTCAATTGCTGTGTTCCTTGTGTCAGCCTTTTCATACTCCTCAAAATGAATCACGTGATGTGAACTTGTTTTCCCTGTTTGTAAGTCCACAACTCTGTAGCCTTTTCCTCCAGAAGCGTATCCAACTAGGATACCAGGCTTTGCTCTGGAGTCAAGTTTGTGTCTGTGCTCCTTGGGCACGTGGTAATAGCACAAACTTCCAAATACACGTATGTGTGACAAATTTGGGACTCTTCCATGCCAAAGTTCAAATGGCGTGCGCTCTGTGCCTTTTGTTGGCAGCCTATTCTGTATATAAATCGCAGTATTTGCTGCCTCACCCCAAAGTTTCTTCGACAAGTTGGATCCCTTTAGCATACACCTTGTCATCTCTAGGATGGACCTAAATTTCCTCTCAGCAATAGAGTTTTGTTGAGGTGTGTAGCTTACTGTGGTCACATGTGCTATGCCTTCCTGAGCCATGAAGGCTTCCATTTCACGTGAGCAAAACTCCCCACCATTATCGGACATTAGGGTGGTGGGTGCTCGATGGAATTTGTTCTTGACCATGCTTACGTATTGCTTGAACAATTCCACTGTTTCACTCTTCTCTTTGAGAAGGTATCCCACACAAAACTTTGAATAATCATCCAAAAATATCAAAATATACTTATTTCCTCCTAAGGAAGGTATATTCATAGGTCCAGCTAAATCAGTGTACACAATGTCCAGAACTTTTGTGCTTCTCTTTTCTGCACAACGTGGGAAAGAAGGTTTGACTCCTTTTTCACTTACACAAGTTATACATTTTGGTGTGGGTGTGTTACTTTTGTTTACCTGTAGACCTCTCACAAGATCTCCATTCTGCAGTTCCTGGATGACTCTGATATCCCTGTGACCCAGTCTTCGGTGCCACAGCTCCAGATCTGGTTCATCCTTCTGCTTGGATTGGGCCACTTGTGCTGATTGGTTTTCTGAAACGTTAATCTCATAAACACCATTGATTAGTTTCCCTTGAGCATAAACCTCATCATTTTTCGTTACATTGCATTCTCCATTGGCAAATGTAACCTTGAAACCTTTCTTGTCTAAAGCAGACACACTAAGCAAGTTACAATTCAATTCTGGGACATATTGAACATTAGGCACAGTTGTTTCAAGAGATTCATTGTTCACCTTGAATTTCAAACGCATTGAACCTGCACCTTGTGATTTTAGAACATTTCCATCAGCAATCTGGATTTCAGTCCATTCACTATCATTAATTTCTCTGAAATATTCTCTTTTATGCGCAAAATGGCTTGTAGCTCCCGAATCTAAAATAAATTGGTCACTTTTCCTTTCATTTCTTTGCACATTTAAACTCTTTTCTTGCAGTAGAAATGTACGCTCGTGACCCCCCTTCTTTTCACCTTTTGGTTGAAAGGGGCGGGACTTATTCTTGGGCTTCTGGCAACTCCTTGCAATGTGCCCTTTTAAATTGCAGTTATGGCATATTATATCTTTGGACACTTCCTTAGACTTGGGAAATTGTTTAGAAACATAACTTGTGTCCATTTTCCTTGGATTCCTTTGCGGAGAATCAAGGTAATCTCTGCATTCCTCTCTTAAGTGATTTGCTAGTTCATTAAAAGTCAAATCTCTTGTGTGATCCATTATACTCTTAAATGAAGTAAACTCTTGTCCCAATGATGCCAGCATAAAAGTCACTTTGGTTGCATCATCAAAAGCTCTGGGAGTTAGGGCAATCCTTTGAACAATTTCATTAAAGTCCTTAAAATGCCCTGTAAATTGTTCTCTAGAATTCATCTTTAACTTCAGCAGTTTATCCAATAAATGTCTATAAGAGTTCTCTGATGATTGTGCATAAACCCTCTCAATATCCTTTAGAATCTGAGATGCATCACTTTCATAGTCAATCAGAGATAAATGCTCATCTTTCAAACTGCTCAAAATTATGTGTTTAGCTTCTGCATCTTGCCTTTCCCAATCTGCTTTCTTGGTTAAATCAGCAAAATCAGGTTTGGGATCTTTCACCGCTTTAAGCACTTGTTTTGCACCAAGATGCACTAAAAGGCGCTGCTTCCATTGCACAAAGTTACGATCATTCAGCAGCATAAAGCTTGATCTTGCTTCACTATCAAATCCTGAGCTTGCCATCTTAATCCTCAAAAATTTAAAAAAATTTCAAAAATTTCAAAAATTCCCAAAAATGGTTAAAATTCAAAAATCAAAACTTAAAAATCTCAAAATGCAAACTAATCTTCACTGCCTCTGAGGTCTGTGAGCTCTGAGGGAGGGGAGGGGTCGCTAATCCCCCTTTCACAGCACAATGGAGAACAAAAGACCATGTGCTTACCAGGAAGTACAAACAGAAAAATTCTACTCTGCCAAAAATCACAATCCAAAGCAATCCTTTAAAAATACACAAAATACGCAGTTCTGGGCCTCAAAACCCTTTGTGGGAGATGAGAGGGAATGTGGATGAGGGAATATTGATTAATATTTCCTATCCCAGCTTGTGCTAACAAGCTCCAAACTAGCAGAGTTTCTCATCCCCAATAAAGCGCAGCAAAGCGTGGCGTTTAAGTTCCTATGAACTTCTAGAATAAGGCAGATCCTGGCACATATTTCCCCTGGTTCCCTCTTAAAAGAAAATACACGACACATAAGCTTATAAAAGTATAAAGGTTTTACTCACAAACATCCAAGAATATATAAGTCTCAGAAGGCAGGCTAGCTTAGATTAAATGTATGTACATGTGGAGATTCTCCTTAAGGGAGAAAGGCTCCATGTGGGCCTCTCTTGGCTGGAAGCCAAGAGAGCATCTCCTGAGATGTTGCATCCTCGGAGTCCTGGTGGGAAGAGAGGGAGAGTAGCAGCTCACCTGTATCTTTGAATAGCTACAGGTAAGGCCACTCCCACTTCTGGTCACACAAAGGAAGTGATTTCAGTCTTGGCACAGGAAACTCTACCTGGAGGACCAAGTCCCCTTTGTGTACACTCTAGGAATGTTGTGATTGACTGCACCAGTGTTATACATCCCACACAGCTAAGCAGTTTGGACACAAAAGCCAATTTCTTGCTACGTTGGGACGGAGGCCAGCTCTAGCCACTGAAGAGACCAAATACTTTTGGCTGAAGATGTGAAGAAGGTGCTGACTCTGCCCCACCCCTTGGAAGAGAAGGCCACACCCCTTGAGCAAAAGCCCTCCCCCTGGGGCTCCCCCCCAATAGGCTTTGCTTTTGATGATGGCAGGAAGGAGGAGGAAACCCCCCTCCCTTCTGTGCAGCAACCTGTCCTGGTGGTGCCTCTCCTATATTCTTATGAGCATGCCAAAGGAGGTAGGATCTGCAGTCCTTCTGCTTAGTGCTGGACTTGGGTTTCCAAACCTCAGGGCTGACCAGAAGTCTCCAGGTTGCCTTGCCTCCTCTGGGGGCAGGGGGAGGGCTTGAATTTCCAGGTGGGCGATAGTAAAAGATTATTAAGAAGACTATGCATGCAGCTTGCAGGCTGCAGCCCAGCTGAAGCTGGCTGCAAATTGTTGCATAGAAACTCTTGGGCGGAATCTGCTCTGCTCTGCTCTCCCAATTAACCCCCGTCTCCAGGGCCCATACTGTGACATGACCTAGGGCAGTGATGGCTAACCTTGACACTCCAGATGTTTTGGAACTACAACTCCCATCATCCCTAGCTAACAGGACCAGTGGTCAGGGATGATGGGAGTTGTAGTCCCAAAACATCTGGAGTGTCAAGGTTAGCCATCACTGACCTAGGGCCACCCCTACATCTCATTATTTAAGAAGACTGCATACAGCTTGCCAGCTTCGGCCTACAGGAGCTGGCTGCAGATTATTGCATGCACTCTTTTGGAAGGGTCTGCCTCCCTCCCCGCTCCCTCTTCCCAAATAATTTCCTCAATCTCTGAAAGTTCCATAGACTCTTCAAGGTGATGCACCCTTCTCTTCCCTCCCAATTAACCTCTGTCTCCAGGGCTCAGTGATACTGAAATCTGCCCGTCAATTTCTCAAGTGTTCCTCCCCTAAGAAAGGCATTTTTTCCTCCTGCTTCATTCTCATAGAATTTCGTTAAAATTCTAGAAGGTGTACAGACTCCTCCTGGATTAAGACCTGGGAGGCCAGGGTTCGAATCCTCACTCTGCCATGAAGCTCACTGGGTGACCTTGGTTGAGTCACTGCCTCTCAGCCCAAACTACCTCATAGGTTTGCTGGGAGGAGGAGATGGGAGGAGGGAGAACCACATGTATCACCTTGAGCTGCTTGGATGTAATAAATAGGTAAATATATCCCCGGGGGCGGGGCAGCATTTTCTGTTTTTCCTCAAGGGCTAAAACATCCTGGGCTAGCTCTGATTTCAGCTATATGCAACTTTTACATATATACATTATGCTTGAAACTGAACCCCAGCATAAGATGTGAGCCAAATATGTACATAAGACCGTACATCCGAAAATTTGAAAAAATCCCTTATTTTCAAATCCGAAAGTTAACAGCTATGCTTATATAACCATATATCTGTTGACGTTCATTCCAAAGAAACCGAACCATGGGAAATGCTCAGGCACCCCGGAGTCTCTTGCCACTCAGAGATCGCAACCATAAGACAAACACGATAAAAACCCCTCCATCCCACCCGTGAGAATTTCACCAGAATTTCCCCTCTCCTTTGAGGCAATTTCTTTTCTCATTATTGAGAACTGTTGAAAAAAAGCACAGGAGAAATTTTCTGGCAGAGCACTAACTAGGCAGAGGGCCTTCTTGGTAGTGGCTCCCACCCTGTGGAACGCCCTCCCATCAGATGTCAAGGACCTGACTTTTAGAAGACATCTGAAGGCAGCCCTGTTTAGGGAAGTTTTTAATGTCTGATGTTTTATTCTGCTTTTAATATTCTGTTGAGAGCTGCCCAGAGTGGCTGGGGAAACCAAGCCAGATGGGCGGGTTATAAATAATAAATTATTATTATTATTATTATTATTATTATTATTATTATTATTATTATTAAACCTCTGGTGCCTGGTTTTGTAAGGAGCTACACATTTGGGGTGAAGTTTTGAGGTGCGAGCAATAGTGCAGACAACACCCCCCCCTCCTTTCAAGAATCATTGTATCATTAACGGTGTTTGTGAAATATATAAACCCATGCAGTTAATTGCTAGGTGAGCCTCTATGAATTTTTCAAATCCCCAGGAAGTAAATATGAGGGCTGGATGGGTTGTTGTTGATGGGTGGTTTTTTATTTTTTACTATTATTAAAAGAACTGTATGCCGCATAAATAGGAAAATAAGTTATTACCACCAGAGAATGTAGCTTTCAGCTTCTGCCATAAATCCAGGGTAGCAATTGACTCCGTGTGTGTTTATAAGCAAAGAAGACGGGAGTTGAAGGTGAGCAGCAAACGCAAGTGGAAGAATTGGGGGGGGGGGGATGGAGCCTTTTGATTAACCAGGCTCTGAATATTAACCATGCATTGCGCTGATTTTATTGGAAATATATACAGTGGAAAGTGCTTTATTTTCCGGTTTGGCACTGCCCTTGCAAATCTCCAGTAAAGGGGGTGGGGCAGTTGGAATTGGCTTCCAGAAAACTCGGCTCCGAAGCAGGTGTAGGGCTACCTAGTGGTTAGAGCAACTCCTTTGGTTATGCTAGTCGTGGTGGCCAAAGCCATTATCTGGTCCAGGGGTCAGAAAACTTTTTCAGCAGGGGTCTGGTCCACTGTCCCTCAGACCTTGTGTGTGTGGGGGGGGAACTATATTTTTTTTGGGGGGGGGGGAATGAACAAATTCCTATGCCCCACAAATAAACCAGAGATGCATTTTAAATAAAAGGGCACATTCTACTCATGTAAAAACACGCTGATTCCCGGACTATCTGTGGGCTGGATTTAGAAGGCAATTGGGCCGGATCCAGCCCCCGGGCCTTAGTTTGCCTACCCATGATCTAGTCCAATTCCCTGCAAGGCAGGAATCACAGCTAAAGAATCCCTGACAGATGGCCATAAGACCTATGTTTAAGAACATGAAAGGAAGGAGTGTTCACCAACTTCTGACATAGCTGTCAACTTTCGGATTTGAAAATAAGGGTTTTTTTTCAAACTTTCGGATTTGAAAATAAGGGATGCTGCGAGGGTGGTGCAATGGCACCAAGTAGCCTCGCCACCCTGCGCTCCAGAGGCTGCGCGCGAACGGGTGAGCGAAAGAGCGAGCGCGTAGACGGCAGGCAGGCTGTCTGTCTGGTTGGGCGTGAGGGTCTGGCTGCACAAGGCATGCAAGCTCCGCCCCCAGTCGGTCTCAGACTCCTTATTGGCAGCCAAGCAACGCAGCTGAGGAGCCTCCCTGGCCGGCAGGGAGGGAGAGGAGCTGCTTCCTTTGAAATCCGGGAAATTTAAGGGATATCAACAATCCGGGATAGCAGCGGGAAACGGCATTGGAATAAGGGAGTTTCCCACCAAAAAAGGGAGGGTTGACAGCTATGCCTTCTGAGGGAGTCCATTCTGCTATTGAACTGCCCTTACTGTCAGAAAGTTCCAGTTACAGGTAGATAGCCGTGTTGGTCTGTCATAGTCAAAACAAAATAAAAAAATTCCTTCCAGTAGCACCTTAGAGACCAACTAAGTTTGTTCTTGGTATGAGCTTTCGTGTGCATGCACACTGAAGAAGTGGTATCTGAAGAAGTGTGCATGCACACGAAAGCTCATACCAAGAACAAACTTAGTTGGTCTCTAAGGTGCTACTGGAAGGAATTTTTTTATTTTGTTTTGTCAGAAAGTTCTTCCTGAGGTTTAGTCGGAATCTCCTTTCTTGAACTGCCAATTTCTGCAGCAGGGTAACAGTTGCCATATTTCTCTCCTGGAGACTCTCCTGGGAAACCTAGCTGCCGGAGGAAAATGTAAGTTTACAGACCCTCCAAGCGTCCCTATTTTCCAGGGTCGTCACTGACTTAGAGAAGCCATCCCAGTTTTTGATTTGATCCTGGAACGTCCCACTTTTCCTTATGATGTCCCTATTTTCATTGGAGAAATGTTGGAGGGTATGGAGTTATCCAACCCACAAGCCGTCTGAAGGCAATCCTGTATAGGAGAGCTTTAATGTTCAATGTTTTATTATGTTTCTATATATGTTGGAAGCTGCCCAGAGTGGCTGGGGCAACCTAGTAAGATGTGTGGGGTATAAATAGTAAAATTATCGTTATGGAATGGGACGTCCCTATTTTCATCAGAGAAATGTTGGCGGGTATGAGTTCATTTATTTGTTTATTGCATTAATATCCTGCCTTTTCCTCCAAGATGGTGTCACCCAGAAAGCTTCATGGCCGAGTCAGGAGATTTGAACCCATGTCTCCCAGTCTGATACTCTAACCACTACACTACATTGTGTCTTTGCCAAGATGGGCCACCAGGTGTTTTTTTTTACAACCATACTCTTTCCTTTTGCCTCCAGCTTCTGGGTATGTAAAGAAAACGGTTTTTTTTAGATAACTGCCCTTTGCACATGCTTAGGGAAACTCTTGCTTTGGCTTATGGCAAAACATTCCAGAACAGAGCCCTGCTATTGAAAATGGGTCCCCCCCCCGGGCTAAGGCTCCAAAGCCTTGTCTCCCAAGGGAGTAATACATCTTCAGAAGTCCTTGAGTTCAGAAGTCCTGGTGGCCATTCTGGGATCACTTCCTGAGTGTGGGCATTGCAAGCTGATAAACAAAACAGCAAAACGCTTAAGTTAAAGGTATTTCATTATGGAAAAATGTGAGCTGGCTGCTTGCTTTGCATCAACTGGCCAGATCTATAGGGAGAGGGAGATGGTTGGCTGAATAACTCAGTAGATTCAGAAATCCTTCTGCCTTATATCTTTGAAACTAAAGGGTCTAGAATGATGTTCAGATTTTTAAACTTCCAAGTTCCCAGACTGACCCTTCAGAATAATAAGGGATTTTAATGGGGGAAATGGTGGTGATTTCACATCTTGCTGGTGTGAAATTTGTGCAAGAGACACTCTTCCTCAATTTTAGCACACAATTCCCAAGTTCTGCCTTTTAAGGGGAACAGAGGGGGGAAAGGAAGGGCTGTGCTGGTGGAGGGGTGTGTGTGCAGAATTATTTGGGCAGTTGCCACACCAGAAGACTGCAGATGCGAGGCCAAAATTCCCCCCCCCCATATGTAGAGCCCTCAAAGGTTACAAGAGCCCTGATGCCCTCCTTTGCATCTGGTCCATCAGGGAGGAAGTGAGGGATGTTGTAAGTGGTTGCTAAGCAACAGCCAATGGCATTCTTCCTTGCTTCCAGATTTGAAAAGGAATAGGTGTTTCCCCCCAGTCCATCTTCGTCCATTGCTGTCAAGAGCTTGCAGCCTCAGTTGGTTTTAGATGCTGAAGATCCATGTCACAGGAGATGGGGAAGAGGGGCAGGATGCTAGACAGCTCTGGCCTGAATTTGGAGTGTACCTGAAAGACATCCACTGATTCCCCCTCTGCCTCCTCTCCACTAAATAATTCAGCCCTAGATCCTTCCAGCTGAGAAGGGGCTGTGAGGACAGAGTCCTTTTAGGGATGAATTTTTTAAAAGCCAAGTGATTTTGAAAAGAGCAGAGGAACAGAAAAAGCTGCCTTATACAATTCAATTCAATAACCTTTATTAGACATAACAGACCAGACGATTTCAGAGCAAACATTGTACAACAGGTTTGCATGTACAAAACAATCCTTAGTGACCAAAATAAGGTTTGTATTAATTAAATCTTTAACACTAAAATTCACTACTAATCCATAAAAAAATAACTTCAAGCTTCTCATAGCAGACCTAAGTTAAAACATCAATTGGTATAAATGATATAACAATATATCAATTCCGCATTACTATTTAATTAAGATCCCATAATCCTCTTTGGCCAAGGGACCCAGGTGGTGCTGTGGGTTAAACCACGGAGCCTAGGGCTTGCTGATCAGAAGGTCGGCGGTTTGAATCCCTGCGATGGGGTGAGCTCCCGTTGCTCAGTCCCTGCTCCTGCCAACCTAGCAGTTCGAAAGCATTATAGTGGCATTATATGTCAGGGATGTGCATACCTGTGAAGAGATCCATGATTTAAAACTTCAAAGCCAAATTGAGAGTATCTGGGTCAAAATTAAGGGAGAGAAAAATAACAGTGATCTCATTGTGGGAGCTTACTATAGATCCCCAAGCCAAACTGAGGACATAGATGATGCCTTCCTGGAACAGATGACCAAGCATTCAAAAGGAAATGAGATAGTAGTAATGGGGGATTTCAACTATCCTGATATTTGTTGGATGTCAAACTCAGCCAAGAGCATAAGGTCGAACAGATTCCTCACTGGCCTTGCAGACAATTTCATTGTCCAGAAAGTGGGAGAAGCAACAAGAGGATCAGCCATTTTAGATCTGGTCCTAACCAATAGTGATGACCTGGTTAGTGGGGTAGAAGTGGCAGGATCATTAGGTGGGAGTGATCATGCTCTTCTGGAGTTTATTATACATCAGAAAGGAGCAACCAAGCATACTAAGACTCAAATTCTAGACTTTAAGAAAGCCGACTTCAGAAAACTTAGGGAAATGCTGGATGTGATCCCATGGTCAGTAATACTAAAAGGGATGGGAGTTCATGATGGATGGGAGTTTGTTAAAAGGGAGATATTAAAAGCACAACTTCAAGCAGTACCAATGCGACGAAAACATGGAAGGTGCCTAAAGAAGCCAGGGTGGCTATCTAAAGAACTTTTAACTGAGTTAAGATTTAAAAGGGATATGTACAAGAAATGGAAAAAGGGGGAAACCACCAGAGAGGAATTCAAACAAATAGCCAGCACATGTAGAGACAAAGTCAGAAAAGCTAAAGCACAGAATGAACTCAGGCTTGCTAGAGAGGTTAAAAGCAATAAAAAGAGTTTTTATGGGTATGTCCGTAGCAAAAGGAAGAACAAGGAAACAGTGGGGTCACTTAGAGGAGAAGATGGTGAAATGCGAACAGGGGACGCAGAAAGGGCAGAACTCCTCAATACCTTCTTTGCCTCAGTCTTCTCCAAAAAAGAAAACAATGCCCGACCTGAAGAATATGGAGCAGATGATTCAGCAGGGGAAACACAGCCCAGAATAAGTAAGGAGGTAGTACAAGAACACTTGGCTAGTTTAGATGTATTCAAGTCTCCAGGGCCAGATGAACTACATCCCAGAGTATTAAAAGAACTGGCAGAGGTGATTTCAGAACCACTGGCAGTAATCTTTGAGAATTCCTGGAAAACAGGTGAAGTCCCAGCAGACTGGAGGAGGGCAAATGTTGTCCCTATTTTCAAAAAGGGGAAAAGAGAGGACCCAAACAATTACCGCCCAGTCAGCCTGACATCAATACCAGGAAAGATTCTAGAGCAGATCATTAAGCAAACGGTCTGTGAGCACCTAGAAAGGAACGCTGTGATCACTAAAAGTCAGCATGGGTTTCTGAAAAATAAGTCATGCCAGACTAATCTGATCTCATTTTTTGACAGAATTACAAGCCTGGTAGACGAAGGGAACACTGTGGATGTAGCCTATCTTGATTTCAGCAAGGCCTTTGACAAGGTGCCCCATGATATTCTTGTAAAGAAGCTGGTAAAATGTGGGCTAGACAATGCTACCATTCAGTGGATTTGTAACTGGCTGACTGACCGAACCCAAAGGGTGCTCATCAATGGCTCCTCTTCATCCTGGAGAGAAGTGACTAGTGGGGTGCCACAGGGTTCTGTCTTGGGCCCAGTCTTATTCAACATCTTTATCAATGACTTGGATGATGGGCTTGAGGGCATCCTGATCAAGTTTGCAGATGACACCAAATTGGGAGGGGTGGCTAACACCCCAGAGGACAGGATCACACTTCAAAATGACCTTAACAGATTAGAGAACTGGGCCAAGGCAAACAGGATGAATTTTAACAGGGAGAAATGTAAAGTACTACATTTGGGCAAAAAAAATGAAAGGCACAAATACAGGATGGGTGATACCTGGCTTGAGAGCAGTACAAGTGAAAAGGATCTAGGAGTCTTGGTAGACCACAAACTTGACATGAGTCAACAGTGTGATGCAGCAGCTAAAAAAGCCAATGCAATTCTGGGCTGCATCAATAGGAGTATAGCATCTAGATCAAGGGAAGTAATAGTACCACTGTATTCCGCTCTGGTCAGACCCCACCTGGAATACTGTGTCCAGTTCTGGGCACCACAGTTCAAGAAGGATATTGACAAGCTGGAACGTGTCCAGAGGAGGGCAACCAAAATGGTCAAAGGCCTGGAAACGATGCCTTATGAGGAACGGCTTAGGGAGTTGGGTATGTTTAGCCTGGAGAAGAGACGGTTAAGGGGTGATATGATAGCCATGTTCAAATATATAAAAGGATGTCATATAGAGGAGGGAGAAAGGTTGTTTTCTGCTGCTCCAGAGAAGCGGACACGGAACAATGGATTCAAACTACAAGAAAGAAGATTCCACCTAAACATTAGGAAGAATTTCTTGACAGTAAGAGCTGTTCGACAATGGAATTTGCTGCCAAGGAGTGTGGTGGAGTCTCCTTCTTTGGAGGTCTTTAAGCAGAGGCTTGACAGCCACCTGTCAGGAATGCTTTGATGGTGTTTCCTGCTTGGCAGGGGGTTGGACTGGATGGCCCTTGTGGTCTCTTCCAACTCTATGATTCTGTGATTCTGTGAAGCACGTCAAAGTGCAAATAGATAAATAGGTAGGAAGGTAAACGGCGTTTCCGTGCGCTGCTCTGGTTCACCAGAAGCGGCTTTGTCATGCTGGCCACATGACCTGGAAGCTGTACGCCGGCTCTCAGCCAATAAAGCGAGATGAGCGCCACAACCCCAGAGTCGGACACGACTGGACCTAATGGTCAGGGGTCCCTTTACCTTTACCTTTAATCCTCTTTGTGATGGCTTAATCTTTCTGCAAAAAAATTCGGCCACTATTGAGGTGATTTTATCATTACTATCCGATAATAGTATTTGAATAGTTGGAAACGTAGAGGTAGGCCTGTCCATTTGTAAAGCATTTAATAGTTGACTTCTAGCATTAGTGCCAAAATTACAAGAGAAGAAGACATGGTCCAATGTATCAAGCTCATTCTTACTGCATTTACAGAAACGTTCAGATTTTGGAAGAGCTAAGTACCTTCCTCTTACCATCATGGAGGGAAACATATTAAATCTAGCTAACATAAACAACCTACAGGATTCGTGGTTCTTAAGAATTGTAATATATCCCTTTTGGAAATCTCTGCTGCCTTATACCGAGCCAGAGCATGGGTCCATCTAGTGCAGTATTGTCTACACTGACTGGCAGCAGCTCGCCCGGGTTTCAAGCAGGGAGTCTCTCCCAACTGCGGAGGCAGAGCCATCATGGCTGGCAACCACCAATAGCCGTCTGCTCCTCCTCCATGAATTTGTCTCATCCTCTTTTTAAGCCACCCATGTTAGTGGTCATCACTACGTGAAGAACTTTCTCTTATCTCTTCTGAATTTTCCAACACTGCATGTTCCTCAAGTTCCAGTATCTTGGAAATTGTATCTTGATGTTCAATCCAGCCGGCCACCAGGCCTCTGCTCGCATTCCCGAGGATGACACAAATTGTGCGTGATTTTCTGCGACTGATCAGGGTTCAAAGTGACCTGCTAGATCCCTAACCCCCATCTCCTCTCTCTGGCGCAAAGACCCTAAACTCCCTGCAATCTCATTTCCCCAATCCCCGTTCAATCTGAATAATTAAATATGAGCTTCTCTCTGCTTGATAATATATTGGATGCAATGGATATTGCTTCGCCCCCGGCTTGTCCTTATTAAGGAACTAAGCCCCAGCTTTAGTCATTAAAGGTTGTTTAAGCAGAGGTTGTACAGCTGATCCCTTCCGTGGCTGAGAAGACATGCGAGGGAGACACTGATTGCTTTTGAATCCTTTCTGCTCACGGGGAGGAGGCGGTGTGGCATCGACTTTGGAGGAGAGAGAGAGAGAGAGAGAGAGAGAGAGAGAGAGAGAGAGAGAGAGAGAAAGAAAGAACGCTGTCGCTAAGGCCCATCAAATTTTAGAAAGGGTGATCAGTAAGGTTGCCAGACCTCCATGGCTGACCTGAAGACTTCGGGTTTGCCTGGCCCTCTCCAGGGGGGCGAGAGTGTCTTTAAAATATTTTTACCTTTGTTATTAGACGGAGTGTGCATGCAGCTTGCCAGCTGCAGCCTGGCAGCAGCTGGCTACAAATTATGGCATCGACACTCTCAGCCAGGGGTCTGCCTTCCTCTGCTCCCCTTTCCCAATTAACCTCCATCTCCAGGGCCCTGTCGCGGATTCCTCCACGGCGTTGTAGCAGAGCATTCTGTGTATCCCAACAGGCCCACCCCTGTGACATCATCAGGGACCACCCCTACATCTCAGGTTTGGGTGCTGAAATCTCAGGGGCTGGTATGCTCCTGACAGGGGAAGCCTAGTGATCAGATACAAAAAGGAAATGGGGTCCCTGCCCCATTAAAACAGGCCTGGAAGAGCTCAGGCTCCACAGCCTCAGGTTGGACTCTGCACCTGCCCTCCTCCATTCCTCAACTGCGTGCTTTTGCCAGACTGGAACATGAGGGGTGTGTGTGTGTGTGTGTGTGTGTGTGTGTGTGTGTCTAAACCTTTGACTTTTCTGTGGCTGGGATTTCCTCTCACTGCCAGAAGTGAAGTTACAGGGAACCAGGCAGAGGGCCTTCTCGGTAGTGGCTCCCTCCCTGTGGAACGCCCTCCCATCAGATGTCAAACAGATAAACAACTACACCGTGTTTAGAAGACATATGAAAGCAGCCCTGTATTGGGAAGTTTTTTTTTGTTTGATGTTTTATTATGCTTTTATATTTGTTGGAAGCTGCCCAAAATGGCTGGGGCAACCCAGTCAGATGGGCAGGGTACAAATAACTTCATCATCATTAAGCCTATCTACAAAAGTAGGAGTCAGATGTGCTACTGTTGCCTCTGTCCTCCCCCTGACCCACAACCGGTATGCAGCCCCATGGAAGTTGCCCCAAAGGGAACGTGGACCTCAAGCTGCACAAGGTCCCCGACCCCTGCTTTGCAAAGTGTGCGCAGAAGCCATGCCGGTTCTACTTCAGTGTCAGGGTTGCACCAGACGAGCAGGAGTGGTGGCAAGCCCCCCTAGGCGAAGCGGCAACCACGGAAGAGTCCGGAGAAATGGAGGGATTCTTACCTGAAGAAGACTGGTGGCGACACTCCTCAGAAGAGGAAGAAGCAGATAGTGAAGAGGGAAGGCCAGAACAGGAGGAGGAGGAAGTTGAGTCAGAATCAGGCTCTTGTGATGAGAGGAGCCAGCAGGCCCCCTCCCCTCCTCCCATCTCAGCTGTAGAGCTGAGAAACGGAGGGAGCAATTGGAGGCAGTTGCAGCTCGTAAAAGGCGTGGTGATGAGCTGGCTACTTAAGGAAGGCTGGCTGCTTCCTTCACCAGCACCTGCAACTGCTGTGCTGAAGCACTTGGTTGTGCCTGCTCATCCTGTTCATGGTTCCTGTGTACCTGACTTCAGCTGGTTCCTGACTCGGACTGCTCCTGACTTCAGCTTCAGGAGCCAGTGTGGTGTAGTGGTTAAGAGCGGTAGACTCATAATCTGGGGAAGCAGGTTCACGTCTCCTCTCCTCCACATGCAGCTGCTGGGTGACCTTGGGCTAGTCACACATCTTTGAAGTCTCTTAGCCCCACTCACCTCACAGAGCATTTGTTGTGGGGGAGGAAGGGAAAGGAGAATGTTAGCCGCTTTGAGATTCCTTAGGGTAGTGATAAAGTGGGATATCAAATCCAAACTCTTCTACTCTTCTCCTTCTCTTGACCCCCCAGTACTGATACCTGACTTCGGCACGCCATCCTGTTGGCACCATAACATTCAGCAAGGCTTGTTCTTAACTATAATAATAATAAGAATAAAAAGAAAGAAAAGTCAAGTATTACCCATCGTTTACAAAACCTTGAGTCAGGCCTCAAAGTGCAAGAGGCAGAAATGTCATGATCTGATACTTCTTTTGATTGCTGGTTTTTTTTGCCCCTCCCCGAGGAACATACGTAAGTAGCTCCCTGGCAGATCAATCACAGCAGTGACCAGCTGATGGCCACAAATGGCACAGAACCTTTCACAATTCTCCCAAAAATACTCCCCCACCCCCAAGAAATCTGGATTCATTTTCCTGCAACCTGGCTAAGCAGTTTATGGAAAGCCGCCCTCATTAGGTTAATGATTCTCAGGAAATTATTCCATACCCAGCCTGGTTAATCTCCCAAATGGAACGTCTAATGCTGGTGGATCAATTTTATACAGTTATGCAATACTCAGATACAAAGCTTTGGTTCTGCAGGAACAGACCACCATCCCCTTAAGTGGAAAGAGATATTTATCAGGGTTAAAATTTCCCATTTGGCTCATTTGTTGAGAGTAGGCCTTCTTTGAGTCCTAAGGAGAAATGCCATGTGGTTTGTGGTTTTTTGTTTTCTCCATGTCAGTTTTCTTTTTTTAGCTGTTAGAAGTCTAGACCAGGGACTCCTCAGATATTGTTAAGAACGTCAGAAAAATTAAGGTGAAAATGTCTGTGTCATGATGGTGGTCAAATGGGGAGACAGAAGAAAATTTATTCATGCTGTGCATAGTTAAACTAGGGTAAAAGAGTACAGTGGGACCTCGACTTACGAGCGATTCGACTTACGTGTTTTTCGACTTATGAATGACTTCCGGGAGAAACAAAATGGCCGCCGCAACCGAATTTTTCGACTTACGAATGGAAGTCACGGCCGCTTTTAATAGGATTTTTTCAACTTAGGATTTTTTTTCACTCAATGCATTCCTATGGGGATTCGACTTACGAATGTTTTCGACTTACGAAAATTGCGTTGGAACGCATTATCTTCGTAAGTCGAGGTCCCACTGTACTGGGAAATGATCCATAATGAATTGAATTGTTTAAAAGTACTTTCCCAAAAGGGACCCAGGTGGCGCTGTGGCTTGCTGATCAGAAGGTTGGCGGTTCAAATCCCTGCGACGGGGTGAGCTCCCATTGCTCAGTCCCAGCTCCTGCCCACCTAGCAGTTCCAAAGCACATCAAAGTGCAAGTAGATAAATAGGAACCGCTCTGGCGGGAAGGTAAACGGCGTTTCCGTGCGCTGCTCTGGTTCGCCAGAAGCGGCTTTGTCATGCTGGCCACATGACCTGGAAGCTGTACGCCGGCTCCCTCGGCCAGTAATGCGAGAAGAGCGCCACAACCCTAGAGTCGGACATGACTGGACCTAATGGTCAGGGGTCCCTTTACCTTTTTTACTTTCCCAAAAAACCCCAGAGTCTTTTCTGTTGGGGATAATTCAGACTGAAATTTCCAGGTGTCAAAAAAGGTTATTTATGTATCCCACTACTGCGGCCTGTGTTTTGTTAGCCCCAAAATGGAAACCGAGCGAGATCCCAACCTATGAAGAATGGCAATTTAGGTTGACAGAATATGCACAACTCGCAGACTTAACATATAGAATAAGAGAACAAGAAGAACATACGTTTAAAGAAGGTTGGAAAACGTTTATTGAATATGAGGGAGATAATTGTGTACAGCTGAAAACGCTGGCAGCATTAAGATAAAATCAACAGTGTAAACAAGTTTTGATGGATGCAATAATGGAATACTGAATGGTATAGTTTTTGTAAAATATGCAGGGATTTATAATATGTAAAATGAACCATGGAAAGAGAAGACGAGAAGTCATTGATATCTTAAGGATGTAAAATGAGTATTAAAGGTAAAGGTAAAGGGACCACTGACCATTAGGTCCAGTCGTGTCCGACTCTGGGGTTGCGGAGCTCATCTTGCTTTACTGGCTGAGGGAGCCAGCGTACAGCTTCCGGGTCATGTGGCCAGCATGACTAAGCCGCTTCTGGCAAACCAGAGCAGCGCACGGAAACGCCGTTTACCTTCCTGCCAGAGAAGGTATTTATCTACTTGCACTTTGATGTGCTTTGGAACTGCTAGGTGGGTAGGAGCTGGGACCGAGCAACGGGAGCTCACCCCGTCGTGGGGATTTGAACCGCCGACCTTCTGATTGGGAAGCCCTAGGCTCTGTGGTTTAACCCACAGCATCACCCGAATTTTAGGAAGTGAATAAAGAAGAGTTTGGATTTGATATCCCGCTTTATCACTACCCGAAGGAGTCTCAAAGCGGCTAACATTCTCCTTTCCCTTCCTCCCCCACAACAAACACTTTGTGAGGTGAGTGGGGCTGAGAGACTTCCAAGAAGTGTGACTAGCCCAAGGTCACCCAGCAGCTGCATGTGGAGGAGCAGAGACGCGAACCCGGTTCTCCAGATTACGAGTCTACCGCTCTTAACCACTACACCACACTGGCGCAAATAAAAATAAGATTATTTGCGTGGATCAGCTGAGAAGGGGAGAAATATGCGCCAAGGGTGTTTTTGTGTGTGAGCCTTGCTGGCAGGAATTAGGAGTCCCAAAAGAAATCTCCCATCCCCGGTCTAGAGAAACGAACAGTAGCTACCTTTCTATTGCAAACGGCAAGTTCTTATTCCCCGGAACTAAACAAATGGTGTCTCCTTCTTTCAAACTAGGCTCTTGGATGGTGGAGAGTCTTCCACGGCTTCATCTCCAGGTATTCATGAGGCTGAGCTTTCCAGTTGAGACAGTTTTAAATTTTGCTCCGTCCTTTTCTCTCAAGGGTGTTAGAGATTGCTTCTGCCTGCGATGGGCTGACTTTCAAATCCGCCCAGGGAAGCCACAAACAGCTGCCGCGATGCAAAGCCAACCAATTTTTAGATTAGTTTCAGCCACCCTTAACCCCTGGACCATCAAATTCATTTGTTCCCTGATCTTATCTCTCTCTCTCTCTCAAGATGTCCGGTACTGCCTGATTCCTCCACTGGGGTTTCGTAATGGTAAGGATTTTCCCTGTGAGGTAGGAATCTGAAATTTGAATAACACAAATTTGGAGGGAGGCTGGGAATCCTCCCCTGTTTTGAATTTTGTTCTGAGCAGAATAACAACTGAGTGACTGAAAGTTTGCCTCTTGGTTGTGGTCAGTTTTTACGAGCTCCAAAAACGTCCGTTCCCCCCCCCATATGTAATTATTTATATATATTATTTAATCTTATTATTCCAGACATTCTAGACAATAAAGTGGCTCACATCAGTCTTATTGTGTTTTTAATATTTTGTTGGGAGCCGCCCAGAGTGGCTGGGGCAACCCAGTCAGATGGGCAGCATATAAATTCTAAATTAATAACAATAATAATTATTATCAGTATCTTTATTATATGGTGGACCAGCATTTTAAGGCCAGAAAAAAGCAGCGAGCTACAAGCATTTACATCCAGTTCAGGCCAGGCTGACCTTCAACTTGATCCTAGGATGGTGGGGCTCATAGCATTAAGGCCCCCAGAAGATCTGCGCCCCCCATACCTCTGTGTCTCCGGCTTCCAGCAGAAGCCCACCCCACAATTCTCATGTCCACAGCCCCCCTTGGCCTATTGCTCTCCATCCTAGGATGATGTGGTATCCAGGCAGGTGAGGAGGGAAAAGGCCCAGTCACTTGTCTCTATGGCAACAGAGCGACCTCTTTGGATGTGGTACATGGGAGACAAAGCCATTACATTAACAAGGGAACAGGTCTGGCTGGTTCAGCAACCTCATCTGCTAGTTTCTAAAAACACAAAGGATGCAGGATTACAGGCCTGGAAGGAATGAGAACTCAGCTGGTTAGAGCATGGTGCTGATAACACCAAGGTTGCAGGTTCAATCCCCGGATGGGACAGTTCCATATTCCTGCATTGCAGGAGGTTGGAACAGATTCTATGATACTATGACCTGTGGATATCAGCCAGACTGACTCTCACAAACCTTAACATGGGATAATAAGAAGGACTGGTCTGAGAGCCTGCATTGGAGAATCGATTCATTTTGAGCTGGAGACCGGCGTCACAAAATGTGGAGCGGTGAGAGTTTTGAAGGATAGATGCCTTTGAGTTTGTCTGTTGGTTTGGGAAGTGAGAGGTATGTAGATTCAACGTTTCTGCCTCATCCCATAGACACAGTTATGAGACTCAGAGCTAACTAAGGGATGCGGGTGGCGCTGTGGTCTAAACCACTGAGCCTCTTGGGCTTGCAGATCAGAAGGTCGGTGGTTTGAATCCCCGCGACGGAGTGAGCTCCCGTTGTCCTGTCCCAGCTCCTGCCAACCTAGCAGTTCGAAAGCACACCAGTGCAAGTAGATAAATAGGTACCGCTGGGGCGGGAAGGTAAACGGCGTTTACCTTTCAAATCCCTTTGATTTGAAGGGATATCAACAATCTGGGATAGCAGCGGGAAACGGCATTGGAATAAGGGAGTTTTCCGCAAAAAAAGGGAGGGTTGACAGCTATGCCACATGACCCGGAAAAGCTGTCTGCGGATAAACGCCGGCTCCCTCGGCCAATAAAGTGAGATGAGCGCCGCAACCCCAGAGTCGGACATGACTGGACCTTATGGTCAGGGGTCCTTTACCTTCACCTTTATCATGTCTCATATCTTCTCTTCTCCAAACACACCCAAATCCCCCAGCCATACCTTATAAAGTTCCCAGGCCTTTAATCTTCTCGGTGTCCCTCCTCTGCATATGTCCCCATATCTTAGGCTTGCTTAGGTAGATGGCTGTGATTCTTAATTTTGTCTGTGCAATTTCTTCACTCTTGCTGCCAGCTAGACCTTCAAAGGAAAGAAATTCCTTGTGAGTAACAGAAAAATAATGCAAGCGTTTTGTTCCCTCGCATCTACATCACTGCTTCATTAGGAGCTACAGCAGGAGAACAGATGGGGGGAGGGCCGTGTTAATAAATCGTCGTGTAATATTTCTTTTCATGCCGCATACGTACGATTAACTGATGTTGTCGGCTCCCTGATTAACTTTGTTTATTTCTTAATTAGGTTGAGCGTTGCCTGTCTCGTGGTTAAGAAATAATTGTTTGATTAATGCCTCCGCATTTGCATTTTCATTAAGATCCCAAAATAAGTTCCGCAGCAATTAGCTGCGATGTTGTGCACAGATTTGAGGAGACCAGAATTTCAATTTTGAAGCCCATTAAGTAATAACTGTTATATTGATTGGTGATAATGGGGCATAGGCACTAAATACATATTAGGAGGGTCTGAAAGGATTTGTGACCCGGGTTGCCACAGGAGTGACTTATCCTGGGTCAGTATTTCTCCCTTGAGTCCAGTTACTACTGACTACTCTGATTGGCATCAACTCTCACAGAATCATAGAGTTGGAAGGGACCCCTGAGGGTCATTTAGCCTAACCCCCTGCAATGCAGGTACAGTGGTACCTTGGTTCTCAAACGCCTTGGTACTCAAACGTCTTGGTTCCCAAACGCTGAAAACCCAGAAGTCAGTGTTCCGGTTTTTGAACGTTTTTTGGAAGCCGGACATCCAACGCGGCTGTCGGCTATTGTTCCTGGGGTGCCTGCACCAATCAGAAGCTGCAACGGCACCAAGTAGCCTCGCCACCCTGCGCTCCAGAGGCTGCGTGCGAACGGGTGAGCGAAAGAGCGAGCGCGTAGACGGCAGGCAGGCTGTCTGTCTGGTTGGGCGTGAGGGTCTGGCTGCACAAGGCATGCAAGCTCCGCCCCCAGTCGGTCTCAGACTCCTTATTGGCAGCTGAGCAACGCAGCTGAGGAGCCTCCCTGGCCGGCAGGGAGGGAGAGGAGCTGCTTCCTTTGAAATCCGGGAAATTTAAGGGATATCAACAATCCAGGATAGCAGTGGGAAACGGCATTGGAATAAGGGAGTTTCCCGCAAAAAAAGGGAGGGTTGACAGCTATGCCCCTTCCTCCTCTAGGCAGGGCGGGGAGAAGCCAGGAGGAGGGAGGGAGGAGGCGCCACTGCGGTGTGTGAGGGAGGGGGGAATGGAATGGCACGGGGGGGGGGAATGGCACAGTCCGAACGAACAGAATCCTCACGCCGATCCACGGACAGTCCGTGGGCTGGATCTTGAAGGCTATTGGGCCTGATCTGGCCCACGGGCCTTTGTTTGCCGACCCCTGTCTTATTCTATATGTTAGTCCGCAAGCTGCACATATTCCATCAGTTTAAGTTACCGTTCTTCTTTAGTTGGGACCTCGCTCGTTTTCCATTTTTTGGCTAACAAAACATGGGCCACAGTGCTGGCATACATAAATAACCTTTTTTGACACCTGGGAATTTCCATCTGAATTAGCCCCAACAAAAAGGACTCTGTTGGGTTTTTTTTGGGGGGGTGTGCTTTTAAACATTTTCCCCCAATTCATTTTAAATTATTTCCCAATGCTCTTTTACCCTTTTACAGGTCCACCACATATGAAAGAACGTACCCTCGACCTGATGTTCCGTACTAAAACCCACAACTCTTAACACAAAACTCTATTGCTTTGCACCCATAAGGTCTAGAAACTTGAAAAAGAACACCCCCAAACCCCAAAATGACAAACCAATATTCTATGAAATTCTGTACTCGACGTGGTATTTTGTGCTAGCATGGAATTATGGGGTGTATGCAGCCCTGTTCCAGGGTATTCCCATGTATTCAGGGTTGAGTTTTCCCCACACAGCCAGTACAGTGGTACCTCGGGTTAAGAACTTAATTCGTGCTGGAGGTCCGTTCTTAACCTGAAACTGTTCTTAACCTGAGGTACCACTTTAGCTAATGGGGCCTCCCGCTGCCGCGGTGCGATTTCTGTTCTCATCCTGAGGTAAAGTCCTTAACCTGAGGTACCACTTTAGCTAATGGGGCCTCCCGCTGTCGCGGTGCGGTTTCTGTTCTCATCCTGAGGTAAAGTCCTTAACCTGAGGTACTATTTCTGGGTTAGCGGAGTCTGTAACCTGAAGCGTTTGTAACCCAAGGTACCACTGTATTCCCTCTCTTTTAAAAAAGACAACCACACCCTTGGTTGGAGATATGAGGAACTCAGACTTGACTTCTTTCTCCACCTTTTTAACTATCTGCCAGTGTGGACTCATTTGGCTCCTGCAATGGTGCACTTTTTAAAAACAAATCAATAGCTTGCTTAAGGAAATGGTAGACAAAGGCAGCAAGGCTGGAGGAGAGAGAGAGATTTACGACCTGGGTGAGAGGTACGTTTTTATTAATCCCAAGAGCTTCCAATTGCTCCTTTCCAGTTCCCAGGCGCTTGATCAATATAAGATTACTAGCTGCTGCTTTTGCATGGGGCGGGGAGGCGAGGGAGAAATGATGGGCAGCTGACGTCTTCCACATTGTTTATGGATCAGCACAGGAGACCTCTGGTCCATCAAGCTCAATATTGTTGAAATAAACAGAAATCTGCTCTTATTCCCTTATGGGGTACACAAGAGCCTTCCCAGGTTCTCCATCGGTAGGAGTAAATTTACAGAGGCCAACCAGAGAAAAATTGAGAAGCAAAATCTTTATTATATCTGTTGCAACAGGGCCCTCACTCCCAAAATGGAGGAGGGAGGAGGAACCCAGAACAATGGTGTGCCAGCTCCTATATAGACTTTTGAAATCCCCCCCTCCTGCTCAAGACCACCCCCTATACATCATACATACATCACAAAAAGGGGTTTAACCCAGGACCCCCTCCCAAATACATCACAGTTACATCATGAAAGGGGAGGTCTGGTAGCAATAATCTGAGCATCCTTGACCCTCCCCATGCCTCCTCTTGCCCTCCACCCAAAAACCCATCAAGTAAAACAAAAGAGATATTTACATTTCCCTGTTTCCCAGCCAAGTTAATCACACCCTTTTGTCTTGCCAATCGGAAGGTCGGAGGTTCGAATCCCCGCAACGGGGTGAGCTCCCGTTGCTCGGTCCCGGCTCCTGCCAACCTAGCAGTTCGAAAGCACGCCAGCGCAACTAGATAAATAGGTACCGCTACTGCAGGAAGGTAAACGCCGTTTCCATGCACTCTGGTTTCCATCATGGTGTCCCATTGCGCCAGAAGCGGTTCAGTCCTGCTGGCCACACCACCTGGAAAGCTGTCTGTGGACCAACCCTTGGCCTGAAAGTGTGATGAGCGCCACAACACCATAGTCACCTTTGGCTGGACTTAACTGTCCAGCGGTCTTTACCTTTTTTAAGAGGTGCCACCTGGCCACACACGGGACGTGGGTGCATAGCTGTCAACCCTCCCTTTTTTTGCGGGAAACTCCCTTATTCCAATGCCGTTTCCCACTGCTATCCTGGATTGTTGATATCCCTTAAATTTCCCGGCTTTCAAAGGAAGCAGCTCCTCTCCCTCCCTGCCGGCCAGGGAGGCTCCTCAGCTGCGTTGCTCAGCTGCCAATAAGGACTCTGAGACCGACTGGGGGCGGAGCTTGCATGCCTTGTGCAGCCAGACCCTCACGCCCAACCAGACAGCCGGCCTGCCTGCCATCTATGCGCTCCCTCTTTCGCTCACCCGTTGGCGCGCAGACTCTGAAGCGCAGGATGGCGAGGCTACTTGGTGCCATTTCACCGCCCTTGCGGCATCCCTTATTTTCAAATCCAAAAGCTTTGGGAAATCCCTTATTTTCAAATCCGAAAGTTGACAGCTATGCGCGGGTGGCGCTGTGGTTTAAACCACAGAGGCTAGGGCTTGCCAATCAGAAGGTCGGCGGTTCGAATCCCCGTGACAGGGTGATCTCCTGTTGCTCTGCCCCAGCTCCTGCCAACCTAGCAGTTTGAAAGCACATAAAAGTGCAAGTAGATAAATAGGTACGCTGCAGTGGGAAGGTAAACGACGTTTCCGTGCGCTGCTCTGGTTCGCCAGAAGCGGCTTAGTCATGCTGGCCACATGACCTGGAAGCTGTACGCCAGCTCCCTCGGCCAGTAAAGCGAGATGAGCGCCACAACCCCAGAGTCGTCCGCGACTGGACCTAATGGTCAGGGGTCCCTTTACCCTTTAGCTTTTACCTGGCCACAGCTGCCCCATCGTTCAGATGCCAGGGTTTTGCTTAACGCTGAGTTTTGAGCCTGCTCGAGAAATACTGAACCCTTCGCCCCCACCTCTTCCCTCAGGGACTGTCTGTCCGGACTCCTAATCGATTACCCGCTGATCTGTCGCTGCTCCAGCGGCTGGACCCACAAGAATCAATTAATTTGTTTCTGTCAAAGTGGAGTGTTGCTGCAGTTGACCTGCCGCGGCTCTCCTTCGCCGCCTCTCCCTCCCCTTCCTTGTGCAATGGAGCACCAGCTTTACTCAGCTCCTGTCTGATCGATAGGGGCCTCATCGATAATGCCTCGGAATAACCTACAGCTACCATTGGGCGCCATTTAATAAGGCAATCGCTCATCACAGCTCATCGGGCCAGTTTTATTGGGCAGGTAAGATCATATTTCAGAGGCAGCCCATTACTAGCAGTACATAATTCTGGTCTATTATTACTTTTTGAGGGGGAGGCAGCCGGCGTTGCCTCCCCAGCAAGCCAGAAGGAATGAATCAGCAGCTCTGAACGCCTGCAAAAAAGGAGCAGCAGCAAAAATGAGGTTCCTGGAGTTGGGACTGGCAGGGAAAAACAACCCCAATCTCCAGGGCCAAAGCAAAGTCTGTGAATATTCAAAACCTAAAGAAGAGAAGACTGAGAGGTGATAGAAAATCCACCTTCAAATATCTGCTTGTTTTCCAGGGATGTCCCTGATTTAGAGAAGCAATCCCAATTTCTGATTTGAACCCAGAATGTCCCACTTTTCCTTAGGTCAGTGATGGCTAACCTTGACACTCCAGATGTTTTGGAACTACAACTCCCATCATCCCTAGCTAACAGGACCAGTGGTCAGGGATGATGGGAGTTGTAGTCCCAAAACATCTGGAGTGTCAAGGTTAGCCATCACTGCCTTAGGATGTCCCTATTTTCCTTGGATAAATGTTGGAGGGTATGGAGTTATCCGACTCCTGAGCCGTCTGAAGGCAATCCTGTATAGGGAAGTTTAAAAAAAACCCAACAGTTTCATGTTTTATTATTCTTTTATATATGTTGGAAGCTGCCCAGAGTGGCTGGTCCAACCCATTAAGATGTGTGCAGTATAAATAGTAAAATTATCATCATGCAATGGGACATCCCTATTTTCATCGGAGAAAAGTTGAAGGGTATGGGGCTGGACCCGAATCAGTGGGTTCAAATGACAAGAAATGAGATGCCGATTAAACACTAGGAAGAGCTTTCTTGCAGTAAGAGTTGTTCAACAGAGGAATGGATTCCCCTGGAAGGTGATGGACTCTCCTTCACTGGAGATCAGAGGTTGGATGGCCACCTGTCAGGGTTTCTTTAGGTAAGATTCCTGCATTGTAGGGGGTTGGGCTAGATGACCTTTGGGGGACCCTTCCAGCTCCATGATTCACAATTTGATTTGATGAAACCTGAAGATCCACCGAGTGCAGCCCAAAGTAGCCAACCAAACGCCACTGGAAAGCCCACAAGGAAGGGAGCAAAGGCAAGAGCCTTCTGTTATCTAGCCCCAGCGCCTGGGAATTAGGGATAGACTACCATTGAACATGGAGGTTTCCCCTGGAAATCAGGTCTAAGAGCTCTTGACAGGACTATCCCTCTCCTTCTGCATATATGGCCTGCTGAATCAGACTCCTGCACCCCCATAATTATATTGCATTACGGAGCTATTTCAAAATGATAGATAATTTGCCACCAAAGGAAACCTTTAGAATCGGGTCCGCTTAGAAGTTATTTGAAAGGGACTTTCTGAGATCTGGAACCTGCCTTTTAAGCGCTTCTCTCGCATCTTAGCCACACGCACGAGATCTCACAGGAAGCTTCTTATTTACTTATTTAAATTTGTTTACCGCCCTCCACCCGTAGATCTCAGGGCGGTTCAAAAGATAAACAGAACATCTGTCTGACCCCTGTAGGCGATGTTTCGGCAGGGGTGGGTGGTTGGGGGTCGAGGGGGCAGTGGGTGTGTGCGAGGCACAGAGCTACAACTTCCAACATGGTTAACAGTTAATCTCTCCTCCTAGGGAAATCTGGGAATTGTAGCTCTGGGAAAGGAATAAAGGGCCTTCTAACTACTCTCAGTTCCCTTAAACTACAGCTCCCAGGATTTTGGGGGGGAAGCCACAACATTTTAAAGTGTTTTAATGCTGCTGTAAATGTATGCCAAACTGGAAGGCAGGTAAAAGTTTCTGTTAAAGTTTGATTTAAAACAAAAACAACAAAGGAAAAATCTGTAACTTTTTCGCTTTCTGCCAGAAGTGGATGAAATTTGCAGGCCTGGCCACTGCTTATTGGAGGAGGGATGACGTACCCCAGGTTTCAGAATGAGCGGGGATCCTCTGGAAGGATGGGAGATAACTTGACATGAATCAACAGTGTGATGCAGCAGCTTAAAAAGCCAATGCAATTCTGGGCTGCATCAATAGGAGTATAGCATCTAGATCAAGGGAAGTAATAGTACCACTGTATTCCGCTCTGGTCAGACCTCACCTGGAATACTGTGTCCAGTTCTGGGCACCACAGTTGAAGAAGGATACTGACAAGCTGGAACCAGAGGAGGGCAACCAAAATGGTCAAAGGTCTGGAAACGATGCCTTATGAGGAACGGCTTAGGGAGCTGGGTATGTTTAGCCTGGAGAAGAGAAGGTTAAGGGGTGATATGATAGCCATGTTGAAATATATAAGAGGATGTCATATAGAGGAAGGAGAAAAGTTGTTTTCTGCTGCTCCTGAGAAGAGGACCCGGAGCAATGGATTCAAACTACAAGAAAGAAGATTCCACCTAAACATTAGGAAGAATTTCTTGACAGTAAGAGCTGTTCATCAGTGGAATTTGCTGCCAAGGAGTGTGGTGGAGTCTCCTTCTTTGGAGGTCTTTAAGCAGAAGCTTGACAGCCACCTGTCAGGAATGCTTTGATGGTGTTTCCTGCTTGGCAGGGGGTTGGACTGGATGGCCCTTGTGGTCTCTTCCAACACTATGATTCTATGATTCTATAACGTAGCACCCAGTCAGGACCCTGTTCCTTCTCCTTCTAATGGGTCATTCTAGCATTTCTTCAGGTCCCTAACCTGGGAGTGTTATCTCAACTGCTTTCCTTTCTCTACCCCAACCATTCCCTCCTTTGCCGCTCTCAACTGGCAAGCATCTCTTGCATTTGCTTCCTTGTCTCTTGTGATGCAGCTGAAATTCTTGGACACTCCCTGCTTCTCCGGCGCATCGACGGTTGTAGTGGAGGGATGATCTTTCCTGGCAACGGTGGCTCAGGGCTTAATTAATTAATGTTTGCTAAGGAGTCCAGGAGGTCCCAGGGTGACACTTTGCAAAAGGGCTAACGGCGAGAGCATTACCAGGCTGCGTAATCTGCACAGAGACAGGTGTCTCCGCAGATCCGATTAAAGGCGTATCCCATTTGCAGAGGGGCCGCTCAATTAAAGTCTGATGAGATGGGAAGGCTGGGCATCTGGGGTGTGTGTGCGTGCAAAGCCTCTCTCCCAGCCAGCACAACCTTGGCCAATGCCTTCAGCATACATTCTAAGCGCTACGATGCCACTCGAAACAGCCATGGCTCTCCCCAAAGAATTCTGGGAGATGTAGAAACATCATAACCAGACACTGGAGAGACCTGTCAGGAGTAAGCATGGACCAATGAGAGCCAGTGTGGTGTAATGGTTAAGAGTGGTAGACTCGTAATCTGGTGAACCGGGTTCGCGTCTCCGCTCCTCCACATGCAGCTGCTGGGTGACCTTGGGCTAGTCACACTTCTCTGAAGTCTCTCAGCCCCACTTAACTCTCTATGTAGCAACGTCAAACATCCTACGGAACGGCAGGCTTTCAGTATGGAACACCTGGCTGGTCAGAATAACGGGCATATTAGGAACACAGTATTCAGGAAGCCAATGAATAGCAGTTGCAGTGGGAGACTTAAGATGATGGAAGAGAAGAACATCAATTTTGAACTGGTTCTGGGAGCTGCCCTCACCCTGGCTCTGGGCATCATCAGCCATTGTGGATGCCAGGCTGATGCTAATGGGCAGTCCCTACACAGCACAGAATTCTGAGGGTTGTTTTAATAACACAGTGAGATGGAAACCAGAGAGTGGCACTCATTATCTGATGCTTTCCCTTCTTGGAAAGTGATGCTGGCTCACCAGTGTGGTGTAGTGGTTAAGAGTGGTAGACTCGTAATCTGGTGAACCGGGTTTGCGTCTCCGCTCCTCCACATGCAGCTGCTGGGTGACCTTGGGCTAGTCACACTTCTTTGAAATCTCTCAGCCCCACTCACCTCACAGAGTGTTTGTTGTGGGGGAGTTACAGGTAGGTAGCCGTGTTGGTCTGTCATAGTCAAAACAAAATAAAAAATAAAAAATTCCTTCCAGTAGCACCTTAGAGACCACCTTAGTTGGTTTCTAAGGTGCTACTGGAAGGAATTTTTATTATTATTTTGTTGTGGGGGGAGGAAGGGAAAGGAGAATGTTAGCTGCTTTGAGACTCCTTCGGGGAGTGATAAAGCGGGATATCAAATCCAAACTCTTCTTCTTCTTCTTCTTCTTCTTCTTCTTCTTCTTCTTCTTCTTCTTCTTCTTCTTCTTCTTCTTCCTCAATGGTACCAAATAGTATGGGAAACAACCTTACTAGAAAAATTAACCAATAAGCTGGAACTGACACGGGGACAAATAGAAAAAGACGCCTTCACCCCGGTATGGCTCCCCTTTCTCACACACACAGCCCAACAAGACAATGACAAAAATCCACCGACAGCATACAAATCAATATGGCTAACCTGATCCAAAACACCCACCCACCCCACTCACACATGAAAACAAAGACCACCACAGCCAACCACAAATGAACAACCACACCCTACGCCAACCCCAACCTCTCTCACCACCAAAGGAACACAAGCGAGCAACAGAGAACCTGCATAAGCAACGCTGACACCAAACCCTACATATATTAAGTAAAATAGAAACATCGTCACCCGATCTCACCCCCACCATCCACCTCTTTCCTCCTTTTCTTCCTAATGTCTCAACAAATGAAACTGATTTGTAAAAATGTTACATGGGGGGGGGGGGGGAAATACGAGAGAGAGACATTGCACATACCTTTGTAAATCAAGAAAATCTTTAATAAAAATACATTTTAAAAAAGGGTGCTGAGAGTTTTTAGGGGGCACCTTTTTCGTGGCATGGAAATAAAAATGATAAGGAAAGCTCCCTGCTCGACATTTTTGCATGCCAGGCTACTGTTTAAGGAAGAAGTGAAAAGCACAGGAGCGGAGGCTGTTTTGAAAGCTGGCAATCCTAGTGGAAAGTTGGAGTGGGGTGAGCCCCTTCCACAACTCAGATCAAAGTGTGGGGGTGGAAAGGGGGAGAGGCCTATTTTCGCATGATGTTTTCTCCTCCTCCCCCAACTTTCTGTTGCCCCCAAGTCCAGCCCCCCACCTTCAATCCAAAGAGAAATCAGATCACTGGAAATGCCAACAGTACGGTTTTAGTTTTTAAACACTAAAAGTGTTACGTACTTAGAAGGAACTATCCACCTCCCAGAATAACAATGTCTATTTTGAAAAAAAAGCTGACATTTCGCATCACCAAAAAGGCTCAGAGACTTCAAAAGGAAACCTATTTTAATACATTCCAGCTCATTAGCAACGGAGAATGGGAACGCAGCGAGCCAGCTATTTAAATTTTAGATGATGCCCTTTCTGGCTTAATATATTTTCGTGCATTCTCTCGTACGCTGTTCCACTCATCTTTCACTCCTTGTAAGACCCTTTTCAGGAGAGGCTCTGTGAAACAACGTGGGGCAGAGAGGGAGGACATCCCAACAGGCTCCAACCCCCGCTTGCCCCACACATGTCTCTCTGTTTCCCTGCCCCCCTCCAGCTGTCAGGGGGAGATCTTGATTCCCAAGAGGGCGAGACTGCTTTAAATAATAATATAAAAAATTCTTAAGAAAGACTGTGTGTACAGATTTGCAAGCCTCCCTCTAGCAGGAGCTGGCTGCAAATGATAACATAGACACCCTGGTGGGTGGGTGGGTATCTGCCTTTCTCCTCTCCCCTCTCCCAATTAACCTCTATCTCCAGCTCCCACCAGCTCCCCTCTCCCAATTAACCTCCATCTCCATCTCCCACCAATTAACCCCATCTCCAGAGGCTGCTCCTAGGTCTCAGGTTTGGGCTGTGAAACCTCAGGGCCTGGGATGATCCTGACCTAGCAATCCTAATAACAGTTAATCTATAACCTGGATGGGGAAACAGTGGCCCACTGGGTGTTCGTAGAATTGTAGAGTTGGGAGGGACACAGAAGGTCAATAAATCCAATCCCCTGCCATACAGGAATTGGGAATCTTGGATTGCAACTCCATTGTCCTTGGCCAATGGCCACACTAGCTGAGCCTGATGGGTGTTGTTCCTACAAAATCTGGAGGCTTCCCACCACTGGGCTATAATATTGACATTCAGACGCCCACCCAGTTGGCTGACTTCTTTTTCCAAACTCCTGGTGATTCAAGGCTCCCACCCCTTTGCAATGTAGTGAATGTGCCAGTGTTATAACCCCAGTGTGTAAAAACAGGCTTTGGAGATTGTAACTGGCACCAGCCATGAGGACTAGCTCCTTGCCTCCTGAAAACACACAGTCAGAGAAGCTGAGATTCTCAGGGTGCTGAATTTGATATGCCAAGGATAATATTCTGCATATTTTCTGAGCTTGTAGGATCCATGGATTCCTGGATCAGCATTACCTTTTATCACCTCCTCTGTGTTATTGTGAACCAAGGGCAGCAGATCCAGGTGTGTGGCAAAAGGAGAAAATGTATCACCGAGAAAACAGGCTGGGCAGCAAAATAATGATGGTTAGCAAGTGTTGTTTAAGCATGAAAGTCCAGAAACAGCTCAGGTGGCTTTTGTTTCTCTGCTCTACAGGAGTCACTTTTGCGGAAACTCACTTTTGACCAAAAGGCACAAAAAGTATATATATAAACAAACTATTGCCCCCCCATCCCAACCTTCACTCTTTCTTTTTATTTCTTAGAAGCTTTAAAAAAAACAAAAAACAAAACCAAACACCTAACTGGATGACATAACAGAGATCTATGATTTGGTTGTGGGTTTTTTTCTTTTTGCATATTTACATTTAAACGGATAGCAATGGACTGTGTTTGTTTGTATGTGACCCGGCGCAGATGGAATTCAATTCAGTTCACGTTTAAATGCAAACCGACCTAATCTGCACTTTCCAAAACAAAATGTAACGCAAAACACAACCAATCTTCAAAATCAACACTTCTCTGAATTTTGCACAGTTCTCCTGTCAAATAATATTGCATGCAGGCAACAACTCCCCATTCACGCAGGGGATACGTTCTGAGGCAGCGTGCGTATATGTGAAATAGCGTATATTTGAAACACAATTGAAAAAGCTTGCAAACACCCCGTTCTGCCCCTGCCCCTCATTCCGCCCCTTTTAATGAATTTTTCAAGTCACTTTTGGGTTCGGCGTGATGCGCTCATGTGCAGTCGCACACCTATCAGATGCACAACTCAGATACAGTTGGCAACCATTTTAGGCAGATCCGATTGATGCACAATCACCAATGTGCGGGTCCATAGGAGCCAACTTTGAAGGGTCTTGACTCTCGGATAAAATATTTGAAGATGGGTTTTGCCATTCAAATGGTGCGCATGCACCGTGTCATGTGATCAATTATGTGGGGCAGGGTTTTCCTGGGCATCCCAATATTTTATTCAAGTTGGGACCCCGGCGTGGGTCTTTTTGGATCCGGAAGAAGGCAGAACGGGGCATAATAGGTCAGGGCATGATTATACATGCTCTCCAACAGGTGTCGGGGCCAGGGACAGAACCTCCAAGCGAAATGGTCGCCACCTGTACTCAGGTGTTCATAAAATGCATGTATTGGTGAAAATATTTTAAAATTCACTACATCATGGGAAATTCCTTTGCAAAAATGCATATTAAATAAAATGGCATAAGAACGAGTGCTTTAGGAGAAAGTTGCTGATTTTCATCAGGGCTTTAAAAAAATCGCAGACTGACGCAGAACTATGGAGATTCAAACTTAAGATTGGAAATATGAGAAACTGAGGAAAGAGCAAAATGACAGATCTGCCCACCCCATGGCAGGGGCAGTTAACATTTCCCACACTGCCACTTTCCAAATGAAGACCCCTTGTCCCTTGTATACAAGGTTGTGACCAGAATGTAGGGTGAATCACCCCTGTATGCGATAACGGGAGCTGCTGGATTTGCGAAGACACATGGGAGGCTTTCGTCCGTGTCTCAGCTAACATATGTGCACGTGTCTCGGCATTTGTTGACAGGCCTACGTTCATGCGGTAGCATTTAGTAACTGTGCGGTGCGTTGTGATTGAAAATGGAGCAGAGGGTCAATATGAAATTCTGTTTCAAATTGGGCAAATCGGCATTGGAATCCCATGAAGCGCCCACAGTTGTGCACGGAGATGAAGCTGTAACTCGAAAGACGTTAAATAAATTGGAGCTCTTGTTATTAGTTATACTGAAAGGAAATACACACCAAGAGCTCTGGCCAGAAATTTCAATACTAGGAATAATTCCTACTCATGAGTTACAGTTAAATAAAAGTATATATTCTGGTAATTTTATTAGGAACTAGCTGACCCGGCCACTCGTTGCTGTGGTTTTTGAAATGTTTTTGTAATGCTTAGGTGTAATGTTGAGGTTAGGTTAGGTTAGGTTTTGTTGTTTGTATCATAAGACTTGACGGTAGACTACATTTTTTGTTTTACCATTGTTTGTGTAGATATGTAAGTTTTGTGGATTTCCAACTCTACAGCATGCAACATACAATTGTCCATGAGAGAAGCAATCAGCAAACGCTGGCTCCCTCAGCCTATAGAGCGAGATGAGTGCAGCAACCCCAGAGTTGTCCGCAACTGGACCTAACGGTTAGGGGTCCCTTTACCTTTACCAAAGTTAGCAAAAATGTATAGAACAAGCACAAATACCTGCTGGAGATGTAAAGAAAAAGAAGGTACCTTTTATCATATGTGGTGGATATGTAAGGTAACAAAAACTTTCTGGGAGATGATACATAATGAAATGAAAAAAAAGTTTAAAATAATGTTTGTTAAAAAACCCAGAAGCATTTTAATTAGGAATTATAGGTATCGAGATTCCAAAGGACCAGAAAATACTTTTCATGTATCCGACAACAGCCACACGGATGTTATTAGCCCAGAGATGGAAAGCAGAAACAATCCCGACCAAGGAAGAATGGCAAACCAAGTTGATGGACTACGCTGAAAGGGCAAAATTAACGGGAAAGCTCAGGAAACAAGAGGACAAGAACTTTTAAAAAGAATGGGAAAAAATATAATTTATTTAGGAGACCATTGTAAGCAGATGAAAACATTAGCAGGATTTTAATCTCACTTGTAAGGTAACAAAGACTATGGACAATTTAGACAGATGAAAAATGTGGATAACAGATTGATATGCAGTTGTAACTATTGTCATTAGGACCCATAGAGGGGATGGGGGAAGTCTTGAGATTCAGAGTGATCTCTTTATATGGATTTTTAATTGCTTTTGTTATAAGTTTACGTTTCCGAGCACAATTCAAAGTTTTGGTGCTGACCTTTAAAGCCCTAAACGGCCTCGGTCCTGTATACCTGAAGGAGCATCTCCACCTCCATCGTTCAGCCCGAACACTGAGATCCAGCGCCGATGGCCGTCTGGTGGTTCCCTCACTGCAAGAAGCAAAGCTACAGGGAACCAGGCAGAGGGCCTTCTCGGTAGTGGTGCCCGCCCTGTGGAACGCCCTCCCACCAGATGTCAAAGAGAAAAACAACTACCAGACTTTTAGAAGTCATCTGAAGGCAGCCCTGTTTAGGGAGGCTTTTAATGTTTAATAAAGTGTTGCATTTTAATATTCTGTTGGAAGCCGCCCAGAGTGGCTGGGGAAACCCAGCCAGATGGGCGGGGTATAAATAATAAATTATTATTATTATTATTATTTAAAAATCAAATAAAAATGACCATCACCAAAACAAAGCCTAGATATCTTCTTTTGCACACCACCTTCCCATCTTAACCTTGGCACCTCCCTTTTTCTCTGATCCTCAAAATTTAGACTGTAGCCTCCTAAGGGCAGAGACTTGCCTCGAGAAGAAAAAAACCAAACAAAACCCCAATGTCACCTATGGTTACCTTGACACACAAACAAGAAAGTCTATTCTGTCTGCCTCCATAAAGCCTCCTCCTTTGCTCCAATTTAACCTGCTGTTTAGGCTCGGCACACTTGAGCCAGCGGAGATAACGGGGTCTCCTCTTTTGCAATCCGAGCCTGTCTGTGGGTATCAGGAGCCGCTCGGCATGAATGACGCCAGTGAGGAATGTTATCTGCCCGTTGCATGGAGCCAGCCAGCCGCTGCCTGCAAGCGAGCGCACGAAAGATGGCAGTTAAGGAGTTAAGCAGTAGGCAGTGCTAGAGGCCTGCAAATAGAACACAGCTCTGGCAAAGACAGCGGCAGCAGCAGCAGCAGCAAGAGAAGGAGGGAGGGAAGGAGGGAGGGAGAAGAAATGAGAGAGGCTGCCAGATAGAGATGTTAAGTAAGGGAGCCCAGCAAATCACCTCGCAGCAGTTGAGAGCTGCATCCGAGGGCTGGAAGCCTCCCCAGAGGCAGGAGGGCATCCCAACCTTCCTTTCCTGGGCTGGTGAGCCAGCGGCGGTGATGAAGACCCTCTTTTCTGGCAAGGATGGATCTCTGGGTGCGGAGCAGCTGAGAGGAGCCAGTGTGCAGCTCCGGGGAACTCTGCAGTGACTGGTCTTTTCAGCGTGACCATCTTCCCAGAAGCTAATCTGGCAGCAGGGTTGCTGTCTCCGGCGCTCTGGCCAAATGCATCCGCTCGACCGAGAAGGTGTCCCTGTGATCCGGGTGTAGAAGGCAAAAGAAGAGGAGACCCTGGGCCGGCAGAACTTGGATTGGAACGGCTCGGTGGTCTTAGCTTCTCCATGCTAGCTGTCAAGGGAGCCAGGTGCTGCTGCTGCTGCTGCCGCCTCCTCAGCAGAAAACCCAGAGTTGGCGAGAAGATGGATGTTCCTCCTCTGAGGACCCCATGAAGGCTTCGGTGTTCAGGTAAGATGGGCCAAGGAGGATGGACATCAGTGTGTTGCCAGCTGGGCAAAGACTCGGGGACCTTTGGCCCTTGGGAGGGGAAAAGGTTGACTCGTTGCGGGCCAGAGAGGCTTGATGGGCAAAAGTTTCGCTCTCTGGCTAGTTCTGATGGTTTGGAAGCTATCCTCGTTTCGCCTGCTCTTCTCCTTCCCCTGGCAAGCAAAAGGGCTTGTGACACTTCTCTCCCGGAGTCATTGGAGCTTCTGCAAGTCCCTCCGAAAGACCAAGATGGAAAAGGTGGGGGGGGGCAGGAGGCAGGTTGCCGTAAGGCTGTCAGGTGTCATTGCAAACCCACCATCCTCTCAAAGGCTTTTTAAACCTCAAGTGGGATGATGGGATCTTTGATGGGCAGCTGGAGTGACAGAGCATCCTTTTCTGGAAAAGGCAAAACCTTTTGCTCGGTGGTCATGCTGATTCCTGCTGCAAGGGGTTGGGGAAAAGGGTTCTGGCTCCAGGGGGGGGGAGGTCCATAGGATCAGTTTAGACTTTGTACTGATGGGGGTACGAGTCAGCCTTTCAGGTTAACTTTTGGGATTCTCTTGGCACTCCATTAAGGTCCATTAAGACAACATTTCTTGAATGTGCGGTGCTATGCTTGAGATGCACTTGAGACAACTTAACGAAGATGAATTGCCCTTTAATGACCTTATAAACAACTTCTTGGTCTCAGAATTGGGGTGGTGGTGGTGGTAAGAGGTACATCTCCACCCCCCCCCCCCGCATTGGAAGGCATGTTTATGGGTGTAACGGAGCTGTTTGTGATGTTGAGTGTGGAACAAACCAAAGATGGTCTAGAAGATACTCAGGACTGATTAACATGTGTGTTTCTGTGTGTGAAATAGGGATGGGTAGAGTACAGCTGAATTAATGGAAAATTAAACATTGGAAACATTTAAAAAAATAAATTAAGAGGCTGCGTTTGTTCTCGGAGAGATGTATCGAAGTTATATGGTGAGTGGGCGTGGCTGAAAAACCTGATCATCTTAAGATTTAGGACTGGGGATATTGGGGAATGAAGGTGGACCAGACCACATCTTGAGTGGGTTGTGGGCACAGAAGAACAACTGGTTTCACTGGAGCAGAGAGCTTGTCTTTTCTTGCAGTGCATTACAACAGTGAATTTTGCCCATAGCTGTGAAAAGGTGGTCACATGCCTGGCATCCTTGCACTTCTGCCTTAGCCCAGAGAGAGAGAGTCCCCCAGGCTACATTTTCTAGTGTGTGCGTGACCATTCTTTTGAGTATGTCCTTTGAGGGGGGGGGGAACCCTGCAAGAGGCCTCAGGAGGCCAAGAATGGGCTGCCTTTGTTGATGTGAGTGCGGCAAATCTTTGATTTATTTATTTTTTTGAGACCACCCAATTTCAACAAGCAGCAAGCAGGGGATGAGGGTGCACTGCAGAAAGGAAAGGAAATTGTAGGATGAGTAGCTCCTGTAAGCCAGCCATACTACATGATACAAGGTCACTTGTGTGTGCAAATGGAGGAATAGAGCAGGAATGGGTAGAGGGAAGGGACTGTGTGCATCAATAAATTCTGATCGGTCCTCAGTTTATAATGAGGTATATTGCCCCATCCTGCCATGCCTTCAGTGAATTAGCTTTCATTGTCTCCCATCCATAACCAGGCCACACCAAAGCTCCCTGTCTGTGTGCCCCAGTTATTAATGGGTGCACAATGTACCCCAATGGACAACAAGCCCTTTATTTCTTTCAAACCAACCCAAACCCGCAGGCCTTGGGTTCTTTTAAAGCAATGTAAATTCACCCAAAGCTGAGCTGATGCCCATCAGATTATTAGGATCTGATGCCGCCAATCAGATTGATTAAAGAACAATAAATCAAGTACTTCTTCATGCAGCGCTCAGTTGAACTATGGAACTCACTCCCACAGGAGGCAGCAATGGTTGTCAACTTGCTGTTGTTCAGTCGTTCAGTCGTGTCCAACTCTTTGTGACCCCATGGACCAGAGCACACCAGGCACTCCTGTCTTCCACTGCCTCCCGCAGTTTGGTCAGACTCATGTTGGTCGCTTAGAGAACACTGTCCAACCATCTCGTCCTCTGTCGTCCCCATCTCCTTGTGCCCTCCATCTTTCCCAACATCAGGGTCTTTTCCAGGGAGTCTTCTCTTCTCATGAGGTGGCCAAAGTACTGGAGCCTCAGCTTCAGGATTTGTCCTTCCAGTGAGCACTCCGGGCTGATTTCCTTCAGAATTGATAGGTTTGATCTTCTTGCAGTCCATGGGACTCTCAAGAGTCTCCTCCAGCACCATAATTCAAAAGCATCAATTCTTCGGCAATCAGCCTTCTTTATGGTCCAGCTCACACTTCCGTACATTACTACTGGGAAAACCATAGCTTTAACTATACGGACCTTTGTTGGCAAGGTGATGTCTTTGCTTTTTAAGATGCTGTCGTCAACTTGGATGGCTTTAAAAGAGGATCGGGCCAATTCATGGAGGAGGAGTGCCAGCTTGGTCCTGCAGCCACGAGTGCCCGGGGCCGTGGGTGCCATGCAGCATGCATGACCCTGGCATCGAAATTTGTGGGTGCCAGCAGGCCCCTTCATGGGGAATTGTGTGGGTGCTCGGGCACTCAAGGCCCCAGGGAGTTGGCACCTATTTGGAGGAGGGGGCTACCGTTGGCCACTGTGAGAATGGGGTGATGGACTGCGTGGGCCATTGGTCGGATCCAGCAGGTTCTTTCCAATGTTCATAAGGCAAACAGGGCTGCAGAGGAGCAAAATGGCAGGCCAGTTTCCCAGCAGCACGCCCATGACTTGTTTTTTGCAACACAGTGCAGAATTTGCGAAGCCCCTTCACCAGAAAGCAGGAGCATTTGGGAGCGACGGGGATGTTTCCCTCTGTGCTTCCATCACACATGCATGAAGGCGGTGAAGGTCCTGTGTGAGTGCCTGGAGGCGGTTGGAGGATGGATGGCGGCTAACAGATTGAGGTTGAATCCTGACAAGACAGAAGTATTGTCTTTGGGGGACAGGGGGTGGGTGGGTGTCCCTGGTCCTGAACGGGGTAACTGTGCCCCTGAAGGACCAGGTGCGCAGCCTGGGAGTCATTTTGGACTCAGCTGTCCAATGGAGGCGCAGGTTAACTCTGTGTCCAGGGCGGCTGTCTACCAGCTCCATCTGGTACGCAGGCTGAGACCCTACCTGCCCGCAGACTGTCTCATCAGAGTGGTGCATGCTCTAGTTATCTCCCGCTTGGACTACTGCAATGCACAGAGGGCCTTCTCGGTAGTGGCGCCCCGCCCTGTGGAACGCCCTCCAATTAGAGGTCAAAGCGATAAACAACTATCTGACATTCAGAAAATACCTGAAGGCAGCCCTGTTTAGGGAAGTTTTTAATCTGTGATATTTTAATGTATTTTGATATTTGTTGGAAGCCGCCCAGAGTGGCTGGGGAGACCCGGCCAGATGGGCGGGGTACAAATAATAAATTATTATTATTATTATATTCTCCAGTGAACCGGCATTACAAAACTGCATGCGGGGATGAGTACCAGGGTACTGCTGTTTGACAATTAGCCAAAATTTGCACAGGAGAAGGTGAAAAGGAGTCTTGATCACTAGGTATCTGCAGGGCTGCTGGCCGCACAAAAGATGGAACAGGCTTGCTCTCTGTGGCCCCAGAGTGGCAAAACTAGAACCATTGAGTGGCAAATTGTAGGGAAGCCAATTTTGGCTTCAAATTAGGAGCAACTTAAGAGTAAAAGTGTGATGGCCTGGGATTCAGACTCAGATGCTGAACCTTGAGGGATCCCAGCCTGCACAGGATTCCCCGCCTCCAGAACCAGCAGAGCCGGGGCTAGGGCCTGAGTCTGAAGGGTCCTCACCTGTGCTGGATCCTCAGGTGCAGGCATCTGCTCTGGCTCCTGATGGGATGGAGGACCCATTGCCTGCAGGTGCTCCACTCCCAGCCCCGTCAGGGGAAGCTGAGGTTGCCTCTGGGTCCGGTAACCCTCCAGCCTCTCCTGAGCTGCAGAGGCGAAGGGCAGAGAGGCGAAGGGAACTGAGTTCCCGCAGGAGGAGTGCTCGCCTCCAAGCCAGGAGAGGCGAGTCACCAGAGGATCGGGGCCGCCCTATGCCTCGGGGCAGATAAAAGCCGGCCAGCCCCAGCCCCAAGTTGCAGGAGCAACATTGTTGGTTACCAGTTCTTGCCAGTGTTCCTGCTTGAAACCTGTCCTGCTTTCCTGCCTGAGCTCCTGACCCGCCCTGGTTCCCTGCTTGCCTACCTGTTCCTGACTTCGCCTGACTCCCTGCCCTGCACCCAGCTTCAGTGACTACGGACTGCCTTTACGTTGCACCTCTGGCCACGGACCGGACTTGGACCTCGCCTTTTGGGTAACCCACGGGACCAGCACAAAAAGGAAGAGACTGCTGGATCCAGCATCCTGTTCTCACATTGGCCAACCAGATGCCTCAGTGGGGAGCCCGAAAGCAAGACCCAAGTGCAGAAGCACACTCCCCTCCTTTGGTTTCCAACAACTGGGATTCAGAAGGACCATGGATGCAGATCATAGCCATCATAGAAGCCTTTGATAGCCTGACCCTCTATGAATTTGTCTTTTAAAGCCATCTGGGCTGGTGGCCCTCACCACTTCCTATGGGAGTGAGTTCCATAGCTCAGCTGTGCACTGAATGAAGTAGTAATTTCTTTTATCAGAATATTTCTTAATCTTTAAACTTCCTAATGCTACAGGTTGTTTAGGAAATGGGAGGCGGTGGCACCTCCTTACTGGAAACAAAATAAAAGAATTCCTTCCAGTAGCACCTTAAAAAGGTAAAGGGACCCCTGACCATTAGGTCCAGTCGTGACCGACTCTGGGGTTGCGGCGCTCATCTCGCTTTACTGGCCGAGGGAGCCGGCGTACAGCTTCCGGGTCATGTGGCCAGCATGACTAAGCCGCTTCTGGTGAACCAGAGCAGTGCACGGAAACGCCGTTTACTTTCCCTCTGGAGCAGTACCTATTTATCTACTTGCACTTTGACATGCTTTCGAACTGCTAGGTGGGCAGGAGCAGGGACCGAGCAACGGGAGCTCACCCCGTCGCAGGGATTTGAACCGCCGACCTTCTGATCGGCAAGCCCTGGGCTCTGTGGTTTAACCCACAGCGCCTTGACCAACTAAGTTTGTTCTTGGTATGAGCTTTCGTGTGCATGCACACTTCTTCAGATTCTTACTGGAGGCATTGAAGCAGATGCTAGACGACCATCTGCCAGGGTGCTGAAAGCCTTTGGGATTTGGATGAGCTGACCTCCACAATCCTCCCCAAGGCTTAAATTCTTTGATTCTGGAGAAATGTCCTGGAGAAATGTCCCAAACTCTTCAGGGGCCAGAAGGGAACTTGTAGAGCACTCGGCCAGTTTGGAGTTAACGTTGGTGGGTTGTAATTTCTTGATGCATTCCAATTTCCAGATTGAATAATCCATGTGTGGCACATGTCAGTTTCCAGATGGGATGGCAGGTTCTGTATATCTGGAACGGGCAGATGTGCTACCGCGCTGGGATGCCTGCCTTCTCTCGCCCCCGCCCCCACCTAGTTAATTTTTGAAAGTGCATCCCTCGTCACCGGCTGGAAAGATCCTCTAATGGGTCACATGATTGCGTTGCCCTTTTCCTCTCTCCGTTTGCTCACTCAGCCTTTTGGAAAGCGCTCCTCCATTCAACTGGAACTGTGGATGTGAAAAGTTCAGCTTGACTTTTGCTGTGGGCATTAAAATACAACGCTGGCCGAATGAACCTACGATTAGAAGCGGGCGGGGGTCTTTGTTTGTGGTTCAGCCTAGGACTCGTGGTTCAGGGACACTCAACATTTGCATGCCCTTCCCTGAAAACTGTATCTATTCTTGCATTCAAAGATCAGTTGAAGGTGTTTCCGTTTAGCAAGGCCTTTATGGTTTGATAGGAACACAGGAAGCTGCCTTTTACTGAGGGCTTGTCCACACTTCCACTTGTCCCCTGGGAAAACCAGCTGTTGACTGCTGAATTGGAACAAACGCCATGCTCTAGTTATCTCCCGCTTGGACTACTGCAATGTGCTCTACATGGGGCTACCTTTGAAGGTGACCTGGAAACTGCAATTAATCCAGAATGCGGCAGCTAGACTGGTGACTGGGAGCGGCCGCTGGGACCACATAACACCGGTCCTGAGAGATCTACATTGGCTCCCAGTACGTTTCCGAGCACAATTCAAAGTGTTGGTGCTGACCTTGAAAGCCCTAAATGGCTTCGGTGCAGTATACCTAAAGGAGCGTCTCCACCCCATCATTCTGCCTGGACACTGAGATCCAGCGCCGAGGGCCTTCTGGTGGTTCCCTTGCTGCAAGAAGCCAAGTTACAGGGAACCAGGCAGAGGGCCTTCTCGGTAGTGGCACCCGCCCTGTGGAACGCCCTCCCTTCAGATGTCAAAGAGAACAACTACCAGACCTTTAGAAGACATCTGAAGGCAGCCCTATTTAGGGAGGCTTTTAATGTTGAATAGATTATTGTATTTTAATGTTCTGTTGGAAGCCGCCCAGAGTGGCTGGGGAGACCCGGACAGATGGGCGGGGTACAAATAATAAATTATTATTATTATTATTATTATTATTATTATTATTATTATTATTATTATTTATTCAGCAGATTGAAACTGAAAACCTGTTAGAAACTCAGGTATATGAGCTAGACAAAAAATGGCTCCTGAAACCAGGGTTACATTCCCGAAAAAGGAATGCCAAGTTGCGATTTTTGGGCCAGACGGCTCGAAAGTCGTATTTTTCAAGACGACTTTTCAGTTCCTGAAATTCATTCTGATTGCGCAGATAAAATACAATGGATAGAATTCTACAGGATGTGTTGCCTGGCAAATTTCGAATGCTGAGGATATTCCAACCCCTAGCCGGAGATGCCAGGACTGAACCTGGTTTCTTCTGAGTGCAAGACAGGCAGCTACAGTTTTCCAATGCCTAACAAAAGCATGTGTTTCTGTGTTTCTAATTATTCTGATATTTTATGGATTTTTTTAAAAAAGGTTTTTGCATTTATTTTATTTACTGGTGGGCTTTGTTGTTTTATCTTTGCCATAGAACACCTCAGTCTCCTTTGGGAGGAGGAGTGGTTGATAAAAGAAATGCACAAATAAACAACTTCCTTTTGTTTGTTCTGGACCTAAAGGTAAAGGTACCCCTGACCGTTAGGTCCAGTTGTGGACGACTCTGGGGTTGCAACGCTCATCTCGCTTTATTGGCCAAGGGAGCCGGCGTACAGCTTCCGGGTCATGTGGCCAGCATGACTATGCCGCTTCTGGCGAACCAGAGCAGTGCACGGAAATGCCGTTTACGTGGAAACGCCAGAGCGGTATCTATTTATCTACTTGCACTTGATGTGTTTTCGAACTGCTAGGTGGGCAGGAGCTGGGACCAAACAACGGGAGCGCACCCCGTCGCAGGAATTCAAACCGCCAACCTTCTGATCGGCAAGCCCTAGGCTCTGTGGTTTAGACCACAGCACCACCTGCGTCCCTCATTCTGGACATACTGCCAATAAATTTCACTAGGTTCCAGTATGACAACTCCATTTCCTTCAGCCTCTTACAATGAACGGTTGAAGGAGTTGGGGATGTTTTGCCTGGAGAAGCGAAGACTGAGAGGCGATAGGAGAGACATCTTCAAATATTGGAAGGGTTGCCACATGGAATGTGGAGCCAGTTTGTTTTTTGCTGCTTTAGGACCCGAACCAATGGATTCAAATGACAAGAAAGGAGATTCAAACTAAACTAAACTTTAGGAAGCGCTTTCTGAGGGTGAGACCTGTTCGACACAGGAAAGGATTAGCCTGGAAGGTAGAGGACTCTCCTTTGTTGGAGGTTTTTAATCAGAGAGTGGATGGCCATCCATCAGAGATATCGTGGCTGTGATTCCTGAACGACAGGGGGTTGGACTAGATGACCCTCGGGGTCCCTTCCAACTCTACAATTTATAGCGTGTCTCTGCTCTTTGACATAGAAATGCCTCTCAGTCCCTGCCCTGCACATATCGATAGTGGCATAGAAACAGCCAAAACAGTTTGGCTCCTTTGTAAAAATGCTTGCAGTTACTGGTATGTTCGTTTTTGTAAAAAATTATATTGTAACTGGAAGATAATAAGGTGCCTTTCCACCCCTTGGCTGATGCCATCATAGGAGCATACTTAATCTAAAGCAGGGGTAGGCAATCTAAGGCCTGTGGGCCGGATGCGGCCCAATCCGGCCCACGGATGGTCCGGGAATCAGCGTGTTTTTTGTTGTTGTTTAGTCGTTTAGTCGTGTCCAACTCTTTGTGACCCCATGGACCAGAGCACGCCAGGCACTCCTGTCTTCCACTGCCTCCCACAGTTTGGTCAGACTCATGTTGGTAGCTTCGAGAACACTGTCCAACCATCTCGTCCTCTGCCGTCCCCTTCTCCTTGTGCCCTCCATCTTTCCCAACATCAGGGTCTTTTCCAGGGAGTCTTCTCTTCTCATGAGGTGGCCAAAGTTTTGGAGCCTCAGCTTCAGGATCTGTCCTTCCAGTGAGCACTCCAGGCTGATTTCCTTCAGAATGGATAGGTTTGATCTTCTTGCAGTCCATGGGACTCTCAAGAGTCTCCTCCAGCACCATAATTCAAAAGCATCAATTCTTCGGCGATCAGCCTTCTTTATGGTCCAGCTCTCACTTCCGTACATTACTACTGGGAAAACCATAGCTTTAACTATACGGACCTTTGTGTTTTTACATGAGTAGAATGTGCCCTTTTATTTAAAATGCATCTCTGGGTTATTTGTGGGGCCTGCCTGGTGTTTTTACATGAGCAGAATGTGTCCTTTTATTTAAAATACATCTCTGGGTTATTTGTGGGGCATAGGATTTTGTTCATTTCCCCCCCCCCAAAAAAAAATATGGTCCAGCCCACCACATGGTCTGAGGGACGGTGGACCGGCCCACGGCTGAAAAAGGTTGGTGACCCCTGATCTAAAGTCTCTGAAGCCAGAGAAAAAGCTGGCGTGTCCACCCAAGGCGATCCTGCACTTTTTAGAGGCGAGCTTGAGTCAGTCTCCTTCAACTGCGAGGCTCTGTGGTGGGGAGGAGGGGGAATTAATCGCTTGTCAGCACAACTCTGGCTTGACCTTTGTGGGAGTCTAAAGGCAGAACATTGTGGCAATGATGAGCAGGACTTATCTCCTACTTTGTACCAAGTCAGATTAACTGGGCAAGTTCGTCAGGAGCCACCGTTAATTGGCTGGCTCTGAACGAGGGATGGAAAGATGCCTCAATTTCTCTCTCAGCTTCTTTTTCTAATCCTCAATTCAGTTCTCCACATTTCTGCAGCAACTTGCTTTTTTTTCTTTCAATTTAAAGAAACATCCTCATGAAGACCCCCTCTCTGCCCCCTAGGAACTACCACACAAAGTGGCACAATGCAATGGACTCACGTGCTGGGAATGAGTTCCTAGATTTCCTACAGTGTAGACTGGCATGCACCATGCTCAGTTTCCCTTTTTAGTATATAAATTTATTTATTTGGTTTTTCAGATTAAAGTTTTACAATCACATATCCAACATACAACATAAAAGCAAGATTCCAAGGAATCTCCTGGACTTCCCTCCTCCCCTTTGTGGGTCCTACTGTTAACCGTTTCCTCCTGCATCTTATATGATCATCCAAATCTTTTACATCTCTGTGATGTCCAAAGTTCACCATTAAACTACAAGCGTTATTCCAATCCTACTAACAGTTTTAGGTGTTTACAATGGTTTTTAAGATTAATTATAAATTTCCCCCCATTCCTTATTAAAATTCTGGTCTTCCCAATGTGGTGGTGGCCCAAAGGGTCACAATAAATGTGATAATGTGCACCCCTGTAAATCCTTGAGTGTGCTTCTAATAGAGAAGTTATGGTAGCCTGTTACTTTATGAAACATGATTTTGCAAGTTGCTGCCCCCCATCGGGGCAGAAATACAGCTAATATGTGAATCACAAAGATACAGCTCAAAGCTAGAATGTAAGTTGCTACATGGTGCAAATGGCTACACGTAACACAGGTTCCCAACATGCACACTAACACAATGTAACAGAACATGGTGGGAATCAGAAGTTAATCAGCAGAAATTGCTAGTGCTTATTGTTCATGTGTAAAACATGAAATGGGACCCAGGTGGTGCTGTGGGTTAAACCACAGAGCCTAGGCCTGGCTTGCCGATCAGAAGGTCAGAGGTTTGAATCCCCGCGACGGGGTGAGCTCCTGTTGCTCGGTCCCAGCTCCTGCCAACCTAGCAGTTTGAAAGCACGTCAAAGTGCAAGTAGATAAATAGGTACCGCTCCAGCGGGAAGGTAAACGGTGTTTCCGTGCACTGCTCTGGTTCGCCAGAAGCGGCTTAGTCATGCTGGCCACATGGACCTGGAAGCTGTACGCCGGCTTGCGGCCAATAAAGCGAGATGAGCGCCGCAACCGCAGAGTCGGACACGACTGGACCTAATGGTCAGGGGTCCCTTTGCCTTTAAAACATGAAATGAGATAATGAAGTTACAGCACCGATTTCTGATTCTTCTGGTCACTTTTGCCATTTCAGCATAATCTTTCAACTTAATCTGCCATTCTTCTCTGGTAGGGACTTTATCTTCTTTCCATCTCTGGGCCAATAACATCTACGCAGCCGTGATCGCATACATAAATAGTCTTTTCTGCTCCCTTGTGATTTTGGCACCTAGGGTTCTTAAAAGAAAGGCTTCGGGTTAATGCTCAGTTTCCAGGTTGAAACAGTTCCCGTCTCTCATTGTTCCCCTCCTCTTATCAGTTTCCCAGGCAGTGAAACCAAACTGAAACAGCAAAGTTCAAACGATTATATTACGTAAGGGAAGATTCGCATATTCAAACTAATGTCAAGAGAACTACAGAGCAATAGCACTCCCATCCTCCCACCCCAGAGAGGGATACTGTACAGTGGTACCTTGGTTCTCAAACTTAATCCCTTCCGGAAGTCCGTTCCAAAACCAAGGTGCGCTTTCCTACAGAAAGTAATGCAAAATGGATGAATCTGTTCCAGACTTTTAAAAATAACCCCTAAAACAGCACACAGAAACGCCATTTACCTTCCCGCTGCAGCGGTACCTATTTATCTACTTGCACTGGTGTGCTTTCAAACTGCTAGGTTGACAGGAGCTGGGACGGAGCAACAGGAACTCACCCCGTTGTGGGGATTCGAACCGCCGACCTTCCGATCGGCAAGACCAAGAGGCCCAGTGGTTTACACCACAGCACCATCCGCATCCCTAGGGGGTTGGACTAGATGACACCTGGGATCCCTTTCTGCGATTCAATGATTCATGTATGCAAGGTGGAATACAGAGGGGCAGTGATTTACTCGGCGCAACTCAGAGCACAGTTTTCCTTTTGATCTGTAAGTAAATGCACAGCTGGGTAGCAATAAAGGTATCTTGGTCTGCGATGTTGGATTCTCCTTTGCCCGGCCGTTTTGTTCCACCAGAATATCACCTTGCAAGGGAAGAATGCAGCATTCTTAAGCATGCCAGGGGATGTTATTTCATGCTGAAACTAGCACCTATCGGAGTAACCCAATGCAGGCTTCTCCGTTCCCCAGGTGGCTAAGCAGCCTGCTTAACCAAGCAAGCAAGGGATTTGTTCTCAAAGATCCTGACCTCAGCACCCTTCCTTGCCGAACACTGGGCTAATGTTGCTTCTCTTCCCGGTCCAGGCCCAACACAATTGATTCGAGAGAAAGGGAAAAGAGGAGAAACGGTCGAAGTGTATAAAAAGATGTGTGGCGTGGAGAAAGGAGACAGAGAGGCGTTTTCCTCCCTATCATAAAATTCTAGAGTTGGAAGGGACCCCAGGGGTCATCTAGCCCAACCCCCCTGCAATGCGGGAATGGCAGCTAAAGAATCCCTCTTTCATGACATGAGAACTCACGGCCATCTAACGTTGGGAGACTGAGGAGGAGAAAAGAAAGGACTTATGCACCCAGCACAGAGTTAAACTGCGGAACTCCCTCCCACAGGGAAGCAGTGAGTGCCACTAACTTGGATGGCTTTAAAAAAGGATTGGACAAATTCATGGGGAAGTATTTCGATAGCCAGTAGCCGCAGTTTGAGCTAGTAATGCTTCTGAATACCAGTTGCAGGAAGCTACAGGAGGGGCAAGTGCTCCTCTGCTTGGGCCCTACTTGTGGGTTTCTGTTTAGGGCATCTGTGAGAGCTGGTATGAGGCTTGTGCCAAGGTCAAGGGAGGTGCATGCCAGAGAATCTCATGTCATATTTCGTCCTGTATACTTATGCTATGAGCTGCAGAAATCAGTTCAGATTCACAGTCCCAGATTCAATACCCAGCATCTCCAGGCCGGGCTGAAAGAGACTCCCTCCTTCAAAGCCCTGGAGAACTGCTGCCGGTCAGTGTAGACAACCCTGAGCTAGATGGATGGCTCAGTAGAAGGTAGCTTCCTATGTCCACTGCACTCCTATGTTCTTCCTAACCCAGTCAGTCAAGCCTACCTCACAGGGTTGTTGTGAAGATAAAAGGAGGACGGGGAGAGACATGTACACCACTGGGAGCAACTTGGAGGGAAGCAGGAGGGGATAAAAATGCATTTTTAATACACACACACACACACACACACACACACACACACACACCCAGGTACTTTTGTTGTCATTAGTTCTTTTTTTTAAAAAAATTAAATTTTTATTCTGTTTTTGATCCCTTTTCTGTTTTTATTTTGTTGTCTTGTATTTTGTTTTCAAATTGCATTCCAGTGTTGTGTGGATTTTATTCCCACTGAATCTTAGTCACACTAGGGCAGGGGTCAGCAACCTTTTTCAGCCGTGGGGCAGTCCGCCATCCCTCAGACCATGTGGTGGGCCAGACTATATTTTGGGGGAAAAAATAGGAATGAATTCCTATGCCCCACAAATAACTCAGAGATGCATTTTAAATAAAAGGACATGTTCTACTCATGTAAAAACACGCTGATTCCTGGACCGTCCGTGGGGCGGATTGAGAAGGCGATTGGGCCACATCCGGCCCACGGGCCTTAGGTTGCCTACCCCTGCACTAGGATCTGCTGAGAAAGGGCGGTTTAGAAATATTTTAAATCAAAGAAGGTGGATTGACAGAAGACAGTTAAATAGTGCCTGCTATTATAACCATCCATTATGTGCAGTAGCGATATCATGCTGATATCGACAAGGTCATGATGCTGGCATGAAACCAGTGGAGGGGCCCATTGCCTTCTGTGCTCAGCTTGTGTGCTCCCAGAAACATCTGCCTGGAGCTTGTTGGTTCTGTTCTCTGTGAATTTTGCTTTGATGCAGCAAGTCTCTTTGATTCTTGAAATCTAGGCAGCTTGCCGGACCAGGCCAAGAGTCTCTTAATTTGCTGTCTAATGATCTCCAGCCTTTGGGAAGTGCTCTCAAAAGCAAGGCAGGAGGGGTGGTCATCCTGGTCTCCAGGATGTGGTTTGTTGACATCAAAGATTTGTGAGGGCACTTGGCGGCCCGTCTGGTCTGTCCCCTTGCCTGATCTGGTGCATGATCCCTGATGGACAGCTCTCCAGCCTGTAGCCAAGAAGGGCCCACCGCCTCCCAAGGCAGCCTGCCCCATCCTTGGACAGTTCTTGGGAGGTTTCATAGAATCATAGAATCATAGAGTTGGAAGAGACCACAAGGGCCATCCAGTCCAACCCCCTGCCAAGCAGGAAACACCATCAGAGCATTCCTGACAGGTGGCTGTCAAGCCTCTGCTTAAAGACCTCCAAAGAAGGAGACTCCACCACACTCCTTGGCAGCAAATTCCACTGTCGAACAGCTCTTACTGTCAGGAAGTTCTTCCTAATGTTTAGGTGGAATCTTCTTTCTTGTAGTTTGAATCCATCGCTCTGTGTCCTCTTCTCATGAGCAGCAGAAAACAACCTTTCTTCCTCCTCTATATGACATCCTTTAATATATTTGAACATGGCTATCCTATCACCCCTTAACCTTCTCTTCTCCAGGCTAAACATACCCAGCTCCCTAAGCCGTTCCTCATAAGGCATCGTTTCCAGGCCTTTGACCATTTTGGTTGCCCTCCTCTGGACATGTTCCAGCTTGTCAGTATCCTTCTTGAACTGTGGTGCCCAGAACTGGACACAGTATTCCAGGTGAGGTCTGACCAGAGCGGAATAAAGTGGTACTATTACTTCCCTTGATCTAGATGCTATACTCCTATTGATGCAGCCCAGAATTGCATTGGCTTTTTAGCTGCTGCATCACACTGTTGACTCATGTCAAGTTTGTGGTCTACCAAGACTCCTAGATCCTTTTCACTTGTACTGCTCTCAAGCCAGGTGTCGCCCATCCTGTATTTGTGCCTTTCATTTTTTTTGCCCAAGTGTAGTACTTTACATTTCTCCTAATGCTCCATCAAATTCTGCTTTCCTGAAATTCCCACTCACTGCCTTCCTCTCCTGCGATCTGGAGCAACACAGAACAAGCCACCCCCATCTCTCATGTGACGAAGGCCGTTGATATGTGAAGGCAGCTTGGTCGCAACATTGGGAGAACTATGAAATGCAGTGGGGGGGGGGGGGTTGCAGGTCTGAGACGGGTGGGATCAGGTCTTTTTGTAAGGGAATGTGCAAGGATTGAATCCCTCCGGTAGCCATAGAGTGACTTGCTTAAGATCACCTGGTGGCTTTGAAAATTGCCCTGCTTCCCAAAACTTTTCTGTTTCCTTCAAAAGGCCTTGGAGGTGAAGGTTCCTATTCAGGAAAATGCAACAGTTTCATGAGAGATGGAATCCTGTACTTAATCTACTCCATGCAAAAATTCTGACTCGTTCCGTGCAGCTTTTGATTAAGGTCAGGAGACCTTTATCAGCCCAAGGGCCACATTCCCTCATGATGAACCTTCTGGGGGCCGCATGCTTGTTTAAAACGTGGGCAGAGCAAAGGATGTGACCCTTATGTTTGTACAGTAGGCTGCACTTCATACTCGGCCCAGTATACCTGAAGGAGCGTCTCCACCCCCATCGTTCTGCCCGGACACTGAGGTCCAGCTCCGAGGGCCTTCTGGCAGATCCCTCCCTGCGAGAAGTGAGGCTACAGGGAACCAGGCAGAGGGCCTTCTCAGTGGTGGCGCCTGCCCTGTGGAACGCCCTCCCATCAGATGTCAAGGAAATAAACAGCTATCTGACTTTTAGAAGACATCTGAAGACAGCCCTGTTTAGGGAAGTTTTTAAATGTCTGGTGTTTTATTGTATTTTTAATATTCTGTTGGGAGCTGCCCAGAGTGGCTGGGGAGACCCAGCCAGATGGGTGGGGTAACAACAACAACAACAACAACAACAACAACAGTATCTATGTATGTATGTATGTAAATGAAAAAGGGACCCAGGTGGCGCTGTGGGTTAAACCACAGAGCCTAGGGCTTGCTGATCAGAAGGTCGGCGGTTCAAATCCCCGCGACGGGGTGAGCTCCCGTTGCTCGGTCCCTGCTCCTGCCCACCTTGCAGTTTGAAAGCACATCAAAGTGCAAGTAGATAAATAGGAACTGCTCTGGCAGGAAGGTAAACGGCGTTTCCGTGCACTGCTCTGGTTCGTCAGAAGCGGCTTAGTCATGCTGGCCACATGACCCGGAAGCTGTACGCCGGCTCCCTCGGCCAATAAAGAGAGATAAGCGCCGCAACCCCAGAGTCGTCCGCGACTGGACCTAATGGTCAGGGGTCCCTTTACCTTATGTAAATGAGAGTCATCATAGTGATCCATAGTTAAAAATAGAAGTCGGCAAATGTGTCCTCCTTTTTGTTCTTCAAAATATGGCAACCCATCCTTTCCTCGGGCTAACAGGCCCCCCATTGGAGAAGGGCAGCTGCACAACAGAGAGGATGCAGAGAAGCAAACTACCCATCTGAATATCTGTAATTTACTCTCCAGACAAACCGCTTGAATGGCACGTTGCCGGTCCACAGAACAAAAGCTGGCGCTTGGCTGAGTCCGGGCTGTAGCATTTAAAACAAAGGGAATTATGCAACCAGGCAAAACAAGAGACGAGCGTTGCTTCAACACACTTCCTTCCGAGGGGTGGGGTGCGATTCTGAGTCTGAGATTCTGGAGGAAGAAAATCCATCTAGCCTCCTTCCCCATTGTGGGCAGCCGGAGGCCTTGGGGAACTCCCTGTCTCCCTCTCTCTCACACACCTGTTTGTGATCCCCAGGGAAGGGACCCTGCCTGGCACAGAGGCGTACCAAGGCTCCTTTGCATCCTTGGCAAGGAGCTGCATTGGTGCCACACACACCCCGTCTCTCCCAGAGCAGCGGAGGAGCGGCCCGGGGAGCACATGGGTGGGCAGGCTCCTAGCCACTCCGAGACAGAGTGGAGAGGCGTGATTTTCACTCCCTACTCCCTGGTCCGCGCCTAACAGTGTGGTGTAGTGGTTAAGAGCAGTAGACTCGTAATCTGGGGAACCGGGTTTGCGTCTCCGCTCCGCCACATGCAGCTGCTGGGTGACCTTGGGCTAGTCACACTTCTCTGAAGTCTCTCAGCCCCACTCACCTCACAGAGTGTTTGTTGTGGGGCAGGAAGGGAAAGGAGAATGTGAGCCGCTTTGAGACTCCTTCGGGTAGTGATAAAGTGGGATATCAAATCCAAACTCCTCTTCTTCTTCTTCTTCTTCTTCTTCTTCTTCTTCTTCTTCTTCTTCTTCTTCTTCTTCGTATTGCCCTTGAGACTATGCGCACTTGCCGGATGGTGGGGGACATGTTGTAGTCCCCCCTGCCCTTCCTGACAATCTGCCTCTTCGCGTGGTCTTCCTTTTGTCAACTGCTTCCAAATCAGGGCCTTAAATTACTTTTATCCAGCCGTCTGGAGCTCATCTTTTCCCAACACAAGTTGCTAGAGCAGGGGTTGGCAACGTGCGGCCCATGGGATGGATGCGGCCCATGAAGACCGTTTTACCGGCCCATGAGCTGCCCCTGAACTGAGCAGTGCGGGGACTCGCTGAGCGGGGCCGGAAATTGCATCTGCACACGCGCAGATACTGGAAATCGCGTCTGCGCATGTCCAGACGCCGGAAATTGCTTCTGCGCAGGCACGATTTTCGGCATCTGGGCATGCACAGAAGCAATTTCCGGCTTCGCGCTGCGCCAGTCCGGCCCATGGACGATCTCCATGGGAGTGATCCGGCCCATGACTGGTAACCTTGCCGACCCCTGTGCTAGAATCTCTGGTCAGTTAAGGAATATTTGCATAAACGCCATTAATACTTCGGTTAATTGTCCTGAAGGAACATCTCTCTCCTCCTCCCTCCCTCTTTTGAGGCAAAGGCTACAAACAGCATAAAGGTGGCGGGAATGAGGTGTGGATGATCTGCCACATCCCCTCCTTATTGGCAGCCGAGCGCAGCTGAGGAGCCTCCCTGGCCGGCTGGCAGGGAGGGAGAGGAGCTGCTTCCTTTGAAATCCGGGAAATTTAAGGGATATCAACAATCCGGGATAGCAGCGGGAAACGGCATTTGAATAAGGGAGTTTCCCGCCAAAAAAGGGAGGATTGACAGCTATGGCCTTGCGGGTGGCGCTTCAAGCCCCTGGGATGCACGTAACGCCCCTGGGATGCATGTCACACACCCTGGGGGATGCCAGCCACGCCCCCGCCTGCTCTCCGCCCCCGGTAGCAGAGCATGCAGCTTCGCCACTGCACAGCAGCAGAGGAAATTGAGAAGTCCACATCCATGCAACTCAGAGAAACCCCTGGCAGAGATGAGTGTGCCACTCAGTCCTCTTCTCCTTTCCTGTGTAGGTTGAAGTGGAAGATTCTAGAAGGCCAGTTAACTATCCCCCCCTCCCTCTTGGAACAATGAAAGGGCCCTGAAGTTGGTCGCAATAAACTTCACGCTTCAGAGAGCAAGATGTGTTTGAATAATTACACGAGGACGCAGAATTAAAACATTTATTTATACTCCATGCCGTCTACACCAGCGATATTTTAAACTTAATCATCTCAAGACAGATGGTGGAACATTTGGGCCTATTAAATTAATGGCATTCAATGTTCTCCATTTATTTTCTTCTCGGTTATTTTTGGACATTTGTCATTTTTTTTTTCCTTTTCTTTTTTGCGGTGGGTAAGAAATGAATAAAGGTAAGCAATGGATATGCCCAGAGCTGGGGTTCACCACTACAAATGCCAGAGTCTCTTCCATGGAACACAGAAAAAATTGTTACTAATTTTGCATGTATTTAGGGCTTTCCACAACATTGGGAGTGTCCATTGTACTGTCCCAATGGTGACAACAACCCTGTAATAATAATAATAATAATAATAATAATAATAATAATAATAATAATAATTTATTTGTACCCCGCCCATCTGGCTGGGTCCCCCCAACCACTCTGGGCGGCCTCCAACAAATATTAAAATACATTAAAATATCACAGGTTAAAAACTTCCCTAAACAGGGCTGCCTTGAGGTATTTTCTGAATGTCAGATAGTTGTTTATCTCTTTGACCTCTGCTGGGAGGGCGTTCCACAGGGCGGGTGCCACTACCGAGAAGGCCCTCTGCCTGGTTCCCTGTAGCTTTGCTTCTCGCAGTGAGGGAATCGCCAGAAGGCCCTTGGTGCTGGACCTCAGTAAGGTAGGTCTGTCTAATCAATACTAAGAGATTGCCAAGGGTGATGGAAAGTCAGAGTCCATCAACATCTGGGCAGCCACAGCTTCTCCTGCACAAAGAGTAGTAGACTCGTAATCTGGGGAACCGGGTTCGTGTCTCCGCTCCTCCACATGCAGCTGCTGGGTGACCTTGGGCTAGTCACACTTCTTTGAAGTCTCTCAGCCCCACTCACCTCACAGAGTGTTTGTTGTGGGGGACGAAGGGAAAGGAGAATGTGAGCCGCTTTGAGACTCCTTCGGGTAGTGATAAAGCGGGATATCAAATCCAAACTCTTCTTCTTCTTCTTTACTATCTGCATGAAAAGATATAAATTCAACAGGTGCTGCTATTCCCTGCAGGGTGATGCAGAGACGGGGAATGCTGCCTCTGTGGAATTTCTGCCTGAAAAGTTGTTTGAGGACAGGGAACTGTAGATTGCAAGGATGGAGAAAGAGCCTCCTGTTGACTTATTGAGTCCTTGAGACAGTTGCTGTGTTTCATGTGGAAAGAGAAAGCTGTCTGTTGTCTGGGTTTGTTTTCCCCCCTTTTCCCAGATGAGCTGCAGAATCCATATTGGCCTTTTAAATTCTGGCAGTGGTTAGCTTTAATTTTCAGGTTTGGGTGTTTGCAGGGAAATTGCAGGGAAGCACAACACAAGCGAACCCCTTCACAGTCTTTGTGGTATCAAAACGCTTTCCCACCCCCCCTCCCTCCATCCTGTGTGTCTGTATTTAAGAGAGAAATGAGTCACAGTTGGTTAAACAGCTCTCTGAGGTGTTAAAAGTAAAACTTCTTTTCACATACACACACACACACCAAAGAGTTGCGTTTTCTACTCAATAAACATTTCTAGGGTGAAGCAGCCCAGAACAGAGTAAACTTTACTTCCACCTCTGCAATTCATTTTGCAAAATACCCATAATAAGCATGGACCAAACAGAAATCTTCTCCCACACGTGGAATTGGCCTGACAGCTTGAAAAGTTACGTAGACATCCAAAAAGGAGAAATGTAACAAATGGTGAAAAGATGCAGTGCTTTTTTTTCTGGGGGGACGCAGACACCTAAACATTTTGTGAATCTATGTACTTTTGTCCATTTACTGTATTTATTTTCCTCGATTTGAACTATAAAATGGTGATTTTCTTGAGTCAAAATGAGAGTACCCCTAAACATTTTTTTTATAGAAAAAAAGCACTGAAAATATGGATAATCTGGGTAATGGAATCATCCCGTCTCTCAAGGAGTACGGGTTGAGGGTTTGAGCCAAGGTCTCTTCAGTCCAGGTTCATTTTATTGTGAGCAGCATCTGTCTTGTCTCGAGAGACAATGGCATGCACCTCCGGGGGTGAAGCCAAACCGCTGTCGGCAGCATCTGGAGCGCAAGCCTGGGCAGTGTGTATGGAGGTCCTGGGTTGTCCCAGGTGACAGGGGCAGAAGAAGGGGGGTGCGGTGGGTGAGGTCAGCCCAGGGGTGTCACCACTGAGGGGGGTGACAAAATGCCAGGTGGCACTCACCGCGGGACCAGAGCGTGCGGAAACACCGTTTACCTTCCCGCCACAGCAGTACCTGCCACTACACATTCAAAAGACTACCTGAGCAGTGAAGTCCAAGAGCACCCCAGACTGAGAGTTCAGGGGCCCAATCCTGAGACCTAGAGGTGGTAAACTGGGAGGGGAGGGAGGAGGAGGAGGGCAAATGCCCGCCCAGTAATGGGGATTAAATTATGGGGGTTTAATGAGGAGGGGGGAAGACCATGTGTGCCACCTGGAGTTCCTTGGAGAAGAAGGTGGGATTTAAATGTAGTTCCGTATTTTTTCGCTCTATAAGGCGCACCTGACCATAGGACGCACCTAGTTTTTAGAGGGGAAAATCCCCATTTTTTTTGAGGATCAGCTCAAATTTCTGCAGCTTCTTTTGCAAAGGAGAAAAGCCCCATTTTTTGAGGATCAGCTCAAAGTTGTTGAGCTTACTTTGCAAAGGGAAAAAGCCCTGTTTTATGGGGTTTAACTCACAGTTCTGCAGCTTCAGGAAAGGGAGCCATTTCTACAGTTTCCAGACAGTTTCCAGACAGATAATCTAATCAGCCAGTCACATGTCGCTGGGGAAACAGCCTCCCTCTGCAAGGGGGCGGGGCTGGAATCTCTCTCCCTTATCTCTCTCCTCGATCGTTTGCTGAGCAGCTGCTCAGAGGGCTTCCTTTCAACACCCCCTTCTGTCTCTTTTTTTTTTATTAAAAAAAACACATGATCTGCTTTTGCCCCTGGGCAGTTCAGCTCCATGGACCACACATTCGCTCCATAAGACACACAGACATTTCCCCTTACTTTTTAGGAGGAAAAAAGTGTGTCTTATGGAGTGAAAAATACAGTAAATCAAGAAAACAAACAAATAAATCGTATGTTGTCCCAGGGTCCTTTCTTTCTCCTAGCCCAACTCACCTCTATTATGAGAACTCTTGTGGGGAGAGTTTAAGCAATGGTTCCTGCGAGTGAAAGCATGATCCTTTTGATGCCCGCAGACTGTCTCGCCAGAGTGGTGCATGCTCTAGTTATCTCCCGCTTGGACTACTGCAATGCGCTCTACGTGGGGCTACCTTTGAAGGTGACTCGGAAACTGCAATTAATCCAGAATGCGGCAGCTAGACTGGTGACTGGGAGCGGCTGCCGAGACCACATAACACCGGTCTTGAAAGATCTACATTGGCTCCCAGTACATTTCCGAGCATAATTCAAAGTGTTGGTGCTGACCCTGAAAGCCCTAAACGGCCTCGGTCCTGTATACCTGAAGGAGCGTCTCCAACCCCATCGTCCAGCCCGGACACTGAGGTCCAGCGCTGAGGGCCTTCTGGCGGTTCCCTCATTGCGAGAAGTGAGGTTACAGGGAAACAGGCAGAGGGCCTTCTTGGTAGTGGTGCCTGCCCTGTGGAACGCCCTCCCAGCAGATGTCAAGGCAATAAGCAACTATTTTACTTTTAAAAGACAACCGTTTAGGAAAGCTTTTAATGTTTGATGCTGTATTGTTTTTAATATTCAGTTGAAAGCCGCCCAGAGTGGCTGGGGAAACCCAGCCAGATGGGGGGGGGTATAAATACCGGTAATAAATTATTATTATTATTATTATTATTATTATTATTATTATTATTATTATTAACATGACACAGGTATACTCCCAATGTTATGTGTAGCTTGGCCTTGAGAGGGGAAGGAAAACAGGCAACAGAACCCAGGAGCTCCAGAGATGAATATGGTGAAGTTCACTGTTTCATATAATAAGCAGCCACTAGCTGGTTTCTGGCCTCCTGCGTATAATTCATCCTCTCTCTTCCTGACACGTTTTCTCCTCTTTGATTTCCAGGTAGAGCGTTCTCGTTTGGATGCCGCTGCAGTGAGCGGAGGTTTTTTCCGCAAGGTTCCCAGCCGTTCCTTTATTCCTAGGAAGTCCCTGGATATGTCTCCATTCTTCGCCTGAAAGGGGAGTCCCTCCTGCCTCTTCTGTTTGAGGCGTGACGTCAAAACAACCCATCCCATCAGCAAAGGGAATCCAGTCGGAACACGTCATTCTCCCAAACATGATCCCTCCGTCGGTGGAATCTCTGGGCCAGATTCTGAGGGGTTGTGAATGGAAGGCGAAGGCACCAACAAAAAACGATGCTTTGAGAAAGCACCACCTTATCTCAGAGCAAGACTGATCTCCAAAAGAAGACAATACACCTTCCCTTTCCAAGTCCCATTAGAATCGTGGGGTGTTTGGGGCACCCAATATGTCGAAATGCCGCATTTGAGCCATCGGCAATAGACCACTGTCTCCCTTCCGTTTTGGCCTTTAACACCAACCACAATTTATTCCACCCGCTTGGGAATTCGTTGGCAAGCTCAGAGCTGGAGCCTTTCTGCGCGCCGCGGATCTGTGCCCAGTCGAGGAACGTAATGAAACCGGCATGGCCAAGCTCCTGCTAAAGTTCCAGCGGTATTTTCGGCGGAAACCCATCCGCTTCTTCACGCTGATTGCCCTCTACCTGACTGCTGGGAGTTTGGTGTTCCTCCATGCTAGCTTCACCGGGGAGGTGAGAGTCTTGGAGACTGTGCCCAGGGCCAACGATGGCCCCGGGAATGGGATGGAAGCCCAGTCTTTGGTGACACTACAACTTGGCAGGGAGTTTAAAGAGACACCGGAATCTTTGACCGTGGCCCGGAGGTATGGATCTTGGTTTAAGAGCCCTTCCAAGGATACAGCGGGGAGGAGCAAGATAGGGGATTACGGCGGGGACTTGGAGCAGAGCTCTCAAGGGCAGGAACGTGCGGGAGAAGGAAGAAGACAGAGGTAACATCTCCTTTGAGCGGGTATATGGGAGACAAACGAAAGCTTTTGGTTTGGAATGGAACGTAAAAGTTTTGTACCTGTTTCCCCTATTTTAAGACGTAGCCATAAAATAAGCCATAGCAGGGTTTTTTCGCATTTGTGAAATAATAATAATAATAATTTTTTATTTGTATCCCGCCGATCTGGCTGGGTCTCCCCAGCCACTCTGGGCGGCTTCCAACAGACACAAAATACATTAAAATCACAGGTTAAAAGCTTCCCTAAATAGGGCTGCCTTCAGGTATTTTCTAAATGTCATGTAGTTGTTTATCTCTTTGACCTCTGCTGGGAGGGCGTTCCACAGGGCGGGCGCCACTACCGAGAAGGCCCTCTGCCTGGTTCCCTGTAGCTTTGCTTCTCGCAGTGAGGGAACCGGCAGAAGGCCCTCGGCGCTGGATCTCAGTGTCCGGGCTGAGCGGTGGGGGTGGAGACGCTCCTTCAGGTATACTGGACCGAGGCCGTTTAGGGCTTTAAAGGTCAGCACCAACACTTTGAATTGTGCTCGGAAACGTACTGGGAGCCAATATAAGCCGTACCCCGAAAATAAGTCATAGTGATAGGCGCAGTTCTGGAGGGCGCCACGGAAAAGGCGGGGCTGGGGCGTCCAGTCCCGCCACCAAAACCAGTCAGCCCCCGGAAGCAGCGCTCAGGAACTCTGCAGAGCAGGGCGCACAGGAAGGGGCAGCGGGTGCGACAAAGGCACTCCGAAGGTCTCTTCGCCCGCGCGCTCGCCCAACTCCGTTCGCCGCAGAGCACATGGCCGTGGCGGAGAGGGAAGGCGGCACGGGTTTTCCCTGCTCGCCGCCATTACGAAATCCCCCAAGCCACCCTGCGCGTCGCCCAAGAGGCCCCTTGGAAAACAAGGCTTCTGTTGAGTTTCGAGGAGGGAAGGCGGCGGAGGAGGAGCAGGAGAGAGCGCCCAGCGAAAGCGGGTCTCTCTGGTGCCCGTTTCCTCAAAGCTCAGCTTGGATTCTCCCCCCGCTGCCAGCAAGCAAGCAAGCAAAGAGCTCTGCGCCCGTCCCGTCCTTCGCAGCCCCAGAACTCAAGCGTGGCCTTGCCAAGGCGTGCTTACGTAATAAAAATAAGACATCCCCTCAAAATAAGCCATAGTGCGTTTTCTTGAGAGAAAAAAATAAGGTGGTATCTTAAAATAGGGGAAACACGTAGGGTTTTCTGAAATCCAGCCTCTTTTCCTTCCCTGTTTTTTTTTTGCAAACGTCTTCTCTCTACAGGTCACATCCTTATGAGGACTACGTCAAATATTCCCCTGGTTTGAATTTGGGAATCAAAAATGATGATCATCAAACGTTCAGAATCCTAAATTCAATTCTGTCTGCTGCTTTTGCTTTTGTTCCATTCTGAACTTTTGCTGCTGCTTCCTCCTTCTCCCTGGTTGGGTGATCCCAACCAATCAGGGATCACACTGCAGCCAATTCCAGCCAATCAGGGAGCCCAGCAAATAAATATATCAATGTTTTGTTGTTTCTTTCTTTATTTTACTATTCAATATGTTTATAAATGACCCATGTCAGTCCTTTCTGGCCTAAAAATAGGGGGAAATGTGGGTTATAAAATAATAAGAAGAAGAAAAAGAAAAAGAAAAAGAATTGGAATAAGAATAAGAATTTAAAAAGAAGACGCAAACAGTAACCTGGTTTTGATTTCTGCTTGTAGTTGATTGGAGGAGGGGCTGTTTACAAAACTGAATTAGGCTTCATTCACAAGCCAGTTTATTCTGCTTTCATGACATTTCGCTAACTATGAGTTTCTGCATTTCATTTGAGCTTTCACGGGACATAGAAACCTCTTCCAGAAATATAGCAGAATATGGTGCAAGTTTAATGCTTATTTCCATATAATTTGCTCCCAGAAAAAAAAGGTTTATAAGCAATATGGAAATGAGTGCTGAACTTGCTCTGTGCTCCCTATATTTCTGGAAGAGGCTTTCCCATCGTACGAAAGCTCAGATATAATGCTGAAATCAACAGTTATGGAAATGTCGTGAAAATGGAATGAGCAGTCATGCAAATGCAGCCTTAGTGAATTGGATGATGTTATGATACTATGGAAAGAAATCATAATAAGCTCCCCTCTACAAAGTCAGGACATTGGTCTTTGTAGCCCAGGACGGTCTGCTCAGTGATGGAATTCTCTCCCCTTGGCATGGATTTTAAAGCAGGTTTCAGTAAGCCACACTTTCAAATTGCATCTTCTTAAATAAGGCTGCCCCTCCCCTCAATCTGTGTGTGTGTTTTTTTTTTAAAAACCCACTGTTAAATGTGGCACCCTCGTCAGCTTTGATTATTTTTATTTATCATTTTTTCCCCACAGCGTTGGGAACCACCTTGGGTGGGCAAGTGCCCCAGAAGGTGGCCTAGAAACAATTTCGTAAGAAAATAGAAATAACAATATTTGTACTCCAAAAGCATCCATTAAAATGTGCTGATGAATTCTTTAAAAAACAAATCAATTGCAAATGAATGTAGACATTAAGAGAACCAAACTTAAGATTGAAAAACACTTACAGCTCTGCCCATCAATACCTTTGCCACCGTTCCTTGCTCCCCCAGAATTTGCTACCTGGGGCAATCGCCTCACTCTGCCTAAGGGTAGGGCTGGCCCCGAGTGTTCGGAATGGCTGGAGGGTCTTGTTTTCCTCAAACAACAACAACAACAACAACAACAACAAATTATTTATACCCTGCTCATCTGGCTGGGTTTCCCCAGCCACTCTGGGCAGCTCCAACAAAACATTAAAATACAATAGTCTGTTAAACATTAAAAGCTTCCCTAAAACAGGCTGCCTTCAGATGTCTTCTAAAAGTCTGGTAGTTGTTTTTCTCTTTGACATCTGGTGAGAGGGTGTTCCACAGGGCGGGTGCAACTACCGAGAAGGCCCTCTGCCTGGTTCCCTGTAACCTTGCTTCTCACAGGGAGGGAACCGCCAGAAGGCCCTCGGCACTGGACCTCAGTGTCCGGGCTGAATGATGGGGGTGGAGACGCTCCTTCAGGTATACTGGACCGAGGCTGTTTAGGGCTTTAAAGGTCAGCACCAACACTTTGAATTGTGCTCGGAAACGTACTGGGAGCCAATGTAGATCATTCAAGACCGGTGTTATGTGGTCTCGGCGGCCGCTCCCAGTCACCAGTCTGGCTGCCGCATTCTGGATTAGTTGTAGTTTCTGGGTCACCTTCAAATGTAGCCCCACAATAGAGCGCATTGCAGTAGTCCAAGCGGGAGATAACCAGAGCTGTACCACTCAGGCGAGAAAGTCTGCGGGCAGGGAAGGTCTCAGCCTGCATACCAGATGGAGCTGGTAGACAGCTGCCCTGGACACAGAATTGACCTGCACCTCCATGGACAGCTGTGAGTCCAAAATGGCTCCCAGGCTGTGCACCTGGTCCTTCAGGGGCACAGTTACCCCATTCAGGACCAGGGAGTCCTCCACACCTGCCTGCCTCCTGTCCCCCAAGAACGGTACTTCTGTCTTGTCAGGATTCAACCTCAATCTATTTGAAGAGTCAGATGAGGGGCTGATTTGGCTCAGGTCAGGTGTTCTTCAAAGCCAAAAGCCCAGGCATCATCGCATCCCTTTCATTTTGCTCCGCTGATGGTGTCTTTTGACTGGTGACTTATGGGGACTGTCTGGAGAGCACTTAGTGCCTTGAAGGCCTCATTTACTCTATCTGACAGGTTGCTTATTTTTGGGAGAGGAGAGGATGCCGCCGTGCCGCTGCTTCATTCATTACAAAGTAGAAGGGCAGCCCAGAGGCTCCTCTGTCATTCCGATGCCGTAGCCCCCAGAACCCGGGCAGGCTCAGCGGGAACAGCATGCTGTCAATCTGGGAAAGGGTGTGGAATGCAGTCTCAGAGCCGGCCCACCTATGAGGCACAGTGAGGTGGTTCCACTGTGGACCACATTCATCCAGTGCTTTACCAGCTGCACTGGCTCCCGGTGGAGTACAGGATCAGGTTTAAGGTGCTGGTTTTGACCTTTAAAGCCTTATGCGGCCTAGGACCCTCATACCTACAGGACTGCCTCTCCCAGTATGCCCCGCAAAGGACCTTAAGGTCCACAAATAACAACTTGTTGGAGGTCCCGAGCCACAAGGCTGTTAGACTGGTGTCAACTAGGGCCAGGGCCTTTTCTGTACTGGCCCCAACTTGGTGGAACACTCTGTCACAAGAGACCAGGGCCCTGCGGGATTTGACATCTTTCCGCAGGGCCTGCAAGACAGAGCTGTTCCACCTGGCCTTCGGGTCAGACCCAGTCTGATGGTTTCCTCCCCTTGGTTTTGTTTATGGGCGACAAATGAAGCGGTATTTTAAATTTTAAATTGACTTTTTAACCTGTATTTTAATTAATGGTTTTCTTTTATACTTTGTTGTGATTTTTACTGGTGTTAGCCGCCCTGAGCCTGATTTCGGCTGGGGAGGGCGGGGTATAAATAAAAGTTATTATTATTATTATTATTATTATTATTATTATTATTATTATTATTGCCTGAGGGTGGCACACTCCCAAGGGTGATGGTGTGGCATAGCAGGGGTGGGTGGGGATATGAAACATCCCACCCTGGCCCTGTGGAGTCTTCCTGGAAGAAGGCATGGGTGGCTGCTGGGAGCTGGAGCACTCATGCTGCAGCATTTTGTTGCAGTTCTGATTTGCCGCAGCCATCGAAGACTCCACCCTCTTTCCTTCCCCAGCGTAAGACCGTGCAAAAAGCTTGTTACATCCTGATGTCGTCTTCTTAGGGATTCTCCAGTTGCCTCTAGATTTGCTTCCCTCGGTCGAAGTCGCCAGGGCAGCCCTTCCCAACGCCAGCTCCCCTCCAAACCAAAAGAGTGGCGACATTTCCCTCCTCATCGTGAGCTTTTGGCTCAGTTTGCCACGCTCTGTGAACAAAGGAGAGGGGGCTGGACCCGTTTGGGGGAACATATTTGGCCGGGCTCATTAGTTTAATTTGAAATGACAATCAGAGAATCTCTACCAGATGGTGAGTGAAGACTCAACTGTCAGTGGCGGCACAGTCGGCCACCGCGTTCCCAGCCATATGCAAGGTGTCCGCAACAATTAACCTCCGCTAGGACGGCTCCTAATTCCTAATGATGGTGACAGCGATTGGCCTTGGGAAATAACTGCATCACTCGACGTGGGTGAGCAGTGTCTGTCGCTGACACACGCCCCTCCGTTGACTCTCGTAAAAAGGAGGGCGAGCGGATGAAAATCGCTCCCCCATTCAACACAACAGCTTCCCCTTTGTAGACGGCTTTGTTCGCCCCTCTGGCCCAGCATCCTCTTCTCACAGTGGCCAAGAAGATGCTCCAAAGGGAAACCAGCAAGCAGGACCTGAGCACCAGAGCAACTCTCCCTGGTTTCCAGGGGCGTAGCGTGGGTTGCAGGCACCCGGGGCAGGACAAGTGTTGCATCCCCCGGTAGACAGGCCAGGGGAGTCTCTGCTTGTAAACTAGCCCCAACCTGGGAGCCGAGAAACACGAAACCAGGAGTGCCACTGTGTTACCTCACCCTCCTGTCCTTGCAGCTAGGCGCTCTGGATGATGCATGCGGCTATAGCAGTGCTTTCCCACCTTCCTCTCCCTCCTCAGTGGGTGGTGATGGCTGCCTCCTCCTCCCAATAGGCTAGCCTAGGGGTGGGGCATGCAGAGGCGTCCCTTTGTCAGCCATGAGGAAAAGGAGTCACTGCAGCGACAAAGGCCCAGCCTGGGCATGGATTGCCTCCATGTGGCTCCAGCCTCAATGAGGAAGCCGGTCATGGGGCGCCTTGTTCTACCCCCTCAGAAATCTGCGGCCGGGCCATGGTCCCCCCTGGACCTCATGCTATGCCACTGATGGTTTCCCACAACTGGTACAGACCCTCCAAGTGTCCCTATTTTCCAGGGACAGTCCCGGATTTACAGAAGCCGCCCCGGTTTCTGATTTGATCCCCAAATCTCCCACTTTTCCTTAAAGGTAAAGGGACCCCTGACCATTAGGTCCAGTCGTGACCGACTCTGGGGTTGTGGCGCTCAACTCGCTTTATTGGCCGAGGGAGCCGACGTACAGCTTCCGGGTCATGTGGCCAGCATGACTAAGCCGCTTCTGGCGAACCAGAGCAGCGCACGGAAACGCCGTTTACCTTCCCGCCGGAGCGGTACCTATTTATCTACTTGCACTTTGACGTGCTTTCGAACTGCTAGGTTGGCAGGAGCTGGGACCAAGCTCACCCCGTCGCGGGGATTCGAACCGCCGACCTTCTGATCGGCAAGCCCTAGGCTCTGTGGTTTAACCCAGGATGTCCCTATTTCCATCGGAGAAATGTTGGAGGGTATGGAATTCTGCGACACCCGAGCCAGGTAGATAAGTAACTATGCAACCTTTAGAAGACATCTGAAGGCAGCTCTGTATAGGCAAGTTTTAAAATAATGTTTAATGTTGTATTATGTTTTTATATATGTTGGAAGCTTCCCAGAGTGACTGGGGCAACCCAATCCAGATGGGTTGGGTACTATTATTATTATTATTATTATTATTATTATTATTATTATTATTATTTAGGACACCCCTATTTTCACTGCAGAAATGTTGGAGGGAATGCTGGTGTTCAGAAACATTACAGCCTCTGACTGTAGACAAAGCACAGCCGTTGCGGCTAGTAGCATTTTGGTTCTCCTTACTTCCATATTATCACCTCGGTGCTTTTCTCCATGGACATATGTGTGTCAGTAACACAGAGCGACGAGGGAATTGAACTGAAAGTGGTAGCAAACTGTGAATGCTCCCATTCCAGCATTAATTTCAGTAGCTCCCCTGCTTTAGGTCAAAATTCGGGAGGAGGAGAGTATAAGAGGAAGGCGGAAGGAATGGAAGGGGACGGAATCTCCCCCTTGTAGCCATTTTGTGCATTCTAGGGATCTGGTTCAGCTCGCAGGCTAGGCCAAAGCCTTTCCGGGTGAGGTGTCTTTTAAGGAGAGATTTTTGCAGAAGGGACTTGCCCCCCCTTTTAAAAAAACAACAACAACGCAGTGGCTAGAGGTTTCTTTCTTTTTCCTTTCGGGAGCACAGATGCAGAATGAACGCCCAGCGTGTTTTCCGCACAGAGCCTGACGGCTTGTAAATCAAAGCATCGTCAGTATGCCGGAGAGCACTCTCAGCAGCCATGCCTAGCCTGTGGCTTAACAGGGCTGTCACCATGATTGATGATTCCCCAGACAGGGAGTGGAGGTTTTCGGGGAGAAAGAGGCTGGGAGAGAGAGAGAGAGAGAGAGAGCTTGCACGCCACTTTGTGATGGCCATTGTTTCTGTGACACTCCGTGGCGATGGAGAGATGGAGTCAGAAGGGGCTGTGCTGGGTAGCAACGCCCCGTCATCAGGAGCAATGGAAGGTGGGCCCAGATCCTTGCATCCTTGGGCATCATTGTAGGGGAGGCTCTGTTGTTCGGCAAGCCCTAGGCTCTGTGGTTTAACACACAGCGCCACCTACCCACAGCACTAAAGTGTTTTTAGCAGGCGCCAAAAAGGGTGAAGGCACCTGCCTGATGTCCAAAGGCAGGGAGTTCCACAGTGTGCAAGTGCTGCCACACTGAAATATTGATTTCTTTCAGCTGCAAAACAGGCATCGTGTGGCACCTGGAACTGTGCCAGTTCTGCCAATCGACACAGTCGAGTGGGCATATATGGAGTTCATGCTGCTAGAATTTCTGTCCCGCTTCCTAACATTTCTTTCACATTGCAGGACCGGCTGTGTTGTGGAACGGTGGCTTGTTGATCAATCTACTGGCATGTTGCGTGAATTGTCGTTCACACCCAGTAGGCACAACAACAAATGTCACTGGGCTTTGCTGCTACTCCACTGCGCTTTCCACACATGCCTGCTTCTGCCTTTCCCGTGATTTCGCCCATGAAAACAGCAGGAAAGGACCCTGTGCTGTTACACCCCAAATTCCACCGCTTTATTCCCATGGTTTTCCAGGCTAAGGGGGCTGCAAACATAGTTTCCTTTCCTGGATCCCAATAACATGGAAATGGACACTAAGCACTCATTGTATTCCATTAGTTTTCCTGAAGTGAATTTCATGTCATGTGAATGGACACATTCTTCTTTCTTCTTCTTCTTTGGCGATCCCTCGTAGCCAAGTAAGATTGTCTTCCATAAACACGGTTTTAACAATGAGTCCGTAAGTGACTGGGGAGGCCAATTCTGGATCCACACATCCTTCCACAGTGGGGACATTGGTTCCCGGGCGGGAGTTGATCACGGTGAGGGTTTGCCAAGCGTGCCTTCCTCTTATCACATTTCTCCCTTGCGTCCTGAGTTCGAGTGTCTTCAAAGCCCATGACACCTTTGGTAAAGGCTGCTCTCCAACTGGAGTGCTCGCAGGCCAGTGTTTCCCAATTGTCTGTGTTTATACTACATTTTTAAAGATTTGCCTTGAGACAGTCTTTAAACCCCTTTTGTTGACCACCAGCATTGCGCTTTCCATTTTTAAGTTCGGAATAGAGTAGCTGCTTAATGAGGAATTCAGGATTACATTTACATGGCAGTGCATTCCATTTGCACAATGTGTTAATTTCCCACATTATATTTGAGCTTTCGCACAACGTAAATGCTGCTTCTTGAATATAGTACAAGTTTAGCACCCATTTCCATATTATTTGCAAACAGATCCGCCCCCGCCCCCAGAAGGAAATGACACAGAAACAAGCACGACACTTTGCCCTATATTCCACAAGTGGCTTTTACATCGCATGAAAGCTCAAATATAAAGCAGAGCTTGACAGTCAGAGAAAAGTCATGAAAATGGAATAAACTGCTGGGTGAACATAGCCGGAGAGGGAGTCTGGATGAGCCGCTTTGGAACCATGGTTAGAAGCCGATGAAGAAACTAAGCTAGAAACTAAGCCTTATGAGGAACGATGAAGAAACTTAGCTAGAAACTAAGCCTTATGAGGAACGGTTGAAGGAGTTGGGTGTGTTCAGCCTGGACTACAGAGGTCTGGGAGGTGCTTTGAAAGGCATCTGCAAATATCTATAGGGCTGTCCGGATGGAGCAAGTATGCTTTCTGCTGCTCCAGAGAGTAGGATCCAAATTACATGAAAGGAGATCCTGACTAAACATTATGAAGATCTTCCTGACAGTAAGAGCTGTTGGACAGTGGAAGAAACTCCCTTGGGAGGTGGTAGACCCTCCTTCATTGGAGATTTTAAAAGCAGAGGTTGGCTGGCCCACCTGCCAAGGATGCGTTAGCTGTAATTCCTGCAATGCGGGGATCAGACTAGATCATGTTGGGATCCCTTTCAATGCTTCACTGACGATTTTTCAACAGAGGTCAGATGTTCATCTGTCAAGGGTACTTTAGCTATGCACTGCCGGGAGTTGGACTAGATGACCCTTGCTCAGTGGCAGACTTTGTTGTTGTTTAGTCGTGTCTGACTCTTCGTGACCCCATGGACCAAAGCACGCCAGGCCCTCCTGTCTTCCACTGCCTCCCGCAGTTTGGTCAGACTCGTGTTGGTGGCTTCCAGAACATTGTCCAACCATCTTGTCCTCTGTCGTCCCCTTCTCCTTGTGCTCTCCATCTTTCCCAACATCAGGGTCTTTTCCAGGGAGTCTTCTCTTCTCATGAGGTGGCCAAAGTATCGGAGCCTCAGCTTCAGGATCTGTCCTTCCAGTGAGCACTTAGGGCTGATTTCCTTCAGAATGGATAGGTTTGATCTTCTTGCAGTCCATGGGACTCTCAAGAGTCTCCTCCAGCACCATAATTCAAAAGCATCAATTCTTCGGCGATCAGCCTTCTTTATGGTCCAGCTCTCACTTCCATACATCACTACTGGGAAAACCATAGCTTTAACTATACAGACCTTTGTTGGCAAGGTGATGGCAGACTTTAGGTTTTCAAATTTCAGTGATGTCCTGTGCAATACCAAAATTCAATGTGTTCCCCTACCTTTCACCTTATGTTCTAAGTCATTGTTGTAGTGACCTTTAAAGCCCTAAACGGCCTCGGTCCTGTATACCTGAAGGAGCGTCTCCATCCCCAGCATTCAGCCCGGACACTGAGATCCAGCGCCGAGGGCCTTCTGGCCGTTCCCTCACTGCGAGAAGTGAGGTTGCAGGGAACTGGGCAGAGGGCCTTCTCGGTAGTGGCGCCCGCCCTGTGGAACGCCCTTCCAGCAGATGTCAAAGAGATAAACAACTACATGACATTCAGAAAATACCTGAAGGCAGCCCTGTTTAGGGAAGTTTTTAACCTGTGATATTTTAATGTATTTTAATGTCTGTTGGAGGCTGCCCAGAGTGGCTGGGGGGACCCGGCCAGATGGGCGGGGTACCAATAAAAAATTATTATTATTATTATTGCAGTGCCCTCTCGGCACGGCGTCCAGTGCGGGCGAACCAATCGCGCTCCCCTAAACCCGCCTCTGTTTTGCGGGTCCCTTCCAACTCTACATTTCTGTGATTCCGAGGCTGGCTCAGCGGGTGATATTTTCACAGCTTCCTGCCTCCGGCAATTTCTGTCCTAATCAGTAAGACTTCAGGTTCCTTGTCAGGCCATATTAATAGGCATGGCTTTAACAGATTACAGAACAGCTGACTGCCCACCTGGCACTTGGAGAGGAATGTCCTCCCCCCTCCCCCCCACCTTAATAGGCGTAAGAAATGGCAGTAGCTACACTTCGCTGAACAAACAGCCTGAGCGATGCGCACTGCCGAAGTTTCTGCCCAACAGGCCACTGCTGCATTTTTTTATTGCGTCCAAAGGGGTGGTGGGAGGGTTGGGGGAACTGAAGATGGCAAAAGGAAGCTTTGCTTGAGCTGCTGTTTCGGGGAGCAGAAATTCCAGCCATAGCTGCAAGCCTCCTCCTCATAGCTGTCAACTTTCGGATTTGAAAATAAGGGATTTTTTCAAACTTTCAGATTTGAAAATAAGGGATGCCGCGGGTGAGCGAAAGAGCGAGCACGTAGACGGCAGGCAGGCTGTCTGTCTGGTTGGGCGTGAGGGTCTGGCTGCACAAGGCATGCAAGCTCCGCCCCCAGTTGGTCTCAGACTCCTTATTGGCAGCCGAGCAACGCAGCTGAGGAGCCTCCCTGGTCGGCAGGGAGGGAGAGGAGCTGCTTCCTTTGAAATCCGGGAAATTTAAGGGATATCAACAATCCGGGATAGCAGCAGGAAACGGCATTGGAATAAGGGAGTTTCCCGCAAAAAAATGGAGGGTTGACAGCTATGCTGCTCATTGGCACCAACTGCGCTGGACTATAGAGTGAGCCTCCCCCCCCCCCCAGAAAGGGCAGGCAGGCTGTCTTCTCTGCACAGCTGCCAACCAGCCAGGATCATACTGACTCAAGTGGCAAAGCTGGCTTCTGACTGATTGTCTCGATAGGAAACTTGAAACCCACCAGGTTCCCCCCTGGTCCTGCCTTTTCACTTTAGGCTATACCCCAACTTTACAGATAGCACAGAAAATGTGTATTGCGTATCTGGCCAGAGATGCTTTTCAGACTTCCCTGGAAGGTGGTGGACTCTCCTTCACTGGAGGTTTTTAAGTAGAGATTGGATGGCCATCTGTCATGGATGCTTATTTGAGATTCCTGCATTGCAGGGGGTTGGAATACAGTCGTACCTCGGAAGTCGAACGGAACCCGTTCCAGAAGTCCATTTGACTTCCAACACGTTCGGAAACCAAGGCGTGGCTTCTGATTGGCTGCAGGAACATAGCTGTCAACTTTTGGATTTGAAAATAAGGGATTTTTTCAAACTTTCGGATTTGAAAATAAGGGATGCTGCGAGGGCGGTGCAATGGCACCAAGTAGCCTCGCCACCCTGCGCTCCAGAGGCTGCGCACGAACGGGAGAGCGAAAGAGCGAGCGTGTAGACGGCAGGCAGGCTGGCTGTCTGGTTGGGCGTGAGGGTCTGGCTGCACAAGGCATGCAAGCTCCGCCCCCAGTCGGTCTCAGACTCCTTATTGGCAGCCGAGCAACGCAGCTGAGGAGCCTCCCTGGCCGGCAGGGAGGGAGAGGAGCTGCTTCCTTTGAAATCCGGGAAATTTAAGGGAGATCAACAATCCGGGATAGCAGCGGGAAACGGCATTGGAATAAGGGAGTTTCCCGCCAAAAAAAGGGAGGGTTGACAGCTATGTGCAGGAAGCTCCTGCAGCCAACCAGAAGCCGTGAAACCTGCATTGGACATTCGGGTTCCAAAGATCGTTTGCAAACTGGAACACTCACTTCCAGGTTTGCATCGTTCGGGAGCCAAAGTGTTTGACTCGCAAAGCGTTCATCTTCCAAGGTACGACTGTAGATTATGTTCCCTTCCAACTCTACAATTATACGATTCCACGCTTTAAACCTATAGATCTGCTCAGAGACGCTGTTTTGCTGTGATTTCGTTGTGCTGCTTGTTCAAAAGAATCCTGTGCCACCTCCTCCCTGCCAAAAGGCAGGAAGGCATCGTATCATGACCGATGTCTGCTGGTGGGCAAGTGGTACACAACAATGGATAATTTCTTTCCTGAAAGTTGTTCAAGGCTCATTTTTGAGAAAGGAAATACAGAAATCTGGGACACGGCAGCACTGTTAAATGCCTGATCTCTCCCCAGGCGCTGGGACGGTTGTGCTAAGGACCACGCTCTCCTCACAATCCCTTTAAGAGCAGCCTCCCCCGTGACTTTCTCGGTAGCAAACGAGAGAGTTCCTACCGAGTAGGCAGCACTGCCTCTGCTCTCAGGCGCCCAGCGTGCCGTGTGTCGCTAAGCAGAACGGATGCAGCAACTCAGGTCATCGTGGCTGAGCGTTAAACTCTGTCTTTTCATGCTCCGAGGGGGGTTAGCAAAAGTAGAAGATCGAGGCAGCGGCAATAAATGGCTGCGAAAAGGGACTTGGTGCCTGTACGACAAGCATCAAACGGCTCTCATCCAGTCCATTACCGAGCCTCGTCTCTGCTTCCACAGCTGGGGGCAGCAATGCTACTGAATCCCAGTTACTGGAAACCCTGGAAGAGGAGATGACTTGTGCTCAGTCCAGCTTGCTGGTTTTGCTTTGGGGAACCTGGTTGGCCGCTGTGAGAACAGGATGCTGGACTCGATAGGCCACCATTGGCCTGATCCAGCAGGTTCTTCTGACGTGCCTGAGGAAGGACACTGCCCTGATTTCCTCGAATTAAAAAAATGTGACGCATAAAGAATGATTTTGGTTGTTTGCGGTGTCCCTCAACAAGGGCCGGTGACACTAGTGGGAAATTAAATTACACTTAAGGACAGCTCCTTTTAACACCTGTCTCCCTTTCACAGCAAAATACATCGGCTGTTACGTCGACAACACCCACCGGAGAGCCCTGCGCGGAGTGTCCTTCTTTGACTACAAAAAAATGACATTGTTCCGTTGCCAAGACAACTGCGCCGAACGGTAGGGTGGCGCGAGAGAGCTGGGACTTCATTAATTCCAAGGCATCAAGTGTATTTCTCTCCTGTCAGCTCAACTCTTTTCCCGTGGTTGTTTTTCTTCCTCCCTCACTGCCTCCAAAATAATTTTGAAAGATCGATATATTTTTTTTCTCACTGGGGGGAAAAGGCAAGGCCTCATTTGCAATGGAATGGCCTTCTCTCAGCAAGACGGGGAGCCTAGAAACTCTGGTGAGAGGAACCTGCAGCTGCTGTGGAGAGAGAGTAGGGAACCATTTTAAGACATGGCTTCTTCCCCCAGAGAATTCTGGGAGCTGCAAGTCCCTCTCTCTCCCCAGGGAACTCTGGGAATTGTAGTTCTGGGAGGGTAAGATGGGTCTTCTAACAACTGAAGGAGCAGGGAAGGCTCAGTTGGGAGATAAGGATTTAAAAGAGGCCATATTCACACCATGCCATGACGCCACTTTAAACAGCCACGGCATCCCCTAGAGAACCCTGGGAGCTGAGAATTGTTGGCAGACCCCTGTTCCCCTCAGAGAGCTGCAATTCCCGGAATGGTTTAACAACCAATTCCTCTCCACAGGGAACTCTTGGAATTGTAGTTCTGGGAGGGGAATAACAGACTCTTAACAAATATCAGCATCTTTAGCAAATGACAGCTCCCGGGCTTCTCTGGGGGAAGCCATGACTGGAATTCATATAATCACAGAATCATAGAATTGTAGAGTTGGAAGAAGCCCCAAGGGTCATCTAGTCCAACCCCCTGCAATGCAGGATTCTTTTGCCCAACGTAGGGTTCGAACCCACAACCCTGAGATTAAGAATCTCGTGCTTTACCAACTGAGCTATCCCAAGTCTATAGTGCTTTAAATGTATGATGGGAACGTGGTCTCTGTGGCCCTTTTACACCAGATAGGGGTACCAAGAGAGAGTTTGGCCTGTGGCAGAAACATGGTTAGGGATGCGGGTAGCGCTGTGGTCTAAACCACTGAGCCTTGGGCTTGCTGATTGGAAGGTTGGTGGTTCGAATCCCCACGACGGGGTGAGCTCCCGTTGCTCGGTCCCTGCTCCTGCCAACCTAGCAGTTCAAAAGCACGTCAAAGTGCAAGTCAATAAATAGGTACCGCTCCGGCGGGAAGGTAAATGGCGTTTCCGTGCGCTGCTCTGGTTCGCCAGAAGCGGCTTAGTCATGCTGGCTAAGTCATGACCCGGAAGCTGTACACCGGCTCTCGGACAATAAAGCGAGATGAGCGCCGCAAGCCCAGAGTCGTCCGCGACTGGGCCTAACGGTCAGGGGTACCTTTACCTTTTTAGAAACATGGTTAGGGTCCGGTTTCCCTAAAATCTCATTTTGCAGACGCAAAGGCAAAAGATTGATTGGCAAATGGCGAGGGACGAGGGAAGCAGGAGTCCAACGACAACAGGAGTGGCAAAGGACCTGCTTCCCTGGTGTGGAGCAATGTGAGTAAGGATGTAGCTAACTTCTCAGGTGTGGGATTCTGGGTTAAAAGAAAACCTCTCTGGAGCCTTTCCCGCCTTGTTTTTATAATAATAATAATAATAATAATAATAATAATAATAATAATAATAATATATTATTATTATTATTATTATTATTATTATTATTATTATTATTATTATTATTATTTATACCCCGCCCATCTGGCTGGGTTTCCCCAGCCACTCTGGGTGGCTTCAAGCAGAACATTAAAATACAATAATCTATTAAACGTTAAAAGCCTCCCTAAACAGGGCTGCCTTCAGATGTCTTCTAAAGGGCTGGTAGTTGTTGTTCTCTTTCACATCTGAAGGGAGGGCGTTCCACAGGGCGGGTGCCACTACCGAGAAGGCCCTCTGCCTGGTTCCCTGTAACTTGGCTTCTCGTAGTGAGGGAACCGCCAGAACCTCAGTGTCCGGGCTGAACGATGGGGGTGGAGACGCTCCTTCAGGTATACTGGACCGAAGCCATTTAGGGCTTTAAAGGTCAGCACCAACACTTTGAATTGTGCTCGGAAACATACTGGGAGCCAGTGTAGGTCTTTCAAGACCGGTGTTATGTGGTCTCGGTGGCCGCTCCCAGTCACCAGTGTAGCTGCCGCATTCTGGATTAATTGCAGTTTCCGGGTCACCTTCAAAGGTAGCTCCACGTAGAGCGCATTGCAGTAGTCCAAGCGGGAGATAACCAGAGCATGCACCACTCTGGCGAGACAGTCTGCGGGCAGGTAGGGTCTCAGCCTGCGTACCAGATGGAGCTGGTAGACTGCTGCCCTGGATACAGAATTAACCTGCGCCTCCATGGACAGCTGTGAGTCCAGAATGACTCCCAGGCTGTGCACCTGGTCCTTCAGGGGCACAGTTACCCCATTCTGGACCAGGGAGTCCTCCACACCTGCCCGCCTCCTGTCCCCCAAAAACAGTACTTCTGTCTTGCCAGGATTCCACCTCAATCTGTTAGCTGCCATCCATCCTCCAACCGCCTCCAGGAGCTCTGGACCAGGAGCTCCCCACATCACTAGCACCTGCTGAGTCTCTTTTACTTATCGCTTCAATTGCAGAACACACATCATACTGGCTTCCCCAACCTGCCTAGCCTTTAAGTAATGTCTTCGTGTCCCACTCTATGATCTATAAGGCACGTGGAGATTTTTTCTCTTGAAAAGTGATGCTTCCTCCTGCTCACTTTGAGTAAATCATTTGGCGCCGAGTGCCAAGAGGCAACCCAAATTGCTTCTTTGCACAGAGGGCATCTATGCAGGAAGAACTGCAGCAGGAAATTGGCCCAATGCACATTTGGCCCAAGACAATTCCATTTCAAATATGAATTAATGATCGTGGATTGTTTTTCTTTGCCTTCCTCCAGAGATTTTAGGGCTCTCGTACATGGTTTCCTTCTCCCCACCACACACCCATTTTTATCCTCACAACAACCCAGTGAGGTAGGCCAGGCTGAGGGATGGTGGATGGTCTTGGCTCATCATTGTGCTAAACTGTTTCACAGACAGCTCTTCGAGGGTCTCAAAGAGTGTCTTAGTTGGGCTCAGTAGGGGAATGGAGAATGACTCAGTTGTGAACATCTACCCATCGTTTTATTTGTATGCCACCTTTCCAAAGTTAAAAGCACCTTACAACATGTAAAAGAAATACATAACTACAAACATAACAAAAATACAGTCACACCTCGGGTTGCGTTTGCTGCGGGATACGAATGCGCCAAACCCGGAAGTACCGGAACGGGTTACTTCCGGGTTCGGCACTTTGCACATGCGCAGAGGCGCTGAATCGCAACCCGTGCATGCGCAGACTCGGCGCTGCGGATTGTGAATGCGCCTCCTGCACAGATCGTGTTCGCGACCCGAGCGTCCAATGTAGTTATAAACAAAACATTGAAAAAGTACACAACCAATTTGAACAATATCGACATAAATCGTAAGATTCAAAATAAAGATACCAAAAATTAACAGCATCCCCGGAACTCCCTAAACAATACCCCAGCCCAAGATTTTGAGAAAGGACCTGCAGGTGGGGGATCCAGATTGAAACAGCCATGCGGGGGGGGGGGAGGTTTTTAACCCTCCCCCCATGTTATTTTCCCAGTGAACACAGTCACCCCCAGCTGCTATTTGTGTCCATGACAACGGGAGCTTTCCTTGCAATGCAAATAGCATCTTCAGAGGACCAGTTTCCAGCAGGACTGTAGTGAGGGCACTGGATGTATAGGATATCTGGTATCTGTTGCTGGACCATGGCATAGGTCAGTCTCCTCCTCACAGCCTTAATTGGTATAATGGGACTCTCGAGGATGATGGAGGATGGCAAGAGGGTGCACAGGAACCAGAACACCAGGACCCATCATCAGAGGGTCCCCTGTCTTCCCGAACACAGCAGGCTCTGAGGCCTAGGGAACAGCAGGAGGAGCACTCTAGGAAACTGAGGCAGGCAATGGCCCGCAGCCCAGCTCTCTAACTCAGGGCTCCCCAAACTAAGGTCCGCAGGCCGGATAAGGCCCGAGGGACTTGTTTATCTGGCCCGCAGCGAGCCCTGCTGCCCACTCTTACCAGCACTGCACTGCGCAGCTGCCCACTTCCGGGTCGGAGGAGCACTGGAAATAGCTTGTGCACATGCGCAAGTGTTATTTCCAGTGCACATCCGGGTCGGAGGAGGCCCGTGCACACAAGCTATTTCTGGTGCTCCTCCGACCCGGAAGTGCGACGGAAATAGCATGTGCGCACGCATATGGGCGCACGCTCCCCCGCCCTCCGGCGCTGGAGACACCGGCCCGAGGCACGATAAGTTTGCTGACCCCTGCTCTAACTGGCCAGGTGTCTTCCTTCCTTTGTACTAGGGATAAGGAATATGTCACTAGGGATGGAATTTTCTAAATACACTTGATATTAAGGACAGGCCCCAACCCACCCCGCCCAAAAAATCCTGTCTTGCTGCTGAATCTCAACAAGAGAAGCCCCATCCCTGGCCCGGTTCACTAAAAATACAAATAATTATTGCATACTATTCATTATTTTACATATAATGCTCTATGCCTATTAGGATCACGGGTTCAGGTAGGGTCCTGATTCAATTTGGATCAATACGGACCTGATTTAACCAGATTCGGACCCCAAATCTGAATCAAAATCTGGCAATCCCAATCTTCAGTGGTCAGGACCACCTCGGTTTACAGGGGAAACTTCCCAGTGTGAGCGAGATAAATTTTGAGGCTGTTCCACGAAACTTAAGAAGACGCAGCGCCACAATATTTTTGAAAACAAGAAGAAAAGAGGGGGAAGTGGGAAAGAAAAAGAAGGAAGGAAAGGGATTTTGTGAGGCAAAGCCCTCCAGGCACCATAGACTGTGTCCCCCCATAAAAAGCAGCATTGGCACACAACTCCCTGCCAGGGCATTTTGCCACTTGAGGCAAAACTGAAAATAACACCCGCACAATCTCCTCCTCCACAAGCCCTGCACTGTCACGGCCAGCTCCTCCTGCTGCTACTGCCCAAGGAGACTGGGGATGGCCCAGGGAAGGCCTAGTGCGCTGGCAGAGGAGAAAAAGGAGGCTGGTGGCAGAGGAAGAGGCAGCCCAGGAGTCCAAGAGGCAGTGAGTGGCAAGCTTCTCAGAGGCTGGATCTGCTGCCCCTCCCAGCTACCAGGAGCCTGCTGCCTGGGGCGAAGGCTTCACCAAGCCCCACAGGTGGGCCGGCCCTGCTCCCCACGCATAGAAAGCAGTTCCCAACTCCTGTGTGCAGGCAGCCTTTCCGTGGTGAGCCAGTTACGGTGGAAGCATCCCTCACCTGATTGCTATCTGCACAAAGATGGCTTAGAAGAACAGCTGATAAAGCTATTGGACGTGACTGAGATGGGAACGTTAACGTGCTTAATTAGAGAAAAGTCATTAGTGATGGGGACCCAGGTGGCGCTGTGCGTTAAACTACAGAGCCTAGGGCTTGCCGATCAGAAGGTTGGCGGTTCGAATCCCCACAACAGGGTGAGCCCCCGTTGCTCGGTCCCAGCTCCTGCCCACCTAGCAGTTCGAAAGCACGTCAAAGTGCAAGTAGATAAATAAGTACCGCTCCGGCAGGAAGGTAAACGGTGTTTCCATGTGCTGCTCTGGCTCGCCAGAAGCGGCTTAGTCATGCTGGCCACATGACCTGGAAGCTGTACGCTGGCTCCCTCGGCCAATAATGCGAGATGAGCGCCGCAACCCCAGAGTCGGACACGACTGGACCTAATGGTCAGGGGTCCCTTTACCCTTTACCTTTTACATTAGTGATATTTGTTAAGGATTGGACATTTCTTATGGACTTTTTGCTCGTGAACGAGAAAATGAAATTGTAATATCTGTATTTGAAGTTTGGGAAAATACTGGCTTATAGCAGATAGAATGGCTGGATCTTAAGGAATGAATATCACATGTAGCTGCAGCAAAGAGAGCCTTTTATTTTTCTTCTTATGTCTTCTTTGTTTTGTTTTTTTCCTTTCCTTTTCCTTTTTTCTCGCTTTCTCTTTCTTTAGGTTTCTCCTTTTCTTGCCTTTCCTTCCTTCTGACTTTGTTCTCTTTCAAGACTAAGCAGCTGTTTTATCTCGGCATATTATAAAAAGGAGACATCCTTTACCTGCAAAGTGGCCAATTTCTAGGGGGGCTGCACAGCATGAGATTTCGGAAGGTGCCGTTCAGCACCAAGGACAGCGGCACAAACGTTAGCCAAGTCCAGCCACTGAATACGAACATAGACCGCCGCTACCACCACCAAACCTCCAAACAAAATGCTCTCTCCCTCTCCTTTCCAGGGGTTACCTCTTCGCAGGCCTAGAGTTTGGGGCCGAATGCTATTGTGGCCACAAGATCCAAGCGGCGAACGTCAGTGATTCTGAATGCAACATGGAGTGTAAGGGAGAAAAGAGCAACATTTGTGGTGGGGTGAATCGACTCTCAATCTACCGCCTGGAGTTGGCCCAAGAGTCTGCAAGGAGGTGTAAGTATTGACTCATTTGGGATCGAGAACTAGGGAGGCCCAAGGGAGCAGATCCTGGGTCTCATGGCACTGCGATCAAGGTGTCCTAATAGCTCAAGGGAAGTAACTCTGATCCAGTTGACTATTAGAAATGTGTAGGGACATGGGTGGCGCTGTGGGTTAAACCACAAAGCCTAGGGCTTGCCAATCAGAAGGTCGGCAGTTCAAATCCCAGCGACAAGGTAAGCTCCCATTGCTCAGTCCCAGCTCCTGCCCACCTAGCAGTTCGAAAGCACATCAAAGTGCAAGTAGATAAATAGGTACCACTCTGGCGGGAAGGTAAACGGCGTTTCCGTGCGCTACTCTGGTTCACCAGAAGCGGCTTAGTCATGCTGGCCACATGACCCGGAAGTTGTACACCGGCTCCCTCGGCCAATAAAGCGAGATGAGCGCCGCAACCCCAGAGTCGTCCGCAACTGGACCTAATGGTCAGGGGTCCCTTTACCTTTAGGGATGTGTTTTGCTGAACACTAGACCCTCCACCCTGTACCCTCACTACAGCTACAGCTGCTACATACCCTCTGGTAATTTTACTAGGCTGTTTTTTTAAAAAAGGTAAAGGACCCCTGGATGGTTAAGTTTAGTCAAAGGCGACTATGGGGTTGCGGCGCTCATCTCGCTTTCGGGCCGCGTTTGTCCACAGGCAGCTTTCCGGGTCATATGTGGCCAGCAGGACTAAACCACTTCTGGCACAACAGAACACCATGACAGAAACCAGAGCGCACGGAAACACTGTTTACCTTCCTGCCCCAACCGTACCTATTTATCTACTTGCACTGGCGTGCTTTCAAACTGCTAGGTTGGCAGGAGCTGGGGCAGAGCAACGGGAGCTCACCCCGTTGCGGGGATTCAAACCACCAACCTTCTGATCGGCAAGCCCAAGAGGGTCATTGTTTTAGACCACAGCGCCACCCGTGTCCCTTACCTTACCGTTACTAGGCTGTAGTTAAACTATGGAACTCGCTCCCCCAGGAGTGCATAGAGATGGCTCTATGCTTTGCCTCCATGGCTGGAGACAGGAAAGCTTCTGATTACCAGTTGCTGTAAATCATGGGTCCTGGTTTGGCTGTTGTCCATGGGTCCTGCTTGCTAGTTTCCTACATGCACCAGGCTGGCCACGGTGGGAACAGGATGCTGGACTTGATGGGCCGTTGGCCTGATCCAGCTGGCTCTGTGTTCTTATTTTCACAAGGACTAGGAAGCTTGGGTTTCCAAACCAAAACTGAGGTTCTTTGGATGCTGCGCCATGATCTCAAATCCTACGCTTGAGGTGCATTTGTGAACACCGGCGATCTAGGATGGGAAAATGTGAAGGTGTTTGTGGGAGGGAAGGAATCCCTCACAGAGCACCACTCTCAGCCGACCAATTGAGTGCAATGCAGGGAAAGGAAGGTCTAGGTGCTTGAGCTGCCTTAATGAGTTTGAAATGGGCTTTTGATCTCTTCCCTGCTCTCAAAGGCTTTTCTGCATCTTGCCTCTCATTTTGCATTCATTGCGTTCCTCCCCGACTTCTGTAGTTAAGAAGGTGGGCCGGGTGGCTCATTAGCTGGTGCTTAAATGTCAAAGGCAGAGAGGAGAATCCAGGCAGGCAGGGGAAGGGAAGAGATTATGGGGGAACCTTGGTGGGCCGTGGGGCAGCGAGATCAAGCTGGCAACCTACAGGAGGAAGCACAATTGTCCGTATCAAGCCTGCGAAGGAAAAGAAGAAGAAGAAGAAGAAGAAGAAGAAGAAGAAGAAGTTTGGATTTGATATCCCGCTTTATCATTACCCGAAGGAGTCTCAAAGCGGCCAACATTCTCCTTTCCCTTCCTCCCCCACAACAAACACTCTGTGAGGTGAGTGGGGCTGAGAGACTTTTCAAATTCAAAAGTCAAAAGAGGAGCCCATTGGGTGTAACCTTAGTCACTGTTAACAATTGGTGGCCAGTGGCCATGAGAGATTAATTTTAGCTTTTGATTTGTGCAGAGTTCGTGAGAACTAGAATTCCCTCGAGAGAGAAAGAGAGCTAAAGAGGGAGAGATCGATAGTGGAGAGCTGTGGTTTGGCATAAAAGCGGCGAAACAGGAGCTATGGCAGCTTGCTTAGAAATATTCCGGATGTTGGTGACAGATGCAATTTTCCAAATGACAGGAATAAGAGTTCCTGTTGGCTTCATGGCTTATAGTGCTGTTAAAGAACTTGGACAAATAAATTGGAAGGGGGTCAGTTTTTTCTTCATTATATTTATTTAATTTCTATACTAAAATTAACATTGCTTAAAGTATAAATATAAATTAAATCCCCCATTAATAATAATGATGGTGATGACGGTGATAATTTTATTGTTTATACCCCGCCCATCTGGCTGGGTTTCCTCAGCCACTCTGGGCGGCTTCCAGCAAAATATAAAAATTAAACTAGAACTAAAGATCCCTTCATTTGAGACCTTCCTATGGAAGTGTGTTTTCAATTATTGGCTAACTCTCTGGCACAGACTTCCAACCCACTATCTGGTCCAGATGAATTCGCAAGCCCTTGGACCAGCAAAATTCACAACAGACTACTGGCCCTTGGAATCTCACCCGCAGATTCCCTTAAACTTGATCTTGCCTCAGCAAAACGTTTCATCGACCAGAGAATGGACGACAGAGAATGGAGTTTTGACCATCAAGCCAAAAAATGGGTAAAGTCATGCCACAGACTCATTTTGTTCCGTTGTCTTAAATCAAAATAGCACCCAGCATCCAAACTTTTCTGTGGTGGCTCTATGCTTGTGGAATGCTCTCCCCAGGGAGACCCCCCTGACACCTTCGTTACAAATCTTTAGGCAACAGGCAAAAACATTCCTCTTCTCCCAGGCCTTTAATTAAACAATTAATTAAACTGGGGGTAGTATTGTATTTGTTTTTTTACCATGTTTTGTATTCTTATGTTTTTATATTGTAAACCACCCTGTGATCCTCAGTTGAAGGGCAGTATAGAAATTCAACAAATATTATAATAATAATAATAATAATAATAATAATAATAATAATAATAATAATAATAATAATAGACAAATACCCTCACCCCTACCTTCATACCGAGTTTGGTGATGATATCTTGAGAGGTGGCCAAACCTATGCCAAAGGACGGGTGAAGTCATGCCAAATTCACGTTTCAGTCCGCCATCTTGATTTAAAATGGCGCCCAAATATTGACAAAGTCCATTGCCTCCACCTTGTGAACGCTTGTGCCAAGTATGACGATGATATCGCAATTCTACCTTGGTCAGGTGCTATCTGGCGTCCTGGTGTTCTGGGCACCACAATCTAAGAAGGATGTTGACAAGCTGGGGAGTGGGCAGAGGTGGGCAACCAAGATGACCAAGGGACAGGAAACCAAGCCTTATGAGGAATGGCTGAAGGAGCTGGGCATGTTTAGCCTGGAAAAGAGGAGACTGTGAGGAGATACGGTAGCCATCTTCAAATCTCTGAAAAGCTGTCACATGGAAGTTGAAGCAAAGTTGTTTTCTGCTTCTCAGGAGGGGAGAACACAAGCAAATGGAATCCAATGACAAGAAAGGAGATTTCAACTGAACATTAGGAAGAACTTTCTGAGTGTTGGAGCTGTACGACAATTGGAACAGACCCCCTAGGAATGTTGCAGATTCTCAGTTGTTAGATTTTTTTTAACGGAGGTTGGATGGCCACCTGTAAAGGATCCTTTAGCTGTGATTCCTGCATCGCAGGGGGCTGGATTAGATTACCTTTGGGTGTCCCTTCCAACTCTACAATTCTATGCCTTCAGGTGGCGACTGAACCTATGCCCCCAAATGGGTGAAGCCGTGCCAAAGGAATGTTTCAAGCCATCAACTTGTTTCAAAATTACTCCTGGCATCCAAACATCGATTATGACTGCCGTCTCCACCTTGGGAAGCTTTGTGCTAAGTTTGGCAATGATAACTTGAGAGGCAGCCAAACCTAAAGAGAACAGATGGACAAAAGGCTTTCCAAAAATTTATAGTAGATAATACTCATTTTTCTTTCACATCTTTCTCCCCTATCGCCTAATAGCAGGGCATGCCTGGAACTGCCCAGGATTTTTTAGAAACTAAAAAATATTGTGTTTTTTTAAGTGGATAGTGTAATTTGTGAGTTCCACCACACCAAAAATGGGGTAAAATCATGTCAAAGCCACATTTCGGTCAGCCATCTTGAGTCAAAATGGCGCCTCGTGTCCAAACATCAACATAGATCCCCATCTTCACCTCTGGAACCGCCATGCTGACTTTGAGGTGGTCGAAACCTTGTGGGCAGTTCACACCAAAAGGATGTTTGGGATCACCGTCTTGATTCAAAATGGTGCCTGTTGTCCAAACAGTCAAAAAGCCTTCCATCTCACCTCAGGAACTATTGTACAAAGTTTGGTGACAATATCGCAAGAGGTGGCGAAACCTAGGTCAAAAAATGGATGAAGTCACCTCAAAGTCATGTTTTAGTCCACCATTTTGATTCAAAATGTCAGGCAATGTCCAAACAGCAACAGAAGGTACTGCCCCACCTCATCAACCCTCATACTAAGTTTGGGGATGATATCTCAAGATGTATAGGACGCAGAGAAACTGCTTTCCAAAATCTATAGCAGAATCAAAATCGAAATGTAGCCTTATCAGGAAATCAGGGGTTTGCGTTGCTCCCAGGTAGGGAGAGAAGGAGCCAAAAAGACATCGAGGTTTGGTTCAAAAGAGAAAGGCTTTATTCTGCCCTCCGGAGAGGCAGAAGGTTCCGTTTGATCGTTCAAAACAGGAACAAAAATAATCAGTCCAGGCAAAACTTATATACCTTTCAGAGAGCACTCTCTCCCCCTCCCACAGAGTTCTATGACCATATTAGGTAAATCCTTCCTGCTTCCATGCATCACGAGGTCCTGTAACCCATATAAGGAAATTACATCCTGTGAACTTTGACAGGGCCCTTTGTGCGTCATGGTGGTAAGGATATTTGCACCCTGTCTGTACTTGGGCCGTCAATGCCATCCTTCCAGACTGGCAAGGCCATGCTGATAAGAGTCATGATGACATCCCGTGTCTGGCTTGTGTGCTTTGCCTTGAGCTAATGGAAGTGAAAGTTCATGCTGTAGACTTTCCTTATGAATTTAGGGGATGTGAAGCCTCCTGCAAAGAGGTGTGTGAAATAGGAATTACAGGTTAGCCCTGTAACATAGGAATTTGAGGTTAGGTTAAGCTAACCTCCTCCCTTCAAAAATGACTCAATGAATTAGATCCACATTTCGTTTTCTTTAATTCATCTAACCCTTCTTCAGTTGATCCTATTTCCCCTTTTAAAAGACCAAATCATTTTATATGGAGTTGGAACTGTTCTACCAGATTCCTGGCTATTTAAAAAAGTCAACAAATAGATGCTGGTGTGCCAAAAACTGTCCAACTTTCTTTGACCTCTCATTTGGAGAGAGCTATTTGCCAAACTTTACAGAACCAATATGCTAGATTCGTGAGCTTTTTTTTTTTTTTTAATGGGATCAATTTTCAACATATTAGTACATTTTAAAAGACCATAAAAATGGTAATTGAAAAGCGCTCTTATCAGTGGATCAATAAATCCTAGGCAATTTTTTTTTAAAAAAAAGAACAGAAATTAACCTAGGGTGCAATCCTTTGGTGCCTGCTTACATCCCAGTAACCCATAGGATTTTTCACATCTCCCTCTAAAGATGTGCAGTGACCCAAATATTCACCTTGTAGCTTCATTTGTAGCATCTGGATGAAGCCTAATCTGTTTTGGATCCGCTCTGTCATTCCAGTTCGAGTTGTCATTCGGGTTAAATCTGCAAAGAGGACTGTGCAAATATTATTTCAGGAAGCCTTGATAGAGTTGGTTTGGTAAACTCATGAAGCAATGGCTTGGTTTGTAGCTCCTAAGAAAGGCAGTCCAGATGTTTTGGACCACAACTCCCATCAGCCAGGGAGGATGGGAGTTGTAGTTAAGCAACATCTGGAAGGCGGCACATTGACTACCCCTGCCCAACACTGGCACATGGGCACCATAGTCCTGTTTGGGCTGGAAGACACAGGGAGTGCCAGGAGGTATTCTGAAACACAGGGCTAGAGGTTGCCCCCCCCATGGCCCACAAGGGGGCATAGCTGTCAACTTTCGGATTTGAAAATAAGGGATTTTTCCAAACTTTCGGATTTGAAAATAAGGGATGCCGCGAGGGCGGTGCAATGGCACCAAGTAGTCTCGCCACCCTGCGCGCGAACGGGTGAGCGAAAGAGCGAGCGCGTAGACGGCAGGCAGGCTGTCTGTCTGGTTGGGCGTGAGGGTCTGACTGCACAAGGCATGCAAGCTCCGCCCCCAGTCGGTCTCAGACTCCTTATTGGCAGCCGAGCAACGCAGCTGAGGAGCCTCCCTGGCCGGCAGGGAAGGAGAGGAGCTGCTTCCTTTGAAATCCGGGGAATTTAAGGGATATCAACAATCCGGGATAGCAGCGGGAAACGGCATTATAATAAGGGAGTTTCCCGCAAAAAAAGGGAGGGTTGACAGCTATGCAAGGGGGTGGGGAACTCTGTCAGGGAGGAAATGGTTGGCTTTATCACATGATCTCCTAGTTGGTTTCGAATGTATTTTTTGTATGTGGTGGTGGTGGGTGTGGGGCCCGATGCTTGAGAAACACGACTTCGAAGTCCCCCAAGAGCCTTGCTGGATCAGGCCCGTGGCTTTTCTCCAGCCAGAACTCAGCTCCAGCACCTCTGAGGTGGGCACCATTGCCATTATAAGAGAACAAAGGAGGCGTTCATGGTGAGTTCCAGCACCTCTTTTCCTAGAAATGAGGATCTGGGCTGAGCTAGATGATCAGGCTCAGAAATCCTGTTCAAACGCTCAATTTCAAAGGGCGCTTGCCGGCACGGTTTGGGAATCCTGCGGGATCAGCTGTGCCTTTGACTTTGGGAGCTCAGTCATTAACTGCTTCCTTCCCTCCGCTGTTCTCTCCTCTCCCGGTTAGACGGCAGCGCCATATTCCGCGGATGCTTCCGCCGGCCGGATAACACCTCCTTTACAAAAAAAGGAAGTCTACACCGTGAAAGATCCCTGAAACGAGATGAGCGTATATTTATATCGTGATACTAAAACAAACAATATATTTTGAACTCTGAAGAAGTGTGTATGCACACGAAAGCTCATACCAAGAACAAACTTAGTTGGTCTCTAAGGTGCTACTGGAAGGAATTTTTTTTATTTTGTTTTGACTATGACAGACCAACACGGCTATCTACCTGTAATATATTTAATGATTCAAGAATAAACTTGCTTAAGAGGAAAAAAACCCCTCAAAAACGTAATAAACTAATTCAAAGAGATATAAATAACTCAAGAAAACCTTCCAAATAACTCCAGATAACAAGAAATAACTCAAGATAAACTTCCAAATAACCTTGACGAGTTGCCGGCTAAGATTCTCGTTCCACTGTTATGATCTATCAGTTTCCTCAGAGGGAAAAAAATACATTTATATAACTCAAAATAGTTTGTTTGCTATTAAATCTAGGGGGAGGATTAAGGAAACTTAAAAAACAACAACACTCCCAAACAGTAAGTGATAATTATCCAAACTTGGAATTTTAATTTTGCTTCATCCAAAAGGTTAAAAACCTAAACTCAAGTTCAAAAGCAAGCTACATAGCTTGTAAAACACGTCAACAAGGGGCTATGTGAGCTCACACAATCTTATTGTTACGAAGCTATTGCAAAAACTGTGCCTTTGACTTTGGAAGCTCAGCCATTAACTGCTTCCTTCCCTCCGCTGTTCTTTCCTCTCCCGGTTAGACGGCAGCGCCATATTCCGCGGATGCTTCCGCCGGCCGGATAACATCTCCTTGGCTTTGCCGGTGAGCAGGGTCATGACAAATATGTCTGTGGACCGGTGCGTTGACTTCTGCACGGGAAAGGTAAGCTAGCCAAGAGAAGAAGGACATTGTGCCTCAAGGTCCTAAGCTTGGGTCACAAGCCCTCCAGTGTGACCGAGACAGAAGTGGGAGACTGCCATGGATTGAGGAGGGAGCCATCAGCTTGGGAACCCCCAAGGGGAGAAGACTCAGAGCCAGAGGGTTGCTGGTGGGATGAGGATGCATGGTCAAAGGGAAAATAAACAATAGAAACTGTGAGAGTGATCAAGAGAGAGCAAATCCTATTGAACTCAGTGGGATTTAGCCATAGCTGTCAACTTTCGGATTTGGAAATAAGGGATTTTTCCGAACTTTCGGATTTGAAAATAAGGGATGCCGCGAGGGCGATGCAATGGCACCAAGTAGCCTCGCCACCCTGCGATCCAGAGGCTTTTAACTGTTTGTACTGGTTATTTGATAGTTTTCTTCCTTTTGTAAGCCACTTGGGGTTTTTTTTTAACAATCAATAGGTATATAAATTTTATGGGGGGGGAAATAAATTATATGTATACTAGTAAATTAAGCCCGTAAAGATTACGGGCTAGATCAACCCCCCCTCCCCTCCGCCGCTTCACCCCTGGGCGCCTGAAAGCCCCTGCATAAGGGCGCGCGGGCCTCGCTTGCTCTCCCTTCCCCCTCCCTCGACCTGGCTCCGCCTCCCGCTGGCGTCTCCCACTCCCCGCTTCCTACAGCCTCTCCCCGCCGCCGGCTCCAGCCTCGGCCGCTACCCCAGAGGAGGAGAAAAGCGGAGGCGAGGGAGGAGGAAGCAGGGGAGGGTGTTTTGGAGGCGTCCTCGGAGGCCGGTTCTTTATTCATAAGGCGGCGGCGGAGCCGCCACCACCGCCGCTCCACAGCCAGCAGCAGCAGGAGGAGCAGGAGCCGCCTCAGTGCGCCGCCGCCGCCGCCTGCCTCAGCTCTCGCGCCCCTCCTCAGCCGGGCTGCCCTCCTCCTCCGGCGAACGGCGGCGGGGCCGGACCATGCGGTGGGTCCGGAGCCCTCGGAGGCCCTGGAGGCTCGCCGGTGGTAGCAGCAGCAGCAATGGCTGCCGAGCGGAGAAGTTCGGAGGCTCGCGAAGCGCAAGCGCTTCGCTCGCGCTGCGCTCCAACCTCAGGCTCCTCCTCCTCTCTGCGCTCCAATCCGTGTGTTACTGGAACGCACGCGCAGTTGCGAATTCCTGTGACACACGGAAAGTACGTACGGACAGAGGCTCTTTATTATATAGGATTTCACAGGGTTTCTTCCCTGCACATTCCCTCCGGATATGTGCATTTTTTTTGCACGCAGTTTCCCCTAATAGATGCATTTTTGATAGCCACCCCCCTATAAGTAATGCATTTTTGGAGGTAATTTTCCACAAACGTACACCCCATCTCTCTTCTTTGCTGGGTAACGAGTTGCAAACATTTGCGGAAGTGCAAATTTTGAAGGCGCAGTTGAGTCGATGTGTTTTTGCTCAGAAATGTGGACCAGGCAAGGTTGGGTTGCAAATGCAAACCAAATTTCTCTCTCCACTTCTGCGCAGCTGAGTTGGGGGGACATCCTCATCTCTCCCTTCCCAAAGCCGTGGTGTGGAAACTGTTGTTGCCGTCAGGGAGTTATTTACTACAGTCAAGAGTTATACAGCCAGACTTATGGCACCCCTTTCAAAAATCACAGCCCAGTGGCAGTTGGATAATGCGCGAGTTTGTCACCTGGACGAAGGCCTCTTAAAAGCCCATGGAGTGCGACATCCGTGCCCTCATTTGAGCCTTAAAGCACAGAGTTATGAAGGCCGTGGTGAGGCCTGACAGGCAATTTAATACCCAGGAAGGCAGCAAGGCTGGGTTAATCAAAGGGCATGCCGCAATGAGTTTGTGTTGCCGCCTCAGAGAGCTGGCTGACAACAGCAGGGGCAAGGCCCAAACTGTGTGCCGTAAGAAAGCAGAGATAGTCCGTGGTGGGGTGTGGGAGACGAGGGTTCAAATCCCCATTTGGCCATGAAGCTCATACTCTCCAAGTGTCCCGATTTGCCAGGGGCAGTCCCGGAATTGCAAAAGCTGCCTCGGTTGTCCTTTTTCCGGTTTTCTTGGAGAACAATCAAAAGTGGTGTGTGTAGGTCAGGGGTAGGCAAACTAAGGCCCGGGGGCTGGATGCGGCCCAATCGCCTTCTCAATCCACGGACGGTCCGGGAATCAGCGTGTTTTAACATGAGTAGAATGTGTCCTTTTATTTAAAATGCATCTCTGGGTTATTTGTGGGGCATAATTAAAATGAATGATAATCTAAAAACAGATCAAAACACCTATAAGCATTCCACATATCCAAGTAGGCTCGTCGAAACTGAAATGTTTTTATCAAGCGCTGAAAAGAGTAGTTGCTAATCTCTAAACAGGGGTGTTATATGGTCTCGCTCTTGTCAAAAACTGTATCGCAGCGTTCTGCAGCCTCAGTTCAGTTGCAGGGGAAGCCCCACATAGAATGGATTGGTAGGGATGTCTTAGAGCAGGGGTCAGCAACCTTTTTCAGCCGTGGGCCGGTCCACCGTCCCTCAGACCATGTGGTGGGCCGGACTATATTTTTTTTGGGGGGGGAGGGAATGAACGAGTTCCTATGCCCCACAAATAACCCAGAGATGCATTTTAAATAAAAGGACACATTCTACTCGTGTAAAAACACGCTGATTCCCGGACCGTCCGTGGACCGGATTGAGAAGACGATTGGGCCGCATCTGGCCCACGGGCCTTAGGTTGCCTACCCCTGTCTTAGAGCAGCAGATGGAAAGTGCCCCTTAATTATTCAGTTCAGTTTCACAGCTTAGTGGAGATTCGAACCCAAGACCCCACAGCTGAGCCCAACACGATGAGGGCCTCCAGATGTTGCTGTGGCCTTCCTTTTTTCATATTTTATTTTCAATTTTCAATAACTTAACAATTTAACATCCAAATTGCTTACTTATTCATTCCTTCTAGACTTCCCCCCACCCCACCCCTGGTTTCCAATTTCTCCCCTTTATTCCCTTACACATCTTCAGTTTTCCATTCAGCTACAAGTCCATTGATAACCCTAATCCACATTACTTCATAGATGCTACGTCAGTCCTGCTAATGTTTTTAAGTCTTTACAGCTGACCTTAAGATATTCTATAAATTCAGTCCAGTCTTGTATATAAACTTTTTTCCCCCCATCTTGATCCCGGATTTTCACGGTCGTTTTTGCCGTTTCGGCATAGTCTATCACCTTAGTTATCCATTCCTCCTTCGTTGGTACTTCCTCTTCTTTGCCGTGGCCTTCCAAAGGGACTACAACTTCCATCATCCTGAACCACTGCCCATAGCTGTCAACTTTCAGATTTGAAAATAAGGCATTTTTTCAAACTTTCGGTTTTGAAAATAAGGGATGCCGCGAGGGCGGTGCGATGGCTCCAAGTAGCCTCGCCACCCTGCGCTCCAGAGGCTGCGCGCGAACGGGTGAGCGAAAGAGCGAGCGCATAGACGGCAGGCAGGCTGGCTGGCTGGTTGGGCGTGAGGGTCTGGCTGCACAAGGCATGCAAGCTCCGCCCCCAGTCGGTCTCAGACTCCTTATTGGCAGCCGAGCAACGCAGCTGAGGAGCCTCCCTGGCCGGCAGGGAGGGAGAGGAGCTGCTTCCTTTGAAATCCGGGAAATTTAAGGGATATCAACAATCCGGGATAGCAGCGGGAAACGGCATTGGAATAAGGGAGTTTCCCACCAAAAAAAGGGAGGGTTGACAGCTATGCCACTGCCCATTCTGGGGGGTTGGACTAGATGACCCCCCAAGACCCTTTCATCTCTACAGTTCTATGATTCTAACTGCACTCCTTCTCAAAGGCACCGCACAAAATCATTCTCCCCTGTTGCTTCCACCAGGAATACCCACTCGCGGCGCTGGCTGCCACCGCCTGCCACTGCGGCTTCCCTACAACCCTCTTTACGTTGCACGAGAGGGAAGACGAGCAGCTCTGCTCCCAAAAATGCAGCGGCGAGGAATTCGAGAGCTGCGGCACCTCCGAGTATTTCATCGTTTATCAGACTCAAGTTCAAGGTAGAAAGGGGTGGGCGGGCTGCTTTGTATGGAAGTGATTTGCAGGAAGAAGGTCCCATTCTCGACCCATCGGGCATCGGAAGATCCCCATCCCCACCCCTGTCTGAATCCTTAGAGAGTCATCAGTGGCGTACCAAGGGTGGGGCACCCCGGGTTCCACCCTGGATGGGGGGTGACACTCGGTGCCACCACCCTCGCGACTCCCAAGCCGCTGCACGGAAGGGGTGCCGGGCGGCAGCTTGGGAGTCCGGACGGACTGCGCAAGTGCGGCATCCAGCACGGACTGCGCATAGAATAGGTAGCACTGGGCTATATAGAGAGGCCACAGCTCGGTGGTATTGCAGGCCAGTCCCTGACCTCCTGAGGCTGGCAAGACTTTGGAAAGTTGCTCCCAGCCCAAGGAGGCAGTGCTGGGCCAGTGCAAAAGGACACAAAGCTTTTAAAAGGGAGGTGATGGGCTGGACGGTCCAATGTTCTGACTCTGCATAACATTTACAATTCTCAATAAGTTTACACTCCTCCTGAATTGCAGGGGGTTGGAAAATGTGATTTTTTGGGTGCCTTCCAACCAGTGCCTTTTTCAGGGGGCACTCAAGGGTACACAGTACCAGTGCCTCTTTTTTGGGGGGGGAGGTTTAAAAAGTGTGACACTTGCTGTGACAAACTTCATGGTGAGCACCTAAAGGGACCCCTGACCATTAGGTCCAGTCATGTCCAACTCTGGGGTTGTGGCGCTCATCTCACGTTACTGGCTGAGGGAGCCGGCGTACAGCTTCGGGGTCATGGACAAAGCATGACAAAGCTGCTTCTGGCGAACCAGAGCAGCGCATGGAAATGCTGTTTACGGTCCCGCCGGAGCGGTACCTATTTATCTACTTGCACTTTGACGTGCTTTCTAACTGCTAGGTTGGCAGGAGCAGGGACCAAGCAATGGGAGCTCACCCCATCACAGGGATTCAAACTGCCCACCTTCTGATCAGCAAGCCCTAGGCTCTGTGGTTTAACACACAGCGCCACCTGCATCCCTATTTTACTAGAAAAAAGCACTGCTTCCAACTCTACAATTCTATGTGGTTACAGGAGTTGCAGTGTCTCTGATTACCACAGAGAACTTCCAAATCTGCATTCAATTATTATTATTATTTTTAAAAAACCCTCATCCTTTTATTTCTTTTAATTACCAAAGATATAAATTTTGCTTTGGAATGAAACAGTCATTAGTTCCGGCTTCCATCAGATGGATAGCTCCGTTGGTTAGATGCAGGAAACCGCTGTTTGACTTTTGCAAGAAGCGGTTTCCCGCTTCCTTTCTCCATTTCCCTCTCGTTCCCTTCTTCTTCTTGCTCTGTTAACTCAGTTCCCTCTCTGGACTTGTTCATGCATTGCATTTCTATGTGTTGCATTCAGACCAATCTCCTTTTGGCTCTGTTGAAATGGACGTAAGACGTTCACAATGGCTTTGAGTGCTGTGGATTTCAGGGGGAACAAAGTTCCAATACCTTAGGCAGCAAATACTATGCATACTGTTGCTTGCACTCCAGTACTGGATGAATCCCAAACCGGAATTTAGATTGCCGGAAGAAATATCAACAACCTCAGATATGCTGATGACACAACCTTGATGGCAGAAAGTGAGGAGGAATTAAAGAACCTTTTAATGAGGGTGAAAGAGGAGAGCGCAAAGTATGGTCTGAAGCTCAACATCAAAAAAACTAAGATCATGGCCACTGGTCCCATCACCTCCTGGCAAATAGAAGGGGAAGAAATGGAGGCAGTGAGAGATTTCACTTTCTTGGGTTCCATGATCACTGCAGATGGTGACAGCAGCCATGAAATTAGAAGACACCTGCTTCTTGGGAGAAAAGCAATGACAAACCTAGACAGCATTTTAAAAAGCAAAGACATCACCATGCCAACAAATGTCCGTATAGTTAAAGCTATGGTTTTCCCCGTAGTAATGGAAGTGAGAGCTGGACCATAAAGAAGGCTGATCGCCGAAGAATTGATGCTTTTGAATTGTGGTGCTGGAGGAGACTCTTGAGAGTCCCATGGACTGCAGGAAGCTCAAGCCTATCCATTCTTAAAGAAATCAGCCCTGCGTGCTCACTAGAAGGGCAGATCCTGAAGTTGAGGCTCCAGTACTTTGGCCACCTCATGAGAAGGGAGGACTCCCTAGAAAAGACCCTGATGTTGGGAAAGGTTGAGGGCACAAGGAGAAGGGGACGACAGAGGATGAGATGGTTGGACAGTGTTCTCGAAGCTACTAACATGAGTTTGGCCAAACTGCGAGAGACAGTGAAGGATAGGCGTGCCTGGCGTGCTCACCAGAGGTCACGGGGGTCACGAAGAGTCGGTCACGACTGAACGACTGAACAACAACAACATGTATATATGTATTTATACATACATACCCCGCCCATCTGGCTGGGTTTCCCCAGCCACTCTAGGCGGCTCCCAACGGAATATTAAAAACATGATAAAACATCAAACATTAGAAACATCCCTAAACAGGGCTGCCTTCAGATGTCTTCTAAAAGCCAGATAGTTGTTTATTTCCTTGACATCTGATGGGAGGGCACCACTACCGAGAAGGCCCTCTGCCTGGTTCCCTGTAACTTCGCTTCTCGCAGGGAGGAAACCGCCAGAAGGCCCTCGGAGCTGGACCTCAGTGTCCGGGCTGAACGGTGGGAGTGGAGACGCTCCAGATATACTGGGCCGAGGCTGTTTAGGGCTTTAAAGGTCAGCACCAACACTTTGAATTGTGCTCGGAAACATACTGGGAGCCAATGAAGGTCTTTCAGGACCGGTGTTTATGGTCTCGGCTGCCGCATTCTGGATTAATTGTAGTTTCCCGGTCATTTTCAAAGGTAGCTCCACATAGAGAACATTGCAGTAGCCTCTCCATCGGCTTCATTCCAAGTAAACCAACCCTCTGGTAGGTGCAGGAACCCCTGGTGTCTCTTGCCACTCAGAGATAGGGGTGCATGCAACAATACGTTTTTAATTTTATTGTGAAATCACTTCGAGACGCTTTATAGGAAGTGGTTTCTGAATGAAAATAATAATAAAGAAACCAGCAGAGACAGGCGGGGCCTTTTCGGTATTGTCCCCTCACTTTTAGGATTCCCTCTCCAGGGAGATGTCCAAGGCCCCCCTCATGATTTACCTGGTGTTTTGTGCACTTATTCCCTCCCAGTGACCGCAGGATCCCTCCATTCCTAGCTAACGCCTTCATTTTGATCTGCTCACAGATAACCGCTGTATGGACCGGAGATTTTTAACGGATCGGGCCAAGCAGTTTGTTGCCCTTGCAAGCTTTCCTGGGGCGGGCAATACCTGGGCACGGCACCTCATTGAACTGGCAACAGGTTTCTACACTGGCAGCTACTACTTCGATGGCTCTCTTTACAACAAAGGTGAGAGGGGAGTGCTTGTTTTCTTTTGGAATTTATTGGTGTTTTTAATATAAAAAGAATCAGGAAGGGGGTGGGGGCCTGAAACCCTTTCCTGTAGTGATTCCACATCTGTACCATCCATTCGAAACATGATGATAATATTTTAAACAGTCATGGCTTCCCCCAAAGAATGCTGGGAGTTGTAGTTTGTGGTCCTGAGAGTTGTTAGGAGGCCCCTGTTTTCCCCCCAGAGCTGCAATTCCCAGAGTAGCTTAACCATCAGTCCCTCTTCCCAGGTGACTCTGGGAATTGTAGTTCTCGTAAGGGAAATAAGGCGCTGTGGGTTAAACCACAGAGCCTAGGGCAGTGATGGCTAACCTTGACACTCCAGATGTTTTGGGACTACAACTCCCATCATCCCTGACCACTGGTCCTGTTAGCTAGGGATGATGGGAGTTGTAGTTCCAAAACATCTGGAGTGTCAAGGTTAGCCATTGCTTGCCGATCAGAAGGTCGGCGGTTCGAATCCCCACGACAGGGTGAGCTCCTGTTGCTCAGTCCCTGCTCCTGCCAACGTAGCAGTTCAAAAGCACATCAAAGTGCAAGTAGATAAATAGGTACCGCTCCGGCAGGAAGGTAAACGGTGTTTCCGTGCACTGCTCTGGTTCGCCAGAAGCAGTTTAGTCATGCTGGCCACATGACCCAGAAGCTGTCTGCGGAGAAAACGCTGGCTCCCTCGGTCTATACAGCGAGATGAGCGCCGCAACCGCAGAGTCGTCCGCGACTGGACCTAATGGTCAGGGGTCCCTTTACCTTTACCTAAGAAATCTCAGCACCCTTAACAGACCACAGCTCCCAGGATTCCTTCGGGGAAGCCATGACTATCTATGGTCTCTTGAACACTCTTGAACAGCTCTTACTGTCAATACGTTCTTCCTGCTGTTTAGGCGGAATCTCCTTTCTTGTCACTTGAAGCCATTGGTTTGGGTCCTACCCTCCAGAGCAGAAGAAAGCAAGTTTGCTCCTTTTCCCAAGGCCGGGAGCCACTGCGAAACAGGCTGACTTCAGACCCTTTTATGTGAATTGCGATCGGTTGCCTGGAAACTAACTGCGATACTCCCTGGGAAGTTCTGCCTCGTCAGAGCTTTAAAATATCCATGGTATACAAAGGCAGATCAGTAAACAAGAGGAGTCTTCCTAGGGAACCGGGGGTGGGGGGGGGGGTGGGAGAGAGAATCCTCAAGGCCAACTCAGAATACCAAAGAAAAGGCCCATTACATCAATCAATCTCCGATAATCTCCCAGGGAGACGAGGAATGTGCAGAGATTCGGCTTAATGATACAGTCAGGGCCAGCTACATGCAGCTTGTCTGTGACCATAAAACCAGCTAGGAAGAGCAGGGAGCAGGATTAACAGTCTTAAACAGAGACGTGCAAATTGAGAAGTAAGAATATCTCCAGATCCTGGTGTGAAAGAGGCCAAATGTTATGGGAAGTGGGGAGCAGTCAATTTAATCTCCCACCCCCCTGGTATGTTTCTGTCAGGACTGCATTTTAAATGTCCGGGGTGGTGGTGGGGAGAAGCAGCGTCAAATTCCCAGACAGATTTATAATACTTCTAATGGACATAATGTTGGAGGGAGAGGTTTGGAAGAGAGATCCCTGCTCTCCAGAGTTAAGCACAATGGTGATTGCTCCAAGCATTTTAAAACTTGGTTAGGTTTGCATCTGCCCTCAGCCACCTTAAAACAAACATTCCGCATCAAAATACTTAGGCTAGAATAAATCACAGAAGCCTAGCATCTGTGTTTCCAGATGTGTTACTTGGTTTCCAGAAGTTCCAGCAAACAAATCTCCATCCATTGACAGTAAGATGAAAAAGAAAAGGAAAAAAAAGGTTCAAAATGACTTGGTTTCCTTACAAAAAGGATCATGCAATCTTTGGGTAAGCAAAGATGCAGGCTGTAAAATCTTCCTTTTATATACCATTTGACGGTTAAAAAGAACAATACCTCAAAGTGGTTTACAAAAAGGGCAAAACAATAAAATTATCAGGAAAACAATTATTAATAACAACTTCTTAAAACATACAAATAATCAGAACCAGTGATAACCCAAAACCCGTTTAAAACACACACCAGCTTTTTACATATCTGGGTAGGCCTATTTGAACAAAAATGTTTTAAGCAGATTCATAGTTCTCCCCCTCTCCATTTTATCCTCATAACAACCCTAAGAGGTAGGTTAGCTGAACAGACTCAGTGAGCTTCAAATCTGTATTGGGTATTCCATGACATCATAGCAGCAGCACCAATGGCTGGAGAGCGTCACGGGAGAGAAGGGTCAGGTGACAGCTTTCGGCTTCAGTTGTGAGTGGAGAGAGAGAGATGAATTGGGTTTTCCTAAGACTCCTTCAGCTCAGTCATAATCTTATGACAAAGCTGGTCATTTCACCCCAAGTCTTCTTCCTGTTTGAGAAGACTCCCTGGCACAGAATTACAGTAAATCTCTATTACACGCAGGCACTCTGCTTGTTTGGGCAAGAAAGAAATTGATTACAAACGGGGCTTTCTCCAGAGCAAATACTGCAGCTCAAAGCTTTTGGGGATAATGCAGCACATTTCTCTGTCTTGCGTGGAGATGTGGGGTTGTATGCTTTGGGTTGGACCACCATGCTTCTCCTTGCCCATCGCTGATTCAGAGGCCATCTATCTTTCCGTTCCTGGGGGAAATTATTTACGGAGTTAATATTTCATGGGCAACAAGCTCATCCTTTACTTCTCCCCCTGAGGCGGTTTAAGGGACAGCCCACGTGAATGAAAGGTTGGCAGATGAAATTCCACACTGTAACAGGGAAGGTTACCATTCTATTCTGTCTCAGGCAGACCACACCTGGAGCCCTTTTCCAGTTCTGGTCACCCCAGTTTAAGGAGGACTAGCTGGAATGTGTACGGAGGAGGGCAACCAAGATGATGAAGAGTCTGGAAACCAAGCCATATGAGGAATGGTCGAGGGAGTGGGAGATGTTTAGCCTGGAAAAGAGGAGACTGCGAGGAGATATGAGAGCTTGTTTTCTCCTGCCCCAGAGGGTGGGACCTGAACCAATGGATTCAAATGATAAGAAAAGAGATTCCAACTAAACATCAGGAAGAACTTCCTGATGGTAAGAGCTGTTTGACAGTGGAACAGACTCCCTCAAAAGATGATGGAGAGATTTTGAAGTTGGATGGCCATTTGCCAGGGATTTTTTAGTTGTGATTGCTGCATAGCAGAAGATTGGACCAGATGACCCTTGGGGTACCTTCAATAATAGTAGTAGTAGTAATTATTATTATTATTATTATTATTATTATTATTATTATTATTTTCTTATTTATATCCTGCCCATCTGCCACTCTGGGCAGCTTACAGCAAATAAAAAAAGTAAAACATTAGACATAAAAAATTTCCTGATACAGGGTTGCCTTCAGTTGTCATCTAAAAGTCAGATAGTTGTTTATTTCCTTGACATCTGATGGGAGGGCGTTCCACAGGGCGGGCGCCACTACCGAGAAGGCCCTCTGCCTGGTTCCCTGCAAACTCACTTCTCGCAGGGAGGGAACTGCCAGAAGGCCTTCGGAGCTGGACCTCAGTGTCCGGCCTGGATGATAGGGATGGATGGATGGATGCTCCTTCAGGTATACTGGGCTGGGGCCATTTAGGGCTTTAAGGGTCATCACCGACAGTTTGAATTGTGCTTGGAAACATACTGGGAGCCAATCATCCTATGATTCTATGACCATAGCTGTCAACTTTCGGATTTGAAAATAAGGGATTTTTTCAGACTTTCGGATTTGAAAATAAGGGATACCGCGAGGTCGGTGCAATGGCACCAAGTAGCCTCGCCACCCTGCGCTCCAGAGGCTGCGCGCGAACGGGTGAGCAAAAGAGCGAGCGCATAGACGGCAGGCAGGCTGTCTGTCTGGTTGGGCGTGAGGGTCTGGCTGCACAAGGCATGCAAGCTCCGCCCCCAGCCGGTATCAGACTCCTTATTGGCAGCCAAGCAACGCAGCTGAGGAGCCTCCCTGGCCGGCAGGGAGGGAGAGGAGCTGCTTCCTTTGAAATCCGGGGAATTTAAGGGATATCAACAATCCGGGATAGCAGCGGGAAACGGCATTGGAATAAGGGAGTTTCCCGCAAAAAAAGGGAGGGTTGACAGCTATGTTATGACATGTACCTGCAAAGTCAGAGGCTATGCTCTGTCATGATGGCTATGTTCCGCCTCCACACTCAGAGTGGAAACCATGGGAGAAGAGTGGGGTCTTATGTTCGGGTCTTGCTTGCTGGTTTCCCCACAGGCATCTGGCTGGCCACTGAGAACAGGATGCTGACCTAGACGGGCCACTGGCCTGATCCAGCAGAGCTCTTCATAAGTTCTTATTTGCTAGCCATCAGTCTTGCGTTACGTGCCCCGTGCAGCTCACTGCCGGCGGGTATTATAAAACCCAAGAGTTACTTATTCCCGGTGGTAATAAAAGTCATTGCCATGCTACGTGATAGCAGTAATGATGACTCGTAATGAAGTACTGAAATTAATACCTGGCATATATGCAACCCAATCCTATGTATGCCCACTCAGAAGTACCGGTAAGTCCTATTATGTTCCTTAATTTGGGCTGATTGCACAGTTTGCAGCCTATGTGACGACGACAACAACAAAGATTTACAGTTATTTATTTAGAATTAGAATGTATAGCTATTATATCTGTGTATGAGCACTACAGTCACATTACTTGATATGAGATTAAACCTATGGAACTCATTGCCACACGATAATTGTGGTGGCCAATCATGACGACTGTTTGCTTCAGCTGGCCAGATATCAGAGATGGTAGCTTACGGTTGTTTATTCTGAGCCAGTCTCCACTTACCTTTCTGGGTCAAAGCATATCCAAGCAATGAGCAAAGTAGCTGCCATCCAACTCTTTTGTGCATGTTCTAATTGGAAGAAGCAAATTACATGTATGTAATTAATATCTTGTATCTCCTGCCATCTGATCTCTCCCCGTTGGCTAGAAATAGTAGCTAGCATGGGTTAGTGTCCCAATCTTTCCTCCCTCCCAACATCGCTGAGCTTTGTCAGTCTTTGACTGTGTTGACTGAGAGCCAAACAGATGGTTTTCAGATGAAATTGTGCTGACAGATGCCCACTGTCTGCCACAAAGGAAGCTGGTTACTGGGCCAACTGATGGAGGGATTGCAAAGGGAGTTCTGTCCACCCCTCACTTGCTCGCCTGCTCGCCCAGGGCTTTGTTCGCCTTAAATATCACTTGCAGAGAAACTGGACCCTCGCAAGGAAGCAGATCAATGCAGGGAGGCAGGATGCAGAACATTGCAGGTGTCCAGAGGTGGAGCTTTCAGGACCCTGGAAAGCTCCAGAGAAGCAGAGATGTTGCCCCAGCAAAAGGAAGGACCAAGCCTTATGAGGAATGACAGAGGGAGTTGGAGATGTTTAGCCTGGAAAAGAGCAGCCTGAGAGGTGACATGATTGCTATCTTCGTAGCCATATCTGAAGGGCTGTCCCAGGGAAGTTGGAGCAACTTTGTTTTCTGCTGCTCCAGAGGGTGGGACCCAAACCAATGGGTTCAGATGACCAGAAATGAGATGACAACTAAAATGTTAGGAAGAACTCTGTAAGAGTTGTTTGACAGTGGAACGAACTACTTCAGAGGGGGGGTGTCCTCTCTTTTACTGGAGCTTTTTAAGCAGAGGTTGGATGGCCACCTGTTAGGGATTCTGTGATGGCCTGGGATTCAGACTCAGATGCTGAACCTGAGGGATCCCAGCCTGCACAGGATTCCCCGCCTCCAGAACCAGCAGAGCCGGGGCTAGGGCTTGAGTCTGAAGGGTCCTCACCTGTGCTCGATCCTCAGGTGCAGGCATCTGCTGAGTCTGCTCTGGCTCCTGATGGGATGGAGGACCCATTGCCTGCAGGTGATCCACTCCCAGCCCCGTCAGGGGAAGCTGAGGTTGCCTCTGGGTCCGGTAACCCTCCAGCCTCTCCTGAGCTGCAGAGGCGAAGGGCAGAGAGGCGAAGGGAACTAAGTTCCCGCAGGAGGAGTGCTCGCCTCCAAGCCAGGAGAGGCGAGTCACCAGAGGATCGGGACCGCCCTATGCCTTGGGGCAGATAAAAGCCGGCCAGCCCCAGCCCCAAGTTGCAGGAGCAACATTGTTGGTAGCCAGTTCCTGCTTGAAACCTGTCCTGCTTTCCTGCCTGAGCCCCTGACCTGCCCTGGTTCCCTGCTTGCCTAGATCCATTGACCGTTCGCGGGCCGGATCTGGCCTGTGGGCCTTAGTTTGCCGACCCCTGCCCAAGATGAACCAATCTGTGGAGAGAGACAAAGGCCGTTTGACATTAACGGACAGGATGGTTATGGATGCTGGCTGGTTGGCTCCTATAAAGTGCTTTTCAAGTGTTGTTCCTCACGTTAAGAATTCTCTCTCTCTCTCTCTCTCTCTCCCCCCCTCTCTCTCTCTATCCCTCTCTCTCTCACACACATCCACACAAACCACTGTTTTCTGAGTTATGAGGCCCATTGAAATGTCTTAGCCAGGAAGACACAATTGAAACAAATCTTTTTGACCCTCACTGCATTCGGCCCTGTTGGGCGGCGGTAAGGGGAAAAAGAATTTGCGTTTCTAAGGAGCCACAAAGATGTCAAGGAGAACGCGGGAAAATCAGCTGGTCAGAGATAGCAGAGACAACAGTGCTGAGAATTAGGGAATGTGTGGGCTTTATGGACATTTAGAACAGGCGTCAGCAAACTTTTTCAGCAAGGGGCCGGTCCACTGTCCCTCAGACCTCGGGGGGGCAGACTATATTGGGGGGGGGGTGAACGAATTCCTATGCCCCACAAATAACCCAGAGATGCATTTTAAATAAAAGGACACATTCTACTCATGTAAAAACACGCTGATTCCCGGACCGTCCGCGGGCTGGATTTAGAAGGTGATTGGGCCAGATCCGGCCCCCGGGCCTTAGTTTGCCTACCCATGATTTACAGGGTAAGCTGTTTTTATTATTTTTATTATTATTATTAAAAATAATCTTTATTTATCAACCACATAACATTTACAACGAGTTACACAAAATACAAAACTAACAAACATCCATTCCAAAAAGCAAGGTGAAAAAAAATACAATACATTCAAAGAGAGAGCGGGAAAAGAAAAAGAAAAGAAGATAGAAGGAAAAGGAAAAGGAAAAAAAAGACAACACATTATTAAAACAAAAAACAACAACAACAACAAATAATTAAAATTTGACTTCTTACCGTTTGTGCATCATATCTTATTTTTGTTGTTTATATTTTGCTATTTCTAATACCCTTCTTATTCAGCTAATAAGATGTAGATATATGTTCATTTATTATCCTTACTTATTTATAGAATTTCTATCCCCAAGTTTATTTCAGTCTAAGCAAATCACTAATTCCGTTTTTATACCCTCTTTTAAAAAAATAATCTTCTACGTATTTCCATTCCTCTTTTATTCTTTGTTTCGGTGTGTTTCTAATTCCTGCTGTCATTCTTGCTAGGTAAGGGTAAGCTGTTGGTTGGGTCTTCTTCCATTCTTTTCTTCCTCTTTAGCTTTACTCCATCACCCCATATTTGTCCCTAAAGCTCATTCTTTGCTCTTCCTTTTCCAACCCCCACCTCCACAACAGGGTTCAAAGGTGAACGGGACCACTGGCGAAGTGGGAGGACGATCTGCATCAAAACTCACGAGAGCGGGCAGAAGGAAATTGAGGCATTTGATGCCGCCATCTTGCTGATCCGCAACCCCTACAAAGCGCTCATGGCTGAATTCAACCGGAAATACGGAGGCCACATTGGGTTTGCTGCTCACGCCCACTGGAAAGGGAAAGGTACATGCGGGGATCCACCCCACCGGCTTCTATCTGCTTATTAAAAGATTATTATTTTTTAACCTACCTTTTAGGGCACAGTGTCCTCACAAGGTGGCTTGACAAAACTCTCAAAAGCACACAAGCGCAAAGTCTGGCCGTATTCACACCACATATGACAGGCATAGGCAAACTCGGCCCTCCAGATGTTTTGAGACTACAATTCCCATCATCCCTGACCACTGGTCCTGTTAGCTAGGGATGATGGGAGTTGTAGTCCCAAAACATCTGGAGGGCCGAGTTTGCCTATGCCTGCACTATGATGTGACTTTAAACAGCCATGGCTTCTTCTGTCAAGGAATCCTGGGAAGTGTAGTTTGTTAACAGCGCTGAGAGTTGTTAGGAGACTCCTTTATTCCCCTCCCTGAGATTTAATTTCCACACTGGTTTAACAATCAATCTCTGGGATAGATCCCCCCCTAATCTTTGTATGCATTCTTTGTATGCAATTTTGCTTAATCTTTTCATCTTTGCAAGCATTTTTCCACAATATGATGCATTTCCCCCCATTGTATGCTTTTTAATACAGTGGTACCTCGGGTTACCACGCGGGTGGCGCTGTGGGTTAAAGCACAGAGCCTAGGCGGGGATTCGAACCCCTGACCTTCTGATCGGCAAGCCCTAGGCTCTGTGGTTTAACCCACAGCGCCACCCACATCCCTATAGTAGCACCTTAGAGACCAACTAAGTTTGTTCTTGGTATGAGCTTTCGTGTGCATGCACACTTCTTCAGATACCAATGCACACGAAAGCTCATACCAAGAACAACCTTAGTTGGTCTCCAAGGTGCTACTGTAAGGAATTTTTTTATTTTGTTTTGACTACAGCTGACCAACACAGCTACCTACCTGTAACTGAAATTTAAGACTAAAAGAAAAATGGAAAGAGCTGCAATGAATGGATCCAACTGTCCCTGGTTAAAACACAAACTGAATGAATTCCTGCCCCATGTCTTCAACCCTTGCAAGAGAATTTAAATAGATTGCCCCGCAGAACTGCACAAGTTCAGCCAAAATAAATAAAACCAGACTGGTCTGCACTGGCATATAGTATAGGAGTATAGCATCTAGATCAAGGGAAGTAATAGTACCACTGTATTCCGCTCTGGTCAGACCTCACCTGGAATACTGTGTCCAGTTCTGGGCACCACAGTTCAAGAAGGATACTGACAAGCTGGAACGTGTCCAGAGGAGGGCAACCAAAATGGTCAAAGGCCTGGAAATGATGCCTTATGAGGAATGGCTTAGGGAGCTGGGTATGTTTAGCCTGGAGAAGAGAAGGTTAAGGGGTGATATGATAGCCATGTTCAAATATATAAAAGGTTGTCATATAGAGGAGGGAGAAAGGTTGTTTTCTGCTGTTCCAGAGAAGAGGACACGGAGCAATGGATTCAAACTACAAGAAAGAAGATTCCACCTAAACATTAGGAAGAACTTCCTGACAGTAAGAGCTGTTTGACAGTGGAATTTGCTGCCAAGGAGTGTGGTGGAGTCTCCTTCTTTGGAGGTCTTTAAGCAGAGGCTTGACAGCCACCTGTCAGGAATGCTTTGATGGTGTTTCCTGCTTGGCAGGGGGTTGGACTGGATGGCCCTTGTCGTCTCTTCCAACTCTGATTCTATGAACTCCAGGCTTTAAAAATGCACCTAGCCAGCTTCTTGCTGGGTTGCTGCAGCTGTCAATTGTACTACCATGTGGTCAGATGGTCAGATCTATGATGCCCACCTTAAGTGCCAGGCTGCAGCATTACCCTCCTCCCTCCCTTCCGATTAAACTTTTCCTCCTGGCTCCCCCAAGCGAAAGTCTATGTGATTTTTACTTTATTAAAAATATTTTTTTTAAAAGTTCTGTGTTTTTGTTCCATTGCATTAATTTTATGATATCCCTTGGATCAGTTCCAAAGCAAAGTTTTATGTGCTATGATTATGCAAGGTGAATTGTCCTGCTTCTGTTTAATGGAACAGAGAGTCCATTTAATAATTCAGAGGTGGGGGATAAAACACAGTTCAAGAGGATTAATAGGGGATATGGGGAGGGGAGGGTGGGCGAGCTTGTCTTTTCCTCAGGGAGGCGAAGGCAAAAAGTTCAAGGGGCCAAACTTTTCCTGCGCCGCAAATGAGGCATCGGACCTGTTACGGTTGAGATTATATCTGGTTCATTATCCTTTTTATCACCCGATTTTAATGTGAGGATCAATTAGCAGGAAACCTCCAGGGTAATTGAAAGATTTCTCTCTCTTTCTTTTCTAAAGCAAGGGAGCGTGTTTAACTGAGCCCAGGACCTGGTGGCTAACGGAGCAGCTTGCTAATGAGATCATATCAATCATCAACAAAAAGAGCCTAGCCAGGAAGGGCTTCTTCTTAGGGAATGATGTGTTTATGGCAACAGGGGTAAGGTAGACATGATGAGATGACCCTCCCAATCAGCCCCTTTCCCCCCCAAAAGAGCATTGACCAGGGTGGATTTGATTTAAATCAAATTGATTTAAATCACAATTTAAATCACGATTTAAATCACTAGTCAGTAAGGCTTGATTTAAATCACTAGTCAGTAAGACTTGATTTAAATATTTTTTTTACAGAAAGACTCATTCTTGCTGGTATAATCTTAATATTTACAACCATATGAAGGTTTCATTTTTGGAATAATAACTTTTCAGAGTAGTTTTTACAGTTATATCAAAAATTACTGATTTGGTTATACTACTAGAAATACATAGACAGATAATTATGAAATTATGGTGAGGTTTAATAAGTTAACTGTTTATATTTGGACAACTTTTCTGCTGTACTTTATTGGAAGGAGAAAAATAATCATTTCCTTAATAACCATTTAAACAATTTATTTAACTAAGACAATAACATGATAGCATATGTATCCATGTTTGTTAATTGATGTAGTTAAACATTTTTTTTTTAAAAAAAAACTTAGACTGAGTTTTACCACACTTGATAAACTTAAAACAAATCCTTATTTCCTGATGAATAGCCTTTGGACTACAATGTAACTTAAACAGAAGACTATATTTAGAAAGATTTTTCCTCCAAAAGCATTTTATTTTAAAAATCCAATTTAAATCAAAAAAATCCGATTTAAATAAAAAAAAAAATCTGATTTTTTTAAAAAAATCATTGATTTTTATCCACCCTGGCATTGACTATATTGGACCCACATCAAGAGCTGATCTGCCTGGAGCCAATAACTCGTTCTTCTCTGGGTTGCTGCCCTGGTAGTGAGGTTGGAGCAACCCTTATAAACGGGTTCCCAGAATCAAAGAACGGAAGAGTCGGGACGGATCCCAAGGGTCTTCTAGTCCTGCAATGCAGGAATCACAGCATGAATGATTCCAGCCAACCAGACTGGTTATTATTCATTATTATTGTTGTTGTTGCATCTATATCCAACTTTTCCTCTAAGCAGCTCAAGGTGGCTGCCATCTTCACTCTGCTTATCCACACTGGAGGAACCTCAGAGCTCCAATATCAATCAATCAAATCTTTATTATGGTCCAGAGACCCAACAATTCATTACAAAACAATACACAAATTCGGCAGCCCGCCTTCAGGTTACACAAGCATTTTGTTCAGGCTTAGGAATAGGGATCATTGGTTCTTGCAACCACCGATAGAAACTTCGCCACAGCTAATATTCTGTCATTTGTCCGGTCTTCCAGTAGGAACCTGACATAGTAAGCCTCTGATTTTCGGAACATCTCTACAAGAATTCAGGCTTCCTTTTCATCATAGGGTTCCTTTATCCAGCTTGCTACCCCAGCTTATGTTCCACCAATCTCCTGTAGGTTTGCCCCAGACCCTGGGACACACACACACACACACACACACACACACACATCTGTGTCTTGTTGCCTTCTTATTTGTACAGGTATAAGAGGGCTCTATCGTCTTATCTCTGTTCCCTCCAAACCAATAGCAAGGGTGTAGACATGGGGCAGGAATTCATTCAGACCCTGTGTCAGGTCAGGGACAAATGAGTATGTTTATTGCAGCGCTCTCCATTTTTCTAGACTTAAATTTCTGCTCTATGTGCAGCTGTTTTAAACTGTTTTCATGGATGATTTGATTGTTTTGGTTCCTTTTGGGGTTTTTGTTTTCTTGTAATACAGTGGTACCTCGGGTTAAGTACGCTTCAGGTTAAGTACGCTTCAGGTTAAGAACACCGCTAAGAACAGAAATCGTGCTCTGGCGGCGCACCGGCAGCAGGAGGTCCCATTAGCTAAAGCGGTGCTTCAAGTTAAGAATGCTTCAGGTTAAGAACGGACCTCCGGAACGAATTAAGTACTTAACCTGAGGTACCACTGTATAAAAGGGACGCGGGTGGCGCTGTGGGTTAAACCACAGAGCCTAGGGCTTGCCGATCAGAAGGTCGGCGGTTCGAATCCCTGTGACGAGGTAAGCTCCTGTTGCTCGGTCCCTGCTCCTGCCAACCTAGCAGTTCGAAAGCACGTCAAAGTGCAAGTAGATAAATAGGTACCGCTCCGGCGGGAAGGAAAACGGCGTTTCCGTGCGCTGCTCTGGTTCGCCAGAAGCGGCTTAGTCATGCTGGCCACATGACCCAGAAGCTGTACGCCGGCTCCCTCGGCCAATAATGCGAGATGAGCTCTGCAACCTCAGAGTTGGTCACGACTGGACCTAATGGTCAGGGGTCCCTTTACCTTTACCACTGTATAAATTTTATGTGTGGGGGGTAGGGGTGGAGGAAAGTCATTTAAAAAATCTTGTCTTGGGTCTCAGGAAGCAAAATATCTCTGGCCCGCCTCCCACCCATACCTTTTTGAAGCTGAGCTGATACAGGTCTGTTCAGAGACTACCTGTGAACCCTCATTTCTACCATCATGGACAAAGGGCAAGTTGTTTCTAACGTGTGTCTGTTGTGGGTCCCCTTGCACTTGGCAGCAAATGTGCTCAGAATCCCACCCTGTGCCCTGCTGCCGATTAACAGGATGCCCCCCTCTCTTCTTTCAGAATGGCCGGAATTCGTCAAGAACTATGCCCCTTGGTGGGCGACGCACACCCTCGACTGGCTCAAATACGGCAAAAGTGTCCTGGTGGTGCACTTCGAGGACCTGAAACAAGACCTCTTCATTCAGCTCAAGAGGATGGTCAGCCTCTTGGGCATCGCGGTCCTCGAGGACCGTCTTCTGTGTGTGGAAGGCCAGAAGGATGGGAACTTCAAGCGGTCTGGGCTCAGAAAGTTGGAATACGACCCCTATACCCTTGAGATGAGGAAACTGATCAACGGCTACATCAAAACAGTGGACACGGCCCTGAAACTCAGAAACCTCACGGGGGTACCAGAGGACTATTACCCAAGATGATGGTCATGTTGGGTAGGGACATCTTTCGGCTGGGAGGAACGGGATCTGCCCAGGCAGGTGCGGCTTGGGTTCACCTGGCGAGTTCACTATTTCCACCCAGTGGGTGGCCCTTTATCGGACTTCTGCTGTTAACGAATCCCCTTGCATGAGCAAAAAGCAGTCAACATCCACCATTGGCAGTAGAAGATGCCTTGGCAAGCCCGCCCACACAGATCTATGTTCACCAGGGACCACCATTAACATACGGATGGGGGAGGTTTGCAAAACGAGGCTAGATCTTTGCTGCTGCTGCTGTTTGGAAGAGAGTTGTCTCCCCTGCCCCACTTCATAATATGGATCACCTCAGCTCTGTTCCAGCTGGTTGCAGTACCCAGATCTTTTGGGCCGCTGCAGAGGCATCGCTGGGGCCTGATCCAAGCCAGGCAGTGTCCTGTTCCTGGTCAAAAACCCACGGTCCGTTTGGCTGCCCTGACACTCCTCAAGATTCAGGTCTTTCATTCGGACATGGCTGGCACTTGTACGCACATCCTGGGGGTCCCTCTGCTCTGTACACTTGAGCCTCGTTCACATATCTGCACCTGGTGCACCTGGTGACTATGGCTGGTCTACTCATACAGTACAGTACAGTTGCAGACCTGAGGTGGTTGAGTGGATTGTACCACTTTAAATTTCAGCAGGAGGATGCCATTTTTTAATTCCCTTCCCGGGGGTGGGGGTGGCAATACAACACACAAGTTCCTGACTTGTTGGTGGTTGGTAGTTCAGGGATAAAAGGTCTCCATTCTCTTCCTTCATTTTCTGCTTGTAGGGGCAGGGCCGTCTTAAGCATATCCGGCGCCGTGGTGCAAAGATCCTTCCGGCGCCCCTCCCCCCCCCGTTTCCCAGAGTTGTTAACCTTTTCCCAAGCCTTTGTGGGGATCGCTCTCCTCCCGAGGAGGCTTGAGAAGGAAGCTCCACACCCGCCAGCCGTATAGTTGTCGGGGTGCAGCTGGCGGGCATGCAGGGAAAGGGGAGGCCGCCGCAGCTCTCCCACTTGCTGGGGCGCCCCTGAGAGGCCAGTGCCCTGGTGCGACACACCACTAAGCCCTATGGGAAAGACTGCTGTGCTGGGGCGCCCCTGAGAGGCCGGCGCCCTGGTGTGACGTGCCGCTAAGCCTTATGGGAAAGATGGCTCTGTGTAGGGGAGCATTCCAGAAAGTAGTACCATCCACCCTGAGCATTCTACTTCCTCATTACAGGAAGCTGCCTTACACGAAGTCAGATTCTTTGTTTGGTTGAACCTGGGACCTTCTGTGCGCATGGCAGATGCTCTAACAGTGAGCTATGGCCCTTTCCCACATTCCCAGAGTTCCCTGGGAAGAGGGACGCATTGTTAAACCACTCTGGGAAGTGTAGCTCTGTGAGGGGAATAGGGGTCTCCTCATTCCAGTCCCACTTAACTACCTGGGCCAGACCTGCATTTTTGCATGTCAGAATGGGCCCATCGCCTTTTATCACATTCACTTTGGGGGCATCAAGGCTTAGTTCACATGCCTCCATGTCCAGAGCTGTCCTTGATGATGTTTGGTGTGTGGCAGGTGTGTGGAACCTGTGACCCCCTCCAGATGTTGGTGGACAACAGCTGGCGGGGGCTGAGGAGAATTGTAATCCTACAAAATCTGGAGGGCTACAACAGCCTCATCCCTAACACATGGAATTCATGTATTCTGGGATGGATTTGGAAGGTAGGACAGGAAACCCAGCCAGATGGATGGGCTATAAATAATAAATTATTATATTATTATTATTTATTAATTATCTTCCCTCCTATTCACTTTAGTAAGATCGGTGTCTAGTTTCACAGAATTGAAAATATGCCACCCTTTGCAGCATTAACACAGAAACTTAGGGAAAAGCTGTGTAACTTTCTAGAATTATCCAGGATGCCTGTGGCAGACTGGATCTTCCCCTTTTATTTATCCCTCTAAGCCAGGCATCCCCAAACTCGGCCCTCCAGATGTTTTGGAACTACAATTACCATCATCCCTGACCACTTGTCCTGTTAGCTAGGGATGATGGGAGTTGTAGACCCAAAACATCTGGAGGGGCGAGTTTGGGGATGCCTGCTCTAAGAAAAATAACAACATGGAAGTCTGTAATGTAAAGATATAAAAATATTGTTTACTTACATAAAGTTGCAGACTCGATCCAAGCAGAAAATATCAGTGAAATAACTAAATCAGGCAAAATATCCTTCTAGATTACAAAATACATGGTTTATCAGTGTTTCCCAAACTTGGGTCTGCAGCTGTTTTTGGACTACAACTCCCATCATTCCTAGCTAGCAAGACCAGTGGTCAGGGATGATGGGAACTGTAGTCCAAAAACTGCTGGAGATCCAAGTTTGGGAAACACTGGTTAGATCACCTTCTCCCTATGGCTGCATGACAAGAGAGTGGCTGTTTCTCAGGTGTGAGGAAATGATGAAGATTATCTTCCTATTGTTGCCCTTCTCACCTGGGCAAACAGAGGATGTGACCTCACAGAATGCCCTCTAGGAATTTGCAGGGAACTCTATGTGTCCTAAAGGGACCCAGGTGACGCTGTGGGTTAAACCACAGAGCCTAGGGCTTGCTGATCAGAAGGTCGGCGGTTCGAATCCCTGCGATGGGGTGAGCTCCTGTTGCTTGGTCCCAGCTCCTGCCCACCTAGCAGTTTGAAAGCAAGTCAAAGTGCAAGTACCGCTCTGGCGGGAAGGTAAACGGCGTTTCCGTGCGCTGCTCTGGTTCGCCAGAAGCGGCTTAGTCATGCTGGCCACATGACCCAGAAGCTGTACACTGGCTCTCGGCCCATAAAGCGAGATGAGCGCCGCAACCCCAGAGTCGGACACGACTGGACCTAATGGTCAGGGGTCCCTTTACCCTTTACCTATGTGTCCTAACCCTTTTCTCACCTGACAAACATGGAATCTTATATTTATATTTTGAATCTCCCTTCCACTTGGCCAGTTGCAGTGGCAAAAGCTCACTACAATGACCTATGAAACTGATTAAATTACCAGCATCTGTTGCTCCTTGCTTTCATACCTCCTAGGTGTGCATGCACAGGGCAAAAACGCCACAGTGCTCCAACCTGGAATGAGGGCCTCTTAGGAGCCAGGAGGTAAAAAAAGCCCAAAAAAGATGAGGTTTGCAGAGACCTAGAAGAGAAAATGGCTGCCAGCTGATAGAAAATCCCCAGGTTGTGGCTGTTCCTTCACTGTCTTTTCTCAGTCTCTACAGAGCATCTCGAAAACGGCAAGCTTTTGGCAATTCTCCTTTTTCCGCAAATTGTATTTGCAGGGTCAGGGGGGAAGGAAGCAGCCAGGAATGGGAAAACTCTGCCAGCCATCCAGTGCAGCACTCCCTCGCCACACGGATTGAGATGAGGCTTAGGACAAACAGGCCCCACTTCCCAGCTCGATGCAATCCTGCCGGACGCCTCCTGCCCACATCGGATGTGAGACGCAAAAGCCATATGTCGGACCCAGAGTCTTTTCTATCCCCAGTTAACTGAGAGCTGACGTCTTGGCTGCACAGTTCTCTCTCCATGTTCAAGGACAGCAAAGATATTTCTGCTGCAATGACGGATGTTGCAAGAGAACTCTATTTTTTTATGCACCTTCGTGGGGGAGGGGGGGCTCACAGGCCGTTTGCACTGCTTGGGGCTGCTGCTGCTGCTGCTGGGGTGTGTCGATGCTGCTGTCTTCGTTGGCTTCTTATTTCCTCCTGCTTTTATTTTATTGTTTTCATGTTTGACCAAAAGGCTCCAACAGAGCTCCTGTGCTCCTGAATGTATTTGGTAAGGAGCAACAGCAAAGTTATGGGGTTGTGGGTTGGCTTTTTTTTGGTGTGCTTTGAGCCTTTGTGAAGCAAGATTATTTATGGGTTTTCTTTGTTTTTTGGAGACCAAATAGTTGTAGTGAAAATGATATGATTTCTACCTTTCCCCTTCATTCACGCGGTAGCCCCAAAGCTGCCGGACTCTGTCTGAACAATCCTCAGGTCAAATGCCGCTCATTAAACAAACGTTTTCTTAATATTTCTACTGTGTTCTTGGATGTCTTTTGTGAAGTGCCCCAAAATGTCAGGTGTTTGCTCATGTTGATGTTAAAAAGTGGGCCCTGTGGAAGTATGTAGCACAAGTGCCGGGGGCGGCGGTGAAGCATTCCTCCTACACAACACCCTCCAAGTATCCCTATTTTCCAGAGACAGCCCCAGATTTACAGAAGCCGTCCCGGTTTCTGATTTGATCCTGGAATGTCCTGCTTTTTCCTTAGCACGTCCCTATTTTAATTGGAGAAATGTTGGAGGGTATGGTAGGACGTCCCTATTTTCATTGGAGGGTATGGAGGGGGTATCAATAATGAAACTGTTATTGCATTATACAGGTGTGCTCACCACACTCACCAAACAGAAATGTTTCTTTAAAACTTAAATGTGATTCTTTGCTTAATGGCAGGAAATCACAGGGCATTAATATAAATGGGATATTTTATTGTTGTCGTTATCCAATCAATTAACTTTACAGGTTATCAACACAATGCTCATCTTAACGAAGAAAAATAGAACGTTCTTGTCTTAAATGTTACAAAGCCTTCCTACGCCTCTCCTTTTCAAGAAATCTGGCTCCTGCATATTCCTGACATAATTACAAGCACGGCTTTCTGAGTTATCATCTTACAATCACAAAGATAACTTGGCTGAAACCATTGTTCTTCAAAAACAAGCATCTAGAGGCAAGTAAAGCTGCCTCTTTTTCGTAGAAGCCCAAGAACAGGAGCTCATCAGTCCCAATTGATGGGATCTAGAGAACTTTCAAATGCAAAAAGGAAACGGATAAACTCTTCCTGTCCAGCTGTTTGGCATAAAAAAGGACAAGATCAGGATGGATACATCTGTCCGTTGGGGTTTCCCCGGTTTCTAATCTTTCCGCTCTGAAGTTCATTTCACCATATTTCCACATCTGCTTTCTTAAAAGACCTCACAAAAATTCACCGGCATCTTAGGCCACATTAACACCGTACATTAAAAGCACCAGAATGCCACTTCAAGCTGTCGTGGCTCTTCCCCAAGTAATTCTGGGGAGTGTAGTTTCTTATGAGTGCTAAGAGTTGTTAGGAGACCTCGATTCTCCCCACAGAGCCAGTGTGGTGTAGTGGTTAAGAGCGGTAGACTCATAATCTGGTGAACCGGGTTCGCGTCTCCGCTCCTCCACATGCGGCTGCTGGGTGACCTTGGGCTAGTCACACTTCTTTGAAGTCTCTCAGCCCCACTCACCTCACAAAGTGTTTGTTGTGGGGGAGGAAGAGAAAGGAGAATGTGAGCCGCTTTGAGACTCCTTAAAGGTAAAGGTAAAGGGACCCCTGACCATTAGGTCCAGTCGTGTCCGACTCTGGGCTTGCGGCACTCATCTCGCTTTATTGGCCGAGAGCGGGCGTACAGCTTCCAGTTCATGTGGCCAGCATGACTAAGCCACTTTTGGCCAACCAGAGCAGCGCACTGAAACACCGTTTACCTTCCCGCTGGAGCGGTACCTATTTATCTACTTGCACTTTGATGTGCTTTTGAACTGCTAGATGGGCAGGAGCTGGGACTGAGCAATGGGAGCTCACCCCGTCGCAGGGATTTGAACTGCCAACCTTCTGATCAGCAAGCCCTAGGCTCTGTGGTTTAACCCACAGTGCCACCTGGGTCCCTTTTGAGACTCCTTAGGGCAGTGTTCCCCAACCTTGGGCCTCCAGCTGTTTTTGGACTACAACACCCATCATCCCTCGCTGGCAAGACCAGTGATCAGGGATGATGGGAATTGTAGTCCGAAAACAGCTGGAGGCCCAAGGTTGGGGAACACTGCCTTAGGGTGCCTTGGCAGTGTTTCCCAACCAGTGTGCCTCCAGATGTTTTGGGACTACGATTCCCATCATCCCTGACCACTGGTATTGCTAGCGAGGGATGATGGGAGTTGTAGTCCCAAACCATCTGGAGGCACACTGTTGGGAAACACTGCCTTAGGGTAGTGATAAAGCGGGATATCAAATCCAAACTCTTCTTCTTCTTCTTCTTCTTCTTCTTCTTCTTCTTCTTCTTCTTCTTCTTCTTGACTCCATATAAGGCCACTTCCCATGTACCATTTGTGACTACTCCTGATTGTTTTGGGATGCCGTCTCTGAAAATAAACTCCTCTGTCTCCCTTGGATGTGTTTTGGTTCCAAAGACCCCTCCTTAACTCCCCTCAGCTTTGTCCCCTGAGAATCTGATAGCAGCCAGCCCTTTTTACTGAATTGCTCCACCCCGCAACCACCCACCCGCTGTGTTTTTAATATTGCCTCCTTGGAGTGAGTCATAGCTTCAGCACTGCTTCTCATCCCCATTTAATTTTCTGCTGCTGGTCTGTTGTGGTGCCTTGCTGCAAGACTGCGCGCCATTCTCCCATTCCTTTGCAATGCCTGGATTCATTCCAACTCTACATTATTGCAAACATTTGGGGAGATTATTCTCGACGACACAAATGCCATTTTGCTCTAGCGCGCTGCTTTCCATAATTACTGGGTGGGGCGCATTTCCCTGCCCCGCCCGCCACCCCACAACCCCTAGTGCACTGTCGGGCTCTTGAAATAAAGCGGTTTGTTACCTCTCCGATAAATCACCCCCTTTTGTTTGAGAATTGGACACGAGCAAAACAAAAGGAAGACATATTTGGTCGCTGTTTGCTTCTTCTTAGAGCCCATTTAAATTATCGCTCCTGCATCCTGGCAGATTGTGGGTGGTAAATTTTACGGAAAATAGTAAAAGCGATAAATAAACATGTTGCTATTGTTGAGGGATGAATGTTATTGCTCTTCAGATTTATAACTCTCATCTCCCCATACATTTTATTGCTTTTATGAAAGTATGAGTCGAGGGCTCTCTCTGGTTTACATTTTTATCAGTCCCCACCCCCCATCTCATTTAAATAGCTGCAAAAGCTGGCTGCGGGATATTTGGCTGGCGTGGCAGTAGAGGAAATCTCATTTCCAGGGTTGTTAATTGGACCTGCCTTTCATCTAGAACTGTTTCGGTATCTATAATGTTACACACCACCCCAGTCTCCAAGCAGTGAGAAACTCCAGGGATTCCAGCACTTACCCAGGTTTGGTTTCCTTGGAATGAAGGTCGACTGCGGTGTCTTTATGATGTATGGTTTTATTGACACCTATATATAGTACAAGGGATGCGGGTGGCGCTGTGGGTTAAACCACAGAGCCTAGGGCTTGCCGATCAGAAGGTCGAGGGTTCAAATCCCCACGGCGGGGTGAGCTCCCGTTGCTTGGTCCCAGCTCCTGCCCACCTAGCAGTTCGAAAGCACGTCAAAGTGCAAGTAGATAAATAGGAACCGCTCTGGCGGGAAGGTAAACGGCGTTTCCGTGCACTGCTCTGGTTCGCCAGAAGCAGCTTAGTCATGCTGGCCACATGACCCGGAAGCTGTATGTCAGCTCCCTCGGCCAGTAATGCAAGATGAGAGCCGCAACCCCAGAGTCGTCCGCGACTGGACCTAATGGCATAGCTGTCAACTTTCGGATTTGAAAATAAGGGATCAGCAGCCTCACCTGTCCCGGGGACAGTCTATGGTTCTCGGGGACAGTCCACGCCGCGCTAAGCCCCCCAGGCTACAAATTAATTTACACCAGGCTACACACCATCATCTTTCCCCACCTCAGGGTCTCTTTTCCAGGGAGTCTTCTCTTCTCATGCGATGCTTCAGGATCTGTCCTTCCGGTGAGCAGCCAGGGCTGATGTCCTTCAGAATGGATCGGTTTGATCTTCTTGCAGTCCATGGGACTCCAGCACCACAATTCAAAAGCGCCAATTCTTCATGGGGGGATTGATCAGGTTCACTCTTTTGGCTCTCTGGCATCCATTAATGACTGATTATACAAACGTGTTGCAGACTTTGCATCCTTTAACACTCTTTTGGAAGGAGTGTATTTGTGGGCTGGGCCAGAGTGGATTTTACATGCAAGCAAAGCACAAACAGTGCTGTTGTCTAAGGACATCCTATTCTCTGTAACTATTGGTGAGCAACGCAGCTGAGCAACGCAGCTGAGGAGCCTCCCTGGCCGGCAGGGAGGGAGAGGAGCTGCTTCCTTTGAAATCCGGGAAATTTACGGGATATCTAACAATCCGGGATAGCAGTGGGAAACGGGGCTGGGAAAAGGGAATTTCCCACCAAAAAAGGGAAATAGCGGGAAACGGGGCTGGAATAAGGGAATTTCCCGCCAAAAAAAGGGAAGGTTGACAGCTATGCCTAATGGTCAGGGGTCCCTTTACCTATATATAGTACAACCTCAGCATAGGATGGAGGGGCTCACAGCATTAACACCCCCAAGAGGTACTGCTTCTCCATTAGCTTTAGATCTGGTACAGAGCAAGCAGGTCTCTATGCCCAGCTTCCAGCCTGCTTCCAGCTCACATACACCCAACTCTAGCTCTTGTTCTCCTCCCTAGCAGCTAGGTGAGGGGGTGAAGGAAAAGCCCACCTCTTAGCCCGGAGGCCACCATCTCTTCTTTGTAGCTGCTGCAACTCAGCTCGTTATTTTGGGATGCTGATAAGGACAGCCAAGTGGCCTGCTTTGGGTTCCGAGTCATTTCCCTTCATCTTCAGAAACATTCACCCATCCAAAGTTGTTGGGTTTTTTAAAAAAAAAAAAATGCAGGGTGATAAAGCAAGATTTATAATTTGGAGGTAGTGTTGCTACAGCAACCACTTGGTAAGTGACTTGGAGGGCGGTGTTTCGTTCTGCTTGTGGCTTCTTTTAGCAGAGTGAGGGGGGGGAAAACATTTCGAAAACAGGGAGTGAGGATAAAAGAGGAAGTTAAAGGCCAGCCAGGACCCCACCCCAAAAAACACTATTGCATAAAGCAATTCTGTTCTGTTCTGTTCAGCTCTGGCTTATCTTGCAAAATCAAGGTACAGTAACATCATAAATACAGGACGCGGGTGGCACTGTGCTTGCCGATCAGAAGGTCGGCGGTTCGAATCCCTGCAACGGGGTGAGATCCCATTGTTTGGTCCCAGCTCCTGCCCACCTAGCAGTTCGAAAGCATGTGCAAGTAGATAAATAGGTACTGCTCCAGCGGGAAGGTAAACGGCGTTTCCATGCGCTGCTCTGGTTCGCCAGAAGTGGCTTAGTCATGCTGGCCACATGACCCGGAAGCTGTCTGCGGACAAACGCCGGCTCCCTTGGCCTATAGAGCGAGATGAGCGCCGCAACCCCAGAGTTGTCCGCGACTGGACCTAACGGTCAGGGGTACCTTTAACATCATAAATACCATTTCCAGCCAGGCATACACTCAATTTCACTGGACGTCCACAAGTTTTGGTGTTCTGAGAAAGGGAGAGAGAGAAATATCTATCCATTTTCTCCATGCCATGAAAACTTTTATAAACTTCTATCATGTCAACTCTTCCTCGCTTTCTATCTTAAGTAAAAAGTCCCAAACATTGCAACCTTTCTTCATAGGGGAGTTCTGAATACCAGTTGGGTTGGGTTCTACCTCAAAGAAGGAAGGACTGCAAAAGAAAATGGCAGCCTTTTAACTGGAGGCAGGACTCAGAGGGCAGCACTAAGTCAATGTCTACCTAGCCATGCTATATGAACTCAGCTGGTGTCTCCAGGATATTGCTGAGGCAACTTGGATGTTTGGTCTCTGGCTGCAGAAGCACTGTCCATGGTCCTGAACTTCCACCTGAATCTCTTTATAAGGTACTGCATTTTGTCTTGCCTTAGGCATCATTGACCTCTTTCAAGGGGGACCCAATTTCTTCTTGGCAGTGGGCATCATAGCCTTTTGCCTACCTCCAATTCCCTTGCCTTCACTCCCTGATGCTTCTCTCTCCCCCTCTCTTCTGTCGCTGGGGGATGTTTAGTTTCACTGACTTAATGACAGTATTAGATAATGTGGTCCTATAAATCTACTGGATATACATTTCACAATCTTAATGAAATTACTCCAAATGAAAGACGGACAAAATATGCTTCCAATGTGGTTTTTGGAAAGCAGCGCCAAATAACATATGGGAAGCAAGCAGATAATTTGACAGGCGCTCTTGCCAAGAGCAGACTGATTGCGACTCTGACCACGGCACCTCCTTATTCCCACCGGCAGTTTTTCTGAAGGCTCCTTCTGCCCCCAGGGATTGTTAAAACAGCCAGCTCGGTTGGAATCCAGCCTGCAGCAAGTCTGCGTATCACATAGCTGTGGGTGGCTCAACCGTTTTCAGATGCCTTGCAAAAATATATATATATCTATATGCATGGAATTTACCGCCCACAAGACTATGTGATGGCCACCAGCCTAGTCGACTTTAAGAAAAGGCTTGGGCAAATTGCAGGAAGAGGGATCTGTCAGGGTTGCACCAGATGAGCAGGAGTGGTGGCAAGCCCCCCTAGGCGAAGCGGCAACCACGGAAGAGTCCAGAGGAATGGAGGGATTCTTACCTGAAGAAGACTGGTGGCGACACTCCTCAGAAGAGGAAGAAGCAGATGGGGAAGAGGGAAGGCCAGAACAGGAGGAGGAAGAAGTTGAGCCAGAATCAGGCCCTTGTGAGGAGAGGAGCCGGAGGGCCCCCTCCCCTCCTCCCGTCTCAGCTGTAGAGCGTAGAGCTGAGAAACGGAGGGAGCATTTGGAGGCAGTTGCAGCTCGTAAAAGGCGTGGTGATGAGCTGGCTACTTAAAGAAGGCCGGCTGCTTCCCTCACCAGCACCTGCAACTGCTGTGTTGAAGCACGTGGTTGTGCCTGCTCATCCTGCTCCTGATCCTGTGTACCTGACTTCGGCTGGTTCCTGACTCGGACTGCTCCTGACTTTGGCTTCTCTTGACCCCCGGTACTGATACCTGGCTTCAGCAGGCCATCCTGTTGGCGCCATAACAGGATCTAGACTAAACAGTAGGAAGAACTTTCTGTCAGTAAGAGCTGTTCGACAGGGGAACGGACTCCCTCGGGAGGTGGTGGACTCTCCTTCATTGGGGGGTTTTAAGCAGGATGGCCGTCTGTCATGGATGCTTAACTGAGATTCCTGCATTGCAGGGAGTTGGACTAGAGGACCCTCAGGTTCCAGCTCGACAATCATACGGGTCTAAGAACTTCCTGACAGTGCAAGCTGTCCAACCGTGGGGCAGGCTTTTTCAGAAGGTGGTAGACTCCTTTGGTAGATATTTTTAAGCAGGAACAGAATGTCCACCTTTTATTAGGGCTGCTGTAGCAACAGATCTCCTGCATCAGCAGGTGTTGGGTCACATGACCTTTAAGCAGGGGTGTGTGGTAGATGCAGCTCACCCTGGGTGCCCCCACTGAGGGGGTGACAAAATGGCGGGCAGCTCTCACCACGGGGCCTGCAGTGCGCCAGAGCCATGCGTCTCCTGTGCCTGCTGCCTCCCCCCCAGCTGTAGGGCGGCTGAGGCCCCGCATTGCACCCAGTGTGGTGTAGTGGTTAAGAGCGGTAGACTCGTAATCTGGTGAACTGGGTTCGCGTCTCTGCTCCTCCACATGCAGCTGCTGGGTGACCTTGGGCTAGTCACACTTCTTTGAAGTCTTTCAGCCCCACTCACCTCACAGAGTGTTTGTTGTGGGGGAGGAAGGGAAAGGAGGATGTGAGCCGCTTTGAGACTCCTTCGGGTAGTGATAAAGCAGGATATCAAATCCAAACTCTTCTTCTTCTTCTTCTTCTTCTTCTTCTTCTTCTTCTTCTTCTTCTTCTTCTTCTGTCCCTATGGGCGACGTGCGTCCCGTCCTGTCTCTATGGGTGCCACACGCCTTGTCCCTTCCTATGGGCACTGCGTGCCCTGTCCCTATGGGCACCCTGCACCCCCTTCTGTCCCTATGGGTGTTGCACGCCCCGCCCCTATGGGCGGTTCACCGCACCCCTGGCACACCACCCCAGATGCACAAGAGGCTTCCTCCGCCGCTGCCTTTAAGGTCTTATCCAACTCTCTATGATCCTGTGAATTCATGGTCTTTTAAGCTAGGCATTTAGGACAAATCATTGGGGAGATTCACCTTCATGCCTTGTTTGTGGGTTTCTTCACGTACATCAAGTGAGAATAAGACGCTGGGCCAGATCAGCCTTTGTTGCTCTGTTCCAACAATACATCTTTTTCATTCTTAACATTTCCCATCTTGGAAGGGGTGGGTGCTTCCTTGCAGAATCTCTTCCTTGCAGGACCCTTTGTGGTTAAGCAGTAAACCAGGATGCGTGACGGTGAGGGAATCTTGGCTACTTTAGACAGCCAGGTCATTGATTGGAGGGGCAAGATAGATTGGAAGTCAAGGTGAGGCCATTAAAAAAAAAAAGTACTCTCAGCAGGTGAGATTGATTGCAGAGGGGTAGGTACTAGAGCTGGAGAGGGGAAAGAGACTGCCCAAAATCCCAGAGAAGGTAACAGAATGAACACTGAATGCTACCATTGCTCTGTACACATCCTGAAGCCTAGAGATGGGCTGAGCGGCTGATTTCATCCCATCTCAGTCTCACTCACAATCACAGGTCCATCCCACCCCACCCCATTATACACACTCTGTGTGCATGCTTTACCTAAAACACACACTTTCCATGTGAAACACACATTTTTTCAGTGCTTTTTCAATGCCTTCACTAGAAAAAGGTGAACTTTGCTTGCCTATCTTTGAATACACTTTTGAACATTGCAAATTTGAGAAGCGTGTAATTTACCTGGGAGTTGCATCCCAATCCAAGCTCGGGAGAATCAGATTGGGCTGGTCTTCTGTGGAAAGTGGACTAAATTAAACCCCTCCCCTATCCCTGCTAGAGACCTTTGACTATGTGGCAGTGGATAAAAAATATTATTCCTCCTCTCCCACCAGTGCTTGCCTCAACGCCTAGCTGAAAACAGCCCTTGGATAAATCATTTTCCTATTTTTGTGTCTAACGCAGACGTCAAAGTTCCATTTCTCAATATATGTCTTCCTTAATAGCCCTGGGAATTGCATTCTGCCAGGTCGCTAAAATTTCATGAGGCTTTTCTATTATGAACTCCCTTTTCTCCATAAATACTGAATCAAGCAAGGAGAGGTCAACAGTGGGGCACCCGTATCACAGGACACTGGAGGAAAGTCTCAAAGCTTCAGCCGGGGAGAGCCAGCACCACCATGACACCTCCTGTCGTCCACTAAAATATATCTGGGTAGTATGCTGGTCACATATGCAGTGCTTGAGTCAAACCGTCCAAGATGGGGAGCGTCTAGGGAGAAACCAGGCTGGGAGCTGCCTCGTTTGGTATTCAGCACCACGGCCAGCACCAGAGGAAAGGAAGTAGCAGCTGCAGGAAGCGAGGAAGATACTGTATTTACTCAAATCTAACGCTCACCTTTTTTGGGCCAAATTATGCTGTGAAAATTAAGGTGCACATTAGATTCAACGGCACATTTACATTCACCAGCAAATGCTTTTTTTTGTTTCAAGGTTCTGAAAATTGAGGTGCACATTAGATTTGATGGCGCATTGTTGTTGTTCAGTCGTTCAGTCGTGTCCGACTCTTCGTGACCCCATGGACCAGAGCACGCCAGGCACGCCTATCCTTCACTGCCTCTCGCAGTTTGGCCAAACTCATGTTAGTAGCTTCGAGAACACTGTCCAACCATCTCATCCTCTGTCGTCCCCTTCTCCTTGTGCCCTCAATCTTTCCCAACATCAGGGTCTTTTCTAGGGAGTCTTCTCTTCTCATGAGGTGGCCAAAGTACTGGAGCCTCAACTTCAGGATCTGTCCTTCTAGTGAGCACTCAGGGCTGATTTCTTTAAGAATGGATAGGTTTGATCTTCTTGCAGTCCATGGGACTCTCAAGAGTCGCATTAGGTAAAGGGACCGCTGACCATTAGGTCCAGTCGTGTCCGACTCTGGGGTTGCGGCGCTCATCTCGCGTTACTGGCTGAGGGAGCCGGCGTACAGCTTCCGGGTCATGTGGCCAGCATGACTAAGCCACTTCTGGCGAACCAGATCAGCGCACGGAAACGCCGTTTACCTTCCCACCGGAGCGGTACCTATTTACTTGCACTTTGACGTGCTTTCAAACTGCTAGGTGGGCAGGAGCTGGGACCGAGCAACAGGAGCTCACCCCGTTGCAGGGATTCGAACCACCGACCTTCTGATCAGCAAGCCCATGGCTCTGTGGTATAACCCACAGTAGGCTCGAGTAAATACGGTAGATGTGATGATGGGGAGAGAAGAAGAAAAGAAGAAGAGTTTGGATTTGATATCCCGCTTTATCACTACCCAAAGGAGTCTCAAAGCGGCTAACATTCTCCTTTCCCTTCCTCCCCCACAACAAACACTCTGTGAGGGGAGTGGGGCTGAGAGACTTCAGAGAAGTGTGACTAGCCCAAGGTCACCCAGCAGCTGCATGTGGAGGAGCGGAGACACGAACCCGGTTCACCAGATTACGAGTCTACCGCTCCTAACCACTACACCACACTGGCTCTCAGTGGGGCGGAAGGGGCAACTGACTTATTTGTTACTGAAAGGATTTCCCATCTTTATTGCTGGAATGATTTTCCTTTCTTCCCCAGTACAAGCAGGACCCTGAAAACAGATTCCTGGTGCTGGAAAATAAAATTTTATTTTATTGACTTAACAAATTTACATGCACCTTTCTTCCAGGGAGCTCAAGGTGGCTCACATACTTCTCCTCCTCCCTTTTATGCTCACAACAACCCTGTGAGGTAGACTAGACTGGCCCAGAGGTCACCCAGTGAGCATCATGGGTGAGTGGGGATTCAAACCCTGGTCTCTCCCAGCACTCTAACCACTGCAGTGGTACCTCTGGTTAAGTACTTAATTTGTTCCGGAGGTCTGTTCTTAACCTGAAACTGTTCTTAACCTGAAGCACCACTTTAGCTAAGGGGGCCTCCCGCTGCCGCTGCGCCGCCAGAGCACAATTTCTGTTCTTATCCTGAAGCAAAGTTCTTAACCTGAAGCATTATTTCTGGGTTAGCGGAGTTCTTAACCTGAAGCGTATGTAACCTGAAGCATATGTAACCTGAGGTACCACTGTACATGACATGGGCTCTCATTTGACTACAAATGTCCTTCGGGTCTTAGGTCAGTAAGAAAACCCTGCCTAAGAGGAAAGGCGGAAATGTTTGGGGTTGTTCGGTTTATCAAAGGACGAAAGAATGACATAACAGAGGCTTATAAAACCACACATTTTGTGAAGAAAATGGATAGGGAGGTTTCCTCTTCTTTTAGGGTTGCCAGGTCAGGAAAATCCCAGTCCCTAAGATTTCAGAGAGATGTCACAAGGGACAGGATGTCACATCAGGAGCTCATGCCAACTCGCAAACCTCTCCTCTTGAACCCAGCCCAGTTTGTTTTCTTTCTCTGAGCTCCCATCGCTAACCCCTGGAGATGGAGGTTAATTGGGAAAGGGAAGAAGGGAGCAGAGGAAGGCAGACAGCCACCAATTTAGCAATTTGCATCTGTCTTATGCTGGGCTGAACCTTGCAGGCTCCATGCACAGTCTTCTTAACACACACACACACACACACACACACACACACACACACACGGCCCTTGTTCTGTTGCATCGGGCAACACAGAACGATGCGGAGACAGGTTGATGGTGTGGGAAGGCAACCTCGAAGCCTAAGCGAGGGTCCCTTTTATTAGGTTTTACAGCATGGGTTAAACATTAATCCAACCGGTGCAGCTCAGGCACCAAATAAGGAAAACTTTCCAGAACTTTGTAGTAAACAACTCCATGTATGGTAGTACCTCTGAAGGGTGACACCCCCAAACCCCACCCGAGGGTCAGCCATTGCGTATGTGACTGTTTGCCATGCCTCTATCACATGCTCCCCTCATGCACCCCTCCCGTGCTCATCTCTGACCTCTCCCAGTACTTTTCCAACCACCCTTCTATTGTGTTGCTGACCTGTGTCTACCATTCTGACATTCAGTGCAGTGTGGCTTGCCAGCACTGTATTTCCTGGTATCCCTAAGTGACGTGGTATGCCAGCGCCTGCCTTATTATTAATAATCCTTTTATAATCCTAAATAATCCCTACATTGTTCAAAGCTAGTTCCAGACCAGCATTTCAAAGAGAATTGTCTAGAGATGCCTGGCAGCTGGCTGTTTCCTAAACCCCTGGATGTCACCCTGCCGTATTTGGCCGAAAAGCTTGTGGCACAGATGTTGATCCAACACATTCCCTTCACCACATTGCCTCTCTCGTTTGCTGGAACAATCCTGGCTGCAAACGCTGATACCAGATGGTCCCCTGGTCAGGGAATGAGGCTGGCATCTTTTGTGAAGGTGCCCCTGGGGCGAACCCAGAAGCAGCTTATTTCCGATAGAGATGAGCTAACCACGGGCTGGTTTGGCCTCCACAGGTGCTAAATCTCTTTATCGCGTCCCATTATGGCTGCAAGAGAAGTGCCAACTTGAAGCATTGATTACAATTCATGCTTCAGGTTCTTGTTCCCGTTTCAACTTGGAGGACATGATTTAATTTCCAGAAACGGCCACCTTGGAACTTAAATCTGGAGGCTCGGTGTGATTATGAGATAAATGGGACTGCCGGACTCAAGGTCAGGCTGGTGGTTGCAAGATTGATGCTCTGAGTGCACAAGACCTTCTGCTCTGTGGCAGATCATTTAAGTCCTGCTTCGCCACTTGGGTCAGTTTCTAAGCCTCAGTGGCAGACTTCCGAAACTCGATCAAACTGACCGATGAGTCCAGGAAAAAGGAAGAAAGCAAAAAAGACATGTACAGGTAATGATATTTTAAAGCAGGGCTCGCAAACCCACACTCATGGGCTGGTGAGGGTCATGAATCATAGAACAGTAGATGGGTTTATATTATTCTGTACCTTGTTGTTGTTTAGTCGTTTAGTCGTGTCCGACTCTTCGTGATCCCATGGACCAGAGCATGCCAGGCACTCCTGTCTTCCACTGCCTCCCAGAGTTTGGTCAGACTCATGTTGGTAGCTTCGAGAACACTGTCCAACCATCTCGTCCTCTGTCGTCCCCTTCTCCTTGTGCCCTCCATCTTTCCCAACATCAGGGTCTTTTCCAGGGAGTCTTCAACAGTGTGATGCAGCAGCTAAAAAAGCCAATGCAATTCTGGGCTGCATCAATAGGAGTATAGCATCTAGATCAAGGGAAGTAAGAGTACCACTGTATTCCGCTCTGGTCAGACCTCACCTGGAATACTGTGTCCAGTTCTGGGCACCACAGTTCAAGAAGGATACTGACAAGCTGGAACGGGTCCAGAGGAGGGCAACCAAAAAGGTCAAAGGCCTGGAAACAATGCCTTATGAGGAACGGCTTAGGGAGCTGGGTATGTTTAGCCTGGAGAAGAGAAGGTTAAGGGGTGATATGATAGCCATGTTCAAATATATAAAATGATGCCATATAGAGGAAGGAGAAAAGTTGTTTTCTGCTGCTCCTGAGAAGAGGACACGGAGCAATGGATTCAAACTACAAACATTAGGAAGAACTTCCTGACAGTAAGAGCTGTTCAACAGTGGAATTTGCTGCCAAGGAGTGTGGTGGAGTCTCCTTCTTCTTTGGAGGTCTTTAAGCAGAGGCTTGACAGCCACCTGTCAGGAATGCTTTGATGGTGTTTCCTGCTTGGCAGGGGGTTGGACTGGATGGCCCTTGTGGTCTCTTCCAACTCTATGATTCTATGATTCTCTTCTCATGGCCAAAGTATTGGAGCCTCAGCTTCAGGATCTGTCCTTGCAGTGAGCACTCAGGGCTGATTTCCTTCAGAATGGATAGGTTTGATCTTCTTGCAGTGCATGGGACTCTCAAGAGTCTCCTCCAGCACCATAATTCAAAAGCATCAATTCTTCGGCGATCAGCCTTCTTTATGGTCCAGCTCTCACTTCCGTACATTACTACTGGGAAAACCATTGTTACCTTGTTACCCCAGTGCATTATGGACTCTCTTTCCTTGAAGGTCTCTAAGCAGAGGCTGGATGGCCATCTATCATGGAAGCTTTAGCTGGGATTCCTGCATTGCAGGGGGTTGGACTAGATGACCCCTGGCGGTCCCTTCCAACTCTACAATTCTATGTTTTTATATTTCTAATAAAAGACAGGCTTGAAAATGCCACAGAGCAGAGATGGGAATGCCGTCCCCCTGCTGTGCAGCATATATAAATTGCTGCAAAGCAGATAGCAATTTGTAAGCTGTCGTTAATAATTCTCTCTCAAATGAGCGTAACAGAATATTTGCTAGATCTTATCTGAGGGCGAACACGTCGCACTCACACAAATACAGCGTGAGTTATCGTAGGCCACTTGTCGAGGGCGTAAATGGATTGGTCAGAGAGAACAGCTGGGATGAGGGAGAGAGCAGACGCTGCCGTGTTGAGCTGTGTCTCACACAACTTTGCTGCACAGGGCACCAAGAAAAAGTTACAGTGGTACCTTGGTTCTCGAACAGCTTAGTTGCCGAGCAAATCAGCTCCCCAATGTCTCAAACCCGGTTTGGTTTGCAAACGTTTTTCGGAAGCCAAACATCCGACGCCGCTTCCACTTGAGTGCAGGGTTGGACTCAGTCTGATGTTTTTTCCTCCCCTTATGGTTTTGACTGGGCGATAAATGAAGCTGCATTTAAATTTTAAATTTTAAATTGTATTTTAATCGGTATTTTAATTAATGGTTTTTCTTTCTTTTATATTTTATTGTAATTTTTATTGGTGTTAGCCGCCCTGAGCCCAGTTCGGCTGGGAAGGGCAAATATAAATAAAATTTATTATTATTATTATTATTTAAAGAAGCTATCCCAGTTTCTGATTTGTTCCCAAAATGTCCTGCTTTCCTAGGACGTCCCGAATTTCATCAGAGAAATGTTGGAGTTACCCCCGAGCCAACCTTAAGAAGACATCTGAAGGCAACCATGGATAGGGAAGTTGTTTAATGTTTAATGTTTCATTATGTTTTTATATATGTTGGAAGCCACCTAGAGATGGCTGGGGCATTATTCACTGGGAAACAAAATTTTGGTTGTATTGACACCTACAGTTGTTCTAACCTAATTTTGACGTGCTGATTTCATATCTGCAGTCGGTTTTGTTCTGTAAGCTCTAGGGGCATTCATGTTTTTCACTTTTCACCATAATCTTCATTTTTCACAATGCAAGAATTCAATATTTTATTAAACACATAGCTTCAGATTTGAAATCAGCATTGAAAGAACATATAAGAACAGTTGAAAAATCTCATGCAACAGAAAATGAAAAAAAAAAATTGTTCCCCAGTGATGATGATGATGATTGAATAGGATGCCGCTATTTTCATCGGAGAAATGTAAGGGGGGGTATTCATCGGAGAAATGTAAGGGGGGGGTATGTCATACCCACCTGCAGCCAGAAGCCACAAAGGAACTCTGAAGTGCAGAGCCAGCCCCAGATGTTTTGCTGCTAGAGGCAAAACAAAACATGCCTACTGTAAGGGCTCGGGTTTGTCTCCTCGAGAGTAAAGAGGCAGAAACATCCGTTCTTCTAAAGCTAATGCTTTATTTACAGTCTATGTACATCAGAGCATCTAAGATTCATGTCCGCTTGAATCGGTTCCAGAATCCGGGAGTGGCTTCTGCCTACTCCTCCCCCAGCATAGAAGCTTGGGAATTCCAAAACGTCTCTGCCTTTCCTTACGCTTTTCCCCTCTACGCAGCTGGAGCGACGGAAATAGCTGGCTGCTTTGCTCCGCAACCCCCTCAGGTCGATCCAGGGCTCTATCAGCATCTCTGACCCTCAGCTCTACCGCACTGCCTGACAGTTCCTGTTCGCCACCACTGGGGCTGTCCTTGCTATCTCCGCTGGACTCCGAACTGCTTCTCAAGAGAGGCTGCTCTTCCCTCCATCCCTCCTTCCCTGCCTCAAGTGCCTTGCGTGAGGTCAGGTCCCTGACACCTTCTCTTCCAATCCCTCCTTCTCCTCCTCCCCACACCCACTGCTGCACACTGTTAGGAGGAATTGGTGGCAGCCAACAAGCGCACAAGACAGCTGGATCCCCACTGTCTAGAGCCTGCCTGTGCTGGGCCCAGAGGTAATCCAAGAAACGAGGTCCAGGTCCGGTCCAGAATCCCAAGGTTCAGCGAGGAGTCAGTCCGACAGAACACAGGGCAGGAAACCAGGCAAAGACAAGTACAGGATCTCAGGCAGGATCTTGCTTGCAGCAATGTTGCTCATGAGGTCAACCCAAGACCATTTCCTCCCTGATCCAGGCACATCAACGGATGTGGGTTTTTTGTTTTTTTAAAGTTACATGTTTGAAACACAGTTCAGTACTGTTTGCGGTTTCTCTTTAATCCTCCAGCAGGAACAGCCAACTGTGTCCTTTCTAAACATCCGTTTTACAACATCTTCTTGAGCTTGGACCAAATCGCTGCTCCAATAAGTTGTCCAAACTTGCTACATAGGTTGTATGGATGATATGAAGGAATTTCTGACATTTTGTTGATGTTTACTTACAAAATATATTTATATGCTGGCATTCACTTTTAAAAAGTCAGAGTAGTTTGCAACGATTGTACACAACACCTAATAATAATAATAATAATAATAATAATAATAACGTATATACTCGAGTATAAGCCGACCCGAATATAAGCCGAGGCACCCAATTTTACCACAAAAAACCCGGGAAAGCTTCATAGGAGCCACTGCCTGCCTCACTCGAGTATAAGCCGAGGGCGGCTTTTTCAGCACAAAAAATGTGCTGAAAAACTAGGCTTATACTCAAGTATATAGGGTAATAATAATTTATTATTTGTACCCCACCCATCTGGTCGGGTCCCCCCAGCCACTCTGGGCGGCCTCCAACAGATATTAAAATACATTAAAATATCACAGGTTAAAAACTTCCCTAAACAGGGCTGCCTTGAGGTATTTTCTGAATGTCAGATAGTTGTTTATCACTTTGACCTCTGCTGGGAGGGTGTTCCACAGGGCGGGCGCCACTACCGAGAAGGCCCTCTGCCTGGTTCCCTGTAGCTTTGCTTCTCGCAGTGAGGGAACCACCAGAAGGCCCTCGGCGCTGGATCTCAGTGTCCAGGCTGAACGATGGGGGTGGAGACGCTCCTTCAGGCCGTTTAGGGCTTTGAAGGTCAGCACCAACACTTTGAATTGTGCTCGGAAACGTACTGGGAGCCAATGTAGTTCTCTCAGGACTGGTGTTATGTGGCCACTCCCAGTCACCAGTCTAGCTGCCACATTCTGGATTAATTGCAGTTTCCGGGTCACCTTCAAAGGTAGTCCCACATAGAGCGCATTGCAGTAATCCAAGCGAGAGATAACTAGAGCATGCACCACTCTGGCGGGCAGGTAGGGTCTCAGCCTGCGTACCAGATGGAGCTGGTAGACAGCTGCCCTGGATACAGAGTTAACCTGCACCTCCATGGACAGCTGTGAGTCCAAAATGACTCCCAGGCTGCACACCTGGTCCTTCAGGGGCACCGTTACCCCATTCAGGACCAGGGAGTCCCCCACACCCGCTCGCACCCTGTCCCCCAAAAACAGTACTTCTGTCTTGTCAGTGTGTGTGTGTGTGTGTGTGTGTGTTCAAATCACCTGAAGGAATAAAATGTTTTCAGTAGGCGTTAAAACATAAGGTGTGTGCTACATCTCTAGTGACAGAGTGTTCCACAGAACTGTGCCGCTAACACTGTTGCTGTCAAATGAGCCTCGTCAACTTGGGGAATCACCAAGGACAGATGACCAACGGGTGCACCCAAACAGCTGGCAATGGAGGAGCAGGATTCTCACCCAGCCCTTGTCTGCTAGCTGGTTGTGGCAAGAGGCCCTGATGCTTCTGCCAGCTGAAAAAAACCAGACAGCGGGAGTGGCGCTCCTAGCTCCCGTCTCCTGTGCGTGAGCAGCAACAGCTCAGTGCAGAAAGAGGTGGCTGTATTTATATGTGAAAGGGGTTTGTTATATTAAATAGGCAAACAAGCTGGAAAGACAGAAATCAAATATTAGCTTTCCAAAGCAGTCTTTAGGCTGGTGGTTTAACCCAGGGGTTTCATGTACTACTCATCTGTTTTGGAAAGTTGTTCACAGGGATGATAGATGATGGAGCAGCAGGACTGTGGGAGAGCGGAGGCTAGCTTAGGGGTGAGAGGCAAGGCTCTGCCCCACATGGCTGAGGGTTTGCCTACATTGGCTGACTATCACTATCTGAAATCAGAGGAGGTCCTCATGTCCTGCTGAGCTACTTGAAGTTCTTTTAACAGGAGTTGCTAAGGTGGGACCTGGGACCTCCTCCTCTGAGATATTGTGCTGGTCCCGTGGGTTACCCGAAAGGCGAGGTCCAAGTCCGGTCCGTGGTCAGAGGTGCAACATAAAGGCAGTCTGTAGTAACTGAAGCTGGGTGCAGGGCAGGGAGTCAGGCAAAGTCAGGAACAGATAGGCAAGCAGGGAACCAGGGCGGGTCAGGAGCTCAGGCAGGAAAGCAGGACAGGTTTCAAGCAGGAACACTGGCAAGAACTGGTAACCAACAATGTTGCTCCTGCAACTTGGGGCTGGGGCTGGCCGGCTTTTATCTGCCCCGAGGCATAGGGCAGCCCCGATCCTCTGGTGACTCGCCTCTACTGGCTTGGAGGCGAGCACTCCTCCTGCGGGAACTCAGTTCCCTTCGCCTCTCTGCCCTTCGCCTCTGCAGCTCAGGAGAGGCTGGAGGGTTACTGGACCCAGAGGCAACCTCAGCTTCCCCTGACGGGGCTGGGAGTGGAGCACCTGCAGGCAATGGGTCCTCCATCCCATCAGGAGCCAGAGCAGACTCAGCCGATGCCTGCACCTGAGGATCCAGCACAGGTGAGGACCCTTCAGACTCAGGCCCTAGCCCTGGCTCTGCTGGTTCTGGAGGCGGGGAATCCTGTGCAGGCTGGGATCCCTCAGGTTCAGCATCTGAGTCTGAATCCCAGGCCATCACAGATATTGGAGAAGTGGACTGGTTCTGTGCAACCCATTGTAATTTGACGATCAACTTAACATTGATGTAAAATTTGAGGTGGGGTACTTGGAGGTTGGGACACAGGTGGCGCTGTGGTCTAACCACAGAGCCTAGGGCTTGCCGATCAGAAGGTAAACGGCGTTTCCGTGCGCTGCTCTGGTTCGCCAGAAGCGGCTTAGTCATGCTGGCCACATGACCCGGAAGCTGTCTGCGGACAAACGCCGGCTCCCTCGGCCTATAGAGCGAGATGAGCGTTGCAACCCCGGAGTCCTTCGCGACTGGACCTAACGGTCAGGGGTCCCTTTACTGGTACCTTACTTGGAGGTTAGAACAAACAAGCTGCTTTTGGGCTGCACATTCCTCCTCCGCAGCCGCCAGTGGCAAAGGGGTGGGGTGGGGAACGTTCAGAATATTTTTTTCTTCTTGTTTTCCTCCTCTAAAAACTAGGCGCGTCTTATGGTCATGTGCGTCTTATGGAGCGCAAAATACATCATCATCATCAACAACAACAATAATAACAACAATAACACCTTTATTGTCATTGTGCAACCTGTGTACAATGAAATTAAATGAGCCTCCCCCCCACAACACTCAATCTCTTATCGAACAACACACTAATCTCACAAGTCAATTTCGCTATGATATTTTTCATTCAACAGTCTAACAGCCCATGGATAGAAGCTATTTTTTTAGCCTGTTGGTACTGCTGATTATACTTCTATATCTCCTGCCCGAGGGTAGAAGATTCATAGAATCCTAGAGTTGGAAGAGACCACAAGGGCCATCCAGTCCAACCCCCTGCCAAGCAGGAAACACCATCAAAGCATTCCTGACAGGTGGCTGTCAAGCCTCTGCTTAAAGACCTCCAAAGAAGGAGACTCCACCACACTCCTTGGCAGCAAATTCCACTGTCAAACAGCTCTTACTGTCAGGAAGTTCTTCCTAATGTTTAGGTGGAATCTTCTTTCTTGTAGTTTGAATCCATTGCTCTGTGTCCTCTTCTCAAGAGCAGCAGAAAACAACCTTTCTCCCTCCTCTATATGACATCCTTTTATATATTTGAACATGGCTATCATATCACCCCTTAACCTTCTCTTCTCCAGGCTAAACATACCCAGCTCCCTAAGCCGTTCCTCATAAGGCATCGTTTCCAGGCCTTTGACCATTTTGGTTGCCCTCCTCTGGACACATTCCAGCTTGTCAGTATCCTTCTTGAACTGTGGTGCCCAGAACTGGACACAGTATTCCAGGTGAGGTCTGACCAGAGCGGAATACAGTGGTACTCTTACTTCCCTTGATCTAGATGCTATACTCCTATTGATGCAGCCCAGAATTGCATTGGCTTTTTTAGCTGCTGCATCACACTGTTGACTCATGTCAAGTTTATGGTCTACCAAGACTCCTAGATCCTTTTCACTTGTACTGCTCTCAAGCCAGGTGTCACCCATCCTGTATTTGTGCCTTTCATTTTTTTTGCCCGTGTAGTACTTTACATTTCTCCCTGTTAAAATTCATCTTGTTTGCTTTGCCCCAATTCTGTAATCTGTTAAGGTCATTTTGAAGTGTGATGGCCGGGGTGTGAGTCATCCCTGAGAATTTTTCTCACTCTCATAAGGCAACGATCCCTTGCGATGTCATCTAGTGGACTCAAGGGACAGCCCATGATATCATGTGCTATATTCACCACCCTCTGTAGAGACTTTCTGTAGGTACCGCTGGGCAGGAAGGTAAACGGCGTTTCCGTGTTCTCTGGCTTCCGTCAAGGTTCCGTTGCACTAGAAGCGGTTTAGTCATGCTGGTCACGTGATCTGGAAAGCTGTCTGTGGACAAACGCCAGCTCCCTCGGCCTGAAAGCGAGATGTGCGCTGAAACCCCATAGTTGCCTTTGACTGGATTTAACCATCCAGGGGTCCTTACCTAGATTTGGGGCTCCATTGGGTGAATTGTGAATGTTGTTCTCCAGCACAGACTGCAGCCATGGCCCTCACTTGTGCTTTCCATGGTGGCTGGTGGTTCTGGGAGAGAAGGATACTCCCCAGACTTTTCAGCACTGAATAGAGGACATCTCCACCTTCTGCCAGCTATAAAACTGCCGGTTCTTTCAGCATGATTTAGACAAGCATTCGACCTCTACGCATGTTGAGTTAATGGGATTCTGGAAACGTACCTTTTAGCACTTAATTAAATATTATTTTCCATTGAGGACAGCAAACAAAGACTCCCTATAGCTGCCAAACATAGAATAAGCAAAATCCCTCCCACTCAGCCCCCTGCTGTTTAGAAACAGGTGGACTGAATTTCAAAGAAAAGGACAGGAAAGGGGGGAGGAGAGAGAGAGAGAATCCAGCATGTCCTCCCAGAGTCCTACACCACCAGTTTATACCTTTATTCCCAACTGATGAAGGCATGAGAAGGAGATATGGTCTAATAACAGAAAGGTTGCCAACTATTCATCCTGGCCACTGCTCCTGTGTCATTTTACAGCAGTTTGAGCTGAAGAGTGAAGTGAGTGACGGTACTTCCAAGCTGTGAACGAGCACCACAAGCTGTAGTTCAAATGAATAATAATAATAAAAAAAAACTTTTATTTATATCCCGCCCTTCCCAGCCAAAACCGGGCTCAGGGCGGCTAACAATCATCAAACCACACAACCATTGAACAAACAGTTAAAAATACAGATATAAAATACACTTTAAAACTTAAAAATTTTAAATTTTAAAAGTTGCACTCAAATTAATCCAAAAGCCAGACGGAGCAGTTCCGTTTTACAAGCCCTGCGGAAGGGTGCCAACTCTTGCAGGGCCCTTGTTTCTTGTGGCAGATCATTCCACCATATTGGGGCCAGAACTGAAAAAGCCCTGGCCCTGGTGGCTGCCAACCTGACCTCCTTATGACCTGGGATCTCTAGAAAGTTATTATTTGATGACCTCAAGGTCCTACCCGGGGCATACCAGGAGAGACGGTCCCTTAAGTACGAGGGCCCTAGGCCGCGTAGGGCTTTAAAGGTTAAGACCTTTAAAATGAAGCAGTTGTTAAATGCACAGGAGCAGGCTAGGCTGCCTTTTTGGGTCTATTGGCAAGCCTAATGATTAGACCTTTGGCATCCATTGTCAGCTGGAGACCTGTAATAGGGGGTGCGTGTACTCTGCACTAAAAGTGTGGAAAGTCGGGATAATTTTTCTTCTTTTTTATCACCCCTAGCAGTTGTTGTTCTACCCAATTTATATTCAGTGGTGTGCAGTCATTGGACCAAGGGGACTAGGCTAGCCCCCTAAATGTTCCCTTGGTGCCTCCTTCTCAAAGCCCAGGAAGCTCCTGCCCGGTTGAGGGTGACGTGATGCTCACGTGCACGACGTCAGGATGCCACAACATCACACGCGTGACCTCGACCACGCCCCTCACAAGCTAGTTCCTCTGGCCCTAACTGTTCCCCTACGAAAGAATTCACCGCACATTTTCAACTGCATAAAGGGTTGCGGCGCTCATCTCGCTTTATTGGCCGAGGGAGCTGGCGTACAGCTTCCGGGTCATGTGGCCAGCATGACTAAGCTGCTTCTAGCAAACCAGAGCAGTGCAGGGAAACATCATTTACCTTCCTGCCAGAGCGGTACCTATTTATCTACTTGCACTTTGACGTGCTTTCGAACTGCTAGGTTGGCAGGAGCAGGGACTGAACAACGGGAGCTCACCCCGTCACAGGGATTCGAACCACCGACCTTCCGATCGGCTAGCCCTAGGCTCAGTGGTTTAGACCACAGCGCCACCCGCCATCCTAACTTACTTGCTAACTTACTTGGAGTCAAATACCACCGATACATCATTTTCATATAATTTTCTTTCAGTGTACAACATCCCGAGAATTTCAAAGGTTGACAATCGGACCCATGGAGGGGAAGGTGGGAAGTCCAGAGATTCAGAGAAATCTCTAAATATGGATATGTATTTTGTATTGTTATAATTCTACCCTTGTAAAATCAAATGAAAATTATTTGAAAAGGGAAAAAAGAAATCACTGCATGCCACTGTTTAGATTGCGTCTAGGAGAAAGCAGCCGGGTGGTCTTCATGCCCCGTTTCCCAATGACTGCTGAAACCATTGTTCAGCACCTCATGTGGTCCCCAGAATCTTACCTGATTGCTCAGGTCAGCATCCAGGGCCACATCCTGTGCCTTTTCAGGTAACAGAAGTATATGCATCACCTAGGCAGAGAAGCCTGGGAAGGTGCTGGATTAAAAAATAATAATAATCAGGTTCTTGTCATTTAGTTTAAAAGGCATGTAGTCAAAGGTTGTTTGCTCTGTATGGTGTGATATGTGGGGCAGTGCCAAGGGATGGGGTGGAGGAGAAGAGAAACCATCTTAAATTATTGCCGTCATAAGATCCTTGTAGAGAGGGCTTGTGGCCAAGCTCTGTGCTATAATATCCAATATTGCAAATTAGCCTTCACAAACTCTGTGCCCTCCAGATTTCTGGATGAGTCTCCCGTCAGAGCTGGGACTATGACCTGGGAAACCAGCCATGAAGCTTTGGGTCAGTCACAGTCTCTCAATCTAGCCGACTCCATAGAGTTGCTGCAAGGATAAAATGGGGAAGACACCCATGTACATAGAATCATAGAATCATAGAGTTGGAAGAGACCACAAGGGCCATCCAGTACAACCCCCTGCCAAGCAGGAAACACCATCAAAGCATTCCTGACAGGTGGCTGTCAAGCCTCTGCTTAAAGACCTCCAAAGAAGGAGACTCCACCACACTCCTTGGCAGCAAATTCCACTGTCGAACAGCTCTTACTCTCGGGAAGTTCTTCCTAATGTTTAGGTGGAATCTTCTTTCTTGTAGTTTGAATCCATTGCTCCGTGTCCGCTTCTCTGGAGCAGCAGAAAACAACCTTTCTCCCTCCTCTATATGACATCCTTTTATATATTTGAACATGGCTATCATATCACCCCTTAACCTTCTCTTCTCCAGGCTAAACATACCCAGCTCCCTAAGCCGTTCCTCATAAGGCATCGTTTCCAGGCCTTGGACCATTTTGGTTGCCCTCCTCTGGACCCGTTCCAGCTTGTCAGTATCCTTCTTGAACTGTGGTGCCCAGAACTGGACACAGTATTCCAGGTGAGGTCTAACCAGAGTGAGGTCTAATACAGTGGTACTATTACTTCCCTTGATCTAGATGCTATACTCCTATTGATGCAGCCCAGAATTGCATTGGCTTTTTTAGCTGCTGCATCACACTGTTGACTCATGTCAAGTTTGTGGTCTACCAAGACTCCTAGATCCTTTTCACTTGTACTGCTCTCAAGCCAGGTGTCACCCATCCTGTATTTGTGCCTTTCATTTTTTTTGCCCAAGTGTAGTACTTTACATTTCTCCCTGTTAAAATTCATCCTGTTTGCCTTGGCCCAGTTCTCTAATCTGTTAAGACATCTGTTAACATCACCGGGTGCTTCTTGGATGTTAATTCGAAAGGTGGGGTATCAATGTAATAATAAAATAAATAAAATAAAACAAGTAGGCCAAAATTCCCTGGTTCAGTCCTCAGCATCCCCAGGACAGAATGAGAAGGACCCCTATTTGCAACTCTGAAGTCAAAGTAGACTCCAGGGTTGTCAGATAACCTGTGTCCCTTTCCCTTCTCCTTTTCCCTGAAATAAACATGCTTCTACCCTCTCTGCAATGCAACAGTCATTGGGCAAAATGTCCAACAGGTGGCAGCAATCTCTCTCCTATTCACTTGGCGACACATTCCCTGCTACAAGTGGAACCAGTTTGATTCTCAAGCCAAAGGTAGCCGAATAAACAGCGCATCGTCTTTCCTGTCCTGATGGTGCAATGTGTCAGGCAGATATTTCCAGGTGAGGCCTCACCGCTGTGAAGTCCTGACCATCTGAAGCTCCTGAAAGTCCCTGCCGGTGAATGCTAAAGATGAAATAATTGTGTTAGTCTCCGTTTTACAACTGGGACGTGGGTGGCGCTGTGGGTTAAACCACAGAGCCTAGGGCTTGCCGATCAGAAGGTCGGCGGTTTGAATCCCCGTGACTGGGTGAGATCCCGTTGCTCGGTCCCAGCTCCTGCCAACCTAGCAGTTCGAAAGCATGTCAAAGTGCAAGTAGTTAAATAGGTACCGCTCCGGCGGGAAGGTAAACGGCATTTCCGTGCGCTGCTCTGGTTCGCCAGAAGCGGCTTAGTCATGCTGCCCACATGACCTGGCTATAATATTTGGCTATAATAGTTTATCATATAATCTGAATAGGGCCTCCACTATTCCCCAAATATTCCATCTTTTTGGTCGCTTATTTTTGCCGTCAATTTGGCCATCTCCATGTAGCCCAGTAGCATCTCCTAGCTATAAAAGCTTGAGAACTCTCTCTCTCTCTCCCACTCTCCCTCTCTCTCTCTCTGTGTGTGTGTGTATATCATAAAAGTTATGCACTCAAAATGGTTTACAAAGAGAATAAAACAATGAAACTACAACTCTTTAGAACATTCAAAAGATAAAATCAGCAATCAGCTAAAAACAGATTAAAACACACATTGACGTTCTACCTATCTGCGTAGGTTTGCCCAAACTGAAATGTGTCCCCGCCCCTGCTGCATATATATTTTACTGAACCGTGAAAGGGACAGAGGGAGACATATTTCAAGGGTATCCTCGAAATTCCTTTAAATGTTCACAGCTCTGTGGAAATATACACCCTGATCCTCCAGGTCAATAATGCATATTCCCAAGTCTCTTTCCCTGCATAGCTGTCAACTTTCGGATTTGAAAATAAAGGATTTTTTTCAAACTTTCGGATTTGAAAATAAAGGATTTTTTTCAAACTTTCGGATTTGAAAATAAGGGATGCCGCGAGGGCGGTGCAATGGCACCAAGTAGCCTCGCCACCCTGCGCTCCAGAGGCTGCGCGCTGACGGGTGAGCGAAAGAGCGAGCGCATAGACGGCAGGCAGGCTGTCTGTCTGTTGGGCATGATGGTCTGGCTGCACAAGGCATGCAAGCTCCACCCCCAGTCGGTCTCAGACTCCTTATTGGCAGCCGAGCAACGCAGCTGAGGAGCCTCCCTGGCCGGCAGGGAGGGAGAGGAGCTGCTTCCTTTGAAATCCGGGAAATTTAAGGGATATCAACAATCCGGGATAGCAGCGGGAAACGGCATTGGAATAAGGGAGTTTCCCGCCAAAAAAAGGGAGGGTTGACAGCTATGGTACAGAGCAGTATACAAATAAGAAAGAAAGAAAGAAAGAAAGAAAGAAAGAAAGAAAGAAAGAAAGAAAGAAAGAGTAACGCTTGAGACTGGCATTGAGAAATGGTTGAGCTTCTTGAGCAATCTCTTCAAGTGGCAATTCAGGGATGGTCCATAGCTTCTCCTTCCTTCTTTCCCTTACAAGGGAAAACACTCCCTGTTGTTGACACTGCTCCCAGCGCACTGTTGTGCCGCCAAGCATCAATACAAGGTGGAACAATCAGATAAGCTCCTTTATCTCCAGCTGCAGGATTCCCATTAGTCAGGAACCTTCCGCTTCATCTCTCTGGGGGGGATAAGTGGCACCTTTGAGTCCTGCTTGTCACCAAGAGCTTATTTCGGAGTGGTCCCCTGGAGCATGAGAGAATGTCAGTTATGTCTGCTTTGTGGGTGGGGTGTTAGACATCAATATGCCCCAGGAAAATAAGATCTCCTCCTAAAGGAACCTGTGCCAAGCTCTATATTTATATTGTGAAACTGAGCTTTACTGCAGTTCTTTCTCCAGGAGGCTCCCAAGCAGAACCCAGGGAACACGGCTGCAATCCCATAAGAAAGGACTAACGGTCTCTAAAGAGAAGTCTCAGTGCCTGTTTGTGTCGTTCTTTCCTTCATCATTTTGTTTGCTGCTTTTCCGTGCTCAAAGAGGCTTGCTACCAAGAAAACATTTCAAAAATCAAACCATTTCATAACAGCATAGAATCAGTGAATCATAGAGCGGGAGAGTTGGAAGGGGGACCCGCAGGGGCCATCTAGTCCAACCCCCTGCAATCCAGGAATCTCAGCTACAGCATCCATGACAGATAGCCATCCAACGTCTGCTTAAAAATCTTCTATGAAGGAGAGTCCGTCACCTTCCAAGGGAGTCCATTCCACTGTCAAACAGCTCTTACTGTCACAGAGTTCTTCCTGATATTTAGCTGGACTCTCCTTTCTTGTCATTTGAATCCATGGTTCAGATCCCACCCCGCTCCATTCTTTGTTCCATCTTCCATAATAAAACAATAACACAAGAGCAAATATAACAACAGACACAAAAGCAGAATTTCAGCACTATAAATAGCATATGATTACATTAACAACAAGGGACGCGGGTAGCGCTGTGGTCTAAACCACAGAGCCTAGGGCTTGCCGATCGGAAGGTCGGCAGTTCGATTCCCCGCGACGGGGTGAGCTCCCGTTGCTCGGTCCCTGCTCCTACCAACCTAGCAGTTCAAAAGCACGTCTGATCTGGTTCTCCAGAAGCGGCTTAGTCATGCTGGCCACATGACCTGGAAGCTGTACGCTGGCTCCCTTGGCCAATAATGCAAGATGAGCGCCGCAACCCCAGAGTCGGTCACGACTGGACCTAATGGTCAGGGGTCCTTTACCTTTACATTATATAGATGTCACACCAGCGACAAGTAAAACGGAAAAAACATACTTTTAAAGATCCTAACCCATCACATAGTGAGCAGCATGACATCACAACACTACATACGGTAGCCACATAGCCACCACCATTGTCAATGTGGTGACATCACTGCTGTGATACAGGCTATACAAGGACAGAGAGCCCAGGAGGAGAGAGGAGAGGGAGGGAGCGGGGCCTTGGAGGCGAGGGCGGCTACGCCAATAGGCTATTGGCAGCCAACAACACGGGAAGGCGTGCGCACACTACAGAGAGAGAGAGTCAATGAGGAGAGAGGAGAGGGAGAGGCAGGCAGGCGGAAGTTCAACGGGAGAAGCTGTGGGGAGGCAGGCGAAACCGGGGTCGTGTGTGCAGGGGGCAGAGCCAGCATTTTCACCGGGGAAACCAAACGAGCCATTTGTGAGGGAGGGAGAAAGGGGGCATTGGTAGAGGCATGGTCTGAGGGGGGGACCTTGGAAGAGAACGGGGCACTTTGACGTGCTTTCGAACTGCTAGGTTGGCAGGAGCAGGGACCGAGCAACGGGACCTCACCCCGTCGCGGGGATTCGAACCGCCGATCGTCCGATCAGCAAGCCCTAGGCTCAGTGATTTAGTTCACAGCACCACCTGCGTCCCTTTGCAGAGAAATATTTGAGGTCAATTTGGGAGAGTCAAAATGACTTCAGGACTGCTCACCTGTACTATTTCAGACATGTGGTTTATATATTTATGTATGTTTTTGCCTTGTACGTTTATGAATGTTTCTTTTATATTTGGGAATTCTTATAACATTGCAGATTCGTTGAAGCTCCTCGGGCTACTCCCCTGCCCTGCAAAGCATCCCTGTTGAACCCGCCAGCCCTCGGTGCCTGTTTCTGACAGAAGCTGACACGGAACCTTCCGGAACCTTCCACGGGGTGCTGCCGCCCGCTTTTCTGTTGCGCAGCGAATGCGCAGCGAATGCGCAGCAGGCCTCTCTCAACAACAAGCAGCGCTTGGTGCCTCGGCTTTTAATATGCAGAGCATTTAGCACGCTTTTTGCTAATTAATCAAAGTGTCAGAGGAAGAGGGCAAACCTGGTTCCCTGGAGGAAGATGAGGAGGCAGCCAGCGCCATTACTTGCTGAGGCAGCCGCCTTGCACTTCACCGAGAGGATGCGGGAGATACTCGCGAAGAACCGATTCCCTCCAGGAACGGCACACGAAACTTCAACTGAGGCGGCAGTTCCACCAGTAGCTGTAGCTCTCTCAGTCTGTTTATTTGCGTCAGTTACCGATCAGTCACTTTTCGAGGCTGTGCCCTCGCAAAGCAATGTGCAGGAGTGGGTGGGCAGAGAATCATAGAATTGTAGAATAATAATAATAATAATAATAATAATAATAATAATAATAATAATAATAATTTATTATTTATACCCCACCCATGTGGCTGGGCTTCCCCAGCCACTCTGCGCAGCTTCCAACAAAATATTAAAATACAATAGTGCGTCAAACATTAAAAGCTTCCCTAAACAGGGCTGCCTTCAGATGTCTGGTAGTTGTTGTTAAAAGTCTGGTAGTTGTTTTTCTCTTTGACATCTGGTGGGAGGACGTTCCACAGGGCGGGTGCCACCACCAGGAAGGCCCTCTGCCTGGTTCCCTGTAACGTGGCTTCTCGCAGCGGGGGAACCGCCAGAAGGCCCTCAGGACACCAAGGGTCATCTAGTCCAACCCCCTGACAGGCGGCTGTCCAACTTTTGTGGAAAGGCATGGCATGCGCATGTGCATACGAACAGTCCCGGATAGTTGCAAAATCTTGTTCTTCATTTGAGTAAAATGCTGAAATCCTTGCTGAGTCCAACCAGTGCTTCCCCCCCCCCGGGGGGGGGATACTCAAAGGTACACAGTACTGGCCCCTCTCTTTGTTGTTGTTAAAAAGTGTGGCACTTACTGTAACAACTTCATGGTGAATACCGGCACCCATTTTTCTAGGAAAAAACGCCCAACCATGAAGGAGAAGAATGTAGGAGGAATATACTGGCCAGCACTAATAATAATAATAATAATAATAATTTATTATTTATACCCCGCCCATCTGGCTGGGTTTCCCCAGCCACTCTGGGTAGCTTTCAACAGAACATTAAAATACAATTTAAATGCACATTTCAAAATGCATTTGCTAAGGTTTTTGAGCCCAAAGGTAACATGGGAGGGGGGTTGTTGTTTTCTAGGACCAAGGCGAAACTCTCCAGCTCTCTTGTTGTTTTAGCTTGTGGATGTTGTTAATGTAAAGAGACCCCTCACCGTTAGGTCCAGTCACGGACGACACTGGGATTGCGCGCTCATCTCGCTTTACAGGCCGAGGGAGCCGGCATTTGTCCGCAGACAGCTTCCAAAGGCTTCCAAAGAGCCCAAAGGTACCGTAACATGGGAGGGGGGGTCGTTGTTTTCTAGGACCAAGGCGAAACTCTCCAGCTCTCTTGTTGTTTCAGCTTGTGGATATTGTTAATGTAAAGGTAAAGGGACCCCTAACCATTAGGTCCATTTGTGACCGACTCTTGGGTTGCGGCGCTCATCTCGCTTTACTGGCCGAGGGAGCTGGCGTACAGCTTCCAGGTCATGTGGGCAGCATGACTAAGCCACTTCTGGTGAACCAGAGCAACGCACGGAAACGCTGTTTACCTTCCAGCTGGAGCAGTACCTATTGATCTACTTGCACTTTGACGTGCTTTCGAAGTGCTAGGTGGACAGGAGCAGGGACCGAGCAACGGGAGTTCACCCCGTCATGGGGATTCGAACTGCCGACCTTCTGATCGGCAAGCCCTAGGCTCTGTGGTTTAACCCACAGCGCCACCCGCGTCCCTTCTATATAATGTAGTTACATATAAACACTCCCATATTCGAAAGCAACGTTGTGTCAAAATTTCAAAGCAATCGGTGCAGTACTTTGGGAGATTATCCATTAGGGACAAGCTGACAGTTACATTTTTATTTATATAGAAGATAATTTTCATTGAACTCTCTGTTTGACAGTTTCAAATAAACATTTTACAAACTTTTAAAATATCCAGTGACTTCCCTTCTTCTCTTTCCATGGTTCCATTTTACACATCGTACATGCCTGCATATTTTACTATAACCCTTCAAATCAATTTTCCACTTCTACATCCATCAAAAATTATTTACTCTGACGAATTTATCTAAATGCTGCCATCATTTTCAGCTGTACATGCAGAAAGAGCTTTTTAAGCCCTCGGGTCTCTGGAGGATCTCGTTAGATCTCTCATGCGACCCCTTCTGGCAGTTCTTTCGCCCTCTTTGTATTTATTCGCTATATTTTCCAAGGGAGCATGCAAGGCTGCGATCGCATAAGTAAACTGTGCACAAGGTTTCGGGCCTCCTGTATGGAGGTGGCAGGGCCATCACCTCAGGGCAGCACATTTTCAATGTACTTTTGAGCCACAATTCTTTGCGAGAAAGTGCGCCGGTCAAATCGATCTTTATATAATCCCACCGCTGGTTTTTGCTCGCTGCCAGAGCCCCGTCGGTGAAATCGTGAATTATCTCCCGAATTAACTGCACGTGAAATTGGATAGACAGAAATGGCTCAGCCCACCTTTTGTAGAAAAGATTTATTAATGGACTATGAAATATTAACAGAAAAGACAACAGAAAGAGCAAGAAAGTTGCTCGACAGGCTCCATGAAACAACAAATCCCTGGAGCATGATTTATACCCATGGGACTTCACACTCCTTCCACTTGAATCGAATCCTCCACTGGGGGGGGGGGGGTTGTGACATTTCCTGAAAATGTATTAGAGAACTCAGGGACGGTCATCTCACATAGGTCTATTCATGTGGGAGATTCAAGCCACCCAGACCGGTTGTCCATGTGGTAGAATCAGCTGGGGCCTGAGAATCCTGCCTTTGTTTTTTTAAACTCAAGTACCTAGCCCTCATGGTTTGTCAGATAACTTTGAAAACAAGTAGGCAGTGCAAAGCTCTGGTGTTTAGAGGATGGAGCTGTGTTGCTCCACATGTCTACAAAACCCATTTTATTGATCTATAATAGTTCTCCTGGCACAGCGGTGAAGACCTGTGCCCCCCCCAAATGCTGCTGTGCTAGAACCCCCACCTGGAGACCCCAGGTTCAGGCGCCCCTACTCTAACCATAAAACCCTCTTGCCCATCATTAAAAAACCACGACTCTCCCTTTGGCAACTCAGAAGAGCAAAATGAAACATTCTCTGGGTACGGGGCAGAAGATTCAGCCTGAATCTTTGGCTGTGTGTTTGAAGCAGGTCTTAGAAACCTTTGGCCTGAAGGCAGGATAGTTTGATGCAGCAAAGTTTAATTTTGAAGACTTGGCCTTGAAGCTTGCATGGGTGACTATGGGCAAATGTTTATGGGATGGCCTTTGTAATTTATCCCATGAGGATAAATTATGATGCATAATTCCTTTTTTGGAACCACTGAAAATTTAGAAGCCCCGGGAATATCAGATTGTAGTTGTAAAACCCGCTCTGCAATATCCAACCTCCTCTGTGAGCAGACCAACAGATGCGTATATTCTACAGCTCAGACTAGAATTGTCTCCTTTTCAGTCAATGAAGAGGGTTTTGTGAAGCTCCTGCGGGCAAGAGTTGAATGGACAGTGTCCTCACTCAGCGCATTGGCCAGCCTGGACAGGACAGTCACCTTAAACTTTTTGAAATCTTGGCCCATGAAGACATAAAGAACAGGGTTCATGCAACTGTTGGAAACAGCAATGGCCGTGACAATTGGTAATGCATTCTCAAGGGTGGCTTTGCTGAGAAAGTGGTGCTGGGTCTCCATGAGGTTGAGCACATGGTATGGGCACCAACAGAAGAAGAAAGTCATGATAATGGCAATGATGATTCTCAAGGGCTTTTTGGACTTGGCGAGGCGGTTTCTTTTCAGACGGGCAATAATGATAAGGTAACACACTGTGATGACAGTCATTGGTACTATGAAACCAGCCAGGAATCGCAGAATGGTGACCGTCTTATGCCTCTTATCGCCCAGATGGTGGTGAGCTGGAAGGCTGGACAAAGAGTAGTTGTTAAAACAAATGACACGGTCCTGAAACATTGCTGTGTCCCGAAAAACAAGGGCGGGAGAACTCAACAGAAAGCCAAGAACCCAGATGAGGACACACAGGAACCAAGCGATCTTAGGATTCCGGTGGTTTTGAGACCAGACTGGAAAAGCCACCGAGATGCAGCGATCGATGCTGATCATGGTCAACAAGAACACACTGGTGTACATATTGAGAATAAGAAGGGAGGTGTTGACCTTACACATTCCTTTGCCAAAGACCCAGTGGTAGCCCATGGCGGTGTAGGCAATGTTCAAGGGCAGGAAGACGTTGAAGAGGAAGTCGGCCACCGCCAAATTAAGGAACCAGATGGCGTTGACCGACTTCTTCATCTTGAGCGTGATGACAGCAATGACCAAGCCGTTGCCCAGGAGGCCCAGGATGCAAGTGACCGTGAAGATTAGGAGAGCAAAGATTCGAGTGATGAAGGTAAAGTCTTGGGCTGATTCCTTTGTCCGATGGCTTTCATCAGTGGTGATGTAGTAGTCGTCATTGTAGTAGCGGCTTGTATCGTCGTAGTAGTCCGTAAAATTACCAGGTAGATCCATGACCTGTTGGAACACAGATTGGTGAAAAAGTTAACTTTGTGCAAGCACCACTTGCAGAGCAGATTCCAAAATAGAGGAGCAGAGACAGCTAGAGCCCCCTACATTTGGCCCTGGCGGTGATTGGGGAGAGGGATGAGTCTCATGATTGGAATGTAGTAATAGAGGGATACAATCTATTTAAGAGAAATAGACCAAACAGGAAAGGAGGAGGAGTGGCGTTATATGTCAGGGATGTGTATACCTGTGAAGAGATCCATGATTTAAAACTCCAAAGCCAAATTGAGAGTATCTGGGTCAAAATTAAGGGAGAGAAAAATAACAGTGATCTCATGGTGGGAGTTTACTATAGATCCCCAAGCCAAACTGAGGACATAGATGATGCCTTCCTGGAACAGATGACCAAGCATTCAAAAGGAAATGAGATAGTAGTAATGGGGGATTTCAACTATCCTGATATTTGTTGGATGTCAAACTCAGCCAAGAGCATAAGGTCGAACAGATTCCTCACGGGCCTTGCAGACAATTTCATTGTCCAGAAAGTGGGAGAAGCAACAAGAGGATCAGCCATTTTAGATCTGGTTCTAACCAATAGTGATGACCTGGTTAGTGGGGTAGAAGTGGTAGGATCATTAGGTGGGAGTGATCATGCTCTTCTGGAGTTTATTATACATCAGAAAGGAGCAACCAAGCATACTAAGACTCAAATTCTAGACTTTAAGAAAGCCGACTTCAGAAAACTTAGGGAAATGCTGGGTGTGATCCCATGGTCAGTAATACTAAAAGGGAAGGGAGTTCATGATGGATGGGAGTTTGTTAAAAGGGAGATATTAAAAGCACAACTTCAAGCAGTACCAATGAGACGAAAACATGGAAGGTGCCTAAAGAAGCCAGGGTGGCTATCTAATGAACTTTTAACTGAGTTAAGATTTAAAAGGGATATGTACAAGAAATGGAAAAAGGGGGAAACCACCAGAGAGGAATTCAAACAAATAGCCAGCACATGTAGAGACAAAGTCAGAAAAGCTAAAGCACAGAATGAACTCAGGCTTGCTAGAGAGGTTAAAAGCAATAAAAAGAGTTTTTATGGGTATGTCCGTAGCAAAAGGAAGAACAAGGAAACAGTGGGGTCACTTAGAGGAGAAGAAGGTGAAATGCGAACAGGGGACGCAGAAAGGGCAGAACTCCTCAATACCTTCTTTGCCTCAGTCTTCTCCAAAAAAGAAAACAATGCCCGACCTGAAGAATATGGAGCAGATGATTCAGCAGGGGAAACACAGCCCAGAATAAGTAAGGAGGTAGTACAAGCACACTTGGCTAGTTTAGATGTATTCAAGTCTCCAGGGCCAGATGAACTACATCCCAGAGTATTAAAAGAACTGGCAGAGGTGATTTCAGAACCACTGGCAGTAATCTTTGAGAATTCTTGGAAAACAGGTGAAGTCCCAGCAGACTGGAGGAGGGCAAATGTTGTCCCTATTTTCAAAAAGGGGAAAAGAGAGGACCCAAACAATTACCGCCCAGTCAGCCTGACATCAATACCAGGAAAGATTCTAGAGCAGATCATTAAGCAAACGGTCTGCGAGCACCTAGAAAGGAACGCTGTGATCACTAAAAGTCAGCATGGGTTTCTGAAAAATAAGTCATGTCAGACTAATCTGATCTCATTTTTTGACAGAATTACAAGCCTGGTAGACGAAGGGAACACTGTGGATGTAGCCTATCTTGATTTCAGCAAGGCCTTTGACAAGGTGCCCCATGATATTCTTGTAAAGAAGCTGGTAAAATGCGGGCTAGACAATGCTACCATTCAGTGGATTTGTAACTGGCTGACTGACCGAACCCAAAGGGTGCTCATCAATGGCTCCTCTTCATCCTGGAGAGAAGTGACTAGTGGGGTGCCACAGGGTTCTGTCTTGGGCCCAGTCTTATTCAACATCTTTATCAATGACTTGGATGATGGGCTTGAGGGCATCCTGATCAAGTTTGCAGATGACACCAAATTGGGAGGGGTGGCTAATACCCTAGAGGACAGGATCACACTTCAAAATGACCTTAACAGATTAGAGAACTGGGCCAAGGCAAACAGGATGAATTTTAACAGGGAGAAATGTAAAGTACTACACTTGGGCAAAAAAAATGAAAGGCACAGATACAGGATGGGTGATACCTGGCTTGAGAGCAGTACAAGTGAAAAGGATCTAGGAGTCTTGGTAGACCACAAACTTGACATGAGTCAACAGTGTGATGCAGCAGCTAAAAAAGCCAATGCAATTCTGGGCTGCATCAATAGGAGTATAGCATCTAGATCAAGGGAAGTAATAGTACCACTGTATTCCGCTCTGGTCAGACCTCACCTGGAATACTGTGTCCAGTTCTGGGCACCACAGTTCAAGAAGGATATTGACAAGCTGGAACGTGTCCAGAGGAGGGCAACCAAAATGGTCAAAGGCCTGGAAACGATGCCTTATGAGGAACGGCTTAGGGAGCTGGGTATGTTTAGCCTGGAGAAGAGAAGGTTAAGGGGTGATATGATAGCCATGTTCAAATATATAAAAGGATGTCATATAGAGGAGGGAGAAAGGTTGTTTTCTGCTGCTCCAGAGAAGCGGACACGGAGCAATGGATTCAAACTACAAGAAAGAAGATTCCACCTAAACATTAGGAAGAACTTCCTGACAGTAAGAGCTGTTCGACAGTGGAATTTGCTGCCAAGGAGTGTGGTGGAGTCTCCTTCTTTGGAGGTCTTTAAGCAGAGGCTTGACAGCCACCTGTCAGGAATGCTTTGATGGTGTTTCCTGCTTGGCAGGGGGTTGGACTGGATGGCCCTTGTGGTCTCTTCCAACTCTATGATTCTATGATTCTATGATTCTAGGGAGGAGCCCTATTTAAGCATGCTACTTGCGTGTTGCGTGTGGGACGCGGGGTGCCACTGTGGGTTAAACCACAGAGCCTAGGGCTTGCCGATCAGAAGGTCGGTGGTTCGAATACCCGCGACGGGGTGAGCTCCCGTTGCTTGGTCCCTGCTCCTGCCAACCTAGCAGTTCGAAAGCACGTCAAAGTGCAAGTAGATAAATAGGTACTGCTGCAGCGGGAAGGTAAATGGCGTTTCCGTGCGCTGATCTGGTTCGCCAGAAGCGGCTTAGTCATGCTGGTCACATGACCTGGAAGCTGTACACGGGCTCCCTCGGCCAATAAAGTGAGATGAGCGTCGCAACCCCAGAGTCGGTCACGACTGGACCTAATGGTCAGGGGTCCCTTTACCTTTACTTGCGTGTAGTGCCTCTATGGAAGTGGGGATGAGCCCGCTAAGGTCTAACAGCCATGCCACTAGGCCCACCACTCTGCACAGGTTGGAGGGCGAAGTTTGGAGGAAGGCACAGAGGAAGCAGCAGGCCCACTCCTCCCTGCTTGCCCCAATCACCTGTATGTTGCCTGCATAGGTGAACATAATGCGTGAACAGGTTTAAAAGACTGCAGCTGTAGACAAGAGAGGCTAACTGACAAAGGAGAGGGAGAGTTGCAGTAAGGGCCGGCTCAAGACAATTTGCTACCCGGGGCAAAGGACAAGATGGGACAAGAGATACACAGTAAAATGCTTCATGGGAGATATTTTGTAAGATATTTGCAAGAGGAGCATCGTGTGCTGATTGGCTAAGGGTAGAGTGTGACAGATGGAACAGGTTGTGGGGAAAGAGTGAGAGGGGTTTTAGGGTATAAATAATAAATAATAATAATAATAATTAATTAGGGGGAGAAGGAGAAGGGTGGTTGTTGTGGGTCCTGAGGATTAGGGGATAGGATTAGCATTAGGGTTTGCATTAGGAAGTAGCCAGTGTGTGGTGTAGTGGTTAAGAGCGGTAGACTCGTAATCTGGGGAACCGGGTTCGCGGCTCCGCTCCTCCACATGCAGCTGCTGGGTGACCTTGGGCTAGTCACACTTCTCTGAAGTCTCTCAGCCTCACTCACCTCACAGAGTGTTCGTTGTGGGGGAGGAAGGGAAAGGAGAATGTGAGCCGCTTTGAGACTCCTTCGGGGAGTGATAAAGCGGGATATCAAATCCAAACTCTTCTTCTTCATCATCATCATCACATAAGAAGCTGCTGTATTCAGCTTTTACTAGAGTAATAAAGTTTTGCTGTTCCAAGCACGTCTCATATTTGGCCAAGCTATCAAGAGATAACGGTGTTTTTATGGTGGCAACAGAACACCAGTAATTAGGAAATTGCTTGACGTTTTCGAAGGCCAGAACTGGGAGCCTTCTATTTATTTATTGCCCGATCTTCACCCTAAGATCCCAGGGTGGGTTACAGAATTAAAACACAATATTAAAAAAAACAATTAAAACAACTTGCAGCCATAAAAATAAAGCTGGTGCTAAAAATACATGCCTCAAAATAATTTTGCAAAAGGAAGTAAGAGTATTACAGAGAAGGTATACCGGTTTTACTGCATATAAGACTGGAAGAAATAAGGCTGCATAATATATCCAATGAAGATTCCAAGCCCTACATTCCTGGACTTCCTTCCACCAGATTGTAATTTTCAAGCTACACACAATCAGCTCTCTCACTCTTGTTATCAGTGGTTGTGAAACTTTGAGTTCATTGGAAGTTTATTTGGAGTTTTCCCATGGAAATATATAAACATGTGAATCTACCTTTTACTGAGTTAGACCACTGTTCCGTCTAGTACAGCACTGACCACACTGACTGGTTTACAGCTCTCCTGCGTTTCAGGCAATAACTTTTCTGAGTCTTCCTGCATACAATTCTATGTTTGCATGAGTCCTGTCCATTGATGCTGGGAATTGAACCTGGGACAATACAGAAAGGACGCTGAGTCCAAAATCAACCAGGGCAGTCAAGATGTCCTGAAGGACACCTTTCTCACCACTGCAGATTTCTCTTTGCAATGCACAGAGGAGTGTTGGGAGTGTTCTAGATCAGGCATATCCAACTCCCAAGAGACTGTGATCTATTCCCAGTATAAAAAAAACTGGCAGTGATCTATCCATTGTCATTGGAGAGGGGAGGAGCGTTCATGGGGTGTGTGGATTGCCCAGAGGTGTTTTTTTGGGGAGGGTTGCACAGAGTTTTTTAGCTTTTCCCCATAACTTTTTGTACATGATAAGGATCCCATGATCTACCAGGATCAGCTGGGGATCTACCGGTAGATCACGATCTACTGGTTGGACATCCCTGTTCTACATAAGGACATAAGGAGATTAGTGTGGCTTTTCCTTTGCCCCGGAGTGGTTTACAATTCAGATGATGATAACTAATGGCATCATTAGGGACCCAGGTGGCGCTGTGGGTTAAACCACAGAGCCTAGGGCTTGCTGATCTGAAGGTCGGCGGTTCAAATCCCTGCGACGGGGTGAGCTCCCGTTGCTCGGTCCCTGCTCCTGCCAACCTAGCAGTTCGAAAGCACGTCAAAGTGCAAGTAGATAAATAGGTACCGGTCCGGCGGGAAGGTAAATGGAGTTTCCGTGCGCTGCTCTGGTTCGCCAGAAGCAGCTTTGTCATGCTGGCCACGTGACCCGGAAGCTGTATGCCGGCTCCCACAGCCAATAAAGCGAGATGAGCGCCGCAACCCCAGAGTCGTCCGCGACTGGACCTAACGGTCAGGGGCCCCTTTACCTTTACCTTTACTAGCATCATTTGAAATATTCAAAACTGATGTCGAAGACAACAGAGATGCGCGTATGAAGTGGTATTGCAGCCTGACCAAAAACCCAACAGTGTGGTTGGGAAAGTGAGTCAGGATGAAGCTTTCTAATTTACAGCACTTCTCCTTTTGTCGCCGGACGAATTCTGGGCTGAGACCAGTGAAGTTTTTCAGGTGCAGAGGTGCAGTTCTCCAGGGCCACAGGGGGTTGTTGACCCCTTACTTAAGTCCTATTGAGTTTGAAGGCCCTGGTGCCAGCCTTACAGTGCCATCCTATTTCTGCTTACTCAGAAATTGTTGTTGTTTAGTCGTGTCCGACTCTTCGTGACCCCATGGACCAGAGCACACCAGGCACTCCTGTCTTCCATTGCCTCCCGCAGTTTTGTCAGGCTCATGTTGGTAGCTTCGAGAACACTACCCAGAAATAAGCCCCACTATATTTTCTGTGTTTCTGAGCAGTTGTCCTTTTTAATGGACTCCTTAGAGCAGTGGTGTCCAAACTTTTTCCAAAGAGGGCCAGATTTGATGAAGTGAAAGGCCGTAAGGGCCGACCAAAGGGCCGACCATAGTTGTTGACCTTTTTTAGGATTGAAGTTGTTGAGCTTTTATTTTTAGGGTTGAAGTTGTTCAGGTTTTTTTAGGATTTTACCCCAGGATATAAACTGCCACAGGGACCGGATTAAACCGACCGGCGGGCTGGATTAGGCCCCCAAAACAGACTTTGGACATGCCTGCTTTGGAGAGTGTCTGGAAGGGAAGCTGTGAAGAAAGAAGGTTTATGGTCCCATCGTGTCCCCCATCCCACAATTTTGCAGTTGCTGTCGTCCCACTTGTTGGGACACACAATCGAGCTTGAAAAATGCGAAAGACTCTGGAGAAGGGAAATGCGATTTACGGTCTGTACAACAATAAAAGAAAACATGTTTAAAATGTTCTACCGATGGTACATCACCCCAGAGATATTATCAAAAATATACAAAAATCAGTCTGATCAGTGTTGGAAGTGCAAAAAAGAAAAGGGCACATTTTATCACTTATGGTGGGGTTGCAAGGTTATAAGTAGATTTTGGAATGAGATTTATGAGGAGCTAAAGAAATTATTCAAAATTACATTTATAAAAAAAACAGAATCATTTCTATTAGGAATAATTACAGATGAGATCCCCAAAAATAATATAAATGTATTCTTATATGCTACAGCGACGGCCAGATTATTAATAGCGAAAAATTTGAAAGGGGAGAAAACCCCAACAATAATAGAGTGGAGAACCAAAATGTGTGAATTGATAGAATTGGCAAAATTAATGGCAAACATTAGAGGACGTTCAAACCAAGAAGTCATAAAGGAATGGCAATATAATGGTGGTATGGTTTTGTTCTTTTTTCCTGTTTTGTGTGAATTTGAAATAAATAAAATTGTTTTTAAAAAAGAAAAAAGAAAAAAAAATTATTTATTTTTTGCAGTTGCTGGCAATGTCAGGGCAAAGCCCAAGAAGAGCTCCCCTGTGCCCACATGGCAAGGCAGGCTGTCTGGCTGTCGTTCCTCTGCCTTGTCAGAGTTCACCCGAGTTCTTCTCTCACCCACAAGGCTGCCTCAGCACATTTGCTGAGCCACCAGACAGTGTGTCCCAAATTAGAAGCCTCCAACTTCCTGACTCAGCTGCTGCCCACCATCAGGGCAGACACCATGTTAGCTGCAGCGAGAAACAAGCAGTCACAGGGCCAACACGGTTTTCGTAAGGGAAAGTTTTCTTGTTTTACAGCGGAGCAGCACAAAACAGGCTATCGAAGCAGCGTTTTCAGTCTGTGTGCCAAACGGAGCCTTCTTGTCTCTGACATTTCAGTGCCAATGAAAGAGACAAAACACTTGGTTGCCTGTGAATTGTAAGGCAGAGAGCATCCATTGCAGAAATGGGCTGATCTCCTCCTCCACCCCTACTTCTTATTCTGTAATCTACCCCATTATTTGTAATCCCCCATGATTTGTAGTAGGGTTGGCCTGTATTTTAATGCATACCTAATTCACACGTCCCTAAACAACACAAGAAGGGGAACTACAGCTGTCCTTTAACAGTCACACATAGAATCATAGAATTGTGGGGTTGGATGGGACCCTGAAGACCATCTTGTCCTACGCGGGTGCACATAAGGGGGCGTAAACCAGGTGCCCCCCACAGAGATCCAGCCCATGTGCACCCGCCCATTGGTGGCGAGGGCTGGGGAGTGTGGAGGACGCTCTTCAACCTCCGTGCTCCACCCCTGCCCGGCGCGTGGGCCACCCCACGGCCTGAGTCACCCCACACCCCGGGCACTGGCAGACAGTGCTATGCCCCTGATGGGGTGGAAGCAGAAAGGTACCAACTCGAAAGCAACAAGCCGGAATAAGCACGCAAAGAGACTTCGTCATTGGAGTTTGGCTGCTAGGCAGTCCGGGCATGTAATTAACGGCAATCGCAAGCAGATGTGGAAATAACATCTGTCTGGAGGTCTTACACTCCCACTGGCTGGCCTGAATCCCTGACACTGCTCATAAAGTTCAGCGGCCAACGGGGTGGGTCCTTCCCCAAAGCCAGAGGTGGCTCTGTTCCTTCCTGGATGGAACTTGATGCAGCCAGCAGCCTTTCCTCCTCGCAGCCAGCTGCTTTCAGACTTTCCTCCTTCAAATGCTTCATACTTAGACGTTAAAGTATGGAGATAGCCCGTCTCCAGCAGTTACATCACCTTCCGTACTGAATGAGCCTTTGTATTACTTTTGGCCCTTGTGGAAGAGTCCATAACATTACACAGATCTCTGGTGTGGCTGCCTTGGGAACACTGTGTTCAGCTCTGGTTGCCTCACCTCAGAGAGGGTGCTGGAGAAAGTTCAGGGAAGGGCCACAAAAATGATCAAAGCCACCCAGTCCAACATCCTGTTCTTGCAGGCAGAGGCGTAGGAATCCTCTTGGGAACCTGGGGCGGCAGGGCATCCTGACGCATGTGTCGTGACGTCATGACGCATGCGTCAGGATGGACTGCGCATGGCCGGTCGCCACGGGAGCAGCAGTGCCGGGCGGGATGCACTGCGCATGCGTAGTGCATCCCGCCCGGCGCTGCAGCTCCCGCCGAGCGAGCCCTGGCTCCTGGAGCTGCCTGTCCGTGCTCGCTTTAGGCTCCCGGCTCGGCCTGCGTCGCCGATCGCTGGGGGTGGGGCCGGCCCCAGAGTGTCACCCCCCCCTGGAAAAGTGGGCGGGGCGCCGGCTGGCAGAGAGAGGGAGCCGGCCCCACCCCCGCGATCGGGCGACGCAAGCCGAGCCCCAAACCTTGCTCTGTGCGCGATGGCGGATGGCTTGCTTTATCGGTCGCTCTCTCAGCCAGCCGGCACCCCGCCCGCTTTCCCCAGGGGAAAGCGGGCAGGGCGCCGGCTGGCTGAGAGAGTGACCGATAAAGCAAGCCAGCCGCCTTCGTGCACACAGCAAGGTTTTGGGCTCCCGGCTCGGCTTGCGTTGCCGATCGCGGGGGTGGGGCCCCAAGAGTGTCACCCCCCCAGGGCGGAACCCGGGGCGGCCCGCCCCCCCTTTCTCCACCCCTGCTCGCAGGAGCCCAACCAGATGAGAAACCTGCAAGCATATACATGGGCTGCGGAGCTAAAGAAGGCCAACTTTCATACGTAGGTGAGCTTCAAATAAACAGGAAATGCCGCATTTGACTGCAGGCCTATAATTTAGCTCAATTACAGGGTTGGGGGTGGGGGAGGGAGAATCCATTAGTCAGAAGAAACTGAATGGTCTTTTAAGGCAAATATCTATCCAAAGGCAACCACCTTTCAAGAAATTGCAGCACCTTAAAGACATTTATTATGGCATCAGCCAGGGCCCATTTCGTTGGCTACATCTCATCCTTATGAAGTAGGCCTGCAGTTTGAATTCCCCACGCCCAAAGCCAGAAGGGATGAGATCCTTACATGGACAAAAAGAGAGAAGTTTGGATTTGATATCCCGCTTTATCACTACCCGAAGGAGTCTCAAAGCGGCTCACATTCTCCTTTCCCTTTATCCCCCACAACAAACACTCTGTGAGGTGAGTGGGGCTGAGAGACTTCAGAGAAGTGTGAAAGCCCAAGGTCACCCAGCGGCTGCATGTGGAGGAGCGGAGACGCGAACCCGGTTCACCAGATTACGAGTCTATGAGTTGCAGTCCATTTGGACTTCAAGCAACCTGTTGATTCTATTCTCCATTTCACCCCAACGCCTTGAGAAAGACCTACAGTACAGCCATTTTCCTCCAGGTTCAAATAGATGACATGTGAGCGTCAGTCCTTCCCGGGAGTGGGAAAGACACAATCGTGTCTCGAGCGACAAAACAACAAAATAAAATTGCACGAGATGTAGTAGAAGCAGGAGGAGGCCAGCATGATTGCAACGGCCTCATGTGATGTTCCCCAAATAGACAGCTGGGGACGTCCATTTCTGTTAACTTCCTCCCATCAGGCCATCCTATTTCTCATTTTCTACCTGGCATGCTATAGTTGTCCCTCCCTGCCTCCATCAAGGACTCTATGCTCATTCTGAAAAGATATTGTTGCACGTCAGCCTAACCTCTGAGTGGCAAGAGACTCCCAAGGGTTCCTGCACTTATCCAGGGTTCAGTTTCCTTGGGATGAAGGTCCGCGGAGACTGTGGCGTCTTCAGCATATACCCAGAGGCGCAGCAAGCCCAGGTGGTACCCGGGGCGGAATTTTTTTTGTCACCCCCCCCCCCACTTTAATTTTAAAAAAAATTAAACAAATTTAAAAGTGTCACCCCCCTCTGATGGTGCCACTTTGCGAGGTGTGGGGGTTTTGTGTGTGTGTGTGTCTATTATCTCTTTTTCCCCCAATAAAGTTAAAATAAAATAATAATAATAATAAAAATGTAAAAAAATAAAATTAAATAAAATTAAAAAGTGTCACCCCCCTCTGATGGTGCCACTTTGTGAGGTGTGGGGGGTTGTGTGTGTGTGTCTATTATCTCTTTTTTCAATGAAGTTTTAAAAAAAATAAAAAAAATAAAAAAAAATAAAGTGTCACCCCCCTCTGTGGTGGAACCCGGGGCGGCCCACCCCCTTGCTACGCCCCTGCATATACCTTCTACCCCCACAGATACAGGATCCAAAGAATCGGGAGGGACTCAGGACATCATCCAAACAGATACCCCCACCCACCCGCAACAAGATTTGGAAGGGTCTGGCATTCAGATGGCTGAAAAGACTGCCAAAAATATAACCTGTTTCCTAGATGGAAACCTAAAACCGTGCATGGTGAGCAGTGGAAGAGATGCTTAAGACAAATCCAGATTTGCTATCACCAAATTCCGAGGCAAAATAATGCTCACTGGATTTGAGGGTTTTCAGATCAAGGTCTCTTGATCAAAGGCCTTCTGACTGACTGCGATGTTTTCACCACCACAATGGCTTAAAATTCAGAGCCAATCTACCCTTGATGCAAAACCAAGTGGTAGACCAGACCACAGAATTCTGGACCACACAGCTTTAGGTTGAAACTGGTGAAGGCACATTTTTAATGTTCCCTGCATGGAGAAATCTAGCACAGCAGGGAGAAAGGTTTCCTGTGTCCCTCTCCCTGACTTGCTACTTTATATACTGAAGTGAGATTGGTGTGTGTCTGCGTGTTTTAAAAAATAAATCTCGTGAGGAGCATCTGAATATATGAGTCACCACTTGAGAAGCGCAGAATTCAGAGGACCCCTCATTCTATCACTCTACAGACAGAGCAACCAAAATGGCAAGGACCCACTGCCCCAGATCCTCTATCTGACCCCAACCATGGACCGGTATGTTTCTCCCATTCATTCTTCCATCCCACTTTCCCATTCGGTACCAGCAATCTGTCACAGCTCTCTAAGCCCCAGAGTCTGTTTATCTTTCAAGATCCTATATAGACTTCTCTCTGTTTGTTTTCCAAAGTCATTACTTTCCAGAATGGAGATAAGGATGTGTGCAGAGTTTGGGGTGGGGTGGGGGGAGGCTTTTGTGAACTTAGCGTTGCTGGCTCTGCTCAAAAGATATCTGGAACAGAGGGGGAAGAAAAGAAAAACAGGACCAAAATCCAGGGTTCTGGGGTCAAGATGAGACTTCACTTTAATGACATGGCAACACCCTGACCACTGCAGCCAATAATAATAATAATAATAATAATAATAATAATAACAATAATAATAATTTATTAATTACTAGTGAATTTAGCCCGTTAATAACGGGCGCTAGATTATATGTGATATGCCAGACTTCTTCTCTTCCCCCCCCCACACCTCGCATCCCCACGTGCAAAAACGCTGCATCCCCCTATTTCCCCCCTCCCCGCCTCCCCCACTGGTGCCGTCTCCGCCCTGCCCTGCCCGTAATGGGGACTGTCTGGGGCCAGGAGCGATGAATTAAAGATGGCTGCCGGCACTCTCCCTTGCCGACACAGGCGAAGTCTGCGTCGTCCAATCCCTGCGTCCCTGTGTGACATGCGCAGTGGAAAATTTCCACTGACACACAGTGGACGCAGGGACACTTGAACATTATTATATGTGATGATACAGTAAATAATAGACTTTATTTGTGTTATAATGCAGCTGGTTACGTTTATTGTGTTTGCGTAGCATCTTGTACGTAGCTAAAAGTTTGATGTTGTGTTGCCAGTATTAGCTGAGATTCCTGCATTGCAGGGGGTTGGACTAGATAACCCTCGGGGTCCCTTCCAACTCTGTGATTATGTGGTTTCCTCCAGGCAGCTCTGCCACACATTTGTAAACTGCCGGCATCCACCAAGCACTTTCCAAGCCCCGACTTGCCAGCTGGAAAGATAGAGGGCGACAAAACGTTGTTTCATGCTTCCCTTGATAAATGCCAGAGAGGGCTTTGTACACAGATGGAGAGAACGTCTCCTGCCCCCCACTCCGCTGCTTCTATCTCTGGAGGTTTTCAATCAGGAAAGGCTCTGCTTTTCACCTGAAGTGTGGGTCACGTTGCGCACAGAGGGCGGTCATGGAAGGAGGCAAAGATGGCTTGATGCGTCAAAGATGAGATAACAGAGGAACGGAAGAGACAGGGAATGCTGTGTCTAGGTCACAGACTGAGCCAATATATTATTTTGTAGTGGTTACAGCATCAGACCTCGACCTGGAAGAGCCCTGGGTTCAAATCCCAACTTGCTCTTGAAGCTCACTGGGTGACCATGGTCCAGTCACACAGAGCCAGTGTGGTGTAGTGGTTAAGAGCGGTAGACTCGCAATCTGGGGAACCGGGTTCGCGTCTCCGCTTCTCCACATGCAGCTGCTGGGTGACCTTGGGCTAGTCACACTTCTCTGAAGTCTCTCAGCCCCACTCACCTCACAGAGTGTTTGTTGTGGGGGAGGAAGGGAAAGGAGAATGTTAGCCGCTTTGAGACTCCTTCGGGTAGTGATAAAGCGGGACATGAAATCCAAACTCTTCTTCTCTTCTTCTTCTCAGCCTAACCTACTCCAGAGGGTTATTGTGGAGATTTCATGAGGAGGGGTAGAGCCATGTATTTGAAATGGCTATCACATCACCTCTTGGGGCTTCTCCACGCTTACCTGTCCTTTATGCTTTCCGTGCATTGTTCACACTTTCCCCACGAAAACCCGCTCTCTAAAGCTGAATTGGAGCAAATGGCAATCCTCTGGAAACCCAAATTGCCATTTGTTGCACTTTGGCTTTAAAGAGCAGGTTTTTGCAAGGAGAGTTCTGGGGTGTGGGGGCTCTCAGACATGGAGCTTTAAAGTAAAGACCTGTGCCTGAAAAGAGCAGGGCAAAAGGTAAGGGTGGCTAAGACCCTTCAGTCTTCTCTTCTCCAGGCTAAATGCGAGCTGTTGGGTGGTGATGGTGGTGCAAAGTCTGGTGTTTGAGATGCACTCTTTCCATGCATGGGAATCCTTTTGCTCCTTTGCGTGTCTCTGAGCTTCGATTGCTACTTCCCCATAAAAGGCAGACCTTTAGAAGGTGGCAGATTAAAGGCAGATCTTTGGCACCGCACTCCATGCAGAAACCTGCGTGCTTTTTTATTGGCCTTTTTTACCATCTGCGGAGTGCAAGCAATGCTAAAATTAATAGCAGCCAATATAGCAAAATAACAGAAGATGAAGGGAATGTCAGCAACCTCTGGAGCAGCCTGGGCTCCTTCTTTGCTCTTATCCACTGTCTGCAGTGCGTGTTCAAAAAAAAAGTCTTAGCTACGGACATCTTCTGCAGAATCAAGCTAAGAATGCATCGAATGGGGGGAAATAAATCCCCCATGATTCTTATATTGCCCACTGCTCAGGAAATAAGTCTTGTGCTAGAATTGGAGAACACACTGAGTTCATTTTCACAGATGGTCTGGGTCTGATTCTCCTTTCATGTGGGGGTGTCCACCCATGTACAGCTTTCTCTGTGGATGTCGGGACAAACTGTTCTGACTCCATGATTGTCTAAGCCAGGACTGAGGAACTTGTGGACCTCCAGATGTTAAAAATAATAAAATGCCTAATAAAGGTTTGATAAGTAAGTAGTAAAAAATAATATAAAATTACACATCACTTGGGAAGACAGGCAAACTAATGCCAGTGTACTAGAAGAAGCAAAGATCACCAGTGTCGAAGCAATGATTCTTCAACATCCACTTTGTTGGACTGGTCATGTTGTGCAGATGCCCGATTATCATCTTCCAAAGCAACTACTCTTATTCTGAACTTAAAAATGGAAAGCGTAATGCTAATGGTCAACAAAAGACGTTTAAAGACTCTCCCAAGGCAAATCTTAAAAGAAATGTAGTATAAACACAGACAACTGGGAAACACTGGCCTGCGAGCGCTCCAACTGGAGAACAGCCTTTACCCAAGATGTCATGGGCTTTGAAGACGCTCGAACTCAGGACGCAAGGGAGAAATGTGATAAGAAGAAGACATGCTTGGCAAACCCTCACCGTGATCAACTCCCACCTGGAAACCTATGTCCCCACTGTGGAAGGACATGTGGATCCAGAATTGGCCTCCAAAGTCACTTACGGACTCACTGTTAAAACTGTGTTTATGGAAGACAATCTTACTTGGCTACGAGCGATCAAAGAAGAAGAAGAAGAAGAAGAAGAAGAAGAAGAAGAAGAAGAAGAAGAAGAAGTGGCCTTACACCTCCCTTCATCCCTCACCATTGGCCATGTTGCCTGGGGCTGATGGGGTGCAGCAAGATTAGGAGGGCCAGAGTTTTTCCTGCAATCTAAATACAGGGTAACCAGGCGTGGCAGGTTCAACACTGGGTTCAGCACTGGGAACCTGCTCCCCCCCCAAAAAAAAACTCCCAACATCTACTAATGAAGAGTTGATGTCCTTGTGAATTAACTATTTCTAGAGTCAACAGGATTCGGGGCACGTTGATGCAGAATTTCTGGGACTACCATCTGGCCCTGGAAGAAAAGGGCCTGTTCTGCCATGATCTTTCTGTTAACTGCCTGCTCAGTACAAATGCAGCACACATTTTGAGTGGGTGGCTGAGAGGAGAAGGAGGATACACAAAAGGTTGCAGATGTCCTCCATCCCAAAAATCTTGTGTTTCGCCCCCCTTTGCCAAGCCTGCAAAAGACTTGGCATGTGGAGAAGCTAGACCCTGGATCCATCCTGGGACAGTTACGAAGCCAAAAGCATTTCCTTGGAGCAGCAAACAGACCCCAGTTAACAAACAGCTGCAACAGTCTCCACAGCTGGTTTGGACATATTGACCTTTAGAGAATAGACAGCCCTGATCACTCCTCTTGCTCCACACTGATGACCAAGGATGCACTCTTGCACCAAAAAGCCTTTAAATTTACAGATGGGGTAGATCTGACCTCTGTTTTATGGAAGAAGAGTTTGGATTTGATATCCTGCTTTATCACTACCCAAAGGAGTCTCAAAGCGGCCAACATTCTCCTTTCCCTTCCTCCCCCACAACACTCTGTGAGGTGAGTAGGGCTGAGATACTTCAGAGAAGTGTGACTAGCCCAAGGTCACCCAGCAGCTGCATGTGGAGGAGCGGGGACGCGAACCCAGTTCACCGGATTACAAGTCTACCGCTCTTAACCACTACACCACACTGGTGAGCCAGCATCACTTTCCAAGAAGGGAAAGCATCAGATAATGAGTGCCACTCTCTGGTTTCCATCTCACTGTGTTATTAAAACAACCCCCAGAATTCTGTGCTGTGTAGGGACTGCCCATTAGCATCAGCCTGGCATCCACAATGGCTGATGATGCCCAGAGCCAGGGTGAGGGCAGCTCCCAGAACCAGTTCAAGATTGATGTTCTTCTGTTCCATCATCTTAAGTCTCCTACTGCAACTGCTAGTCATTGGCTTCCTGAATACTGTGTTCCTAATATGCCCGGTATTCTGACCAGCCAGGTGTTCCATACTGAAAGCCTGCCATCCCGTAGGATGTTTGATGTTGCTACATAGACTTTTAAGGATCAGACTTTTTCAGGCTGAAGCCGTTCATTTTTAAAGAAAGCTACAAAGCAAGCTGCCTTCTACCAACTCAGACCATTGCCCTATTTAGGCCAGTATTACCTGCACTGACTGGCAGCGGGTGTCCAGGGTCTCAGGCACAGAGGGGCCTTTCCCATTACCTGCTTCTGGGTCCTCTTTAATGGGAGATGCCAGGATTTGAAACTGGAACCTTCAGCACATAACAGGTTGTCATGGCCCCAGACCAGGACTCTGGAGGCAGAGTTCTCCAGCAATTCCTCTTCGGAGGAGGAGATGCAGTGGCGAACGGAGCAGCTTGTCCACCCGGAGCAGTAAAACCGGGGGCACCCCCCGGGGGCGGGGCGCCGCTCCGTAGTGCGCATGCACAGCGCTGCTCTGTAGCGTGCATGCATCGTGTGCCGTGACACATGCGTCGTGACATCACGGCGCATGTGTCACGGCGCACGATGCATGTGCGCTACACAGCGGTGCTGCGAGCAAACCGCGGAGCGAGGCTGCCTTGCTCCGCGGCTTACTCACGGCTTGCCGCGCCACCGCTTCGTAGCGCGCATGTGCCGTGCGTCATGACACACGACGCATGCGTCACGATGCACGACGCATGCGTGCTACACTGAGCATGCGTGCTACGGGGTGGCCAGAGGCGAGGGGCGGAGTAGTGGCACGCGCCCTGTGGAACGCCCTCCCTTCAGATGTCAAAGAGAACAACAACTACCAGACCTTTAGAAGACATCTGAAGGCAGCCCTGTTTAGGGAGGCTTTTAATGGTTAATAGATTATTGTATTTTGATGTTCTGTTGAAAGCCGCCCAGAGTGGCTGGGGAAACCCAGCCAGATGGGCGGGGTATAAATAATAAAATAATAATAATAATAATAATAATAATAATAATAATAATAATAATAATAATAATAATAATAATAATATACAGGAGTAGCTCGGAATTAGCCAATCACTTGGGGCCCATTGTGTAAATAATGTATATATGGTAGACGTTTTGGGGAAACATTCTTTCCTTGCTACTATGAGCTGAATAAAGAGCATGAAATTCACACTTGACTCTGAGTATATTTCAGTCTCCTTCCATCGAAGTGGTGTCGCAGGCTTCAGATATACTATAAAAGTCAGGCTGACCTGTTTATCAGGGTATCAAAAGCAGGAAGAGTATTCACACCCCAAACAGCAATCCCTCTTTCAAACCGTCTCCAGCTCTCTTGACAAAGTGGGCTTACTCTTTTGCGTAAGCCTTGACCCCCCCCCCAAAAAAAGCCTTTAAAAATGCACAGCTGGTTGAAAACCGGGCTGCTTCCAACTCTTTCTTCCTCCGAAATCCTCCAGAGTCACAGGGCTGAAATCCGAGCACAACATGTTGGTGTTAAATGAGGAAACTCTCGTTTCCTCAATACCAGAGCCCTGATGAAAACTCTCCCTGAGAAATCTGCAAGGGGGAACTATGAACAGATGTCCTTTTAACAACGCAAACAAGGAGAGAATTGAAATCGCTGGTGGCAGCCAACCTTCCACAAATCTCGACACTTCCTTCATTTTTTCTCCCTCCATTTGTTTCGCTGTCCTGGTCTAACCATTGCAAATACATTGTTTTCACTTCTGCAAAAGAAAATCCCCGCAAGCTTTTTTTCCCTCCCCCTTCGTTCTTTCTTTCTTAACCTTTCTATCCCTTCACACTGAAATGTGAGGAGACTTTTGTATTGCACAAAAGGAAAAAGTCCTGGCCTTAAAGCAATTGGACTTTCACCAGGAAATAGCAGGGGGGTTTCGATAAGTCACGCCAAACCTCGCCTCAGTTTCCCTGTCTTTATAGGGGGACTTTAAAGGAAATCTTTCAGAATAAATCCTGATTGTGGGCAGGTGGTTAACCTGTCTGGGAATTAGGTAAACAGCCTGTTCCATATTGAGTCACACTCTCCTCGAATGAGTAAATTTGTAGCATGGGGCTCCTCATCGATCCAGCACTATCACCACTGGCATGGAGTGTATTTTTCAGCTGGTAATAATAATAATAATAATTCTTTTATTTGTACCCCGCCCATCTGGCCGGGTCTCCCCAGCCACTCTGGGCGGCCTCCAACAGATATAAAAATACATTAAAATCACAGGTTAAAAACTTCCCTAAATAGGGCTGCCTTGAGGTATCTTCTGAATGTCAGATAGTTGTTCATCTCCTTAACCTCTGCTGGGAGGGCGTTCCACAGGGCGGGCGCCACTACCGAGGAGGCCCTCTGCCTGGTTCCCTGTAGCTTTGCTTCTCGCAGTGAGGGAACCGCCAGAAGGCCCTCAGCGCTGGATCTCAGTGTCCGGGCTGAACGGTGGGGGTGGAGACGCTCCTTCAGGTATACAGGACCGAGGCCGTTTAGGGATTTAAAGGTCAGCGCCAACACTTTGAATTGTGCTCGCAAACGTACTGGGAGCCAATGTAGTTCTCTCAGGACCGGTGTTATGTGGTCCCGGCGGCCATTCCCAGTCACCAGTCTAGCTGCCACATTCTGGATTAATTGCAGTTTCCGGGTCACCTTCAAAGGTAGCCCCACGTAGAGCGCATTGCAGTAGTCTGGTACACCAGCTAAGGCCATTCCTGGACTGAGATGGCCTTGCCATAGCCTAGCAACCTTCTAACTAGATTACTGTAATCCAATTTACACGGGGCTGCCCTTGAAGACAGTACAGCTAATCAGTTTTGCAAGATCTACTATGTCCTCTGTTGGAAGAAATGTGACCTTGTTAATTCTCCTTGACCTCTCAGCAGCTTTTGATACCATCAGCCATGGGATCCTTCTGGAGTGGCTGTTCGAGTTAGGGGTGCAGGGCCGGATTTAGGTTTGATGAGGCCCTAAGCTACTGAACGTAATGGGGCCCTTTATATGTCCAACTGTCCTTTGTCAACAACAAATTGTCGCTGTTTTTGTGTGTGTTGAATATATGCTATATGGTAATTTATAAACCTAATAGGTATCTAAAGCCATTTGCACATGTTGGCGTGCAACCCGTCCATGCAGAATGTAGGCACCCTATATATAGAAAGGAGCAAACCAGTGATATTTGAGGGAGCAGGCTAGCAGGCGGGGCCCATTACTTACATCATAGGAGCCACCACACAAAACACTGTTGTTGTATGTAGGTTTTCTTTTATTTGTTTTTAAACTTATATTTTGGAAATGTACATCCAGGTTTGTTTCTCTTTAAACATTTTTTGGGGGGCCCAAGAAAGTAGGGCCCTAAGCTATAGCTTGTTTAGCTTATACGTAAATCCGGCACTGTAGGGGTAGGTGGCGCCACACTGCTTTGCAGCGGTTCTGGTCCTACTTGGGTGGTTGTTTCCAGAGGGTGATGCTTAGGGAGTGTTCTTCGACCCCATGGAGACTTCAGGGTTTGATTTTATTCCCTGTCATTCAGCTATATGAGCATCGAATAATACAGCCAGCTAAATATTTAAAAACGTTAGAAAATCCAAGATATCGGTGGGCTTTCACAAGGGCCCGTTTTAACGCTCTACCCTTGGCGCTATTAACTGGTAGATATCTTCAGATCCCGATAGAACAGAGACTATGCCCTTGTGCTAATAATGAAATTGAATCTATTGGGCATGTCCTCCTGTATCGCACACTGTACCGAGATATGAGGAAGGAGCTAATTGAACCCCTTTTAAAGAATTTACTGGGTCGATCAACTGAAACATTTACTAGATACTTATTAGCGGACTCTAATTCAGAGATTACTAAGAATGTAGCTAAATTCTGCTACTTCGCGTCAAGATTAAGACAGGCCATGACGTCAACCAACAACAGAGATAAAGTCGCCAGTTAAACCCTTAGGAACGATATTAAATTGAAAATATTTGCTGAAATTTCTCACCAAATTTTAAAGATAAAACATGATTATGAATTTTAAATGTGATTTTAGCACATAGATTATATTTAAGAACCGAACTGTTTTATTGCTGTATTGTTCTTTTTCTGGTCTATGACCGCAATAAAGATTGATGATGATGATGATTCCCTGTCATTATCCCTAACCCTAACATCTACATGAAACGACTGAATGAGGTTATCCAGAGTTTTGGAGTATGTTGTCAGCAATATGTTGATAACCCACAGCAGGGGGAGGCCTTGGGGAGGCCCCACTTACCATCCATACAAATGACTTCTCAATGGCCAGGATCTTCTGATACAAAGTTCTCAACAAGAGAAAGACAATCCAGAAAAAATGGGGCGGCAGCAGCAGACCAGAAACTAAGGGACAGTAAACAAAACTTTTTTTCTTTTCCTTTTTTAATAAGAAAGCGAATCTGTACATAACTTTAGTGAGTTTTAGGAAATGCCGTATTTATCGCCCCATAAGACGCACCTGACCATAAGACGCACCTAGTTTTTAGAATAGGAAAGGGGGAAAGCCCCATTTTTTTAAGGATCAGCTCAAAGCTGTGCAGCTTATTTTGCAAAGGGGGAAAGCCCCCTTTTTTGAGGATCAGCTTAAAGTTGTTGAGCTTGCTTTGCAAAGGGAAAAAAATCCTGTTTTTATGGGGTTCAACTCACAGTTCTGCAGCTTTTTTAGGAAAGGAAAGGGAGCCCTTTCGACGGTTTCTAATCAGCCAGTCACATGTCGCTGGGGAAACAAACAGCCTCTGTCTGCAGAACATTCAACAATGGAGGCCTGGGCAAGGGGGCGGAGCCGGAAAGGGAGACAGAGATTGGCCACACATTTGCTCCATAAGACGCACAGACATTTCCCCTTACTTTTTAGGAGGAAAAAAGTGCGTCTTATGGAGCGAAACATACGGTAGGTCCTCCCTTACAACACTAGGGATGGAGGAGAAATTTGTTCAGAAATCTGCATCCTAACACAAAGTGACATAATTCACACTTCCCAGACCAACACGCAGCCATAAACTTCTCAAAATTTTGCAATGCAGTTAACAAAACAAAAGTGTACAAAATTTAAATCTGTTCCCTCACACCTCTTTCTTTCCACCAACTTCCCGTTTTTCATATGCAAGTCTTTCACGTTGGCTTATATTAACATAATTTCTAACATTCGCGTCTCAATTTATTTTCAGTTTTTCATTACACTCACACACCCTCTGCCTCCAAAAAAGCATTGAGACAATATGGAAGCATTTATCTGAGCTTCTTAAAAAGAAAAAGAAAAAAAAAGAATATCATATTAAGAAAAAATTGCTTGCAATATTAAGCAAATTGCATAAAAAATATTAGTAGAAATGTCCATGAATATCCGTACACATTTTTGTGCAGACTTTTGACATGAACTAAACTTAATATGGGAGAAATGAGACACTGAGTGATACCAAAACGGACATTTTCAACCACACTACTTTTGAATCAAAATATCTAAATGGGCAAAGTTTCAGTTCAAGCTCATGGAGGTACAAGCTTTTGATATTTGAAGGACCTTTTCGTGACGGGAAACGGTTGAGTGGGAGAGATGAAGAACTAATTTAGGAGTGCAAAGCATTATTTAAAGGGGTAAGCTGCAGTTGTGGTGATTTTGGATCACAACCCATCAGATTTAAGTGAAGGGATTGGGGTTACATATTCCCGTCCCCCGTCCCCCAGCAAAATGAGAAAAAGAAAACCACTCTTTTTCTCAGCCAAAGTGCTGAGAAAAAACTTCAACCAGGAATATAAAAAAGAAATATTTTCAAATATCTAAAGGGCTGTCACGTGGAAGATGAAGCAAGCTTGTTTTGGTGCTACTCCAGAGGGGAGGAACCTGAACCGATAGATTCAAATGACAAGAAAGGAGATACCGATGAAACATTGGGAAGAACTTTCTGAGGGTAAAACTATTCGAGAGTGGAATGGACTCCTTTGGAAGGTGAAGAAGAAGAAGAAGAAGAAGAAGAAGAAGAAGAAGAAGAAGAAGAAGAAGAGTTTGGATTTGATATCCCACTTTATCACTACCCGAAGGAGTCTCAAAGCAGCTAACATTCTCCTTTCCCTTCCTCCCCCACAACAAACACTCTGTGAGGTGAGTGGGGCTGAGAGACTTCAGAGAAGTGTGACTAGCCCAAGGTCACCCAGCAGCTGCATGTGGAGGAGCAGAGACGCGAACCCGGTTCACCAGATTATGAGTCTACCACTCTTAACCACTACACCACACTGGCGATCTCTTCTTCCTTGGAGGTTTTTAAACAGAGGTCAGGGGTTTTTTAAGCTGTGTTTCCTGCTCTAGATGTCCCTTCCAACTCAACAATTCTATGATTTTATGAAATTTGACATTAGAGAGTCCTTGGATGGGTCCATCAGTCAATGCCTAAGGGACCAATAATGAGAGGGTTGGATCTAGAAGTGATAGCATTGCCTACTAAGTGATCGTGGCCACTGGTCCCATCACCTCCTGGCAAATAGAAGGGGAAGAAATGGAGGCAGTGAGAGATTTTACTTTCTTGGGTTCCATGATCACTGCAGATGGTGACAGCAGTCACGAAATTAGAAGACGCCTGCTTCTTCGGAGAAAAGCAATGACAAACCTAGACAGCATCTTAAAAAGCAGAGATATCACCATGCCGACAAAGGTCCGTATAGTTAAAGCTATGGTTTTCCCAGTAGTAATGTACGGAAGTGAGAGCTGGACCATAAAGAAGGCTGATCGCCGAAGAATTTATGCTTTTGAATTATGGTGCTGGAGGAGACTCTTGAGAGTCCCATGGACTGCGAGAAGATCAAATTATCCATTCTTAAGGAAATCAGCCCTGAGTGCTCACTGGAAGGACAGATCCTGAAGCTGAGGCTCCAATACTTTGGCCACCTCATGAGAAGAGAAGACTCCCTGGAAAAGACCCTGATGTTGGGAAAGATTGAGGGCACAAGGAGAAGGGGACGACAGAGGACGAGATGGTTGGACAGTGTTCTCGAAGCTACCAACATGAGTCTGACCAAACTGCGGGAGGCAGTGGAAGACAGGGGTACATGGCATGCTCTGGTCCATGGGGTCACGAAGAGTCGGACACGACTAAACAACTAAACAACAACAACAACAACAACAACTAAGTGATAGCATTGCCTACTAAGATGCTTTGCACACTGGGCTATGACCCTTGGTCCATGTGCCCTAGCATCGTCTTTTGCGGGTCAAAACAGTTCTTCAACATCTCCAGGAAATGGACTTTCCTAGCGCTGCTCTCTGAGATTTCTGCCATAAATGCCAAAGGATTGAACCCGTATACAAGGCATGTGTCTTGCCCCAAGCTATCCTCTCTTCTGATAGTGGCAGCCCTGGCCTTAGATTTGAAGGGCTCTCGGCCATGCTGTTCTCAGTGAGATCCCTTGAACCCCCCCCCCCCCGAGAGGGAGGGGATGGAAATGGAAAAGCATTTCCTGCTTTGTCCAAATTTCTTAGGTGCTTCAGGCAAAGTGGGAATGCAAAGTTAGAATGCTGAGGTACCGGGGGGGGCATATTGGGACACCAGCAAATGCCCAATGTTACCATTCTCTATAGCAGGGGTCGGCAAGGCTTACCGGGCATGGGCCGGATCACTCCCGCGGAGATCCTCCGTGGGCCAGGCCGGTGCAGCGCGGCACCAGAAATCGCTTCTGCGCATGCCCAGACGCCGAAAATCGCACCTGTGCAGAAGCGATTTCCGGCATCTGGGCATGCACAGAAGCAATTTCCAGAGCCGCGGAAGAGAGTCCCCACGCTGCACCGCGCCGGTTTAGGGACCCCTGATCTATAGCCACCACTAAATAAAGTGCATTGTCTGTCTGTCTGTCTGCCACACAGAATTAGAAGGGACTCTGAGGGTCTCTTTCTCTCCCTTTTGGATACCAACCCATCACTACCCCAATCTCTAGCTCCTGTGAGGCCACCAGGATCAGGATCAGTCCAGCCCATCAACACATGGATCATAGCTGTCAACCTTTCCCTTTTCTTGCGAGGAATCCTATTTGGAATAAGGGAATTTCCCGCAAAAAAAGGGGGGAATTGACAGCTATTACCGTGTTTCCCCTATTTTAAGACACCATCTTATATATTTTTCCCCTCAAGAAAACGCACTATGGCTTATTTTGAGGGGATGTCTTATTTTTATTACGTAAGCCCAGCCCTGCGTTTTCCTTGGCGCCCTCCAGAACTGCGCCTATCACTATGGCTTATTTTCGGGGTATGGCTTATATTTCGCAAATGCGAAAAAATCCTGCTATGGCTTATTTTATGACTACGTCTTAAAATAGGGGAAACAGGGTACATGGATTCTAGAATAGATGGAGGTGAGATGGAAAATCAGCTTACCTACAGTGAGGAAATGCCAGGCTCCTGGGTCCACCCTTCAGAGGAATTGATCCTGGGCTATATCAACAGCTGCTCAGAGTTGGCCAACTGCGTTTGAATGAAACCAGCATTTCTTACGAGGACTGCTGAAGTGGATGTGTGTTGTCTGGTGCCAAGAAATCAAGGTGTCCCTTTATTTAAGAGAGAGAGAAAAGCAGAGAGGGACTTTTGGATAAAGGCTGCAGAGGTTCCAGTCAAAAGCACCCTCCGCTGGTACTGGAATCTCAGTGAGGAAGTGGCTTTATTATTCTAAGAAATTGTGGTGAAGTCTTCCTTCTTTCCACAGCTGTCATGCAAAGTCAGCAGCACCAGCCATCGCAGGCACGGCGCCTCGCTTCTCCAAAGGGGCTAGGGTCAGCATCTTTGCTGCCAGGGGCAAGTTCTGGCCTCGTCGGGCAGCCAGCAGGGTTCTTTGGGTCACCAACCAGTTGTCCACACCAGAAGACACAACCAATGTTTACACTGGGTGAGGGATTTAGGGCATAATATTCAACTTTCAGATTGGGAAAGGTTATGGGAAACTGTTTTGAAATTCTCGTCATGTTGTACGCTGAAAGAAAATTGTATGGGAATGATGTACCGGTGGTATTTTAAGTTAGCAAAAATATGTGACAAGTACAAATACCTGCTTGAAATGTAAAGAAAAAGAAGGTACCTTTTATCATATGTGGTGGAAATGTAAGGTAATGAAAGCATTCTGGGAAATGATATATAATGAATTGAAAAAAATGTTTAAAATAACTTTTGTAAAACAACAACAACAAAAAACAGAAGCTTTATTACAGTGGTACCTTGGTTCTCAAATGCCTTTGTTCCCAAACACCGAAAACCCGGAAGTACTGGTAAGTGTTCCAGTTTTTGAATGTTTTTCGGAAGCCGAACGTCCAATGCGGCTGTCGGCTGTTGTTTCCGGGGCGCCTGCACCAATCAGAAGCTGCACCTTGGTTTTCAAACATTTCAGAAGTCAAGTGGACTTCTGGAAAGGATTAGGTTTGGCGCTTTTGTTTTTGCTATTTATTTTGCGTTTTTGTTTTTGAGGCTTTTTTGGTTAATTTGATTTTGTGACTGTGTGGAACCCAGTTCAGCTACTGATTGATTGATTTTGCTACGCCCCTGGGGGGGAGGGACGATTCACAACCTGATGTGGAGGATACTGACAAGCTGGAACATGTCCAGAGGAGGGCAACCAAAATGGTCAAAGGCCTGGAAACGATGCCTTATGAGGAACGGCTTAGGGAGCTGGGTATGTTTAGTCTGGGGAAGAGAAGGTTAAGGGGTGATATGATAGCCATGTTCAAATATATAAAAGGATGTCATATAGAGGAGGGAGAAAGGTTGTTTTCTGCTGCTCCAGAGAAGCGGACACGGAGCAATGGATTCAAACTACAAGAAAGAAGATTCCACCTAAACATTAGGAAGAATTTCCTGACAGTAAGAGCTGTTCGACAGTGGAATTTGCTGCCAAGGAGTGTGGTGGAGTCTCCTTCTTTGGAGGTCTTTAAGCAGAGGCTTGACAGCCACCTGTCAGGAATGCTTTGATGGTGTTTCCTGCTTGGCAGGGGGTTGGACTGGATGGCCCTTGTGGTCTCTTCCAACTCTATGATTCTATGGAGAGCTGAACTTAGGGCTGGGGAAATGAGAAACTGCAGCTGGCAGAATCATCCCTCCCTATACAGCAGCCTGCGGCTCTGGAGATTGGCTGCTAGTCTGAGTAAATCCTGGGCTGCGTAGGAAACAGGCTGGCCGGATAGAAGGCAGGCTTCCTGCGTACTCTCTGCGGCAAGGCTGACTCTCGTGCCAGCATTTGAGAAACCCACCAGATGCACAACCAATGCTTCCGCTTTCTCCAACAAATGACAACTACAGGATGCTAGAATCCTCCAGGAATAGAAATTTTTTCTCTCTTTTTTGCTGCGGAATGTCGTGAGTCATGCATGAGGATGGATTTGGGGCAGTTGATGCCTGAAATCCTGGAGAGACATTGCAAGACAGCAGAAAATACGGAGCAAGGCGGACCAATTGTTTCAGTATAACGCCGCTCCCTATGTTCTTATGGCAATGACTTTCCAGCATCTTGACATCTGCCCCATCCTTTTAGCCAGAGATGCTGGAACTGAGCTGGAAATCTTTCTGCATGGAGAGGCGGGGGAACTTTTCTGACACAACGGCCACATTTCCCATTTGCCAAGTGTCTGTTTCAGCAGAGGGCGTGACCAAACCAAATATGGGCATGGCCACCCCCATAAATCGCACACAGGACACACAAGAAATAAAACGCCCTCATGATTCCTGCATTGCAGGGGGTTGGACTAGATGAGCCCTCTAACTCTACAATTCGATGGTTCTGTGAAACACAGGTACGCACGCTCACATGCATGGCTATCTATGCACACTAATTCCCCACTCCATCACACGGAGGGCGGAGGGGGGGGATACATTTTAAAAGCTGCCTATTTATTTATTTATTTATTTACCCACCCACCCACCCACCCACCCACTCTGGGCGGCTCCCAACAGAATATTAAAAACAGGCATAGGCAAACTCTGCCCTCCAGATGGTTTGGGACTACAATTCCCATCATCCCTGGCCACTGGTCCTGTTAGCTAGGGATCATGGGAGTTGTAGTTCCAAAACTTCTGGAGGGCCGAGTTTGCCTATGCCTGGAATAAAACATAAAACATTAAAAACTTCCCTAAACAGGGCTGCCTTCAGGTGTCTTCTAAAAGTCAGATAGTTGTTGATTTCCTTGACATCTGAAGGGCAGGCGCCACTACCGAGAAGGCCCTCTGCCTGGTTCCCTGTAACCTCACTTCTCGAGGGGAGGGAACCACCAGAAGGCCCTCGGCACTGGACCTCAGTGTCCGGGCTGAACGATGGGGGTGGAGACGCTCCTTCAGGTATACTGGGCCGAGGTTCATTCAAGAATAAATGCAAACATCAGAAAAGCCCTGCTGGATCACCTCAAGTCCATATCTAGTCCCATAATGACTGTTCAAGTGACCAATGGAACATAGCTGTCAACTTTCCCCCTTTTTTGCGGGAAATTCCCTTATTCCGAATAGGATTCCTCGCGAGAAAAGGGAAAGGTTGACAGCTATGCAATGGAAGCCCCAAAGTAAAGCTTGAAGTTAGCTGACTTTGAGGCTTCTTTATTTAAAGGTAAGTTTCTAGTCCTTAAGGTGCGGAAAGTATACTTAGAAGTGTGTCAACAATTCCTTTGGGCATCTCAGGAGAAGCCAATGAGTGACTGCATAGGATTCCCAGTGATTTCGGTGCAGGGGTGGAGCTAGTAGCACTTTGCTCCCATCTAACAAGTTAAAGAAGGTAAATGAATAATATATATTTTTCTAAATAAATGGCAGAGGGGTGGACTAAATGGCCTACTGGTGCTCCCAGTTCTGTGATTCTCTGTTGCGAAAGCAGCTCCGAAACCAGGCTGTCTGGACCCTGGTGGGAAACGCCTTCGCAACACCTGCTTGTCTCAGCTTTCAGTAGGGAAATGGTTTTTGTATTACACAGCGCAGTGAAGTCTCTGCGTCTCTGCGATGAACACACCCCTTCCAGAGGTTTATTGCCGATTAAACTATTTCACAACCACACAGAACTTCAGAACAGGAGAAAATGTGCTTGCTTGGCGTTTGAAGTTCGGCTCTGCAAAAAGCGGGGGCAGAAAAGGAGAACAGAACCCAAGGCGAACAGATGTCAGAGCAGGAATGCTGAAGCGTCATCTACGTTGCCGGGGGGGGGGGGCGACTAGCAAAACAGCATACTACCAAGAGGACTCCCCCAGATTCTCCTCTGCAAAGCCGGGTGGTAGATATTTTTCTGGCCGCATTTTGTTTTCAACATCTACAGCTGGCTTCCAGCGAATTTTTAATAGCAGACCACATTTGATGGTATCAGCTAACTACAGTGGTACCTCAGGTTACATACGCTTCAGGTTACATACGCTTCAGGTTAAGAACTCCGCTAACCCAGAGGGACCCAGGTGGTGCTGTGGGTTAAACCACAGAGCCTAGGGCTTGCTGATCAGAAGGTTGGCAGTTCGAATCCCTGCGACAGGGTGAGCTCCCGTTGCTCGGTCCCGGCTCCTGCCCACCTAGCAGTTCGAAAGCATGTCAAAGTGCAAGTAGATAAATAGGAACTGCTCCGGCGGAAAGGTAAACGGCGTTTTCGTGCACTGCTCTGGTTGGCCAAAAGTGGCTTAGTCATGCTGGCCACATGACCTGGAAGCTGTACGCCGGCTCTCGGCCAATAAAGCGAGATGAGCGCCGCAACCCCAGAGTTGGGCACGACTGGACCAAATGGTCAGGGGTCCCTTTACCTTTACCTTTAACCCAGAAATAATGCTTCAGGTTAAGAACTTTGCGTCAGGATAAGAACAGAAATTGTGCTCTGATGGCGCAGCGGCAGCGAGAGGCCCCATTAGCTAAAGTGGTGCTTCAGGTTAAGAACAGTTTCAGGTTAAGAACGGACCTCCGGAACGAATTAAGTTCTTAACCAGAGGTACCACTGTACTTGAAATGGCATTGAGTCAAATATTCTGGGCTAACTTCCTTTGCACAACCAATCAGGAGACAACCCTTTTTTAAATACCAGAATTCAATTCTGAAACATATATATATTTGGCAGAGGGAGAATCAAAATTCAAGACTGAGATGGCCTCGTTTCAAACATCCATTCTTTTTCTTTCCACCTGAGGAAAACTGGCCTTGCCGAACTGACAGAACAACTAAGGGCTTCCAGAGTGCTCTCTTTCGAACCAGTTCTGCAAGTTTTAGCTGACTCTAAACACAGAGTTTGCTAGATGAAAGCAAAACAGGAGGAGGACATACCTTTGGGATTAGTTGAATTTTCCACCGCTACTGCCTCGTAGCTCACACTTTTCTTCCCCACGAGAAAGAGAAGCTGCACCGATCTCTCCAAACCGTTGCATCGAGGCAGGGAGGAACATTTCCAAGTTGTTTCCAAGGAGCTGGTAACAGAAAAAGTCCTTCAGCAGAGCCGATGCCCTTTGCACATGGTCAGAAAACGTTTGGGGCTGCTCCCAGGACACACTGATCCTCTAAACTGAAGTCATGAAGGCACAACGTGCGCATTTCATCTCCCTTTTAAAGAACAGAGGAAGAGAAAGAGACGAAAGGAAACAAACAAGCCCCACCAGAATATCAGGATGAGAAATTTGGCAGGGATTCCTTCCCTTAAATCAGCAGCTGGAAGGAGAGGGTGTAACCCACTGACCTAGGAAAGCTGGCTAACATCCTGCTGGCGAGCAATAGGCTAATAAGTGCTGGTAGTGGGAAGAACCCATTGCCAGACTTTTCTCTCTCTTTTTTAGCACACCGGGATTCTTGCTCGGGGCACCGTTCAGAAAAATCAAAGGAACTGAGGCCTTTGGAAAAGAGGCTGGCCTGTTTTATCTGATGAAGGTTCAACAGGCTGCACTGTGCAGGTGGGAACAGCATTGGAGGGAGGGAGGGGCTATTCAGGTTAAAGGGGTCTCCGTACAAGAGTTAGAAAATAAGAACGTAAGATGAGTCTGCTGGATCAGGCCCAATGCCCACCTGATCCGGCATCCTGTCTTCACAGTGACCAGCAAGATATCTCAATGGACACAAAAGTTATTGAGTTTGTTTGTTTTTGCAAAATCCCAGCTATGTCCAGCTATTGGTATTCAGAAGCATTACTCATATCCTCCAACATTTCCACAATAAAAATGTTGTCGTTTAGTCGTGTCCGACTCTTCCTCCATCTCGTCCTCTGTCGTCCCCTTCTCCTTGTGCCCTCCATCTTTCCCAACATCAGGGTCTTTTCCAGGGAGTCTTCTATTCTCATAATTTTTATTAGTTTTCCATTCCACTTTACCTCTCTGGCTCTTTAGAGCCAATCAACTTCCATCCCTCCCGCCTCATGGCTTTCAAAAATCAACCTTTATATCATTGCATTTTATACGTTTTCCAATTCTAATTTCACTCATTACAAAAAGACATTAAAATTTAGATTAAAATAAAAAGGGAGAAAGTTTCTCATTACAAGTCTTCAGACAACCCTGCTAGTGATGTTAATTGCTTACAGTAGGCTAATCTTTCAATCTTTCAGGGACGCGGGTGGCGCTGTGGGTTAAACCACAGACCCTAGGGCTTGCCGATCAGAAGGTCGGCGGTTTGAATCCCCGCGACGGGGTGAACTCCCGTTGCTCGGTCCCTGCTCCGGCCAACCTAGCAGTTAGAAAGCACGTCAAAGTGCAAGTAGATTAATAGGTACCGCTGCAGCGGGAAGGTAAACGGTGTTTCCGTGTGCTGCTCTGGTTCGCCAGAAGCGGCTTTGTCATGCTGGTCACATGACCTGGAAGCTGTACGCCAGCTCCCTTGGCCAATAATGCGAGATGAGCGCGCAACCCCAGAGTCGGTCACGACTGGACCTAATGGTCAGGGGTCCTTTACCTTTACCTAATCATTCAAATATCGTATAAATTTACTCCAGTCCTTTTGGAATACTTGATCACGCTGGTTTCGGATTTTTCCTGTCAGCTTCGCCAGTTCCGCAAAGTCCATCATTTTCATCTGCCACTCCTCTTTCGGTGGTAGTTCTTGTTGTCTGTCTATCTATCTATCTATCTATCTATCTATCTATCTATCTATCTATCTATGTTGATCTCCTCCTTTGGTCATCTATGTTGATCTCCTTCTTGGGACTAGAGTCAGAAGGGGTCCTGAGGCTCGTCTCAGCTACAGGAATCTCAGCTACAGCATCCATGACAGATGACCATCCAACCTCTGCTTAAAAACCTCCAAGGAAGGAGAGTCCACTATCAGTGTTGTGTATTGATTCAAAGGTTATCATATCTGTATGACTATTGTCTGTAAAGTAACTGCATTCCTGTTCCAGAAGGAACAGCTACTATCGGTTCATTCAAGCTGCTGCATTTGGATCCTCAGCTTTATTGGTTCCCACCAAAAAGCTGCTGTGTGATTGCTTGAGATGGTTCCCTCCAAAATGTATCTTTTCCTTGCCAGTCTCTCTCCCCTATAAATGTAACCTCCTACCCTCAGTTCCCTCAGTCTTGTCTTGTTTGCCTGAATAAAGAAGTTGTTATATGAAGACGCTGTCTCCTGCCTGACTATGTCAGAGAGCTGAAATCACTTGCTGAAATCATTAGCCCCACGCTACAACAATCAGGTCCCTGCTTAACCTTCACTTCCTCAGGCAGAGCAGCCAGCAAATTTGGCCTTGGTCTAAGGCAGGCTTCCTGAAACTTGGCCCTCCAGATGTTTTGAGACTACAATTCCCATCATCCCTGACCATTGGTCCTGCTAGCTAGGGATCATGGGAGTTGTAGGCCAAAAAACATCTGGAGGGCCGAATTTGAGGAAACCTGGTCTAAGGACAGGTGGTTTTGTGGCTAGTCTTCTTGGCAATACATTGTGGGGCAGAACGGCTGTCCACTGAGACGATGTCCTTCCTCTGCTCTCCCCGTGACTCACCAGCCTCCCTCCCTTCACAATACACTTGGCTAACTCCGGCCATGTTACCTGAGGTAACTTATCTGGTCCTGTCACCCTAATGCGATGTGACGGGAGCAGCAGGCCTTTAAATGTCAAAATTAACGTGACACAGCTCTTAAAATAACATGGATTCTTTGGGGGAGAACTGTCCCTTCTCGACAAATGGGAAATCCTCCTTGCTCCCCCCCCAACTCTGCAATACCCTTTTTGAGGTGAGGGTTGTAGAGGGTTTGTTCTCCTCACAAATGCAACTATAAAGCCCTTTGAGGACGTATGACCTGCTCTTCCATATATAACATGAAATAATAATAGGTGTAAATCATTGGTAGGCAAACTAAGGCCTGGGGGCCAGATCTGGCCCAATCGCCTTTTAAATCTGGCCCGCTATAGCTTGTTTAGCTTATACGTAAATCCGGCACTGGGTTGCATCTTCTGGCTCAAGCTTGCAGGAAGAGGAGAGGATAAGGTCACCTCCTTGCAAAAGCAGGGCAATGGGGAAAGTGGAATGGTGCTTAAAAGTCAAGGAAGAAGGAAGGATGTGAGTCACGGGCTTTGGAGATGGATATCACTTTACTTCTGCTTTTGAGGCCTTCAGAGAAAGGGGGGAAAGCTTGTCCAAGCAAGAAATATTTTAAACCATGGGTAGGCAAACTAAGGCCTGGGGGCCGGATCCGGCCCAATCGCCTTCTCAATCCGGCCTGCAGACGGTCCAGGAATCAGCGTGTTTTTACATGAGTAGAATGTGTGCTTTTATTTAAAATGCATCTCTGAGTTATTTGTGGGGCATAGGATTTCATTCATCCCCCCCCAAAAAAAATATAGTTCGGGCCCCCACGAGGTCTGAGCCCCCTGCTGAAAAGGTTTGCTGACCCGTGCTTTAAAGGGTAGTGATGCCATGCTCCCCAGGGGTCAAAGTGGGAACTGTGTTCAGCGGAACTGGCCCTGTTATAGGTGCCACGTAATGCCCAGTCCACGTTTGTAAACTCTCAAACTTTTAGTTTGGCAGCACCTACCCTTTGGAACTCCCTGCTTCTTGACACCAGGCCTTTGCAGTACAGTGGATGCTCGGGTTACAAACGCGATCCGTGCGGGAGGCGCGTTCGCAACCCGCAGGGTCCGTAACCCGCGGGTTGCGATTTGGTGCTTCTGCACATGCAGGAAGCACGATTTAGTGCTTCTGCGCATGCGCGAAGCGCTGAACCCGGAAGTAACCCATTCCGGTACTTCCGGGTTTGGCGCGTTCGTATCCCGCAGCGAACGCAACCCGCAGCTGAAAAACTCCTTGTTAGGGGAGCCTACCCATATGTTTAGAAAGCTGATGCGAGTTTTAACCTGTTAATTCTCCTTATTGACAGTGCCTTTTTCTTCAGGGGGTACTCAAGGGCACACAGTTGTTGTTGTTGTTGTTGTTAAAAAGTGTGGCGCTTACTGTAACAACTTCATGGTGAGTACCAGCACCTATTTTTCTAGGGGGGGGGGGAGCACTGCTTATTTATATATCTTTTTTGTAAGCCCCTAGGAGGGTTATGTTGTTGTTTTACAGCAAAGCAGTCTGTACATTTTTATGAAAGTTTACATTTTATAATTGATGGTGTGGCTGAGGGCATTGGCTCTCCTGGGGCAGCTGTTCAGGGGAGGGCATGATGACAGACATACCCCCCCAAATATTGGGATGGGGCTAGAACCCCCCCCCCAATCTTGAGGGGCCGGCCCTCGTGGGGTGTGCCCATGGCTGCCATGGAATGTATTGCACCCAGTGCTTTTTTTCTGGGGGGACACAGGAGTACGCATACCCCTAAACATTTTGTGAATCTTTGTATTTTTGTCCATTTACTGTATTTATTTCCCCCGATTTGAACTACAAAATAGGGATTTTCTTGAGTCAAAATGAGAGTACCCCTAAACTTTTTTTTTTAGAAAAAAAGCACTGATTGTTCCTGTCTTTCTGATGCACTCAAATTCTGCATGCAGAACAGCGGAATTCTGCAATTGGTGCCCATTATCATTAGGGCTGTCCGCCTGGACTGAAAGGAACTTCCACCTGAATTGAGGGCGGGAAGCGGACGAAAGCAGGCCTATTTTTTTTTGCTCTTTCTTTCACTGCTTTTTCTTTTTCTTTCGCTGTTGCTCCAGTTTCAAGCAATAATGGCAGGCCTCCGTTTTAACCCCCCCCCCCCATGCCCTCATGAATGAAGCTACATTGTCACCTAGCATTGTTCCTAGGGAGTTGTGGGTAAAAACAAGCGGCGGCCATTTTGGGAGTGCTACTTCTGCTGCCCCAGTGAGATCCAGACCTCATTTTTGCTGCCCGGAGAGCTGTTTTGGTTCAGAAAAACAACCGCCAGCACCATATCATTAAATACAGATGATAAAGAGTTTCTCGCCCACATTAATCACACACCTTCTTGCTTCTAGGCCTGTTGACTGGGACAGTCGCTGCCCCTCCCTTTGGCGCATTGGTAGTTAGCAATGCAAATAGATCTGAGGGGGAAGATGGAAGTTGCTTCTGTCGCAAAGGCACAGGTGGACTCCTGAAGCAGGGCAAAGCAGGGAAACCCCTCTTTAGGGGACTCCCTAACTAAGGTCAGAGGGCCAGAGGCGTAGCAAGCCCAGGTGGTACCCGGGGCGGAAATTTTTTTGTCACCTCCCCCCCCACCACTTTAATTTTTAAAAAATTAAAAAAAATTAAAAAGTGTCACCCCCCTCTGATGGTGCCATTTTGCGAGGTGTGGGGGTTTTGTGTGTGTGTGTCTATTATCTCTTTTTTTTCAATAAAGTTAAAATTAAAAAAAATTTAAAATAATAATAAAAATTTAAAAAAATTTAAAAGTGTCACCCCCCTCTGATGGTGCCACTTTGTGAGGTGTGGGGGGTTGTGTGTGTGTGTGTCTATTATCTCTTTTTTTTTTCAATAAAGTTAAATTAAAAAATAATAATAATAAATGATAAAAATTAAAAAAAATTAAAAAGTGTCACCCCCCTCTGATGGTGCCACATTGTGAGGTGTGGGGGGTTGTGTGTGTGTCTATTATCTCTTTTTTTCAATGAAGTTAAAATTTAAAAAAAAAATTTAATTTTTTTTTTTTTTTAAGTGTCACCCCCCTCTGGGGTGGAACCCGGGGCGGCCCGCCGCCCCCCCCCCATTGCTACGCCCCTGCAGGGGGCAGAACGGCCTCTCTAGCGGAAGTTGGCAGGGACACAAAACATCCCAGGGCTTGCTGTCAAAGCGATTATGGAAGAGGCAGGCAGAAAAACCACCTCGTGAGCATTTGGGGCATCATCGCCCCCGTAAACAATGCATTATTTATCTCGAGTAAATTTGCACCTCGCAAGACGCTCGAGGCCGTGTGCGTTGCGCAAATCAAATAACTTTTGCTTAGGGCTGCTTATTTTGCAAATCGGCTGATAGGAGGGCAGAGCAAAGCAATAAGCCCAGCCATCCTTAACGTCCTTCCCGGAATGAGGGAGATCCCAGCAGCCTGGAGGGCAGTTTCCACCAGGTGCCAGAGCAAACCAGAGAAGAGAAAGGGGTTGCGAAAGAGGCAAATGAGATCCAGCGGTGCGAGTGGGTGGGTGCCTGTTTCGAGGGAGGCTCGTGGCCCGGCTGCTGCCGGGATGTCTGGCTGTCCATCTGGGGAAAGGTCACAGCTCTCTCAGCGCAGAAGGCTGCTCTGCAGCATGTGCCTCTGAAGTCCAGTTGGTGTGGAGCAGGACTGGGGAGGGGGCCACTCCTGTGCTCAGATCCTGCTTGTGGTCTTCCCAAGAAGAGGTATCTGTTTGGCCAGATGCAGGGCTAGATGGGTCCTTCTCAACACATATAATAAAGTGCAAGTGTCTCTGCGTCCAGTCCCTGTGTCCCTGGGATTGCGCTACTGCGCATGTGCCCCACGGACAGCCGTTGGGAATTGGAGGGCAGAGACTTTGGGCGGCCGGGCTCAGCTCTGCGCGTGTCCCCGATGTTGCTAGGGCAACAGGGACGCTATGCGCAGAGCTGGCTACGTCATGCGGCTCTTGCGTTGTTAGGGAAAAAAACGAGATAAGCGAGAGCCGCTCAGTCAGCTCTACGCATAGCGTCCCTGTTGCCCTAGCGCCCGTTCTAGCGCCCGTTAATTTAACGGGCATAAGTTACTAGTGTCCTTATAATTCATGGATGATCAGGCTACCAATGGTTACGAGCCAAAATGGCTATGCTCTGCCTCCACAGGCAGTAATGCAGACCCCTCCCAGTGTCCCTATTTACAAAAGCCATCCTGGTTTTTGGTTAGGTCCTGGAATGTTCCACTTTTCCTTAAAGGTAAAGGGACCCCTGACCATTAGGTCCAGTCGCGGACAACTCTGGGGTTGCAGTGCTCATCTCGCTTTATTGGCCGAGCGAGCCAGCATACAGCTTCCGGGTCATGTGGCCAGCATGACTAAGCCGCTTCAGGCGAACCAGAGCAGCACACGGAAACGCCGTTTACCTTCCCGCTGGACCGGTACCTATTTATCTACTTGTACTGCGTGCTTTCGAACTGCTAGGTTGGCAGGAGCTGGGACCAAGCAATGGGAGCTCACCCCATCGCGGGGATTCGAACCGCCGACCTTCTCATCGGCAAGCCCTAGGCTCTGTGGTTTAACCCACAGCGCCACCCGCGTCCCTTTTCCTTAGGATGCCCCTATTTTCATTGTTGGTCATCCTTATTTTCATCGAAGGGTATGGCGTTATGAGATCCCCGAGCCAAAGAGATAAGTAACTATGCAACCTTTAGAAGCCGTCTGAAGGCAGCCCTGAATAGGGAAGGTTTTTTTTTAAAAAAAAAATGTTTAATGTTTGTATGTTGGAAGCTACCCAGAGTGGCTGGGGCAACCCAGTCAGATGGGCAGGGTATAATTGTAAAACAACAACAACAACAACAACAACAACAACAACAACAACAACAACAACGAAACGAAATAGGACGTCCCTATTTTTATGGTCGACAAAGGTCCGTATAGTTAAAGCTATGGTTTTCCCAGTAGTGATGTATGGAAGTGAGAGCTGGACCATAAAAAAGGCTGATCGCTGAAGAATTGATGCTTTTGAATTATGGTGCTGGAGGAAACTCTTGAGAGTCCTATGGACTGCAAGAAGATCAAACCTATCAATTCTTAAGGAAATCAGCCCTGAGTGCTCACTGACAGATCCTGAAGCTGAGGCTCCAATACTTTGGCCACCTCATGAGAAGAGAAGACTCCCTGGAAAAGACGCTGATGTTGGGAAAGATGGAGGGCACAAGGAGAAGGGGACGATAGAGGACGAGATGGTTGGACAGTGTTCTCGAAGCTACCAACATGAGTCTGATCAAACTGCGGGAGGCAGTGGAAGACAGGAGTGCCTGGCGTGCTCTGGTCCATGGGGTCACGAAGAGTCGGACACAACTAAACGACTAAACAACAACAAATAAAAATTATATACCAAAAAAATAGATAGATGATGATAGATAGATAGATAGATAGATAGATAGATAGATAGAGATTAGATAAGAGCACAACACAGGCCACCTTACAAATGTATGAAACCGACTTACACCAAGTAAGAAAGTGAGAGCATAGCCTCAGTATTGCCTGCACTGACTGGCAGCTTCTCTCCCGGGTTTCTGGCAGGGGTCTCTCCCAGCCCTAGCTGGAGATGCAAAGGATTGAAGGCGGCACCTTCTGCATGCCAAGCACCGAGCCTTCTTTGGCAATACGGCCTGCACATCTGCTGACAATTCACCAGGGAAATGTGAATCTGGTTTTTCCCATGATGGCTACTTCAATGCTTTAAAAATAATAATAATCAAATTCTTTATTAAAAATAAAAAACGAAACCGTATCTCGTTTGTTCGCTTTGCTGGGGCACATGGTTAGCCTGCCTGATGGGTAACCTAGCACTGAGTTGGGTGGGAAACACCCCGAGGAGACTTCTAGCCAGTGCCAAATTTGCTTTCTCCAGAGGCCACCCATCCGAATGCCTGTGACCCAACTCGCTATCATCTTTAATGAGGTGCCACCACCAGAAGGGTCCACCCTTGGCTGGCTCCATGGACAGGTGGGCAAGGCCAGTGTGCAACCATGGCGTGGCATTCTTCAGTTATACCTCAGTGTCCTGGTAACCATGGAACCAGACAGAAAACACATCAAAGGTTGAGTCCCTGGAAACATTTATGCCATGGTCCTTGAAGCATGCCATGCAAAGACCGTGTTTTTAGTGAGGTCAGGAGCAGCTATTTAGTGTGGAACCAGCTATATCATCCAAATACTTCCTTCTTGGTTTTTTGGGGGGGTTGTTTTTAAAGCTGCTTTCATAACTTGACAGATTATTTCCCCTTTAGGTTTGCTGTAACAGACTAACACAGCTACTCCACTGAGATTTGCTCTCGAAACGGACCACCATTCTCTCCTTTTATGAACTCGGAATTTAAGTGTCGAAATATCGAGCGCCAGCAAGGTTGCCACTGATGTGCTTCCAAATTCTGACATGTTGTTCTTGTTTGGGTGGTGAGTTTTATCCTCCCGAACTTTAACTTTGGGGATGTTCCTGGAAATAATTTCAGTAAAAATTGGCTGTCGCCAAAACCACAAATTCTGCCCTCGGTTTTAAACAGAAACCAACGTTTTCCAGTGGTGGGGGAGAGTTCTTTTTAGCCTTGAGCATTCCTTACATGGAGTCAAATCCATTTTAGGGCGGTGTTCTCTAAGTGCCCAGCATTACAGGGTCTTAGGCAGAATTCCCTCCCCATACCAGAGGAGAGCGCTCAGGAGGGGAGCTGTTACAGGGTGGCTCCTGGAGCCTGAGGTCCTAAGCCAGGGGTCAGCAACCTACGGCCCATGGGCCGGATGCGGGGACTCGCCAAGTGGTGCCGGAAATGGCATCTGCGCACGTGCAGATACCAGAAACCGCGTCTGTGCAGGCTCGATTTTCGGCGTCTGGACATGCGCAGAAGCGATTCCCGGCGCCGCGGACATGCGTAGACACGATTTCTGCTGGCATCGTGCTGCGCATGTCCAGCCCACGGATGAGCTCCGTGGAAGTGATCCGGCCCATGGCCGGTAAACCTTGCCCAACCCCTGTCCTATAATAATAATAATAATAATAATAATAATAATAATAATAATAATTTATTTGTACCCCACCCATCTGGCTGGGTCTCCCCAGCCACTCTGGGTGGCTTCCAACAAACATTAAAATACATTAACACATCACAGATTAAAAACTTCCCTGAACGCCTTCAGGTGTTTTCTAAATGTCATGTAATTGTTGATCCTTTTAACCTCTAATGGGAGGGCATTCCACAGGGCGGGCGCCACTACCGAGAAGGCCCTCTGCCTGGTTCCCTGTAGCTTTGCTTCTTGCAGTGAGGCAACCGCCAGAAGGCCCTCGGCGCTGGATCTCAGTGTCCGGGCTGAATGGTGGGGGTGGAGACGCTCCTTCAGGTATACAGGACCGAGGCCGTTTAGGGCTTTGAAGGTCAGCACCAACACTTTAAATTGTGCTCGGAAACGTACTGGGAGCCAATGTAGATCTCTCAGGACCGGTGTTATGTGGTCCCAGCGGCCACTCCCAGTCACCAGTCTAGCTGCCGCATTCTGGATTAATTGCAGTTTCCGGGTCACCTTCAAAGGTAGCCCCACGTAGAGCGCATTGAAGTAGTCCTAAACCATGGGTAGGCAAACTGAGGTCCGGGGGCTGGATCCGGCCCAATCGCCTTCTAAATCTGGCCCGCAGATGGTCCAGGAATCAGCGTGTTTTTACATCAGTAGAATGTGCCCTTTTATTTAAAGTGCATCTCTGGGTTATTTGTGGGGCATAGGAATTCGTTCATTATTATTATTATTTTTTCAAAATATAGTCCGGCCCCCCACAAGGTCTGAGGGACAGTGGACCGGCCCCCTGCTGAAAACGTTTGCTGACCCCTGTGCCTAAACTTTGGTGCTGAGCCCCAGATCTCCTATGCTTCCACTCCAATTTTCTAATGAATTCTGGAAACTGTAGTCTGGTGGGCGGCGGAGGGGGGGGGGGGTAAGCGGAAGTCTGTATACAGGAACGAACATCAGCACTTCACCAGAACACAATCCCTCGAGTTTCCTCAATGGTGAGAAAACTGCTTGCAAGTCTGTTTTTATGCTTCCAGCACAAGGCAAGAAATATTTGAAGGAGGTTGCAAAGAGTGATGGCTGCATGTGTTTGCAACTTCCTTGGGGTGCATTGGCTTAAAAAAATTAAAAGACCTGTAAAAAAAATATGACTTGGGGGAGGGCAGTGAGACCAAAGAGTTGTGCTTTTAAATAAGATATTTTTTCCGGCCAAAGGTCCTCATTCCATATGTGACTAGTTGAATTTAGCCCGTTAATAACGGGCGCTAGAACATAGGGGCTGCGCGGAAGGAGAAGAAGCAGCGGCCGGAGGAGCCGAGCGGCGGGATGGGCGAGCGGCGGGGCGGCGAGTGGCGCCCGCGGGAGGGGGCGACTCGCGGAGGGGCGCCGGAACAGCAGCCCGAGCCGGAGCCCGAGCAGTGGGCCTCGGCAGTCTCGGAGGCGGCGGCAGCAGGTGAGCGCAGGCGGACAGGGGCACCCCGGCAGCGCGCTCTTCTGGGGACCCAGCGGGCGGCGGGCGGCCCGATCCTCCGCGTGCGCGCTCAGAAGGAAGCCATCCTCCCCATGTCCGTGCGAGGCGGCGGCACTGAGGCAACTGACGACGCGCCTGCGCACGGCCGCCCTCTCCGACACGCCCCCTCTCCGCCCGCTCCAATCCCTGCGTCCCTGTGTGACATGCGCAGTGGAAAATTTCCACTGACACACAGACGGACGCAGGGACACAGGGATATTATTATATAGGATGCTTTATGCATCTGCTTTTGGCTGCTCAGCTGCAGAAATGCAAGCTCTGGAGCTGGGTTTTGGCAACATCATCAGGATCTCAGGCACGCATCAACTTGATTCCCAGCTCCTTTTGCTGGCTGAGCTGCTTTTTATAGGTCAGCAGTCGCAAAAGCCCCATGTCTCCCTCCCCTCCCCCCCCACCTCCAATCTTTGTGAAATCAGCAAAACTGTCTCTTTCGTGCCAGCACACGGGGTGTTTTGCTTTACATATTCATCATCTATTCAGTGGCAGAGTTGGTTCACATGCTTTTTTATATATATATAAAAACAAAGCAAAAACAAAACAGGTTGTGTTTCTTGCGAAACCTTTGGCAAAAATCCAGAGCCATGCTTGTCAGGACTGCTCATGAGAAGATCCTTGCAGGTGGATCATAACAAAACATTTATTGCATAAGCCTAGAACTCTTTTTTTCACACAGGGCAAAGTTAAACTGAGGAACTCATTGCCACAGGAGGCAGTGATGGCGATCAACTTGGAGGGTTTTGAAAGAAGATTAGACAAAGGGATATTGGTGGCTGCTGGGCAGGATGGCTCTGATCTGCCTCAGCGGTCGGAGGTAGTAATGCACCACTTTGAGCTCCTTGGAGAAAAAGGTGGGATATAAATGCAATATAAAAATAACAACCTGTAGGCTGCAGAGTAATCCCAATATGACTCCATGGTGGGGATAGCACCCAACAGAGGCCAGTGATGCACCACCAGTGACCATCAAGTTAAATGGAAGTGCCTTGCAGTTCCCTCCTCTGTCCATCTGACTTCAGCCATGCCACGAACTCAGTTGTATTTGCACACAAACTGCACACCCAGAGAGACCAATCTCTGAGCGCCAGACGACTCCAGGGGTTCCTGCGCTTGGCCTAGGTTCAGTTTCCTTGGAATGAAGACTTTGGGATATTCGGCCTTGCATACGGTAGATGCTATAACCCTCCAACTGATCTTGCTTCCCCCTTAGCTTCCCAGGGATGCCCCAGGCCAAAGATCTGGGTCCAGCTCAGAGCAAGACAATCTCCTGCCTCTCCAGATTCCAGCATCCTCCCAACTCACCAGACGCAACCCCTGCCACCAGCCTCTATGTCTCCATCTTGGGATGTCGCGGCATCCCTCCAGGGAAGTGTGTAGAGATTTTCCTTACTAGCTTACTTTTCACAAACCAAAAGACCTATTTCTCTTTTTAACAAAAATATTATTTATTCATTTTTTACAAGATGATTCCCCCCCCACACACATTTTAACATAAACCATAGTTATCTACCCCTGAATGCTCCCCATTTTGCCTACACTATTCTATACATTGATTTTAACCTATCTAACTAAAAAAAGTCCCGCTTGATGTTTTAAGTCCCGAAAGAGTCTATAAACAGTGTCCAGTCCTCAAATTCACTGCCAGGTGGAGGGTCGGTGTTCCAGATGTCGTCTTCAGGGCGGCTCCTTTCCCGGCTGATGACATTCTTGCGGGGGTCTTCTTTTCTTCGGACGTCTTCTCCCAGGCTCCAGCAGATAGGCCGCCATTTCCCATCGTGGTTTTGTTCCATGCAGGAAAGAGAGAAAAGAGATTCTGTTAGAAAGGGTATTAAATCTCATGAATGTTAGCCCCTCTAGTTGCCCCCAAAATAATCCCCGCTGCTGGTGAATAATTAATTTAAAAAGAAAGAAAGAGGCGTTTTCTAACAAAGGAATGGAAGAAGGTCGCTGCTGGGGGGTTGCCTGCCTCCCCCCCACTTGAGAGGATGGCAGAGAGGCCTGCAAGGAACCGGACCCTGGGCGCACACCAGCGACTGGGGGAGCTTCATGAAGCCTGCCTGTCCTGGGGGCGGGACCCCTAACAAAGGGGAAACAACAAAGGTAAGATCGTCCCTTTGGGGACCAGATCGTGGGCTTAGCCCCCTTTTGTTAAAATGACTGTTTCAACAGGGATGGGGTTTTAACTTGGGAGGGTGCTGTTTGATTTGCATGGTGGGGTTTTAAATGGTTGTTAAATGTGGTATGTTGATTTAGATTTTGTGTTTGTGGGCTGGAGTGTTGTTTCGGGGCTTTTGTATTGTTTATACATTAGTTGTGTGGCTATTTTTATTATGTTTTTATTATTTTAATTTATATTCTGATATTTTTATTATGATTCTTGTGCTGTGATTTTTTTCTTATCATGTATTGTGAACCACGCTAAGATTCAAAATCAATCAAAATCAACAATCAAAAACAACATAAACAAACAACAACAAGGTTTCTTACCGCTATGTACAGAGGGTTGTGAGGGCAGCACCACTCCTCTTGGTCGATCCTGATGGCGTTGATGTTCCTGGCGCTGGTCCAGACTGGATCCCTCGGAGAGCAGAAGATGGCATCTCTGCAGCACAACTCTGATCTTCACGTTGCCTTGTCCTGGCGCTACTGCGGATGTTCTGTGAGGAGGAGAAAGGGGCTCCTTGAGAATCGTCACATCTAAACAGCCCAGCAGACATCCAAATAGCCCAGCAGATGCCTCACTCACCTGGCATGCATCTCAGGAAGTCCTGCGGGTAAGGTTCCCTGTGAACACAGCGGAGCAGCCTCCTCACAAGGCGCCGGACCCTGCCTTTCTGCCGATGTTTACAGGCCCGCTGCATGATCTTAAGGCAGCTCCTCCCTGTTTGCCTGAGCCCTTCTTCCTCGTGCTGCTGCATCTCTTCCAGCCCTGAGTGGCAAGGGAGAAAGGTGGAGCAAGGAATCAGCTTTTCACAAAGCAACAACTTGCAAAGCACCCCCACCAGAGCTCCTCCCAGGACCAGGGTGTGGGGTAGGGGAACATTTCACTTACATGTGCCGTAGGATGCCATGTCTTCACTGTGGATGAAACTGGCATCCCGGAAAGCCAGATGACCTAGAGAGACAGGGCAAGAAGAGGGATGTCATCTCGGTGCAAAGCAAGCATGAGGACAGGTCTGCTCTGATGCATCTAGAGGCCTCCACCCTCGCGGAGCACTCAGAGCAAGATCTGGACGCAGAGGGAGGCCTACCTAGCAGGTGGCCTGGGGACATGCCCATCCTCCCTGCCATCGTTAACAAGACGTTTCTGTCCATCCCTACCAGGGAAGGACGTTGCTTGCTTGACTTACCCAGAAGCAGAGCTGCCACCCTGGAGAATGCTGGCAGCCTGTTGGCAGAGAGCTTCGTACATGTCAAGGCAGCACTCCGAAGGACATTCTTGCTGAAGGTCTTGCTCTGTCGGCAAAGACAAAGGAGAAGTGGCATCAGACAGGCTTGAGAGTGCGGCAGAAGAGCCTGTCACCCCCCAAAGACATCCCTGGGCAAAGCTGCCAACGAAGCAGAGGGACCTTACCAGATGCTTGGCAGCCTGGTGGAGAGCAAAGTGGAGGCTAAATTTGTTGGCATGAGCCCACCACTTGACCTGTGGGGCTAGATGGGAAAGAGCCCTCCTTGCGGCCTGCAACACAAGAAGAGAAGAGGGTTACAAATTGCCGTAAAATAAATCTCGGAAGCTCCGGAGAACAATCCCTCCCTCCTACTGCATAAGTCCACCTCCTTGGCCCTCACCTTGGCCACCTCGTCCTCGTCTTCGAGGTGAATGAGGACGAAGACCAGTTCATTAATGGCTTCTGTTGCTGTTATGGGAAGCCCTTGGTCTCTCGCCCAGCCCCGAAGCAGCCCCAGATGTTGGATGGCTGGTTCCCGGACGGAGGCTTCCTCCTGTAGGCAGAAAATAACAGAGGTTGTGTTTCTCAGCAGATCAGTTTCCTTTCTCCTGTCCACCGAGGTGTTTTGAGGCTGCTCAGCCCCCTATCCTCCTCCTGGGGGAGACGGGGGGCGGGGGTGACTCTCCCCCTGTGTTTTCCAGGCAGGCTTCCAAGAGAAGGTGCTCCAGAGCAACACCCTCCTGAAGCCAGAACATCTCCGCTGCATGCCAGTCTAAACACCACCCTTCCTCTTCCAAAGCAGTCCTCCTCCACCCTGTGTGTAGTCATGTGTTCCCTAATACTCACATGGGCAGCCAGACCGCAGTAGGTTGCCGCCAGCATCTTCAGGTCTTCCTCTCCCAGATCCCTGGATAGATAGGCTTGGTGTACCAGCTCTATCAGCTCTGGGAGGACATCAGCTTCTGCATCAGGGAGGGAATCCAGCAGCGACGGCCGCAGAAGCGAAGGGTCCTGCACAAAAAAGAGAATCTTTTCAAAGATCTGAAAGGCCCCACGCTTTTAATTTTAGACTAGGCCCTTCAGCATTCTGTCAACAAAAGAGTGCTGGGCCATGATTAGAAACTGGATCTGTACCCCCCTCCCTCCCTCCCTTCCTCCCTCTGAGCATCACTTGCCATGTCAGAGTCCAGAAGCAGGGCTATCCCTCTGACGCCGAGCTTCCGGACTTGCAGGTGGTCATGTTCCAGCCAGGTGAGGAGCTGCTCCAGTGTATCCTCACAGGGATAGACCTTCAGACGGCAACTGAGCAGCTAAAGAGGCCCAAAGAGAAAGAAACTCTTCAGTGATGAGAGGTTGAGGCAGGTTCTCCTTTTATCCACCATTTGCAGTTCTGCACAGAGCAAACCCACTGAAGTGAATGGACCAAAGTTGGTCATGTACATCCAATCCAATGGGTCTACTCTGAGGAGCACTAAAACAGGCAACAGGCCTTAGGCTAAAGTAGCCTTGACATCAGGCACGGAATAGGCAAGGTCCAAATTCTAATGGCAGCTGGTTGGGGAACCAAGGACACAAAAGGAGCCAAAGAACACAAAGCCCAACACTCGGCAGAAACCAAGCCAGGGCCCCCTTTCTGCACCCATTTCCTCCCGCGTCAGTCCTCCTCACCTCGGTGTAGATAGCTGCCGCTACTTGTGGCATTCCGGCAAACTCCTGGTCCTCGAGAGCAGCGGTGATGTTTTCTACCATGGGAGGGATCCACCAGCGTCGCTTTCCGACAGCTCTGAAATGGAGAAGCAGATCTTGCTCAGGAAGGGAGAGACACCACAGGAAGCAAACAGGGGCACAGTCCGATCCCGTGCCTTCAGCTCCGTTTGCCAGACCATTGGAAGGTCACCCTGTTCTTCCTCTTACCTCACCATGGCAGACAACCCCTGGCTGAAATTCTCCCGGCAGAAAAGTTGGTCTATGATGGCCGCCTCTACTTCCTCTCCAGTGGCGCCGAGAAGGAGGTGCAGAACTTCCTTAGCCCCTCTGTAACCAAAGCAAGGCCAGTTTTACCAGGAGGGTCATTGCCACCCACTCAGATTCCTTCCCTATCCTTCCTCCCTAGCAGCCGCCTGAAGGAGAACCTCCCTTAGAAAACCAAGTTGGACTGGAAACCCCCCGAGGTTGAAGGGAAAAGGACTCCATTGGCCCCTTTGCAACACACTACTCACCCGAGGAATTCCTGGTCGTAGTGGAAGTTGACAACCATCCCCAGGAGAGCGATCAGCAGCTGTGGGAAGTTCCGGCGCACAGCTGCCTTGTATTGCTCCATCCTGAGGATGGCGTGCAACAGGCTGGTGAGACGTTGCTGGAAGAGAGAGAGGTGCCAGTCACTTCCCCTGCTTTTCTGCACAATACAGAAACCCCTCGATATCACCCTGGGAAGAAGGAAGCCAGAAAGCAGGTGGTTCGTGCTTACCACTTGGGTGGCAGATTCCGCCAAGGGGCTTTGGTAAAGCTGCTCGGCCATGAGATGGAGCAGTTGTTCTTGGTCGGCCGATGTCAAAACCTCCTTCCATACTCTCTCGCAGTCTCTGTGAATGCAAAACCAAGAGCAATGGTCAGATTCAAGTCTTCTGCTTGCTGCCATGCCCCAGAGAGAGGAAATGGCAGCAAGGGCTTTCTGAGCAAGCCCTGCAACTTGCCAACCTTTCCCTTAGCCCAATAGAACCTGGAGGGCTCCATACCTGAAGGGAAACTGGAGGAGGTATGCAGCCACTTTCTCCAGGTGGTGGTGCGACAAGATGGAGAAAGCGAAGACGGCCATGTTTCTGCCCTCCACTGTAGGCCCCAGGGTGATGTTGTAGAAGGCCTCCAGCAGCACCTCCACCTGTCAGAGAAAAGGAGAAGGTTGCTTGGAGAGTACAAGGAAGCGGGGCTGTCTGCAGGCGGATCCCTCCATCCGTCATAGAAAGAGGGACCCTTGACCTGTGCCCCCACAGCCATCTTCCTTTGAAGGTACCACTCAGGGTCCTTGGGAATATGGGACCCAGGCAGCTCCAGGGAACCAGTTCCCCTGTCCATTGTGGGCCAAGAGAAGAAGCTTGCCAGTCTGCTCCCAGAAGGAGGAGGATTCCCCATTCCTCAACCCATGTTTCTCAGAACCCTTAGCTGAGGTTCTTCTCCTGACATTGCCAGGCCCTTCTCAACAAACATGTGTCACCCAATGGCATGAGGATGCCTCCCCTACCCCAAAGCAGAGAATCTTCTTCTCTCCTACCTCTGCAGACACCTTACCTCCACTTTTGTGCCGCCAAACTGCTTGATGACCTCTTGCAGCAGGTGGGAGATGTCCACAGGGTTGAAGCTGCTCTCGACAACCAGGTCGCTGGCCAGGAAGCACATGGCCTCCAAGAGCTGCTCCGCAGTGAGAAAGGCGCCAAAGACCTGAAGCAAGAGAGGAAGGTCAGAGATGCCCACAGGGCAGGGCAGGGCAGGGGAGCAAAAAGCCCAGGTGCTGTCTCTGTGGAACAAAGAACATGCGGCTTGAGAGACCGCTGTGCCTTCTGTGACAATGACTTACCCTGGCAAGAGAGTAGCAGTCATTGATGAATAATTCAGGAACCGGTCCTCCGGTGGAATTGAGGACCTTCTGAGCTCTGCTGATGAGCCTTTGGTCCCACGATGTTCGTGCCAATGTCTCTGCAAAGGAAAGCCAAAGGGTTAGTTCGGGTCTTGCTCACCCCACCCCATGCTGGAATGCATTCCTTCCAGTCTTACCTTCTTTGCGCCGCAGGATGGGCAGAAGATGGCAGAGGGCCTCTGCTGCCTGCTGCCTGCACTCCGGGTCTGCATCCAATGCGCACAGACTGGAAATAGCCACCAGTTGGCCAAGGGACGATGCAGGAAGCGCTACCAATGGCTGAGAAGAAACACAGAGAAGGGACTGGTAAGAGAGGCAACCCATCACCATTTTCCCTATAACATTTTTAGTAAATCTTGTATTAAATAAGGGGTTGCAATGCTTCCCTTCAGAAACTCACATATTCCTGGATCTTCTGCAGGAGGGCGGAAAGATCTTGGAGCGCCTCCCTTTGGACCATCTTCTTCCCACTCTTCATCGTGGTGATGATATCTGTAAATCGGGCTTTCAGCTGGTCCTTTCTGAAGCCTTCAGGAGGAAGATCAGCCACATCCGAAGAACCTGTAGGACTTTTAAAAAAAGGTTTTATTGCCTCCACTCCTTCAAAGACCCCAAGCACCACCACCATAGAAATGGACCGGGGGGGGGGCGTTATAAAGCAATTGATTATTGGGGGTGGGGATTAGCATAGCATTACCTTGGAGGAAGATACTCCCCATCTTCCAGGCTGATTACCGATATTAGATCCTCATCGAAATCAATTCCCTGTTCATGAGAAAAGAGAAAGGGGAACGTCAGAATGTGAATAATGGATCAGACCCATTCATGTTTTTTGTGTGGATCAGGAAAGCGCAGATGAGGTAGGTTGGGAAACAAACTGGAAATCCCTGTCCTCCATTTCCTTAGAGACCTTATTCATCCATCCATTCCTTTAGAGCATTTCTACCCCTCTCTTAATCCAAAAAGGCTCCAAGAGAGCCTTCCATGAAATCAAATGCAAGAAACTCCCTAATCGCAGACTTCTATTGTAATAAACCATCTGACCAACAGAAATACAGCACACAAGGAAAGGGGGCAAGGAGGGCAGAGGAAAAGACAACTCATAAGCTCAGGCCCCAGGGTCTAGAATGCTATTCTCATCTCTCCCACTGAGTCAGCCTGATGAAATGGCTGCCACCAGATGACAGTTGGGGGAGAGGAGGGCAGAGGGAGCTGGCCTTTCTCAGCAGAGCCCATGGCGCTGTTTCTCATCCGTCCTTCCTCCAGGAGCAGAGCTCCGCCAGGCCTCCTGTCTCTCCCTCGCCTGCACCTGGGAGCAGCCCTTCCCTGCGATGGACTCTGTGGGCAGGTGGGCAGCAGGGCTCCCTGCCTCAGCTCTGCAGAAAAACCAGATCCATCCGACACCCCCTTCCCCTCCACTGGGCCAGCCGCTCACGCTCTCTTTTCGTCTTCTGTTTTTCCCTGTCCCTCCAAACTATAGTACAAAGATAGTTGCCAAATTGGGGGGGGGGCATTAATCTAGGTTCTAGAGTTAAGTCCCCTGGCCATGGCAACCTCCACTTACCTCCAGGAGTCTTTGGGACGCCATCTTCGAGTGTAGTGACGGATCGAAGGTCACTACAGGCCACCTCTGCAAACCTCGGGATGCTGAGGATGCAGGAAACTCAGTTCAAACGGTCACAAGTTCCGTTGCTAGGCAACGGTCCTGGAGAACATGGAATTCCCGGCCTCAGTGCCAAGGTTCTAGGAGAGTCCATGTGGCCTAGTGGTTAGAACAATATTAAGGCCATGCAACTCAAGGGTGATGTATATATTCATTGAAATGTACAGTTTAATACTTTTTCTCTTATTTGTATCCTGCTTTGCAGACTCTTGTTGTCTCCTAAAGCAGCTGACATCGATTTAAAAGAAGGTGAGACAAGTCCTGTCCTCAGGTTTGGAAACTCCAAAGACAAGACACCCAATGGAAGGGATGTGGAGGAACAAGGCAGAGGAAGAACCCCTTTCCCAAGGCCCAAGGAGAGGCCTGAGGTGTCCCCAGGCAAGTCCTGTCCTGCTGGGGCCAAGCTGCCCTTCCCCACCCACAGCTCTTCTTGCAACTGACCCTGTAGGCCTTCATGCCCAACTTCAGGGGGGCTGTGGGGCTGAAGCCCCTCTCAGATTCCCCAGGGGGGGGGCTTATCTGGGCCCCCCAGGCAGCAGCAGGCAGTGCCTGGCAAATGCACAGGCTCACTTGAGGGGCTCACTTGCAACCGCCTTATCCTACACTAGGTTCCAGGATGGGGTGGGGGGGGTGTTTATGGAGAGTTGGTAGCCTGGCTCAATGGGCCCCTTGCCCTCACAATTATGATTTTATATATGTTGGAAGCTGCATAGAGTGTCTCAGGAAACCCAGTAAGATGTGTGGAGTATAAATAGTAAAATCATCATTATGTAATGGGACAACCTCTTTTTATCAGAGAAATGTTGGAGGTATTCTGTGGTTAGGTAATATAAGAGCTGTCTTATATTGGTGGGGTGGGTGGGAATTGGGTGGACTAAAAATTACTTCACCCGGTGCAGAAATGGCTTCAAGGCAATCCATTACAATGATCAAATAGAAGCGATCTGTGAGTGCAAACATTCCAAAAAAGAAGATTGAAAGGAAATGCTCCCCACCTGCTGAATTTCTGCCTGCCAGAAGGACGGTAAATTTAGAAACCAGTCCAAAATGGAAGGAAGGAAGGAAGGAAGGAAGGAAGGAAGGAAGGAAGGGGGAAGAGATAAGAAGAAATTCTGCTTCTCCTCCTCCTGGAGCTTTGCCTCCAACCTCCTCACGGGGTTCGCATAATCTCTGGTCCCCCTGAGAGCTCCAATATAGGAAGGTGATGGTGCCTTGATGCCCAGGGAATGGCAGGTGGTGGGGATGATGTCTTAAATTTGTGTGCCACCCTTCATGCCGGCCATTTCAGTGACAGAGCCCTCCAGGGAAGAAGGCCTCCTTTGCAGCCATCCATTCTAGAGGTGGGAAGGAGCCCAGAGACCCCTGAGACCCCCAGCGAGAGGCCGAGGGAGACGGAGCTCTGCAAGCTCCAGGAAAGGTCTGGCTGCTTCTCTGGGAGCCATTGGCAGCAGCTCCGCCCACCCCAGAAGAGCCTGCTGGCTGATGAGCGCTATTGGCTAGCCTGGAGCGTCAATCAGCCAGCTGGGGAGGGAGGACTCAACTTGCGAGGTGCCTAGCCAGGTAGGCTGCGCAAGACAAGCAGGTTAGGGTGAGGGAAAAACTTTTACATTTTATTTCTTATGCCTTCAAGAACGTGACCAAAGGGGGAAGGGGACTCTGTGCGGCCCAAAGGGAACCAATCCGTCTTTGGAAGGCCCAGCTGGGGCTTTGCTCCTGGATGAGGCCCTTATGGCTCCCAGGACTCTCTCAGCCGGCTCCGTCCAGCCAGGCCTTGGGCAGCCCCTGATTCCCCAAGAGGACCTCCGGGCTCCCTGGCCCTTCTGGCCTTCTTCCAGGAGAGGCTGCTTCTCCATCCTCGGCCACCTGGGCCTTGGGACCTCAGCTGGAGTCACCCAGGACTTGGCAGAGCTTCTTCCTGGGGCGTAGACTCTCCAAGTGCCCCTCTTTTCCAGGGACTGTCCAGGATTTACAGAAGCCGTCTCGGTTCCTGATTTGGCCCCAGAATGCCTCGCTTTTCCTTAGGACGTCCCTCTTTTCATCAGAAAAATGTTGGAGGGTATGGAATTATTTGACCCCTGAGCCAAGGAGCGAAGTAACTATACAGCCTTTGCAAGACATCTGAAGGGAGCCCTGCATAGGGAAGTTGTTTAGTGTTTAATGTTTTATTACATTTTTATATATATTGAAAGCAGTCCAGAGTGGCTGGGGAAACCCAGTCAGAAGTGTGGATATAATAATAATAATAATAATAATAATAATAATAATAATAATAATAATAATAGGACGTCTGTATTTCCAACAGAGAAATGTTGGAGGGTATGCCACAGCACCCTGGTTGAAAACCACTGCCCACCCATCAAGCATCATCCATACATCACAGAAAGAGGCAGTCTTGTCTCCTGGCTTGTCTCTTGTCATGATACCTGACAATGCTGGCTGGTTGCCCTTTCCTGGCCAGTCTCAACAGTTCCCTTGAAATGGTAAATGCCTCAGTTCTTGAATCTATTGTCACTGATCTATCCCTATTTATGTGAGAGGCTTATAGCTTTGGAAGGATCTGTAAGTGAAAAGAACTATTGGGAAAGGTTTTTCCTTCGACTACAGAGTAAATATCTGGGGTCATTAAGACGGTCAAGATGGCTTTGGGATTGCTCTGTGAACTCAAAGAAAGTGTCTGGTTTCTCCCAGGGAATATTTTATAATTTTTGAATGGTGAAGCATTGTTTTCTCTCTAGGGTGGGAGTCTGCTGTGTGTGCGCCTTAAGATTTGTGTAACACTCATGCCAACTTCTGTTGCCCAGCGCCTGCAAGCCCCCTACTGTGACATCATAGAATGCTTGCAGTTGGTTTTTTTAAAGAAACCCACCAGCATCTGCTCATCAGGAGCAGAATTGAGCAACTTCTGTGAGTGAAGTGAAGGGTTGTATCTCAGAAGAGAAACCCTTTGATTCTTTGATTTCCTTGAAAATATTGCAGCCAGTCTGTCAGATATTCCTTAATTTCTTCATACTTTTTTAGGTTTGTCTCTTCCTGTTTTTCTTCTAGTGTTACTCGGTATGTAATACCAAATCAACAATTCTATGATTTTGTTTTATTGATTAGATTGGAAACCGCTTCGGGACTACTCTGAGATGCCAAGTTGGATATAAGAGCTGTAAATAAGAAAAGAGAGAGACACGGCGTCCTGTGAATGACCCCAGGCGGCTGGCAGAAGGCACACATCTCCACTTATGTGAGAATCTCCACTCCAGCCTCCCTACGTCTCTGCAAGGAGAAGCCTCTTGCGGGGGTAACCATGCGGGGGTCCCTTGCAAAACTCAGAAATACTAATCACCTTTCCTTGGTGGTGGGGAACTAGAACGCCTATCCAATCAAAGAACAGCCTGGATTTCTGCAACAAATGTGTGCGTTGGACAGGAATTCCCTTTGGACCACCCCAGCAATCATCCAACAAGATAGCCTAGGCCTCTGTGGTCCGGACCGACTTGGCCACGATGTTGCTGTCGCCACAGGTCATGGGCATGAGCCTGCGATATCTGGGAGGTTTCACAACGCATGTTCCAGAGGACTTGGAGATAGAGGCAGAAGGAACCTGGAAGCTTCACTGGACGCAGTGCCGACTGGAAAGGGTGAGTGGCCGTCTGAAATTCCCAATTCTCTTTGAAGAGAATTCCTGGTTTCTGCAACTGCATCCGACTCTGTTCTGTGCTCTGGTTTCTGGTGGTTTCTGTGGTGAACTTGTCTTTGTGGTAATAGTGCTCTCTGATATCTGGGGGTACCCTGCTCTCCAATTCAAAAGGGTCCTAAGAGACCAGGAGAGAGCCTCTGTCTGTAGAAGACAGAAAGGTTTGAGAAAAAGAACAGCCTACACATTAGGGTGTAAGAAATGAACTTTTCAAGATTCAAAGGAAATGGTGATATGAATGACCTAGGACTCTTTTGACTTTGCATTGAGAAGAAGAATGGAATCCTGGTTGTCATTTATGAGACTGGCCATTTCTAGGGTCAATGACTTCACAAGGGAAATGGAGCCTCCTCCCTGCACACCTTCCAAATCCGCCTTCCCACAGGCTTCCCTGGATTCAACCCTTGGTTTCAAGCAGAGGCTGTGAAGTGCTGAAGGGACAGCAAGACCTGGTTTTCTGTTGCCCCCCCTCCCCCAGACAAAAAGGCTCTTTCAGTGCTGGAGACTTTGGCAAAGACCTCTCTTATTTCTTCTTCTTCTTTTATTTTCAAATATTTTTATTGTGGTTTTTTTAACACAGACAAACATTTAAAAACACAAAAACAACAAGAAAAGAAAAGAAAATAATTTTTTTGTTTCATCACATTTCCCAATTACCCAATTTCTTTATGGGACTTTCCCTGACCTCCACTTCTGGGTTTCATATTAACTCTTATTTATGCAGTTCCATCTTCATTATCAAATCTTATCAAAATATCTTATATATCTTATTTCTCCCCTTCATGTTTAAGTGCTTTTTTTGGTATACTACTAATATAACATATACCCCAGGAGACCCTAGGTATTTTCTTAGAGTTTCTATCTTAACCCATAACCTCTTTTCCTAAATGTCTTGAATTTTCCGATCTTGTCGCCCCGCCTCCCCCTCCCGGACCCGCAGTATCGCTGTCAGGTCAGCAAATTTCATGTTTTCTCCCTCTTTCCCCGACCCCTCCTCCTTCCAGCAGTGTCACCCAAACAGTTTCAGCAAGATCCATAAAATCCTATACCAATATCCTAACAGTCCAGTTCTAAACCATATTTACCAATTACAGAATAATGTTAAACTTTTCAACCCACTCCAGTTTTAAGAGTGTCCCCAACCCACAAGTCACACGCTATCATCGGCTATTCTTCCTTCTTCCTTCGATCCGCAGTTTCATCTCCAATATCCCCTTCCTCTTTCAGAATCACTGGCAGTTGGATATTCCTTCTTCTTTGACCTTCTTTCCTGCTCAGAGCAAGACAATCTTCTGCCTCTCCAGATTGCAGCGTCCTCCCAACTCACCAGACGCAACCCCTGCCACAAGCTTCTATGTCTCCATCTTGGGATGGCGGGGCATCCCTCCAGGGAAGTGTGTAGAGATTTCCCTTACTAGCTGACGATTCACAAACAAAGAAGACAGAAGCCAAGCAACTATTTTTATCGTTTAAAAAACACGTATTTATTTTACACAAAAAAGCTCTTTACAAATTTTAACATAAACTGTAAGTTATTTTATACACTGGCTACCAGTCCCCCCTTCCATGGTTTACATTTTTACCCTTAAAATGTTTTTTTCATAAAAGAATTGCAACTATAAAGAAAAAAAGTGATTTCCCTTATTAGCTAACGTTTCACAAACGAAAAGACATAATTCTCTTTTTAACAAAAATATAATTTATTCATTTTTTACAAAATGATTTCCCCCCCACCCCACATTTTAACATAAACCATAGTGTTATCTACCCCTGAATGCTCCCTATTTTGCCTATCCTACTCTATACATCCATTTTAACCTATCTAACTAAAAAAAGTCCTGCTTGATGTTTTAAGTCCCGAAAGAGTCTATAAACAGTGTCCAGTCCTCAAATTCACTCCCAGGTGGAGGGTCGGTGTTCCAGATGTTGTCTTCAGGGCAGCTCCTTTCCCGGCTGATGACATTCTTGCGGGGGTCTTATTTTCTTCGGATGTCTTCTCCCAGGCTCCAGCAGATAGGCCGCCATTTCCCATCGTGAGTTTGTTCCATGCAGGAAAGAGAGAAAAGAGATTCTGTTAGACAGGGTATTAAATCTCATGAATGCTAGCCCCTCTAGATGCCCCCAAAATAATCCCCGCTGCTGGTGAATAAAGAATTTAAAAAGAAAGAAAGAGGCGTTTTCTAACAAAGGAATGGAAGAAGGTCGCTGCTGGGGGGTTGCCTGCCTCCCCCCCACTTGAGAGGATGGCAGAGAGGCCTGCAAGGAACCGGGCGCACACCAGCGGCCGACTGGGCGCACACCAGCGACTGGGCGCACACCAGCGACTGGGGGAGCTTCATGACGCCTGCCTGTCCAGGGGGCAGGACCCCTAACAAAGGGGAAACAACAAAGGTAACATCGTCCCTTTGGGGGCGGCACTTAACCTCCCTCGTTAATGGAGTGGCAAAACAAATTGCAAGAGTTTGCCGAAATGGCCCAATTGACCAACAGTGTGAGAGGCGAATGGAAACAAAAAATTCAGGAAATTGGGCGAATTTTTTTTTCTCAATAAAATTACTAAATAAAAAAAGAAAATAAAATAAATGGTTGTTAAATGTGGTATGTTGATTTAGATTTTTGTTTGTGTGCTGGTGTGTTGTTTCGGGGCTTTTGTATTGTTTATACATTAGTCGTGTGGCTATTTTTATTAGGTTTTTATTATTTTAATTTATATTAAGTTTTGATATTTTTATTATGAATCTTGTGATTTTTTTATCATGTATTTTGTGCTTTGTTTACTGTAACCTAGTGTTGTGAACCACCCTGAGATTCCAAATCAATAAAATCAACAATCAATAATCAAAACATCATCAACAACAACAACAACGTTTCTTACCGCTATGTACGGAGGGTTGTGAGGGCAGCACCACTCCTCTTGGTCGATCCTGATGGCGTTGATGTTCCTGGCCCTAGTCCAGACTGGATCCCGCGGAGAGCAGAAGATGGCATCTCTGCAGCACAACTGATGTTCCCGTTGCCTTGTCCTGGCGCTACTGCGGATGTTCTGTGAGGACGAGAAAGGGGCTCCTTGAGAAACGTCACATCTAAACAGCCCAGCAGACATCCAAATAGCCCAGCAGATGCCTCACTCACCTGGCATGCATCTCAGGAAGTCCTGTGGGTAAGGTTCCCTGTGAACACAGCGGAGCAGCCTCCTCACAAGGCGCCGGACCCTGCCTTTCTGCCGATGTTTACAGGCCCGCTGCATGATCTTAAGGCAGCTCCTCCCTGTTTGCCTGAGCCCTTCTTCCTCGTGCTGCTGCATCTCTTCCAGCCCTGAGTGGCAAGGGAGAAAGGTGGAGCAAGGAATCAGCTTTTCACAAAGCAACAACTTGCAAAGCACCCCCACCAGAGCTCCTCCCAGGACCAGGGAGTGGGGTAGGGGAACATTTCACTTACATGTGCCGTAGGATGCCATGTCTTCACTGTGGATGAAACTGGCATCCCGGAAAGCCAGATGACCTAGAGAGACAGGGCAAGAAGAGGGATGTCATCTCGGTGCAAAGCAAGCGGAGAGAGAGGCAGTTCGGCAGGAGGACAGGTCTGCTCTGATGCGTCTAGAGGCCTCCACCCTCACAGAGCACTCAGAGCATGATCTGGGCGCAGAGAGAGGCCTACCTAGCAGGTGGCCTGGGGACATGCCCATCCTCCCTGCCATTGTTACCAAGACGTTTCTGTCCATCCCTACCAGGGAAGGACGTTGCTGGACTTACCCAGAAGCAGAGCTGCCACCCTGGAGAATGCTGGCAGCCTGTTGGCAGAGAGCTTCGTACATGTCAAGGCAGCACTCCGAAGGACGTTCTTGCTGAAGGTCTTGCTCTGTCGGCAAAGACAAAGGAGAAGTGGCATCAGACAGGCTTGAGAGTGCAGCAGAAGAGCCTGTCACCCCCAAAGACATCCCTGGGCAAAGCTGCCAACGAAGCAGAGGGACCTTACCAGATGCTTGGCAGCCTGGTGGAGAGCAAAGTGGAGGCTAAATTTGTTGGCATGAGCCCACCACTTGACCTGTGGGGCTAGATGGGAAAGAGCCCTCCTTGCGGCCTGCAACACAAGAAGAGAAGAGGGTTACAAATTGCCGTAAAAGAAATCTCGGAAGCTCCGGAGAACAATCCCTCCCTCCTACTGCATAAGTCCACCTCCTTGGCCCTCACCTTGGCCACCTCGTCCTCGTCTTCGAGGTGAATGAGGACGAAGACCAGTTCATTAATGGCTTCTGTTGCTGTTATGGGAAGCCCTTGGTCTCTCGCCCAGCCCCGAAGCAGCCCCAGATGTTGGATGGCTGGTGCCCGGACGGAGGCTTCCTCCTGTAGGCAGAAAATACCAGAGGTTGTGTTTCTCAGCAGATCAGTTTCCTTTCTCCTGTCCACCGAGGTGTTTTGAGGCTGCTCAGCCCCCTATCCTCCTCCTGGGGGAGACGGGGGGCGGGGGTGACTCTCCCCCTGTGTTTTCCAGGCAGGCTTCCAAGAGAAGGTGCTCCAGAGCAACACCCTCCTGAAGCCAGAACATCTCTGCTGCACGCCAGTCTAAACACCACCCTTCCTCTTCCAAAGCAGTCCTCCTCCACCCTGTGTGATGTCATGTGTTCCCTAATACTCACATGGGCAGCCAGACCGCAGTAGGTTGCCGCCAGCATCTTCAGGTCTTCCTCTCCCAGATCCCTGGAGAGGTAGGCTTGGTGTATCAGCTCTATCAACTCTGGGAGGACATCAGCTTCTGCATCAGGGAGGGAATCCAGCAGCGATGGCCGCAGAATCGAAGGGTCCTGCACAAAAAAGAGAATCTTTTCAAAGGTCTGAAAGGCCCCACGCTTTTAATTTTAGAATAGGCCCTTCAGCATTCTGAATAGGCCCAGCACAGCATTCTGAGTGCTGGGCCATGATTAGAAACTGGATCTGTACCCCCCTCCGTCCCTCCCTCCCTCCATCCCTCTGAGCATCACTTGCCATGTCAGAGTCCAGAAGCAGGGCTATCCCTCTGACGCCGAGCTTCCGGACTTGCAGGTGGTCATGTTCCAGCCAGGTGAGGAGCTGCTCCAGTGTATCCTCACAGGGATAGACCTTCAGACGGCAACTGAGCAGCTAAAGAGGCCCAAAGAGAAAGAAACTCGTCAGTGATGAGAGGTTGAGGCAGGTTCTCCTTTTATCCACCATTTGCAGTTCTGCACAGAGCAAACCCACTGAAGTGAATGGACCAAAATTTGTCATGTACATCCAATCCAATGGGTCTACTCTGAGGAGCACTAAAACAGGCAACAGTCCTTAGGCTAAAGTAGCCTTGACACCAGGCACGGAATATGCAAGGTCCAAATTCGAATGGCAGCTGGTTGGGGAACCAAGGACACAAAAGGAGCCAAAGAACACCAAGCCCAACACTCGGCAGAAACCAAGCCAGGGCCCCCTTTCTGCACCCATTTCCTCCCGCGTCAGTCCCCCTCACCTCGGTGTAGATAGCTGCCGCTACTTGTGGCATTCCGGCAAACTCCTGGTCCTCGAGAGCAGCGGTGATGTTTTGCACCATGGGAGGGATCCACCAGCGTCGCTTTCCGACAGCTCTGAAATGGAGAAGCAGATCTTGCTCAGGAAGGGAGAGACACCGCAGGAAGCAAACAGGGGCACAGTCCGATCCCGTGCCTTCAGCTCCGTTTGCCAGACCATTGGAAGGTCACCCTGTTCTTCCTCTTACCTCACCATGGCAGACAACCCCTGGCTGAAATTCTCCCGGCAGAAAAGTTGGTCTATGATGGCCGCCTCTACTTCCTCTCCAGTGGCGCCGAGAAGGAGGTGCAGAACTTCCTTAGCCCCTCTGTAACCAAAGCAAGGCCAGTTTTACCAGGAGGGTCATTGCCACCCACTCAGATTCCTTCCCCATCCTTCCTCCCTAGCAGCCGCCTGAAGGAGAACCTCCCTTAGAAAACCAAGTTGGACTGGAAACCCCCCGAGGTTGAAGGGAAGAGGACTCCATTGGCCCCTTTGCAACACACTACTCACCCGAGGAATTCCTGGTCGTAGTGGAAGTTGACAACCATCCCCAGGAGAGCGATCAGCAGCTGTGGGAAGTTCCGGCGCACAGCTGCCTTGTATTCCTCCATCCTGAGGATGGCGTGCAACAGGCTGGTGAGACGTTGCTGGAAGAGAGAGAGGTGCAAGTCACTTCCCCTGCTTTTCTGCACAATACAGAAACCCCTCGATATCACCCTGGGAAGAAGGAAGCCAGAAAGCAGGTGGTTCGTGCTTACCACTTGGGTGGCAGATTCCGCCAAGGGGCTTTGGTAAAGCTGCTCGGCCATGAGATGGAGCAGTTGTTCTTGGTCGGCCGATGTCAAAACCTCCTTCCATACTCTCTCGCAGTCTCTGTGAATGCAAAACCAAGAGCAATGGTCAGATTCAAGTCTTCTGCTTGCTGCCATGCCCCAGAGAGAGGAAATGGCAGCAAGGGCTTTCTGAGCAAGCCCTGCAACTTGCCAACCTTTCCCTTAGCCCAATAGAACCTGGAGGGCTCCATACCTGAAGGGAAACTGGAGGAGGTATGCAGCCACTTTCTCCAGGTGATGGTGCGACAAGATGGAGAAAGCGAAGACGGCCATGTTTCTGCCCTCCACTGTAGGCCCCAGGGTGATGTTGTAGAAGGCCTCCAGCAGCACCTCCACCTGTCAGAGAAAAGGAGAAGGTTGCTTGGAGAGTACAAGGAAGCGGGGCTGTCTGCAGGCGGATCCCTGCATCCGTCATAGAAAGAGGGACCCTTGACCTGTGCCCCCACAGCCATCTTCCTTTGAAGGTACCACTCAGGGTCCTTGGGAATATGGGACCCAGGCAGCTCCAGGGAACCAGTTCCCCTGTCCATTGTGGGCCAAGAGAAGAAGCTTGCCAGTCTGCTCCCAGAAGGAGGAGGATTCCCCATTCCTCAACCCATGTTTCTCAGAACCCTTAGCTGAGGTTCTTCTCCTGACATTGCCAGGCCCTTCTCAACAAACATGTGTCACCCAATGGCATGAGGATGCCTCCCCTACCCCAAAGCAGAGAATCTTCTTCTCTCCTACCTCTGCAGACACCTTACCTCCACTTTTGTGCCGCCAAACTGCTTGATGACCTCTTGCAGCAGGTGGGAGATGTCCACAGGGTTGAAGCTGCTCTCGACAACCAGGTCGCTGGCCAGGAAGCACATGGCCTCCAAGAGCTGCTCCGCAGTGAGAAAGGCGCCAAAGACCTGAAGCAAGAGAGGAAGGTCAGAGATGCCCACAGGGCAGGGCAGGGCAGGGCAGGGGAGCAGAAAGCCCAGGTGCTGTCTCTGTGGAACAAAGAACATGCGGCTTGAGAGACCGCTGTGCCTTCTGTGACAATGACTTACCCTGGCAAGAGAGTAGCAGTCATTGATGAATAATTCAGGAACCGGTCCTCCGGTGGAATTGAGGACCTTCTGAGCTCTGCTGATGAGCCTTTGGTCCCACGATGTTCGTGCCAGCGTCTCTGCAAAGGAAAGCCAAAGGGTTAGTTCGGGTCTTGCTCACCCCACCCCATGCTGGAATGCATTCCTTCCAGTCTTACCTTCTTTGCGCCGCAGGATGGGCAGAAGATGGCAGAGGGCCTCTGCTGCCTGCTGCCTGCACTCCGGGTCTGCATCCAATGCGCACAGACTGGAAATAGCCACCAGTTGGCCAAGGGACGATGCAGGAAGCGCTACCGAAGACTGAGAAGAAACCCAGAGAAGGGACTGGTAAGAGAGGCAACCCATCACCATTTTCCCTATAACATTTTCTTTAAATCTTGTATTAAATAAGGGGTTGCAATGCTTCCCTTCAGAAACTCACATATTCCTGGATCTTCTTCAGGAGGGCGGAAAGATCTCGGAGCGCCTTCCTTTGGACCATCTTCTTCCCACACTTCATTGTGGTGATGATATCTGTAAATTGGGCTTTCAGCTGGTCCTTTCTGAAGCCTTCAGGAGGAAGATCAGCCACATCCGAAGAACCTGTAGGACTTTTGTAAAAAGGTTTTATTGGCTCCACTCCTTCAAAGACCCCAAGCACCACCACCATAGAAATGGACCGGGGGCGTGGCGTTGGAAAGCAATTCATTATGGGGGGGGATTAGCTTAGCATTACCTTGGAGGAAGATACTCCCCATCTTCCAGGCTGATTACCGATATTAGATCCTCATTGAAATCAATTCCCTGTTCATGAGAAAAGAGAAAGGGGAACGTCAGAATGTGAATAATGGATCAGACCCATTCATGTTTTTTGTGTGGATTAGGAAAGCGCAGATGAGGTAGGTTGGGAAACAAACTGAAAATCTCTGTCCTCCAGTTCCTTAGAGACCTTATTCATCCATCCATTCATTTAAAGCATTTCTACCCCTTTCTTAATCCAAAAAGGCTCCAAGAGAGCCTTCCATGAAATCAAATGCAAGAAACTCCCTAATCGCAGACTTCTGTTGTAAAAAACCATCTGACCAACAGAAATACAGCACACAAGGAAAGGGGGCAAGGAGGGCAGAGGAAAAGACAACTCACAAGCTCAGGCCCCAGGGTCTAGAATGCTATTCTCATCTCTCCCACTGAGTCAGCCTGATGAAATGGCTGCCACCAGATGACAGTTGGGGGAGAGGAGGGCAGAGGGAGCTGGCCTGTCTCAGCAGATCCATCCGACACCCCCTTCCCCTACACTGGGCCAGCCGCTCACGCTCTCTTTTCTTCTTCTCTTTTCCCCTTTCCCTCCAAACTATAGTACAACATAACATCCAGCATGTGGAAATAGAAATGAAGCCTCTCCCATAAATCAGAAGGAATCCTCTGTTCAAAATAATATTCATTCAACTGCAATATAGGACACTAAAGTTTCCTTTTCGGCATTCCTTCTCCCCTTCCAAAAACTTAGGCAAAGCTCAAGCCTTTCTTTGACTCTGGATAGCTCTTTGCCAAACTTGGGGGGACCATTAATCTAGGCTCTAGAGTTAAGTCCCCTGGCCATGGCAACCTCCACTTACCTCCAGGAGTCTTTGGGACGCCATCTTCGAGTGTAGTGACGGAGCGAAGGTCACTACAGGCCACCTCTGCAATCCTCGAGATGCTGAGGATACAGGAACCTCAGTTCAAACGGTCACAAGTTCCGTTGCTAGGCAACGGCCCTGGAGAACATGGAATTCCCGGCCTCAGTGCCAAGGTTCTAGGAGAGTCCATGTGGCCTAGTGGTTAGAACAATGTTAAGGCCATGCAACTCAAGGGTGATGTATATATTCATTGAAATGTACAGTTTAATACTTTTTCTCTTATTTGTATCCTGCTTTGCAGACTCCTGTTGTCTCCTAAAGCAGCTGACATTGATTTAAAAGAAGGTGAGACAAGTCCTGTCCTCAGGTTTGGAAACTCCCAAGACAAGACACCCAATGGAAGGGATGTGGAGGAACAAGGCAGAGGAAGAACCCCTTTCCCAAGGCCCAAGGAGAGGCCTGAGGTGTCCCCAGGCAAGTCCTGTCCTGCTGGGGCCAAGCTGCCCTTCCCCACCCACAGCTCTTCTTGCAACTGACCCTGTAGGCCTTCATGCCCAACTTCAGGGGGACTGAAGCCCCTCTCAGATTCCCCTGGGGGGCTTATCTGGGCCCCACAGGCAGGAGCAGGCAGTGCCTGGCAAATGCACAGGCTCACTTGAGGGGCTCACTTGCAACCGCATTATCCTACACTAGGTTCCAGGATGGGGTGGGGGGGTGTTTATGGAGAGTTGGTAGCCTGGCTCCAAGGGCCTCTGGCCCTCACAAAGGGGCCTCCCCTTGAGCCCTGAGGGAAGAGAGGTGGGTTTCAGCAAGACCCAAGGCAGCCATTCAGCCTCCAGCCTTATATACACTTCCACCCGAAGCCTGCCCTGCCTTGTGATGCGGACTCAGCTGAGAACAGGAGACCCCAAGGAGCAGACACAACCCCTGACAACCCCCCTTTCCTGGGAGCAACCGACTGCAAGGCCTCTGCGTTGCCCACATACAAGGGCCAAGGTCTGAAGGCGGCTGGACTAGGAAATAGAAATACGGCCTCCAACTTTCCTTGGAGCGACACACTGCAAGGCTTCTGCTGGGCCTTCGGTTGCCACCTTTGGTAGACCCTCCAAGTGTCCCTATTTTCCAGGGGCATCTCTGATTTAGCAAAGCCATCCCGGTTTCTGATTGGATCCTGCAATGTCTCACTTTTCCTTAGAATGTCCCTCTCTTTGGAAAAATGGCCTGGAGGGTATGGAGTTATCTGTTCTCCGATCCATCAGAAGGCAATCCTTTATAGGAAAGTGTTGTGTTTTTTTTAATGTTCAGTGTTTTATTATGATTTTATATATGTGGGAAGCTGCTTAGAGTGTCTCGGGAAACCCAGTAAGATGTGTGGAGTATAAATAGCAAAATCATCATTATGCAATGGGACATCCTCTTTTTATCAGAGAAATGTTGGAGGTATTCTGTGGTTAAGTAATATAAGGGCCGTCTTATATTGGTGGGGCGGGTGGGAATTGGGTGGACTAAAAATTACTTCACCCGGTGCAGAAATGGCTTCAAAGCAATCCATTACAATGATCAAATAGAAGCGATCTGTGAGTGCAAACATTCCAAAAAAGAAGATTGAAAGGAAATGCTCCCCACCTGCTGAATTTCTGCCTGCCAGAAGGACGGTAAATTTAGAAACCAGTCCAAAATGGAAGGAAGGAAGGAAGGAAGGAAGGGGGAAGAGATAAGAAGAAATTCTGCTTCTCCTCCTCATGGAGCTTTGCCTCCAACCTCCTCACGGGGTTCGCATAATCTCTGGTCCCCCTGAGAGCTCCAATATAGGAAGGTGATGGTGCCTTGATGCCCAGGGAATGGCAGGTGGTGGGGATGATGTCTTAAATTTGTGTGCCACCCTTCATGCCGGCCATTTCAGTGACAGAGCCCTCCAGGGAAGAAGGCCTCCTTTGCAGCCTCCCTGCCATCCATTCTAGAGGTGGGAAGGAGCCCAGAGACCCCTGAGACCCCCAGCGAGAGGCCGAGGGAGACGGAGCTCTGCAAGCTCCAGGAAAGGTCTGGCTGCTTCTCTGGGAGCCATTGGCAGCAGCTCCGCCCACCCCAGAAGAGCCTGCTGGCTGATGAGCGCTATTGGCTAGCCTGGAGCGTCAATCAGCCAGCTGGGGAGGGAAGACTCAACTTGCGAGGTGCCTAGCCAGGTAGGCTGCGCAAGACAAGCAAGTTAGGGTGAGGGAAAAACTTTTACATTTTATTTCTTATGCCTTCAAGAACGTGACCAATGGCATCCCAAAGGGAGCAGGGGACTCTGTGCGCCCAAAAGGGAACCAATCCATCTTTGGAAGGCCCAGCTGGGGCTTTGCTCCTGGATGAGTGTCTCTCTTTTCCAGAGACTGTCCAGGATTTACAGAAGCCGTCTCGGTTCCTGATTTGACCCCAGAATGCCTCGCTTTTCCTTAGGACGTCCCTCTTTTCATCAGAAAAATGTTGGAGGGTATGGAATTATGTGACCCCTGAGCCAAGGAGCGAAGTAACTATACAGCCTTTGAAAGACATCTGAAGGGAGCCCTGTATCGGGAAGTTGTTTAGTGTTTAATGTTTTATTACATTTTTATATATGTTGAAAGCAGCCCAGAGCGGCTGGAGAAACCGAGTCAGAAGCACGGATATACAGGTAAATAGAATAATAATAATAATAATAATAATAATAATAGGACGTCCGTATTTCCAACAGAGAAATGTTGGAGGGTATGCAATCAGCTGAGATGGAAATACACAGCGGGGAATAGTTTTTGTTTGTTTGTGTGTGAGGAGGAGGAGGAGGAGAAAGAGGCATGAAGGCATATTTGGGCCCTTTCTTGGAGCACTGGCCCTACTTGGTGGTGTGCAAATGTGGAGCCCTATGTTATAGAAAAAACCTGCTCCTTTTCCCCTATGGGGCATCCAAGAGCCCGTATAGAGTCCTTAAGTGGGTTCCCTATCGGTAGGAGAAAATAACAGAGGCCAACCAGAGACTATTGAGAAGCAAAGCAGCTAGTGAGCCTGATCTTTATTCAACTGTTGCAATAGGGTCCCCACTCACCACATTCAGGAGGTAGGAGGGACACAGAACAATGGTGCACAAGCCCTTATATAGACTTTTGAAATTGCCCACCCTGTACCCCCCAAAACACCATACATACATCACAGAAGGAGGTGGTCTACAGCAGAAATCCTGTGGGCCAGGATATCTATTAATGGTCACTGATTGCTTTACCTGGGCCGCCTGTTCCTGAATTCAGGTCACAGGCTCACCCTCTTCATACACAAATATGCCCTTAAGACAGATAAGTAAAAGACAAGGTTGAGGCTTTGCCATTTCCTTCCTCCTTGCAGAGAAATATTTGAGGTAGATTTGGGGGAGTCAAAATGGTTTGGGAGAGTCAAAATGGCTTCGGGATTGCTCCCCTGTACTTATATATGTGTTTGCCGTGTACATTTATGAAAGTTTCTTTTGTTTTTGGGAGCTTGGAATTCTTATAACAGAACCTTCTGAACTCTGGATTCATAACATCTTAGGAATCTTCCAGTACGGCTGATTCTATTGCTGGGAAGGACTCAGTGACCCCGGTCTATTTTTGGAGAGAGGGTGGTATGGGGTTGGGGGCAGATGAGATGGAGCTGCTTGGCAGTGGGTGTGTCGTACGCAGAAAGCATATGCTTCAATTGCCATTACCCACCTCCTTCAGTTACTAGTTTCTTGGGGTTGGGGCTAAATCCATTGTGTGGAGGTGCGGACCCAAGAAAAGTGTGTGCAACAACTTTTAAAGACTGGCAGCCTCTCGTCCTTTTTCAAACACCTTCCCTTGTGGAGTGTCCCCTCTTCTCCTTTCCCCTTTCCTTAGGAGTCCTCTGGACACCCGCAGCTGCTGCCCTTTCCCCAAAGAGAGGTGCCTCCTCAGGCTGCCCCACAGGGGCCTGGGACGCACCCCCTGGCCAGCTCCAGAGGCACCATTCGCCTGGGGAGCTTGTAGCCAGGACTGCTGCAATAAACAGCTGTGCAGGACTTTGGGAGGCAGAGACGCAAGAAGGCATCAAGGGGGGAGGGGAGGGAAGGAAAGAGGGACAGAGGCCAGTGTTGCTCACGGCACCCCTGACCATCATTCAAGGCACCCCAGGGTGCCACAGCACCCTGGTTGAAAACCACTGCCCACCCAACAAGCATCATCCATACATCACAGAAAGAGGCAGTCTTGTCTCCTGGCTTGTCTCTTGTCATGATACCTGACAATGCTTGCTGGTTGCCCTTTCCTGGCCAGTCTGAGCCGTTCCCTTGAAATGGTAAATGCCTCAGTTCTTGAATGAATTGTCACAGGTATACCCCTATTTATGTGAGAGGTTTATAGGTTTTGAAGGATTTGTAAGTGAAAAGAACTATTGGGAACGATTTTTCCTTCGACTACAGAGTAAATATCTGGGGTCATTAAGACGGTCAAGATGGCTTCGGGATTGCTCTGTGAACTCAAAGAATGTGTCTGGTTTCTCCCAGGGAATATTTTATAATTTTTGAATGGTGAAGGATTGTTTTTTCTCTAGGGTGGGTGTCTGCTATGTGTGCACCTTAAGATTTGTGTAACACTCATGCCAACTTCTGTTGCCCAGCGCCTGCAAGCCCCCTACTGTGACATCATAGAATGCTTGCAGTTGTTTCTTTTAAAGAAACCCACCAGCATCTGCTCATCAGGAGCAGAATTGAGCAACTTCTGTGAGTGAAGTGAAGGGTTGTATCTCAGAAGAGAAACCCTGGGAGAGACTAGGGTTCAAATACCTCCTTACTCAGCTATGACACTCACTGGGTGACCTGGGACCAGGCTGTGGAGATTAAATGAGAAGTCGAGAACTATGTATGCCATCTTGAGCACCCTGGAGAAAAAGATGGGATATCAGGGGCTTCCGGTCGGCGATGCCGGAGGAGATGGTCGGGGGGACATGTCGCTCCTGACATTCCCCCGTCCGACTGGGAAAAGGGGACATCGCGCCAGCGCCGCGACCCCCAAAACCCCCGGGAAGGGCGTCCCGGGGTCTACAGGACCTGCACAGGCTCGGACGCCGGACCTGCTCCCCGGGAGACCGCAGCAAGGGCTCCCGAGTGCGAGTGGGCGGCGGAGCCACAGGGTCCGCTAACTCCCCGTCGGGCGAAGCTGCGAGACCGACTCCTCGGAGCGCGCTGATTTCTCCAAGACCTGCAAATTGGAATCGTGAGTAAAATGCAACAAAAAGGAAATTCGGACTAAATTTGGACTGGATTGGAACGAAAACACGGAGGTCCGTTCCTTTCCATTGATACAGTGAAACAGGAAATAGTTACAGTTGCACTGAAAAGGATTGAATTGACTCTTTTGTTATATGGCTTTAAATTAACCCTTGAGCCTCCCCTGGTCCTGGGGGAAGCAGAAGGAACTGTGATAGATCTGTGGATTATTTTAAGTTGAAAAGTTTGTGAAGTTTTATAAGAGGAAAAAGTTGGGGAAAGTTTTTAAAGTTTTTAAAAGCATAAGAACTGTGATCAAAGAAAATGGCGATGAAACCGGATATTACTTGGCAAACTGTGCTGGAGAAGATGCAGGAATACATTGCGGAACTGAGAGAGAGGAATGCGATGGGAAAGACTGTGGATGAGATAAGGCAAAACCCAAACACTGTGCCGGCTGAACCAGATGTACAAAAAACCAAGGAAGTGACAGGATCCGTCAAGGCTGGACAACGAAAGACTATTTTGGCAAACATCAGCTGCAGGAAGAGATTTCACAACCGAAAAAGAAAATGTGCTGTCACCTCAAGAAGCAAGAGAAGAATCATAAGAATCATAAGAAAAAACAGCACATTGATACCGACTGACAAGCAGCGGAAGGGAAGCCGAGACGAACTGATTATGAATTGGGAAGGCTGGTCACGGTTTTTGGAAAAGGCCTTTCTGGAGGATACAATGCAGGACTCCCTCTGGTTCTGGGTTTCACAACCAGCAGGCATAGGATAAGAACTGTTAAAGTCACGGCTTGATTTGTGGACTTATGGTTTTTGATTTATGGACACGCCAGGGATTGTTAAACATTATGAAATATAAGTGAAGGATAAGTATTTTTTTACTTTAAATATGATAAGCATGATAAGTAGTTAATATTGCAAATAACAGCTGTGTACCCGGGGACCGGGGGAGGCAAGAGGGATGTAGATGAAGATACATAAGTGATTTAAGTGATTTAAGATATGATAAGTTTGAAGATTGAAGATTGATATTAGGAAAATAATTATTGGATTATGAAATTAGGAACCTGTTAAAAAATTGTTATATGCAAATAGATGGAAAACAATGGAGTGGACGAGAGGAAGCATGACAATGATTGTAACATAAGTGAGCTGGCCTGAATCGGGGCCAGACAAATATTGTAAAATTAATAAAAATTAATTTAAAAAAGAAAAGAAAAAGATGGGATATCAATTCAGACGCCCTCAGAAGGGGGTGGACTCTCCTTCTTTGGAGGCTTTTTATACACAGAGGTTGGGTGGCCATTTGCAAGGGGTTCTTGAATTGGGTTAGGGTTAGGGTTACAAATCTACAATTCTATGATTTTGTTTAAGGGTCATTTTATTGATTAGATTCGAAACTGCTTTGGGACTACTCTGAGATGCCAAGTTGGATATAAGCACCATAAATAAGAAAAGAGAGAGACAAGGCGTCCTGTGAATGACCCCAGAAAGCTGGCAGAAGGCACATATCTCCAATGAACCAGACTGTCTTACGTGAGGATATCCACCTTATGGAAGAGCCACCTGCATGGAATCTTGAATGGATAAATGATTTCCTAAAAGCAGGTGAGCAAATCTCCCCATGGGGAATTTGGTTGGTTTGGCCCCTTTTGCTTTTTTGGACTCACCTGTAGCCTAGTAAAAGATCCCTCAGCATGTGGTGGCGGACAGGGGAGACATTAATCCTAAGCACCTGAGTTAAGAAGGCAACCCAAAGCGACATTGCTGAATTACTTTCCTGTTGTCCCTTGATGGCGGGTCATAAATCATGCTGCTGAGTTTATAGAGACTTTATATATCCTCTATAAAAGGGGAGGGGGAGAGAAATCCCAAACACTGACGACAGATTAATAATAGCCTGTTGGGGAGATAAAAAATAGCAGAGGGTTTTCATGCCCACAGTTAGTATCAACGTGGAACTTGGCTCCCTTTGGAAGATGCAGGCAGGTGCTCTCTGGTGCTCTGTACCAGGAAGCTGGGGATCTTGGTGGATTTAGATGCAATACAGGACATCGCTGTGGGTTTTCCTGTGGGGTGTCCGGTTGGCCACTGTGAGAACAGGATGTGGGACTAGCTGGGCCACCATTGGCAGGATCCAGCAGGATCCTGATGTTCTTCTGACATTGTGGCTCATACCTGTCATAGCTGCAAACCTAAGATTTGTTGTCCGGGTTTCCTGCTGTCCAGACCTCAGAATGACTCCATTGGCATGGACGCTCCCAAGGAGCAGGAGGCTGGACTGGATGCACTTTGGTCAGATCCTGGATGGCTCTCCTTTAGAACTGGAGCGTTTGCCCATTACTTATTTATTTATATTGATTGATCGATCGATCTCATACAATCTATACCCCCCAAAAAAATTAAATACAAAAATCTCAAAGCGGTTTACGGGAAAAAAACAAACAATGAAACAATCACTAAAAGATTCACAGCAAAAATTTACAACTTACAAAAAGTAATATTATTATTAATTTGTTTTTGTGACTGAGTGGAACACAGTTCAGCTACTGATTGATTGATTGTGTGACTGTGGAAATGGATAAAAGCCCCCCATCCAAACAATGACTTATCATCAGTGCAGGTAAGGAAAAAAATAATTTTAATTTTTATCATCTACAATACTGTCCTATTTAATTTACAGTACATTATTGCTTATAGTTTATGGATTAATGGTCTCATTAGATAGTAAAATTCATGTTAAATTGCTGTTTTAGGGGTTGTTTTTAAAAGTCTGGAACGGATTAATCTGGAATGGATTGATCTGTTTTGCATTACTTTCTATGGGAAAGCGCGCCTTGGTTTGGAAACGCTTTGGTTTTGGAACGGACTTCCGGAATGGATTAAGTTGGAGAACCAAGGTACCACTGTACTAGCTCTATTGCACAAGAGCTGTGATAATCTCCTGATGAGTCTTGCTAGTAGGGAGAGAAGAAAAGAACGAACTGGATTGTGGGAGGCAAGGATTGGCTTGTAATCATCTACGGTATATCAGTGATGGCTAACCTTGACACTCCAGATGTTTTGGGACTACAACTCCCATCATCCCTGACCACTGATCCTGTTAGCTAGGGATGATGGGAGTTGTAGTTCCAAAAGATCTGGGGTGTCAAGGTTAGCCATCACTGATCTATATAGAAGCTGGAGCACTCAGACATCCCTTCCTGCTTCCTCCTCCATCTTTAGGGAGATGGGGATTCTCCTGTTTTGTCAGATGCTGCAGGATTCAGAGCAGGAGCCCTGTAACTCTGTGCGCCACCAAGTGGCTGAAGGAGGGAATGGCAAACAGTTTGAGCCTGCTCATTGGCACAGTATCCCAGAATTATTCTGGCCTGGGCAAATCAGGTAACACTGGAGAGCCACTCTGAAACCACGGCTTGATAAATAAATATCCTAGATCTGCAGCCCTCCTTTATAAGTTGAGGACCACAAGGTTGCCTTCTTGGCTATTGTCATTCCACCTGCTTACTGTCTGCATCACATTATACCTGGCCTGAGAGTCAGATAGATGTTATCATTGCTTTGTGTTTGAAACTGTTGAATTGGAGTTTTGCGAAACTTCACTGGGAGATCTTAAATATTACAGATCTAAGTATTGATGCTCCAAAGCAGGCTTCCTCAACCTCGGCCCTCCAGATGTTTTTGGCCTACAACTCCCATGATCCCTAGCTAGCAGGACCAGTGGTCAGGGATGATGGGAATTGTAGTCTCAAAACATTTGTAGGGGCGAGGTTGAGGAAGCCTGCTCCAAAGTCCTTGAGATGGCTGAGGTTACACGTTAAATACAGTGGTACCTTGGGTTACAGACGCTTCAGGTTACAGACGCTTCAGGTTACAGACTCCGCTAACCCAGAAATAGTACCTCGGGTTAAGAACTTTGCTTCAGGATGAGAACAGAAATTGTGCGGCGGTGGGAGGCCCCATTAGCTAAAGTGGTACCTCGGGTTAAGAACAGTTTCAGGTTAAGAACGGACCTCCAGAACGAATTAAGTTCTTAACCTGAGGTACCACTGTAGATGCCTTTGTGAGGTACCCTTGTATCTCTGGTGCCCAAGTTAAGAACTTAAGAGCCCTGCTAGATCAGGTCAAAGATCTACCCTATATTTGTTGTTGTTGTTCAGTCGTGTCCGACTCTTCGTGACCCCATGGACCAGAGCATGCCAGGCACGCCTATCCTTCACTGCCTCTCGCAGTTTGGCCAAACTCATGTTAGTAGCTTCGAGAACACTGTCCAACCATCTCATCCTCTGTTGTCCCCTTCTCCTTGTGCCCTCAATCTTTCCCAACATCAGGGTCTTTTCTAGAGTCTTCTCTTCTCATGAGGTGGCCAAAGTACTGGAGCCTCAACTTCAGGATCTGTCCTTCTAGTGAGCACTCAGGGCTGATTTCTTTAAGAATGGATAGGTTTGATCTTCTTGCAGTCCATGGGACTCTCAAGAGTCTCCTCCAGCACCATAATTCCCTATATACTCGAGTATAAGCCTAGTTTTTCAGCACATTTTTTGTGCTGAAAAAGCCGCCCTCGGCTTATACTCGAGTGAGGCAGGCAGTGGCTCCTATGAAGCTTTCCCAGGTTTTTTGTGGTAAAATTGGGTGCCTCAGCGTATTTTGGGTCGGCTTATACTTGAGTATATACGGTATCTATCCCAGCTTTCAAGATATGCCAGCCAGCAGGACATGGAGACAATACCCGGTAGTTCCCTCTCTCCGCTTCTGGTGTTCTTGTCCCATCCTTCCTCTAAGGAGCATGGTGGAACAACAGTGCCATTTTAACTCCTAACCCTGTGAGGTGGGCTAAGCAGAGAGATTATTTTTATATTTTTATAATTTATTAGATTTATATACCACCCTTCATCAAAAGGTTCACAAGATAAAAATACAAGTTAAAAGCACAAATAAATCTTTAAAGCAAAAACAACAATTACCCCCCCCCCCGGTCACATTTAAAAGACTCTAGAATATGAATCAGCCAAATGCCTGGATGAATAGGAATGTTTTCGCCTAGCACCTAAAGATATATAATGTTGGAAGCCACACAGAGTGGCTGGGGAAACCCAGTCAGATGGATGGGGTACAAAATTGTTGTTTTGTTTTGTTGTTATGGCACCAGACAAACCTCCCAGTGGAGAGCATTCCAGAAACGGTGAGCCACTTCAGAAAAGGTCCATTCTTATGTTGCCACCCTCTAGGCACCTCTTGAGGAAGCACATAAAAAGGGCCTCAGATGATGATTGCAGGGTCCAGGTTGGTTCATATGGGGAGGGGCAGTCCTTGAGGTATTGCGGTCCTGAGCCATTTAAGGCTTTTTAGGTCAACACTTTTTAGGACCCAGGTGGCGCTGTGGGTTAAACCACAGAGCCTAGGGCTTGCTGATCAGAAGGTCGGCGGTTCGAATCCCTGCGATGGGGTGAGCTCCCGTTGCTTGGTCCCAGCTCCTGCCCACCTAGCAGTTCGAAAGCACGTCAAAGTGCAAGTAGATAAATAGGAACCGCTCTGGCGGGAAGGTAAACGGCGTTTCCGTGCGCTGCTCTGGTTCGCCAGAAGCGGCTTTGTCATGCTGGCCACATGACCTGGAAGCTGTACGCCGGCTCTCGGCCAATAAAGCGAGATGAGCGCCGCAACCCCAGAGTCGGACACGACTGGACCTAATGGTCAGGGGTCCCTTTACCTTTACCTAGGTCAACACCAGCACTTTGAATTGGGCCAAGAAACTAAGTGGCACCTAGTCCAGTCAGGCCAGGATCTATGTGATATGCTCAAACTGTCTTGTCACGATGAGCAACCTGGCCGCTCAATTCTGCACCAGCTGAAGTTTCCGAACTGTCTTCAGAGGCAGCCCTATGTGTAACACATTGCAGTAATCCAGCCTAGAGGTTAGCAGAGCACAGACTTCAGCCCCAACGTCCAGCCCTATGTTCCCCATTGCAAACAGCCTTTGTCCTCTGCTATAAGCTTCCCTGGAGCAGCTCTTCTGCTTCTTGAGCCTAATGGTGGGTGAGAAAAGGCATATATTTGCATTCCGTCAGCTTGGCATTTAGCAGGAGGCTGCCATTCCGTTCGATTTATGACCTGCACCATGCTTGAACTTTAAAGCCAGCCAGGTGCTCGTTCTTAACTTTTTAATGCAGCAAGTTCACCTTATCTATCTCGATCTGGAAGTGCATTAAAATGTGGCAGGCAAGTGAATCTCCCCCTCATGACATGGGGAAATAATTTATTCCAAAGCACCTCTTGGAGGTTGGTTTTCTTCCCCTTTACCTTTTTGATTTACTGGTGATGGATCAGCCGAGTCCTTAATCCAGCTCATGGCCCTACAGTTAAAATCCCAGAAATTAGAAACATGATGGGTGGATATAAATTGCATTCTCTCTGGAGCCCAAGGCCCCAGGGGCTGACAGCAGCACCTGGGAAAGGCATATGCTGGGTGCCACCTGGACTTGCCCACTGTGATCCTTGGAACTGCAAAATACCCTTAGGCAGAGGAAGGACTCGTGAAACTCACCTCTAAACTTGGAAGTCCACACCTTTGATTTCACTGGTGCTTCCTTCCAAGTAAGGGCAGCTAGAGCTTCAGGCTTTACTCGAGGATCCTCCAGGGATTTCCCCACATGCAACTTTTGCCCTTGGTGTTGGCGTTTTGATCTGTTCTGGCTGGAGCAGTTCAGGAGTTCTGATCTGAGCTAAGAGCTCTGGGTTGGGCAAAAAGAGCAAGCTGGGGCAAAGCCTGTATGAATGCAAGGCAAGGCTTTCAGGATTCAGCAGCACCCTGGGCAGCTCCATGCAGGGCTCACGCAGAGCACTAATGTTGTTTCAGCAGCAACCAACCTCAGAGCCTCAGCTCCTATCGTGAATCAGGTTTGCATCTTGTAGCCCTTGTTTAGAGAGAGAGAGAGGAGTGTGTGTACAATATGAACCGTAAGGGAAAGGAGACTGTATTGCCTGGCCAGCATTTATTGCTGGGAGTTTCTGTCCCGAGGCAGAAGGGTATGAGCTCAGAGTTTTTTATTTTATTTTTAAAAGATTTTTTTTTATTGATCCCCCCCCCCCAGATAAACAAAGAATGGACCTTAACAAACCAGACACACACAACAAAACTTGACTATGCACTTAGTCCCTGTGCCGCATGTAAATGCACAGGAAGAAGGAAAACCCCAAACAATCACAGGGAACATGTAGAAGTTTGCAGAGTTTGCTTCCTTGGATTAGAATATGGCGGCCGAAGAGTCCTGGAAGTAGGTGAATGTTGGCATTTCCAGTGGACTTAACTCTAGAACATAGAATAATGGTATCGGCAAGTTTGGCAAAGAGCTATCAAAGGTCAAAGAAAGGGTTGAGCTTTGGGCAACTTTTTGGAAGGGGAGGTTAGGATAGGAACAGGACAACCAACTGCCGTCACCCTCTCTCTGGCTCTTTGTAACGGTTTTGCACTGTGTGTTACAAGAATATTTGTTTTACCCCAACCCATCATGGGTTAACTCAGTCTCAAGCCTGGACTGACTGAACATTCCATGAGGGGGGGGCGGCTGACTGTTGGAGGAGAGTGAGCAGCCGTTTATTCAGTTGAGAAGGGGCTTGGAAAAGGGAGTGTGGGGTGGTGTAGGAGAAGAAGCTGTGAGAGTAGGTTTAGGTTAGGGAGATGTAGTGTTATTGGTTATATGTATAAAAACAAAGATATTTACTCTGAAAATTAAGTCTGTACACGCTAAGCCTGACTGCAACCATTACGCTTTCAAACAATAAAGAAATTGCATCTTTAAAGTGCCAAACATGAAAGTCGCCTGAATTACTATCCAGCCAAAGTACATGAAAGGGCCAGGTGGGGAATAACCTTTTAAAAGACTATACTTTCCCTCAAAATGTAACGAAAAGACCCTTGCTTACGTCTTCTCACTACGCCCTCTCAATTTATTAAAAGATCTAACAGGGATTGATGAGGTAAATCTAACCTCCCACTTATCCCTTTAGCCTTTTCTGTAAACCCTCTAACTCTTGTTTGTCTTCTAAAACAATAAGAGAGAGGTCCTTTCCAGCCTCAAACGTGACCAGATACGCTATTATTCCTGAGCTATATGAGAAACTTCCCCCTTGTGTCCAGTAACAGGGGTCTAACCTCTATAGAACCCCTACTGACAAGCCTGCCTCTTCCCTGAGGTAACTTAGTGACCACCTGGGTCGTTTCTCCCTTTTTAGCCCTCTCAGCGACCTTCGTACTCACTACCTTTCCGTTCCTTTTTGAGGGAAAGTACAGTCTTTTAAAAGGTTATTCCCCACCTGGGCCTTTCATGTACTTTGGCTGGATAGTAATTCAGGCGACTTTCATGTTTGGCACTTTAAAGATGCAATTTCTTTATTGTTTGAAAGCGTAATGGTTGCAGTCAGGCTTAGCGTGTACAGACTTAATTTTCATAGTGAATATCTTTGTTTTTATACATATAACCAATACCACTACATCTCCCTAACCTATTCCTACTCTCCCAGCTTCTTCTCCTACACCACCCCACACTCCCTTTTCCAAGCCCCTTCTCAACTGAATAAACGGCTGCACCTTCTCCTCCAACAGTCAGCCGCCCCCCCCCCCCTCATGGAATGTTCAGTCAGTCCAGGCTTGAAACTAAGTTAACCCATGATGGGTTGGGGTAAAACAAATATTCTTGTAACACACAGTGCAAAACCGTTACACTCTGTCTAGCAGATTCAGAATTAAATATCTCAACAACAGCTATTTTCAATTACTTTCTTTTCTTTTTTTATAACAATCTTTATTAAATATTTAAACCAAACATTCCAAAATTAAAATCATTCAACATAATACAAATTGATTCCATATAACTTAAACTACAAATCATAACAGTCATATAACAAACAAAAAATCATAACAAAAGAAAAAAGAAATAGGCTTCACATTGCTCTTACATTGATTTTCTTAAAATACATAACCATACCTTGCTTCCTATCTTCTTCTCAAACTCTATTCTATTAATCCCTTTTCCCCATGAGTATTTAATTTAAGCAACTCACCAATTCTGTTATTATTCTTTCCTTTTTCAAATAAATTTCCACATACCTCCATTCTTCTTTCAATTTCTGTTTAGGTGTATTCCTGATTGCTCCAGTCATCCTCGCCAAATTCATAAACTCTACCAATTTAGTGTGCCAATCTTCAATTTGGGGTACTTTTTCTCCCTTCCAATTTTGCGCTATTAATAACCTTGCAGCTGCATAGGCATAAAGGAAAATATTCTTCCTATCCTCTGGCATATTTGGGGGGGGACTATACTCAGCAACAGATTTTCCGTTTTTTTCTCAAATGTTACTTTCTTTCAACCCCAAGGGCTCAGAAAAATCTATCAAAATATTTCTTCAATTTCTACTTTTAGTTAAGTATTTTTATTTACTTACTTGGTTTGCGGGGAGCAGCTCCCCCCACCCCCACCCCCCGAGCCTTCCACTGCCTATGCACATACTGGTATAGGTCAACTTTTAACAGCTGGTAGTTTGTGGATCAGTTTATGACATTTATGACATTTATATCTCGCCTTGCTTCTAAGGAGCTCAATACGACATGCATATTTCTCCTTCTCCCTATATTCTCCTCAAAACAACCTGTGAGACTGGTTAGGCTGAGAGAGAGTGACTAGCCCAAAGTCACCCATTGAGTCTCAGGGCTGAGGGGGATTTGAACACTGCTTTCCATGGTGAGAGTCCAGCACTCTAACCACTAGGCCACACGGACTCTCCTAGAACCTTGGCTCTGAGGCCGGGCATTCCATGTTCTCAAGGGCCGTTGCATACGGGTGGAATCTGAATATACTCCAAAGACTGGAGTCTCTGCAAAATCTCCTGGCAAGAAAGATCTTGGGCCTCCCCAATGGGACAATGGCCGCCCAACTGAGAATGTAATTGGGACTGCCATCCATTGTAGCAAGAGCCCACATCAGAATAATTACTTACTACAGATCACTTGCAGAAACTCCAAACTCTCTATTAGCGAAACAAGCCCTCACAGCCTTTATTGGCAGCCGCACCTGGTCAAAGGGCATGGAGTCCATCTGCGACCGCTACTCCCTTCCAGACTTCGCTGCCCTGTCCTCATGGGACAAAGATAAAATCCGCGACTGGATTTTAGCTAGGGATGAAGCCCTCGATCTGGCGCTATCCAACGCAGCCAGATTATCCACGTGGTTTCCTCGCGTGAAGGCAGTCAGATTGCCGGCACATTATCTGAGTGACCTGATAAATCCCACGTTAAGAAGGGCCTTCACCCTAGCACGATTCCACGCCATCCCAACAGCATTCTTACAGGGTGTATTTTCCAATACTCCACTGGAGCTTCGACTATGCCCATGCAACAAGGGAAAGATAGAGGACTTTATCCATTTTTTCTTTTACTGCCCTCTATATGCTACAGTTAGACCCAGGCTCTTCCTTCTAATCCCGCTGACCATCGCCCGGGATGACGACCGCATAAAATACCTATTGGTAGATGCCAACCCTCTGGTCACACGTGGAGTGGCTATCTACATTTTACAGGCACTGAAACTCAGGGCCACCTCTTCGGCTAACTAGCCCTAGACCTAGTCCTGATATAGTCACTGTTGACATGCCCCATTACTGCTTCTTGTTTTATTTGTTTCACTCAGTATGATTTTATACTTAAGGTTTTTTAGATGTATTTGTGCAAAGGGTGCAGGGTGTATCTGTTGTATTTTGTGTACGTTTGTGGCGGGTTTCCGCCTGGTTTTTCATTGTGTGCTATGGCCATATGGCTAATGCAATAAATAATATTTGATTTGCATACAATGGAGCTTTTGTCTGTTTGAACGGAGGTTCCTGCATCCTCAGCATCTCGAGGTTTGCAGAGGTGGCCTGTAGTGACCTTTGCTCAGTCACTACATTCGAAGATGGCGTCCCAAAGACTCCTGGAGGTAAGTGGAGGTTGCCATGGCCAGGGGACTTCTGCAAAGACACCAAAGACACCCCAGTCTTCATTCCAAGGAAACTGAACCCAGGCTAAGCGCAGGAAATTTGAAAAAGAACTAATACAAAGGAAAATATATCTCATGAGTCTATGACCTATTATTAGAATGGGAATTAAAGGAAGAACAGGTAAAGACTGTGATGGTAAGATGGGCGCAAGACCTAGGTTACAACATTCTTATGGAACAATGGGAAAAACTAAGGCAAGAAGACATTAAGGTGACAGGAAGAGTTAGAGGCAACACAAAACAAAAAGTCCACAAGGAATGGAGAATATTTAAAGAATATCTGAAGTACCATATGATATAAAGGGTAATCTCCTGGCAGACCTAGACTGAGCCTTGTAGTATATAAAGGTAATTGACAATCTACATAATAATACGATAAAAAATAGAAAAAAGTGTGCGGTAAAGGTGTATTTAACAGATAACGTACAAGGAGAATGAAAGTTTTTTTTAAAACCTCAACTACTTTTTCCTTCTCCTTCCTTCCTTCCTTCCTTCCCCCACCATAAATTATAGTGTCATGTGTATTGTGAGGTATACAAAGTATCTTTGCTTTAATTGCCATCGTTTTCTTTTTTGTTACAAACAAAAACAGAGTGTTTTATAAATGTTGTACAAATGTATATATTTAAAAATAATAAAGATAGTCTAGGGGGGGGGGGAAGAAAATAAAAACAATTGTCGATTTGGAAAGAACCCCAAGGGGTATCTAGTCCAATCTCCTGCAAAACAGGCATCCAATTCAAGAACCCCTTGCAAATGGCCACCCAACCTCTGTGTATAAAAAACCTCCAAAGAAGGAGAGTCCACCACTGAATTGATAGCCCATCTTTTTCTCCAAGGTGCTCAAGATGGCATACATAGTTCTCGCCTTCTCATTTAATCTCCACAACCTGGTCCTAGGTAACCCAGTGAGCGTCATAGCTGAGTAAGGAGGTATTTGAACCCTAGTCTCTCTCAGGGTTTCTCTTCTGAGAAACAGCCCTTCACTTCACTCACAGAAGCTGCTCAATTCTGCTCCTGATGAGCAGATGCTGGTGTGTTTCTTTAAAAAACAACAACTGCAAGCATTCTATGATGTCACAGTAGGGGGCTTGCAGGCGCTGGGCAACAGAAGTTGGCATGAGTGTTACACAAATCTTAAGGTGCACACATAGCACACACGCACCCTAGAGAGAAAACAATCCTTCACCATTCAAAAACCATAAAATACTCCCTGGGAGAAACCAGACACTTTCTTTGAGTTCACAGAGCAATCCCGAAGCCATCTTGACCGTCTTAATGACCCCAGATATTTATTCTTCAGTTGAAGGAAAAACCTTTCCCAATAGTTCTTTTCACTTACAGATCCTTCCAAAGCTATAAGCCTCTCACATAAATAGGGATAGATCAGTGACAATCGATTCAAGAACAGAGGTATTTACCATTTCAAGGGAACGGCAGAGACTGGCCAGGAAAGGGCAACCAGCCAGCATTGTCAGGTATCATGACAAGAGACAAGCCAGGAGACAAGACTGCCTCTTTCTGTGATGTATGGATGATGCTTGTTGGGTGGGCAGTGGTTTTCAACCAGGGTGCTGTGGCACCCTGGGGTGCCTTGAATGATGGTCAGGGGTGCCGTGAGCAACACTGGCCTCTTTCCCTCTTTCCTCCCTCCCCCCCCCCCTTGATGCCTTCTTGCGTCTCTGCCTCCAAAGTCCTGCACAGCTGTTTATTGCAGCAGCCCTGGCTACAAGCTCCCCAGGCGAATGGTGCCTCTGGAGCTGGCCAGGGGGTGCTTCCCAGGCCCCTGTGGGGCAGCCTGAGGAGGCACCTCTCTTTGGGGAAGGGGCAGCAGATGCCACTGTCCAAAGAACTCCTAAGGAGAGGGGAGAGGAGAAGAGAAGAGGGAAAACTCCACAAGGGAAGAAGTCTGAGAGAGGTTACTCTGCTGGCAAGGGGTGACCTAGCTGGGCTGAGCGTCACAGAACTGCCACAGAAAGAATGTAGTTGGTCAAGGATGCCATGGACTCAAAGAGGTTGCCAACTTCTGGGCTATGGGAAACCCAGCCAGATGGGCGGGTTTAAAAAATAAATTATTCTGATTATGGGCAATCTCTAGTCTTTAAAAGATGTTACACACACTTGTCCTGGGTCCTCACCTCCATGCAACATGTATGGTGAGAAAGAGTAAAATTAAGATCTGCCTTGTTTTCACTGGTTCCTGCCTCCGCTCATTTTTCTCAGACCCATAATGGATTTAACCCCAACCCCAAGACACTAGTAACTGAAGGAGGTGGATAATGGGAATTGAAGGGAAGGTGAGCTTGCATGCAAAACACCCACTGCCAAGCAGCTCCATCTCATCTGCCCCCAACCCCATACCACCCTCTCCAAAAATAGACCGGGGTCACTCAGTCCTTCCCAGCAATAGAATCAGCCTACTGGAAGATTCCTAAGATGTTATTAATCCAGAGTTCATAAGGTTCTGTTATAAGAATTCCAAGCTCCCAAAAACAAAAGAAACTTTCATAAATGTACACGGCAAACACATATATAAGTACAGGGGAGCAATCCCGAAGCCATTTTGACTCTCCCAAACCATTTTGACTCCCCCAAATCTACCTCAAATATTTCTCTGCAAGGAGGAAGGAAATGGCAAAGCCTCACCATTGTCTTTTGCTTATCTGTCTTAAGGGCATATTTGTGTATGAAGAGGGTGAGCCTGTGACCTGAATTCAGGAACAGTGAACCATTAACAGATATCCTGGCCCACAGGATTTCTGCTGTAGACCACCTCCTTCTGTGCTGTATGTATGATGTTTTGGGGGGTAGTCTTGAGCTACAGGGTGGGCAATTTCAAATGTCTATATAAGGGCTTGTGCACGATTGTTCTGTGTCCCTCCTACCTCCTGAATGTGGTGAGTGGGGACCCTGTTGCAACAGTTGAATAAAGATCAGGCTTACTAGCTGCTTTGCTTCTCAATATTCTCTGGTTGGCCACTGTTATTTTCTCCTACCGATAGGGAACCCACTTAAGGACTCTATACGGACTCTTGGATACCCCATAGGGGAAAAGGAGCAGGTTTTTTCTATAACATAGGGCAGTGTTTCCCAACCTAATCTAGGCAACGGCACACTTTTTTCATTAAAAAAATCTCACGGCACACCGCTCCTTCTTGGCGCTCCGCGAGCTCGGCGGGCGCAGCTCCAGCGACTATTTACCCGCCCCGAGCGAGGAGAAGGCGGCGCCTCCGCCCTCCTCCTCAGCTTTTTCTTTTTGGGTCTGAGGCGCTTCTGCAAGCAAAGGGGCGGCCGAGGAGAGCGAGCGCGTCCCCTTTGCCCCTTGTTGCCCTCGGCGCTGCGTCAGAGTCCTCCTCCGCCTTCCCCGGCTCCCCCTCGGCGAACGGGGGCCCTCAGGGCACGGCGGCGGGAGCTGCCGAAGCGCCAAGGCGCACCGCGACGCGCGCGCTTCGCCAGACCCTCTCAGCGCGCGGCTGCGAGAGAGAGCCCGCTTGAGGGCTGCCAGGAGGCGCCCGCCCGCCCGCTCTCCCAGGGCCATGGCCGGGCGCGAGCCCCGGAGCTGCCGCCGCCGCCGCCTCTTCCTCGCCGCCAGGAGCCCGCGCCTGTCCTGAGTGCAGCAGCAGCAGCAGCGCCGAGGAAAGGAAGCATGGCGCGGGCTCCTCCTGGGCGCCGCCGCCCGTGGCCGCTCCTCCTCGCGCTGCTCCTCCACGCCGCCCTGGCTTCCGCTTCGCCGCCGGGCTCCAGCAGCGCCGCCGCCACGGTCCTGTGCAGCCCTGGGCTGCAGGTACCTTTTCCCGCGGCACATCAGCCGGTGTCCCGCGGCACAGCAGTGTGCCGCGGCACACCGGTTGGGAAACGCTGACATAGGGCTCCACATTTGCACACCACCAAGTAGGGCCAGTGCTCCAAGAAAGGGCCCAAATATGCCTTCATGCCTCTTTCTCCTCCTCCTGCTCCTCGCACACAAACAAGCACTATTCCCCGTTGTGTATTTCCATCTCAGCTGATTGCATACCCTCCAACATTTCTCTGTTGGAAATACGGACGTCCTATTATTATTATTATTATTATTATTATTCTATTTACCTGTATATCCGTGCTTCTGACTCGGTTTCCCCAGCCGCTCTGGGCTGCTTTCAACATATATAAAAATGTAATAAAACATTAAGCACTAAACAACGTCCCCTATACAGGGCTCCCTTCAGATGTCTTGCAAAGGCTGTATAGTTACTTCGCTCCTTGGCTCAGGGGTCAAATAATTCCATACCCTCCAACATTTTTCTGATGAAAAGAGGGACGTCCTAAGGAAAAGCGAGGCATTCTGGGGCCAAATCAGGAACCGAGACGGCTTCTGTAAATCCTGGACAGTCCCTGGAAAAGAGGGGCACTTGGAGAGTCTACGCCCCAGGAAGAAGCTCTGCCAAGTCCTGGGTGACCCCAGCTGAGGTCCCAAGGCCCAGGTGGCCGAGGATGGAGAAGCAGCCTCTCCCGGAAGAAGGCCAGAAGGGCCAGGGAGCCCGGAGGTCCTCTTGGGGAATCAGGGGCTGCCCAAGGCCTGGCTGGACGGAGCTGGCTGAGAGAGTCCTGGCAGCCAGAAGGGCCTCATCCAGGAGCAAAGCCCCAGCTGGGCCTTCCAAAGACGGATTGGTTCCCTTTGGGGCGCACAGAGTCCCCTTCCCCCTTTGGTCACGTTCTTGAAGGCATAAGAAATAAAATGTAAAAGTTTTTCCCTCACCCTAACCTGCTTGTCTTGCGCAGCCTACCTGGCTAGGCACCTCGGAAGCTGAGTCCTCCCTCCCTAGCTGGCTGATTGACGCTCCAGGCTAGCCAATAGCGCTCATCAGCCAGCAGGCTCTTCTGGGGTGGGCGGAGCTGCTTCCCATGGCTCCCAGAGAAGCAGCCAGACCTTTCCTGGAGCTTGCAGAGCTCCGTCTCCCTCGGCCTCTCGCTGGGGGTCTCAGGGGTCTCTGGGCTCCTTTCCACCTCTAGAATGGATGGCTGCAAAGGAGGCCTTCTTCCCTGGAGGGCTCTGTCGCTGAAATGGCCGGCATGAAGGGTAGCGTACAAATTTAAGACATCATCCCCACCACCTGCCATTCCCTGGGCATCAAGGCACCATCACCTTCCTATATTGGAGCTCTCAGGGGGACCAGAGATTATGCAAACCCCGTGAGGAGGTTGGAGGCAAAGCTCCAGGAGGAGGAGAAGCAGAATTTCTTCTTATCTCTTCCCCTTTCCTTCCTTCCTTCCTTCCTTCCTTCCTTCCTTCCTTCCTTCCTTCCTTCCTTCCATTTTGGACTGGTTTCTAAATTTACCGTCCTTCTGGCAGGCAGAAATTCACCAGGTGGGGAGCATTTCCTTTCAATCTTCTTTTTTGGAATGTTTGCACTCACAGATCGCTTCTATTTGATCATTGTAATGGATTGCTTTGAAGTCATTTCTGCACCGGGTGAAGTAATTTTTAGTCCACCCAATTCCCACCCACCCCACCAATATAAGACGGCCCTTATATTACCTAACCACAGAATACCTCCAACATTTCTCTGATAAAAAGACGATGTCCCATTGCATAATTATGATTTTGCTATTTATACTCCACACATCTTACTGGGTTTCCCCAGACACTAAGCAGCTTCCAACATATATAAAATCATAATAAAACACTGAACATTGAAAAAAACAAAAACTTCCATATAAAAAATCGGATCGGAGTACAGATAACTCCATACCCTCCAGGCCATTTTTCCAATGAGAGGGACATTCTAAGGAAAAGTGAGACATTGCAGGATCCAATCAGAAACCAGGATGGCTTTGCTAAATCAGAGACGCCCCTGGAAAATAGGGACACTTAGAGGTCTACCAAAGGTGGCACCGAAGGCCCAGCAGAAGCTTTGAAGTGTGTCGCTCCAAGGAAAGTTGGAGGCCGTATTTCTATTTCCTAGTCCAGCCGCCTTCAGACCTTGGCCCTTGTCTGTGGGGCAACGCAGAGGCCTTGCAGTCGGTTGCTCCCAGGAAAGGGGGGGTGTCAGGGGTTCTGTCTGCGCCTTGGGGTCTCCTGTTCTCAGCTGAGTCCGCATCACAAGGCAGGGCAGGCTTCGGGCGGAAGTGTATATAAGGCTGGAGGCTGAATGGCTGCCTTGGGTCTTGCTGAAACCCACCTCTCTTCCCTCAGGGCTCAGGGGGAGGCCCCTTTGTGAGGGCAAGGGGCCCATGGAGCCAGGCTACCAACTCTCCATAAACACTCACGCACACCATCCTGGAACCTAGTGTAGGATAAGGCGGTTGCAAGTGACCCCCTCAAGTTTGCCTGTTCTAACCACTAGGCCACATGGACTCTCGTGGAACCTTGGCACTGAGGCCGGGAATTCCATGTTCTCCAGGACCGTTGCCTAGCAACGGAACTTGTGACCGTTTGAACTGAGGTTCCTGCATCCTCAGCATCTCGAGGTTTGCAGAGGTGGCCTGTAGTGACCTTCGCTCCGTCACTACATTCGAAGATGGCGTCCCAAAGACTCCTGGAGGTAAGTGGAGGTTGCCATGGCCAGGGGACTTAACTCTAGAACCTAGATTAATGGTCCCCCCCAAGTCCTTAATGGTCCTTCTTTCCACATGCTGGATGTTATCTTTATACTATAGTTTGGAGGGAAAGGGAAAAACAGAAGAAGAAAAGAGAGCGTGAGCGGCTGGCCCAGTGGAGGGGAAGGTGGTGTCAGATGGATCTGGTTTTTCTGCAGAGCCCTGCTGCCCACCTGCCCACAGAGTCCATCGCAGGGAAGGGCTGCTCCCAGGTGCAGGCGAGGGAGAGACAGGAGGCCTGGCGGAGCTCTGCTCCTGGAGGAAGGACGGATGAGAAACAGCGCCATGGGCTCTGCTGAGACAGGCCAGCTCCCTCAGGCCTCCTCTCCCCCCAACTGTCATCTGGTGGCAGCCATTGCATCAGGCTGACTCAGTAGGAAAGATGAGAATAGCATTCTAGACCCTGGGGCCTGAGCTTGTGAGTTGTCTTTTCCTCTGCCCTCCTTGCCCCCTTTCCTTGTGTGCTGTATTTCTGTTGGTCAGATGGTTTATTACAATAGAAGTCTGCGATTAGGGAGTTTCTTGCATTTGATTTCATGGAAGGCTCTCTTGGAGCCTTTTTGGATTAAGAGAGGGGTAGAAATGCTCTAAAGGAATGAGTGGATGAATAAGGTCTCTAAGGAAAAGGAGGGCAGGGATTTCCAGTTTGTTTCCCAACCTACCTCATCTGCGCTTTCCTGATCCACACAAAAAACATGAATGGGTCTGATCCATTATTCACATTCTGACGTTCCCCTTTCTCTTTTCTCATGAACAGGGAATTGATTTCGATGAGGATCTAATATCGGTAATCAGTCTGGAAGATGGGGAGTATCTTCCTCCAAGGTAATGCTATGCTAATCCCCCCCATAATCAATTGCTTTCTAACGCCCCGCCCCCCGGTCCATTTCTATGGTGGTGGTGCTTGGGATCTTTGAAGGAGTGGAGCCAATAAAACCTTTTTACAAAAGTCCTACAGGTTCTTCGGATGTGGCTGATCTTCCTCCTGAAGGCTTCAGAAAGGACCAGATGAATGCCAGATTTACAGATGCCATCAACGCGATGAAGAGTGGGGAGAAGATGGTCCAAAGGAAGGCGCTCCGAGATCTTTCCGCCCTCCTGAAGAAGATCCAGGAATATGTGAGTTTCTGAAGGGAAGCATTGCAACCCCTTATTTAATACAAGATTTACTAAAAATGTTATAGGGAAAATGGTGATGGGTTGCCTCTCTTACCAGTCCCTTCTCTGGGTTTCTTCTCAGTCTTCGGTAGCGCTTCCTGCATCGTCCCTTGGCCAACTGGTGGCTATTTCCAGTCTGTGCGCATTGGATGCAGACCCGGAGTGCAGGCAGCAGGCAGCAGAGGCCCTCTGCCATCTTCTGCCCATCCTGCGGCGCAAAGAAGGTAAGACTGGAAGGAATGCATTCCAGCATGGGGTGGGGTGAGCAAGACCCGAACTAACCCTTTGGCTTTCCTTTGCAGAGACGCTGGCACGAACATCGTGGGACCAAACGCTCATCCTCAGAGCGCAGAAGGTCCTCAATTCCACCGGAGGACCGGTTCCTGAATTATTCATCAATGACTGCTACTCTCTTGCCAGGGTAAGTCGCTGTCACACAAGGCACAGCGGTCTCTCAAGCCGCATGTTCTTTGTTCCACAGAGACAGCACCTGGGCTTTCTGCTCCCCTGCCCTGCCCTGTGGGCATCTCTGACCTTCCTCTCTTGCTTCAGGTCTTTGGCGCCTTTCTCACTGCGGAGCAGCTCTTGGAGGCCATGTGCTTCCTGGCCAGCGACCTGGTTGTCGAGAGCAGCTTCAACCCTGTGGACATCTCCCACCTGCTGCAAGAGGTCATCAAGCAGTTTGGCGGCACAAAAGTGGAGGTAAGGTGTCTGCAAAGGTAGGAGAGAAGAAGATTCTCTGCTTTGTTGTAGGGGAGGCATCCTTTGGTACCTTCAAAGGAAGATGGCTGTGGGGGCACAGGTCAAGGGACCCTCTTTCTATGAGGGATGGAGGGATCCGCCTTCAGACAGCCCCGCTTCCTTGTACTCTCCAAGCAACCATCTCCTTTTCTCTGACAGGTGGAGGTGCTGCTGGAGGCCTTCTACAACATCACCCTGGGGCCTACAGTGGAGGGCAGAAACATGGCCGTCTTCGCTTTCTCCATCTTGTCACACCACCACCTGGAGAAAGTGGTTGCATACCTCCTCCAGTTTCCCTTCAGGTATGGAGCCCTCCAGGTTCTATTGGGCTAAGGGAAAGGTTGGCAAGTTGCAGGGCTTGCTCAGAAAGCCCTTGCTGCCATTTCCTCTCTCTGGGCCATAGCAGCAAGCAGAAGACTTGAATCTGACCATTGCTCTTGTTTTTGCATTCACAGAGACTGCGAGAGAGTATGGAAGGAGGTTTTGACATCGGCCGACCAAGAACAACTGCTCCATCTCATGGCCGAGCAGCTTTACCAAAGCCCCTTGGCGGAATCTGCCACCCAAGTGGTAAGCACGAACCACCTGCTTTCTGGCTTCCTTCTTCCCAGGGTGATATCGAGGGGTTTCTGTATTGTGCAGAAAAGCAGGGGAAGTGACTTGCACCTCTCTCTCTTCCAGCAACGTCTCACCAGCCTGTTGCACGCCATCCTCAGGATGGAGGAATACAAGGCAGCTGTGCGCCGGAACTTCCCACAGCTGCTGATCGCTCTCCTGGGGATGGTTGTCAACTTCCACTACGACCAGGAATTCCTCGGGTGAGTAGTCTGTTGCAAAGAGGCCAATGGAGTCCTTTTCCCTTCAACCTCGGGGGGTTTCCAGTCCAACTTGGTTTTCTAAGGGAGGTTCTCCTTCAGGCGGCTGCTAGGGAGGAAGGATGGGGAAGGAATTTGAGGGGGTGGCAATGACCCTCCTGGTAAAACTGGCCTTGCTTTGGTTACAGAGGGGCTAAGGAAGTTCTGCACCTCCTTCTCGGCGCCACTGGAGAGGAAGTAGAGGCGGCCATCATAGACCAACTTTTCTGCCGGGAGAATTTCAGCCAGGGGTTGTCTGCCATGGTGAGGTAAGAGGAAGAACAGGGTGACCTTCCAAGGGTCTGGGCAAACGGAGCTGAAGGCACAGGATCGGACTGTTGCCCTGTTTGCTTCCTGCGGTGTCTTTCCCTTCCTGAGCAAGATCTGCTTCTCCATTTCAGAGCTGTCGGGAAGCGACGCTGGTGGATCCCTCCCATGGTGCAAAACATCACCGCTGCTCTCGAGGACCAGGAGTTTGCCGGAATGCCACAAGTAGCGGCAGCTATCTACACCGAGGTGAGGGGGACTGGTGCGGGAGGAAATGGGTGCAGAAAGGGGGCCCTGGCTTGGTTTCTGCCGAGTGTTGGGCTTGGTGTTCTTTGGCTCCTTTTGTGTCCTTGGTTCCCCAACCAGCTGCCATTCGAATTTGGACCTTGCATATTCCGTGCCTGATGTCAAGGCTACTTTAGCCGAAGGACTGTTGCCTGTTTTAGTGCTCCTCAGAGTAGACCCATTGGATTGGATGTACATGACCAACTTTGGTCCATTCACTTCAGTGGGTTTGCTCTGTGCAGAACTGCAAATGGTGGATAAAAGGAGAACCTGCCTCAACCTCTCATCACTGAAGAGTTTCTTTCTCTTTGGGCCTCTTTAGCTGCTCAGTTGCCGTCTGAAGGTCTATCCCTGTGAGGATACACTGGAGCAGCTCCTCACCTGGCTGGAACATGACCACCTGCAAGTCCGGAAGCTCGGCGTCAGAGGGATAGCCCTGCTTCTGGACTCTGACATGGCAAGTGATGCTCAGAGGGAGGGAGGGGGGTACAGATCCAGTTTCTAATCATGGCCCAGCACTCTTTTGCTGACAGAATGCTGAAGGGCCTATTCTAAAATTAAAAGCGTGGGGCCTTTCAGACCTTTGAAAAGATTCTCCTTTTTGTGCAGGACCCTTCGATTCTGCGGCCGTCGCTGCTGGATTCCCTCCCTGATGCAGAAGCTGATGTCCTCCCAGAGCTGATAGAGCTGGTACACCAAGCCTATCTCTCCAGGGATCTGGGAGAGGAAGACCTGAAGATGCTGGCGGCAACCTACTGCGGTCTGGCTGCCCATGTGAGTATTAGGGAACACCTGACATCACACAGGGTGGAGGAGGACTGCATTGGAAGAGGAAGGGTGGTGTTTAGACTGGCATGCAGCGGAGATGTTCTGGCTTCAGGAGGATGTTGCTCTGGAGCACCTTCTCTTGGAAGCCTGCCTGGGAAACACAGGGGGAGAGTCACCCCCGTCTCCCCCAGGAGGAGGATAGGGGGCTCGATGAGAAACACAACCTCTGATATTTTCTGCCTACAGGAGGAAGCCTCCGTCCGGGCACCAGCCATCCAACATCTCGGGCTGCTTCGGGGCTGGGCGAGAGACCAAGGGCTTCCCATAACAGCAACAGAAGCCATTAATGAACTGGTCTTCGTCCTCATTCACCTCGAAGACGAGGACGAGGTGGCCAAGGTGAGGGCCAAGGCGGTGGAATTATGCAGTAGGAGGGAGGGACTGTTCTCCGGAGCTTCCGAGATTTCTTTTACGGCAATTTGTAACCCTCTTCTCTTCTTGTGTTGCAGGCCGCAAGGAGGGCTCTTTCCCATCTAGCCCCACAGGTCAAGTGGTGGGCTCATGCCAACAAATTTAGCCTCCACTTTGCTCTCCACCAGGCTGCCAAGCATCTGGTAAGGTCCCTCTGCTTCGTTGGCAGCTTTGCCCAAGGATGTCTCTGGGGGTGACAGGCTCACCACTCTCAAGCCTGTCTGATGCCACTTCTCCTTTATCTTTGCCGACAGAGCAAGACCTTCAGCAAGAACGTCCTTCGGAGTGCTGCCTTGACATGTACGAAGCTCTCTGCCAACAGGCTGCCAGCATTCTCCAGGGTGGCAGCTCTGCTTCTGGGTAAGTCAAGCAACGTCCTTCCCTGGTAGGGATGGACAGAAACATCTTGGTAACGATGGCAGGGAGGATGGGCACGTCCCCAGGCCACCTGCTAGGTAGGCCTCCCTCTGCGTCCAGATCTTGCTCTGAGTGCTCCGCCAGGGTGGAGGCCTCTAGACGCATCAGAGCAGACCTGTCCTCTGTCTCCGCTTGCTTTGCACCAAGATGACATCCCTCTTCTTGCCCTGTCTCTCTAGGTCACCTGGCTTTCCGGGATGCCAGTTTCATCCACAGTGAAGACATGGCATCCTACGGCACATGTAAGTGAAATGTTCCCCTACCCCACACCCTGGTCCTGGGAGGAGCTCTGGTGGGGGTGCTTTGCAAGTTGTTGCTTTGTGAAAAGCTGATTCCTTGCTCCACCTTTCTCCCTTGCCACTCAGGGCTGGAAGAGATGCAGCAGCACGAGGAAGAAGGGCTCAGGCAAACAGGGAGGAGCTGCCTTAAGATCATGCAGCGGGCCTGTAAACATCGGCAGAAAGGCAGGGTCCGGCGCCTTGTGAGGAGGCTGCTCCGCTGTGTTCACAGGGAACCTTACCCGCAGGACTTCCTGAGATGCATGCCAGGTGAGTGAGGCATCTGCTGGGCTATTTGGAAGTCTGCTGGGCTGTTTAGATGTGACGTTTCTCAAGGAGCCCCTTTCTCCTCCTCACAGAACATCCGCAGTAGCGCCAGGCCAAGGCAACGTGAACATCAGAGTTGTGCTGCAGAGATGCCATCTTCTGCTCTCCGCGGGATCCAGTCTGGACCAGCGCCAGGAACATCAACGCCATCAGGATCGACCAAGAGGAGTGGTGCTGCCCTCACGACCCTCCGTACATAGCGGTAAGAAACCTTGTTATTGTTGTTTTGTTGATGTTGTTGTTGATTGTTGATTTTATTGATTTGGAATCTCAGGGTTGTTCACAACACCAGGTTACAGTAAACAAAGCACAAAATACATGATAAAAAAAATCACAAGATTCATAATAAAAATATCAAAACTTAATATAAATTAAAATAATAAAAACATAATAAAAATAGCCACAAGGCTAATGTATGTACACTAACAATACAAAAGCCCCGAAACAACACTCCAGCCCACAAACAAAAATCTAAATCAACATACCACATTTAACAACCATTTATTTTATTATTTAGTAATTTTACTGAGAAAAAATAATATATACAAATAACACAAATAGACCTCAAAACAAATAACACAAATTTACGTATAATACATATAGTTCCTACTAACTCAAACAGGACACCTTTCCCACCCCCGTGACCTCCCTCCACCACAGCTCGACTTCCTTAAATTTTAATTTAATTATTTCGTTGCATTTCTTAGAATCTTCATATACATTCTAAGACTACATATACATAACATACACACCAATAAAAAGAAAAAAAATAATTAGAATAAAAAATAAAGAGGAACAGCAATCCTTAATTCAAACAAAACATCTATTCCTATCCGACTTCCAATCAATCTTGAATGTATAATCAAATCTTATCAATAAGTGCCCTTCAACTCAATCTGTTCTCTTCCAGTAAATCCTTGTTACACTCTAATGTCAATCGAAACCCGTTTTACACCTCCTATCTTTCAGTTTCCAAGGTTATTCAAATGCTGTCATGGCTACTCGACCCTTAGTGTGTTTTGGACATATACTTTGTATTTCTCCCATTTTCCTGAATTTTTTGTTTCCATTCGCCTCTCAGACTGTTGGTCAATTGTGCCATTTCGGCAAACTCTTGCCATTTGTTTTGCCACTCCATTAACGAGGGAGGTTAAGTGCCGCCCCCAAAGGGACGATCTTACCTTTGTTGTTTCCCCTTTGTTAGGGGGTCCCGCCCCCAGGACAGGCAGGCTTCATGAAGCTCCCCCAGTCGCTGGTGTGCGCCCAGGGTCCGGTTCCTTGCAGGCCTCTCTGCCATCCTCTCAAGTGGGGGGGAGGCAGGCAACCCCCCAGCAGCGACCTTCTTCCATTCCTTTGTTAGAAAACGCCTCTTTCTTTCTTTTTAAATTCTTTATTCACCAGCAGCGGGGATTATTTTGGGGGCTAACATTCATGAGATTTAATACCCTGTCTAACAGAATCTCTTTTCTCTCTTTCCTGCATGGAACAAAACCACGATGGGAAACGGCGGCCTATCTGCTGGAGCCTGGGAGAAGACGTCCGAAGAAAAGAAGACCCCCGCAAGAATGTCATCAGCCGGGAAAGGAGCCGCCCTGAAGACGACATCTGGAACATCGACCCTCCACCTGGCAGTGAATTTGAGGACTGGACACTGTTTATAGACTCTTTCGGGACTTAAAACACCAAGCAGGACTTTTTTTTAGTTAGATAGGTTAAAATGGATGTATAGAGTAGGATAGGCAAAATAGGGAGCATTCAGGGGTAGATAACACTATGGTTTATGTTAAAATGTGTGTGGGGGGGGGAGAAATCATTTTGTAAAATATGAATAAATAATATTTTTGTTAAAAAGAGAAATATGTCTTTTGGTTTGTGAAACGTCATCTAGTAAGGGAAATCACTTTATTTCTTTATAGTTGTAATTCTTTTATGAAAAAAAAAATTTAAGGGTAGAAATGTAAACCATGGAAGGGGGGACAGGTAGTCAATGTATAAAGTAACTTACAGTTTATGTTAAAATTTGTAAAGGGCTTTTTTGTGTAAAATAAATACGTGTTTTTTAAACCATAAAAATAGTTGCTTGGCTTCTGTCTTCTTTGGGCCTAGGCTGTTGATGGGGCCTAGCAGTTATTGTGCAGTCTGTTTTGATCCATAAAAAGTGGGTGGTGCCACGTTTCAGGGTGGAGCCCCTTTGTGGAGGTAAATAGGGCCTTTGTGGCAGGCTTTAAATTTCCAATAAAAACAGTCTTAGAACTCGCAGTTTAACACTGTTGCAGCCAAGCCTCCTATAAGGTAAAGGTAAAGGGACCCCTGACCATTAGGTCCAGTCGTGTCCGACTCTGGGGTTGCGGCGCTCATCTCACTTTATTGACCAAGAGCCGGCATACAGCTTCCAGGTCATGTGGCCAGCATGACAAAGCCGCTTCTGGCGAAACCAGAGCAGAGCACGGAAACACCGTTTACCTTCCCGCCAGAGCGGTTCCTATTTATCTACTTGCACTTTGACATGCTTTCGAACTGCTAGGTTGGCAGGAGCTGGGACCGAGCAACGGGAGCTCACCCCATCGCAGGGATTCGAACCGCCGACCTTCTGATCAGCAAGCCCTAGGCTCTGTGGTTTAACCCACAGCGCCACCTGGGTCCCTGAAGCCTCCTATAAACGCACAAGCTATTCCCCCTTGTGCATTCCCGTCTCTCCTGGCAAGTGGCTGAGGCAATAATTTTAGGTAATTTAATTAAGTTTTCGTCTGCTTTATGTCCCGTGACATAAAGATGTAATGAAATTTTAAAATGCAGTAATTTTACACCCAAAGATTATTAATACTGCAACAGGGCTGCTAGCAACAGAATGTCAAATTACCTGGTTTGCAGACGCATTGGGGTCCCCCCCCCCTCCTATTTTTCCTTTCTCTTTCCAGAGGTTTGTTATGTAGGATTTACACTCTTCTGCAGAGGGTTGCTATTATCATCATTATTAGGGGCTTGAGCGATGATTTCTCTTTGGCAGGGAAGCTGCACGGCGGGGGGGGGGGGGATTTGTCAGCTCTTTGTGGCTCCTGGTCGACTTTCTGCATGGATCAGGTTCCATAAAAACCACAGGCAAAGTCCATATTGGTGTGAGGCCACATCGACAGCCTCTCAGGGCAAGGTGGAAGGGGGATACAGAGAGACCAGGCACATTGAAATACAAGCTTAATGGGGCAACGACATCCAGGTTCAGATCCCCAGACAGTCACAAAGCTCCCTGAGAGCTAGTGTGGTGTAGTGATTAAGAGCGGTAGACTCGTAATCTGGTGAACCGGGTTCGCGTCTCCGCTCCTCCACATGCAGCTGCTGGGTGACCTTGGGCTAGTCACACTTCTTTGAAGTCTCTCAGCCCCACTCACCTCACAGAGTGTGTGTTGTGGGGGAGGAAGGGAAAGGAGAATGTGAGCCGCTTTGAGACTCCTTCAGGTAGTGATAAAGCGGGATATCAAATCCAAACTCCTCCTCTTCTTCTTCCCTGGGTCTGTAACTGTCTTGTAGCCTGAGGTACGTTGCACGATTGTTGTGAGGTTGAAAAATGGGAGAGGCATGACCATCATACCCTCCAACATTTCTCCGATGAAAATAGGACATACTATTCCAGTGATGGCTAACCTTGACACCCCAGATGTTTTGGAACTACAACTCCCATCATCCCTATCTAACAGGATCAGTGGTCAGGGATGATGGGAGTTGTAGTCCCAAAACATCTGGAGTGTCAAGGTTAGCCATCACTGTACTATTCCATAATAATAAAAATAAACATAATTTTATTATTTATACCCCGCCCATTTGACTGGGTTGCCCCAGCCACTCTGCTTCCAACATACGTACATAAAAACATAATAAAACATTGAACGTTGCAGGGTTGCCTTCAGGTTTTTCTAAAGGTTGCATAGTTACTTAGCTCCTTGGCTCGGGGGGGGGGGTGTCGCATAACTCCTTAGCCTCCAACATTTCTCTGATAAAAACGGGGATGCTCTAAGGAAAAGCGGGACATTCCGGGATCAAATCGGAAGCTGGAGTGGCTTCTATAAATCCAGGACTGTCCCTGGAAAATAAGGACACTTGGAGAGTCTGGACCATGTGAGTTCTGTGGTTATTAAAAAAAAAAGGTGGGACAGAAATGAAATCGATTGATTGGGATGTTATTTCTTTTCCCCATGACATGAAATTCTGCACCACCCAAAATGCTAGACTATTAAAGGTGCTGTTATGGCGCCAACAGGATGGCGTGCCGAAGCCAGGTGTCAGTACCGGGGGTCAAGAGAAGCCGAAGTCAGGAGCAGTCCGAGTCAGGAACCAGATGAAGTCAGGTACACAGGATCAGGAGCAGGATGAGCAGGCACAACCACGTGCTTCAGCACAGCAGTTGCAGGTGCTGGTGAGGGAAGCAACCGGCCTTCCTTAAGTAGCCAGCTCATCACCACGCCTTTTACGAGCTGCAACTGCCTCCAATTGCTCCCTCCATTTCTCAGCTCTACGCTCTACAGCTGAGATGGGAGGAGGGGAGGGGGTCCTCCAGCTCCTCTCCTCACCAGGGCCTGATTCTGACTCAACTTCCTCCTCCTCCTGTTCTGGCCTTCCCTCTTCCCCATCTGCTTCTTCCTCTTCTGAGGAGTGTCACCACCAGTCTTCTTCAGGTAAGAATCCCTCCATTCCCCTGGACTCTTCCGTGGTTGCCGCTTCGCCTAGGGGGGCTTGCCACCACTCCTGCTCATCTGGTGCAACCCTGACAGGTGCAAAGGGATAAATGCTTAGCATTTATCTCATACTATCATTTTTAAAATATATTTTTACCTCCTAACGTAATTTTTTTTAAAAACTCATGATAGTAGTTTATGAAATTATTCATGGCGTAGGGCTGAGAAACGTTTTTCTCCCTCTCTCATAACACTGGAACTTGTCGACATGCAAGGAAGCTGAATGTGGGAAGAGTCGGGACAAAGAAAAGAAGGGCTTTTTCACAGAGCACATGGTTATACGGTGGAACTCCTTCCCACAGGAGGCAGTGAGGGCCACTGCCTTGAGTGGCTTTAAAAGAGGGTTAGCCACATTCATGGAGCGGGAGGTAGTTTTGCAAAAGAAAAAATAAAACTTGGATGAAAGGGAGCTGTTGGAACAAATCTGGCCTCAGAAATGTTTGGCATTCAAAGGCTGCAGCGCTGGGCTCCTGGAAGTTCAGCTGACAGCAAGCAGTGAGCTGAGTCAGCATCAATGATTTTCCTTTTTTCACAGTGGAAGCCACGAGAAGCAGAAAATCCTGACGAGGCAGCAGAAAGGCAGGGCCTTTTCCTAAAAGAGTTAAAGGGACTATTAGCAGAGGCGTGGCAAGCCCAGGTGGTACCCGGGGCGGAATTTTTTTTGTCACCCCCCACCACTTTAATTTTAAAAAAAATTAAAAAGTGTCACCCCCCTCTGATGGTGCCACTTTGCGAGGTGTGGGGGGTTTGTGTGTGTCTATTATCTCTTTTTTTCAATGAAGTTGAAATTTAAAAAATTTATTTTATTTTTGGGGGAAAGTGTCACCCCCCTCTGGGGTGGAACCCGGGGCGGCCCGCCCCCCCCATTGCTACGCCCCTGACTATTAGCAGCCAAGGTAGAAACAGGCCATATATTCTTTCACGAGGGGCAGAGGAGCGCTGGGGTTTTGTGAAATGGCATTATTTCATTCCAAAAAAGTCACTGGCCTTTTGGATATAAAGAACGTGGGAAGAGCCTGCTGGATGAGGCCAATGGCCTGTCGAGTCCAGCATCCTGTTCTCACAGTGGCCAACCAGATGCCTGTGGGAAACCAGTGTGGGGTGCAATCCACTGAGAGCAGTGAACCAGAGCAGCGCACAGAAACGCCGTTTACCTTCCCGCTGCAGCGGTTCCTATTTATCTACTTGCACTTTGACGTGCTTTTGAACTGCTAGGTGGGCAGGAGCTGGGACTGAGTAACGGGAGCTCACCCCGTCGCGGGGATTTGAACCACCGACCTTCTGATCGGCAAGCCCTAGGCTCTGTGGTTGAACTCACAGCACCACCCGCTGTGTTCTTTAATGTACTTCAACTGAGAAAATGAACACATGGCTGAGCAAATTTGTGACCATTGATGCTAAAAAATCCGGCTGTGGGAAATTTCTGTGGTGCCCCCTTTTCCCTTGCTGCCCTCAGCACGTGCTTATTTCACTTAATGGTTCACCCACCCCTGAGCCCCCTCGTCGTACCTTGACAACTCCTGGCTCTCATGTCGGCAGCGGCTGGCAATGTGATCTAGAATTGCAGCCCTGCGAGGCATCCTAAATCATGGAAGATCTCAAGGCATAGGTTTCTCTTTCCCGTCTGCGGTGGCGTTTATTTATTTATTTTCCTGCTCAGAAATCACCCAAGCCATACTTGCAAAACAAAGGGGAGAAGGAGAGGGAGAGAAAGGCAGAGAGAAGTCAATACAAGACCCCAAATTGCCTTCCTGCGAATTTAAAATTGCTTCATAAATTACTTTCATGGCAGTAACTGTATTCCCTCTCTCTCTCTCTCTCTCTCTCTCTCTCTCACTCACTCTCTCACACACACACACACACACACACCCTGTTCCTCCCCCTGCCCTCATCTCCTTTCTTTATATCTGGTCCTTCCCGCTAATGAGTTTAAGGCTTCCTTTTTTAATAAACCTTGCATAGGCATTCCTCACTATCTGGGGCGCCTTCATCAATCTAAGAATGCCTTCTTCGGCTGAGCCAGACCCTTCCTGAAGTCTGCAGGAGTCCATAAAGCATGAGGCTCACGTACGATGTGACTCCACCAACCGCCAACGCCAAGGAGAATTCAGTAATGAAAAGGCTTTATAAATCAATAGGGCTGAATTGAAGAGCCCAGGCGGAACCCAGCATCAGTTCAGCTAGGGTGGGGCTGCGGGCTGCTTTCAGCGGCAGCAGGAGCTCAGGAAGGGGACAAGGGGGGACTTGGACCTTCCTGAATCGTTCACGAGTCCAGAAAATTGTAAGGGACTTGCAATCCTTGACTTATCCAAGTGGCACTGGGAATGTTCCCTACCTGAAATCCTGGATAGTTTTTTGTTGAATGCAACAGCAAAGGTGGGTCTGTTTTCAAGGAGACATTCATCATCAACAACAGCAGCAGCAACAATAATAATAATTAAAAGTTATACCCCACCCTTCCTCTCAAAGGAGTCCAGGGTGGCATACTGTTAGGACGCCAACAAGTTGGCACACTGAAGAGCAGCAGTCAGTCTGATAAAGCCGAGGTCAAACAGTCCGGGTCAGAAGCCAGCCAAAGTCAGTTCAAGCCAGAAGTCAGGAAGCCGAGGTCAGGATTAAGCCAGGAGTCAGAAGCCAAAGTCACAAAGCCGAGGTCAGGAGGAAGCCAAAGCCAGGAACAGGACGAGCAAGAACAACCACGTGCTCCAGCACAGCAGTTGCAGGTGCTGGTGAATGGAGCAGCCGGCCTTCCTTAAGTACCCGGCTCATGACCACGCCTCTTACGAGCTGCAGCTGCCTCCAGTTGTTCCCTACTTCTCTCAGCTCTACAGCTGAGAAGGGAGGAGGGGAGGGGGTCAGCCGGCTCCTCTCCTCACCAGGGCCTGATTCTGGCTCGACTTCTTCCTCCTCCTGTCCAGGTGTTTCCACCTCCCTATCTGATTCTTCCTCTTCTGAGGAGTGCTGCCACCAGTCTTCTTCAGGTAAGAATCCCTCCATTTCTCCGGACTCTTCCGTGGTTGCCGCTTCGCCTAGGGGGGCTTGCCACCACTCCTGCTCATCTGGTGCAACCCTGACACATACGTCAACATGTCAAAACAAGGGAATTTAAAACAAAACAGAACCACAGCCTCCACTGACTTTCATTCCAAGGAAACTGAACCCTGGGAAAAGCACAGGACTCCCCAGAATCTCTTGCCCTCGGAGATTCGGATGACAGTAGAGACAGTGAGTGCCTCCAGAGGTTCCAGTCGTTTACTTAGGTTCAGTTTCCTTGGAATGAAAGTTGGCAGAGACTGTGGTGCCTTTAGGAGGGGCTCACAGCCTCAACACCCCAACAGATCTTGGTTCTCCATTACCAATAATTTTGGATCCAGCACAGTGCAGTGGAGACTATGTCTCCAGCTTCCAGCCTGCTCCCAGCTCAGTTCACACATACCCCACTGGCTCTTGTTCTCCTACTAGGCGAGGGGGTAGAGGAAAGGCCCACTCCTTAGCCTGCAGGGTCCCATCACTTAGCTTAAGCTCTTGCAACCTGGCTCATTCTTAGGGATGCTGATGAGGACACATAAGTGGCCAGCTAGGTTGCTAGGCTCCATTGTCTCACAAAGAAACCTAGCAACCTCTTCCCTTAGATTCCAACCCTCCTTGGGCACAGGACCCCAAGATCTGGAAAGGACTCAGCACAACATCCAGACTGATGGTTCTCTAATAGCTGCTGATAGATTTGTGTGCCATGATATTATTTAACCCTTTATGCTGCAGGAGACCAAAGGTCATAGAATCATAGAATTGGAAGAGACCACAAGGGCCATCCAGTCCAACCCCCTGCCAAGCAAGAACACCATCAAAGCATTCTTGACAGATGGCTGTCAAGCCTCTGCTTAAAGACCTCCAAAGAAGGAGACTCCACCACACTCCTTGGCAGCAAATTCCACTGTCGAACAGCTCTTACTGTCAGGAAGTTCTTCCTAATGTTTAGGTGGAATCTTCTTTCTTGTAGTTTGAATCCATTGCTCCGTGTCCGCTTCTCTGGAGCAGCAGAAAACAACCTTTCTCCCTCCTCTATATGACATCCTTTTATATATTTGAACATGGCTATCATATCACCCCTTAACCTTCTCTTCTCCAGGCTAAACATACCCAGCTCCCTAAGCCGTTCCTCATAAGGCATCGTTTCCAAGCCTTTGACCATTTTGGTTGCCCTCTTCTGGACACGTTCCAGCTTGTCAGTATCCTTCTTGAACTGTGGTGCCCAGAATTGGACACAGTATTCCAGGTGGGGTCTGACCAGAGCGGAATACAGTGGTACTATTACTTCCCTTGATCTAGATGCTATACTCCTATTGATGCAGCCCAGAATTGCATTGGCTTTTTTAGCTGCTGCATCACACTGTTGACTCATGTCAGGTCCCTCTGGAACCTGTGGGACTTGTTCCCCACTGGAGCTGGGAAGCGAGCGAAATAATTAAAGCCGCCCCTGTGCCCTTTTTGCTTCTGGCATTCCCACAGCGTCACCTGGGCGTCTGGATTAAAAGTGCCATTTTCTCTGCTCAGTGCCCTTACCCAGGAAGGATGCTGAGCAAAGGCATCATAAAACCAGATAGAGATGGACTTATCAGCCAACAGCTGTTTGCCTGGTTTCAATTACACTGAGCCACACTAATCTCCTACTTAGAGGTCTGTGCTTTCTCAATCAACTCTCAAATTATAGAATGAGACCCAGGAGGCCAGAGGAGAGACACCCTTACACACACACCCCCCACCAAAGGTCACTGAGTCTTTCCCAGCAATAGAATCTGCCGTACTGGAAGATTCCTAAAATGTTATTAATCCAGAGTTCAGAAGGTTCTGTTATAAGAATTTTAAGGTCCCAAATATAAAATAAACATTCATAAATGTACAAGACAAACACATACATAAGTATATAAACGTGTCTGAAATAGTACAGGAGAGCAATCCTAAAGCCATTTTGACTCTCCCAAACCATTTTGACTTCCCAAATTGACCTCAAATATTTCTCTGCAAGGAGGAAGGAAATGGAAAATCCACTACATTGTCTTTTGCCTACCTGTCTTAAGGGCGTATTTGTGTATGAATAGGGTGAGCCTGTGACCTGGATTCAGGAAGTAAAGTATTTACCATCACAAAAGAATGCCCAGGCTGCCCAGATAAAGCAGTCAGTGACCATTAACAGATATCCTGGCCAACAGGATTTCTGCTGTAGACCACCTCCTGTGATGTATTTCTGCTGTAGACCTGCCCCCTTCTGTGATGTATGTATGATGTTTTGGGGGGTGGTCTTGAGCTACAGGGTGGGCAATTTCAAAAGTCTATATAAGGGCTTGCGTACCATTGTTCTGGGTCCCTCCTACCTCCTGAATGTGGTGAGTGGGGACCCTGTTGCAACAGTTGAATAAAGATCAGGCTTACTAGCTGCTTTGCTTCTCAATATTCTCTGGTTGGCCTCTGTTATTTTCTCCTACTGATAGGGAACCCACTTAAGGACTCCATATGGGCTTTTGGATACCCCATAAAGGAAAAGGAGTAGGTTTTTCTTATAACAGTTCCAGGCGAGGATTAGCCTCTTGAAGAATCCACTGGTGATTGTGTGCTTTATCTACCAACTCACAGAGGCCTGCTTATTGGGGGATTGCTTTGAACTTAATTCTTCAGCAGTTGATGAATAGGAGCTATAAAGTCACCCAAGGTGAAGGGGTGTTGCTAGGGCGTGGCTTCAGCCCTCCTTCCCCCTGATGTCAGTTTTATGTACTGCAATACCTGAAAAAACTCACTCATTCTCTCAGAGTTTCCAGGGGTGAAGCAAAACCTATGAACTCTGGAGCATGGTGGTCATTCACAACGACAAATGTATGGCTGGCAAATAATTTGCAAAGCATGGATTTGATTGCATTCCAGGACTTCTTATTGACCGCTCCATTGTGCTTCCATGGAACCAAGATCTAATTATTCATAGCATTGTTTTTAATCTCTCTGCCATAATCATTACTCCACTCTGCATCCTTTTTGTCTTAAGTTATGGACCCGATGATGTCAAACAGGTAAACCATGGTTCATTTCTGTATCTCTCAAACTTTTGTGTTGTATTGTTATGCAACAAAATAAAATAATTTTTAAAAACCCACAATTATTTGATTTAGATAGATTAGACAGACAGACAGACAGACAGACAGAACCACTGGTCCCCTTCCAGCAACTGGTATTCAAAGCACTGCTGCCTCCAACTGCAGAGACACAGTTTGGCCATCATGCCTAGTAGCCATCTTTCCTCTGAGAACTTGTCCAATTCTCTTTTGAAGCCACTCAAGTTGGGGTGGCCATTCCTACCACCTGTGGCCAATGAGCTCCATAGTTTAACTTGCATGAAGAAGTACTTCCTTTTATTTTATTTTGTGCCTTAAACAAAACACCTAAGTTCCTGCTTAGGCCGAGATCAGAGATACAGGGAACTTTTGTTGATGCTCCTTTTATTGTAACCTTAAAAACTCAGTGGGTTTCCTCACCACCCCCACCCCAGTTGCAAATTTCTGTGTCTCGGTTTAATGGCTACACAGGATGTAAGTGAGCAAACGCTTGGCTGGCTCCTTAAGCGAACCTCAGCTGTTGCTGACCAAGGCTGTGAAGCAAAATCAATTTCTGCTAGTGAATGAATTAGTTCTAGCTGAGCTGCAGGGGCCAAGGGGAGGAAAAAGCCCAGTTAGTGGATTGTGTGAGGTCAAGTACTACCATAGCGCAGACTGGCCTCTCTGCACAACTCTGGAAATTTATCCTGGCAATGTTAGATGCCATCCAGCAGCCTGGATAAACTCCGTTTCTGGATCAGCCAGGTCCAAGCCATCCAGAAAGCTCCGAGTCCATATAGACCAGGGGGACCCAGGTGGCACTGTGGGTTAAACCACAGAGCCTAGGGCTTGCTGATCAGAAGGTCGGCGGTTTGAATCCCCGCGACGGGGTGAGCTCCCGTTGCTCGGTCCCTGCTCCTGCCCACCTAGCAGTTCGAAAGCACGTCAAAGTGCAAGTAGATAAATAGGTACCGGTCCGACGGGAAGGTAAACGGCATTTCCGTGAGCTGCTCTGGTTTGCCAGAAGCGGCTTTGTCATGCTGGCCACATGACCCGGAAGCTGGACGCCGGCTCTCGGCCAATAAAGCGAGATGAGCGCCACAACCCCAGAGTCGGACACGACTGGACCTAATGGTCAGGGGTCCCTTTACCTTTAGGGAGGAGGGAACAATCCCCTTAAAATGCAGTGTTATTTCCTTCTCATTTAGCAAAATACCGGTAAACAGCATCTGCAGTTGCTGCTTCTTTCTATACAGCCCGTTCGTCATCTTTGCCGAGTGCAACACGGCTTCCCTGAACGCTCCCCTGGCTTGTTCATCAATGGATAAAAATGAGTTTCTGCCTGGCAGTTCCTCATCAGTGGCCGTCAGGAGTCATGGCATGAATTTGGGGGTCTGATTATTGTGACAGATGAGGCTGGCAGGAGCTGGGATGGATGGATGCGGCTGGGCTGGCGTTCCAAAGGTTCCTTCCTGAAACCACATTCTTGCACAGGGGTCTTAGGAAGGAATGATAGGAATCCCCCCAAAGCTGCTGGGAATTTGCACATGGAAATGCCAGAGCACCAGGTGAGCATCTAAAGGCTCTGCATCGACTCAGCCAGTTTGCGCAAAAGATTGCTCAAAGATTGAGTTTGGTGCACATTTTTAAGTGGTAGTCTTCTATAATGAAAACAAAATAAAAAAAATTCCTTCCAGTAGCACCTTAGAGACCAACTAAGTTTGTTCTTGGTATGAGCTTTCGTGTGCATGCACACTTCTTCAGATACACTGAAACAGAAGTCACCAGACCCTGATATATAGTGAGAGGGTGGGGAGGGGTATTACTCAGAAGGGTGGTGGGAGTGGGTGATAGGCTGATAGCTGTGATAAACCTGTTGACTACTGTTAATGACTGCAATTAGTCTTACAGGAAAAAGCAAGGGGTGAGAAGGTTAAAAAAGCTTTGTCATGTATAATGAGATAAGAATCCAATGTCTTTGTTCAGACCAGGTCTCTCCATGGTTTTAAGCTTGGTAATGAGTTGCAATTCAGCAACTTCTCTTTCCAGTCTGAAATTCCTTTGCAATAAGACAGCTACTTTGAGATCTTGTATAGAGTGTCCTGGGAGATTGAAGTGCTCTCCTACTGGTTTCTCTGTCTTGTGATTCCTGATGTCAGATTTATGTCCATTTATCCTTTGGCGTAGGGTTTGGCCTGTTTGTCCAATATAGAGAGCTGAAGGGCACTGTTGGCATTTGATGGCATACACAATGTTAGACGATGAGCAATTAAATAGTCCTGAGATGGTATGTTTGATGTTGTTGGGGCCAGTAATGGTGTTGTCCGGGTGTATGTGGCAGCAAAGTTGGCATCTGGGTTTTTATAATGCTTTTATTCTATAATGCTTATAGTTTTGGACTAGGACAGTGATGGCTAACCTTGACACTCCAGATGTTTTGGGACTACAACTCCTATCATCCCTGACCACTGATCCTGTTAGCTAGGGATGATGGGAGTTGTAGTTCCAAAACATCTGGAGTGTCAAGGTTAGCCATCACTGGACTAGGACCTGGGAGAGACCAGGGTTCAAATCCCCACACAGCCATGCAGCTCACTGGGTGACCTTGAACTCTGGGAGATGTAGTTTGCTAAAGGTGCTGAGAGTTGTTCAGAGGCCTCCCCCACCCCCCACGATCCCCAGAGTTCCCTTGGAAAAGAAATTGGCTGTTAAAACACGCCAGGAATTATAGCTCTGAGATCAGAAGATGGGATTTCCTAACAACTCCCGGCACCCTTAACAAACTACAGTTCCCATAATAATTTTGGGAAATGCATGGCTGCTTAATATGGTGTCATAGTACTTCGAACGTATGCTATGAATTTAGCTTTAGTGAAAAGGGTGCTCAGATTCAGTAGCTGACTTAGTTGTGCGGTTTTTGTAATGGCCTGTGTGTTCCTATTGGCCTGTGGAGTCAGCTGACCATGTTCTGTATTCAGGCTGGAATTACAGCCCTGGTGTGTGTGTCTGTCCTTACTCCATACAGCCTAATCTATGGATCAAGCGCATCCCAGTGAAACAGACTACGTTTAGTTGTGATTCCTGCATTGCAGGGGGTTGGACTAGATGACCCTTGGGGTCCCTTCAAACTCTACAATTCTGTGGTTCTATTATTAGTCTGTCTGGTTTGTGGAGGGAGTAAGGGGCTGAAGACTGACTGATGGAGGCTCCAATCTGAGACACGCATATCTCATGGCTTGCGATCGGCAAGAGGACTAGAAACTTGATTTACTCTGTGTGAGAGACCTCAAAAAAGAGCATCTAAGATTCTCAGGGTGCCTGGGACCACATCCTGCGTTCTGGAAGCATTAAGCAATACTATATTCAAATGATGGGCAAGCAATACTGCCCTTCCTTGCAAATCCCACCTCCGTGAATTTGCATAAGAACCACCATTTCCAAGGGAATATGAAAAATAAAAAAAATTCCTGGCACAGAGAGGGTAACTGATTCACTAGCATCTAGGACAGTGATGTTTGGGACTAGGTGAATTCCCTCCACCTACCTCCTTGACACTCCAGATGTTTTGGGACTACAACTCCCATCATCCCTGACCACTGGTCCTGTTAGCTAGGGATGATGGGAGTTGTTGTTCCAAAACATCTGGCGTGTCAAGGTTAGCCATCACTGATCTAGGAGGTAGGTGGAGGGAATTCACAAAACCAAACCTGCCCCAACCTTTGAGGTTTGAGCTCAGAAGCAAAATTTGGAAATGGCACCCAATGCGAGATCACCGCTCTCCTGAAGATACTTCTCCTCTCCCCCGCAGATGCCTCCTTAAGTGACAGAGCGTCACTTCAGTTGCCATGGAAACAAGGACCTTTTTTATTTTAAAAATGTGTGGGATTTGCTCAATTTATTCATTCCTTCTCACACAGGTGAACTTTTTTTTTTTTTTGCGGTGTCAGTCTACAGGAAAAAGAAAGATTTCATAGAATCATAAGGACTGCAGAGTTGGAAGAGACCTACAAGGGTCATCTAGTCTAACCCCCTGCAATCATAGCTTAAAAAAAAAATCTCAGGCAGACAGCCATCCAATCACTGTTTCAAAACCTTCAGTGAAGGAGAGTCCACCACCTTCTGAGGGAGTCCATTCCACTGTTGAATAGCAACTCTTACAGTCAGAAACCTCTTCCTAATGTTTAGTCAGACTCTCCTTTCTTGAAAACATGAAAAAATTCAGTGCTGAGAGTCCTCCCACTCAGTTTCCCAATTTTCCACAAGAAGAGGTTTCCTCATTGCCACACGATGGTCACTGGCTCAGGTGGCTCTAATAGGGGATGGATGAAAGACGCCAGCTTTTGAAGGCAATGACAACAACCCTCTGGGTACCAGTTGCTAGGGGCAACAGCAGGAGAGGACCCTGCTTGTGGGCTTCTGATTGGCCCATGCGGATGCTGATCGAGATGGAGCCTCGGTCCAACCCAACGCGGCTCTTATTATTACTTTTATTTTATTATTACCATCTCAAGGCTGTTTACACGTAAGATAATTGAAAACACAAATGCACGGCAAGACTAAATTGCCATGCCTAACCTTAATTACATGCCACTTGAAAAAAACAAAACAAAAACCCTCGAAGCAGAATAAAACAATTATATAATCAATAAAAGCAGTTTTGGAAAACTATTTGAAACATAGAAAATAATCAGGATCAACAAGAAGCCCCAAACAGATTAAAACACATATCAACATTCCACATATCTGGATAAGCTTGTCGAAAAAAGAATGTTTTTAGCAGAGGCCAAAAAGAGTACAGTGAAGGTGCCCCGCCTGATGGCAACAGGCAGGGAGTTCCAAAGTGTGGGTGCTGTCAGACTAGAAGATTGATTTCTTACAAAGGTGGTATTATGTGGCAGCTGTAAGAGTGCCAGTTCCACAGACTGAAGTGACCGAGTGGGCATTTATGGGGTGAGGTCACAGCTAAACTGGTTCCAAGTTGTTAAGGGCCTTATATACTAGTGTTGCCATATTTCAAAAGTGTTGTGTTCCGAAAGCAACATTGAGAACTGGACTCTGAGAAAATAACCACGCACACACGAGGCTTGTCCTGCAAGACCTCAGAGCGTGTGAGAAGAGTGGGCAAAAAGTGAGCAGCGACCTCACCTCTCCAGCTCAGGTCGTTTTATTAACCAAGAGAATTGCAACACAGATTCCAAACAGCCAATCACATCCCACCAGCATCCCTCCAAGAGTTTTCCACGTGGGATGGCATCAGGTAAAATGATCTCATGGGAAAACAGGAAACCCACCACATACCATCACATCAAAGGATGGGATAGATGGCCAGAAAACAGGACATTGCAGGAAGGGAAGAGAAAAGCCATAAACAGCAGAGAGAGGCTAACATCCTGATGGTGTTTACACTCTGACATTTGCTCAGCAATCTCCTCTCTAGGGTTGGGAATCAAAGGACCTAGGATTAACACAGGAATGCCAAGGTACCATTTGGTTTGCTCTTGTGGCAAGACTCTTGCTGTCCTGTGTGTGACTTTCCAAGTTAGAGAAATGGAGAATAGAAAAACCCAGATGAATACAACACAAAAGGTGAAAATCCGGACACAAAAGATGTTGAGGGTTTTTGTTTTACTTATCCCAAAAGTTGATCTGTTTATCAGCTACTTTTAAGGAAATTCGCCAAAATCATCATTACTGACATGGGTTGCCGTACATCCGGATTTTCCAGGACATTTCTGTGATTTCTGCCTGGACACAGTTTCGGATGGTCGGCTATGTCCAGATGTCTGGCAACCTTATTATATACAAACAGTAACACCATGGACTTGTCCCAGCAGCAAATCGGTAACCAGTGCAGATCTCTGAGGACAGGTGTTGTATGCTGAAGTGGTCTCACTCCTGTCAGCAATCAGGCCGCAGCATTCTGTACTAACTGCAGCTTCTGGATCAAATGCAAAAGTAGCCCCACATAATAATCTACTAAAAATCATGGCACCGAAGGGATGGAAATTTATTTAACCAGGTTGCAGTCCTAGTAAGAACTTCAGGGTACTCGGGGTTCCAAAATGCCCTCTGCCTGGGACATCTCTCTCTCTCTCCCTGTCTCTCCTCCTGCCCCCATCCTGGTTCAATTTATAAGAACAGATGAAGAACCTGCTGGATCAGGCCAGTGGCACAACTCCTTTCTCCGCTGGGCTTCACCATTCAGTCTGTGGAACAGCATAAAACAGAATCTGGGGAGATCTTGCCCCTCCCTGCCTCCCCAAGTCCTGCCTGCAAGGCTAAATTGCATTCTGTATTCTCCACCTCCTGATATAGTGCTGGCACTAATGAGATTCCCCCGGGGCCCGGCCCCCAGATAACACATTTTAGCAGCCGCCACTCTGAAAACTCATATTCTCATCTGGCACTGACTTAATACTCTGCAGGAAGAGAGTGTGGCCAGGAGGGGGGCAGAACCCCAGAGGATTCTGCTCCAGATTTCCCCTATTGCTGGTGCTGGGGAGGGGAAGCAGTTGATAGGGGACCGGGAGATGTCCCTGGTGCTTGCCGTGGATGCACCAGTCAATTCTGTTGTGCTAAAACAGGGGTAGGCAACCTAAGGCCCGGGGGCTGGATGTGGCCCAATTGCCTTCTCAATCCGGTCGGCGAATCAGCTTGTTTTTACATGAGTAGAATGTGTCCTTTTATTTAAAATGCATCTCTGGGTTATTTGTGGGGCCTGCCTGGTGTTTTTACATGAGTAGAATGTGTGCTTTTATTTAAAACTAGTAAATTAAGCCCGTTGAAAAACGGGCGGGGGCTAGAAGATAATGCCGGCGCTCCCTGGGCGGATCGGTCAGTCACCGCGGGAGCAGTCACAGCTGCTGCTCCCGCGGTGACTGAGCAATCCGCCGAGGGAGCGCGGGCTCCCGCCGAGGGAGTGGCGGCTCTTGGAGCTGCCTGTCAGCACAGACGGGCAGCCTCAGGTGCCGGCGCTCCCTCGGCGGATCGCTCAGTCACCGCTGAGCGATCCGCCGAGGGAGCGCCGCTGTCGCCGAGGGAGTGGCGGCTCCTGGAGCTGCCTGTCTGTGCTGCTTGAAAGCAGCACGGACGGGCAGCCTCAGGAGCCGGCGCTCCCTCGGCGGATCGCTCAGAGAGGAGAGCGGCGCGAGCTCCGTGCGAGGCAGCAGCGCTGCCCCAACTGAGACGCGCGTGCGCCGCCGCTGCCTCTTGGACACGCCCCCCTCTCCCGTCGTCCAATCCGTGTGTCACTGGAACGCACGCGCACTTGCGAATTCCTGTGACACACGGAAAGTGGTACGTACGGACACAGGCTCTTTATTATATAGGATGCATCTCTGGGTTATTTGTGGGGCATAGGAATTCGTTCATATATTTTTTCAAAATATAGTCCAGCCCACCACCAGGTCTGAGGGATGGTGGACCGGCCCACGGGTGAAAAAGTTTGCTGACCCCTGTGCTAAAATGATAGTAGAGATGGGGACAGAGCCACAAGCCAGAGAACAACAGATGGCTCCCAAATGGGGAAGGAACAGGCCATTCCCCCTCCTCACTTAGCTTTGTAGCTGTGAAGTTACAGCTTTCAATCCCACTGGAAGGCCATCCTCAAGAGAGGAGCTGCTAGGCAGGGTCTTGGTGGATGGTTTCAATCAATACCCCAGAGAGAGAGAGAGAGAGCTCTTCTGTGAAAGGGCACACTGCAGCCACTAGAATTCATGGGCATCGAATGAGGCTGAATGTTGGAAGATTTGGGACGGATAAAAGGAAGTGCTTCTTCATACAGTGCCTAGTTAATCTATGGAACTCGCTGTCACAGGAGGCAGTGATGGTCACCAACTTGGATGGCTAAAAGAGGATTCATGGAGGATAAGACTACTAGCGGCTATGCTGTGTCTCCATGCTTGGAGGAACCAATACTTCTGAATACCAGTTGCTGGAAACCACAGAAGGGGAGAGGGCTCTTGCAGGGATGGATGCTGACACTAGCCCACGTCTCAGGGTTGTTGTGAGGAGAAAATACCACTGAGAGGTCACATGAGAGACATCTTCAAATATCAAAAGTGCTGTCCCATGGAAGATGGAGCGAGCTTCTTTTCTGCTGCTCCAAAGGCCAGAACCTATAACCCATGGATTCAAATTCCAAGAAAGGAGATTCCAACTAAACATCAAGAAGGCCATGTGGTGGACATGCGAGAAAATGAAGACATTTTGGGAATTGATTTATAATGAATTAAAAAAGATGTTTAAATATACTTTCCCAAAAAGCCAGAAGCCTTTTTGCTGGGATTAATAGGGGAAGAAATTGCTAAAAATGATCAAAGATTGTTTATGTATGCAACAATCGCGGCTAGAATACTGGTAGCCCAAAGATGGAAGATATAGGAAGTACCGACGATAGAGGAGTGGCAAACAAAGATGATGGAATATGCTGAACTTGCAAAACTGACCAGCAAGGTATGAAACCAAGACGAATCGTAATTCCAAAGAGAATGGAGTAAGTTTGTTAATTATTTAAGATTAAACCGTGGAAGTTTGAAAACACTAGCGGGATTGGAATGACCCTATTGCATTGTGGAAAAGTTAAAGTAAGAAACTGCATGGAAAGAATGGACTAGAAAACCTGCTGACGTGAGGGAGGGGAGTCGCAGCTCGGCAGAGCAAAGATGTATGAGAAATTATATGTTTATGAATTGTTAAATTTGTTTAATTGGAAAAATAATAAAAATTATTTCAAAAGAAGGACTTTCTGACAGTAAGAGCTGTTCGACAGTAGAATGGTTTCCCTTGGCAGGTTGTGGACTTTCCTTCCTTGGAGATGCTTAAGCAGAGGTTAGATGGATGCTTCAGATGAGATTCCTTAATTGCAGGGGGTTGGATGAGATTACCCTTGGGATCCCTTCCAACTCTACAGCTCTCTGAAAACGGAAGGCACTTTGAGCTCCTTGAAGGAAAGGCGGGGTATCAATGTAAGAAAAGAATTTCAAAGGCTCCAGGGTTGGTCAGCAACTTTAGAAACTGCTTGCACAAAGTTGAGGCCTGGGTTCAGGTTTCCTCTGGCTGCAGCTAAGAGTGTCTCCACACAACAGCTGTCATACTTGAGACAGTCATGGATGCGGGCTACAAACACCCTGACCTGGTTCCAATAACCGGGACGCTGTGAATTGCACCCAGTACCCTCTAGAAATCTATATCAATACACCTGCCTGAGATTCTCATATATCTATGGCAGTGACCCCCTGTAGATCTTCAAAAGACTGCAGGCGTCGTCCATGGCTACAGATCTCCATAAACAACAAAGGTTTCTGCGGTAAGTATGGAACAGCATCCATAGGCAGGGCAGAAAATCTACCATCCGAAGAGAACTGTCACTTCTGATATTCACCTTCTCTGCTGAGGGTATCTTGTTTTCCTTGAGATCTGGGGGCTTCTCAGCCTGCTGCTTCATAATTCATCTGCAGGCTAATTTGATCTGCTGCTTTATTTGATCAGAACCGCAAGAACGAAATCAATTCCACACCTTGAGGATACTCAGGAAGGAGTGATTGGATAATGTCTTGGCAGAAGCCTGTTGCTTCATTTCATTCCAAATACAAGGTGTGCGACGGAGGGAGAGGGAAAACAGCATTCACCAGGAAGATTTCTCAGTACTTTACAACATTAACCCATTAGCTGTGATTCCTGTATTGCAGGGGGTTGGACTAGATGACCCCTGGGCTCCCTTCTGATTTGATGGCCCTGGTGGTCTTTCTGCTCCCCACCTCTAGTGCCTACCAATTCAACCGTGCCCTATGCACACATTCATTTTGCATGACCCAGTTTCTTTGCTCTGACGGTTAAATGAGTTGGGGATGTTTAGTCTGGAGAAACTTTAGCCTGCTTCTTGGGAGAAAAACAATGACAAACCTAGACAGCATCGTAAAAAGCAAAGACATCACCTTGCCGACAAAGGTCCGTATAGTTAAAGCTATGGTTTTCCCAGTAGTAATGTATGGAAGTGAGAGCTGGACCATAAAGAAGGCTGATCGCCGAAGAATTGATGCTTTTGAATTATGGTGCTGGAGGAGACTCTTGAGAGTCCCATGGACTGCAAGAAGATCAAACCTATCCATTCTGAAGGAAATCAGCCCTAAGTGCTCACTGGAAGGACAGATCCTGAACCTGAGGTTCCAATACTTTGGCCACCTCATGAGAAGACTCCCTGGAAAAGACCCTGATGTTGGGAAAGATGGAGGGCACAAGGAGAAGGGGACAACAGAGGACAAGATGGTTGGACAGTGTTCTAGAAGCTACCAACATGAGTCTGACCAAACTGCGAGAGGCAGTGGAAGACAGGAGTGCCTGGCGTGCTCTGGTCCATGGGGTCACGAAGAGTCAGACACGACTAAACGACTAAACAACAACAAGTCTGGAGAAGAGAAGACTGAGTGGTGTTGTGATAGTTATCTTCAGATATCTGAAGGTGGTGTGTATGCATCCATTCAAGGAGCGATGGAGGTCTGTTCAACCTGGCACATCCCCATGCCAAGAGCACCCTTATCCGAGAGATGTTGTTTGCAGATGACGCAGCCTTGTTGGCACACTTCCAAGGAAGCTCTACAGAGACTCATCAACTGCACATTGAGCACGCTGCTTTATGGTATTGAGTCATGGGTGACTTACACCTGCCACGGGCGACCCCTCAACACCTTCCACCTAAGCTTCATCAGGAGGATTGGGGGCATCACACGGCAGAACAGAAATTCAAAGAAAGATGTGCTGTCCCAAGCCCACATTCCCAGCATGTTTGTACTCTGTCTCAGCGACATCTACACTGACTTGGTCACATCCACAGAATGGAAGATGGCAGGATCCCCAAGAACATACTCTATGAGGAGCTGGCTTCTAGCACCGGGCCAATTGGCAGACTAACTGGGTTACAAAAATGTAGGTAAATGTGACATGGAGACTATACTATGCATATAATGGGTGGTCTTCTTTTGACACCCATATTATAGTATAGGCACATTTTAAAAGTGGGTTTTTTTCAGGGGTGGTGGTGAGAGATTTTTTTTTAAGTCAAGGCTTTCAAAATTCTTTACTGCTCTCCTTTCACTGCCTGAGAGGAGGAGGTGGAGGAACAACTGTTTGCTGATTAAATGTCCAGCGCTTGGAAGTCATAAATACCAAAAGGCAATCAGCTCCCAGCTCCCCAAATCAACAGCCACACCGTTTCCCACAGGGCAATAAATCAGGGATGGACAGTGAGGTTTAAGGGACCATCGGGACTGCAACAAAATGTTGCAGCATGTCATCTGCCCCCCATAAGAGTTCTTCTGTTTAGGGCTCCAGGCAGCCATTAGGCTACTCTAGTCCCCCTACTTTCCCAGTTGATAGACAACATTCCATTAACTGAGCATGCTCAGTCCTCTGTCGGATGTTTCAGGGAGTTTACTTCTATTTTGGTACTTCTACAAACCTTGGGTTCCCCACCAACACCACCCAAAAAACCCCACCAGCGCACTCATTTTGGCTGCAGTCGCCCTGCCTGGAGACAGGCAGTCAAGTCGTGTATCCATAGCAGTGACCAGAGGAGAAATGACGGAAGAAATGCCACTCCTCCATTGTCTCCTGAGACAGACGGATGCCAACCGATTATTTATTTATTAAATTTGCATACCGCCCTCATCTGCAGATCTCAGGGCAGTTCACAACATAAAAATGGACCCTCATATTTTGTGTGTGTGTGTGTGTGTGTTTTCAGTGTTGAGTTCTTGGTAGGGAAGTCCAATTTCTAAGTGCAGTGACCAGACTGTTGGCTGGGGTATAAGTTCCCTTTGTTCTGTGCTAGTTACCAGGAGGGTCTTTAATTTACTTAGACACCCTCCTTCCTGACTGTCGCTAGTGACAGGCAGGCTCTGTGTGTTGGTAGATAAATCATGCACCCCCCCCCTTTTTTTAACTGAGTTAGATGGACCACAGTTTGACTCAATGTACGGCAGATTCCAGTTTTCCTAAGAGCACAAGAGGATTAAAATGAGCATTCTTGGTGTTTTACTTTAAAAGCTGGTACCTTTTGAAGTGAAGACTTTTAAAGTTATAGACTAAGGGGGAAGGCAGGGGTGTAGTTGAGAGGCTGTTGCATTTCTCTAATTCTTATATGGCTGCCACCATGTGGGTAGTGGAATGTGTCTGTGTGTTGTACAGGCAGAATGGGAAAAAGCCAAGGACCTGTGCTTTCCAGAAGCCACATTTGCTATCTCGAACAGGCATCTGGAGCAAAGCCACCAGCTGGGTTGGGAGGGGCCAGCAGAACAATTACCTTTGCTTTATATCTAACAGCACCTGCAGCCAAAAAGTAATTTATGACAATGCATCAAATTTTACCAGGCATAAAGTCCTACACAACTCTGGCAAGGAATTGCCTGCTCCTTCCATAAATTGTGCTGTTTTAAGGCTTCCATTGTAACAGGATCCCAGAAGTGGTAGCGTGGGAGGTTGTAGAAGAAAGGTTACTTTAAAATCCAATCCTCACCATGGCAAAGGAATTTGAGTCGCTTGGGTTCTTCCTACAAGGCTTCCATCTTTGGCCATGGTCACTATCCAAGGTGCTGAAACTCTTTGTGCCAGTTCTCAGGCCTGAGAAGATTCAGCATAGCTTTTCTTATATGGCCTGTGGACAACTCCCAACAGGAGGGCTGCTTAACTGGTTAAGCAATTTAACAATGCCTTAGTTAGCTAAAAAGAAGCCCCAAATTAATCGGATGCTTGATTTTATGTCTATTTTTAAGCCAAGCACGCAAACATTAAGAGAAGCTGAACAAAGCACAAGAAGAAATGGTTTGCTTTAAGACTTCAATATCTCTGTTTTATTAGTCACTCCCATAAAGGTATGGTTTAGCGTTTAACCGCATCCTTCCAGGATGTCTGAAGTGCTGTTAACGCTTTAAAAAGAGAGATAATCTTAGACAAAGACCGAGACCAAAACATAGATATAGAAATGGGCAGCTCTGGTGGAAACTGGTGGCATCTTCCAAAACCTGTTTTAGAAGCTGGGAAAGAATAACAGAAGTTCAGCAGGCAGCCCAGGAAGCAGCAATGAAGATCTGAAATGCCACCAACAGTTAAGCCATGGGTGGCAAACCCTCAAGCCGTGACCCAGATCATTCTTGCAGAGCCATTTGAAGTGGGTCCCCAAGCCCCAATCTCCCCATCAAAGCTCTGGACTGGGAGAAGAGATTTCTTGCAAAAGGTTAGCCACCCTGGGTCTAAGACTAGTCAAACATTGAAAAGGGTGGAGATTCATTGAAATGAATTCGAATGCTCTCATGTTTCAGGGTGGATCATGCCGCAAGCTGCTTTTGCTCTTCTCCAGATCTGAGCATCTAACACGATCCATACAAAAGAGGAAAATGTATTCATTGCTTTGTTTTCTTCCATTATGGAACCCCAGGGGGCATCTGCCAGGCAGTCATCCGTCCAGGCAGTGACGAGACCCCACATCCTTTAGCGAGTTGGGGGCCTCCTGTGCCTTCAGAGCCACTTGGGCTTCTCACATTCTGCTTGAACTGATCTTATTTCACAGTGGGTCTCATCTTGAATTGATTACCGTATTTTTCGCTCTATAAGGCGCACCTTACCATAGGACGCATCTAGTTTTTAGAGGGGAAAAGCCCCAATTTTTTGAGGATCAGCTTAAATTTCTGTAGCTTCTTTTGCAAAGGAGAAAAGCCCCATTTTTTGAGGATCAGCTCAAAGTTGTTGAGCTTACTTTGCAAAGGGAAAAAAGCCTGTTTTATGGGGTTTAACTCACAGTTCTGCAGCTTCAGGAAGCCATTTCTACAGTTTCCAGACAGATAATCTAATCAGCCAGTCACATGTCGCTGGGGAAACAGCCTCCCTCTGCAAGGGGGCGGGGCTGGAATCTCTCTCCCTTATCTCTCTCCCCGATCGTTTGCTGAGCAGCTGCTCAGCGGACTTCCTTTCAACACCCCCTTCTCTCTCTCTTTTAAAAAGCACGGTCTGCTTTTGCCCCTGGGCAGTTCAGCTCCAGGGATCACACATTCGCTCCATAAGATGCACAGACATTTCCCCTTACTTTTTAGGAGGAAAAAAGTGCGTCTTATGGAGCGAAAAATACGGTAGTTCTCCAGGGATATCTAAAGGGGGAAGAGGGCTCCAAAGATATACATTTGGCCATACTGACATTCAAAAACAGTTGTTGTCTTTTCATCTGACAAGTCAGCACCATGATGCAAATCAAGCAAGTGAGAGGCAGGCAAGAGAATCCCATTTCAGATTTTGAATTTCTCAGGCCTCAGAAGCACCCAAAACAATTATTTTCTACACGCCTCAGCCAAGCAGATCTATAATTCTTGAGTGACAAGGGACTAGTGCTCAGGAAGCGAGCCGCGAGCCCTGATGGATGGATGGGTCAATGAAGAGTGCAATGATCAATTGGCTCAGAAAATTTCCAGCACCTCACAAACATTAAATCAGAGGCTGGCAGGAGCCGACCTCCCAAGCTGCTATCTGGGATGGCTCTGATATCGGGCAGCTTGGCGGTCAAGGGGCCTGGCTGCCTTTCCCCTGGGGAGTAATATTCAGGGAGGGTTTGTGTGCCAAGGCAGAGAGGGAGCCTCACTTCTGTATTTTCACAAACAATTAAACATTCAAACCAGACACTTTCAGAAAGTGCACATCCACCGTGTCTCCTGGGCTTGCATGTGCAACTGACATCCAAACTAACTCTCGGTTACCTCTTACGAAACTCTGCTCCATCTAGGAATGTAGAAATCTGTCTTAGACCCAGTCAGCCCATCAGCGCATCCAGCCCTGCATTGTTTACACCAAACTTCCCCAAGCTGGTCGACTCCCAACGCCCATCATCCTTGACCACTGGGCACCAGGTGATGGAAGGCAGCTTTACACTGGCTGCTGGCAGTCGTGGCCCTGCTCTGACCTCGGTAGCAAGCAGTAAGCATCCATGGAAAGCTCTTAGCAACTTGCTCCAACCAAGTCCAGGCATGTTACCTGTAGAGGGCAATGGACCTTCAATGTATGTAAGCTTCCAGACTATGAACTCTGGAGGCAGGGGTGAAACTAGGCTTTCTTCCACCTGGGTCAACAACTCAGTTTGGCATACACACACCCGTGTTTACGTGCATGCATGTACCTCAACACATTTGTTCTTAAAGGGCATTAAAACCCCCAACATAACTTAGAATCATAGAATTGTAGAGTTGCAAAGGACCGCAAGGGTCATCTAGTCCAACCTCCTGCAATGCACAAATCCCAACTAGATCATACACAACAGGTGGCCATCCAACCTTTCCTGAACTACCTCCAAGGAAGGAGAGTCCACAACCTCCCATGGGAGTCTGTTCCGTGGCCAAACAGCTCTTACTGTCAGAAAGTTCCTCCTGATGTTTAGTCGGAATCTCCTTTCTCGTAACTTGAAGCCATTGGTTCAAGTCCTACCCTCCAGACCAGGAGAAAACAAGCTTGCTCCATCTTCCACGAGACAGCCCTTAAGATATTTGAAGATGGCTTTCCTATCTCCTCTCAGTCTCCTCTTTTTCATGCTAAACATACACAACTCTCTCACCCATTCCTCCTAAGACTTGGATTCCAGACCCAATGATCATCTTGGTCGCCCTCCTCTGCACCTGTTCCAGTTTGTCAATATCCTTCTTAAGTTGTGTGCCCAAAACTGAACACAGTATTCCAGGTGTGCTCTGACCAAGACAGAATAGAGTGGTACTATGACCTTCCTTGATCTGGACACTAGACCTCTGTTGATGTAGCTGCTGCATCACACGGTTGACTCATGTTAAGCTTGTGGTCCACTAAGCCCCCTAGATGCTTTTCATGTGTACTGATTACTTGCTCCTACTGTTTTCTTTGTTTTTTGTGGCTTTATGTTTGCCTGTATTTTATTTTTGTTTTTAAACTGAGCTGCCCTGAGAGCACTCATGTGCTAAAGATGGAGGAAATACATTAAACAGGCCAATGATGATGATGGTGCTGGTGGTAACTGAGCCTCCCCAGCATCTGATACTCAGAGATAGACTGCACCTGCACATTCTGGCTCCATTTTACTATCATGACTAAAGCATCATGACCAATTCAGAAGGAGGGATTTGTTGCAATAAATACATCCGTCAATAAATTCAAATTACATTTAATTGTCCCTGAGATTACCCAGAGCAGCTGACTTGGAAGGTCCCTTCCAGCTCTGATCATGTACAGAAGCCACCTCTCTCTCAGAGTTCATTTTTCATTATTACTACAATGTCAGAATGCATAACTGACAAAGTCAAGAATAGATTTTTATGAACTAATTCAACATGAAATAAAAGCACTTGCTGCCCTCTATTGGAAAGAGGGAAAACTTTCCACATTGTGAGCTGAGTTTTTAATTTTCTTTGAATTTTCTTTGTTCTTTTAAGCATATTTATTATTATTATTATTATTATTAAAATCATTTCCAGAATCTCCATGCTTGCTCTTTGGGATTAGAAGGGAAGTTTCCAGTTCTGTGCTATACAACTTTACTCAGAAGTGCAATCCTACTTAAACTCAATGGGACTTAATTTGATTAATGTTCTTCAAAGTCTAGTAGCCATGATGGCTCAAGAGGTAGTATGCTTCTCCATATCGGTCTCTGGGACTCAACAAGTGCTGTTGTACTCAGGTGCTGCCTGCAGACTTCCCATGGGAATGTAGCTGGCCACTGTGAGAACAGACTGCTGGACTAGATGGGGCTTTGGTCTGATCCAGCAGGACTCTCCTGATGTTCTTACTTTGGAGTAGACATGTACAGGATTGCACCATCAGATCTCTGCCTCACCTTAGCTCATGGCACCAGCTTGCTGAATTGCTGTGGTTAATTGAATAGGTCACATAACCGAGATAGGTAGCCAGGGACCCATCACCGCAGCCCACCCAGGTGCCAACTCTGCCTCCGTGCCTGTTACGGCAACATCAATAAAGGACCTAACACGGTCATCTACAATATCAGGACGTTGTATTCACCTACTCACCCTCCAATTTTATAAGGTGCCAACATCTGCCAGCAATGCCCTTCTGCATTCTACGCAGGACAAACATGATACCTGTTGTGCAAAAAAAATTAAATGGATACAAGTCTGACATCACATCAGAAATGGCAGTACCCCAAAAATGGTGGAACAGGACAACACTTTTAATTTCCCAGACTACACTGTAACTCTCCTTAGATATGACCATCCTGCACCAGAGATTGCACTATGAAACCAATGAATTACAATTCCTCCAATGGTTCAATGCTATCATGTGTGGATTGAAGCAGGACAATGGGCTTTTAAATCACACTACATGTGCTAATTGGCCTACCAGAAGTCTGCATTATCAATAATTTTTTCTTTTTCTTTTCATAAATGGCCAGTGTTCATAACCTAATGATGGCCACCTGTAATTTCTGGCATTTCAATTTCTCGGACATTACTGTTGACAACTTCCCCACCCCAACCCCACAGATTAACACTCTACGCATCAAAGGTGGTGTGCTGCAGTCTGGAAAATTAAGACCATCATACATTTGCTAGGCTGCTTCCAGGCGAGAACTAAATACTGAAAACCAGTCATGGCAATATCACAAATGGGCCATTGGTAAGTTTTAAAAAAACAAAAACAAATCTGATTTCCCCCAGAAAATATGAATTAAAGCACAGAGGTGGGGTAGGAGATGGGTTGTTATTTTGATGCCAATGACATGAATGGGCACTTTTTAAAATGCGCATGCTCAGGGGCACCAGTCCCTCACAACACCTCTCTGGGTGCAGGGCCGTCTTACCCATTAGGGTTAGTGGTGCACGGGGTCAGGGGCGCCCATCAGCGGGAGTCCAGGACCAACCGGGAACAGCTGGCCGTAGGAAGAGCCGCCACCGCCCAGCATGCCCTCACAGCTGTGATGGCATGCTTGGCGGTGGCTGCTCTTCCTACGGCCAGCCGTGCTCTCTTGCTTCCTGCCTGGGAGAGGAGGCAGCAGTAGCGGCACACAAAGCTATGCAGCGCCCTTCTCCCCCCCTGCCCGCCCCGCAACACTAGCAGGACTACTGGGGAAGCCTGTGTGGCAAGCGAGCCTTGAGCTACCCAGCGCAGGGGGCGGGGCGGGGGCGACGTTCTCTGCACCACGGCGCCGGATATGCTTAAGACGGCCCTGTCTGGGTGCACCCTTGGACTCTAAGGTCTACTGTTGCTTGTGCTGCACAATGAGAGCAAAGGAAGCTGCCTTTTTACCATGTCCGACCATTTATCATCCAGCTCAGTAATGTCTACACTGACTGGCAGCAGCTCTCCGTGATTTCAGAAAGAGAGTCTCTCCCAGTCCTACCTAGAGATGTGACTGGGGACTGAACGTGGGACCTTCTACATGCAAGGCAAATGCTCTGCCACTGAACTATGCCCTTAGCAAGATTTTAAAAACCTCTGTGTTGCAATCTTCAAACAGAAACCAAGAACGAGCAACACGACGGCCAATGAAAGTAGTATATATTTTTTTCATGTATGATAACAGAAAGACAACAGACAGTGATCCGGTATTGACACTTTCGTACACGTCTTCTTCAGCATGTAACTGCAAAATATAGATAAACAAATAAACAACCAAAAACCTGCATGGACAGTAATCCATGAAAACGATACATCTAATGCAAATATACATAATTCAATAAAACATAGCATCAATATAATAATGAAATATAATAGCATACCTCAACATACAATGGAAGTTTTCAAGGAGCAATGGTCATATGAATATGTAACCACTGCTGTTGGTTATCAGAAGTACAGAAGCTTATAAACCCACTCATGGCACCAGGTGAATTCCATAATAAACAAGAATGAACACAGTTAAAGCAACATCACTCCTAATTCAGAATTAAATAAAGCAACCAATATCCATTTCCGAATTCAACCCTTCCGGATGAAGTGTCCTAAACATGAAAATGAATTGGGATTCTTTCTGTCTTAATCTTTTTACAAAATCACATCTATTACTAGTGGTTCTCCTGTTGATCCATAGAACTGTAAAAAGTAAATCCGTGTCAGTATGGTTTTGAGATAGAAAATGCTCAACAAGAGGAGCTTCTACAACTGCATTCCGAATGCGGGAGCTATGTCCTGTCTCAAAATGTTGTTGGCATCAAGAGACAATGCACGTCCAGGGATTAAGTCAAACTGAAGTGACCTCCCCCGGGGCACAAGCCTGAGCAGTGTATATGGGGGGTCCCGGGCTGCCCAGGCGACAACACCCTGCTCGTGGCCTTGCTGATAGTGGTCCAAAGGAAAGCAGAGCAATACATTTGACACCAGCTTGGCTGCAGGAGTTGCTGGAAGGAGGTGTAGAAGGCGCCATCCAACCACCTTAGGGACTCCGCTCTGGATTTGTGTAGGGTTTACGCCTTCGCTTTTTCTTCTTCTAGAGATATCCTGCAAGGCAGCAGTGGTTTAGGAGTTTACCTTCTCCTAAATGGGCTACATTCTCAAGTGAGCAAGCCACATCAGCCCCAACTACCCCTCTAGAATTTGTATTTTTAATCTGCTTGGAGCCTTGTGTTTATTTTAAAGGGTTTAAAATTAAACAAGGAATTTTTTTTATCTATAACATTTCCTAGTCTAGTGCCTGCCAACAATAAAAAGCATTCCATTAAAAAAAATCTGTCATGGGTGCTTTAGCTGAGATTCCTGCATGGCAGGGGGTTGGACTAGATGACCCTCAGTGTCCCTATATGATTCTATATGGTATTATTTCTCAAACAAATTTTGAGGCATGTGGTCATTCAGCGCCGTAAGTACCTAGCTCATTTAAGACTTTATTTATTCTTAATAAGGACGAAATTCTCAAGTGAAAAATATTGTGTGTTTAAAAAAAATATTGTAAATTGGATTTCGTATGAGTTAATACATTATTATTCTTTTGGAACTGTGCTGCAACTTTGCACGTTTGTCTTTCCAGGCTGTAACGCTTTTTAGTTATTTCCCACCCACCCCCTAGGTTTCCTTTCTTTTTGCCATGTTTGCACTTTTTGTTAACAATAAAAAACATTAAAAGGGGGGAGGGGGGAAGCATATGTTTGCAGCTTCAGAACACGTAACTTCAACTCCTTAAGTACTACAGTATATTTTTTAATATATATATATAATGCTTTCGCGTTTGAAAAGGGCACCACTAAAATCGAACGGACAAAAATTAAAGGCTTTTGCTGTAGTCTGTTTTTGCAAAACGCCACAGATCCATTAACCGGCCCGGGCCTGACGTCGCACTCGCGCACACCTAAAATTCGCGTACGCCTCATGCCCGTTGCCCAGGCAACCAGGCCGCCATCTTCCCCCGGGCGCTTCTTTCCCCCGCCCTCGAAACCTCTCCATTGGCCAAACCCGGCTTTCTGGACGGACGGAGACTTGGACCAATCGCAGCCGTCCACGAACACCGAGCTTCTCATCCCTCTTTGCCCGCCCTCTCCAGCGGAGGGAACGTCGGCGGGGACTTACAGATTGGCGGTGCAGGATAGCCAATGGAAGGAGAGCAGATGAACTGGCGGCCTTGTCTGCGGAGGCGGGACAGAGGGAGAGGGGCGTGCGCAGGGGCCAATAAGAGAGGCGGGAGGCGGGTAAGAGACGGCCTGGCCTTCCAATGGGCGGAGACGGAGTAGAGGAACTGGAGGTTGGATTGGAGGGAGAGGAAGCGATGCGCCAGGGGCGACAGGAGGGAGGTAGGAGGCGGGATGGGTGCGGGGGGGGGGGCTTTTGGGGAGAGGGGGGTTTGGGGGGGAAGAGTATTTGGGGTTTTAGGGGGAAGGGGTCGAAATGTGGGGAGGGCATTTGGGGAACGGGGTTAAAATAGTTATTTTTTTTAAAAAAATGGGGGTGATCAGTGGGGCTGCCCCTGTTTGTGTGTCTGGGAGGGGGGAGAAAGTGGGGCAGGGTTGGGGGTCAGGAAAAGGAAGAGGGTGTGGTGTGGGGCGAATCGGTAGCTGTGTCTCGTTTGAGGGGAAGAGAGAGGGGGCACAGAGGAGGCAGGAGGGAGGGGGCCTCGCTGGTGGGGTGGGGGTCCCCCATTCGTTTGGGAGAAGGTAAAGTTGGAGGGAAAGCTAGGGAGGGAGCAGAACTGGGAGAAGGAATTGGGGGGGGGGGTTGCCAGGCTGGGTCTCGGTTGAGAAGGTAAGAAGAAGGAAATGTGTGTATATATATATATATATATATATTGGGGGGGTCTCTAGTGGTGGGTAAGCAGGTGGGTGAAGTTGGTGGAGAAGGGGAAGGTTGGAAGTGAAGAGAAGAAAGAAAGAGATCAGGCCATCTCTCATGGATGCTTCAGCTGCGGTTCCTGCATTGGAGAGGGTTGGGCTAGATGACCCTCGGGATCCCTCCCAAGACTACATTTCTAAGATTTGGTAGTGGCAGTAGGGAGATCGAGGGTTGTTCGTGGTGGCTCTGCCCTAGCTTGATGTTCACGGTTGGGTGGATAAATGTGTTTGTTTGTTTTTTAACTGAACACTTTATAAACTTGCCACTGGGCTGGTTTGCATACTGAGCCTTCAGACTTCCTGCCTGCAGAGAAGCAAAATGGCTTCCAGGTGAGCAGATGCTGTTCAGGTGGGCAAGTAAACTGTACAACTTCTGCTGTGGGTTTGCTCGCCAAGCTAAGTTAAGGCTGACCTGTCACAAGAAGGGACAACTGGCATTGGACGACCTCTAGAGGCTGAGACCTGCTTTGCACGTTTAGGTATGAAAGCCCTGAAGTGGTAGAGTGGACTGTACCACTTCGGTTGGTTCATTTTAAAATGCTCCCCTGTCTAAAGAGCTCTGTGCCGGATGATCATAGTCATCTAGTCCAAACCCCTGCAATGCAGGAATCTCATTGAAAGCATCAAAAAAAGGAGAGTCCACCATGTCTCATGGGAGTCTATTTCCCTGTTGGAACAGTTCTTATCATCTTAAAGTTCTGCATATTCTTAGGTGTTTGTAACTGAGAATTGTAGAGTTGGAAGAGGCCCCAGGGGGTCATCTAGTCCAACTTGAATCCACTGTTTTTGGGTTCTACCCTCCGGAGCAAGAGAAAACAAGCTTGTCCCGTCTTCCATGTGACAGACATTTAGATATTTGAAGATGCTTCTCCTATCTCCTCTCAGTCTCCTCTTTTCCATGCTAAACATACACAACTCCCTCAACTGTTCCTCATAAGGCTTGGATTCCAGACCCTTGACCATCTTGGTCACCCTCCTCTGCACATGTTCCAGCTTGTCAATATACTTCTTATATTGTGGTGCCCAGAACTGGACACAGTACCCCAGGTGTGGTACAATCCATTCGACCACCTCATTAATGTACATGGGTAGGCCTACTCTAATAGTGCCATGAACATCGGACACTACAGCCTAGGAAAATGGGAAAAGGGGGGTCCGAATGGCTGGACAAGACAGGTGGCGATTGCTTTTAAATGCGTAGCAGGTTGGAAGGAATCAACCTAGCTGGTGTCTAAGTGACTTACAATCAGGTTTAAAAACATACAAAAATGTTTTTTTAAAAACCAAAAACGAATGGCAACCACCACAGAAAACAGAGAGAGAGAAAAGCAATCACTCAAAATAACGCTAATGAAGCTATGACACAATAGGATCATATTCAGTCAAATATCAGGAAGAGGAGAAATGTTTTAACCTGGTCCGTGTTGGTGCCAGGCAGGCTTCACTTTGGAGAGAGTTCCACAGGTGAGGACCCACAACCAAAAAGGTCCTCTTCCTTTTTTATTTCCTCTGAGCCTCTTTCTGAGGGAAAACTCAGGGAACGGCCTCTGGGGGATGACCTTGGGGTGTGAATAGAGTCATGCTGAAGGATGGTATTTGGGTTAGTTCAGAGAGAAAGAGGGTAGCAAGAGGGCCACCCGCATATGATGCTTCTTTGGAAACTTAACCATTTCCATTCCTAGGTGAGGCCCGCAAGAGAAGGAATGTGCCTCTTGCCCTTCCCTGAGGCCAGATGAACCTTGTATCGATGGCAGCTGTGGTGGCAGTGGCAGAGCCGGAGCTGAAATGGGTGTCCCTGTGGCTCCGTGTCCGCTGGGCGGCGGTGCTGGTGGTCCTGCTGGCTGCCCTCCTCATGTTGCTGCTCCCGTTGACGTCCGTGGAAGACCAGTGCCATGCCTTTTACAAGAGCTTGTCGTTGCTGAAGAGCAAGCTGGGATTGGGCTACACAGGGATCACCACGTACACAGGGCAGACGACGGGCCTCAGCGTGACCTCGGGTGGATTGCAGCTGCTGGTGTTGAAGCCCAAAGCCTCTCAAGGTATGGGAGTGGGAAGGGGAGTTTCTAGGCTCCAATAAATCTCTCTGTTGATAGCAGTTCAAGTCCACACAACAGGGTGAGCTCCTGTTGCTCTATCCTGGCTCCTGCCAACCTAGCAGTTCGAAAGCATACCAGTGCAAGTAGATAAATAGGTACTGCTGCGGCGGAAAGGTAAACGGTGTTTCCGTGTGCTCTGGTTTCCATCACGGTGTCCCGTTGCACCAGAAGCAGTTTAGTCCTGCTGGCCACATGATCCAGGAAGCTGTCTGTGGACAAACGCTGACTCCCTCGGCCTGAAAGCGAAACGAGCGCCACAACCCCATAGTCACCTTTGACTGGACCTAACCATCCAGGGGTCATTTACCTTTCTTTTTTAACCTTTCTTCTTCTTCTTCGTACAATTATTTTATTAATGACCTAAACTGCTACAGTGGAACCTCGGTTGTCGAATGCCTCCATAGTCGAGCATTTCGGTTTTCGAACACCAAAAACCCAGAAGTAACTGCTCTGGTTTTCAAACGATTTTCGGAAGCTGAAATACTGCGTGGCTTCCATTTTGAGTTCCCCTATTGTTATTGAGGCTTCCGTATTGAGTTTTCGGTTTTTGAACGTTTCGGAAGTCGGTCTCCTGGAACGGATTACGTTCGAAAACTGAGGTTCCACTGTACCTCAAGGTGATTTTTATATAAAATAATTAAGAACAGTTTAAAAACAATGCATTTATAAGACTTAAGGTAACAAATGGACATTCATGGTAAAGACCCCTTTATCCAGCTGGAACAAAAGTGCCCTTCAGCTCTTTCTGGAAAGAGCGGATAGTGGGTGCCTGTCATATCTCAGCAGGAATGCTGTTCCACAGATCAGGGGCCACCACACTAAAGGTCCTGTGGAGTGGGCTTCCGAGTTCTTAGGAACTTGCAGAAGAAACACTCTCACAGTGATCTACTGGGTGTGTAAGGGATAAGTAACCTGTTCCCAAGCTATATAGGGACTTAAAACAGCACCTTGAAGTTGGCCTGGAAGCAATTTGACAGCTAGTGCAAATCCCACAAGCAAGGTGGTTTATTTGTAATATTCTGTGGTATATTTCTATCCCTGGATTTGATATTTGAAAAGCAATAGCTCATGTGTTAATAGTATAGTGCAACTTCAAAATACAACTTCGCCCCACAGAGGTTAAGGAGGTTGGAGTGAGTTGAAAAGAGTACATCAGCTGCTAAGACAAGAGGGCTCTTGCATTAATCCAAGAATCAGACATCACATAAAGAACAGCAGTTCCAACATCCATACTTCCATACAAAAAGAGCTGAGTCTTTGAATAACCAGGTAGACAGGAGGGTGATGTAGCAGGCTGGAATTCCTTTATCACAGCTCTCATCATCTTTAACTGTTGGCCATTCTGGCTGGCACCGATAGGAGCTGGAGGCAAACAGACGCTGCAAGAGCTCCATAGCACACCTTTCTGCAATGCTAACCCTGGTTGCTTCGTTTCAGAGGTCAGGTTAGAAGCCAGAGCAGCCCTGAACCAGGCCCTGGAGATGAAGAGGCAAGGTAAACGGGAGAAAGCCCACAAGCTTTTCTTGCACGCCCTCAAGATGGACCCCGATTACGTTGATGCCTTGACCGAGTTTGGCCTCTTCTCTGAAGAAGAGAAGGACATAATTCAGGCTGACTACTTGTACTCCAAAGCCCTGACCATCTCTCCCCGTAACGAGAAGGCTCTGATCAGTCGCGACCGGACGTTGCCCCTCGTTGAAGAGATTGACCAGAGGTACTTCAGCATCATTGACAGCAAAGTCCAGAAGGTCATGTCCATCCCGAAAGGCAGCTCCGCTCTCCGCAGGGTGATGGAAGAGTCTTACTACCACCACATCTACCACACGGTGGCCATCGAAGGGAACACCTTGACGCTTTCTGAAATACGGCACATAATCGAGACGCGGTACGCCGTTCCTGGCAAGAGTCTGGTGGAGCAGAACGAGGTCATCGGCATGCATGCAGCCATGAAGTACGTCAACACCACGCTGGTGTCTAGAATTGGGTCCGTGACCCTCACGGACATCTTGGAGATTCACAGGAGAGTACTTGGCTACGTGGACCCAGTAGAGGCGGGGAGGTTTCGGACTACGCAGGTCTTTGTAGGGCACCACATCCCTCCGCACCCTTGCGACGTCGAAAAGCAAGTGCTCGAGTTTGTACAGTGGATCAACTCCGAAGACGCCATGAGCCTGCACCCAGTTGAATTTGCCGCCTTGGCCCATTACAAGCTGGTCTACATCCACCCCTTCGTAGACGGCAACGGCAGGACTTCACGCCTCTTGATGAACCTCATCCTCATGCAGGCGGGCTACCCGCCCATCACCATCCGCAAGGAACAGCGGGCGGAGTACTACCACGTCTTGGAAGTGGCCAACGAAGGTGACGTCAGGCCCTTCATCCGTTTCATTGCCAAATGCACCGAGACCACTTTGGACATGCTGCTCATAGCCACCACGGAGTATTCCGTCGGGTTGCCTGAAGCACATGGCAGCACCACAGATTGCAAGCAGACCATCCCCGTCAAAACCCGAACATGAATACCAGTGTAGGGGAAGGAACCTGCTTGGCATTATCGAACACATGGCTACTGGCACTTTCTTTTAAGCATTTCATTTATTTAAATAAGTTTTAAGTTAAATCGGGGGGGGGGCAAGAATATTTCAATATTTATTATTCCCAAAGTGTATATATTTTTTTCAGTTTCGCTTTATTATGGAGAGGGGAGCAGGGCAGCGCCCTGAGGTGGATTCAGCCAAGGACATCTTTGCAAATGGTCATTGACATCACTGTGTTTAGGGGAAACTGTTCTGCAATGGACTTCTCAGCCAGCGCTCATTGGACGAGAAAAACCTGTTGTTTGTTTGCCTAGGACATTCTGGCTGAGGAGTCCATTGGGCAGAGGGGTCCCTTCCAACAAAGCAGTTCAGTTTGGCTTGAAGGCATGGTGATGCCCAAATTCAGTGGGGGAGCGGGGGCTGTATTTGACTGAATCTACCCCAGGCTGTATTTCAGATCAGGGAGTGGCTAACCGGTGGTCTCCAGGTGTTGTTAGACTCCAACTCCCATCAGCTCCAGCCAGGACATCCCATGGCCAGGAACGATGGGAGCTGTAGTTGACCCAATGCTGCAGAGCCGCAGGTTAGCTGCCTCTGCTTTTGACTGCATATTGCTTTACCCCATTTTTGTGTGTGTCAGTTTGTATTCCAAACCTGAAACCCAACGTATTTCCCTTTAACCCTGTAACTGTGGGACCTAGGTTGTTCCTTCCTCATAACACAGGCTTGCCTATTTACCCTCCCCTCCCCCTTCAAAAATAGGGTAGGGGGGATACAACACTCCTGTGAGGCAATTCGATTGGGACACTAAAAGGATACCACAAGTAATTCTGCTGGTGCTGGAGCCTGTTTGGAAAACACAACTTGATGATGCAGCAGGGAAAACTTGGGATATGTGGGGGATAACGAAGGTTTGCTGTTCAAGAGTTGGGACACCCTGTGTACATGTATGTAAGGGCCCTGGATTGGTACTGTTCACCTGTACAGAGTTGATTTCATGGCCTGGCATATATCCACTATTTTTTTTTAAAAGGTATCTAAAGAAAATTTGAACAGATAACAGATCTGTTACCGCCCCTTTTTGATAGCACTTTACAAATTCACTTGACTTGCCAATAAAGTAATGGTGCTAAGCATTGCACCCGATCTGCGAAAGACCAATTTGTACATGAGTGATATTGCTAATATCCAGCACTTAAACATGCATGCAGTATTAGCAGCAGAAGAGTGGAGTCCGAAAGTGCTTGCCCTTTTTTCCATCTCTCACGTCATTCTCTGTTCCTCTACTGTCCTAGTCTTCCTACTGAAAAACATACAAAGCACTACGAAATAAATGTATTAGAATTGAATGGATCAAATTTAAGAGTTCAAGTACACTGAGGTGCCAGAAGGAGAATAACATACAGGGGTCATCTGTGCCTTTAAAGCACTGTCTAGATGAGAACATGCTGATTAAATAGTATGTAGCAGGAGTAGCTCTGACTTTACAGCAGCCTTTACCAGCCTGAGGTCTGCCAGATGTTTTATGGTTATGATTGTAGGCAGCTTTAATTCCAGAACTCTTAAATCCAATAAGGCTGATAAAACTTTTAATAACAAATATCAACTATACTATGCTTGAATAGGCTTGCTGAAATAAGGTTTACACCAGACACAACTTCTGGCTGGCTGGGGCTGGTGGAAGTTGTAGTGCAGAACATCTGGAGGGCCCTGCATTGGCAAGGGCTGCTATATAGCATTGTGAATTAAATGTTCTCTGTTGCACAACTCTTTTTGAATAGTACTGGGGTGCTATGCATTATGGCAAAGATGGGCAGAAGGAAGATTGAGATCTGCTGGTAGAGCTCTGGCTGATTTGCAGATGGGCAAGGTCTCTGTCTCCCAGTAATAGAGACAACAGTTTTTGCACCAAAATAAGGCTTCTGAAATTAAGAAAACTAATAGTGAACTGTTCAGTTCAGTTCTAGTACTAAAACGAATTCTTTATTTCAAAATGTGCATTGTTCTAACGGTATGACTTTTGCACCTGGTTCTGGTTAGATCTTGGAGCCCTAAAAAAGGTAAAGGGACCCCAGACCATTAGGTCCAGTCGTGTCCGACTCTGGGGTTGCGGCGCTCATCTCGCTTTACTGGCCAAGGGAGCCGGCGTACAACTTCCAGGTCATGTGGCCACCATGACTAAGCTGCTTCTGGCGAACCAGAGCAGTGCATGGAAACCCCGTTTACCTTCCCACCGGAGCGGTACCTATTTATCTACTTGCACTTTGACGTGCTTTCGAACTGCTAGGTTGGCAGGAGCAGGGACCAAGTAACAGGAGCTCACCCCGTCACGGGGATTCGAACCGCTGACCTTCTGATCGGCAAGCCCTAGGCTCTGTGGTTTAACCCACAGCGTCACCAGAGTCCCTTAGAATCATAGAATCATAGAGTTGGAAGAGACCACAAGGGCCATCCAGTCCAACCCCATGCCAAGCAGGAAACACCATCAAAGCATTCCTGACAGGTGGCTGTCAAGCCTCTGCTTAAAGACCTCCAAAGAAGGAGACTCCACCACACTCCTTGGCAGCAAATTCCACTGTCGAACAGCTCTTACTGTCAGGAAGTTCTTCCTAATGTTTAGGTGGAATCTTCTTTCTTGTAGTTTGAATCCATTGCTCTGTGTCCACTTCTCTGGAGCAGCAGAAAACAACCTTTCTCCCTCCTCTATATGACATCCTTTTATATATTTGAACATGGCTATCATATCACCCCTTAACCTTCTCTTCTCCAGGCTAAACATACCCAGCTCCCTAAGCCGTTCCGCATAAGGCATCGTTTCCAGGCCTTTGACCATTTTGGTTGCCCTCCTCTGGACACGTTCCAGCTTGTCAGTATCCTTCTTGGAGCCCTAGTTTAAAAAAAAAAAATCAAACCTGAAGTCTGCCCATGCCTGCACTATGGTATCTGGTTTTACACAAAGCACTGTGTGACTGTAGCTGAGAGTACGGTCCTAAGCACATTTATGGAGTTCGCCTCATTTACTTCAGTGGGCTTATGCAACAGTAAACATGCTAAGGTGTGAATTAGGGAGGAATCTTCAGTTGTGTAGTCTCCAAAAAAACAAGGCAGTTAAAGAATTGCAATTCCGTTTATAAGGGGGCCTGCCTTATAACCACACTTGAGCAGTGCCAGAGAACAAGAAGAGGCAAACATACACACAGTTGAATGGATGAAAATTCTACACTTTGGCTATCTGTTAAGAAAAAGATGTGTGATAAGGAGATACACTTCAATAATTCTTGACAGTGATTAAACCAGGCTGAGGTGCAGAAGTTGTCTTTTCTTTTAGACTAATAGGTTGTGTTCATCGGAACAGAACCTGGCCTTGGGAGACTTGCAGCCTGCTCGCACGTATATTTCAGAGTCAATTCCACCGCTTTAAAGGAATTTTATGCTCAAGAGATGAAGATCCCGGCCTTAAGAATCAAGTTGCCTTCCTGTACGTCCGTAAGAGATCCCATTTAGGGGTAATTAGCCGCTGACATATGTAACGTGGAAATCGTGACCCACAAGTCAGGAGGAAGCAACATTCTGGAAAACGCTGAGAACATGTGAAATTGTGACCCATGGGTTTAGAAGAACGTGAAATTATGAAAAACGTGTGAAATCACTTCCGGGTGTTTTAAACTTTTTTTCTGGGACTCTTGTTTTCTTTTACAATTCTGTCTGTTGCATTTAGGGTGCTTCCCATTCTTTTTAAGTGGACAGAAGCGGGTGGCTGGTACTTAAATGAGGCAAGCCAGGGAAATATGGAGGAGGGTGATGTAGGACCCTGTTTAGTCACGATTTCGTGCAGAAGGGGGAATGCAAAACATCTTGTTCCTTGCCTCTGGAAGCAAAATGGCTTGGGCCGCTCCTGCCTGTGGGGGATCGGGGTGGCTATCCTTGCCTCAGCTCACCGCTGCTCAGCAACCCTTTCTGGTACATGCCTGTCCTTGATTCGCAGCTGCCTGAGACGCCACCAAAGACCTTGAGCCAACCCCCCCACCCCACCTGTGCCTCTGTCCCTCGGCCACTTCCACACGGCAAGCAATTCTGCCATGCACCCTTCTTTCCAGGGCTCCCGTTTTGAATACCGTACTGTTACAACTTCACCCTGCTGTGACATCACCCCCTCCTCCTATCCTCGTTCCTTGGAGGCGGGGGGAAACAATCATAACATTGTGATTTTCAAAATGGGAGACCCTCCAGGAAGGCACAAAAGAGCCAGGATGAGAGCCCAAGGGCAGGTGAGTGTGGTAGCAGCTTCTCCTCATCCTCCAGCTGCCGCCCCTCTCAGGTGCTTCGCTGAAGCAAACTGTTGCTTTGTGGGTGTACCGGCCCCACGTGATTCCCAGGGAGGGAGAGACCCGGCTGAGCCCAACAGAGCAACTCTTTCCTTCCTCAATTCTTTGACTCTGGAGCTGGGTTTTCTTTTCGCAGTTTTATAGCCAAATTTAGCATTCTTGCCCACTGTGCCGCTGCTTTCAAGCATTGTGGGTACAGCTGCACTTCTATGCTTTTTCCAAGGGTGGCTTTAAGTTATTATTTTCCCTCTGAAAGTCTGTGAACTAATCACAAAGCAGGATATGTATCTGTTGAAAGGAAGAACAGAATTGCCCAGAAAATATCATCTGTTTATTGTGAGACTCGTTCAAAACCATACAGAACTGGGTTCTCTCAGCGCATCCATCCTTTCACAAAACCTTTTTCATTTTTCTTGCGGAGTAGGTGATCTTGGGATGGGGGAGATAGCCCTATTGCAAACCACACACACACACACAGGCAGACAGACACACACAGCCCAGATGAGCTTTCTCATTTTGTGGCTGGTGCAGATTGCTACAATTTCCAGTAATTCTGGCACAGAGGAGGGACATCTGACAGCGTCCAAATCACAGGGGGCTCCATTCTCCTTGCAACTCTATCCACAGGAAATATGGTCACATTGCTCTCTTTTCAACAGAGGAAACGGGACCAGTACATCTGGGCCAATCAAAGAGGGAAAGAGCTGCCTGGCTCCTAACACCCCCCCACCCCATCCACAGGAAGACGCTCCAGGGCACTAGTGGGGGTCTCAGTGATTCAAGAGGGACCAGTGGCGTAGCATTGGGTTTCCGGCACCCGGGGCAGTCTTGTGTTTCTGCACCGGGTGGGCAGGGGGCACATGTGTGCCGGGGGGGGGGCAACCCAACCCTCGCCACCACCACCACTGGAGTGACCCCACCTCCACTGGAGCAAAGCAGAGCCACACCGAGCTGTCTGCCCACCTGGCTGATGCAGGAGGGCTGGGCTGGGGTCACCTTCGTGGGGTTGCCTGGTTCACACCCCCCACAAAAATTGTACCAGTCAAGGCCTAGGAGTTGCAAGCTCTTTGGAAATCTTCCAGAGCTGCAAACCCTCCAAGGAACCTCAGAAACACGTCGGTCCCCCCTCATGGCAATGTGGCATAGCCTGCCCCCATCTCGCACCCGGAGAAGGACCAACCCAAATCTGGCCGTCTGCAAGTTTTCAACTCGGGTGAGGTACAACTCTTCCCACTCCCAGACAGGTCTCAGATTTCAGAGCTGGCGGCTGGCATGGGGGCGGGGAGCGCGCTTCTCCTCCCCTGGAGGAGACAACTAGCCTGCATGACATCTCTTGCTATGAAAGGGGAGCAGATAACACGATGAGTTTTGATGGAGGAGGAGTGTCGTTTTTCGGGGTCTTTTGCCAAGTGGGAAGCGGCAGAATGAAGGACAGTGTAGCGACCAGTGGAAATAAATAAAATGGTCCCGTACCAAGGGAAGGCGCAGAAGAGGCGCCACCGTCTCTCATGTCCACACAGGCACGTGTGTCTGCACCCAGCGTCACCTCATGATTTGGCTGGCAGCAGCGGAGGCAAAGATGGGTTCGTGGAGCGGAGGCCACAAGGGCTGCTGCTGGCTCAGCTCCTTCTCCAGCCTTTTGAAGAGCTTCTTCGACGACTTTTTCCCACACAGGTTCCGGAGGCCATTGAGAAGCCCGTGGTCCAGGCAGGTCTGGAGAGGGCGGAAGAGAGAGAGAGTGACCCTGAGGGGCTGGCCGCCCTGCCATGCCCACTGCACCCAAGAACAACTCCCATGACAGAGGCCTCTCTGGCAAGTCCACAAGCGAGGCTGGAAGGCAGCAGCTCCCTCTCTGTGGCCTGCTCCCAACCTGGCACACAGGGGTAGACTGCCCCTTAATGTGCAGGTTCCACTCAAGGGTCATGGTTATTAGCTTCGGGTGGGCCCTTCCTCTCACACACCCTCAGATTTGCCTAACCCTTTTTAGAAAGCCAACTTTCGTCAGGAGCAGTCGCTTGTCATCTGAGGCGCTTCTCTCCCATGTGGCAATAAGAGAACAGGCCTTTTCTGTGGTGGCTCCCTGACTGTGGAATGCTCTCCCCAGAGAGGCCCGCCTGGCGCCATCACTACACGTCTTCAGGTGCCAGGCAAAAACATTCCTCTTCACCCAGGCCTATGGCTATTAAATAATCTATGGCCTGTGAAAGCATGGGGAAGTGGACTGTTATTATGATGATTATTTTACTATTAGGCTGTCTGTCATTATGGGGTTTTTTTTACGTTTCTATCTCTGATGTTCTGTAATGTGGTTTTTTAATGTTAACCCTGATAAAGGGCTGTATATCAATTGAATAAATTAACAACAACAGCATCCTGTGGTCATTGCTTCCAGAAATACATCGTTCCTCTGACTTACTGTTCCCTGACTGCCAGCAGTTAAACTCACTGTGAGAAGTCAAGTTACAGGGAACCAGGCAGAGGGCCTTCTTGGTGGTGGCGCCCGCCCTGTGGAACGCCCTCCCATCAGATGTCAAGGAAATAAACAACTATCTGATGTTTAGAAGACATCTGAAGGCAGCCCTGTTTAGGGAAGCTTTTAATGACTGATGTTTTAATGTATTTTTAATCTCTTGTTGAAAGCCACTCAGAGTGGCTGGGGAAACCCAGCCAGATGGGCGGGGTATAAATAATAATTTGTTGTTGTTGTTGTTGTTACTCAAGTGTTTAGGGAAGGGGAGCAGGAGGAAGAAGAGGAGGAGGAAGCTCCCTTCTCCCTGTTCCTGCCTCCCCATCCTTTTCTCAGACACCATGTCCCCTGCCTCCCTCTTGGCCATGTCTTGTAACTCTCTCCCCCTGCCCACCCAATACCTCCAGCATGAAGGCTGTGAAGAAGTGGAGAGCAGCCATTCCCAGCAGAGCGAGCTTGAAGTTCAGGTCGTCGATGGCCTTCAGTTTCAAGAGGTATCTCATGAAGCCCAGCGGGTAAAGGGTTAACCAGATCATGAGGCCGAAAAGGATGATTAAGGCTATCAAGAACACCACTGTGGGGCGGAGGGGAACAAGGAGAAAGTACTGAGAGGCAAGGAAAAGGATGAGCTCTTACAATATGCTGAGAGGCAGGCAGGCAGGCAGACACATACACCGCAAGTCTAACAGGATGGCTCAGTTGGTAAGAGAGCGAGACTTTTAAATGTCAGGGTCATGGGTCATTGTCCCATGTTGGGCAAGAGATTCCTGCATTGCAGGGGGCTGGACTAGATGTCTCTCGTGGTCCCTCCTGACTCTACAATTCTACGATTCTTAAGGCAGAGCTTTCCAAACTTTTCAAAGCGGGTGACCTGCTTTTCAGACATTTCGCGAGACAGTAATTCCATTTTGCTAGCCAGCTGGAGGTTAAGCTGCCGCCTTCCCAACCCTGGGAAGAGTTCGTGTGACACACCTACACACTAATGTGTCGCGGCTCACAGTTTGGAATGCTCTGTTCTAAGGCTTACGACGTAAAAAGGGGCACTTTCAAGAGCATGGGCCCCTTGTGGGTCTCCTCATTCCACAAGCCACAGACAGCCCATAGGTGTATTCCAGCCCCTCCAGCTCAGACTATCGGGGCCAAGAAGATGCCCCCCCCCTGCTTCACCCACAGCCTCTGGCAGGGAAAGGGCTCATGTTTGGTGCTCTCTTCTGCTTGGAATGGTTTTTACTTGTGTGTGTGTGTTTTTAAAACTGATTACTCTGGTTTTAGAGGGACGCGGGTGGCGCTGTGGGTTAAACCACAGAGCCTAGGGCAGTAATGGCTAACCTTGACACTCCAGATGTTTTGGAACTACAACTCCCATCATCCCTAGCTAACAGGACCAGTGGTCAGGGATGATGGGAGTTGTAGTCCCAAAACATCTGGAGTGTCAAGGTTAGCCATCACTGGCCTAGGGCTTGCCGATCAGAAGGTCGGCAGTTCGAATCCCCGCGATGGGGTGAGCTCCCGTTGCTCGGTCCCTGCTCCTGCCAACCTAGCAGATCGACAGCACGTCAAAGTGCAAGTAGATAAATAGGTACCGCTGCAGTGGGAAGGTAAACGGCGTTTCCATGTGCTGCTCTGGTTCGCCAGAAGCGGCTTAGTCATGCTGGCCACATGACCTGGAAGCTGTACGCCGGCTCCCTCGGGCAATAATGCGAGATGAGCGCCGCAACCCCAGAGTCGGACACGACTGGACCTAATGGTCAGGGGTCCCTTTACCTTTACTCTGGTTTTATAGCTATGTGTATTATAGTCTAACTGCGACAGTTAGGTGAAGGTTAGGTAACAGATTTTGTGAAGGAAATAATAAAAAGAAATAAAAGTACCAGCATTAGAATGGGCATGAGCAGGACCGGTGCTAGGGATTTTGGCGCCCTAGGCGAGGGGGCGGGCCACGTGACGTCATTGCGCATGACGTACGGTGCCCCGCCCCCTGCCCGGCCGGGCGCCCCGCGCCGCCGCGGTTTTTGCCTCTGGTTGGGGCGGCACCGGGCAGCGGGGGGCGAGGAGCAGGCTGCCCGGCACCCCCTCCATTTTGGCGCCCCCTCCGCCGCGGTTTTCGCCCCAAGCTGCTTGCTCCACCGCTGGTTGGGGCGGCACCGGGAGGCGGCGGACGGGGGCGGGGGGCAGGCTGGCCAGCGCCCCCTCCATTTTGGCGCCCTAGGCAACTGCCTAGTTCGCCTTAATGGATGCGCCGGCCCTGGGCATGAGCAGGGCAGCTTCTGCAAATGGAAGCGAAGGTCAGTGAAAAGCCTCAAGGCATGGGGATGCTCACAAGAGTCAACGGCTGTTTGGGGAAGTGGGAGAAGCCCAAACAGGAAGAGAAAGGGGAGGGGGACTGAGATTCACTTCTCCCTAAGGCTTGCAGGCATCCCCAAACTGCGGCCCTCCAGATGTTTTGGCCTACAACTCCCATGATCCCTAGCTAACAGGACCAGTGGTCAGGGATGATGGGAACTGTAGTCCAAAACATCTGGAGGGCCGAAGTTTGGGGATGCCTGGCTTAGAGTGAAGATGGAGGACGGTGTCAAGGAAGCTCTTGGGGAGGGGGCAGACTCACCGTTTGTGTAGAGGGGCTTGCGGAAAGGCTGCCCCTTGGACATGGCTACTGCCAGGATGAGGTACTGGAACCCGGAAATACAGAAGACGACGGTGTTTTCGTAATTCGGGAGGTTCTGAGGGGCTGCCACCGTACTGTTCAAGGGGACGTACCTGGGGCAGAGGTAGGAGGGGCAGAGGTTGGTGACACACCGAGACTCAACCACCCATCCCTGGGCCCTGAAAAAGGGGTCCTCTTTGACCAGCAGGTTGGAACTGGCAGCGCAGGCAAATCAAACTGGAACATGCCAGCCTGAGAGCTTGCCACGGCTGACTCCTCCTCCTCCTCCTCAACTGCCCATCATGCTGGTTTGACCCCCTGCACCCATTGCTCACCACAGCTGAGAGACAGTGATGTAGTAGCTGGTGACTTGGATGGCGATGAAGAGGCTGGTCTGGAGGGCGAGGCTGCTCAGGACAATGAGGTTGATGAGGGCTCCTTGCGGGCGCTTGGGGCCCAGATCCTTCGCCGGCGCCGTCCTGCCCATCAGAGCGGCCACCGTGGTGGTGATGATCAGGTCAAAGAACAAAAACTGCAGATCGCTCAGATTGGTGTTGATCTGGGTTGGGGTGGAAAGACGGTCGATGTGCCCGCTTTCAAGAAACAGAGCCTCCACGGTTCAGAAGCAGTCTACCTTTAATTCTGCTGCCTACGCACACCCTCCCATTTGAGATAACAGCGGCACAGTACGAGCCTTTCCTGCTGACAGGAAAACGGGCTGGATGGGTCAGAGCTCTTGCGTTGCAATTGCTATGCACATCCTAACCTGTGGGACTCATTGCCACGGCATGCTGTAGTGGCCCAATAGCATGCACAGGTTTATGCAAAAGATTGGAAGCAGTTGGAGAGGAGGACAGGCCTCTCCGCCACAAAAGGGAGAAGAGCTTGAAGAAATAATCGACTGTGATCATATGAGCGAGTATTTAGTATTCCGAATCCAGAGGGACCTATCAAATACAGGATCCCATCTGTCTTGAAGTCCACTGTGCTCTCTTTGGCAAATGGGCCTATAAGTGCGCAAACATCTCTCAATGGTGGCTGCCAGAGGCGTAGGAAGGTCAGGTGGTACCCGGTGCGAAAAATTTCTTGTCACCCCCCCCCCATTGATTTTTTTTTTTTTTTTGCCTGCAAAAATGGTTTTATGTTATTTCACATTTTCTTACAAAGGAATAATAATAAGTAAAAATAAACTTTTATTTATATCCCGCCCTCCCCGGCCGAAGTCGGGCTCAGGGCGGCTAACATCAGATACATAACATTGATATAAAATCAAACAATAATTTAATTACCTCCTAAAAACGTCAAAATCAAATTAAAGTCTAATTAGATGGCTTTCCGCAGGGTTAGGGTTGGGAACAGCAAGTGCTCCACTGAATTGAAATTTCAGCCTTCACGACATAGGAAAACAGCCAAGTAAACAGCTATTTTCGTGGAGGAGGGTCAAGATATTAACCGATATGCATGAAATTTCATATATGGCTATATACGCCTTAGTGTAGTAAGATAAGACCTTTGGAGCAGGCATTTTTTTAAAAAAAGTTTTTTTTATGAACCACCCTAGTAGGGCAGTAATTGTTCTTGATAATTTGTCACCCCCTCCATGATGGAACCTGGGGCGGCCCGCCCCCCGTTCCCCACTTCCTACGCCCCTGGTGGCTGCAAAATACAACCAGAAAGTGCTCTGGAGCCCCCTCAAACTTGCAAAGGCACAATAGTGGAACTTCAATAGAATCACCAGCATCCATGTCTTGGCCCTCAAAGTCCTGACAGCAGCAATGAGCGTGGAAACACGAGAGCAGGAAGGAAACTCAAGGCAGAAGCTTTGCTTTTTCACACAATCCTTACCGTGTAGAGCAGGAGCACGGAGACAAACTGCACGAGGCTGTAGAGCGCCATGTATTTGAAGACCGCAAAGGAGGTGACCAGAGAACATCTCCCTTCCCTAAAGGGTCAAGATTGCCAGGAAAAATTAAGAAACGTTGCTCATCCACAATCCACACTGGGATCATTCCAAAGTAAGCTCAACTAGGCATCGGAAACAGTTTGGGGGGTTTTTGGTTAAAGAAAAGAGCATTTTAACATGCCCCGTTGTGGCTTCAGCTTCTTCCCCTGCCTGCATTTCCTTAATTAGATATAAAGGGTGCCCCCCAATACTGCATGCACATCAATTCTAATGAGATTCCATAATAATAACAATAATAATTTATTATTTATACCCCGCCCATCTGGCTGGATCTCCCCAGCCACTCTGGGCGGCTTCCAAAAGAACATTAAAATACAATAATCTATTAAACATTAAAAGCCTCCCTAAACAGGGCTGCCTTCAGATGTCTTCTAAAGGTCTGGTAGTTGTTGTTTTCTTTGACATCTGAAGGGAGGGCGTTCCACAGGGCGGGTGCCACTACCGAGAAGGCCCTCTGCCTGGTTCCCTGTAACTTGGCTTCTCGTAGTGAGGGAACCGCCAGAAGGCCCTCGGCACTGGACCTCATTGTCCGGGCAGAACAATGGGGGTGGAGACGCTCCTTCAGGTATACTGGAGTATATCCCACACAAACCAGGGGCCCAAAACGTGGGACACCCACAACCAACCAACCACCTTGAGGTTTCTTTTTTGTTTTAAGGAGGTAGCGATGCACTTGGGCAGGAAGACTCGGAAGGATTTGCTTCTGTAAGGGAGAAACTCCTCCCTTTCTGCCAACTGCTCCAAGGTATTTTCATCAAAATTTACCATAGTGGCTAGCATGTGTGAAGTCCATGCCACTAAGTTCACAACCATTTATTTATTTATTTTTAAGGGGGGGGGAATAATTGATTTTCCAAAAGCACCTCTCCTGCTTTTTTAGAGGAGCCCCCAAAAAGATTTCTAGTTACAATTAAAGAGAAGGGGCTACATTTTTTGAGACGATGGTGGGAAAGAGGATCATCTACGGCGAGCTCAGCCTCCCAGAAAGGTCGATTCTCCCCAGACCTACCGGATGGCGATGGGGACACACTCGATGTTGGCTATCTTGGAAGTGAATGGCGATGCCACGGAGGCTTCCGCTTCGGAGAGCGAGATGCCCACGTCGGCCGCCTTCAGAGCCCCACAGTCGTTGGCACCATCCCCACACATCCCCACGCAGTAGCTGTGAAACGACACATGGGAGAGGTGAGTTGGAGCCTCATTTTCCCTCTTCCACCAGTGGCCAGCATGCTGGAAGGCCCTGGTGTCAATTCTGCCCAACACCCCCTAGGTAAAGGGAGGTAAAGGGACCCCTGACCATTAGGTCCAGTCGTGTCCGACTCTGGGGTTGCGGTGCTCATCTCGCTTTATTGGCCGAGAGCCGGCGTACAGCTTCCGGGTCATGTGGCCAGCATGACAAAGCCGCTTCTGGCAAACCAGAGCAGCGCACGGAAACGCCGTTTACCTTCCCGCTGCAGCGGTACCTATTTATCTACTTGCACTTTGACGTGCTTTCGAACTGCTAGGTGGGCAGGAGCTGGGACCGAGCAACGGGAGCTCACCCCGTCGCAGGGATTCGAACCGCCGACCTTCTGATCAGCAAGCCCTAGGCTCTGTGGTTTAACCCACAGCGCCACCTGGGACCCTCCCAACACCCCCTACCCTCCACCAAACACCAAACTCCACACTTCTCACTAACTTTATCAAAGAGGAAAGCCAAAGTGTCTGGAGCAATGGCAGCCCCGCAGCCACAATTCAAGGTTCTTCCCCCTGTCCGTAAGGATTTCCATTGCTCTCACCCACATAAGTAAGAAAGCCACCTCTTCCTGCGGTTCTGGAACAATTCCCTCGCCCATCACACACCTTTGCGACTCCCCCCACAATATCCCGGCAGTGGGGTGGGGGTGGGCGGTGGAGCGTCCCCCCCCCCAAAAAACGCCACAGACTTACTTCAGGTCTCGCAAGTTCTGGACCAGGAGTGTTTTCTGGTCGGGCGACATCCGGGCAAAAATGGTCGCCCGGAGCAGTATCTGCAGAAGGCAGAGAGAGAATCCGTTTCAGAGCTGCCACTGCCCCGAGAATCACAAGACGCCCAAGGCAGCTAACACAAGGAGGGGGGGGGATCACTTAGTGGGATGGCAGGGCCTCCTCCGGGGGACGGGGGCCGCAGCAGAGGCCTGCGGCTCTTGGGCTTTGTGTGCTAAAGTTCCTTAGCAACACCCGCAGGTGATGCTGGGAAATGCCCCTCCCTACTGGGGAGATGCTGAACGTTGGGGAACCTGAAACCCTCCACAAGTTGCTGACTACAGTACCCATCATCCTTGGCCACTGGGATGGGCTGGCAGAGGCTGATGGGAGCTGGAGGCTGGATGGACTTGGAATAAGGCACCTTCCTTGTTTCCTGGGCTAGGGGGCACTTGTGGCGCAAAGAATCGGCCACCTTTACCGTATTTTTCGCTCCATAAGACGCACCTGAACATAAGACGCACCTAGTTTTTAGAGGAGGAAAGGGGGAAAGCCCTGTTTTTTTGAGGATCAGCTGAAAGTGGTGCAGCTTTTTTTGCAAAGGGATAACCCCTGCTTTTTTGAGGATCAGCTGAAAGTGGTGCAGCTTCTTTTTCAAAGAGGAAAAGCCCCGTTTTTATGGGGTTCAACTCACAGTTCTGCAGCTTCTAGTCCTACAGGAAAGGGAGCCATTTCTACAGTTTCCAGACAGATAATCTAATCAGCCAGTCACATGTCACTGGGGAAACAAACAGCCTTCCTCTGCATTCAACAATGGAGGCCTGGGCAAGGGGCTGGGGCTGGAAAGGGAGCCTTATCTCTCTCCCCGATCGCTTGCTGAACAGCTGTTCAGCGGCTTCCTTTCAACACCCTCTTCTCTCTTTGTAAAAAAAAAGAGCACAATCTGCTTTTGGCCCCTAGGAAATTCGGCTCCAGGGACCATGCATTCGCTCCATAAGACGCACAGACATTTCCCCTTACTTTTTAGGAGGAAAAAAGTGTGTCTTATGGAGCGAAAAATACGGTAATTGACACGAGTGGATTTCTGGCCAATTTTGTTTAACGCCTCTCTCCTCTTCCCCAGTCAAGGGAAAGCTCTGGGGCATCTGCTCCCCCTGCCGCTGCTCCCAGGTTTCTCCCTCACCCAGATCTGCTCCATTTCTTTTATTGCACACACACACACCGGGTGAGGTGGGGTGGAGGGAGTAACCTGACTTTGGGGAGCCATGTTACTCCTTGCAGCACGTGATGCCACATAAGAGTCTGGTGAATGTAGCACCCTTTAACGTCCCTGCGAACATTCATCAGCTCTAAGAGGTGCACAAGAAGCCAATCAGTCACCTTAAAAGATAAAGGGACCCCTGACCATTAGGTCCAGTTGTGTCCGACTCTGAGGTTGCGGCGCTCATCTCACTTTATTGGCCGAGGGAGCTGGCGTACAGCTTCCGGGTCATGTGGCCAGCATGACTAAGCCGCTTCTGGCGAACCAGAGCAGCGCATGGAAATGCCATTTACCTTCCCGCTGGAGTGGTACCTATTTATCTACTTGCACTTGACGTGCTTTCGAACTGCTAGGTTGGCAGGAGCTGGGACCGATCAACGGGAGCTCACCCCGTCGCGGGGATTCAAACCGCCGACCTTCTGATCGGCAATCCCTAGGCTCTGTGGTTTACCCACAGCGCCACCTGGGTCCCTTACCGACAATCATCAATAATAGCAAGCAATCGTGCCAGATTTGAAGAGGTGCAAAGCAGGGACAGGGCTTTTGAACCGGCTCCCGCTGTCGTGGCTCTTGGTGGGTGCATTGGGGCAGAGGAGGGGTCTTCACCTCCTCCTGCTACCAGACCCTTTTCCACTGGAGATTGTCCCTGAGGGCTTCTGCAGGGCATCCACCTCCTCCTTCCCTCCAAAGACAGAGGAGGCGTCTAGAAGGACATGTCAGGGGGGAAACAAGCCAGCAGCTTCCATTCTGATGCCATCCGTCAGATCTTTGAGGACTTACACAGGAACAAAGACAGCTGCCTTATACCACATCAGGCCACTGGGTCCATCTGGCTCAATACTGCCTACACTTACTGGCAGTGGCTCCCTCCAGGGTTTTAGGCAGGGGTCCCTCCCAGCCAGTGGTGTGTGGTAATTGGACTAGGGGGACTAAGCTAGCCCCCTTAATGTTCCCAATAAATTAGAGTACAGTGGGACCTCGACTTACGAGCGATTCGACTTACGTGTTTTTCGACTTACGAATGACTTCCGGGAGAAACAAAATGGCCGCCGCAACCGAATTTTTCGACTTACGAATGGAAGTCGCAGCCACTTTAATAGGATTTTTTCGACTTACGAATTTTCGACTTATGAATTTTTTTCGCTCAATGCATTCCTATGGGGATTCGACTTACGAATGTTTTCGACTTACGAAAATTGCGTCGGAACGCATTATCGTCGTAAGTCGAGGTCCCACTGTACTAAAGTATTAAAGCCTGGCGACTCCTTCCAAAATCCTGGGAAGCTTCTGCCTGGCTTAATAAGGGAGGCCTGGCGCTAGCATGCGGGATATCACACCCACCCACACCCCAATTGCCCTCGCAAGCTGTTCCCCTACAAAAATTTCACTGCACCCCACTGCTCCCAGCCCTGCATGGAGACGCTAGTTGGAGATTGAACCCGAGACCTTCTGCATGCAAAGCAGGTGCTCTAACCACTGAGCTATGCAGCCTTTCTCATACAGACTTGCAACTGTTCAGTGCACCTGGTGACTGTGAGCAGAGAAAGCCCTTTTTCCAGAGGATGGGTGTCAGGGATCTGCCAGCCCCTGCCAGTCCAGCTCTGAGTGTTTATAGAGAGCCGCAACCTGTGTTAACAACAGATTCATCTTCGAGTGAATCTAGCAGTCCCGTCTCGGGGGAGGAGCAGTTAGTGGCTGGGAGCCAGGGAGTGCCAGGGGTCCAGGGAGTTAGTGGGAGACCTGGCACCACCCAGCAGACTCGCTCGGAGGGGGAAACGTCAGTTCCGGCACAGATATCACGTAGGAGGAGGAGGCGGCAATTTAGGATGCCGAAACTTTGGTGTTGGCGCCAAAACAGGAGGGAGGCACTTCCGGATTCTGCTAGTGACCGAGCAGACATGATAAGACTTAGCTCTGCACTGTAAATAGCTTGGCACTGAATAAAAAGACTTAAAGACAAATGGTTTTGGCATTTCTATTGAACAACCGATAAGAGAACCTGACAATGGAGTTAGGTTTGGGGGGGATGGACAGCTGGGCAGCAGGCAGCTCTGCCTCTCATCCCGCAGGGCTCCTGCATCCAGCTTTACCTTCGGCAGAAGGTCCGGAAAGTGATCGCAAAGCACCGCGAAGGATTGCCCATTGACAGCCAAGTGGTACGGGTGCTGCTGCTCCAGGAAGTAGCTCTCCCGTTGGTACGAACCCTGCAAAAACACAGCGGTCAACATCCAGGCCTTAACATCCCAATGCCCCACCTTCACAAGCCTTGCCCCAGTGCCTGGGCTGGTCTCAAGGCCACGCAGGAATGTGACGGAAAGGTTGCAGCTGGCACAGAGAGGAGGTGGGCACTGCAACCCCACTGACCGTAAGATGCACAGCAGGCCAGCAACCAGGAAGGGAGCAAAGTGGAGCGATTTCTCTCTAAGGAAAACTGGCATCAGGTGCCCCGTAGCTGGTCAAGCTCAGCTCTTTTCATGGACAGGGGCAGAGCTGGCCAAGGGTGACCACACTGGGCAAGATGCCCCAGGAACCTTTAAGGTGGCATTCCCCGCCTCTCCTCCTCCCAAATCCTAGAAGCGGCCTGGGCGTGCCACCTCCCTAGAAGCCATGAGGGCACTTGCTGTGCCAGGCTGCCCACAGAGGAAGTTTGAGTAGGGAAGGACTTGCATCGGGCTGCTCCAGGTGATGCTCGGAAGGGACGAATCTGAGGGCAGCCGGCTCATCCCGGCCGCGAGGAGGGGCGGCGTGGACAAAGAGAACCCGCTCCTTGGCATGCACCATCCGGCAGCTCCTGGCCACATTCACAGCAGTCAGCATGTTGTCTCCTGGTGGGGAGAAGAAGAGAGGGAGAGGAACGGAGGTGCTGGGATTCACCACACCTAGGTAAAGGTAAAGGGACCCCTGACCATTAGGTCCAGTCGCGGACGACTCTGGGGTTGCGCGCTCATCTCGCTTTACTGGCCAAGGGAGCCGGCATTTGTCCGCAGACAGCTTCCGGGTCATGTGGCCAGCATGACTAAGCCGCTTCTGGCGAACCAGAGCAGCGCATGGAAACACCGTTTACCTTCCCGCCGGAGCGGTACCTATTTATCTACTATGACGTGCTTTCGAACTGCTAGGTTGGCAGGAGCAGGGACCGAGCAACAGGAGCTCACCCCGTTGCGGGGATTCGAACCGCCGACCTTCTGATCGGCAAGCCCTAGGCTCTGTGGTTTAACCCACAGCACCACCTGCGTCCCTTTTCACACCTAGCTGGCAACAAACGCGAAACACAGAAAGAAACGGGACGTCCCCCGCCCTCCTCCCCATCTGATACCTGTGACCATCACGGTTCGGATGTCTGCATTGTGCAGTAAGTGGATCACTGGAGCAGTCTCGGGCTTGAGAACGTTCTTCATCACCAGGAACCCCAGGAAGACCATCCCGCTCTCCACATCGTCCCTGCCGGCCCAAGGAGAAACCCCCGTTATCAGTGGGCCTCTGGGCAGAGCAGGGGAGCCCAGGCCGGAGGGGAAGCCGCTGCCAGGTTCCCAGGCACCTTGTCATGTCCTGGGCCTCTTCGAATGTCCCAATGGCAGCGAGGGGCTTGAAAGCCAGCCCAAGGACCCGGAACCCGTCGCTGGTGAAATGGCGCAGATGCTGGGTGAAATCCGCAGGGACTGCAATGCCAAGAGGGGGGGGGAGTTGGTTTAGGAATGCATTGCTGCAAAAGGCAAGAAGGAAGACCTCTCCTAGCAGCCCCACACCCCAAAGATGGCTCCTTTTCCCACCCCTTGGAGGATCCTCTCCTCCTTCCTCCATCATCAAAGCGATGCCAAGCACCCCTTCACTGCTCAGCTACTCAGGAGACGTTCCTGGGTGTTCCTGGGCCCAACACGCCCCTCCCTGGACCCCCAGCATAAAAAGACATGGCATGGCACCCAGGAAGAAGAGAATCCAAGTATGCAGGTTAGCAGAGAGCAGGTTGGTAGTTACACCTGGGGTGATCTGGTGGGAGGGGTGAGCCACGCTAGCCAATACCAGAAGGACGTGTAGACTGACCCGATTCCTTATCGCAGAGGCTGGCCACCATCTCTGGAGACCCCTTCATGTATGCCTGCAAAGGCCCCCCGCCGGTGGGCTTCACCAGAACACTCATTCGCTGCAGGGCCGAGGAAAAGGGGAAGCGGCGGAGAATAGCCACGGGCTCCGGGCGTTCCTGAGTCGGACACAGAATGGCAGAATGGTCCAGGAATGGTCTCTTGGCAAGCCAGAGTCTTCCACCCTGCAAGCTCGCTTTGTAGCGTTGCCATCCCAGCATGCATTGGGAAGGGAGGGCGGATGAGGGAAAGGGGCCCAGGCCATAGCTGTCAACCCTCCCTTTTTTTGAGGGAAACTCCCTTATTCCAATGCCGTTTCCCCGCTGCTATCCCGGATTGTTGATATCCCTTAAATTTCCCAGATTTCAAAGGAAGCAGCTCCTCTCCCTCCCTGCCGGCCAGGGAGGCTCCTCAGCTGCGTTGCTCGGCTGCCAATAAGGAGTCTGAGACTGACTGGGGCGGAGCTTGCATGCCTTGTGCAGCCAGACCCTCACGCCCAACCAGACAGACAGACAGCCTGCCGTCTATGCGCTCGCTCTTTCACTCACCCGTTCGCGCACAGGGTGGCGAGGCTACTTGGTGCCTTGTGGCATCCCTTATTTTCAAATCCGAAAGTTTGGAAAAATCCCTTATTTTCAAATCCGAAAGTTGACAGCTATGGCGCAGGTCCTGTTCTGCCATAGGACCAAAACCCTCAACCACTGCAAGGGACTGGTGTGAGCTCCTCCACAACACTCTACAGCTACTTGCCGGCAAATGCCCCACAGCCTCACCTTGCTGTGAAGCTGCTCCCCCAGTGGTGGAGGCCTCATCACCGCCAGGGCTCTGGTCCCAAAAAGCTGGGTCGCTTGTGCCTCCGCTGCATCCCCTTCAGTTTCCTCCTGGGTCTGGAAGGAAGGAAAGCATTAGAGGAGGCAGAGGCTCCACCTCCTTTGCCCCCAAGCCTGGGGTGAGGGCTGCCCACCTTGCACCGTCAGACCATCGGGCCCATCTAGACCCTTGTTATCACCACCGCCATTATAACAGGGCCGCTGCCCCGCAGGGAGATGGCCCTCTAAATTTCAACGAAGGGAGGCAACCTGTTACGAAGGGCGTAACAGGAGGCGGGAGGAGACTAAGGAGGTCCCAACTCCTGACATCACCTCTGGTTCCCCAAGGTCGGAATGGACAGAGAGGTCTTCCTCCACCTCTACAATCCAAGTTTCCTTTAAAACAGCAACCATGAAAGATGCCAGATTGGAAACGGGCTTAGAATCATCATTGTCATTCTCCATGATGGCTGCGTATCCCAACACTGGGGGTGGCCTCCCTTCTGTCTCCTCCAGCTGAGCTGCGGCCTCCCTTTCCTCTTTTTCCTCAGCCGGGGTGACAAGATCCAGCCACTCCTTTGCTCTTGCAAATGTGGCTCGGTGTAATCAGAAACTCAGTGCCATTTCCTCAGCAGAGCAGAGCTTGGATCGGTCCCCCTCCCCGCCTCTGCCTCTCTCTCACCTGTGGGGTTCATGTAGGATTGTGTCTAAGGAAAGTATGTCTTTCTCTGTTCATTGTGCAAGTGAGCAAAATCATTCGGATGTCCAGTTTGGATTGCGCTGAGTGTGACGTTCCTTGCTGGTCCAGGAAAGCATGTTTTTTTATGACCAATTTTACAGGACACAAAATTGGCAAGAAATTGGCTACTGCTGCTTCCATAACTCTAGGATGGGAGAGTCACGTCTCTCTTTTTAGAATTAGCATTTGCTGTACCAGATGTTACAACTGACTGGCAAAAATGTTCCTTAGGTGTGTTCCTTTGATACCCCCATAGTATCTTTTCCCCTTGAAGTAAATCTTAGAGCCCTGATGTAATTACCGGCAGGCCAAATGGCAAGGATGTTTGCCAAGGATGTTTATTCCTTTTCCTGCTTCCTAATCTGTCCTTTCATGTACCGTATTTTTCGCTCCATAAGATGCACCTGAACATAAGACGCACCTAGTTTTTAGAGGAGGAAAGGGGGAAAGCCCTGTTTTTTTGAGGATCAGCTCAAAGTGGTGCAGCTTTTTTTGCAAAGGGAAAAGCCCTGGGGGTTTTTAGGATCAGCTGAAAGTGGTGCAGCTTCTTTTTCAAAGAGGAAAAGCCCCGTTTTTATGGCGTTCAACTCACAGTTCTGCAGCTTCTAGTCCTACAGGAAAGGGAGCCATTTCTACAGTTTCCAGACAGATAATCTAATCAGCCAGTCACATGTCGCTGGGGAAACAAACAGCCTCCCTCTGCATTCAACAACGGAGGCCTGGGCAAGGGGGCGGGGCTGGAAAGGGAGCCTTATCTCCCCCCCCCCCGATTGCTTGCTAAACAGCTGTTCAGCGGCTTCCTTTCAACACCCTCTTCTCTCTTTGTAAAAAAAAAAAGAGCACAATCTGCTTTTGGCCCCTAGGCAATTTGGCTCCAGGGACCATGCATTCGCTCCATAAGACGCACAGACATTTCCCCTTACTTTTTAGGAGGAAAAAAGTGCGTCTTATGGAGCGAAAAATACGGTACTTGAGCTTTGGAATGCAAATAGATACTAGAACAGGGAAGATAGTTCCGGGGAAGTAGACCTGCAACTTCAAAGGGTCTTTGTTCTGACTTTATTCCCACGTGGAGTTTTTGGGGAACTGTTGGATGATTCTCATTGGTTCCTTTGAATGCTGTGCTGAGATGCTTTGTGTTAATAAAAGTAGCCTGAGGCTGGGGTGCGGGATGGCACTTACGACTCAGAGCTTTTGCAGGTCAAACCTCTGTGTCAGTCTTTATTTCGAACTCATGCCAACTCTGCGCAACGCAGAGGGACGCAACACTCACCCATCCAGTGGATTCCAGCAGCTTGAGGTCAACAGGGTCTCCAATGAGCTGCTCCCCGAGCCAAGAGAGGGTGTGGCAAGTGGCCAAGCAGCAGAGCAGCGGGCCGCTGTCCAAGCAGCGCAGCTCATGGACGAGGGGCAAGAAAGAGCCGTTCTCCAGGGGAACCACGCCCCAAATGTCCAGGCCGTCCTCCGTGAGGGTCCCTGTCTAGGGGAGGCACAGGCTAAGTCAGAGCATGGCAACAGGCAGGTGAGGTTAGCAGCCCATGCCCTCCCAATCCCACGCTGCCCGAGGACCCTCACCTTATCAAAGCAGACCAGGCGCACCTTCCCACAGAGGTTGATCCGTGGGGGACTGATGCAGAAGATCCCTTTCTGCTTCAGCCTGTTCTGGGCATAAATGGTGCCCACCGTCATCGCGGCCGGCAAGGCCGGGGGCACAATCACCGTCACGACATCCAGGGCACGCAGAATGATCTGCCGGAGCGTTTCCTGTTGGGGCAAAGGATGCAGGGAATGACGGGGGAGATGCCTTGTCCTGGGTCAGCCCCTTGGCCACCTAGCTCAATAGTTCCTACACTGGCTGGCAGCCGTGGCCCTCCAGGCAGAGGAAGCCCTACTTGGAGATGCTGCTGGCGATTGAACCGGGGACCTTCTGCAGGCAATGCCTTCTCCAGCCGCAGCCTATCCTCAAGAAGCCCCCACGGTTTGCCAGCAGCCAGGTTCTCCACACCTGAAGGGTTCCCTGCAATATCCGAAATGCTATGTCAGCTCCACAGATGAGGCCTGACCCTGCTCCACAAAAGGGTGCTGCCTGGTTCTGACACATCCAAGGAGACTATTCTCCTCTTCCTAAAGTGTGTGTTTGTGTGTTATTGGCCAGACAATGTTGTGTATTGATTCAAAGTGTTATCATATCTATATTACTATTGTCTGTAATCACATTAGGGTAAAGTAACTGCCTTCCTGTCCCAGAAGGAACAGTTACTATTGGTGCATTCAAGTTGCTGCATTGGGATCCTCAGTCTTATTGGTTCCCACCAAAAAGCAGCTGTGTGTCAATAGCAGGGGGAGAATTATCCTCAGCCCGTAAATTCTCCCCCTGCTTTTTGGTGGGAACCAATAAGACTGAGGATCCAAATGCAGCAACTTGAATGCACCAATAGTAACTGTTCCTTCTGGGACAGGAAGGCAGTTACTTTACCCTAATGTGATTACAGACAATAGTAATACAGATATGATAACACTTTGAATCAATACACAACAGACAAGATGGAAGGACTCCTGGAAACACCTTGGCAGGAACCATCCCATACCCAAACATTCTCCCCATGGGGAGTCTCATTCTCAACCACCTACAATTCAGAGTGTTTGGCACGATACTGGCAACCCTATTAACACTCTAGGAATGGGGTTCCGCCTCTTCCCGTTTGAGTCTCCCACCCCAAAGCAGAGACCCTCGTCACTGGAGGCCCTGCTAGAGCCTTTGTGACCCCCCCAGTGATGTCACTTCCTCTTGCCAGGAGAGAGCTCCCTGGTGTGCCGTTTCTTCATTTCCTTCCTGGCAAAGGCTGTGCGCTGCTCCTTCTGTTTTCAAAGTTCCATTATGCCAGGCTCCTTCACCTGGTGACCGGGAATTTTTTAATTTCGCTGCCTTGCTGCTGACAATGAGTCAAAACGAGATAACAACTTGCTTGTTTGTGCTCGGCTGCCATTCCCCGTGGCTCCTCCCACCCCCTCCATGCTACGGTGAGGTTTTCCTGAGTTCCTAGGAGCTGCCTTAAACCCCTTGCTGGGCTAAGGTGCAGAGCAAAAGCACAGCTAAAACAAGCAAAGCAAAACCGGAAAAGCAAAGGCCGACCGGAAAAGCCGGGTATGAAGTGCAAGGGGGGTGGGGTCCAGTAGGCCTCCATGTGGTGGCGGCTTTGCTCTGGCACAACTGTCAGGCGCAACTCTCTTAAGTTGTGAGAAGCACCTCTCAGTTTGGGGAATAGGGGTGCAGGACGGGGGGCTCAGAAGAACCCTCACCCCCCCCCCCCCCGCAGAACGTCACTGACCTTGTTTCGATACAAGATGTAGATGCTGTAGCCAGTACCAATAGCAGCTGGAGGACGAAGGAGAGAGAAAGGAGATTTGACTGTCACGATCCCAAAATGGGGAATAATCCCACAGTAACCCTGAATTCTAGCATTATGATGATGATGATGATGATGAAGAAGAAGAAGAAGAAGAAGAGGAGGAGTTTGGATTTGATATCCCGCTTTATCACTACCCGAAGGAGTCTCAAAGCGGCTCACATTCTCCTTTCCCTTCCTCCCCCACAACAAACACTCTGTGAGGTGAGTGGGGCTGAGAGACTTCAGAGAAGTGTGACTAGCCCAAGGTCACCCAGCAGCTGCATGTGGAGGAGTGGGGAAGCGAACCCAGTTCCCCAGATTACCAGTCTACCGCTCTTAACCACTACACCACACTGGCTCTCTATGAGAGAGAGGAAAACTGTTTCCTATCCACATTTCTGCATGCTGTGCATAATTTTATCATTTATTTATTTATTTATATAATTTTAATTAAATTTTCTGTTATACAATTTAAAGTACTCATTTTTACATCCTTAAGATATCAATGACTTCCCTTCTTCTCTTCCCATGGTTCATTTTGCATGTCGTAAATCCCTGCACATTTTACAAAAACCATACCATTCAGTATTCCATTATTGCATCCATCAAAACTTATTTACACTGCTGAAATTATCTTAACGCTGCCAGCGTTTTCAGCTGCACACAGCTATTTCCCATATATTCAATAATCGTTTTCCAATCTTCTCTAAACGTGTGTTCTTCTTGTTCTCTTATTCTATATGTTAAGTCTGCAAGCTGTGCATATTCTGTCAACTTAAGTTGCCATTCTTCTTTAGTTGGGACCTCGCTTGTTTTCCATTTTTGGGCTAACAAAACATGGGCCGCAGTAGCATACATAAATAACCTTTTTTGACACCTGGGAATTTCAGTCTGGATTATCCCCAACAGAAAGGACTCTGGATTTTTAAATTATTATTATTTTGAGAAAGTACTTTTGAACATTTTTTTCAATTCATGATGTATCATTTCCCAATACTATGCTGTGCATAATTTTATAAATTTCTATCACAACACCTCTTACTCACCTTTTCCCTAAACTAAAAAGTCCCCAAACATCACAACCTTTCCTCATAGGGGAGCCACTCCACTCCCTTGATTGCTATGGTTGCCCTTTTTCCGAACCTTTTCCAACAGTAAAGGTAAAGGTAAAGGTACCCCTGACCGTAGGGTCCAGTCGTGAACGACTCTGGGGTTGCGGCACTCATCTCGCTTTACTGGCCGAGGGAGCCGGCGTTTGTCCACAGAGAGCTTCCGGGTCATGTGGCCAGCATGACTAAGCCGCTTCTGGCGAACCAGAGCAGCGCACGGAAACGCCGTTTACCTTCCCGCCGGAGCGGTACCTATTTATCTACTTGCACATTGACGTGCTTTCAAACTGCTAGGTGGGCAGGAGCAGGGACCGAGCAACGGGAGCTCACCCCGTCGCGGGGATTCGAACCGCCGACCTTCTGATCGGCAAGCCCTAGGCTCTGTGGTTTAACCCACAGCGCCACCCGCCACCCACGTCCCACGTCTCTCATAGTACTTGGTATCAAATATATACTGTTTCGGTGTGGTGACCAGAACTCCTAAGGCGACCACACCATAGATTTGCAGCATTATGACACTAGCCGTTTAGTTTTCCTTTTTGTTTGCCCTCACAATCCCTGGGGCATGAAGTTTGCCTTTTTCATGGCTGCCGAACAGCGGGCTGACATCTTCACAAACTTACCCAGCACTGTGAGGAAACCAACAAACTTCCACGCGTCTTTATAAAACCGAAAGCTGAGTGGCTTGGGGTGAAGGATGGAGCTGATGAGGTCTCCTTTGGCTGTGTAAAAGCCTGGCGAGAGAGGAGGGGAAGGGGGTGAGGCAGGCAGAACCCAAAAACGCGCCGAGGTGCAAAGTGCAGCAGCAGCAGCAGCAAACCCTTGATGGATCAACGCAGCATCTTCAGCTCCAGGTCTCTGGCAGGCAGCAGAGTCTACCCATGGGTAGGAGGCTCTCACTGCAGGCTCAGAATCGCTTTGCCCTGGGGGCTTCTTCCCTTGGGAGTGTGCAGGGAGCATAGACCAGGGGTCAGCAACCTTTTTCAGCCGTGGGCCAGTCCACCGTCCCTCAGACCTTGGGGGGGGCAGACTATTTGGGGGGGGGGTGAACGGATTCCTATGCCCCACAAATAACCCAGAGATGCATCCTATATAATAAAGTGCCTGTGTCCGTGCGTACGTTCCGTGTGTCAGTGGAACTGCGCGAGTGTGCATGTCCCACAGGGACGCGCGGACTGGAGAGCTCTACTTCCCCCCCCCCCTGACAGGGACGCAGGCATTGGAGCGGCCGGAGAGGGGGGCGTGTCTGGGAGGCAGCGGCGGCGCACGCGCGTTGTCACTTGGGGCAGCGCCGCCGCCTTGCACAGAGCCTCCTCCTCCTCCTCCGGCCGCCGCCACGCTCCTTCTCTCCCCCGGCCGCGCCAATCACGCGAGCCCCCGGCTTCACCCGAGGCCTACCCGCCCGAAGCCACCGCCGGGGCCGCCTGTCAGCTGCAGTCAGCCGCCAGCCTCTGCCGCCTCCTGCCGCCTCCTCCTCCTCCTCTAGCGCCCGTTATTGTAACGGGCTACCTTCAACTAGTTTTAAATAAAAGCACACATTCTACTCATGTAAAAACACCAGGCAGGCTCCACAAATAACGCAGAGATGTATTTTAAATAAAAGGACACATTCTACTCATGTAAAAACATGCTGATTCCCAGACCGTCCACGGGCTGGATTGAGAAGGCGATTGGGCCGCATGCAGCCCACGGCATAGACCATGGGGCTGCAGTTTCAGAAAATGCCATCTCAGCTATAGGAGAGTAAGGACACTCCAAGAACAGATTGCTCTCCAAAAAAAGCTCAGCACCTTCAGCCAAGGGACTAAAACGGGGGGGGGGGGGGCGGGACGGGACACATCCCGCTTCATCAGGGTGGATAAAAATAATAAAATCGATTTCTTTTTTATTTAAATCGGATTTTTTTTATTTAAATCAGATTTTTTTTATTTAGATTGGATTTTTGAAATAAAATGCTTTTGGAGGAAAAATCTTTCTAAAGATAGCTTTCTATTTAAGTTACATTATAGTCCAAAAGCTATTCATCAAGAAATAAGCATTTGTTTTAAGTTTTTCAGGTGTGCTAAAACTCAGTCTAAGGGTGTGGGTTTAAAAAAAAAAAAAATTAACCACATCAGTTAACAAACATGGATACATATGCTATAATGTTATTGTTTTAGTTAAATAAATTGTTTAAATTGTTATTAAGGACATGATTGTTTTTCTCCTTCCAATAAAGTACAGCAGAAAAGTTGTCCAAATGTTAACTTATTAAACCTCACAATAATTTCACAATTATCTATGTACTTCTAATAGCATAACCAAATCAGTAATTTTTGATAGAACTGTAAAAACTACTCTGAAAATTGTTTATTATTCCAAAAACGAAACCTTTCATCTGGTTGTAAATACAGTGGTACCTCTAGTTGCGGACATGATCCATTCTGGGGTGCCGTTCGCACCCCGAAAAGTCTGCAACTAGAGCGGCGCTTCTGCGCTTGTGCGAAGCGCGCAGAACGCTTCTGCGCATGTGCCGAAACCCGGAAGAGTTCAAAGAGTTTGGATTTGATATCCCGCTTTATCACTACCCGAAGGAGTCTCAAAGTGGCTTTCATTCTCCTTTCCCTTCCTCCCCCACAACAAACACTCTGTGAGGTGAGTGGGGCTGAGAGACTTCAGAGAAGTGTGACTAGCCCAAGGTCACCCAGCAGCTGCATGTGGAGGAGCGGAGATGCGAACCCGGTTCACCAGATTACGAGTCTACCGCTCTTAACCACTACACCACACTGGCACTCTTCCAGGTTTGCCGCGTTCGCAAGCCAAAAAGACGCAACATGAACCTAACACAACACAAGGTACGACTGTGTTAAGATTATACCAGCAAGAATGAATCTTTCTGTAAAATAAAATAATGATTTAAATCAAGTCTTACTGACTAGTGATTTAAATCGATTTGATTTAAATCAAATCCACTCTGCGCTTCATTAAGCTGACCTGTGCGAGTGACCACTGCCAGAACCTCAGGGCCCACGTAGGGTCTTGCCTGGATGACCTGCGTTCCGCAGAACAGCGTGTGGCGCTTGTGTTCCTCAGGGGAATAGATGGTGCTGGTCGCTTGGGGGCCTTCGGGCAAAGAGGTCTTCATCACAGGGATGCTCTCACCTAGAGGGAAAAAGGCTCACTGAGGATGAGCAGCCAACACCCAGCCGAGCCCAGCGTCAGGTCCTAAAGCAGCTCACCCCCCAGCCAGCACCCTGCTCTGTCCTCACCGGTCAACATGCTCTCGTTCACCAGGCACTCGCCCGTCAGCAAGGCGGCATCGCACGGGACCTGAATTCCATCCATGGGCACGACAATGCAGTCGCCTGGCACCAGGTCCATGGAGCTCACTGTCACCATCTCTGTTCAACACCACCAGCCACCAAAAGAGAAAACGGGTCACACCTCTCCAGGAAGGAATAAGGCAAGAGTTTTAAAAAGAAAAAGAAAGGGGGGGAGGCTACAACTAAAGCTAAAGGCAGTGGTGGCTAACCTTGGCACTCCAGATGTTTTGGAACTACAACTCCCATCATCCCTAGCTAACAGGACCAGTGGTCAGGGATGATGGGAGTTGTAGTCCCAAAACATCTGGAGGGCCAAGGTTAGCCACCACTGGCTAAAGGGATAATTTCTAGAAAGGTCAGGTCCTCCCCTGCTTTTTTGCCTATTATTATTTATACCCCACCCATCTGGCTGGGTTTCCCCCAGCCACTCTGGGCGGCTCTCAACAGAATAACAACAACAATAATAACAATAATATGATAAAGCATCAAACATTAAAAGCTTCCCTAAACAGGGCTGCCTTCAGATGTCTTCTAAAAGTCAGGTAGTTATTTCCTTTGACATCTGATGGGAGGGCGTTCCACAGGATGGCGCCACCACCGAGAAGGCCCTCTGCCTGGTTCTCTGTAACCTCACTTCTCGCGGGGAGGGAACCGCCAGAAGTCATCCCAAGAGATGGAAAAACCCAAGAGCAAATGTCAGATTAAAAGGTTAAAACAAAATAAAAAAATTCCTTCCCGTAGCACCTTAGAGACCAACTAAGTTTGTTCTTGGTATGAGCTTTCGTGTGCATGCACACTTCTTCAGATACACTGAAACAGAAGTCACCAGACCCTTATATATAGTGAGAGGGTGGGGAGGGGTATTACTAAAGAGGGGTGGTGGGAATGGGTGAAAGGCTGATAGCTGTGGTAAACCTGTTGACGACTGTTAACGACTGCAATTAGTTTTACAGGAAAAAACAAGGGGTGAGAAGGTTAAAAAAGCTGGACATGGGAGAATTCCCTTCCCAAGGGCTCATCGCCAAGAGGGAGCAGCCTCAAGGACAGGGGAAGCTGTCAGCAGCTGCTCACTTACCTCCGGAGGCTCTGCGGATTTGCAGGTTGACTGCCATCTTCACCATCTTCTGCAGGGTGATGCTTTGCTGCAGGGACCAAGCGTGATGGTAAAAGTGTCAGGAGGGGGCAGGACTAGTACCAGCCGCCAGACCTCACTCTGGAGCTCAACGGGAGTCCCCTCCTCTCCCCTGCTCTGCCCACATGCCCAAGAGGTGCCAGGCCTATTGTAACGCCAAGGGAATTTGTAGCCAAGGAAGCACGGCTGCTGCCCAGCACTGGAACACCACACCTGAGAGGCACTGGTGGGTGAGGCTGCATTCCATGGCGCCTGGCAGCCCCCTCCCCCTCACTGCAGGGGGTTGTGCTTGAGGGTTGAGGCTGCCTGTAGGGTGCCATACGTCCAGAATTTCCCAGACAGTGTTTGGGCGGAAATCGGCAAGACGTCTGGGAAAATCTGGAACCGTTTTCCTTAAAAACAGCTCAAAAGCATCAATTTTGCCAACAACTTTGTCCAAAAAGAAGCTCAACCAACTCTTTGTGGTGTCCGGATTTGAAATATGGCAACCCTACTCAAGGGGGGTCCCCGCCCTTGTGCAATTGAGGCTGAACCCACCTTCCTCGTCTCATAGAGAGAGATCCCGATGGAGACCGCAGAAATTAGGAAGATGCAGGCAGCGTAATAATAGTACTCATCGAAGCTCCACAAGACGATGCTGAAAATCTGGAAGATGTAGAACGGGTTCAAGACCTGGAGTGGGGAGGACAGCAGAAGGGGAGGGCAGAGTTCATAAAAATGTTCATCAGAAGATGCAAGGCCACTTGCAGGAAGCTGGGGGGTAAGCTTCTGCCCCACTGAAGTCTGTTCTGTGAGGGCAGGGGAGGCTGTTCTCTATCAAATGACACACACACCCCAGGCCAGAAAGGTATATCCAAATGGGCACTGCCAGCTTGTCTAGGGGACCCATTTTCCCAGGGAAGGAAAAGTTCTTCCCCTCCCCATGCCCAGCAAACCAGGGTGAAATTGACTTTCATTTTGGACTCACAGCTGTCCATGGAGGCACAGGTCAATTCTGTGTCCAGGGCGGCTGTCTACCAGCTCCATCTGGTACGCAGTCTGAGACCCTACCTGCCCGCAGACTGTCTCGCCAGAGTGGTGCATGCTCTGGTTATCTCCCGCTTGGACTACTGCAATGCGCTCTACGTGGGGCTACCTTTGAAGGTGACCCGGAAACTGCAATTAATCCAGAATGCGGCAGCTAGACTGGTGACTGGGAGCGGCCGCCAAGACCACATAACACCGGTCCTGAAAGATCTACATTGGCTCCCAGTATGTTTCCGAGCACAATTCAAAGTGTTGGTGCTGACCTTTAAAGCCCCAAACGGCCTCGGTCCTGTATACCTGAAGGAGTGTCTCCACCCCCATCGTTCAGCCCGGACACTGAGATCCAGCGCCGAGGGCCTTCTGGCGGTTCCCTCACTGCGAGAAACAAAGCTACAGGGAACCAGGCAGAGGGCCTTCTCAGTAGTGGCGCCTGCCCTGTGGAACGTCCTTCCAGCAGAGGTCAAGGAAATAAGCAGCTATCCTATTTTTAAAAGACATCTGAAGGCAGCCCTATTCAGGGAAGTTTTTAATATTTAATGCTGTATTGTTTTTAACTCTTGATTGGGAGCCACCCTGAGTGGCTGAGGGTACAAATAAATTATTATTATTGTCAGGTTCTCTTATTGATTGTTCAATAGAAATGCCAAGCCATCTTGTCTTTAAGTCTTTTTATTAAGTGCCAAGCTATTTACAATGCAGAGTTCAGTTTATCATGTCTGCTCAGTCACTAGCAGAATCTGGAAGTGCCTCCCTCCTGTTTTCGCGCCAACACCAAAATCTCGGCATCCTAAATTGCCACCTTCTCCTCCTACGTGATATATGCGCCGGAACTGACGCCTCCCCCTCCGAGCGAGTCTGCTGGGTGGTGCCAGGCCTCCCAGTAGCTCCCTGGACACCTGGCACTCCCTGGCTCCCAGCCACTAACTGCTCCTCCCCCGAGACGGGACTGCCAGATTCACTCGAAGATGAATCTGTTGTTAACACAGGTTGCGGCTCTCTGTAAGCACTCAGAGCTGGACTGGCAGGGGCGGGCAGATCCCTGACAATTATTTATTATTATTATTACTAGTGGACGTTAAGCCCGTTAAATTAACGGGCGCTAGAACATATGTGGTCAAACATTTGTAAAAACAGCACTTATTTCCCTCAGGTAAGTGGGTTTAGGACATCAGCCTTCAGGTAAGGCAGCCGGGCCTCATCCTGCGGCGCGTCCGAGAGAAGCTGTGAGGGAAACTGGCGGCGGCTCCTCCTCCCGCCACTGCCTCCTCCCCTTTCCTCGCCTCCTCCCGGCGGCGGCGGCTACCCAGAGCGCTGCACAGCCACGGCCAGGCAGGCGTGAGGAACGGGCCTCAACCGCCGCTTCCTCCTCCTCTTCCTCCTCCTGCGGGCCCGAATCCATCAGAGGCTGCGGGCGAGGGCGACGCTCCATCCCCGGCAGCGCGGCTACAGCACCCACTACTCCTTACCCCTTGGCCCCGGCTGACGAAGCGGCGCTGGCGCGGCCCAGCATGCGAATGTGAGATGTTTCGCCCATCGTCGTCGGCAGCGGCTCCTGACTGGGCCCAGAAGTCTCTGCGCTCCAATCCCTGTGTCCGTGGGGCACATGCGCAGTAGCGCAATCCCACGGACACAAGAACACGACGCAGAGACACTTGGACTTTATTATATAGGATTATTATTATTATTATTATTATTATTATTTCTATAAAGGCAAACCTCATCTCTCAGCAGCCTGAAGTAAGAATTCACAGGTACATCGATCAGGTTCTTCCCGTAAATCTTTCTCCTGTCCAAGCAGAGGGTGAGGAGAGAAGAGATTGCAAAGGTCAGTTTTGGCACAGGAGCCAAAATATTACCAGATGTTCCGTGACTGGGCTGAGGGTTGTACCTGTCTGCATTTCTAGCCAGCCCTACTGGCTGGGGGAGCTGAGGGGCTCCAAGAAAACATCAACCCTCAAAAAGTCAAAGAGATATAAAGCGCTGCTTTTTTTAAAAAAACCAAAAACATGGACGAGCAAAACAAAGGAAACTAATCTACACCCCTTCGTAGCTCAGCCCTTGCCACAGAGAACCAAATCAAATAGATTTTGCTGCCCTCCTGACAGAGTTAGAGGCTTGGGTTGAGTTTTATTGCGTGTGCCGACAAATATTCAGTTAGTTGCTGTTATATTGTGACTACAGCTTGCGGCCGTTTTAGACATTTTGTAAGCCATTTTTATAAGAGTCAACAACACACACACCCCGCCCACCCCATGATGGAATATACATCTATAAAACAAAATAAAGCCCCTGTGTTTAAATTAGAGCATTAAGTGCCAATTGCTTATTTCATAGATATAAGGAGGGATTTCAAAGAAACAATTAGGTTTACTCAAGCCAAGATAAATCTGCCTTTATTAATTGATCCCAGTCTAACCATTCCTTTCATTTCATTGCTGGTGGGGGGGGGGAGCAAAAAGAGAATGCGGGCATTTGAACCAACAGCCTCTGAACCTTTTGGCAGAATCTGCAGTTTTCACAGGATCCTCAGCTGTGCAAAATTAAGAGTAAAATCCAGATTTCTGTGGTGCAAAAATCAGAGAAGTTTGGCAAACGAAAGACAGGTGGCGGCCCAGGGGCAGCTTTATGACCTTTCGATAGGCATCACGCTCACCTGACAGCTTGTTCTTCAGCGCTTAGTCCACAGAGGGAGAGGTGGATATCTGAGAAAGTCCAGCTTTCATCCAACACACTGCAAAATACACAGAGAGACAAAGAGACAGCCTGTATCTGCCAGCAACAGGTTAAAAACAGGCATTTCCTTATTTCGGAGCCCTGAGCTTCCATTGGCTAAGCTGCTGTGATGTCACAGAGGGTTGCATTCAATGCTTGGCTCACTCAGATGAGACTCGCTGAAGTTAACGGACACAACTAATTTAGGTTCTATAATTCCAATGGGTCTAATCGAAGTATTGCTTAGCTGGATACATCCCAGAGCGTTCTGGCAAGCAATGGAAAACAACCAGTCATGGGACAGAACGTGCTAGAAGCAAATTGAAAAGCTAGCAAACTGCTACAGTACATACAAATTGCAGGAATCAAATCTGGGGCGAGGAAAATTCGCACAGACCCATGCAAACTATACAATTTTGGCTGCCGGCAGCAGAAGAGGGAGTCAAGTCCCAGCCTAGTGTACCCCGAAGGCAGAGGCTTACCTGGCCTTGCAGAAAGCACCCCACTTCTCAATCCAGATATAGCGCAAACCTTCAAATTGGTAGTAGCGAAGGACGTTCTTCTGAAAAGATTTTTTAAAAATGTTTTACTACTTCTTTTAAAAACTTCATTTTATGCTCTTCTGGTCTCCTTACGAGTGGGACGTCATTGTCCCCCTTTTTCTAAATGGAACCCGGAAGAGAGAGATGGATGCAAAGGGGTGGGGTGGGGCAAAGGGGGCACAGAGGAGAAAGCAGGTCAAGAAGCAGGGGCTGCCAGCTGCAGGGAGCTCTGAGCAGCGTTTGAAATTAGCCGGGCACCTGTTGCATTTTGCGACTGGATTAATATGTCCAGGCACAACCCTTGGCGCCAAGCATCTCCACCTGCCTGGCTGCAGTCAGCTGGTCTGAGGTGTCTTTTTTGCTGCCATGCTGACGGATGAATCAGCTGTTGAGACTCCTTAATTCACCCGGCAGCAAAAAAAAATTACATGCCGTATTTTTCGCTCCATAAGATGCACTTTTTTCCTCCTAAAAAGTAAGGGGAAATGCCTGTGCGTCTTATGGAGCGAATGTGTGGTCCCTGGAGATGAACTGCCCAGGGGCAAAAGCAGATGGTGCTCTTTTTTTTACAAAGAGAGAAGAGGGTGTTGAAAGGAAGCCGCTGAACAGCTGTTCAGCAAGCGATCGGGGAGAGAGATAAGGCTCCCTTTCCAGCCCCGCCCCCTTGCCCAGGCCTCCGTTGTTGAATGCAGAGGGAGGCTGTTTGTTTCCCCAGCGACATGTGACTGGCTGATTAGATTATCTGTCTGGAAACTGTAGGACTAGAAGCTGCAGAACTGTGAGTTGAACCCCATAAAAATGAGGCTTTTCCTCTTTGAAAAAGAAGCTGCACCACTTTCAGCTGATCCTCCCAAAAAAGGGCTTTCCCCCTTTCCTCCTCTAAAAACTAGGTGCATCTTATGTTCAGGTGCGTCTTATGGAGCGAAAAATAGGGTATGTTTTAAAAAGGTGACTAGACATTCTGATTTGGCACCCACAACCCAGGTCCAGGAGCCATTTGGCTCCTAGCTTTTCTATCCCAGTTTCTAACACTGGGGTTGTCTCGAGAGAGAGAGGGGGCTTTGGCATCTCAGGGGGCAGCCTTGGGCAAGTCTCTCTTGTTCCCCACTCCCACTCTCAGACTAGACCACCTTGCAAGGTTCAAGCTGAGATAAGGGGATATTTACCGTATTTTCCGGCATATAAGACGACTGGGCGTATAAGACGACCCCCAACTTTTCCAGTTAAAATATAGAGTTTGGGATATACTCGCCGTATAAGAAATACGACCCGGCGTATAAGACGACTCCCGACTTTTGAGAAGATTTTCCTGGGTTAAAAAGTAGTCTTATACGCAGGAAAATACTGTAAGAAAGCCAGCGTGGTGTAGTGGTTAAGAGCGGCAGACTCATAATCTGGTGAACCGGGTTCGCGTCTCCGCTCCTCCACATGCAGCTGCTGGGTGACCTTGGGCTAGTCACACTTCTCTGAAGTCTCTCAGCCCCACTCACCTCACAGAGTGTTTGTTGTGGGGGACGAAGGGAAAGGAGAATGTGAGCCGCTTTGAGACTCCTTCGGGTAGTTATAAAGCGGGATATCAAATCCAAACTCTTCTTTAAATATAGAACCTAGAGGCACTTGGAGGCCCATCTGAGTTCTCTGGCTCACATGAGGCGGTGCGGGTTGGGATTCCAGGAAAACTTGGGAGGATACTTAGGGGTTTTCCAGGGACCTATGCAGCTGGGTCAGGCAGACCAAGAGGTTCTGGGTTCATGGGACGCAAGGGGCTGAACTGACCTCCTCCTTCCGATGGAGCCCAATGGTGTCTCGACTTTCATCTTCATCCTCAAACACACCCACAGCGATGCTGTCTCCTCCGCCGTCTCTTCCGTACTCGAGGCTTTGCAGGAAGAGGGAGGGAAAGAGGCAAAGGAAACAGCACAGAACTCAGCCATCAGTTTGACTCTCATCCTCTTTAAAGAGGAGGGCTTAGCCTCCAAACGCATTTTCTCCTGAGCAAGTCCCGGTCATGCTGAAGCATGCAAAGTCATAACAAAAGAGAGCGTGCCTCTCTCAGTATGGGCTGAATGACTTCCCCATTCAACCTGGATCTGGACTCCCCAATATCAATGTAAACAAGGCATTGGGGGCGGGCTTCAATGAGGAGGCAGTGTTAGAAACTAGCCGGGCTCCAGGCATGTTTTGCAACTGGCACGGGTCCAATTGCAACCACATGGAGATCTCTGGATGCCAGGTTGCCGACTGGGGAAAGCAAAACGTCACTTAGTAAAGGATCTGAAATATTTTCCTTGATGCTTGAATTTGTTTTATTCTTGATTGTTTTAAACCACTTTGAAATTTGTTCTTTAAAACAGAAAGCGGTATAGAAATGATGATGATGATGATATCCTGGGGGGGGGGGAGAACTAGACAATCCATTGTGGCAACCATAACCTAGGTTAAAGGTAAAGGTAAAGGGACCCCTGACCATTAGGTCCAGTCGCGAACGACTTTGGGGTTGCGGCGCTCATCTCGTTGGCCGAGGGAGCCGGCATACAGCTTCCGGGTCATGTGGTCAGCATGACTAAGCCGCTTCTGGCGAACCAGAGCAGCGCACGGAAACGCCGTTTACCTTCCCGCTGCAGCGGTACCTATTTATCTACTTGCACTTTGACGTGCTTTTGAACTGCTAGGTTGGCAGGAGCAGGGACCGAGCAACGGGAGCTCACCCCATCGCGGGGATTCGAACCGCCGACCTTCCGATCGGCAAGTCCTAGGCTCAGTGGTTTAGACTACAGCGCCACTCGCAATTAGATTATGTATCTGAGTTTCTAACACTGTGGAGAGGGTATTTTACAGTGTGGGGTTTACCCACCGGAAGTTGGAACTGCTGCAATGCCATTTATATGTTTCAGGTCTGCATTTGCAAGGCCAAAGGCCCAGAGTTTGGACACTTATTGTGGGGCACACCTCTGACCCACAAACAGTTTGCATGTCCCCCAGCCCCTTTCTGATTCATTCATGTCTTCTGCAAATTCAAGACCAAGCAAGAGTGGCCCCCAGCGCCTCACTCACCGGCCTTCTACCATCTGCTCTGTTCGGACACAGGCTGTGAAATACTGGCCAAACTGGTCCTGGAAGAGACGCACAGAGGGCACTTGGCTCAGCTGTGGGGAAAGAGTTTGGCTCACAGAATCAAAGAAAGGAGAACAGGATTGAAGTGTTGGCCCTAATTCTGATTAAACAGCTAGCCAGTTCTTTCCTGGGGGGCTTGACACCTGCAGCTTTAAACCTCCCAGACACCTGAAATCATAGAATGGCAGAGTTGGAAGGGAACTCAAGGGTCATTTAGTCCAACCCCATGTTGGAGGGCATCAATCTGCGATTCACCAAACCGAACACAGCTCACAGGACATGTACAGAGTGTTGATACCCCCTCCCCACAAAAAAAATTCTTCAATTTCCACACAGGCAGCAAAGAATTGCTTGTAGTGTGTGTGTGTGTGTGTGTGTGTGTGTGTGTGTGTGTGTGTTACAGGTTTTAGTACCTTTTTGAATATTTTTGAATTGCATGGATTAAATCTGCTTTATTGTGCTTTTTAAATTTGGGTTTTTTTCTTGAAAGGCAGGGTACAACTCCCTCAAAGGAAGCTCAGAATTGTTGAGACCCTCAAGGGCCACATTCCGCATGGAGAGGGGTCAAGAGTTGGACAAGCCTGACTGAACTGCCTTGAGGCTTCAGGGTTTGTTTTCAAATGTGGCCCTCAAAAAGGAGGTTGCCGTCTCACCATGAAACAAAAGGCTCAATTTGTAGCATGCCAGCAGTGTGAGAAATTGCAGTCAAGCATAACTAGCAAGTATAGGGCTAGTTAGTACATGAAGGGGTTAAGACAATAGAGCTGTGTGCCAAGACTCAACTAGGTCATGCGCCCTCAGAAATGAAGCTTTCTACTTCCTTTCTCTCTCTTTCTGCACCATGAAACCAACGAAGGAGGACATGTGTAAGCTTGCTCCCAAGCTTAGAGCACATGTTTGGAACCATATTCTATATTTTCTACTCAAGAGTATTTTGCTGGTGTTCTCCTTGAAGCTGCATGGAACAACACATGTATCAGACCTTTGAATCTGTAAGTAAGACATTTTAAACTTACTTAGTGTATGGTCTATTCCTTGAAAAGGGGGTAGAAAAAGGGGAGCATCATGAATGGGATAAAAGGGTCCAACGACCTATATTCCTGACACTGCACTGCTGCACAAGTTGTGACTTGATTTTAAACTGCTGGGGCTTTTTGTGTGCTAGCCCCACGTTTTGAATCTAGGCACCCAGCCAATTCTTTTGTTATTCACCCACACACTTGAGTCCACAGGGATTCATATATTTAATTCCCCTATAACCAGGACCCTTGGTCATTTCTGAAAATGTGACATCTGGGGTACAAATGGCAAACGTTTGCCTGCACACCTGCTCCATCGCACCGCCCCTTCTCTCCCAAGCCTTCTCCCCTCGCCACCCACCAATTCCACTCACACGGATGACCACCCAGTCAGCTTGGTGGAGGGGGCAGCGGCTGCATTTGGCCTGGACTTTGAGGTGTGGCTTCCAGTGGAAAACTATCAGTGGGATTCCCACCATCAGCAGAGAGAAAAAGTGGCAGAGGATGATCTTCCATGTTTTGCTTTGGTAGCCTGTGACTTCCTGGTGGTGGAACAAAAACAGGCGTTTTAGGCCCATGCCAATTATGACCTCCACAAACACACACACACGGGGGGGGGGGGCTTGCAATTTAGAAAGGTGCCTTTGAGAGAGACCCCAGCATCCTCTTCCTGAGATGAGGAATGACTTCTCTCACCCAATTAAATGGTATTTTGGTTAAATTGCAGTGATAGCAGCTCACAAAGAATTCTACTACAACCTAGCTCAAGGGCTGGCAACTGGAGGCCCTCGGGCCAAATCTGGCCACCTGAAGGGATGTGAATTGACTGTCCAGGTTGCTAGCCTGGTGGCAAAAGAGCAAAGCGGTTCCCATGGCAACAAAACCTCCTTTGGGGAAGGACCAGGTATACTGCAGTCGTCCCCTCCCCATCTCCTTCCCTCACTTATCCACGTGGCTTTCCAGGAAACTTTTTTGTTGATCAGGGTTTAAGGACCTTTAAGAATGACGCAGCAGAGGCAAATGAGCTCTGCCCTTGATTCTCTCCCCCCCCCAGGCCTCACCCCCCCACACACACCCTGTACTTACCATGCAGGTATTAGGGGGGCTCTGGTTGAGGGTGCAGTAGCCGAATCGCCGGCCTCCCAGCAGCCTCCTGGTGTCTGCAATCAGAAAGAGAATGAGATCATGCAAAATTATGTTCCTAAACGCAGGACAAAGGCATAAAGGTGCTTCATCCTGCTGTGGCTATGGACCAAAGAGTAGATTGAAATCCCAGCCAGGACTGCTCTGGGGTCTTTCATTCTGGTAAGCGGTATGTAATTTTTGCTTGCTTGCTTGCTTATTGAAAGCTGCCCATGCTCCCTCTCCCTGGTAAAGGAACCAAGGTCTCGGGAGAGCTGTGAAAGAAATGAGTTATGAAGGAGAATGAGTGGGTCTGAACGAACAGGGAGAAGAGCAAAGCTCTTGCAAGCCCCATTTCAATTAGCATGGAGAGCAGCCGAGGTCTTGCAAAGCCCTTGCAGCCAATCACACATACTCTGCTCGTGCAAAGCCACCCTAAGTGCCAACCCTGTTACTCAGAGAACTCGCAGCAAACCCAATGCTAGTCCACATTTTCTCTAATTCATTCATTGACTGTTACTCCTTATTTCAGAAGGTGGGGTCTTGGGACAAAGGCGGAAGAGCTTGAGTGAAGCTGCCCGGCCTTCCAGCCGGTCTTGACCCGGCAGCCCTTCACCAGCTCTCATCCTCTTGCAAAAAGGCCGCTGGGATACAGGGAAGCAGTTTGAGGCTCTTACCTTCTTTGGGGGATGACCTGCTCCCACCCCAAATCCCTGCTTACTTGGTTTCTCCTGGGGTTCTGTCCTATTAATCCAAGGGAAGACGTGGCCGAGCTGCACCTGAGGCTGTGCTACCTATCCGCCGCCAGCCCCACCCCTTTCCCAAACACGGTTGCAGGAAGCAGCAGGCTGGCACCTGGCCAGGGGAGCTCCAAGTTGCTCCGCAGCTTATCTGTGCCATTTGCTGTCGACAGCCGGCTGGCTGGCTTGGCCCTGCCGAGGGAGCTTGCACACTTGACGCATCCACGGAGCAGGAAGCTCAGTCCAAAAGCCACACGGTGACCGGGCACGATGCCTCCAGCCAGCCCCAGAAAAGCTCCAAGTGACCAAACCGGTTTCATCAGGTGGAATTTTCCCAATGAGCAAAATGGGCACAGGTAGGAGCAGGGGTCTGGAGGAGAGTCTTTGGCAGGGGCAGTTGGCCCTTTCAGAAATGCCCTCTTCTGATGGAGGTAAGCAGGTGCACCTCCAGAGTTGGGTGGTGTGTGGGAACACAACAGGGGACTGCAGTGGTCCCATGCTTGTCACAGTCCTTCTCTTCGTCAGCACTAAAAAACCCTCTAGTTTCCCCAAACGTGGATCTCCAGCTGTTTGGGGACTACAACTCCCATTGTCCCCTAGCTAACAGGACCAGCAGTCAGGGATTATGGGAACTGTAGCCCCAAAACAGCTGGCGACCCAAAGTTTGGAAACACTGTTCTAGAGCAAGAGGAGGCAACCAGCCATAGGGGCAGGGGGCAGAATTGCAAAGGCAAGCGGAGCCAGGAAGATTCTCCGCACACACGTGTCTGTCTACCAGCCAATTAATCTTATTAAAACATTATGAATCCCTGCTGAGCTGCAACAGGCGTTCACTATTTGTACTTTCAGGAAACAATTGAAGACGTTGTTGGTTCAACAAGCTTTTCCAGCTGGGTGAAAAAGACTCTGGTGTAGGTGCTCTCTTTTTTCCCTTATTGTTTTAAAACCTACATTTGGTTGTCTTTTGTACTGTTTTAAATTACTTTTGGTTGTTGTTATGTCTTAGGAGATTCCTAAATTAATAAATCATTATTATCCGGACCTTTGGCTCCAGTCTTTATACTTTTTGTTAACATTTGTTATGTTTTAGGTGGAAGCAACCGATGTATTTGCAAATTCTCGCTGCAGATTCACATTCACAGGAATGTCCACAATATAGATTTGGGTGGAAATCATTTTTTAAAAGCAACATTCTCCCCTGAAACACGGTCAGAGGACATCTCTCCCTCCAGTTCCTCCCCTCTCCTGAAACCTTTTATTCAGCGGGATTTTGCTGCTGCTGTTGATATTAATTTTTAGTTCTTATGATTTAATGTAGAAACTGTTCAATTTGGTTGTGTACTTTTTGGTCTGTTTTATTTGTTGTTTATGACTACTTCTTTTATGTTTGTGATTATGTAAATCTTTTTATGTTATGAGCCACCTTGAGCATAGCATCCCCCCCCAAAAAAAGATGATGATGAAGCTGGAGGAAAGGCCGCTGAGCAGTAAATAGATTACTCGGTTTTTCAGTTTCCCCATGATTTCTTGCCAAAGAACTATGAACGTGTCAAGTTTTTTTGCTGGCAAATGGGTCAAAGTTAGGAATCAGCATAAGAAGATAAAGAGGCTTATAAGTCTTCCCTTCTCCTAACTCTTCTTCACAAGGTAAGGAAGTATTCCAACAGATGGGGAGACTGGTATCAGTTTCACAAGAGGCTCAGAAACCATTAAAAAAACCCAGCAGATTTTCTGTGACTGTGTGCTCTGGTTCCGCACATCAACCACCGAAAAGTCTGTCCCGCCCTCAAAATGCCCCTTGCCTGCTTGCAGCCCCAGGATATACAACTGCCGCCACCTCTTCTTTCCCACGTGGCTCATCCCCAGCTTCAGACAAGCTCTGAGATACCTAACAGGGCACAGCATCTGACACAACACAGAAATGGACTCAGATCAACTGCTAGATCGGACCTGAAGGAGGATAATGACCACCAGGCTCCTCCTCATCTGGCACTACAGCTCAGTGGAAAAACCATCCTCCGTCATCTTTCTAGAACACAGAGGCCAATTTATATCTTTTTAAAAACCCTCCCTACCCCCCTCCCAAATGATGTTCTAAAACTGCCTGAACGTTCTGCAGCCTCCGTCATGCAGATCTGGCTTCCTAAACCTATTGGAGGCAAACTGGTCCTTGCACCCACAATTGCCGCATGAAAGGAGGGTGGCCTGCCTAGCCCAGGCAAGCAGCTCCAAATGGTGCCACACCTGGGAACAAGCAACAGGTGTGGCTGCCAGGGATGAAACAAGCACTTCTAGGCACCTCCAAGCCTAGAAGGACAACAGGGTTGAATCAGACCAGGAAATGCATGGCTCAGCTTCAAAAGGGAGGTAAGCTGGAGAGCCACCATGGTGTTGTCTACCTGCTAGGTCCCCAGCCCTTCTCCCCGCTCCTACAAAAGCTGTGACAGGGTGCAGGATTCCACCAACACACTGGGACTGGGGACTTGTTTGCTGGAGATGCCTTTCCAGGAAGCTGTACCCTTTTGCTAGTAAAGGTAAAGGTAAAGGGACCCCTGACCGTTAAGTCCAGTCGCAGACGACTCTGGGGTTGCGGCGCTCATCTCGCTTTACTGGCTGAGGGAGCCAGCATTTGTCCACAGACAGTTTTTCCGGGTCATGTGGCCAGCAGGACTAAGCCGCTTCTGGCGAACCAGAGCAGCACACGGAAACACCGTTTACCTTCCCGCCGGAGCGGTACCTATTTATCTACTTGCACTTTGACGTGCTTTCGAACTGCTAGGTGGGCAGGACCAGGGACCGAACAACGGGAGCTCACTCCGTCGCGGGGATTTGAACCGCCGACCTTCTGATCGGCAAGCCCAAGGCTCAGTGGTTTAGACCACAGCACCACCTGCTAGTAGACTGCCTTTATTCAGACCTATCCCAAACTTCAGTACTTCGGATACCTCAAGGTATCTCTGTCATGGATATTTAGGCATTCATTCAAAACCGAGTTCCCACATTTTATGCCAGTCAAACCGTTTCAGAGGCACAGAGTCTAAAACTCTGAGAGTGAGAGATTCTTAGTTTTGAAGTGCCACATCAAAATTTGAATTTCCCATTGGGTTTCTAACACTGGTGCAGAATCAGGATTTCTTCAACGCATTTTCTTTTCCAGGGCAGAGTTTGTAACACACAGCTGGGCCCAACACAAACAACTTTCTTTCCCCTTTCTCCCTCAAGCCAAGATGGTCCCTGTGACTTTTTCTGCTATGCAGCCTTACACAATCCCAGTCACAAGACCCACTTTCCACCCCGCTCAAGGCATAAGATGGCCCAGAACCTTCCACAAATCAGCCTCTCTCATGCTTTTCCTGCAGAGACTGTCCCAGAGGCCCTTCTGGGTGGGAAATGGAGGGGCCAAAGCCCTAAACTCCAACTTGCCATTGCCTCAGCAGGACTCTCTGTGGCGGTGTCCACTACCACCTTCAGAATGGCAACTGGGGCCTCCCCATTAAAGAAGACTGATTTGGAGCTGGTATGTGTGTGTGTGTGTGTGTGTGTGTGAGAGAGAGAGAGAGAGAGAGAGAGAGAGAGAGAGAGAGAAGGACAGGGAGCAACTAGGGTCAAAAAGAGGACAGACCACTCTGGTGCTCTGATGAAGCAACTCATAGAGAAGGATAACAATCACAATAGTCAGGATAGCTGCATTCACCTCCAGAATCAGAAGCAGCAGCCTTTCCAGTTGCTGGGAAGTGGGGGGGGGGGGGAGGCAGAGAGAGAGAGATGATGCTCAGGCCCTGCCACTCGCCACTGAGGCATCTGAATGGCCACAGTGGGAACACAATTCCTGAATTATTATTTATTAAATTTATATACCACCTTTCGTCCAAAGATGACAGGCGTCATCTAGTCCAACCCTCTGCAATGCAGGAATCTTTTACCCAACGTGGGGCATAAAACACAAAATGCATCTAACCACCACCACCAGAATAGAGGTCTGATCCAGCAGCTCTTTGTGCTCCCAACTGCAAACTCCAAATAGAAAAAATGTGGATTAATTTTTAAACCTTCATCCTTTATAAACTCGGGCCCCCACCCCCACCCCGCGGTTCTGTCCTTGGCTCCCTGGAAGCCCCACTTTGCGTAACTTCAGAAACTTTCCCTTTCTCCCCCTCAAAAAAAAAACCGCTCACTGAGGCGAAAGAAAAAGAAAGAGAAAGTCAGCAGTTAAGGAGGAACGTGGGATGACGTGGGGCAGCCCAGGCTGGTCCGGGGGGTGGGGGGCACGCCTGTCTGCCTCACCATGTGCCCCCCTTCTCGGCTCAGGCGGCCCTCTCCGCTGAGCCCACCGACCCCGTCAATGGAAGCAGCAGCAGCAGCAGCAGCTGTCCCTTCCTGGGCCGACCTTGCAAGGAGCACCCCGCACCTGCTCCCTTCCACGGCGCTCCCCCCTCCAAAGGCCGCCCTGGGAGCCCCCCTCAATCCCAGGAAAAGGGCGAGACCCCCCCTTCCTTTCCCCCTCTTCCCTGCCTCGCCGGGAGGCTCACCTGAACTCATGGCCCCCCTCCAAGAGGAGGAAGTGGAAGTGGAGCAGCGCCGCCGCAGCAGCAGCAGCAGCCTCCTTCCCGCGCGCTGCCCGCGAGCGCGAAGCAGCCGCAGCTGATGGTCCGGGGCCGGACAGCTGGAGGGGCGGGGCCTAGCGCAAAGGCTGCCGGGAGTCGTAGTTCCTCCCCTCAGGTGCTCAAGTGGCGCCCCCTCCCCAGGCTCCCCCCCCCCCTGGTATCGGGGACCAAGAACACCAGTCGCGTATTCCACATTCCTTGCATCGTTTTAAAATAAATTCCACCCCCCCAACACACACATATTTAATAAAAGAGAGGGTAATTTAAGCTGCATTTTTTTTCCAGGTCCAGAGGCGCCAAACCATAGCAGAGAGTAAAAAAGTGTTATAAATAAAAAGGGCAACACGGCTTGTTTGTAGGCGGGCAGGTTGTTGGGTCAGGGTAACCCATCTTGATACGCGTGCCGTCAACTGAAGAACACAATGAACCAAGCTTTGGACCTTCTCATCTGTCACAGGGCCAATAAAAACAAATTGCTATATAAAGAAAGAACCGACCCCCAGGACGCTGATGCAAAAACACTATGCAACAGAATGAAAAGATCAATAATCCTTCCTAACCCTCTCTTTCCCTCCCCCCCTCCAATGTCTAGGACAATGGCGTCTGTGAAAAACGGACTGTGAAAAAGACTATGAATTGAAAGTGGATACTATGTGTACCTTTCCTTGCTCATTTATTTTATTATATTTTTGTATCACAAAGAATCTTGAATAAAAACTAATTCCAAAGAATAAATGAATAAAAGAGCAGCTTGGATCAGGACCAGCTGCCGGGGCACCAGGCCCAACACGAACTGTGCTGTTCAGGCCCCTGAAAATCCCTGAAGGGGTGGGAGCCAAGAAAAACGACACACAGAAGTCCCTCTGGAAGACCAGAAGAGAGCATGATAGTGGGGGGCTTGCCTCCTCTTAGGGCCAGCCTCCCCCCTTGCTGTCAGATCCAGTGGGGGCAGGTGAACAGAAGGGAGAGAACAGCCATCCTTTTTCGCCTCGGTGGGGCAAACAAAATCCTTCCCCCAAAAGCTCAGCCTGAGTGGAGAAGACAAGTCAGCCCCACCGGCCAGCTAAGTCCACACACAGCCTTTGAAAAGCCAGGCCTGCCTTTACATCAGCTGGCTCGCCTAGAAAGGAGGCCATGGGCACCCCAGAAAGCACATAGGCTCTGGCCTCTGGAAGTGGCCACCTTGAGAGCTGAACAGAAGCCCATGGGGTCCTTTGGACCAGCTGCTGTCTGAGCAAGAGTTGCAAACATGAAGGTCTTTTCCACAGAGGCCTCAAGCAGTGTGTGCTTTGGGGTAGATTCTCTTGAACCGCTTGCAATTTGACCGACGGCAACATAGAGGAAGAACAGGAGCCCCAAAGGAAACAATATGGAAGCTTTAGAGCAAGGATGGATTTGGGGCTCCAAGTTGTGGGGGAAGAGGATGCCATAATAAAACACTGCTTCTCATCGCAGAGCCTACAGAAGGTTGGAAGCAGCCCCAAGTTGCTACCTTCAAGCTATGCTCACTCTCACCCAACCTTCCTGTCCCCTTTGGGACCATTCTGTACAAACCCAACACACACACACTCAAAAAAAAACCCCTTCAGTCCCAGCCAGTCTGCAAGCAGGAGACAGAGACAGGGGGCCAGTCTAAGGACGCAAACAGGGTGGGGAGGAAGGTGAACTGAGAAAGAGAGAGATTTGCTAATGACTTTTATTAGTCCTTGCAAGCTTTCATCGTACATGAATGCCTGTGGATAAAACCCACACAAACTGAGCAGGGCCCGACACCGCAAATATAAGTTAGCTAACTTCCAGCAAGGGACAGGGAAAGTGAAGCTGTTGAAGCAAAGGCCTTGGAAGGATGTCAGGCGGTGGCTGCCTTTTCCTTGTAGGTGGCCATCATCTTCTTGATCTCAGCAATCGCTTTTCCAGGGTTCAGCCCCTGAAACAAGAACAGGAAAGGTGAAGAAAGCGGCCTCCTTCCTTCAACTGCTAGTGCAACCGCATTGCCAAGTCCGACACAAGAAGACAACATCTGCTCATCCCAAGTGGCAAATGGAAATGTGGCAGCAGGTAGGGAGCTCCCTTCATCCCTTTGCACAATAACTGGCAGGCGGGGAAAGAAATGAGCCCTCAAGGTGCTGCTGGAATATGATTCCCACCTGCAGAAGTTCATGACCACCAACCCTGCTGGCTGGCATGATGGGGCTGCTGGGAAGGCAGCAACACCTGGAGGGCTCCATCCTGGCCGCCATCTGCCCCTGACCCACATGGACTGAGTCACCCATTTCCAGAGGCTGCCCCAAGAAAACACAGCAGAGCAGCCTGCAGAAACAAGCCTAGAACAGCCGCACAGAGTCTGCACCTGCTGGACTCACAGGGAGCCGGAAGCATCCCAATGTCCTCAAAGTGTCCCAATAGCATTTCTGGCCAAGCTGCTGGGGGAATGGGGAGAGAAATGACTGCCAGCTTCTTCCCTCCCCTCCATTCCCCCAGTGTGGACTGTGCTGGCGGGATGAGGGGGGAGAGCCCTCACCTTGGGGCAGGTCTTTGTGCAGTTCATGATGGTGTGGCAACGGTATAGGGAAAAGGGGTCCTGCAACTGAGCTAGGCGCTCCTCTGTGTAATCGTCCCGGGAGTCAATCATCCAACGATAAGCCTGGAAGACAGAAAAAGAGGGTGCTGGGTGTGAATCCTTGCACAGAAGAGGGGCTTACATGCCCAGGGGTCTTCCTAACGCCCGACCCTCCTTCCCCCTCCCTCTGCTTCTCAGCATGACACCTTTTGCCCCATTCAGCTGCCTCCCTCTTCTCTTTCCAGGGTCTTCTGCACCCACCTGTTGGCCCACCAGAAACTCATCCCCTGGCTCCTGTCCATCACAGCCTCTCCCTCCTTCAACCTGAGAACCACTGAGCATCTCCCCATACCTGGTCCTCCCCTCCCCTCATACCCCTCTGATGATTGGCAGGAGTCTCCCTGCCCCACTGGCAACATGGATTGAGTTCTGGGCTTCCCCACCTGGCTGTTGCCTGGCAGCCAGTGGGCACTTCTGGTCTTTTTACCTGCATGAGCACAGCGGGGCCCAGGTACTTGTCTCCGTTCCACCAGTAGCTGGGGCAGCTGGTGCTGCAGCAGGCACAGAGGATGCATTCGTATAGCCCGTCCTGGCAGGGAGCAAAAGAGGAGCCACAGAGTCAAAGGACTATTTAGCATCTGCCATGAGGGGAAATGAAGTGCAGCCCCACCTTGTGTGGGTGCCAACCCACCCAGACAACCTCTGGTGAAGTGAACAAAAGCAGGGGAAGGGCACTTGGTGGGCTGCCACAATTCCAGTTTGTTCCCCAGCAAGTGGCTTTCAGGAGTGCACTGCCATGAAACACAGAAAGCTCCATCCCAAACTGCAGTGGCAAGGAGCAGCCACTGTCACTTAGAGGTCTTCTGAAACCACCCAAGACGGGGTACCACTGTCACCACATCAAATGGCAAATCTGTAAGTCAAGAATTGTGCATAGTATGTGTGTGTGTCATAGCTTGTGTGCAGCAACTGCAGCTCCTGTTTCACTACATGTCCCTCCAGGAAAGGGAGAGGATGAATGGCATGGAGGTCCTCTGCCTGGCTCCAGGCTCTGCCATAATAGAACCGTCCTCCTCCCACCTGGCTCCAGGCTGAGGGACCTTTGAAGATGAGCCACCCTTGGTTTGCCCTGAAGGCTCCTGTAAGACCCTTCAAGGGGAGGAAGGCCAGTGATCTGCTGAAGGAGGCCACTTAGGGGTATGAAACGGGAGAGGGGGGATCCACCCCTGTGCTAAGAACTGCCCCGGTCTTTTAGCCAGGCTTGATATGCAGACCCCTGCCCAATTGTCCCAGGCAACTCAGCTTTGCCTCCAAGTTGACCAGGCAGGACTCATTGAAAAAAGGTGGCCATTTTCATCTCCTAGAGGCTACCTCAGCCTCGAAGCCCAGAACAGCAGCAGCTGCTGCTGCCACCCAGCAAAATGAAGGATGCACAACTTCCTGGGTAGAAAGAGAGGCTGAGGTGGGATGGGGCAGATTCGTGGCTTGAAAGGGGGATTTAGACAAATTCACTGAAGAGGAAAAGGATTTTGATGGCTACAGATGTGCACTACTTCCATTGCCAGAGGTAAGAAGCCTTTGTGTGCCAATTGCTGGGGACCACAAGGGCCAGAGAGTGGTGTGCGCTCCTGTCCCGCTCGAAGATGCCCCATAGGAGTCTGAATGGACAACGCTACAAAGAGAGGATATTGGGTAAGACGGGCCTGATCCTGCTTCAGGGCTCTTCTTAGGTGCCCATAAAAACTAGCGGCAGGGGCTTGGTGCACAATGTCCTGGGTTCAGTTCCTGGAAGCACTTCTTAAGCAGAGCGTAAGGGACAAGAGAGGGCTTCCTTTGACAGTAGAGGAGCAGAACCCAGTAGAGGAGTAAGCTAGGCAGGCCTCTCAGTAATGGGGGTCTCAGGACAGGAAGGAGGGGTGACCTAGGGAGGGGAGGCTGCAGCTGCCAATACTGGAGGAAGCCTCTCCGTGGGAAGGAGTTAAGACAGGCCAAAAAAACCAATGAAGCAGAATGAAAAGAAAGGAGTAATGACCAGCTTCTCCCGATCTTCTATGGACTGGAGGTATTGCTCTTTGCCTTGCATGGACTCGTCCTTCTTTTTCAAATACGGCTGGATGGCTTTGTACTGGGCATAGAAGTTGCTCAAGTCCTGGAATGGGGAAAAGCATTTGTTGATTGCAACAGACTCAAGAAGGGGCAAAGGCTGGGCCCAGTTGGACAGCCCCCTATGTCTCAAAGCCCCTCACCCCCGTACAAGGGCAGGGGGCCATCTCAGGAATAAAAACTTGGCGCCCCAATACATTCTGCTTTCTTTCCTTAGTTCTCCTGCTTCCAGAGAAATAACATTAAAGGTAAGGTAAAGGGAACCCTGACCATTAGGTCCAGTCGTGTCCGACTCTGGGGTTGCGGCGCTCATCTCGCTTTATTGGCCGAGAGCTTCCAGGTCATGTGGCCAGCATGACAAAGCCGCTTCTGGCGAACCAGAGCAGCACACGGAAACGCCATTTACCTTCCCGCCAGAGCGGTTCCTATTTATCTACTTGCACTTTGACGTGCTTTCAAACTGCTAGGTTGGCAGGAGCTGGGACTGAGCAACGGGAGCTCACCCCGTAGCAGGGATTCGAACCGCCGACCTTCTGATCAGCAAGCCCTAGGCTCAGTGGTTTAACCCACAGCGCCACCTGGGTCCCTTAGAAATAACATTACCTTCTGCCAACTGGGCTACAAATAAGGTGTGAACTTACTGGTACAAGATCCTTCACCACATACATGTGTGGGAGAGGGTATATTTTGGCGACCTTGCCAAGGTCAGTGTCAATCCTCGTGGTACAGGCCAAACTGTTCCCTCCACCAATGTTCATTGCGCAGGAGCCACAGATGCCTAGGACAAGGAGAGGACAAGTCACAACAGGGCCGGTGGCTCACTGCCTCCTGCCATAGGAATACAGAAAGCTGCCTCACATCAAGTCAAGCCATGGGTTCATTATCAGCACAACGGCTCTCCAGATTTCAGGCAGGGGTCTCTCTCAGACTGACTGAGAGTTGCTGGGGACTGAACCTGGGACCTTATGCATGCAAAGTCGATGCTCTGCCACTGAACTAAGGCCCTTCCCTGCTCCTACTCAAAACCTTCCTACATCTAAGATCCTCACGTCAAAGCTGTTTTAATTTTTCAAAATGTAGCATTGCTTCTCTTTCCACAAAGCCTCTTAAAAAGCAGTTAATCTTGTGGCAATTTGAAGAGACAGTGCAAACTCTTTCAACGTTTGTTTGCTTCCTGTTTTACAACAGGCCTAAGCGGAGAGAGTATGTTATTAAACAGAGCTATTTATAGCCATGTTATGTATGCCAATTACAGATCTAATTATAAACAACAGATAACTCTTGTCCCAAAGAGCTTTGGGGTTATATCCAAAGCATTTTTTTCCCGGGCAGTCATGGGTCTGTCCCAGCATACTTTCCTCAACCTGATGCCTTCCATATGTTTTAGACCAGAGGTTCCCAATTGGTGGTCCACGTGCCCCAGGGGGTCCGCATAACCCACCCAGGGGTCCATGGCAGCATTCACATACAATAAATACCATAGAGATATTAACATTTTCAAAAGCCCATGGCTTTTGAATTGAAAACTGCTGTTTTAGACTACAGCTACCATCATCAGCATTGGTCATGGCCATGGGGTCAGAGGATGCTGAAGCTGATAGGATTTAGTCACTAACTCAGAGTAGCCCCATGAAAATTAATACTCATTAACAGCTTAGGTCCATTAATTGCAATGGGCCTATGCTGAGTAAAACTTAGCTGGATTCAACCACTGATCTTTTAAGCAATTCTGATTCATAAGTCTGGTTAGACGGGCTTTAACCATCTCAACCTCAAAGCTTGCAAAAGCTGCCACGTGTTGATTTCAGAATTTGGCCTCTTCACAAGGTTTTAGCAGGTGATGGAGAGAGGTGACTCTCCCATTTAGGCCAACCTAAATCAAGTTGTTCAAACGCTCTGACAGCAGAAAGGCTGTGAACAGGTAGGAGGTGGGTCTTGCCTTGACCATCAATCACCTGAGCCCACCTGGGCTCCTCAGAAGACAGCAAATAGGGCACAGGCTTACCTTCTCTGCAGGACCTGCGGAAGGTCAGGGTGGAGTCCATTTCATTCTTAATCTTGATCAGGGCATCAAGAACCATCGGTCCACATCTAGAAAGAGAAACACCAAGTTCTCTACTCATCTCTAAGCCCACTGCTCTCCTTCCTTAGATGGTCCCCCACCACCACTCCACAGGTGTTCTTAAAGCAAAGGAAATGGGTTAAAGCAGAGGAAATATGTCACTGCATTGCCACAACAAGGTCACAACCTGTCCAAGCCACCTAATATGATGCCAGGTCACTGTTAGCAGCAGCAATTCATATGTTTTCAAAAAAAGCAGGCAGCTGCTCTGAAGGAAAGTCCAGCTGCAGGCAAGCTACATTTCTGTGTGCTAAGTTAACTTGCAGCCCTGCTGAAGGTGCCTGCTACAAATTTCCCACGCTGTGATGAATGCCTCTGTCTTGGGTTACCAAACTGGAGGCACCTTCATCTTGTGCCTCAACAACTGATACAAACACCCTTTGCTTGCTGCCATTGATTGCTATATAGCCCTCCCCTCAATGGATCGCCTTGTTGGTCAGAGAAATGAACAAAAATGGAGGCAAGGCCAGGCAGTAGAAAGCAAGGCTGCCTTTTCTTTATTGGCCGTTCCGTTTGCAAACAGAGTCCCTCCCCGCTACCCAGCCTTGTGAGAGAGGTGAGAAGCCCTAAGCAAAGGTGTGCAACATCTTTTAAAACCTCAGAAAGTATTCACCCCCCTTTTACAGAAAGACCACTCCAAAACGTCACAGATACATCACAAGTCTGTCAATTGAGATGCCTGACAATTGCCCTTCCTGGCCTGGCCTGAAATGGTGGATACCTTGACACCAGAATCAATTGTCAAGGACCTTTTTCTTTTATACATACCGGTAGATACTGGCTCTTTTGACAAGCCCACTTCCTCAGGAAGAATTTCCTACTATGTGACTGGAGAGGGTCTTTGGGGTTGACTACAGGCTAAACTTGGCCTTGGACTTGTTCTGTGTTTTTGTTTCATTCTTGTGATTTAGAGGAGATGCTTTGGGTGGGTGCAATTTTATTTGAAGGCAAAAGGAGATATTTGGGATTATGCATTTATATATATACTCCTGGCTGCGTGTGCTAAAAATTGTATAACATGATGCACAGCAGCACCCAAGGGTGGGGTCTTGTCCAGCCCCTTCTTCAAGGCGCTACTCACTTGTTCAGATCAACTTCATATGTCTGCATACGAGGTTTCTCCCCGGGGTTGTCTGGGTTCCACCGATATATTGCAAACTTCTTAATGCGGGTGTCTGTCTGTGTGACAGGTGCGGCGGCGGCAGCTGCGTGTGCCCTGCGGCAAACCTGTACACCAAGGAAGAAGGAAAGGAGACCGAAACCCTGAGCAAGAGGCATGCACAGCAGGGCAGACAGTTCCATCTCTGAGACAAGTGTGCGCTTGGGGCCAGCCAGGGTTTACTACCATCGGCATTATGTCTCCTTTTGCACTGCGGGTGGGGGGACTTGGACTGAGGGTGCCTTGCTTGAAGCAATGCAGACACAGTTGGTAGGGGCCCCTTGCCCCTCCTCCATTGCCTGGTAGGCTATGGCTGCTGCTCCATCCTTCCCACCGCTACGGATGCCCGTAGCATTTGGTGGTGGGTGCTCCCCCCCATTCGAGAGTGGAGACATAGGAGCCAAGGTCCCTTCGCTCCCTCCCCCCAAATCGATGAACATTGCCATTCAATGCCCCCCTCCAAATTTTATTCAATTTGGCAGCCCTGGGCGGAGATGCTCAGGCATCAGCCTCTGCCCCCTCCAGCCCCTCGCCGCTGCAAGCAGAGCCCCCATCCGCCCCTCCGGCTACAGCGGTAAGGAATGAAGATGGGTAGCAGGGCGGCCGGGAGGACGCCGCTGCTGTTGCTCCCTCGGCAAAAGCCTCCTGGGTCGGACCCAGCCGCCCAGGCAGCCACGTTCCTCGGAGCCAGGACTGGCCGGCACCTTCCTCCTCTTCCTCACTGAGGACTAGCCGCCTCCCGAGGCCAACCGCTGCGCAGCCCCTCCCCTCCCCTCCGGGACACTCCGGTCTCGCTCGCCTGCAGCAACCGCAGCGCCCCCGCCGGGCCTCGCCGAAAGGACAAGGACGCGCCCGCCGCTCGCTCAGCCGCCAACGCCGCCGCCACCGCCACGGTCAAAGAGGCCGCTGCCATTTTGCGTCCTCTGAGCGAACACCCTGACAGCTGCTTCCGGAAGGGGAGGGACCGTAAGACCCGCTTCCGTTCTGCGGACATATTGAGAGAGGCGACGGGGAAGGCGCCTTGTTGGGCATGGCCGTGGGTACGTAAGTACGTAGGTGAGCGCAAGAGGAGGCGGTCCCGCGGCATTTGGAGCGCCTGACGCGAGAGTGGGGCTTTAGACGTCGGCCGTAGTGGGACTAGTGTGGCCGCCATGTTGAGGGTGGCGGGAGGAGGAGATCGTAGACACAAGAAAGCGCAAGAGCTGAATTTCTCCTGACTGCGGCAATAGACGAGACCTCCCCTTACTCCCGGGTTAAGGGGCTCCTGCTCAAAGGTTGCCGTTGCCGGCTTGGGTGGGTGTGTCGGGGGGTCCCAGGGAGGGTCGCGGAGCTCCGAGCGACGGCCACCTGGTGGGCTCGCCTCTTTCGACTTCTCTGCCACGTGCACGTGTGAATAGGTGGACGCGCGTTGAGCACCGAGAAGGCTGCAGTTCTCCCGACTCGCCTTCCTGAGTCCTTCCAGCAACTCTGTCTCCCGACTGTGGAGACAGAGCAGGGCCATCGAGGCTTGTAGCTGTTGACTGCCCTCTCCCCCAGAAATTTGTCTAATCCTCTTATAGAATCGCAGAGTGGTCATCTGGTCCAACCCCCTGCAATTAGGGTTGCGACCTTTGTTCTGGCAAAATATAGGACAGGATAGCGATGTTGGGGTGATGTTCTTTTTCCACCTGGTGCTTGTTGTAAGAATATCAAGGTCATATATTTATATATATAATTGTTATTAATGTACCAAGCAAACAAGGCCACATATCTGCAAACAGCACAGAAAGACAGGCCTCACACCATTTTGACTCCTAGCTGGCCAGGTACCAGATGGCCCATTTCCCTCACAAAGGACAGTCGTTAGCCCTGCATTCGCCCTGCCCTCAGGGCCGGCGCGTCCATGTAGGCGAACTAGGCAATTGCCTAGGGCGCCAAAATGGAGGGGGCGCTGGCCAGCCAGCCCCCTCGTCTAGGGCGCCAAAATTGCCAGCACCGGTCCTGCATGCCCTACCAGGGCAGGAAATTAGGAAACCTTTTGTTTTCCAGAAATGTGTGTCTGGGAGGGGTCGAGGAGGGATGACCAGGTGTGGAAAATTCTCGTTACCTCCTCTGACCCTCCCAAGTTGTGATGTAGTTCTGATGTATCTGTGATGTAGGATGATGTATCTGGGGGTGGGCTGGACTCCAAGGGGGGAATTTCAAAAGTCTATATAGGGGCTGGCACACCATTGTTCTAGGTCTTTTTTCCCTGCTCGTGTGTCTGTGTGTGTGAGAGAGAGAGAGAGAGAGGAAAGCACCTTGTTGCAACAGTGAAAATAAAGATTTTGCTTCTCAATTTTTCTTTGGTTGGTCTCTGTAAATTTACTCCTACCGATGGAGAACCTAGGAAGGCTCTTGTGTACCCCATAAGGGAATAAGAGCAGATTTCTGTTTATTTCATGCTGAAATGACTTCAGAGCAATCCATTGTAGTTGATTGCAGCCTAACCGGATGGCCCCTCTGCCATTTGTCACACGCACGTAATTTTGTAAATCTGTGCTTTGCTATCCAGAGCTGGAATACACGACCTTTTTTCACACATATGCAGCCCTGTGCAACAATGCATGCAGGAGGCGGGGGCATATTCCGATGGGGGGATGAGCTTTGTTCCACATGTTACATTTCTGAAAGAGAGGGGGAAAGAGTGGTTGGAAGGGCAAGCCTTGTGAGGAGCTACTTCTTTCTCCCCCACCCTCCTCTCTCAAACATCATGTTCAGAACGGAGGCTTCTGGACTACACTGACACAGAACGGCTTGGTGCTAGAGCCTCGGAAGGAGCCTCTCTGAGGGACAGGGCCTGGTGCCATAGCTGTCAACTTTCGGATTTGGAAATAAGGGATTTTCTCAAACTTTCGGATTTGAAAATAAGGGATGCCGCGAGGGCGGTGCAATGGCACCAAGTAGCCTCGCCACCCTGCGCTTCAGAGGCTGCGCGCGAACGGGTGAGCAAAAGAGCGAGCGCGTAGACGGCAGGCGGGCAGGCTGTCTGGTTGGGCGTGAGGGTCTGGCTGCACAAGGCATGCAAGCTCCGCCCCCAGTCGGTCTCAGACTCCTTATTGGCAGCCGAGCAACGCAGCTGAGGAGCCTCCCTGGCCGGCAGGGAGGGAGAGGAGCTGCTTCCTTTGAAATCCGGGGAATTTAAGGGATATCAACAATCCGGGATAGCAGTGGGAAACATTGGAATAAGGGAGTTTCCCGCAAAAAAGGGGAGGGTTGACAGCTATGCCCCCACCCTCCTCCTCTCTCAAATATCATGTTCAGAACGGAGGCTTCTGGACTACACTGACACAGAACGGCTTGTTGCTAGAGCCTCAGAAGGTACTGCTCTCTGAGGGACAGGGCCTGGTGCTCCTAGGTGGATGGCCACCTTAACCCCTGTCAAAGCGGCAGGGGGCTGAAAAGGACAACCTCAAAGCCTTGCCCTGGTTTGCTCCACCTTGGGACGAGATGAGAAGAGGGAATGACGGAAAAAAAGGAAAGGAAAGAAGTGAGAGGCAGGGGGAGCAGCAGCAGCAGCAGCAGGGCGGAAATAGGGAAAATACCGGACAAATCATTTTACATTGAAATAAGGGACAATCCTGTATTCTACAGGGTGGGTGGCAACCCCACCTGCAGTGCAGGAATCACAGCTCAATAACGGTCACACAAAAGACTTACATATTGATATGGTTTCTTGGGAGAAGCTATGGGAAAAAGCCTGTTAGGCTTTAAATGAAAACTATTTGAAAATGATGGAATCATAGAATCTTAGAGTTCTAAAGTACCCAAGGATCATCTAGTCCAACCCCCTGCAATGCAGGAATCTCAGCCAAAGTATCCATGGCAGACGGCCATTCAACCTTTGTTTAAAAGCCTCAAGGAAGGAGAGTCCATCACCTCTCGTGGGAGTCTGTTTCAATGCTGAACAGCTCTTACTGTCAAAAAGTTTTTTCAAATGTTTAGTTGGAATCTCATTTCTTGTAACTTGAAGCCATTGGTTCGAATCCTACCCTCCAGAGCAGGAGAAAACAAGCATGCTCCCTCCTCCATGTGACAGCCCTTAAGATATTTGAAGATCACTATCATATCTCCTCTCAGTCTCCTCTTTTCCAAGCTAAACATACCCAGCTCCTTCAAGCGCTCCTCATAAGGCTTAGTTTCCAAACTCTTTTTCATCCTAGCTGCCCTCCTCTGCAAACCTTCCAGCTTGTCAACATCCTTCTTAAATTGTGGTGCCCAGAACTAGACACAGTATTGCAAGCGTGCTCTGACTAAGGCAGAATAGAGTGGTACTATTACTTCCCTTGATATGGGCACTAGACACCTGTTGATGCAGCCTAGATGTACAGTTGGTAAAAAGGTAAAGGTAAAGGGACCCCTGACCGTGGTATTTAATGGCAAATAACACAGACAGAAGGGTCATTCTTTCATTTCATTTCATTTTTATTCCCCCCCCCCCAATTCAATCTTTATTATGTCCAGAGGAGGGCAACCAAAATGGTCAAAGGCCTGGAAACGATGCCTTATGAGGAACGGCTTAGGGAGCTGGGTATGTTTAGCCTGGAGAAGAGAAGGTTAAGGGGTGATATGATAGCCATGTTCAAATATATAAAAGGATGTCATATAGAGGAGGGAGAAAGGTTGTTTTCTGCTGCTCCAGAGAAGCGGACACGGAGCAATGGATTCAAACTACAAGAAAGAAGATTCCACCTAAACATTAGGAAGAACTTCCTGACAGTAAGAGCTGTTCGACAGTGGAATTTGCTGCCAATGAGTGTGGTGGAGTCTCCTTCTTTGGAGGTCTTTAAGCAGAGGCTTGACAGTCACCTGTCAGGAATGCCTTCATGGTGTTTCCTGCTTGGCAGGGGGTTGGACTGGATGGCGCTTGTGGTCTCTTCCAACTCTATGATTCTATGATTCTATTATTTTTAAAAATATACATTTATACAACACTGTTGTTGTTTGTAACAAAAAATAAAATGATGGCAACTGAAGCAAAGATACTTTGTATACCTCACAATACACGTGAAACTAAAATTTAGGGGGGGGTGAAGAAGAAAAAGTAGTTGAGGTTTTAAAAAAGACTTCCAAACATTCTCATTGGACGTTATCTGTTAAATACACTTTTACCGCACAGTTACTTTTTTCTTCTATTTCTTATCGTATTATTATGTAGATTGTCAATTACCTTTATATACTACAAGAAGGCTCAGTCTAGGTCTGCCAGGAGATTACCCTTTATACCATGGTACTTCAGATATTATTTAAATATTCTCCATTCCTTGTGGACTTTTTGTTTTGTGTTGCCTCTAACTCTTCCCGTCACCTTTGCTAGCTGCAAGTATTCTACCATTAATGTTTGCCAGTCTGCTATATTAGGTGTTTTAGTATTTTTTCTAATTTATTGCCACTAAAATTCTGGCCGCCGTTACCCCATACATGAACAATGGTCTTTTCGATTTTCCTATTTCAGTTGGCAATATAAAAAGAAATATTTCTTGTCTTTTTTTAAATGTTATTTTAATTTTTTTTTTATTCTTCATATACGTTATTCCAAAATTCTCGAATTTCCACACAGTTCCACCACGTGTAAATAAGACCTTTCAGCTCTGGGTCACCCCCTGAGCTTTTAGGGGTTGCGTAGCCTCCGTGTTGCCCCAGAAATCCCCTCCAACAACCGCTCCTTCACGGAGAACCCATGGAGCGTGTCCTTCTCGGTGAGCAGTGAAACCCGGAAGTCAGAAGGATCATTCTTTCAGATGCGGTGGGCATGTAAAAGGCTAAAGGCTTTGGGGAAATGATTTATAATGAAATGAAGAAGCTGTTCAAGTGGGCTATTCCCAAAAGACTTGAAGCTTTTCTTATAGGCATAATAGGGACAGACATTCTGAAGAAGACGACCAAACTATACCTGTACATGTGACAACAGCAGCTAGAATATTGCATGCACAGAAATCGAAAGAAGAGAAGGCAAAGTTGACAACAAAATTAAGAGACCAAATTGGTGAACTTTTTATAGAAGAGTGGAGACCTTTTTTGGACAATCCAGATTATTCCCTTCTAAGTGTAGAATCTTGTATTTGTTCCTATTGAGATTCATTTTGTTAGCTTTAGTCCCGTTCTCCAATCTGTTAAGGTCCTATTGAATCCTGATTCTGTCTTCTGAGGTATTCACTGCCCCACCCTGTTTGGAGTCATCTGCAAACTTGGATGAGCATCCCTTCAGTTCTTTCGCCCAAGTAAAGATGCTGAACAGCACCAGGCCTGGGACAGAAGAACCCTGCAGGCCCCCACTTGGCACTTCCCCCCCCCGACCAGTGCTCTTTGGGTTCTGTCAGCCAGCTCCAAATCCACCCAACATTGACATTGTCTGCCCTACCTTTTACCAGCTTCATCAAGAAGGCTTTGTGGGAAGCCTTAATGAAATCAAGACGTTTTAAATCTACAGCTTTCCCCTGATCCACCAAGCTTGCAACTCTTATCAAAAACAGAAGTAAGGTTGGTCTGGCATAACTTGTTCTTTAGAAGCCCATGCTTGCTCTAGTGACCACAGTATACTTTTCTAAGTCCTCACAGACCAATTATCTGTTGTAAGACCTTTGCTGGTACCATATCCAAGTCAGCCTGTCTGATTTGTAGTTCCCTGGGTCCTCTTCCCCACCCCTTCTGAAGATTGGGACATTTGCATGCCTCCAGTCTGCAGAGACCTCACCTGTTATTCTTCCCTGTTTCTCCTTTCTGGTTTTAATTAAGTGGGATGGGGTTGAAATGTGTGGAAACCCCCGCTGCCTTTAAAGCAAGGTAGCATTAGGACCCAGGGGAGAGGCTGCATTGCAAGACAGATTTCTTTCCCCCCTCTCTTGAAAGTGGGCAAAAGAGATCCAGGCTCTGGGAGGATAGCAGGGGGACTGAGAAGAGAAGAGACCTTCAGACCAGTAAGTCACTCCTGTGTGTCTCTGTGCATGCACAGAGGTTTTGTGCCATTTTTGGATGCGCCTCTTTAGAGCTCTAGGATTTCACCAGTAGGCAAGAGTCGTGGGCAAAACGTACAGGGACCGTTTCGCCTTCAGTCAGGATCGTGACCCCCAAAACTAAAGCAAATGGCAGTGAAGGAGTAAGGGGGTGGGTGGGAATCATTCCTGTTTTTCAGAAAGGCAGGTTTATTTTTTCTTGTTTTAACTGCAGCTTTTAATCCAGAGCGGAGGTGGCTTTGGGGGGGTCCTTGGTTAACTTTTGTCTAAATACTACCCAATTGCATGTTGGCGTCGTTTTAAGGAAATTTCCAATGGAAGGGGAAACCTGTGAGCTTAAGGACAATATGTGTGTTCTGTTCATTGTAAATGCAACAGTTTAGTGACCAAGTTGGCTGGGCAGATGTTGAGTCCCCCCCCCCTTTCCATTTCCTGATGTCTGGAATTTTGGCTGGGAGCAGAGAGGAGGGGGATTGTGTTTCTTGGAAAGTCACAATGAAAGCCCTTGTAAGTAAGGGTTATTTGGGGGGGGGGGCAAGACATTGTGGATCGATTTTAGAAGTCCAAAATCCTTGTGCTATCTGTGTTGGGGGTTCCCTTTTGTTCTCTGCTCCCTCTCCTGGCCTTTCGAGGAGGGGGCTTTTCCTAGAAGGTGGGGTTTCAGGAGGTTCCTGAGGCATTCTTTCCTTCGCAGGAGCTGACTGATTGTTCCCAGATGTGCCTTGCAAAAAACCCACATCTGGTTTCCCTAAAAGTGTTACCCTCCCACATCTTGGGCATTGAGGAGGGCCTTTTCTCTCTCTCCCCCTCCCTATTTCAGCATCTTCTGCCAAAAGCATCAGTGCAGTGGGGGCCTTCCAGGAGGGACGGAGGGAGGGAGGGTGGGAGCAGGGTCGGGGAAGGGAATAGCCTTTCCTGGCTAGAGAGGGACGGTGGGGGAGGTTCTTTGATGTGGAGGAGGGAGGGCTCAACTACCACATCTTGCTCAAATGCCCCCGGTGAACTTGCATCACATCTCTGCCCATGCGCAAAGGGCTCCTCCCCCCACCGCACCATGTAATTGGAGCCAGCCCAACATACACGCCAAATTTAATATACAGTGGTACCTCGGGTTAAGTACTTAATTCGTTCCGGAGGTCCGTTCTTAACCTGAAGCGTACTTAACCTGAAGCACCACTTTAGCTAATGGGACCTCCTGCTGCCGCTGCGCCGCCAGAGCACGATTTCTGTTCTTAGCAGAATTCTTAACCTGAAGCGTACTTACTTAACCTGAGGTACCACTGTATCTATTTAAACCAATTGCTGAGAGGAAAGCCCTACAGTTGGTTGTTGTTTAGTCATGTCCGACTCTTCATGACCCCATGGACCAGAGCACGCCAGGCACGCCTATCCTTCACTGCCTCTCGCAGTTTGGCCAAACTCATGTTAGTAGCTTCGAGAACACTGTCCAACCATCTCATCTTCTGTCGTCCCCTTCTCCTTGTGCCCTCAATATTTCCCAACACCAGGGTCTTTTCCAGGGAGTCTTCTCTTCTCATGAGGTGGCCAAAGTATTAGAGCCTCAGTTTCAGGATCTGTCCTTCCAGTGAGCACTTAGGGCTGATTTCCTTCAGAATGGATAGGTTTGATCTTCTTGCAGTCCATGGGACTCTCAAGAGTCTCCTCCAGCACCATAATTCAAAAGCATCAATTCTTCGGCGATCAACCTTCTTGATGGTCCAGCTCTCACTTCCATACATCACTACTGGGAAAACCATAGCTTTAACTATACGAACATTTGCTTAATTATCTTCTCGGGGTGTGGGGGGGTGTTAGGGTTGGGGGGCACATTGTGCTCCTCCTGGAGTAGTTTGTCCACCTTTGGCCCCTACCCTGAGCTCTCACATGTGGCTTCCAGAAACAGCGGCCACATGCTGGGAACAGCATCAACTGCCCAGCTAAACCAGGTGAGGGTAGCTGATGGGCGAGTTAGAGTCTTCCCCTGCGTGTGAGGACAGGCTCTGGGGCGATTGAGCAGACGAGACCAATGGTCCAGAAAGTGGCTTCTACCTGTGCTGTAGAAAGAAGCGAGGGGAAGATGGGGCTCATCAACCTGAGAAGGTAGCTCACCAAGAAGAAAACGCTGATCCTAAACTTTTGTTACGTTCCTGCACTTGTTTACAGTTCACCTAATTCCTATGACAGGGATGCGGATGGCGCTGTGGGTTAAACCACAGAGCCTAGGGCTTGCTGATCAGAAGGTCGGCGGTTCGAATCCCCGCGACGGGGTGAGCTCCCGTTGCTCGGTCCCTGCTCCTGCCAACCTAGGAGTTCGAAAGCATGTCAAAGTGCAAGTAGATAAATAGGTACCGCTCTGGTGGGAAGGTAAACGGCGTTTCCGTGCGCTGCTCTGGTTCGCCAGAAGCGGCTTTGTCATGCTGGCCACATGACCCAGAAGCTGTACGCCGGCTCCCTCGGCCAATAAAGCGAGATGAGCTGGCAACCGGTGCTGGCAATTTTGGCGCCCTAGGCGAGGGGGCGGGCCACGTGACGTCATTGTGTATGACGCACGTTGCGGAGCGGTGCCCCACCCCCTGCCCGGCCAGGCGCCCCCCGCCGCCGCAATTTGCTTGCTCCGCCACTGGTTGGGGCTGCGGCGGGCGGCGGTGGCGGGGGGCAGGCTGGCCAGCGCCCCCTCCATTTTGGCGCCCTTGCCACCGCAGTTTTCACCCCAACCTGCTTGCTCCGCCGCTGGTTGGGGCAGCACCGGGCAGGGGGGGCGGGGACAGGCTGGCCAGCGCCCCCTCCATTTTGGCGCCCTAGGCAATTGCCTAGTTCGCCTAAATGGATGCGCCGGCCCTGGCACCGCAACCCCAGAGTCGTCTGCAACTGGACCTAATGGTCAGGGGTCCCTTTACCTTTAATTCCTATGACAAGGGGAGCAATAATGTTTTAAGTTGGCAGCAAGCAGGCTGCACTAGGGATGCCCAGCCGAGGAAGCAACTCTTTCTCCCTCTCTCCTGAACTGTGCAAACAGGCTTGGCAAGAGAGGGGCCCAGAATCCCAGCGTGGAAGAGGTCCTGCTGGCAGCCTGCTGCAGCATCCCCCACCAGAGTCTTAAATGACTTCTGCAGAGGCGCGGGAAAGCATTCCAGGAAACTTTCCTCAACTACAAGGCGGGTTCCAGGCCAGGCCTCTTTGTTCAGAGCACCTGGGCATCTATTTCAGTATTTGGCGAGGAGCTTTGCGCCTGCTTCTTTTCCTCTTCCCCTTCCCGCTCCTGCAGTGTTGGGCAACGATGCATGGAGAAATCGAAGCAATTAAAAATAAAAAAGGGCCCCGCAGGATGCATTGCTGGGAGGCGGTCAGGTTGGGCTTCTTTCATCAGAACATTTCCTGACAGCATCTCCCCTCTTAATTGGTGTTTTTGGTCTTTTGTGACCTCCAGGCTTGAAGCCTTGCACTGAGTAAATTCAAATAGCATATCAATCCTGTTAGGAATTACAGTCTTAAACGAAAATAATAGTTTCACAAAGAAAAGTCTTTTGGAGATTGAAGTTAGGGCTTCTGAGATGTGAATCAGATGTATGATGTGAAAACCGGAAACCAGGACAGGGCCCTGTTTCGGAGCAGATGCCTTCTTCAGCTCGTTTTTTGAAAAGAATGTGAATAATATATAATTTCTGTTTCTTTTGAATCTTTGCACAGCCTTCTACAGACATAAAAAGGGTTTCAGGGGGTCCATATTTAGGCTCCCTGCTCATTGTACCCACAAAATTACGGTGGGAACAACACTGACAAAACAAGGGTAGTGAGCAGCCACGTTAATGGAGATCCTGTTCTTTTGGTCTCCTGTCGGACAGGTATTCAGATGTTGAGGGTCTTGGAGGCAGATTTCATGGGGTACATTTCCTTAGGCATCTCTTGCAAGGGCTGCATCCAAAACCATACCCTCCAAGTGTCCTGGTTTTCCAGGGACAGTCCCGGAATTACGAAAGCCCTCCCGGTTTCTCCTGCCGGTGCTGAGCTCTGGAAGGAGGCTGAGCCTTTCTCCTGGGCTGGTCCAGGCTTCCTCTACATGTGACTAGAGGTGGGTGTGGCCTCACCTGTGCAGGTAACAAAAGCATAGGGCTGGCCGCCATCTCCCTCTTCTTTTGACTATACTTCGACGAGGAAGCATCATATGCTTAGCCAAAGATGCTCTCTTGGCTTCTAGCCAAGAGAGGACAAAGGAGCTATCTCCTTATGGAATAGTCTCCAGGTGTATATAACTTTTCTAAGCTAAGTCTGCCTTCTGGGATCCTATTGTGTGAGTAAACTCTTTGTATACTTTTATAGAAGACTGTGTTGTGTCTTATCTTTTAGGAGGGAATAAAGGGGAAAAGACCAGGACAGTTATTATAGAGGCTTTAGCGAGCCTGAGCAACGCATCCGCTGTGTAAGTTTAAAAGGGGAATGTTACTCTGCTAAATTGTGGAACTTGTCAACACAAGTTGGAATAGGATATAATAAAACAATATATCCTCTCCTGCATCCCTGAACATCTCTGAACATTCCCACAAAAGGACGGCGCTTGTCCCTAACGACAGTTTGTGGCTGTGGGAGAGCATCCCACCCTGGGCAGGAAGAAAGGGTGCAAGGAGTCCTGATTTTTGATTTTTTTTAAAAAAAAATGTTTTGTGTGTCTGCATCTAATCTTGCCCCTTTCTAAACATTTATTTATTGGCGTGTGTCTTTCGTTTTGTAATTCTACCAAGGAATAAAACGAAATCAGGACTTCTGATAGGAAACGCTCTGCAGGGGAGGGAAAACATGGGGGGGGTAGTTCGAGGAAGGTCAGTTGTGGGGGAGTGAGAAATGCCCCTATTTTCATCTGAGGAATGTTGGAGGGTATGCAAGACCTGAGTTATCTTTCAGCGCAAATTTATCTGAATGAATTCGCCAAGTCCCTCAGGGTGACAGCAGTGAGCAATCATCCTTTGACGAAGACTTTGTGGAGGGTTCTCAGCAGTTAAAAACGAAGCCGGGGGGTTGGGGTGGGCAGTCATCCTGCAGGTTCTATGCAGCGCTTGGCTTCGTTCCAAAAGCTCTGTGCAAGCCGTCAGTTTAGACTTCTGGAATGAGCCATCTAACCCTCAGAGGAGGAGGAGGAGGAGGGGTGACCCCACCCACCTTTGGCTTGTTCCACAGTTAACATGTGTCTTCCCCCTGACTCCCCACAACACACACTAAGGAATGCAGCCCTCAGGCGGAAAACCGCTTGCCTGCCCCAGCTTCTGGCGAGAGCTCTTGGTTTTGTGTTGCTTGTTAAATGTACAATGTTCAGTCAACAGAACATTTGGCAGGTGCCCCCCTTTCCAGTTTTCCTCTCCCCGCCATGGTACCACAAACCACATCTGGCTATGCGCTGCTGATGGAAATTGCAGCGTTCCCAATGGAAACCAACAATAACAACAACTGGGCAGCTGAGCCCACACATTTGACTTTCTTTGTGCCCAAATCCCTCCCAGAGGTTTCCCGGGTCTCCAGTGCCGTTTGGGGACAGCTTTATTGGTTCTGCAGAAGGGCACTAGATCAACAGGGCCTTTGCAAAGTCTGCAGAACTCTTTGAGAGCTTGTTTTGAGGGAGGGGTGGGGGGGCCTTCTTCTGCTTTCCACTCCTAGCAGATGCTGAAGGCAGGAGGTGGAGGAGGTGTATGCAGACACTGCTAGGCCTGCAGAGGCCATGCCTGGCAGGATCCAGGGGGTCTCTTGGCAGTGGAGTAGCAAGGGTGGGACATTGGGGGCGGAGCGCCCCGGGTTCCACCCTGGAGGGGGGTGACACTTGGCGGGGGCCCCCCACAAGCCCCCGGCCCCCTGGTAAAGGAGCCTCACTCGGCGGCTCGTAAGGTCGCCACGGGAGCAGCAGCACAGACAGACTGCGCATGTGCGGGAAGCTGCACATGGGCAGTCCGTCTGTGCTGCTGTTTGCGCACTGCAGCCTTATGAGTTGCGGCTCGTAAGGTTGCCGGGTGTGACAGCAGCACAGACCGACTGCGCATGTGCAGGATGCCGCACATGCGCAGTCCATCTGTGCGTCGTGACATCTTGATGCAAGCGCCGTGACATCACGGCACACGGACGGAGCGACACCCCACCCCTGGGGGGGGTGCCCCCGCATTTGCCGCTTCAGGCAGCCAAGGGGCTCCGTTCGCCACTGTTTCTTGGGAGTGGAAAGGAATCTCCATCTCTCTTTCAGATAGGAGACAACCCAAATCTCCTCTAAAGTGTGCTTTTCTGCACAGTTGCCATGGGATTGCTTGTCATGCCAATAAAACAAATGGAAAAGGGCAGCCGTATGGAACATATTGCAGTGCAGAATGGCATTAAAACATAAATATGGGCACACTTTCCACAAGGATAGATGTGATAAGGAGAACAGTCAACTCAAATGTCAAATGAACGGCTGCACTTTAGCCCAAGCTGTGCTGCCTTTCCCCCTTCCTGACCCTACGGGTGCTTCTTCCCCAGCCCAGCAGGACTGCCCCAGACTGAGAATGAGGAGGACACTGAATCTCTTCCTCCTGTGCCTGCCAGGTGAGTGGACCCCCACCCCTGGCAACAGCGCGTTTCCAAACAATGGAGCCAAGTAATGGAAGCAATCTGATCCAGGGCTCTGCCTCTAGAACCTCTCTTAACTTGCTGCCCTGGAAAATACAAGGTGTGACCGGAAAGTTCGGTGAATGGTCACAGAAATCGGACAGCGAGAAATATTCAAACATACATGCCTTACAGGCTGTGCTGGTCCCGTGGGTTACCCGAAAGGCAAGGTCCAAGTCCGGTCCGTGGTCAGAGGTGCAACATAAAGGCAGTCCGTGGTAACTGAAGCTGGGTGCAGGGCAGGGAGTCAGGCGAAGTCGGGAACAGGTAGGCAAAGCAGGGAACCGGGGTGGGTCAGGAGCTCAGGCAGGAAAGCAGGACAGGTTTCAAGCAGGACCACGGGCAGGAACTGGTCAGCAACAATGTTGCTCCTGCAACTTGGGCTGAGGCTGGCCGGCTTTTATCTGCCCCAAGGCAGAGGGCGGCCCCGATCCTCTGGTGACTTGCCTCTCCTGGCTTGGAGGCGAGCACTCCTCCTGCGGGAACTCAGTTCCCTTCGCCTCTCTGCCCTGAGCCTCTGCAGCTCAGGAGAGGCTGGAGGGTTACTGGACCCAGAGACAACCTCAGCTTCCCCTGACAGGGCTGGGAGTGGAGCACCTGCAGGCAATGGGTCCTCCATCCCATCAGGAGCCAGAGCAGACTCAGCAGATGCCTGCACCTGAGGATCCAGCACAGGTGAGGACCCTTCAGACTCAGGCCCTAGCCCCGGCTCTGCTGGTTCTGGAGGCAGGGAATCCTGTGCAGGCTGGGATCCCTCAGGTTCAGCATCTGAGTCTGAATCCCAGGCCATCACACAGGCCTTCAAAGTAGGCCCCCTCTGATACAATGCACCGTTGACGTTCGTAGAACTGTTGGAAACTTCTGGAGAAGTCCTCTTTCCGTACTGCTTTCAGTTCCCTCGCCACAGCAGCTCAGTTTTGGAAAAAGAAAGAAATCCGGTGGGACCAGATCGGGAGAATATGGAGGGTGGGACAACTCAGAAACCTCAGTAACGATTTCACATGGAATATGCAATTCTTCCGCGATCATTCGGACGGACAAATGCCGATCCCACATCAATAACTCACGAACTCTGTTGACATTTGCCACCGTTCTGCTCGTTGACGGTCTGTCAGACCAAGGGCATAGCTGTCAACTTTCGGATTTGAAAATAAGGGATGCCACGAGGGCAGTGCAATGACACCAAGTAGCCTCGCCACCTTGCGCTCCAGAGGCTGTGCGCGAACGGGTGAGCGAAAGAGCAAGCGCGTAGACGGCAGGCAGGCAGGCTGTCTGGTTGGGCGTGAGGGTCTGGCTGCACAAGGCATGCAAGCTCCGCCCCCAGTCGGTCTCAGACTCCTTATTGGCAGCCGAGCAACGCAGCTGAGGAGCCTGCCTGGCCGGCAGGGAGGGAGAGGAGCTGCTTCCTTTGAAATCCGGGAAATTTAAGGGATATCAACAATCCGGGATAGCAGCGGGAAACGGCATTGGAATAAGGGAGTTTCCCGCCAAAAAAAGGGAGGGTTGACAGCTATGGACCGAGGGTCATCTTCGATGGTTTGATTTCTGTGACAATTCACCGAACTTTCCGGTCAGACCTTGTATTTAAAAAGGATCACCAAGAGCTTTTGGGGGGCAGGTGTAGTTTGTGTGTGTGTGTGTGTGTGTGTGTGTGTGTGTCCGTCCGTCCAGCGAGACAAGCATTTCGAGGAATGAATGTGGCTCAGAGGTGGAGAATCTTCGCATGCAGAAGGTGGGCTACACTGGTGTGCCTTTTCCATTTGGCCCTTTGGGGAGCCAAGCTTGGCTCTTGCTGCAGAGAGCTCAGAGCAGGCAGACGTTTCCTTCTGGATTCTTGCAATATGCAACTGCAGCCCCTAGACCAGTGATGGCTAACCTTGGCACTCCAGATGTTTTGTGACTACAACTCCCATCATCCCTGACCACTGATCCTGTTAGCTAGGGATGATGGGAGTTGTAGTTCCAAAACATCTGGGGTGTCAAGGTTAGCCATCAGTGCCCTAGACTGTACCCATGGTCTGGTGGTGATGGTGGTGGGGAGACCCAGCTGAGCCCCTGCCTCTTTCTAACCAGCAGCACTCCTGGCTCAAGGGCAGTACGACATCGAGGATCCGGCCTACCATGACACACCTTATGTGCCTTACGAAATAGGTGAGTGCATTCCGGGCTGGTGGAAGCTCCCCACTCCCTGTCTCCTGCCATTCAAATCAAGGGCACTAGAACGTGACACTCGGCTGTGCATACCTTAAAACTCTCTCCCTCTGGGGAGCAGCCAAAGGTTGCAACCCCTAGGATCACCCAGCCACGATGTGGGGAAATGCTATCTCCAGTGTGGTGTAGTGGTTAAGAGCGGTAGACTCTTAATCTGGTGAACCGGGTTCGCGTCTCCGCTCCTCCACATGCAGCTGCTGGGTGACCTTGGGCTAGTCACACTTCTCTGAAGTCTCTCAGCCCCACTCACCTCACAGAGTGTTTATTGTGGGGGAGGAAGGGAAAGGAGAATGTGAGCCACTTTGAGACTCCTTCGGGTAGTGATAAAGCGGGATATCAAATCCAAATTCTTCTTCTTCTCTTCTCCCCTGCCCCCTGCTCCTCATCCTCCTCTCAAACACAGCCTCAGTGGAATTAAACTGTGTGTCTTTTCCTTCCTTCCTTTTTTTTAGACAGCCAAGATTATTATGATTATGCTGGTAATGGTGAGTCAACTTTTCCCTCTGCTCTGGAGGAGTTTGGGGGAAGGGAATAACTTATTTCCACCCTGACCCCCCCAAAAAAGTGCGTCCTGAGCCTTAGACTTTGGGGTGGAAATGGGAGAGCCAGGCTGGCTGAAGCTGAACCTCCCCTCCTCTCCCTCCCCACAGCTGACATTGCTCCGCAGACCCCGGAGGAGCAATATCAGTACCAGTCCCAACAGCAGAACCAGCAGGAAGTCATCCCTGCCCCAACCCAAGGTAAGCCTTTTGGGAGGGGGGGTCCTGCAAGGGGCATTGCACTACAACCTCCAGAACGAGAAGCAAGGGGAGCAATGCAGGGAGTCAGGGCCAGATTAAGACCTTCAGAGGCCCTAAGCACTTAAAAGATCTTGGCGCCCCCAAATATATCCAATTCAAAATATAAACCGTAAAATAAAATTTTTAGTTTTCAAAATGAAACGGAAACTACTGTAAGATGGAAAATGTTTGTTTTTGCATACTCCCACTTTATTTACATTTGAAATTTTTTTATCCTACTTTTAGCAAAGTCTTTGATCAGATCCTCAAAACCAATTTTACATAACACATCTGCTTCTACAATTAGTAGAGAACAGGCATCCAGCCTGCCTTGTTGCAGAGTTGTTCTGAAGTTGAATATGCTTCAGCTGAGAAAACGAATGCTCAGCTGAGCAATGGGTGACCATCGATGTTAAAAATCCGGGCATGGAAAATTTCTGTGCCCCCCCTTTCCCTTGATGCCCTAAGCATGGGCTTATTTTGCCTAATGGTTAATCCAGCTTGGGGGTGGGGGGGCACTTAGCCCCTGTTGCTAGGAGCTGTGCAAAAAATGCCAGGCTCCTCCAAACTGACCTGCTTCAGTTATGGAGATTTTAACTATTGAGACATCCCTGGCTGGCTGTGCTGTGGCTTTCATATTCCGATGCATAGCTGTCAACTTTCGGATTTGAAAATAAGGGATTTTTAAAAACTTTCGGATTTGAAAATAAGGGATGCCGCGAGGGCGGTGCAATGGCACCAAGTATCCTCACCACCCTGCGCTCCAGAGGCTGCGCACGAACGGGTGAGCGAAAGAGCGAGCGCGTAGACGGCAGGCAGGCTGCCTGTCTGGTTGGGCGTGAGGGTCTGGCTGCACAAGGCATGCAAGCTCCGCCCCCAGTCGGTCTCCGACTCCTTATTGGCAGCCGAGCAACGCAGCTGAAGAGCCTCCCTGGCCGGCAGGGAGGGAGAGGAGCTGCTTCCTTTGAAATCCGGGAAATTTAAGGGATATCAACAATCTGGGATAGCAGCGGGAACGGCATTGGAATAAGGGAGTTTCCCACCCAAAAAAGGGAGGGTTGACAGCTATGTTCCGATGTAAATAATGGAAAGGCCAGAGGTCCATCCCTGTTTGCACCTGTGCTTGCAATGAAGACTATCAAGAGCACTGAAGTTGGATCTGTAACCCTAATTCTCTGTCCCCCCTACCTACCCTGTTCTAGATGTTCCCGAGACAGAGCCCACTGAACCAGGCCCCCTCGGTAAGTAAGCATGCTGTAAATTTTGGGGTTGCTTGGTGGAATTTAAATCAGCTTCCCAGCTGAGACATTCCCATTCTTATTCGTAACCCGGCTACTGTGCTTTCTTAACAGGGAGGGGGTTATGATCATACCCTCCCGATTTTCCAGGGACAGTCCTGGAATTATAAAAGCCATCCCAGCTTCTGATTTGATTCCAGAATGTCCCTATTTTTGCTGCCTGTGCTGCAGCTGCTGCCAAGAGCAGGGAGGAAGATGAGCCTCTTATCAAACTGCGGCAGCAGCTAGCCGAGTTTCGTGTTTTTGTTCTTATAAACCAGTCTGGAAATTCTTTTGAATGAAAGGCAGTATAGGAATGATTCTAAATAGAAACGCTTGTGACCATTGCTCAAGTCGCTTGCCTCTTAAGCGTTGGCGAATGAATAGAATAGAAATAGAAATACTTTATTGTCACTGTACCATGTTTACAGTGAGATTAAACAAGCCCCCCTTCCCCCCCCAATCTCTCAGTCCTTCGTACAACCACCAACCCCAAACGTCAGCTGCAATGTTGCTGTCTTTCATTCAGCAGCCTCACGGCCCACGGGTAGAAACTGTTCTTTAACCTGTTGGTTTGGCTTATCATGCTACTATATCTCCTATACTATAGCCAGGGTGTGAGTCATCCCTGAGAATGTTCCTTGCTCTTCTGAGGCAACGGTCTTCTGTGATAACATCTAGCGGACTCAGGGGACAGCCCATGATGTCTTGTGCTGTCTTCACCATCCTCTGTAGGGACTTTCTGTCCATGGCTGTCAAACCAGCGTACCACACCGTGATACAGTATGAAAGAACACTTTCTATCGTGGACCGATAGAAGGAAATCATTAGTTGTTGTCTAACATTATTCTTTCGCAAGACCCTAAGGAAATGAAGTCTCTGTTGGGCCTTCCTGACCACCTGGGTTGTATTGACCTTCCAAGTAAGGTCTTCACTAAGGTGGACTCCCAGGAATTTAAAGGAAGAGACACTCTCCACACAGCCCCCCCCGATATACAACGGGGCTAGCTCCCCTCTCTTCCTCCAAAAGTCCAACACCAGTGTGATGCAGCAGCTAAAAAAGCCAATGCAATTCTGGGCTGCATCAATAGGAGTATAGCATCTAGATCAAGGGAAGTAATAGTACCACTGTATTCCGCTCTGGTCAGACCTCACCTGGAATACTGTGTCCAGTTCTGGGCACCACAGTTCAAGAAGGATACTGACAAGCTGGAACGTGTCCAGAGGAGGGCAACCAAAATGGTCAAAGGCCTGGAAACGATGCCTTATGAGGAACGGCTTAGGGAGCTGGGTATGTTTAGCCTGGAGAAGAGACGGTTAAGGGGTGATATGATAGCCATGTTCAAATATATAAAAGGTTGTCATATAGAGGAGGGAGAAAGGTTGTTTTCTGCTGCTCCAGAGAAGCGGACATGGAGCAATGGATTCAAACTACAAGAAAGAAGATTCCACCTAAACATTAGGAAGAATTTCTTGACAGTAAGAGCTGTTCGACAGTGGAATTTGCTGCCAAGGAGTGTGGTGGAGTCTCCTTCTTTGGAGGTCTTTAAGCAGAGGCTTGACAGCCACCTGTCAGGAATGCTTTGATGGTGTTTCCTGCTTGGCAGGGGGTTGGACTGGATGGCCCTTGTGGTCTCTTCCAACTCTAGGATTCTATGATTCTATCTCCTTTGTCTTGCCAATGTTTAGGTGCAGATTGTTCTCTGAGCACCATGTGGTTACCTTTTGAACCTCCCCCTATTGAAGGCAGCCTATTGCAGCGCTGAGCTCAGTGTTGACCCCAGTGCCGTGACCATCACCTGAGGGCTGGTGTCGTCCAAAACAACCTCTGCCCCTGAGGCTGTCCAGAAGAAATCGCCCCACCCCAAAGCTCAGGTGATCACTGCACTTGTCGTAACTCTCCCCCTCCCCTTCTTCTCCATTCCCAGACTGCCAGGAGGAGCAGTACCCCTGCACCAGACTCTACTCGGTCCACAAGCCTTGCAAACAGTGCCTGAACGAAATCTGCTTTTACAGGTGAGCAGCCGCTGGAGGGAGGTCACTATCTTTCACCTGAGGACCCACAGAGGATGGGGACAGATCTAAAGAGGGTGTTGACTTGTGCCTCCACCAGGCGTGGAAAGCGCCTCTGTTGCCCTTTCAAGGCTTGCAGGAGTAGATGGGGCCCCCCAAACATCTGGACGGGCCACAGCTGGTTGCCCTCTCTGCAGAGATTAGAGCAGAGCTGGGCGATATCTGGTTTCCAACATCGCAATATATTGCCAGCTAGGGACATGGGCGGTGCTATGGTCTAAACCACTGAGCCTCTTGGGCTTGCCGATCGGAAGGCCGGCAGTTCAAATCCCCATGACAGAATGAACTATCATTGCTCTGTCCCAGCTCCTGCCAACCTAGCAGTTCGAAAGCACGCCAGTGCAAGTAGATAAATAGGTACCGCTGCGGCGGGAAGGTAAACAGCATTTCTGTGTGTTCTGGTTTCCGTCACGGTGTTCCATTGCGTCAGAGGCGGTTGAGTCCTGCTGGCCACATGACCCGGAAAGCTGTCTGTGACCCGTAAAGCTGAATGGGGTAACTGTGCCCCTGAAGGACCAGGTACGCAGCCTGGGAGTCATTTTGGACTCACAGCTGTCCATGGAGTTAACCTGCGCCTCCACGGACAGCTGTGAGTCCAAAAATAGTTACCCCATTCAGGACCAGGGAATCCCCCGCCCCCGCCCGCCCCCTGTCCCCCCAAAACAGTACTTCTGTCTTGTCAGGATTCAACCTCAATCAGGATTCTACTTCACCACTTAACAGCCAACCCTGGCCCATTTTAATGGGCTTCGTGCACAAGTCAGTGACGCGGGAGGCTCTTGAACCCTGGAGGGTGGGAAAGGGTGGAATTGCTCACTAATATTTTGGGCAGAGCGAAACGGCGGAAAAGGTTCCAGGGCAGGAACGGCCATGGAGGGGGGAGGCCCAACTGCAGGGCTGTGACGTTCTCTTCGCCCCTTGCACAATCATTTCCCTAGCCTCCGCCGCGTTTACGTGATCAATAAGGAGATCTGCATCCGCACCATCTGTGCCCATGAAGAGCTGCTCAGAGGTAAGCAGGCCTGGATGTGCCACCTTCCCCCCCCCCACATGTGCTGCCTTGGAGAGCCCATCAGATGAAGCAGTCCTGGGACTGCAACCATGGGGCAGACGTGGGCTGCGAGGGGCATGGGTGGGCAGTAGCTTTCCAAAGAGGGCATCTATCCCCGATAGGATGGATTCCTGCCTGCTTATTAGGTCCCCATGGGAAACCTCTAGGCCCGGCATCCCCAAACTAGGCCCTCCAGCTGTTTTGGGACTACAACTCCCATCATCCCTAGCTAACAGGACCAGTGGTCAGGGGTGATGGGAGTTGTAGTCCCAAAACAGCTGGAGGGCCGAGTTTGGGGGTGCCTGCGTCTAGGCCCAAGGCTGCCTCCTCGAGGGGCTTGAGGAGACCTCTGTTTGCTTCCCCCCCCCCTTGCAGCCGACCTTTGCCGGGACAAGTTCTCCAAGTGTGGCGTCATGGCGACCAGCGGCCTCTGCCAGAGCGTGGCCACCTCCTGTGTCAGAAGCTGTGGCGGCTGCTGAGCTGGCGCTGGACGAGAGGGGAGGCCTTTCTGCACCACGGACGCCGCCACCGCCACAGGAGCCGACCCCCAGAGGAGGAGGGAGAGCGACTCAGCCGCAAGACCGCCTGTCCTGGCTGGCGTTTTCCTCCTCCTGCCTGGCCTCACAGGAAGTCATTGGTGCTATTGGAGGTGGCGGCGGGGGGCAAGGGCAGAGTCCCACCATGTGCACATTCATAGTCTAGTGTGTTTTAATTTTCATTCCTTTTTTTATAAAAAAAAAAAACGGTGCTAGAGGGAAAGCAGCTTAACCCGTGATTCACGGGTACTGCAGGGGCCGGTGGGATATTAAAAACCACTAGGAGGGCTAGGGGGCTATTAAGACCCCCGTTTCCATCCCGCCCCCCCACCATGAAGCGTAACCAAAGGTCAGGGTGCAGCTGTTTTTACTTCCCCCATAGCTGTAAGCCTACTTTTTGTGTGATTTCCCCCTCCCTACTTTTCTACAAAACGTTTAAATAAATAAAACAAAACCCAAAGTATTACAATTTCTTTCCTCCAAGAACCGAGCAGGTGTGAGAGGAGGAGGCTTTTATTCTTGTTCACATTTATCCATAATAACAAACACCACCGGAAATATAAAAATATAACTTTCTACGTCCGTTGATTAATGGTTACACAAAGAACCGAAGGGAGAGAAATATATACATACACAATTAGTGTGTGCATTTTGGTAAAAACAACCACCACCACCTTGGTCACATTTAAGAAAGGGAGGGAACGTCAGCCTAGACCAGGCACCCCCAAACTCGGCCCTTCAGATGTTTTGGGACTACAATTCCCATCATCCCTGACCACTGGTCCTGTTAGCTAGGGATGATGGGAGTTGTAGTCCCAAAACATCTGGCGGGCCGAGTTTGGGAATGCCTGGCCTAGACGGATTGACATGTGTCTCCTCTCAGGCCCCTCTCCCTGCAGGGCTTTGCCTGCACCCTCACACGCCCCCCAGCCGCCCATGGGGGGGGGGGAGAATAGTGTTATTTGAAAATAAACTGCGACAAAATGCATCTCTTTGATGAGCCGAAGGGAGGAGTTTCAGAGGCAGCCCGAAGAGGCATCAATTAAAATAAAAAGAGCGGCTTGTGGCCAACATTAGTCCTATTCAGAGTAGACCCACTGGAATGAATGAACTTCAGCCTATTACCGTATTTTTCGCTCCATAAGACACACTTTTTTCCTCCTAAAAAGTAAGGGGAAATGTCTGTGCATCTTATGGAGCGAATATGTGGTCCCTGGAACTGAACTGCCCAGGGGCAAAAGCAGATCGTGCTTTTTAAAAAAAAAGAGAGAAGGGGGTGTTGAAAGGAAGCCCGCTGAGCAGCTGCTCAGCAAACATCGGGGAGAGAGATAAGGGAGAGAGATTCCAGCCCTGCTCCCTTGCAGAGGGAGGCTGTTTCCCCAGCGACATGTGACTGGCTGATTAGATTATCTGTCTGGAAACTGTAGAAATGGCTCCCTTTACTGAAGCTGCAGAACTGTGAGTTAAACCCCATAAAACAGGATTTTTTTCCCTTTGCAAAGTAAGCTCAACAACTTTGAGCTGATCCTCAAAAAATGGGGCTTTTCTCCTTTGCAAACGCTACAGAAATTTGAGCTGATCCTCAAAAAATTGGGGCTTTCCCCCTCTAAAAACTAGGTGCGTCCTATGGTCAGGTGCGCCTTATAGAGCGAAAAATACGGTAATCTGAATCGGTCAGATCTGAGCAAATGGCCAAGAAAAGAGAAAGAAACCTTGCCCATTTATCTTTTACACAAATCAGTGGAGAGGTTTGCAAGCCCCAGAAGCAGGCTGGCCAAATGATGGTTAGCTTGTTTAGTAGTAAGAAGGTGGGACACAGCCCCCCCCCAAGTGGGGTCTGGAGGCCAAGGAGCTGTTTGGTTGGAGGGGGGGTGTCCAGCCTAGGGTGCCGAGAGGATGGATGCTGGGCTGAACTTGGCTTGGCCCTTCCGTACCTCCTGGTGCAGCTGCTCCTTCAGGGTGGAGATCTGTGGGAGAGGCAGGCAGCAGTTGTCATTTGGGTCCTCCCGAGGTCACGGCACCCCCGCCCCCCAGGACTGCCACGGAGGCAGGGAAAGAAGCGCACCTGCTCCTCAAGGCCTTTGACCCGCTGCCGGTGGGCCCGCTCCCGGGCATCCAAGGTGTGCTCCGCCTGGAGCTGAGAGCCGCGCAGCCGCTCGGCCTCCAGCTGCAGGTCCTGCCGGTGTCGGGTTGAGGAGTCCAGCCTGGTCTGGGCCTGCTCCAACTCTGCCACCTGTGCCTGGGCAAGGAGAGGGTGAAGGAAAACCTCGCCGGGGGGACCCGCGCCTTCTCGAGCCTCATGGTTGCTGGGACACCCAGCCGTCTCCCCAGCAAATCTCCCGGAATTCAGTACAGTGGGGCCTCGACTTACGAGCGATTCGACTTACGTGTTTTTCGACTTATGAATGACTTCCGGGAGAAACAAAATGGCCGCCGCAACCGAATTTTTCGACTTACGAATGGAAGTCGCGGCCGCTTTAATAGGATTTTTTCGACTTACGAATTTCCGACTTACGAATTTTCGAATTTTCGACTTACGAATTTTTTTCACTCAATGCATTCCTATGAGGATTCGACTTACGAATGTTTTCGACTTACGAAAATTGCGTCGGAACGCATTATCGTCGTAAGTTGAGGTCCCACTGTAGTTGCAACCACCTCTGCTTTCAACTGACAGCCAAGTTCCTAGTCCTTAAGACTGGAGATAAGCCTCGAAAGCATGTGCAGTGCCTACAGATCTCCTGCAAGCCCAGGGGTGGGTGGTCAGTGTTCTGCAGAGCTCCTTTTGCCCCTCCGTGGTTGAACCAGAGAAATGAGGCAAAAATGGGCTAGGCTAGCTCCTTGTGGGATTAGCAACGCTTGCATTTCCTTAACAGGGACAAAGGCAGAACCAGCAGGAGACCGGCAGGTAGTTCTCTCTTCCGCCTCCAAACTCCTTGTGGAGAGAGAAAGGGCAGGAGGCGGAAGAGAGGAGCGCTCCTTGTCTCCTCCTAGCCAAGGCAGCTGGATAGCTCAGCTGGTTCGAGTGTGGTGCTGATAATACCAAGGTTGCAGGTTTGATCCCCGCAAGGGACAGCTGCATATTCTTGCATTGCAGGGGGTTGCATTAGAATAGATTAATAATAATAATAATAATAATAATAATAATAATAATAATAATTTATTTATATCCCGCCCATCTGGCTGGGTTTCCCCAGCCAATCTGGGCGGCTTCCAACAGAACATTAAAATGCAGTAGTCTATTAAACATTAAAAGCCTCCCTAAACAGGGCTGCCTTCAGATGTCTTCTAAAAGTCTGGTAGTTGTTTTTCTCTTTGACATCTGGTGGGAGGGTGTTCCACAGGGCGGGTGCCACTACCGAGAAGGCCCTCTGCCTGGCTCCCTGTAGCTTTGCTTCTCGCAGTGAGGGAACCGCCAGAAGGCCCTCGGCGCTGGACCTCAGTGTCCGGGCAGAACGATGGGGGTGGAGACGCTCCTTCAAGTATACTGGACCGAGGCCGTTTAGGGCTTTAAAGGTCAGCACCAACACTTTGAATTGTGCTTGGAAACATACTGGGAGCCAATGTAGGTCTTTCGAGACTGGTGTTATATGGTCTCGGTGGCCACTCCCAGTCACCAGTCTAGCTGCTGCATTCTGGATTAGTTGTAGTTTCCGGGTCACCTTCAAAGGTAGCCCCACATAGAGCGCATTGCAGTAATCCAAGCGAGAGATAACTAGATGAATCTCAGGGTCCGTTTCTGACTCTAGGATTCTGTGATTCTATGGCTGAGGTCCAGCCTTGGGACGTGGGCAGGGCTGCTCCCCTGGGAGGCACTTGGGCCAGGCTTTCCAGAGCAGCCTGGGAAGAGCACCGAGACTCCACGCTAGGGTCCTCCGGATGGTGCTGAGCTTCTCCTCCAGGGGGAAGGCAGCCCAATCGGAGAAAGCAGTTGAGCACACCAACTGGAATGGAGGGAATTCGAGGGGGGGATTCAAGCATCGCCTAAAAGCAGGGAGCAGAGCCTGGGCCAGGTAACCACAGCCGAGTCAGATTTCCCAAGGAGGAAACCCCACAGAGGCCACTTGGGGAGGGGCCTACTCCTGAGTAGGTGTGCCTAGGACCGCTGCAGCGGAGGTGTGATGGCCCTTCTACAAGGCAACTGCAGACAGAGGGGCTGGATACAAAATTTACCATCTTGGGAACGACTTCTTTTAAAGGGAGAGAGCTGTCTTAGTTCTTGGTATGGTGGTCTCCCCGTCACAGGCCCCCAGACAGACTGGAACATTTGAGTCAGCTGTGGGAGGGAGGAAAACCTTGGGGGGGGGGAGAAGAGTCGTTACCTCAAGGAGCCGGATCTGCTGCTGAGCCTCCGTCAGCTCCTGCTCCACACCGGCGAGGGACCTGTCCAGGCGGCCCTTTTCGGCAGAGAGGCGCACAGAGTCCTCGTGGGTCTTCAGCTTCTCCCGCTCCACCTGGGGGGGGGGGGGTCAAAGCAGTGTCAGTAAATACCCCGCCTGGGGCAGTTTGTGACACTGCCCCAAAGCCAGAGCAAAGCCGTGTGCGCACATCCCCGGCTACAGGAGTAGTCCGGTGGCGCTGTCATATGTGATTGTTCCCCAGCGTGAAGAACAACACACACAAACCATGATTTAGGCTAAACTATTTATTATAGGAAAAGTGCAGAGAGAATCTCTGCTGCCATCTCAGTAAGACAGAGCTGGCATAAAGCACGTCCGTCCAGCATCAGGTCTAGCCAGAAGAGAGAGTACAAAAGTAAAGATTACAATAGTACAGTGAACATAAATATCACATGTCGAGAAAGCAGATAAAATAGCTTTCTCATGGTTTCAGGCAAAAGTCATATCAGGCCTCGCTGCAGCTGTTTGCCGCTCGGCTTGGACAAATATTCACAACAAGCAGAGGTGTCAGGAAGCCAAGCGCCCGCCCCCTACCCCCCGCTGCTGCTTGCGGATGTGTTTCTTCACGGAAAGGCACTCTGCACATGCTCAAGCTCCTAGAGACCACGGGCCCCTGCCCTCCCTTCTGCTCAGACCCCGAGGGGCTTGCCTTGTCGAGGGTCTTCCTGAGGGCATTCCTGTCCTTCTCCAGGCGCAGGGACGAGCGCTCCGCCTCCCGCTTCTCGTTCTCCAGCTGCGCCAAGGCGCGCTGCAGGCTGCTGACGCGCTCCTGGAAGAGGCGCCTGTCCCCCTGCACCTTCTGCAGGCTCCGCAGGCCGATGGCCTCGCTCTCCTGGCTCTGGCGCAGAAGCTGCAATGGAAGGCAGGAGAGAAAGGCAATGCGGAGCTCTGCAGGTCGCCCTGGCAGGACCCTTCAGCTCCCTCCGCCCCCGCCCACCCGCCTGGTTCAAACCACACCGTGCCTCTGGGGCAACAGGTGGGAGGCACAGGATCCCACCCCCTAGCACCAAAACTTCCATTAAAAAACCGCCCAACGACAACATCTCAGGCTCGAGTCTGCCAGACCCTGCTGAGACCCCTCAGGAGGAAGTTCTGCAGCTACTTCCCAAGCGATAAAACCATTCTGCGTTAAATTATGCATGCCTGGCGGAATTTGCGCAGCAGATCGCAGAATTTCATTTCTCCAGGAGCAGAACCAGAGTACTGGTATTTTTGCTGGGGGGACCTGCTGCCGCTGCCACCTAAGTGTTCCGCTCCAAACCCCCCACCCCACACTCTGTCCGTGGGGGAGGGGGGCAAGGACTCACTTCTTCCTGCTGCTTGACCAGCCCCTCCAGCTCTTCCTTCTGCAGCTCCAGCTCCCCCTGCTGCCCCTTCATCGCCTGGAGCTGCTCGGAGAGGATCCCGTTCTGCTTCTTGGCTTCCGAGACGGCCTGGCGGGCCGCATCCAGCCGCTCCTGAAAGAGGCAACAACGTGGACGTGGGTTCCTGCTGTGAAGCCATCCCCCTTCCCCCATTCTGCTCCCTTCTTGGGGCGGGGGGGACTTACCAGTGGAGCCAACCCAGGGAGAGGAGCCAGAGGGTGCCACCCCAAGGGCCTGCCTGGCACTCTCCTTACCTGCAAGACCCTCCGGTCGTGCTCACTGGCCGTCAGGGCCTTTTGCAGCTGCAGCACTTTCTCCTGGGCTGAGCTGGCACTGTTTTGGCTCTCGGAGAGCGAGGCGCTGAGCCCCTGCACCTTCTCCTTCAGGGAGCTCTCGGCCTCCGTAGCCTTCACCAGAGAGAGATTCAGGCGGTCTAAGGACAGCTGCAGGGCGCTGGCTTTCTGCTCGGCCTCAGACACCTGGGGGGTGGGGGGGTGGGGGTGGGAGAGGACACAGATTAGGCTGCTGGGGGGGGAGGTCAGTCCCTCCAAGTGTCCCTATTTTCCAGGGACAGTCCTGGATTTACAGAAGCCGTCCCGGTTTCCAATTTGATCCTGGAATGTCCCGCTTTCCCTTAGGACGTCCCTATTTTCATATGGGAATGTAAGAGGCAAATGAGTTATGCAACAGTGTGGTGTAGTGGTTAAGAGCGGTAGACTCGTAATCTGGTGAACCAGGTTCGCGTCTCCGCTCCTCCACATGCAGCTGCTGGGTGACCTTGGGCTAGTCACCCTTCTTTGAAGTCTCTCAGCCCCACTCACCTCACAGAGTGTTTGTTGTGGGGGAGGAAGGGAAAGGAAAATGTGAGCCGCTTTGAGACTCCTTCGGGTAGTGATAAAGCGGGATATCAAATCCAAACTCTTCTTCTCTTCTTCTCCAACACACACACACACACCAGAGCCAAGGAGAGAAGTAACTATACAACCTTTAGAAGACATCTGAAGGCAGCCCTGTATAGGAAAGTGTTTTTTTAAAAAAAGTTTATAATGTTTTATTATGTCTTTATATATATTGGAAGCCAACCCAGAGGGGCTGGGGCAACCTAGTCAGATAGGTGGGGAAGAGAGAAGAAGAAGAAGAAGAAGAAGAAGAAGAAGAAGAAGAAGAAGAAGTTATTTATACCTTCCCATCTCGCTGGGCTTCCCCAGCCACTCTGGGCAGCTCCCAACAGAATATTAAAAACATCAAACATTACGAACTTCCCTAAACAGGGCTGCCTTCAGATGTCTTCTAAAAGTCAGATAGTTGTTTATTTCCTTGACATCTGGGAGGGCGTTCCACAGGGCGGGTGCCACCACTGAGAAGGCCCTCTGCCTGGTTCCCTGTAGCCTCACTTCTCGCAGGGAAGGAACCGCCAGAAGGCCCTCGGAGCTGGACCTCAGTGTCCGGACGGAACGATGGAGGTGGAGATGCTCCTTCAGGTATACTGGGCCGAGGCCGTTTAGGGCTTTATTGAATAGGACGTCCCTATTTTCATCAGAGAAATGGGTATAGAAGCGGTGTCCCAACGGCTCTTGAGAGGTGGCAGCCAAAGAAATCCTCTTCCCCGGTTTCATGTCCTGTCCACAAACTGCGGCCTAGCAGAGCCGGCTGCCACCTCCTGTGATCGCAAGAAGCCTTCCAGGCCCTGACCATGGAGGTCCTGGGTTCATCCCCAGAAGCACCTGCAAGAGGGACGGGGAAAGCTGAACCCCTACCCTGCCCACCCAACCACCCTCCTCTCAGAGGCCCCAGAGAGCAGCTGCTGCCAGTCTGTGCAGGCAAGTCTGATCAGGACCACCTGAGGAGGGGTCACCTGTCTCTGCAGGACGTCGATTCTGTCGTGCAGCCCCTGGATCTCCGCCTCGCGGTCGCTCAGCACCAGCTTGGACCTCTGCAGCTCGCCCTCCAGCGACCGCCTCAGGAGCTCCAACTTGGTGCTGCGGCTCTCAGAGGCATCCAGGATGTCTTTGAGGCGGCGCTTCTCCAGCTCCAGCTTGGCCTCGCTGGCCTTCATCTTGGCGATCTTCTCCTGAGGGAAGAAGAGAGGAGGCAGAGGGCAGAGGGCGGCCATTGCCAGTTGCCTCAGGCCTTTTCTGAGGAAACTGAGGGAACAGAGTGCTTAGAGGGAATGAAAACCTGCTGAGAGGCAGAACTGGACAGCGGGCCAAACAGCGTTTTGGGGGGCACAGAGGGGTCCAAGAGCTGCATTTTGCTAGGGTCTTCTTGCTCCTCTAGGCCAATGGCTTCTGGGGGGTGTCTCTGGCAACTCTGAAGGACTCCAGAGGAATCCCAATGACAATTTGGGGCTCTGGGCTTCGTCTGCATTAATTGCCTTAGAATTTGCCTCCTTTTTCCCATTGGGAAGGATATGCTTCCTTTAACTTTTCCTCATAAATTATTGCTCTTTTTATGGCGGAGTGGGGTGGGGGGGGTCAGTGGTTTCAATGAGGTACCTGAGAAACAAAAGGTTCCAGCAATTCCCTCAGTCCTGAGGGAAAACTGTTTCCCCCTAAAGTTGCCTCCTTTCCTCAGAGAATTCGGTCACCTCACATTTGTCCGGGGAGGAAATGACCTGGAATAGGACTCTCCCCCCCCCCCCACTTCACACACATAACTACATGGTTAAAAACCTCCAGTGTTAGCCACGCCAAGCCGGGGGGGGGGCAGCCTTGAAAACAACCATTTTCTTCTCATTTTGGCGATTAATTCTCCCCACCAGCACTCAAGAGATCTCACTGCTCTCCTCCAGCCAAGTTACCTCACCCAACCAAGTGCCACCCTTTCCATAGAGAAGCCAGGGCCAGCCCCAGGCACGGAAAAGCACTCTGCACACGCTCGGTAGCACTTTAAAAACAAAACAAAACCTTCTTGTTGCATCAACACTTTTCACAGCAGTTCAAGTATCACGCGGGAACATTTCACAAGAATTTGTTTGACCAGCTCAGCAACATTCGCCAAGAAAGAATGTCTCTCTCTTCTGAGCCAAGATTTAAGCAAACGTTTTCTAGCATTTTATTAGGTATTGGTCACATACTTTAGTGCCCCCCACGTCTCCTGCTCCTCTCTTTCTCTCTCTCCCCACCCTCTCATGCCCCCCCCACTGCATGGGGACCCCCTTCTTCCAACTCTCAACCCAAGAAAAGGGAACAGCAGCCTCTTTCTCCACGGGAAACGGTGCCAAGCTAAGGAAGAGCACGACTGGTGGCCCAGACCTGAGCTGCTGCTCCCCCCACCTCCCTCATCAGCTCAGCATATTCCTTGGCCTCTGCCAGGCCCCTTGGCAGCCACCCAACTTTGTTCCTTGATCGGAGAAAAATATACACCAGGAGGCTTAGTTTGGCCAGAATTGAGTCTACACTTTCAGAGTTAACGCTAAATACATTACTTCCGGTCAATGAACCACCATAGCTGCTAGACGGCCGTGAAAATTTGTGACCCGGGCTTTTTAGACTCATCTACCCAGATATTAAACCACAGAGCCTAGGGCTTTCGAATCCCCACGACGGGGGGAGCTCCCGTTGCTCGGTCCCTGCTCCTGCCAACCTAGCGGTTCGAAAGCACGTCAAAGTGCAAGTAGATAAATAGGTACCACTCTGGCGGGAAGGTAAACGGTGTTTCCGTGTGCTGCTCTGGTTCGCCAGAAGCGGCTTGGTCATGCTGGCCACATGACCCGGAAGCTGTATGCCGGTTCCCTCGGCCAATAAAGTGAGATGAGCGCCACAAACCCAGAGCCGGACACAAATGGACCTAATGGTCAGGGGTCCCTTTACCTTTACCCAGATATTATCTGAAACCAAAGCGGCACATTGGTTGCCAGATGTGGATTTCCACCACCACCACCAGCCCTCCTACCCCACAAGAGGAGTAACCCACACAAATCAGCTGACGGCCAGGCCTTGTGTGTGTAAAATGACCACTCCCGGCCCATCCAGTGATGGACTTGGTGACTGGGGAGGGCGCTTCAAGTCCACTGCTCGTTCCCCCCCCCCAAGTTTTGCTGCCAGAGCCAAAACTGAGGCCTTCCAGGAGTGAGGAGGGCGGGCAGCGGAGGTAGACCTCCTTCCTCACAGATCGACCTGCTGCTGGGAGTCTTCCTCGCCCTGCGGTCCCGCTTCCCTGCCTAGCGTGGCCTCACCTGCGTTGCCCTGCGCTCGCTGTCGGCTGCCTGCAGGCTCCGCTCCAATGCGGCCAGCCTGTCGGCCAGGGCCTTGCGCTCCCTCTCGTTCCGGCGCAGGGTCTCCTCCTGCTGCATCAGGGCCGTCTGGGCGCCGCTCAGCTTCCCGTCCACACTGCGCCTCCCTGCAGAGGAGGAAAGAGGGCAGAGCGCTTAGCGGGCAGAGGCAGGGCAAAGGGAGGGCAAGGCAAGGCTTGTGGCCCTTGAAGTCTCCCCAGGAAACCTCCATCTCAGCAGAAAGCAAGGACACACACCATGGTGTGGAGCTCACAGTGACTCAGGGGAGTCAGCAAATGCCCCCCACCCAATCCATAGTTGTCAACTTTCAGATTTGAAAATAAGGGATTTTTTCAAACTTTCAGATTTGAAAATAACGGATGCCGCGAGGGCGGTGCAATGGCACCAAGTAGCCTCGTCACCCTGCGCTCCAGAGGCTGCGCGCGAATGGGTGAGCGAAAGAGCGAGCGCATAGACGGCAGGCAGGCTGGCTGTCTGGTTGGGCGTGAGGGTCTGGCTGCACAAGGCATGCAAGCTCCGCCCCCAGTCGGTCTCAGACTCCTTATTGGCAGCCGAGCAACGCAGCTGAGGAGCCTCCCTGGCCGGCAGGGAGGGAGAGGAGCTGCTTCCTTTGAAATCCAGGAAATTTAAGGGATATCAACAATCCGGGATAGCAGTGGGAAACGGCATTGGAATAAGGGAGTTTCCCGCCAAAAAAGGGAGGGTTGACAGCTATGACCCAATCTCTCAGCACTCACCCCAGTACCTTAAGTAGAAAGGTACCTCTCCTTTGCCCCACCCCACCCTCACATGGGCTCCATCCTGCCACTGGCTGCTAGGTCATTAAGGCCAGGACAGGCAGATTCATGACCCAGCTCCTCTTTGATAGAAACTGCCATTTATTTTAGTGCAGGGGGGCACCCCCACTTCACTTCCCTGATTGGAAATGTAGTTTAACGGCTTAGCTGATGTTTTCGTAATTCCCACCCCCCCTTGCTCTTCTTACAAAACTCGGGAGGTGGTGTTATTCAAGGGAACCTTTGAAAAAACCACCACAGAAACGAGGTTTGGTGCTGACTAGGGCTGGGTGATATATCCATATATCGTCCAAAACCGATTTGAAATCTGTTTTGTGGTATCGGTTTCATAGCTTCTGACCTGGCAATATATCACGAATCATGGTGTTTGTGTGTGCTGTGCAAAAATCACAATGTGGGGAAAACCACGAAGCCGGATATCAGGAATCTGCCCACCCCTGCCAGTCCGGCTCTGAGTGCTTACAGGGACCCGCAGCCTTTGTTGACGACAAATTCATCTTCGAGTGAATCTGGCAGCCCCTCTTCGGGGGAGGAGCAGTTAGTGGCTGGGAGCCAGGGAGTGCCAGGTGTCCAGGGAGTTGTTGAGAGACCTGGCACCACCCAGCAGACTCGCTCGGAGGGGGAGGTGTCAGTACCGGCGCATATCTCACTTAGGAGGAGAAGGCGGCAATTCAGGATGCCGAGGCTTTGGTGTTGGCGCCAAAACAGAAGGGAGGCACTTCCGGATTCTGCTAGTGACTGAGCAGACATGATAAACTGAACTCTGCACTGTAAATACCCTTGCACAAAATAAAGAGACTTAAAGACAAGATGGCTTGGTCTTACTATTGAACAACCGATAAGAGAATCTGACACCAGCCAATTCCACTACAAAGCTCCATCCTTATTTCAGACATTGCGATATATATTGCAATGTTTAGCTGGTGGTATGAAGTTGAACACCAACTCCATTCTTATTTCAGGCATTATGATATATCGGCATATCGCAATGTTCAGCTCGTGATCTATCGCGATGTTGGAAACCAGGTATCGCCCAGCCCTAAGGGTGACACAGCAGAGTAGACAGAGACCTCCGACCCACCTTCGTCGCATTCGGCCACCTGCTTCTGTAGCTGTTGCCCCCGAGTCACAGCGACATCCCGCTCGGCCTCCATCTCTGCCAGCTGCCCGTTCAAGGTGCCCAGCTGGGAACGGGCTTCGTCCTGGACCCCAAGGAGGACGGACGGAAAGGGGGAGAGGAAGGGAGGAAGAACAACAAGGTGATTGAAGAGGAAGAAGAAGAGTTTGGATTTGATATCCCGCTTTATCACTACCCAAGGCGTCTCAAAGCAGCTAACATTCTCCTTTCCCTTCCTCCCCCACAACAAACACTCTGTGAGGTGAGTGAGGCTGAGAGACTTCAGAGAAGTGGGACTAGCCCAAGGTCACCCAGAGCTGCATGTGGAGGAGCGGAGACGCAAACCCGGTTCACCGGATTACGAGTCCACCGCTCTTAACCACTACACCACACTGGCTCTTCAACACTGGCTGTCAGGATCGAAGCGTGGAGGTGGCCTTGGCCCACGAAGCAGAGATCCAGCCATACCCGCTCTCGCTGCGTCTCCCTCAGTTCTTGCAGGAAGTCCCGGAGCGCGGAGCGCACCACCTCTGGGTCGATGTCGGCTACCAGCTGCTCGCTCCGGCTGGGGGAACCAGAGAGCTCCGGGGAGAGGGGGCGGGAGGCCAAGCTGCCTGCCTGCGGTGTGGGGCTGCCTGGCCCGTCTGCGGTGACGTCCCCTAGAGAGAGAAAGCGTGAAGGAAGTGGCTGCCAGTGTCGAAAAGCAGCCAAGATCTCGGCGAAAGGCCAGTGAGCAGAGGACTGTGTCTTTCTCTGCCCCCTCAGAGGGCGGCACTTACCCTTCGGGGGCGAGAAGAGCCTCTTGGGGGAGCCGCCACGGGCCCTGAAGGCGGGGCTAGGGGCGCGGCCCCCATGGCCGATGCCCATCGTGCGCCGGAGGGCCGAGTGGAGGCGGCCCAGCTTGAACTCCACGTCGCGCTTCAGGCCCTCCACGCGGGCGAGCTCCGCTTCCAAGCCGTGGACCCGCCCTTCGGAGGCGCTCAGCCTCAGGCTCAGCTCGGCCCCCTCGGCCTGCGCCTTCTCCAGCTTGATCTCCAGGTTGCGGCCGTTGTCCATCAGCTTCTTCTCATTGCCACGGGCCTCCTCCAGGCTCCCCAGAAGGCCTCTCTCCCGCAGGCGGAACTCGCCTTCCAAGTCCACGATCTTCCTCTGCAGGTTGAGGAGCTGGCGAGGAAGAGGTACAGGTTGGGCAAGCGTATAAACTGCCCTGGACTCTGTGTTCATCATCAGAGGCCCTTCTTCGTGTGCCTCCTCCTCTAGGTGAGGTCTGGAAGGTGGCAACGCCAGGAGGGGCCTTTTCTGCAGCAGCTCCCTGTGTGTGGAATGCTCTCCCCAGGGAGGCTCTCCCAGCGCCTTCATTGCATATCTTCAGGCGCCTGGAGAAACCAGGCCTTTGGCTGATTGATATCCTACAGCCTTTTAAATATGTCTGTGGGAAGGTTGGGCTATTGTTTCATTGTCTTGTTAATTACCGTATTTTTCCGTCTATAAGATGCCCCCATGTATAAGATGCCCTCTATTTTGGGGGATTCAGATTTAAGAAAATGGGGAGAGATGTATCCATGTATAAGACGCCCCCTAATTTTTTACATTATTTTTAAGGAAAAAAACCTAGTCTTATATACGGAAAAATACAGTATTTTCTGGTGTTTTATCTTGTATTTTATTCTGTGAACTGCCTTGAGATCATTGGATGAAGTATATACATTTAATAAATAAAATAAAATCAGTCTGTTGGGGGCCACATACAAGAAGTGGGCAGAGTCAGAGGCAAAGAAGTGCTGCCAACTGAACTGCCCTGGCTTCCGTTTTCACTGGAGGAACCTCAGAGTAAAACTTTCAGTCTTGTGCAGGTCTACTCGAAAGTAAGCTCTGCTGGGGTTACTCCTAAATAAGTGCACAAACAACTAAGGGGGAGGGATGCAGTCCACACACATCCCTTAGTCAGTGGTGGGGCTGACAGAACGAGCCAATAATTTTATAAGCTGTGTGTCCTTGTTTCTCAATTTGATCCTTTTACATGGTTGGGTCTGTTTTGTGGTCTTTTATGTCGTTATTTTTTACTGATTATAGTTTAGTAATTCTTTACTGTAATCGTTAAGTAAAGATCTGTGCTAATCTGTTGTTTCTTCGGCTCGAAACCCGCCTTGTGTATAGTAATACAGAAAGGCGGGATACAAATAAAAAAACGAAATGAAGTGCGCATGACAGATCAGAAACGGAGCTTTACCCTGAAGCCACATCTCCAGGCTGGGCTCAGGTCAATCGCACTCTGCCGTGGGAATTCGCCATATATCAACGTCCCTGTCAGGGACTGGCCCGAGCCAGGAGGGGTGGCGCAAGGGACAGAGGCATCCGGAGGTCACCCATGGACGCCAGAGGAGGTATTGCGAGCATGGGAGCAGGAAGAGGCAGCACCTAGGCTGTCGCCAGAGACAGGGAAGGAGGTGTGGAGAAGTGGGAGTGAAGAGGTGTCGCCACCTGTGCTGATGGAGGAAGAGCGGGTGGCGTGGGAGCCTATGGGAGGAGAGGAGAACATGGAGACGGAGGGAGAGCAAGGGGTCGAGGATGTAGCCGGAGCCTCTGCAACAACTTCCAGGGAGGATGAAAGTGAAAGGGATGAGGGCAACGCAGGGGCCGGCAGAGTCAAGAAGCGGAAAAGGAGGAGTGAGAGGAGGCGTTGGAGTTTTAAGAGGCTTTTATGCTGGGGGGAAAAGCGGAAACCCTTACTTGGAGAATCTGGTTCCTCGGAGGAGGATGATGAACTGTAAAGCTTGTCGGTGAAATAAACTTGTACATAAGTTAAACAGACTGTCGAGTCGCTTACTCTTGAGGAGGACACACACATCCCCCTCACAGCATTCTCCAAGTCATCGCAACCTCCTCAAGGAGTAAAAGGCTGCCGGGATGACTGAACGCAAGGAAGAAGCGGATGGCACAGGGCTGTACGTCGACTGGGAAGAGCGAGCTAGGGACCTAACGATAAGGTACGAAGTAGCTCAAGCTCAACTCGAGGAGGCGAGGCGGCATGCCGATGCAGGGAGAAGGGCAATGGGAGGAAGGAGGATGCCTTCCCACGGCAGCAGATTCGATGGGCAGCCGGAAAATTATTTGGGTTTCAAAACGGACATGCTTTACATTCTGGGGCTGCACAAAGAGGAGTTCCGAGACGAAGCGGAGCAAGTCGGTTTCGTGATTGCGCATTTTGATGGCGCTGCGAGAGATTGGGTGCGTCCTTTGATTTTAGCCGGGAACCCTGCGTTAAAGAGAATTAAGGATTTCTTTGAGGGCATGGATATTGTTTATTCTAGCCGGAGCGCGCAGGACGTGGAAGCAAGAGAGCTCTTGTCACTGAGGCAAGGCAGCATGACGGTCAGACAGTACCAATCCAAATTCTCTCTTCTGGCACACCGTCTAAATTGGGATTTGAAATCACCACCCATGCTGGCCATGTTTAAAATGGGGCTGTCAGAAGAGGTCCAGGATGCGTTAGCGAAATCAGGACCGTTGGAGGATCTCGACAGCCTCATGCAAGCCGCTTTAGCGATTGGAGTGCGTTTGGAGTGCCGAGACAAGGTGAGACGGGAGGGGAAGCCTGGGAGGTGGTTCAACATCCGGGCCCCTCCCCCGGGAGAGAAAACCTTCGGCGCGCAGCCCCAAACCCGGCAGGAAGTGCCCATGGAGTTGGGAGGAGCCCGCGCGCGCCCTTTTTCAAATCAAACCGTGGGCAAGGGCAGTGATGCGCAGGGCGGGAAAGTCCCTAAGAAATGTTACGTATGTTTAAGGAGTGGCCACCTAGCAAAGCACTGCGATCAAAGGAAAATGTGGCAGGGAATGGCAGGAATGGCTGTAAAGGAGGGGGTGGAAGAAACGGCGGTGGCGGGAAACGGAAATGCCTGGCGGCAAGACGAGGGGACCAGCAGCCAGGCGCAGTTACAGTAAAGAGTCCTCAAAGCAGCACACCCCCACAGCCCTCACCCGTTCAGCTTCAAAGCAGCACACCCCCACAGCCCTCCCCCGCTCAGCCTTCCCAAGCCCACCCACCCAACGCTCCGAAGCCAGGGATTGTGTTAGAGATAGCGTTGCAGCTACCCAATGGCTGCACACTGCAAATCCCGGCGCTGGTCGATTCAGGAGCGAGTACGGATTTTTTTGATAGAGACTTTGCCCTGCAGCATCAGATCCATCTACTGGAGGTGGATTTTCCGCTCCAAGTTACCACCATAGATGGAAGAGAGCTAAAAGGGGGGGCGGTCACGCACAGTACACCCCCCATGAAGATGCAAATAGGCAGGCATTCAGAGGTGCTGGCGTTTCATGTCACCTCTTTGGCAGGTCCCCCCATCATCTTGGGAATGGGATGGCTCACTCAGCACGACCCTGTCATCAGCTGGAGCCAGCGCTCTCTAACGTTTGGATCGGCACATTGCATGGAGAACTGTTTGCAGCAGTTATACCCCCAAAGCCAGATGGCAGCAGCAGTACTGCAGGCGGGGGAAGTGACGCTTCCAGAGGAGTATGCAGAGTTCCAGCAAGTGTTCAGCAAGAGAGAGGCGGACAAACTGCCACCCCACCGCCCCTATGACTGTCAGATTAACCTGTTGCCAGGAGCGCAGTTGCCACCAGGCAAGCTCTACACGATGTCAGAGCAGGAGTTGGCAAACTTGAAGGACTTTATTGCCAAGAACCTGGCCAGGGGTTTCATTCGGGAAAGCAAGGCAGTAGGGGGCAGCCCAGTGTTCTGGGTGGACAAAAGGAATACGACAGAGAAACGCTTGATTTGTGATTTCAGGGTCCTAAATTCCATCAGCCAACCAATCTCTTATCCCATGCCCAGAATTGACGACCTGCTGGCGGCAGTACGCAAGGGCAAGATGTTCACCAAGCTGGATTTAAGGGGAGCATACAATCTCATAAGAATCAGGGAGGGTGATGAATGGAAAACAACCATGTACACGCCTCTAGGAGCTTATGAATATTTGGTAATGCCTTTCGGGTTACAGGCAGGCAGCCAATGCTTCCAGGCGTTCATGCATCATGTCCTGGGTCCTCTGTTGTTCAAGCATGCAGTCGTGTATCTTGATGACATCTTAGTATACTCCCAAAACCCGGAAGAACACGTGACACACGTCAAGGAGGTGTTAAGACGACTCCAGGAAAATCATCTATGTGTCAAGCTGGAGAAATGTCAGTTTCACGCGACGGAAGTGGACTTTTTGGGCTATCGTCTTTCTGACAAGGGGATTGCCATGGACACTGATAAAGTAGAGGCAATCCTGCAATGGAAGAGCCCCAAAACCAAGAAAGATGTGCAGCGTTTCGTCGGTTTCGCAAATTTCTATCGCAAGTTCCTACCGGCATTTGCAGACATGACAGCGCCAATCACGGACTGTTTGAAAGGCAAGAAGAAATTCCGATGGACGGAGGAGGCGCAGAAGGCTTTTGAAGCCCTCAAAGGGGCCTTCGCTTCAGAGGCGCAATTGCTGCATGTCGACTCCACCAAGCCCATCAGGATAGAGACAGATGCCTCAAATAGAGCAATCGCAGCGGTTCTACTACAACAAGATCCGACGCAGGAATGGAGGCCATGTGCGTTTTATTCCAGACAGCTGAACAAGTCGGAGGCCAACTACGCAATTTGGGACAAGGAGTTGTTAGCAGTGGTAGCGGCTTTCAAGCATTGGCGCCATTTTTTGGTGGGGGCGCAGCATCAAATCCAGGTGTACACGGACCACAAGAACCTGGAGTACTGGCGCACGGCCAGAATTCTCAACCAGAGACAAATGAGATGGGCAGAGTTCTTTGCTAACTTTAATTTTCATATCCAGTATGTTCCAGGTGACCAGAACGTCAGAGCGGACGCCCTATCCAGAAAGCCTGAGTACCTGGAGGAGCAAGGGCCTCCAGTGGCAAGAGCGATCTTCCAACCTGAACAATGGAGGTGTGGCGCAACTCTAGGGGGGCGGGAAGAACTGGTGCGCCTCACCCTAGCCGATGACTTTGCACGGCGCAAACTGAAGGAACTGAGGGAGGGGGATCCCAAGGCGAAAGGGTTTGAGGAAAAGGAGGGGCTGCTGTTGTTCAAAGGGGCACTGTATGTTCCTGGGGAGGAGATGCGTGCTAGAGTTCTCAGACAGCTCCATGACAACCCCACAGCAGGGCATTTTGGGCAGTTCAAAACCACGGTGTTGGTCACGAGAGAGTTTTGGTGGCCCAGAGTCAGGCAGGAAGTCAAGGAATACGTCAGGGGGTGTGAGGTGTGCCAAAGAGCCAAAGGGGAGCGAGAAAGGCCGGCTGGGTTGCTAGAACCTCTCCCCATCCCCAGTAAACCGTGGGAAGCGGTTTCCTTAGATTTCATCACCGACCTACCCCCATCCAAAGGCAAAACTGCAGTGTTGGTGGTAGTTGACCTTTTGACCAAGATGGCACACTTCATTGCATGCCCTAAGGTAGTCTCAGCTGAGGAAACGGCCAAGCTGTTTGTACAGCATGTTTTCAAGCACCATGGCATGCCAGAAAGAGTAATTTCAGATCGTGGAGTTCAGTTCACCTCACGGTTCTGGCGTAAGCTCATGCAAATCTTGCAGGTGCAGGTGAACTTGTCCTCTGCTCGCCATCCTCAGTCCAACGGGCAATCGGAGCGGGTAAATTCGATTTTGCAGCAGTATTTGCGCTGCTACGCATCTCAGCAACACAGTGATTGGAGTGACAGGCTCTCGCTTGCGGAGTTTGCGTACAATAACGCTCAACAGGTGTCCGCAGGCATGTCTCCTTTCCAGGCAGTCTACGGCAATCACCCGAGAGCCTTTCCAACGGGGGGAGGTGAAGGGAAGGCGGGAGACGTGCCAGCAGCGGAGCAATTTGCTGAGGAGCTACAGGCTTTGCACCAATTGCTCAGAGAAAATCTAGAAAGGGCGAAAAGTGCTTACAAAAGAGCAGCAGACCAGCACCGAAGGGAAGGGGAGAGCATCAAAGTGGGAGACAAAGTTTGGTTGTCCACCCAGGGATTGCCCATGCCAGGCAGGGGCAAAAAGCTGAGGCAATGTAAAATTGGGCCTTTCGAAGTGGTGGAGCAGATCAACCCAGTGGCGTTCAGGTTGCAATTGCCGGAGACCATGAGAATTCACCCGGTCTTCCACAGGTCGCTCCTATCCAAGTTCAGAGAACCGCACAGGTATCAACAAGGGGACCAGAGGGGGTCGCAGGAATTGCCGTTGGTAGACATGGAGCACTTCAATGAAGCCACGGCCATCCTGGATTCCAGGTGGAGAGGGGATGAATTGCAGTACTTAGTAGCATGGGAGGGGGAGCCAGAGTCGGAGAACACGTGGATTCCGGCGGAAGATGTCACCAAGGAGTATTTAGTGTTGGAATTCCATGCACTGTATCCCGACAAACCGAAGCCGTACAGATGGCAAATGAGAGAGGTGTTTCAACCCACAGATTCAGAGGAGGGGGACTTCTGGGGGTTCCCATCCTCGGGTGCAGACAGTGGTGGGGGTGGCAACGAGTTGCAGAGTAGCCCTCATTCACCAACGGAAGGAATGGAGGTGGAAGGGGATATCACGGCAGCAGAAGAATGGGGGTCGCGATGTCTCCCTCCTCCCTGGGGCAGGAAGGATTGGGAGGAGGTGTTCCAGTCCTCGTCGTCATCATCCAGTGCAGACACCACCATCTTCTTGGGATTCCCCTCTTCACCAGGAACGGCAGGAGAGAGTGAAGGAGGGGAATGGGATCCAGCCGGGGATCTTGGCTACCCTGGGGTAACACCCACCGAGCCGCCTCAGGAGGGGAAGGGGGGCTTGGGAGGGGGGATGGATGTCAGGGACTGGCCCGAGCCAGGAGGGGTGGCGCAAGGGACAGAGGCATCCGGAGGTCACCCATGGACGCCAGAGGAGGTATTGCGAGCATGGGAGCAGGAAGAGGCAGCACCTAGGCTGTCGCCAGAGACAGGGAAGGAGGTGTGGAGAAGTGGGAGTGAAGAGGTGTCGCCACCTGTGCTGATGGAGGAAGAGCGGGTGGCGTGGGAGCCTATGGGAGGAGAGGAGAACATGGAGACGGAGGGAGAGCAAGGGGTCGAGGATGTAGCCGGAGCCTCTGCAACAACTTCCAGGGAGGATGAAAGTGAAAGGGATGAGGGCAACGCAGGGGCCGGCAGAGTCAAGAAGCGGAAAAGGAGGAGTGAGAGGAGGCGTTGGAGTTTTAAGAGGCTTTTATGCTGGGGGGAAAAGCGGAAACCCTTACTTGGAGAATCTGGTTCCTCGGAGGAGGATGATGAACTGTAAAGCTTGTCGGTGAAATAAACTTGTACATAAGTTAAACAGACTGTCGAGTCGCTTACTCTTGAGGAGGACACACACATCCCCCTCACAGTCCCAGGAAGCAGCACCCATCCCAGGAGAGCTTGAGGGGATTTCCTGGGTGCCCAGGACAATGCCCAGCTGCGAAAGGTTTGCAGGCCAGGCCCTCACCTCCTTCCGGGTCGACTCCCGGGTGGCTTCGCTCTCCACGATCTTCTGCTTGAGGCTGAAAGACTCCCTCCTGCTCTCCTCGTCCCGCTGCTCATCCAGGGCCACCCGGGCCTGGAGCTCAGCCACCTCCTGGCTCTTCTTGGTGTTTTCGCTGTCAAGCATCTTGACCTGTGCAAAGGGCGTGAAATAAACAGAAATCTGCTCTTATTCCCTTATGGGGTACACAAGAGCCTTTCCAGGTTCTCCATCGGTAGGAGTAAATTTACAGAGGCCAACCAGAGAAAAATTGAGAAGCAAAGTTTTATTATATCTGTTGCAACAGGGCCCTCACTCCCAAAATGGAGGAGGGAGGAGGAACCCAGAACAATAGTGTGCCAGCTCCTATATAGACTTTTGAAATTCCCCCCCTCCCGCTCAACACCCCCCCCTATACATCATACATACATCACAAAAAAGGGCGTAACCCAGGACCCCCTCTCAGATACACATTTCAGCAAAACAAAAGATTTCTTGTTTCCTGGCCTGGCCTGGCCGGGCTAATGTAGGGCTAACGATCCAAATCCATTTTAGGTGGTGGGTTCTTTGTGAGGGAAATGGCCCATGTCTGGCACTCAGGCATCAGGATGCCAGAGATTATCACTGTATTTTCCTGAGACAATCACCCCGCCCTCCTTCCTTGCAGAGAAACAGTTTGTCAGTTTGGGAGTCAAAATGGAGACAGGCCTGTCTTCCTGTGCTGCTTCAGACATGTGGCCTTGTTTTGCTTGGCACACTTATGAACAAGCATGGGCAAAGACGCGCATGCATTGGAACCCTCATAAATTTGCCATACAGCACTGCTGAAGGCATTGTCTCGAAGCGGGCTCTAGAGAAGGCCCATCTATTGGCTTCATTAATGATATTAGTTAAGTAAGGGGCCGCTGCAAAGTTAGGCCGGGATTTTAAACATCTATACTTCTCCGGGAGTAAGGCAACTTCATGTTGTAATTCGACATCGCGAAGTCTCTGAGTGATGATAATTTTTGAGTGGCACATCAAAGTGCTTGCTTGGAAATGTATATAATGCTTGCTGTTTAGAATAAAATCTTTGACCTTCTCACTCACTTGTGTTTGTATTGCCTCTGAATCTCATTTTAGAAGAGCCCGCCTTGCATTTGGCAAGACATAAATTAGCCAGAGCAGTAGTCAACAGAATACCTAGTCTCGCCTTTGCATCAACTAACTGTGCACCTGCTGTCTCTTCCTCCCCAAGTGGAAAGGGAGGCTGAGTCGTGGCTCCCATGTCCCTGGCAGCCCCTCCCCTCTCCCGTGCCAGGCCTTACCTGCCGCCGCAGCTCCTGCAGTTCCCGGCGGGCCTCCAGCCGCGAACGCTCCACGTCTTGGAGGCTGCTGCGGAGGTCGGCCGCCTCCTTGCCCACAGCTGCCCGGGCCTCTTCCAAGATGGCGACTTTCTGCTCCTTCTCTTCGTTGGCCCGCTTCAAACTGGAGGCAAGCAGAGAGGAGGGGTGTTTTGGACCCCCGCGACGTGGTCCTTCCGGCCCTCAGGGCGAGAGGCCCAGTAACCAACCACCAAGATGGAGCCAAGCTGCGAAGCTCCGTTCACTCTGTGGAACTGACTTTGCCACTATGCCCCTTTTACAGGCAAAGAACTGAGGCTGAGAGACACCATGTGGGGTGGAGGAAGAGATTAGATCTGTGGCAGAGGAGGGGTTTGGGCAGGCAAATCCTGGCCCCCTCCATTCTCCCCTTCCCTGGAGCGGAAGGCAGTAGGGTCCTCTCTCTCCCCACCTGACACGTTCGCTCTCGGCCCTCTTCACAGCGACGCGCAGCTCCCCATTGGACCTCTGCAGGGCCTCCTTCTCCTTGGCCTCATCGCTCAGGCCCCTCCGCAGGTCCACGGCCTCCTTGCGCTGAGCCTCCAGGGCCTCGTGGGCCTCCCGCGACTTGCGGTGCGCCTCCAGCAGCTCCCGGCGGGTCTGGTCCCTGGCGTCCTCCAACATCTGCACCTGCATCTTCAGCTCCTCCACCTGGCCAGGAAGAGGATGGGGCAAAGAGTTGGGCTCCTGCCGGGAATCCTGAGGCTGCCTGAAGCGGGAGGGCAGGAGTGCGGGGAGCTGCCTTGTGCAGAGTTAGGCCCTCAGCCTGTCCACCTCTGTTGTGACGAGCAGCGGCAGGTGGCTCTCCTGGGTTCACGCAGGGGCTTGAACCCAGGGCCTTCTGCGTGCAGTGCAAAGCAGCTGCTCCACTGAAGGGGTAACAGACCTCCTGCAGAAGAATGGCGGGATAGCCAGCCTCGCATAACCAACGTGCTTAAGTCTAATTAATGCATGAAAGGGTTAATGCCATAGAGTAAGCTGTCCTGCCAGGCTTAGCAGTGTCCATTGCCCTCACCTTGGGAGGAAATAGGTGCCGTATTTTTCGCCCCATAACGCGCACCGGACCATAACGCGCACCTCGTTTTTAGAGGAGGAAAACAAGAATATTTTTTTTCTGGTTTTCCTCCTCTAAAAGGCTGGGTGGGAGGGAGGGAGGGAGGGAAGAGAGAGAGAAGGAAGGAAGAGAGAGAGAGGAAGAGAGAGGGAAAGAAGGAGGGAGAGAGGGAGGGAAGAGAAGGAAGGAAGGAAGGAAGGAAGGAAGGAAGGAAGGAAGGAAGGAAGGAGAGTGGGGGAAGCATCTCCCTCCCTCCCTCCTTCTGCTCTCCAGGGGTGGGGGAGGAACGGACATCCCGAAAGCACTGCTTTCGGGCTCTCCGTTCCTCTCCCGCCCCCTTTCCCGCTGTCCTGGCGGGTGCGGAGGGGTGGGAGGAGGAACGGACATCCCGAAAGCGCTGCTTTTGGGCTGTCCGTTCCTCTCCCGCCCCGCCGGGAGCCATGGCTCCGGTGGCAGAGGCATCCCTCTGCTTAGACTGCAGTGGCAGACGAGGGATCCCGCTGCCGACCAGTGCCTTCGCTCCATAACGCGCACAGACTTTCCCCCTTCCTTTTTAGGAGGAAAAAAGTGCACGTTATGGAGCGAAGAATACGGTATTTTGGTCTTCCCCAGCTCAGGCGGTGGTGTTATTGTCACTGAATCTCAATGAAGGCCTCCCTCCCTCCCGTTGCCCCCTCACCTCGCGGAGGGCCGACTCTCGCTGCTTCATCAGATCCCTGGCCTGTTCGTGGAGGGCCTTCACCTCCCGCTCGTGGCCCATAATGGCCTCCTCAAACTGGGCACGCAGGCCCCGCAGCTCTGAGTTCAAGGCGTTGATGGTGCTCTGCAACAAGGCGAAGAAATGGAGCTCTCTGGTCTAGAAGAAGTGCCCCCCACCCACCCCTCAGCAGCCAGGCACCATTTTGTCTGGATAACGGAGATAGGGAAAAATATTCCAAAGGGAGAAAATATAGAAAAGGCCGTGGAGGAAGAGGCCTGAACGAAGCCCTACAGAGCCAAAGAGTTTGGCTTCTGTTTTTGACTTATCCTTGCATAACGCTCCATATCCTACCAGCCAGGGTGGGCTTGTATGCAGTGCTATTTTTCTAGAAAAGGAGGTGCTGGAACATGGTGTGTTCACCATGAACACCTCTCTTGTTCTCTTATAATGGCAATGGAGCCCAACTAAGTTCTGGCTTTTTTTTATTAAAAAACTCTGCTTGTATGCAACACAGGCTGAAGCACCAGGCAAAGGGTGCGACCTCCTGAGAAACTCAGATCACGCATAGAACAACGAAGGAAAAGATGGAGCAAGTTTCTAGCCCTCAGTGTCGAAAGCAAGTTGGAAACATCCACTTCCACTTCTGCTGTCGAAAAGGGAGAGGCAGAATAAAGCTTCCAGCAGCACAGGGCGGCTTTCAAGCACTGCAGAGCTTCTTACTCCGGAAAAAAGTTGGGGGGGGGCGAGGGGTTAAGAAAAAAACGAAAGTACAATTCAAGCCTGCCCCATTCACATAAGCTGAGCCAGGTTGCAGGAGCCGGCGCTTTGTGGTGTAATAAATAATAATAATAATAATAATAATAATAATAATAATAATAATAATAATTTATTATTATTTATACCCCGCACATCTGGCTGGGCTTCCCCAGTCACTCTGGGCGGCTTCCAACAGAATATTAAAATACAATAATGTATTAAACATTAAAAGCTTCCCTAAACAGAGCTGCCTTCAGATGTCTTCTAAAAGTCTGGTATTTGTTTTTCTCTTTGACATCTGGTGGGAGGGCGTTCCACAAGGCGGGTGCCACTACCGAGAAGGCCCTCTGCCCGGCTCCCTGCAACCTCACTTCTCGCAGGGAGGGTACAGGCCCTTGGAGCTGGACCTCAGTGTCCAGGCTGAACGATGGGAGTGGAGACGCTCCTTCAGGTATACTGGGCCGAGGCCGTTTAGGGCTTTAAAGGTCAGCACCAACACTTTGAATTGTGCTTGGAAGCGTACTAGGAGCCAATCTAGGTCTTGCCCACCTGCTTCCACACACATTTGTTCTCCATCAGACAGGCCCCCCCCCCGACCCTGACCCTGCCACCGCCTACCCGCTCTTGCTCCTGCAGACTCTGAGCGTCTCGCTTGTGCCTCTCCGCCTCCAGGCTGACGCTGGCCAGGCTCTGCTGTGCCCCTGAAAGCTTCTCCAGGAGAATGGCCTTCTCCGACTCCTTGAGAGACAGCGCCTGGGGGAGAGGGGGAGAGGCAGTCAGTCGTGGCCTCTGGAGCAGCAGGGAGCACCCACTGGGGAGCCACATCTCCACTCTTGTAGCCCTCCTGTGCACAGTGGGAGGATCAACGCCACAACGTCCACATTGGCGGAACAGCGAATCGTGCAAATATGCGACGTCTGATGCCTCGGTGGTCTCTGGAGCTAGGTGGGCCGTCTCTCTTTCCCCACCCGAAAGCCTTGGGCTGTGGCCAGTGAGGAGAGGCACCAGGCGTGGTTCCCCTTTGGCAAGATTGGGTGTCCCGCTTTGGGGAATTTACAGTGTGTGGGAGAATCTTGCAGAGCTGGCAGTGGACTGGGGCCTTGCACCTAGTGGCATAGCATGGGTTGCCAGGGCCCGGGGCCATGCAGAGCATGGTGGAGGGGTAAACAGATGGATTGTGCATGCGCATTCAACTGCCTAAAAGAAGAATTGTTCCATTGCCTGGTGAGGTCACTTCCTGTTTCGCACGAAGGAGCCGTTTTCAACGGAGCCCAGTGATGGAAGCGTACAACTTCAACACAGCAGCACCGGGTGTTGAAATTTTGCAGCCCTAAGAATTTTGCACCCGGGGCAACCTCCCCCGTGGAGCTAGGTGGGCAGTCTCTCTTTCCCCACCCCAAAGCCTTGGGCAGTGGCCAGTGAGGAGAGGCACCAGGCGAGGTTCCCCTTTGGCAAGATTGGGTGTCCCATTTTGGGGAATTTACAGTGGGGGGGGGGAGTCTTGCATAGCTGGCAGTGGACTGGGGCCTTGCACCTAGTGGCATAGCATGGGTTGCCAGGGCCCGGGGCCGTGCAGAGCGGCGTGGTGGGGTAAACAGATCGCTTCCTGTTTCGCACGAAGGAGCCGTTTTCAACGGAGCCCAGTGATGGGAGCGTACAACTTCAACACAGCAGCACCGGGTGTTGAAATTTTGCAGCCCTAAGAATTTTGCACCCGGGGCAACCTCCCCCGTGGGCCCCCTACGCTACGCCACTGCTTGCACCACCTTCCTTCCTCCCTGCCCCGTCCCCCAGACTTTCACCTGCTGCTTCTCATTCTCGGCCAGAAGGAGTCCCTCGTCCCGCTCCTGCTGGAGGCTGGTGATCTCCTCGCTCAGCTCCTCCTTCTCCGCCTCGTGGCGGGCCAGGATCTCCTCGCGCTCTTGGCTCAGCCGCTGCAGCATCTCCTCGCGCTCTGCTTCCAGCTCCAGGCGCAGCGCCTCCTGCCAGGCCGACAGGGTGAAGAAGCTCAGGAGTGGACCCTCCCCTCCCCATGTGGACAAGGAGATGGGGGCCGCCAGCATCCACAGCAAGCCAAGTTTCAATGGCTAAAGAGAACCAACCGAAAGCTCTCATACCAAGCGAGTGAGTGCTTGTCCCAAGATTGGTTCCAGGGCGATATCTGGGTTTTCGACATCGCGATATACCGTATTTTTCGCTCTATAAGGCTCACCTGACCATAGGACGCACCTAGTTTTTAGAGGGGGAAAGCCCCATTTTTTGAGGATCAGCTCAAAGTTGTTGAGCTTACTTTGCAAAGGGAAAAAAATCCTGTTTTATGGGGTTTAACTCACAGTTCTGCAGCTTCAGTAAAGGGAGCCATTTCTACAGTTTCCAGACAGATAATCTAATCAGCCAGTCACATGTCGCTGGGGAAACAGCCTCCCTCTGCAAGGGGGCAGGGCTGGAATCTCTCTCCCTTATCTCTCTCCCCATCCTTTGCTGAGCAGCTGCTCAGCGGGCTTCCTTTCAACACCCCCTTCTCTCTCTCTTTTTTAAAAAAGCACGATCTGCTTTTGCCCCTGGGCAGTTCAGCTCCAGGGACCACACATTCGCTCCATAAGACGCACAGACATCTCCCGTTACTTTTTAGGAGGAAAAAAGTGTGTCTTATGGAGCGAAAAATACGGTATTTCCAGGTTTAAAAATTATGAAACCAGTGTCACAATATGGACTTCAAACCAGTTTTGGACAATATATTGACATATCGCCCCGCCCTACCCTGCAGTATTATTATTTATTATTATTATTTATAGAATTTATATGCCACCCTATACCCAGAGGCCTCAGGGCGGTTTACAAAAAAAGATCACAGTATATAAAATAAAAATAAAAACAGTCACCCAATAACAAAAAGAGCCACATTTTAAAAGGGTATAGGATGTTGATTAGGTCAACCAAAGGCCTGGTTAAAAAGGAACGTTTTTGCCTGGTGCCTAAAGGTGTATAATGAAGGAGCATTCCACAGATGGGGAGCCACTGCAGAGAAGGCCCCGTTCTCGTGTTGCCACCCTCCGGAGACTTATCGAGGAGGCACACGAAGGAGGGACCATAAGGTAGGAAATTAAAACCCATAAGGTTAATGGGATTTCATTTTAACCAAAAACAAAAACCCTAAAAAAACTAAACTAAAAATTGAGGGAAGCAGGGAACATGTGACAGGCAAGCATGTTAACATGCTGGGGTGAGAGTTGAGCAGGAAAAAGAGGCTTCTCCCTTGTAGTTGGGGGTCACCCAATGAGGCGGGTGGGCAGGAGATTCAGGATAGAGAAAAGGAAAGAACTGTTCCAGGCAACACAGCGCCCCCGGCTTTTAAAAAGGGTCAGGCAGATTCCTGGAGGGGAGGGGTGGGTCACCTGCCAACGACTGAGCAGCTGTGCGTGCTTAAGAGCTTAGGGACAGCGAACGCCAACGAAGAGCAAAGGCCCTGCATGTTGGGGATCTGGCCGGCACCTTTGTATCCATTCGTGCGAGCCCCACAGACATCTGGGGCCTTCTGCAATCCAGGCTCCTCACTCCTCTCTGCAGCCCTGCAGCGTGTTCCCCGGGGACCAGAGTGGTCCTGGACCCAGCCCTCCGCACCTGACCGGGGGGCGGGGATGGTACGTACTTTCTCCCTCTGGAGACAGTCCACGTCCTCCTCGTGATCCGCCTGCGCACTCCTCAAGGCGGCCTGGGTCTCCTGCTCCGTCTGAATGAGCTTCTGGGCCGCCAGGTTCGTGTCTCTCTCCAGTCGGCTCACCTCGGCCTCCATCTCCTTGCGGACGGCCGCCAGCTCCGCTGGGGCAGGAACAGACAGAGGTCAAGACAGCAAAGGGGATGGAGCGAGGAGGGGCGATTATCAGAAGAGGGGCTTGGTTGGGGGCAACGACAGCCCAGCGGGCACCACTGCGTGCAAGGGGGCGTGGCTAGGCTTGAGAGGGCGGCGGCTTAGCAGCCGAGAGCCCTGCCTCTGTTGGGAGAAAGCCCTGCCCCCTTCTAAAGAAAGGGAAAGCAAGGAGGGTCCCGGGTGCATCTGAAGCATAGCTGTCAATCCTCCCTTTTTTTGCGGGAAACTCCCTTATTCCAATGCCATTTCCCGCTGCTATCCCGGATTGTTGATATCCCTTTAATTTCCTGGATTTCAAAGGAAGCAGCTCCTCTCCCTCCCTGCCGGCCAGCGAGGCTCCTCAGCTGCGTTGCTCGGCTGCCAATAAGGAGTCTGAGACCGACTGGGGGCGGAGCTTGCATGCCTTGTGCAGCCAGACCCTCACGCCCAACCAGACAGCCTGCCGTCTATGCGCTCGCTCTTTCGCTCACCCGTTCGTGCGCAGCCTCTGGAGCGCAGGGTGGCGAGGCTACTTGGTGCCATTGGACCGCCCTCTTGGCATCCCTTCTTTTCAAATCCGAAAGTTAGGGAAAAATCCCTTATTTTCAAATCCGAAAGTTAGGGGAAAATCCCTTATTTTCAAATCCGAAAGTTGACTGCTATGAAGGAAGACCTTCCTCCCAGGATACCTTGCAAGGCTTCCTTGGCATGGAGCAAGCCCTGCCTCTCGGCTTCCAGCTGCTCCTTCCGGGTCTCCAGCTGGGCGAGGTGCTGCTGGATCTCAAAGAGGGTCGTCTCCAAGGCGTCTTTTTCAGACCTGGGCAGAAGAGTGGGAGGGACAGAAGGACTGTATTATCATTCTTTTGTTGTTTTCGTCTTTGCTCACCAGCCATCTTGCATCTACTCTGCCTGGTAGGCTCCATCTGCCTCTTCTTTTGGGGCTTAGGCCAGAAATCTAGGCTGGGTCGGTGGGGAGATGTGTGTGTGCGCATCAAGGTGGGGGTGCAAAGCTGAGAAAAGGAAAGCAGCTGAGCAGAAGCTGCTCTGTGTTATGATTTTTGTCTAAGCCGAGCAGCAAACAGCTGCAGCGGTCTGGCTTTTGCCTGTCTCACTAAGCCGTGAGAAAGCTGCCTTATCTTTTCCTACAAGGAATGTTTATGTTTCACTGTACTATTGTAATCCTAGCCTTTGTGCTCTCTCTTCTGGCTAGACAAGATGCCGGACAGACGGTTTTATGGCAGCTCTGTCTTATTGAGCTGGCAGCAGAGATTCTCTCTGCACTATTCCTACAATAAATAGTTTAGCCTTAATTATGGCTTGTGTGTGTTGTTCTTCATGCTGGGGAACAATCACATATGACTGCGCCACTGGACTACTCCAGTAGCCGGGGATGTGCGCACACGGATTTGCTCTGGCTTTGGGGCAGTCTCACAAACTGCCCCAGGCGGGGTATTTGCTGACACTCTGCTGGGGGGTCAAGGCTCTGCCTCCCTGCAGCCTCCTCTGCCCCCAGCCTGTTTGCAAACACTGTGACTTGGCTACCATCTTCCAGCAACCTCAAGGCTCAGGTGGGCAGAAGAACCAGCCGGACGACACACAGCCCCTTAACAAAGCCCCAGACTAGGACGCAGATGGGCTAAGGTTTTAAATCTCCACCCTTCCACAGACCTCATTGCGCGACCTTGAGTCAGTCGCTGCATCTCTCAGCCTCACAGGGCTGTTGCAAAGAGGAAATGGGACGATGAACTGTGTTTGAGCTGCTTGGTGGAATGGTGGGATGCAAAGGGAAGAAATAAATCAGAATAAATAATAATAGGTGCCAAAGTGGCGGCGCGCACACACCTGAGGCCAGAGATCTCCTCTGCCAGGCCCCGGTTCTCTCGCTCCGAGGCTGCCAGCTGCACCACCAAGCTGGCTTTTTCCTTCATCAGCGACTCCTTCTCCTTGGCTGCCCGGAGAGACGCTTCGCTGTGGCGTTCTAGCTCCCGTCGCACCTGCCCCAGCTCCTCACCGGTTGCACTCCTGTGGCGGGAAAGCTGAGAGGGAGAGGGAGAGGGAGAGGGAGGGAAGGAAGGAGGGAGAGTGGCAGCTTAGACACCACTTAAGAAGAAGAGGAGTTTAGATTTGCGCTTGCTCACTCCTCCTATACTGAACATACCCTCTTAAACACACAGCCACATTTTGCTGGATGCCGGGAGACATGTTCCAGAAGGGGAAGAGACTGAAACAGGATCAGGGCGTTGGGGGGGGGGTGAATGCTGGGAATTGCAGTCCTGTTAGCTTAACATCTGTCTTGGAAAAACTGGTGGAAAGTATTGTTAAGCATAAAATAACCAAGTACGTAGAAGAACAAGCCTTGCTGAAGCAGGGCCCTGACTCACAAACCTATTAAGAGTTCTATCTATTAAGAGGTAATGCAATCAGCAGACCGTCTCCTTCTGTGATGTATGTATGATGTTTTGGGGGGTACGGGGTGGGCAATTTCAAAAGTCTATATAAGGGCTTGTGCACCATTGTTCTGTGTCCCTCCTCCCTCCTGCGTGTGGTGAGTGGGGACCCTGTTGCAACAGTTCCTTGAATAAAGATCAGGCTTCCTAGCCGCTTTGCTTCTCAATATTCTCTGGTTGGCCTCTGTTATTCCATCCTGCCGACAGGCAACCCACTTAAGGACTCTATACAGGCTCTTGGATACCCCATAAGGGAAAGGGAGCAGGTTTTTTCTCATAACAGGACAAAGGGCCCTCCATCCCTGCCTGCCAGTGCTGCCCCTCACCTGTCCCAGCTGCTCCTGGAGCTGACCCCTCTCCTTCTGCAGCACCAGCACCTCCTGCTCCAGCGTCGCCCGGCTCTGCTCCACAGCCTGCAGGGAGTGGCCCAATCCGTGGCGCTCTGTGTCCAGGTCCTGCTTCTCCTGCTCCAGCCGCACAAGCTCGTCCCGGATCGTGGCTTTCTCCTGCTCCACTTCCTGCTTCTTCCCCAAGAGAGAAGCCTTCTCTTCTTCTAGCTGTGGCCAGAAGGGTGGGGAGGGAGACAGCGGGAGGCTGGCAATGATGGTTACTCAGCACACAGGATGCTGAGCGGGGAGGAAGCTGTTCTGTCTTTCTCCCCTCACCCCCAAAACACACACACACACACACACACACACACATACACAATAGGGCACCTTTCACAGAAAGTTGTTTTGCCATCGTTGGCATGACTGTATACTTTGGAGAAGCCAAACACACACACACACCCGTTTATAATAGATTTAATTCACACAGAAATGGAAAATGTATGTGTAGTAACAAAGTTTTGAAATGGAAAATGGCTAAAAGTGCATTGCTGAAGGGTTGCTAACATTTGGGGTTTTCCAACCTTGTTTCCTAAAGGACTCTGAGCTCCTTAATGGGCTAATGAATAACTGTCGGTTGCTTTCTACTCTCTGCGGAGAGTGTAACTTTGATCATGTGATGAAGGCATTGAGTTGCAAATTCGCCATCTTGAAAGGGTGGTGGCTGTTAAGTTTCTCTGAACTATGCATGTCAATGGCCCTCCAAGAGTTGCATTAGCCTAAGGGAGGCTGGGATGGGGGAAGAGACACAGTTTGGAGTTTTGGAATATTTTATTTCTAAGAAGACGCTGAGCCTGTTCTGGACAGAACAAGATAATGTATGGATTTTTTGGGGATGTATCTTTGATGCTTATGTTCTGTTTTTAAAAGAGTTCGGCAAGCAAAAGTTTGAATATTTTTATGCGCCCGGACAATGATTCCTTCCAAAAGGAGTCAGTTCTTACGCTTCCAGGTGCTTCAAACTGCGCGATATTAATACCTGCAACTTCTGCTGCCCCAAATAATTATGGGCAAAGCAGTGCTGGACCTCAGGCCCAAGCCAGAAGGAGGTCCTTCCTGAGCAGGAACTGTTTTTCCTGCCTCTGCTGTCATGGACAAAGACCTCCGGACATTCTCTCACTCCCTGACAAACCCTACACTCTGCCACCTCCTTCTGGCACAAATCCTTCCGATGTGGACGTTCTCAGTTTGCAGACAATACAAGAAACACTCCCCTCTCTGCAGAGACTAGCTCCCACTCCCTCTTACCTGGATGATTATCCGGTTGAGCTCCATCTTATCCTGAGCCAGCCCCTCGTTGAGGGCACTCATCTTGGAGAGCGAGTCGCGCAGGGAGGACTCCTCCGACTTCAGGCGGCTCAAGGCCAGCTCCAGCTCAGCCCGGCTCGCCTCGGCCTGGGACAGGAAAGGAAAGGAGGTGCAGAAGAGCCTGTGACCCCAGGTGCCAACCCCAGGCCCCTGCAAGAAGCAAGAGCCATCCCACAAAGGCCTGGTGGCTCAGGTTCCCTATGAGCCTCCCAGGACCCTGAGATCATTTTCTAAGACCCTCCTTCATGTGCCTCCTCCTCGAGAGGTCTGGAGGGTGGCAACACGAGAACGGGGCCTTCTCCGCAGTGGCTCCCCATCTGTGGAATGCTCTCCCCAGGGAAGTTTGCCTGGTGCCTTCACATCTTCTAAGACCCTCCTTCATGTGCCTCCTCCTCAAGAGGTCCGGAGGGTGGCAACACGAGAACGGGGCCTTCTCCACAGTGGCTCCCCGTCTGTGGAATGCTCTCTCCAGGGAAGTTTGCCTGGTGCCTTCATTACACACCTTTAGGCGTTCCTTTTTAACCAGGCCTTTGGTTGATCTGATTGACACCCTATGCACTTTTAAAATGTGGCTCTTTTTTGCGGCGTTTGTGTTATTGTGTTATTGTTCTTATTTTGAGTTTATATGTTGTGATCTTTTCTGTGAACCACCCTGAGACCCCCAGGTATAGGGCGGTATATAAATTCAAATAATAATAATAAATAATAATAACAATAATAAAAAACTCTTGCTGGGACGGGAGCAAAGCAAGCTGCCAAGACAGGGCTGCCGGTGGCCTGATCCTGCAGGACCCACCTCATGGTCTCAAGCAAGCAGGATGGGGGGGCATGCTCAGGATCCCCAAACACAGGCATGAGGGCAGCCTTAGCCTCATTGCACTTCTTGCTTTGGAGGTACTGAAAGGCACCTGGGTGGGCTGCCAAATTTTATTTATTTATTTAATTTGTATACAGCCCTATAGCTGCAGGTCTCAGGGCAGTTACAGCATAAGATCAGAATATACAAACACAAAATATGTAATAATAATAAAAAAAGCAAAAACAACCCAATAACACACACCCCCGGCCTTCCCCCAACACATTTTTTTTATTTTAACAAAGTAATAATCATAAATAGATAAGAATAAAAAGTGCACACACACCCCGAGACCGTTCCATTGTAACTATCCAAGCTCCCAAAATTTCAACGCCTCTTGCGATGGTTTGACCCCTTTCTGTTTTAACAGTACAAATTCTACAAACACCTTCCACATCTCCTCGAAATCATTTCTCCTGCATATTCCCCATCTTACTGTTAATTCATCATTAGTATCTATATCCCACACCTCTTTATACCATCCTTCCATTTTATATTCCGCTTGCCCCTTCCGCTTCCTAGCTATCATAATTCGTGCAGCTGTCAATAAATTTGTGAGCAAGTCCTTCCTAGCCTGCGAACCTTCCACCCATCGTAAATTGATAATAATAATAATAATAATAATAATAATAATAATAATAATAATAAAGTTTTATTTATACCCCGCCCTTCCCGGTCCAAAAACTGGGCTCAGGGCGGCTAACAACAAAACAATGATTAAAAACAAATTTTAAAAAACAGCTAAAAACAGCATAAAAAACAAACAACAGTGGGATCACCAGGGCTAACTGGCCATGTTAGTCTTGCTAGGCCAGTAGGGAGAATTTTAATGCGGGGACCCAGAAGGGTTTCTTCAGAAAAAAAGGGAAGGGGGGGAAAGGAATAGGGGATCAGGCTAGATTGAAGGCCAGGCGGAATAACTCTGTCTTACAGGCCCTGCGGAAGGAGGTCAGGTCCCGCAGGGCCCTAGTCTCATGGGACAGAGCATTCCACCAGGTCGGAGCCAACACTGAAAAAGCCCTGGCCCTTGTGGAGGATAATCTGGCTACCTCTGGACCCCCAACCCATTTCAGAAGGGCACTGGGTGTGCAAGTCTCTCCCTCCCCAGCAGGCGCCTCCTTGCCTTGGACAGGGCTTCATCCCCCTCGGTCTTCTCATGCTCAGAGACCTCCTTCTCCAAGAGGGCTTTGCTCAGGGCTTCCTTCACCAGAACAAGCTCTTTCTTCAGGCCAGACTTCTTTGCTTCCAGCTGCTCCAGCTGCTTGCGACTGGGAGACAGAAGAGGGGAGAGAGGAGGACGGGCTCACCCACTTGCAGGCGCTTTTCCTTTCTCCCGAGACAAGATGCCAGCCGTTCACCCCCACGGCATTCTTCCTCGGGTGGCATATTCACGGAGAGACCCTGATGTCAAGTCAGGTTCCCAGGGCGTTTAAAAAAAGGACCGACATTTCTAGTACCGTATTTTTCGCTCCATAAGGCGCACTTTTTTCCTCCTAAAAAGTAAGGGGAAATGTCTGTGCGTCTTATGGAGTGAATGTGTGGTCCCTGGAGCTGAACTGCCCAGGGACCACACCCTCAAGAATCTCCCACTTTACCTCCGCTCAATTTCCTTCCGAGCCCGTTCCTGGTCCTTTAAGATGTCCTCTTTCTCCTCTTCCAGGCCATCACGCTGTCGCTGAAGGTCGCTGTTGGCCAGCTGCAGTTTCTCCTTTTCCTGATGGAGGACTTCCAGCTTCTGCTGCAACAGCTGCAGGTTCTTTTCCAGGTTCGTCTTCTCGCTGGAGAGGAGAAAGGAGGGGGGACACTACAGCACGGCGAGGACAGTAAGGGAGCAGAGGACAGCGCCCATTCCGTCAACTTCCCACAACAGCCGTTGAGGCTGTTCCGTCCCAGGGCATTCACAACCATGACTATCTCTCTCTCTTGAGAAGAGGGGGAGTCACATGGGCAAGCGGACAGCCAACGGTTAAGGACAATAAGTTTAAAATAACCCCCCCCCCCCAAAAGAAAAGAAGGTAACATAAGGTTAATTATAGGGAATGGGATGTGAATTAGAAATAACTGGGAAAACAATGCAGCAACAAGAGGCGGAGTGCAAGAAGCCAATTTTTGGAAACGATGGGGGCGGAGACGCTCCTTCAGGTATACAGGGCCGAGAGAGGGACTCTCCCCCCTCCCACAGCACAGTGCTGAATTACTCCTCCAGACTGGAAAGAAGGCAGCCCAGAGCGCTGACTCACACAGAGACACACAAGCCTCCTCTGGATGCCGGTTGTTCTGCTGCCCCTCTGTGCAGAGTGGGGTTCAGTCTTTATATGCCAACATACACACAAGCCCTTTCAGCGGAGGCTGCTGGGAAGGAGACACAGCCAGGGCAGGCACTCAGACAGAGAGGCAGTGGGGAAATTCCACAAAGGCATCCCTTGCCTTCCTGGTGCTCCTTGCTTCCTTCCAGAGGGCAATTCAAGGTGCCTCACCTGCCCAGCAGTTCCGCAGATGACCGGAAGCGGTTGGCATCATGAGCCGCGTCCTCCTTGGCTTGCGACAGCCTGTCCAGGTCCCCCTTGAGCTGCAGGATCTTCTGCTCCAGGGAACGGCGCTCGTTGTCGCTCTCTGCCAACTGCCTCTTCAGGGACGACACAAGGTCTTGCGCAGCCTCGTATTTTCCCCGGAGGTCCTGGGTGTAAAAAGTAAAAGCCAGCAGCAACGTCAGGCTCAGAAACAGACCAACAGCAAAAAGAAGGGAAATAACTCCGTGAAAGATCCCTGAAACGAGATGAACGTGTATTCAAAAAATGTGTTGAGTTACTCTCAAAAAAATAATTGGGGTTGTTCTTAAGCAGAAATGCTCAGACACATTATAAACTAACTCAAAAGATTATAAATAATGAAAAGAACCCTCCGAATAAACTCCAGATAATGAAAAATACTACGATACAACCTAAGGTGCTTTCAAAAAACACTTGGAGTCGCTCTTGAACAGAATTACTCAGACACGTTGTAAACTGCCTAAAAGATATAAATACTGGCAAGAACCCTCCAACTAAACTTCAATTGATGTAAAATACTGCAAAACAACCTTACTAAACTTCAATAAATGAAAAATACTGAAAAGCAGCCTTAACGAGGTGCCGGCTATAAACTCGTTTCACTGAAAATCTAACAGTTTCCTCAGAAGGAAAAAAAGAGGGTAATACGTTAATATAATTCAAAAAGGCATAATTGCTGTTAAGTCTAAGGGGAGAATCAAAAGGACTTCAAAAAGAAAACTCCCAAGCAATACGTGGTAATTGTCCACACTAAAACACCTGATTTAGCTTCTTCTCCAAGGTAAAAACCTACACTAAGGTTCAAACACAAGCCCCATAGCTTGTAAATTTGTTATTTAGCAAGTTTGTTTTGTAGTATATTACATTAATTTAAGTTCAGTTGGAGGGCTCTTGCCATTATTTATATCCTTTAAGCAGTTTACTACATGTTTGAGTAATTCAGGAGCTACTCCAAAAAGTTTTTTGAAAGCAACTTAGCTTGTATTACAGTATTTTTCATCATTTGAAGTTTTTTGGAGGGTTCTTTTCATTATTTATAATCTTTTGAGTTAGTTACAGTGTGTCTGAGCATTTCTGTTTGAAAGCAACTTTAAAAAAAAAATTGAGAGTAATTTAACATATTTTTTGAATACACGTTTACCTCGTTTCAGGGGTTTTTCACGGGGTTATTTCCCTTCTTTTTGCTGCTCAGGATTTTGGCAAGGACCTTCTTCCCCCGAGTGCCCCACCTGCCTCCCTGGCCTTTGGGGTGATCGGGGCTGTGGGGTGGAAATCAGACGCCCCCTCCTCCCTCACCTGAAGCTGCAACTGGCGCTTCTGCAGGGCCGACTGCACCACCGCCAGCGTGGAGTCTGGGAAGATGGGGGAGAGGCTGCGGCGGTGGGGGGAGGAACGGCGCAGAGGGGAGGGCGTCCGGAAGCTGGAGGACAAGCCCCGCAGGCTGAGCCCGGTGGCGTCACTGTCTGAGGTTTCCGTGGCTGGGAGGTGGACGGCACTGTCCGCGTCGGAGATCACGGCCTACGGGGAGAACAAACATAAAAACTCACAGTGGGAGCCGGCCGAAGCACCCCCTCTCCTTCACACCCCAGCTTCAAAAGAGATGAACCAGGTGCCACAAAGAGGACGGGGGGGTGTCCTCTGCCCTATACCTGTGTGTTGAGTCCCCTACTCTACACCCTCTATACGTATGACTGTGAAATAAACAGAAATCTGCTCTTATTCCCTTATGGGGTACACAAGAGCCTTTTGAGGTTCTCCATCGGAAGGAGTAAATTACAGAGGCCAACCAGAGAAAATTGAGAAGCAAAATCTTTATTTCTGTTGCAAACATGGCGTTTTTGCCCCACACACCAAAGAGTAGGGGGGAAAGGACCCCCAACAATGGTCTGCCAGCTCCTATATAGACTTTTGAAATTCCCCCCTCCCGCTCATGACCACCCCCTATACATCATACATACATCACACATGTATACATTATGTATATTGCAAAGGCGTGCAACGTTGATTGTAATGCATAGAAATTTAATAAAGATTTTCTTTTAAAAAAAAATACATACCCGGTACATCACAAAAAGGGGTGTAACCCAGGACCCCCTCCCAGATACATCACAGTTACATCATGAAAGGGGAGGTCTGGTAGCAGTAATCTGAGCATCCTTGACCCTGCCCATGCCTCCTCTTGCCCTCCACCAAAAACCCATCAAGTAAAATAAAATAGATATTGCCCTCTTGCCCTCCACCAAAAACCCATCAAGTAAAATAAAATAGATATTTACATTTCCCTGTTTCCCAGCCAAGTTAATCACACCCTTTTGTCTGGCACTCAGGTATCAGGAAGGCAGAAATTATCACTTTATTTTCCTGAGACAATCACCCCCTCCTTCCTTGCAGAGAAACAGTTTGTCAGTTTGGGAGTCAAAATGGAGACAGGCCTGTCTTCCTGTGCTGCTTCAGACATGTGGCCTTGTTTTGCTTGACACACTTATGAACAATTATCATTATATATATATAAAAGACCATCTATTCCAACAACAAAATCATCAAGTTTGCTGATGACACTACAGTGGTGGGGCTCATCTCAGGAGGGGATGAGTCCGCCTATCGGGATGCGTTGGAGCGGCTCTGTATTTGGTGTAAAGAAAATAACCTGGCTCTAAATACTGCCAAGACCAAGGAACTGGTAGTGGACTACAGGGGGGGGGAATGGATATTCAGCCCCTGTATATTGGCGGGGATCGGATGGAGAGGATGACTGTATTCAAGTTTTTGGGAGTGACTATCGAACAGGGTATAACTTGGAGTGCAAATACCGCTGCTCTGGTAAAGAAAGCCCAGCAGAGAACTTATTTTCTCAGACTTTTAAAAAAGAACAATCTGAGTGAGAAACTGCTGGTGTCTTTTACCATAGCTGCATAGAGAGCATTCTTACATATTGTATTTGTGCTTGGTTTTCCATGTGTAAAGTAATGGATAAGAAGGTGCTCCAGAAGGTCATAACCACAGCCAGAGATATTATTGGACATTCCCTCCCATCTTTGGAGGAAATATACAGTTCCCATATTAAAAAAGTTAAAAATATATTACAAGATCCATCTCATCCTGGATATAGTCTTTTTGCACCACTGCCTTCGGGCAAGAGATATAGAACAATTAAATCAAGAACAAATAGATTAAAAAAACAGTTTCTATCCAAAAACCATAACCATCTTAAATGCTGTAATTAGATAATATGACCTTGGAGAGTTTTGATGAGTATGTATGTATATGTATGTTTAGCTGAAATTGGTTTTTTTCTTTTTTTTCTTTCCACCCCCCCTCTATGTTTTTATGGGTTGGCATTCAATTTCATTGTATTTGTACAATGATATCAGGGATCTGCCTGCCCCTGCCAGTCCAGCTCTGAGTGTTTATAGAGAGCCGCCACCTGTTTTAACTACAGATTCATCTTTGAGTGAAACCAGCAGCCCCTCGGGGAAGAAGCAATTAGTGGCTGGGAGACCTGGCACCAGCCAGCAGGCTCGATCGGAGGGAGAGACGTCAGGTCCGGCGCATAGATTACGTAAGGGGAGGAGGAGGCAATTTAGGCTGCCAAGATTGTGGTGTTGGCGCCAAAACAGGAGGGAGGCACTTCCGGATTCTGCTAGTGAGTGAACAGACGTGATAAGACTGAGCTCTGCACTGTATATAGCTTGGCACTGAATAAAAGAACTAAAAGACAAATGGCTTGGCTTTTCTATTAAACAACCGATAAGGGATCCTGACAAATGACAATAAAGAAATCTAATCTTATCTTACCTGAGCAAGGTCGCGCAGGGTCTGCTGCAGCAACTCAGATTCTGTCCGCAGGGCTTCCACCTCCTCGGCCTCCGCCGCTGCCTGTTCCTGGACATGGGAGGCTTCCTGGAACCAGACACGAGGCAGGGAAATCAGCAAAGCAAGAAGGGCTCTCTGCCAGGTTCCAGCTGTTGGGCATTTGCAGGGAGGGAACTCCAAGGAACAGAGGAGCCTGCCTGGCACCCGAAGCCCACCTGCCTCAGTCTCGTCTACACTGCCTAAAAAAAGCAGCTCTCCAGAGTTTCAGTCCTTCCCCAGCCCTACCTGGTTCTACTTACCAGGGATGAATCCTTAACCTGCTGGGTGCTCCAAAGATGGGGCAAACTTGTTTTCTGCCGCTACAGAGAGGGGAGCACCCAAACCACCGGATTCAAAATACAAGAAAAGAGATTACGAATCGACGTCAGGAAGAACGTTCTGAGGGTTAGAGCCGTACGGCCGTGGAACAGACTCCCTCGGAAGGTGGCGGACTCTCCTTCATGGGAAGTTTTTTAGCAGAGGTTGGCTGGATTGCTATCTGTCAAAGAGCCTTCGGCTGTGATTTCTGCATTGCTACCAGACTTTTAGAAGAAATCTCAAGGCAGCCCTGTTTAGGGAAGCTTTTAATGTTTAATAGATTATTGTATTTTAATACTCTGTTGGAAGCTGCCCAGAGTGGCTGGGGAAGCCCAGCCAGATGGGCGGGGTATAAATAATAATAAATTATTATTATTATTAATCAAGGTAAAGGTAAAGGGACACCTGACCATTAGGTCCAGTCGTGTCCAACTCTGGGGTTGCGGCGCTCATCTTGCTTTATTGGCCGAGAGCCGGCGTACAGCTTCCGGGTCATGTGGCCAGCATGACAAAGCTGCTTCTGGCGAACCAGAGCAGCGCACGGAAACGCCGTTTACCTTCCCGCCAGAGCGGTTCCTATTTATCTACTTGCACTTTGACATGCTTTTGAACTGCTAGGTTGGCAGGAGCAGGGACCGAGCAACGGGAGCTCACCCCGTCGCAGGGATTCGAACCGCCGACCTTCTGATCAGCAAGTCCTAGGCTCAGCGGTTTAACCCACAGCGCCACCTGGGTCCCCTTATTATTAATCAAAGCCCTGGTCAAAAGAAAGACGGTCAACCCCACCACCTTGGCAAACGGCGATGCCTCAGGAGACTTGGACAAACCAGTCCCTTCAATTTGGCCTCAGGCTCAGACACTGACAGGGGAAGCCTCCCAACGGTCAACTCCATTTGAACCATAGCAGTGTGACAGAAGCGATGAGGAAATTTACCGTTGCTCTCCAAGGAGGCAGAGGAGAGAGGAGTTGGGCAGTGGGAAGAAAAGCTTAGGAAAACTCTCTCTCTCTTCCCTTTTTAAACATCTCAAAAGGAAATATTGGGGGTAAAAAAAGGTCAAGGACCCCTGGATGGTTAAGTCCAGTCCAAGGCGACTATGGGGTTGAGGTGCTCATCTCGCTTTCAGGCCAAGGGACCCGGCGTTTGTCCACAGACAGCTTTCCGCGTTTGGCCAGCATAACTAAACCACTTCTGGCATAATGGAACGCTGTGACGGAAACCAGAGCACATGGAAACGCCGTTTACCTTCCCGCCGCAGTGGTACCTATTTATCTACTTGCACTGGTGTGCTTTCGAATTGCTAGGTTGGCAGGAGCTGGGACAGAGCAACGGGAGCTCACAGCGTCACGGGGATTCGAACCATCAACCTTCCAATCGGCAAGCACAAGAGGCTCAGTGGTTTAGCCCACAGCACCACCCACATCCCAAGTAATATCAGAGCATAGAAAGCAGAGTGAGGGAGACAAAGGTGAGACGAAAGCAGCAGAGTCCCAGGCTCAGGTAGGAGAGGAAGGGGAGGGGGGGACACATGCCAGCCTGGAGGGGACCAGGGGGACCCCTTAGGGCCACACGGTCCCTGCCAGAGCAAACTGAGACACGTCCAGCAGATGCCTGGCGAGCTTCTTCTTCTTGGGGTGGGGCACCCAACACCCCCCCCCAAACCCAGCTGCGTCCTCTCACCAAACTCTCCAGCTTCTGGGTCAGCGCCTCAATCGCCTTGGTCTTCTCCGCGTTCTGGCCTTTCAAGCGCTCCAGGCTGGACGTGACTTCGTTGATCCTGGAGGGCGAGAGAAGCGTACGCCTTGGTGGTCAGTTCTGGGCTGGCGGGGGCCCTTTCTGGCCCTGGGGGGGGGGGAAATGGCCCTCCTGCAGGCAAAGCAGACAGGCCCTGAGCCTGAGCCAAGCTCCTCAGCAGAAACCCCACATGCAAAGAGTGGGAAACATTTTTTTTGGGGGGGGGGGAGGCCATAGCCCAGTGGCTGAAATACAACTGAAGGCAGCCCTGTATCAGGAAGGTTTTGTTTTCTTGTGTTTTTAGGTGCTGGAAGCTGCCCAGAGTGGCTGGGCCAACCTAACCTATGGGAGGGGTATAAATAATAAAATTATTCTCTCGTTGAACAAGAAGAACATACGTTTAAAGAAGATTGGAAAATGTTTATTGAATATATGGGGGGGGAATTGTGTACACTCGAAAACGCCGGCAGCATGAAGATAAATTCAACAGTGTAAATGAGTTTTGATGGATGTAATAATGGAATACTGAACGGTTTAGTTTACCGTATTTGTCGCTCCATAAGACGCACTTTTTTCCTCCTAAAAAGTAAGGGGAAATGTCTGTGCGTCTTATGGAGCAAATGTGTGGTCCCTGGAGCTGAACTGCCCTGGGGCAAAAACAAGTCGTGCTTTTTTAAAAAAAGAGAGAGAGAAGGGGGTGTTGAAAGGAAGTCCAACGATCGGGGAGAGAGATAAGGGAGAGAGATTCCAGCCCTGCCCCCTTGCAGAGGGAGGCTGTTTCCCCAGCGACATGTGACTGGCTGATTAGATTATCTGTCTGGAAACTGTAGAAATGCCTTCCTGAAGCTGCAGAACTGTGAGTTAAACCCCATAAAACAGGGTTTTTTCCCTTTGCAAAGTAAGCTCAACAACTTTGAGCTGATCCTCAAAAAATGGGGCTTTTCTCCTTTGCAAAAGAAGCTGCAGAAATTTGAGCTGATCCACAAAAATGGGGCTTTTCTCCTTTGCAAAAGAAGCTGCAGAAATTTGAGCTGATCCTCAAAAAATGGGGCTTTTCTCCTTTGCAAAAAAGAAGCTGCAGAAATTTGAGCTGATCCACAAAAATGGGGCTTTTCTCCTTTGCAAAAGAAGCTGCAGAAATTTGAGCTGATCCTCAAAAAATGGGGCTTTTCTCCTTTGCAAAAGAAGCTGCAGAAATTTGAGCTGATCCTCAAAAAATGGGGCTTTTCTCCTTTGCAAAAGAAGCTGCAGAAATTTGAGCTGATCCACAAAAATGGGGCTTTTCTCCTTTGCAAAAGAAGCTGCAGAAATTTGAGCTGATCCTCAAAAAATGGGGCTTTTCTCCTTTGCAAAAGAAGCTGCAGAAATTTGAGCTGATCCTCAAAAAATTGGGGCTTTTCCCCTCTAAAAACTAGGTGCGTCCTATGGTCAGGTGTGCCTTATAGAGCGAAAAATACGGCAATATATTATGATAATGATGATGATGATGGCGGCTGCAGAAGGCTCCATTGCCGGGTGCTAAACCTGCGTCCCTCAACCGTTCCCCCCCCCCAGTACCTGTTGCCCAGCTCGGCCTTCTCCATGTCGCAGCGGACCTGCAGCTGGATCATGTCGCGGACCTTGTCCTTCAGCTGCTCCTCCAGCTGCGCCATCAGCAGCGCCTGCTTCTCCAAGGTGGCACCGGTGCTGCTCTCCGACAGGCGCAGGTTGCTGCTCAAGTTCAGGCAGGCAGCGTGGACCGTGCGGCTGGAGCGGGAGAGTTCGTGGCCCAGCTCAGAAAGGTCCCTGCCGAGACAGGGAGCAAAAGGAGTTGCTCAGGGGAGAGAAATGCAAGCGACAATATAAGTATTGAGGTTGAATCCTGACAAGACAGAAGTACTGTTTTTGGGGGACAGGGGGCATGTGGGTGTGGGGGACTCCCTGGTCCTGAATGGGGTAACTGTGCCCCTGAAGGACCAGGTGCGCAGCCTGGGAGTCATTTTGGACTCACAGCTGTCCATGGAGGGACAGGTTAATTCTGTGTCCAGGGCGGCTGTCTACCAGCTCCATCTGGTACGCAGGTTGAGACCCTACCTGCCCGCGGACTGTTTCGCCAGAGTGGTGCATGCTCTGGCTATCTCCCACTTGAACTACTGCAACACGCTCTACTTGGGGCTACCTTTGAAGGTGACCCGGAAACTGCAATTAATCCAGAATGCGGCAGCTAGACTGGTGACTGGGAGTGACCGCCGGGACCACATAACACCGGTCCTGAGAGATCTACATTGGCTCCCAGTACGTTTCCGAGCACAATTCAAAGTGTTGGTGCTGACCTTTAAAGCCCTAAACGGCCTCGGTCCTGTATACCTGAAGGAGCATCTCCACCCCACCGTTCAGCCCAGACACTGAGATCCAGCGCCGAGGGCCTTCTGGCGGTTCCCTCACTGTGAGAAGCAAAGCTACAGGGAACCAGGCAGAGGGCCTTCTCGGTAGTGGCGCCCGCCCTGTGGAACGCTCACCCACCAGAGGTTAGAAGGATCAACAACTACATGACATTTAGAAAACACCTGAAGGCTGCCATGTTCAGGGAAGCTTTTAATCTGTGATGTGTTAATGTATTTTAATGTTGCTGGAAGCCGCCCAGAGTGGCTGGGGAGACCCAGCCAGATGGGCGGGGTACAAATAATAAATTATTATTATTATTATTATTATTATTATTATTATTATTATTAGTACCGACATCGCAAAGGAGCAGGAAAGCCTTTTTATGTATGGGGCAGCAGCCGCTCAGATCTTTCCAAGACAAAGTCCCTACCAGAAAGGAATGGCAAGCTAAGCTGACGGAGAGAGGCGTAGGAAGGGGTCAGGTGGTACCCGGTGCGGAAAATTTCTTGTCACCCCCCCACACACACACATTGATTTTTATTTTTTTTTGCCTGCAAAAATGGGTTTGCGTTATTTCATATTTTCTTACAAAGGAATAATAATAAGTAAAAAAAACCTTTTATTTATATCCCGCCCTCCCCGGCCGAAGTCGGGCGGCTAACATCAGATACATAACATTGATATAAAATCAAACAACAATTAAATTACCTCCTAAAAACGTGTCAAAATCAAATTCTAATTAGATGGCTTTCCGCAGGGTTAGGGTTGGGAACAGTAAGTGCTCCACTGAATTGAAATTTCAGCCTTCACGACATAGGAAAACAGCCAAGTAAACAGCTATTTTCGTGGAGGAGGGTCAAGATATTAACTGATATGCATGAAATTTCATATATAGCTATATAATCCCTAGTGTAGTAAGATAAGACCTTTGGAGCAGGCATTTAAAAAAAAAAAGTTTTTTATGAACCACCCTAGTAGGGCAGTAATTGTTCCTTGATAATTTGTCACCCCCTCCATGATGGAACCTGGGGCGGATCGCCCCCCTGTCCTCTCCTTCCTACGCCCCTGCTGATGGACTATGCTGAAATGGCAAAACTGACTGGAAAACCCAGGAACTAAGAGGACAAAAACCTTTAAAAAGAATGGGGAAACTTTATAATTTATCTGGGGGACCCCTGCAAGCAAATAGAAGCATTAGCAGGATTTGAAACCCACTTGTAATGCAACAAATATTATGGATAATATGGATTGATTTAAAATATAGAATATGGAATAATATGCAGCTGTAAATGTTGACAATAGGACCCATGGAGGGGATGGGGGGGGAGTCTTGAGATTCAGAGTAATCTCTTTAGTATATGGATATGCATTTGGAATGTTATAAATTCGTATTTGTAAAATCAAATAAAAATGATTTCAAAAAGAAAAATGCAGGCAACAACATGCACCTCCTCCTCACGAGCCACTGCGCAGGCAGCACCACCAAGAGTGCGCTTAAAACTGTGCTCCGGGCTTCTTAAGATTCCCAGCTACCATTTAGTTCAGGTTTCTAGACCTCATGTGGTATCTAGCATGATTATCAAATGGCTGGGGCAAGGTGCTCAGTCGCTCCCTGCCCCTACAAAATGACGAACAGACAAGGGAAAAAACATCCCACAAAAAAAAAAAAAAAGCACTGAGAGGGACATCTGCTCGATTTAATCAATTTGTATATTTTTGTGGAAATTATTATTATTATTTTATCATTATTTATTGAATTCATATACCACCCAATACCCAGAGGTCTCAGAACAAAATCAAAATATAAAACCACAAAATATATACAGTCGTACCTTGGATCTTGAACGCCTTGGCTCCCGGACGTTTTGGCTCCTAAGTGTCGCAAACTTGGAAGTGATCGTTCCAGTTTGCAAACTGTTTTTGGAAGCCGACCGTCCGACGGGGCTTCCTCGGCTTCCGATTGGCTGCAGGAGCTTCCTGCAGCCAATCGGAAGACGCGCTTTGGTTTTCGAACGTTTTGGAAGTCGAACGGCCTTCAGGAATGGATTCCGTTCGACTCCCAAGGTACGACTGTAATCAAAATGAAAACAACAAACCAATAACACACACACACACACACACACACACAAAACCCCCCACCACATTTTAAAAGGGCAGAATCAAGCCGATTTGTGTTAACTTTTCATTTATACACAGATCTGCCCAGTTTTCTCAGTGGCTGTTTCTGGAAATGTCCCCTAATACTCCTAATAACTCCAAGGGAGTTTGTGGCACAGTCAGGGCCGGATTTAGGTTTGATGAGGCCCTAAGATACTGAAGGTAATGGGGCCCTTTATATGTCCAGCTGTCCTTTGTCAACAACAAATTGTCACTGTTTTTTGAGTATATGCTATATGGTAATTGATGGACCTAATAGGTATCTATTTTTATTTTTATTTCCCCCCCAATAAATTTTTATTGGTTTTATCAAATTGATACTATAAAATACACAAACAACAATCAAACAGAAAAAACACACCATACAATAATACAAATAAAAACATACATAAATCCTTTTAACCTATCATTCTTTCTTATCATTATTGGTTGACTTCCTCTCGTCCTCTCTTCCTGCGTGCCTTGTAAATCATCTTTACTAATTTATTTACCTCATTAAAAACCTTTTTTCATTAAATTACCTTAACATCTCTTCTTTTCTATTGTCCATAGTATTTATTCCAACAATTATAAAACATAAATCTATTTTCTAACTCTACAGCCTCACTTGTCTTTCAGCTTACTTCTACTCTTTAATCTTACAATACTTTTTAAAATATAATTTAAATTTATTCCTAATAGGTATCTAAAGCCATTTGCACATGTTGCCATGAAACCAGTCCATAGGCACCCTATATATAGAAATGAGCAAGCCGGTGATATTTGAGGGAGCAGGCTAGCAGGCGGGGCCCATTACTTACATCATAGGAGCCTACACAACACAAAACACTGCTGCTGCATGTAGGTTTTATTTTATTTGTTTTTTATCTTATATTTTTCCCCTTTAAATTTTTTGGGGGGCCCCGAGAGAGTGGGGCCCTAAGCTATAGCTTGTTTAGCTTATACGTAAATCCAGCACTGGGCACAGTAACAACAGCAGCTTGAGCCTGGGCAGTGAGGACAGGCCCAGGGTGGGGGCTGTGGCCGAGGCTCCTGGCCTGAGGGCTGACCTTTCCATCGTGGTCTTCATCTCCCCAAAGTGCCTCCTGAACCCCACCACTTGCCGCCAGAGGGTGAGCAGGCGGCTGTGCTCGTTGCGGAAGTACGTGTTGAACGTCTGAAAGGGAGGAGAAGTCGCAGGCTGAGGACTATGCCAGCAACAAGAAAGTGCTTCTGCAGTGCAAAAAGTCCCCACAAAAAGTCACTGGGGGCTGGGGCTGGGGGCTGGCAGGCCCAGGGGCTCCCTTCTCAGGGAGGCAGGTCCCGCAAGCTCCCCCCCCCCCATTTCAAAACCTGCCAAACCCTTTTCACCAGAGGCGATGAAGGAACCGAGGAAGAAGAGGAGTTTGGATTTGATATCCCGCTTTATCACTACCCAAAGGAGTCTCCAAGCGGCTAACATTCTCCTTTCCCTTCCTCCCCCCACAACAAACACTCTGTGGGGCTGAGAGACTTCAAAGAAGTGTGACTAGCCCAAGGTCACCCAGCAGCTGCATGTGGAGGAGGGGAGACGCGAACCCGGTTCACCAGATTACGAGTCTCCCGCACTTAACCACTACACCACACTGGCTCTGTGCTCTGGCATCCCTCTGCCTCTTCTCAGGCAGCTTTCCACCCCTCCCCAAACCCGCCCCCTGCCTCAAGCCCCCCACCCCACCCCAGGTTCTCCCGTGCCCCAGACCTCCTCCTCTCGCCTCCAGTCCACCTCCCGCTGCTCCAGCTCATCCCGGGCTTTGGTCCAGTCAGCCGTCAGCTTGCGGATGTCCTCACTGAGGGCCTGGTTGGCTGTGTTCGCCTGGTCTAGCTGCTCCCTCAGCATGGCATTGACCTGGGCAAGGCTGGTGCTCCTGGAGGCGACAGGGGGTAGCAGGTAAGGTGGCAGGTCTATTTGTTTTTTACACACACACACGAGCCTCCCTGCAGATGCATAGGAAAAGGGTGAGAATAAAAAAAAAATCTGGGACCAAGCAACGGGAGCTCACACCGTCACGGGGATTTGAACTGGCGACCTTCTGATCGGCAAGCCCTAGGCTCTGCGGTTTAACCCACAGCGCCACCCGCGTCCCTAATTATAGGGATAGAACTACCTAAATTGCATAGAAATTTATTCCTGGACGCAACTACAGCGGCAAGAATGTTACTTGCCTAAAACTTGAAAGAAGCAGAAGTCCCAGCAAAGGAAGAATGGATATAAAAAAATTATGGAATATGCAGAAATGGCGAAACGTACCGGAAGAAAAAGAAATCAAGATAGCAAAATTTTTATAAAAGAATGGAAATGGTTTATTGAACATTTACAGATAAATTGCAAAGAGATAAAAAACACTGGCAAGACTGCTAGGTTGGCAGGTACATAAACGAACCAAATCACTGAATCTTTCTGCTTGTTTGCTTAAATTAGGTCGATTTCCAGGGGGGTGCTGAGTCATTTATTTATTTTCTTGAAAATTTATTATTTACATGCCACCCATCTGACTGGGTTGCCCCAGCCACTCTGGGAGCCTCCCGACAAAAAAACAGTAAAAGCGCAACACAACACCACACACTAAAAACGCCCCCAAATAAGTTTGGGAACCACTCGTTTAGGGGGTGGACAAAAGGGGTTGGGGTTTAGTGACTTGGGTGAGCTGTGTCTTGTAAAAGCCCCCCGCCCTGCCCTGCCCCTCCCTCCCTCCCACACTGGCCTTTGTTGCTCTTCCTCCAGCCGAATGAGAGCACTTTCCAGATCACTGCTGTGCTCTTCCTCCTGCCGCAAGCGTGACTCTGTGATGTCCAGACGGCTCTGCGGGAGAAGGGAGCAGAGAGAAGCCACCGCTGGGGCTTTGACAGACATGGGGCTCAGAAAAGCTTACCGCATTTTTTGCTCCATAAGACGCACCTGAACATAAGACGCACCTAGTTTTTAGAGGAGGAAAGGGGGAAAGCCCTGGTTTTTTGAGGATCAGCCCAAAGTGGTGCAGCTTCTTTTGCAAAGGGAAAAGCCCTGTTTTTTTAGGATCAGCTCAAAGTGGTGCAGCTTTTTTTGCAAAGGGAAAAGCCCTGTTTTTTTAGGATCAGCTCAAAGTGGTGCAGCTTCTTTTTCAAAGAGGAAAAGCCCCGTTTTTATGGGATTCAACTCACAGTTCTGCAGCTTCTAGTCCTACAGGAAAGGGAGCCATTTCTACAGTTTCCAGACAGATAATCTAATCAGCCAGTCACATGTCGCTGGGGAAACAAACAGCCTCCCTCTGCATTCAACAACGGAGGCCTGGGCAAGGGGGCGGGGCTGGAAAGGGAGCCTTATCTCTCTCCCCGATCGCTTGCTAAACAGCTGTTCAGCGGCTTCCTTTCAACACCCTCTTCTCTCTTTGTAAAAAAAAGAGCACAATCTGCTTTTGGCCCCTAGGCAATTTGGCTCCAGGGACCATGCATTCGCTCCATAAGACGCACAGACATTTCCCCTTACTTTTTAGGAGGAAAAAAGTGCGTCTTATGGAGCGAAAAATACAGTAGCTCCGGAAGCTGGGGCAGCGGGACTCTGCGCCGGAGCATGCCAAGAAAGGAGCAGCTTTCATGTGAGCATGCACAAAAGCACGGCTTCGTCCCCCCTCCCCAGCAGATCCCACACCGAATTCTAGTCCTCAAATATGTGCAGGGATCCTGAGCATGTGAAGAGGGCCACCCATTCACGTAAAAAGCACCCCAACGGCAACAGGGAAAAACCGCACGCCTCTGGGAAGCAAAAACAGCCGACAGCTCGAGGCCTGGAGGGAGAGAGGGAGCAGCAAGCACGACCCTCCCCCCCGCGGGAAAGAGGCGCTCACCACTAGGCGTTGCTGCTCCAGCTCCGTCGATTTCTCAAGCAGTTGCTCTTCCTGCTCCCCACACTTCTTTTTGTACTGGACAACCTAGAGAGGAGGGAGGTATGGACTTCAAACCAGTTCTGGACAACATATATCGCCCAGCCCTGATTGCGATATCGGTTTCCTAATTTTTGAGCCGGCAATGCGAATCATGAGGGGTGCATGTTTGTGTGTTTGTTCTGCAAAAATCACAACACGGGAAAAACTGTGGAGCCGGCTGATGCCTCTACAGAGCTCCATCCTTATTTCCGAAACCGCAATACAGTGGTACCTTGGTTGTTGAACTTTAATCCATTCCGGGATCCCGGAACAGTTCAAAAACCAAGGCTCAGCTTCTGATTGGCTGCGCTCAATCGGAAGCTGCGGAAGCCGCATTGGATGTTCGGCTTCCGAAAAAAAACGTTCGCAAACCGGAACACTTAATTCTGGGTTTGCGGCGTTCAGGAGCCGATTTGTTCGGGAGCCAAGCCGTTCGGGAACCAAGATGCCACTGTACAGTGGTCCCCCGACTTACGAATTTAATCCGTTCCGACGGGACTTTCGTAGGTCGGGAAAAATCGTAAGTCGAGTCCCCATAGGAATGCATTGGGAGAAAAAATTCGTAGGTCGGAAAAAACCGCATCTAAACTTCGTAAGTCGAGGAAACCCTATCCCAAACGACCGTGATTTCCTTTCGGAAGTCGATAAAATTCGTAGCCGCGCGGCCGCTTTGATCCCTTGTAACTCGAAAAATACGGAAGTCGGGTCACTCGTAAGTCGAGGGGCCACTGTATACCGTGTTTCTCCTAAAATAAGACACCGTCTTATATTTTTCCCCCCTCAAAAAAACACAGTATGTCTTATTTTCGGGGGATGTCTTATTTTAACCGCTCCGCGTCGGTACGCTGCATAGCCACACCTATCCAGGCCGTCTTAAGGGAGAGGCGCCGCGTCACTATGTCTTATTTTCGGGGTATGGCTTATTTTCGGGGTATGGCTTATATTTCACAAATGCGTAGAAATCCTGCTACGGCTTATTTTATTGCAACGTAGATAAGGTAAAGCTAAAGCCAAAATAAGAACCTTTAAACTGAAAATACCTTATTTTATGGCTACGTCTTATTTTAGGAGAAACAGGGTATCGGTAAATTGCGACCTTTAGCTGCTGACATATCATGATGCTGAAAACCAGATACTCATCGGCCTGGCCGGCAGGTGCCACCGTGGGGCAGGAGAACGGTTGGGGGTGGGACCTGGTGCATGGAAGGACTTATGGGGGTCTCACCTTGGATTGCAGCTTCTGCACCAGCTGGGCCTGCCGCTGCTGCCCCTCCTGGTAGGCTTGGAGCTTCCTCTTGTAGCCTGCCTGTTCTTCCTCCAACCTCCGGCGCAGCTCCACGTTCTGCTGAGCCAGGCTCTTATTCTCCAATGCCTCCCTCTCCCGCTCGCCCGTCTCCAGGCGCAGCGCCTGCTCCAGCTGAGGAGCCCCAGGAAACAAAGGGGAGGAGGATCAGGGCCCCTCGCGCCTAAGCCTCGCTGGCCCCAACTCCCAGGAAGAGCGGGAGAGCCCTCCTCTAAGCTTGTGCCCATTGCCCATCGCGGCTGCGTGGAACCTCCATGTCCCAAGGCATTCTACCCTCTGGGCACCAGTTCCCGGAGGGCCTTGGGGAGCCCGCAGCCTGTCAAAGGAGCCAGCTCTGGGCTGATGGACTGCCGAGGACTGCCGCAAGGCTAGGAAGAAATAACAGCCAGACTGAACCACACACACCAATTTGGCAGGGAAGCGAAATAATCCTTTTTTTTAATCAATCTTCCCAAGTCTGGGACAATTTAAACACAGAGCATCTGTAGGAGATTGCCCTTTGCTCCCAATTTCAAAGGCTTTGTCAAAAGGGACTGAGATGTTTTGGGTTTTTTTAAACAGAAAAATCGCTCGGGGGGGGAAACTGGGCGCAAGATGTAGAATGGAGGAGCTAAGTTTGCCCCTCTTCCCAGGCAACGGTTGCCATGGCAACCGGCAGCCCATTTAAATTATCCTGCTAGTCACCATGGTCACCGGAGCATGTGAGCCCAGCCCCCAACACAGCCTTGTAAGGAGAGGAGCCCCCAAACCAAGAGCCCCCCCCCCCAGAGCAGAAATTCTTAGGAGAATTGTTTCCTTCTCTGCCCTTCCCTACAACCAAGAGGTAGGCAGACCCAGATATGCTTTGAAGAAAACATTCAGAGCTCTAGACGGTTTCAGGAGCAACCCCCCCCCCCAACCTGAGCATATATTGCTTTGGTTATGGACTCCCCAATCTCAGCCTCAGTCCCCCCCCCCCAGCTGCAAAAGAGGGAGGACAACATTGTCTTTCTGTACAGAGCTGTTGCAACGATTGTAGCAGCCCCTTGAAATTTGATTTATTTGGGTTTTTTTTACAAAAAGCCCTGGGGTGCCATTAGCAGCCCCTTGAAAATTGCCTGATTTATTCCGGTGCCATCTCAGGAGAGGCATGGCTGCCAGCCCACCCCCTTCCTCCCTCACATTTCTAAGGCCTGGGAGCAATTTAAACACAAAGAAAGCTTTTTTCGGGGGGGGGGGACAAAATGCATCATCCTGATGTGAAATTACAGAGAACTAAACTAGCTAGCTAACTAACCTACCGAGATTTCTTTGATCCAATTGAACACTGAGGAGCACAAGATCACTGTCAATACGTATTGAGATTGAGGTTGAATCCTGACAAGACAGAAGTACTGTTTTTGGGGGACAGGAGGCGGGCAGGTGTGGAGGACTCCCTGGTCCTGAATGGGGTAACTGTGCCCCTGAAGGACCAGGTGCGCAGCCTGGGAGTCATTTTGGACTCACAGCTGTCCATGGAGGCGCAGGTCAATTCTGTGTCCAGGGCAGCTGTCTATCAGCTCCATCTGGTACGCAGGCTGAGACCCTATCTGCCCGCAGACTGTCTTGTCAGAGTGGTGCATGCTCTAGTTATCTCCCGCTTGGACTACTGAAATGCGCTCTACATGGGGTTACCTTTGAAGGTGACCCGGAAACTACAACTAATCCAGAATGCGGCAGCTAGACTGGTGACTGGGAGTGGCCGCCGGGACCACATAACACCGGTCTTGAAAGACCTACATTGGCTCCCAGTACGTTTCCGAGCACAATTCAAAGCGTTGGTGCTGACCTTTAAAGCCCTAAATGGCTTCGGTCCAGTATACCTGAAGGAGCGTCTCCACCCCCATCATTCTGCCCAGACACTGAGATCCAGCGCCGAGGGCCTTCTGGCGGTTCCCTCACTGTGAGGAGCAAAGCTACAGGGAACCAGGCAGAGGGCCTTCTCGGTAGTGGCGCCCGCCCTGTGGAATGCCCTCCCTTCAGATGTCAAAGAGAACAACAACTACCAGACCTTTGACATCTGAAGGCAGCCCTGTTTAGGGAGGCTTTTAATGTTTAATAGATTACTGTATTTTAATGTTCTGTTGAAAGCCGCCCAGATTGGCTGGGGAAACCCAGCCAGATGGGCGGGGTATAAACAATAAATTATTATTATTATTATTATTATTATTATTATTATTATTATTATTATTATTATTATTTGCATGCCTCCTTCCTTCCAAAGTGTTTCACGCCTGGTTCTTAAATCCACTAATTCAGGTCAAGCGTGAGTGGCAGGGCATACACAAACACTCTGCCTGTCCCCTTTGCAAACTGCACAGCTAAGAGGCAGGTCTCAACCAGCCCGGGTGCCATTCAGCCAACCGGACCTGTCCAGGCAGGCCAAAGCTCTTGGACAAGGAGGAAGAATTTAAAAAGGCCCAATCCCCCCCCCATACTCTGGAAAGCAGCCAGAAAATGTTTTCCATGCAGACCCTTAGCCAGATCTGAGCACAGAAGACAAGACTGGGGTGGGGAGAGCAGGGCATGCTGGGAAACTGACCAAGGAAATAATGGGACCCATTCTAGCATGCCAGGACTTTTTTGTTTTTGGAAGGGGCAGAGTTGGATGCTGGCAGGGCCCTCTGATGCCTCTCTTTCTCCAGCTCCTCAAATCTCCCTTATAATAATAATAATAATAATAATAATAATAATAATAATAATAATAATAAATTTATTTTTACCCCGCCCATCTGGCCGGGTCCCCCCAGCCACTCTGGGCGGCCTCCAACAGACACCAAAATACATTAAAATATCACAAATTAAAAACTTCCCTAAATAGGGCTGCCTTGAGGTATTTTCTGAATGTCAGTTGTTTATCGCTCTGACCTCTGATGGGAGGGCGTTCCACAAGGCGGGCGCCACTACCGAGAAGGCCCTCTGCCTGGTTCCCTGTAGCTTTGCTTCTCGCAGTGAGGGAACCGCCAGAAGGCCCTCGGCGCTGGATCTCAGTGTCCGGGCTGAACGGTGGGGGTGGAGACGCTCCTTCAGGTATACAGGACCGAGGCAGTTTAGGGCTTTAAAGGTCAGCACCAACACCTTGCCAGAGTTCAATCCCACAGCAGGTCCACAGAGAACCCCTCCTCTTGTGTCAGCCCATCTGTAAACAGCTCAAGCCATCCTCACCCCAACAGAGTCTGGGTCTTCCTACAGTGATAGCTCTGGTTGCAAACACGATCCGTTCCGGGGTGCCATTCGCACCCCGAAAAGTCCACATCCAGAGTGGTACTTTTGTGCATGCGTGAAGCGCGATAGAGTGCTTCTGCGCATGTGCGAAGCGCACAGAAGGCTTCTGCATGTGCGGCGAAACCTGGAAGTAAACAGTTCTGGGTTTGCCGGGTTCGTAACATGAAAAAACGCAACACTGTACTTGCATTCAGTGTTCAAAACTAGCCAAGCGCCAGGCGCATTTTGCACCTGGCTGTTGGTCACTTGAGACCAAGTGAAGATGGCACCTGACATCTCCATCATCTGGAGGTGCATGCCTGGGAATCATTGGATCTGGACTGCTTTCATACACTAATACCAGATCCTGTGGAATTCTGCAAGTTATATTTGATCTGCACAATCGGAATGAATCTCAGGAACGAAACAGCTTTTTCTGTGCAGCCTGAGCAGAAGCAGTAAACAACATTACATTTGTACCTTGGTTGTCGAACGCCTTGGTACTCGGACGTTTTGGCTCCCGAACGCCGCAAACCCGGAAGTGAGTGTTCCGGTTTGCAAATGATTTTTGGAAGCCGAACATCCGACGCGGCTTCCGATTGAGTGCAGGAAGCTCCTGCAGCCAATCAGAAGTCGTGCCTTGGTTTTCGAACCGTTCCTGGAGTCGAACGGACTCCCGGAACGGATTAAGTAATAATAATAATTTATTATTTGTACCCCGCCCATCCGGCTGGGTCCCCCCCAGCCACTCTGGCGGTTCGACAACCAAGGTACCACTGTATAGTTAATAGTTGAAGCTTGTTTTCACTTATCCCACTGCCCTGCCCTGCTCACAGTTGTGAAGATTCTTACATTATAAATGATCCATGTCACCATTAAGAAAAAGAGGTCGGTATACGTGGACTGTCCCTAGATCAAGTGTCTTTTCTTCTTTTAAGCTCTCAAAGCTCTTAGCCTAGCTCAAGGTTGCCCTCCAAACTAAAGGTAAAGGTAAAGGGACCCCTGACCATTAGGTACAGTCGTGTCCGACTGGGGTTGCGACGCTCATCTCATGTTATTGGCCGAGGGAGCCGGCGTACAGCTTCCAGGTCATGTGGCCAGCATGACAAAGCCGCTTCTGGCGAACCAGAGCAGCACACGGAAATGCCATTTACCTTCCCGCTGGAGCGGTACCTATTTACCTACTTGCACTTTGACATGCTTTCGAACTGCTAGGTTGGCAGGAGCAGGGACCGAGCAACGGGAGCTCACCCCGTCGCAGAGATTCGAACCGCCGGCCTTCTGATCAGCAAGCCCTAGGCTCTGTGGTTTAAGCCACAGCGCCACCTGGGTCCAAACTAGCCAGATGTTAAACTGAGAACCAATCACAGTCAGTCCATCGCTTGGAAAATAAGACTTTAGAGCAGGCATAGGCAACCTTGGCTCTCCAGGTGTTTTGAGACTACAATTCCCTTCATCGCTGACCACTGGTCCTGTTAGCTAGGGATGATGGGAGTTGTAGTCCCAAAACATCTGGAGAGCCAAGGTTGCCTATGCCTGCTTTAGAGCCATCTTGCCCCAAATGGCAACTAGACATTCTGTTTTGGTGACTGTCATTTGTTGCCTAGCGTATATATCCGAGTGTCTCACACTGCTTGCATTGCTCCACAAATCTGCAGATAATTCCTCAATACGCAAGTAAGCAAAGGTTGCCCAGCAGGGCAGAGCCTCCAAATGACACCCACCCCTGGAGGAGTCGCCTGCCCTGGCCTCTGCCCCCAGAGCAGAGAACCTGCACGGCCTGCTTGCTGGTGCCAAGTAAAGACTTCATAGACCCATTTGCCTGGAAAGGCCTGCTGGGAAGGGTGGAGAGGACCTTGCCTGCCTGCCTCCTGCACATACCCGCTCACTGATGGCGTTGTACTTGATGGCCAGCTCATCCCGCTCAGCCCGGCTCTGGGCCAGCAAATCCTCCACCCGGGAGAGCTCCTGCTGCAAGATGCGGTTCTCCTCCTGGAGGGAAAGCAGGGACGACATCTCGGCGTGGGAGGCCACTGTGCGAAGAGAGGAGCACCGAGGTAGAGAGATAGACACACATGCATCAAATGCATTTCTGCAGTTGGACAAGCCGCCCTGGGCTCCCTTTGGAACGAAGGGCAGGAGAGAAGTTTAAGAAACAAACAGAACAGAACAAAGCAAGGGAACCTGGGATGCATTGCCAGAACACCTGGCATACAGGTGTGCTAAATGGACTGTCGCGATGCCATAGAACAGGGATGTCAAACAGGTCGACCGGGATCGACTGGTCGATCCCCGGGAGCTTTTGGAAGATCGCAGTAGATCGGTGGATCCTCCAGCCGCGCCCCCCCATCCTCTAGATCGCTAGAAAGGCATCGGCAACAGGTTGTTGCTAACGGGGCAGCTTTTGCCAGAAAAGAGGCAGCGCTCACCTTGTCCCAGAAGGGGTCCTGCAGTTTTCGCCTTTTATTTCAGCCCCCAGAGACTCCCCTTTATTGGGATGAGCGACCATGGAAGAAAGGGATTGCTCCCCTCTGCAACCACATATCTTCTGTAAAGTTCATTCTTCTTGAACTGTGGGCACCGGGGGGGGGGGACGCGGCTGGAGGATCCACCGATCTACTGTGATCTTCCAAAAGCCCCCTCAACGCACAACTGATTTATAGGATTTGCTGCCACGAGTTGTGGCAAAAAGCCGTGGGCTTTGGCTCGGACCTCCATGTGAAGTAGCAGTCTATCCCTGAATGCCAGATACCCAAATGCACCAGCAAGAGAAAGTTGTTGCCCTCCCTGTCTTGCGGGAGCATTTTTCTGGTCACCATGAGCACCATAAAACTGGGTCTGATCCAGCAGCAGCAGCCAGACTCCTTCTGATATCTTATGTATTTTAATGTTCTGTTGAAAGCCGCCCAGAGTGGCGGGGGAAACCCAGTCAGATGGGCGAGGTATAAATAATAAATTATTATTATTATTATAATTATTATTATTATTATTATTAGAGTTCTGCAAAGGTGCATCACCCATTGAGAGTCACTCACACGGAGTCTCTCCCTCCCTCTCACGTACAAAGAGAGCTTCCTATTTGCTGCCTTCCCTCCTTCCGCTTCTCTCTCCTCATCCATCTGCTCCGAATTCCTTTCATTTCCCAGGGATTGCTTGGAAACAGAGCATGTCACAACAGCACGAAGCCCCTGGGCCCAGCCAGCAGCACTGTGGCCAGCTTGGCACAGTTTGGCCTCCTTGTCCTGTCCAGAAGGGGTGACAGGCAGGTGGGCCGGGCAGGGGTGCCCTGAAGCTCAGCAGAGGATGAAGTGTCGGATCCAACAAGATGGAGTACCAGAATGTCAGGAGTTGGCTCCGTCCTTTCCACCTGTCACCTCGCAGGAGTTGGAAGAGGAAAGGGTCCATCCTGCCAGGTACCCAGGCAGAGCGGAGCTCAGCTGCCTCCTCCTTTCTGCCTTACTTGCAGGGGAAACCAGGCCAGGCCAGGCCAGATGAGGAGCCTAGCAAGGGAGGTGGTCAAGAAGGCTCTCTTCCCAGCCCACAGTTCCCCAGTTCCAAGAAGAAGTATCTTCTGCAACATACCTTGGCAATCGCTTTGCGAGAGGTTCTTGGTGACGATCTCCCGGATCCTAGCCGGCAAGCGGGTGGGCGGAGAGTCTTCGCCGGAGCCCCTGACAGAGAGGCTCTTCCCTTCTGCCGAGATCAGGATGCTGTCTTCCACTTTCTGCCGGGTGAGAACAAGCCAGTCTCAGCAACCAGGGAGAAGCCAAGACAGCTTCTCGGAGAGCCCAAGATGGCGAAGAGTTGCCCAGCTGCACGATACAGAGGCAGCATGGAGCAGGAGCAAGCCACACTGGCCAAGAAAGTTTGCCAGCCGCCCAACAGGTGATGAGTTGGTCTCTGGTGCCAGGAGAACTGAGGCAGCCTCCTGCCTCTATTCTAAGCTCCCTGGCTTGGCTTTGGGCTCTTTGTGTCAAGCCTCTCCCTCAGTGGCCCCATCAATAAGATGGGAATAAGAGTGCCCCGTCTCTGGGACCCACATAAAGGTAAAGGGACCCCTGACCATTAGGTCCAGTCATGTCCGACTCTGGGGTTGCGGCGCTCATCTCGCTTTATTGGCCGAGAGCCGGCATACAGCTTCCAGGTCATGTGGCCAGCATGACTAAGCCGCTTCTGGCGAACCAGAGCAGCGCACGGAAATGCCGTTTACCTTCCTGCCGGAGCGGTACCTATTTATCTACTTGCACTTTGACATGCTTTCGAACTGCTAGGTTGGCAGGAGCTGGGACCAAGCAACGGGAGCTCACCCCGTCGCGGGGATTCGAACCGCCGACCTTCTGATCAGCAAGCCCTAGGCTCTGTGGTTTAACCCACAGCGCCACCTGGGTCCCTTCTGGGACCCACATACATACATAGAAACATCAATATCATTGCCAAATTAAAAACCAGATGAACTTTCTCTATAGTTTTACAGGCCTATATAGCAGTCAGTGAACTATATTTCCACTCTGGGGTTTGGGTGGAACCGAAATTTCCATGCAGGCCGACCCATATATCAGTCCCCGGCCCAGTTCAGCAACTGGGACTGCACTGGGTGAGCCAAGTGAGGGAGCAGCCTCCAGGCTGCAAGGGTAGATGAGCAACCCCAGAAGGAATCCACGGGGGCAAAGTCTGCCTGAGACCAGAACATATTCAGCACTTAGGAGGCAGCTCTATCCTCATGGAGCAGAGGGTGGCCTGTCTCAGGAGTGGGGGTCCCCAGTACAAACAACCCAGCCTTCTCCCAGAATCTCCAGCCCATGAAACTCAAGGAGGGGGGGCTAAAATGAGCGACTGGGCCTGGCCGCAAACGGGGATCAGTACTTGGGGCGTGGAAAGGTGGAAAGAGAAGGGGGCAACTCAAGTGGGCAACTTGGGGAGGGGGGGTATCTCTCTCCCTTGCCCAGGCCGGACCTTGAATCAGTGCCCCCCCTCACCGTGCCTTGGGACCCTGTTCCTCCACGGCTTCAGTATAAAAGGATGTCCAGATTTAGTGCCCTAATGCCCAGCAATCCAATAAGGTGCTTCCTTGGCCCTCCGTTATCCTATAGAAGGTTTAAAGGTCACCTCCAAAATGGGACTCAGGAGTTGGCTGACTTCTTTGCAAAGTGTGGGGGGAGGGAAAGGCTTGCTGCCCCCCCCCACTTAGGCACTCAGATATTCCTAAAATTATACTACTCCCCCTAGCTCCCAGACTCAATACACATTCCCCCCAACCTGTTCACGGAAGTAGCAGCCAAGGATGGAGACGTGAAAAAAACAACCCTGGATCTTTTGGTCAACTGGCCCAGACGTTCTTCATCAAGCGCTCCCCAAAATGGAGCAACCCCTCTTGCACAAACCCTACAACAACTTTGCAAGGTAGATAAGCATAGTTATGCCCTTGGTTCAGAAGGGGAGCCGAGGCTGAGAGGTTGTGGCTGGAATGGGGCGTTTACTCAGTTTGATGGGACTTCATCATGCTTCCTTCTCGCTGGATCAAGCCCACAGAGTCCTCCAACACCAAAGTCCTAAGGAGTGCAGAAGACTTCACTCCAGGGTGAGGCTACATTTACTTTAGATGATGGCCCGCCTGTTAAATCAGGGCAGAGGACTGGGATGCAACTTCAGATTGAAGCGTGAATTCACCTTTACACCTGTAAATCTCCTGAAACACTAAGGATCCAACAGCAGCTCCTACACAAATAAGATTACCGGTATTCTCTTTTCCAGTAAACTACTTGGGTTGATTGCAATCCCTCACGATTAAACCTTGCTTTCCTCAGCTTTTAGATCAGCTAGCAAAATCTAGTTGTTGTTGTTTTAAGGATAACTAAAAAAAAAAAGGGGGGGGATATTTCCTTTCAAGAGAGGAGACATTACAAACCTTTGCCCGGTCCAACGGTACAAATATTTTCCAACATCCAACCCGCCCCCCAAGGCAAGACTAATTTGGAGAAATTCCCATAAAAGGCAGGGAAAGAGTAGAATAAAGGGAAATCAGCAGACGCCGGGCGAGGGGGGTCCTACTACTTTTAGGGGGTTGTTTCTGGCGGCAACTTCGGAGTCCGTATGGAGAAGATGCGCCCAGATTCCCCAAAAAGGAGATTATACTCGCCCCGAAAGAAAGAAAGAAAGAAAGAAAGAAAGAAAGAAAGAAAGAAAGAAAGGGTTGCCGCCGGAGGGGGTTGAGGGATGCTTCCGCCGCCAGGCAGCCCCCACCGACCTGAACCGCAGCCTCCAGTTTCAGCTCCGCAGCCTCCGCGTTGCTCATGGGGAGGGGGCCGCCGCCGCTCTACGGCCGGGCTCCGGGGGGCTCCTGCCGGGCAGGGGGGGCCGCCTCCATGGCTCTATGCGCGGCAGATGCGATGCTTGCTTGCTGCTGCTGTTGGAGAGGGGCAGGACCCGGGGAGGAGCGCGAGCCGCCCCCGCCTCTTTCCCGGGTCCGGCGGCTGCAGGGGGGAGCCGGGCAGGACCAATCGCCGCCCGGCAGCAGAAAGTGGGGCGGCGGCGGCTGCAGGCTGCCTCCCCCCGCAGACTCAACCCGTGGCGCTCCCGGGTCCTAGAGGCCGCCTCTTCCCCGGCTGATGCAGTCACCACGGCCCCTTCCCCAAAGTTTGCAGCGCAGGAGCAGGCGCCCCCTCTTCCCCTGCGGAGCGCCCCGCCCTTGAGCTCGGGCTGCACGGGCGGAATAGCAGCCCGAGCCCCACCGAATCAGCTGGCTCAACTTTGTCATCGGGGAATGTGCCCCACTCAGCCCCTTTGCCGGGCGGGCACGGAGCAGAAACTCAACAGATGGGGCCTCGCGCGTGCCTGCTGTTGCGCTCCTGGCCGATGCTGCACCTGTTGAATTTCTGCCCCATCCCACCTGCCAAAGGGGAAGGAGCCCCACCAGCAGTTGTGAGTGCTGTGCAAGCGCGGCGGGGGAGTTTTTAGGTCGATGAAATTGCAAGACGCGGATTCGTTTGCTCCCAACTTCCAAGACGTGTCCGGGGTTGGCAAAGGGGTGCCCACCTGCGAAAGCTCGCTCCCGACGCTGCGCGTTTCTGGAGCCAGAAGGGGGTGGACGGGAGGCTGTTGTGCGGTGCCTCGGAGCGTGTGTGGAGGGCAGGGCCTTCCCCGCCCACCCTAGAGAGCATCAGACTTGGCCCCTGACCTCCAAGTGCCCCCAGGACAGAGCAGCCCCCAAGGCTGCCCCCCATCAACAAGCCAGCCCCTCACCTGGCACAGGTCCGCTGCCTTCTCAAACCGCAGCAGCGTTACTATAGCGCCGGGCAGCGGTGGAGGAGGGCGGGCTTCAGACGGCCCAAGAATGCCGCTTCCTCCTCCTCCTCCTCTTCTTCTTCCAGGCCAAGGCGCGTGCCAAGGGCTCCGGTTGCACCCGGGGGAAACCCAGGCAGCACCAGCATAAGCTGCTTAAGTCTCCGGGAATTACGGCCGCCCTGCGGGACGGCTGAGCGCTGCCTTCTTCCCGAAAGAGAGGCTTTTCTCGCATGTCCCAGTGACCCCCAACCAGGACACGGCCGCCGCCGCCTCCCGCCAGGACTTTGCAAAAACTGGAAACGGCTCTGCAAGCCAGGCCTGACATGTCAGGGTGGTGGGGCCGTTGGGAGGCAGCCCCTCCCTAGGTCATCTTCTTCAATAGCTAGAAGCTTGTTTGAGGCCTGGGGGCACCACAGAGCACCAGATATTCGCAACGCAGTGGGGGCAAATCCAAAGCCAAGCAGATGGTTCAGAGGCAGGAGTGGATGCACTGCGATTTCCCTGTCCCAGAGAAAGACAAGCAGGACTCAGCATTTGGCTTGAGAGGGGGGAAATCCCACCTTGCCTGCCCCAAAAGGATACTGCTTTTTGGGGTTCTGGGGCTGAGGAGCACATTCTTATGAACACACGGGTGTTTTTTTTGGCTGGAAAAGGTTCTTTGCTCACAGTCACAAATGCCAGCCAAAGAACTTGGGGAGCAACAGAATTGTACCTCTGGGCATGAACAGAGTGCCAATCCTCAAAAAACAAACAAACACAATAGGAGTGGAAGTCCTAATCAGAGGAGCCCCACTAGAGTTTGGATTTGATATCCCGCTTTATCACTCCCCGAAGGCGTCTCAAAGCGGCCAACGTTCTCCTTTCCCTTCCTCCCCCACAACAAACACTCTGTGAGGTGAGTGGGGCTGAGAGACTTCAGAGAAGTGTGACTAGCCCAGGGTCACCCAGCAGCTGCATGTGGAGGAGCGGAGACGCGAACCCGGTTCACCAGATTACGAGTCTACCGCTCTTAACCACTAGCCGCATCTATTAAATTCAATGGGTCCAACATTGGGCACCACCCTTAGGTGTAGGAAGGTGTTCTTGGGAACCCACCCCTGAGCCACCCAACATGTGACTCTCACTGAGACACTGATTTTACTAATTCTTTTGGCCTTTTCGCTCTCCCACCTGGGTCCATTTCTGCTTCCCCAGCCCCTTTCCCAAAGACAAGTAAAGGCTTTTATATATACATATACATTTTTTAATAAGGAACCAGCTCAAAAATAACAAAACAAAAGGCAGGCAAAAACTTTATGGAGTTTCATAATAAGAAAACGTTCTCTAAAACGCCTTTGTCTTAGAATAAATAGGATAGGAGTGAATACAAAGATCTGTATTTCAAAAGAGAATTAAAACCCGGATCCGTAAGATGGCCCAGAGGGCAGCTTTTGTCCTTCACAACATCTGAGGCACCACAGGCAACCACCTGTGAAAGGAGAAAAACCCAGGGTCTATCCGAAAGTAAAAGGGCAATTTGTTGTGTGTGCGCACGTTTAAAGTCACACAAATATGGAATGTGAGGAGTTCCACTGCTCTTGCTGCTCAAAAGGCCAGTTTCAGCAGAGGAGGGAGAAGGAAAAAGAGAAGGCACTTCACAAGGCAAAGCAGAGCCAGGGACCCCCGCCCTCAAAGGACATTGACGTGGCGTCTTTGCTCGCCGCCTCTGCAGCAAGCTGACGGCTCTCCTCTCACTCCCAGCACTGCTACCTCCACCACAACCACGAGAGGCAGAGCAACGTGACAGAATCGGGGCCCAGCGTCCTTCCAGAGTGGAAGGCACCCTGGAAATCCCGAGAGGGAGATGTGCGACAGGTGAGCCCATTTCCAGTTTGCAAGGTGGGCTGCGAAGGGAGGGCGCTGCCAGTCACCTCCTGCAAGGGAAGCCGCCTTTGCCCACGCGCAGTGTGTGTTTCCTGGGGCAGCTGCGCCACAAAACCCCTCCAAGCTAGAATGGGGGCGAGGTGAGGCAAGCATATCAAAGAAATACCTTTAAGACACCACACAAGACAGGAAAAAAAGGCGCGAGAGGAAGGAGCCTCTTTCTTTCTGGACAGGCCCAGCTGTCTCCCTCTTTCCCACTCCAGGCTTCCAGGTTCTTAAGCTGTGATCTGAACCCAGAAAAAACTCCCTCCCTCCCCTTTCAGGGACCCCAAGTACTGAAGGGGTAGATGGAGGTGGGGGAGGGAGAAGAGGGTCTGCACAGCCCCAGCTGACCCCCAGCTTCCCTATCCCATAAAATGCCCCAAGCAAACATCCAAACACATCCAGAAATGGGATCTCATGATGCACCACGAGGGCAAAGCGGCTTCCTCTTTGGTCCACAAGGGTCCTTCCGTGGCCTTCACCCCAGACCAGAGAAGCACAAGATGCTCGGGCTCAGAACTGGACCCAGCTGGTGGAGCTCTGCTGAGCCTGACCGGAGGCAGACCTAGGAGGAGAAAGAAGAGGCACTCCCTTCAGCAGGGAGTGGATCTGCAGGGGCCCAGGGCCTGCACTGCACCGGGGGCAGAGAGGGGGTCCCTTCCCCCTGGACATCGGGACGTAACCTCCTGCCATCACGCAGTGGGTGGCATGAGGGGGCAATGGAGTTTCATTGCTTCTCCAAGAAAGCAGACCTACCCTTCGGATAAGAGGATCTTCCCACCCCTGGGACTTGAACGTCATGAACCTGGCACCCCTCGGATCCCATCAACAGATGTCAGATTAGAGAGTTTTCTGGCTAACTGTACACTGAGACACTGAGATCCAGCGCCGAGGGCGTTCTGGCGGTTCCCTCACTGCGAGAAGCAAAACTACAGGGAACCAGGCAGAGGGCCTTCTCGGTAGTGGCGCCCGCCCTGTGGAACGCCCTCCCAGCAGAGGTCAAAGAGATAAACAACTACATGACATTTAGAAAATACCTGAAGGCAACCCTGTTTAGGGAAGTTTTTAATCTGTGATATTTTAATGTATTTTGATATTTGTTGGAAGCCGCCCAGAGTGGCTGGGGAGACCCGGCCAGATGGGCGGGGTACAAATAATAAATTATTATTAATTATTAATTATTAATTATTATTATTATTACTATAAAGGGTGGGCTGGGTGGAAGGGGACACATTTCAACTTCTGCAACCCACGTGTGACTCTCACCCAGAAGCTTTGGTGAAGTCTCCCCAGATGTCCGCAGCTGCTTCTGCTGTAGAATTTGAAGCCTGCGGAGGCGGCCACGGGATGGAGACGTCTGCTGATAAACAGGATACAGGGAGGGAGAGACAGAGAGATGACCTTTCGTCACTTGGGATATATTTCACAGCCCCTTCCTGGCCAGCCCTTTAAGAGCCCCGGGGACCTGGTGAAGAGAAAGACCCCAGAAAGGCAGGCAGCCGGGACAATGCTTTGGGGGGGGGAGGTTTAACCTGAGCAGCCTCCTCTGCGCTGAAGCTTTCCTGCCCCGAGAGAACCTTAAGAGTCCTGCGACGCAAGGCTGGGAAATCGCCTGCCATTAACGACAAGCAAGCCTGGCCTGGGGAAAGCCAGCTACGAAGTAGGACGGCTGTGCACTGCCATAAGGGACTTTTCACTTTGCGAGTGAGATCGACAGGAAACACAGACCTGCCTCAGCAGCAGACGAAAGCTGCTCCCCAGACAGGGAGGCCTTTCCTCCAGGAGGGGGTGGGATGAGGCTGGGGCCCCCAGAGCCTGTTGCTCGGGGCCTGCTCGCCGAGGAGCCGTCCTTCTTCTTCACGTTCTGAAAGGAGATTGAACTGCGTGGTCAGTCACTCAAAGGTGTGAAGGGCATTCCCCAGCCCACGGCTGCGTGGGTAGCAATCCCAGCTGAAAGGACGGAAAGGCCTCATCCACCTGCAAGCAACCTGCGGCTCCAGCCAGCATGCTGGGGACATTCCCTTGACAACAAGTCAAGGCCTGGGCTGAGATGACTTTGAACAATTGCCTTTGGCTCATCTCCTTGCACACATTGACACACAGTGGGCATACCTGCGCAAGACACAAGAGCAAAAAGACTCTCCCCCCACACTCCTTAGACCTTGTATAAAGGTAAAGTGACCCCTGACCGTTAGGTCCAGTCGTGACCGACTCTGGGGTTGCGGCGCTCATCTCGCTTTATTGGCCGAGGGAGCCGGCGTACAGCGTACAGCCGGCGTACAGCTGGTCATGTGGCCAGCATGACTAAGCCGCTTCTGGCAAACCAGAGCAGCGCACGGAAATGCCGTTTACCTTCCCGCTGCAGCGGTACCTATTTATCTACTTGCACTGGTGTGCTTTCGAACTGCTAGGTTGGCAGGAGCAGGGACCAAGCAACGGGAGCTCACCCTGTCGCATGGATTAGAACCGCCGACCTTCTGATCAGCAAGCCCTAGGCTCTGTGGTTTAACCCACAGCGCCACCCGCGTCCCATTTGACCTTGTATAGTGTTGTTCATTTCTAAAAAGCCATTATCGCGTGGTCAAGTGAGGCAGAAACGGGGCACAGGGGTGGGATACTGGTGTGTGTGTGTCTATGTCTCAAAAGAATTCCCTTTGGGATGAGGGAGGGTATAATCTGCTGATGATTGGATTAGTCCCCACCATTTGGGGTCAGAAATGAACTTTCTTCCATATCCTACTGGCTATCGACCCTGGGTGGTGTTCCTTGGTAACCCATGGCTTGACTTGCTGATTTGAGCCACTTGAGTTGCTTTGCGACTCCTTTTCCACAGCCCACCCCCACCCCCTCTGCCACAGCCGGACAAGCCCAGAGAGGTGCCCCCTCCTCCTCACCGCAATGTTGAGCTTGATTGTCTGCCCTTCCTTGAAGCCCAGGTCCAGTTTGGGGCCCTGGTCTGGATTCAGGGCCTGCTTGGCCAGCTCACTCTGCTGCTTGACCCACCTGTTGAGAGAATAAATTGGGGTAGGGGTGTCATGAGGCAGCGGAGCAAAAAGCATAAGGTGCTGGCAGGGGGCGGTGTAGGGAAAGTGGCTATGTTGCACTCAGCACCCAAGCCCCTGAAAGCAAGCACCTTCTCTTTCAGAAGGAATCTGTCACAGCCACAAAGGCAGCAACCGAAACCCTGTGTTTGGTTTCAGTTGGTAGGAGGGGAGTCTGCAGGGAGTCATGGTTGCTTTTCCCCTGCAACCCTCATCTGTCTTGGATATCCAACCCGCCACCCCAGCCTGGGTAGATGGAGAGTTGCAGGGGGGGAAACTCAGCTGCTGCTCCTCTGCAAGTTCCCCCCTGCTTCCATCCCCAGAATCAGCCCCCTCCCCGGTTCCCCTGGCTCGCCTGCTGAAATCCTCCAATTTACAACGAACGCAACCTGCTGAATATAATAAATGTAGTATCTTATTTTATATCATCCCCACAACCGGGGTGAACAACACAGTAACACTAGACAACTCTGACAACATAAATACATATATAGATTACAAATGTACAAAAAGGAACCCAAAATTTACGGATCCCATGCCAGAATATAAGAAGGGTTTTTGCAACCTTTGAAATACGTATGGTACTCCTTGTTATAATATCATGATGGTATGTATAATTTAATTGAATATATCATGCTTTTACTCATTTATGTGTAAAAATACAGTTTCAACTGCATCATTTCATATCATTTAGATTTCAAGTTGCTGAAGAATCCGAAAGGCGAAAACAGGTTGACTTTATTCCGGAAAACCTTGTTCTGCTTACATCATCTCATGGACTTCTTATATTATGGCATGGGATCCATAAATGTTGGGTTCCTTTTTGTACATTTGTAATCTATATATGTATTTATGTTGTCAGAGTTGTCTAGTGTTACTGTGTTGTTCACCCCGGTTGTGGGGATGATATAAAATAAGATACTACATTTATGATATTCAGCAGGTTGCGTTTGTTGTGATTTATGCCAGTGCTGTACGTAACCAAGGTTTGTTGTTTGTTGTTGAAATCCTCCAATTTGTCAGGGGTTTACCAGAATGCAGGTTCCTTCAGCAAGGCAGACACCAGGGCTACAGAGAGCAAAAGGGGACTGCAAGTCGTGACAGAACCTGCCCCCCACCTGCAATCGGCAGCTGCCCCAAACCCCGCTTTCTTTCCTTCACTTCTCACACTGCTTCTTTCACAGGGGGAGGGGTTGAGGTTTTTGTTTTGTTTTGCACCAGCAGAGCCAGGAAGGGGCAATCGAAGGAACCCCCCAGGAGGCAAAAGGTAGCTGCAACTTGCACCAGCTCAGGAGAATTAGCTTGGCTTGCGTGGAAAGGCGCCTTTGCTCTTCCAAGGCTCCAACCGGTGTAGCAAAGACTCCACCTGCTCCCCCTGGGCTGGGGAAGGTCTGGAAACCCAGGCACTCTGCAATGTGGGAGGCAGATGCTCACTTGAAATGGTCCTGCAGAGCAACGTTGAAGTCGAAGGCATCACCTCGGTCAACAAAGCCGACTCCAATGAAGGCCCGGCGCCCTGCAAGAGAAGCCATGCTCATTCTGTTGGCAGCAGAGCTTTCGGTGTGGCACACCAAGCAAGTGCTGGGAGTCCCCAGCTGCCCACAGAGTGCAGAGGCAGCCAGGCAGCCCTGGGAGCAGAGGAAGGGCAGCACCTACCAGAGGGGCAGCTCAGTGGCACCAGGGGTGTTAGGAGTGGCTGCGGCAGCAAGCTGGCCAGAGGCAAAGGGCCCACATGGGGCCTCACTGGCACCGAGGACTGAAGCCAACTTCCCTGGGGCAAAACCACACCAAAGCAGGGCATCACACACACCATGGCAGGTGCAAGGACAGTGTTCTCTCCTATGATTGGACCTGACTAGCAGCCCACTGTTAGCCAACCCAAACAAGGCAAAAAGCAGGAAGAGATCTGAGGGCAGAGTGGGGGGGGCAGTGACCAAGAAGAAGCAGCCCTGGGGGAGGCAAGCTGTGCCGGCGCCAAGAGGGCCAGAAAATTGCATGCTGAGGAAGCAGTGAAGGGGGGAAAGGGTGCAGAGGGTCCTCTTCCCAAAGGCCCCCCAAGTCCTGGCAAATCCCAGCTTGCTGCAAGAAGGAAGCTTTGGCTTTTGAGGGAAAGAGGAAGGGGGGTTTGCAGGCTCTGCCTTAGGATCATTCCAGGAGATGCACAAGTGGGGAACTGATTCCCGCTGCCCTGCGTGCCTAGGAGGACACGATCCGAACCTCCGCCTCCATACCGTTCCCGTCCTCAATGCGAATGACAAAATATCGGCTGGAGTCCGTCACACCCTCCACAGTAATGCTGGGGAACTGGTCCACAGGAGCCTGGGCAAAAAGTTCTCCTGGAAGGGGGAAAAGTGAGGATGTGAAACCAGCTGGTCAGCTTCTCCTTCCCACCTGACCAGAGATACTTTAGGTGCCATGAGTACGTCCCACACTTAGCAGATTGTGTTGCTTCTCTTCAGACTTGTGCATTTTGGTTCATTGAAAGTGACCCCCCCAACACAATGGGTGTGTGGCATTGATGCAGAGATTCTGAATCAGTGCTCATTCAAAATGCTTTGAATTGTAAATTTAAGTTCACAAATAAGTTGGGAGGGGACTCTACAGTTTAAGCTGTGCCCTTTCTGCCTTCAGGAAAATTAACTATTGGACTCCTGGGCATTGCAAGCAAGTCAGGGGAAGCTTGCTAGGGCTCACCACCACCACCCTGAATGTAGAGTTTGCCCAAGATTAGCACACATGCTCCCCTTCGGGTGTGGCAGTGAGGGCTGGGATTCAGGGCAGCTTGACAGACCCGTAAAAAAAACCCCATTCTGGCTTCCTATGGACAATCAACCTGGCCAAAAAGGATTGCCCTGAACCACAGTCGCTGTCTCCTTTTGCCTGAGGCTTAGCTAAGGCCTAAACCGAGTTCTGGGCTAGGAAAAGCTCCCTCCCTCCAACAACCATGCCGCACAGAGACGATGGACGCCTCACTCCCCATTACCTGAGTTCTTGTCCTCCAACTTGATGTAGGCCACGTTCCCTTTGGCCGTTATGCGCATGCGCCCGCTCCACGCCGGCTGGTCCAGCTGCCACTCCGCAGCTCTAGCACCAGGGAGAGAAGACAGCGCCGCTGCTCAGGGCTAAAAGTCACCCAACAGAATCAAAAGCGTTGGAAGGGGCCCCCGAACACCAGCTTGCCTGACCCCCTCCCCTGTTTTTGCAGTACAGGAAACCCGCAGCTGCAACACACACACACACACACACACACACACAATCAGGCAGCCTCATCGCGCTTCGGAGCAAATTTCTCTTTCACGCCATGTTTGTTAAAGGAGTAGGCTAAGCACCCTTATCCCAAAAAACCCTGCCATGTTCCTCCTTCGCCGCCACCCCTTCAAAACTCCCCTTTTAACACGACGGTGGTGCCACTGTACGCCCCTTCCGACCCCGCAGCAGCCCAAACTGAGGCTTGAGCCCCAACCCGCAGGGACCGCATTGGTTTGGAAGTGGGGGGGGGGGGAGGAAGAGTCCGAGGCGGGGAAAGGAGGGCACTCTGCACATGCCCCGGGGCTCCCCGGCTCACCTGTAGCCCCGGTTAGAGGCGCGCGGGGGCACTCGGTAGACGTGGACCTCCGGCTTGACGCAGAGCACCGACTCGTACTCCTCGCCCTCCGCCATCTCGACCGCCTACTCCACGGAACCCGGAAGCGCGGCTCCAGTCCGCCCACGGAGGCGCATGCGCGGACGCGCGCGAACCGGAAGCGTCCGTCACCCTTCTTTTGCGTCACGGTCTGCGGGGGGGGGAGGTGAGGGGGTTGTTCCGGCTCCAAGGCGCCTCCTGCCTCTTGTGTCGAAGGCGAAGACGGCAGCGAAATAAAGGCTCGCCGGCCAAGGCAGCGGATCCCCCTCAAAGGCCTTTCCGGCTCCGCGGCCCCTCCTTCGCCTTTGCGCACAACCGCCGCTCGGGAAATGGCCCTCGTCTCCCGCCGTCAGGCTGAGGAGGGCGCATAGACTTGCGAAATACAGAGCGGTGCTCGCTGTGATTTCAATGGAAGCTTCCGGGCTCTTCGGGCCTTTTTAACGTTGTGGTTCCGAGGGGCTGCCCGATGGAAAACAGGCAAAATTCACGGCACTTTCGCAGTAGGCAACAGAAAACGTGGGACCCCATCTTTCTGGTCACCCTTCCGCGCTAAGGACTCCTAATCCAGGAATTGGGGAGTGCCACTCTACACTTTCTTATATCTACGCGGGCAAGGTGGGAAATGTTTTTTTTTTTTTCCTGGTCAAAATAACCTTGCCAGAAACGCTGGCTTTATTGAAATTTCAAAACATACAAGCAAATATTTTCAAAATAAATTCATCAAAGTACACACATATAAAAAAAAAAGACACACACAAAAAAACACAAAAGTGAACCCCCCTTTCCCCCGTGTTGACTTCCAGTCCAGCCGTTATTATGCTTTGTATCTTATCCTTATCACTTTATATACCTTACTTTTTTTTGCTTATTCTCATTTGCTAAAGCTGTAAGCCCACTTATATATGCAACAGAAGATTGGCTCTCTCAACTTTGTTCCCTATGTAATCCTGAAATGATTTCCAGTTTTTCTCCACTTCTTGGTCAGATATTCCTCTATTTTCTGCTATTTTTATTGCCATCCTTTGATATCCCATTAGCTTAGTTTGCCAGTCTTCTAGATCAGGTAAATTTGCACACTTCCAATTCTTAGCTATCATGAGTCTCGCCGCTGATATGGCGTACATAAAGAAACTTTTATCTTTTTCTTTTATTTCGTCTCCTAAAATTCCTAATAAGAAAATTTCAGGATTTTTCTTAAATGAGTACTTTTAATATTTTTTTTAATTCATTATAAATTTTCTCCCAGAAGATTTTTACTTTCCCGCACTTCCACCATATATGTAGAAAAGTGCCAGTTTCTGTATTGCACCTCCAGCAGTTACTATTGGACCCGTTATACATCTTAGATATCCTGCTTGGTGTTAGATACCACCTATAAACCATTTTGTATATTCTTTTAGATCGTAATTGGGGGTAAATTTAATATCTTTTAGCCATAACCTTCTCCATTTCTCTATTGAAATTTCTTTTCCTAAATCTATGGTCCATTTTCTAGTCGAATCCATTATTTGCTCCTCTTCTATCTCCCAATCAATTAATAATTCATACAAATTTTTTATATATTTTCCCTCTCCTTCTACTAAAATCTTCTCAAATTTGGTCGCTTTTTTTCCAAATCCTGCTTTTTTGTCTATTTGGAATCTTTCCCTTATTTGAAAATACTGAAACCATCCTTTAAGTAGTGGTTTAATTTCTGTATATTCTTTCAATTTAATATTGTCGTCTGTTATTTCTAATAAATCTTTATATGTTGGCCATGTTCCTTCCAAATTGGATCTTTTAACTGCGACAATTTCGAGTGGGGATATCCATAGCGGAGTTTGTGGCTCCAACATTTTTCGATATTTTCTCCAGGTGGTATAAATTGATTTCCTTATCAGGTTGTTTGTAAAGCTGGTGTGAATCTTCATTTTGTCATCCATAAGGTATTTATGCCATCCAAAACACGTCCCCGCTCCCTCTATGTCAAGCACTTCTCTATCTTTAAGTTCTATCCATTCCTTTAACCACATTAGGCTGGCTGCATCATGATACCTTTGTAGATCTGGCAATCCAAGTCCGCCCCTATCTCTCTTGTCTATCATAATTTTATATTTTATTCTGGGTTTTTTTGGCATTCCAGATGAATTGTGACAAATCTTTCTTCCATTCTTGGAAATATTTTGTCTTATCTAGGATGGGTAAGCATTGGAATAGAAATACCATTTGTGGTAAAATGCACATTTTGATTACAGATATTTTCCCCAACATAGATAGTTTTAATTTTGTCCAGTTTGCCAATTTTTTTTTGATCTCATTCCATTTCTTTTTATAATTTTCCTGATATAAATCGATATTTTTAACTGTCATTTGGATTCCTAGATATTTCATTCTCTTTTTTATTTCTATTCCCGTGATATGTTGAAGTTCTTCTTTGCTGTCCTGATCCATATTTTTAACCAACATTGTGGTTTTCTTGTAGTTAATTTTAAAGCCAGCCAATTTTCCGAATTCATCAATTGTCTCTAATGTTTTGGGGATACTGGTGAGTGGATCTTGTACAGTAATAATCACATCATCTGCGAATGCCCTTGTTTTATATTGCTTTTTTCCTATTGTTATGCCTTTTATCTCTTTATTTTCTCTAATATTTTTAGTAGGATTTCTAAGACTATTATGAATAAGGTTGGTGATAGAGGGCACCCCTGTCTTGTGCCTTTGGAGATATCTATTTCTTTGGATGCTTTACCATTAATTATTAATTTCGCTTTCTGATTTTTGTAAATTGATTCAATTGCTTTCATTATTTCATTTCCTATACCTAATTTCTCTAATACTTTTATCATAAACAGCCAAGATAGGTTATCAAAAGCTTTTTCTGCGTCCAAAGCCATGATTGCAGCTTCTTTTCCTCTGTTATTTTCTAGGTGTTCTAGTATGTTCAGTATTATTCTTATGTTGTCTTTTATATGCCTTCCCTTCATAAATCCCGCTTGGTCGCGGTGTATGATGTCTTCTGAAATTTTATTTAATCTTTTCACCAGAACGCCCGCAAAGATCTTATAATCGCAGTTCAGGAGGCTTATTGGTCTGAAATTCTCCACTAGTTCTGTATCTGTGTTGGGTTTTGGTAGCAAGGTGATCATTGCTTCTCTCCAGGTTTTGGGTATTTCACCTTTCTTTAATATGTTATTCATTACTTCCACTAATGGTTTTAGTATCACATCTTCCAAATGTTTATAATATTCTATTGGAAAACCATCTGGGCCTGATGCTTTCCCTTTTTTCATCTTGTTTATTACTTCTTTTGGGAAATGTTTATTACTTCTCTGGGAAATGTTTTGTTTCTCCATGGTGGAAGCATAGAGCTAGAAGGGACACAAAAGGCATAGAGCTCTAGGGAGAGAGAGAGAATTGTTTCCGCTGTATCCCGACGCGGCTGTTCCCCTGGTGGCCGGGAAGGGCGTCGGCAGCAGCGTCTCAGCTGAGCCGAAAGCGCTCAATGTGTAAAGGCGCCAAGCTTTCGGGAGGAGGGCCGAGAATTATTTTAAGGGACCCGGTTCGAGCTAGGGCCCCTTTCCCGGGGCAGGTGAGGGTCCAGGGCCTGGAGCCAGCATTGCACGGTGGGGCAAAAGAAAATCCAGTTCATCTATGCTAAAGGTGGGGAGCGGGGGCTTGACCCGGCTGCAACTGAGCAGGAACGAGGGACCGGCGGGCGGTGGGGTCGCACCCGATGCCGGAGCAGGGGGAGCATCCCCCTAGCTGATTCTTATCAAATGACTTGAAAAATAAAAGTCTCAGAACCTTGAACACCCCGCGCGGAACTTCTTGCTTCCACCTGCAAAATGACATTTTTGGATCTGGAAAAGGTTCAGAAAAGACCAGCTCAAGATAAAGACCACAGCTATCAGCCTATCACCCATTCCCACCACCCTTCTGAGTAATACCCCTCCCACCCTCTCACTATATATAAGGGTCTGGTGACTTCTGTTTCAGTGTATCTGAAGAAGTGTGCATGCACACGAAAGCTCATACCAAGAACAAACTTAGTTGGTCCCTAAGGTGCTACTGGAAGGAATTTTTTATTTTTATTTTGTTTCAGCTCAAGATAGAGTAGCGATCCAGCAAGCAAGGTGTGTCGTATAATTAGGTCCGATGTGGGGAGAGCTTTCCCCGCCACCCTCTACAAGCCACGACCGTCTGCGGAAGTTGGCTGTCCGGAGGAGCACTCTGCGTGGGCCAGGGATAATACTTGGATGCTACGGGGTCCTCAAACTGTATCAGGAACTGCCTTCCCGATCGTAACCCGGAGTGGCCAGTCACAGGCTTCTCGGATAGGCATGAAGCCAGCAGTGCTTTTTCCACTGGGTAACTCCAGGATCTGGTATGCGGAAGATCCATTCCCCATAAGTCCTAATGCACGTTGCCTAATGTAGGGGAATCCCCACCGCCACCTCTTGCCAACATAGCCCAGGTAGACTTCTCTCTCCCCCCCCCATACTGTATCTCAAGTCAGACCTCTGTTTTGCAACCAGAAGCAACCCTCCCGCAAACGCTGCCCTTCAGTCCTACAGGAGAGCATCTTCATCCATAAAAGCTGGCCCACATCAAAGTAGCATGTTCCTTGTTCTCTGGCATTATGCAAGAAAGAAGCTAAAACTTTTACCAGTAATCAGAAGACAAGACAGCCTTGAGATGCCATTTGTTGTTATTGGGACAAGGGCCTAATCCAGCAAGAGCTGCTGGCCTGTTGAAACTTGAGGTGCCTAGCTGCCTTCTGTAATACAGCAGCAAAAGAGAAAAAAAGGCTGATTCTAGGCTGCATCAATAGAGGTGTAGTGTCCAGATCAAAGAAATACTAGTACCACACTATTCTGCCTTGGTTGGACCACACCTGGAGACCTGTGTCTAGTTCTGGCCACTGCAGTTTAGGAAGGATATTGACTAACTGGAACATGTAAAGGAAGATAGCCGTGTTGGTCTGTCATAGTCAAAACAAAATAAAAAAAATCCTTCCAGTAGCACCTTAGAGACCAACTAAGTTTGTTCTTGGTATGAGTTTTCGTGTGCATGCACACTTCTTCAGATACCAATGCACAATTCTTCAGATATCATGCACACGAAAGCTCATACCAAGAACAAACTTAGTTGGTCTCTAAGGTGCTACTGGAAGGAATTTTTTTATTTTGTTTTGACTATGACAGACCAACACGGCTATCTACCTGTAACTGGAACTATGGAAGGCACCTCATTGAGGTGCATGAAATGGAAGTCCATCAACCTCACCAAGGTATCTGAAGAAGTGTGTATGCACACGTAAGCTCATACCAAGAACAAACTTAGTTGGTCTCTAAGGTGCTACTGGAAGGAATTTTTTTATTTTGTTGGAACATGTAAAGAAAGAGGGCAACCAAGATGGTCAAGATTCTGGAAACCAAGTCTTACGAGGAACGGATGAGAGAAATGGGCATGTTTAGCTGGGAAAAGAGGAGACTAAAAGGGAACATAGAAGAGGGAACAAGTTCGTTTTCTCCTGCTCCAGAGGCTAGAACCCAAAACCAATGGCTTCAAAGTTACAAGAAAGGAGATTCTGCATAAACATCAGGAAGAACTTTCCGACACTAAGTGCTGTTTGACAGTGGAATGACTTCCCTTGGATGGTGGTGGGAGTCTCCTTTATTGGAGGTTTTCAATCAGGGACTGGGTGGTCATTTGCCATGGATGCTTTAGTTGAGATTCCTGCATTGCAAGGTGTTGGGTTAGGTGACCTTGGGGTCCCTTCCAACTCTACAATTTGATAATTCTACGCCTGGGAAATGCATGCAAGCGCACCAAGAGGAATAAGAAGAATAAAGGAGGCCACATACTTAAAAGTTAACACATTTATTTAAAATACATTTATAAAATGTTTTGTCTGCATATGTAGGATGGCTGTGGGCTGGTGCAGCCTCTTTGCTTGCCATGTGGGAACACATGCACACACCCTAAGAAGTGCCCCCTTTCTAACACACACACACACACACACTCCCCCCACCCCCCCGAAGAGGGCCTTCAACTTATTCCAACACTGATTCCTGGACAAGACCGTAGCCCCATTGTCCATGCCAGAGAAGCCCCCCAATGGCAGACAGCGAAAAGGGTGCCACCTCCCTGCCTGCAGGATGGAAGCATTCCCCCCCCCTTTGACCATGGTCCAGCTGGTGGCACAGCAGTAACTGCCTTTCTTCTTGGTGGGGCCTGGGCCCTCCTCCTAGGAGCAACTTGCAAGTAGGTAAGTACAGCTCCGGGGGAGATGGGGGGAGACTTAATCCTAAGTGGAAGAAAGGAGGCAGCCATAGAAGAGCAGCTGGGAGGAGCAGCAGCAGCCAAAGACAGCATTTCCCGCAAGGCAACCAATCCCAAAGCAAGAGTTAAGGAAAGTCATGGTGATGCCAGGCAGTTATTGCTCACATATTTCTCCCTACTCTTGGGCAGGAGGGATACCTTTTTCTCTCCCACCTCCCTTGCTACACCCGGAAAGAAAGCGCCAGGGCCATGTTACAAAAGCCATCCAAGGATCAGGTCCTGCAGAAATGTCAAGCTCTCCCAAGGCCCAGCGCTTCTGAGGAGGACGAGGAGGAGACTATATTGCTGCCAGTGTTCAGGGAAAGCGGCGCAGAGCAGCCCATTAGGTCTAAGGATGCCACTGGAGGAGCCAAATGGAGGAAGGGAGCAAATTCAACACAGCAACGGTCCATCGTGTCTTTCACTTTTTATACACAGGTAGTTTTATTGTTATTATTACTCTTTTGACCAGTTATTTATTCTGCAATATTTTTGTACATGTCTCGGGTTGATGTACAAACAGACATCTTTCCCCACAACTCCCACCCCCTCCCCAAAGTAGGCAAAAGTTCCGCTTCCGTTCCAGCGCAAGAGGAGGCATCGCTGCAATGCGCTGGGCACTTGGCCAAAACCAGTCAAAGCAGCTCCCGCCCCCCCCCCAATCCCACCCAGGACATCCTCCAAAACCAGACAGTAAAACCAAAAGAGAGAGAGAGAGAGAGAGAGAGAGAGAGAGAGAAAGGCAGACTCTGGAAACACAGTGAAGCAAGCAGGCCCACAGTCACTCAGAAAGGGGGGTGCTGGGGGAGCCCCTCCCCAATATGGCTACTAGAGAGGACAGGGGAGGCCCAACAGCTTCGGCCCTCAGGAGCACCTACAACGCAGCAGACCTGGGCCAGCATGCATGGAGCTGCTGGCTACACGCCAGGGCCTCGGGTGGATTGGGCCCAACCAGGGGCTTCTTGTTGCTTGAGGAAAACCCAGCTGATTCTGTCTGAGTTAGAAAAGCAACGCAGAAGAAGCTGTTTGCCATCCTGAGTCTTCCTCGGTGTCGTCTGAAAACACATTTCTGCACCCAGCAAGACATGCAGCAGCTGAGCCCGACGCCCTCCCACTTTGCAAGGGAAGGCAATCCACTCCCTGCCCCGCACGGCAGCTATTGCTTGTGCCCAGCTCCTTTGCCCCCCTGTGGCAAACTGACCAGGGACAGGACCGGAAGCACACCTGGAGCAACAAGGCCACGATCCTGGCCCACGGCTCACAGCTCGCCTGCCACGGCTTCCGTCTCCGGCCAGCACAAGCGTCGCTGGGCCACGGGGCTTCCCCTATCCCTTTTCATGGCCTCAGCAGAGGACAGCAGCAGGGAAACTAAACTAGTCTAAGGCCGGGGAAGCTCATCGCCCCAGTGGCAAAAAGCACCTGCCCACCCTCCGCCTGGAAGCAGCACAAGCAGTTGAGGGAGGCACCGGCCACGGCGCCTCCGCCCTCCAGGCCAGGGGTGCAGGCCAAGCCGAGTCACCCCAAGCCAGAGGCTTCGCCAAAGCCCACCACGCAGACGGCTGAGAGCCCTTTCCATCTGCTTCGCAGCAGCAGCAGCGGATACGGGAAGCCGGGCACGCGAAAACCTCTCCCCACTACTGTCTGAAGCACCTCAAAATCCATTTCGCTTCTCTTTGAACTCTACTGACCCCCGCTTCCGAGATAAAACAAGCCAAACAGTGAACACACCCGCCCCTTCGTCACTGGCGTCTTCTTCCCTCCGTTTCCCAAAAGCAAACAAACGCAGTTCTGCACAACGCCTCCCGCTGAGCCTAGCTCCTCGCTCCTCAAGCAACCTGGACAGACATGCACATTCCCAGCAGAATGCCGCCCAGCCCTTCTGCCATCCCGCCCGGAGACGCAAACATTTATTATTACTATTATTGCTGGTGCTGGCTTTGGCAGGCGTGGCTGTGTGGGCGAGCCCAGCAACCCGGAGGAGCCTGCCCTGCCCTGCCCTGCCCCCGCCCCCTCAGTATGCCAATCCCAGTGGGGGAAGCGGCAGGCGGGGGTCACAGTGCCAGGGGCAGAAGGGCACAGGAGGCAGAGCAAAGGGGGGAGGGAGGAGGAGAAGATCACAGTGCAAGTCACCCGGGTAGTTCCCCCCTGCTCAGGTTCGTGTGTCCACTGCCGCCACCGCGCAGCCCAGGGTGGGGGAGGTGCCCGCTCTCGTGCCGCCAAGTCGGCCGGACGGCCATTCCTATCTGCGCTGCTTGAAGCCCTGCGAGCCGTCGGGGCCCAGCGGCTGCCGGATCACATTGCTGGGCTGCCGGGCCTCCTCCGGCTGGGAGATTCTTGTGGGCCTGTCGAGAGAAAGAGCAAGGAGGTGGCCTTAAGAGGACGGCAACGCAGCGCAGCACTCCAGAGACTCACGCAGAGGGGACTCCCAGCGTGGCTGAGCAAAGGGCCCGCAGGCAACATGAAATTATTCCCCTGGGGGCCGCGGGCTCAGGACCGTTCCCTTTCTGAGGGGGCTGGGTTCAGGGGACGCAACCTCCCACCTTCTGGCTAGAAAGGAGAGCAGGCACAAGCCAAGCTCCTCATCTGTCCCCAGTAGGGCTGGCTTGGGACTGTCAAACTAAGCCTGCTGTCAGCAGCGTAGCTAGAGAGGAGAAGAGAAGAGTTTGGATTTGAAATCCCGCTTTATCACTACCCGAAGGAGTCTCAAAGCGGCTAACATTCTCCTTTCCCTTCCTCCCCCACAACAAACCCTCTGTGAGGTGAGTGGGGCTGAGAGACTTCAGAGAAGTGTGACTAGCCCAAGGTCACCCAGCAGCTGCATGTGGCGGAGCGGAGACGCGAACCCGGTTCACCAGATTACGAGTCTACTGCTCTTAACCACTACACTATACTGTCTCTTGGGTGCCTGGGGTGGGGGCCGCTCGGGTGCCTGGGGCGGGGGCGTGTCCTGCAGCTGGGGGCGGGGCGAGCTGCCCGTGGGGGCGGGAAGAGCCTCTCTGATGCTTGGAGACTCTCTGCTGCCTCCCCAGCTGAGGGAGAGGCAGTAGGCAGACGCAAGACCCACACAGCCGTTTCAGGCAGAACCTGCAGGTGCCTAAGCCACCACGTCACTCCTAAAAAGTTTTGTGAGCCCCCCCTTTTAAAGGAAACTCATTTCGTCACCCAATCAGTGATGACACCCGGGGCGGGATGCACTCCCTTCCTCCACCACTGCCTGCTGCACTTGGGGGGCAGAGGGGACACCCCAAGAGCTTCTTTCTCTCTCACAGCACAAGCAGCTGGAACAGGACAACAGCTGAGCCCCTGGTGGGTCCCCATTCCCAGCTAGCACATGACACATGCCTGCTTGCTGGGGCGGAAGTGCTCAGCTCAAGGCAAAAAAGGGGACGGCCAACGTGCCCCCACCTCCTCCTGAGCCCCAGTCCCACCAGGGCCATGCCCCAGAGGGGGAACTCCAGCTTGTCTGTAGGAGATCAGGGCCCTGCTGTTGCCGCTGCGGCCCTGCACCTGTCGAGGATGGGCTTGTCCTGCTCCTCCTCCGGGCTGGCGCTGCCCAGGATCCGCTTCCGGGCTTCGGCGTATTCGGCCTCCCTCTGCGCCAACGTCTTCACCGGGAGGGCTGGCCGGCTGGCCGAGTTGGGGTTGCTGAGCACCCCGTTGCTCGTAGGCCGCTTTAAGATCCGGATCTGCGGAGGCGGCCCCGAGGGAAGGCTGTCGTCCTGGATCACGATGGGCACTTTAGGGGGGGACTTGGATTTCCTGCTGTTGAAAGGGGGAGAGCAGAGGGGGGAATAAGGGGTCCCGCTCTTTGCAGAGGGGCTGAGAACCCTCACCTGGCCGGAAACAGACACATGCAAAGCACAAGTTACAGAAAACACACCTGAAACAATGTTTATAGTCAAGGGACCGTCAGCACGCAATAAAACCCACCAGGCCTCCCCCCTGCGTGTTCCTCTACCACTCCCACTGCAGAAGGTTCAATTCCCCTTCTCGCAAGCACCAACACTCCTGCAAGAAACACTTAAGGCTAACCTTGACACTCATCCTAAACCTTGACACTTAAGGCTAACCTAGCCACGTGATGACTAACCTTGACACTCCAGATGTTTTGGGACTACAACTCCCATCATCCCTGACCATTGATCCTGTTAGCTAGGGATGATGGGAGTTGTAGTTCCAAAACATCAGGGGTGTCAAGGTTAGCCATCACTGACTTAAGGAGCTGAGGCAGCAGCCCTGGGCTCCATCCCTCGTCTTCTGGCAGCTGGATCAGCAGAGCCCAAGTGAGACTGACTGGGAGAGCAGAACCAAGCAGCATTCATCTGGGATAGCTCAGTCAGTAGAGCATGAGGCTCTTCGTCTCAGTGTTGTGGGCTCAAGCCCCACAATGGGCAAAATTTGGATTCCTGTATTGCAAGGGGTTGGACTAGATGACCCTTGTGGTGCCTTCCAACTCAATGATTCTCTGTTTTCCCTGTTCAGCATTCACACCCAGCATTCACAGACACACTCAGCACTTTCCCTCCAAAGCCACCTAGCGGCCAGAAGTGGCCTCTCCGGAATCAGCGGGAAACTGAAGGCACTACCACCCTGCAAGCAGATGCTTTGGGCGGCTCTTATTCCTTAGACCAGGCATGTCCAACAGGTAGATCGTGATCTACCGGTAGATCACTGGACGTCTGTGGTAGATCACCGGTAGATCAGTGGCTCCCCCAAAGAAGCTAAAAAACTTTGGCTCCCCTAAACAAAGCTCAACATTTTTGCCCTGCACCCCTAAAATGACCTGAACCACCAAAAACAGGACTTTCCTTCCTAAAAAAAAGCTCAGTGTCGCTTTCCTCTTCCCTAAAGAAGCTCAACAACTTTTACGTGAACCCCCCAAAACAGGGCTTTCCTTCCTAAAAAAAAGCTCATCAACTTTGACCTGAACCCCCCCAAAAGGGGGTAGATCACTGCCAGTTTTTAACTCTGTGAGTAGATTGCAGTCTCTTGGAAGTTGGCCACCCCTGCCTTAGACAACCCTCCATTTGAAGGAAGTGAAACACAACCCCAACTCTCCCCTGACCCCCCCCCCCAAGATCCCAGCAATAGCCAAGCCCAGGGGCAGCCAGAGGATGAAGCGTCCTCACCTTTCCTTCTGGGTGATCTTCAGCTTTTTCTCTAGCCGCCTGTCTATTTCCTGCAAGGCAACAAAATGGGGCAGGGGTCAAATCTCACGTAGTGCATTTCAGAGTCACAAGTGAAGGTGGGGGGCCCATTGGCCTCCCCAAGCCAGGGGAACTTGGAAGGTGCTCCTGTGGCATCGCAAAGATCAACTGGGTCCAGCCTCTTTGCATAATTAAAGTCTGGCACTCACTTCCACAGGAGGCAGAGATAGTCACTAACTTGGATGGGTTTGGAAGAGGATTAGGCAAATTCATGGAGGAGAGAACGCCCTGGCGCTAGAATCCTGGCCGAGGGACTTTCCCAATGGGCATCTGCTTCGCCACTGCAAAAACAAGATGCTGGACTAAATGGGCAATTGGCCTGATCCAGCTACAATGCTTTTCTTATGCTCTTATGTCAGGGAGGAGGACAGGAGTGGGCATCCAATGATTATCTGGAGGGCCACAGATGTTCCCTGTTCCGGGGGGGGGGGTGAAAAAAGGTACATGAGGATTGTGGAGGAAGGGCAGAGCCTCCCCTTTGCCAGGCTCTGTCCTGACATCAGATCCGCCTGTAACTATTCCTGCCAATGGCTCTTGGCGGGCGTTTGGCCACCAAGCTGCGCAGAAAGTGGGTTAAAATTAGTGTCCGGCTTTCAGCCTGGCCAAATGAAGCAGCTGACAGATAAGTCTATTTTTATGGGTGCTGCAAACACCCCTGGGTGCAAGTGGGGCACACGGCAAATGCATCATCTGGGTGCCTGTACCTTCCAGGCAGACCCACAAGGAAACTGGTGGGTGGGGTGGGTGCTAGCTGTCTTGGGCCCAAAGCAGAGAGTGAGCACCTCCAGTTAAAAAAAATTATCAGGGGGAGGGAAGACTCCCCCAAGCAAAACAGGAGACCCACGAGGCCCCTTGCAATGGCCCAACCGGAACAATCCCACTCATCACCACCCCACACCTGTCCTGGATTGCCTGGAGGAGGGAAAACCCCTCACCGTGCCATGTTCAAAAATTAACTCACCCGCCAGACTTTGGACTAGGAGACCAGTTCTGTTAACAGAGCCGTTAAATTAGAGCCTCTCCATTGCGAAAGAGGCACCCAGAGTGCGAACAGATACTGAGGCATGGGTGCAGATGGCCCCTGGCCTCTCTGTCCAAAAGGAAGCCCACAAAGCACACATTTGAACAACAGCGCTGCTCAGTCAGAACACGGGCGCAATGGGGGGGGGGTAACTTCCTGGTCCAGCTATCCCACCCCAGCTGGCCAAACAAGTGCCTCCTGTCAACCCACCAAAGGGGCACAAAACTATCACCCCACTGCCCAAAACAGCCCTGATTCAGGGGCTGTCATTAATCGAGGAGTAGAAAAGGCCCCAGGGACCCAGGTGGCGCTGTGGGTTAAACCACAGAGCCTAGGGCTTGCTGATCACAAGGTCGGCGGTTCGAATCCCTGCAACGGGGTGAGCTCCTGTCGCTCGGTCCCTGCTCCTGCCCACCTAGCAGTTCGAAAGCACGTCAAAGTGCAAGTAGATAAATAAGGACCGCTCTTGCAGGAAGGTAAACGACGTTTCCGTGCGCTGCTCTGGTTCGCCAGAAGTGGCTTTGTCATGCTGGCCACATGACCTGGAAGCTGTACTCCGGCTCCCTCGGCCAGTAAAGCGAGATGAGCGCCGCAACCCCAGAGTCGGACACGACTGGACCTAATGGTCAGTGGTCCCTTTACCTTTACCTTTAGAAAAGGCCCCTATCTGTCCTGGCTTTCTCAGAAGCTTCTCACAAGCCTGCTTTTAAACCTCTTCCAAACAACTACCAGGCAATATCTGGGTGGGGGATAACCCACAACTCCCACTCCTCAGTTTCTCACTGCCAAAAGCTCTTCTCTTCCCTCCACCTCTTCAGAAAGGCTGAGGAAGGGTGGGTGCTGCAGGGCTAGCTCTAGGGGGCCCTGGAAGAGGGTGGCTGCTTGTCTGGCCCGCAGGAGCTGCACCGCACACAGCAATAGTTCTTCCTTCTGAGCCAAGGGGTTGCCAGGATGCTGGGCAGATGGCAGAGAAAGGGGTGCATTCTGTAGGAGCTCTCCAAATCTACCACCCTGAAAACTAGTGAAGGCTCCACCCCTTCTCGCCAAATTCAACAGACAGAAACTGCCCATGTTTCCTCAATGGCTTCCCGCCCGCAATTTAAATATGCAAAACACCACAGTGCCATCTCTCAGCAAGCCTGGCCCACAGCCCCATCAGCTGCTGCAAGGTGCTGGATGCTATAAAAACAAGGGAAATGCCTGCATGGTGGAGGGTGGAGAGGCAGAGATGGAGGAAATCGACTTCCGGGGGAGACCAGGCAGCAACCCAAAACAAAAGGCAGCCCGCAGGCCTTCAGATCTCTGCCACCCAGAACGCAGGGTGCAAGACTGAGCAACGAGATGCCCTGGCACCCACCCACCCACCCATGACCAGCCACCAAGGCCACCCTGCCACATTCAAATCTGGAGGTCAACTGGAGGATGTGGGCAGGCTGCTTGGATGAGTGAAGCTAACCACTTGTCTCCGTGACTCTTGCCCATCCTGGCTCATGAAAGCAAGCCAGGCAGGGCAGGGCAATGAGTTCCATGGAGTGGTGAATGCTCCCCTCTGTGAAGGAGTCCTCCTGGACCCCCTTAGTGGTTATTAAACTACTTCTTAAAAAACCATCTTTGGACTCAGCCATTATGGCCAGTTATCACCCCATTCCAAATCTTCCCTTCCTGGGCAAGGTGATTGAGCGGGTAGTCGCAGAATAGCTCCAGTGGTGGGGGGATGAGTGTTCGGACCCTTGGGCACTCACTTGTGGGGTGCCTCAGGGCTCCATCCTCTCCCCCATGCTTTTTAGCATCTATATGAAGCTGCTGGGACAGCTATATGGTTTGGGCAGGGTGTTCACCAGTATGTGGATGATACCCAGCTCCACCTCTCATTTAAATCGGAACCAGTGAAGGTGATGAATGTCCTGCGTGAGCATCTCAAGGCAGTTAACGGATTGAGGTTGAATCCTGACAAGTCAGAAGTACTGTTTCAAGGGGACAGGAGGCGGGCAGGTGCGGGGGCTCCCTGATCCTAAATGGGCTAACTGTGCCCTTAAAGGACAGGTATGCAGCCTTGGGGTCATTTTGGACTCTCAGCTGGAGGTGCAAGTTAATTCTGTGTCCAGGATGGCTACAAGTTCCATCTGGTATGCTAGCTGAGACTCTACCTGCCTGCGCGCTATCTTGTCAGAGTACATGCTCTGATTATCTCCCGCTTGGATCGGTGCAGTGCACTACCTTTGAAGATGGCTCAAAAACTACAACTAATCCAGAATACAGCATCTAGACTAGTGACCACCAGCAGCAGCAGCCGGGACCATATAACACCAGTCCTAAAGGATCTACATTGGCTCCCAGTATGTTTCCAAGCACAATTCAAACTGTTGGTGCTTAACTTTACAGCCCTAAATGGTCTTAGCCCTGTATCCACCCCCACCATTCAGCCTGGACACTGAGATCCAGCTCTGAGGCCCTTCTGGCAGTTCCCTCACTGCGAGAAGTGAAGTTACAGGGAACCAGGCAGAGGGCCTTCTTGGTGGTGGCAACCGCCCTGTGGAATGCCCTCCCACCCGATGTCAAACATATAAACAACTACCGTGTTTCTCCTAAAATAAGACACAGTCTTATATTTTTTTCACTCAAAAAAAATAGTATGGCTTATTTTCGGGGGATGTCTTATTTTAACCGTTCCGCGTCGGTATGCTGCATAGCCATGCCTATCCAGGCCGTCTTAAGGGAGAGGTGCCGCGTCACTGTCTTATTTTCGGGGTATGGCTTATATTTCACAAATGCGTAGAAATCCTGCTACGGCTTATTTTATGGCTACGTCTTATTTTAGGAGAGACAGGGTATATAACTTTTAGCAGACATCTGAAGGGAAGTTCTTAATGTTGGATGTTTTCTTGTGTTTTTGTATTTTGCTGGAAACTGACCAGAGTGGCTGGGGCAACCCAGTCCAACGGGCAGCATATAAATATTAACAGTTGTTGTTGTTGTCTGGGGCAACCCAGTCCAGCATATAAATAATAACAGTTGTTGTTGTTGTTGTTGTTGGCTGGGGCAACCCAGTCCAATGGGCAGCATATAAATAATAACAGTTGTTGTTGTTTGTTGTTGTTGTTGTTGTTTGTTGTTGTTACTATATTATTATTTTAAAGCTCTCTGCCTGGAAGGTGGAGGGCAAAACTGTGATAGACCTTTGCCCACCAGCCCTGCGCCTCTGACAAGGTACTCGGGGCTGCCAGAAGCAAAACCAAAACAGATCTCAGTTACCTCTTGGGCAAATGAATGGTCCAAAGCCCCTGCATGCATCACCAGTGGGAACCAAGAAAAGAGTGACAAATGTATTTAATCGGGGTCTACATAGCTGACCAATGGCTAGAACCTGGGTGAGCAGACCTGCTGCCTACTGGTGGGCCACTTACGAAATTCCTGGGATTCTTCCAGGGAAGATGGTCCTGCTCAGACTGCTGATAGGAAGCAAGTGGGCAGACTCCAGGCTGCTCTGTGGTTAAGGGATCTGGAGCCTACAATCTCCTGCTGTGTCCATTTCAACACATGCACAGCAGGCAGCCTCTCAAATCCAGGCCATACAACCACCCTCCCTCTCTACATTCCTTGTCCCTATTATTGAGATCCCTGCCCTGGCATTGCCTGAGGGCAAAGCTTCCTCAAAGTCCCTTACTAGTCCTAAGCCTTCGCTTGCCTCCAAATGAAGCATCATGCAAGCATCACTAGCAGCACAATCCTACTACACACGTTTACTCAAGAGATAAACCCGTGGGTGCTCAGCAAGGCTCGCTTCCCAGGGTCTGGAGGCCAAGCACTGGCAACCTTCTCCTCCACGAACCCGGCTGCAAGGAGGCATTTCGAGCTGCTGCAGAGCACTCACCAGGGGCTGGGCCTTGGCTCCCCGGTGGAGCCCCCGCTTTGCATGTAGAAGATCCCCAGAGACGTGGAGCTGCCCCTCGCAGCCCCAGGAGAGGAGTCCCAGCTTGGCCAGCAAGCGAAAGAGCCTGGTCCGGCCCAAGGCGTCTCGCTCTGTTGTTCGAGAGGCGACGCGGGGCCGCCTGCAGCCCCTCAGGGGCCGGGGTCCCCTCTTCCCTCGGCCCCAACGAGCAGGGCGAATGCGGGGAGGTGCAGCTGAGCCTTTTCACCCTGAAGTGCCAACCACCCCTCTTTCGGGTGGGCCACGCAGGGGAGGGAGAGGCGTCCCAGCCCCACATCGCGCCCCTCCTTGCAAAAGAGGAACGGGAGGGGGAAGGTCCCCCACCCCACACGCGGAGATCGGAGCCCCGGGACACCTCCTCTGCAGCTCCCTTAGACAGCCCCTTCGGAGAGCTTGAGGGGGGTGCGGTGGGGGGTCCGCGCAGGGAGCACGTGGTCCGGGGGAAATGGGGCGCGGCCCCTTTAAGAGGCCTAGCAGGCGCCGCGGAGCTCAAGGCGCCTCACCGCCAGCCATGAGAAGCCGGGCCCAGTCGCTCCTCCCGCGGCCTCCCCCTGCTGTTGGCGGCCTCCCCCGCCGCCCCCGGTCCGGGCTCGGGCTCACCCCGCTGTCGGCCGCTTCCTCCCAGCTCTCGGCGACCTCCTCATCTTCCATTGTAATTCCCCTCCGCCGCCAGCCCGCCCAACGCGCATGCGCGCGACGCTCCCCGCACTGGCGGCGGCGCAGCTGCTCTCTCTGCTGCCAAAGGGGCCGATGTTCACTTCGGCACGCGCACGCGCACTTGCCGCCTCTGCTACTCTCGGCACATGCGCGTTTCTGGCGGTTCCCGTTCCCTTGACCGAAGCAAAGGGTTTTTCCTGCGCGTGCGTGGGCAGCACGGCCCTCCCCTATGGAATACCCCTCTGCGAGATCCCCGGATGGATACGGCACATGCGCATTCGCCCCAGCCCATGACAGGCGCATACAAATCTCAGGTTGTAGTCGTCGCGCATACGTAACTTTCTGACTCACTGGTCTTTAGCGCATGCGCAAAAACAGATGTGTTATTCCCCGGTAATATAGAACTGTATGTACTGTATTCCCCTTCTTCCGAGGCAGAGCTTGTCCACTCCCGAAAGAACCGTACAGTTTAGCGGAAACACAGAGCGCTCTACACACAGTAGCACAATAAGCACAAAACACAGTAAAATTATAATATCACAATAAGGGAAACAATGTAGCATCCACCGCTGTAGGCTATGGAAAAAAATGATTTTGTGGGAGATGAATGGAGCCTCCTCATCCAGGGACAGTCTGCCTCTTAACACCAGTAGCTGGCACAGGAACCAACAGAGAAAAGGGTTCTCGGGAAGCACTTGCTTGGCGACAGGATAGTGGGTTGGAGGGATCTCCTGCCTGACCCAGGACTCTTCTTTCTAAGGAGATCCCTGCAAATCGATCAGCTCAAAGGAGGCCCACCTAGTTCAGTAGTAGCATTTCTGCACAATGGGCAACCAGACACCCGGCCTCCGGGAAGCCCACAAGTAGGACCTGAGGGCGGCAGCAGCCCTCTCTCCATTTGTGGCCTCTAGGACTCCTATTCAGAAGTAATACTGCCTCCGACACACCTTCTGCTATTAAATTATCTAATCCTCTCTAAAACCATTTGGGTTGGTGACCCCCCATTGCCTCTTGCCGGAGTGAGTTCCCTGGTTTAACTAGGCCCCGGGTGAAGAAGCTCTTCCCTTCCTTTGGCTGTCCTGAGCGACATTCGACTTCCTTTGCTGGGATTAGTATCACGAGAGCGGAAGGAGAACCCCAGAGGCTTTTATGGAATTGCCAAGAATACAGGAGCATTCCAGCAGCTGAATCAAGTCCAGCCTCCTGTTCCCCAGACAGTGGCCAACCAGGGACTCCGAGAGCCTCAGAAGATCCCTGGTTCAGTCCCCAGCTGCCTGGAAGAGATCCCTGCATGAAGCCGAGGAGAGTCGCTGCCATTCAGTGTAGGCAGCCCTGAACTAGGTGGGACAATTGCCAGACTCAGCATCAAGGCAGCTTCGCGTGTTCCTAGAGGGAAGACCGAAGACGGTGCCTGAGCGCAGCCTCCTCCTTCCAGCGGACCTTCCATGCACAAGAGCAGTCTACCCCGCCAGCGTCTGAGGGAGGCTCCAATAGTCCGCTAGCGGCGTCTGGTTGGCTACAGGTTTCTCGGCTGACTCCGCCCCACTGAGACCCCTCCCCGTCGCCCCACATGGCGTCACAATCCCTCCCAAGATGGCGCGCGTCTGCCGACAAGGGTCCCATTAGGCCCCTCCCCTTCGCCCCATTCCATCCCCCGCCGGCGCCGCCTTTGCCCTTCCCAACATGGCGGCCGCGTAGCGCCCTTTACGTGGTGGGGGCACGTGACACTCGCTCTTCAACAGGACTTTTCACTGCCGTTCCGCCGCGGGTCACGTGTCCGGCGGTCTGCCCGCGCGCGCCTGCGCGTTAGCAACGCTCGTCCCCTCTTCGCCACCTCTCCCTCGGCCCCATCCCTTCCCTCCCCCTTTCCTCCTTCCCCGGCCGGGACGGCGGCGGCGGCGGCAAGATGGCGGCAGCGACGGTGGCCGGGAGGGATCAGGCTCAGGCTCCGCGCGAAGGTGGCTTGGGCTCCTCTGGGCGCCCGCCCAGGCGGCAGGAAAGACTCTGAGGCGGCGGCGGCGGCGAGGAGGAGGAGGAGGAAGCGGCAGCCAGGTGAGGAAGGGGCTCCCTCGACTCCCCCTCCCCTTGCCACACCCTCCCCCCGCACGCGCACCTGAGCACCGGGAGGGAGGGGCGCCCCACCCTCCATGAGGCGGCGGGGGTGGGGGGCAGAAGGGCTGAAGGAGCACCTCTTATATGGGGAGGGGGAAGCAGGTAGGCAGACCCCTCCCCGCAATAGACACCCGAGGCACCGGGGGGGGGAGATGAGGAGTCCCCCTCATCCACGCACGTTGCCTGTTTTCTCCAGAGGGAGGGGGCTTTGCCTAGGCAAGTGGGGAGGAGGGTGGGGTTGGCCCGAAGGGGTTCCTGAAGGGAATGGCTCCCCTGGATATTCCCCCCCAGCGTCCGAGGGATGCGTGGACAGGCGGACCTGGGGAGGGGGCTTTTGGGAAGGGGGGGCCCTCTTTAGCTCAATTTCCAGCCATGCCTGAAAGGGGGGTGCAGTTATCACGCGTGGGGCGGTGTTGAGGGGTTTCCACGCAGCGAAGGCTGGGGGGCGATGCCCCAAGCCGGAGGCCCTGACTGAGGCTTGGAGGAAGTTCCTTGTGGCCCAGGCAGGGCTGAGGACAGGGGCCGCCTGGCCCTCCCGCTCCTTTGCTCCGCCATGGCCCCGCCTGAAATGGCAGCCGGGATAGGGACCCCATCGTGGGACTGGGGCCAGGTCAAGGCAAGGACCTCCTTGGCTGGCTCTCTCTCTTTAAGGAAGCTGAGCTGCCTGCCCAGCAGGGGAGAGCAAGCCAGGGGGTGCCTCCTCTGGCTGCAATGGCGGCTGTGCTGAGCTGCGCCTCTCCTCTCCAGCCCAGAGGGCCCACCCCTCCTTTTTTGCCCAGGTGGTCTCAGTGTTTTCCTGCTCCGCTGAGGCCCCCAGAGCCTCTTTGCCCAGCAGGATGACACAGGCACTGGCCTCAGCGCCTGCTCCTGCCAGAATTTGTCATGTGAAGAAGACAAATTCTGCTTTCACTTTCTTGGCTTTGCTTGTGCTGATCTGATGTGGGAGAAATGGCCCTGCTGCGAGGGGGGGGGCATGTGGGTTGTTTTTTTTGGTGGGGGGGAGGGGATGCCTTCCCCGCCAGCTATATTGAGGTTTCCCACCGCTCTTATCCATGGGCACTCTTGCCAACTCCTTCTGCATGGTGGCGGTTTTGAGAGTGGTACCTCCAGAGCAGGGCTTGGCACAGTGGGCCGTTGTTCGTTTGTGTTAAGTGGTATTTTGTGTTAAGTGGTATCAGAGAATATTCTAGATTCTTAGCCAAAGGATGGGTTGATTTAAAAAAGCAAAACACTTCAGCCAAGAAATGGAAGTTGCTTGTTCTAAGTGGGAAATACTGAGGAAAGTTCTTGAGCAGCCTCTGAATGCAGCACCAATCCTAACACACCCAAGAGGCCCTTGGAAGCCTCTTTAACCAGTCCAGTGTCCTGCTTCTCACGCTGGCCCAGAGAAGTCACAAAAGCAGGTCGTGAGGCCACACTTACTCTGTTGCCGCTTCCTGTTTGCCTGCCCATAAACTGCCTCCTGGGGGAAAGGGACAAGGTGGCTGGTACTCCTGGGGCTGGCATCTCTACATGGCATTTAACGCCCAAGTCAACATGGGCAGGGCTGGAGCGTAAACTCTGAAAGGAGGCTCTGATGTGTTGCTCTGCTTGGGCAGAAATTACTCCAACCAGAGGCTGCGAGGGTCAAGGACGCTTCATGGTCAGGCTACCTCTGCTCCTCGGGGTAAGAGAACTGTATCTCCCACTTCTTGCCAGCTGGTGCAAAGCTTTTCCGTGCGTCCTGGGTGCAAATGGCAACTGTGGCACTTTGCAGAGGGACTTTGATCTCTGCGGGGTGGAGCGCGCGCGCACACACACACACACACACACACCCCCCCCACACAGCCTCACTTTTGGAGCAAACAGAGCTGCTGTTCCTCTGCTGACTTTCCATGGCCCTCTGAGAGTTGGTCTTGGATTTCAGCTCCTATCAGCCACAGCCAATCCTTGTAGCCAAAGAGAGTTGTACTACAGGAACTTCAGCGCAGCTCAGGTTCCCTAGAGTCATGGTCCAAGGGCATAAGCCTCATTTTGGGTGCTAAGTGGCTAAAATTCAAATCCAGAACTAGCACATTTTATTTTCACGTTGCAATATTTATATACTACTTGATGGTAATAAACCTTGATGCCCATGTGAGCAGGGAGGAGAGGAAAGCACCTGCCAAAGAATTTGAGGGGAAGGACGCTTGCTTTGCATGCAGAAGGTTCCAGGTTCAACCCTCAGCACCTCTGGGTAGGACAGGGAGAGAGACTCCTGCCCAAAACTCTGGGGAGTTATCACTGCCAGTCAGTGCAGGCAGTACTCAACTAGGTGAACCTAGGTGCCTGCACAGAAGGCAGCTTCCTAGGCTCCAAAGTTTGAACAGGATGCTGCGTCCTCATCCCAGAGTTCACCTGGAGAGACCCTGATTTGCTTGGCATAAGGGCCTTGAAGAGAGTTTGGGGTGGGTGGGTTACTACCACAGGGGAGGGGAGACACTTTCCCCTTTGTCTTGTGAGGACAGGCAGCAGGTCATTCCTTACAGTTCCCATTTATCGAATTTGGAGATTGATAGAGTGTTTTATTTAGAATTTAGAATTACTGCTCCTCTGTCAGTTTTGAAATTTGAGGGAGCAAGTATGATGAAGCACAATGCAGACGCAGAGATATAAATATATAGGAAGCTTTTGCCAGCTTCAGTTGCCTGTGGCTCTCACTGTGAAGAGGCAGCCCATAATAGTTCCATCCTGAAAGGCCAACTTGTCTTGACATTTGGGCCCTGAATGGAAACAGAAGGCCTCCCGCTCACTTTCTCTTCCAGGATGTTGGCGCAGGATGGAGGGAATTGATCAGCCAATGACAGCTGAATAGGAGGGGTGGGAGAGGGGGGAGATGTGGCCCTTGAGGCCTCTCTGTCTGGCCCTTGGGACTCTTCCAGGTCCCACTCCTCACTGGCCTCACTTTGCCCCTCCCCCTGAGTGCATTTTGCCTGGATGGGATCATCCAGTATTGAACTCTGATGGCACCTCACTTCCCAGGGGCATTTGTAGAAAGCAGCCTACTCTACAGAGGCAAAACCCACATTTGTTGCTCCGCCCACTCCTGCCTGGCCTTGCCCCCCCCAAACATGTGGTCCCCAGAACAGGGATGTGGCCCTTGGGCTGTACAACAGAAAATTGTGATCCTGTGTGCTTGTGTGTTAAATGAAACTCTTGGAAGGGAAGAGACAACTTTGTCTCCCGCTTGGATTTTCTGCCTCTTTAGATGTGAGAAGGATGCAGAAGCCATTATTGGGGGGACATTCTTCTTTCCATGGGAGGCACTGGTGGCCTCTGATGATCCACTTGGTCAGTTGGCTTCTCAGCATCTCTGTTGCACCATTAAAAACCTGCAGCAGGGCTGCCAGCTGAGCAAACAGCCCGTTTTGTCTCTGGATCTGTGCCCCCCCCCCCCATTCTTCAGATGTTGTATTGTGTTTTTACTATTTTTTTGTTGAGAGCTGCCCAGAGTCCCTGGAGCAAGATGGGTGGCATATTATTATTATTATTATCATCATCATCAATAATAATAATAATAATAATAATAATAATAATATACCTTCCCTCTGGTCCCCTCTCCCCTGGGTCTCCTGCCCTCCGTGGACCGCAGGGCTCTCACCTATCTTGCATCATTGCAGCATCCCTCTTAGGTAGGATTTGACTTACCTGCCCAAGAGGCCGCTTTCATGGCTCAGCAGAGATTTGAAGGGTCCTGCTCCCCACCACCCCAACCCCATATTGCTGGCTGCTTTCTTTGATTACGATTACCCATCTGGATTTGAGCGGAGGAGCAGTTTTCTCCCTTGTTGTGCAACGGTAAAGCAGGTGACTTGCTGGTTAGGTACAGCCTTTAGTTTTGCGGTGAGAAACCTGTAGCCCATTTCTGGGAATGACTCTTCTCTGGTAGGGAAAGGATGAAAGCAAAGCCTGACTTGCATGTGGGAAGACCCTGCAGGGAGCCAGAGAACTTGCCCTGAAACCAGCAGGGGGCAGAAGCTCTGGCTGGATTGGGGGGCTTTTTCCTGCTTTAAGATCTGAGAAGAGCCCCCCTGGCGGGGCTCCGCAGACCTTGGTGGCTTTTCCCTGCAGGAGGGCACACAGCACCCCCCTTTGAGGTTGTAGCTCATCTGTCCCTCCGTAAGGGCCGGCTTCTGCCTTCCGGGGGCCAGAGCAGAAGAGCCAGCGTTGGACTTTCCTTTCCGCCAGACATCCCTGGTTTGGGCCGACTTTGAGCAAAATGGGGGTGGGTGGGGGGCGTGGACCGAAACCTTTGCAAGCTGTCTCTGCCCCGGCAATTACAACATCAGACAGATTCCGAGGCAACAACCGGCAATTAAGAGGGTTGGGTTTCCCCTCTTTCTCCTCCCATGAAGTTCAGGGAAATTGGGCTGCATTGGCTGGGGCGCCTGGGAGAGATGAACAAACACACCCCAGGCAGGGAAAGGCTCCTGGTGGGAATGGCTGGAGGCTGGGAAGGTTTGCATTTTGAATGCCTGCCAGCCCGCCTAGAGAAAAACCTGTTAATCATAGAATTGCAGAGTTGGAAATGAACCCAAGGGTCATCTAGTCCAACCCCCTGCAATGCAGAAATTGCAACTAAAGCATCCCAGAAAGGTGGTTATCCAACCTCTGCTTAAAAAAAACTCCAATGAAGGAGAGTGCACCACCTTCAGGACGCCTCCCTGAGGCTGTGGCAGAAAGCATAACCGGCGAGCAGTGAAGGGAACTATTTCTTTCCTGACCGTATAAAGTGCTCTACACAGGACAATAATTTGCAAAGTTTGCAGGAAGGGTTTTCACTCGCTTGCACACAGGTTGCGCGATAGACTGTGCGTGCAGCTGATATGAAGCTCACAACTCGGAAGCCTAAGAATTTATGCTTAAAAAACCCAAGTTGCTAGTCCTTATGGCTGCAGGTTCACCCTCCAGCAGCTGGTCCAAAGATGGCTGTCCTCTGTGCCCTCCTGTTGGGGGAGGCATTTGGCAACAGGCCCCCAGCATTGACCCACCGTTGCCTCCAGGCTTGGCTTGGCTTCAAGTTATTTTGAAAAACCAAAGAGAAGTCTTACATCAAATGTGAATCCTTGCCAAACCCATTGTCCTTTCATCTCAAACCTGTGCATCTTCCATTAATGCATTCCTTCAGAGCTAAGGGTGTGTGCGGGGGGGGGGGGAGAGATCCCACCCAATTCTTTTCTGAGGGAGGGGTCTTGCTCCAGCCTGGAAGGGCTTAAGGGTGTAGATGGAGACCAAGGACATAGCCAGGACCCCTCAGGGAGGGTTTTGCTTAATGACATCCTTCTTAGCAAGGAGGAACATTCAGAAGAGACATAGGTTTTCTTTAAGCGGGGAGGAATGCAAAAAAGTTGAACTTTCTAGCAAATTCTCAAGAGGGGTCTTAGCCTGTGAACCCACAGGGTTGGTAGCTGGAGCACAAACTATTTCCCTTTTTTATGGATTAATATTACTGTTAAAGCATTTCTACCACGCTGTTTAGCCAGAAAGGCTCCCAGAGTGGTTTATAGAACAGTAAGTAAAACAAGCCAGTTCCTGCCCTCAGGCTGACAGTCTGAAAGACATGACACAGAAGGAAAATTGGGTGGGGAAGGAGGAGGAAGAAAAGCAAACCTAGGCACCAGTTTTTAAAGTTACAGCTGAAGGAGTCCTCCCCCCCTCCTCCTCTCTCTCTCTCTTTCTCTGGCCCTTGAGAAGGGCAATGTCTTTCTTTTCGGGGGGGGGGAGGCTCTCAACGTGAGGCTGATGGAAGCTCCCTGCGGCATGCAGGCCACTGATACTGAATGTTTGGAAGCATGGGAAGGGTGAGCTTTGTGGGCTGGTTTGGAAGCCCATTGTAGGCCGGAAGGACCAGCCTGGCTGGCATGTACCGTATGTGTGTGTGTTGGAGAGGATGTGGAGAGACTCTCCTTTGTGACCCCAGATAGGGTGCATTGGCCAAGACCTGCACCTGAGCCATGTTGGGTGGAGGTCTCTTGATGCTCCAGGTGTTGTTTCTGCCCCCCAAGGGTCCTGAGCAGGTGCAGGGGACCTGTGGTGGGGGCATAGCTGTCAACCCTCCCTTTTTTTGGCAGGAAACTCCCTTATTCCAATGCCGTTTCCCGCTGCTATCCCGGATTGTTGATATCCCTTAAATTCCCCGGATTTCAAAGGAAGCAGCTCCTCTCCCTCCCTGCCGGCCAGGGAGGCTCCTCAGCTGCGTTGCTCGGCTGCCAATAAGGAGTCTGAGACCGACTGGGGGCGGAGCTTGCATGCCTTGTGCATCCAGACCCTCACACCCAACCAGACAGACAGCCTGCCTGCCGTCTATGCGCTCGCTCTTTTGCTCACCCGTTCGCGCGCAGCCTCTGGAGCGCAGGGTGGCGAGGCTACTTGGTGCCATTGCACCGCCCTCGCAGCATCCCTTACTTTCAAATCCGAAAGTTGACAGCTATGGGTGGGGGTGTCAGCCAATCACCCTCTCCAGATCCCTGAGTTGTAGGGGTGGCAGCTGTGCCGAGGAAAGGGCAGAACTGCCTGTCGTCTGTGGTGGTGGGGTGGGGCCTGCCCCTCTTCACTTCTCACACATCTCCCTTGTGGAAGCCAGATTGTGAGAGCAGCATGCAGGTCGGAAAGCGAGCGAGGGAGACGGCGGCCGCCTCCGCTGTCCACTTGAGGGCGTGCCAGAGAACTGGGACCCTCTGGGGACCTGTGGCTGGGCCAGACTGACAGCCATGGGGTCTGAATAACATGTGTGGCTTTTCTCCCCCCGCCCCCCTCTCTTGTTTTGAAGCTGCCACGTGGAATGGTGCCATGGCCAACTCCTCAGACAGCGACGAGGACAGCTTCATGGCCGTGGATCCCGAGGAAGCTGCGGCCGACGGGGCCACCATGGAGCAGGATGAGGGGGAGCCCAGCGCCAGGCCGGAGGAAGAGGGCGAGGGAGGGGGCGCCAGGCTCCGCCGGTCCATGCAGGAGCTGCCGGAAGAAGTGCTGGAGTACATATTGTCCTTCCTCTCGCCCTACCAGGAGCACAAGATGGCAGCCCTGGTTTGCAAACAGTGGTACCGCCTTATCAAAGGTACTCGCGTTTGGCGGGGGAGGGCAGCTGGAGTCTCCCCTGATGGCAAGCCAGGCTTCCCCGTAGTTCCCAGGCCTCTCCCGAGTTTCTCCTCCCAAAGAGACTCGCCCGGAGAGAAACAGCAGAAGCCAGAAGCAGGCTGCACAGAAGGTGTTTGGCCAGGGTTCTCAGTATCCTGCTCAGCCCTTTGTTGGCAGAATCAGAGCCACCTTGCACTTACGGGTCTTGGGCGGGACATTCCTGGCGGTGATGCCTGCCTTGCTCTCTCTTCCTCCTCCAGGTGTGGCCCATCAGTGCTACCACGGCTTCATCAAGGCGGTTCAAGAAGGCAACATCCAGTGGGAGAGCCGCACCTATCCCTACCCTGGGACCCCCATAACCCAGCGCTTCTCACACAGTGAGTCCCTGGCTGGGGAGATGACTGCAGGGCGTTGGTGGCAGAGGCCTGCAGCCCTGCGGCCCCTTTCTCAGCTTCCTTGCATGGAAGATTTCAAGGCTGGAGGTGGTCTTGGGGGGGGGGCTTACCCTTGTTTTCAACAGAGAGCAGGGGAGGTGGAAGGCGGGGGTTGGGAAGTGGGCCAGTTGGGGGGGGGATTCAGCCCTTTGCAGAGCAGCCGTGGGGAAGGGGGAACTTCCGGCCCCTTTGCCTCATGATTCCTGCAGGAGCCCCAGTTGACCCACAGGCCCATTCTCCCTAAGGCATCTGGTGCGGGGCAGCTAAAGTTGTAGCTGCTCCCTGGAAAGTAAGCTGCCAGGGGTGCGTTAGCAGCACCGAAGTGACCTCCCTGGGACACAAGCCTGGGCAGTGTGCATGGAGGTCCTGGGCTGCCCAGATGACAAGACCCCGCTCTCGGCCTCACTGAAATGGTCCAAAGGGTAATATAGTATAGTATAGACAGATGATAAGAACCTAGGGAAAGAGCGGAAGTACTAGAAAGCCTAGGTTTGAATTTAGGATTAATAAGGAAATATATCTTTGTATTACAGGATGTTATAAAAATAGTTGTATCAATCTGTGAAAGAGGATTTAAAATGGATTCAATAGAGGGGGACTTGAGGAAGTCAACCGAAATATGTAAAGGTGAAAGATAGAATCTGGCCCAGGAATTGGGCCAGGCCTAAGCAATGTTAGTAAAAATAATAGTAAGGTTAAATGTACAATGAATATGTTTACCCCTCGGGGGGGGGGGGGATGGATCTTGGCTTCCCACGGTGAGAGGGGGAAAGTATGAAAATTTAACCAATATGTATGTTAGGTGCTTTTAAAAATTGCAAAACCCAATAAAAAATTTTTTTGGGGGAAAAAAAAGAAGTGGTCCAAAGGGAAACAGAGCAATACCTTTGACAATCGGCTGGAAGGAGTCATACAACGAGGGGAGGGGTATCGCCAGCCATGTCAGTAAGTGGGTAGAGGAGAGATGCCTCTGTGGAGCCTGCATGTTCTACCTCTCAAGGACAGTCAGCTTATGGGGGCTCTGTTGCAGCTGAGCACTGCTTGTGGGCTTCCTCCGGGCCACAGTAAGGCAAGAGGCTGCTGGGCCAGATGGAGTCCTCTGGGGACCAGGGGTAGGCTTGGGCCTGGCTCCCGTGTCTCTCCCCCCTCTCTCTCAGGGCGGGGCTTGAGCTTGCCAGGCACTCAGGGCTGGTGTGTCAGCAAATAACCCGCCTGGGGCAGTTTGTGAGACTGCCCCAAAGCCAGAGCAAAGCCGTGTGCGCACATCCCTGGCTATTTAAGTAGTCCGGTGGCACTGTCATATGTGATTGTTCCCCAGCGTGAAGAACAACACACACAAGCCATAATTAAGGCTAAACTATTTATTATAGGAAAAGTGCAGAGAGAATCTCTGCTGCCATCTCAGTAAGACAGAGCTGGCATAAATCACGTCCTTTCGGCATCGTAGCAAGCCAGGAGAGAGAGCACAAAGTCTAAGATTACAATAGGTGAAACATAAACATTCCATGTAGGAAAACAGATAAGGCAGCTTTCTCATGGCTTGGTGAGACAGGCAGAAGTCAGACCAGGCCTCGCTGCAGCTGTTTACCGCTCGGCTTGGACAAAAATCATAACATGGTGTTCCTTCCTTCTTTCCTGGTCCCTCCAGGCGCCTGTTACTACGATGCCAACCAGTCCATGTATGTCTTTGGCGGCTGCACCCAGAGCAGCTGCAACGCTGCTTTCAACGACCTCTGGAGGCTCGACCTGAACAGCAAAGAGTGGATCCGGCCGCTGGCCTCAGGTGAGAGCAGGTGCAAGCTTGGGGTTGGCTGGGAGGAGGCCGCCATCCTGGGGCCACCCAGAGGAGCTCTTTGCCAGAAACCTGGGCTGAAGCGGAGTCAGAGGGGGCCCCTTCTCATCCATGCCTCTTGGTCAAGGGATGCAGCTCCTTGAACGCTAAGGAGGAGGGGAGAATGACATCCGAGGCCCTGTAGACGTTGCTAGACCTCTCCTCCTCAGGGGCAGGATGCAGAGGAGCGGTGGGGCAGGAGAGGAGGTTTCCACCCTCCTTCGCCTGGGGTGGCCGTTGCTGTCTACAGCTCAGGCACAGAGCCAGAAAGAGCCACAGGCTGCGTGGCTTCTGCCTTCCACACAGAGCAAGGTGGGGGCAAGGGTGCTCTTGGGCTGCCTCGCTGATGTCTGGAGTGCCTGCCTGCTCCTGGCGCAGGGCCAAGCGTTCCCCATCACTCCGGGAGCTCCCCTTTCTGGGGCTTGGGAGAGCCGGCTGAGGTGTGCTTCTGCCGGTGGCCCCCACGGCAGCCAGAGGGAGTGTGGGAAATGGGCAATCCTTCCCACAATCCTCAGCTTCACGGATGGTACCGAGGAGAGGCAGTTCCCACAACCACCCGGTTTTTAATAACAATGTTGATGGCTTTAACACCTTAAAAAAAGAAATTGCAGCAGGAAATTGGGGGAGGCATTTCGTGGGTTGTGCTATGCAGGGGGTCAAGGACCAAAAGCTCCCCCCGGCAAACCTCCAGGATAGGGTTTTCTTGCCACTGCCCCTCCCGCTGGCTTCTCCATGGATCTTCAGTTGCAAATGTTGCATACAGTCAATTCTTAATTCTTTGCTGTCAGAAATTCCTGCTTCACACGACAGCTGCTTTCCTCACCTACCAGGGAGCGTGGTTTGTAAAGACCCAAATCTTGTCCTGCCGACCCTCGGGAGTGCCTGCCCCACAGCGAGGATCTGGCTGCAGCAGCTGGGGCCTTTGGGGCAAGGGGGGGGGGAGTAGCAAGCATCGTCCCCCTTCCTGCCATGGAGTCCCCTTGCAGCTGGGGCTGGGAAGAGTGATGGGAGCCTGCAGGGTGTGGACGTGGGTGGGTGGAGAGGCAGGACTGTGGGGCAGGCTTTTGGGTTAGGCAGAACTCTAAATGCCCCACGTGCAACCCCTCAGCCTCTTCGATCGGCGAAACACATAACACCAGTTCCACAATTACAGACGGAAGTTGAATGGAATCTGTTCCAGAAGTCCGTTCGACTTCTGAAAAGTTTTGAAACCAAGGCGCAGCTTCCTATTGGTTCCCGGTTGCGCACGCGCATTGGAAACAATAGTGGAAGCCACGCCGGACGTTCATCTTCCAAAAAAAGTTCAAAAACCAGAACACCCACTTCCGATTTTCAATCGTTTGGGAGCCGAGGTACGACTGTATAAGAATTCAGTTGTTTAGTGTGGCAGGACCCGCACTGTGGAACTCCCTGCCTCTTGACATCAAGCAGGTGCCTTCACTTTTCAACACCTGCTAAAAGCATTACTGTTTAGGCAAGCCTGTCCAGATGCTTAGCAAGTTGGATTTTGACTTTATATATGTTTTAAAGTACCGCTGGTAAAGTTTTTGTTGAGTTTATTGTTTTATCTCTTCGTAAACCGCTTTGAGGGGCGTTGCAATATGCCATCTACCCAAAGCAAAAAATAAAAATAAAAATGGGAGAGCTGATGGGTGCTAGTGGGGTGTAGAGGTTCCAGCAGGCGGCGGGGACATCTAAGCGACACCCCCCCCCCCCCATTCTGGTCTGGATGCTGAAATGCAGCCCAGCTGTGAGTCTCCTCCCTTGCAATGGCAGGAGAGACAAAGCTTGAGTTGGGGAAGGAAAGCCCCCCCCCCAGTAAATTGCTAGGGAGTTGCAGGCGGGGCGTCCTCAACCCCCCAACACCTGCCTGTCAGCCTGGCAGGAAATTAGGGGTTTTGTGATGCTTCCCCTTTCAAGAGCTGCCTGACGAAAGCATTAATTAACTTGTATAAGGAGCTGCCAACTCCTCCCCTCCCTCGACTGCTCCCCCCTCCACAGAAAGGAAGGAGGGAGAATTCGCAGCCAGGCGGCAGGTCCTTCTGCTTCCCCCAAATGGGAGCAAGATCTGCAGGCTATTCCCTTTTGGGGGGGGTCTGTCATGACCGCAGGGCCCCCTTGCGTCCCCAACAGCCCACCCCCCTGGAGCAGCACTGCAAAAGGGCTGTGCGTTCAGTGTTTCTCCTTTTCATTTCTTAAAACAAACCAAGAAACGGGTTCCTAGTCCTCAAGGAGGCAGACGTGGAACTGGCAAAAAGGGAGGGGCTGTGGGCGGATGTGGCGCTGTCCTGCATGCTCTGTGTTCCTCTTGCATTTTTCTTTGGGTGCAGGCAGAGGAGCAGCCACCCCCCCCCCGAAATGCTGGTTCCTCTGAAGTAAAAGCGTAGCCCTTTCACACACAGAGGCTCGCTGCATTCCTGATTCTCTTTCCCCCTCCGCGGCACTTGACAATGCAGTTTCCGCCAGGGAGGGCTATTTTTGTCCCAGCGCTGCACTGCCCTGTCCACTTCCTCTGGAATTCAGGGAGGCTCTCCAGGGAACTGTGGGATCCGTTGAGCCTCGGGGGGGGGGGGTTGCCATGTGCCAGGCTTCGGATGGTCTAGCTTTAGGGGCCTATTTTTGCAGTCTTGCAGGCGTGAGCTGCAAATAGCCCCATCCCCAATTTTGGTCTTGGATCCTCCGGGCAACTCTGGCCTCTGACTCTCAAGGTCGCCTTGGAAGTGTTGGTGGCGCCAAGTTCCCAAGGACGCCTCTGGGTGCCCAGTTACCTTTCCTACATCTCTCCCCCCAGCCCCCGCCCCCGCCCCGTTGGGTAGGACTGAAGTATCCCACCCACCAGCCCTGTCTGCTCTCTCCATGAAAGGAGAATCCTCTGGAGGAAGAAACAGCGTCTCCTGGCTTGGGAAGAGTCAGAGGTTGGAGCCGCAGGCACTTTCCTCTCTCCGTGTTGGCTCTCTTGGGGACACGGAGGAATTATAAAGCTGTATACAGTGGTCCCTCGACTTACGAATTTAATCCGTTGCGAATGGACATTCGTAGGTCGAAAAAAATCGTAAGTCGATTTCCCATAGGAATGCATTGGGAGAAAAATATTCGGAAAAATTCATAAGTCGAAAAAACCGCATCTAAAATTCGTAAGTCGAGGAAACCGCATCTAAACCGGCAACGATTTCCATTCGGATGTCGAAAAATTCGTAGGCGTGCGGCCACTTTTTTTCATTCGTAAGTCGAAAAATACGGATGTCGGGTACTTCGTAAGTCGAGGGACCACTGTATAGATGTTCAAAAGGTATCCACATGGTGCTCTGAGAACAATCTGCACCTAAACATTGGCAAGACAAAGGAGATGGTGCTGGACTTTCGGAGGAAGAGGGGGGAGCTAGCCCCATTGTACATCAGGGGGGCTGTGTGGAGAGAGTCTCTTCCTTTAAATACCTGGAAATCCATCTTAGTGAAGGCAGAACGGCAAACTCTGGCCATTGCAAATTGGGTAGTTGCCGGGGGGGGGGGTGCGCGTGTGCTGGTGGGTCAGGTCCTTGGCTGTCTGTGGCTTTTTCATGTATGTATGTATCCGTGGAGCCCTTTCCTAAGCGAGGTCTGCTTTTCTCTCCCTCCTCCCTGCAGGCTCTTACCCTTCGCCCAAGGCGGGGGCCACCCTGGTGGTATACAAAGACTTGCTGGTGCTGTTTGGAGGCTGGACGCGACCCAGCCCTTACCCCCTGCACCAGCCGGAGAGGTTCTTCGACGAAATCCATACCTATTCGCCCTCCAAGAATTGGTAAGAGCTGTTCGGAACAACGGCGTGCCATTCTCAAACCTTCATTTCAGGTGCATAGAATCGCAGAACTGTAGATCCAACCCCCTGGTCCAACCCCCTGCGATGCCAGAATCACAGCTAAAGAATTGCTAGCAGGTGCCCAGCCAACCTCTGCTTAAATACATCCAATGAAGGAGAGTCCACGAGCGTCCGATGGAGACCTTCAGAAAGCTCCTCCTGATGTTTAGTCAGAATCCCCTTTCCTGGAGCTTGAATCTGTTGGTTCAGGTCTGGAGCAGCGGAAAACAAGCCGGCTCCATCTTCCATGGGACAGGCCTTCAGATGTTTGGCTATATCTATAGGGCCATCACATGGACGACGGAGCAAACCTCTCTCCCGCCCCTCCTTTTTATTTATTCAGTGATTTCTACACTGCCCAATAACAGCCGTCCTGCATTGATTAGATTTTTGATTATTATTTTTTGCTGTGGAAATTGGAGCGTGAGCACGTTAAGAATTTTTATTAACCTTTATCTATATAACCCAATTACCAAAATAGCATTTTTGTGGGGCAAACGCACGAAAGATAAACCGAGCCAACCCAAGGCTGGGGCGGGATGTTAAGTGCGCAAGAGAAAGTGATAAAGCTGGCTATCCAGAGATCTGCGATAAGATACAGACAAGTGGGCCCAGCTGTGGGCAGCCTGAGGAAGTACCACCCCCTTGTACCTGCCCACAAAAAGCACTCGCTGCTTCCAGGAACTCCTCTCGTGGTGAGGCTGTTGTGGGTGAGCTGGGCGTTTGTGGGACCCCGGGGTGAGGACCCGGAGGCTGAGAGGAAGGAAGGGTGTGTCCGAAGGGAAATGAATTGATATTGATGTATATGTATCAGCAGCTTTGTATTAATGCAACATTTCCATGTATGTTTTTGTAATGTTTTGTTCAAATTGCCCGTCGTGGCTTCAGATTTTTGCACAGCACTTGGAGATTTTAAGCAGTATAGAAATTTAAAGATTAATCAAGGGAGGTAGGAATGTGTGTGTGTGTGTGTGTTTTGTAGCTTCATCTGACCCCTCTTCTCCTCCTGCCCCCCCTTTCAGGTGGAACTGCGTGGTTACCACCCATGGACCCCCTCCCATGGCTGGCCACTCCTCTTGTGTCATCCAGGACAAAATGATTGTCTTTGGGGGGTCCCTCGGATCTCGGCAAATGTAAGTCTGTTCTTCTCCCCTCCCCTCTTCAAATGAAAAACACGATAATGTCCCCACCACCACCACCCAAAAAAAAAGGCTTCCATCTAATGTTCTTTGCCCGTCTCTCTTTCTGGCAGGAGTAATGACGTCTGGGTACTGGACCTGGAGCACTGGGCCTGGTCCAAGCCAACCATCTCCGGGCCCACCCCTCATCCGCGAGGAGGCCAGTCGCAGGTGAGGGTCTCCTTACCCGCCCCCCTCAGCATCTCTGCTTGCAGTGAGGCCCACCAGGGGCCAAGTGTGGCAGGACCCCCCTCCCCTTTCTTCTGCATCCCCTGCCTCATCCTGCAAGAGCCCGCCAAGTCCCATCTCCGGCCCCTAAAAGGCCTTGTGCCAAGTGTAGTAAGTGGGGAGGAGGATTACGACCCTCTGACCGGAGGAGTCGCCAAGATTTATATCCAAAACCCCAGACAAACGGTACACGCTGCCACCACCCCTTTTAGTCTACCGATAACCCTGGGCACGAGGAAAAAGGGGCAACCCTCTGCCGTCACCAGGCTACACAATCCGTACCACTATACCGTGGACACATTTTAAAAAATCTCCCAGGTAGGGACAAGCAGTCAGGCACTGGTTCAGCTTTGCAGTCGGAAACACAAAACATGGACAAACCTGTCATCTCAGAATTTATTACAAGAAAAAACAACCAATGTATAATAGTCACGTAGTTCTCAAATAAAGGTTACAGAAAATAAAATAACAACGTTGTAGAGTATCACTATCTATACATCTAATACTCACACAGCAAAACTTAAAACATAAATCAGCAACTCGATCCCTCTCCCTGAGGCAAGGATGGTCAAACGTCCAGGGCTGGCGTTGGATCCCAGGCAATGCCCCCTCCCTTACAATTCCTTGGGTCTTTTATCTAAATTCCCCACTTCTAAAGAAAGCCAATCAAAGTGTGCTCTTAATTGTGAGTTGGCCAATAGTAAGGTAATGACCCTTCAGCTCCCACCTGTCAATGACCTCAGCAGCTGCTGGTTAATTAAACAGGCAACAAGGGGAACCTCCCTTTCTCACAGCTAAACCAGATCTCACATTAACATATACTGTAAATCAAATAACATCCCTCCCCGTTTTACCAGCAGGAGACAATTACACTTGCAAAAGCACATTCCACTTGAAGGGCCCACAAACATATTCCCCGAATGCTTTACAATTCAAAGCCAAGTTTTAACACATAAAATTCTTTATTTCACGACACCAAGTTAGCCCCCTGGTCTGCCTAGCTCAGTGCCGCCTCCACTGACCGGCAGCAATGGCTCTGCAGGGTTTCAAGCAGGAAGTGTTTCCCACTCCTGCCTGGAGATACTGCCAGCGGGGATTGAAGCAGGGGCCTTCTGGATGCCCTGTGCCATCGGGATACAGCTGCTCCTGACCTTGGGAAGGTCTTGGTTGAGCAGCTGCCAGTGGGAGTAGGCAGAGCTTGGCTTCAGTGGGCCAGGCAGGGGCCTGACTCAATGGAGGGCAGCAGGTGGTTTGTAGGCTCCTGGCCTCTCTGGCCTCCCCAAGACTACATACCCACTTTTCTCTCTCCCTCTCTGCCAGATCGTCATAGATGACAAAACCATCCTGGTCCTCGGAGGCTGTGGGGGCCCAAATGCGGTGAGTATGCCATGTGGCGGGGGCTCTTCGTTCCCTTTTAAAGCTCCAGTCTGCTGTAGAAGCACCCAGCCAGATTCTATGCCACCCAAGACTCGCTTTCTGGCTCTCTGCTCCACTTAGGCAAAGCAAGTGAGCTGCCCTTCTTCCTGCCTGCTGGTGGGGGAGAAAGGGGGGGCCGGTTCTGCAGGAGCAAGATCAGCATCAAAGGGGTGGGATGTTGGGCCTGTCTGGCGCTATTCTGAAAGAGGCTCCTTCTGTCCCTCGAGGTCACCACTGGCCACCTTTTGAAGAGCAAAGGCTGCCCCTCCTCATCTTGGGGGTGTCCCCTTTGCAGCCCAGAAAGAGGACCCCCTCCTCCTGTGCCCGGCTGACCCCTCCTTCCCTTTCTGCCCAACAATGCTGACCTGCCTCCTTGCCCCCAGTTGTTCAAGGACGCCTGGTTGCTGCACATGAGCTCCGACCCTTGGACCTGGCAGCCCTTGAAGGTGGAGAATGAAGAGCAGGGCGCCCCAGAGCTCTGGTGCCATCCGGCTTGCAGGGTGAGCGAGGAGGGGGGTTGTGGGGCGGGGGGAGGAACAGCTGCCAGGGCTGCCTCTTCACCCACAGCTCTTTCAGGGTGGTGGGCTTCCTTTAAAAAAGTTAAAAGAGGGAGGGAGGGAGGGAAATATGAGACCCCACCCCCCAAGTGGGTTGGTCTGCTGGCTGAGCTGGGATTTGAACTTGCAGCTCTCAAGCCCAGGGGCAAACGTGCCTTAGGCACTTGCGGCACATCTATCTAGCTCCATATTGTGTACCAACAGTAGCGGCTCTCAGGGGCTTTAGGCGAGGGCAGTTCCCAGCCTGAGTCTTCCCCCCCCCCCTTTGAGTGGGGCTCAGAGAGAGGAGGAGCTCAGCACTGTCCAGCCCCTGAGAGCCACTGTTACGCTTCTCAGCCCCCTTGCTTTGGGCAGCAGAGGGGGTGACAGCTTTCTTCTCTTGCAGGTGGGGCAGTGCGTGGTGGTCTTCAGCCAGGCCCCCAGCGGGCGGGCGCCTCTCAGCCCCAGCTTGAACTCCCGCCCATCCCCCATCAGCGCCACCCCGCCAGCCCTGGGTCCCGAGGCGCGGGAATATCGCTCCCAGTCCCCGGTGCGGACGGCGGATGAGGCGCCCTGCGTCAATGGCCGGTGGGGCACCCTGAGGCCCCGGGCACAGCGGCAGACGCCCTCCAGCTCCAGGGAAGGGAGCCTCTCGCCGGCAAGGGAGGACGGCTCGCCCATCCTGAACGGCAGCGGGGGCTTGTCACCCGGCCCCGTGGCCACAGGGGGGGCCTCTCTGGACAGCCCCCTGCAGGCCGCTTCTCCCGGCATGCCTTCCACCATCAAAGGACACGACCCCAAGGCCGGCCTGCCCGTGGGCCCCCGGCGAGGCTCCCTCCCTGACCAGAAGGACCTGCGGCTGGCGGTGGCTGACTTAACCTGGGAGCCGAAGCCTCCGGCCACTTCCCTGGCCTGCCAACTGGATGCTGCAGAGAACAGGACGGTCAGCCTGGCCTTCAGGAACCCTCCGGAGCAGACCAACGGCCTCCACACCCCACCCCACCCCGCCAGCTCCTTGGTGGGCGCTGTCTCCCCTGGCGCCCTCAGGCGGAGTCTGGAGGCGGTGAAAGCCCTCTCGGCCAAGGGGCCCCCTACTCTGGCCGTCCTCAGTCCCCCTCTGGTCTCCTCGCCGGCGTCCCCTGGCAGCCAGAGCGGCAGCGCTAGCAGCACGGAGGCGGCGGCAGCCCCCAGCATCCCCCGGCCCGTCTCCGCCCAGGGGGACGGCCACGCCTTGCCCCCCATCGCCCGCCGGCTCGGCCACCACCCGCCGCAGTCACTGAACGTGGGCAAGCCCCTGTACCAGAGCGTGAACTGCAAGCCCATGCAGATGTATGTGCTGGACGTCAGGGGGGCCCAGGAGCACGGGCGGGTGGCCTGGAAGGTCTTCCACAGCAGCTGTGTGGTAGGGCCCCCCGAGACCAGCCTGCACACCGTGGTGCAGGGCCGGGGGGAGGTCATCATCTTCGGCGGCCTGATGGACAAGAAGCAGAACGTCAAGTACTATCCCAAAACCAATGCCTTGTACTTTGTCCGAGCAAAGAGATAATGCAGCGGCGGAAGCGGTTCCCCCCTCCCCTCAAGACCCCCTCGTCGTCGTCCTCTTCCTCCTCCGTGCTCTGTCAAGCGGGCTGTGAATCTGGGCATCCACCCACCAATAAAAAAAGATCTAAGCAACTGGCACAAATGCTCTTACCCCTCCAGGTCCTAGCATGAGCCCAAAGTGCCAAAAAAAAAAACCCACCTTTTTTCAGAGAGGGGTGGTGGTTCCAGACTGGAGGGTGGTGAGCAGACCCTTCAATGCACATTGTGGCTTGCTCAACATACTTCCAACCACGTGGCAGTTGTGGAGGGTTGCCAAGGGATGGGGGGGCACCGTTCTGCTCCCTGCTGTAGGGCTGCAGTGAACCCACCTTGGATGTATTCCCCTGACCATTACCCTTTTGGGAACACCCCCCCCCAGTTCTTTGTCTTGTTGCTGTAGCCCCCCTGAAAGTTGCCTCAGGCGGCGTCTGGTTGCTGTGAGTCTCTGGATGCTGTCCCTTGGAGCACAGGGTGATTGAGATGTTCCTGGCCATGAGGAGCAGCCTGGCAGGGCGTGCTGGTCCATCACAGCAAAAGCAGCCAGCTGCCGGGGGGGGGGGGAGGGACAGAGCTGCTTAAAGCAGTACCAGCTTATTTTGCAGATGCCACAGGAAGGGCTCCCATTGCCAGCCTTGTGTGTGATGGGAGGGGCTTTTGTCCGTGGAGCCCTGCCGCTCCTGCAGGCGCAAGGGAGTTAGCAAGCAAGCAAACAAACCTGGAGTTCGGACCTGGGCTCGTGTTGCAGCCTCCCTGCCTGCCTTTCTCCTGCAGCCGCTACAGTGGAAATGGACTTGCTTTGGCATCAGATTCCCTGCTGGTTCCCAGAGGAAGCACTTAACTCCTCCCAGTGGGTAGGGTGGGGGGAGGGGCTCTTGTGGCTGCTGCTCCCCACCAAAGCATGCTTCCAGATTGTGAAGGAAGAGGGGTTAGGATCCACACACAGGCCCCGGGTTCTGCTGTGGCGTGAGGGACATAGCTGAGCAGGATCACTAGGCTGCCCCCTTGTTCCCTGGCCTTGGCAGCCCTGGCAGGTGCCATTGGTGGAGCGAGTGGGGGACGGCAGACTCTTCAACAGCATAAAAAGCGGGACATGCCCTGGAGTGAGTGGGAGGCAGCTCTGTGGCTTGCCTGTTGAGCAGAAACTCCCTCTGATGTGATGAAAAACTACATATGTAGCTCGCTCGCTCCCATCCTTCCATTGCCAGCAATCATACGAAGTGGCTTCTCAAGGTTTTCCCAAAGTGCTCCAGGCCAAAATTCAGCCCAGCCTTCACCCCAGATGGTGGGCAGGTGGGAGTGCCGTCCCTAGAGGCCACTGGCTGCTTTCACTGGTCAGTGGTTTTGCTTCTGGCCACCTGTCTTGCCGGATGTCCTGAGCGCTTTTCATCTTAACTACTTCTAGGACCAGAAAGGATAAAAAGAAAGTTCCATACATTTCCAAGCTCCGTTTTCCTGGCTCTGCACACTGCGTAAAGCAGGAATGGGGTGGGGAGTCCAGGATCTACCGCCGCCACCCCATAGGATACCAGCTGATTGAAACCCCACCTTCCTGAGCTACACAACTGTCTTAAAACATGCTTTTGACTTAACAGAAGTGGGGCATGATCCCCCTCGCCCTCCACCCTGAAAGCACTTGGCAAAATTTTCCTTTGCATTGCAAAGATGAAGCTCAAAGCTTTATTAAGCTTTCTTAATTGTTGCTAAGTTGCCACAACCGGCCCCCCAACAAAATTTAGAGGTGTTCTCTTCCTCCCCCCCCCCCCCCGCGGCCAAGAAATCCAGCATTATGTTTTGGGCAACATCTTCAGCTACTAGGTTCTTCCACATTTCACCCCCGCCTCCCTTCCAATGCCTTTAGTCCTTTTTTGGGGGTGGGGGGGGAGCTGTTTTTATTTTGTATTCGTCTGATGGAAGTAGAGACGCTGCCATTGCTGGTGGCTCCCTAGCCCTACTGGCTGGAGTGACAATGCCCCCCACCACTGGGAAGCAGTGCGGCGTGGGGGGCTGCAGTCGTGATCCCCACCCCTTATCCTGGGGGAACCGGTCCTGTGGGTACTTCGTTTGTTGCGGGTCCCACCCGTGGCAGAAATACTGTGATCTCCTTTTCAGCTCCCTCCACCCTCATTTCCTGACTTCTAAATGCCAGAAAGCCCCCCCCCAAGCTTCCACGTCCCCCACCACCACGACCAGCGAAATCCACATCGTGACCTGCGTATAAGATGGCAAGATGCGTTCTTGCCCCTCCCGTTGCTCTAAAATGACTCAGGTGCGCCCAAGACGTACCTCCGCCCCCTTCGTCCTTGTAGACTCTCCCCCCCACCCCCGGTGTAAGAATGGAAGTGGATCGTGCGTGATATTTAAGAAGAGGAAAGTGAAAAGGGATCTGTGTAGGTTTCGTTTTCCTTTTGTTCCATGTTACCACCATCCCCTACTCCCTGATGGATTTTTTTGCAAATAAAAATGAAAAAATCAAGTCCGCTTTGCTTGCGCCGGTGTGTGCTCTGCAGAAGCCCCCTTTCGATGCTGGGGCAGCCCCGAGAGTTGGGGGTGGGGTGGGTGGGCAGGGACATGGGCAAAAGGTCCAGTACCAAGATTGGTAAAGGTAAAGGGACCCCTGACCATTAGGTCCAGTCGTGTCCGACTCTGGGGTTGCGGCGCTCATCTCGCTTTATTGACCGAGGAGAGCCTGGTACAGCTTCTGGGTCATGTGGCCAGCATGACAAAGCTGCTACCTTCCCGCCGGAGCGGTACCTATTGATCTACTTGCACTTTGACGTGCTTTCAAACTGCTAGGTTGGCAGGAGCAGGGACTGAGCAACGGGAGCTCACCCCGTCGCAGGGATTCGAACCACCGACCTTGTGATCAGCAAGCCCTGGGCTCTGTGATTTAGCCCACAGCGCCACCTGGGTCCCTTTTAGTACCAAGATAAAGGTACACAAAAAATCCTGGCTACGCCCACGGCTGCCACCTTAAATGCTTAACAACTGAAAAACAAAAACAACCCTCTATCTACCCAAGCAAGCCCTCGGCGAGCAAGAGCAGCGGCTCGTTTCTTGCCCAGCCACAAATACGCGCAAATCTTGCATTGATTCCTGCGGCGCTACGGCCGGACCACTTTCTCGCCCTTGAATGAGACGGGCGTTCAAACCCGTATCTCCAAACGATGCGCCTCTCTTCCCCTTTCGTAGCTCTTTGGTGAACGGCTGGAGGGCGGGGCCGGGGCTGAACCCTTCGTTTACGTGGTGACGCCAGACGCAAGCGGGGCGGAAATGTCTGGCCAGGTACGGCGGGGAGGAAGCGGCGCACCTTCTTAAAGGGGCAGCTCGCGAAGGGACGAGGTTGCCTTTCGTGGGCTAAGCAGGCGGCCTCGCGAGGGTGGGGCGGATCGGTGGGTCGGAAAACACCCTTGCCCCGGGCCTCGCAGGGCTAAGGCGGCCAGGGGACCAAGCCAGGCAGGTCCAGGGATCGGGTGCTTTTTTGCATGCCGGGTTTGGGTCTTGGGAGGTTTGTGCTGCCTGCGGGGCTGGGAACTGCCGCCTCCCCTTAGAGGGCTCCTTTCTGCCTAGCCAGGATTGATGTTGAGGGGTGGGGTGAAATGGGGCAGGAAGCCCACCTGCCATCATCCTCTTGTCTCGCAGATTCGGAATGAAATGTCTCAACCACAGTAGTTCTAAATTACTTTCTTTTGATCCCAAGTGCGCAGAAAAATCCGTCCAAATCTTCAGTCGTTTGAAAACTAGGAAGTTAAATAGAATAACACCTTCCATGCAGTGAACGAGTGTATTTTGCAAAATTGACAAAGAACGCGCCTGTTTTCATCTTAAACTAAAGCAAGTTTTCTTGGATTGGCTGGAAACCTTTTCAGTACTGTACTTCCTTCTCAAATGCCTCCTTTTTCTTCCGGTGCAGTTGAAGGGTCAGCTCCTTCAACTGCTCTTGGTGAGCATTTCAGTTTTAAATACTGTATTCTGATTATTTCTACTTTTAGTTAAGTATTATTATTTTTATTTACTTGATTGCGGGGTGTGTGTGTGCAGCTGACCCCCTGGCTACACCCATATCTCTCGCCCTGCCCCTTTTTTCATGGAGGGCAAGGCTACCAATGGGTTTCTGTCTCCTCTGTCAGACGCCTCATGCCTGGAATCACAGGAACGGGCAAAGTGCTGTGACACATGTGTCTATCTGAGTGCTGGGCCAAGTGGGCCACTGGCCTGATCCAGCTGCAGGCTGTCCTTATGCGTCCCTACTTCCTCTCTGTGCAGGGGTGCCTCCTCACTCAGGGCCAGCTCAAGGTATTCTTCTGCCTGAAGCACTTGAAAGGCAGGATTCCCACCCCATTCCCTGTACAGGATCCAGCTCAGCTGGTTGTTGAATCTCAGGCAATAGGAGAAGGTGGCAGCAGCAGTTTACGAGACTCCTGGCAGGCGCCTCACTCTCTGCCTGATGATAGGGCCAGCCCAGTTCTTCTTGGCTGCAAGGGATCCCTTTTTGAGGCTTCCTCCAGGAAGGAATAATGGCATAGCTGTCAACCCTCCCTTTTTTTTGGCGGGAAACTCCCTTATTCCAATGCCATTTCCCGCTGCTATCCCGGATTGTTGATATCCCTTAAATTTCCCGGATTTCAAAGGAAGCAGCTCCTCTCCCTCCCTGCCGGCCAGGGAGGCTCCTCAGCTGCGTTGCTCGGCTGCCAATAAGGAGTCTGAGACCGACTGGGGGCGGAGCTTGCATGCCTTGTGCAGCCAGACCCTCATGCCCAACCAGACAGACAGCCTGCCTGCCTGCTGTCTATGCGCTCGCTCTTTCGCTCACCCATTCGCGTGCAGTCTCTGGAGCGCAGGGTGGCGAGGCTACCTGCTGCCATTGCATCGCCCTCGCGGCATCCCTTATTTTCAAATCCGAAAGTTGACAGCTATGTATAATGGAGAAGGGATGTTTCTAAGCATGTGCAGAGTACATTTCCATCTCCGCCAGCCTCTATGTTACTGGAGAATGTAGGGATGGTTGGGCGGTTAGGGTGGAAACCACTAGGCTTGAGCTTTCAACACCCTTCTTCCGAATTCCCCCCCCCAGACATGTTCTGGGATCACACTGCTGTTTCCTGGGGCTTCATGCCATGTGCAGTCTCTCCCCTATATCCTCGTAGTCACCATTTGCTCTGTCTTGCTTTGCAGAAACATCAAGGAAGGTGAGTATGATTGTCCCCCCGGGATCTGTCGTCGTCACGGATTGGCACAAGACTCAAGAGGGCAAGGAATACTTCGCCACTCTCTTGCGCCAGAACAAGCGCAGGCTCTTTGGTGAGTGGGGGGGGGTAACTAGAGCCTTTTGGCACGTAAACAGGAGTGCAGACTTCTCTGGCAAGGAGAAGGTGCTCTGCACGTGCTCAGAGGCACTGTCGGTTTACTGCCATCACTCTGACATGTCTCCACATTTTGTGAGCTGGGAATGTGTGCTTTTGGGGTTGCTTGAGGCTGCAGCGGCCAACTCACAGGGCTTGCTGTTCCTTTGCAGGGCTGACCGAAAGGCCAGTGCTGCCCCCACAAGTGGGTGCTGATATTGCAAGCTACAAGGTCTTCGTGTCGGGGAAGAGCGGCGTGGGCAAGACCGCCCTGGTGGCCAAACTGGCTGGTCTGGAGGTGCCGTTGGTCCACCATGAGACAACAGGTGATGCTGGCAAGGGAAGGAGGCAGTCGCGGTTTTCTCCCTCTCCAAGGAAATCTTTCTCCTTTTGCCAAACTGAGCTCATTGCCTCCATCTTAAACATGTGTCAGAGACCAGGCTGAGGAGTACTGCTCTGATGAGGAATGGTGGGAGCCTCCCCCTCTCCCTGCTCATGACTAGGATCCTGAAGCTGCAGTGGAGCAGTATAGATTTGGAACAGCGGTTTGCAGAGGGGCATAGTTCTGAAGACCAAAGTTGGGAGGAACTGGGGGGTGAACAGCAAAGTGAAGAAGAACAGGAAGAGAGAGAGCCAACAGACTCTCTCTCGCTGGAAAGTATTCAGCATATCAATCCAAGGTCGCATAGAGCAGATAAGGTAGCTATACAAAAAGCAGGGGGGTTGCAAGATCAGGTTGAAAGACAGAAGTGACTAGGGGGGAAGTGGGTGGAATCCTGAATTGGGAACACCTTTATTCCGAGACGCGGGTGGCGCTGTGGTGTAAACCACTGAGCCTAGGGCTTGCCGATCAGAAGGTCGGCGGTTCGAATCCCCGCAACCGGGTGAGCTCCCATTGTTCAGTCCCAGCTCCTGCCAACCTAGCAGTTCAAAAGCACGTCAAAGTGCAAGTAGATAAATAGGTACCGCTCCGGCGGGAAGGTAAACGGTGTTTCTGTGCGCTGCTCTGGTTTCACCAGAAGCAGCTTAGTCATGCTGGCCACATGACCCGGAAAAACTGTCTGCGGACAAACGTTGGCTCCCTTGGCCAGTAAAGTGAGATGAGCGCTGCAACCCCAGAGTCGTTCGCGACTGGACCTAACGGTCAGGGGTCCTTTACCTTTACCTTTTATTCCGAGAATGGATGCTTTGTTCTTTTGCTGTGATCATTAAAGACTTAAATGATAAGGGACTCTTTTCACTTTGTCCTGCTTATCTACGGCCAAAGGGGGCCGGGGGGGGGGGAGCCAAGTCCCCGGAGCCTGACAGCATGTCAGAGAAATGCTGTTTTAGGCAAAGTGATATGTTAATTTGGGTCACATCATCAGGCTTCTGGATTTCACAGAACTCTTCATCAGACACTTTTTCCTAAGCAAATATGTCGTGAAATTCAGAAAGTTTCACACTCCTGCACTCACTGAAGTCACTCCAACAAGGCTCCTTTTATCTCCTTTGTCCATTGGGACTCACAAAGCAACTTCTGCCTCTTGAACTTCATGATTACAAATATAACTCTGGCAGCATGAGGCCTATAGGGTTGCTGTTTTTTAAGTCGAAAGCCGAGACACCCGTGAGTCTGTTCTAGCTGAAGCTGTTGTGTTGCAGGGATCCAGACCACAACTGTGTATTGGCCAGCCAAGCTCAGAGAGAGTGGGAAAGCCATCTTCTTCAAGTTCTCCTTCTGGGACTGTGGCGAAGCCGTCCTTAAGAAGTTTGATCACGTCCTGCCGGTGAGTGTCCTTGCAGAAGGAGGTTCAGGCCTCTTCACAGCTACATCCTGACATTCAGAGAAACACCTGCCGAGGGGTCGTGATGCAGATCGGGCAATTAACCTTTATTTGTTGGGACCAGGTCAGGAAAACCATTGCTAATGCCAGCCTGCCCACTTCGGCTGCCAAGATTGTGTGCCCACCTGTGAGAGCCATTAGGTGCGGGGCACAAGGGAGGGTGTTTTTTTTTTTGCTGTGGCCCCGCCAGACACTCAGCACCCCATACCTGTGGAATTCCCTTCCAAGAGAGATCAGGCAGGCCCCACATCTCTATATGTTGTACAGCAGGCCCTGTTCTTTGCTGCTTTTTCAGAATGGTATGTATTTGTTTGTTTCCTTAATATTTTTTTTTAAAATAAAATTTTCAATTTTTACAAATTGTAAGTAATATAGCATCTCTATAAAGGAATAAAAGAAGATCGTGAAAGGGTGGATGGGAAGTCAACAGATACGAGAGATTTGTTTTGACTGTATTCTAAAAGAATATGTAAAATTTCAGAACGGTTTTAATTGGGCTCCTAAAATTTGCGTTGCTTTTATTAAAAAAACTCTCACCGTATTGTGATTTTACAGTTTTGCTGATCATTCTTTTAACGCACTGCCTATTTCATTAATTGCTTTGAAATTTTGCTTAACATATTGCTGGCTATATGTTTGCTTAATTTGTCCTTGTTTCCTTGTGGGAAAATGCTTCTGAAAAGCAGGATATACCATTTGTTAAATAAATGATGAAACAAGGGAAGAAAAAGGTGGGCTGATTTCTGCTTCTCCTCTCCCCATGCCCCAACAGGCTTGCACAGAGAAAGTGGACGGTCTCTTGCTCCTCTTTTCGTTCACAGACCGGGCATCCTTTGACGACTTGCCAAACCAAATCTCCCGGGTGGCTGATGGGGCCAATAATGCCATCAGAATGGTGGTTGGCACCAAGTATCCTTCCAGCTCTTTGGTGTGTGTGCACACTCTGTCATTAAAACTCACGACTTGTTGCAAGGTGCTTGAAGGGGAAGGCAACTCTGTACATGCTCAGGGGCATTTTACCCTTAGGATCTCTTCAGTGGCGTCGCAAGGGGGGACGGGGGGCGGTGCGCCCCAGGTTGCAGGGTAGGGGGGGTGACACAGGCTGGCCTCGCTCTGCCCCGCCGGCGGGCCCCCAGCTATGGGGCAGCCGTGTGCAATCGGCGGCTCGTGGGGCAGGTCGCCATGGGAGCAGCAGCGCCAGCCGGGATGGACTACGCATGCCCGGATAGCCGGGCATGCGCAGTCCATCCATCTCAGCCGGCGCTACTGCTTCCGCGGCGACCAGGAAAGCTGCCGAGCGAGCGTCGGCTCCTGAGGCTGCCCGTTCGTGCTACTTTAAAGCAGCACGGATGGGGCAGCCCCGCGGCTCTCCCTTCGCTGCGGAAGCTGCAGCGCCGGCCGGGATGGACTGCGCATGCCCGGAATTTCCGGGCATGCGTAGTCCGTCCTGACGCCCCCCCCGGGGGGGGGGGTCCTCCGCACGGCAGCGCCGCCCCAGGTGACAAAGAGCCTTCCTCCACCACTGGATCTCTTTCTTTAAGTGAAAAGTTTGCACAGGAGGAAGACACTGCACCTGCTCAGAGGTACTCATGACTGCTTGTTTGTTTTCACCTTCTTTATCCTGCCTTTCCAAGATAAAAATCACAATAAAGGAGACTTGCAGGTAAAAATGTAGTGTAGCAGTGCTATTTTTCTAGAAAAAGAGGTACTGGAACTCACCATAAACACCTCCCTCGTTCTCTTAGAATGGCAATGGCACCCACCTGAGAGGTGCTGGAACTGAGTTGCCCCCGGAAAAAAAGCCCTGGGTGTAGGTTTAAAAAAACAAACAAACCATCGTGATAAAAAGCCAGCTCAGCAACTTCAGATGAAAAACATTGTCATCAGATGCTTTGTGTAATAAACTACACCAGTCTAAGGAGCCCATTTAAAAGCAAGTAAAGAGGGTGACAGATGGAGAAAATGGATCTCTGAACAAATTTTTGTCTTTTGGAAATGGAAGGTGTCAAGAAAATAAAATAGACACACTGTTGTTTCATTTTATTTTCTGGGTTGTCTTGGGTGAGTGGGGGGTCCCCGTCACTATGATTTTGAGTTGCTTTGATTATAGTTGTAGAAATGTTAGGAAAGAATAAAACATTGAAACCAAAATAATTGAACAGTAGAACGAAAGAGCGTGGATCAGGGCCAAACTTGGTGTGATGATAAATGTACTGAATTAAAAGCAGGCTAAAGCTGGCCACTTTTCTGTTGAGGAAAAGGCTGCCGCAGGGGCCTGATCCAAACTGTTGTAGGAACAAGTCCTGGACCAGGAGCAAGTCCTGGATTGGGCACTTTTTGCTTCAGAATAAAAGCGGCCAGTTTAACCACACTGTTCAAAAATGCATGTTCCTCCCCACAGGGAGCTCATCTCTCAGGCCGGGGTCTTGAGAGAGGAGCTGCTGCGCCTTTGTTATGGTCTGTGGGGGGAGAGATTTGCCAGGCCCACATTGACCTTGATGGGGGGCTGAGTGTCTGGTGATCCACTTCCTTGACTGGCTCCCTCCAGGTTCGACCAGTTCGCCCACACCGATGTCACGGACCGGGACGTGGCCGCCTTCCGCCATACTTGGGGCTTGCCTGTCTTGCGGGCCAAGAGCGTCAACGCGCCACGGTTGGCCGACGGACAGACCCTGGACGGCCGTGCTGGACTCTCGGATGTGGCCCATCTCCTGAACGGGCTGGCAGAGCATCTCTGGCGGCAGGACCAGCTGGTAGCCGGCCTCATTGCTCCCTCCATGACTCCTGGGCCCCTGGAAGAGGAAAATCCCTGGTGAAAGGACCCTGGGGTGGCCCATCTTTTTTCATAACTTTTTTCCCCCAGAAGAGCCATTGGGTGGCACTCAAGACCTTTGAGTAAAAAGGCTTCTGCCGAGCCTGTTCGGGCCTGGAGGACCGCTAGGCCAAAGCCATTGCTGCCATGGCAACCACGGTGGCAGGAACACATTATAACCATGCTTAGGAGAGAGCAGATCTGGCTGATTGAGAAGACAGCCTCCACAAGGCCAGGTGGCCCTCTGAGAGACTCTTCCCCCGCCACCTCCACGAAGCCCACAGCACCCTCATGGTTTGCGCAGATTAATCCGGGGCCTGTTAACACTGAATTTGGGCTCTGGGCTTCGACCTGTTAGGAAGAAGAGTGTGGAATACTTCTGCCTTCTCCTTAACCATGAGCAGAAGGTGTCCCAAAAGGAAATCAGCCTCTCCCTGTGGTGGAGTCGGATCCTGCCCACAGGGAGTGGGCAAAGTGTACCCAGCCCCCTCCTCTGTAATTTGGTGTTGCTTTCACGCCAAGAAATCTAGTTAATGGCTTTCATTTAGCTGGGAGCTTGTGTCGCATGTGCTTCATTCTGCTAAAGGCTCAGTAGCAGCATCCCAACCACCACCCCCAGTCCAGTTGGGGCTCCTGCTGAGGTCGAAACAGCAGCTTCTTTCCCCATGGATCTCCCCTCACCCTGCAAATTCTATGTAATGAAAGACTCGGCAGGCCTGGAGATGCTGTTCGGCTGGAAGACCCAACTGCTTTGCAGGGAACGCTTCCCAAACGGCAAGGCAGCAGATGGTCCAAAGTGTCTTGGGACTTGCCATACGTGCTATCTTCAAACAGAAACCAAGAACGAGCAACACGACGGCCAATGAAAGTAGTATTTTTTTTAATGTATAATAACAGTAAGACAACGGACAGTGATCCGGTATTGACACTGTTTCGTGTACGTCTTCTTCAGCATGTAACTGCAAAATATAGATAAACAGATAAACAACCAAAAACCTGCATGGACATGTATCACAGTAATCCACTAATATAATCATGAAATATAATAGCATAGCCATTGTATATTGAGGTATGCTATTATATTTCATTATTATATTAGTGCTATGTTTTATTGCATTATGTATATTTGCATTAGATGTATTGTTTTCATGGATTACTGTAATCCACTAATATAATAATGAAATATAATAGCATATCCATTGTATATTGAGGTATGCTATTATATTTCATTATTATATTAGTGCTATGTTTTATTGCATTATGTATATTTGCATTAGATGTATTGTTTTCATGGATTACTCTGATACATGTCCATGCAGGTTTTTGGTTCAGATACACTGAAACAGAAGTCACCAGACCCTTATATATAGTGAGAGGGTGGGGGGGTATTACTCAGAGGGGTGGTGGGAATGGGTGATAGGCTGATAGTGTTTTTACCGTTACTGAGTGCTCTTGGTCTTATTAAAAGCTCACTTTCTAGAAGATTTTATAGTCTCTGCTTTGAGTCTGAGTCCCCTGGCTTCTTATCAGACCACATTTTCCGCATTCTGTTCTCACAGTAGCATAATTATGCTAGTTAGTTTCATTTTGCAACCAGCACTTTAGCCAGAAGGACAGAGCGTTAAAAATAAAAGACAGCAAAGATTTCTAACAGTTGGAACACCTCTTAGCTGTTTAAAATCTGGGGGGGGGGGCATTAAAGCATGCTTTTCGTTTTGCTTCCAACCTTTTGATTTTCGTCACTCTTCTTAAGCCAGCAGTCGGTTGCATTCCAGATTTATATTTCAACTGGCAGACAGAAAACCTCAGTCATAATTTATAATAGTCTCACAAATAAATAAAGGGAGGTTTAGCCGACTTTATGTCCCTTGGGACTATTACGTGGTGTTTGGGCAGAGCAGTGGAAAACAGCCTTTCAGAGCCTCGGAGCTTAGTCTTAGTTATCTCTGTTTTCCCAGAGATTATGTGATAACCGAGATTTATGGCTTGGCTATCATTAACCATCACATAATTATCTCCATGGACAGGGTGTCTGTCAACAAGAGATATGTAGCCCACCATCTTTCCTTCACGTCGCTGTGAATACCCCATAAGAGCAGTCAATTTGTGTTTGTTCCTGACTCTGAAAATCCGGACCCAGGCTCCATTTTGCCAAGGCCACCACTTCCTGAAAACATTACTGAAGAGTTCAGACAGCTCTTTTCTTGCCTGCCTGCCTGGAGCCAGAGTAAATATTTAATGCAACTCGAGGGAGCAGAAGGAAGGATGTTTCTGGAATTAGAGACTGTGGTGATTCTCCTAATAGCGTGGGCTCCTCAAATTCATCTCGCACCAGGCTGGGCTAGGCTGGAAGGAAGCTGAAGAGCTGAATATTCTTTGCAACCTTGCAGGCAGCAGCTCCAGTTGCATCAAAGGTTTGCCTACCGTCAATCATAGAACCGTAGAATTTAAATAATAATAATAATAATAATAATAATAATAATAATAATAATAATTTATTATTTGTACCCCGCCCATCTGGCTGGGTCCCCCCAGCCACTCTGGGCGGCCTCCAACAAATATTAAAATACATTAAAATATCACAGGTTAAAAACTTCCCTAAACAGGGCTGTACGGAAACGTACTGGGAGCCAATGTAGATCTCTCAGGACCGGTGTTATGTGGTCCCGGCGGCCACTCCCAGTCACCAGTCTAGCTGCCGCATTCTGGATTAATTGGAGTTTCCGGGTCACCTTCAAAGGTAGCCCCATGTAGAGCGCATTGCAGTAGATGGCCGCATGGGTCATCTAGCCCAACTTCTCTGTATTGGCAGGCCTGCAGGTACTTTAAAACCAGAGGGTCTTACAAAGGAAGAACATTTATAAAGTTCTTCCAGAGGACCAAAAATAATGCCACCCCAGAGGTTCATCAATGGATTGCAGCTCCCAGAAACCAGTCTTGGGTTCTCCATGGGTTGGTCTAGTTTGTCTCTTTTGAGCTCTTTGGTGGCTGAGAGCGCAACCTGGCTCCTGCTACCTGCTAAAATCACACCCCTCCTTCCTCTTTCCTCTTTCTCCGGTGCTGTTTATCCCCAATCTCTGGCTTCCCTCTTGTAAACTGCAGTGGTAGTCAATGCTCTCTTGCTGACAATTCCCTTCCATAGCACTCAGAATTATGGGGAGGGTCCCATTGCATCGAAGCCACCCCCCACAAACTGTCCCTTTCCAATGCCCCCCTCTCTCCTTTTGCAGTCAGGATCCAACATGCACTCGGTCCAGAATTTAGCACTTACTGGAGAGACCGTAGTTCAGTGGTAGAACAGCTGCTTGGCATGCAGAAGGCCCCAGGTATTATTTGTTTGTTTGTTTGTTTGTACCCCGCCCATCTGGCTGGGTCCCCCCAGCCACTCTGGGCGGCTTCCAGCAAATATTAAAATACATTAACATATCACAGATTAAAAACTACCCTAAACAGGGCTGCCTTCAGGTATTTTCTAAATGTCATGTAGTTGTTTATCACTTTGACCTCTGATGGGAGGGCGTTCCACAGGGCGGGCGCCACCACCGAGAAGGCCCTCTGCCTGGTTCCCTGTAGCTTTGCTTCTCGCAATGAGGGAACCGCCAGAAGGCCCTCTGCGCTGGATCTCAGTGTCCGGGCTGAATGGTGGGGGTGGAGATGCTCCTTCAGGTATACTGGACCGAGGCCGTTTAGGGCTTTAAACATCAGCACCAACACTTTGAATTGTGCTCGGAAACGTACTGGGAGGTTCAATCCACGATGGCAGCATCGCCAGGTAGAAGAAGAAGAGTTTTGGATTTGATATCCCGCTTTATCACTACCCTATGGAAGTAGGGCTGGGAACAAACCTCCTGCCTGAACCCCCCCCCCCCCCCCGAGAGCCACTGCTGCCAGCCAGTGCAGACAATAGTGGGGCTGGTTGAAAGAACGTTAACAGCCCAGGGTTAGTTAGAATTGCAGAGTGGCAGCCTCCTCCTGCGGCCACCACAGAAGTACTATCCCCCCTCCCAAATCTACAGAGCAGATGTGATTTGGCTAAAGAAAAGGGGAGCCCGGGGGGGGCAGGACTGGTGGATCGTGCCCCTCCTTAATTTGAGGACCCTCTTCTAGGCAGGAGGCTGTTCCAGGGAAGGAGACACCATCTGCCTGCTGGAATGTCAGCCTGTCTCTGACTGTCTCTCTTACACAAAGAGAGGATGCTCTGATTTCTCCCTGGCCGCCCACCTCTCCCCCCCCCCCCGCCTTTGCACAATCCCTCTTCTTTGAAGGCCCCCCCCTCCGTGCATCCCCCCCCCCAGGCTGACAGCCAGCAAGAGATTGTGCCGGGAAGCCTCCTCTGCTTCTGCTGCTCCTCCTCCTCCATCCCATAGCTACTCAGCAACAGCAGAGCAGGGGCCTGCCAGTGCGTGGGGCTGCGCGGGGGGGGGGGGCAACAGGCAGGCAGCGGGCTGGCGTGGCTCCCAGCGCCCCTCCTTTACCAGGCCATAGGCACTGCCTCTCCTCCTCCTGCTGCTGCTCTGACATCATTGCTCCATCTCCTTTGCTGGACCAGAAGATGCTGCACAGCCCAGAAGGAGGAGAGAGGTCCCCAGGCCACGGATGAGGAGCTACGGGAGGGGGCAGGGAGACTCTCTGGCTTTGGAGGGCCACCCACCCACCCAAATGAGCTTCTCTCCTGCACCCCCTCCCTCTGGAAGGACTGAAGCGGTGATGGAAGCTGCAGCCTGAGTCTCCTTCCCCGACAACGCCCCCCCACCAAGCCCACCATGATCCGCAAGAAGGTCTCTGGGTCAGATGCCCAGGACACCGGCCTGCTCATCGGCCTGGGGAAAAGCCCTTCCGGCCTCTACGAGGATTCCAGTATTCTCCCCAACGGGGGCGCTGGAGGGGACACCTTCGTGAGTACACAGGGAGGGGAGGGCAAGCAATCCCAGTAGGGGGTTCTTTTCAGGACCAAGGGGTGCTGGGCTCAACGCCTTTTGTGCCTGGGAGGCTTTTCCTTGGGTCCCTGAGGGTGTTTGGAGCCTAGTTGCAATTGCCAAGGGGCAAGGGGGAGGCGCTCTGTGTGTGCTCAGGGGCTACACTCCCCCACCAGCTTTAGAACCAAGTCCTGGGAGTGTCTCAAGAAAGAAAGAAGGAAAGGGATTCAACTCTGCAGGTGTAAGACCCCCCGTACCGCTAACAGCATCACTTCGTGGGGGTCTCTCTTTCAAATCCAGCCCTGGGAGGAGGGAGGAGTCAGTCCCTGGCACGATTCTGCTGTCGGACCACAAAGAGAACCAGAACTTTTGTCCCCATTTAAAAATGCAGTTGTGGGGTTCAGCTGCCCACTGCTACTCTACACAAATAGGGTGGGGGTGGAGCCAGCGGGCAAAGCCTTTCCACGCCCCCCCAGGTCTTTTTGCTGCAAACTGTGAGCCCCCCCCCCAAGGTATGTTGCATGAAGGCTGAGCTGCTGATTGAGGACTGGTGGGTGGGAGGACCCCACTTCTGGGCCGGGCCAAACCGGTTAATCCCAGATTTAAAAAACCAAAACAATAAGAGCAGGTCCTATTGATGGGAAGTAGGGGGACTCTTGGCATAGCTGTCAACCCTCCCTTTTTTTGCGGGAAACTCCCTTATTCCAATGCCGTTTCCCGCTGCTATCCCAGATTGTTGATATCCCTTAAATTTCCCGGATTTCAAAGGAAGCAGCTCCTCTCCCTCCCTGCCGGCCAGGGAGGCTCCTCAGCTGCGTTGCTCGGCTGCCAATAAGGAGTCTGAGACCGACTGGGGGCGGAGCTTGCATGCCTTGTGCAGCCAGACCCTCACGCCCAACCAGACAGACAGCCTGCCTGCCGTCTACGCGCTCGCTCTTTCGCTCACCCGTTCACGCGCAGCCTCTGGAGCGCAGGGTGGCGAGGCTACTTGGTGCCATTGCACCGCACTCGCGGCATCCCTTATTTTCAAATCCGAAAGTTTGAAAAAAACCCTTATTTTCAAATCCGAAAGTTGACAGCTATGGCTCTTGGTGGTCCCTCATCTAGGACTGGCTGGCCCACTTTGCAAGGCTGCAGCCTCAGGTGCCCACCAGACTCCACAGGGGCTTCCACCTTCCATCTCAGACGCAGCATAGTCCCCCAAATGATTTTGTTTTTAGGATGTGGACGACGACGACGACCCCATCTACATTTATGGCGATGAAACTTATGGCTACACCAGCAGCGCCAGCGGGAATTACTTCCGAGATGGGAGGACAAAGATAGGCAAGTACAACCCTTTCCTCCATGCGCCGGTGTTCTGCCCCGAGTTGCAGCTTTTCAACCCCAGAGCAAAGGGGGCTTCGGCTTCCGCAAACTCCGAGCAGCAGGCAGCGCGAAAATGAACCCATGTTGCTCCGGCCACATGCGCAGGGCCTTGTGGGGTGGGTGGGCTGCCAGGGGCGTAGGAAGGGAGGCGAAGGGGGCGGTGCGCCCCAGGTTCCATCATGGAGGGGGGTGACAAATTATCAAGGAACAATTACTGCCCTACTAGGGCGGTTCATAAAAAACTTTTTATTTTGAAAATACCTGCTCCAAAGTTCTTATCTAACTATACTAGGGATTGTATAGCTATATATGAAATTTAATGCATATCAATTAATATCTTGACCCTCCTCCACGAAAATAGCTGTTTACTTGGCTGTTTTCCTATGTCGTGAAGGCTGAAATTTCAATTCAGTGGAGCACTTACTGTTCCCAACCCTAACCCTGCGGAAAGCCATCTAATTAGACTTTAATTTGATTTTGACATGTTTTTAGGAGGTAATTTAATTATTGTTTGATTTTATACCAATGTTATGTATCTGATGTTAGCTGCCCTGAGCCCGACTTCGGCCGGGGAGGGCAGGATATAAATAAAAGTTTATTATTATTATTATTATTATTACTTATTATTATTACTTTGTAAGAAAATATGAAATAATGTAAAACCATTGTTTATTATTGTTGTTGTTGTTGTTATTCCTTTGTAAGAAAATATGAAATAACGTAAAACCATTTTTGCAGGCAGAAAATAAAATAATAATAAAAAAATCAATGGGGGGGCTGACAAGAAATTTTCTGCACCGGGTACCACCTGACCTTCCTACGCCTCTGTGGGCTCCACTTCGGTTGTGGAACAGGGCACCCCCAGGGCGCCCCCGACTCCCTTGCCATCTCCGTCTCTGCCTGCAGATTTTGTGCTGGTCTGGGAGGAGAAGCTGCGTCCCTCGAAGAAGAGGCGCAACAAACAGCCCCACCCGGAAGGCGAGAGGGCAGCGGGCCAGGGTGCCGGGTGGGAGGCGTCGTCCCGCGGGCGTCACGAGAGGTGGAGGCATAAATTCCTCAAGAACCTGCGCAGTGCCGGACTCTTGATGGAGAAGGTGAGGGGGCTTTGCTGGCAGGGGTCTCCTGGAGGGCTTCGGGCAAAGTTGTACCAAGGCTCCCTAGTTTGGATAATTACCACTTACTGTTTGGGAGTGTTCCTCTTCTTTTCTGAAGTTTCTTTAATCCTCCCCCTAGATTTAATAGCAAACAAGCTATTTTGAGTTATATAAAGTCATTAACTTTTTTCCTTCTGAGGACACTGATCATAACAGTGAAACGAGTTAGTTTATCTTGAGTTTTTTTTTGTTATTTGGAGTTATTTGAAGGTTTTCTTGAGTTATTTATATTTCTTTGAATCAGTTTATAACATTTTTGAGTATTTTTGCTCTTGAGCAATTCTGCTCTTGAATCATTAAACATATTGTTTGCTTGAGTATCACTATATAAATATACGTTAATCTTGTTTCAGGGATCTTTCACGGTGTAGACTTCCTTTGTTGTAATTCAGTTATTCCCGTGATTGTCTTTTTTTGCCTAGGGATAGACCATGAAGCAGAAACTCAAAAAGTTCGCTTTCCGTCTGCCAGCCTGCTTAATAATAATAATAATAATAATAATTTATTATTTATACCCCGCCCATCTGGCTGGGTTTCTCCAGCCACTCTGGGCGGCTTCCAACAGAATATTAAAATACAAGAGTCTATTATTAAACATTAAAAGCTTCCCTAAACAGGGCTGCCTTCAGATGCTTGCCCTCTTTCCCCCTCTGCTTGCTGCGTTCCTGTCTGCCTCCTTCCTTTTTCCTCCTCCCGCACCTCTCACCCACTCTCTCCATCTTTCTTCCCTCCCAAGCCCTGCTGGGAGTGAATTTTATTTCATTTCACTTTTCCATATTACCATACGCAATGCGGTTTACAGCAACAAAACATACAACAAAGAACCCACACCTTAGAACAGGCGTAGGCAAACTCGGCCCTCCAGATGTTTTGGGACTACAGCTCCCATCATCCCTAGCTAACAGGGCCCAGTGGTCAGGGAAGATGGGAGTTGTAGTCCCAAAACATCTGGAGGGCCGAGTTTGCCTATGCCTGCCTTAGAATAATCTGATCGAATACAAAAAGTCATAATAAAATATAACTTTAACACAGAAGATAAAAGAAGGATGGGAATGTGTTGAAATATATATGGGAAACTTTGGAACAGTAAATTAAATAAGAACAAACATTACTAGCTGTATATCGCAAGGTGATTGAATAATAATAAGAAAGGAATGAATATAATGAAAGAACGCAAATAACACAGCAGAATAAGATAATACTAGCACAAAAGATCGCAGGTAGGTGAGGGAAGTTGGGTAGGCAGGCGGGAGGGAGGGGAGGGAAGAAAGAATATTAAGGGTTAAAATAAAATAAGATGTAGTAGGGATTTGTCTGATGATTTTATGGTTTCATTATGTATGTATGTTTTGATTATCCTATATAATAATCTTGCTGTGTCCCTGCGTCCACTTTCTGTGTGTCACGGAAGTGCGCTACTGCGCATGACCGGGACCCACACGGATGCAGGGATTGGAGCAGGCGGAGAGGGGGGCGTGTCCGCGAGGCAGCAGCGGCGCATGCGCGTTGTCATTTGCGCCAGCGCCGCTGCCTCGCACGGACCCGGCCAAGGGAGCGTCGGCTCCTTAGGCTGCCCGTCCCTGCTGCTTTAAAGCAGCACGGACAGGCAGCACATATTTTCTAGCGCCCGTAATCTTACGGGCTTAATATACTCGTGTATATATGTTTGATTTATTTCTCAATAAAGTCTTTTTAATAATTAAAATAAATAAATAAATAAAATAAAATATAACTTTAAAATGGGGCGGCTTATATTGGACTTATAGCCAATAAAGTACGGCTTCTGAAACGTTCAAGAACCGATGCGCGGCTTCCGATTGGTTGCAAGAGCTTCCTGCACTCAAGTGGAAGCCGCGTTCGGAAACCGAGCCGTTCGGGAGCCGAGGTTTGACTGTAGCATCCAATAATCTTTGGGAATATAATAGTGCACAACTCACTCTCAAAACAATGGCAAATAATAATTAAACAGAAATCCACTCTTAGCATATACAATAAATAATTACTGAACTGTGATCCGTAAAAATAGAAAGATAGATGCAAATCACAATGCATAAAATACCACAATACAGTGGACGCTCGGGTTGCGAATGCGATCCATTCGGGAGGCGTGTTCGCAACCCGCGCCGCTGCGTCTGTGCACACGCATGACGCAATTCGGCGCTTCTGTACATGCGCAAAGCACAATTTTGCGCTTCTGCGCATGCGCCGAAACCCGGAAGTAGCCCGTTCCGGTACTTCTGGGTTCGGCGCGTTCGTATCCTGCAGGGAGTGCAAGCCGAGGTATGACTGTATGTACAAAACCATGTACAGTGGAACCTCGACTTACGAATTTAATGCGTTCCGAAAGCACACTCGTAAGTCGAAAATTTCGTAAATCGAAAAACGGCATTCCCATAGGAATGCATTGGAAACGTAAGTCGAAAAATTCGTAAGAAAACCCTATGTAAACCTTCGTAAGTCGAGTAAACCCCATCTAAAACTTCGTAAGTCGAGTAAACCGCATCTAAAATCCAAGCGGATTTCCTTTCGGAAGTCGAAAAATACGTAAGTCGAGTACTTCGTAAGTCGAGGTTCCACTGTACAGGTAAAAGGATCAAATGGAGAAACAAAGGCGCATGATGATTTATTTTTAAGAAATCCCAAACTCCTCCATTTGTGCTTCCAATAGCTCCACCAGCCAACTAGGGAGGGGGCCCTGGGTTCAGGTTCGTGTTTTCTTGGGGGCCACAGTCTTTGTGGAAGAGAGCTTGGCCAAGGCTTCCAGGGAGGCCCCCACCCCTTTCTCAGCAACCTGTCTCCTTCTCAGGAGGAAACTCTGAGTGATCGCAAGGGCATTCACTACATGAAGCTGAGCGCGCCCTGGGAAGTGCTGGTTTACTACGCTGAGGAGCTGTGCATGCGGGCCCCTCTGCAGGTGAGTGCCGGGGCATGCAGGTACGGTTGGCTTCCTTGCCAGCGGTCTACCTGCTAGCCCCTCCGTCTCCTCTCGTGCCCCCATCGCAGGCCCACCCCAACCCAGACCGCAACAGTTCTGACGACCTGCTCCGGAAACTGCACCTGCCGAACATCATGGCCCAGCAGGTGCCCAAGAAGCCCGTCGACTACTACACCTGCGCCTTCCGAAAGTCCAAGTTGGACAAGTGAGTGAGGGCAGGTGTGGGGAACCACCAAAGGGGGTGGGGTGGGAAACCTCCAAGGGGGGGACCCCAGGTGGCCCTCAGACCTTTCTGTGTGGCCCCCAGGGCACTTCTCTCTTTTTTTTATAATAATTTTTATTCATTTTATCATATATAACTAAACAAACACACAAGAACAAAAGAGAAACATAACATAAACAATTAAACACAACAATGAAATATACCGTATTTTTCACTCCTTAAGACGCACTTTTTTCCTCCTAAAAAGTACGGGAAAATGTCTGTGCATCTTATGGAGCGAATGCATGGTCCCAGGAGCTGAATTGCCCAAGGACCAAAAGAAGATCGAGCTTTTTCTTTTACAAAGAGAGAATCATAGAATCCTAGAGTTGGAAGAGACCACAAGGGCCATCCAGTCCAACCCCCTGCCAAGCAGGAAACACCATCAAAGCATTCCTGACAGGTGGCTGTCAAGCCTCTGCTTAAAGAAGGGGGTGTTGAAAGGCTGCCGCTTTACAGCTGATCAGCAAGAGATCGGGGAGAGAGAAAAGGTCGCTGGCTCCCTTTCTGCAGAGGAGGCTGTTGGTTTCCCCAGCGACATGTGACTGGCTGATTAGATTATCTGTTTGGAAACTGTAGAAAGGGCTTTGAGCTGATCCTTTTGCAAATGGGGCTTTTCTTTGCAAAAACAGCAGCACAACTTTGAGCTGCTCCTTTTGCAGATGGGTCTTTTCTCCTTTGCAAAAGCAGCAGCACAACAACTTTGAGCTGATCCTTTTGCAAATGTGTCTTTTCTCCTTTGCAAAAGCAGCAGCACAACTTTGAGCTGATCCTTTTGCAAATGGGGCTTTTCTTCTTCCAAAAGAAGATGCACAACTTTGAACTGATCCTCAAAAAGGGGGGCTTTCCCCCTTTCCTCCTCAAAAAACTAGGTGCGTCTTATGGTCAGGTGCGTCTTATGGAGCGAAAAATACGGTACTATTTTTATCTAATTTTCTTAACATCTTAGTGGGACTTCCTCCGATCTTCCCTTCCTGGTTTCCATTTTACCTCTTATTTTAAGCAGGTTCATCTTCATATTTAATTTTCCTATCTCTTATTATCCATTTAATCAATTATTCATTTTATAACCCATTTTTACATATTATCTTAACTATCATATTTATTTTACTTCTTCCTTTTTTTTAAAAGCTACTATTACTAATGCTTCCAGCAACCCCTAGGTATATCCTCTGAATTTCTTCCCTTTAACCCTAAAATCATATATTCATTAACTTTAATACCCCAGGGCACTTCTCAGACCACCCCCATCCTCTCGGTCTCCAAAGGAAGGCTTTCAGCAGTCGTGTAGTGTTTGGACCTGGCTGGGAAGTGTCTGAGGATGCTTGCAAGGTCTTTTGTCCAACTGGAGAAGGGCTGCGGGGGGGGGGGGGGAGAGTCCTGTGGCTTTTGTGTGGCTGGAAGATACCAAGAGAAGAGTCACTTCCATTGCCCCACCCAGTTTTTGCCTCTGGCCCTGCCCACCATTGCCATGTGGCCCTCAAGGACCACCTCTTTCCATATGAACCTACCAAGACCCTGCAATCATCATCCGATGCCCTTCTTCGTCTGGAGTGTAGCAGCATGAGAACGGGGCCTTTTCTGCGGTGGCTCCCCATTTGTGGAATGCTCTCCCCAGGGAAGCTCGCCTGCCGCCTTCATTATACACCTTTAGGCGCCAGGCGAAATTGTTCCTCTTTAACCAGGCCTTGGGTTGACTGACATCCATGGCCTTTTAAAACATTGGGGGGGGGGGAACATTTATTGGGTTGTTCTTGTTTTCATTGTGCATTTTGTGTTTTTATATTGTGATTTTACGTTGTAACTGCCCTGAGACTTGCAGGTATAGGGCAGTATACAAATAATAATAATAATAATAATAATAATAATAATAATAATAATAATAATAACAGCTGTTGTAGCATGGGGTTAATGATTTCAGCAAGTGATTTCAGCTCTCTAACGTAGCAGGCAGGAGACAGCTTCTTGATGTAGCAATTCTTTATTCAGGCAAAACAAGACTGAGGGAACTATGGGTAGGGAAGCTACATTTATAGGGACAGAGGACTGGCTAGGAAAAGATATATTTTGGAGGGAACAATCTCAAGCAATCACACAGCTGCTTTTTAGTGGGAACCAATAAGACTGAGAATCCAAATACAGCAACTTGAATGCACCAATAGTAACTGTTCCTTCTGGGACAGGAAGGCAGTTACTTTACCCTAATGTGATTACAGACAATAGTAATACAGATATGATAACACTTTGAATCAATACACAACAGCAGCCTAGTGGGGTGGTGGTCTGGCAGGCCAGATAGAGAAGCCTGATGGCTGTAGTTGTGTCTGCAGTTACCATGCTATTGCCTCTACTCCTTTCCCAAAGCTGCTTTGGCCAGAGGCGACATAAAAGCTGCGCAGGCTGAGGGCTTGGGGAAGCTGCCCAGTGCCTCCACCCCAGCCTGTGCCCAGCTCTCCTTCTCTCCCTCTCTCTCCCCCCTCCACCTGTTTCAGGTTCCTGGGCAGCGAGCAACACGATTCGTACTTCACCAACACGCAGAGGCATCGCATTGTGAGCCCTTGGGGTGGGGAATGGGGCATGCCAGGTGGGTTCGGGGCAGCCTGGCAGCAGGGAGGAGAGGGAGGAGGAGGCAACTTTGACCACCTCTCTTGTTGATGCCCTTTCCTTTTCCTCCCACCTGGCTGAATCCCCCCTGACCACCACCCTTCTCTCTCCCAGGTGTATGAGATCTTGGCCCGGACCATCTATGGGAAGAGGAAGCATGCAGAGATGGGCATTGACCGGCTGCTGAATGAAGGGGTCTACTCCGCAGCCTTCCCGCTGCACGAGGTGAGAAAGGCCAGGGGGGATCCAGTTTAGGGACCCCCTAACCAGTGGTGTCGCAAGGGAGGCGGGGGCGGTTCGCCCCGGGTTCCAGGGGAGGAGGGTGACACTTAGGCCGCCCCCGCCCCGCGCCCCGCCCCCCTCGTGGGGGTGCCCCGTCGCCGCTGCTTTTCACACGCCCACTTAACCTCTTCCCTTCCGGCTCCTCCTCCTGCAGGGCCCCTTTGAGCTGCCCGAGTACGAAGTCCTGGGTGAAGAGCTGAACCCCCGGCAGATCCTGTACCGCTTCTGGGCCCAGTGGCGCTGCTGGTACAAATACCAGCCTTTGGACCACATCCGGGAATACTTTGGGGAGAAGGTGGCCATTTATTTCGCCTGGCTGGGTGAGGTGCCCTCTTTCCTCCTTGGCTGGGGCAAGACGCTGTTCAGAACTCCGGAAAAGGGAAGCAAGGAAGGTGCAGAGGCTAAAAACCACTCTGCGGTTGCTCAGAGGCCATGTGCACACCAAGCCTTTGAAACACATCCTCAAAGATTCCTGGGAATTGTAGTTTGTTCAGGCTGCTGGGAAATAAACTACAGTTCCCAGGAACTTTGAGGGGTGGGGAAGCTGTACGCTTTGAAGGCTTTGAGTGTGAGCTGCCGGAGGTCTCCCTCTTTACATCCCCTTATTTCTCTTCTGTTATTGCGCGTGCTCCCGTTTGAGCCTTGCACTCCGCACGTGATCAGAGATAGCTTTTGAAGCGGCTTTGGGGGTCTCACGAGGTGCTGAGTTCGGCCCCTGCTCTGCATCTGGGTCCTGAGCACAGAGACTGGGGTGGGGTGGGGAGGAAATCTGGGCTTGAGGAAGGCGGAGCCCAGCCCATAAGCTCCGGCCTGGAAGGGGCTCAGGGTGGGGGGTGGCAGGGCAATGTTGGGTGCCCTCTGCTCACGGCCTCCGCCTCACCTGTCTCCCCTGCAGGCTTCTACACGGCTTGGCTCCTCCCGGCCGCCACCGTCGGCACTTTGGTCTTCCTTGCCGGCCTCTTCACCATGGGGACAAACACGCCAGCGTGAGTGCGGCGGGTGCTGTGGGGAGGGGGGCAGTCAGCTTGTGGGAGAGCCTGCATGTTTGGGGTATGACACCCCCCCCCCAGCATCTCTTTCCAAACCCTCATCCTGCATCTTGGGCCCCATGGGGTGGGAAGCTGCTGCTCCATCTCTTTTATGGCTGTGCGACAGGCAGAAGTTCAGCTGGTGAAGCATTTCCTAGCCGGCATGTGCATGGGCAGGAGGGGACAAGCCGCACATTGGGCCTCCAGTTCCGCCTTGGTGGGTGGGTGTCCCAGAGGTACCTGGCATAGCTGCCAACCCTCCCTTTTTTTGCGGGAAACTCCCTTATTCCAATGCCGTTTCCCGCTGCTATCCCGGATTGTTGATATCCCTTAAATTTCCCGGATTTCAAAGGAAGCAGCTCCTCTCCCTCCCTGCCGGCCAGGGAGGCTCCTCAGCTGCGTTGCTCGGCTGCCAATAAGGAGTCTGAGACCGACTGGGGGCGGAGCTTGCATGCCTTGTGCAGCCAGACCCTCACGCCCAACCAGACAGACAGCCTGCCATCTACGCGCTCGCTCTTTTGCTTTTACTATGTCCAGTGCCTTTCTGTGGCACCTCATGGCATAAATCTGCTCTAAGGTGGAGAGCGAGCAGCCCATCCTGGGGATCCATCCTGGCGTTGAGCATCCTGAAACACACCGTGGGTGAGCCCCCGCCCCCCTCCAACCCTGGGTGACATCCTCCATTGACCCTCACCCTCTGTTCTTCCCCAGGCAAGAGATCTGCAACAGTGGGGGCCAGTTCCTCATGTGCCCACTGTGTGACACCTGCGGCAACTGGAACCTCTCTGAGATCTGCCCCATGGCAAAGGTGAGGGGACCTCCTGGCTGCTGGGGATTGTTCTTGGAGGGGGGAAGAATGGGAGGCAGGGTGTGTGGTTACGAGACAGAGAGCCACGGAGCTCTCTCTTTGGGGCATGGGAATGCAACAAATTGCCTGCTCCCGAAGTGGAAGAGGTTCTCTCCCTGTCTCTCTTTATAATAATTTTTATAATAATTTATTATTTGTGCCCCACCCATCTGGCTGGGTCCCCCCAGCCACTCTGGGCGGCCTCCAACAGATATTAAAATACATTAAAATATCACAGGTTAAAAACTTCCCTAAAGTTTCCCTAAAAACTTCCCTAAAGTAATTAAAAAAAAAAAGATGTATATATATATATATTTTTAATGTTTTTTTCAAATTACAGTTTTACAATCACATATCCAACGTACAACATAAAAACAAAATTCTGAAGAATCTCCTCCCCTTTGTGGGTCCTATTATTAGTCCTTTCCTCCTGCGTCTTTTATGATAATCCAAATCTTTTACATCTCCGTTATGTTCAAAATTCACCATTAAACTACAAGTGTTCTTCCAATTCCACTAACGATTTTAGCTGTTTACAATTAATTATAATTTCCCCCCATTCTTTATTAGAATTTTGGTCTTCCTGATTTCTGATTCTTCCGGTCATTTTTGCCATTTCGGCATAGTCCATCAACTCCATCTGCCATTCTTCTCTGGTCGGGACTTTATCTTCTTTTCATCTCTGGGCCAATAACATCTGCGCAGCCGTGGTCGCATACATAAATAGTCTTTTCTGCTCCATTGGGATTTTGGCACCTAAAATTCCTAAAAGAAACGTTTCGGGTCTGTTTGTTTTTTTGGAAAAAGTTATTTTAAACATTTTAACAGGTTCTCTCCCTGTCTCATCGGTTTAGGCAAGCCAGCCTTTGGTGACCTCAGTTCCCCCATCTGCAAAATGGGAACCATAGTGATCTATAAGGGATTTTTGTTTTGCTTTGTTTTGAAAAACCTTTGTTCATCATTCATCTATTCAGTACCAGCAGCTTTGCACCCAGTGTGGCTCAGGAATGCTAAGAACCTTTCGAATCAGTGCAGTTTTCAAAGGCGCAGCCCACAACCTTGATTCGAAATGGCACACGGCTGCATCCAAATATCAGCCCAAACCTGCTCCTTCCTCTCAAGCCAATTTGGTTAGGATCTCTTTAAGACGTGGGTCTTTACTTTCGTCTTAAAGAGATCCTAACCAAATTGCTGGTCTTTGACTGTATTAAAGTTTACTACTACTTTAAGACGTGTCTAAATACATGGAGCACAAAACCTTTTCCCCAAAACGGGCATGGACATGGCATAGCTACCATTGGGTGGATTTGATTCCATTGAAGGTGACTCAGAAACTGCAAATAATCCAGAATGCGGCAGCTAGACTGGTGACTGGGAGTGGCCGCCGAGACCATATAACACCGGTCCTGAAAGATCTTCATTGGCTCCCAGTACGTTTCCGAGCACAATTCAAAGTGTTGGTGCTGACCTTTAAAGCCCTAAACGGCCTCGGTCCTGTATACCTGAAGGAGCATCTCCACCCCCACCATTCAGCCCGGACACTGAGGTCCAGCTCCGAGGGCCTTCTGGCAGTTCCCTCACTGCAAGAAGTGAGGTTACAGGGAACCAGGCAGAGGGCCTTCTCGGTAGTAGCGCCTGCCCTGTGGAACGCCCTCCCAGCAGATGTCAAGGCAATAAGCAGCTATTTTACTTTTAAAAGACAACTGAAGGCGGCCCTGTTTTTAGGGAAGTTTTTAATGTTTGGTGCTGTATTGTTTTTAATATTCGGTTGGAAGCCGCCAACCGAAACCCAGCCAGATGGGCGGGGTATAAATAAACAAATTGTTGTTGTTGTTGTTGTTGTTGGGGGAGTGTCTGTATGGCAGCTGCTCCTGGACGTCTTCCCTCTCCTCTCCTGTTCTGACCACAGGTGGGCTACCTCTTTGACCACCCAGGGACCGTCTTCTTCAGCATCTTCATGTCTTTCTGGGCCGTGACCTTCCTGGAGTACTGGAAGCGGAAAAACGCCACGTTGGCCCACCACTGGGACTGCATGGACTTCCAGGAGGATGAGGCAAGTGGGAGGCGGATTGGGGCCTGCCAGGCCTCACTCAACCCTCCTTTTAGCTGGGGTGCGATCTTAGGCAGCGTTCCCTGTGGCAGCAAAAGACAGAAGCGGTTTTGCTGCGCCAGCCACTGGGTGGTGCCAGCGCTAATGCCAGTCAGGCTAGCGTGGTACGTCCACTGGTGGTTGGGCAGGAGTTTGCCCCCTTGCCCCCTGCCGCAGCTGGATGCCAGCAAGAGGCATTTCGCACCATGTTTCCAATGAAATGCCATTTCCTAACGTCTGAAAAGTGTTTTTCTCTCTCTCCTGCCCTTCGGTGTCCAGACAGCGTTCCCAGGTCATGCTCAGAGAAGCAGGATTTAGGAGTAAAGATATTAATAGCGTTGGCAGCATTAAGATAAATACAACAGTGTGAATAAGTTTTGAGGGATGTAAAAATGGAATACTGAATGGTTTAGTTTATGCAAAATACGCAGGGATCTATAGCATGCAAACTGAACCTGTTAATTCCCCGTTTATAATTAAATTGGCCTTTTGGTTTTGATATATCGCTTTTATACCTGTTGTTATCCTTTTTCCAAAATCCATTTTTCCCAATATATTCCCCATAAATTTCCATGACACTCTGTCGAACGCTTTTTCAGCGTCTACCAAGACAAATGCTGCCCTCTATAGCATGCAAACTGAACCATGGAAAGAGAGGAAAGGAAGTCATTGATATTTTAACATGGTTTAAATGAATATTCTAAAAGGTAAAATAGAAAAAACTTAATAAAAAACATACAAAAAAGAAAAGGAACAAAGAGATTAATGTACCAAGTAGTGCATAGCAATGGAACGCTGTAAACATATCACAAAATGGTCATTTTATTGACCTCGTGGTCCCTTTCCAGCTCTGCGATTCTGTGAACCACAAGGCTTGTAATATAATCCTAAACATCTCCGCTGAGTGTTAAAGGGTATTTGCGTCCAAAGGGGTTTCTCCTTTGTTTAGGAATTTTGAGAGCTCTGTGTTCCCCAACCCAACCCAGAAGCCATTTCATAGAATTCCGTAGAGTTGGAATGGACTCCCAAGGTTCATCTTGCCCAACCCCGTACGATGCAGGAATGGCAGCTAAATAATCCCTGGCAGATGGCTACCCAAGAGCTATAACCATCTTAAATGCTGTAACCAGATAATATGACCTTGGAGAGCTGTGATGGGTGTATGTGTGGCTTTTTTTGGTGTGGGTATGTTTTGTGCTGTTTTTTGTTTTGTTTTTTCTTTCTGTTTTTACGGGATGGCATGCAATTTTGTTGCACTTGTATAGCGTTGTGCTTGTACTTGTGCAATGACAATAAATTATCTTATCTTATCTTGTCTTATCTTTAAAATCCTCCAAGGAAGGGAGAGCCCACCACCTTCCGGGAGAGCCAGTGTGGTGTAGTGGTTGAGAGCGGTAGACTCGTAATCTGGTGAACCGGGTTTGCGTCTCCTCTCCTCCACATGCAGCTGCTGGGTGACCTTGGGCTAGTCACACTTCTCTGACGTCTCTCAGCCCCACTCACCTCACAGAGTGTTTGTTGTGGGGGAGGAAGGGAAAGGAGAATGTTAGTCGCTTTGAGACTCCTTCGGGGAGTGATAAAGTGGGATATCAAATCCAAACTCTTCTCCGTCTCAACCTCTCTCTGTCTCTCCTTCCCCCAGGAGCGTCCTCGGCCAGAATTTGCTGCCATGGCCCCCCGCATGGAGCAGAATCCCGTCACGGGGGTGAAGGAGCCGTACTTCCCTGAACGTGACCGTCTCTCGCGCATCCTGACGGGATCCATGGCCATCATCATCATGGTGAGGGGAGTCTCTCTCCCCCCCCCCCCCCAGCATGTGCCATGCAGAGGCCCGGGCTGAGCTGGGCTGAGAGGCTTCCGGTCTCAGCGCTGACCCTGAACGCTTCGCTTCCCCCGTCAGCTCTGCGTGGTGATGATCTTCCTCGTGTCGGTGATCATGTACCGAGGAATTGTCAGCACCATGATGTACCACACAGGGAACACGATCTTGATGACCCAGGTGAGAGCAGGGGGGCCGTGAGGCCTGGTCCACCCCCCCCCCCTTTAGGGACATTGAATCCCCAATGTTAAGCGGTGGATTTTGTAGGGAAATGGTGTACAAAGCGTATAGCGTGTTTCCCCCCGCACTGCCAAATTCTGGGAACTGTAGCTGACCCCCTCATAGAGCTACAATTCCCAACGTCATTAAAATCATTGGTAGGATTGGAATATCACTTGTAGTTTCAGGGCGAATTCTGGACGCAGTGGAGATGTAAAAGATTTGGATCATCATAAAAGGTGCAGGAGGAAATTATTAATAATAGGGAGGAGGGAAGTCCAGGAGATTCCATGGAATCTTGTTTTTGTGATTTATGTTTGATATATCTCTCTAAGATTTTACTTTGAAAAGCCAAATAATTTTAAAAAAACAACAACCCACAATTCCCAGCATCATTAAAACTACAGTTCCCAGAATTTGGGTGTGTGCTCCTCTCTAAATGTGCTAAAAATGCATTGTGTGTATGCAGTCAAAGTCTCTCTGTCTTTTTGCCTCTTTCTCTCTCTCTCTCTCTCTTTCTGTTTGGCATTCTCTGGATATGCATATAAAAGGTCCAGGCAGAATTCTCCGGCAGTTAGGGTTGGATTTTAGATTGTAAGCCCCTCTGTGGCAGAGACCTGCCCCTCTCGTCCTCTGCCAGGCACACTGGGCATTCAGAGTTGCAGTAAGGGCTCCTCCACACTTCCCTTGTCCCGCTGCTCTTTAGCACTCAATTGGAGCAAACAGCAATTTGGGTTTTCTCCGGATTGACCTTTGCTCCAATTTAGCACTAAAGAGAGGATTTTCCTTGTGTGTTGAGGTTGAGCCCAGGGGGTCTCTGTGGTCCCACACCCAGAATTTCTATGCTGTTGGGTTCCACTTCCTCTCTGTGCGTTTGGAGGAGGGAGAGAATGAGGGAGAGAATTCGCTGGTCTTTGGAGAGGACTGGGGTGGCGACGTTCGGTCTTTTCCCTGCAGGCGGGGAACATTGCTAACATCAGCAGCTGCATGGTGAACCTGGCGCTCATCCTCCTCATGAGTCAGGTCTACACCTCTCTGGCTGAGAAGCTCACCAGGTGGGGTGAGTCTGAGATGCCAACCCCCCCACCCCACCCCGATTTCCCAGCAAGCCCAGACTCTGTCTCTGTTCTGTCCCTGCATTGCCACTGCCAACGGTCTGAGCTCAGTTCATGAGGCTCCCTTTGTGCACGATGGGGCGGTGGCTGCAAAATGCCCCTTGGGGATTTCTGGAGCATCGGGCAGCTCCTCCGCCATGGGGCTGGCTGCCCCCACTCTCCCCTTCTCCTCCTCCCTCTCTGGCCAACATGCCTCCCCAACCCCATGTTGGGGGGTGGGTCTCCCCTTCTGCAGAGATGCACCGGACTCAGACGCAGCATGAAGACGCCTTCACCTTCAAGGTCTTCATTTTCCAGTTTGTCAACTTCTACTCCTCCCCTTTCTACGTGGCCTTCTTCAAGGGCAGGTGAGGCTGTTCTCTGGACCCCCTTGCACAGGGGCAGGGAAACGACCCCAGTCAGCAGGAAGCACGAGCCCTGCTTCGCCGTGGCTGTGGCTACAAGGAGGCATATCGTGGGGCTCCACCACTTGGGCTGGGCACCCCCCAACTCCCCACTTCCTCTATGGCTTTGCCTTCTCCCCAGGGGGCTCTCAGCCTCCCCTGGGCTCTCCCAGTGCAGAGCTGAGAGCTGCCATTTTGAGCGTCCCCCCATTGCGGGGATGAGGCTTCCAAAGCCCAGGCAGACCCTTCCCTTTGTCCCAGCAGGTTTGTGGGGTACCCCGGCCAATATGGAAAACTCCTGGGCATGAGGAACGAAGACGTAAGTACCAGGGCAGGGGGCAAGTCTTCTCTCTTGCCTCAGTCTGGGCACTGCCCACCTGGCGGGCTCTGCATCCTGATGCTGGAACCAGGCAGGTCCTTCTCCAAAGACTTTGCTGCGGGTGTGTGTGTGTGTGTGCGCGCGCACACATGTTTGGGTTTCTCCTGCTGTCACCCCAGATCAAACTGTGTGTCAGGGATCTGCCTGCCCCTGCCAGTCCATCTCTGAGTGTTTATAGACAGCCACAACCTGTGTTAACAACAGATTCATCTTCGAGCGAATCTGGCAGTCCCGTCTCGGGGGAGGAGCAGTTAGTGGCTGGGAGCCAGGGAGTGCCAGGTGTCCAGGGAGTTGCTGGGAGACCTGGCACCACCCAGCAGACTTGATCGGAGGGGGAAACGTCAGGTCCGGCGCATATATCACGCAGGAGGAGAAGGCGGCAATTTAGGCTGCCGAAACTTTGGTGTTGGCGCCAAAACAGGAGGGAGGCACTTCCGGATTCTGCTAGTGACTGAGCAGACATGATAAGACTGAGCTCTGCACTGTAAATAGCTTGGCACTGAATAAAAAGACCTAAAGACAACAGCTTTTGGCATTTCTATTGAACAACCGATAAGAGAACCTGACACCGTGCTTTTCCAAAGCACCCAAGGTCCTGCCATGCCTGTTTGGCTAAAGGCCAGAATTGGGATTTTTTCTTTCCAGGGGGGAATGGTCCCCCTGGGAGCTGTTTCCTTGGGGCACAGGGTTTCCAGACTCACTCCCTAGAGCTCTGCCGACGTCATCTCCTCCCCTTCTCCCTGCAGTGCGGTCCTGGCGGGTGCCTGATTGAGCTGGCCCAGCAGCTCTTCATCATCATGGTGGGGAAGCAGATTGTCAGCAACATCCAGGAGTTTCTGATTCCGTGAGTTTGCCAGCTTCAGGGAGGAGAAGGGAGACCTGGCAGGTCCAGGGGGGCTGCTCACTAACACTCTCTGCAATTCCAGCCATGGAAACAGGGCACCCCACAAAACCTAATGTTTGTGTGGGGAGGGTCCGTTGCAACGGGAGCCCCTCTCCCCTGCTCCGATGCCTCTCTTGCCCATTTCTTCCCCTGCAGGAAGCTGAAATCCTGGCGCCAGAAGAGGAAGCTGGCCCGGGTGCGAGGGGCTCAGATCTGCCAGGAGCCCAAGCGCTGGGAGGAGGACTATGAGCTGATTGAGTGCGAAGGGCTCTTCGAGGAGTACCTGGAGATGGGTAAGCGGGAGGGAGGGCCGAGCCAGTTCAGGTTATCAGTCCATTTTCCGGTCGCTTTCCCTTTTGCAAAAAGTCCTGTCTTTTGTGGGGTCGCAGGTTCGTTGCATGAGATCTCCCAGCCCACTATAATGGCCCAGTTGCTGCAATTCGACAGGATCCCAGGCAAAAACAGGGCTGGAAAGCAGAGATCACTCCATTTTCCTTCTGCCACCCCAGCTCCAGCTCAGAGCTGTATGTCAGGGGCGTAGGAAGTGGGGAACGAAGGGGGCGGTCCGCCCCAGGTTCCATCATGGAGGGGGGTGACAAATTATCAAGGAACAATTACTGTCCTACTAGGGCGGTTCATAAAAAAACTTTTTATTTTGAAAATACCTGCTCCAAAGTTCTTATCTTACTATACTAGGGATTATATATATAAAATTTCATGCATATCAGTTAATATCTTGACCCTCCTCCACGAAAATAGCTGTTTACTTGGCCGTTTTCCTATGTCGTGAAGGCTGAAATTTCAATTCAGTGGAGCACTTACTGTTCCCAACCCTAACCCTGCGGAAAGCCATCTAACTAGACTTTAATTTGATTTTGACATGTTTTTAGGAGGTAATTTAATTATTGTTTGATTTTATACCAATGTTATGTATCTGATGTTAGCCGCCCTGAGCCCGACTTCGGCCAGGGACGGCAGGATATAAATAAAAGGTTTTTTTATTATTATTACTTGTTATTATTCCTTTGTAAGAAAATATGAAATAACATAAAACCATTTTTGCAGGCAAAAAATAAAATAATAATAATAAAATCAATGGGGGGGGGGTGACAAGGAATTTTCCGCACCGGGTACCACCTGACCTTCCTACGCCTCTGGCTGCAATTCGACTGGATCCCAGGCAAATTGGGAAGTGGAGATCACTCCGTTCTCCTTCTGCCAGCCCAGCTCCAGCTCAGAGCTGTATGTCAGGGGCTGGCAGTGCCATCCTCTATTCTGCCCCCTTCCTTTGGGGAGGGCTTATTGATCTAACCCTGATGAGCTTCCCTGCTCTCCCTCAGTGCTCCAGTTTGGCTTCATCACCATTTTCGTGGCTGCCTTCCCACTGGCTCCGCTTTTTGCCCTGCTCAACAACTGGGTCGAGATCCGCCTGGACGCCCAGAAGTTCGCCTGCGAGTATCGGCGCCCGGTGGCCGAGCGCGCCCAAGACATCAGCGTCTGGTTCTTCATCCTGGATGTCCTGGCCCAGATCTCCGTCATCGTCAACGTGAGCCCGGAAGGAACTCAATACCCCACCCATGAACCCACGAAGCTCAGAGCTTGGAGCAGGGGGCTTCTCCACCCAGTGGCCCCACCATAGCTGTCAACCCTCCCTTTTTTTGGCGGGAAACTCCCTTATTCCAATGCCGTTTCCCGCTGCTATCCCGGATTGTTGATATCCCTTAAATTTCCCGGATTTCAAAGGAAGCAGCTCCTCTCCCTCCCTGCCGGCCAGGGAGGCTCCTCAGCTGCGTTGCTCGGCTGCCAATAAGGAGTCTGAGACCAACTGGGGGCGGAGCTTGCATGCCTTGTGCAGCCAGACCCTCACGCCCAACCAGACAGCCAGTCTGCCTGCCGTCTATGCGCTCGCTCTTTCGCTCACCCGTTCGCACGCAGCCTCTGGAGCGCAGGGTGGCGAGGCTACTTGGTGCCATTGCACCGCCCTCGTGGCATCCCTTATTTTCAAATCCGAAAGTTTGGAAAAAATCCCTTATTTTCAAATCCGAAAGTTGACAGCTATGGGCCCCACCCCCCAAAGCAACTGGCCCCCAAGCCGAGTCCAAGACAAGTGGCTGCTGGTGGGGGCTGCAGAAGCCCAAGAGGGAAAGCATTTCATCATAGAAGCATGGGATAGTAGTTGAAAGGGACCCCCAAAGGTCATCCAGTCCAACCCCCTGCAATGCAGGAATCTCAACTGAAGCATCCCTAACAGGTGGCCACCCAACCCTCTCTTTAAAAGCCTCCAAGGAAGGAGAGTCCACCACCTCCCGATGGAGCCCGTCCCACTGTGGAATGGCTCTTAATTTTCTTCTGGCTGACTGTGGTGGGGAGAGTGGCGCCGAGCGATTTTCCGCATGTTACCAAAGTCCTGACCAGGCAGGGAGGGAGGGAGGGGGATCTGCGTGGCAGGACGTTGAGTCTGTGTCTGGTTTTCTATGGAAACTCTCTTACGTTCTGTGGGACCTGGTGTGATGGCCTGGGATTCAGACTCAGATGCTGAACCTGAGGGATCCCAGCCTGCACAGGATTCCCCGCCTCCAGAACCAGCAGAGCCGGGGCTAGCGCCCGAGTCTGAAGGGTCCTCACCTGTGCTGGATCCTCAGGTGCAGGCATCTGCTCTGGCTCCTGATGGGATGGAGGACCCATTGCCTGCAGGTGCTCCACTCCCAGCCCCATCAGGGGAAGCTGAGGTTGCCTCTGGGTCCAGTAACCCTCTAGCCTCTCCTGAGCTGCAGAGGCTCAGGGCAGAGAGGCGAAGGGAACTGAGTTCCCGCAGGAGGAGTGCTCGCCTCCAGGCCAGGAGAGGCAAGTCACCAGAGGATCGGGGCCGCCCTATGCCTCGGGGCAGATAAAAGCCGGCCAGCCCCAGCCCCAAGTTGCAGGTGCAACATTGTTGGGTACCAGTTCCTGCTTGAAACCTGTCCTGCTTTCCTGCCCTGCCCCGGTTCCCTGCTTGCCTACCTGTTCCTGACTTTGCCTGACTCCCTGCCCTGCACCCAGCTTTAGTTATTACAGACTGCCTTTACGTTGTACCTCTGGCCACGGACCAGACTTGGACCTCACCTTTCGGGTACCCCACGGGACCAGCACACCTGGGCAGTCAGGCTGCAAGAGCAAGGGCTCAGGATCTGTGAGTTGGTCCCAGCATCTGCAGGGTCCTAGCTCCACCTTGAGGTGTGACCGGGCCCCCAGACCACCCATTCTCCCCCCCCCCCATACGAGTCTCCTTGTCTCCCCACAGGCCTTCCTCATTGCCTTCACGTCGGACTTCCTCCCTCGCCTCCTGTACCAATACGAATATGACAGCCACCTCCATGGCTATGTGAACTTCACCCTGGCCTATGCCCCGCCCAGTTTCGTGGACGGCAACCACACCATGTGCCGGTGAGGGCAGAGACCTCCCCCAGCCCCAGGGATTGCATCCTGGCACACACATGCACTCCTGTCCTGTTGACCCACGGAAATGGCATCTCCCTTCCCAGGTACAAGGCCTTCCGTGACCCCCATGGGAGCCAAACCCTCTTCTACTGGAAGCTGCTGGCCATCCGCCTGGGCTTCATCATCGCCTTCGAGGTGAGCATCGCGGCTCATGAGGGGGTGTAGCTCAGTGGTAGGGCAGCCGCCCTGCATGCAGAGGGTCCCAGGTTCAATCCCCGCCGGCAGCGTTTCCAGGTCGGGCTGGGGGGAAACTTGCCTGCCTGAAATCCTGGAGGGCTGCTGCTGCCAGTCTGTGCAGGCAGCACAGAGGCAGGTGGACCCAAGGGTTTGACTCAGTATTCAGTTGGGGCTGAGGGGACATAAGCACATGGTATGGCTTAGTGGAAGGGCAGCTAGCACTGATAAGTGAAAGAAATGAAGTTGGTTTCTCATCTGGAGCAAGTGGCTGCATTTATTACTATTTATTATTAACAGTTGATTCCCCGCAGTTCCAGTGGAGGACATGAAAAACAACAGAGAGATCAGTTCTAGTGCTTTGTTATAGAAAGGGGGAAACTTACAATGCAATCATAGAATTGTAGAATTGGAAGGGACCCTAAGGATCATCATGGGGACCCAGGTGGTGCTGTGGGTTAAACCACAGAGCCTAGGGCTTGCTGATCAGAAGGTCGGCGGTTCGAATCCCCGCGATGGGGTGAGCTCCCGTTGCTCGGTCCCAGCTCCTGCCCACCTAGCAGTTCGAAAGCACGTCAAAGTGCAAGTAGATAAATATGAAGCGCTCCTGCGGGAAGGTAAACGGCGTTTCCATGCGCTGCTCTGGTTCGCCAGAAGCGGCTTAGTCATGCTGGCCACATGACCCAGAAGCTGTACGCCGGCTCCCTCGGCCAGTAAAGCGAGATGAGTGCCGCAACCCCAGAGTCGGACACGACTGGACCTAATGGTCAGGGGTCCCTTACCTTTTTACCTAAGGATCATCAAGTCTAACCCCCTGCAATGCAGGAGAATATGTAGCTGTCCCATACGGGGATCAAACCTGCAACCTTGGCATCATCAGCACCATGCTCTAACCAACTGAGCTATCCCGGCAATGCCGGAGAACTTGCTGCCTTTGCAGACTCAGGGCAAACACTGACATGCAACAGCAAACGTCCGTCATGACCGTCTGCAAGAGGATAATAGGATAATTACTGATGTGGAAGACATTGTACGTTAGCCGGCCAGTTAAGCCCCCCCTGCCTATGAAGACCTAGGTGGCAGGCAAGTTGCACCCATAACTCCCTTCCCTAGGCCATAAACATAGCATCAAACCAAAAATCGTATCTCAAAGGAGTGGATACGCATATGTGAGCTCATTCTGCCAGCTAATAACAACGAAGCTCAGTGTTATTTTGACTACTAAGATGACATTTACAGGCCTTCTGGGACATTTGCAGCCTCTGGTTCTACCCTCCACCCCAAGGTACCACGGTTGGGCGGGGGCAACAATTAAAACAGTCGTCTCGCTGGCCGCAAGGAAGGTACCCTATATACTCGAGTATAAGCCTAGTTTTTCAGCACATTTTTTTGTGCTGAAAAGGCCGCCCTCAGCTTATACTCGAGTGAGGCAGGCAGTGGCTCCTATGAAGCTTTCCCAGGTTTTTGTGGTAAAATTGGGTGCCTCGGCTTATATTCGGGTTGGCTTATACTCGAGTATATGCGGTACCTTTGATTTCAGAGGGTAGAAATTTATCTGCATTCGGCCCACCAGGAATCCCATGGAGAGAGCACCTGAGTTTTCATGGGGTGCAGATAATTGTACCATCTCTTCCAAGGCGAAATTTCAAAAGGGAAAGGATGTAAGCCTTCCCCTTTAATCTTCACTTTGACTGTCCCTTCTAATTGAACACGATCTTCTTAATTAGCTAAAGGTAAAGGGACCCCTGACCATTAGGTCCAGTCGTGTCCGACTCTGGGGTTGTGGCGCTCATCTCACATTATTGGCCGAGGGAGCCGGCGTACAGCTTCCGGGTCATGTGGCCAGCATGACTAAGCCGCTTCTGGCGAACTAGAGCAGCGCACAGAAACGCCGTTTACCTTCCCGCCAGAGCGGTTCCTATTTATCTACTTGCACTTTGATGTGCTTTCGAACTACTAGGTTGGCAGGAGCTGGGACCGAGCAACGGGAGCTCACCCTGTCGCAGGGATTCGAACCGCCGACCTTCTGATCAGCAAGCCCTAGGCTCTGTGGTTTAACCCACAGCGCCACCTGGGTCCCTTCTTAATTAGCTAGGTTTCATTAAATGTTAGTTTAATTTGTTTTATTCGGTTGAATAACCCCCCCCCCCCCCGGTCTCCTTGTCTGGAAGCAATGTTTAGATTTGTAAAAAGGGACAAAATCTGCTGTTGATTTTGTTTGCCGCTTACTGAGCCTGCGAAGTTCCATAAGTGTTAAGCTGAGGACGGGGCGCTTCGCCTTTGCAGAGTTCCATCTTAAATTGCTGATCAGAGTGGCCCGAGTGGCATTCCCTTTCGAACCAAGCCTCAGTTTTCCCATCTGCGGCATGGGGAGAATAACACGCGCCGGCTTGTGGCTGAGCGTCACAAAGAGCCGTGGAGGCCCCTGGTGCCCCTAACCCGCAGACTTTCCTCCCTGCTCCCAGCATGTGGTCTTCTTCTGCCTCCGCCTCATCGACTGGCTGGTCCCAGACGTCCCCGAGTCCCTGGAGGTGAAGATCAAGCGAGAACGCTACCTGGCCAAGCAGGCTCTAGCCGACAACCAGGATGTGCTGCTGACGGTGAGTGGCGACTCCTCCCCCTCGCCAGGTCAGTTTGCGAAAGAAGCACCTGCCTGTCCGTGCCGTTGTCTTGTCGCACCACCAGAAACCCAGGAGCAGGAGCAGAGCGCAGAGGTGGGGTCTGCGGGAGGGGATTCTTCCACACAAACCCAGCACTTCCGCCAAGGGGCCCGCTCCACTCCCAAACGTGTTGCGAGGTCCGCTCTTGGTCCTTGCCATCCCATTCATCCTCGGCACACCAGGATGTCCACAGAGAAGAGCACCTCTGGGCATAGGCAGAGTGCATTGGCTTTGCTCTCGGCACATCCAGGGCAAGGGCCTGGGGCGGGGGTCAGCAACCTTTTTCAGCCGTGGGCCGGTCCAGCGTCCCTCAGACCATGCATTTTAAACAAAAGGACACATTCTACTTATGTAAAAACACCAGGCAGGCCCCACAAATAACCCAGAGATGCATTTTAAATAAAAGGACACATTCTACTTATGTAAAAACACCAGGCAGGCCCCACAAATAACCCAGAGATGCATTTTAAATAAAAGGACACATTCTACTCAAGTAAAAACACCAGGCAGGCCCCACAAATAACCCAGAGATGCATTTTAAATAAAAGGACACATTCCACTTATGTAAAAACACGCTGATTCCCGGACCGTCAGCGGCCCAGATTGAGAAGGCGATTGGGCCGCATCTGGCCCACGGGCTTTAGGTTGCTTACCCCTGGCCTGGGGCTTCCCCACCGGGAGGTGCGGCCGACAAAACCAGAACTTCTTTCTGGGTATTTGCTACACTGGCACAGTTGTAGAAGAGTTTGAGACTCTTTGGGCCTGAGAGAGAGAGAGGTGGAGAGGGGTGGGGAGCCCCTTTTTCTCGCCCTTCCCTCCCCTCCTGTGCCTTCCTGACAAATTCTCACTCCGTTGCATGAGAGGCGACGAGGAATCAGGAGTTCATCCCACCTGAACAAGGCTGAGGAGTAAATGGGAGGCCACGTGCTGGAGTCTCGGGGCCTTCTGGGGACTGGCATAGCCACGAATCCGCTGTCCACAGAATCACCTTGCATCGCTGCAAGAGAAGCAGTTGGCCTGCAGTTGGCAGCCGGCAACCCCTGTTTCCCTTTCTGAAACTAAGCCCTGCCCCTGTTACTGGGTAGCTGTGCGCCATCTGTGTTGTCGTGCTGTGGTTGTGTCCAGTGTTGTGTTCTAGGAAGTCCCACAAATTGTTTCTTCTCCGTGGCAGCGTGGTCATCCCTTCCCAGTCACGACTGTCTCGCACGGCCCGGTGACCTTGTGCTGGGCCTGGGCACGTTGGCCCGCTCCCACACTGGCCGTGTCACATGGAACCGCCGTACCTCAGTGGCGCTTGGCCCATGAGACGCCGTCCTCCATCCGCAACCCAGCCACATCTCAGGGTCACTTCCCACCCCCCTCACTGCTGCCAAACCGTCGCTCTTTAGCGGTTGCGATTTCTTGGTATGGCAACAAATTTAGGTTGTTCAATTCAAGTGGATCTGGCCTTCTTGTGCGAGGATCCCCCTTCCCCTCGGAGGCTGGTCTTCACTTGAGCAGAGTCTTGACAGTGCTGGGCCCCAGGACCTATTTGTCGAAGCCAAGGCTGAGCCCTGGGCGATGAGCAAAGCGGGAACCAAGGTGGGGAGGGTTTTGGCCAACGGAAATAAGAGTCACAGGGAGCCAAAATGGCCCCCTCCAGGTGGTGCTGGACTCCCAGTTCCTGTCAGTCCCCTCAACCAGCACGGCCAATGGTCAGGGACACAGCTCAGAGTCATAGTCCCGCAACATTTGGAAGGTTCCTTGGGCCTCTGTGATGTGGGGCGGATCTGTATTCATGGTTTTTAACGTTAATGAATGGTTAAGGAATTGCTTTGATAACGTATATGGACACATGACATCCTGCTTTTAACACTCATAAGGCATTATTAAAATGTGACACCAGGAGGGAGACAGTGTTTTGACGGGGGGGGGGGACAAGGTAAAAAACGCTCTAATTCACAAGTATGTCCTGTGACGTTTTAGAATGATAGCTCTAATATCGTTCTGATAATGTTAAACAGGTCAGTGTAGATCCAGCCTTGGAACGGCTTCTGGCAGAAACCTGAAAGCGCCCCATCCCGATTGGTCAGAAAAAGAAACGTTCCTCTTTGTCCCCCGCCCACCGCTCCTGGTTCCCACAAACCTCTGAACCTGCTGCCCTGGTTTTATATATTTGCTGTTACTGTTATTATTACCTCTTCCTCCTTTTCCTCCTCCCCTTACAGCAAGCAGCCTTTTACCCAGCAGCGTGAACTAGCGCCCCCCGCAGGTGCAGCCACTTCTGACCGCACACCAGCTCTGTTGAAGAGGAGGCTCAGCGAAGGCAATGGAGGAAGGCGGCTCGGAAGGATTCCCAGAGGGCTCCATCACTGGCCCAAACTCAGCCAAGAGTCTCGTGGCCCCTTCAAGGACCGGGGAGGTGGGCAAGAGAGGCTGGGCTTGTGGGGTGCGGAGGGTTGCATGCCCTTTGCACCCCCCGCCATGGCTACAATGAGGGCCACTTTGCTTCCGTGGCTGTCCTGAGGCCCTCCTGCCTAGCCTTTCTTCGCCTTCCCCTCTGGGTATTTGGGCAAGACCTCTGGGCAAACTCGGCCCTCCAGATGTTTTGGGACTACAACTCCCATCATCCCTAGCTAACAGGACTGTGGAAATGGCATCACCAACAATTTCCGAGTTCCTTTCCAGCCCAAAGGGAAGGGCTGGTCCTCCTTCTGATGGTTTGGAGGACAGGCTGGCTTGCGTGGCCCCCTCCTGCCCAGGGCCATTGTCTCCCAGAAGCCTTTGCTTCACTTGAGGACAGCAGTGGGGGTTTCGGCGGCAGCGTCTCCTGGGCCAAGGAGGAGGCACTTTTGCAAGCAAGGTCCCCTGCGGAGGGTTTCTACCACAGATCCCTGATAAGGGGGATCGCGTCCGCAATATCGATCCAGTGTGTTGTGAAACAGCCGTTCCCGCTGCCACAGGCTGCTCTGAGAACTCACGCTTTCTGTGTCAAGATGTGTGGAAACGCCGTCCCCGCTGCAAAACCGAGCGAATGTGCCGTTTTGCTCACCTGCCTGCACTTCCCTTCTCATCAGGTGTGTGGAAGGGGGGCCCTTAACTTGCAGGAACGTTGTTCTCCTGGGAGCGTTTCATGCATGAAGAAATCCTCGAGGTGCAGCAGAGGTGGCAGAGCTTCGGAGTGCGCACAGCTGAATATTGTTCATGTTTTGACCCTGCTGCATCTGCCCAAGGGGAAGCGAGGAAGTGGAAGGGGGTTGGAAGCAGGGCCCCCTCCTCAAACAGGAACATGAGCCCCGGAGGAAAGAGCATCATTGGCCGACTCACTTTTCACAGTGCACTCACACAACGTGGCTGTTGAATAGTTGCATTCCTGTGTTTCCTGTGCTCCCCACCAACACCTTGAGGTAAAAAGGGACAATCGCGGGAATGATACAGCAAAAGAGAAGGGAAATAACCCTGTGAAAAAACCCCGAAACGAGGTAAATGTGAATTCAAATAATGTGTTAAATTAATCTCAAAAAAATCTTTTTAAAGTTGATTTCAAACAGAAATGCGTAGACACATGTAACTTAATGTATTAAATACTCTCAAAAAATATTTTTAAAGTTGATTTCAAACAGAAATGCGTAGACCCATGTAACTTAATGTATTAAATACTCTCAAAAAATATTTTTTAAGTTGCTTTCAAACAAAAATGCTCAGACACATGTATAACTAATACAGCCTAAATGGCTTTCAAAAACTCTTTGGAGTAGCTCCTGAACAGAATTACTCAAAATTGTAGTAAACTGCTTAAGGATGTAAATAATGGCAAGAGCCCTCCAACTGAACTCAAATAGTGTAATATACTACAAAGCAAACTTGCTAAATAACAAATATGAAAATGAAAATACTGCAAAACAACCTTGACGAGGTGCTAGCTATAAAAACTCGTTTCACTGGAAAGTCTAACAGTTTCCTCAGAAGGAAAAAAAAGGAGAAATTCAAATAAGGCATAATTGCTGTCGAGCTGTTTGAAATCAACTTTAAAAAGATTTTTTTGAGATTTTTGTTGTTCAGTCGTTCAGTCGTGTCCGACTCTTCGTGACCCCATGGACCAGAGCATGCCAGGCACGCCTATCCTTCACTGCCTCTCGCAGTTTGGCCAAACTCATGTTAGTAGCTTCGAGAACACTGTCCAACCATCTCATCTTCTGTCGTCCCCTTCTCCTTGTGCCCTCAATCTTTCCCAACATCAGGGTCTTTTCTAGGGAGTCTTCTCTTCTCATGAGGTGGCCAAAGTACTGGAGCCTTAACCTCAGGATCTGTCCTTCTAGTGAGCACTCAGGGCTGATTTCTTTAAGAATGAATTTTGAGATTAATTTAATTTTAATTTAATTAATTTAATTAATTTAATTTAATTTTGAGATTAATTTTGAGATTAATTTTGAGATTAATTTAACACATTATTTGAATTCACATTTACCTCGTTTCAGGGGTTTTTCACGGGGTTATTTCCCTTCTCTTTTGCTGCCCCACCAACACCTGGCCTTTCTAGACTGGGGCTCCTTTGCCTTGAGTTAGAAGCTTCCTGCTGTTTGCAATTTCCTGCTCTGGTTTCTGTTCCACCTCTCGGTGCCACATCCAGGGCTGTGGGGAACTACCATCTTAATCCCATGTGGAAAAGCAACGCTTCAAGCAGAGGATCCCCTGTGAGCATCATGGCTAAGCAGGGAATTTGAAGCCAAGTCTACACCTAGCATTCTGCGTCCACTGGTCCTGTGGTTGGGCTGGTCCGGAAGGACTCTGAAAGTCAGGCTGACCACTGAGTGTCACCCAGGCCTTCCCGAGCGGCTGCAGCAACAGGCAAGGGACATTTCCATCGGAGGAGGAGCGGAGAAGGGCAGGCAGGCCTGGCAGCAGATGGCACAGGAGGGCCAAAAAGGAAACCCAGGAGCTGGCGGTGGCGTCGCAAGCCTCAACTCTCCGGGCGAGGAAGGGAGCCACAGCCAGCCTGCCCTGGCATTGGAGATTGTTGGCTGGCTGGCTGGCGGTTTTTATGTGATCTCAAAGCCACCCCTCCCTCTTCCTCCCCTCCCTCTCCCCTGGCAGGTTGCAGAAAAGCAGGAGGGGAATGGAGATGAACCCTCCATTGCTGTTCTTCTTGCCTTGCAAATGAGCTGGGCTTTGGTTCCTGGAACAGCCGCCCCCTGCCACAAAACCCCCTTTCAGCTCTAAGTCTGTGAGAGCAGGGGCTGCAGATTGTAGGAGGGGAGGGGCCTTGCTGCTGCAGATCTGGGAGGGTGGGGCATGCCGCATGCCGTCCTGTGCACGATTATTGCTGCTCAGTGTGAAACACCCCCCCTCTTCCTGCATGGTCTTTCTCTCTCTCCCACCCTCCAGCTGCCCTCCTGCGGCGCCAAAATTGCCCCACGTTCTGTATATCACACAGGAGAATGAATAAAATGTGGAATAACCTCGTGCGTTCTTGGTGGGGCAGGGAAAGCAGGGGCAGAGCTTCTTCCCAGGCATTTTTGCAACTGAGAGGGTCCAGCTTCCCTTCCGAGGGGAGTCTTACCCAGGAGGGGCTCAGTTGAGTTGAGATTCAATGACTTCCCCCACCTCTGAGCCAAGTCTGGTTTGAAACGGACGAAGCAATTGACAACAGCTGAGCATGTGCAGAGTTGCTTTGGCACGGCTGCTTTGTCCAAAAAGGACAGTTCAGACAGTTGGTCCGTCTAGCTCAGCCTTGGCAGCACTAAATGGCGGCAGTGACTCTCCAGGGCAGGCCTAGGCAAACTCGGCCCTCCAGATGTTTTGGGACTACAACTCCCATCATCCCTAGCTAACAGGACCAGTGGTCAGGGATGATGGGAGTTGTAGTCTCAAAACATCTGGGTTTCAGGCAGGGAACATTCCCCATATTACCTGTGGGTGGTGACGGGGGTCAAACCGGGGAGCTTCTGCATCCCACTGAGCCACACCCTGTCTCCAAGGACACAGAGATGCCCAAGGGGAGTGTAATAATCAAAAATCTGCTCTTATTCCCTTATGGGGTACACAAGAGCCTTTTCGGGTTCTCCATCGGTAGGAGTAAATTACAGAGGCCAACCAGAGAAAAACTGAGAAGCAAAATCTTTATTAAATCTGTTGCAAACAGAGCCCTCACTCCCAAAATGGAGGAGGGAGGAGGAACCTCCAACAATTGTGTGCAAGCTCCTATATAGACTTTTGAAGTTCCCCCCTCCCGCTCAAGACTACCCCCCTATACATCATACATACATCACAAAAAGGGGTGTAACGCAGGACCCCCTCCCAGATACATCACAGCTACATCATGAAAGGGGAGGTCTGGTAGCAATAATCTGAGCATCCTTGACCCTCCCCATGCCTCCTCTTTCCCTCCCCCAAAAACCCATCAAGTAAAATACAAGAGATATTTACATTTCCCTGTTTCCCAGCCAAGTTAATCACACCCTTTTGTCTGGCACTCAGGTATCAGGAAGCCAGGAATTATCACTGAGACAATCACCCCCTCCTTCCTTGCAGAGAAATACTGGTCAGTTAGGAGTCAAAATGGAGACAGGCCTGTGGCCTTGTTTCCTTGGAACACTTATGAACGTTTATTATATATACCTGTATAAGACCTTAAAATTCTTGCAACAGGAGCCAGGCATCAGATAGGGGGGTGGGTAGTGGTTCTCCAGCTGTTACAGGAACTGAGGACAGGTAGAGCTGTCCTCTTGAGGGGCACAAAACAGGTAATGGTGGGTTTGCAAAAGGGATTGCGGTGGTGGCAGGGAGGTGGGGAGTGGAATCTGAGCTGGCAGAAACTTGGGGTGGGGACTTCTCTCCCTAGTGCTGGAGAAATCCTCCCCACCGCATCCTCTTGTGAAAACCGGAGCAGATCAGTGAACATGGAAGCAAATGAATGGACCAGCAAATCTGAACCCCTGGAATCCGATGCCTGAAGCAGCCAGCAGGGAGGGGGAGAGGCCCCTCCTGTTCTCCCCCATCCCATAATTTATTGGGTGGATTTTTGTAAGTAGGAGAGCATTAATAATAATAATAATAATAATAATAATAATAATAATATGCCACCCATCTGACTGGGTTACCCCAGCCACTCTGGGCGGCTTGCAACAAATTAAAACACAGTATTAATTAAAAGCATAATTATTTTTTTCAATTTTTTTAAATTGATTTTAACAATGTTAAGCACATTACAATACCGTTAAATTTTCATCCTTCCCCCCCCCCTCTCACTGGGGGAAGCAAATTTCCAATCCCCTCTCTCGGGAATTACAATAAACATTTCGCATTTAACATAATTAACATACACAATATCATTGCTTGAGTCTGGCCCATTTCTGTAGGCCAGATATTCTTCCTTTCCTCAATTTCATTTTTCGTTTGACTTCCTCAAGTCCCCCCCTGTTGAATTCATTGTCTATCCTCTTTATCAGTTTCCCAAGTTCAAAACATATCTAATTTTTAACCCAATATTATATTTTTCCATTTCCTTATCCTTTTTCACAAAATCATAAAATACCAAAATCATTTTCCTTCTTACTTTAACCGTCCTAATTCTACTTAAACTAACTCCTTTTTTTTCTATACCTCGGCTCCTAACTACTTCTGATACTTTCCTAAACTCTTACCAATTTCCCTTACTCCAACCTAATTTTATACTCCTAAATTTTTTCTTTTTGCACCCTTTCCTAATTAAAAGCATAATTAATTAAACAATTTATCTCTCCCGTCTCAGGTGAGTGGAGTTAAATTATTACCATCCCAATAAAGGTTGCAGGCCCAGTCAGGGACCTTTCTTTAAAAATAAAATAAAAATTATTGCAAGATTTTCATGGATAACAAAGGTACATTTCTGAGCAATTATTGTGTTGTTTTTCCTCTCTCTTTCCGAAGGAATTTAAAGGGATTTGGGGGGGGGGGGGGGTGGAGCCAGAGGTGGTTTTTTACATTGTTTAAATTCACTAATGTTTTGAATTTGGGGGCACTAGGTGGCACTGTTGCTCAACAAACGCTTCCTTTTCCCCACAGTGAAGTAGAATCATAGAATCATAGAGTTGGAAGAGACCACAAGGGCCATCCAGTCCAACCCCCTGCCAAGCAGGAAACACCATCAAAGCATTCCTGACAGGTGGCTGTCAAGCCTCTGCTTAAAGACCTGCAAAGAAGGAGACTCCACCACACTCCTTGGCAGCAAATTCCACTGTCGAACAGCTCTTACTGTCAGGAAGTTCTTCCTAATGTTTAGGTGGAATCTTCTTTCTTGTAGTTTGAATCCATTGCTCCGTGTCCGCTTCTCTGGAGCAGCAGAAAACAACCTTTCTCCCTTCCTCTATATGACATCCTTTAATATATTTGAACATGGCTATCATATCACCCCTTAACCTTCTCTTCTCCAGGCTAAACATACCCAGCTCCCTAAGCCGTTCCTCATAAGGCATCGTTTCCAGGCCTTGGACCATTTTGGTTGCCCTCCTCTGGACACGTTCCAGCTTGTCAGTATCCTTCCTGAACTGTGGTGCCCAGAACTGGACACAGTATTCCAGGTGAGGTAAACAGCAAGTTTTCTCTTTTTTCTTTTTAGAGGCAGTTTTTGTTTTCATTTTTTATCTTTTCAAAGACAGACAGGAGAAAAATAGTTGAGGAAGAATGCTCCAGGCTAACTAATTTAACTCAAACTCAAACATAGATAATCAAAGTCTGCCTAAGCATGCTTGATAGGGTTGCCATATTTCAAAAAGTAAAAACCAGGACACCCCAAAAGTTGTTGAACTTGCTGTTGTGTCGTGGCCGAAGTAATCCAGATACACATCTTCATGAAACAGCTCTTTATTTTAGGAAAACAGGACTGAGGGAACTTAGGGTAGGCGGTTACATTTATAGGAGAGAGAGGCTGGCAAGGAAAAGATACATTTTGGAGGGAACAATCTCAAGCAATCACACAGCAGCTTTTTGGTGGGAACCAATAAAGCTGAGGATCCAAATGCAGCAGCTTAAATGAACCAATAGTAGCTGTTCCTTCTGGAACAGGAATGCAGTTACTTTACAGACAGATAACCTTTGAATCAATACACAACACTCCCCCACACCATGTTGACACTATACACAAAATCTTTCAGGTGCTGTGGTGGTCTGCGAATTCTGCTGGATCGCCTAACCCCTGGTGTAGCACCACTAGGACTATTTGTGGTTAGGCTTCCCTCTCCAGTAGTTTCTGGTACCTCGGCAGGCCCTGATGCGCTAGACCACAGGTGTCAAACACAAGGCCCGGGGGCCAAATCCGGCCCGCCAGACCTTCTCATGCGGCCCATGTAGCCAGGGCCGGAGCATCCATTGAGGCGGCGCTGGCCAGCCTGCCCCCCGCTCGCCGCCGCCCCAACCAGAGGCAGAAATGGCGGCGGCGCAGAGCGCCTGGGGCACCCGGCGCCCCAGGAGCAGACAGCTCGTGCACTGCCCGTCAGTTTCTGGCGCGCGAGTGGGCCCGTCCGCCAAGGCCCCGCCCCGTGCTCAGCCCCTCCCGCGCCCTCCGCCGCCATGTTGAGGCAGCCGCTGCCCGGCGCTGGGTGAGGCCTGTGCAGAGCCCACCGCGGAGCTGATGGGGTCGGTAAGTGCCAGCGGGGCGAGCGGGTCGGGGCGCTGGCGGCCGGGCCTGGTAAGGGGCGCCTCCCTCGGCGCCTGGCTTAGCGCAGCCGCGGGCTCTTCGCTGGCGCAGGCCCCTCTCCTCGGGACTCGGGTAGGCGTACAGGCAGGCAGGCAGGGAGGCGAAGTGGGCGGGCAGGCAGACCGAGCCCCATGGCAGGTGCGCGAGAGCGGTGACCCCGGGCAGCCAGAATCCCATTTCGCCCCGGCGGCTGCAGCGGCTCCAGGCAGGGTCCGTTCACGCCATGCTCTCCGTTGGGTTGCGGGGATGAGGGAAGCCTCCCCTATGGGGCAGACCCACGGGCAGCGTGGCTCTTGCCCATCGCCATCACCGGGAACCCGCCCCCGGGACCAGCCTGCGCCAGACCCAGGCAGCCTCCGTGCGCCACCCCACCGATTTGCACGTCCAGACGAGACGTCTGCGCCTTGCTCCCCCCCGCCCTCTCCCCACTTTCGCAACCCACCCCAGTTGCATTTTATTTTGGGGGGGGGGATCAGAATACTAATAGGGTGCCAGTGCACCTCTCTCTCCCCCACAGCTGAGTGCAGTCGCGTCCTGTCTCCTCACTTTAGGGGCAGGGAGATGGGAAAGGTGGCCCTAGAGACCTCCCGGCGTCGGAGCGGGCATTGCCCTTGGCAAAATCTCTGCCTTGCTGACCTGCCCCAGAGGTCGGGCAAGGTGTCGTCTTGTGGGGATGCCCACAGGCAGGCCAAATGGCTATTTCAGGATGCTGTTGCAGAACTACAACGTACCTCCCCCCCCAATACTGGGATGATTTATTTGCCCCCACCCAGTTGTAGGGGTGCCCCACACTTTGCTCCCCTTTGTAGTAGGGTCACTTTGCGCATTGGTTTGACGCTTGTTTTTGCTGCTGTGTAGACATTTGGACAAGAGGACACACAAGAGCCCGTCTTGATTCCCTGATGTATGCACCAAATAAAAAAGTTAATGCCTTGTGTTTGCCATATGTGTAATAAACAGTGTTTGGCAATATTTGTATGTTTAAAAAAAATTACTGTCTGTTACCAAAAATCATTTTTCAATAAATTGTACAATAATTGTACATTTGAATATCTACTTGCCATTATTCTGACTATGTTTCTGCTTTCAGAGCTAGTTATTACCGGTACTTACATTATTACAAAAAACAGTAATAATTGAATGCAGTGACAATAATTTATGATAATAAAGAGTGGACACATAGTCCTACAACCGGCCCTTTGAGGGTGACCAAACTGCTGATGCGGCCCCCGATGAATTTGAGTTTGACACCCCTGCGCTAGACAGTTCCCCAGGCTCATTTGTTGTTACCGGGTTCGGATCGCCCGTGGCAGCCTCAGTTTCCTGACTCTCTGGGCCCTCCACCTCCTGTAGCCCCGAACCTGCCTGCCCTGATGGCGGGGAATCACTGACCTCTGGCGTCACAGATTGTGACTCCTCCCCACTGTGGCTTGCCCTGCCGGAGCCCTGCGCCTCAACTGGTCGATGTGGCGGCGCATCACCCTGCCATCCTCTACAGTCACAAAATATGACACTGGCCCGCTGGGCCGCGTAACCACCCCTGGTACCCATGTGGGCCCCCTGGCATAATTCCGGACCCAAACCAACTCCTCCGCAGCCAGGTACCGTGTTCTGTCGCCCTCAGCGGCTGGTGGCTCTCTAGCAGAGTGGACGGGCACCTTGTCAGGGTGAACGAAGTCCAGAATTGTTGCTAGTCTCCTCCCCATTAATAGTTCTGCTGGTGACTTGCCCGTGGCTACACATGGTGTTGTGTGCTGCAGGAACAGCATCCTTGCAATGCGGGCAGACCAATCCCCTTCCAGCAGACGTACAATCGCTTCCTTGGCTGTACGCACCATCCGTTCGGCTTGCCCATTAGAAGATGGGTGGAACGGCGCAGATGTTGCCCTTCTAATGAAATTGTCGGCCAAAAACCCCCTGAATTCTTGGGACACAAATGCCGCCCCATTGTCTGACACAACGGTTTCAGGTAGTCCGTGGGTCGCGAATAGTTTGCGGAGGACCCTGATCACGGCTGCAGACGTCATGTTAGACACAAGTGAAACCTCTAACCATTTAGAATAAGCATCCACTACAATCAAGAACACCTTTCCTTGAAATGGGCCCGCAAAGTCTATGTGCAGCCGACTCCACGGTTTCCTGGCCCGCTCCCACCAATGCACGGGTGCCCTGGGCATTTCTGGGCGCGCTTCTTGGCATGCCTGACAGGTGCGCACCCATTGTTCGATATCCTTATCCAAACCTGGCCACCACACATAGCACCTGGCTAACGATTTCATCCGCACCATGCCCGGATGCCCCATGTGAAGAGTGTCCAGTATCTTGTTACGCAGGGACCCTGGAATGACCACTCTGTCTCCCCACAGAATGCAGCCCTTGTGGAGTGACAGCTCGTGTTGTCTTGCCGTAAAGGGTCTAAATTCCTCCTCCTGTGTCCCCCTGGGCCATCCCCTCCCCACCCAGGCAAGAACACGGGCGAGGACGGGGTCCTTCCTTGTGCGTTCAGCAATGTCAGTAGCTGTCACAGGAGGTCCAGGCAGCGCCTCCAACATCATAACGTGCTCGGCCGGGGCTGGATCGACATCACCCGTTCCAGGCAGGGGAAGACGGCTTAGCGCGTCTGCATGGCACAACAGCTTACCCTTCACATGACACAGTTCGTATTGAAATCCATTCAAAAAAATGGACCAGCGGAGCATGCGAGGGGACAAAATTTGAGGTGTTTGCTTATGAGGGCTAAATAGACCCAGTAGGGGCTTGTGGTCTGTTTGAATCGTGAAGGATCGGCCGTACACATAGTCATGGAACTTCTTAACCCCCGTAACTATGGCCAGCGCCTCCTTATCAATCTGAGCGTAGTTGCGCTCTGTGGAGCTCAATGACCTGGAATAAAACGCGATCGGCCGCTCCGAGCCGTCTGACTCCCTGTGACTCAGGACTGCCCCCAACCCATATTGGGATGCATCACACGCCAGTACCAACGGTTTAGCTACGTCGTAGTGTGCCAGCGTGCTACTCTTTGACAGCATTCCCCGTAGTGCGTCAAAAGCTTCTTGCTGAGGTCGTCCCCAACGCCACACACAGTTCTTTTGAAGCAGTTTATGCAAAGGTTCGGCTATTGAAGCCTTGTGCGGAACAAATGCGTGATAGAAATTTATGAGTCCCAAAAAACTCTGCAGTTCAGTCTTATTACACGGTGTCGGTGCTTCGGAGATAGCCTTTATCTTAGTATCCATGGGGTGAATGCCTGCAGCATCAATTCGGTACCCTAAAAAATCCACAGCAGCCACCCCAAAACTACATTTCTCCTTTTTAAGCTTCAGGCCCACATTCCTGAATTTGCACAGAACTTCCCGGACGCGTTCCAGCAGCTCTAGAGAGTCCTTTCCCGCTATCAGCACATCATCAAAATAAGGGAGCACCCCCGGCAAACCCCTCAGCAAGCGTTCCATTAGGCCTTGGAATATGCCAGGGGCTACGCAAACCCCAAACTGTAGTCTATTCACCTTGAAGGCGCCCTTGTGTGTGACAATTGTTTGGATTTCTGCAGATGCTGGAGTTACCGGCAGCTGCTGATAAGCCTGCGCCAAATCGATCTTCGCAAAAATCTTTCCTCCAGCCAGCTTTGCCAATAGCTGAGACACAACTGGAATGGGGTAAGAGTTTCCCCTGATGGCCTTATTTATTGTACATTTGTAATCTGCACAAATTCGAATCTCCCCATTCGCCTTCAGGGGTGTGACAATGGGAGTTTCCCATCTGGCTGAGTCCACTGGTGAAAGTACCCCTTGTTGTACTAGTTTATCTAGTTCTGTATCTATTTTTGATTGCAGCGCGAATGGTACTCGCCTGGCCTTGAACCGAATCGGTGCAACCCCTGGATCCAGCTCTAGGTCAATTGGAGCCCCCTTGTAGCATCCCAACTGCCCATTGAACAATGCTCCAAACTCCTTATACAGGGTGCCAAATGTCTCTGGAGCTACCTGGACTGCGTGGAGCCCTGAGATTCCCAGACCCAAAGCCGGAAACCAGTCTGTGCCCAGCAGGCTAGTGCGCTTCCCTTTGGCAATCACTAGCTTCAATGCCGCTCTCCTATCACGGAACTGTACATTGACAGTGCACATTCCCAGAATATGTATGCGGCCAGCAGAATAAGACTGTAGCGTAGCTGGGAATGGCTCTAACATGGGTAACTTACCCCTAGAGAATAATGTTCTGGCTGTGTCGTCAGACACTATGGAGAACCCGGATCCAGAATCCACCTCCATGTAGCACTGCCTCTCGTTGATCAAAACCCGCACCGAAGGCTTTCTCTGGGGCGGGGAACTGAACAGTCTTGCCCTCGATTTGTGTAAGGTAATTGCAGTCGTCGTAAAGGTAAGTTGATGTTAGCCGTCCTCCGACCCCCTGGTTTCGATGGTCCAGTGTGGCTTGTGGTCCCCGACCTGCATACCCTTGCTATATGCCCCGTTTTCCCACACGCTCGGCACACAGCCTCGCGGAACCGACAATTCTTCCTATTGTGCGTTCCGCCACAGCCCGGGCATGCAGCTTGACGGTCTTTGTGTGCCGTTCCCTCCTGTCTCACCACCTCTATTCGCCGCTCCGGACTTTGGTTGGGGCTGGCATCCTGGTCGTCCACGGAGTGGGCAGCCTCTCCTGCCACTTTTGTAGCTCTCTGGCCCGGGTTTTGTTCCTCTTTTTCCTCATTTTCTGTTGCGATCGCCTCTTGGAGTGCCGTTGCCAGATCCATTTCTTGTTTGCCGCAATCCGCCTGCGGCCCTTGCTGCTGCGGAGGCCGCACACGAACCGGTCCAGCAGTGTTTCTTCCAGGTTGGCAAACTTACAGTGCCTTGCAGTTTCCGTAGTTCGGTAAGGAAAATGGACACTGTCTCTCCAGCTTGTTGATGCCCTTTTATGAAATTCAATGCGCCAGGTCATCTAGACGCCGTAGGATTGAGATGCCTCGATAAATGGTCTGTGACATCCTTGAACGTGGCCTTCCTGCAGTGTTGTGGGGGCCCAGTAGTGCTCGAGCCAACTCAAAGGTCTCTGCCCCACAGCAACTCAGTAACAAGGCTTTTTTTTTTGTTCTCATCAGTGACCCCCTTTGCAGCCACTCCGAATTCAAAACGCTCGAGGTAAGCATCCACGCCTCGGATGCTCCGGGATGAAATGGTTCCATGAACCGTGATGCCGCCATTCCTCCGGAACTGAGTTGTCCTGTCAGTTTCAGGGAGTCCTGTCTTCTGGTATCAGGACGCTGAAGGTCGGGAAGCTGGTGTTCCGCCCTTCAAACGGCCTGAATCCCATCCTCGTCGCCAGTATGTTGTGTCGTGGCCGAAGTAATCCAGATACACATCTTCATGAAACAGCTCTTTATTTTAGGAAAACAGGACTGAGGAAACTTAGGGTAGGCGGTTACATTTATAGGAGAGAGAGGCTGGCAAGGAAAAGATACATTTTGGAGGGAACAATCTCAAGCAATCACACAGCAGCTTTTTGGTGGGAACCAATAAAGCTGAGGATCCAAATGCAGCAGCTTAAATGAACCAATAGTAGCTGTTCCTTCTGGAACAGGAATGCAGTTACTTTACAGACAGATAACCTTTGAATCAATACACAACACTTGCAATTGTTGTAAGAATTTTAGGGAATTATCCCGGTAAAGGGTCCGATTCCGGGTGAAATCCTGAACCTCGGCAGGAAGTTATTTTGAAACCCCTGCCTGCGCAGAAATGACAGAGCAAAATGAAAGCAGAAAGCCTTGCAGAGCCACCAGTCCTAGGTGGCTCGAGTCAGTGAACCAAGCTACAAAATGTAGTGGTCAGGAGGCAGCCCGCCCACCTTGCCTCCTGTGTTCCAGTGTCTTGCTCTGCAGGGGCTCCTGTTGGCTTGCTATAGTCCCTGGCAGAATCTCCAATTAAAAGTGTCCTTCCCCATGAATTGGGCCCTTAGTTGGGGGGGGGGGTAGAAGGGAGGAAGAAAGAAAGGTCAGCAGGTATCCTGGGAGCCCCATTCTAGGGTATTTCCCCAAACACCCCTAAATATACAAGGGGGGGGGAATTTGTGTTGATACTTGGTTATCAACCTGAGATCTGGAATGCATATTTTGAAACTTAGACATTCAAGCTGCAGCTGAAACAAATTCCAGGGTTTATGGAAAGGTTTAATGAGCGTTTCTGCAGTGGATAATTATACAGTAGATGGTTCTGCGAAAAAGTACTCCGAAAAAAGGATGTTTTAGGGAAATGTAGTATTAAGAAAAGGTGGAGAGGCTGGTAGGGCTCTGTCCTCTCCCCCATGCTTTTTAACATCTATATGCAGCCGCTGGGAGAGATCATCAGGGGGTTTGGGCTGGGTGTTCATCAGTATGCGGATGATACCCAGCTCTACCTCTCTTTCAAATCAGAACCAGTGAAGGCGGTGAAGGTCCTGTGTGAGTGTCTGGAGGCGGTTGGAGGATGGATGGCGGCTAACAGATTGAGACTGAATCCTGACAAGACAGAAGTACTGTTTTTGGGGGACAGGGGGCGGGCAGGTGTGGAGGACTCCCTGGTCCTGAATGGGGTAACTGTGCCCCTGAAGGACCAGGTGCGCAGCCTGGGAGTCATTCTGGACTCACAGCTGTCCATGGAGGCACAGGTTAATTCTGTATCCAGGGCAGCAGTCTACCAGCTCCATCTGGTACGCAGGCTGAGACCCTACCTGCCCGCGGACTGTCTCGCCAGAGTGGTGCATGCTCTAGTTATCTCTCGCTTGGATTACTGCAATGCGCTCTACGTGGGGCTACCTTTGAAGGTGACCCGGAAACTACAACTAATCCAGAATGCGGCAGCTAGACTGGTGACTGGGAGCGGCCGCCGAGACCACATAACACCGGTCTTGAAAGACCTACATTGGCTCCCAGTACGTTTCCGAGCACAATTCAAAGTGTTGGTGCTGACCTTTAAAGCCCTAAATGGCTTCGGTCCAGTATACCTAAAGGAGCGTCTCCACCCCCATCGGTCAGCCCGGACATTGAGGTCCAGCGCCGAGGGCCTTCTGGCGGTTCCCTCGCTGCGTGAAGCCAAGTTACAGGGAACCAGGCAGAGGGCCTTCTCGGTAGTGGCGCCCGCCCTGTGGAACGCCCTCCCTTCAGATGTCAAAGAGAACAACAACTACCAGACCTTTAGAAGACATCTGAAGGCAGCCCTGTTTAGGGAGGCTTTTAATGTTTAATAGATTACTGTATTTTAATGTTCTTTTGGAAGCCGCCCAGAGTGGCTGGGGAGACCCAGCCAGATGGGCGGGGTATAAATAATAAATTATTATTATTATTATATTATTATTATAGTAGGGGAGGTGGAAGGAGAGTTTAATTTAAAGCAGATAAATGCAGCCAAGCTGTTAGCTGGGTTGTTTTTCCCCCTTAAGTGCTGTGTATGCCGCCTGCATTCATCAAATGTGGCCTGAAAGATTAGCTGCTGCTGTTTCAAAAAGGAGTCAATTTGAGAGCCAGTGTGGTGTAGTGGTTAAGAGTGGTAGACTCGTAATCTGGTGAACCGGCTTCGCGTCTCCGCTCCTCCACATGCAGCTGCTGGGTGACCTTGGGCTAGTCACACTTCTTTGAAGTCTCTCAGCCCCACTCACCTTACAGAGTGTTTGTAGTGGGGGAGGAAGGGAAAGGAGAATGTTAGCCGCTTTGAGACTCCTTCGGGGAGTGATAAAGCGGGATATCAAATCCAAACTCTTCTTCTTCTTCTTGTGCTGGTTTGTCAAAATCCTAGTACCGAGGGATGGGAATGGATAAAGCAGGCATAGGCAAACTCTGGCCCTCCAGATGTTTGGGACTACAATTTCCATCATCCCTAGCTAATGGGACCAGTGGTCAGGGATGGTGGGAATTGTAGTCCGGTGGGCCGGAGTTTGCCTATGCCTGGGATAAAGCCATAAACTGGGGCGGATGGGAGTCGGAGCCTGAAACACCAGGCTGCTGTGAGCTCACTAGGCAACTCGCCAGGGCTAGTGGCCTGTGATCTATTCAGCCTTCGTTTGGCCTAGAAGAATTGCTGCTGCCTGTGGAGCCTGCATTAGGGAGCCCTGCCAGGGAGCTGCACAGAGCACTGACGGATGAACAAGTGAAGTTAGCAACATCCATACAAATTCAGCAGTCAGAAGTGGGATGACCAGTGGAAGATTTCGGGATTGGGTAATTCTGTGGAGGAGGAGCTGGTGCTTTTCCTAGACAGAAAAGGAGTCTCCAGCCAGCATTAAACACTTGTTGTTGTTGTTCAGTCGTGTCCGACTCTTCGTGATCCCATGGACCAGAGCACGCCAGGCACGCCTATCCTTCACTGCCTCCTGCAGTTTGGCCAAACTCATGTTAGTAGCTTCGAGAACACTGTCCAACCATCTCATCCTCTGCCGTCCCCTTCTCCTTGTGCCCTCCATCTTTCCCAACATCAGGGTCTTTTCCAGGGAGTCTTCTCTTCTCATGAGGTGGCCAAAGTACTGGAGCCTCAACTTCAGGATCTGTCCTTCTAGTGAGCACTCAGGGCTGATTTCTTTAAGAATGGATAGGTTTGATCTTCTTGCAGTCCATGGGACTCTCAAGAGTCTCCTCCAGCACCAGAATTCAAAAGCATCAATTCTTCGGCGATCAGCCTTCTTTATGGTCCAGCTCTCACTTCCGTACATTACTACTGGGAAAACCATAGCTTTAACTATACGGACCTTTGTCGGCAAGGTGATGTCTTTGCTTTTTAAGATGCTGTCTAGGTTTGTCATTGCTTTTCTCCCAAGAAGCAGGCGTCTTCTAATTTCGTGACTGCTGTCACCATCTGAAGTGATCATGGAACCCAAGAAAGTGAAATCTCTCACTGCCTCCATTTCTTCCCCTTCTATTTGCCGGGAGGTGATGGGACCAGTGGCCATGATCTTAGTTTTTTTGATTTATTTATTTTTTAAACACTGGAGCCCATTAAACAGAATTGTAGAGTTGGAAGGACACCCACAAATCTAGGACACCCCTTGCAATGCAAATCACAGCTAAAGCATCCCTGACAGATGGCCATTTCATGGAGAGAACTGCTGTTCTATATGGACGATGGAATGTTTATCAACTTGGTTTGAGGGTCTAGGTCAGAGTGTAGGTGTGTTGCGCAAACTCTCCTCCCGGGGCTGGAAAGGGGCATGTTTAACCTCCAGTTTGCTAGTAAAACTGCATTAATGTTTCCCGAAATGATGCATATCTAAAAAGTGTGTCACCAACACGAAAAGTTTGGAAAGCTCTGCTCTGGGTGCTTAAAGTGCCACAGGAAATACTGAGAGGGAGGAAGCTAATGATCCCAAACGACAGGAGGGCCAAACAGGACCTACTTTTCCCATTCTGCTGGTCACAGCACTCACAGCTGTCAACTTTCGGATTTGAAAATAAGGGATTTTTTCAAACTTTCAGATTTGAAAATAAGGGATGCCGCGAGGGCGGTGCAATGGCACCAAGTAGCCTCGCCACCCTGCGCTCCAGAGGCTGCGCGCGAATGGGTGAGTGAAGGAGCGAGCTGGTTGGGCGTGAGGGTCTGGCTGCACAAGGCATGCAAGCTCCGCCCCCAGTCGGTCTCAGACTCCTTATTGGCAGCCGAGCAACGCAGCTGAGGAGCCTCCCTGGCCGGCAGGGAGGGAGAGGAGCTGCTTCCTTTGAAATCTGGGGAATTTAAGGGATATCAACAATCCGGGATAGCAGCGGGAAACGGCATTGGAATAAGGGAGTTTCCTGCAAAAAAAAGGGAGGGTTGACAGCTATGCAGCACTGCCTTCAACTGAGTTCTGGGAGCCCGTTGCAGGTTGAGGCACCAGCATGGGATCTTCCCGGTGCCCTTTCCTTCCAGGAGATGGCAGCTGGAGGTGGCAGCATTTTGGCATTTGCTTGCTGCGCTTGGCTCCTCAGCTTCCTGGGGTGGGGGGTCCCATAGGGTGAGGTGCACACCTTCCAGCTTGTTAACATTCTTCTTAAATTGTAGAGCCCAGAACAGGACACAAGACTCCAGGTGTGGTCTGACCAAAGCAGAATAGAGTGGTACTATGACTTCCCTTGATCAAGTTACAAGTAGGTAGCCGTGTTGGTCTGCCATAGTCGAAACAAACAAACAAAAAATCCTTCCAGTAGCACCTTAGAGACCAACTAAGTTTGTTCTTGGTATGAGCTTTCGTGTGCATGCACACTTCTTCAGATACACTGAAACAGAAGTCACCAGACCCTTATATATAGTGAGAGGGTGGGGAGGGGTATTACTCAGAGGGGTGGTGGGAATGGGTGATAGGCTGATAGCTGTGGTAAACCTGTTGACGACTGTTAACGACTGCAATTGGTCTTGCAGGAAAAAGCAAGGGGTGAGATGGCTAAAAATAGCTTTGTCATGTATAATGAGATAAGAATCCAATGTCTCTATTCAGACCAGGTCTCTGCATGGTTTTAAGTTTGGTAATGAGTTGCAATTCAGCAACTTCTCTATCCAGTCTATTTCTGAAATTCCTTTGTAATAAGACAGCTATTGTCTTACTGCCCTTGATCAAGACACGAGACTTCTGTTGATGCAGCCTAGAATAGCGTTAGCTTTTGTGTGTGTGTGTGCCAAACTGCAAGATACATATCTCCAAGTCACTGCAGAATCAGCTTATAACAGTTTTTCTCAACTTCGTGCCCTCCAGATGGTTTGAACTACAGCGATGCTGGAGTGCAGCAGATCAAGGAGGAAGGAGTGTGCCAAAAACTCACCACGTGCTCAGCTTGCTGTTGCTTTCCTGAGCACTGGAGAGCAGCAGAGTTCTGCTCTGGGACACTTGAGTTTCCTGTTAGGGAATCCCAGCTCCTTCCCACAGAGAGAGTCATCCTTGACTCAAAGGGGAAGCCTGCAGGGTCTTTGATGTGGGTTTGAAACCTGCGATCTTAATTTGTCTTAGCAAGAGTCTGAGCATTTCTGCTGCAAGTTGTCCTTGGAGGGCTTCGGTGGTTGTTGTTGGGGGTTCGGCTCAGGAGGGTCTCACACAGGCTTTCCTCTAATTCTATTTAATTCTGAGTCATCTTTTTTTTAAAATTTAAGAAGGCAGGCAGTAAAGGGGAGGCAGGGCCCCCTCTCCTCTCCACCCACTCGGGTGCACCAGACCCTGTTGCCAGCAGAAGGCAAATGGGCTCTTTTGGCAAGATGTGAGCAGGCGGCGGAGCAGGGCAGTGGCTGGGGAGGGGTCTCTTGGCATGAGGTTGTTGCCTGTTGCAACCTGCATGCTTTCATTTCTACTGGATGTGGTGAATCTCACAGCTCAAAGCTCCCATTGGAGTGAATCATAATAGCAGGGCTGTGTTGTGCATTAATATAGAAAGGCCAAATCACTAGGCACACAAGTCATCTTGGCAATTTGGACTGATAGAGGAGTAGGTGCAAGAAAGTAAAAAGGTAAAGGGTAAAGGGACCCCTGACCATTAGGTCCAGTCATGTCCAACTCTGGGGTTGCGTCGCTCATCTCGCTTTATTGGCCGAGAGCCGGCGTACAGCTTCCAGGTCATGTGGCCAGCATGACAAAGCTGCTTCTGGCAAACCGGAGCAGCGCACGGAAACGCCGTTTACCTTCCCGCCAGAGCGGTTCCTATTTATCTACTTGCACTTTGACGTGCTTTCGAACTGCTAGGTTGGCAGGAGCTGGGACCGAGCAACGGGAGCTCAGCCCGTCGCAGGGATTCGAACCGCCGACCTTCTGATCAGCAAGCCCTAGTCTCAGTGGTTTAACCCACAGCGCCACCTGGTAAGTAAATGGAGAGAAAACTTCCTCTCTTTTTTAATACTAGAATTCAGGGACATCTCAGGTTGGAAGATTCGGGAGAAACAAAACAAAGGGCTTCCTCACACAGTGTGGAGTTCAGCGAAGGAATTTGCTCCCAGATGATGCAGTGATGGCCTGAGAAGGAAAGCACTATTTCCTTCTCACATTCTTCTGGGCAACGGAGCCCAGGGGCCTTGCATCTCTTGCCTCGAGTCCTGGTTCAGTTCTCCAATCTACACACCTGTCTGTTCTTAGAGTCCTCTCCAAAGGGAGCCGCCGCGCTCAGAGGGCAACACTGCGGTGACTCCGCACACAAAGTCGTCTCCTGGCTCTATGCCACCCTTGAAGGGCATTTGGAGTTAATCATTAGCTGGCTAATGGGCAGAAACCTCTGCAGAAAGTGTCTGCTGGTCCACTGCTCCAGGGACCAAAAGGTGTTGGTTACTGGTGTTGGTGACCCCTGGAGAAAACAGAGAGACCAGGGGAAGTGGGATTTAGCTCAATGGTAGAGCATTTGCTTGCGACGCAGCTGGTGCTGTGGGTTAAACCACAGAGCCTAGGGCTTGCTGATCAGAAGGTCGGCAGTTCGAATCCCCACAATTGGGTGAGCTCCCGTTGCTCGGTCCCTGCTCCTGCCTACCTAGTAGTTCGAAAGTACGTCAAAGTGCAAGTAGATAAATAGGTACCGCTCTGGCAGGAAGGTAAACGGCGTTTCCGTGCGCTGCTCTGGTTCACCAGAAGCGGCTTAGTCATGCTGGCCACATGACCCGGAAGCTGTACGCCGGCTCCCTTGGTCAACAAAGCAAGATGAGTGCCGCAACCCCAGAGTCATCTGCTACTGGACCTAATGGTCAGGGGTCCCTGTACCTTTAACTACAGCATTTGCTTTGAAAGCAGAAGGTCCTTGATCTGCTGCTGGCATCTCCAGGGATCTCAAGTCCTAGGCAGCTGCTGTCAGTCAATGTAGACGAGGGGCAGAGGAAACCTGTGGCCCTCCAGCTGTTGTTCAACTCCAACCCCCATCAGTGCCAGCCAACACGGCCGATGGTTGTTGGGAGTTGTAGCTGAGCAACATCTGGAGTGCCCCTATTTCCAGGTACAGTCGATGCTGAGTTAGCAGGACCAAAGCTCCGGTTCGGAATAAGGCAGATTCCAAGGCCGTGTGTTTGCGTTCCGCTTCCCTCTGCAAGATCCGGCTTGGCTCACCCACAGGAGTAACTGGCGACCCTTTGCTCACCTCTGTGGGAGGGCGGATCTCCACATGGGATGGAGATAGCCGGTGGCGACAGGCCTGCTTGTTGGGCAGTGAGTTGGGCTGGCGCCTCCCTGCCCCATCCCTTCCAGCTCTCCAAGCCAAGGTCTGCTCACGAGCCACAAACACAGCAGGGGACAATTATTTGCCTGAGCTGCAAAGTGCCCTTTGGGGGCAGGACAGCATTTCCAGCTAGAGCTGGGCAGAGATTCCCTGCCTCAAACCCTGGAGAGCTGCTGCCAGTCAGTGTAGACATTACTGAGATAGGCGGGCCAAGAATCTGAGATAGGGCAGCTTCCTGGGTACACTGGTTCTCCTTAGGCAAAGAAGCTTTCTCAGAGACTCCCGGGGTGGGAAGAGATCTGTGGGCCATAGCGGTCAACCCTCCCTTTTTTTGCGGGAAACTCCCTTATTCCAATGCCGTTTCCTGGTTTCCTGCTGCTATCCCAGATTGTTGATATCCCTTAAATTTCCCAGATTTCAAAGGAAGCAGCTCCTCTCCCTCCCTGGCGGCCAGGGAGGCTCCTCAGCTGCGTTGCTCGGCTGCCAATAAGGAGTCTGAGACCGACTGGGGGCGGAGCTTGCATGCCTTGTGCAGCCAGACCCTCACGCCCAACCAGACAGACAGCCTGCCTGCCGTCTACGTGCTCGCTCTTTCGCTCACCCGTTCGCGCGCAGCCTCTGGAGCGCAGGGTGGCGAGGCTACTTGGTGCCGTTGCACCGCCCTCGCGGCATCCCTTATTTTCAAATCCGAAAGTTTGAAAAAATCCCTTATTTTCAAATGTGAAAGTTGACAGCTATGCTGTGGGCTCCTCTAGCCGCCTGGCAGCGCTCCAAGGCATCAGGAAGAGCAATCTCTTTCTCCTCCTTCTGCATGCCCAACAGGTGTCCCCATGGCCCCTCCTGAGCTCCCTGTCAGTGGGTTGCCTTCAGTTGAGGGAGCGGATGTTGCAGGAGTTCGAGGAGCCATGGACAATGGATGTTCCTTGTGGCTCCTTGCCACACATATTTTTGCAGCTGAGCAATCAACCCGCCTGTCCCCGTTGGGAATGAAACGTCGTCCGTTGGATGAGCGGCTTCCTTAAGCTTCCCATCCATCTTGGTCGCGTTTCTCTGCGAGATAATTGCAACAGTTGTTCTGGCTACAAGTGGAAGGAATGTGGCAGACCGGCAGCGGTGGGGAGAGGGGAACCTTGACAGATACGCCTTTGATTTTTCACCGGGAAGGCAAACAGCCCTGACTTTGATCTTGAACAAGGAGTTGGCTGCGGGCCAAAGCCCTCAGACTGGCCCTGTGAGAAACGAGGAGCCCAAACGGCCTCTCAGAACCGCTGGTGCTTGTGCCCAGCAAGCGGAGGGCGGGCGAGAGGAGCTGCAAAGGGGCCCTCGCAGGGCAAGTGGTTTTTCAGATGACTTGTGCAAGCGAGCCAAGCTGCAGGAGGGGTGTGGTTACCGTCCCAATATGACCAGGAAAAAAGAAGAAGATATTCCTCTTGGAACCTTAAACAGATTGATCAGTCTGAGCAAAAGCCCATCCCTAAAACCCACCCTGTCTAGCCTAGCATTCTGTCTCCAACAGTGGACCATGATGTTCTCTAGTCCAGTGTTTCCCAACCTTGTGCCTCCAGCTGTTTTTGGACTACAACTCCCATCATCCCTCGCTAGCAAGACCAGTGGTCAGGGATGATGGGAATTGTAGTCCAAAAACATCTGGAGGCACAAGGTTGGGAAACACTGCTCTAGGCAGCCCATGTGCAGATTGGGAAGAGGAGATATGCCCTTTCCCTATTTGTTATTCCCTTGGGTGCTCAGAGATATACTGCCTCTGCACATGGAGGTTCTTCATTTCTTCATTCTTGTTTGTTCATGTTGTTTATACTCTGCCTTTCTTCTGTGGAGCACCCTGGCAGCATGAAGGAGGTTCTCTCTCTCTCTTTTTTAAATAATTTTTTAAAATAAACTTGATTCATCTTTAACCATTACACAGCAAAAACAAAAAATCCCAATTCAAAACAAAATTCAAGTTCACAAGCACAATATAACAACAATAACAAGAAAGAAAAAGAAAAGAAGAAAAAGAAAGAAAAAAGAATAAGAACAGAGAAAAAGGAAAAAAGAAGAAAATGATGCATATATGTACATATAAACAGTCTTACAATGCAAGGGTTCAGATATTAAAATTTAACTATACATCAACCATCTTGTTCATTATCTTGTGTGCCATGCATTGCTACCATTCCACAAAAGAAAAAATGGAAAAAGAAAAATACGCCAAGTGTTGACTTCCACCTGACATACAGTATTTTGACCAACTTTTTTGTCTGTCTGTTTTAATTTACTTCCCCCCCCTTATATCTTCCCTAAATCTATTTCACAATAAACCTTTTTACAATTTCTTAGATCTTCATGAATTCCTTTTATTCCAAACTCAACCAGATTATCAATTTTCCTCCTTGCTTTTTAAAATACTCATTCAGACACTCCCATTCATTTTTCACTCGGCTTTTAGGATTACGTCTTTCTATATCCGTTAGGTAAAGGTGAAGGGACCCCTGACCATTAGGTCCAGACGTGTCCGACTCTGGGGTTGTGGCGCTCATCTCGCTTTATTGGCCGAGAGTCGGCGTACAGCTTCCAGGTCATGTGACCAGCATGACTAAGCTGCTTCTGGCAAACCAGAGCAGCGCACGGAAACGCCGTTTACCTTCCCGCCAGAGCGGTACCTATTTATCTACTTGCACTTTGACGTGCTTTCGAACTGCTAGGTGGGCAGGAGCAGGGACCGAACAATGGGAGCTCACCCCATCGCAAGGATTCTAACCGCTGACCTTCTGATCAGCAAGCCCTAGGTTCTGTGGTTTAACCCACAGCGCCACCTGGGTTCCTTACTATATCCGTTAGCTTGGCTAATTCTAGATATTCACATACCCTACAGAGCCATTCCTCTCTGGAGGTTCTCACCACCCAACTGGGTTAGCTTCAGAAAGGGGGTGGGATCTTCTGCCCTGGACCTCTCTGGCCAATTCATTTTTTTAAAAGCCCTCCAAGCTTACCGGCCATCACCAGGTGTGGTGTCGGTGAGTTCCACAAGAGAATCATGCACTGATTCACACCGGAACTGAGCACATCTCCACTTTGCCCAACATTTGTGCCTCTCGTTGTGGTGCCCCCCGTGCCCCAGGTAGAAGGAGAGGGTGGGTGGAAAACTCTAGGATGCAAGTTGTGGCTGAGTGATAGAGCAACTGTTTGGCATGTAGAAGTTCAGAGTGAGTCTCCGTTGCCTCCAGGTGGAGCTGCCTGAAACCTGCTGCCAGTCAAGTGTGAGAATGTAGAAGGGACATTTTATCATATGTGGTGGACATGCCCAAGGATTAAGGCCTTCTGGGAAATGATATATAATGAAATTAAAATTAAGACGAGCAGTGATATCAGCAATGGGGTCCGAAATGTAACCCTGATGGTCCGATAATAGACAGCAGAGACTTATGAACTTAAATTTTAAACCTTAAGAGGCTGAAATATGGTTTTAAATGTAAGCATCAATTCTGTGAATTGGCCCGTATTTTTATCTCTATTTGTAAGATAATACAACTTACACTATTACATTTTATACAAATTGATTTCTGGTCATGGACCGTAATAAAGATATTTGATTTGATTTGAATGAAATTAAAAGAGTGTTGAAAAAGAAACCAGAGGCCTTTCTACTGGGAATGCTCACTCATGAAATTCCTAAGGAAGATCACACTTTTTTTATGTATGCCACAACAGCTGCGAGAATTCTGATTGCAAAATACTGGAAGACAAAGGATCTACCAACGATGGAAGAATGGCAGATGAAAATGATGGAATATATGGAACTTGCCGAACTGACAGGGAGACTCCGCGACCAGAGGGAGGAGGGGGTGGGAAAAGATTGGAAGAAATTTAAAATATATATAAAGAGCTATTGTAAGATTGAGAATTAGAAAAAGTTGGAATAAGAAGTAGACTGCAGTTTAGATTTAAGTTTAAATAAGAAATGTATGATGTATGATTTAAGATGATATAAGGTTAAAATACTAGATAGATAACAGGAATAATGAAAGATGAGAGGGAATTACTAAAGAGGATAGACAGTGAAACGCAGCAGGGGAGGCTGGAGGAAGTCACCCCAAGATGATAAGGAAAAAGGAAGGGGAAAATACAATGTTTGTTTTTACTGTATTATTCATGTACTTTTTATTTTATTTTTTTCAATGTGTGTTATGTTATGTCGAATTTTGTTTTGTTTGTGTGAAAAACCCAATAAAAATTATTTAAAAAAAGAAAAGAAAGAAACCTGCTGCCAGTCAGTGCAGACGACACTGGACTCGATGGATCAAATCTGAGTTGGCATAAGGCAGTTTCCTTTCTTCCACCTGCCTGTTCCTCCACTCTGGCTTGGATTCGTGTCCTGTCAAGACACAGCAAGAGGCTCTCTTCCAGAGGTGCAAGAGCTTCTCAGGGCGGACAGGAAGCCACCGGTGTGTTTCCCACGGGGAGACACGTATTCACAGTGGTATTTCTAGCTCAGAGCCAACTTGCCACCCCCCCTTCTGCAAATAGCTGTTCCCAGCCTGGTCAGTCTCACTCTCTGGGACACACCTGTCCCAACAAAAGGCCCGGAAGAGACATGGATGTGGCAAGAGCTTAATTTCCTTGGGGCTCAGTAGGGTGTGTGTATTTTAACCCCCCTCCTTGTGCTAGGAAGCTCAGGCTCTCTCCCTCCCTCACCCCCAGCCCCTCTGTTCCCAGCTAGGCAGGTAAGTTCTCATCTGTGCAAATATCTGCTGAGAAAGACCAGGGGGCCAAGATGATATCTTGACAGGTGACATTTGCAAGCTCCTGGGCCAAAGTTCGGGAAAGAAAAGTGGCCGGGATGCTCAGGAGACCTGCTTTGGCTGTGAATCAGGACCGGTGCTAGGGATTTTGGCACCCTAGGCGAGGGGGCAGGCCACGTGACGTCATTGCGCATGACGTACGGTGCCCTGCCCCCTGCCCGGCCGGGCGCCCCGCGCCGCCGCAGTTTTTGCCGCTGGTTGGGGCGGCACCGGGCGGCGGCGGGGGGGCGAGGGACAGGCTGGCCAGCGCCCCCTCCATTTTGGCGCCCCCGCCGTCACGGTTTTCGCCCCAAGCTGCTTGCTCCGCCGCTGGTTGGGGCAGCACCGGGCGGCGGGGGGGCGGGGGCAGGCTGGCCAGCGCCCCCTCCATTTTGGCGCCCTAGGCAACTGCCTAGTTCGTCTTAATGGACGCGCCGGCCCTGGCTGTGATTTCTGACTGAGGAGGAAGAGGGGCAAGATCTCTTCCTGACCCCCTCTTTCCTTGTGGGGAAAATATGTTCTGACTGATTTCAAGCACTCTGTTTGGAACTTTGATTTATCGTTCAGTTCATGTCCTGTTCTTCCTGCCAAAGGACTTGCTCCGGGAGGTTGCCCGTGTGAGGGAGGAACCAGGGGCAGAGCCTAGCCAAAGTCTGCCTACTGGTCCAAAATATCCAGCTACCTAGCACTCCCTCTTGTGACTTTAACAACAGATGCCTTGGGTGGCGCTGTGGTCTAAATCACAGAGCCTAGGGCTTGCCGATCAGAAGGTCGGCGGTTTGAATCCCCGCGACGGAGTGAGCGCCTGTTGCTCCGTCCCTGCTCCTGCCAACCTAGAAGTTCGAAAGCACGTCAAAGTGCAAGTAGATAAATAGGTACCGCTCTGGCGGGAAGGTAAACGGCGTTTCCGTGCGCTGCTCTGGTTCACCAGAAGCGGCTTTGTCATGCTGGCCACATGACCCGGAAGCTGTACGCCGGCTCCCTCGGCCAATAAAGTGAGATGAGCACCGCCGCAACCCCAGAGTCGTCTGCGACTGGACCTAACGGTCAGGGGTCCCTTTACCTTTACCCTGCCTTGCTCAGAAATCAGAGAGTGAGGCACCAAGTGAGGCACAAAGAGTGGAGGGGGGGGCGCAATTTGCAAGCACCAAAATGTTTTGCATTCGCGTTGATACTAGTGGTAGTAGGCAAAACATTTTGGTGCTTGCAAATTGCGCCCCCCCCCTCCACTCTTTGTAGATGGGCCTGCCTGGTCAAGTTATTTTGGCACCTGGCTCAGAAAATCCCACAAATGCTTAATTTCCCCACCGTGGGCATTAGAAATGTAATGATAATAAATTAAGTGTTTAACGATTGCCTACCTGCTTATGAATCCCACAATGGGTTGCCTGCAGCCACAGCCTCTCTCTGTCCACCAGGAGTGCTGACTCCGGGCAGCCAGCTGAGTTGTCTCCCACCTGGAGGAACAATGTTGGGGCAATTGTGTCCCATAGCAGCATCTGAGCTCTCCAAGTCAGGCCAAACGTTACAGCAAGCAACTGTTAGTTCAAGGAAAAAAATAGCTGTAAGGGGAGCATTTCTCGAAGCCAGGATCCAAATCTGGAGCGAGTACTCTTTGGTGAGAGAGCTCTGGCAGAGATGTAAAATCACAAAATATACAGCAAAGCAAAGCATGGAAATATACGCTGTTAGACAGGCACCCCCAAACTGCGGCCCTCCAGATGTTTTGGCCTACAACTCCCATGATCCCTAGCTAACAGGACCAGTGGTCAGGGATGATGGGAACTGTAGTCCAAAACATCTGGAGGGCCGAAGTTTGGGGATGCCTGCTGTTAGACCTTTAAGCTATGCCCTTGTGAGTTCCTTCAAAAGTTCCCCTCTTTCCTTGGTGTAGAAAAAGAGCACATGTTTGGTGAGTTAAAAATGGTTTACTTACAAACTCTCCAAATGCCACATTCATGTGCTTTTCCGTTTGGAAAAGTTGCACAGGCAGTAAAACCTGGCTTAGTGACAATGGTGAAAGTTCCTAAACGATTGGCGTAAGAATTCCAGGGAGGCTTGTGAGAGCCATGCGGTCTGAGCTTAGAGCAACCAGCTCAGACCCAGAGGTGGATTTAGGGGAGCACGACCAGTTCGGCATTGCAACCATGATGTAGAATGGAAGGCAAGAGAAGGGCGGGGAACAAATTTTGGTGTTGCACAAGGCACTGCTGAAATTTGAGACCCAAAGCTCCCCCATTGTTTGATGTTGCATGTTGAGCTTCTCAGATAGAGGGGAACAATAGGCTTGATTACCCATTTCTTCCCGGGGGTAAGGGGAAGTGGCCAAGCTAAGCTGGGCAGAACAGCTTACTCTATGGTATTAACCCCTTTGTTAGTTAATTAAACTTTAAGCCTGTTGGTTGTTTGAGGCTGGTTATCCCGCAGCAATGACCTCATCAGATTGGTTTGCAAACTGGGCACCTCTCCATCGTGATTTGGCAAAAGGCGAGTTTCCCAACGGGTTGGTTGCAAAGCAGGGCTGCCTGCTCTACTGGCAGGGTGGAGAACATGCAGGCTCCCAGGGTGGCCTTGTTCCAAGGGGTGAGAAGGGCAGGCGTGATTGATGGGAGGAAGAGTCACACAGGGGAAATCCAGGAACCGAGGAGGAGGAAGAGCACCTGGGTGTGTAGGCAGGAGCGCAGAGGAATCAAGGCCTTAGGCAGCGCGAGCCGCCACTGCCGCCGAACTGGAATTGGGTTTGAGGCACTGGCTTGCTTCAGAGCAGGGCTGAGCAGCCCTGGAGCTCAGAAGGGTCTAAGCTCAGCCCAGCAGCCCAGCCTGGCTCCTCCAGATGCCCTGGGGAATGGAGCTTCCTTGGCCTTTTCTTCCAAGCTGCATCTGCTGAAGAAAACACACACACACACACACACACACACACCCGCCGCCGCCCTAATCATGCTTTACATTTTCTACTCAAAATTGGAAAATTGCAAATTGGCTGACCGGTTTCCTGAGATTACTACCAAGGCAGCTAGTTTTTGTATGGCGGCAATAGCTTGCCGGAGCAGGATCCTGTCTTAATTTAAAATTATTATATATATATTTTTTAACCATTTTAATATAATTATTTTAAATTTCTCACTGTTTCTTTAATATTTCACATTGTTCTTAATTCTACATTTTATTGTATTCTTAATGTATTATATTGTGTTTTATGTGCTCTGCTTTCTTCCTACATCTCTACTGGTTATTGACCGAGATGCACACACACACACAAGCACACAGTATACAGTGGTACCTTGGTTGTCGAACTTAATCCATTCCAGAAGCGGCATCGGACGTTCGACTTCCGAGAAACGTCCACAAACTGAAACGCCTACTTCCGGGTTTGCGACGTTCGGGAGCCGATTTGTTCGACAACTAAGCCGTTCAGGAACCAAGGTATCTAAACCACACATTGCTTTTGCAAATTTGCATCCTCCTCCTGGAGCACAGGGATTTGTGGGTTTGCCTCTCCTTTGGGTAATGAGGAAGCCGCGAGTCTCAAAGCTGCCTGGAAGCAACCTGCTCCCTAATCCCTGGCCGCTAATTAGGGAGAGGAAAGCGCTCTGCCCATGCTCTGAGCATGGTATTGTGTGCTTGCCCTACAACAGGGGTGGCCAGCTCCCAAGAGACTGTACAGTGGAACCTCGACTTACGAATTTAATGCGTTCTGAATGCACATTCGTAAGTCGAAAAACTCGTAAGTCGAAACGCGATTTCCCATAGGAATGCATTAAAAACGGATTAATGCGCTCCTATGGGAAGAGAAATCGGGGGTCACTTACCTTTTCGATGTGGACGGCCAGGCTCCCGCAGCTCTCCTTTGCTTGCAGGCGGCTCTGAGGGGTGCTCGCCACCCCCACGGCAGGGAAAAAAGCCGTGCGGGGCCACTACGGCCCCCAAGGAAGCCGCGCTGCACCCCCACGGCGCGGAAAAAAGCCGCGCCCGGCCGCTATGGCCCCCCAAAAAGACCGCGCCGTGTAGGAAGGGGAGCGAAGGAGAAGAAGCACCTCCAAACGCTCCGGGCTCTGCTCGCAACCAAAATGGCTGCTCGAGCGAAGTCCCGCCTTCTCTTCCCTTCTGAAAAAAAACCTGGGGGGAAAGACCCCCACCGGAAATACAGTGGAACCTCGACTTCCGATTCGGAAGTCGAAGAAATTCGTAAGCCCGTGCTTTGATCCTTCTTAACTCGAAACATACGTAAGTCGAGTTACTTGTAAGTCGAGGTACCACTGTACTCTAAAAATTAGCAGTGAAAATTGGGGGCTTCAGGTCAAAGTTGTTGAGCTTTTTTTAGGAGGGAAAGCCGTTTTTTGGGGTTCGCGTAAAGGTGGTTGAGCTTCTTTAGGGAAGAGGAAAGCGACACTGAGCTTTTTTTTAGGAAGGAAAGCCCTGTTTTTGGTGGTTCAGGTCATTTTAGGGGTGCAGGGCAAAGATGTTGAGGTTTTTTTAGGGGAGCCAAAGTTTTTTAGCTTCTTTGGGGGGAGCCACTGATCTACCGGTGATCTACCACAGACGTCCAGTGATCTACCAGTAGATCACGATCTACCTGTTGGACATGCCTGCGCCTACAAGATTCAGGTGGTAGCAGGAGGGATCCCTCTTTCTGGAGACGGTGCCTAAGTTGGTGGTGGATCTGTGCAGAAAAGCACACACACCCCTCCTACTTGCAGGCCAAAGCTGTCATGGGGGGGGGGTGATGGACACCCCCTTATTTAAGGCGTTGCTGCTTGGAGCTGCGGAACAGCCTTTTATTAGCAAAATCCAGACCTGGCAACCCGAGACGGCAGGAGAACCACCACAAGTGCCTTGGCAGCTGCCCAGCTCATCCTTGCCTTTAATCCCTTGCCAGGAGGGAGGGCTGGATTCCAACCTCAAATGCAGTGGGGCAGCAGGGGGGGGGGTGTCCTCTCCCTCTTCTGTCTCCCAGGCTGCTCCCCACCCCCCTTGCCATGGAGAAGCCTTCCTAAACTTGTGGAAACTTTGGTGCACAGCCCAGCTGGATGCCCAGGCCTCCTTTGTACCAGCAGGACTTTCACCGCCACGATTCACGTTAAGCAGTCATGTCCCTAGGCATGTGCAGAGCGCCGCCTTTCCTTCGCAGAGGTCTGCAGCTGGCTGCCAGCCCTTTGAGAGGACTTTTCCCTGAAAGCTTGATTCCCGATGGCTTAGAAAGACACATTGCAGGAGGCAAGGGGAGAGAAATAGAGACCTGGGGGCAAAATCCAGGGGTCAGTTGTGCCACGGAAGCCTCCCTCTGTGGAGTAGGATTTTCCCCATTGAAAGGAAGTGCTGGGTGAGGGGAGAGAGACCTTGGAAGGCGGTTCCAGCTGCAGAGGCTCTACCCTTCAGAAGGCAAGAGGTGCTTGGCTACCGAATCAGTCCCCCAGTGGCGCAATGGGTCAGCGCGCCTGGCTGTTAACCAGAAGGTTGGTGGTTCGAGCCCACCCAGGGACGGCTGTGGGCAGGATTCCTGCATTGCAGGGGGTTGGACTAGATGCCCCTCAGGGTCCCTTCCAACTCCCTGGTTCTATAAGCATCTTGGTCCACCCAACTCAGGGTTGGCCTCTCTCCGGCTCCCAACTGTGGCCGTATTGGAAAGAACGCAGAGGGGGCTTCTCTCTACCAGATATAAAGCTATATTACGAAGTGTCATGTATAGTGTGGCTGGGTGAATGGTTTAGACTCAACAGACCGGATATTTTAGACTTGGAAGGCCTAGGAAATCGGTATGGCTGGCATGATTACCTTTGGAATAATAAAGTATCTGTACACAGGGACTTTTTGAAACATACTATAAGAAGATCTTTATATGAAGTCTGGGACAGATACAAGAGTTGGATGGAGAGAAAGTCCCCAGGGTGGTTATCCCCACAAGAAATGTTAGCAATTAAGAAAACAAATATGAGAAATAAATGGTTAACATACAGAGACATACTAACTTGGGATAATGGGAAACCACAAATAAGACCTTATGGTGAACTAAAAGACAGAATTTCAGGATGGATAGAATATCACCAGATTTATAGCCGGTTCCAACTACAGTAGATAAAAAATTAAAAGAGTTTGAGAAGAATGACTCAATAATTGAAAAGACATTGATTCAACCCAATAATAAGACACTAGCCACCCAACTCAGGGTTGGCCTCTCTCCGGCTCCCAACTGTGGCTGTATTGGACCCCTTTAGACCCCTGATCCACCCAGCTTAGTATTCCCCTGACGGTCAGGACTCCAGGGATCCCTCCCTCCCTAGAGGCATTGCCAGGGGTCGAACCTGGATCCTTCTGCATGCCGGGCACGTATTCTGCCTCCGCGCCACAGCCCTTCCGCAGTCCCTTCTACGAACAGCCCCTTCCCACCCACCCCGTTTGGAGGACAGAGCTCTAGCACTCTGATCCTTCTGGCACGTGTCCCCCGGAAGGTTCACCAGGTGGGAATGTGGCCCTCGGGGTGATAGAATTAGAACCACGGAATTCTAGAGGGACCCTGTGGGTCATCTAGTCCAGCCCCCTGCAATGCAAGGAATATGCAGCTGTTCCATAGGGGGATCGAACCTGCAGCCTTGGTACGATCAGCACCACACTCTAGCCGACTGAGCCGGCACCTATATGGAGGTGCTAGTAAAAATAAGGGTCTTAAATTTAATCGGTTGATTGTTTAAGAAACAGGTGTTTAGTCAAACAAAATGGCTCTTTTTTTCCTAATAGCCTTGCCATGTTTGATTGTCAGTGTCTCCTTTTCCCGATGGGATGGTGCCAGCGGAGGGGGCTTGCCGGCTGCTTTTTATTTTTCCGTTTTCATGAAACAACTTTGCCACAGGGCACCCTCGGCTGCGTCTCAGCTGGGCGCACGGCAGCTCCTGCACCAATGACACCTGCTTGTTAGTCCAGCCCGGAAAGGGGCTCAGCGCCAGCTGCTGCTGTAATCCTGCTCTATCCAGGGCTCAGCTGTGCGGGACTTAGTTCCTGGCACCTGCCTGGAAGAGGAATCCCCCAGGCTCTTTTGAGGGGGGTGGGGGGTGGGTGGAATAGCACACCTGCGAGACGGAGGCTTTGCCTACCTCAGCCACGCCAGAACATCATATCCCTTTGTTGTGGGATCCTTACATGGGGGAGGAGGGAGGGAAGTGAAAGGCTGGGGGCCAAGTGGTAAAGGTAAAGGGACCCCTGACTATTAGGTCCAGTTGTGACCGACTCTGGGGTTGCAACGCTCATCTCGCTTTATTGGCCGAGGGAGCCGGCGTACAGCTTCCGGGTCATGTGGCCAGCATGACAAAGCCGCTTCTGGCGAACCAGAACAACACACGGAAATGCCGTTTACCTTCCCGCTGCAGTGGTACCTATTTATCTACTTGCATTTTGACGTGCTTTCGAACTGCTAGGTTTGCAGGAGCAGGGACCGAGCAATGGGAGCTCACCCCATTGCGGGGATTCAAACCGCCAACCTTCTGATCGGCAAGCCCTAGGCTCTGTGGTTTAACCCACAGCGCCACCCGCGTCCCGTTTGGTCAGCTACTTGGAGCCAAATTTTGCCCATTTGGACCCTACTGGTCAGTACAGTGGATCTTGGTTTTTGAACATAATCTGTTCCAGAAGACCATTCAGCATCCAAAAAGTTCAAATACCGAGGGTCAATGGGCTGGCTGCAAAGTCAATCGGGGGAAAATGAAAAACGCAGCTCGGAAGCTATTCATCTTCTGAAAATCGTTCGAAAATTGGAACGGTTTCTTCCGAGTTTTCGGAACTGCTAGGTTGGCAGGAGCAGGGACCGAGCAACAGGAGCTCATCCCGTCGTGGGGATTCGAACCGCCAACCTTCTGATCGGCAAGCCCTAGGCTCTGTGGTTTAACCCACAGCGCCACCCACGTCCCGCGCCAAGTGGAGGAGGCCCTAAAGGTGTTGGCTAGGTGCTCGCTCAATCCCCTTACTCTAGATGTGGTCGGGGTTACTCAGCACTGAGGGAGATAGTCACTCTGTGCATGCCCAGAGGCACTCCCAGCTCTCGCGTTACAGGTTTCGGACACGCTAAACCCCGGAGGGTGATGAACTGATGAGGCACAACATGGAAGTGGCAATACATACAAGCAAGGCCTGCTCAGACACGTTCCAGGCCCTGCATTGAACGGCATTCAGCCTTGGCTGGGCTGCTGCCCCAGAACTGCCTGTGTTGCTGCCAATGCCCTGGCGTAGGGGAACGTAGGAATCTGCCTCCTACCCCGTTGGTCCATGCAGCTCAGGGTTTGAGGTAAGAGGCATTCCTAGCCCTGCCTAGAGATGCAACCTGGCACCTTCTGCATGCAAAGCAGGTGCTCTGTTGCTATGGCCCTTCTGCTCACAGGAGGGTGGTGGTTTGACATGCCTGAGGTTGCATGTCAAAAACTGTTTCCTCCCTGACTGGTTCTGTCCGTGAAGTATTTGGCCACTGGCCTGTACAGAAGCACACCTGTTTGTTTGTTTGTTTGTTTGTTTGTTTGTTTGTTTGTTTGTGTTGCACCAGTGCAAAACCTGACTCCTGCTGCTTCCTGACTCTTTAAGCATCTTCTTCGCAAAAGCCAGGTTCTTCTCCCTCATGGCTTCGGAGCTGAGCCGTGCCTGGCAAGATCTCAGCACCAGCTACTCAGAGGAAGAGGGCAGCGTGCTGGCTGCTGTTTTGGCCCTCTGCCGGGGCTGAAAGATGGCGCTTGACTAAAACAACAGTGTTTAATGGCAGCTCATTCTAAATTGGGCCTGTTTTGAAATGCTTTGTGTAGCTTTGTTTTATTTCTTATTTTTAAAAACTTTGTTTGTATTGTCATATCCCAATGTGTAAAGTGATGATGGGCAGACTACCGTATTTCCTCAAATGCAATACAAGTTTTGGCCAAATTACGTCATGGAAATTAGGGTGCGCATGAGATTCGATGGTGCATTACATTCACGTAAATAAGGTATTTAACATTTGACTTTGAACACTACAGTGGAACCCCGGGTTACGCATGCGATCTGTTCCAGGGTCGCACTATGTAACCCGGGCGTGCGTATCACGAACGCACGTAAAAAACCCTTAAAAACCCGGAAGAAGCGCGATTTGAGCGCTTCTGCGCATGCGCGAAATGCGCAGAACGCTTCTGTGCCCCCGTGTGCACTCGCGCGTCGCGCGCGCTCCACGGAGGACTTCCGGGTCGCCACGGTGCGTATCCTGAATATACGCAACACGGGGCATACGCAACATGAGGTATGACTGTATTCCACTAATTGCTCTGGATTGAGAGACCTGGTCATAAGGCAAAGTCAGACCCTATTTTCCAGGGACAGTCCTGGATTTACAGAAGCTGTCCCGGTTTCTGATTTGACCCCGGAATGTCCCGCTTTTCCTTAAAAAGGTAAAGGTAAAGGTACCCCTGACCGTTAAGTCCAGTCGCGGATGATTTCCACTGGAGAAATATTGGAGGGGATGCCTCTATTTTCATCAGAGAAATGTTGGAGGGTATGCAGTGGGAGAAGACATCGCCCCCTCACAGCAACCCCATTAGAACATGATGCAAACCATTCAACGGCATCCGCCGAAACTGGAAGAGAGAGGAGGGGGGCAGAGGAAGTGTCATCTTGAGCCAAAGTGCTGTCGCCGGGAGGGAGAGGTCTCGGGGCTGGTGCCAACCACCCACGGGACCTCAAATCATGCAGGGGTTCAGAGAGGGGTCTCTCCTCATGACCACAACAACCAGGTGGGTTGTGGTGGGTCAAAACTCTGCTCCGTTAGGCAAATGCTTGCACAACTGAGGGCCATGTGTTGTCAACTTTCGGATTTGAAAATAAGGGATGCCGTGAGGGCAGTGCAATGGCACCAAGTAGCCTCGCCACCCTGCGCTCCAGAGGCTGCGCACGAACGGGTGAGCGAAAGAGTGAGCGCATAGACGGCAGGCAGGCTGGCTGTCTGGTTGGGCGTGAGGGTCTGGCTGCACAAGGCATGCAAGCTCCGCCCCCAGTCGGTCTCAGACTCCTCATTGGCAGCTGAGCAACGCAGCTGAGGAGCCTCCCTGGCCGGCAGGGAGGGAGAGGAGCTGCTTCCTTTGAAATCCGGGAAATTTAAGGGATATCAACAATCCGGGATAGCAGCGGGAAATGGCATTGGAATAAGGGAGTTTCCCGCAAAAAAAGGGAGGGTTGGCAGCTATGCCCCCAGCATGCTTTATGCAATAAGGAAAATGTCAGGGAAATGCATGGAAAAGGATGGGATCAGAGGCAGATTTAGGGGAGCACGACTGGTTCACCCGCACTGGGTGCCGAAGGTCCTATTCCATTATTATTATTATTATTATTATTATTATTATTATTATTATTATACTATTTATACCCCACCCATCTGACTGGGTTGCCACTCTGTGTGGCTTCCAACATATATAAAAACATAATAAAACATTAAACATTTTTTTAAAAAAACCTTCCTTATACAGGGATGCCTTCAGATGGCTTGGGGGTCGGAAGAAGAGAAGAGTTTGGATTTGATATCCCGCTTTATCACTCCCCGAAGGAGTCTCAAAGCGGCTAACATTCTCCTTTCCCTTCCTCCCCCACAACAAACACTCTTTGAGGTGAGTGGGGCTGAGAGACTTCAAAGAAGTGTGACTAGCTCAAGGTCACCCAGCAGCTGCATGTGGAGGAGCGGAGACACGAACCCGGTTCACCAGATTACGAGTCTACCGCTCTTAACCACTACACCGCACTGGCTCTCCTTACCCTCCAACATTTCTCCAACATTGACGCATGAGGATGTTCACTGTGGGGCTTGCATTTTATAAATCCTGCAAGCTGCGGGTGCCTTCCTGAAAAACAGCTGGAGATGGAAGCGTATGGGGTTGTGCTGGGAGATAGGGGCTCCCATTTCTGTGCCAAGCCGTGCTTTGCACTGCTCCGCCCTGTGGCGGCTGCAGGCCAGAGCTGCCTCCATCAGCCGGGACCCTCCGGCCTCCTTCCTTCCTTCCTTCCTCCCGTTCCCGGCTGGCTTAGCCCGGAGCCTCGTCCGCCGGCGGGTGTTTTTCAGGCCCTTGACCTCTGAACTTCCTGTTTGTGTTGCTAAGGCCTGTCTCCAGGGCTGGCTGAAAAGGAAGTGCCGAGCTCATCAGGTCCGGCCGATAATGCGGCCAGGCCCCTCGCTGCCGGCCTTGGCGCAGGGCCACGCTGGGAACTGGCTCTCCCATTCAGCCCTAAACCTTCCAGGGCTTTGGATGCTTTGTCAGCGGGACAAAAAACAGAAGCTGGGCTTAGGGCAGGATTCCCTGGTCCTCCGCAGACCTCGCCTGTGCTCCTCTGACACTTGCCATCCACCCCATCCCCTGCTCTGGCCACCGCCATGCGGGAGGGGATTTTAAAAAGCCTGTATCAGAGAAGCCCCTTTCACACCTTCTGACTTGCTCCTAATTGTAGGGACACTGCCCAGAATCAGCAGCGGCTTGGAAAGGAAGTGAAACCAGCCAGCTCCTTAAAAAGAAGCTTCCCTGGAGGAAGAGCATTTTGAAACCAGTTAAAATTCAGCGTGCCGATGTGTATGCACGCTACGGAGGCAACCCTTGGCACGCCCTCCCCCCCCGCCCCCCGTGTTGCATACCCTCCAACATTTCTCCGATAAAAATAGGGACATCCTATTCCATCATCCTGGGACCCAGGTGGCGCTGTGGGTTAAACCACAGAGCCTAGGGCTTGCTGATCAGAAGGTCGGCCGTTCGAATCCCTGCGACGGGGTGAGCTCCCATTGCTCGGTCCCAGCTCCTGCCCACCTAGCAGTTCGAAAGCACGTCAAAGTGCAAGTAGATAAATAGGTACCGCTCTGGCGGGAAGGTAAAAGGCGTTTCCGTGCGCTGCTCTGGAAGCTGGAAGCTCTCGGCCAATAAAGCGAGATGAGTGCCGCAACCCCAGAGTCGGTCACGACTGGACCTAATGGTCAGCGGTCCCTTTACCTTTTTTATGGGACAAAGGACCAGATAACATCCATCCTTTAGGATGCTTTTAAAGCATAGCTGTCAACTTTCAGATTTGAAAATAAGGGATTTTTTCAAACTTTCGGATTTGAAAATAAGGGATGCCGCGAGGGCGGTGCAATGGCACCAAGTAGCCTCGCCACCCTGCGCTCCAGAGGCTGCGCGCGAACGGGTGAGCGAAAGAGCGAGCGCATAGATGGCAGGCAGGCTGGCTGTCTGGTTGGGCGTGAGGGTCTGGCTGCACAAGGCATGCAAGCTCCGCCCCCAGTCGGTCTCAGACTCCTTATTGGCAGCCGAGCAACGCAGCTGAGGAGCCTCCCTGGCCGGCAGGGAGGGAGAGGAGCTGCTTCCTTTGAAATCCGGGAAATTTAAGGGATATCAACAATCCGGGATAGCAGCGGGAAACGGCATTGGAATAAGGGAGTTTCCCGCCAAAAAAAAGGGAGGGTTGACAGCTATGTTTTAAGGGGGGGGGGACTGGAAACTCTGTAAAGGCACCTGGAGTCACACGTCCCCGGAGCGCACAAGCTCCCCAACCTCCGATCCCATTTCTGGAGCTGGGGTAAAGGTAAAGGGACCCCTGACCATTTGGTCCAGTCGTGTCCGACTCTGGGGTTGCGGCGCTCATCTCGCTTTATTGGCCGAGAGCCAGCGTACTCACCCCGTCGCAGGGATTCGAACTGCCGACCTTCTGATCAGCAAGCCCTAGGCTCTGCGGTTTAACCCACAGCGCCACCTGGGTCCCTGGAGCTGGGGTGCCTACTACTAACTTCCAACCTCAAAACCAGTGGCAGCCCAGAAGCAGCAGGCAGGAGAGGCAGAGTCCCACCTCACAGGAGGCTCCTGGGGCCTCTGTGGGTTCCACCCAGCACCCCGACTCTTCACCAGCACGTGCAAGAGCTGGTCAGGATGCTCTGCATGTGACGGAGAGCCCTTCCCACTGACTCACGCAAGCCCTGTCTGGCTCTCTCACCCCACAACCCGCCAGGAGTTTCCCTTCCATAGCAACCGGCTGCCTCTGGCAAACAAAACCGGGGAAGAAGCAGCAGGCGGCAGAGGCAGAGTCCACCTCACTGAGCCCTGGGTACCTGACACGCCTTGGAAAGGAATGTGCGCCGCATTCTTGGCCTGTGTGTATGGGAGGAGGAGGAAGTGAAGCAGGGAGACAATGACAGCCTCCTCCTTGCCAGTTCATCCTCATGGTTCTCGCTGCCCCCTCCCCCCACACCCGGTGCTGGTTTTCTCCACATCAGACACCGGCATAATTTCACATGGCAATGCAATAATTATCGAAAAGCAAAAAACATTCTTTCCCTTCCTTTTTGGGAAGGAAAAAACGAAAGCTGAAAATACACCGGGGAGGGCAAAAAGGCCAATTTTTTTGAGTTTGGAATAGCTTGCAAAAAATTTAAATTTGCAGCCTTTTAAAAAAACACACACAATAAAAACCTGACCCTGAGCTCCAATAGGGTTGCTAACTCTTCTTCTCTGCCCATGTCTTTAAGAGCTGAAATGTTTTTCACTTCTTATCTCCATATTCTAGGAGGATAATTTTATTTATTTCTTTTTTTTGCACTTAAAAATAGCTTTATTGAATTAATATTAATATCACAAACAAACAATATACAGCAGAATACAGCACAAACAAAAAGAGAAGGAAGAGGGAAATCATTTTACAAAAGAAAGTATTAGGAAAATACAGGAAAAAAAGGTTTACAAAGTGTACATAGAACTACAAAATAAACATTTTACAAAACAGAAAAACATACATGCTTGGTGTTTACTTCCAGCCTCTCTATTATTGCAGTATCCTGTAACCATGTCTTTTATATACCTTATTTATTTTATTACTCCCTTTATTTTTGCTTGCTTAATCACCAAAAATTGGAAAAGTACTATGGTACCCAGCATAGAAGACTGGCAATTAAAATTACTAACATACCAAAAAATGGCGATAAAGATAGGAGAAGTTAGAGGAATAACAGATCAAAAAACAGAGAAAGGGGATAATTTTATTTCAGAGCTTGGAACATCCGAATTGCAAAGCAGGTTAAGGATTGCCTTCCTTGAAAATAGAAATGAAACTTCAGTCACTATTATTATTATTATTATTATTATTATTATTATTATTATTATTATTATTATATTCCACCTCTTACCCAAAGGTCACAGGGTAGTTTACAAAACACAAAACTCATACCATAATAACAAGCAAAAACTATAAACTCCCCTTCCCTCCCTGCTCCCACAAAGTTTAAAAGGCCATAGATTATTTACTTAGCCAAAGGCCTGGGAGAAGAGGCACATTTTCACTTGGCGCTTAAAGATATGCAATGAAGGCTCCAGGAGAGCCTCCCTGGGGAGAGCATTCCACAAGCAGGGAGCCACCACAGAAAAGGCCCCGCTCTTGTGTTGTCACCCTCTGGACCTCTCGTGGAAGAGGCACCCGAAGAAAGACCACAGATGGTGATTACAGAGTCTGGGTTGGTTTATGGAGAGAGGCAGTCCTTGAGGTATTGTGGTCCCGAGTCGTTTTAGGACTTTATGGGGCAAAACCAGCACTTTGAATTGGGCACGGAAACTAATTGGCAGCCCATGTAGTTGGACCGGGATTGGTTTGGCAGTTGTGGGAGGAGGTGCAGGGGCAGCCAGACTGAGGGAAGAGAAAGCGGTCAAGACTCTGCCAGGCACTTGCTTCTACTGGTGAAGCTTTTCTGACAGCTTGTGTGATTTCCCACATTGGCGGCACAGGAGCACCCCTTGGAAGATCAAGTGGCAACCCTAGAAGCCCAGCCGGAGCTAGCAACTGCCAGGGGCTCTGTTACTGCACTGAGGCTGCCTTCCCCAACCTGGTGACCTCCCGATGCATTGGCCTCCAGGTTCCACCAGCTGCAGCCAGTATGGCTATTTTGGGCCATAGCCTGTGGCTGTGTTGGCTGCGTCCGATGTGAGTTGCTGTTGAATACGCAGGGAGGGCATCTCTCCTTCGCTCCAGGATCAGCGCTTCAGTTTTGCCCATCATGCCATCAGAATGCCTCTGGTGGCTGGCAAAGGTAGCGGGCAGAAGCTTCCTGATAGCTCTGCGGGCCTCACCCAGCCCAGCTTGCATTGTTCTCCCTTGAGGTGTTTTGGGGCCACCTCTGGCAAGTCCTCAAGTTATTTTCTGTAGAGCCGCGAAACAGAGTCTAGAAAGCAGAACCAGCTCATAGCTGCCAACTTTCGGATTTGAAAATAAGGGATGCCACGAGGGCGGTGCAATGGCACCAAGTAGCCTCGCCACCCTGCGCTCCAGAGGCTGCGTGCGAACGGGTGAGCGAAAGAGCGAGTGCGTAGACGGCAGGCTGTCTGGCTGTCTGGTTGGGTGTGAGGGTCTGGCTGCACAAGGCATGCAAGCTCCGCCCCCAGTCGGTCTCAGACTCCTTATTGGCAGCCGAGCAATGCAGCTAAGGAGCCTCCCTGGCCGGCAGGGAGGGAGAGGAGCTGCTTCCTTTGAAATCCGGGAAATTTAAGGGATATCAACAATCCGGGATAGCAGTGGGAAACGGCATTGGAATAAGGGAGTTTCCCGCAAAAAAAAGGGAGGGTTGACAGCTATGCCAGCCATGCCAGTTAAAATATCTATATTGCAATGCAAAATGTTCGATGTTTGTCCCCAGAAAGAAGAAGAAGAAGGCGCAAACACTTTATTTTTGTTTGGTTTAAACGTTCACAAGTGCACTCAGTTGTTGCAGTTGCCAACACAAGCATGACACTCTTGAGCAAAGGTGAAGCCACATGTCTCTTTTGCTGGTTTAGCAAAAGCAGAATTAACAACAATTAGGCGTCTTGCCGCACCCAGCCCTGGCAAAAGCTCCTTCCTCCATCGTTCACAGAGCTCACTGTTGGGCAATAAGATTGGTTGCAGGCTAGGAAGGCGATGAGACTAGGCAGCCGGTTCTTGCAGGAGCACAACCTCCCCGGCACTGATGTTAGTGCAGAGGCGCAGCCCTGGAATAATACTGCACAGAGACCACTCGGATGCATGTACAAAGACCAGCCCCATCGCTGGGCAAGCAGGGGCAGCTGCCTCAGGCTGCAGCTGCTAGCAGATGGGCAGAAGCCTGCTCAGATATTCCTTCTGAATGGCAGAGTTGTATGTGCCTTTGTTGCCCTACCAAGCCAGGTTGAAGGTTCCAGGATACCTTAAGGACCAAAACCGAACTCTCAGAACCCAGTCTGACCACTGAGAACATCCAGAGGAACACTGCTAATTGTGCGCGCATTCACACACACACACACACACACACACACACACACACACACCAGCTTTGTTCTTGGGGTCGGGTGCTGAGGTCTGCCAGCCGATCTCAGGCTGTGGAGCCCCCTCCCAGCAGAGATTCAGCATACCTATTCCCCAACCGACTTCCGGGAGTCTCTGCAGAACTTTGACGAGGCTTTGTAGCTGCTTAATTCTTTAATTTTCTGATCAGTCAGTCACACTCGTGATTTTTCATGTTTCGATGCTGCATGTTACCCTGATACCTTATAATATGGGGGGGCACATGCGGGTGGCGCTGTGGGTTAAACCACAGAGCCTAGGGCTTGCCGATCTGAAGGTCGGCGGTTCGAATCCCCGCGACGGGGTGAGCTCCCGTTGCTCGGTCCCTGCTCCTGCCCACCTAGCAGTTCGAAAGCACATCAAAGTGCAAGTAGATAAATAGGTACAGCTCTGGCGGGAAGGTAAACGGCGTTTCCGTGCGTTGCTTTGGTTCACCAGAAGCGGCTTTGTCATGCTGGCCACGTGACCTGGAAGCTGTACGCCGGCTCCCTCGGCCAGTAAAGCGAGATGAGCGCCGCAACTCTAGAGTCGGTCATGACTGGACCTAATGGTCAGGGGTCCCTTTACCTTTACCTTTACAGAAATACTTCTATCAACAAATAAATGTCTTGCCCAGTCAGCTTCTGAGAATGCAGCAGGCTGGGAGCACCGCCTGGTCCTTCAGATTGCAAAATATCCTGGGTTGACCTTGCCTGGGCTGGTCTGTCCACGGAAGTAAACAAAGGCATTGCACACACTCCAGGGACTGGTGTCAAAGGTTCCGACTCCAGCCTGGCTACTCCTATTCTGAGGGAGCAACAGAGGCTGAAGGGAGCCTTCCCCCACATACTCACTCCACCCTACCTCTTGAATTCATTCCTGGCTGAATTCCGAAGTGACTCCCGATTTAAAGACCAGGAAGCCAGTTCGGCTAGATGTCCCTCCAGATGTCTTTATTTTCTAGGGACAGTCCCGGATTTACAGAAGCCGTCCCAGGTTCTGATTTGATCCCGCAATGTCCTGCTTTTCCTTAAAAAGGTAAAGGGACCCCTGACCATTAGGTCCAGTCGTGTCCGACTCTAGGCTCATCTCGCATTATTGGCCGAGGGAGCCGGCCAACAGCTTCCGGGTCATGTGGCTAGCACGACAAAGCCGCTTCTGGCGAACCAGAGCAGCGCACGGAAACGCCGTTTACCTTCCCGCTGCAGCTTTGAGGTGCTTTCGAACTGCTAGGTTGGCAGGAGCTGGGACCGAGCAATGGGAGCTCACCCCTTTGCAGGGATTCGAACCGCCGACCTTCTGATCAGCAAGCCCTAGGCTCTGTGGTTTAGACCACAGCGCCACCCGCAACCCTATAATTTATGGACCTAATAGGTATCTAAAGCCATTTGCCATGCAACCAGTCCATGCAGAATTCAGGCACCCTATATATAAAAATGAGCAAACTAGTGATACTTTCTGAAGAAGTGTGCATGCACACGAAAGCTCATACCAAGAACAAACTTAGTTGGTCTCTAAGGTGCTACTGGAAGGATTTTTTTTATTTTGTTTTGACTAGTGATACTTTAGGGAGCAGGCTAGCATCATAGGCTTACATCATAGGAGCCTACACAACACGAAACACTGTTGCTGTATGTAGGTTTTATCTTATATTTTGGAAATGTACATCCAGTTTTTTTCCCCTTTAATTTTTTTGGGGGCCCCCCAAGAGAGTGGAGCCCTAAGCTACAGCTTGTTTAGCTTATATGTAAATCCGGCACTGCCCCCCACATACAGAAAAGTAGCAGTAGAAACATCCTCAGGGTTGGAGCAGTTTTCAGAGAAGGCCTTCTGCTCGTAACTGGGAGATGCCTGCGCTCTGCCTGTGGGTTCCCGCCAGCCCTTCCTGCTCTGGCTGCCGGCGTTTCCTTCCCTGACAAAAGGGATAGAAAGCAGGGTAGGGGGTGGGGGGGTGGGAAGCCTGCTGTGGACCCGAGAGCTGCTCTGCCTCTTTAAGGGCTGCTCAGCCAGAGCTTTTGGGCAAGGGGAAGAGAGCAGCTGGCTGCCTGGGGCAGGTGCAGAGGCCTCGGCTTGCCCGCATCTTGCCCCGCTGGCTTAATCGGTGGTGACGGGAGGCGTTGGAGCTCAGCCTCGCAGCCGGAGCCCCTAGCGCGAGCCCCCCGGACGGCAGGCGAAAGGCCTCCAAACTCAGGTCTGGATCCTCAGGCTTCGGAGATGGGCTCCATACATTTAAAGAAGAATGAATGGCTTCCCCCAGAACCGTAGTTGGCTCCTTAGAGCCACAATTCCATATCCTCCAACATATCACTGATGAAAATGAGGACGTCCTATTTAATAATCATAATCATAATACCCCATCCATCTGACTGGGTTGCCCAAACCACTCTGGGCAGCTTCCAACATATATAAAAACATAATAAAACATTTTTTTAAAAACACTTCCCTATACAGGGCTGCCTTCAGATGTCTTCTAAAGGTTGTATAGTTACATATCTCCTTGGCTCGGGGGTCGCATAACTCCATAGCCTCCAACACTGATTTCATGAAAATAGGGACCCAGTTCCTGCCCACCTAGCAGTTCGAATGCATGTCAAAGTGCAAGTAGATAAATAGGAACCGCTCTGGCGGGAAGGTAAACGGCGTTTCCGTGCGCTGCTCTGGTTCGCCTTTAGGTCCATAAATTAACATATAGCATATATTCAACACAAATATATGCATTTTCGAACTGCTAGGTGCTTTCGAACTGCTAGGTGGGCAGGAGCTGGGACCGAGCAACGGGAGCTCACCCCGTCGCAGGGATTCGAACCGCTCACCTTCTGATTTCTGAAATTCAGTTGTAATAAGATAACTTTGAGATCTTGTATAGAGTGTCCTGGGAGATTGAAGTGTTCTACTGGTTTCTCTGTCTTGTGATTCCTGATGTCAGATTTATGTCCATTTACTCAGTGTATCTGAAGAAGTGTGCATGCACACGAAAGCTCATACCAACAACAAACTTAGTTGGTCTCTAAGGTGCTACTGGAAGGAATTTTTTATTATTATTATTTTGTTTTGACTATGACAGACCAACACGGCTACCTACCTGTAACTGTCTCTAAAAGTTCTTCCTGATGTTTAGCTGGCACCAAAGGAACCCAGGGAGCTCTCCCTTCCCAGTGGGGCCTTCTCTTTTGCATTTCATCTCTGCCCCCCACCCCACCCCCTCCATCCTAGCATGCCAAGGCTCTTTCTTGGTGGGGGTGGGGAAGTGCGGGGGGGGGGGGCAGATCTTTTGCTCCAGCAGTAAAAAGCTGAGCTTTGAAATTCCGCTGCAGGATGGCGAGCCTGGGTGGTGAGCAGTTTTACAAGCCCAGCTCCTTTCAAAAAAAGAAGAGGACATTGCCCCCGCCCCCTTGTATAACCATTAAGGGCCCCCCTTTGACAGGAGGGAGGCCAGGAAGCATCCTTGCTAATGGCTGGGGGAACAAACAGGCCTTGGTTGGGGAGGTGGGCTGGAGTGTTGCAAACTGAGGGCTATTTCCTTGCTCATTAAACAACCACAAAGACGCAGCTCAGCTGGTGGGGGGGGAGGTGTGATGGGGAGGGGGGCAGGGGGCTGGTGGAGGTGGTGGTCTCCCCCCCCCTTCCCTGCTTTTCACATGCAGAAAAAGCCCCCACCCACTCCTCCCTCCCCTGGCCAAAGAGATGGTGCCTGAATTGACATCTGGCTGCTACACCCCCCAACATGATATGCTGCATTTTCAGGTTAACTGGCAGCCCAATTTTTTCCTGTGTTAATCTTTGTAGTGATAAAAGCTAGGTCTGGTGCAAATGTGTCACTTCCAATTTGAAAGGGTTCAGGTGGGTGTCCCCCAGCTTACTGAAGGCTGCATGTATACTGGGTCTCCTTTTGGGTGGGGGGGGAGATGCTCTTCCATGTCTCCCTATGATTATATTGAGCTCTTTTTATAATAATAATAATAATTTATTATTTCTACCCCGCCCATCTGGCCGGGTCTCCCCAGCCACTCTGGGCGGCTTCCAGTAAACATTAAAATACATCAACACATCACAGATTAAAAGCTTCCCTAAAGAGGGCTGCCTTCAGGTATTTTCTAAAGGTCATATAGTTGTTGATCCCTTTGACCTCTGATGGGAGGGCGTTCCACAGGGCGGGCGCCACTACCGAGAAGGCCCTCTGCCTGGTTCCCTGTAGCTTTGCTTCTCGTAGTGAGGGAACCGCCAGAAGGCCCTCGGCGCTGGATCTCAGTGTTTATCATAAGCAAATATCCCACTGAGGGGCTGTTGGATCCGTTAAGTTCTGGGCACCACAATTTAAGGAGGGTGTTGACCAGCTGGAACGTGTGCAGAGGAGAGCGACCAAGATGATCAAGGGTCTAGAAACCATGCCTTATGAGGAACGGTTGAAGGAGCTGGGTATGTTTAGCCTGGAAAAAGAGGAGAGGAGACATGAGAACAATTCAAATACAGTTGTACCTTGGATCTCAAACGCCTTAGCTCCCGAACAAATCGGCTCCCAAATGATCAAAACCCGGAAGTGACGAAAATCGAACGATTTTCAGAAGCGCCTTTGTTTTTGAACGGTTCCGGGAGCCAGAACGCATTCTGTTCGAGAACCAAGGTATCTCAAGGGCTGTCACATATGGTAGAAGAGGGAACAAGCTTGATTTCTGCTGCTCTGCAGGGTAGGATTCAAACAAGGGAAAGGGTTTCCTTACTAAACACCAGGAATAACTTTGTGGCAGCAAGTGCTGTTTGACAGTGGAATGGTCTTCCTCGGGAGGTGGTGAACTCTCCTTCCTTGGAGGCTTTTAAGCCGAAGTTGGATGGCTGTAGTTGAGAATTCTGTATTACAGGGGGTTGGACTAGATGACCCTTGGATCCCTTAAAGGTAAAGGTAAAGGGACCCCTGACCATTAGGTCCAGTCGTGGACGACTCTGGGGTTGCAGCGCTCATCTCGCTTTACTGGCCAAGGGAGCCGGCATACGGCTTCCGGGTCATGTGGCCAGCATGACAAGGCCGCTTCTGGCGAACCAGAGCAGCACACGGAAACGCCGTTTACCTTCCCGCCGGAGCGGTACCTATTTATCTACTTGCACTTTGACGTGCTTTCGAACTGCTAGGTGGGCAGGAGCTGGGACCGAGCAACGGGAGCTCACCCCGTCTCAGGGATTTGAACCGCCGACCTTGTGATCAGCAAGCCCTAGGCTCTGTGGTTTAACCCACAGCGCCACCTGGGTCCCTGTTACTGCTCTCCAATTCTCTGAGCTGAAGAAAGGAGCAGGGCCAAGGGAAAACTGCTCAGACCCAGGCGCTTTAGGCAGGGCACAAGTGGAAGTCTGTCCATGCTTTCTTTTGCTCGGTTGTGGGCTGGACATGACTGGGCTCATTGCTGAAGGAATTTGGCACCTCTTAGAGCAATCTCCAGAAGTCCCCTCAAACTGCAGGAGGTGGGAATGTGTTAAAAGGTCCTTGTGAAGTGACAGACAGGATGGTGAGGGCCTTATGTTTTCCCTTCACTATATGCCTTCCTTGCCAATCTACTCCAGTCCACCTGCATTTGGGTAAACATTGCTTGGGCGGGAAAACTGCATGGCGAACTTTGAAGGATGGTTTGTGTGTGGTTTTGGAAGGCACGAACTGGACAAGTTCTCCGTTAAACGTGGATCTGATTTCTTCCCCCTCCCTTCTTGGGAGAGCTCACCAGCTCTGGCCCCAAATTGATGCAAGCTCCCAGCATCCCCCAGCACCCTTCCTGCTGGAGCGGGGAAAGGGGTGTAAAGGTTAACAAGCCCCTTAATTGCTAATTGCTGTGAAATGGGCAGGCAGGGATGGCGGCTGCCTTTCCCTCTTTGCTTTGCCAGCCATGAGAGGGGAGCTTGCTGGCCAGTCAGGACATTGAGGGAGTGGTGGTCTCTAGCATGTTGCCCGGTCTCTTGTTGGCACCTCGTTTTGGAAGCTGGCCCTGGGGTTTGAGGGATGCCAACTGCTGCACAGGCTACAACAGCTGGATCTGGGAACGCATCCCCTTGGGGTTCCTTTCCGCAGGAGTATGCTTTTATTGTTTGTTTATGTTTATTATTACATTTATATTCCATCTTCCTTCGAAGGAGCTCAAGGTGGCAGACACCATTCTCCCCTCCCCAATTTTATGTCCACAACAACCCTGCAAGGTAGGTCGGGCTCCAGCGCTGCAGTTCCCAGCACCACCATCGTCCACTCTCCAGCTAGGACTCCTCTGCCTCTAACAATAATTCTGGTAGTAAAAAATGGTGCTTTCCCCGACATGAAAATGCAGAGCAGGTGCTTCCCTCCCTTGCATAGCTGTCAACTTTCGGATTTGAAAACAAGGGATTTTCCCAAACTTTTGGATTTGAAAATAAGGGATGCCGCGAGGGCGGTGCAATGGCACCAAGTAGCCTCGCCACCCTGCGCTCCAGAGGCTGCGTGCGAACGGGTGAGCGAAAGAGCGAGCGCATACACGGCAGGCAGGCTGTCTGTCTGTTTGGGCGTGAGGGTCTGGCTGCACAAGGCATGCAAGTCGGTCTCAGACTCCTTATTGGCAGCCGAGCAACGCAGCTGAGGAGCCTCCCTGGCCGGCAGGGAGGGAGAGGAGCTGCTTCCTTTGAAATCCGGGAGATTTAAGGGATCTCAACAATCCGGGATAGCAGCGGGAAACGGCATTGGAATAAGGGAGCAAAAAAAGGGAGGGTTGACAGCTATGCTCCCTTGTCCCAGGCACAGAGTGGGCTGCTGCGCAAGGATCGGGTCCAAAGGGTCAGGAACTATCCGAAGGAAGTGAGCCTGTTTTTATTCTACAGGCCTCTCTGGATTAAATCAACCTCCCCCAAGCTGGTGTCCCCCAGATGTTTTGGACTTACAACTCTCATCAGCCTCCAGTAACGTAGTCCACTCGGAACCACAGCGAGGGCACCAGCTTGGGGAAGCCTGGCCTTGAAGTCTTGCAAGGTTCATTGGGTTCATTCAAATTATAGGAACTAATTTGGGTTTGTTTTTTTGGCTGTTGTTCACCCTGCAAGATTTCTTTTCCTCTCCATAGAGCTTCTTCTGCCTGCTTCTCCCCAATTTATTTCTCTGGGTGAGAGAGAGATCCATTTTCATCCGGGCAGAAATCGTCTTCCTTGGCCCACCTCCAAGGAGGAGAAGGAAGGACGGGGGAGAGACAAAGCAACAGATTAAATTTGAGGGTTTGAAGCAGATGTGCAGGGAGTGTGATCTGCCCCTGACAAGTCCAGGTGTGGGGAGCGAGCAAGGAGGGGGTGGAACAAAAGGAGGAAAGAAGCGTTGAATGGGATTTTTAATCTTGGCACAGATCCGGGGTGGGGTGGGCAGGGGTGGGGTAGAGATTTGACTGCTAGAGGCAATCACATAAACTGTTAAGGGTCAAAATTATTCCGCCTGGGAAGCTAGACGGATCCACTACAGGCCCTGCGGCATCCGAATGCGTCTGTGCACAACCAGCCAGCTGGAAATGCAACCAGGTCGTTCTTTTCCTCCGTGTGGGTCAAAGCTGGTTTTGGAGAGGGAAACACATCAAAATACATTATTTCCTTAAAAAAAACAACCCAGGATATGAGTTGTGGGCCAGCGCTTTCCCCCCAGAAAAATAGGTGCCTGAACTCACCATGAAGTTGTCACAGTAAGTTGCAGGGCGACTCGGGGCAGCCCTGAACGGATGCCGGTTTGATAGCAGCTGTGTTCATCAGCCGCGGAGGTGCTAAAAACTACAGCAAGCTGTCTCCCTAGCTGGTTTGGGGGTCGCCCCTGGCTCTGGCGCAGGTCAAATAAATACTCCCCTGCCTCCCTTCGGTGGCTAGGGCAGCTCAGAAGGGCCCTCGTGCAAACACGCCCACGTGCGACGGTAGAGGCCTGGCTGGAAAGCTTAAAGCCCACTGCCACTACAGGGAGATGGATGGAAGAAAAGGAAATATGAATTGGCCCTGTCCCATAGCTTGACCAAGGAGCTAGGCGGAGTCATAGATCTAAAAAAGCTGTAGACTCGCACACGCTGGCCAGCTTCCGTTTTGACTCGAAATGTTCGTTTTGGGCTTCTCAGAAGTACATGAAGGGAAGGAGTGGGTGGAGGGGGCACCAGGCAGCAATGGCACCCACCTGAGAGGTGCCAGAACTGTGCTCCGGCTGAAAAAAGAAGCATTGGTTGTGGTGTGCAGCACATTAGATGCAGAGCAACGGGTTTGTGAATGCAGCTGGAGGCTTCATTCATGTGCTCAACTGGCTGGGGCAGCCCTTGTTTCTTCTGGACCCTAAGACGCTGTCCCTGTCCTTACCTGTTGGGGAGGCCTTTTAAAAACGTTGCCAGAGTTCACGTGGGTACGTTATCAGAGTTCCCTGCCCCATTGTGTCAGCCCTTGAGAGTGAGACAAAGGTCACAAGAGACAGGCAAGCCAGGGTAGCCCACTGCTGTGTGGGGTAACACAGAGAGGAGTGTGGGGTTCAAGGAAGGAAGGAAGAAATCTCTCGTCCCAGGCAGGAGAAGGACCACATTTTTGTTGCTGGGGTGACAAACATCGCAAGGAATGCTCTGGAGGGTGAAGTTCCCCTGCATGGAGAACTTCCTCGCCTGGAGGGTAAATTCCACAGGATGACACCACCAGCCTGAACCCAGGAAGAGATGCCCCCCTCCCTCTCGTCCTCCCCCCCCCAGGGCTAGGAGCTGGGAGGTGACTGTGCAAGGGAAGGCAGGCAAAGGGAAGCTGCAAGCCATGTGGGTGGATTCAAAAGAAGACCTACCCCAGCTTTCCCACCAGGATGCCCCAAAGCCTGAGCCTTTGACTTTCCAACCTAGCCCATCTCCAAAGCCTTTCCTTGGTGGTGCCTCCTCTGAGCCCCTCAAGGCGTTCCCAGTATTAGCAGGCACGGGGATAGAGCAGGAGTTGGGTCTCCAGCAACTGAGGGCAGGCAGGGAGAGGGGAGAGGGACAGTAGATTCTAGTTGGCCGAAAAGCCCAGTGGGTCCCTTCAGACATCTCTCGGATCTGCCAAGAATGCTGCTCACAGAGAGAGGCAGTGCATGGCCTCAGGTTGTCTTTTGGTGGAAACACCGAGGGGTTTTGAACTCCGCTGGTGAGGTGCAAGGAGCAGGTCAGTAATAATTCACTCAGTGTTAGGGGGACACCGTTGGTGAAGAAGAAGAAGAGGAGGAGGAGGAGTAGTTTGGATTTGATATCCCGCTTTACCACTACCCGAAGGAGTCTCAAAGCGGCTAACATTCTCCTTTCCCTTCCTCGCCCACAACAAACACTCTGTGAGGTGAGTGGGGCTGAGAGACCTCAAAGAAGTGTGACTAGCCCAAGGTCACCCAGCAGCTGCATGTGGAGGAGCCATAGCTGTCAACTTTCGGATTTGAAAATAAGGGATGCCGCGAGGGCGGTGCAATGGCGCCAAGTAGCCTCGCCACCCTGCGCTCCAGAGGCTGCGCACGAACGGTGTGAGCGAAAGAGCGAGCGCATAGACGGCAGGCAGGCAGGCTGTCTGGTTGGGCGTGAGGGTCTGGCTGCACAAGGCATGCAAGCTCCGCCCCCAGTCGGTCTCAGACTCCTTATTGGCAGCCGAGCAACGCAGCTGAGGAGCCTCGCTGGCCGGCCGGGAGGGAGAGGAGCTGCTTCCTTTGAAATCCGGGAAATTTAAGGGATATCAACAATCCGGGATAGCAGCGGGAAACGGCATTGGAATAAGGGAGTTTCCCGCAAAAAAAGGGAGGGTTGACAGCTATGCTCGGAGGAGCAGAGACGCAAACCAATTAGGAGTCTACCGCTCTTAACCACTACACCAGACTGGTGAGGTAGTAATAACTCACTCGGAGTCAGGGAAGTTAACTCTTTATTCAAAGAAACAAGCAGCTCAGGCCTAGTGAGCATGGCAACTCTTCCCAGAAGCGCACCCTCCAAGTGTCCCGATTTTCCAGGGACAGTCCCAGAATTACAAAAGCCATCTCAGCTTCTAATTTGATCCCAGAATGTCCCTTTCACCCCCGCCAGCACTGCCACCGAGCTCGGGGGGGGGGGGGGAGGAGCCAGCACTTGTCCCGAGCAACACCAACGGCAGCTGCAGTTCTTTGCTGTAGGAAACTGCCTCAATCCCTGAACACAGAGGATCGCGTGCATTGAAGCCAAGGATGGAGGCTTCCCAGGGCCGGTAATCCTCCCTCAAGCCACAGACTGCCTTAGGCGGACCTCCCTGGCCTTGCTGTGAGAGAGGATGAAAACACTGGGAACTGTAAAACACTCTGTGCACCGAGGAGAACGGCAGGAGCAGCACAAACGACATGTTTCTCCGAAGTCACCCCGGGGACCCAGAAACAAGATCTTTGTTCGACAGAAGACGCACGTGTGACCTCTTGGCCCGACCACAGAACTGACGTAGAGCATGGCGCTCTCTTTGCGTGACAGGATTGGCCCTGGGGCGCTTTTTCGAAACAGGCCAGGAAGATGCCCACATCTAAAAAGGAAACGCAGGTGTCTGATGGCAGCAGTAGCTAAATGGCCGGTCACATACCCCAGGACTGACTCCAGAGAGAGGGGGCGGAGAGGAGGGGAGGGAAGCCTGACCAATTGGCCCACAACCCCGCCCCCCTGGCAGTATTTATTGAGATAGTACACCCAAGTCACTGCTTTTAAAATGATAACGTTTTAAAGCCCATTCGCCTATCTGGCTATCATTGGCTAAACCCTGCAGAAATTGAAGGTGTAGAAATTGAAGGTGTCCATTTATTAATGCTAATAAATAGCCTAAACATCATGTAACTGAAACAATTGCCTCTTTCCTTCTTGGACCCCTCTTCCTCTTCCAATCTACTGTCTCGTTTGTACTGAGGTCTAGACTGCAAGCACCTCAGGGCAGGGACCTCTTACTGTATAATTTGTAAAGTGCCACACACAGAGAGAGATTATTCCTGTCTCCATTTCCTTTGCACAAACTTAAATAGCTTTCTTGTTGGTTTTTGCCCATTCCCACGCTGTACCCAGCCATTCTTTAGGAGTCAGAATTGTCGTTTGCTTCCAATATCTGACATATGTACATATATCTGTGCATAGCAATGTTTAGCTTTGGGGATAAAGGCAAAAATGGAGCCGGCTTTGCCTCTGAATACCAGTCGCTGGCAATCCCAAGTTACTGTGCTCAGGTGCTGCTTGCAGGATCCCCAGTGGGGCCTCTGGTTGGCCACAGTGAGAGCAGGATGCTGGGCTGTTCGGGCTCCCTTGGTCCTGGGCCTGCTGCTGCTGCTTCAGAGCCAGTGTGATGTAGTGGTTAAGAGCGGTAGACTTGTAATCTGGTGAACTGGGTTCGCGTCCCCGCTCCTCCACATGCAGCTGCTGGGTGACCTTGGGCTAGTCACACTTCTCTGAAGTCTCTCAGCCCCACAGAGTGTTTGTTGTGGGGGAGGAAGGGAAAGGAGATTGTTAGCCGCTTTGAGACTCCTTCGGGTAGTGATAAAGTGGGATATCAAATCCAAACTCTTCTTCTTACGTTCTTTCTGGCCTGGGTGCCTGAGCACGATTCTACCCAGCCACAGCTGGGCAGACATGGGATGAGTTGCAAGCCTCAACGGAGTCTACTTGTCATTTGTCATGGCCAGTTTGGCCAGTTCACACGGGCAAAGCAAGGACAGTGCTGGTCACTCCCCTAGCTTAAAGCAAAACACATGTCCCCTTCTGTCCACTCAGGATCCAAATCTGAATTATAGCTGCAGGGACACACACAGTGCTTTTTTTCCCCCTTAAAAAAATGTTTAGGGGTATACTCTCATTTTCCTACTCATATTGAAATACTGCCCCTCAATGAGGCCAAACTTAGATTCACAAAATGTTTAGGGGTATGCGTACCCCTGTGTATCCCCAGAAAAAAGCACTGTGTGTGTGTGTGTGTGTGTGTGTGTGTGTGTATGCACACACTTGTTATTAAATTTTCTGTTTTACAATTTAAAATACTCATTTCAACATCCTTAAGATATCAATGACTTCCCTTCTTCTCTTTCCATGGTTCATTTTGCGTATCATAAATCCCTGCATACTTTACAAAAACTAAACCATTCAGTATTCCATTATTGCATCCATCAAAACTTATTTACACTGTTGAATTTATCTTAATGCTGCCCACGTTTTCAGGTGTACACAATTATCTCCCACATATTCAATAAACATTTTCCAATCTTCTCTAAACGTATGTTCTTCTTGTTCTCTTATTCTATATGTTAAGTCTGCAAGCTGCGTATATTCTGTCAGCATAAGTTGCCATTCTTCTTTAGTTGGGACCTCGCTCGTTTTCCATTTTAGGCCTAACAAAACATAGGGCTGCAGTAGTACAGGTTATTTATGAATAATTCATAAAATAATTTATGAATACATAAATAACCTTTTTTGACACATGGGAATTTCAAGAAGGGATTTCTAAAAGCTTGTGCGAGGCTTGTTTGGGTGCAGGATAGGGCTGCCGTATATCCGAGGGAGATATTTCTGAAATGTGGTGCTTTGTCTTGGAGCAACAATTTTGGGGTCTTTTTTTTTTTTAAAGCTCCAATAACTTTCAGGGTGTCTTGGTTTTTACTTTCTAAAATATGGCAACCCTATGCAGGAGCCGCCAGTGAATCTTCCAATAATAATAATAATAATAATAATAATAATAATAATTTATTATTTATACCCCGCCCATCTGGCTGGGTTTCCCCAGCCACTCTGGGCGGCTTTCAACAGAGCATTAAAATACAATAATCTATAAAACATTAAAAGCCTCCCTAAACAGGGCTGCCTTCAGATGTCTTCTAAAGGTCTGGTAGTTGTTGTTCTCTTTGACATCTGAAGGGAGGGTTCCACAGGGCGGGTGCCACTACCGAGAAAGCCCTCTGCCTGGTTCCCTGTAACCAGCCTTTAAGGCAGGCATAGGCAAACTTTGGCCCTCCAGATGTTTTGGACTACAATTCCCATCATCCCTGACCCCTGGTCCTGTTAGCTAGGGGTGATGGGAATTGTAGTCCGGAACATCTGGAGGGCTGAAGTTTGCCTATGCCTGCTTTAAGGCTTGGAAGGCAGCAGATCCAGATTGTCACAGGTGAAACTGAAAATGAACAGCAAGGGCAGGAGGCAAAGGAGAGGGCTGGGGAGATGGAGTTGCCCAGGAGGCAAGGCAGGGAGCAGAAGGCAAAGAGTCAGCAGCACTCCTCTCTCGGCTGACGCCCAGGCAGGCGATTCTCAGGCTTGGGAGCCATTTCTGTCCAGCCCAAGTGATTTATCACCCACTGCCAGGGCACCCTCCTCTCCAGAGGCCTACTTGTGACCAGTCAGACCTAAGAAGACGTCCCTGTTAGCTTTGCCTGTTTCAAACTGGGGAGACTCCACCCTCTCCTGGGAACAAACTGGTTCCATCCCCTGGCAGTGGCTGCTGCTTCTTCTTCTTCTGGTTACAAAATCTCACCATCTCTGCCTCCTGACCTACTTTCATGGGTCACAGCAGAGAGCAACATCTTCCCAGCTGCCTGTCACCTTTTGCCAATGCAGCAGCCTCCTTTGTGCAAATATCCCTGGGGCAGCCGGAACCGCTGAGGGCTTAAAGGCCAACAGTTCCACTACCAGAATATTCCACATTCATCAATGAGTTTGTGCAAAAGTTTGCATGTTTGGATTCAGGGCCACACTCAGCCCATTTAAAGGGCTTGATGTGAGTTGTTGTTGTTGTTTTACATGCCACCCATCTGACTGGGTTGCCCTACCCAGCCACACTGGGCAGCTTCCAACAAAATATTTAAAAGGTCATGCAACGTTGATAGGCCACTATAAAAGAAGCTAATGAATAAGAAGAAAACAGCAACCTGGAAATATGAAGATCTTAAACCGTATGTCCACAGCAATCATGCCCTCTGTCCTGGTGTTTCTGTCCCCTACGCTGGCGGGAGGGCACACTGTCAGTGGCAACAGAGAGGGCACTTTGCATATGCTCTGAGGCACCCTCTCTTTGTTTTCATTTCAGATACAGTGGTACCTCTGGTCACGTACTTAATTCGTTCCGGAGGTCCGTTCTTAACCTGAAAACGTTCTTAACCTGAGGTACCACCTTAGCTAATGGGGCCTCCCCCTGCCACTGGGCCGCCGCTGCCCGATTTCTGTTCTCATCCTGAAGCAAAGTTCTTAACCTGAGGTAATATTTCTGGGTTAGCAGAGTCTGTAACCTGAAGCGTATGTAACCTGAAGTGTATGTAACCCGAGGTACCACTGTACTCTAGGGTTGAGTCCTCCTGACATTTTAAACAGGTTCTGGGGCTGAAACCTGCCTCCAGTTAAGCCCTAAGAAACACACTTAACTGGCTTCTGAGGTAAATTTCAGGAAATGCTTCTGCTCAGAAGGAAGAGAGACCTTAAAAACAAAAGCAGAGAGGGCACTAAGGGTTCCTCCGTGTGTGTGTGTGTGTGTGTGTGTGTGTGTGTGTTGTTGCAAATAGTGGATAATGTAACACTCTGACAGTTTTGGGCTGATTCAAATCCTGGACAAGACTTATTTTATTCAGTCTCTGATGGGTAGAAAAAGCACAACAACACCCCCCCCCAAAAAAAAAACCCTGCACAGATGAGGTACCAGGGAGCCACTGAGGTCAGGCTCAAAGGGCACTAGTCATGAGTCAGCTCCTTCCAACCCTTCACAAGTGCTGGGTTTCACTGTACGAGCATCAACTCGCTCCGGCTCCTTCCAGGGAAGAATGTTCCACAACATCCCTGGGTAACTTGTTCTGAGGTTGCCCAATCTTGAGACAGGCGTACCTGGCTGGGTTGCGCCACACGTCTCTCCCTTGGAATTCTTTTCTAACGAGAGAAACCTTTTGCCAAAAATGTCCTGCCCCACATCAGTCCTCCCATCTGTCACCTTGGAGGTACGAGGCCGATGACCCGCCTTTCAGCTGGGACTTGTGGGACCAGAGGCGGCATCATCCTGAGCACCCTTCAAAGGCTGGTAGATCTGATCGGTGAGGCTCAGTTAAACCACTGCAAACTGGGCATCACCTGCTCGTTTTCAAGCATCTCATGGAGGACAGTTTCCTGCAGGTTAACTTCTGCAGATTGCCAGCTGCACATTCCACCGTAAGGCACCAAAATGCTTTGGAAATGGCCTTGCTTGGGGATTAACCCACAACCGCTCGAGATGCATTTAGTGCAGTTTTAACCTCCCCGCCTTCACACACAAGGCCTCGCCTGCGGACCCTGAGGCTGGCAGCTGCTGCTTTTCGCAGCAAAAGCCAACAGCTGGGAAGAAGGGGCAGAAGAGGCTTCCTGGCATCTGCACCTTGCGTGCCGGCTGCTCTCTTCAAAACAAATTGCTGTTACGGCTCTGGCTGAACCTTTTACGATCAGTTTTCCCGCTTTCTTCTATCTGGGATGGCGTTTGGCCTGCGGGCCTCACCTGAACTTTACAGGCTCGCTTTTCCTCTTCCGTTAATATTTATAGTGGCAGAATAAATGCCACGCTGGTTTATATTTTTAGAAGGGTCACCTAGAACTAGAGGGGAGGGGTGCAGAGGACAGAAGGGAAACAATAATTTCTCCAAAGTGATGCAAGAAAAGCAGGCAAAGTGGTCCTTGGGGGAGAGGGTGGCGACTAGGCTTGCTGTTAAATGCCTCTTTGCATATAATGTGCACATTTAAAAAACAAACGCAAATAGCAGCTGTTGTGGAGCGAGCGGTGGGGCTGTTAATTAAAGGCAAACCGCAAGAAGCCAAATGGTGATACGAGAAAGGAAAAACCATCTATATCAATAAGGAATTAAACAGAACCCCAAAGTATTGCAAGCAAGGTGACCAGGGGTTTGGAGCATGGAAAAGCCAATGTGTTTGGGGGTTTTTTAGTTTTAGAAAAATAATAAAGGTAAAGGGACCCCTGACCATTAGGTCCAGTCGTGACCGACTCTGGGGTTGCGGCGCTCATCTCGCTTTATTGGCCGAGGGAGCTGGCGTACAGCTTCCGGGTCATGTGACTAAGCCGCTTCTGGCGAACCAGAGCAGCGCACGGAAACGCCGTTTACCTTCCCGCTGCAGCGGTACCTATTTATCTACTTGCACTTTGACGTGCTTTTGAACTGCTAGGTTGCCAGGAGCAGGGACCGAGCAACGGGAGCTCACCCCGTCGCGGGGATTCGAACCGCCGACCTTCTGATCGGAAAGCCCTAGGCTCTGTGGTTTAACCCACAGCGCCACCAGCGTCCAATAATACCACCTACCAATAATACCACCTACCAATTGGAACACTGAAGTTGCAAGGATATAATTTTATGTCTCATAAATGCATCAATTTATTTCTATAGATAATTAAATGATGTGCATGCCAGATCCTTAAACTGTTTTGTGATGCAATGTTAGATGTAGTTTGGTATTTTGTTTTTTAGGAAGAGAAAATGGTGTCTGGCGGGGCGGGAAGGTTTATTAAAATTATGCTTGGCAAGGAGTAAGTGAGCTTCCCACTCGCATCCCATTAGACTAGATTGCAATAAGTTTGGCAGCAGATCCAGGCCAGGCAACAGGAAGTGCTTCTTCACATAACCCACACTTCCATGTTTTCACCCTGCCCCCAAGCAGCAGCAACAGCAGCAGCACTTACTGGCTGGGCTAGATTTAAGAGGTGACTGTTCTCATTTCCAGCATTTATGCCTCCACCTTTCAAGCAAATATTCAACGCAACTATTCAACGCAACTATTCAACACAACCATCTTCCACAAAAGCTGCTGCTTGCCTTCTATCACTGTGCCATTGAGAGCGTGCTCACTTATGGCTTATGTGTGTGGTACGGAAGCTGTACTACCAAGGACAGGATGGGGTTGTGCAGAGTTGTTAAGGCAGCAGAGAGCATTGTTGGCTGCTCGCTCTCCACCTTAGAGCAGATTTATGCCATGAGGTGCCACAGAAAGGCACTGGACATAGTGAAAGATCCATCGCATCCTGGTCACCGTCTCTTTGAGCTCTTGCCATCAGGACGGAGATACAGGACGATGACGACAAGAACAAGCCGTCTTAGGAACAGCTTCTTCTCCAGAGCGATCTCGGCCCTGAATGGGAAGCCTGGACTTTGAAAGTCATCTAATCTTACCTGTTATGTTGTATCACATTGTATGGTTTTAATCAGTGTTTTTGTAGTTGTTTTGTTTTTACGTGGAGTGCCCTATCTGGGTGGATGGAGCAGCCAAGTAATTTCCCCTTTGGGGACAACGACAATAAAATATATTCTATTCTATTCTATTCTATTCTATTCTATTCTATTCTATTCTAACTGAACTGCAAGGAGGTGGAGAGGCCTGCACGTGGGTACAGGGGCAGGATGGCGAAACAGAGCCTGCATGTTCAGAGGCAGTCTACCTTTGAAAAACCAACCGCTGGGGCCAAGTGATGGCAGAGTGCTGTTGCCTTCATGCCCTGCCCCAGACTTCCTGGGGGCATCTGGCTGGCCACGGCGAAAAGTAGGTGGGCAAAATGAACCACATCCTCAATCTAACCCAGCAGTGCTCTTAACATGTTCTTAAATCAGCCCACAATACACTTTCTACTTCAGAAAGGGGGAAGCAAAACAGGTCTTCGTTTGAGCTCGTTGAATTTTTTTGAAAAGCTTTTTGAATGCCAGGGGTCCATGACCACCTCTGAGCATGTGCAGAGTTTTTTTTTTTAATCCATCAACTCATACAATTCATTCAATAACAATACAGGAACAATTCATCCAATACATAAACATACAAATTTCATCCATCAACTCATACAAAACAAAACTCATACAAAAACAACTCATACAAAAACAAGATACAAACTACAAAACAAAACCAACCAAGCACTCTTCCTCTACATTCATCACCCTTAAACATCCACTACCATTAAACCTTTCACAATCTTTCAACCATGCTTCCAAACTTCTTACATTTACTTCCATTCATTTAATCATTCAATTTAATCATTTAATCATTTCAATTATTCATAAGCATCTAAAATTCATCCATCCACTCATACAATTCATCCAATAACAATACAAAACCAAGATACAAATTACAAATCCAACCAATCAAACATTTTCCCTCTACATCCACCACACTTAAACATCCACTACATTTAAACATTCCTCAATCTTTCAATCATATATCCCAACTTCTTACATGTGCAGAGTTTATTTAGTGAGAGCAGACGTAGTGCAGCACCTGCTACAAACTTGGGAATATAACCGGTATATATTTTAAGTTTGGCCATGAACTGAGGGGCTGCAAGCCTCACATCTGCAATGCCAGAGTTATGAACAGTGCTCTGTCCTACAGGGCTCTTGGAAGGATGACCAAGGATTAAATGATGAGGCTCTTTAAAACAGAAGGTCACAGTAGGTGATCTGAGCGGGCGCCCTAGCATTTGATCAAACCACCAGCTTTCCCAAAGGAAAACCTTTTGGAGAGGAGAAGTATCCCACCTCGCTCCCCGTTGGCAGTGCTAAAAAAAAGTCTGTCCTCCAGAAGTGAGCTCACTTTTTACCTGGATAAAAGTGTAGAGCTGGGATGCCAAACTTTAGACGAAAATTGTGAAAAATTCTTCCCATACCTCCCTTTGGCTAAAATTCTCCGGGGAAATGATTTCTGCATTAGGTCACCCAAGAGGAAGGCGAACAAAAGAGGTTCTTTTAGAGGTGAATTTACTGATGTCATCCTGCCCACGTGTGCCTGTTCGTGAATGAGGGAGACAGGGAGAGAAGCTATTCCTGCAGAATCCAGATGCAAAGGTGGCAGCGTGGAGAGACTCATCACAATCTCTTAAAGCAGCCATTACTTGCCTCGTGCGCTCCATAAATTTCAGACTCGCGACTCCCCTCAGGTCCCAGCAAGTATGTCTTTCAAAACAGCCAGAGCTCACCAGGTTGGGAATGCCTGTCTTAGATCCACAAAAAGAGGCCTCTTTGGATTCTTGCCTCTTGAGTGCCAAGTCTGGATATCAGAGGCATGCAGGGAAACTGTCCCATGGCTATGGAAGGCTGGAGACAAGCCCAACTCAGGGCCCGAGCGCCTGTCCTTTTGTGGTGGTGACTTTTCAGAAGTGATGCAGCTAAGATCACGCTCACTGACTCTTCGAGAGGGGTCTGGGAGAAGAGAGATGATCCTGAACCAACCCTAAACTCTATCCAATGACTTGGATGATGGGCTTGAGGGCATCCTGATCAAGTTTGCAGATGACACCAAATTGGGAGGGGTGGCTAATACCCCAGAGGACAGGATCACACTTCAAAATGACCTTAACAGATTAGAGAATTGGGCCAAAGCAAACAAGATGAATTTTAACAGGGAGAAATGTAAAGTACCGGTACTACACTTGGGCAAAAAAAATGAAAGGCAAAAATACAGGATGGGTGACACCTGGCTTGAGAGCAGTACATGTGAAAAGGATCTAGGAGTCTTGGTAGACCACAAACTTGACATGAGTCAACAGTGTGATGCAGCAGCTAAAAAAGCCAATGCAATTCTGGGCTGCATCAATAGGAGTATAGCATCTAGATCAAGGGAAGTAATAGTACCACTGTTGGTACTATTACTCAGACCTCACCTGGAATACTGTGTCCAGTTCTGGGCACCACAGTTCAAGAAGGATACTGACAAGCTGGAACGTGTCCAGAGGAGGGCAACCAAAATGGTCAAAGGCCTGGAAACGATGCCTTATGAGGAACGGCTTAGGGAGCTGGGTATGTTTAGCCTGGAGAAGAGAAGGTTAAGGGGTGATATGATAGCCCATGTTCAAATATATAAAAATATGTCATATAGAGGAGGGAGAAAGGTTGTTTTCTGCTGCTCCAGAGAAGCGGACACGGAGCAATGGATTCAAACTACAGAAAGAAGATTCCACCTAAACATTAGGAAGAACTTCCTGACAGTAAGAGCTGTTCATCATTGGAATTTGCTGCCAAGGAGTGTGGTGGCGTCTCCTTCTTTGGAGGTCTTTAAGCAGAGGCTTGACAGCCACCTGTCAGGAATGCTTTGATGGTGTTTCCTGCTTGGCAGGGGGTTGGACTGGATGGCCCTTGTGGTCTCTTCCAACTCTATGATTCTATGATTCTAGTACAAGGCCCACTTTGGGGAGCTGCATTCCCCTGGAGGGTGGGGCAGAGCAACGGACATGACTCTTACCTTTGTACAGGTAAGAGTCAGGGCAGCTACGCTTCCACCATCACAGCACAAGGCAAGTGTTTTTCTCCATCCTCTTTCAGGCAAAGCAAAGGGGCATCGTCTCAGTTCAAGGACCCATCGCAGCCAGGCAAAAGGACTTGAGGAGGGCCATGGGCATAGCCAGGATTTTTGTTAGGGGGGGAGGCTTTGGGTGGGGGAGCCAGAACCTCAGATTTGTATTGCTTTTGATTGATTTAAGGGGGGGCAGCTGCCCCCCTTGGCTATGCCCATGAGGCATAGCAGCTCTGGGAGGGGTGTGGCCTCAGAGATGTCCCGAGGGCAAGGCAGAGATTTCTGGAGGGCACATTTGGCTCCCAGGCTGGAAGTTCCCAAACCCTGACAGCAAGAAAACTGAAAGATTAGTTACAAAATACCTTGAAATACATTGTACCCAGGCCTAATTCAAGGTGTCGGTACTAGTGTGGCTGATTATCAAAGCATTTACAGTGGTCCCTCGACTTATGAGTGACCCGACTTCCGTATTTTTCGAGTTACAAGTGAAAAAAGTGGCCGCGCGCTTACGAATTTTTTCGACCTCCGAATGGAAATCGCGGCCGTTTTAGATGCAGTTTCCTCGACTTACGAAATTTAGATGCGGTTTTTTTCGACATACGATTTTTTTCGGTTATTTTTCTCCCAATGCATTCCTATGGGGACTCAACTTACGATTTTTTCTGAGCTACGAATGCCCATTCGGAACGGATTACCCTATATACTCGAGTATAAGCCTAGTTTTTCAGCACATTTTTTTGTGCTGAAAAACTGAAAAAGCTGCCCTCGGCTTATACTCGAGTGAGGCAGGCAGTGGCTCCTATGAAGCTTTCCTAGGTTTTTTGTGGTAAAATTGGGTGCCTCGGCTTATATTCGGGTCGGCTTATGCTCGAGTATATACGGTACATTCGTAAGTCGAGGGTCCACTGTATTATTTTTATTACTACTACTACTACTACTACTATATTTATTTATACCTTTCCTTTTACCCTGTTGCGACTCAAAGTGGCTTACAGATAAAAACAAAAATTGCTAAAAACATAGAAAAACAGCACACACGCACACACACATATCAGTGCTATTTTTCTGGAAAAAGAGGTGCCAGAACTCACCATGGACCTTTGTCCTCTTATAACGGCAATGGCACCCACCTGAGAGCTGCTGGAACTAAGCTCACAGGGTGGTTTACAATATAAAAACACCGTAACAAACATAAACAATACCCCCCGTTATTTTATACACATATAAAAGATCTATTAAAACCATACAGATAATTACAGCACATCACCAGCCTTCTCATTAAAAGCAGTCAGTTCGCCAAAGCCTGTTGGAACAAGGTCTTCACCTGCTGGCAGGACGGCAGGGAGGGAACCAGTCTGGCTTCCCTAGGCAGGGAGTTCCAGAGTTGTGTGTCTGGAAGCAGCTGACGAGCATTTCAAGGGCCGCCTTCCTACCTACCTACCTTGGTTTTAAGTTCTGCTTGAGGTGCCCTTGGTGAGTGTGGTCTGCGGAGCAACCGCACAGAGCAGGGCCTTCTTGGTGGCCGCACCCCAGTTCTGGAACTGCCTCTTTGTGGAGATCTGGCTTCCCTTCCATGTTGCTTTTGTTAAATGCACACTTTTTCAATGCAGACCTTTGAACATCAAAGGAAAGTTTGCTGCATCTGTTTACTGTGCTAGTAATACAGCATATTTCAAATACTGAGACTGACCTTGGGCCAGTCAGCACCTGTCAGCCTAAGCTAAACAAGGTTGCTATCGCGTGGATTAATGGGGGGGGGGGGAGAAGCAGGAATGCCACCTTGAGCTCCTTTTAGAAAAAAGTGGGTTTATCAATGCAAATGCATAAACAATATTTTGAAGGAGGCATCAGGATGCAGCATTGCAAGGCTCAAACTCAATGCTGATGCCCGCAAACAATGGGCTGAGTTGCTGCACTGTCACGGAACATCAACAAATATTCCAACCGTTCAGGCTGAAAGTGCCGACTTCGTGGGAACCGAATAATCAGTACAATTGGGGGAAACCTCACGGGCTGAGGAACAGAAGGGCCTGTGTGTCATTCTGAAGAAGGGCCTCAACTGGCCAGGAAACTTTGGAATCTGGGTCAGAGGGGCTACAGAAGTAGGGGAGGGGGGCCCCTGCAGTCCACATATCGCTTTGCAGTAACCAGGCAAATGCTTGCATGCTGACCCTTCCAAGGGGTAGCAATACCGCATGCCTCAAAACGATTTGCTACATTATTTTGGTCATCCTTGTGGCACAGTTCTGTAAATTAGGTCCGTTATCCTACAGCGTGCAGGAATCTTTAAAAACAACAGCAACACATTATATGGATTTTGATGTGACTATTCAGTGTGTACCCAGGGGGAACCCGAGCATCGCCATCCATAAGGAAACTGCTAACTGCTCAGATAGCACCTCTGCCTCTGCACAGCCCAACGGAGGCTCTGCCTTTGCCTGGGAGCAGAAGAGCCTGGCATGGGGAGGAGAGCCAACTTTCCAGGGGACCCCCGGGGTCGAGGGCGAGTCCCGGGCCGGGGTGCGCAGGGGCCCGCCCCGCCAGGGAATGCGATCAGAGCCAACTGGGGGAAAGGGGCCCTAGGGACTCCTTTGCGCCGCGCCCCGTCGGGCAAGACTCCGGGTCTTGCCTGCGCCTGCGCCTCCTGCATCGCTCTGTCCCGGCCCGGACGGCAGCGCGGGAGCGAGGCGAGAGGCGCGCGGCCTGCTGTGGGGCGTGGCCCGCGTGACGTCAGCATGGGCATGAATGAACAGGGCGAGAACTTTCCCACCAGCTCCCATTGAGCTTTCCGGAGCTGCGGAGGCGACACGGCTTCTGCCCAGGCGCTTCCTCGACGGCGGCAGAGAAGCGAGCAGCCAGCCAGCCAGGCAAGAAGGCTCTGCTCCGGGCACAGCATGGGCAGCCTCCGTGGGGCCGGCGCCCCTCTCCTCGTCCCCCTCCTGGTCCTGCTCCAGGCGGCGCTCCAGGGCGCCCAGACCCGCGAAGGTGAGAAGCTCCTCGAGGCCCGGCGGGACCCTCCTTCTCTCGCTCCCCCGACGCCGCGCTCCGACGAGCCGGCTTGAGCGCCGACGGAGAGCCGCGCCGGGGAAGGGGAAACGCGCGCATGGCTCCGAGACGGAGCGGGACAGGCTGCCTCTTGGCCGGCTTCGGGGCTGGCGGGCGGAGGGTCGCTTCTGCTCACCGGCATGGCAAAAAAGAAAGAAAGAAAAAAGTTTTTTTCTCGCTTTGGCGAATTCCGGTGCCCCCTGGGCCCTTCCCAAAGTCGGTGCGTAGACGGTGCGGGTCCTTGTGTGCGCGTATTTTAAACTCCAGGTGCGGATTAAAATCTCCAGCGATGGACGGGCAAGAAGAAGAGGGGCGCGTCCGTGGGGGGGGGGGGGAGAGAGCGAAGCGAGGGGGCGGCCGGCTGGTTTGGAGAGGCGACGAGGCCGCCGCGGGGTTTCGGAGCAGCGGGGGAAAAGAAACGTTTCGCACCGCACAAAGCTAATGGATGGATTTCCTTCCCAAAGGGGGCTTTGTGGACCCGGCACCTTGTGGTACTGGAGGAGTGTAGACATCTAGCGATGCCTAATCAGAACCTCCCGGTTCGAAGGCAGTTTACCTACAACTTCTCCGTGCTGGAAAACTAGCAGTGGGAAAGGGTCTGTTGCGCCTTTATGCCCTGTTTGGGGGCTTCTACCTGGGTGAGGTGGGCCTTGGATTGGTCTTTATCCTGTGGTCCGTTGTTCGGCCTCCTGGGATGCGCCCCGCGTTTGAGAATTGGGGAGCTGGCAACCTCTTTCCTCCGGGTTCCAGCGCCTTAAGCAGAATGCTCTGCTCAGTCCTGCGGCCTTTCGAGTCTCGAATAGCTCCTTAAACGGGCGCAAATTGTTGCAGGGCATTTTTAAAATTCCTGAGTTGGATCAATAGATAGAGCTTCATTTTTAAAAAAAGAGTTGCGACTTATTCCTTAGGTAATGGCTTTGGGCAGGTGCTTATTTCTGCCTTGGGAGATCAAGTAAGTGCACATGGATGGACAGGGAAGAGGCTTGTGTCTGAAGAAGAGTTCTGTGGGACACAGAAGTTTGCATACGCCTCTGCTCCCGGCCTTTGGGACGAAGCACTTGATTTCCCCCAAATAGGAAATAGTACTGCCCACTGGCTAGAAGGCAGGAGAGCGAGGTTCCGATCCTGGGCCCTGCTTGTAACATTCAGGGAAATGCGGTGATTCACATGTCTGCCTTGCTTACACAACTGGGCCTCCGCTGCTGTGGCAGGGATGGTTCATGCCAGGTTGGGCGAGGGAGGCAAATATTCTGGTTGCCACAAGAGAAGGGTGGGTCAGGGAGGGGCGCTGAATCAACACCAGGAGATTGATCACCCACCATTTTTTTCACAGTGGTGCGGGAAGCCAGGGGTAGATTTCCTCTTAGAGAGAGAGATTTGGGGTTGTGTGTATGGCGTGTCATTTCCTTCTTCTTTACTCTGATTTATGCCACCCTGGAAATTAGGCAAATGCTTGGTGTTTTCACGGTCTCCTTGAACAGGATCTCAGCAGCCTTGCTTCAACTCTCTTACGCAGTCGGTAACTCTAAACTCTGCTCCCTTTTGAGCAGAATCTGGGAATTCAGGAATATTTGAGCCTGGGACTGTACATTTGACGTTTGGAATTTCAGGTTTCAAGGGTTTAATCCTTTCCAGAGTCAGGCTGGTGTGTTCCTGAAGGTCCTTGAAATGTGTTGGACCAGTCTTTGGGCCTATCCTGCCCTTGACCCAGGACCACAGTGGGGGGGGGGCAAGCCAGCAGCAAAATTCCTTCCAGGTTAAGCCCTTCCCTGGAACAAGCCCAGGCTTGCCCACAGGTGTGTACTTTTTCTGCCTGAAAGCCAGGATTTAAATATTTGGCCGCGGGGGATCACCCCAGAGCATATTTTCAGTGGTGCGTCTTGTCTCTGGAATGTGTGGAGCCCTGTTAGTCCTTGGAGCATGTGCAGAAGGCTTTTCCTAATCTGTTTAGTCACTACAACCTGATCTGGTATTAAAATTGGTATTATGGGGCTGAGCTCCTGGGAAGCCATGGGGTTAACTGCCCCTAATCTGGTGCTCTCCTGCTGGCATGCACTACAACTCCCAGCAGAGCTGATGGGAGCCGTAGTCCAAAACATCTGGAGGGCACCAGATGAGGGAAGGCTGCCCTGAGAAGCAAGAGGGGCTTCTGGGGCAGGGCTGGGGATGAACCTGTGGCTATCTGGATGCTGGTGGCCAGTGGTGAGGGATTCTGGGAGCTGTAGTTCAGGTACATGTGGCAGGGCACAGGATCCCCAGCCTTGGCTTATATGACCGACCATTCCAGTCCTGGTCTTTGGATATATGTCACCCCTTTTCATGAAGGGACCGCACTATTTTTGCTCTCCTTCCTAAATCGTTCTTCCCAGGGAAGGGTCGTAGCTCAGTGGCAGGGCATCTGATTGGCATGCAGGGGTCCTGGCAGGATCTCCAGCTAGGGCTGAACAAGAGTCCCGGCCTGGAACCCTAGGGAGCCATTGTCAGTGCAGACAACACTGAGCTAGATGGGCCAGAATTCCAACCTCCTTTTAGGTACAACCTCCAATTCAAAGTGTTGGTGCTGACCTTTAAGGCCCTAAACGGCCTCGGTCCTGTATACCTGAAGGAGCGTCTCCACCCCCACCGTTCAGCCCGGACGCTGAGGTCCAGCACAGAGGGCCTTCTGGCGGTTCCCTCCCTGCGAGAAGCAAAGTTACAGGGAACCAGGCAGAGGGCCTTCTCGGTAGTGGCGCCCGCCCTGTGGAACGCCCTCCCATCAGAGGTCAAAGGGATCAACAACTACATAACATTTAGGAAATACCTGAAGGCAGCCCTGTTTAGGGAAGTTTTTAATCTGTAACATGTTAATGTATTTTAATATTTGCTGGAAGCCGCCCAGAGTGGCTGGGGAGACCCAGCCAGATGGGCGGGGTACAAATAATAAATTATTATTATTATTATTATTATTATTATTATTATTATTATTATTATTATTATAGCTTCCTGTGTTTTCCACAAACTCTTGTGTTTATCCGCCCCCCCACCCCTTTTTAAAAGACCTGGCAGCATGCACTACCTTTCTTCACACTGGGCAGAGCGAAGTGGGAGAAAGCAGCAACAGTGATATTCAGAGCAGAACTCTGGAGAATGTTGCACAGTCTCCAAAATGCAAAGTTCGGAACCGGGGTGGGTGGGAGCTGTGCTCAGGGAGTCATGGAGGGCAGATCCCTCCTAGGCTCCCCCTCCCCGGAGTTATTAGAGCCCAGCTGGCCATCATTGGGGAACCCAGACAGACTCCCTGGGGAGATGGAGAAGGGGAAGCAGTTCCTTTCGGCTTGGACAGGGAGCACTTTGGGGCATGTCTGTCTGGACAAGGTATTTTCCATGCTCCCTGGTGAGCCTGCTCTACAGTGAATGGAAAAACCCAGCTGGAACATCTAGAAAAGTAGTACAGTGTAACATGGCATGGGGTTGATGGATGTGTATGCAGGGGGCAAAAAATTAATGGCATATAGCTTCGAACCCAGAAGCATGTTTGGTCAGCTAAGGTAAGGGTAAAGGGACCCCTGACCATTAGGTCCAGTCGTGACCGACTCTGGGGTTGCAGCGCTCATCTTGCTTTACTGGTCGAGGGAGCTGGCGTACAGCTTCCGGATCCAGAACAGCACACGGAAACGCCGTTTACCTTCCCGCTGCAGCGGTACCTATTGATCTACTTGCACTTTGACGTTGTTTCGAACTGCTAGGTGGGCAGGAGCAGGGACCGAGCAACGGGAGCTCACCCCGTTGCGGGGATTTGAACCGCCGACCTTCTGATCGGCAAGCCCTAGGCTCTGTGGTTTAACCCACAGCGCCACCCGCGTCCCGTTTGGTCAGCTACTTGGAGCCAAATTTTGCCCATTCGGACCCTGCTGGTCGGTACAGTGGAACCTTGGTTTTTGAACTTAATCTGTTCCAGAAGACCATTCAGCTTCCCCAAAGTTCAGAAACCGAGGGTCAATGGGCTGGCTGCAAAGTCAATGGGGAAAAATGAAAAACGCGGCTCGGAAGCTATTCAGCTTCCGAAAATCGGTCGAAAACCGGAACGGTTACTTCCGAGTTTTCGACGTTCGGGAGCCGAGACGTTCGGGAACCACTTGCAGTGTCCCCGGAAAAGAGGGCTTGCTGTGTCCATCCCCAAATTCAGCCGCTGACAAGGAAGCAGAGGAGAAGCCAGAGTTGGCATAAGCATCCAGCAGCCCCCAGCCAGCCACTTGGAGACGGAAGCTTTGCTGACCAGAGAAATGTGGATTATGGGTTTTGAGACACAGCCGCTCCAAGCCTTTAGCCTCAAAGGCGGCAGTAGCGCTGGCTTCAGACTCTCTTTCTCTTTTCTTTTTTCGCACATTCATCAGCTTCTTTTGAAAAAGCCACTGGAGGGGGGGGTCTGGTGGCGGGGAGAGGCACTGGTGGTGCTGGAGTGAGTCAGGTTCCCCATGGGGAGGGAGAGGGGGCTGCCTCTTCCAAACCTGAAGAGCCCACTGGCTTGCAGGAGAAGACAGGAATGTTAATGAAGAGGCAGGATGGCCGCCTGGGCTCTAATTACGCCAGGGAGGGAGCCTAGCAGGGATCCGTCCAGTAAACAGTTCCTCTCCAGCCCTGGGCTGCTCTGTAGCCATCTCTTGTCAGTCTCTGGAGCGGGGGGGGGGGGCAGCCAACCCTTGTGAGTTCAGGCCTCCAAAGCCGCACCCTGAGACACACACTCTCTGATGCAAAATAAAAAAATTCCTTCCAGTAGCACCTTAGAGACCAACTAAGTTTGTTCTTGGTATGAGCTTTCGTACACGAAAGCTCATACCAAGAACAAACTTAGTTGGTCTCTAAGGTGCTACTGGAAGGAATTTTTTTAATTTTGTTTTGACTATGACAGACCAACACGGCTATCTACCTGTATCTCTCTGATGCGTTCTTTTTCTCCCAAGATGCCTAAAAGTAATTGGCCTTGAATGCAAAGGGTTAATTAAATCTGGTGGCAGCTCCCAGCTTGGAACTGATGGGGAGGGGCCCCTCTTTGCCAGGTGGCAGGGATGTGTAAGTTTTCCGCTTCTCTTTTTTTGTGCTGCTAAACTCAAACAGCAAAGTTTCGCCCCTATTTTCTTCGGAGCCACTGGACCGCTCTCTCTCATTACCACACTAGGACCACAGGAAGCTGCTTTAGGCAGAGTCAGGCCCTTGATCCGCCTCGCTTGTTATTGCCTGCACTGACTGGCAGAGGTTTCCTTCCTTCTTGGGACTCGGTAGGGTAGCCTTTCAGCACCTCCTCTCCTCTGCTCCATCAGCACTTTCTCAAAAGCAAGAGATGCTGGAGCTGACGTCCACCTTTTGCCCTTAAACCTTCCTTGCAGAGCCCCAGTGTGCAGGTGCTGTTTGTGGCTCTGGGGAGTCGGGCAGATGCACTTTGCGCATGCCCAGAGAAACGTTGGCATCTTCTCGACTTGAATCCTGGCAGCCCCAGAGTTTCCCCCCCCCTCTTTAGTCTTAGTGGTACCATGTAGTTGGCGCTGGGTTCTCTTAAAGCAGGCATGTCCAACAGGTAGATCGTGATCTACTGGTAGATCACTGGACGTCTGTGGTAGATCACTGGTAGATCACTGGCTCCCCCCAAAGAAGCTCAGCAACTTTGGCTCCCCTAAAAAAAGCTCTATATCTTTGCCCTGAAGCCCCCAAAACAGGGCTTTCCTTCCTAAAAAAAAGCTCAACTTGGACCTGAACCCCCCAAAACATGGATGGCTTTCCTCCCGAAAAAAAGCTCAACAACCTTGACCTGAACCCCCCAAAATGGGGTAGATCACTGCCAGTTTTTAACTCTGTGAGTAGATCGCAGTCTCTTGGAAGTTGGCCACCCCTGTCTTAAAGGATGAGGTAAAGAAGGCAATTGAGGTGTAAGAGTTTAAATGCTTTCTGTGCTTACTGTGTGCCAATGGGAGCCATGGAGCAAAACTGCAGGAGGGCGCCAGCTTGGGCAACGCCGTTCTTGCAGATCGCGTTGTAAAGCCCAGCTCTTTGACTTTGGGCTCTGTGTGGATCCTGTTGCGCTCCTGACTAGCAGATTCCTGTGTACCACTTGGTCATAGATCCTCTGTCATGCATGGAATTGTGGGGTGGTTTCTTTCTCTCTCCCCCCCCCCCCCCGCCTGCCTGTTTTCATGTGGCTAAAATACAGGCAGTCAAAAAAAAAAAAATCCACATGCTGGGAAGGGAGGGGAGAGCAAAGTTTAAAATTAACTCTGGAAGTTGGTGGGAAAGAAAAGCTGTTCCAGATGCTGCTTGCCTATTTATTTATTTTTATTTTAAGTGAAGAGTCCCGGGAAACCATGCAGGATGACAGGCAGGCCGTTGGGGTGGGGGTTGGTTGTGGGGGGGGGGGGAGAGAGCAATTGCTTGCCCCTTTCTTGAACAATAAATCAAAATAGCTGAATAGGGTCCGATTAGGGAAGGGAAGGGTAGCTGTTTTTCCTGCGTTTTAAAGGGGGTTGGGAAAGGAGAGGCAGTGTGGTATAGCGGTTGAAGGGCCGGATCAGGGCTGGGACCCCCACGTTACCTCGCAAGGTGGTTGTGAGGATAAATTGGGTGGAGGGTCTATGTACATCACCTTGAGCTGGTTGGAGGAAGGGGTAGCTATAAATGTCCTAAATAAATACGTTGTATGTGGTTATTAGTCCTTGGGGCTTTAAAATAAATAAAGTAAGTAAGTAAGTAAATAAGTTTTGGTCTGATTTGAAGGCAGCGTACACTGAATGTCAGCTCCTGGGGGACAAAGAGGGAAGGGGGAGTCGCTTTCATGCCTCGGTTGTGAGCTTCCCAGAAGTGCCTCTTTGGCCACAGGATGCCGGACTAGATGGGTCCAGCAAAGCCAGTGTGGTGTAGTGGTTAAGAGCGGTAGACTCGTAATCTGGTGAACCGGGTTCGTGTCTCCACTCCTCCACATGCAGCTGCTGGGTGACCTTGGGCTAGTCACACTTCTCTGAAGTCTCTGAGCCCCACTCACCTCACAGAGTGTTTGTTGTGGGGGAGGAAGGGAAAGGAGAATGATAAAGCGGGATATCAAATCCAAACTCTTCTTCTTCTTCTTCTTCTTCTTCTTCTTCTGGCTGTGGGTAGACAAGTATTAGAAGCCTCCATTCTCAAAGGCCTGGGATAACTTGGAAAAACATGAGACTCTTAGTCTCAGGGTCATGAGTTCGAGCCCCACGTTGGGCAGAAGTTTCCGGCATTGCAGGGGGTTGGACTAGATCAGTGATGGCTAACCTTGACACTCCAGATGTTTTGGGACTACAACTCCCATCATCCCTGACCACTGATCCTGTTAGCTAGGGATGATGGGAGTTGTAGTTCCAAAACATCTGGGCTGTCAAGGTTAGCCATCACTGGACTAGATGAACCTTGGGGTCCCTCCCAACTCTATGATTCTATGCTGTGGTTGCTGAAGTCGGCGAGGGCCGGGAACGGCAGTTTTGGGTGCTGACTGGGAGACTCGGAAGGCACCTCTGATCAGCTCCAGCTCTCTGCTGCCGCAGATTCCTGGGGATAGAGCTTAGACTGGTTGCTCCTCCCTTTACTGCTGGTCCAAAGTCCGAGAATCAAACTGAGTGTCCGTGAAGTGCAGGGAAGGGCAGGAGTCCAGGGCAAAAAGAGGCAGGCCGCTCCACCCGTCTCCCTCTCTGAGATGCACCAGGCTAGTTTTCCATGCTGGGATATGACATTAATGAGAGGTTTAGAGCTCTGGCAACCAAACCTAGGCAGCCCATCCAAAGGCTGCATCTGGAAGAGATTTGTGGGGGGAAAGAATCTCTGGAGAGCGGCAGGGCGCAAGAAACCCTGAAAGGCTGGCAGGGTTTCTGTCTGCGGAGAGACAAGCGAAAGGCCCTTGCAGAGAGGAGGGCCAGGTAGAGCCGATGGGGGCCCCCCCCCATAAATCAGTAGGTAGAGCACCTGCTTTGTATGCGGAAAGCCCCAGGCGGAGTCCTAGTTAGAAGGATCGCAGCAGGCTGGCTGGAAAGGACCCTAGAGAGCTGCTGCCAGCCAGAGCAGACGGCACTGGGCCAGAGTTCGTGAAAAAGGCAACTTCGGAAGGAAGGGACCGAACAGGACACACCTGCTTTGCTTGCAGAAGGTTCCTTGGTCCAGTCCTTGTGAAAGGGTTTTCGGCAACAGGAGCCGGGGAAGCTGCTGCCAGTCAGAGCAGATGTCAAAGAGAACAACAATTACCAGACTTTTAGCAGACATCTGAAGGCAGCCCTGTTTAGGGAAGCTTTTAATGTCTGATGAATTATTGTGTTTTAAAATTTTTGTTGGAAGCCACCCAGAGCGGCTGGGGAAGCCCAGCCAGATGGGCGGGGTATAAATAAATAAATTATTATTATTATTATTATTATTGGCTATGTACAGCAGCAATCTGACTTGTGATTGCAAAAAACCTAAAAAACCACCAGGCCCTGGTGGTGTAGAGCCAGTGTGGTGTAGTGGTTAAGAGTGGTAGACTCGTAATCTGGTGAACCGGGTTCGCGTCTCCGCTCCTCCACATGAAGCTGCTGGGTGACCTTGGGCTAGTCACATTTCTTTGAAGTCTCTCAGCCCCACTCACCTCACAGAGTGTTTGTTGTGGGGGAGGAAGGGAAAGGAGAATGTGAGCTGCTTTGAGACTCCTTCGGGTAGTGATAAAGCGGGATATCAAATCCAAACTCCTCCTCCTCCTCCTCCTCCTCCTCCTCCTCCTCCTCCTCCTCCTCTTCTTCTTTCTTCTGCTTCTCTATTTTGGTCTCTGCAGGCCCCTTCCTCCAGCTGAGTATATTTGTGAAGACTTGGGGCTTTTGTTCAGTTGCAGGTGAAATACGGTTTCTGGACTGTGCCCAGGGATTGCTCTCTGGAGATGCCTTTGCTGCATGTCCTTGGCCAAGCCGGCCTCCTAATCCCGGGGGGCCACCCACCTCCCTCCCTTTCTCTTGGGAGCCCTTTGCCCTTCTGTCACAGGGCCCCCACCCTGTTCCCAAACAACCAGCCTCTGCTTTACAGCCTGAGCAGGTTACTCACCACCTTCTCCCCGTCAACGGGGGAAAATATAGAAGTAAACCAAGGATTTACTTGACTACAAGATAAGAGTGAGATAATAGGGCTTCCGGATGTCGGATGTCCGAGGGCAGCTTCCTGCCAGCAGACTTTGCTCACAAAACTCTCTCGCCCAGGGAGGCACAGCCGGTGGCCACTGGGCTTTAAGAGAGCGGCGGGTGGGTAACCGTCTCCATCATTCTGCCCTGCGAAGGAGGCAAGGGCAGAGCAAAGGCCTTGGGCACAGGCAGGCAGCTGCGCCACTCTGTTGTGCTTCTGCTCCTGAAGCAGAGAAGTCAACAAGATTTCCCAGAGCCGTGAAGCATGCAGAGAGATAACAGGCACCCTCCTCTGAGCAGCACTTTTGGACTTGCGGGAGACTTTGGGATTACTTTTTCTTTCCCTACAGTGCTCTCCGAAGCACTCAGTTGGAGAATTAGAAATCTACTAGTTGAAGTTAGCCCGTTAAATAACGGGCGCTAGAGGAGGAGGAGGCAGGAGGAGGCAGAGCCCCAGGAGGAGGAGGCGAGGAGGCCCGGGTTCAAATCCTTCCTCAGCCACGGCGTCCTCCTCGGGCCGCTTCCCCCGTCCGAGGCTGCAGCCGCATCAGACCGGGCAGGTGAGGTGAGGCGAGGCGAGGCGGGCGGGTCTGTGGCTGCAGAGGCCGCGAGAGCCGAGGTGAAACACGAGCCGCTCGCCTCAGCCGCCTCCAGGGCGGCGTCCGGGTCTCCCCCTCGCCCAGTTGAGGAGGGAGGCTCCGCTAGGGCCGAAGCGCCCCTGGCGAAGCCGGCAGGTCCGCGGAGGTGCCTGGGCAGGGCGAACCCGGTGGCGGTCGGTTGCGCCCTCAGCGGCCCGGGAGGGCGACCGTGCGAGGCGGCGGCACTGACCCAACTGACGACACGCCTGCGCACGGCCGCCCTCTCGGACACGCCCCCTCTCCGCCCGCTCCAATCCCTGCGTCAGTGGGGCGCATGCGCAGTAGCGCATTTCCACTGACACATGGAACGTACGCACAGACACAGGCACTTTATTATAGAGGATGAAGAGCGGGCTTATCTTTGTCTAATCAAAGAGTTAAGGTGATACTGCTTGGGAGCGCCGGCTTCTGTTGATCTAGGAAGATGGCAGGGTTTTATTTTTTTAAAAAGCGTTGCACAATGGTGGAGTTAGACTGGACACAAAAGCATTTATCTGAATGCTCAGCTGCCTGCCGTGAAAAACATGCTAGTGTTAAAAACAATTAACCGGGGGAGCTGTTTTGCAACCCAAAACCAAAGGAAAGAGAAATAATAAACATATTATGTGTCTGCTGCAGGTAGAGGAGGATTAAGTGGCATTTATGGCCTGTTTTCTCACAGGCGCAATAATTTGATTAGTGGAACAAGCATGGCTGCAATAAAAACATGCTTTAAAACTAAGTGGATGTAAGCCCACCAAACTGAGCACGGCAGAGAGGCCAGCTGGAGGTGGGGAGCCACGTGTATCTGCTTCTGCAAGGTGTGTAGTTTTCTGAACTGAAACTGAAGGAAAGCACCTGCCTTGGACCAGAAGGACGCATGACATATCTTCTCAATCAGCTCCCAAAAGGGAAGAGGTTGGCTCTCTCCTTGCAGCCACAGGGCAGTGCAAGCAAAACTCACTTCCCTCCTTCCCCCTTAGTCAGGGACAAGATGCTGTTTTCTGGCCAATGGGGGGCTGCTTGAGCACTTCAGACATAGCACCAGTGCCAGATTTACGTATAAGCTAAGCAAGCTATAGCTTAGGGCCCCACTCTCTTGGGGGCCCCCAAAAAAAATTAAAGGGAAAAAAACCTGGGTGTGCATTTCCAAAATATAAGATAAAAAAGCAAATAAAATAAAACCTACATACAGCAACAGTGTTTTGTGTTGTGTCGGCTCCTATGATGTAAGTAATGGGCCCCGCCTGCTAGCCTGCTCCCTAAAACATCACTGGTTTGCTCATTTCTGTATATAGGTATATCTATATCTATATATATGCTGGCCACATGACCTGGAAGCTGTACGCCAGCTCCCTCGGCCAATAATGTGAGCTGAGCGGCGCAACCCCTGAGTCGGTCACGACTGGACCTAATGGTCAGGGGTCTCTTTACCTTTACCTTTTATATATAGGGTGCCTACATTCTGCATGGACTGCTTGCATGGCAATATGTGCAAATGGCTTTAGATACCTATTAAAGGTAAAGGGACCCCTGACCATTAGGTCCAGTTGCAGATGACTCTGGGGTTGCAACGCTCATCTCGCTTTATTGGCCGAGGGAGCCGGCATACAGCTTCCGGGTCATGTGGCCAGCATGACTAAGCCGCTTCTGGCGAACCAGAGCAACGCACAGAAACGCCGTTTACCTTCCCGCCGGAGCGGTACCTATTTATCTACTTGCACTTTAACGTGCTTTCGAACTGCTAGGTGGGCAGGAGCAGGGACCGAGCAACGGGAGCTCACCCCGTCTCAGGGATTCGAACCGCCGGCCTTCTGATCAGCAAGCCCTAGGCTCTGTGGTTTAACCCACAGCGCCACCCGCGTCCCAATAGATACCTATTAGGTCCATAAATTACCATATGGCATAAATTCAACACAAAAAACAGCAACAATTTGTTGTTGGCAAAAGAGAGCTGGACATATATAGAGCCCCATTACCTTCAGTAGTTTAGGGCCTCATCAAACCTAAATCCAGCCCTGTGTAGTACTAGTGGTGAAATACCTGTGTGAACTACGTCACTGATCTTATTTTGGCGGCCGGGAGAGTGAAAGCTGCAGGGCTCTTCCAACAAGAGGAGTAGGTGCATCCAACAGGATAGCTCAATGTTGTCCAAAGGCATGCTCTCAGCATCCATCCCTGCTGGACCATCCACTCCCCACTTCCCAGACTGCTTAAACTCAGGCTGAGAGCCCTGTTGGGTGGCTGGCTTAGCTGTTCAGGTTGGGACACCGCAGCCACAACCAGGAGATTAAGAACCCCCTTTGTGTTGCTCCACTTGACTCAGGCTCCTTAAGCGCCCTGGGGCAAAGCTGGCCTGCTGACACTGCATAGAGTCTTGTGCACCTGGGCCTGATCTGGGTAATGAGGCGGGGCAATTGCTCCTCCTGCAGCCTGACACCCACTCTGGGCGGATGTTAACACCAACCCTCCCCCAAAGAAGAAGGGCAGGGACTCCCAAGCTGGCTGCGAGGAAGGAGCTCTTTGCTGTTCCAGATTCACCAAGCGCCTGGGGCTCCACACGGTGGTCTCCTAAGCAAGCAAACACTGGGGGTCTGGTATTATTGGGGAAGGGGGATTTTTATGGGCTTAGGCTTTAAAGACATGACCGGTGGTATTAAATAACAGCATCCCTGAGCATGGGCAGAGTTGCTCCCTGTCACCACTGAACAGCCACAGCTAGGATTTGGAGGCAGGGTTTTCTGGTCTGAAGGTGTTTCACCAATGCAAGTTGGGAGCATCTTAGTTCCCTGAGCACCCTGGAGGGGGAAAGCTACCTGCCCCTCTCCTTCCACCTCTCTTCCCTCTACTTCTTAATAGCTTAAGAAGAAGAGTTTGGATTGGATATCCCGCTTTATCACTACCTGAAGGAGTCTCAAAGCGGCTAACATTCTCCTTCCCCTTCCTCCCCCACAACAAACACTCTGTGAGGTGAGTGGGGCTGAGAAACCTCAAAGAAGTGTGACTAGCTCAAGGTCACCCAGCAGCTGCATGTGGAGGAGAGGAGACGCGAAGCCGGTTCACCACATTACGAGTCCACCGCTCTTAACCACTACACTGGCTCTCTTAGCTTGGTGTGGCAGGTTGTGCTGGACATGCTGGGACTTCATAAACCTCTGTGTATCCAAATCAGCTGAGCGGTGCTGGTGTCCCCCCCCCCCCCAAATCATCCCACTCTGGCATTGGAAAGCTCCAGCTGTTTAGTGCATAGTTTGGGATGCCACAACCAGGGATGTTTATACCCCTCCCAAACTCTTAATTTTATAGGATCCAACAATTTTTTGGGGTGGGGGGGAAGGAGTTGGTCCTGTCTCCTTTATAATAATAATATAATAATAATTTATTATTTGTACCCCGCCCATCTGGCCGAGTTTCCCCAGCCACTCTGGGCGGCTTCCAATCAAATATTAAAACAATACAGCATTAAATATTAAAAACTTCCCTAAACAGGGCTGCCTTCAGATGTCTTTTAAAAATAGGATAGCTGCTTATTTCCTTGACATCTGCTGGAAGGGCGTTCCACAGGGCGGGCGCCACTACCGAGAAGGCCCTCTGCCTGGTTCCCTGTAGCTTTGCTTCTCGCAGTGAGGGAACCGCCAGAAGGCCCTCGGCGCTGGATCTCAGTGTCCGGGCAGAACGATGGGGGTGGAGACGCTCCTTCAGGTATACAGAACCGAGGCCATTTAGGGCTTTAAAGGTCAGCACCAACACTTTGAATTGTGCTCGGAAACGTACTGGGAGCCAATGCAGATCTCTCAGGACCGGTGTTATGTGGTCCCGGCGGCCACTCCCAGTCACCAGTCTAGCTGCCGCATTCTGGATTAATTGCAGTTTCCGGGTCACCTTCAAAGGTAGCCCCACGTAGAGCGCATTGCAGTAGTCCAAGCGGGAGATAACCAGAGCATGCACCACTCTGGCGAGACAGTCTGCGGGCAGGTAGGGTCTCAGCCTGCGTACCAGATGGAGCTGGTAGACAGCCGCCCTGGACACAGAATTAACCTGCGCCTCCATGGACAGCTGTGAGTCCAAAATGACTTTGCAGAGTATAAAGCTCTCTTTGAGGTTGAGAGTCCTCCATGCGATAACCGTCTTTTTCTTCATATCCCTTTTCTCCTCAGTTGTCCTACTGGACTTTGCCAAGGCACAAGGGGACCTGGGCTGGCTCAATCATCCCTACGGCGCGGGGGTAAGTCTTGTTGTCGAGTTTCTCCTGCTTTAAGGAAACTGCTTTGTGCTCGAGGTACATTTCCCCGCAAAACACAAGAGTACGCTGCCCTTTAAATGGTACCCCCCCATCCTTAAGCTGCCTGATGGTGGGACCAGCCCCATGTCCAATGGATTTGTTCACAGGGCGGTGGGTTGCAAGTGGAACTGAAGCTTGGGCGTTGCTGATAATCTCGCATTATAAAAGGAGGAGGAAACAAGGGAGAAATAAACGGCAGGTATAATGACTTGGGAAATGTAGATTGAATTCTTGCATCCGCTTCAGATGCTCCTTTCAAAGCAGAGGCAAAAAGAGCATGGAAGGAAGAGAAGAATTCCTAAGCAAACTTTGCATTTTAAAAAAAACCCACCCCAACAACATTTACATGGGATTAACATGAGTGACTTTTAAAGATTTACTTTTATTTATTCATTAAATTTCTATCCCTCCCTCCCCTAGGAGCCCAGGGCAGCAAACAGGATTTTAAAAATAAATAAATGAATGAATGAATAAAAGCCATCTAACACCCTCATAGCTAAATAATTTCAAGGTTGCCAGAAACAGTATATATTTGAGCCATTGAACGCTTGGGTGAATAGAAACGTTTTAAATGCCTGTCTTGATGTTAGTGAGAGAGGCAGGGGCACCTCACTAGAGAGGGCCTTTCATAAATGAGGAGCTGCTACCAAAAAGGCCCTGTAAAAAAGGCCCTGATGGTGGGCAAAGGCAGTGCATCTCTGAGTATCCGATGCTTGGAACAGTCAGTAGGGGAAATCTGTGGCCTTCGTGTCTGACTTAGCAGCTTCCCAGGACAGCAGATTAGCAATAGCTGAAAATGAAGATGCTACATTTGCATGGCACTTGAACCACAAATAGTGTCTGCTTGAACCTATTGTTTCAAAATCCGTCCCGTTCCCCCCCCCCGGTGTGCCGCTGTTTCCAGTGGCAGTCACTTCCACAGATTAAATTTGAAACTGTTGTGTATTGATTCAAAGGGTTATCATATCTGTATTACTATTGTCTGTAATCACATTAGGGTAAAGTAACTGCCTTCCTGTCCCAGAAGGAACAGTTACTATTGGTGCATTCAAGTTGCTGCATTTGGATCCTCTGTCTTATTGGTTCCCACCAAAAAGCAGCTGTGTGATTGCTTGAGATTGTTCCCTCCAAAATGTATCTTTTCCTAGCCAGTCCTCTGTCCCTATAAATGTAGCTTCCCTACCCTCAGTTCCCCCAGTCTTGTTTGCCTGAATAAAGAGTTGTTACATGAAGACGCTGTCTCCTGCCTGCTATGTCAGAGAGCTGAAATCACTTGCTGAAATCATTAACCCACGCTACAACAATTACATGTGCAAGAAGGAACATTTCCTCTAACGACAGCCGTTTTCTCTTCCCACCCCCAGTGGGATCTTCTCCAGAACGTCATGAACGAGTCCCTCATCTACATCTACTCGGTCTGCAACGTGATGGAAGCGGAGCAGGACAACTGGCTCCGGACCAACTGGATCTACCGCAGCGAAGCTCAGCGCATCTTCATTGAGCTCAAGTTCACCGTCCGAGACTGCAACAGCTTCCCCAGCGCGACCGGCACGTGCAAGGAGACCTTCAACCTCTTCTATGCGGAGTCGGACGTGGATTACGGCATCAACTTCCAGAAGCGCCAGTTCCGCAAGATCGACACCATCGCCCCGGACGAGATCACGGTGCGGGAGGACTTCGAGACGCGCAATGTCAAGATCAACATGGAGGTGCGCTCGGTGGGGCCCCTCACCCGGAAGGGCTTCTACTTGGCCTTCCAGGACATTGGGGCTTGCGTGGCCCTCCTGTCTGTCCGGATCTATTACAAGAAATGCCCTAAAGTCTTCCGCAACATGGCCAGCTTCCCCGAGACCATTGCTGGCGCTGACTCGCAGGCCTTGGCGAAGGTGTCGGGCGAATGTGTCAAGGATGCCTTGGCCAATGAGGACCTGTTCATGCATTGCAACTCGGACGGAGAGTGGCTAGTGCCCATTGGCGAATGCCGCTGCCGCGAGGGCTATGAAAAGGACGGGGACAGCTGCAGAGGTAACTAGGCGTTGCTTTTTTGTTTTGTTTTGTTTGTTGAACTTCCCAGTTGGCATTCGGACAAAGCCAAATTTATTATTACGGTCACAGACCAGTACCAACCCACATACAGTAAAAAGGTAAAGGGACCCCTGACCATTAGGTCCAGTCATGTCCGACTCTGGGGATGCGGCGCTCATCTCGCTTTATTGGCCGAGAGCCAGCGTACAGCTTCCGGGTCATGTGGCCAGCATGACAAAGCCGTTTCTGGCGAAACAGAGCAGCGCACAGAAACGCCGTTTACCTTCCCGCCAGAGCGGTTCCTATTTATCTACTTGCACTTTGACGTGCTTTCGAACTGCTAGGTGGGCAGGAGCTGGGACCGAGCAACGGGAGCTCACCCCGTTGCAGGGATTCGAACTGCCGACATTCTGATCAGCAAGCCCTAGGCTCTGTGGTTTAACCCACAGCGCCACCTGAACTTCCTAGTTGGCATTAGGACAAAGCCAAATTTATTATTACGGTCACAGACCAGTACCAACCCACATACAGTATCAAGAAAATAATAAAACACGATAGGGATACATTTGAATTTGGAATTAGGTATAGCTGGGACAATACAGATATAGCAACAATTAAAAATGTATAAAAATTAAAACTTAGTCACTAAAATATAACCTAAAATTATCATTTAAGGCCTTAAATCATTATGATAACACCGCCTGTTCCCTAAGTTTGATGGCACAGAATTTGGCTACTCTTAACGTGATCTCAAGGACCCAGGTGGCGCTGTGGTCTACACCACAGAGCCTAGGGCTTGCCGATCAGAAGGTCGGCGGTTCGAATCCCCACAATGGGGCTCTATATATGTCCAGCTCTCTTTTGCCAACAACAAATTGTTGCTGTTCTTTGTGTTGAATATATGCCATATGGTAATTTATGGACCTAATAGGTATCTATTGGGACGCGGGTGGTGCTGTGGGTTAAACCACAGACCCTAAGGCTTGCTGATCAGAAGGTCGGCGGTTCGAATCCCCGCGACGGGGTGAGCTCCGGTTGCTCGGTCCCAGCTCCTGCCCACTTAGCAGTTCGAAAGCACGTCAAAGTGCAAGTAGATAAATAGGTACCACTCCAGCGGGAAGGTAAACGGCGTTTCCGTGCGCTGCTCTGGTTCACCAGAAGCGGCTAAGTCATGCTGGCCACATGACCCGGAAGCTGTATGCTGGCTCCCTCAGCCAGTAAAGCGAGATGAGCGCTGCAACCCCAGAGTCGTCTGCGACTGGACCTAATGGTCAGGGGTCCCTTTACCTTTATAGAGGAAGTGAGAGCAGCAGCCAAGTCCCCTCCACTCACACCTAGTTTGCTCTTCTGTTCCCCACCAATCCAACTTAGTGAGCCCCCTTCTTGGGATGTGAGGAGTTGTTGGGGGGGGGCAGGAGGAGGTAGCCGCAAAAAGGCTTTGCTTCAGGAATGTGCCTGGGTTTTGCAAAGAGAGTGGGAGAAGGAGATAAGGAACCTTCAAGGTTATGGAGTAATACAGGCCTCTTGAGCAAGCATTCTCTTCTCTCCTCCGACCCCTATCAGGCTTACCTGATAGAGGCTGTTATCTCACTTCCCTCCTGCATGATATGGGAGGCCAAAGGGGGAGCCAAAACATGGGGAAGGGAGCTGCTGGCTGCTCAGTTTCTTCCGATGGCGTCTCTCCAACATCAGCGAGAAGGAATTCAATTTTTTGATGGAGTGGGCAGACTCCATGACTGGACAGAGCAACGTACCCCTTGGGCGAGACATGGCTGAATAAGCCTGCATTTAAAGGGGGTGCGATTTTACCCTCTTACCCAATTTTAGCTGCTCATGGGGCGCAGTGGGGCTCAGAGAGGTGCTAAGGAGCAACTAATCTCCATGGAGAGTGATGCTGGTTGGCCTCTTGAGACCCAGAGATAGTTTTCTTGCTGCGGGGGACTGGATGGAGGAGCTGGAGTGGACGACTGGACATTGTGTCCACTCCCTCTGTGGTTGGTCACCACCTCTTGTTGGAGTTTCAGTGCCTCTGAGCTTATGCGGAGCGCTTTTTTTTTTTTACTTGACAAACTTTATTGAAACTCAATCATCTGTTACAATCAAACACATAAATTATAATTACAGTGTTGTTACCACATTATAATTGAGTACAAAATGAATAGAAAAATGCAAATACCGATACAATTATCCACTTATAGAACAAATAAAACAAAACAAAACACAAAACACCAACTAGGTAATCTAAGAAATAAACAGAAACATACTCAGCTCGACTTCCTGTCCATCCCACCTGTATAGTTTTTCGTAAAAATGAATGCAGAACTTTTATTATACATTTCTTACTCTAATTATATTACATTCATATATCTATCTGTATCCTTAATTATAATGCCAAACTGTTTCTCACACCAAGATCATTCGAATGCCAACATAGATACTGTCCCTTTAGTATAATTCCTCACATAACATTTATATTTATCCCATCTTTCTCTAAATACTTGCTTGGAATTACCTCAGGCTATTTGTTAATTGCGCCATTTCAGCCAATTCATGTAGTTTGTGCTGCCAGTCTGATAATTTCGGGGCTTCCGGATCTTTCCAGCCATGCGGAGCGCATTTATCTCGCTGCCGCTCGCCTCCCTGCAACCACGTGTGGGATTTCATCAAAAGCCAAATTATTTCTTTCTCTTTCTTTTTTTAAGAGAGGTGAGAGTGTTGCCTAGAAACACTTGTTTGATTTCCCATCTACCTGTAGTCTGGGGGGGGGGGGTAAGTAGGATGTGTTGGGTTGGATTTGGAAGCAGAATAGAGGATTTCTCTCCTTTCCTCCCTGCCATTCTACAATGGCATCCAGCACCTGCCCCCCCCCCCGCCAACAGTGCTGGTTTGCAGGCCCAGCCTGGTTGCCACAGTGACAGCCAATGCCATTGTCCCACCCTCTGCATTTGTCTGGTGCTAGGGGAGATGGGGGGGGGCTGCTTCTGGGAATTGAAAAGAAAAAAGGGTGGTCTTGGCTCCAAGAGTGATGGCGGTGGGTGGAGAGGAATAACTGCTGTCATTTTTTCCTAACTCCTTTCTGCCTTGATCTCCCTTGTTACATCCCTGCCTCCCAGCCGCACACCTAGGAGAAGTTCCCTCCATCAGTTGTCTCTTGGTGGAGAGGAACGTAGAGCCATTTCCCCCTTCTAAGCCATTTATTCCTTGAGCGTTTTTGCAGAAGCCTACCTGCCTAAGGGACCCAGGTGGCGCTGTGGGTTAAACCACAGAGCCTAGGGCTTGCCGATCAGAAGGTCGGAGGTTCGAATCCCCGCGACGGGGTGAGCTCCTGTTGCTCGGTCCCAGCTCCTGCCCACCTAGCAGTTCGAAAGCATGTCAAAGTGCAAGTAGATAAATAGGAATCGCTCCGGCGGGAAGATAAACGGCGTTTCGGTGCGCTGCTCTGGTTCGCCAGAAGCGGCTTAGTCATGCTGGCCACATGACCCAGAAGCTGTACGCCGGCTCTTGGCCAATAAAGCGAGATGATCGCCGCAACCCCAGAGTCAGACACGACTGGACCTAATGGTCAGGGGTCCCTTTACCTTTACCTATATCTATATATATGCTGGCCACATGACCTGGAAGCTGTACGCCGGCTCTCGGCCAATAAAGCGAGATGAGCGCCGCAACCCCAGAGTCAGACACGACTGGACCTAATGGTCAGGGGTCTCTTTACCTTTACCTGCCTAACTCCACCTCCTTGGTACTCTCTCTCTCTCTCTCTCTCTCTCTCTCTCATGATGGGATAAGCTGCTCCTCTGTGGACCCCTCTCCCTCTTTTCCAGGCTGCCCCAGCCATGGCACAGCCTCCCACCAGATCTCCTAATCCTGGCCTCCTTTCCGAAAGGGGGAGCGCCTTCCCCCCTCCCCCCCATTCCCTTCTCCAATGGCATCTCCACCTCCAGTGAGTCTCCAGCCCGGCTCAAAGCATCCTTAATAGCAGCAGCAGAAGAAGAAGAAGCTTCCCATCTTCTCTCCGATCCATCTGGGGAGATGTGGCAATCATATGCAGACCAAGCACCCAGCCATCTCCCACCCCCAACTTAGCCCCAAGCCTTGGACCCTTAGCAGGGGTGTCTCCAAAGACACTGGTCCTCTGTCCTATCTGAATGGAGGCATTGTGTGCCCGTGAGAGAGAGAGAGTGTGTGTGTGTGCATCTGTATATGAGGCTTGGGTAGGGACCCCGCTGGCTTATAAACTCGCCCTCATTAAACCAGACTGGCTGTTGATGCTGTGAATGGCAAGGGCTGACATGTCCCTTTGTCCCATTCCGCCTCGCTCTCCTGGCTGTCTCCTTGCTCCTCCAGCCTTGATTCATGGCTGCTTAAATGGCTTGCCGTGCTCTCCAGATTTATCTGGCTATCTCTTGGCATCAGCGTCTGCACGATTTCAGGTGACACCCACACGCCACTCTCAAATTTCACCTGCTAAGGAATCCTGTGTAACCCCCCCCCCATAAGAAGGCCTTGGGAATCCCCTAAATCAGGGGTCAGCAACCTTTTCCAGCCGTGGGCCGGTCCACTGTCCCTCAGACCATGTGGTGGGCCGGACTATATTTTGGGGAAGAAAATGAACAAATTCCTATGCCCCACAAATAACCCAGAGATGCATTTTAAATAAAAGGACACATTCTTTTTTTAAAAAAATAATTTTTATTGGTTTTTACAATTTTATAAGCACATAACATATCGGTTAAATTTTCATACTTCCCCCCTCTCACCGTGGGAAGCCCAGATCCATCCCCCCCTCTCACAGAGGTATACCCATTCATTATACATTTAACCTTACTGATATTGTTCCATAACATTGCTTGGGCCTGGCCCAATTTTGTGGGCCAGGCATTTCTAATTTTCTCAATTTAATATTTCAATTGACTTCCTCGCATCCCCCACTGTTGAATTCATAATAAATCCTCTTTATCAGGTTCATACATCTTCTTTTGATACATCGTCAAGTACATAGGTAAATTTACTTATTAATCCTAGATTCACACCTAAGCATTTAGATGCTTCTGCTTTTTCCCTATGTTTAAAAGGACACATTCTACTCATGTAAAAACACGCTGATTCCCGGACTGTCCGTGGGCCGGATTGAGAAGGCGATTGGGCTGCATGCGGCCCATGGGCCTTAGGTTGCCTACCCCTGCCCTAAATGATGGCCCGCTTGGCATTCCGTCTTAACTGGGTCAAGTCACACAAATGAATTAACGGTTGGGTGGCGAGCTTCCCTTCTCCTCCAACAGGGGTGTTTCTTTTTCTCGCCCTGGGTTTTTAAACGTGGAATTCCTGGGAGGAAATAGCTCCAGTGTGCTAGGCGTTGCAAAGAGCGCAGAGCAAGACACGCGGGCGTAGCAGCGTTTGAGCTTTCTGGCACCAACGTGTATTGGGCAAGGAGGAGACTTCAGAGTCTCTGCTTGGCGGAGATCCTGGGGGTTGCAACAAACTGCATTGGGGGGGGGGACATTGACTTCTGCTGGCCTGGCCCAGCGGGAGGGGGGGGGCGGGATTGGAAAAAGGAATTTGCCCTTTTGTGTAAAGATACTCTGACCTCCCATCCCTCTGGCCTCTGTGAAAAGGGAGGCCCATGGGCAGGAAACAAAGGCAGTTTATCTTCAGGAATAAACACAGATATTCTTGGCTTCCTGCACACATTCCCGCCCCCCCCCCACCGCCCTTCACTCCTTTCTAGCTCCTGCTGGCAGGTTCTGTGCTGCCACCAGACATCACCATCTCTCTGTGTGTGTTTTGCCTCTCTCTCCCTGCTCTGGCCTTCAAGTCAAGATAGATGCCAAGGAGGGTTCTGTTCGCTTGGCAACTCGGGGGCTGGCTGACGATATATCAAAAGGCCAACTGCCCACCCGCCAGAGCCTTGGCATGGCATTGTGTGCTACTGTGCTCTTGCCTACGGCACGAGCTCCGGCCGAGTGGCGTCATGTTCAGAAGGTGAATTATTGAAAAAGCACCAGGGCACCTGCCAGCAAACATTCAGCTTCTTATGTTTGTATGCAATGGTCCAGCTCTCTTTTGTATTGATGGTATTAGGCTGTGACGTTGAATGGGTTTAAAATGTGTCCCCCTGATGGATCGGGTAGTAGGGCTTGATTGCTTGTTTTTTTAAAAAAATGGGTGCCTTAATACAAGTGACAGGTACATAGCCGTGTTGGTCTGTCATAGTCAAAACAAAATAAAAAAATTCCTTCCAGTAGCACCTTAGAGACCAACTAAGTTTGTTCTTGGTATGAGCTTTCGTGTGCATGCACACGAAAGCTCATACCAAGAACAAACTTACCTTAGTTGGTCTCTAAGGTGCTACTGGAAGGAATTTTTTAATTTTGTTTTAATACAAGTGTTTATTTAAAACCGCCCATGACAACTTTGGAGCCCTCCTCTCTCGCCTGCAGGAGGGGATGCCTCTTCTGAGACGATGCATTCATGCATCCTTTCCCAACAGTGCATGCTTTTTGCTCCAGAACAATTGTGTTTCACCCATATGCAAGCTTAACTGCCAAATTCATGCCATTGATTGACACGCGCTTTTAAATGGGTTGCACGCCTAGTTTTTGCAGAATTGTAGAATTTTTTTTAGAGTTGGAAGGAGACCCTGAGGATTGTCTAGTCCATGGGTAGGCAAACTAAGGCCCCGGGGGTTGGATCCGGCCCAATCGCCTTCTCAATCCTGCCCATGGACGGTCCGGGAATCGGCGTGTTTTTACATGAGCAGAATGTGTCCTTTTATTTAAAATGCATCTCTGGGTTATTTGTGGGGCATAGGAATTTGTTCGTTTTTTAATTTTATTCCCCCCCCCCAAATATATAGTCCGGCCCCCTGCTGAAAAAGTTTGCTGACCCCTGGCTCTAGTCCGACCCCTTGCAATGCAAGATGTAGCTGTCCCATTGGGGGATCGAACCTGCAACACCGTGCTCTGACCAACTGAGCTGTCCATGATCTATCTAAGATTTTAAAACTGTAATGTGAAAAAATGATCAAGAGTCATGCTGAGGTGGCCGCTGTCCCATTAAGGCCCCCTCTGGGCTATAGTTTAGAGCAGTGTTCCCCAACCTTGGGCCTCCAGCTGTTTTTGGACTACAATTCCCATCATCCCTGACCACTGGTCTTGCTAGCGAGGGATGATGGGAGTTGTAGTCCAAAAACAGCTGGAGGCCCAAGGTTGGGGAACACTGGTTTAGAGGACTCCAAACTGATCAAGAAGGTGTTGCCATCTTATCCGAGTTTCTTAAACAGTCATCTTCTGGGGGGAGTGGTTTTGGGCTGCTGTGGATTCTGAACTGCTGTGAGGGTATCAACAGACCAGGTGGGGGACAGCAGCAGACACCTGGTGGGCAACATCCTCTTCCACCCCCCTCACAGCCACCACTCCCTGTTAATACTTCATACTGGGGAAGCAGCTGCCGGCACACCTGCCTCTGAAAGTCCCAGGGAGAGCCTCGACATGCCCAATAATTGCACACGGAAGCGAGTCTCGGCCAAGGGTGGCTGCGCTTATCTTTTGAGGGCATTTAACCGCTCAGACTAGAAATGTGTTCTCGACTCCTTCAGATGGCATCTGTGGGGTGGCGGTAGAGGAGGGGAGCGTTCTGGGTCCCTTGCAGCCCGGACATTTGCTGCCTCCTGGCACACTCCGCAAGTCCAAGCCAAGGGCTCTTTGGCCTTCGTACAGTAACTGCTGCGCACCTTTTAAATATCGCTTAAGTAAAGCTTCTCTCTCTCCTCTGTGGGAGGACCAAAAAACCCCAGCGTTCGGGTTTGGGTCTTCAAATCTTCGGAGTACCTGTTGGGTCTCTGTCTGTTCACTATCTGTTATTGTATGTAATCATTATGCTGCTGATGAAGCCAAAAGTGGCGAAACAGGGATAAATAATCTGGGCATCCTTGTCCTGCTTGCTCCGAATCTCCATGAAAACTACATTGACACTTTGGAGTGTTGCATCATCATTGTCTTATCAAGCTCAACTTTAGTTGGAACTTTTGTTTGCATTATATGGAGAACACTGAACTTGGGACTGTTAGTTGAATTTACACGGAGGACACTGGACTTGTGATACTTGCTATGTACCTCCATGTATGAACCTTTAAGCATATAGACTTTTGAAACGGATTATATTCATATGCTTTTTTTGGTGAGTTTACACCAGATTATACACAGATTTTGGTCCTGCACATGCATGTGTTTTCATTATTTATATCTTGAGTTATCAGAATTAATTTCTGCCAGCCTGTTACGTTTGTTGTTTGGTGGCTACTGACTTAAGGCAAAGCTGTAAGTCGGGCCGCACTGAGTGCTTTCCAAATGGGAACCGGAGGCTTCTAAAGAGCTCTTCCTTTGTAGATCCCTCAAGGAAGTGACGTGATTCCAGGGGGATTTTGAGGAGCAAACTACCGAGTTCCTATGGAAGAGTTTACTCATGCAGGAAATAAGTAAGAGTTGCTCATCTCAGGCATGGGCATAGATAGGCTGGGGCTTTCATCTGCACGTCCTTCCACCCTCCCCTGTAATGTGCGTTCACCATGATGCATGCACAGCCAAGAGGCACACTGGAAACCTGAAGAAGTAGCGGTAGAGGTGCCCCAGTCGATGCACACGTCAGCTTGGAGTGTGTTTTCATTTCCACTGAACAGATTAAAAGGACCTGAGTGTGTGTCTCCTCCCTTGCCTAGTACAGTGTTTCTCAACCAGTGTGCCTCCAGATGTTTTGGGACTACAACTCCCATCATCCCTCGCTAGCAATACCAGTGGTCAGGGATGATGGGAATTGTAGTCCCAAAACATCTGGAGGCACACTGGTTGGGAAACACTGGCCTAGTATTCTTTGAAAACTGAAGTGCTTAGTGATCTTTCGATTTACCTTTCTCTTAAGAGAGCCAGCGTGGTGTAGTGGTTAAGAGTGGTAGACTCATAATCTGGTGAACTGGGTTCGCGTCTCCTCTCCTCCACATGCAGCTGCTGGGTGACCTTGGGCTAGTCACACTTCTCTGAAGTCTCTCAGCCCCACTCACCTCACAGAGTTTGTTGTAGGGGAGGAAGGGAAAGGAGAATGTGAGCCGCTTTGAGACTCCTTCGGGTAGTGATAAAGTGGGATATCAAATCCAAACTCTTCTTAAGTTCTTGTAGAACTATATTTCCCATTGAACACATGGGGAACCGAGGCTAAGAGACCGAACGGTGGCTTTGTGGTTTGATTTGAACTCGGGTCTTTCCGATAAAAGTCATCTCTCCATACACCGGTCAGCGTTGTCTTCTGTGGGCCATGGTTAGGATCCCCAGGAGGACTAACCCAACCCTTTTCTCTTCTTTGCAGCTTGCTCACCTGGGTTCTTCAAAGAGGACATCTCCAACAACGCCTGCTCCAAATGTCCCTTGCACACTCTGCCGTCTTCTGAAGGTTCCACCTCGTGCCCTTGTGAGGAAGGCTATTTTCGGGCTTCATCCGATCCTGTTTCCCTGTCATGCACAAGTAAGTGGGAGATCTAAGCAGTACGATTGCCCCGTGTCCCAGGAAATGATAAGGACTTGCTGCGTTGGCGGCTATCCGCTTGGAGATTCATCAGTGTCCAGAGGCAGTTTGCAAGTATTTAATGAAACCAAGCAACCTTGGATAAGCTACTGCTGTTTTACTCTAGGCAAAAAAGACAATCACGGGAATAACTGAATTACAACAAAGGAAATCTACACCGTGAAAGATCCCTGAAACGAGATGAACGTATATTTATATAGCGATACTCAAACAAACAATAAGTTTAATGATTTAAGAGCAGAATTGCTCAAGAGCAAAAATACTCAAAAACGTTATAAACTAATTCAAAGAAATATAAATAACTCAAGAAAACCTTCCAAATAACAAAAAATAACTCAAGATAAACTAACAAATAACCTTAACGAGTTGCCGGCTAAGATTCTTGTTTCACTGTTATGATCTATCAGTTTCCTCAGAAGGAAAAAAGTTAATGCATTTATATAACTCAAAATAGCTTGTTTGCTATTAAATCTAGGGGGAGGATTAAAGAAACTTCAGCTTGTGTCAGTCACAGGAGGGAAGGCAGGAAGCGACAAAAGCAGCAGGCTCCCTCCTGGGCAATGCGAGAGTCCTTGTGGACAATATTTGGTGAGGGATGGGATAGATACCTGAGATGGAGAGAAGGCCAGAGCGAGGAGAGAGGGACGGAGGAGAGTACCAGAGAAAGAGCCAAAAGTTGGAAGTGAAGGTCTAGGAAGAAGAGTTTGGGATTTGATATCCCGCTTTATCACTACCCGAAGGAGTCTCAAAGCGGCTCACATTCTCCTTTCCCTTCCTCCCCCACCGGATTACGAGTCTACCGCTCTTAACCACTACACCACACTGGCTCACCACTAGGAGTGCTGAGTTGCTGGACTAACTGGGGAGTGGTCTTCTGCCCTGCATCAAAGAGACCCGTTCACTTTTTTCATTAGGCTCTTTTTTTGTTCTCCATTCACAGGACCCCCTTCTGCTCCCCATGGCGTCACAGCCATAGGCTTGGGTGCCAAGGTCCAACTGCGCTGGTCCTCGCCTCGGGACACAGGTGGCCGCAAGGACATCACGTACAGCGTGTCGTGTGAGCAGTGCTGGCCGGAGTCGGGAGAGTGCCGCCCCTGCGACGCCACACTCCGCTATTCAGAAAACCCTCACAACGTGGCCGGCACTTCCCTGACCGTCAGCGATTTGGAGCCGCACGTTAACTACACCTTCACGGTAGAGGCCCAGAACGGAGTGTCCTCCTTCAGCCCACGGCGCAGCTACGGCGTCACCAGCATCAGCGTCAACCAGACGGGTAAGGGGGCCCAACGTCACAGCCGAGTGAAAACGTTGCAGATATGCACTCTTCGGTATGAGGTTGTCCTTAGAGCTGTTGCCTTCCAGCGCTGCTTTTCGGAAGCATAAGGCGGGTGCTGTTGGGGCAAAATGTGGTCTGATCCAGCATGGCTGCTCTTGCGACCAATGCCACTGCACAAGAGGAATTCCTTGGTTCTTGAACACGTTGGCTGCTAAGGATGTGATTAGGGATTGACCGGAAAAGCTGAGCCCTGGGTGTTTTGTGTTAGGTTTCCCCAACCACCACTGCCTTTTAAAGCTTCGTTTTGACAAAAACAAAAACCTCCTTACAGGATCCTGCAGAGCACAGGGCACCATCCAAATTTGCCCAGAGGCTCTTTGGATAGCTGGATGGGACAGAGGAGGAGACATCTGTGTGTGTTTTAGATAAAGGTAGCAGTGGTCAGTTGTAGAGCAAGTTTAGTTTTAGTTTTAATATGCGCATAAAGCAGGCAAGAGGTTGCAAGCAGTACAGAGGGCCTAGTCTATAGAGCAGTGATGGCTAACCTTGACACTCCAGATGTTTTGGGACTACAACTCCCATCATCCCTGACCACTGATCCTGTTAGCTAGGGATGATGGGAGTTGTAGTTCCAAAACATCTGGGGGTGTCAAGGTTAGCCATCACTGCTATAGAGTGTACTGCATCCAGAAAATAGTTTTAGCTCAGAACTTAAGCCCTGTTAGCAAAAGCTAGACACACACACACACACACACACACACACAGCCTGTCTAAATTTGAAACTATACGTATAGATTAGCATATGCTAATTTCATGCTAATTTGCACCATTTGCCTGAAGCACTTGGCCACACCCTTGTTATGAAGGCAGCTGTGCAAAGGGGGGTTTTGTGGTTTGTCTGTTGGACTTTATTTTGGACCTGGGTATTCATCAGTTAGGGACGCGGGTGGCACTATGGTCTAAACCACAGAGCCTAGGGCTTGCCGATCAGAAGGTCGGCGGTTTGAATCCCCGCGACAGGGTGAGCTCCCGTTGCTCGGTCCCAGCTCCTGCCCACCTAGCAGTTCGAAAGCATGTCAAAGTGCAAGTAGATAAATAGGTACCGCTCCGGCGGGAAGGTAAACGGCGTTTCCGTGCGCTGCTCTGGTTCGCCAGAAGCGGCTTAGTCATGCTGGCCACATGACCCGGAAGCTGTCTGCGGACAAACGCCGGCTCCCTCGGCCAATAAAGCGAGATGAGCGCCGCAACCCCAGAGTCGGTCACGACTGGACCTAATGGTCAGGGGTCTCTTTACCTTTACCTATTCATCAGTTCTGCGAATCTAATTTGAACAAACTCTCGGAAGTCGTAAGATGCCTCATTACAAATTAGGCTTTAAGAGTTTGCAAATTCTATATGGATCTGGGGCTACTGGCTGGCTGGTGACTGGAGCAAATGGTTTTGGCTGGGAAGGGTGCAATCCACTACAGCATGCCAGACTCTTTCTCCTCCTTCCCCATGCTCAGAACCTCCGCGAGTGACATCAGTGACCATGGATGGCCGCACCACAACCAGCCTAAGTCTATCCTGGACTGTCCCACCCCGGCAGCAAAGCCATGTCTGGAAGTACCAGGTCACTTACAAGAAGAAGGTATCTGTCTCTCCTTGGTACTTCTCTGCTCTTAACCCTGAACAATGCCCCCCCCAAGCCCATTTCACAGGGAGAAACTGAGCCATGTGAGATTTTGTGTGTTCCTTTCCTTGCAGAAGGATGAGAACAGCTACTCTGTACTGCGCTGCGAGGGCAGCTCTGTGACCCTGCCTAAGCTCACCCCTGGGACCAAGTACTTGGTGAGCGTCCAAGCACTGACCCAGGAGGGTCAGGGAACCAACAGCATGGAGCACGAGTTCGAGACGCTTGATGAACGTGAGTTTTGGGGAGGCAAAACTCCTCTAGTTAATGCCGAAGCAAGGAAAGTACCGTATTTTTCCCTCCATAAGACGCACTTTTTTCCTCCTAAAAAGTAAGGGGAAATGTCTGTGCGTCTTATGGAGCGAATGTGTGGTCCCTGGAGCTGAACTGCCCAGGGGCAAAAGCAGATCGTGCTTTTTTTTAAAAAAAAGAGAGAAGGGGGGGTTGAAAGGAAGCCCGCTGAGCAGCTGCTCAGCAAACGATCGGGGAGAGAGATAAGGGAGATTCCAGCCCCGCCCCCTTGCAGAGGGAGGCTGTTTCCCCAGCGACATGTGACTGGCTGATTAGATTATCTGTCTGGAAACTGTAGAAATGGCTTCCTGAAGCTGCAGAACTGTGAGTTAAACCCCATAAAACAGGGTTTTTCCCCTTTGCAAAGTAAGCTCAACAACTTTGAGCTGATCCTCAAAAAATGGGGCTTTTCTCCTTTGCAAAAGAAGCTGCAGAAATTTGAGCTGATCTTCAAAAAAAGGGGGCTTTTCTCCTTTGCAAAAGAAGCTGCACAAATTTGAGCTGAACCTCAAAAAATGGGGCTTTTCTCCTTTGCAAAAGAAGCTGCACAAATTTGAGCTGATCTTCAAAAAATGGGGCTTTTCTCCTTTGCAAAAGAAGCTGCAAAAATTTGAGCTGATGCTCAAAAAAATGGGGCTTTCCCCCTCTAAAAACTAGGTGCGTCCTATGGTCAGGTGCGCCTTATAGAGCGAAAAATACGGTAAATTTTGGGGCAGGAGCCAAGTCACCAGAAGAGAACACACACACACACACACACACACACACACACACACACACACAGGCAATCTGTTTTCGGATAGCAATGTTTTCCTAACCACCACCTTTTTCTTCTCTGCACCCCACAGGCTCAGATGGCACAAATACCGCTGCAGTTATTGGGGGTTCTATTGCTGGCTTCGTTGTCACGGTCATTGTGGTGGGGCTGATTGTCGTGCTCATTCGCCGAAGGCATGTGCTTTTATTTATTTTTAATTCTGTTTGTTTAAGGCAGCGGGGCAACAATGGCTTTTAGGAGAGCTGGATGCCGACTATTCCTTTGCTTCCCACGGCATGCAAACAGGCAACTTACAGCAACCTGTTACCTCCAGTCTAGCAGGCTTTGCAGGGTTTTGTTTTTTTAATTAAAAAGAAAAAATGATACCATAATCTGTTTTTCCAGAGGCAAAAGTGGAATGAGTGTACACTTCTCCCAAGTGCCTTCAGTTTTCAGAGAAATGGTTTGCAGCAAGCGAGCATTTTTGCCAGATGGCAAACTGTCTGGTCTTTTTCTTTTTGGGGGGTTTCCTTTTTCAGAAGCAGTTAAAAAAAACAAAAACTGGAGCAGGGAGTTCCAATGGCTCTTCCATTAGCACATGCAAATACAGCACTCCATGTCTAGCAACATCAGCATCCATCTGATGTCGCAGTCAAACCAGGCTCAACATGCTAGGCTTGGGAGATTCCCCTCCTGGTTTATTCCCTTTTGTGTTTTTAAACTCTTTAAGATAAACCATCAAAAGTGAAAGAGGGAGAGAAACATGCTGCTGAGTCATAGTGTCCTTTACACCAGCCCCAAGTGCTCTCTCCTCTAGGGCTGCATTTTTAAGCCATGAATTTGCACTTTTGCATTCGTCAGCCTGCTTGCACGTCCATTACATTGGTGCAGCGTGCCAAAATTTGAGAGGGTAGAACCTTAGCGGGTGAGACTGTGAAGCATATTTCCCAGAAATCAGTGGAAAGGACTGGCAAGGGTGCATTGGTGTCTTGACACAAAAATACTTTTAATAAGTTAAAAGGCCTTTGAGAAGGAATGGGACAGAGGTTACAGAGTTTGATGCAGGGAGGTTTGTGTCTAGTGGATAAGGTATTCTGTGGGAGAAGGCATAGCTGTCAACTTTCGGATTTGAAAATAAGGGATGCCACGAGGGCGGTGCAATGGCACCAAGTAGCCTCGCCACCCTGCGCTCCAGAGGTTGCGCGCGAACGGGTGAGTGAAAGAGCGAGCGCATAGACGGCAGGCAGGCTGTCTGTCTGGTTGGGCGTGAGGGTCTGGCTGCACAAGGCATGCAAGCTCCGCCCCCAGTCGGTCTCAGACTCCTTATTGGCAGCCGAGCAACGCAGCTGAGGAGCCTCCCTGGCCGGCAGGGAGGGAGAGGAGCTGCTTCCTTTGAAATCCGGGGAATTTAAGGGATATCAACAATCCGGGATAGCAGCGGGAAACGGCATTGGAATAAGGGAGTCCCCCCCCTCCCAAAAAAAGGGAGGGTTGACAGCTATGGGAGAAGGTGCGGATAGGATTGCCTCCCAGGATCACTCAAGAAAACCCTTATTATTGTTGTCGTTTAGGAAAAAGAACTCAAGGGCCCGGCAGACACCAGAGGATGTTTACTTCTCCAAGTCTGGTGAGTAATGGCCACTGGCCACACCAGGGCAGGAGGTGGGATTTGCTGGATCTGAACCATCATGCAGAACAGAAAAGGGCAAAAAATACAGGCTGTTTAGACCTTGGGAGCGAGCATTTACTCTTAAAGGGGTGAATTTACTGTGTCTGAACCCACATGCATGTTCAGCACTCACATGTATTCGCACACACACAAACCAACAAGAGGTTTGGGGTCTTTTGCTAGAGTTATAACATGCGTACATTTAGGAATACATGTTTGCCTCTATTCCTGCCTAAATAAAACTCCTGATACCCGATACTGAATTTTATTCTGGGCTGGCAGTCCTAGAGACCTCTTAAATGCCAGACAGGCAACCCAGTAATTTTTAGAGGCGAATAAATCATTTTTACATTAAGATTCTTGAGAGGCACATCAGCAAAGAAGGCTTACTTTATTACACACCGTGTAGTAAAGTTTTTTTCTGTTTTAGACAGAAAAATGTAAATATTTAAGTAGGGAGCAAATCCTACCACACACCTTAATCTAAAGAGTGGAAGAATTCCTGCCTATTCACAAAAGCGACCTCAAACGGATAGTAAGTTAAGAAATGGAGGGAGGGGGAAGAAGAGTATTGTTGGCTGCGTTTGAGATGAGTAGCTCGTTTCATTGTGCTTTTGAATTTAACCCAGAATTTCCTGCCTGCTTCTCATCTCGCCCATCTTGCAAATTACCGTATTTTTCGCTCCATAAGACGCACTTTTTACCTCCTAAAAAGTAAGGGGAAATGTCTGTGCGTCTTATGGAGCGAATGTGTGGTCCCTGGAGCTGAACTGCCCAGGGCCAAAAGCAGATGTGCTTTTTTTAAAAAAAAAAAAGAGAGAGAGAAGGGGGTGTTGAAAGGAAGCACACTGAGCAGCTGCTCAGCAAACGATCGGGGAGAGAGATAAGGGAGAGAGATTCCAGCCCCGCCCCCTTGCAGAGGGAGGCTGTTTCCCCAGCGACATGTGACCGACTGATTAGATTATCTGTCTGGAAACTGTAGAAATGGCTCCCTTTCCTGAAGCTGCAGAACTGTGAGTTAAACCCCATAAAACAGGATTTCCCCCCCCCCTTTGCAAAGTAAGCTCAACAACTTTGAGCTGATCCTCAAAAAATGGGGCTTTTCTCCTTTGCAAAAGAAGCTGCAGAAATTTGAGCTGATCGTAAAAAATTGGAGCTTTTCCCCTCTAAAAACTAGGTGCGTCCTATGGTCAGGTTTTTATAGAGCGAAAAATACGGTAAGTGTTTGACTAAAAATCATCAGTGGGCAGTGGGCGATGCATGAAAAGCAGAGAGTTTAGGTATGGAACTGCTTTATAACAGCCTCTGCCAAGAGCTCCCCTTAACTGTGTTGTTCCTCTTCGCCCCCACAGACCAGCTCAAGCCGCTGAAGACGTATGTGGATCCCCACACCTATGAAGACCCCAATCAGGCAGTCCTGAAGTTCACAACTGAGATTCATCCTTCGTGCATCTCCCGGCAGAAAGTCATAGGGGCAGGTAGGGTGCCTTCCATCCACCTTGCACAATGCAGTTGGCTGATGGAGGTGAAGAGCGTGCCTCTTCTCCTCTTGCAGTCAAGGCTAGTTTCAGAAGGAGCCTTCAGAAAGGGAAATGGTAATTGACCTTTAAAGCCCTCGTACCTACAGGACCGCCTCTCCTGGTATGCCCCGCAAAGGACCTTAAAGTCCACAAATAACAACTTTTTGGAGGTCCCGAGCCACAAGGCTGTTAGACTGGTGTCAACTAGGGCCAGGGCCTTTTCAGTACTGGCCCCAACTTGGTGGAACGCTCTGTCACAAGAGACCAGGGCCCTGTGGGATTTGAATCTTTCCGCAGGGCCTGCAAGACAGAGCTGTTCCACCTGGCCTTCGGGTCAGACTCAGTCTGATGTTTTCCTCCCCTTGGTTTTGATTATGGGTGATAAATGAAGCGGCATTTTAAATTTTAAATTGGCTTTTTAACCTGTATTTTAATTAACGTTTTTTCTTTTTATACTTTATTGTAATTTTACCGATGTTAGCCGCCCTGAGCCCGGTTTCGGCTGGGAAGGGCGGGGTATAAATAAAATTTATTATTATTATTAATGCTGGCTTCGAGCTTCAGGTGGAAGCTGCCCCTGCTCTTCCACCCTGTAGTTATTTGAAAAGAGTATTAAACACTTCCACTTTTCCTTCTTCTTTTGCCAGGTGAGTTTGGGGAAGTCTACAAGGGAACCCTGAAGAACAGCAAGAAGGAGATCCCAGTGGCTATCAAGACGCTGAAATCTGGCTACACAGAGAAGCAACGCATCGACTTCCTGAGCGAGGCGAGCATCATGGGCCAGTTTAACCACCACAACATCATCCGCCTAGAGGGAGTTGTCTCCAAATGTAAGAATCCCTAGATAGGATTTAAGGACCTTGGTGGCCGTTACTGGGTTCCTGTTCCAAGCTACCTCTTTCTGCTGGGGCAGTTGCAAGATACCAAACTCCTGTGCAACTTGCATTAAGAGTTTGGAATCGACTTGGATCTTGTCAGATTCGCTCATGAGTAAAGACCAAGTCCGTCTTGTCTTTCCATTATTTTTTATTGTGCAAAGAATGTACAGTGCGGAGCTACCCTAAAACATGACCACCTAGTCGCTAGCAGAATCCGGAAGTGCCCCCCCCTCCTGTTGCGGCGCCAACACCAGAGTCTCGGCACCCTAAAGTGCTGCCTCCTGTCTCCCCTGACCCTTCTGCATAAAGCAGGTGCCGGAAACGGTGTCTCCCCCTCAGAGTGGGTCTGCTGAGCGGTGCTGGGTCTCTCTGCATCATCCTAGAGACCCCTTCCCACTTGGCTCCTCCCCAGGGGAGGAGCTGGCAGACTCACTGGGAGACGTGTCCGTCGACAACAGAGGCTGAGGCTGCCGGTACCCACTCAGTGCCGGACTGGCAGGGGAGGGCATGTCCCTGACAGATCTTATAAGCCAATTCTCTCTCCGTTTCTCTTTCCAGATAAGCCGTTCATGATCATCACAGAGTACATGGAGAATGGTGCCCTGGATAAGTTCCTGCGGGTGAGTATTATTCTGTTCATTGCTGGCCTCCTTCTCATGTATACTGTGAGTGAGAAGAGCCTGCTGGATGAGGCCAGTGGCCCATCTAGTTCAGCATCCTGTTTGCAATGTGGCCAGCCATATGCCCATTGCGGGAAGCACTAAAGTAGAACCTGAGAATGATAGCGCTCGCCCCCCTCTTGCAGTTTCTGACGCTCTGAAGCATACTGCCTCCAACATAATTGGTTTTTTTTATGGATTGAAAGAACCTTTATTCTTAAAGGCAGCATGTACATGTTTTAAGTCAACAGGAATAACGCTTCCGCTTGAGAAGCTAGCATTTAGCTTGCATAGGTAAAGGTAAAGGGACCCCTGACCATTAGGTCCAGTCGCGGACGACTCTGGGGTTGCGGCGCTCATCTCGCTTTACTGGCCGAGGAAGCCGGCGTACAGCTTCCAGGTCATGTGGCCAGCATGACAAAGCCGCTTCTGGCGAACCAGAGCAGCGCACGGAAACGCCATTTACCTTCCCGCCAGAGTGGTACCTATTTATCTACTTGCACTTGACGTGCTTTCGAACTGCTAGGTTGGCAGGAGCAGGGACCGAGCAACAGGAGCTCACCCCATGGCGGGGATTCGAACCGCCGACCTTCTGATCGACAAGCCCTAGGCTCAGTGACTTAACCCACAGCGCCACCCGCGTCCCTTTAGCTTGCATAGTTGGTCCTAATTCCTTCCCTTTTTGCCTCTACAGGAAAAAGATGGGGAATTCTGTGTTATTCAGCTGGTGGGCATGTTGAGAGGTATTGCCTCTGGTATGAAGTACTTGGCCAGCATGAATTACGTCCACCGGGATTTGGCTGCCCGCAACATCCTTGTCGACAGCCAGCTCGTCTGCAAAGTCTCCGACTTTGGTCTCTCCCGCGTACTGGAGGATGACCCTGACGCCACCTACACTACCAGCGTGAGTGATAACGGCTGCTGTCCCGTCATGTTAAGTTATGGTTTTGTCCCACCATTGCCGAGCAATCTTCTGTCCCACCATCTTTGCCAGCAATATGAGAGCCAGGGCTGGCATCTGGAGGAGCAGCCCATAGTATAGGAGTAAGAAATAGGGAAGCCAGAAAGGTGGGGTATAGGGGGTCCAAATGGGAGGAAGGAACTTCTAACTTGCTGGCAGCGGACGATCAATGGAATGCGTGTGACCAGTAGCAGGAAGTCTGCTTTACAGCTCAGTATAATAGGAAGCCGGTGGGAATTAATCCAGGCTCTAGGAACACCTGAAGAAAGAAGAGGAAGGAAGGAAGGAAGGAATGTTAGTTTCCCATGACTGCTGGCTAAGGTCTCTGCCCTGGTTCCGGAAGGATTTGACTTCTAGTCACCAACATCTGCCACTTGGCTAAAACATGAGACCTTGCTTTTCTATCAGGAACTTCAGAAGTTGCCTGAACAGAGGAAAGCAAATTTAGAGAGCCTGGGGATTTGAAGGTGTTTTCTCCCCTAAATCAGTGAGTGCCTTGGGAGTCAGAGGTTCTGAGGGTTTTGGTCATAGCTGTCAACTTTCGGATTTGAAAATAAGGGATGCTGCGAGGGCGGTGCAATGGCACCAAGTAGCCTCGCCACCCTGCGCTCCAGAGGCTGCGCGCGAATGGGTGAGCGAAAGAGCGAGTGCGTAGACGGCAGGCAGGCTGTCTGTCTGGTTGGGCGTGAGGGTCTGGCTGCACAAGGCATGCAAGCTCCGCCCCCAGTCGGTCTCAGACTCCTTATTGGCAGCCGAGCAACACAGGCAGGGAGGGAGAGGAGCTGCTTCCTTTGAAATCCGGGAAATTTAAGGGATATCAACAATCCGGGAAACGGCATTGGAATAAGGGAGTTTTCCGCAAAAAAAGGGAGGGTTGACAGCTATGGTTTTGGTGCGCTTGTCCCTTGCAGGGTGGGAAAATCCCGATCCGGTGGACGGCACCGGAGGCTATCTCTCATCGCAAGTTCACCTCGGCTAGTGATGTCTGGAGCTACGGAATAGTGATGTGGGAGGTGATGTCCTATGGTGAACGGCCTTACTGGGAGCTCTCCAACCACGAGGTAAGCTATTGGATGTCCTTGTGTGGGCGCTAACTAAGGGGCAAGTGATGCCCCTAATTGTGACCAGATTGCTGTTGGATCCCTTGTGTTTGGAGTTTTCTGGCTAATGGAGAATAAAGCTAATTCTAGGAGATACAGTCGAAATATATATATTTAAATATAAAAAAATTCCTTCCAGTAGCACCTTAGAGACCAACTGAGTTTGTTCTTGGTATAAGCTTTTGTGTGCATGCACACTTCTTCAGATACACTGAAACAGAAGTCACCAGACCCTTATATATAGTGGGAGGGTGGGGTTTCCAATATAGAGAGCTGAAGGGCACTGCTGACATTTGATGGCATACACAATGTTAGAAGATGAGCAATTAAATAGTCCTGAGATGGTATCTTTGATGTTGTTGGGGCCAGTAATGGTGTTGTCCGGGTGTATGTGGCAGCAAAGTTGGCATCTGGGTTTATTGCAGGCTCTGGTACCAGTGTCCAGTTGGTCTCTAAGGTGCTACTGGACAATTTTTTTATATATTTCGACTGCGTCAGACCAATACGGCTACCTATCTGAATCTAGGAGATACAGTCCCAGTTCCAGAATGCAAATGGAGTTCTGTCTTGAGGTCCATTTTTTTAATGAAGCAATGTTACGAGGCGCCCCCCCCATCCCACCCTAGCTGTGTGTGGAAATGTCTTTGCCCCCAACATGGGATCAGTCTTACGATGTAAATTGCATCATAAGTTTTGCCCAGTCATCTGTGAATCCATCCATCCGTTCTGACTGAAGTTACATAAAAAGGTGCTTATTGCTTGGGTTCCTCAAAGTTTATGTCTGCCTTGGATGCTGGTTTTTATGCTAGGATGGTAAGACAAAGTAGTAGTAAACTTTAATACGGTCAAAGACCAGCAATAAATAATACAATTCAGTTCATAAGTAGGATTTCTATCTCTTATAATAATATTAAATATTTCACAGTTTTAAAATTGGCTGTTAAAACATGGCTATTAAAAATTAAGTCTCTGTCGCCTCTCCATCTGCTATGGATTGACTGGTATTATCTTTGCTGGTTGCTTTCATCCTAGCTTGTCTTATTCTTGTCGCCAAGTAGCAATACTTAGCTACAACCCTAGCAGTCTCTATGTTTGTGTCAGCTAGTAGATAGATGGTAAGACAAAAGGGGTGGTCTTTCCAAGCTGAATCCCCCTTCACTGTTGTTCACATTGCCAATGCTCTCCCTTCCCAAACAGGTGATGAAAGCAATTAACGAAGGCTTTCGGCTCCCAGCACCCATGGACTGTCCTTCTGCCATCTACCAGCTGATGATGAGGTGCTGGCAACAGGAGAGGAGTCACAGACCCAAATTCAATGATATCGTTAGCATCTTGGACAAGCTCATCCGCGCTCCTGAGTCACTCAAGACTTTGGCTGAGTTTGACCCTCGGTACGTGTCTTGTCTTCTGGGCCTCCTGCTCTCAGAATCCCTAGATACGGGTTGAGAACTGTTGTCTCTGAACAGCCCCTTCCCCTCTTCAGTCCTTTGAGACGGAAGCATGTAAGAACAGTGCCGGGGAGGGGAAAGAATTCCCAGCCCATAAGCCTCCCAAGAATTCTCTCCATCCACTTGGGCTCCCTTAGACAAGACCAAACTTTAAAGAGCCGGGGTCCCCTTTTTTTGTCTTCGAAGGATCTCCATTCGCCTACCCAGCACCAGTGGCTCAGAAGGGATCCCTTTCCGAACTGTGGCCGAGTGGCTGGAATCCATCAAAATGCACCAATATACAGAGCACTTCATGGCCGCTGGGTACAATGTCATTGAGAAGGTGGTGCAGATGACCAATGAGTGAGTGTGGCAACTTCCACTCTTCCTCCAGTTTTTCACCCCCCCATGCCTGCTGAGAATGCTTCTCCTGCCCCCCCCCCAATGGTCTTTCTTCTGAAGCCTTTGTTCCCTTCCTGAGAGAGGAGGTAGTTGGAGTTCAGGCTCCTCTGTGAAAAGCCAACTCAGCTGTGAACATCATGGTCCATTTGACCCTTCCCAGTTCACAGCCTCCACTGTTTTCAGCTTTGATTTCCCTTCTTTTGTCACATGACTTCACTGTTAGAATCCTGTAGTAGAAAGAGCATGGGTGTAAAACACCTGGAGCATAGCAGTCAACCCTCCCTTTTTTGGCGGGAAAACTCCCTTATTCCAATGCCGTTTCCCGCTGCTATCCCGGATTGTTGAGATCCCTTAAATTTCCCGGATTTCAAAGGAAGCAGCTCCTCTCCCTCCCTGCCGGCCAGGGAGGCTCCTCAGCTGCGTTGCTCGGCTGCCAATAGGGAGTCTGAGACCGACTGGGGGCGGAGCTTGCATGCCTTGTGCAGCCAGACCCTCACGCCCAACCAGACAGCCTGCCTGCCTGCCGTCTACGCGCTCGCTCTTTCGCTCACCCGTTCGCACGCAGTCTCTGGAGCGCAGGGTGGCGAGGCTACTTGGTGCCATTGCACCGCCCTCGTGGCATCCCTTATTTTCAAACTGAAAGTTCGGGGGGAAATCCCTTATTTTCAAATCCGAAAGTTGACAGCTATGACCTGGAGTAAAGCACACCTTTCTCGACAAATTTAGGAAGCTGCCTTATACTGAGTCAGACCATTGGACCATCTAGCTCAGTATTGTCTACACTGACTGGCAGCAGCTCTCCAGGGTTTCAGGCAGGGGCTATTCCTAACCCATTTGCCTTTCGTTCATATGAATGCGGTCCAGGAGGCGACTTTCTGTTCCTATATACTTCAGCTTCTCTCCTGTATTTTGATCATAAATTCACCTTTCCATTGTGTCGGGGGCGGGGGCTTACACATCTTGTTGTTGCTCCCTCGTGTTGTTCTCCCCTCTCTCTTGGGAAAGGCTGATTCAAGCCTACACCTTATAATTAAGCCACTTTATGAGGCCAGGAAAACGAGGAGTGGCTCGTTAAAAGCAGACGGGTGCCCAGCCTCCTTGGATCATGGCAAGGGGAGCCCACACCTTCTCAGCACGGGGAATGCCGGGAACCTTTTGTGTGCTATTGAAGCTGTGGCTTCATATGTCTTGCAGTGAGCAACCTCGGTTTCTTTTTTAATGATACCTCTACAACAGGGGTGGCCAACTCCCAAGAGACTGCAATCTACTCACAGAGTTAAAGACAGGCAGTGATCTACCCCCTTTTGGAGGGTTCAGGTCAAAGTTGTTGAGCTTTTTTTAGGAAGGCCATTTTTGGGGGGGGTTCAGGGTTCAGGTCAAAGTTGAGTTTTTTCAGGAAGGAGGTAAAATGTTGAGCTTTTTTTAGGGCAGTGATGGCTAACCTTGACACCCCAGATGTTTTGGAACTACAACTCCCATCATCCCTAGCTAACAGGATCAGTGGTCAGGGATGATGGGAGTTGTAGTCCCAAAACATCTGGAGTGTCAAGGTTAGCCATCACTGTTTTAGGGGGGCCACAGTTGTTCAGCTTCTTTGGGGGGAGCCAATGATCTACCGGTGATCTACCGCAGATGTTCGGTGATCTACCAGTAGATCACGATCTACCTGTTGGACATGCCTGCTCTACAAGAAAGATGGAGATACTGAATGTCAAGTTATGCTGGTGGGAGTTAAAGGAATACAGGTTCACCCCACCTTTACACTCCGGATTTCACAATATTTCCCACTAACCTGGTCACATCTGTTTTCTTCCCATTCCCAGGGATATCAAGAGAATTGGGGTACGCCTGCCAGGACACCAAAAGCGCATTGCCTACAGCCTCATGGGACTGAAGGAACAGGTCAGCACCATTGGCATTCCAATCTAAGGTGGACGGATCTTGCTCTGTATTGGTCTCTTCCTTGCCTAAATTCAGCTACCCAGTAGCCAGGCCAAGAACCATTGGCCATTGTACTTCCTGATACATACTTGAAGTGGAGAATTCAGGAGACCTTTCTCACCACGGCTGCCGGCTGCCAAAGAAGGGGTCGGACGCCTGCTTTCCACTGTGCTTCCTCAGCATAGCTCCACGTTTTATTGCCTGGCCTCGTGACTGCTCTTGTCTGCTGGAAATAGTAACGCTGCGGTGCTGGGAGTTGACCGTGTGTCGCCAAGCAGATCTGCCAAAAGCCACATTTCATTCCTCGTTCCTCTCTCCTGGCTTGGACAGATCCTGGGACTACCGTCCGCCTAGCGCCACCCTTCCTGCCATCTGGCTCCCTTCCGTTTGCAGCCCTGCAACGCAGAAGACCAAAGCGCACCCCTAGAGCTGCTCACCCCATTGCCAGCTCTGCCATCTTGTCTCCTAGAAACCTGCAGGCCCAGTGCCATATTTATTTACCTGTTTGGAAGCCAAATCTCAACTGGTTAAGACTCTGTGGATTTTTGGGGGGTGGGTGGGAGAGTTTCCTCATGCCACAGCAACGTTGTTGAACTTTTTTGGACGCTGAACAGTTGCTCTGTTCAGTCACAGATGGGCTCTTCCTTTGTTCTTCCTTTTTAAGAAGCCAAACGTGGTTTAATGCCTTGTGAAGACTCCCCTCTGGCATTTGTGAGTTTCAGCTTTGAAGTGGGTTGTGCCAAGGATGACCGAAAATGACTCTCCACGGAGTCATCTCCGTGTTTCCTGCTCTCTATTTATTCATCTTTTCCAACTGCTGCCCCTTCTCCCCGTTCCTATAATGCACTCTTGACTTATTGACAATTGTTCTCCTTGCATATTACTTCAATTTTTAATTTATTTTTTTATATTTATTGATTTTTTTTTAAAAAGCAAGACTTTTTTTTACCCTTAACATGAGCTGTTAAGGGTAATCATGCACAACTTGAGCAAAAATGTTTACCTTGTGTGTGTGCAGGAATATTTCTAGCTTTAATAAAATGTTTTTATTCTTGTTTTGTTGTGTAAACCGCACTGTATGGAATGAAATGTGAGCACATAACTCCCTTTAAGGAGCTGGCTGTTGGCCACTGTTACTAACAGGATCCCCAAAGGCATCTAGTTGGCCATTGTGAGAATAAGATGCTCTACTGGATGGGATTTTGGCCTGATTTAAGAGCCAGTTCCACTGTTAGGGCTTACGATCAGCTTCTAGAATGTTATAGGTCCGTCTATTGTGTTGAGGTTCTTTCTCGAGTCCATTTAGGTGATGTGGAAATTTAATAAACCTTTTCTTGCAGAAGAAGATGGTCACACATGGTTAACCCCATAATCTGCCACCAGCTGGTCAGCCCAGCATTCGAAACTCCCATTGTTCTAGGCGCATTTTGCGACAGGGAATTTCATTATTCAGGACTCCCTGGTCCTGAATGGGGTAACTATGCCCCTGAAAGACCAGGTGCTCAGCCTGGGAGTCATTTTGGACTCACAGCTGTCCATGGAGGCGCAGGTTAATTCTGTGTCCAGGGCAGCTGTCTACCAGCTCCATCTGGTACGCAGGCTGAGACCCTACCTGCCCGCAGACTGTCTCGCCAGAGTGGTGCATGCTCTAGTTATCTCCCGCTTGGACTACTGCAATGCACTCTACGTGGGGCTACCTTTGAAGGTGACCCGGATACTACAATTAATCCAGAATGCGGCAGCAAGACTGGTGACTGGGAGTGGCCGCTGGGACCACATAACACCGGTCCTGAGAGAACTACATCGGCTCCCAGTACGTTTCTGAGCACAATTCAAAGTGTTGGTGCTGACCTTTAAAGCCCTAAACGGCCTCGGTCCTGTATACCTGAAGGAGCGTCTCCACCCCCACCGTTCAGCCCGGACACTGAGGGCCAGTGCCGAGGGCCTTCTGGCGGTTCCCTCACTGCGAGAAGCAAAGCTACAGGGAACCAGGCAGAGGGCCTTCTCGGTAGTGGCGCCCACCCTGTGGAACGCCCTCCCATCAGAGGTCAAAGCAATCAACAACTACATAACATTTAGGAAATACCTGAAGGCAGCCCTGTTTAGGGAAGTTTTTAACTTGTGATTTTGATGTATTTTAATATTTGTTGGAGGCCGCCCAGAGTGGCTGGGAAGACCCGGCCAGATGGGCGGGGTACAAATAAAAAATTATTATTATTATTATCATTAGCGCGAGCAGTTTCTGAGCTCTGGGCACAGTATTGAGCCTAAGAATTCAGATTAAAACAGCAGAGTGGAAGGTAAGGAGGACCTTTTTCTGCCTCCCCATGTCCAGCCACTCTCTGAAGACTGGAGAAGAGACCCTCTTAAGAATATTCCGGGGGGCGGGCAGGGGAAGCACAGCTTTGTTTTTTGCAGACTTCAGATGAGGACTAGACCATGTGAAAAATGAACTAAAGGTTTTAGCTGCGGTTCACTCATTTTCAGCTTTGTAAAGAGAAGAGAAGGTAAAGAGACCCCTGACCGTTAAGTCCAGTCGTGGACAACTCTGGGGTTGCCGCGCTCATCTCGCTTTACTGGCCGAGTGTCTAGCCGGGTCGCGACATCCGAGGGAGCCGTGTACAGCTTCTGAGTCATGTGGCCAGCATGACTAAGCCGCTTCTGGCGAACCAGAGCAGCACACGGAAACGCCGTTTACCTTCCCGCTGGAGCGGTACCTATTTATCTACTTGCACTTTGATGTGCTTTTGAACTGCTAGGTTGGCAGGAGCAGGGTCTCGAACCGCCGACCTTCTGATCAGCATGCCCTAGGCTTTGTGGTTTAGACCACAGCGCCACCCGTGTTCCTTTTTCAGCTTTGTATTCTTGTTACCTAAAAAGTTTGCCTAGACATTCTGTTTTTGCACCCATAACCTAGGCTTAAGGTGCCATTTAGCTCCTAGCTTCCCTATCTCAGTTTCTAACACTGGGTCACCCCACATGTCAAAGTGCAAGAGCAGGCAGTTTTCGGGGGGTGAGGGGTTGGCAAGGGGTGGGAGTAGAGTCGTCATGGTAATAATTTCCCTCTTGCTGTGGAAAATGGGTAGGAAGAGGCGTCTCTCTCTCTCGCAAGCCCTGCATTGATTCAATGAAATTGAGTACCAGGAGAGCCAGGCAAAGCCAAAAAAAAAAAAAAAGACTTCTTCCAATGATGAAAGATTAACTTTATTGGAATTTGCTGTCACAAGAGGTGGCTGCAGTCGCTCCCTTAGGAAAAACGCAGGGAGGAGAAAGAAAAGGGTCTGCCTATGGCTATTAGCAACGATGAACAAAAGTTCTGTGTTCACAGGCAGCCTTCCTCTGAGTAAAAACAAAATTAAAAAATTCCTTCCAGTAGCACCTTAGAGACCAACTAAGTTTGTTCTTGGTATGAGCTTTCGTGTGCATGCACACTTCTTAGCTCATACCAAGAACAAACTTAGTTGGTCTCTAAGGTGCTACTGGAAGGAATTTTTTTAATTTTGTTTCGACTACGGCAGACCAACACGGCTACCTACCTGTAACTGTTCCTCTGAAGAAGAAGAGCTTGGATTTGATATCCCGCTTTATCACTACCCAAAGGAGTCTCAAAGCAGCTAACATTCTCCTTTCCCTTCCTCCCCCCACAACAAACCCTCTGTGAGGTGAGTGGGGCTGAGAGACTTCAGAGAAGTGTGACTAGCCCGAGGTCACCCAGCAGCTGCATGTGGAGGAGCGGAGACGCGAACCCAGTTCCCCAGATTACGAGTCTACCGCTCTTAACCACTACACCACACTGGCTCTGAGTAAAGCAGCCCTCTTTACATTGACAAATGTCAATGCCCAGAGTGGGATAGCACCTCCTGGGTCTGCAGCTGGGTGTGGGTAATAAAATAGTTTTGAATGCTCTACCGCAGTGTTCAGCTGTTTTCGGACTACAATTCCCATCATCCCTGACCACTGGTCTTGCTAGCGAGGGATGATGGGAGTTGTAGTCCAAAAACAGCTGGAGGCCCAAGGTTGGGGAACACTGCTCTACCGTATAAAAAGAACCTACACATGCAAAAGCTGGCATGGTTAGGAGCTTCTCTCTGACATATTAGGCTTTGACATGAGAATACCTGAGCTCTGCCTGGTTTCTCTCCTCCGCTCCCCCTGCTACAATCCCTCTCTTCACCATTCCCCTACTGACTTGTGTATACAAGTCAATGTGCAAGACTGCAAGCCTTGCGTGCTAATTCTGTGTCACTCCCTACAGTACCTGTTAGTCATGCTACAATTGTAACCCTTCGTTTCATGACAATACCTGTCTGCAAAGGGTTGCAAAACAACTTTAATGTTTTAATTCCATGGTGGATGCCAACCCCAGAAGGGAAAAGATGGCAAGCATGGGAGAGAGAGAGAGAGAGAGAGAGACCTCTCAGGATGCCAAGCTACAAATTAGTTCCAAATCTTTCTAGTGAGAGGTAAACTCTGTCAAGCGCTGGCCCCTTGACTGCTGCCAAGTGCAATCAAGCCTATGCTCAGCCAAGGCTGCCAAACTGGTTCTTGGCTTGTTCGCTGGGATTTCCAAGAGGTGGCTGATCCAACCAGGATGGTGGTGCATCACATTTTTGGGGATTGCAAAACGCTGGGAAATGAAAGCTCCTGTTTACAACTTGCTCAAGCCTCTGGGCTTGGTTAGGGCAAGTAAGGCCAGCTTGGCACAAGGAAATGCAGGCAGCCAAGACTGGAGTGTCATAAGCCTGTGGGAGACAACTCATAAACTTCCAACTGGTTCAAAACGCACTGGCCAGATTACTGGCTGGGGTTCCATTTGTGTCTCCTATAACCCCTGTTCTAAGGGACCCAGGTGGCGCTGTGGGTTAAACCACAGAGCCTAGGGCTTGCTGATCAGAAGGTTGGCGGTTCGAATCCCTGCGACGGGGTGAGCTCCCGTTGCTCGGTCCCTGCTCCTGCCCACCTAGCAGTTCAAAAGCACATCAAAGTGCAAGTAGATAAATAGGAACCGCTCTGGCGGGAAGGTGAACGGCGTTTCCGTGCACTGCTCTGGTTCGCCAGAAGCGGCTTAGTCATGCTTGCCACATGACCCAGAAGCTGTCTGCGGACAAACGCTGGCTCCCTCAGCCTGTAGAGCGAGATGAGCGCCGCAACCCCAGAGTCAGACACGACTGGACCTAATGGTCAGGGGTCCCTTTACCCTTTACCTTTAACCCCTGTTCTAAAACATCTGCATTGGTTGCCAATTTATCTCCAGGCTCAATTCAAAGTGCTCATGCTAGCGACTTCAGTCCCAAATACCTGAAAGGCCGCCCCCTTCCCTGCAGACCCTCTCAAGTGCAAACATCAGCAGAGGCGCCTCTGTTTGTAGCTCCACCACCCTCAGAAGTTGTGAGGTGGCCTGAGAGAGGGTGTTCTCTTTTGCGGTCCCTAAATTGTGAAACTCCCCGCAGGGGTGTGTCTGGTCCGTTCGTCATCCAGTTTTCCATATGCTTTTCCATCTCCCTCTTCATGCTGGCCTTTTGACACATGAGAATAAATTTTTAGGGCCCACTCTAGTTGTGATTGTGACTTGTTTTAAGCTGTTTTTAATGTTGCGTTTCTGTAACCCATCCTAGGACCTCGTGCCGAAGGCTGGGTAATAAATCTAAACACAAATAAAACAGCAAGGTGTCCTAGAGCAGGGGTGGCCAACTCCCAAGAGACTGCGATCTACTCACAGAGTTAAAAACTGGCAGTGATCTACCCCCTTTTGGGGGGTTCAGGTCAAAGTTGTTGAGCTTTTTTAGGGAGGAGGAAAGCCCCATTTTTTCTGGGTGCAGGGCTTTTTTTAAGGGAGCCAAAGTTGTTTAGCTTCTTGGGGGGATCCAGTGATCTACCAGTAGATCACGATCTACCTGTTGGACATGCCTGCCCTAGAGCAAGCAGGTCAGGCTGTTTGCCTTTCTAGATTAAAACTGTCCACTTACACTCTTTACTGGCAGTGGCTCTTAAGAGTCTCAAGCAGCGAATGGTATTTGCCATCACTTGTCACCTGCTCCTTTTAACTAGAGACGTCAGGGGATTGAATCTGAGTCATTCTGCGCACGCACGCACGCACACACACACACACACACACACACAGAGAGAGAGAGAGAGAGAGAGAGAGAGAGAGAGAGAGAGAGAGTATGCTTCCCATCATTTTAGACACCTAAGAAAGTGGGTTGTTGTTGTTGTTCAGTCGTTCAGTCGTGTCCGACTCTTCGTGACCCCATGGACCAGAGCACGCCAGGCACGCCTATCCTTCACTGTCTCTCGCAGTTTGGCCAAACTCATGTTAGTAGCTTCGAGAACACTGTCCAACCATCTCATCCTCTGTCGTCCCCTTCTCCTTGTGCCCTCAACCTTTCCCAACATCAGGGTCTTTTCCAGGGAATCTTCTCTTCTCATGAGGTGGCCAAAGTACTGGAGCCTCAACTTCAGGATCTGTCCTTCTAATGAGCACTCAGGGCTGATTTCTTTAAGAATGGATAGGTTGGATAGAAATGGATAGAAAGTGGGTACAGAACAGCAATGGGTAGACAGAAAGCAGCAGCAGAGACCTGGCAGGCTATTGTGGGTGGCGTGGAGAGGCTCAATGATTGCCTACAGAGAACTAGAGTTTTATATGCATTCTTTACCCCAGGCCTTGAGTGAGGCATTACCTCCTAGAACAGCTACACACAATTCACTGGGATCAACATCCCTTTGCGTGAAGGCATCCCAGGCACCATGACCTTTTTCCTTTATAGGTTTGTGGGTTCCTCTCTGACCATAGGGGTTAATGTCTTAATTGAAAGGTGCCCCCCCTCCCCTCTGCTCCCTTAATCTTCTTCCCACCCCCCACCGGTCAGCAACCCAATGCCCCTTCCCCTCTCCCATCCCCTTTTCATTGTTCTCCTAAACTGTCCTGTGATCCCAGCAAAAAGGATGTGCTCCCTCCCTCTCTCTCTCTTAAGACCAAGCAGCCCATTTTCTCCAGACCCTCCTTTGTCCTCCTTCCTCTAGGCAAGCAGCTCCTTTGCATTTTAATGCCTGCTTCCAAGGGAGCATGCGGCCACTAGCAATTACAGATCCCCCTAACAAAGATCTAAGAGGCAGAGGGAGGAGGGTTATTTTGACAGAGGGAAGGAAACACAGTAAATCGACTGGCAGGCTGAAAACAGATCAATTTGTATTGGTGAGCAGGCAGGAGTGTGTTTTATTCTGACCAACATTTAAACATGCAGTGTCCCATGAAAACATGGAACAACCACCCCGGGCTTAACTGTCTTTCAGTGCTGATTCCATCACTGCATGGCTGGTTTCTTCTTGCCGTTGAGGTAGACCTGGATAAAAAGATGGGCTTGACCACAAACCTTTACTTATGGGAATGCAAAATCAACATTTGCAGTCCCATTTGCGGAAATGCACAAGGTGCTTCAGTCTATATTGAACCCAACAAAGACCAGGGTAGGAATATCAGTACAGAACCTCTTCTTCTTCTTCTTTGGCGATCCCTCGTAGCCAAGTAAGATTGTCTTCCATAAACACGGATTTAACAGTGAGTCCGTAAGTGACTGGGGAGGCCAATTCTGGATCCACACGTCCTTCCACAGTGGGGACATTGGTTCCCGGGCGGGAGTTGACCACGGTGTGGATTTGCCAAGCGTGCCTTCCTCTTAGCACGTTTCTCCCTTGCGTTCTGAGTTCGAGTGTCTTCAAAGTCCATGACACCTTTGGTAAAGGCTGTTCTCCAACTGGAGCGCTCGCAGGCCAGTGTTTCCCAGTTGTCGGTGTTTATACTACATTTTTTAAGATTTGCCTTGAGACGGTCTTTAAACCTCTTTTGTTGACCCACCAGCATTACGCTTTCCATTTTTAAGTTTGGAATAGAGTAGTTGTTTTGGAAGACGATAAACAGGCATCCGTACAACATGACCAGTCCTTGGTGCTCCCCACCATGGTCATGGGGAAAGGCACCCTATTTTTAGGGTCCAACTTTACTTGGTGGGGAGGGAGGAAGGTTGGGTGGGCCCCTAGACCTGATCCAGGAGGACATCCATGCAATCAGCTTGTTTTCATGACTGGAGTTCACCTTTCTTACTAAGCATCATGTTATGGCTTTCCGAGTCGCATCCAGCTACGCCCCCTCCCACGTGCCTTTGGCACCACGGAGGTCACAACCTGAAATACCTGCAATGTTGCCAGGAAAGAGGCTTCTCCTTTCTGTACAAAGGACAGTGGGACGCAGCCTGCCATCCAGCGAGGTGCTATCCACATAGCTGTCAACTTTCGGATTTGAAAATAAGGGATGCCACGAGGGCGGTGCAATGGCACCAAGTAGCCTCGCCACCCTGCGCTCCAGAGGCTGCGCGCGAACGGGTGAGCGAAAGAGCGAGCGCATAGACGGCAGGCAGGCTGTCTGTCTGGTTGGGCGTGAGGGTCTGGCTGCACAAGGCATGCAAGCTCCGCCCCCAGTCGGTCTCAGACTCCTTATTGGCAGCCGAGCAACGCAGCTGAGGAGCCTCCCTGGCCGGCAGGGAGGGAGAGGAGCTGCTTCCTTTGAAATCCGGGAAATTTAAGGGATATCAACAATCCGGGATAGCAGCGGGAAATGGCATTGAAATAAGGGAGTTTCCCGCCAAAAAAGGGAGGGTTGACAGCTATGGCTATCCAGCTTGTACTACCACTCCGGAATGTAGGGTTGCCATATTTCAAACTGTGAGAATCCAGAGCTTTTTTTGGCAAAGTTTTGCCCAAAGTTATTGAGCTTTTTAGTGGAGCTAAACAAACAAACAAAGTTATTGAGCAGTGCATAAATGGCACTGCAGACATGGGCTGCCATACACCCGGATTTGCCCAGACTATTTCCCAATTTCCACCCAGACGCTGCTGCCGACTGCAGTATTCTGGATAGGTCTGGGGAAATGTGGATGTACGGCAACCCTACAGAATGGCAACGGTGAGCACCGGCTGTGATCACCCATAGGATGGGCTTGGTTTGCACACCAATGTTAAGAAGAGCCTAGCTGCTGGATCAGACCAAAACACTCATCTAGTCCAGCATCCTGCTTCCTGCAGTGGCCAAACAGATGGTTTCCAGGAAGCCAACAGGCAACACATGGAGGCGACAGTCTCCTTGCCCCCTCCACACACACACACACACGCACACACACACACACACACACACACACACACACACCTGCCCATAACAAATAGTAATAGCACATTGTCTCTGAAACTAGAGATTCCAGTCAGGCCTCCTCCATTAATTCATTATTTGTACCATAACGAATAAGGCAGTCACAGGCCATCACCACATCCTGTGGCACTGAAGTCCATAAATTATATGTTGGATGAAGAAGTATGTTCCTTGACTCTATTACCAATTTAACTGGGTAAGCCCAATGTCTAGTATTATGGAACAGCGGGTGGGGAGGCCGTGGCTCTGTGACAAAGAGCACATGCTTTGCAAGCAGAAAGCTCCAGGTTCCATCGCCGACAGCTTCTCTAGGTAAGGCTGTGAATGTCCCCAATCTGAAACCCTGGGGAGTTGCTGCCAGTCAGTGTAAACAATACTGAGCTAGATAGACCAATGTTCTGCAGGCTGCTTATGATGTGACAAGTCCCAAGTTCAAATCCTAGACAAGTCCTGCCGTATACGGGGAAGGGTGGCTCTGGAAATGTGCATATTTGCAATCCAAAGGTCCCAGGTTCAGTCCCTGGCAGTGTCTCCAGGTAAGGCTGGGGAAGAATCTTGCTTGCAACCCTGGAGAGCTGCTGGCAGTCAATGCAGACAATGCAGACTAAGAGACCAATGGTCTAACACGATGTTAGGCAGCTTTCTGTGTTCTGTCTGCTTCTTCCTGAAAACTTGCCTTGGTGCAAGAGTCTTCTAAAGTCCTTTGGCAGCCATTCACCAGGGTGGATTTGATTTAAATCAAATTGATTTAAATCACGATTTAAATCACGATTTAAATCACTAGTCAGTAAGGCTTGATTTAAATCACTAGTCAGTAAAACTTGATTTAAATTTTTTTTTTACAGAAAGACTCATTCTTGCTGGTATAATCTTAATATTTACAACCATATGAAGGTTTCATTTTTGGAATAATAAATTTTCAGAGTAGTTTTTACAGTTATATCAAAAATTACTGATTTGGTTATACTACTAGAAATACATAGACAGATAATTATGAAATTATGGTGAGGTTTAATAAGTTAACTGTTTATATTTGGACAACTTTTCTGCTGTACTTTATTGGAAGGAGAAAAATAATCATTTCCTTAATAACCATTTAAACAATTTATTTAACTAAAACAATAACACGATAGCATATGTATCCATGTTTGTTAACTGATGTGGTTAAACATTAAAAAAAAAACTTAGACTGAGTTTTAGCACACTTGATAAACTTAAAACAAATCCTTATTTCCTGATGAATAGCCTTTGGACTACAATGTAACTTAAATAGAAGACTATATTTAGAAAGATTTTTCCTCCAAAAGCATTTTATTTTAAAAATCCTATTTAAATCAAAAAAATCCGATTTAAATCAAATTTGTATTTTTTTAAAAAAATCATTGATTTTTATCCACCCTGCCATTCACACAGAATGCCTCAGATTCCATTGTGTGGCTTTGGGCACTTATAGAGCTCTGGGTTTCTACAGTAAAGTGTTTTGCTTTTTTTTTTGTTTAAATTGCCTGTCACAATTGGTCAATTCTCAGTCCTTCGTTATTGTTGCTATTTTTGATGTACCGAGTTGGGACACTGCGAAACTTCCAGAACTCGCTTCATTTCCCTTCCCATCCTCTCCAAAAGGGAAAGGGAAGAGACCCAGAGACCTGCACGGGTCACTTGGCACACAAAAAAGCAGCTTGGAAGCGCAGTGACCCTTTCAAACTGAGAAAAAGCAGTTAGCATGAGAGCACGTTCAGCTCGGCTGAAAAGAAGGCCAAACAATGCCCCGCCATCCCCTTGGCATGTGGCACAGCAGGCTCTGGGTGCTCAGCCCCTGAGCTTCTGGATGCCATAGGGCCTTGTTTTAGCTGAGGGTGGGAGCAATTAATGGTCTGATCCTGCATCAAGCAGTTATGGTCATAGCTGTCAACCCTCCCTTTTTTTGCGGGAAATTCCCTGATTCCAGTGCCGTTTCCCGCTGCTATCCCGGATTGTTGATATCCCTTAAATTTCCCGGATTTCAAAGGAAGCAGCTCCTCTCCCTCCCTGCCGGCCAGGGAGGCTCCTCAGCTGCGTTGCTCGGCTGCCAATAAGGAGTCTGAGACCAATTGGGGGTGGAGCTTGCATGCCTTGTGCAGCCAGACCCTCACGCCCAACCAGACAGACAGCCTACCTGCCGTCTATGCGCTTGCTCTTTTGGTCACCCGTTTGCGCGCAGCCTCTGGAGCGCAGGGTGGCGAGGTTACTTAGTGCCATTGCACCGCCCTCACGGCATCCCTTATTTTCAAATCCGAAAGTTTGAAAAAATCCCTTATTTTCAAATCCGAAAGTTGACAGCTATGGTTATGGTATCTGTGTGGTTATGATGATGAATCGGACTGGCAAAACAACATAGGAAGTACACACTTGAATGTGCATGTGTACGCTGTCTGTTTCCCTCCCTGCCTCCCTGGGCACAGGCAACCCACGCTGGTATTCTTGATGCTGACCACCAGTGGCTTTCCTGCATTTCAGAGAGGGCCCATCTGCAGATGCTGCTGGAACGAAACCTGGGACTTTCTGCATGCTCAGCCACTGAGCTAGAGCCCTTCCTCAAACAAGTAGCCAACTAGCAAACAATTGTTCTTGTTTAGTCGTTTAGTCGTGTCCGACTCTTCGTGACCCCATGGACCAGAGCACGCCAGGCACTCCTGTCTTCCACTGCCTCCCACAGTTTGGTCAGACGCATGTTGGTAGCTTCGAGAACACTGTCCAACCATCTTGTCCTCTGTCCTCTGTTGACAGCTATGGCCAGGATGTCACCGGCTGTCAGCTTCCTCCTCCTCAGTCTCATCTGTGCTGCCATTTGTTATACAACCTATTGTGTTGAAATGTAGCAGCGTCCTTAAGTTGTAAAATGGAATGGGAAGCCCTTCAGTCACTGTGTCATATACTAGACAGGGAGCAGTAAAAGGAAGCAGTTGCTGTTTTGGGCCAAATGGGCACTGAACGCTCCATGATGCCAATCGGTGTCTCCACCTGAACACCAGCATTTAACTCCCCGGGGCTTAACCATTGCGACAACAGGCCCTTTCTCCATTTGTTCTGCAGCCTTTATAGATCTGTGATTGCTACAGACATGTGAACCATGATGCAAAGGCATGGGAGCAGCCTTCCGCAGTTGCACCAGCTGCAAAGATGGGTGCCAGGCAGACCAGCTGTGGTTCTTCGTTTCCGCGGTCAGCAAATGACACGCTGGAAGTAGCAGCTTTTATGAGTCTCCCCAGGGCCTGGGAGTCTTCATGGATTCCATTCCTTTTTTCCCTCTCTCAGCCTTGCCACTGACCTTGTTGGGAGTCACATGCTCGCTTCCCTTCTGGCTGAGTCATGTATACCCTTGGGTAAAATGGGTCTAATCCAACCGCACCATCTCCTTTCTAAACTCTGTCAGAAGAGTGCCTCCATTAACTGGGATTAAAAACTTTGCACAGCTATATGTTTCCATCATTCGCAATTAACTGCACTGGTAAGGGCACCGCAATTAAAATGCCAGAGCTGAGAACACCAAGAAGGCGGTGGCAAAGGAGTCTGGCAGGGATGCAAAATGGCTGGTGTCGCACAGAGCAGGTGCAAGGAGAGGGGATTCAAACCATAAAATGCAATTGCACGTATCACCCAATCTGACATCATTGTTACGAACACACAGACCTGCCTTATATTCATAGCTGTCAACCCTCCCTTTTTTTGCGGGAAACTCCCTTATTCCAATGCCGTTCCCCGCTGCTATCCCGGATTGTTGATATCCCTTAAATTTTCCTGGATTTCAAAGGAAGCAGCTCCTCTCCCTCCCTGCCGGCCACGGAGGCTCCTCAGCTGCGTTGCTCGGCTGCCAATAAGGAGTCTGAGACCGACTGGGGGCGGAGCTTGCATGCGTTGTGCAGCCAGACCCTCACACCCAACCAGACAGACAGCCTGCCTGCCGTCTATGCGCTCGCTCTTTCGCTCTCCCGTTCACGCGCAGCCTCTGGAGCGCAGGGTGGCAAGGCTACTTGGTGCCATTGCACCGCCCTGGCGGCATCCCTTATTTTCAAATCCAAAAGTTTGGGGGAAATCCCTTATTTTCAAATCCGAAAGTTGACAGCTATGCTTATATTATTGGCCCATTTACCCCAGCCTTCTCTATTCTGAGTAGTAATAGCTCTCTGAGGTCCAGGCTGAGAAAACCCTTTTCCAGCTTTGCAATCTCTTCAGCTCTAGGCTACGAAGGGGGAAATTCCTTCATTAGACCGTTGTTATGAGATTGTTCCTCTCCCCCAACACAGTAGAAGAAGAGGAGTTTGGATTTGATATCCCGCTTTATCACTACCCGAAGGAGTCTCAAAGTGGCCAACATTCTCCTTTCCCTTCCTCCCCCACAACAAACACTCTGTGAGGTGAATGGGGCTGAGAGACTTCAAAGAAGTGTGACTAGCCCAAGGTCACCCAGCAGCTGCATGTGGAGGAGCGGAGAAGCGAACCCGGTTCACCAGATTATGAGTCTACCGCACTTAACCACTACACCACACTGGTGTCAATGGAACAGTTTATTTAGAAACCGCTGGACTTCTCCAAAAGACTCCTGGGAATTGTAGTTTGTTAAGGGTGCTGGGAATTATAGCTCTGGAAGGGGTAAACTACAACTCCCTGGATTTGTTGGGGAAAGCCATGTGCTTTAGATGTATGGTGCATATGCAGCCCTAGTCTTGCTTTGACGATTGCAGTGGGTACCAGAGATAACCTGAGCTAGGGCACAGTACTCTTTAATCAAGTTCTGGGGCAAAGACTCAGTTCTGCGGCATGTCAGGTCATCATCAGTATTTGAACATATGAGGAGGTGTCATAGTTCAGTAGCAGAGTGGATGTGCTTTGCATCTTGAAGGTCTCAAGTTCTCTCTTGTTGGGGTGGGCCTAAGAACCTCATAGAATCATAGAATCATAGAGTTGGAAGAGACCACAAGAGCCATCCAGTCCAACCCCCTGCCAAGCAGGAAACACCATCAAAGCATTCCTGACAGGTGGCTGTCAAGCCTCTGCTTAAAGACATCCAAAGAAGGAGACTCCACCACACTCCTTGGCAGCAAATTCCACTGTCGAACAGCTCTTACTGTCAGGAAGTTCTTTCTAATGTTTAGGTGGAATCTCCTTTCTTGTGGTTTGAATCCATTGCTCCGTGTCTGCTTCTCTGGAGCAGCAGAAAACAACCTTTCTCCCTCCTCAGTATGACATCCTTTTATATATTTGAACATGGCTAACATATCACCCCTTAACCTTCTCTTCTCCAGGCTAAACATACCCAGCTCCCTAAGCCGTTCCTCATAAGGCATCGTTTCCAGGCCTTTGACCATTTTGGTTTCCCTCCTCTGGACACGTTCCAGCTTGTCAGTATCCTTCTTGAACTGTGGTGCCCAGAACTGGACACAGTATTCCAGGTGAGGTCTGACCAGAGCGGAATACAGTGGTACTATTACTTCCCTTGATCTAGATGCTATACTCCTATTGATGCAGCCCAGAATTGCATTGGCTTTTTTAGCTGCTGCATCACACTGTTGGCTCATGTCAAGTTTGTGGTCTACCAAGACTCCTAGATCCTTTTCACATGTACTGCTCTCAAGCCAGGTGTCACCCATCCTGTATTTGTGCCTTTCATTTTGTGCACACCAGGTTGCTTCTCCCAAAGCTTCAGCTTCCAGCATTGCACGGCTAACACAAAAACTTCTTCTTTCACAGCCCTCACCTGTCGTTTGTATAACAGGTTTCTTTCAGGGGTGGGAAATGTTATTTCTGGAGTCAAATGCATCTTAAGTGATCACTTGCTTCATGACAGTGACCCAGATAACCTACTGGAATCAGCCTCATTAATCGATTAGTCCCATGATGCCCCCCGGGGAGCAAATGCAGATTAGCAGTAAATTGCTTTCTCCAAATCTCATTTAAATTGAAGCACGCCGCTCTCGTTTGTAATTGGGAGTTTCTGCAGGGATTGAAGCATGAAGGAAAGCTTCCTTTTCTTAAAGAAGGGAGAGAAAGGAAGCAGAGCAGCCGTCCCCCTGGGAATGGGCAGACTGGGTGGAGGGGGGAATCTGTGCAAGTGACTATGGCGAAGGAACTGTTTGATTTGGGTCATTTCCCAGTGCGGGGAGGAGGGAGGGCATAGCAAAGGCCAGCTTGATCACCAGGGGGAAACCGTTGTCCCGGGAATCAGAAGCACAAAGGACAGTGAAACAATCTCTTGCGGAGCTGCAAAGTCAAGGCTGAGCACCTATAAATGGACAACGCTAGCTGGCACGTAGAGGGTTCAAGCCTCGAACAAAGGCTTCTCTGCACACTGCCGCAACCTCCTTTTGTTCATTCACCTTCCCAGCTTGGCACCTATCCATGCGCCTGTGACTCATCCCCATGGCTCGTGCTCCCTGGAGGCTGGCGCCTTGCTGGTGCAATTTGTCCCCTTTTATTTCCCTGGCTTTTCATTCTTCTGGGGGGTTGGATAGAGCCTTGGGGATTGTGGCACTTTGTTTGCCCACACTGAGTGGGCCTGGTGTGAGGGCACATCCCATGGAACAAAGCAGTAATAAAACTGTCCTCAGAAAGAGGAGATGCCCCCTGAAAAGGTTTTGCAAAAGTGTGAGCCTGTGAACGAAACGTGCTTTCGTTTTTGAGAGTGGGTGGATAAAGGAGCCATTCACATTCCCTACTATGTTCACATTAGCAATCCTAAATACCTTGAAAACTGGTGTACTGGTGGGGAGAAAACCACAACCAGCTCATGGAAAGAGTCAGAGTTCTGAAGCAAGAAGGACTGGTTTTCTCTATTCACACTGAAACTGCATTCACACAAAGGCAAACACAGCTGGCTAAGGGCTCGTCCACACTGCAGTTTAATGTGGATTTGAAGCTGCTTTTGTGTCTATCGTTGTTGTTGTTGTTGTTGTTGTTACTTGTGGCAGATACAACAATGATAAAACAATTTTTACAAACAACAACTACATATCGTTTAAATACATTTCAAAAACATTCTCAACCGGTGATCTCCAGGTCACCACGAAAAGACACTTTCATCCACCAAATGCCTGGGAATGTTTTAAAATATTTCCTGAAATTCAATGATGAGACAGGAACACCTCACTGGGGAGGGCATTCCACATGGAGGGAACTGCCACTGAGAAGGCCCTGTCACAGGGAGGCTGTTGGAGGTTGAACCAGGGATTTTCTGTATGCAAAGCACATGCTCCAGTTACTCAAGGTGTGGACCCCCCCCCCATAGGGTTCCCCATCCTTATCACATGCATATTTGCTCTATTCAGAGGCAGGTATCTCTGCTTCTTGGGTTCCATGATCACTGCAGATGGTGACAGCAGTCACGAAATTAGAAGACGCCTGCTTCTTGGGAGAAAAGCAATGACAAACCTAGACAGCATCTTAAAAAGCAAAGACATCACCTTGCCGACAAAGGTCCGTATAGTTAAAGCTATGGTTTTCCCAGTAGTAATGTACGGAAGTGAGAGCTGGACCATAAAGAAGGCTGATCGCCGAAGAATTGATGCTTTTGAATTATGGTGCTGAAGGAGACTCTTGAGAGTCCCATGGACTGCAAGAAGATCAAACCTATCCATTCTTAAAGAAATCAGCCCTGAATGCTCACTGCAAGGACAGATCCTGAAGTTGAGGCTCCAGTACTTTGGCCACCTCATGAGAAGAGAGGACTCCCTGGAAAAGACCCTGATGTTGGGAAAGATTGAGGGCACAAGGAGAAGGGGACGACAGAGGATGAGATGGTTGGACAGTGTTCTCAAAGCTACCAACATGTCTGACCAAACTGTGAGAGACAGTGAAGGATAGGCGTGCCTGGCGTGCTCAGGTCCATGGGGTCACGAAGAGTCGGACACGACTGAACGACTGAACAAATCTCTGCTACGCAGGCCTGCACACCCACAAAGCCACAAAACTGCACAAGCAAAGCATCTTGACACCAAAGCAGCCAGCAAATCCTGGCCTTGAATGCAGCAGCACCTGACTTGGGACTACACTTGGACCCCAACAGCTCAGGCTGCCTCCTCGTTTTCTCCAAGCACGGGCCTTGTCCATTTGTCTTGTGCATCTAGAACAGAGCATCCCACTGCTCCCCCATCGCTGATTCCATCCTTTGACCTTTGCCTGACTCAGCCCTGCTCTGCTAGCCACAGGGCTTATGGCACTGGCAGCTGCCTGGCCTTCAGGAATGTGTCAGCAGAATTCCATTTACAAGAGAGATTTACAAGGGGGCCTCTTCCTGCGGAGGATTCACAGAGGGCCGCAGTCTTTGGGGAAAATGGAGACAAGAGGCACACAAAAGCACCTCCCCGCTCCCAGACATCCCCACAGAGAGGGCCCCTGTTTCCTCCTTACAATGGGGTATGATGCCACTGTTGTCCTGCTCACAACAAACTCTGTTTCTTTCAACTGGGCTGCTGCCCCTCCTTTCACAAGAGACCCTCCCTATGTCCCCATGACCAATTACTACCGGTATACTACCTAACTCCATCTCTGGCATGTAGACCTGAACATCCTTTCCTTAAAGTTCTCCCTGTAAGGAGATCAGGTAGTCTCCCAGGTGCATAGCTGTCAACTTTTGGATTTGAAAATAAGGGATTTTTTCGAACTTTTCGGATTTGAAAATAAGGGATGCCGCCAGAAGCGGTTCGCCAGAAGCGGCTTAGTCATGCTGACCACATGACCCGGAAGCTGTACGCCGGCTCCCTCGGGCAGTAAAGCGAGATGAGCGCTGCAACGCCATAGTCATCCGTGACTGGACCTAATGGTCAGGGGTCCCTTTACCTTTATGTGCTGTGCGGCCGCCTGATGGGATCAGGAGGGTGGCTGTTTACAAGCTTGCACTATTAACATTTCAGGTTTTCCATGGATGTGTCCTGGAATTCTAGTCTAGTCCCAAGGAGGAGCCCTCCTTGGCCCCGGCTCAAGTTAAGCCCTGTTTGCAACTCCAGGTATACATCTCACTCTCTGACTTGGCAGAGTCAGCATGGCAGGAAGAAGCAGTCAGATCGATTTATATTCATCTCACCCAGTCTGATCTTCCAAAAACATCGCATGAACTTCCCCCTTCTTTTTAATAGTTCTCTATACTTGCCAATCATTTACTCATGCAGCCACATTCTCTGCCCAGGGTGGAGCCGGTGCCAAAATTGTTCCTTTTTGTTTTGCGGTACCTTGCCACCAGCTCCACCGTTGGCTCCCTGCCCTGCCCTTCCCCTACCAACCCTCACCCTGTTTCTGAGGAGCAGCCACACACACGCCAGAGCTTGTGCCCACAAAGGAGGAGGCAGCCAGGCGCCTGGCTTGTCAGGGGGAGTGATGGGTGTTTGAGTGATGGGTGTCATCTGAGAATGCCAACCGCACTGCGGGGGAAGCAAGGACACGTGTGTGTGTATGTGTGTGTGTGTGTGTGTGTGTGTGTGTGTGTGAAGGGGTTCCTTCAAGGTGCTCACTAACACCTGCCTGCCAACTTTTGAAAGGCTATAAACCCCTCCCCCACTACTTTGCCCACAAAGTGATTTATTTCAAAAATCAAGATTTTTTATTTTTTTAAAAAATTATTCAGCTATTCTAAACAAGGAGGTTAAATGCATTAACTAATTTATTCCACCCTGTTAGTAAATTCTCATCTGGGCACCTCCTGTTTGGCTTGACAGAAACTATAGCAAGACACTTTCAAGAATGCAGTTCACCTCCTCTCAAAGCGCTTCAGCTTATTTTCAAACAAGACCAAGCAGCTTCCCTGCATCTTGGCTGCTGGATAGCTATGGTCTGTTTAATCTGGCAAACTCACACAACTGCAAGAACGGTTTGCAGGCGGTTTAGAGGAGGGTATTTATGACACCAGGCTGGTGACTTTGAAGATCTAATGCTAGGGGGAAAGGTGTCAGATGGCATCACAATTAATTTGGCTTTCGGCTCAATACCATTCAATTTGTAAGGCTGGCCTTGGACAATTCTCCCTCTATCCTGCTCCCACAAGGCACTTGTGAAAATCAAGATAGGGTTTTATTGTGACCTGCCCTGTAATAGAACCACCACCTGTGGAATATTTCGCATGTTGTGCTAATCAGAATGCTTAACCTGAACTGATGAAGCTATATAGCGAAACCTGTGAGTAATCCGGAGGACAGGTCTTCTTCGTCCTTCTCATGTGCCACTTGTGTTGATTTCGGCTGGATGGTGATGTTGCAAGACTCATATAAATACGCCTCATCTACTATTACATCCATGAGATTTTTGCTTTCAACCGTTGAAGAATTCTACTATCTACTCACCATCAACCAATTGTGAACGTTTTGTTGGCACCAAGATTTTTTTGCTATACCCAACCTGTTGCTGAATGGTTCAGTCACGTGAACATTATACATTCTGTTATATCATGCATATATGGCTTGTGAATCATGTAGTTTTATTGAAAGACTATTAGTTTTTCAGAAGAGGATTCCGGTAAATCTTTTATTATAGTTTCAGCCATTGTGTGGTGGTTCTGGTTGTTTATGGTTCATATTATCACCACAGTGATACTTTATGCCAGTGTTCCCCAACCTTGGGCCTCCAGCTGTTTTTGGACTACAATTCCCATCATCCCTGACCACTGGTCTTGCTAGCGAGGGATGATGGGAGTTGTAGTCCAAAAACAGCTGGAGGCCCAAGGTTGGGGAACACTGCTTTATGCTGTTTGTGTTCTGCCCTGTAATAGGGCAGGGAAGAAAGTTGCACTGCCTCGTCTGGGTCACGGCATATTGCTCTCAATTACGAACCCATTAAGAGTGTTCCAGCCCTACAAAATGAAACAGAAAGATAATAATGTAGCTCCGTCTGACCACAGCACAAGGACAGGAGGTTCTTTCCAGCCCCAGGTGAGTCACCTTGTTGGCCATATCAGGTTGAAGCGTATTTGCACGGAGGTGGGTGGGGAGCTTTTGACTGCATTCTTGTCCGGCCACCGCCCCGCCAATTCCAGGGAGCTCTTTGATAAGGTAGAAAGAGAGCGGAAGGAAGTTTGAGGTGGCACTGTAGGTTTCCTCAAACACACCCTTCTCTTCCAGTAGGTGAGGGGGTGCCCCTTCCAGTTGGCAGGAGGCCCAAGAGGTTCCAGATCTGATAAGAGGCATTGCTATAATAAAAAAGGCCTCAGTGAGATTAGTTGACGGCAGAGCAATTGTGATAGCTAGAAAGATCAAAGAAACTGGCATATGACCAACAGAATAAGCAACTATTAGACCAGCGCCACTCCCCACCCCCAAACAGTCATGAGGAAAGTGCCCAAGGTACATAGCTGTCAACTTTCGGATTTGAAAATAAGGGATTTTTTCAAACTTTCGGATTTGAAAATAAGGGATGCCGCGAGGGCGGTGCAATGGCACCAAGTAGCCTCGCCACCCTGCCCTCCAGAGGCCGCGCGTGAACTGGTGAGCGAAAGAGCGAGCGCATAGACGGCAGGCAGGCTGTCTGTCTGGTTGGGCGTGAGGGTCTGGCTGCACAAGGCATGCAAGCTCCGCCCCCAGTCGGTCTCAGACTCCTTATTGGCAGCCGAGCAACGCAGCTGAGGAGCCTCCCTGGCTGGCAGGGAGGGAGAGGAGCTGTTTCCTTTGAAATCCGGGAAATTTAAGGGATATCAACAATCTGGGATAGCAGCAGGAAACGGCATTGGAATAAGGGAGTTTTCCGCAAAAAATGGGAGGGTTGACAGCTATGCCAAGGTAGCCTCTTGCTGACTCCCAGCACAGCTACCAATTGTCGCTAGCGTTTTGAAATAGGAAATAGGTGCTCCCCGTCTTAAGCTGCTACACCAATTATGAATGTTAATCTATCTAGAGTTATGCATATTTTTATACAGTTAAAATATGGCGTTTGGGGTGGCGCTGTTCTTGAAGTGACGTGGGAGCTTCTTTAAGTTTGTACATTTTAAATATTTGTATACAGATGTAGACTCTGGAACATTTCCTTCCTCCCCCGCCCTCCCTTTAAAGCAAAAAATAATAAAAGTCATTATGATTCACCCAGAGCCACAGGTATACTGCGTGAGAGATAAATGTGTACACACATTATACAGGTAGATAAATAAACAGAATGGGATGTAGTGAGGCCAGGCTGAAGCTGCAGCCCACACACCCAGGGAAGCGTTAAAGGGTTCTTCTTCTCTGTTTACCCTAATCTGCCAGAACAACTCATCCGGCACTGTTGTCCTCCAGCTGTGCTGTGGCTTTAGAGCAGGAAAACTATGTGATCTGCCTCTTTCATTAAAAGGCACAGAAACCACTCTGCACTGAGGCCCATAGGTGTGGCCGAGTTACTCAAAGCCACTCCATCTCAACTAGATGTGCTTCATTTCAAACCATTAAACTCAGGGAATAGGAGCTACTGTCTTCTCTGGTGAATTGAAATGCCTGCTTGCCAGTTTGGAAACCCATCCAACCAAATGACACCTAATAACACCGCTAAGGCACATTCCCTGCTTCCTGGCTCTACCCAAAGGGGGAACAAAGCAGGAGGAGGGGACAAGGGGAAAAAGAGTCCTTGTCCAAATATGAGTTGGACCAGCAAGGGATGCCAACATTTGCCGCCTTCTTTCCCTCATGGATGTTGTTGGTGGATCACACAGGAAAGCACTGGCACAAAGTTGGTGAGGGCGCAAGAACCTTGTGGTCAGCTGTTGTCCATGCAGCACCTCTCAGGTCAATTTGGAGCTTCTCTTGTCATGTGGGGTCTCTCTGGGGTGCTCCACCCCATTCTCCTCTTTTCTGCAGTCTTGAGATTGCGGAGGCGGCGGGGGGAGGTTCCTGGCTTTCGCTTTTCTCTGTCTCTCTCTGTCCACCCTTAGGTGGGTCTTCTCCAGAGCTTGTCCACGCATGCAAGTTCTCTTTGGGGTCCACTGCCCTGGTTCTCCTTTTTGCACTGTTGGGGTTGAGGGCCTGAGTTTCTGATGGGTCTTTGAGGCATTCCTGTAAACCCAGCAAAGGAGATACATTTAGTTTAGGCTGGCTCAAACGAAGAGGCAAGGCTGCAAACTAGGCAACTGCTTGAGGTACTAAAATCCCTGCTTCAAGCTAGGTAAATATATTGGCGAGGGAGAGAGAAGGTTTTATCCACCATCACAAAACATGCTTATGTGGATTCCAAACTACATTAGAGATTGTGCCCAGTGATCGGAGTTTTGTGCTTTGTCCAGATTACACAGCAGTGTGATGATAGGTAAAGGTAAAGGGACGCCTGACTATTAGGTCCAGTCGTGACCGACTCTGGGGTTGCGGCGCTCATCTCGCATTATTGTCCGAGGGAGCCGGCGTACAGCTTCCAGGTCATGTGGCCAGCATGACTAAGCCGCTTCTGGCGAACCAGAGCAGCGCATGGAAACGCCGTTTACCTTCCCGCCAGAGTGGTACCTATTTATCTACTTGCACTTTGACGTGCTTTCGAACTGCTAGGTTGGCAGGAGCAGGGACCAAGCAACGGGAGCTCACCCCGTCGCGGGGATTTGAACCGCCGACCTTCTGATCGGCAAGCCCTAGGCTCTGTGGTTTAACCCACAGCGCCACCCGCCTCCCAGTGTGATGATAAAGGTGCTTAAATAAAGAAAAAATATGTAAACACCATGAGCAACTGAATTAATCATCATTTAATGCACAATTGTTAGGCTGCTCAAGAGGTGGGTAGAGAGCAGCATTTTAATTCAATGAGGGCAACCAAATAGCGAAACACAAAAAAAAACCACAGCTGCATCCTTCATGTGACATGTGAACAAGGGGTAACTTGAAGAGACCTGAGGGAGACAAAGGGGGCATGCTAGATCCCATGCTAAGGATTAGGGTGGATTCACAGCCATAGACTCCTGCAAACTCTTGTATCATTCCCCCCCCCCCCGCCTTGATTCTCCCAGTCTTCTCTAAAAAAAAAACACTACAGAAACTCGGCAGCTGTGAAACACCTCCCCAAACTCCCTGGTATTATTCACCTCTTCAGCTGAAACACACTTCTCCCAGGCTAGCAGACAGCCATAATCTACACTGAGAGCCTGTGGTCAGCAGCTATAAAAATACATGCTGTAAATCTGCCACAGTCGGACATTGCTATCTGTAAGGTTTGTTCAGGAGATTTTGAAATAATCCCTTAGTGAGACATCAAGTTCCTGTAGGTGATGACACAGGGTTTATATAACCAGAGTTTCAGGCTGCTCTCTTAACCAGCTATAGACACGGGCCTCCCATTGTCCCCTCCCTTTGCTTTTCTGTTTTCTTCTCTTAGCAGTAATTTTTGGTCTTTCCTGATTTATGTTCCTACCTTGACAGTGGTTGGCCTTTCCCTTTCCCCTCTGAGCTCCCCCCCCTATAGTCAACATAGCTATTAAGTGGTTATAAGGAATGATGGTGAAATGGAGACTCTGTCTTAAGAAGTAGTGTTACACTGGATACCAGTTGCAAGAGCATGAGCAAAGACTACTGTGTTCAAGCCCTGCTTTTGAGCTTCCTAGAGGGAGCTGGATGGTCACTGTGGAGAAACAAAGCAGTGGGTCAGATCCAGCAGACCCCCTCTTTTTTGTTTCCAATGGCAAATGCCAGAAAACAACAGAGGGAACTCATCTAGGCCTGAATTGGAATCTTTTGCTTTCCACTGCCAGGGCCTTAATGCTAACTGCCCCTTTCCAAAATACCCTATAAACATACACTATAAACACTTAATGCACGCCCCATGCACTACCATCAATGCCTAAAATGGATCATAGAAACCAATTCTGACAACCCAAAAATGCTCAAAGGGGCATGCCTGCCAACCTTAAATTCACCAACCAGGAACCGTTGAGGTTGTGAGCGTTTCAGCCTAGTTAAGTTTTATGTATGAACAATTTGACGATGTCCGTCCCTGAAGAAACGATAATAGTGAAACGGGGATAATACAAGCTAGCCGCCCGTCGGGAGAAGCAGACGTGGACTCCTGACTTTAGCACTTTATGACATTGGACTTGTTGCACATCGGACATTGCACTTTTGAATCTCTTTGCACCTTTTGAGACATTTGTACGTTGTATGGAGTAGATTTCCTCCGGTTGCATATGCATATATATATGCATATGATTGAATATTCTTCACGGTTTGCGTCATTTTGATATATTAACCTTAAATTCACAGCAAGTGGCAAGGGCCCCAAGCAGAGCTCAAAAACAGAGCTGCTAGCCAGGGCTACAAGAAACACAAGTGGGAAAGAGGGTGGGTTGATGGACTCATACCCTGCTTGGCAGCTTCCTATGCACATCTGGTGAGCCACTGTGGGAACAGGGTGCTGGACTAGGTGGTCTAACTTGGCAGGGCTTTTTTCATGTCCTTATTACTATTTTAATTATTTAATAAATTTCTATGCCACCTTTCATCCGAGGATCACAGGGCGGTTTACAACATAAAAACACAAGTGGCAAGCTGCTGCCATTCAGTGAACTGGGTGGAGCAATGAGCTAGCTCAGTATAAGGCAGCTTCTTAGGTTCCCAATGGAAAAGTGGTTAGAAACAAACAAAATGAAATTCAGCAGAGACAAATGTAAACGTCTGCATTTTAGGTACACACAAAAACCCAAATACATGGGTACAGGATGAGGGACCCCTGGTTTGGCAATAGAACATCTGAGAAGGATCCAGCTGGGATTGCAGCTGATCACAAGCTGAACATGAGTTGGCTGTGTAATGTGGCAGCAAAAAAGGCTAATATGCTTTTTAGACTGCATTAATACCGGTAGTTTCCAAGTCACAAGAAATTACTTTATTCTGCAGTAGCCAGGCTCATCTGGAGTGCCAAGCCCAGTACTGGGGGGACGGGGACGGACCACACACTCAAGAAGGTTGCTGACAAATAGGAATTGGTTCAGGTAAGGGCCTGCTAGCCAGTGGCCTACCTAGTCCAGCATCCTGTCCTTACAATGACCTACCTCATACCTGTGGGAAACCCGCAAGCAGGACTGGGGTGCAACAGCAGCGCTCTCCCCACCTGTGAGTCCCAGCAACAGCCATGTAGTTCTTATGAGAAGGAGCCTGGATGACAAGGCCCCTCTCAACTGCATGATAAAGCAGCTCATTCAGTAGTGCTTTAAATAAAACCTCAGAATGATCTGGGAAGTGGGGCGTCATTGTTTGTCTCTCCCAGCTTCTAGCAACTCAAGAGGTTTCAGAACATGCTGATCTTGACATTGTTGGCCAAACTAATTTCTAGTTAATGATGAACATGGTAGGAAGGATTAGGAGGGTTGGTTGTTGTTTTTTTTGCAGTACAACCTAGGACAGGAAGAAGGCTGTCCAACTGAAAACACAAGGAATGCAAGCAGGGCCCTTTTGGCATTATGCTGGCTGTTAATTATGTCCTGTTTTTGCCCACATTGCTATGGATTTTAAGATTTGCAGATTCCATGGTGCACAACCCTACAATAAGCTGAGCTGGTCTGTCTTACATCCAAGTTATTTTGTGCCCAGATCCAGAGGTTTTTCCTACAAGAAGTCTGTCTGAAGTTACAACGTGGTCAATTTGCCAATGTGTCCAGAAGAGCCATTAACTCAAGTTGACTGCAGAACAGCCATGCGTCTGCACCACTAAAGGTGCATTTTTTAGGGGAAGATAACAATCTGATGTGCATGACAGTATGAGCAGAGGCTGTTGCATGTCTGGGGATGAAATCATGGGGCTCACCAAACTGGTTGTGCTACTGAAATTCACAGATTTCACATTTCTGCAAATGGAAAGGAGGGGGGGGGAGGAAATACATAAATCAAGTGGGTTCGCGCTCCACAACGGAGAATGTGGGGAAAATGCTACAGATAGTGCATTTGCTTTCTCAATCTCAACCCCCAACTCTGACAGTGCTATCACCCCTGTAAATGGGAGGAGGATGCTGGTCTTGAGATCCAATTTCAACATGCAACAGGAATTGCCCTCAGGGTCTGTGGCAATCTCAACCTCATGAAAGACAAGGAGCCATGCTTGATAGGTGACTGCAGCTCATTTCAACTAAATTATAGAAGTGAGCAGAGAAAAATTTCCCGAGAAACTTTTCTTCCTGTGGAAAGAACCTTGGTGTTCCAGAGATCTTTCCCGTCCTGCATAATCCTGACCTGCCTTGAACCGGCTTGGCCAGGGAACCAACGCAACAGTACAAATGTTTATTTTTATTATTATTACTTGGAATAGAGAGATGTAGACGTTGATAAGGCAATACAGTTTATCTGTCTTAATCGCACAACAGCACTTCCATCTATCTCGTGATGCTCTTGATGCTTTTTGTTGTTTAGTCGTTTAGTCGTGTCCGACTCTTCGTGACCCCATGGACCAGAGCACACCAGGCACTCCTGTCTTCCACTGCCTCCCGCAGTTTGGTCAGACTCACGTTGGTAGCTTTGAGAACACTGTCCAACCATCTCGTCCTCTGTCGTCCCCTTCTCCTTGTGCCCTCAATCTTTCCCAACACCAGGGTCTTTTCCAGGGAGTCTTCTCTTCTCATGAGGTGGCCAAAGTACTGGAGCCCCAGCTTCAGGATCTGTCCTTCCAGTGAGCACTCCGGGCTGATTTCCTTAAGAATGAATAGGTTTGATCTTCTTGCAGTCCATGGGCCTCTCAAGAGTCTCCTCCAGCACCATAATTCAAAAGCATCAATTCTTCGGCGATCAGCCTTCTTTATGGTCCAGCTCTCACTTCCGTACATCACTGCTGGGAAAACCATAGCTTTAACTATATGGACCTTTGTCGGCAAGGTGATGTCTCTGCTTTTTAAGATGCTGTCTAGGTTTGTCATTGCTTTTCTCCCAAGAAGCAGGCGTCTTTTAATTTCGTGACTGCTGTCACCATCTGCGGTGATCATGGAATCCAAGAAAGTAAAATCTCTCACTGCCTCCATTTCTTCCCCTTCTATTTGCCGGGAGGTGATGGGACCAGTGGCCATGATCTTAGTTTTTTTGATGTTGAGCTTCAGACCATATTTTGCGCTCTCCTCTTTCACCCTCATTAAGAGGTTCTTTAATTCCTCCTCACTTTCAATTCCTCCTCACTTGATGCTTAGCTAGTTCCAAATCAGAGGCTGTGCCACCATCCTCCCTGAGTAGCTGTGAGTGACTCCATCGACATTCAGGACTCAAAGGAATGCAGAAACTACTGGACAGTTTTGGCAGCAGGGCAAATCAGGTTTTCCAAGGTGCTAAATGCCATGCCGTTTCCATGGTGCACCAAAGAAACTTTGGCATTTCTTGCTGGTCAGAGGTCTCATGTAATGCCTCAGCTGCTCCAGCTCTCATAAATGCATATCCATCCCACCTCCATCCCCTGCTTATCCCAAAATCATGAAATTCTACAAGGACAGAACGGATGCCCCATATTTCAAACGGCACTGACCCCTTAACTTGAGAAGGCAGATGGCAACAGGTCATTGCTGCAGCAATCCCATTCCAGAGTGTCTCTCTCATGTCTCTCTCTTTTCTCTTCTACCTGGTACATTGCTTTGTTTTGGCAAGTCTGTGCCACATGGCAGACTGGGTGTGGAAGAGGGGGAGTTTATTTTTGGATATCTGCCTGCATGTGAGAGAAAGAAATATCTTGGAAAGGCAGCCAGATGTTCCCTAATTGGTTTGATAAATACAGCAGATGTTTCATCTCCTTGATTTATGGCAGGAGTGGCACTGCCAAAGTTTTGTGTTGTGTGGCAAGGAGGCAGCCCTCAAGGCTGCAATCTGGATTTAAGCAAAAGAGCAGCCCCACCATGAAAAGGTCCAATCTATCACTTTTCTGCAGCTTTCTGGCATTTGGATTCCACCTTGTACCAATGGAGGGTGAGTGGGAACTGTTTGCAAACTCTTTGCGCAAACTTCCAAAACTGGTTCAGGGCATCTAACAGCAGATCTCAAGGGTGTGATCCCCTAATCTGTGGCTGGGTGCCATTTTGGGTAACCAGATCCCTGTACATGGAGTACAGTGCCCTTGAGGCTGTAACTTAGATTCTTATCCATCCCTGTTCCTTCTCCATGTAGCTCTGATGTTTGCCGCTCATTCCCCAGAGGTGGCCACACTTTTTTTGAAGGAAGAAAAACGAGCAATCCCTTTAATCGTACAAATAAACAATTTTATACTCCACTGAGACTAGAGCTGTCCTCTGTTTCCCATGCATATCATGAATATCTCCAGACAAGAGGCCACTGGAATGAAACTTGCATGACGTGGGTGGAGAATAAAAGAGGCAGGCCCATAATAATGTTTCTGCTGATGTGTTACAAAACATTTCATAAGCTCTATAAGGGTAATTGTTGGAGAATTGAATAATGCTGACAGAAACAAAGGTGCTGTGGTTAAACAGTGTCAGTTTACTGCATTTGGAGACATTTAGCAGACACACTCAAGACCAGCTAGTGCGGATTAGTTACTCCCTGCTAATTCCTATTAATCACCTTCTTCAGGGTAGTTTAAGGGTAGATTTTTCTCAGGGCTTATCCAGCTTCCCTTTTGCCCCGCTTTTTCCAGGCAGAGGTCCACATTTTAACGCTTTGTGTCCAAGCAGGTTGGTTTTTTGCCCCGTGAGGTTGCTATTTTCCTAAGTTTGAGAAGGGTGAGGGAAGATGTGAGAGAGGGCACAATGCCCTGGAATCTAGATGGGTCTTTGGGCCATAGCAGTTCAGATTTCCCTCATTCTTTCTTTTTCTTTTTAGAATAATTTTTATTAAGGAGTTTCTTAGGTTACAAAAGCATGTGCATTGTCTCTTTTGTTTTTCCAGGTCTTGGTGTCATTTCTACAGATCAGTTACATTTGATGCGAGGCATTAGTATTGTATACCCCTCTTTCTTTCTTTCTTTCTTTCTTTCTTTCTTTCTTTCTTTCTTTCTTTCTTTCTTTCTGCTTTCCTTCATTCACTTTCTTGATTTCCACCTCAGCTTCTTTAACCACCTTTTCTTCCTTTTTCCTGCATCATATTCCCCTTCCTGCTTATTTCTTGAAGCTTTCCTTCATTCACTGCATGTCCCCCTGCTCACCTTCCTTTCTTTGCCACCCTCCTTCCTATTTCCCTCATCTTTCTGAGGGACCTTTCTTGGCATGCCTTCTAGCTGTTTTTCCCCTCAGCGCTCTCTTCCCCCCTTCTTTTCTTATGCTGCTTTCCCCCCACCCAACAAACTCTCATCTCCTCAGGTTTTCCCTTTTTCCCTTCCCTTGAGCTTCGAAATGCCGCCTTCTCCTCCTTCCTCAGCTTCCCTTCCCACCTCAACTTCTTAATTCCACACGCCCACAAAATCCCTTCAGAGCCTCAGGCAGGCTTCTTGCCATCCCTTTTCTCTTGAAGACTCTTTTCCGAGCCTGACATCCCCTCACTTTCATCTTTTTCCCCTTTCAGCCGCTTTATCTCCCCTCACCCTCCTGTTTCTTAGCCCTCTCCACCTCATCTGATTTCGTTTTCCTCAGCGGTTCTTACATTTTCTCTATTTCTTTTGAACCGCTTTGCTAATTTTCCTTCAGCCGCTCTCATTTTTCCCACCTTTCCCCCCTCCCTCTCGCCTTCTCTGCCCCTCAGCAATGGGGAGGGACCGGCAGCAAAAATATAAATAAAAGGGCGGGAAAGAGAGACTGCATGTGCCATTGAGGCTCACCCTCCCAGGTGTAGTTTGCAGAAGGAAGGTGGAAGGGGGTAAAAAGGAGGTGGGGGCTTTTCACGGGAAACAACAGCAAACTCCGGAATATATTGCTTCAGAAATTGTGTGTTTCCCCCCAATCTTGAGTGGCAGCAAGATTTCAGGGCCTAGGCGCCATCCCTGAGGGGCTGTGGGTGCCGGGGCAACGCAAACATTTTACTGTGGGTGCCCTGTTGGGCGACCCAACATGTCCTGTTGGGAATGAAGCTTGCCATATTCTAAGAAGTGAAAATCCGGACACAAAAGCAGTTGTCGTTGAGCTTTTTATTTTTGCGAAATCACAAAAAAAGGTTTTTTTTTTGTTTTGTTTTTTGTTTTTGGAAATTTGCCAAGAATTTGACACTGGGTTCCCAATGTCATAAACGTTTTTCGAAAATTCCGCCCGGACGCCATTTTTGACGGACATATCCTGACCACGTCCGGGAGATTACGTACCAGTATGGCAGCCTTAACTTTCAGAAATATGGTGCATTGACTTATATTTAAAATCTGGGTGCAGAACAGCATAGGAGCGTCCTGGAGAGGGCGCAGAAGGGCAGGCGGACTCCTATATACTCCTAGCTGGAGTGGAGAGGTGTGATTTCTACACTTGGGAAGACCATGGAGCAGAGCAGTGAGAGGTGTGGCCTGGGCAGAGTCCTGAGGGCCAGTTAGGAAGGCCTGGAGGGCCACATCTGGCCCTTCGCCAAATGAGGTTCTCTACCCCTGCCCTAGTAAGTGCGTTTAGGATTGTAGCCTTAATCCATTTTAAGCTGCTCAAACTCACGAGACCCATCAGTTAAGATTCTGAAGGTGCTGAGAAGTATCTTGTGGCCTCTTAATTCAGAAAGCAAATCGTGTTTATTTAAGATTCTATGCATGTGTTATGATTTAGATCTGTATGTTTGTTTGATTTGATTTGGGGGTTTTTTACGTGTTTGATTCATTTGTTTGTTTTAATTTAGAATTTCAATAAAGATTTATTTTTTAAAAAAAATTCAGAAAGCAAAGCAAGGAGAGGTGACTCCCAGGTGTGGAATTAGGAACAGAGAGGAGACAGGACAGGTTCTTCTCAAACTGACCACTTAAATCTTGCAAGAGGACGTGCCAGGACGTGTAAGCAAATTTTGTCATGCATTTCCTGATTTCTAAGTGCTTCAGAGTCATTTGTTAAGCATGGGCTGATGGTGCCCAAGGCAAGTCATACTCATCAGGGCAGGCTTGTTGAAATCAATGGTCTTAAGTGCCTTCAGGGAAAGGGCCTCCACTCAGTGGGCAGAGCACCTGCTTGGCATGCAGAAGGTCTCAAGTTCAATCCTACTGCCAGTCAGGGTAGAAAGTACTGTGCTAGATGGACCAAGGGTCTGACTCAGTATATATATATATATTTAATTTTTAATTTATGATGTTCAGTTATATACATGTCAATAGTTTTACAATCGTTCCAACATTTCAAAGCTTGACTTCCTTCCTCTTCCTTCTGCAGTTCCTTAATTTTTTTTTTACATTTCCTGCATATTCTAAATTATCTTATTATTTTATTCATCTACTTTAAATATATACTCTTATGAAACTGCAGGTTATTGCAATAATCCTGCCAATGTGTTTACAGTTTGTAAATATTCAGTAAACCATTTCCATTCTTTTATGAAAAGTTTGTTATCTTGATTTCTTATTTTTCCGGTAAGTTTTGCCATTTCTGCATATTCCATAAGTTTTTGTATCCATTCTTCTTTCATCGGGACTTCTTCTTCTTTCCATTTTTGGGTAAATAACATTCTTGCCACTGTAGTTACATACATGAATAAATTTCTATACTGTTTAGGTAGTTCTACCCCTAAAATTCCCAAAAGGAAAGCTTCTGGGGGTTTTTTAAAACAAATTTTAAACATCTTTTTCAGTTCATTATATATCGTTTCCCAGTAAGCTTTAACCTTACTACAAGACCACCACATATGATAAAAAGTACCTTACTTCTCTTTGCATTTCCAACACTGATTTGATTTTTATTTATACATTTTTGCCACTTTACTCGGTGTTAGATACCATCTATGGGTCTGGCTCAGTATAAAGCAGCTCTCTATGAGTACTGCTTAGGTTATTTCCAGACAGGAACTTAATTGTGTGAATGGGGTGTTGCTGACAACGGGGTGTTGCTTTGTTCTTAACTAACTGGATTTCCCCTGGAAAATGTAAATCCAGATTAAATATGGTGGGGTGGGGAGATGCAGGCTGCATTTGGTGCCAATGGTGTTGTGTGGACGCTGTGGGAAAAAATGTGCATTCCTGAGAAGCACCCATCCCATTATAAACACCTGTTTGGAAGCAGCCTTGCTTGGATTCTTAGGGGCCTAGGTGCCCAAGAACAAAGGGCATATTTGCAAACATGCCATACAATGATTCCGCCCCCCCTCCAAAAAAAAAAGAATATTGGGAACTGTAGTTTGTTAAGGGTGCTGCTGTTGCCATTCCCAGGATTCTTTGGGAGAAGGCATGCGTTCATCCAGAAACACAGTCTCAATTTTCCCAGTCCCCAGAATGGTCTTCAGCAGAGGGTCTTCAGCGTTTCCCCCGACTTGGCTTTCTGGACAGGAAATAGCCATCATTATTGTTGGGCCCCTACATTCACATGACCAAACAGTCCAAGCATCCCTCTCTTTAAATCAAGAGAGGAAGAGATGCCAGTGCCTCAGTTTCCCTCCTGGAAACCGGTTTTGGATGTTTGCTCCTGAGCTGAGAATAACGGCGGTTTTGTAAACGTGACACTCCCCACGGAAGGCCCGTGAAAAGTTTAATGGATCCCACGTAGAGCCCCTTAAAACTGCGGCGGGGATACTATTTACAAGCCCACAGTGGGCAACGGGGGGGAACCACAGGTCGTTTTTCATTCCTCCACCCCCTCCATCCAAACCCATCTGCGTTATGCATCTTGTAAACTGTGCGGCCTGTTGTGCTTCATATTTATTGGACCATAAATAAAACCTATTCAAAATTTTATGATACTCGCTGGATTCCATGGCCCCCACCCCCCGATTTTTATGACCCTTTTTTGCTTCTGATGTGTGATGCAATCGCAAGTAAGAAATGGATACTCTCGCCAGCTGCACCTTAATGCCACGGGAATCACTGGAGGCGTTAGAACCAGGTGGGGACGGGAAGACTGGGTCCCTTCCCCACACACTTTGGGGAGAGAAGGGAGGTGGGGGGCAAAGAGTGTGTAGAAAACCAGACCCACCAAATTCTTGTTATAAGATTGCTCACTGCTCCAACCTCCTGGTTTCTGACTCAGCTGTTATTAAACCCTTAGACTTGCCACAGAAATATGAAATTGAAACGAAATCCTTGGGTTACCCTCTTAAACCAGGGTTGGGGGACACCTGCCCCCTCCTGCGAGACATTGCTGGGCTCCCAGCAGCCCCAGCAGCCACCATGGCCAATGGTCAGAGATGATGATGGTGGGAGTTATAGCTTGCTACAACACACTGACGCAGGTGGCGCTGTGGGTTAAACCACAGAGCCTAGGGCAGTGGTGGCTAACCTTGGCACTCCAGATGTTTTGGGACTACAACTCCCATCATCCCTGACCACTGGTCCTGTTAGCTAGGGATGATGGGAGTTGTAGTTCCAAAACATCTGGAGTGCCAAGGTTAGCCACCACTGGCCTAGGGCTTGCCGATCAGAAGGCTGATGGTTCGAATCCCCGCGACGGGGTGAGATCCCGTTGCTTGGTCCCTGCTCCTGCCAACCTAGCAGTTCGAAAGCACGTCAAAGTGCAAGTAGATAAATAGGTACCGCTCTAGCGGGAAGGTGAACGGCATTTCCGTGCGGCGCTCTGGTTCGCCAGAAGCGGCTAAGTCATGGCCACATGACCTGGAAGCTGTACGCCGGCTCCCTCGGCCAATAAAGCGAGATGAGCACCGCAACCCCAGAGTCGTTCGCGACTGGACCTAATGGTCAGGGGTCCCTTTACCATTACCTTACAACACACTGAGGGCCACAGTCCATCCCCTCATTAAAAGAAGGCAGAGTTGTGATGCAGGAGCTGGGGTGGGGCAGTAAAGGCAAGTGTTGGTCTAGCTCAAGGATGGGAGACCCGTGGCCCTGTAGAAGTTGCAGGACTCCCAACAGCCAGCATGGAAGGACAAAGGGAACTGGAGTCTGACAACATCTGGAGAGCCACATATGTTGCCCCTTCCTGCTCTTGTGCTGCCCTCACAGAGTGATGATTTCTGGGCTTTTGTAGAGGCCTGAAGAACGGCAGGAGTGATGCTCAGGGGGTCGCTCAGCCTACCTGAAACGCCCCATCTTAGACCCAGAAGACGTGAAGCAATAACCTAGGAAAGAGTGCCCTGAAGGGTGCTTTCCTTCTCCATGCTCAACGGTGGCAGCCAACCTTGCGCACTTCTGGCTGCCCGAAAGGTTTCTAGTTCAAAGAAAGGGGCTTTTCCGGCACCTCCTCGCTGGGTGCAGCTCCTCATGTATCAAGCACTGCGACTTTAAAAGCCAATCCGCCCACAGGCGCACACCTCCTGCCGTGCCCAGCCCTCAAGGTATTGGCCAAGAGGTGGGGAGAGAGGCAACCTGGGAGGGGAGCTAAGCTCCCCCTCTCCCATGCAACGGAGGGACGTGCCCCCAGATGGAGCCCCCTGAGTGCTGACAGGTTTTGCGCGCACACCTGCACACACAGCTTCCTTTGCAGCTAGGCAGGCTCTTTTCATCACCTCCACATCTGGGAAACGGTGAGGGAGGTAGCAAGAGGAAGCTTTTCCACAGTTCTGGCACTGCTGCTGCTGCTGCTACTACTACCTGCGTGGCAGTGGAAAGCGCCAGAACCCCAGCAGCCCTGCCAGGATCCCTCTTGGCACCAGGAGGTGCCAGCCATCTCGAGTGCCTGGCAGCAGCATTTTGCCTGCGGGCTGCTTTGGGACCGGATTGGGACCAGGCCCAAAGCAAGAGGGTTTCCTTCCAAGGGTGGAGAGACACCCTCGTGGTTTGCGGCGGGGCAACCTTGGTTGTTAAAAGACCCTCCTCAGATGTGGGGAGGATGCAGGGCAGCATCAGGGCCTGCACGCCAAGGATAATGGGCCGTTGGCAGTTTTGCCCCCTGCCCCTTGGCAGACACATCTGCCGTTTCAGATGCCTCTCTCCAAGGGCCCAGCCTCTCTCATCTGGTTGACAAGAGAGCTTTGCCTGCCCAATGGCTGCTGCTGTTCCCCCTCCTCTCAAGACACTACAGGAGCTCCTCTAGGTCTACACACTTTCTGGAAACAACTGGAGGCATTTTGGTTCCGATTGGCTTCATCCCCAGATGGATAAAGGGGTCTTTGCCACGAGTGCCGACTTGTTGGGGTTTCAGTCTGGTTTTAAATGTTTGTTGTCCCCCCCCCCATGGTTTCTAATGACCGTATAGGCAATTTGCCTTGAGATGGCGGTAAGGCGATGATGAAGAAATCAATAAAAGCAATAATGAATGAACCAGGAGAGAGGAGGAGGAGGAGGAAGGAGTCACCAAGGAAAAGGCACCTGCCGCCAGACTAAACAGAGGCGGCCTTACACACTTGGCTTACCTAAGAGGCTGTACCACGGGCTGGTGCCCCCTCCCCAATCCCTTGCAAATCATAGCTGGGCTGAGATCGGAGGCAGCGGGCAGCAGTTGCTGTCTTGAGCCCCAACACTAAACCCTGAAGGGCCAGGAAAGATGGCTGGTTCCGTCAAGGGGCATCTTTCCTCCTAGGAAGTGGCACTGTGAAAAATCAGAACAACTGTTCGCTGCTCCTCTTACAGGTGTTAACAGGCGTTTTTATTGCTCCCAGTTGCTGTTGTTGGGAATGCTCAGTGTGCTTGTTCTGCATCCGTATACTAAACCTCACCCGGATTTTCTCTGTCCTGTTGGCATTTCATCACCTCTTGACTCCGCCATCTCCAATGTTCTCCTCTTCACCCGCCAGCTTATATATTCCTGCCAGCTTCGTGCACCTGAGGAGCACCTCATCCGCAAAAGCATCTTATGTAATAAATTTGCTTCCCTTTAAAGCTTACGTTTGTTTGTCCTGGCCAAAGGCTGTGATTAATGTGTAGCAGCAGCAGCAGCTCAGTGTACAAGAATGCAGAAGTTTGAAACCTCAAGCCCAGTTATCACAGCAGAAACACAGAGATACATAAAATAAGCAAAGTTTAAAAGACAGATTACTAATTATTCTCAATAAACCTTTTCCACAAGAACGTCTGTTGCTCCTGATAGATGAACATAGCTACTCCCCTGGAAGTATCCCCCAAACATTCCTTGTGGATTTTGTTCTTCATTGGTCAACACAACTATTTCCTGACTCCAGCTGGCCAGACTCACATCTAATTTCTCATTCTCGGCTTCCCATAACCAACGACCAAATTAACTTTCTCTCTTTCCTCAGCCAGGCCTGCCAACGGCAGTCAGAACATAGGAAGAAAACGAACTTTTCTGCCTCATGCACCATGCTGGTCGACACTGGCTGGCAGCATCTCTCCGGGGGGGGGGGGTTAAAGCAGGGAAGACGCTGTTGGTGATTGAAGCCGAGTCCTTGAGCTGGAAAGGATTACACAATGATTCAATCGTATTTTAATAAAGACAGACACCATATACCGTGGCATAACCTTGGGTGCCAGTTTTGTGTTCCTATCCGGGTGATGATAAGAGCAAAAATCCCCTTCAAGGGCTGGTGCCCTTTGGGTCTGGTTGGGAAGAAGGCTGGGCAAGGAGCCCTTAAGATAGGCAGAGCCCATGAATGGCTGAGCGAACTCCTTCCAGTTTTGCCCCCATCCTCCTCTCCTCCTCGAGGAACGCTGAGAAAGAGGGAGCTGACAGGCAGGGCCCCGTTATCCTGGCCATGAGGCAGACCGGGGTAGGGTTGGATGGGGCTGGCTGAGGTCGATGAGGCAGTGCCCCATTTGCCCTAATGGGCCAGCCTGCTCTGCCCCTAGTCCGAAGCCAAGTCCTCCTCCTGGTCCTTCTCACTCAATGCTGGTCCTCCTTGCACTGCCTAACCGCGCCTCTCCAGGGGTCCAGGCAGGGCGGGGAGGCCTGCCCTGGCTGGCCAGCAGATGCCATGTAGGGCTACACATATGTCATATGGCCTTCGCCAGCTGCAGGCACAATGACAGCCTTGGCTTGTTCTAGCTCCTCCAAGATCTGGCCTGGATTTGTCCTTTGCGGAAGAGATTCCTGGGGTTGGCTGACAGCGTTGGTCCTGTGTAGCAGCTCTGAGAGCAAGGGGCTGGGAAAGGGTCTCTAGAAAACTAGGGGCCCCTTGAAGAGGAGGGTGGCAAAATGGGCACCTGCCGTGCCTTACGGGAATGAGGCTTTTGCGTGTTGCCACAAGTCTTCCTGACGCATATCGTTGGGTGGAGCCGAAAGGCAGCCGAGCTGCTTCTTAAACATTTGGCGATCTGGCCTGATGAGAAATTGTGCACGCAACTGATGGGAGCATGGTTACGCAGTGACATCACGCAGAGTGAAACAGGGTGGTGATGATGTCATGAGCCAGTGGCGCAACAGCAGCCTCAAGCCGTGACGGAGAAATGATTCGTTTCCAAAGAAGACCCAGAGATGTGGGTTTTGGATGTGGTTGCTCAGTGTATGCTCAGAGGCACTCTTTGTCCTCATCATTGCTCCATCTTCTTCCTAGGCCTGGCCTTGGCATTGCAAAGTGTGTCAGCGGCTCCTCTGGACGGTTGGGCCCCTGTGGTTTAGATTGGCTTCCTGTCAGGCAGAAATTCAACAAGTGCAGCCTTCTTTTGTTTCCATAGCAACTCCTGAAGGATCAGTCCAGGGGTGTGTTTAGGCATGTAGCCAGGCATCCAATACGGATGCCTCTGGGAAGGAAGTCAGAAGATGGTGCCTTTTCCTCCTATTAGTCCCCGGCAGCCTTTCAGGAGTCCACTGCAGCTGGAGGCTGTACAGTCGTACCTTGGATCCCAAACGCCTTGGTACTCAGACGTTTTGGCTCCCAAACACCGCAAACCTAGAAGTTAGTGTTCCGGTTTGCAAATGTTCTTTGGAACCCAAACGTCCGACGGGGCTTCCACAGCTTCCAATTGGCTGCAGGAGCTTCCTGCAGCCAATCAGAAACCGCCTTTTGGTCTCCGAACATTTTGGAAGTCGAACGGATTCCGTTTGACTTACAAGGTACGACTGTATTCTCATAGCAAACGAGAGCTCAAGAGAAAAGGACTGCTAGATGAAACCCTGGGAGAGCCCATATATTCTGGTACTCTGGGCTGTCGTCAACTCAGTCCTACTGACAGCAGACCTTCTGAAAGTAACAAGGCCTAAGCTAATGTTGTCTGTTAACTTCAGTGGGTCTACTCTGAGCAGGAATAACACTGGCTACAACCCACTGTCTCCCTCCCAATCCTACATGTTGCAGCCAGCCAATGTTAATCCTACTCAGAGTAGACTCAGTGAAGTCCATAGACATGACTAACTTTGGTCCATTAATTTAAATGGGTCTGCGGTGAACAAGACCTGGTTGGCTACAACCCTAACCATATTGCCTCCAGAAGGCCAAGGAGCCTTTTTGACCCACCCACACCGCAGCTAAACAGCCCTGCAAAATTTTCTTGATGCTTTGGGGAGGGGCATCTAAAGTTCTTGGCCACCAACACACCATATTCTGTGCGGATGAGCTGCACCTGTTGGAATTCAGCCTGCCCCACCTCTGCTAAAGGAACAAGTGTGTGTGTTTGGGGAAAGCGGCCACCCTCTTCGGCCTGGCATAAAGCACTCCCTGCCCCCAGGAAGAAGGGAGAGGAAACCCCACCCACCATGCACCCTGGCCTCAAGTAAGCCCTGAGCCGAACCACGAAGCCAGGCTGATGGGCGGCGGCAGCTGCTGCTGCTTTGAGGAAGATGCTAGCCAGGCCACACCTTGCACTACTTCCCTGTGAGTAGGGTATGAATCAGGGCCAGTTCCTAGGGGAGGTAAACAAACAGGAGCTGTTCCTCTCTCTCACCAGCTCATGGTGCCCAGTGGGCAAGGGAGGTGGCTCTGTCATAGAGTGCAACTCCAGCACCCACCAGCAGGACAGGGTAGTTTCCAGAGGGCCACCAGCACTCTTGCGCAAAAAGGTAGAGGTTGCGCAAAAGAGAAACGAGGGATCAGCACTGTTTGTTTGTTTTAGGCATTTATCAATGCCCTGCCCTTTAACTAAAAAGGCTTGCAAAAGTCAGCATTAAGGTGGTCCCTGCCCATCAAGGTTGACAGTCTAAAAAGGCAATTCTTACAAAGCAATTATACGGCCTGCACAGATTCTGGCTATCTCAAAGAGCAGCAGCTCAGCCCAGGGGCGTACCCAGGATCAAAACTAGGGGGGTGGGGGCAAGCCATGGTCGTTCAGGTTTGCTTTGAATGGACGCTGATCATTTTTGCTTCTGGGGGGGGCAGCTGCCCCCCCCCCGGGTACGCCCATGGCTCAGCCGCTGTTTAGGCTGCCTTGCCCCTGATGAAGAGCACACAGCAGATCCAGGAGCAGAGGCCATGGTAGGATCCAGGGCGAGAGAGACTTCTTCAGCCAGAGGGCCACCTTCCTTTCTGGGAAACCTTCCAGGGGGCCGCATACCAGAAGTGGGCAACAATGGCAGAGCAATAAATCGTATCATTGGACAGGAGGTTACTTTCTACAGCCTGGCAAAAAGGTCAGTGTTCAAGGGGCTATTCCAGACTTGCCAGAGCTGGTGAGGGGTGTGGCTTGAGAACAGTCTCAAGGGTCACATGGAACCCTGAACGTGAGGTTGCCCATCCCTGCTGAAACTGAAGGCCAGGGCTGCATCCTGGAAGATTACCATGGAGAAGAGGGATCCCTTGAGAAAAACGTGTACAGTATTAAGCTCCAGCATTCCTGAGTCAGGCTGGGATGATTTGCTGGTGCAAGAGCTCCCTCTGCTGGCACGTCACTAGAACTCGTGGAAATCCAACAAAACTGGGTGTCGGAAGATTCAGGACGGATAAAAGAAAGTCCTTCTTTAGGCAGAGCATAGTCAGTCTATGGAACTCACTACCACAGGAGGCAGGGGTGGCCACTTGGATGGCATTTTAAAAGAGGATTAGATAAATTCAGGGAGGAGAGGGCTATCAAAAGCCACTAGCCACGATGCCTATGCTCTGCCCACCACAGCCAGCAATACTTCTGAAAACCACAAAAGCAGGTTGCTGCAAACCACAGGAGGGGAGAGGGCTGTTGTGCTCGAATCCTGATTGAGAGTTTCCCATCATGGGCATCTGGTTGGCCACTGTGAGAAAGAATAGGATGGACTGGATGGGAAAGTTTTTATCCCTCTCTCGAAACACGAATTACAGGGAGGTAGCCGTGTTGGTCTGTCATAGTCAAAACAAAATAAAAAATAAAAAAATTCCTTCCAGTAGCACCTTAGAGACCAACTAAGTTTGTTCTTGGTATGAGCTTTCGTGTGCATGCACACCTCTTCAGATACACTGAAACAGAAGTCACCAGACCCTTATATATAGTGAGAGGGTGGGAGGGGTATTACTCAGAAGGGTGGTGGGAATGGGTGATAGGCTGATTTGTTGTTGTTCAGTCATTCAGTCGTGTCCGACTCTTCGTGACCCCATGGAGCAGAGCACGCCAGGCACGCCTATCCTTCACTGCCTCTCGCAGTTTGGCCAAACTCATGTTAGTAGCTTCGAGAACACTGTCCAACCATCTCATCTTCTGTCGTCCCCTTCTCCTTGTGCCCTCAATCCTTCCCAACATCAGGGTCTTTTCTAGGGAGTCTTCTCTTCTCATGAGGTGGCCAAAGTACTGGAGCCTCAACTTCAGGATCTGTCCTTCTAGTGAGCACTCAGGGCTGATTTCTTTAAGAATGGATAGGTTTGATCTTCTTGCAGTCCATGGGACTCTCAAGAGTCTCCTCCAGCACAATAATTCAAAAGCATCAATTCTTCGGCGATCAGCCTTCTTTATGGTCCAGCTCTCACTTCCGTACATTACTACTGGGAAAACCATAGCTTTAACTATACGGACCTTTGTTGGCTGATAGCTGTGGTAAACCTGTTGACGACTGTTAACGACTGTTAACAGGGTCTGGTGACTTCTGTTTCAGTGTATCTGAAAAAGTGTGCATGCCCACGAAAGCTCATACCAAGAACAAACTTAGTTGCTCTCTAAGGTGCTACTGGAAGGAATTTTTTTTATTTTTTATTTTGTTTTGACTGGAACTCATGGACATCCACCCAAGGTTTTCTAAACAGAGCCTGATATTCACGTGTTACATTGTCTTCTGTTTCTGGGGAAAGGGTGGGAGGGGAAAACCAATTGTCTTGAACCAAACAGGCTAATTGCCCCTTGGATTCGCCCTCTAAAAGGGGCCCTAAGGAGCAGCTGGCTAGCTTTGATCCCTCTAAAGAGGGTAATAGGAAGACGTCAACAGAAGAAACAGGAAGCGCTGCTCTGTACTGTAGCCACCTGCCATCTTGCCGCTCTAGCCGAAGCTTCTCGCTTGTCCTCCTCCGGGTGGGGCTCCCTTTTGAACAAGCCGCTTCCCGGCATCCTCCGCGCTCCACCTGCCACCCAATCAGGGCGCGCGGGGGATGCCGGGAAACGGGATGGATGATTCAAATAGAGAGGGCGGGTGAGGCGGAGCGAAAGGCCGGTTACAGCAAGATGGCGGAGGGGTAAGCGGCTTGACCGCCATAGAGCTTGGCAGTTCTAGAAGGGCGTTTCCTGTCTCGGGGGCGGGGCACCGGGGAACTCTAGCTTCCCTTTGAATCAGATAGAGCCCAAGTCACTGGCTGTGATGGCAGTTGCCGCCGTCGCCGCCCTGGCAGGAGGACATCCGGGGCTTTGGGGGGGTGTCGAGCTCTGATTGGCTAGCTGCGTTCTGCGGGCGTGGGAAAAACTCGCAAAACTTTCCGAAGTCTCATTTGTGTGTTTTTTGCTTTGTTTTGCTCCGCCCTGGTGTTTTATTTTGGGGTGGGGTGGGGTGGGGTGGGGGAGTGCATAAATACTTTAATAAGTGCTTCCATAAATAAACTGGTAAATTTAAATGAACTTGTCCTGCAACCGCAGCCCGTGCGGTTATTAGTTTCACCTTGTGTGCGGTGAAACTGGGTTACGACAACCCTGCAAGGTAGGCTGCCGCCACTGCTGCCTCCAGCCTGTGGATTTGTGCAAAAAATAATAATAATTGATACCCAGGGGCAGCATTTCAACGGGCAAGTTCCCAGAATGGCTTCTGGCATACATAATTGTGCGTTTTTATTGCACACATGGACGGTATAAATTAAAGCAGCAGTTGTAAAAAAACAAACAAACAAAACCCCAGCTGTTTAGCCATACAAAAATTCTGGCTTTTGGAAACAGCATGGTTTTTTAAACTCCTGAGGAAACTTCAAGTAAAGACAGCAGCAACCCTGCACTGGGTAAACCTCTCTGGGGAGGGAGGATGGGGAGTTACTGGCAAGTGGGTGTGAAAGGGAGATTTGCAGTTTGTTCCAGTGGGGAAGAGAGTTGCCGCTGGGTGTGACCAGAGGCGGGAATCAGTTTTGTAGAACTTTATATTAAACAAAGTGGTTAGAAGCATTTGTTTGTGAACGATGCAAGCATAATCCAGAAAGAATATTAAAAGTAATTAAAAGCACAAACAAATCTTGGAGAAGGAAAATGTAAATGTACTTCTGTAAAATGCAGAAGGGAAATGTGATGGAAATGTAAGAAAATAAGAATGAAAGACTCTATTAAGTGGTGATTATATTGGTACACACCACCCCAATCTCTGAGCTGTGTGAGATTCCAATCATCTTGGCTTCACATTTACTCTATAAATTATGGATGCCTTGAACCCACAAACCCTGGCACCCAAAACTTGTAACAATATGTAAGGATTACAGTGTGCAAGATTAAAATTAACTATTTCAACCACATTCGCCCACCTAAATTCTACCAACTCTCTGGCTAACATTTCCAAGTGTCCTGACTGTATAGCATTTTAGTTTAAGAAAGGGACAGAGCTCCAAATTCAGAGTGGAATTCTAGGAAATAGAATCAATTTCAGATGGAAAGTAGTGGAGAGCAATATGGCATGCAGGATAGAGAATACTGGAAAATCCGAATAAAATACAAGTCTAACCTAAAATAATGATTTAAATATAATATATAATAGTGAAGGCTGACCCTCACTGTTTACTTTTTAGCCAAAAGTATGGAATGAGAAGTGGAAAATAACCCATATTCGAAGTTGTCCACAAGTCAAAACCAAAAAAGTTTTAGTGCCATAAAAATGATTGGGTACCATTTGATAAGAGAGAAGTAATGTCTCTGGAAAATGCAGCGCAGAAACACCTCATGCAGCACAAATTATTCTAGCAGGAAGAATGAGATCTATAAGCTAAGGTATATTTGTGGGTTCCAGTCCAGAGAAGAGATAAATTACAGAATAAAAAGGTATGGGGAGGGGGGCTGCTTATGTGAAAAAGAGATGAATTTGGAAACTGAGACGTCATCACAACATCCCTCAAGTTTTCCTGCTTGTGTGGCTGGTTTGTTTCATTCCCCCTTTTGCTTGCAACTAAAACTTATTTAGGGATGCGGGTGGCGCTGTGGGTTAAACCACAGAGCCTAGGGCTTGCCAATCAGAAGGTTGGCGGTTTGAATCCCCACAACGGGGTGAGCTCCTTTTGTTCAGTCCCTGCTCCTGCCAACTTAGCAGTTCCAAAGCACGTCAAAGTACAAGTAGATAAATAGGTACCGCTCCGGCGGGAAGGTAAATGGTGTTTCCGTGCGCTGCTCTGGTTCGCCAGAAGCGGCTTAGTCATGCTGGTCACATGACCTGGAAGCTGTCTGTGGACAAACGTCGGCTCCCTCAGCCAGTAAAGTGAGATGAGCACCACAACCCCAGAGTCAGGGGTCCCTTTACCTTTACCTAAAACTTTTTTCTGCATTGGTAGAAGTGTTGTTTCCTCTGTGAGCTGCCTCATCTTCTCAGTCCCTTCAGGGTTGAAAATTTATTGTTTTTCTTCAGGACACTGACTTGATTTCCCTTTCTAGGTGTGCAGACAGCATGCAGACAGTTGACCTTGAGAAGAACTTGGTGAGTTTCCCTCCCACCTTCTTGCTGTGGATGGACGGCTTTTTGGATGGGGGGGTGCAACACCTCCCTCCTTCCTTCCTTCCTTCCTTCCTTCCTTCCTTCCTTCCTTCTTTGAAGCCTTTATATCCTCTTGTGTTCATTCTTTCTCTACAATGTCTTTCCTGGGAGAAAAGGTGAATGGGGAGCAACTTGGCTTAGGGAAGTTGTGGGGGTGGGGGTTTTCCTCTGGGACTGCAAAATGGTGGCTTCCACCTCCAGCTCTGTCCTGGAGACCCCTAATTTTCCCCAGATATATAAGTTGGGATTCCCCACTTCGTGGCCCGGCGAAGGCAGACATGGGTCCCAGAAAGGCAGCATTCTTCAAATGCCCCAGGAACACACCTTGTCTAACTGCTGAAATAAAGGAGTGTCTCACCTGGAGGCAGGACCACCAACTTTGGTACATGGGGGGCGGGGGGAGATTGTGAGCTTGGACTCTGCTGATTCCTTCTGTCACCCTGGTGCTCCTGTAGCTCTTAGAGCTGGATCCTTAAAGGGGCACTTGGAACGGCTGGGTAGGAGGCACGATTTGAACAGGGTTGTTGACTAAGAGAATCTGCCAGGAGCAGAGGCTTTTCAGGCTGCTTCATATGTCCAGGAGATCCAGGATTCATCTGCTGAAAATAGCATCCGGGCAGAATTCCCGACAATCGGCAAAAAAATTCCGGGAAAACCTGGGCATATGGCAACCCTTGTTTGCAAATTTCCCAAAAATAGTTCAAAAAAAAAACTTCTTTGAAAGATGGCAGGTGTAGGGTTGGCCCCCGCCAATGGCACAGACCCAGGGGGGTGCAGAAATCACACCTCTCCACTCTGGCTAGGAGTGGCTAAGAGCCTACCTGCACACTCCCCAGACTGCTCCTCGGCTGTTCTGGGAGACATGGCACAACTCCTTGCCAAGGGCACAAGGGAGCCTAGGTGCACCTCCCTCAACACCTAGTGTGGCCAGTGCTCAGGGATGGTAGTGATGGAAAACAGCATCCTTACCCCTGACAAAGGGACGCGGGTGGCGCTGTGGGTTAAACCACAGAGCCTAGGGCTTGCCGATCAGAAGGTCGGCGGTTCAAATCCCCGCGACGGGGTGAGCTCCCGTTGCTCAGTCCCTGCTCCTGCCAACCTAGCAGTTTGAAAGCACATCAAAGTGCAAGTACCGTATTTTTCACTCCATAACGCACACTTTTTTCCTCCAAAAAAGGAAGGGGGAAAGTCTGTGCGTGTTATGGAGCGAAGGCACTGGGCGCCGCTTCTGCTGCTGCCCGCCTCTGACGCTCCCCTGAGCCGTTTCCCCTTCCTCCGTGGCCACCGCCAGCGGCAGAAGGGCCGCTTCCTCTCTCTCTTTCCCTCTCACCCCTTCCTTCCTTCCTTCCTTCCTTCCTTCCTTCCTTCCTTCCTTCCTTCCTTCCTTCTCTCTTCCTTCCCTCCCTCTCTCTTCTCTCTCTTTCACCCCTTCCTTCCTTGTCTCTTTCTCTCTCTCACCCCTTCTGCCTTCTCCCTCTTTCTTTCACTCTCTCACCCCTTCCTTCCCCCCTCTCTCTCTCACCCACCCACACACCCACACACCCACACACCCCTTTCCTTCCTTCCTTCCTTCCTTCCTTCCTTCCTTCTCTCACCCTTTCTTTCTTTCTTTCTTTCTTTCTTTCTTTCCTTCCTTCCTTCCTTCCTTCCTTCCTTCCTTCCTTCCTTCTCTCTCTCACCCCTTCTTTCCTTCTTTCTTTCCTTCTTTCTTTCCTTCTTTCTTTCCTTCTTTCCTTCCTTCCTTTCCTTCCTTCTCTCTCTCTTCCCTCCCAGCCTTTTAGAGGAGGAAAACCAGAAAAAAAAATTCTTGTTTTCCTCCTCTAAAAACGAGGTGAGCGTTATGGTCCGGGGCGCATTATGGAGTGAAAAATACGGTAGATAAATAGGAACCACTCTGGCGGGAAGGTAAACGGTGTTTCCATGCGCTGCTTTGGTTCGCCAGAAGCGGCTTGGTCATGCTGGCCACATGACCCGGAAGCTGTACGCCGGCTCCCTCGGCCAGTAAAGCGAGATGAGTGCCGCAACCCCAGAGTCGTCCGCGACTGGACCTAATGGTCAGGGGTCCCTTTACCCTTACCTTTACCCCTGACAAAAGTTCTCCTGCCAGTACCTAAGTCACCCAGGCAGCCTTTCCTGATTTCTCATTGATCTCTCTGTGTGGGGATGGGAGTCCTGAGTGTCCGTCCCTTCACTGCAAGGGGGGGGGGTGCTGGATATATTGGGGAGACGGCCTTTGTGGGTGCCTATTCCAGTCCTCACATGCCTTTCTGTCTTGTTCCCCAGGAAAAAATCCAGGACCACTTAGCCCTTCTAGACATGCTTCAGATAAAGGTGAGAGCGGGCTTCGCTCCTTGGGGGGCCGGTGCAGGGTGGGGGGCAAGAAATGGGACCTAGTCTTTCATGAGCGGGTGGGGGAATGGGCATCTAATGGGGGACCCTCCTGAGTCTTGTGGTGCAAGTTCAGCTTTTTGAGTTTGCCTGCTGTTGAAAGAAAAGGGAGGCAACGTTGGAGAGTTAGGCAGGGAGGAACGGCAGTGCGCGGGTGGTAGGCAGGCACAGGCTGGTGGGAATCATGACCCTCCCTGTGCTATGTGGAGGGAGGGGCCGCAGCTCAGCGCTAGAGCACCTGCTCCGCATGCAGAAGCCCCCAGGCTCAGCCCCTACTGGCAGCATCTCCAGGGAGGGCTAGGGAAAGACTCACTACCTGAAATCCTGGAGAGCTGCTGCCGGTCAGTGTCAACCATGCTGAGCTTGCAGGACCCAAGGGTCTGCTTCCGTATCGGGCAGCTTAATAGAGGGCCACCACTGTGGCAGAGCCCTTGCTTGGCTTGCAGAAGGACCCAGGTTCAATCCGCAGCAATGTCTCCAGGTAAGGCTGAGAGTAGGGACCCAGGTGGCGCTGTGGGTTAAACCACAGAGCCTAGGGCTTGCTGATCAGAAGGTCGGCGGTTCGAATCCCTGCGACGGGGTGAGCTCCCGTTGCTCAGTCCCAGCTCCTGCCCACCTAGCAGTTCGAAAGCATGTCAAAGTGCAAGTAGATAAATAGTGGGAAGGTAAACGGCGTTTCCGTGCGCTGCTCTAATTCGCCAGAAGCGGCTTAGTCATGCTGGCCACATGACCCAGAAGCTGTACGCCGGCTCTTGGCCAATAAAGCGAGATGAGCACCGCAACCCCAGAGTCGGACACAACTGGACCTAATGGTCAGGGGTCCCTTTACCTTTTACCTAAGGCTGAGAGTGTCTGCTGCCCGCACCATGGGGAGCCGCTGCTGCCAGGCAGTGTGGGCAACACTGAGCTAGACAAACGATGAGAGTAGGGCTCTGATTATTTTTGTTGTTGTATATATTTCAACAACCCCAAAGTTTGAGCGTGAGTAGCGCAGGTGTGGTAAAAGTGGAGCGTTGCGGTAACTCGAAAACTATAAGGCAGAGGAAATTTTAATTCACACCAGCGACTTGGACATGTGAGATAATCCAGTACAGCAATTTTAATAAAAATATGAAATGTAGTGGTGGTTGGTTTGTTCTTAATGTGATCTGTCATGGAGTCCCGTTGAAGAAGATAACCATGGTTATCCAGATGTCGTTGCTGGTTGCAAAGGGGCCCCCATTCAAGCTTCAGGGGCCCCACCGTTCCTGTCGGAGCAACATGGCTCAGGGGCAGGGAAGGTTGAGACTGCAGCCAAGCTATAGCTGGCCAGGGGGCCACAGACTCCCCCTATGTGTGCTCAAAGAAGGCCAGGTTGTGGTGAGGGCAGCAGGGGCAGCAAACAAGTGACGGTCTGCTTCAACTATGGCCCCCCCATATCTTGTTGGCGCCCAACTCCCCACCAGTCCCAAGAGTCAGCATGGGTGGCCAGCGGTGAGAGACGTTAATTGGAGCTGTAGCAGCTGTGTGCCCTGTCTAAACACATTTTCTAAACACATTATTGGTCAAATAATGACTTGAATGAAGATTTAATCGACTGTTTTAGGAGGATGATTGAAGGAAAAAAGGACCCTAAAATGCTTGCCGAGCTGTCGGCGAGACTGCGTAACCAGGGAGAAGAGACAGTGCAGGAAGACTGGAAGGAATTCAGAGTGACTTGAAAAAGCAATGTTTTTTGCTTTTTTAAAGTGGATATACCCTAGGGAAGGAAGTAGAGGTTTTTTCGGCATTAAATTAGAAATATGATAATTAGAATTTATGTTTAACGTAAATATATAATAGGGAATTGATTAGAGATTCAAGGAATGGAAAACAGATTTAAATTTGATTTGATATTAAGAGGTAATTTAGAAGTTTGATGGGAAATTAGTTATTGGAAAAGATAGTACAGGGAAGCGTTTAAGATTAAATGAAATTATGAATAAAGTTAAAAAAATAGGTTGGATAATTAGTATGCATAGGGAGAAACTGTCAAGGAGGTTTGACAATGAAATCCAGTAATAAGAGATTGGGGAAGCCACCTTAAGATGTTAAGGTTAAAATGTTAGCTGTATAAGAAATCTTTGTGTTGTTTGTTTTTTCTGTTTATGTTTTTTTTCTTATAAAATGAATAAATAATATTTTTTTAAATAAAATAAAACAAACATTTCCTGAGTTCTCCTTGGACATTCCAGGTGACGGAGGTTTGTGTGGGGTGTGAGGAGACCCGCCGGGACATGAATGCTGAGGAGGAGAGGCTGGCAGAGCTGGAAGCCCAGTTGAAGATCCAGGATGCCACAGCTGAAGACACGTCGGACGAGGATGAGGAGGATGACGACGATGAGAAGGACAATGGTATACTGGAGAAGGTCAGGGCCAACATAGCTCAGCTGAGGGTAAAGATAGAAGCCATGACCCGGGAGGCAACTGAGCTGGCGGCAGAGTTGACGAGGTGTGCCCAGCAGAAGATGGTCTTGGCAGGAGCCCTCGAGGAGGCCCTGAAGGGCAAGCAAGGTGCCCATCAGCGGCGGCCAGAGCCCCTTTTCTGTGACCAGAAAGCAAAGCGCCTGAAAGAGGATGGAGGAGAAGGAGACCAGGAGGTCCCAGCCCCGTCTCTACTGCTGCAAGAGGAGGAGGCTGGTGACCTTGGAGCAAAGGACCCTTCTCTCCAGGAAGAGGTGAGCACTGGGGAGGGCCTGGCTTGGCTCTGACGGGGTGTTCTGTGCTTATTATTATTATTTTTCCCCCAAAATTTTATTGGTTTTTACTTTTTTTTTTAAGCACATAACATAACGGTTAAATTTCCATACTTCCCCCCTCTCACTGTGGGAAGCAACATTCATCCCCCTCTCTCACAAGGGTAAACATAATCATTGTACATTTAACCTTATTAACAGTGTTTAGTATTGCTTGGGCCTAGCCCAATTCTGTGGGCCAGGCTTTCCTTCATTTCTCAATTTCATATTTCAATTGACTTCCTCAAGTCCCCCTCTGTTGATTTCATCATCTATCCTCTCTAACAGTTTTCATACTCCTAACTTTAAAGTAGCCTAAATAACAAAACAGAAAAATTCATTTTACTTAAAATAACTCCTTTTTCCAAACCTCAGCATCATAGTACTTCTGATCATTCCCTCTAATCTTATCAAATTCCCTTACACCAGTGATGGCTAACCTTGACACCCCAGATGTTTTGGAACTACAACTCCCATCATCCCTAGCTAACAGGATCAGTGGTCAGGGATGATGGGAGTTGTAGTCCCAAAACATCTGGAGTGTCAAGGTTAGCCATCACTGCCTTACACCAACCTAATTTAAAACTCCTTATTTCATACTTTTTTTGCACCCTTACCTCCCTCTGGTCTCGGAATTTTTAGCTAAATTTCTCCCTACTTAACTCCTAATTTTTAACATATAATCATTAATGCCAGTATCCAAGTCCGAACATCATAGTCCTTTAAGCCAGTAAGAAAACCAAGTTCAGATATGTCCTTTTCAACCCACCCCAACCCTCACGGCAGTCCAACTCCAACAGTCAATATTGCTCTGCAGTATGGTGTCCTTCATGACATTAAGTTCTGTGCTTAAAGGCCAGAGGGGCATCTCCTGCAGGAGCGTCTCCTTGGGGAAGGGATGTAGTTCAGTGGCAGGGCAGATGGTCCCTGCTGGCAGCATCTCCAGGTAGGGCTGGGAATGTCCTCAACCATAAGAAGAGCTTGCTGGATCAGACCAATGAGCCACTTAGCAGCCCAGCACCCTGTTCTCACAGTAGCTGAACAGTTGCCTGTGGGAAGCACAGGAGCATTTGATCGGAGCACATTAGCACTTTCCCCCCCTCCTGTGGTTTCCAGCATTGATGCCTCCGACTGCAGAGGCAGAGCCCAGCCATCGTGGCAAGAAGCCTGGCGTGCCACTGCTGCCCATCAGTGTAGGCAGTATTGAGCTAGATGGGCCAGTGGTGTGGCTTGATAGAGAAGTTCCTAAGACAGTGATGGCTAACCTTGACACTCCAGATGTTTTGGGACTACAACTCCCATCATCCCTGACCACTGATCCTGTTAGCTAGGGATGATGGGAGTTGTAGTTCCAAAACATCTGGGGTGTCAAGGTTAGCCATCACTGTCCTAAGAGAAGGGGAAGCCTCTCTTCCAGCCCTGATTGCCACAGGAAGGATAGCTCAGTTGGTAGAGCATGAGACTCTTAATCTCAGGCCCATGGGTTCAAGACATTGGGCGAAATATTCCTGCATTGCATGGCCCCTTCCAACTCTTGTGATTCTGTGATCTAAGGCAGGGACTGGGGAGACCCGTGGCCTTCCAGATTTTTCTGGACTACAACTCCCAGCATCCCTAGCCATTGGCTCTGCCGGCTGCTGTGCATTTTAAGGGTCCAGCATGATCTGGAAGGCACTGGACTTGGCTCCACATAAGGCAGCAAGAGAATTGGGGCTTCCTTGTTCCGTCACTGGGCACAGGCTCGCAAGCAGTTCTGGCTGCAGCCACCTGTTTCGTTTCCCACAATGCCCTAGGCCAATGCTAGGTTCAGGGGCATTATGGGTAATTTTAAAAGGGCAGCTGCATCCGGCCGTCTTGTGCTGCTTGGAGTACTTGGGCCATACTGACGGATGCTGGGGTGCTCAGCAGTGCCAGGGACTCTGTATATGAAGGGGTCTGAGTGAATCCTAGGGAGGCAGAGGAGAGAATGAGCCCTATATAGAAGGTATGGCAATGTGGGGGAGGCCCCTGACTCATCCTGCTCAACTCTGGGGCTACGTTTCCGAGCACAATTCAAAGTGTTGGTGCTGACCTTTAAAGCCCTAAACGGCCTCGGTCCAGTATACCTGAAGGAGCATCTCCACCCCCTTCGTTCTGCCCGGACACTGAGGTCCAGTGCTGAGAGCCTTCGGGCGGTTCCCTCATTGCGAGAAGCTAAGTTACAGGGAACCAGGCAGAGGGCCTTCTCGGTAGTGGCACCTGCCCTGTGGAACGCCCTCCCACCAGTTGTCAAAGGGAAAAACAACTACCAGACTTTTAGAAGACATCTGAAAGCAGCCCTGTTTAGGGAAGCTTTTAATGTTTAACAGACTATGGTATTTTAATATTTTGTTGGAAGCTGCCCAGAGTGGCTGGGGAAACCCAGCCAGATGGGCTGGGTATAAATAATAAATTATTATTATTATTATTATTATTATTATTATTATTATTATTATTATACCTGAAGCAAAAGGGCGCTGGATCTATCGACCGTTCCCGACTGGCCGCAGAGGCTGAGTCAGTTCACTGGCCGGGCTGCTTCTGAAGCCATGCCTTGTTGTTCCTGCAGGTCACGAGATTTACAGTATCTGAGCAGAGGCGGGGGTCTTCCACACCTCCCTAGCAGGCTCGTATGTTCTCCTCCTTCCTCCCTGGGCGTCCCAGCACTGGGTGTGAAGAAGGGCACTTCTCCTCTTCCTGGTCCCCCCCAAGCCAGAGGGAGCAGAGCAAAGCAAGCCCTGGTGGTGGTAGTGATGGTGGTGATGTAGTCGTTAGTGTTGCACCAGGGTCTGGGGGAACCAGGGTTCGAATCCCCACTGGGCCAGGATGATACACCCTGGGTGTGACCTTGGGCCAGTCACTGCCTCTCTCAGCCTAACCCACCTCGAGGGTTGTTGTGGGCATTAATTGAGGGAGAGAACTATGCACACCACTTTGAGCTCCTTGCAGAAAAAGGGGGTAGATAAATTCAGCAAGTAACTAAAATAATAAAGTTCCTGGGTTGTGGGGTCAGGGCATAAAGAAACAGTGTGGCTGAGCCCAGGAAATGGGGGGTGGCGGGGCAGTTGCTGTGGGGTGGGGGGCATTGCTGGAGCTGCAGACCTCTTGACCCTGAAGTCTTTTTTTTTATCCCCCGCAGACTGACACCGGAGCCCTCCAGACCAGCTGCTCACCCCCTACTGAACAACACCCCGTCTTGCCAGGGCTGCGTTGTCTTGCCACTGAGGAGGAGGAACAGGACTTAACAAGTAGCTGACCTCAAATGAGCTTGCAAATGCTGGGCTTGGTGGGGCGAGACAAACTTGAATTGTGCTTTTTACACACTTTGGGAGACTTGGTCCCGATACCTTTGGGGCAAAAGTGTTCGTGATTTACTTGGGAAGTAGTTGCCACAGATAAGAGAGCGGCCAGAATCCAGGAAGAAAAGGTTCCAGCAACCTTTAAAATCCTCTCCATCCCTCCGCCAACATCCCCTCCCAAGAATTCACGCTGACCTATGACCTCCCCCCCCCCATTGACCAAAAGTTGTCTTCATTTAAGCGTGATGCAACTGTGGACTGGCTGCTTGTAAGTTGTTTTCCAGCGTGCTATGTATGTGTTTGTTGTTGGTTTTTTTGTGGGGAGAGGGACCCCAGTTGGGATTCTTTGCAAGTCTTTTTAACAGGAAAATAATCCTGCCGGTTTTCTCTGTGCCAGGCATGCTTTCTTCCCTTCTAGTCCGTCACAGTTGATCAACGGGAGGCAATAAGGCAGATCTCCACGCAGAGGAGGGTCTGTGCTTTCAGGATCCCAGAGAAACCCAACAATTTTAGCATAGTCCCACAGTCAGGGCGTTTCTGCCTAGGAAGGATTGCAGTGCAAACAGCTGTCTGCCTTTAAAAAAAAAACAACTAAAAAACTTGTGCTTTGTTTTAAAGTGCACCTTGCTCTTTTATCGACAAATGCACTGTGATTTTCCTTTTGCTGAATATTTTTCTCCCAGTTTGGAAGTGTTTTAGTGCCTGAGCTCCATGAACCTCTCCTCCTTTGACCTGCTGGTGCCCCAGTTCCCTTCTTGAGATCCTCCTCCTCCTCCTCTTCCTAAGACTTTGTTTTTTGAACAGCCTCTGGTTTTGTACGGAGTGGCCTTGTTTTTAAATGTGTCCTGCTATGTACAATTATCCTGCTTTAAAATGTGTTTCATCCGTATGAGTGTCTTTTTGATTGTTTTGGATTTTGAATAAAGTCATTTGAACTTGCGCTGTTGCAGACATTTTTCTCTTAAAGGACTTGCCCCGTGCGCAGAGCAGAGCTCTAAAAAGAAGAAGAAGAGGTGTTTGGATTTGATATCCCGCTTTATCACTACCCGAAAGAGTCTCAAAGCGGCTAACATTCTCCTTTCCCTTCCTCCCCCACAACAAACACTCTGTGAGGTGAGTGGGGCTGAGAGACTTCAAAGAAGTGTGACTAGCCCAAGGTCACCCAGCAGCTGCATGTGGAGGAGCGGAGACGCGAACCCGGTTCACCAGATTACGAGTCTACCGCTCTTAACCATAGCTGTCAACTTTCGGATTTGAAAATAAGGGATTTTTCAAAGCTTTCGGATTTGAAAATAAGGGATGCCGCGAGGGCAGTGCAATGGCACCAAGTAGCCTCGCCACCCTGCGCTCCAGAGGCTGCGCGCGAATGGGTGAGCGAAAGAGCGAGCGCGTAGATGGCAAGCAGGCTGTCTGTCTGGTTGGGCGTGAGGGTGTGGCTGCACAAGGCATGCAAGCTCCGCCCCCAGTTGGTCTCAGACTCCTTATTGGCAGCCGAGCAACACAGCTGAGGAGCCTCCCTGGCCGGCAGGGAGGGAGAGGAGCTGCTTCCTTTGAAATCCGGGAAATTTAAGGGATATCAACAATCCGGGATAGCAGCGGGAAACGGCATTGGAATAAGGGAGTTTCCCACAAAAAAAAAGATAGATGAGCTAGATGGACCCAATGGTCTGACTCATGCCAGAGGTGTCTGCAAACCTGGCATAAAGGCTGGCCGCATCAACCCTGCTGGGTGGGAACCCCTTGCAGATTGCTGTGCATTTGTAGCAGTGACCAGAGGAGGAATGACTGCAGGGAGCAGTGCAGAGAGAAATGCCATGGTGCATCTGCTGCAGCACAACTTGGATGCCTTCATCTGCCCCAGCTGCAACAAAACATGTCTCTCCTGCGTCAGTCTCTCCAGCCACAGCAGGAGCTATAACTCTCCAGTGGTTTGACTTCACCCCTGAAGGTGCGCTCTTTTGTTGTCTCCTGAGACAGACGGATGCCAACCAACTGAACCATTCACCCTCTGTGCCCTGCCCAACGTGCATGCGTGCCCTGGGCACCAGCAAACTATGCTACGCCACTGCCCTTCACACACACACCCCAAATTGAGGGGACTGCCCCCTTGCAAAGTTGATGGACGTTGCAATTCAAACGTTTTGTGTGCAACATTTCTTGTGATTGATTATGCACCCCCCCCAATATTTAATTCAAGTTAGCACCCCTTTCCAAGGCACAAGAGCTCCCCTCCTGACAAAAGGGGTGCCAGGTGAGCCCCTATGCCCGGCAGAGAGGATGCTAGTTTCCACACTGAATAGGGCCAGAGCTCCAGGCAGACGGGTGTCTATCCTTAGGTCCTTGCTTTGGACTGCAATAACTTCGGGGGCAGCTGCTTGTTCACAGGTGGCGCTATTCTGGCAACTTCATCGCCCCCGCCCCAAAAGCTGTCGGGAGTCGCGGCGGGTGGCGGCGTGGGAACCGCCGGCAGGATGCTAACCCCGGCTCATCTGCCCAGCGGAGAGCGTCCCGCTCCCGCGCACGCATTTCAATGGGTCTACTCTGAGGAGCGCCCAAAGCCCTCGCGCCTGACCCCGGAGAAGGAGGGGGCTGCTGTTGCGCGGGAGGCTTCCGGCGAGGAAAGCGCTTTCCCCCTCCGCCTCGGGGGTCCCCGGCGCCCCTCCCCGCCTTCAAGGCGGCTTTGTCGGAGGCGCGGCGATCTCCGCCCCGAGGAGCGTGCGGCGTCGGGCGGCTGGGCTGGGCGGGTGGGGGCGCCGCCCCTCGACGGAGGCAGCTCCGCCGCCGCCGGGAAAGGAGCGAAGCGGGCGAGGCGGACGCGCGGGCGGCTCCGTGTGCCTCCTCCATGCGCCCCGGCGGGGAGGGCAGCGGCGGCCGCCATGGGGTCGTGCGTGACCAAAGGTGAGCCTCTTCGCCGCCGCGCCGCCCAAGGTCAAGGGGGAGAGGGGCTCCCTCCCTCCGGGGGGGCGCTCGCCGGGTACGAGTTAGCAGCGCCCCCGCCGCCCTTGGGGATGGGGAGGGGGAGCGAGAAGGGTCTGCTCCTCTCCCTCCCTCTCCCCGGGACTGGAGGGGGCGGCGGCTGGGGGAGGGGGCGCGCTGGACTCCGCTAATCCGCCCCCCCGCTTCTTGGCCCACGTCTGTCGCGCTTCCTTCCGCGCGGAGGGACCAGGGTCGCGCCCGGCGGTGAGAGCCTGTTGTTATTTTCCTCACCGCCCCTCCCTTCGCAGTCGTTGGGAAGGCAGACGCTTGGAATACCTGAGGTGCGGCAGGTCCTGGGTTCGGATTCTGCCTCTGGAGGGATGCGGGGGGGGCAGCCAGTGGGCTGGAGAACACGTGGACTGGAAGGAAACAGGACCTGAGGAGCCCTGGCCCCCTGCTGTCCCCTCTTCCCTCACCCCACCCCAGAGCAGCATCAGCAGGGACCCCCGGGCTCCCTCCGAATCCGGAGACACGCCCCCACATCCATTGCCAGCCCCACTAGCCTTTCTGTTGCTACCAGCTGAGATGGCTAAATAGGGCCTCCACAGCCAGCAGCAGTCTACCTCTGCACAGCCGCAGTTGTGGGTTTCTAGGGAGGCATCCGCTTGGTCTCTCCAGGGAAGGAGAAAGCTGGGCCAGATGAGCCCACCAACCATGGTCTGATCCAACAGGGCTCTTGTTTGTATTTTACACATGCTCAGTAAGAGGTAAAGGGACCCATGACTGTTAGGTCCAGTCGCGGACGACTCTGGGGTTGCGGCGCTCATCTCGCTTTATTGGCCGAGGGAGCCAGCGTACAGTTTCTGGGTCATGTGGCCAGCATGACTAAGCCGCTTCTGGCAAACCAGAGCAGCGCATGGAAACGCCGTTTACCTTCCCGCCGGAGCGGTACCTATTTATCTACTTGCACTTTGACGTGCTTTCGAACTGCTACCGTAGGTTGGCAGGAGCAGGGACCGAGCAACGGAAGCTTACCCCATTGCGGGGATTCGAACCGCCAACCTTCTGATCGGCAAGCCCTAGGCTCTGTGGTTTAACCCACAGCGCCACCCACACATGCTCAGTAGGGACCCTAATTAGGATATTGGGTGTGGGTGGGTGTGATCCAAGCTGGTACTGGGGATCAACTTAAGATGGGGACAAAGCAGATCCCTAGGAGCAAGAGGCCTCTTGGAGTGAGCAGCCGTGAGTGCCAGCTTTTAACTCACACAGAGACCTTCCCCAAGGGTGGGGGCTCTGCTGGTTTCTTAAGCAAGGGAGGAAACTTGCAAAGCAAGAGGGAGGTTGCTTGTAAGCTCAGGGACTGTGCTTATGACATGGGAAGAAGGCTGTGTAAACAGTGGTTTAACTCCCAGGGAAGTGAGAGATGTGCAGAGCGGCAACAGGGCTTCTCTGTGTGCGATTCTGTGATTCCATCCCCTGCCGGCAGCAGATTTCAGCTTCTCTTGTTTGCACCGGACTGTCTGTGCTGAGACTGTTGAGACAAGGGTGAGGAGAGACTGAGAAACAGAGGGAAGCTCAGGGAAGATTCGAATCTCCTCCATGCCAAGAGGCACCTTTGACAAACTGAGTGAGGTGGGGTCATGGCAGAGATGGGAAGAAATGGAGCGATCCATGGCTCCTTTCTGCAGAGCAAAGAACCGAAAGGGGCTCTGTTGGAAATCAGTGAGGACTAGAACCTTACATTTAGCGCAGAGGGGGCGTGATTGGCTCCACCAAGCCAAGGCGCAACGGAACAAGCCCAAAGGTCAAGGTTTGGCGTTGTTTTACAGAGCCAGTCCTGGGCATATGAAGGCGTAACAAAGAAAAGTGCCTCTGAGCATGTGCAAAATGCCCTCCCTGACCACACAGCATCTCCTCTGTCTGGGATTAGTAGGTGGTGGGTCATGGCAGGTTCTGTGGGGCAGCCGAGCTCGCCCTTCCACTCCCCTTGCGCCCCTTTAAAGGTGCCTGGTGCCTGATGGTTCTCAGTCGCCACTTTTGTCCCTCCACTAAAAAGGGGGATTGAGCCACGTAGGTGCCTTTCTGAATCCAATAGGAGCAGCTGTGGAACAGAGCCTTTGGGTTTGTTCTGAGTCCCCCTGGCTCCCCGGCTGCCTGCTGGAAGATGCGTCACCAGAACCCATTTGAAGTGTGTTTATTTCATTGCCTCGGATGTGAGGTGACTCGAAAATTTAAGGAACGGGAGACCTGCTGGATCTAGCCAAAGGCCTCTGAGCCCAGCCTCCTGTCCTTGCGGCAGCCAACCAAAAGGAAGACCTGAGCATAACGCCAGCGCGCTCCCAGCTCGCGATTCCTAGTATTCAGACTGCCGGATTAGATCATAGCCATAACCTTTGGCAGCTGGAATCCTCCTCTATGTATTTGTCTAATCCTCCCCCCCAAAAAAAAAGCCATCTAGGTTGGTGGTTACCATTGCCTCCTGCTGGGGTGAGTTCCATTGTTTAAATCTGCGCAGGGCATCCGTTTTATATGCACTGAATCTCCTCCCGTTCAGCTTCACTGGGTGACCCCATTGGGTCTGAATGTTATGAGAGAGGGAGGGGAAAAAAACATTTTTCTCTCTCTTCCTCAATACCAGGCATAATCCTATATGTTTCTATCATGATCCTGCACCCCACAGCTCTCCTTCCCCCCTTCTAAGCTAACAAGCCCCCAAACTTCATAATCTTTCCTCCTGGGGGAGTTGCTCCACCCCCTTCACCATTAATAATAATAATAATAATTTCTTTATTTATACCCCGCCCATCTGGCTGGGCTTCCCCAGACACTCTGGGCGGCTTCCAACAAAACATTAAAATACAATAATCCATCAAACATTAAAAGCTTCCCTAAACAGGGCTGCCTTCAGATGTCTTCTAAAAGTCTGGTAGTTGTTGTTCTCTTTGACATCTGGTGGGAGGGCGTTCCACAGGGCGGGCGCCACTACCGAGAAGGCCCTGTGCCTGGTTCCCTGTAGCTTTGCTTCTCACAGGGAGGGAACCGCCAGAAGGCCCTCGGTGCTGGACTTCAGTGTCCGGGCTGACCGATGGGGGTGGAGACGCTCCTTCAGGTATACTGGACCGAGTATATATTTGGGTTGCCCTTTTCTGAAACTTTCCCCAGCTCTACAATATTATTGGTTTGCACTCTCCCTGCTCGAAAAAGCCTCTCCTCAGTTTTGTGGAGAAGCCTGGGGGAGTAGCGGGGGGCGGGGGGAGGTCACAGCAGGACAGCCCCCTCCCCACCCAGGAGGCCCTTCTGCCTCCAGAAGCTCTGCTGATGGTTTCCTTCTGCTCCTTCTTCCAGATTTCCTCACAAGCGCCCACAAGGACCAGCCTGTCGTCACCCCTCAGCTGGAAAGCCCTCCTGTTGCCCCACAAGAGAGCCATGGCCTTTCCAATGCCTCAGAGAAGGATGGCAGCGAGGTAACTGCTTTTGTCTTGACCCACCTCCCCCCCCCCCAAGTGACCCACATCCCAGAGCCAGTGTGGTGTAGTGGTTAAGAGCGGTAGACTCGTAATCTGGTGAACCGGGTTCACATCCCCGCTCCTCCCCATGCAGCTGCTGGGTGACCTTGGGCTAGTCACACTTCTTTGAAGTCTCTCAGCCCCACTCACCTCACAGAGTGTTTGTTGTGGGGGAGGAAGGGAAAGGAGAATGTGAGCCGCTTTGAGACTCCTTCGGGTAGTGATAAAGTGGGATATCAAATCCAAACTCTTCTTCTTCTTCTTCCCTTGGGAATGGTGGTGGATCTGTGGAGATCCTAGATTTCTGGTCCCCTGTGCTGTGTGTGTTATTGCCTGCACTGACCGGCAGCAGTGGCTCTCCGGGGTCTCAGATGGCGGCCATTCCCAGCCCTACCAGGAGATTCCAAGGACAGAACCCAGGCACCTTCTGCATGCCAAGCAGGTGCTCTTCCGCTAGCTCTTCCTTTGAGACATAGGGACATAAGAAATGTCCTTCTCCTGAGTCAGACCATGGGATCCATCTAGCTCAGTGTTGTCCACACTGGCAGGCAGCAGCTTCTCTGTGGTTTCAGGCACAGGCAGTTTCCACCCCCCCCCCCACCAGGAGATGCTGCCTGGGATTGAACCTGGGACCTTCTGCATGCCAAGCAGGTGCTCTACCTCTGAGCTATGGCCATTCCTGGTGCCAGAGACCCCGAAAGAGCCACTGCAGAACACAGCAGGCAGCAGTGGGCCAGGTGGGCAGGTAACTTTCTCTCTTGCTTCCTCCACCCTAAAGCGGGTGATGCACTTGTAAAATTAAAAAAAAAACCTCTTTCTCCAATCCTGCTCTTTCGCGCGCCCCCCCACTCCTGACCCCCCCTCCATCTGTTTTCCCTTCTTGCAGAAATGCTTCAAGCCCTCTGGCGGGCTCCTCCCCACTGGAGACACTGGCTCCCCCAGCGCCTACCACGTGACGGCCCTCGCCACCTCTTCCCTGGGGGGTAGGTACACCTGCTCTCCCCCTCACCCCCTTGAACTGCCCCATGTGTCCTGCTTCTTCCAGGCTCTGGCCCTCCCTCTGTTTCCAGAGGTGCTCTTCAGAACACCTCTGGAAAACCCGTAAGCAGGGCGAGACTTTAGCAAGACAATTCCACCCGCATCCTTTGCCTGTGTCCCCAGCTCTGCTACTTTGAAACGAGGTGTTTTCATTTAGCTGTCGTGGCCAACGGCTGTTCCCGAACCAATTCTCCAAGAATGGCATTGTCTCCTCTTTTATTTTATTTTTTTGAAAGCAACCTTAAGTTTCCCATCGCTGCGTTTCCATGCCCAGGAGTGCTTCTTCACCTGTTGGATTTTTGGCTGCTGGCAGACTGTTCACAGGGGCCTGCTAGAAGCAGAGAGAGAAAATACCCGCTTAAAGAGGTGTGTGTGGTTTGTGCTGAGAAAATGGTCCCGGGAGAACCAAAGGAAGACATGAGGAAACAGTTCCTGCTTTGCTGGATCACAATATAATTGGCTAATTGTGAAAGAGCTGGATGTCAACACATCTCAGGCCTGGGCAAGCACCAGCCCACAAAAGAGAATACTACAATGCAAAAAAGGAGCAAAAACTGATCTGAATGTTCTGCCAGTAAATGGTGCAGATTTTGGAATGTATCGGGCATAGCCTTTAAATCAGGCACAGGCAACCTTGGCTCTCCAGATGTTTTGGGACTACAATTCCCATCATCCCTGACCACTGGTCCTGTTAGCTAGGGATGATGGGAGCTGTAGTCCCAAAACATCTAGAGCAGTGTTCTCCAACCTTGGGTCCCCAGATGCTCTTCGACTACAACGCCCATCATCACTAGCCAGCTGGGCCAGAGGTTGGGGATGATGGGAGTTGTAGTCCAACAACATCTGGGGACCCAAGGTTGAAGAACACTGATCTAGAGAGCCAAGGTTGCCTATGCCTGCTTTAAACCCCGCCGCATAGCAGGCGGTTGTGTGGAATCCCTTCGGGAGACCTGGGTAATTCCTTGCTTCCAGGGGCCCCTGTTGGGACTCTGGCACCTGGATCACAAAGTCACCCAGCACCCTTTCCAAGGCGTCCCTACAGGGGCCTGGACCACCGCCCCTTTTCTGCCTGCCACCACGGCAATGCCGGATTTGCAGACGCTGCGTCCTCTTGGCTCGTCCTCTCGCAGAGCAGCAGGGGGAGCAATATGGCCGCGTCCCTTTTGGTGCTGTTCTGAGTTCTGCTCCGTTTATTTCTGGCGGGTGCCAGCTTGATGAGGCAGGTGGGTTGCTAACCACAGAAAGGCACAGCTGAAATCTGCTGCTCTCCCTTGCAAGCAAAGATGTGTCGGGGCTGTGGGCCGAAGGAGACGCAGAACACAGTCATTTTCATCCAATACGTTTATTGCACTAGCCAAAGGCGATTCCCAGCAAAAAATATAGTGGTTTTTATTATGCGTTTTGCATTTTTATGTTGTGAACCGCCCTGAGATCTATGGATGAAGGTGTGCAAATAAATAAATGCACAGAACATACATTCATCATATAAATCAGGCATTAGTAATACGAGGAAAGAAAAATCGGAATTACCAGCAATAAGCTCAGCTTCAGATTTAACCTTCCAATCTACAAAACAGTCTTATTGTACAGGGCATTTGTTCCCATGGAAACCTTCCTGCAAGGCTCTCAGTGGGGTTGGCATAGATTCCGTCCCTCTGCTCTGTTTCCCACCTGGGCTTATTGTGCCTCCTCCATCTTTGCTGCCCCCCCCCAGGCCTCGTCCAGAGCATCAAAGACCACGTCACCAAGCCCACAGCGATGGCCCGTGGCCGCGTGGCCCACCTTATCGAGTGGAAGGGCTGGAGCGCTCCGAGGACGGGCTGGGAGCAGGCCCTGACGGAGGAGGAGGTCTACGCCGACCTCACCGATGAGCTGAAGGAGGCCTGGTTTGCAGCAGGTCAGCAGTGGGGCTGGGGGCTTGCAATCCCATAAAAGAGACACCAGCTTAAGAACTATGTTCAATTGATGCTGTCTGGGTGCTGATGTCCCTTGGGGCGCTGAGAGGTCCTGCACATAGCTGTCAACTTTCGGATTTGAAAATAAGGGATGCCGCGAGGGCGGTGCAATGGCACCAAGTAGCCTCGCCACCCTGTGCTCCAGAGGCTGCGTGCGAATGGGTGAGCAAAAGAGCGAGCGCATAGACGGCAGGCAGGCTGTCTGTCTGGTTGGGCGTGAGGGTCTGACTGCACAAGGCATGCAAGCTCCGCCCCCAGTCGGTCTCAGACTCCTTATTGGCAGCCGAGCAACGCAGCTGAGGAGCCTCCCTGGCCAGCAGGGAGGGAGAGGAGCTGCTTCCTTTGAAATCCGGGAAATTTAAGGGATATCAACAATCCGGGATAGCAGAGGGAAACGGCATTGGAATAAGGGAGTTTCCCGCCAAAAAAGGGAGGGTTGACAGCTATGGTCCTGCACCTCTCCTCTGAAACTGCTCATGAAGGCTGCTAGTGTACACTTCAAAGTGCCATGGCGCTCACTGGAGGAACTGTAGCATGTCAAGGGGTGCTGGGAACTGTAGCTGTCTATAATAATAATAATAAATTTTATTTATACCCCGCCCTCCCCAGCCAAGACTGGGCTCAGGTGTTATGCCTAACACCAGGCATAAAAACAATTGATTAAAATACAACTTAAAAACAGAATTAAGATACAACATTGAAGTGCAGCCTCATTTCAGTAGAAACTCAAGTAAAAAACTGTTGGGGAAGAAAGCGTCAAATCTTCACCAAGGCCAACTATCCAAACTGGTCAGAAAAAAAAACCAGGGAATTCCCCAAATAGGAGTTCCATCACAGAAGGAAAAGGAAAGAGGGGGAGGGGATCAAGTTGATTCCAAGCCAAAGGCCAGGCGGAACAGCTCTGTCTTACAGGCCCTGCGGAAAGAATCAGATCCTGCAGGGCCCTGGTCTCATGAGACAGGGCGTTCCACCAGGTTGGAGCCAGTGTTGAGAAGGCCCTGGCTCTGGTTGAAGCTAATCCGACTTCCTTAGGGCCCGGGACCTCTAGGGTGTTGCTACCGGTATTTATGGACCTTAAGGTCCTCCGTGGGGCATACCAGGAGAGGCGGTCCCTACGAGGGATCTCCTCCCAGCTCTCGGCTTCCAGGATTCTTTGGGGGAAAGCCATGGCTGTTAAAAGTGGTGTTAAGAGCTCTTTAAATGCATGGCACAAATGTTACCTTTCTCAAGCATCCCGGAAGAGGAAACGGCAGTAAATTTTGGCCGAGTCTTCCTGCTGTAATCCAGGCAGGAACCGGGTGGCGTAGGGGGTCATGCCCCGTGTCGGTCCCAGCTGCAAACCAGCCCTCAGCTTTGTTCCCAAGAAAACCCGGACGTTCTAGATCAGGAGGGGCTCCCTTTTTGGGGTGGGGAAGGTGCAATGGTTTGTTTAGACTAAGCCTGGCTTGCAGCTTCATTCTCAGACCCGCGAGGGCCCAGGCAGGGCTGGCATGGGCCGGCTGCTTCCCTGACATCTTCTGCCCTCCGCCTTCCCCTGCCCAGGTGTGGCTGAGCAGTTTGCCATCGCCGAAGCCACGCTGAGCGCCTGGTCCTCCCTGGATGGAGAGGAGCTGGATTACTTGGGGGATTCGCAGGAAGGCCACCGGCTCCAAGGTAACTTCCAACCCACCTCTGGTTCTCCCCTTTTTTCTGTTGATTGGGGGGGGGGGGTTGCAGCCCACCAGAGTAGACCCAATGAAATTAATGGTGCTAAGTTAGCTACGTCTGTCAACTTCAATGAGCATTGGGTCTCTCCATGCTTGAAGGCTTTTGTGAAGCGGTTGCGCCCAGTTATCCTTTGTGGGTGCCCTCGCCCCGCCCCCCAATGCCCTTGAGCTTCCCCTCCCACCATCCCTCGCCATTGGCCCTGCTAGCCGAGGCTGAGGAGAGTTGCACTCACAATATCATCTGTGGGGTGGGGGGCACAGATTCCCCATGCCTGATACTCAGGAATCTGCCTTACCGTATTTTTTGCTCCATAAGACGCACCTGAACATAAGACGCACCTAGTTTTTAGAGGAGGAAAGGGGGAAAGCCCTGTTTTTTTTAGGATCAGCTCAAAGTGGTGCGGCCTTTTTTGCAAAGGGAAAAGCCCTGCTTTTTTGAGGATCAGCTGAAAGTGGTGCAGCTTCTTTTTCAAAGAGGAAAAGCCCCGTTTTTATGGGGTTCAACTCACAGTTCTGCAGCTTCTAGTCCTACAGTTTCCAGACAGATAATCTAATCAGCCAGTCACATGTCGCTGGGGAAACAAACAGCCTCCCTCTGCATTCAACAACGGAGGCCTGGGCAAGGGGGCGGGGCTAGAAAGGGAGCCTTATTTCTCTCCCCGATCGCTTGCTAAACAGCTGTTCAGCGGCTTCCTTTCAACACCCTCTTCTCTCCTTTTAAAAAAAGAGCACAATCTGCTTTGGGCCACTAGGCAATTCGGCTCCAGGGACCATGCATTCACTCCGTAAGACGCACAGACATTTCCCCTTACTTTTTAGAAGGAAAAAAGTGCGTCTTATGGAGCGAAAAATACGTTATATTGAGTCAGGCCGTTGGTCCATCTAGCTCAGTGTTGTCTACTCAGACTGGCAGCAATGGGTTCAAAGCCTGCCTAGAAATGCTGCCGGTGGGGATTGAACCAGGGGCCTTCTGCATGCAAAGTAGGGGCTCCCTACCCCTGAGCCACAACCCCTTCCCCAAATTTAATTAATTAATTAATTAATTAATAATAATAATAATAATTTCTCCTCCTTCCAGACCTGAGAGGCCTCTATCTGCCGCCGGGGACCTTTCTCCTCACCCCGCAGGGCACAGGGAGCACCTCCAACTTGGGCAGCAGCAGCCTCCCGGCCTTCTCCCTCTCCAGCTGCAAGTCCCCCCTCCCCACCGGCTGGAGCACCCCGATGGACGGCCTGGGGAAGGGCTTGCCGCAGGAAGCCGGGCAGGAGACCCCGGTGTGGCTCCAGCGCAGTAGCGCCTCCCTCCGATACGTCGACAGCAGCTCCCTCTCGGAGGACGAGGTGTTCTATAACTAGAGGACTCTGGAGGGAGGAGGGCAGAGTCTGGGCTTGGGGTGGGGGGCTTGTCTCCTTTCTGAGCGTTTGAGGAGGTTCTTCAAATTGTGGCACCCTTGGGTGACGTCTGCTTGCTCGGGCAAGCCCTGGAGGAGGTCATGGCAGTTGAATCGCTTCAATCGTATGTTCCTCCTATGGGTGCCCATGCCCCCCACCCAACACCTCCCAAAGAAAGCAGTTGTTGTGGGTATAATCTCACTGCTACAGCCCTTTTATTTAAACTGAACTTCCGGGGCCGCTCTGTTTACTAGCCCCAGGGTGCTTGGCTTTGGGTAGGGGCAGCTAAGGAGGCCTCTCAAGATGGGGCCACATAGGTGTTTTGGGCCGTGTGCCCCACTCCCATCTTCTCATGTCCGCGAGCGTCGCCAAACGGCCCCCTTCCGTCTGCTGGCTTGGTTTGCAGAATGAGATCGGGGCGAACCCCTCGCTCTTTCCTCCAGGGGAGTCTGCTTGGCTGGCTGGGGCGGGGAGATAACCTGCTTTGAGGGACCTCCTTGCTCCTCCACCCTGCCCCCCACACCCCAGCTCAGTGTGTATATTTGTAAATAATAAAAGAGATATTGCACAGAAATGCCTCCACGTAGCCAGAGTGTGCTAACTCTCTGCTGGAAAGAAGCTCAGAGCCCTATTGCGACAAGGGACAAGCTGGAACATGTGTGACCGAGATGATCAAGGGTCTAGAAACCATGCCTTATGAGGAACAGTTGAAGGAGCTGGGTATGCCTAGCCTGGAAAAGAAGAGACTGAAAGGAGATACGAGATCCATCTTCAAATATCGGAAGGGCTGTCACATGGAAGATGGAACTAGCTTGTTTTTTCCTGCTCTGGAGGGTAGGATTCGAACCAATGGCTTCAAGTCACAAAAAAGGAGATTCCGACTAAAGATCAAGAAGAATTTTCTGACGGTAAGAGCTGTTTGGACAGCGGAATAGGCTCCCTCGGGAGGTGATGGACTCTCCTTCCTTGGAGGTTTTAAAGCAGAGGTTGGATGGCCACCTGTCATGGATGCTTTAGCTGAGATTTCAGCGTTGTGGGGGGTTGGACTAGATGACCCTCGGGGGTCCCATCCAACTCTACAATTCTATGAGGGAAGCAGGGACCAATTTATATGTGATTCCTTTGCACTTTAAGCTGTTCTTGCAGGAAGTCGGCTCCGGACAGGGTTTGATTGCAAAGGAAATGTCACCATACAGCTCCTTTTATCCCTTGCCTAGAGGTGGTGCTCCTAGGAGCAGGAGGTGGGGGGTTTTTTTAAAGACACCCCCCCCAAAATAATTCACATTATTCTGTACCACCCTGAAAACCACTGAAACACCCCCACCCCAGAAATTCAGGTGGTGAATTTGGGGGGCCATTTAAACTCAGCCCAAATATTAGCACAGACCTTCCATCATAATGTAAAAAAAAATGGGGTTTTATATTTTTCAGTTGTTTAAGGGTTCCAAGACATGCCAAGAGTTTATGCTCCCCTCCCGGCCCTCCCCCCACCCATCCCTATTTGCCACCAAAGGTGTGAAAATACATCTTTAATTTGCTGTTGACACCAGGTAACATTCAATAGGAATCTCCTTCCATCGTGGTTTCGAATCCCTGCTGGTCCTCTGTGGTCTCTGTTGGGAGGGACGCCTCCTCTCATTTTGCTGTTTTCGGATTTGCCAGGTCTTCGATGGCTTTCCTTACCTGAAGGAAAAAGAAGGAAGGGGGGCTGAGAGCTGGATGGGAGGTGGGGTGGATGTGTTCACACGGCAAGCAGCCCAAAACGGGTTTAACTGCCCTAGTTTCGTGCAACCCCTGATGAGGAACTGGGAACGCCTTTCTCAGAAGCACTCTGGAGGTGTGCTGTAAGGCATTCTCCCGCCAACAACCCTGCGAGGTAGGTCAGGCTGAGAGCACGACTGGCTCAGAGTCACCTGGTGCGTTTTGCGGCTGAGGACATTCGAATGCAGCTCTCCCCGTTCTGCAGCTCTCTAAGCTTAGGATCATAGCTGTCAACTTTCGGATTTGAAAATAAGGGATTTTCCCCAAACTTTCGGATTTGAAAATAAGGGATGCCACGAGGGCGGTGCAACGGCACCAAGTAGCCTCGCCACCCTGCGCTCCAGAGGCTGGGCGCGAACGGGAGAGCGAAAGAGCGAGCGCGTAGACGGCAGGCAGGCTGTCTGTCTGGTTGGGCGTGAGGATCTGGCTGCACAAGGCATGCAAGCTCCGCACCCAGTCGGTCTCAGACTCCTTATTGGCAGCCGAGCAACGCAGCTGAGGAGCCTCCCTGGCCGGCAGGGAGGGAGAGGAGCTGCTTCCTTTGAAATCCGGGAAATTTAAGGGATATCAACAATCCGGGATAGCAGTGGGAAACGGCATTGGAATAAGGGAGTTTCCCATGGAAAAAGGGAGGGTTGACAGCTATGCTTAGGATCCAGCCCCATCCTCTCCCAATCTGCCAGCTACCTCGTTCCTGGAGACAACGCCAACCACCTTCCCCAGTTGCGTGACAAAGGCTCTCTGAAGGTTCAGGAGCTCAAAAAGGTTGTGCACCTGTGGGGAGAAAAATGGGGAGGAGAGAGATGGGGGGGGGGAGGTCAGGATGGTGATGTGGGGTAGCCCCTGCCTGTAGCTCCTTTAACTAGGCTCCTTGCATCTCAAAAAGCCAGCCCATTTCCCAGCATCTTGTGAGAACCACATGTGCACACAGAGAATGCCCTTTTCCCTTCATTTTCACAGAACGGGGTGTGTGCACAGAGGTAGGATCCCGTTCCGCCCTCTCAAGAACCCTGCGAGGTAGGCTGGAGGAAGGGCCCAACAGCCACGAATGCACAGCTGCGTGTTTTTTCCTTTTACAAGAAGCCCCACAAAGGCTGTGGCAGGAAAACTAGCGTTGGGAGGCCGGCAGAAAACGCTTCGCCTTTCCCCTCCCCAAAGGATCTTTCTCTCTGAAATAAAAATTAAAAACCCCTACTTCCACACACACCTTCTGCCCTGGCCTCCCGCTAAAAACCTATCCAGGCCTTTCACCCTGTTTCCCATGGGTGCCCCCATGATGCAGAACGAGAAGGCAGCAACAACAGCCCTCCCTGCCATTATTCTCCAGCAGGTGACATTCGGAGGTAGACTCCTCTTGGGCATGGAGGCTCCATTTCGCTGTAAACAAATAAAGGGGACCCAGAGCCCAGAGCACTTCCTGCCATGCTTCATCTGATAACCCTCGCCTGTCTGCCAGCCATTTACCTGGTGTAGGGACATCCATGGGGAAAGCTGCAGGGTCACAGGGCTGATGGCGCAGGATACTTCCAAGGTCTGGGCAGATGGAGGCTGCATGAAAGGAGGGGGGGGGAATGAAACCTTGCAGGGTGTGGCGGGGGGCACATGCAACTCTGGCTAAGCTGCATTGCAGAGAGGGTGCTGCCTCGCACCCCCCCCCCCAACACACACACAGCAGAAGGCGGCTCCCATCTCAGCCTCAAGGTCTTGTGACCCACCTCTTCCCCCTGTGCCTTGTGGGGCAGGCTGGCATCATCCTGGGTCTGGAGGAACTTGATCAGCTCTGATCTCTGGATCATCCCCAGCAACATGGCCGTCTCTGTGGGCGAGAGGACGGGGAGGGGGAAGGAAGAGGGCATCAGAAGGGCTCGACTGCAGGATCAGGCCAAAGAGGGTCTGTTGAGCCCAGCACCCTGGGAAGAACATGAGATGGGCTGGATTAGGCCCGCCTTAGTCTAGCTTCCTTTCCCCGACCCCCAGTGGTCACCCAAGTGTGCCTGATTAAAGGCTCACCCGCAGGACCCCACTAGGGATCCCCACAGCAACTGGTCCTCCAGCAGCATCCTGCCTCCAATAGTGGAATCCTAGAACTGCAGAGATGGAAGAGGGTCCCCCAAGGGTCATCTAGTCCAACCCCCTGCAACGCAAGAGGTAGAAGAGAACTAGGTCCCCTCCATCGAGGCCTGTGCTGAAACAAGGGGGCAGCTCCTGCTCTAGAGCTCTTTGTGGACTGTGGCGGAGGTGCCTGGGTACGTACCCTGGCGCCTCCTGAGCATGGGCAAAGAGCAAGTCCCAGCTGCTTCTCAATTCCTGTTGTTTCTCCCCTTCTGTCTCATTTCCATGCTATGGTTCCCCCCCAAAAAAGTGAGCGAGAGTGACGCTGGCTGGATGGGCAGAGCCTCAGGTGGGCCGCCTTGACCGAACAGGGGCGTTGACACCCCCACAAAGCGGGAAGTGAAATAAAGCCCCAGGCTTGATGCCGCAGGGATGGCCATGGGGGTTTGGGAGATGGCGGGACTGCAGGGCTTCCTTCCCCCTCAGAAAACCCATTAAGTCCCAGTTACCAGCGCTGTCCACCACCGGGTACTCGGAGTCGTCTGTCGAGGTGACCGTGCTGAGGATTTCCTGGAAGGCGGCATCTCTGGACAGGGTGACGAATTTGGTGTTCATGAACTCCTCTGTGGTGACCTTGTAGGAGCTGCAGGCGGGAGAAAGTGGCGTCAGAATGACTGGGCAGGGGGTCTGCAGGCTGTTAAAAAGCCTGTGAATTGACAGCACGCACACAGCCCCCCAGTAAATGTGTGCCCTGCCCTGGAATATAGGGACATAGGAAGCTGCCTTATATGGAGTCAGTCCATCTAGCTTTGTAGTGTCCACACAGGTCGGCAGCAATGGCTCTGCAGGGTTTCAGGCAGACTCCAGCACTACCTGGCGATGCCAGCAGGGATTGAACCCGTGTCATGGTCTGGTTGGCGCAGAGGAACGGGTGGGAGGAACCAGCTGGGAACCCCCAAGGGCCGAAGGCTCAGAGCCTGGGGATTGGTGGTGGGGCGATGATGAGTGGTCACAGGGAGAAGACAGGGAGGAGGAGGTGTCGGAAGCTGAGGAGGTAACGGGGCTTAGTGAGCTGGGAGAGTCTGTGGCAGAGAGAAGTCCAGAATCAGAGGCAGGAACTGAAGCAGAAGCGTGGGGCGAGGAAAGCCAAGAGGCAGAGGTGAGTCGGGCTGGTGAAGTCACCAGTGTCTCCCTCTCTGGCTGTGGCAAGCTCCTGGCACTCCCCTAGTCTCCCAGAATCAGAAGAGGCATGAAAAGGGCAGAGGAGAGGTTGGTCTCACGTAGTCTCTGATTGCTCGGAAGGAGCCCTGGGAGAGGAGCAGACCTAGATGGCTGTGGGGAGGCGGGGACATCTTGGCAACTGATTTCATGGAATGAGCTGCTGTGCTCATCAGGCCTGACTCTCAGCCAAGTCCGTGAAGAGTTCACTCCCAACTATTGAACTGTGCGATTTACCGGCCGACTCGCTTCTCGGCAACCTTGCACCTTCCGCTCGCAAAGCAGACTCTTTGCCCCTGGGCTAAGGCCCTTCCCGATATGCAAAGCGGCATAAGGCAAGAGAGACTCTGAGCGTGGGCAGAGTGTCCTTTCCCTCATCAGCAAGCAGAAGGCTCTCGGGATGCCCCTCAATGTCCTGGGAGGGGGAGGGCGAGAAGCTTGTGTCCCTGTGACGTGGGAGGGGGTTTCACCTCACCCAATGTGCCGGCTCCTGATGCGCGGCAGGTAGGGCAGCTTTTTGACGATGATGGTGCCATCGTAGAAGGAGGGCTGGAACTTCTGGGCAATGGCGTTGGCAATGAGCACGGCTAGGATGACGGGCAGGATGTGGGCGATCTGCCCTGTCATCTCGAAGGCCAGCAGGGCCGTGGAGAGGGTGTGGGTGACTGAGCCGGAGAAGGCTGCTGCCCCTGGAGGGAGAAGAGCAGAATCTAGAGCAGGGGTCGGCAACCTAAGGCCCGTGGGCCAGATGCGGCCCAATCGCCTTCTTTTTTTAATTTTTTATAATCATTTTTTATTAGTTTTATAAAAATACAATAACAAATTCACACATTTATCTTCACATCTTATACCGTTTTGGCCTTTTTATGGCCGTGACTTCCGTCAAACCTTCCTTACGATATTCTAATATCTATTCCTTATATCTATATTTCCAAAGTCAATCATTGTTTTATATCATTATTTCCTAAAATTAATCACTATATCTTCGTACTAACAACAATATTTCTGGCCCAATCGCCTTCTTAATCCTGCCTGTGGACGGTCTGGGAATCAGCGTGTTTTTACATGAGTAGAATGTGTGCTTTTATTTAAAATGCATCTCTGGGTTATTTGTGGGGCCTGCCTGGTGTTTTGACATGAGTAGAATGTGTGCTTTTATTTAAAATGCATCTCTGGGTTATTTGTGGGGCCTGCCTGGTGTTTTGACATGAGTAGAATGTGTGCTTTTATTTAAAATGCATCTCTGGGTTATTTGTGGGGCCTGCCTGGTGTTTTGACATGAATAGAATGTGTGCTTTTATTTAAAATGCATCTCTGGCTTATTTGTGGGACCTGCCTGGTGTTTTTACATGAGTAGAATGTGTGCTTTTAGTTAAAAATGCACCTCTGGGTTATTTGTGGGGCCTGCCTGGTGTTTTTACATGAGTAGAATGTGTGCTTTTATTTAAAATGCATCTCTGGGTTATTTGTGGGACCTGCCTGCTGTTTTTACATGAGTAGAATGTGTTCTCTGGGTTATTTCATTCATTTTTTTCTTCAAAATATAGTCCGGCCCACCACATGGTCTGAGGGATGGTGGACCGGCCCACGGCTGAAAAAGGTTGCTGACCCCTGATCTAGAGCAAGGGTTGTCCCTGGAGGGGGTGTCCTGGGCAGGCCGGCAGCTCACCCTGGGCATGGGTCCCTTGTTAGCTCTCCCCCCCCTTCTATTCCAAGTCCCAGTTCCAGAGCTGAGCTGGCTGGGAACTGCATCTTGCTTAAAGAGGACGGTGTCCCCCACCAGAGCAGAGGAGCTCAGGGGGGTGGAGGACAAGTCATGCATCGAGCACAGCTCTGTCCTCCAGCCCTGCCTAACGACAGAGCTGGCCCTCCTCTGTGGCCTCCCCCTGCGACACCCCACCCCAGTGTGTCTGAGCCACGAGGGACTCCAGGTTCGGTTTCCTCCGAATAAAGCTCAGCAGAGACTGTGGCGTCTTCTATTCACATATATGTATGACCTATGGAGGGGGGTCACGGCATCAGCACCCCAAGAAATCCTGCCTCTCCATTAGTTGCCACTTTGGATGCAGCACGGAGCAAGCAAGTCCCTCAGTCTCCGGCTTCCAGCTCAGCTCTCTCACCCCTCTCTGGCACTTGCTCTCCTACCTAGCAGCAAGGTGGGGGGGGGGGCGGAGGAGGAAAGGCCCACCTTGGAGCCCAGAGGGCCCCACCCCTCTTGCAACCTAGCCCGTTTTTGCAGGATGCTGATGAGGACATTTAAGCGGCCAGCCAGCTCCTCTGTTAGGTACAGAACCCCAAGAATTGGGAGAGGGACCTAGGGCAGAGGTCTCTAAACTACGGTCCGGGGGACTCATTTATCCGGCCCTCTGCTGCTGCCCGCTCTTACCGGGGCTGCGCTGCGCTGCGCGGCTGCCCACTTCTGGGTCGGAGGAGCACCGGAAATAGCAGCACCGGAAATAGCTTGTGCGCATGCGCAAGTGTTATTTCCGGTGCACATCCGGGTTGGAGGAGGCCCGTGCACATGCGCACGAGCTATTTCCGGTGCTCCTCCAACCCAGAGGTGCGCCGGAAATAGCGTGTGCGCATATGTATGGGCGCGCAGTTTGTCTGGGCTCCACTGTTTCAGAATATCAAATTCTGGCAGGGTGTATCTGCCCAGAATATCAGATAGGTTTTGACGCCAAGTAGTGATCTTTTGAAGTGATGCAAAGGCTTGTTTAGCCAGTAAGGTGTTTGAGGTGTTTGCCAGGTTGACGTAGAAACGCAAGAATCTTAAATGGGCCCTGGCAGACACAGAAGGTAGTCCTACCTCTACTCTTAAGAAGGTTGCCGGTGTTCCTTGAGGAAGGCCTAAGATCCTCTTGAGATAGTAATTTTGTAAGACTTCAAGCTTTTCCAGCAGCCTCGGATTCCACCCCCAGAGTTCAACCCCATATAACATCTGGGGAATAGCTTTCCCAACAAAAACTTTTATTGCCGGGATCACCAATTGGCCTCCCCGGGCATAAAAGAAGCTAAGCAGAGCACCGATTGTCCTTCGTGTTAAAAGAGTTACAGCCTTAAAATGGGCTAACCAACTGGATGTAGCCTGAAATATAACACCCAGATATTTAAAAGTATAACACTGTTCAATTTCATATTCATCTAATGACCATCTGAAAATGTGGCAAGCTCTATTGAATACCACAATTTTTGTTTTGCCGTGGTTTATCTTTAGAGAGTTATGGGAGCAGTAGGCTGCGATCCCCTCCAACATGCTACGTAGGCCTCTTCGGGTGAGTGCCATTACAGCCATGTCATCGGCATAAAGCAATATATTTAGATATTTCCCTTCAAGGGCTGGAGCCGATTGCTTATATTTTGCCATGTGCTGGACAATGTCATTTATATAAAAGTTAAAAAGGAAAGGGGCTAGCAGACATCCCTGTTTGACCCCTTTCCCCAATGGCAGAGGGTCAGTCAGATTCCCAGATAGCCCAGTTCTAACTTTAACTGTAGTATCTGTATGTAACTCTCTGAGTATCTTAAAAAGTCGACTATCGATGTCTGTTTCGTATAATTTTTTCCATAGTCTATCCCTACAGGGCTGCGGGCTGGCTTTCTTGGTCTTGTTTTGTTCTGTTTGCTTTGCGGAGCTAGCGGGAAATGCGTTTTTAACCCAGTTTAACAATTATATTGTTATTCTTTTAATAATGTTGGATGGTTTTTGTGTAAAGGCATGGTCCTCACAAGTCTAATAAATCTTATCTTATCTGTATGGGCGCGCGCTCCCCCGCCCTGCAATTGGCGCTGGAGACTGAGTCGCAATAAGTTTGCTGACCCCTGGACCTAGGGCATCCTCCAGACAGACGCCCCCCCCCCCGCAGAATTGTAGTGAACAGAGGCGTTCACTGTCATCGCAACCGTGAGTCCCTGGGGGGAAGGGGCCGTGTGGCACACTTGGCAAGAAGAGTAGAAGAAGAGTTTGGATTTGATATCCCACTTTATCACTACCCGAAGGAGTCTCAAAGCGGCTCACGTTCTCCTTTCCCTTCCTCCCCCACAGCAAACACTTTGTGGGGCTGAGAGATTTCAAAGAAGTGTGACTAGCCCAAGGTCACCCAGCAGCTGCATGTGGAGGAGTGGAGACGCCAACCCGGTTCCCCAGATTGCGAGTCTACCGCTCTTAACCACTACACCACACTGGCAAGTGTCTGCCTAGCCATAGTTGCCTAGAGCTTTGCCTGCCCTGGCTTATTGGTTTGCCCTGTAGCAAGTGCACACCCCACTCCCCACCTTGAGCCATGTTGCAGACTCACCTGCCAGTGCGTAGCTTCCAGGAGTGATGAGGCTGGAGCCCCCCTCTGATGAAATGCCCTGGGGGAAGAGGAAGGCGGCGGTTTCCCCCACCAGGCGCCCCAGCGCAGCTCCTGCGGTGGGGGTGGGGAAGGAGGAGGAGGAGGAAGAGGTAGAAAGAAGCAGGTTGCATCCATAGCTGTCAACCCTCCCTTTTTTGGCGGGAAACTCCCTTATTACAATGCCGTTTCCCGCTGCTATCCCAGATTGTTGATATCCCTTAAATTTCCCGGATTTCAAAGGAAGCAGCTCCTCTCCTTCCCTGCCGGCCAGGGAGGCTCCTCAGCTGCATTGCTCGGCTGCCAATAAGGAGTCTGAGACCGACTGGGGGCGGAGCTTGCATGCCTTGTGCAGCCAGACCCTCACGCCCAACCAGACAGACAGCCTGCCTGCCGTCTATGCGCTCGCTCTTTCGCTCACCCGTTCGCACGCAGCCTCTGGAGCGCAGGGTGGCGAGGCTACTTGGTGCCATTGCACCGCCCTCGCGGCATCCCTTATTTTCAAATCCGAAAGTTTGGGAAAATCCCTTATTTTCAAATCCGAAAGTTGACAGCTATGGTTGCATCTACGCGACAATCCTTTCCAGACCACGTCTACACTGCATGCTCAAACTGGTTTTGAACTGGATTAACTGTCATGGAGATCCCTTTTTGGTGCCCATTTGGTGCTTGGCAGCTGAGACCAGCGAAACTGATCCAGCGTTTACCTATGGTTCCTGCAGGGGGTTGGACAAGGTCACCCTTCCAACTCTCCAGTTCTTTGATTCTGTGACCCAGTATGGAGAGGGGGGTGTCATCTGATGCAGGGAGAGGGGAGATGGGGGGGAGGCACTTACCATAAACAAAGACGGGCATGAAGTACCCAGCGGGCATCGGCATGGTAGTGGCCAGGATCAGCATCCAGAACTGTGAAAAGAGCAAGGGAAAGTGAGGCCGGGGGTCCCTCTGCAGCAGCAGGTAATGGCCGCTTGCTTTCAGACAGCCTGTGATGCCACGGCATGCCTGAGAACACTCCAACTTCTGAGGGTGAAAGCACCGTAACAGAAGGGGGTGGGGAGTCGCCTCAACCCTTCGTCCTTCATCAGAGCAGCGCCCCCCCCCCGCCCCGTGTGCTTCAGAAGCGGGGCCCAGTACCTTCATGAACAGGAAGACGGCCAGCGTGCCAAAGATGGTGATGTTGGGGTGCCACCACTCCAGCCACAGGTTGTGGGCGTCGACTTGAAGGGGCCTGGCCAGCGATGCATTTTGGGAAAGGGCACTCCAGGTGTGGTTGTCAAGGAGGGAGGTGAGGAGTTCCTTCATGCTCAGCTACAGGGGAGGAAAGATGGGGGTCTGGAAGGGCTGGCGCAAACGGGAGGCCCGCCCACCCTCCCCCTTCTTGTCTGTGGGGGCGCCAGTGGGTTCCTCTTTCTGTGCCACCAGACAGGTTGGCCTTGGGCTGCTGTCAGGCCTGTGGAAGCCACCTGTCGTTATTCAGCAGGGAGAGGGGTGCGCTCTGCACATGCTCCAGGGTGCTCTGTGCTGGGAAGGAGAGCGGTGCCCAGTATTTACCCTGGAGGCCATGAACTGCCCCAGGCCCGGTGGGAAGGTGATGGAGGAGAGCAGGAGGGCAACCAGCACTGAGTAAAGAGGTTTCCTGGGAAAATGTACCAGAAACAAACAGACAGACAGACAGACAGACAAACAAACATAAAACTAGGGTTATTTTTCAAGATTGAAAATGAAAGGCAGGGCTTCCCTGTACAAAGCTAACTCTGATGGCAGACAGCAAGTCACACACAGCTCAAAGCAAAAATAGAAAAGCTCATTTGGTGGAGGAATCTGTACATTTTCCAGGCATCACAAAGCTCTTCCACCAGGCAGAAGGTGCTGAGGATTTCTGTGCCACTTGAAAGCTTGCATATAAGGGAGAATATTTTTTCTCGTGTTGATGGGGAAAGTAATAATAAAATGTCGGTCCATCTCTACTGTCACTCACTTTTAAATACCTTGCGCACAATATGCTTTGTTCTATATCCTGCGTGTTCTGTTCCCAAAGCTAGAATTTTATTTTATTTTTTGTAATTCCTATGTCATGGAAAACCCAAGAGGACCCCAAATATGAGAAAGAAGAATGGCAGCTGCTACGATTCATTTGTGCTTTCATGGAACATTTATCGCCCATGCAACAACCAGGCGAGGCAAACTTCTGTTGTTCCCATTTTGCAGAGTGGGAAACTGAGGCTGAGAGGCAGCAGTGTGTTCAAGGTCAGTCGGTCGGTCCTTGCAGGAGCCCTGGCCTTCACCCCACATGAGCCCCAGTGCATGCCCCCCCCCAAGGTATGACTTACTCCTCTGCAAGCAGCTTGGCCGTGAAGCAGTTCCTCCGGACGTAGCCCAGGAACCAGCGCTGGCAGAAGAGGTAAGCACAGCTCACCACCCCACAGACTGCGCTGCAAAGAAGCAGGGGAGGGAGGGAGGGTTAGGGTCACTTTGGCTGCTGGGCACACAATGCCCCTTCGGTGTCACCCCCACCCCACCCACCCCCCATTGCAAGGCTGCATAGCAAGGAAGGAGATGGGTTCACATCCGCCCCCATACATTCAGAGCACATTTCAAGCACATGGTTGATTCTGGGTACTATTGTTCCCCCTCAGAGACATACCACCCCCCAGCAGCCTTTGCACTGTTGTAAGAAACACAGGTGGTGCTGTGGGTTAAACCACAGAGCCTAGGGCTTGCCGATCAGAAGGTCGGCAGTTCGAATCCCCGTGATGGGGTGAGCTCCCGTTGCTCGGTCCCTGCTCCTGCCAACCTAGCAGTTTGAAAGCACGTCAAAGTGCAAGTAGATAAATAGGTACCGCTGCAGCGGGAAGGTAAACGGCGTTTCTGTCCGCTGCTCTGGTTCGCCAGAAGCGGCTTAGTTATGCTGGCCACATGACCCGGAAGCTGTACGCCGGCTCCCTCGGCCAGTAAAGCGAGATGAGCGCCACAACCCCAGAGTCGTCTGCGACTGGACCTAATGGTCAGGGGTCCCTTTACCTTTAAGAATTCTAAGGTCTCAAATGTAGAATGAATGTTCATAAATGTACAAGGCAAACACATACACAAGTATATAAACCACATGTCTGAAATAGCACAGGAGAGCAATCCTGAAGTCATTTTGACTCTCCCAAATTGACCTCCAATATTTCTCTGCAAGGAGGAAGGAAATGGGAAAAGCTTTCCTATTGTCTTTGGACTGTAGGGGCTTACACCTTCCTGCAAATACAGTCTGGCAAGTATCAATTAAGCTGAGCAAACTATCAAAATGTGTAAGAAATTCAGGAACTAAAGTATTTGCCATCTCAAAGGAATGGCCAGGCTACCTAGAAAATGCAACCAAGTAAGGCATTTATCAGGTATCCTGGCAGACAGGAGAGAAGCAACACTCTCAAATATCTGCTGGAGACCACTTCTGTGATATATGTATGATTTTGGGGGGGGGGGGGTCTTGGGGTACAGGGTGGGCAATTTCTAAAGTCTTTATAGGGGCTTGCGCACCATTGTTCTGGGTCTCTCCTACCTCCTTGCAAGGAGGGGGGGGGGACTCTGTTGCAACAGAAAAATAAAGACCTGTCTTGCTTTCTATGGATCTTGCCTCCATCCATTCATCTCTGACCGACCATGGACTTAGGGGACTCAGTCCCTTCGGGAGTTGGGCAGCAAAAGCCAAACCCCCTAGTTTTTCCTATAACAGCTGAAATAATCAGAAATCTGCCCTTATTCCCTTATGGGGTACACAAGAGCCTTTTGAGGTTCTCATCGGAAGGAGTAAATTACAGAGGCCAACCAGAGAAAAATTGAGAAGCAAAGAATTTATTTCTGTTGCAACATGGCGGTTTTGCCCCACACACCAGAGAGTAGGGGGAAAAGGACCCCCAACAAAAGGAGCACATGCTCTTATAAAGACATTTCAAAAAATTCCCCTCAGCATCCAGCCCCACCCCCAGATACCTTCCACATACATCACAAAAAGGGGTGTAATCCAGGACCACTTCCCCAGATACATCACAGCTGCATCACAGATTGGGAGAGTCAGAGGAGGTAACCTGAGAATTCTCACACCTGTGCCATCTCTCCCTGACCCCTCCCAGACACACATTTCAGCAAAACAAAAGGTTTCTTGTTTCCTGCCCTGGCCTGGCAGGGCTAATGTAGGGCTAACAATCCAAATCCATTTTAGGTGGTGGGTTCTTTGTGAGGGAAATGGCCCATGTCTGGCACTCAGGCATCAGGATGCCAGGAATTATCACTTTATTTTCCTGAGACAATCACCCCCTCCTTCCTTGCAGAGAAACAGTTTGTCAGTTTGGGAGTCAAAATGGAGACAGGCCTGTCTTCCTGTGCTGCTTCAGACATGTGGCCTTGTTTTGCTTGGCACACTTATGAACAATTATTATATATGTATATAAGACCTTGATATTCTTACAACACAGCACACTCCAGTTCCCAGAATTATTGAGGGGATGCTTTAAATCTATGGGGTGGGCCTGACCCCAAAATCCCTCAAGCACACCCTGCTCACCCGAGGAACATGAAGAAGAAAGTCTCTGGCAGGTCAAAGGGGAAGTCAATCTTAAAGCTGGTCTTGAAAAGAGCCATGATGGTCTCTGGGGAGGAAGAAAAAGCGATGTGTTTTCAACATAAAACAGGGGTGCCCACAAAAACAGAAGCCCCCTTCCTCATCTTCCTAAGTCCCCCCCCCACACACACTTTCCTTCCACGCAAGACCCCCTTCCCCAATTTATCACTTTCCCCTCCTCTCCCCCCCTTCTGGCTTAAGCCCTCCACCCCACCGGTGGCCAACATTTGCAGAAGGCCATTTGCTTGGGGCCAAACCCCACTTTGCTCTTGCGCAGCCAGTCGGAGAAACCAGCGAGCCACATTGTTTGACACCCATCACCTGCTCACCGTGGCTCCTGAGGTTTGTCCCCAGAGTGCCTTCCTCCACCACCAACATCCAGGTCTAGGGTTTCCCAAACTTGGGTCTCCAGTTGTTTTTGAACTACTATTCAAAAACATATAGGGACGCTGGTGGCGCTGTGGGTTAAACCACAGAGCCTAGGGCTTGCCGATCAGAAGGTCGGCGGTTCGAATCCCCGCGACGGGGTGAGCTCCCGTTGCTCGGTCCCTGCTCCTGCCAACCTAGCAGTTCGAAAGCACGTCAAAGTGCAAGTAGATAAATAGGTACCGCTCCGGCGGGAAGGTAAATGGCGTTTCCGTGCGCTGCTCTGGTTTGCCAGAAGCGGCTTAGTCATGCTGGCCACATGACCCGGAAGCTGTACGCCGGGCTCCCTCGGCCAGTAAAGCGAGATGAGCACCGCAACCCCAGAGTTGTCCGCGAGTGGACCTAATGGTCAGGGGTCCCTTTACCTTTACTATTCCCATCATCCCTGACCACTGGTCCTACTACCTAGGGATGCTGGGAGTTGTAGTCCAAAATCAGCCAGAGAGACAAGTTTGGGAAACCCTGATCTGCAAACATCTTCACGCAGCATCTGCGTTGGCTGGTAGGGCGGGATGCAGGGAGTCCAACAGTAGGTGGCGCCAGAGCCAATGACAAGGAAACTGCTCCTAGCCTTGCCCTCTCCATCCCCCTTTTTCACCTCCCTGCTAGTTCTTCTTCAAGGGCAACACTGAGCCTAAGGAGGATTAGCTGTGGTTCCTGGAGGGGTGAAGACTGAGATGGGTGGGGCAGAGCCCCCCTTTGCACACATAGACCATCCTCCACTGCACGGGGGGGAAATGGTGAGGAAGGGGGGGAAGGGGTTCAAAGGAGGGGGGCACAACTAGCCTGTTTAACTAGGGTTGCCACATTCGCAAAAGTGAAAATCCGGACAAAAGTTGTTGAGCTTTTTTCCCCTTTAGGGGTTGGGGATCAAACATTTTTGAGATTTTAAAGGTTTTTTTTTAAAGTTTTTAAAAAAACCACCCTACTTGCCATACGTTCGGGTTTTCCCGGACATTTTGCCGATTCTGCGAAAATCTGCCCAGACGCCATTTTCAAGCGTATGGCAGCCCTAGTGTCCCTTCCCTAACCCAAAATCAAATCAAAGTTTATTGCGTTAGCCATTTGGCCATAGCACAAGTAATAAGCCCCGGCAGTAGCCTGCCATTCTTATACATTTGCAAACATCAGGTATAAAATCATAGTAAATAAAACAGGTATGATAAAAACAATAGCAATTATGTAAACTATTGGAAAGTTTACAAGTCCAGGGCTAAAGGAGGTTAACCTATCGAGGTGGCCCTGAGTTTCAGGGCCTGCAGGATATAGATGGCCACGCCACGAGTGACTATGGGATTGGCATCCACCAATAGATATTTCAAGCGGTCATCTTCCATGGCAATGGTCGGAGGAATTAGCAGCAGGAACCTCGATCTTATTGAGTCATAGAGGGGGCAGTGGAAGAACAAGTGGGCAGAGTCCTCTATCTTTCCCCTATTGCACGGACAAAGGCGGAGGTCGAGAGGGGTGTTGGAGAATATGCCCTGTAGGAATGCTGTGGGAATGGAGTGAAAGCGGGCAAGTGTGAAGGCTTAAACATCCTTTTCTGCAGCAAACCTGAGGGTTCGGCACTTCCAACGAGGCCGCCGCCACAATTGCTCAGTCATCTCTTTCCAGGGCAGTTGCGGTCAGTTTAGAATATTTCCACATGTGAGGCTTAAACTGCTGTCTCCCAGCAACCCCCCCCCCATCAAATCTATCTCCCACCCACGCAAGGTAAGCGTCTAAGGTTGTGCTTAGCTTGCCAGAAAAAGCAGCGGGTGGGGAGAGCAGAGCAAACTGGAAGCAAGAGCTGCTCTCCGCTCTGAGGGTCTCACCTCCCACCCGCCCTGCATCGCTTTGCACTTCCCCAGCAACTCTGCTCCGCTTCCCCACCTTGTTCGCTGTTGAAGACGGCCAGCAGGCGAAACATGAAGGCCCCGCAAGTGGCTGAAAAGAATCCCCTCCAGTAGTCCCGGACGGCGAAATGGGAGGACACGACCTCGATGCTGAAGAGGACCCCTGGGTGGGACCAAGGACCAGGTTAGGAAGAGAACGGGCAGGTGGAGAAAACAGGTAAGGCAGAGGTCGGCAACTGGCAGCCAATATGCCCCGGCCAGAGGCGGACCTAGGCTCCCTTGTGCCTTGGCAAGGAGATGCATTGACGCCTTCAACGTTGAGAGAAACAATGGACAAGAAACTCATAAAGTTTGCTGTTTGTCGCCTCCTGGGCTCTGCCACTGACTTCCTCCACGGCCGTGACTGGATTCCTCCGCTGAGGCACCCAGGGACGCCTCGTCTTGCTGCCCAGAGCTGTGGGGGGACGGGCGGACTCTTACCCACTTCGAGAGGTGTGGTTTTTGCGGGCCCCTGGCCAAAGCAGCCCCCTTCCCCCAATGACCACCGGTTTGCCACTTTAGATATGAGCTGCTTGACAGAGCGACGCAAAGCGTTTTCGCCAAACACGCAAAAACTCCAAGCTCCGTAAACTTTGCATGCCACTTGCCAGCTCGTTTTACTGCATAGCTGTCAACCCTCCCTTTTTTTGGCGGGAAACTCCCTTATTCCAATGCCGTTTCCCGCTGCTATCCCGGATTGTTGATATCCCTTAAATTTCCCGGATTTCAAAGGAAGCAGCTCCTCTCCCTCCCTGCTGGCCAGGGAGGCTCCTCAGCTGCGTTGCTCGGCTGCCAATAAGGAGTCTGAGACCGACTGGGGGCGGAGCTTGCATGCCTTGTGCAGCCAGACCCTCACGCCCAACCAGACAGACAGCCTGCCTGCCGTCTACGCGCTCGCTCTTTTGCTCTCCCGTTCGCGCGCAGCCTCTGGAGCGCAGGGGGGCGAGGCTACTTGGTGCCATTGCACCGCCCTCGCGGCATCCCTTATTTTCAAATCCGAAAGCTTGGAAAAAATCCCTTATTTTCAAATCCGAAAGTTGACAGCTATGTTTTACTGAACCTGACCCACGGGGGAGGGCAAAGCTTTGCTAGTCTGTGCGCTTGTTTCTCTTACCGCTGATGGGAGCCCCAAAGACAGTGGCCACTCCAACAGCCGCTCCGGCCACCAGCATCTCGTTCTGTTTGCTCTTATTCTAGAAGGAAGAGAGATCCGTTTGCTAAGCGCCTCTTGCGTCTGCTTGAGAGTCAGCATGGCTAAGCATGAATCCACCAGGGCTCCAGAATGGGTGCTGAGTGCTGCATTTGCCTTCCAAGCCGCCATGAGCCCCTCCAGTTTGACCCCTTTCCAGCTCTGTGCTCAGATTATTAAACTGAGCGAAGATTGGTTGGGTCCCTCTACGTTTCTCATTTCTTAACCTCTTAAATCCAGTTCTCCTTTCTACATCAGTTTGTGATTTTTGGAAAGCAAATGAGACCTCTTAGAAATCCTGCAACGTTCTAGTGCGAAATGTTCCTGATAGGCACATCTGTGTGTGTGTGTGTGTGTGTGTGATTTTGCCTAATGTACACATTTTTCTGCAAAGCCATTTCTCTTAATATAACACATTTGTATATCTTGCTTTCCCCTCTTTATGTACACTTTGCCCTCGTTCGACGCATTTCTGTACGCCTGACTCTGCCTTGCAAAATTTGGAAAGGTCCAAATTTCAGAGGATGGCTGCAATTTAGGTTTGCGTATTGTTCTGGACCCAGGTGACGCTGTGGGTTAAACCACAGAGCCTAGGGCTTGCCGATCGGAAGGTCAGTGGTTCGAATCCCTGCGATGGGGTGAGCTCCCGTTGCTTGGTCCCTGCTCCTGCCCACCTAGCAGTTCGAAAGCACGTCAAAGTGCAAGTAGATAAATAGGAACCGCTCTGATGGGAAGGTAAACGGCGTTTCCGTGCGCTGCTCTGGTTCGACAGAAGCGGCTTAGTCATGCTGGCCACATGACCTGGAAGCTGTATGCCGGCTCCCTCGGCTAATAATGTGAGATGAGCGCCGCAACCCCAGAGTCGTCCGCGACTGAACCTAATGGTCAGGGGTCCCTTTACCTTTACCTTATTGTTCTGGACTCACCTCTAACGCGAATGGAATCGAATTTCTCCCCTGCCTCTAGCAAGGGTCCCCGCTTGGCTCAAAAGCACCCACTGAAAATGCGGTGGGGTGGTTATTTTGTGGGGGCAGAAATCACCTCTTCAGCCCCCCTAGTTGTGAATGTAGGCAGGTGTCAAGAGGGACAACGAATCTACATTTAGCAATCTGGTGAAGGAATCCTTGGGCAGGCCCACTCCACCCCTTAGCCTCAGTCGGGGGTGGGGGTGCTGCCCCCCCTTGCTCCTTACCTCATATTCCCCAGAGACACTGGTCCGGATCTTCCCCAAGTAGGCAGCGATCATGCTGGAGAGGTGAACGAAAGGCCCCTGGAGGAAGACAAGAGGAGGGACTCAGAGGGCAGATTAGTAGAGGAAGGGATTCTACAATTCTATAGGGATGCTTGGGCTGCGATTCCTACATTGCAGGGGGTTGGGCTAGGTGAACCACCATCTGGTACGCAGGCTGAGACCCTCCCTGCCCGCAGACTGTCTCGCCAGAGTGATGCACGCTCTGGTTATCTCCCGCTTGGACTACTACAATGCGCTCTACGTGGGACTACCTTTAAAGGACCCAGAAACGACAACAACAACAACAACAACAACAACAACAACAATAATAATAATAATAATTTATAATTTGTACCCCGCCCATCTGGCCGGGTCTCCCCAGCCACTCTGGGTGGCTTCCAGCAAACATTAAAATACATTAACACATCACAGATTAAAAACTTCCCTGAACAGGGCTGCCTTCAGGTGTTTTCTAAATGTAGGATAGTTGTTGATCCTTTTAACCTCTGCTGGGAGGGCGTTCCACAGGGCGGGCGCCACTACCAAGAAGGCCCTCTGCCTGGTTCCCTGTAGCTTTGCTTCTCGCAGTGAGGGAACCGCCAGAAGGCCCTCGGCGCTGGATCTCAGTGTCCGGGCTGAACGGTGGGGGTGGAGACGCTCCTTCAGGTATACAGGACCGCGGCTGTTTAGGGCTTTAAAGGTCAGCACCAACACTTTGAATTGTGCTCGGAAACGTACTGGGAGCCAATGTAGATCTCTCAGGACGGGTGTTATGTTGTCCCGGCGGCCACTCCCAGTCACCAGTCTAGCTGCCACATTCTGGATTAACTGCAGTTTCCGGGTCACCTTCAAAGGTAGCCCCACGTAGAGCGCATTGCAGTAGTCCAAGCGGGAGATAACTAGAGCATGCACCACTCTGGTGAGACAGTCTGCGGGCAGGTAGGGTCTCAGCCTGCATACCAGATGGAGCTGGTAGACAGCCGCCCTGGACACAGAATTAACCTGTGCCTCCATGGAAAGCTGTGAGTTCAAAATGACTCCCAGGCTGCGCACCTGGTCCTTCAGGGGCACAGTTACCCCATTCAGGACAACTAATCCAAATACGGCAGCTAGACTAGCTAGAAGTTGCAGGCCTCCAACTCGCCTCCTCTCCTAGACCCAAGCTACCTTGCTCTAAAGCTGCTGGGGGTGTGAGCCTGTTTGCAGACAGCCACAGGGTGCAAACGGTGAAGAAAAGCTCTGCAGCCTAGAGGCCATGGGCTGCTTCCCTTCAGCCAACCAACGGGTGACTTACGACTTTCCCGAGGAAGATGGTGCTCCCGCATGCCAGGGTGCAGGTCAGGCCCACGACTTTGGCGCTAAAGTTCTCGATGGCCAGGTATTCTTCCAGGATGACCCCCGTCAGGATGATCTTGAGCTCAGGAATGCCGGAACCTGGAAGGAGCCCACAGGGAGGAGGTATTCAGTCACCTGTGTTTGCCTGAGCTCCTGTGTTCTGATTCGATGCATGTTGTCCAATCACAGAACATTTCAGGATTTGGGCCTCTGCCATTGGCCCTTGAATTCTGAGTCGTGATTCGCAGTTTGGAAGTTTAGACAGCCAATCACGTTGGGAGTGGGAGTGGCCCAGGCTTTCAGGAATGTATATAAGCAGTTGTTTGCCTCTGTTTCCCAGTTATGTAGTCAAATAAAGCTTCTGGCTGTTATCACTGTGTCTTGCCTCATGGGAACCCACCTACACTTTAAGGCCTTTGCTGAGTTAGCCAATTAGTCCATCCAGCTCAGTTCTGTCTACACTGACTGGCAGCAGCTCTCCAGGGTCTCGGGCCCCACTTGGAGTTGTCGGGCATTGAACCCAGGGACTTTCAGCATGCAAAGCACAATGTTGTTCTTATATGCGGCATTCCTTGCAAGCTGAGTGAAGACCCTTCCCTTAAGATGCAGGAACTGAGGAAGCCACTTTATACCAGATCAGACCCTTGGCCTATTGAGCTCAGTCTTGTCTACACTGACTGGCAGAAGCTCTCTGGAGTTTCAAGCAGGAAGCCTCTCCCAGGCCTACCTGAGGATGCTGCCAAGGCAGGGCTGGATTAACCATTAAGCAAAACAAGCACGTGATTCAGGCATCGAGGGAAAGGGGGCCCCGCAGGACATTTTCCACTGCTGGATTTTTAACATTAATGCTCACAAATTGCTCAGCTGAGCGTTCATTTTCTCAGCTGAAGTACATTACAAATCCCAACAGAACAACTATACAAACAAGGCATGCTGGATGCCTACTAAGTATAGTAGCAAATGTGTTACGTAAGATGTTTTGAGAATCTGATCAAAGACTTTGCAATTAGAAAAAGCAGGAGAATTGTTTTTCAAATACAAATAAAGTGGAAGTATACAAAAACAAGCGCTATTTTCCATCTTACTGCAGGTTTTGTTTCATTTTGAAAAATGGAATTTTATTTTACTGTTTATTGTTGTTTATATTTTGAATTAGATATAGGCAGGGGCAGTGCTTTTTTTCTTTAAAATGTTTAAGGGTACTCTCATTTTTACTCAAGAAAACCACCATTTTATAGGCCACCACCGGGGGTAGCAACGGAACTAATGATTCACCACGCTAGAGAAGAAACTAATTTTTTAAACATTTTTAGTTTCTTCTCCTGTTAGATTCACAAAATGTTTAGTGGTGTGCGTACCCCTGCGTACTCCCCAGAAAAAAAACACTGTGCGGGGACACCAAAATCTTTTAAGTGCTTAGGGCATCTAAAGCTCTTAACCCGACCCTGTTCCAGGGGTTGAATCTGGGGCCTTCTGCATGCCACTTGAGCTCTGACCTTTCCCCAGAGTACAAACTCAGTGGCTTCCTGCACCCCAGTCCTCTACAAATGAATTGTGTTTACACTCTTTCCTAGCTGCATCAGGCTTCCTTTTGGAAGGAAAAGGAGGTGCAAATATGACAGTTAAGACAGAAGTGGTAAGCAGGAGTACCTGGTGTTCCTTCTCTTTCCCTTCCCCCTGCTGTTAAGATGCCAGGGAATCAGGCAGGCAGGCAGGCTGTTGAGCTGCTGGCGGTTTGGGGCCGGGGCAGGCTTCGCACCTTGGCCGCCAGTGGCCGACCCCTGCTCCCACTCGCCCACCCAAAGGCTCACCTGCAGAGTGTGGCGTGATGCTCTGCGCGAAGCCAGTTGAGAAAGCCGACAGCGCGATGGGGTACATGGTCCAGGAGAGGTACTTCAGCACCGGGTAGTCCCCAATTTCTTGGTAAAGCCACATGTGGGCTAAAGAAACAGAAAGGAAAATCGACATGTCCCTCTGGACGCATCGCCTAGCAGCTGGTTTAAACTGGGCGGCTTAACACAAGGATGGAGAACCCATAGCCCAGGCTTCCTCAAACTCGGCCCGCCAGATGTTTTTGGCCTACAACTCCCATGATCCCTAGCTAGCAGGACCCGTGGTCAGGGATGATGGGAATTGTAGTCTCAAAACATCTGGAGGGCTGAGTTTGAGGAAGCCTGCCATCAGAGGCGTAGCCAGCCCAGGTGGTACCCAGGGCGGAATTTTTTTTGTCACCCCCCCACCACCACCACCACTTTGCCAGGGCACTGGCAGAGCTGCACCCAGTGGCATAGCAAGTCACCCCCACCCCCCAAAAATGATGGTGCCACTTTGCGAGGTGTGGGGTTTTTGTGTGTGTGTGTGTGTCTATTATCTCTTTTTTCCAATAAAGTTAAAAAAGAATAATAAATTTTTTATTTTTTTAAAAAAATTTTTTTAAAAAGTGTCACCCCCCTCTGGGGTGGAACCCGGGGCGACCCGCCTCCATCGCCTCCCTTGCTACGCCCCTGCCTGCCATAGCCCTCCAAACGTAGCTGGATTCCAACTCCCCTCATCCCTAGCCAAAGGCTGGGCTGCCTCAGCAATGACTAGAGGACCACACAGGCCATTTACTGCTCCTGACACTTGCCTTTACTGCCCCCGCTACCCCCATCACTACTCTACCTTCTTCTGGTTGTTGTTGTTTTTTTGGACTACAGTTCCCATCATCCCAGACTACTGGTCTTGCTATCTGGGAAAGATGGGAGTTGTAGTCCAAAACAACAACAACCCAGCTAGAGACCCCAAATTGGGAAACACTTGTCGAAATGATCCTCAGGCTCCCTTCCAACTCTATGAATGGACAGATGGAGACCATATGTGGCAGCACTCTGATGTTGCTGGACTCCAGTTCCCATCATCCCCCTGACCATTGGTCATCCGGGCTGCTGAGGCTTCTGGGAATTGGAGTCCAGCAGTGAACTGGAGGGCATCAAACTCTCTTCCTCTGCCTTCACATTTTGCCCAGTCCTTTTAAAGGCTCCAATTACAGGTAGATAGCCGTGTTGGTCTGTGCAAGAAAGTTAGTTTTTGTGAATAGCTTCTGAAGGCAGCTTTGTTCTAAGGGCTTCGATGTCCCACAGGGTCATTCTTATAAATGGCATTGCAAGTCAATAATTGCTGCTAATTGGGCTCAAAAGGCAGGAAAGGAGTCTTTTAAATGAATGAACCCATTAAGGGGGATAAATGTGAGGAGGCTACAATCCTTCCTGCAGGGGCTCTGATGGCAGAAAAGATGGAGATATTCAACTAAGCATCCAACTAAGTCAGGGATTCTTTAGCCGTGGTTCCTGCATTGCGGTGGGCGGGCTAGAGTAGATGACCCCCGGATCCCTCCCATCTCTGCAATTCTGTGGTTTACTAAGGCTTACACTCACAATGAACCCATTAAAAATAATGGACCAACGTTGGCAAAGTCTATTAATTTAAAAGGGGCAATCCAGCCAGATGGGTGGGGTATAAATAATAAAATCATCATCATCATCATCTAGACCAGCATAGCTGTCAACCCTCCCCTTTTTGGCGGGAAACTCCCTTATTCCAATGCCGTTTCCCGCTGCTATATCGGATTGTTGATATCCCTTAAATACCCCGGATTTCAAAGGAAGCAGCTCCTCTCCCTCCCTGCCGGCCAGGGAGGCTCCTCAGCTGCGTTGCTTGGCTGCCAATAAGGAGTCTGAGACCGACTGGGGGCGGAGCTTGCATGCCTTGTGCAGCCAGACCCTCAAGCCCAACCAGACAGACAGCCTGCCTGCTGTCTATGCGCTCGCTCTTTCGCTCACCCGTTCGCGCACAGCCTCTGGAGCGCAGGGTGGCGAGGCTACTTGGTGCCATTGCACCGCCCTCGCGGCATCCCTTATTTTCAAATCCGAAAGTTTGGAAAAAATCCCTTATTTTCAAATCCAAAAGTTGACAGCTATGTAGCCCAGTGTTTCCCAAAGTTGGGTCTCCAGCTGTTTTTTCAGACTACAATTCCCATCATCCCTGGCCACTGGCCTTGCTAGCTAGGGATGATGGGAGTTGTAGTCCAAAAACAGCTGGAGACCCTAGTTTGGGAAACACTGAATTCTAGCCCAAGATTCTAGTGCAAGAATCCAATTAAATAAATCCTATGAATAATAATTTAGCTCTCCGGTTCCTCCTGCTCGCTTTCAGAGATTAGGAGCCTAAGACTGACTGAGAGCAGTCTGGGGGGGGGGGGTGTCTGTTACCGTTGGCCATCCTGGAGACGGTGAAGTCCATGGCGAAGCTGACCAGGGCCATGATGACCCCCAGGGCGAAGAGGAAGTACCAATCGTCCCCCACGCGGAAAAGCTGCCGCTTGACGAACTCCAGGCAACCTGCAGGGGGCAGCAGAGGACCAGGGTGAGTCAGGTACGTTGGCACCCATAAGAAGAGAAGCACAGCGGGGGGTTTTGGGGGGGCATTTGCACACTTTTCATTTGGCACACATTGGAATCCACCGCCCCCGCCCCCCAAAATGCTGGCATTTCAGTTTTGAAATTTGATGGAAACAACTCGCTGAGAAATGTTAAGGTCACACGGTTTAAAAATTATAATCTGCTGCAGGAGTTTATCTATAGATTTAAGGACACAGCATATGAATGTCAGGAGCGTCACTGCGGAATCAGATGCCTCTAGGGACCTGCAAGCAGGGCGTGAGGGTAAAAGGCTTCTCCTGCTTTTCATTTACCAGTGCTGTAGTGCTCCAAGGTTGACTGGCTCTGCACATAGAGGTTCCCTTTTTTCCATTGCGTCAAATTCACCCTAGTGGTGGGGAACCCATCATCTCTGACCGAGAATCATAGTATTGTAGGGCTGGAAGGGTCCCCAAAGGGTCATCCAATCCAGCCTCCTGCATTGCAGGACCCTTTGGTCTTGCTAACTGGTGGACATTGAAGTCCAATGGCACCTGAGAAGTCCCCCACCCCTGTAACAGACTCATCTCCCTCCGTGGGTGGGTGCCAGCTTCTCCCTATTTAAGCCAATTTGAGTCAGAACCTTGTGGCAGGGAGTTCCATCAGTTAATTTCACAACAGTGCAGACTAGTCCTTTTGATCTGCCTGCCTGGAATCCCTGCTGAATCGGGTGACCCTGACTTTTAGTCGTATGAGGGCAGGAGGGGAAAATGCACTTTCTCCTCTTCCTTGGAAGTTTTTAAGCAGAGGTTGGATGGCCACCTGTCAGGATGCTTTAGCTGAGATTCCTGCATCGCAGGGGGTTGGACTAGATGACCCTTGGCTCCCTTCCAACGCTACAATTCTATGACTCCTCACTAGCATGGGCGTAGCCAGAATTTTTGTTGGGGTGTGTGTGTGCAGAACCTCAGATTTGTATTGGTTTTGATTGATTTTGGGTGGGGGGCAGCTGCGCCCATGCTATGCTCATGCTCCGCTAGGCATATACAGGTGAAACTCGAAAAATTAGAATATCGTGGAAAGGGTCATTTCTTTCAGTAATTCAACTTAAAAGGTGAAACTAATATATGAGATAGACTCAAGACATGCCAAGCGAGATATGTCAAGCCTTTATTTGTTATAATTGTGATGATTATGGCGTACAGCTGATGAGAACCCCAAAGTAACAATTTCAACTTTGGGGTTTTCATCAGCTGTACGCCATAATCATCACAATTATAACAAATAAAGGCTTGACATATCTCGCTTTGCATGTCATGAGTCAATCTCATATATTAAACTCCAGTAGCTAATGAAAACAGTTGCTTACATAAATGGACTTTTCCACGATATTCTAATTTTTCGAGTTTCACGTGTATTTCAAAAAATTGGATCATTAGGGGTAGGGCTTTGAGATGAGACAGCGACAACAGAAAACAAAACACCCCTTCCCACCCCCTTTCACAAGAGCGCGCTGGAAGTTATAAAAAGTTGTGCCCCGCAGGAAGGTTAAATCTATTGCGTTCTGAGATCTCAGATTCCTTTCTGAGCCATTTAGCACCAATTGGAATCGGCTCTGAGTCTTGTCCCACTTGTGCTGGGGGCGGCAGCGGGGGGAGAGACGCATGAAAAACACAAAGTCCGGGACAAGGTCTCCTCCCCGTTCCCCGCCGGGCGTGTTTTGAAGCTGGCCAGACGCAGGAATGACCGGCCAGGGATCAGCGTGTGGGTCCATAGCTAAATCCCTCTCTGGGTCACCGCGTTGGAATCCCATTCCCACCTCCCCCCCGCCCCCAGGCGGCCGCTTCCATCGCCGTCCGGGTAGGAGCGGGGAAAGGTCTCTGGTTTCTGCTTTAGAACATCTCTGGCGCGTTCACGGGGTTTCTCTTGGCTGGGGAGCAGCGCCAGTTTTCGAGACCGACAGAGCTCCGCCTTCATCAGCTGGGACTGTTGTTTAGGGACCAACAAGCCCCGCCCACATGAAAGCAGATCAGGCATTTTCCATGACAGCGTTTTTTAGGCACATTGCCTCCTCGCTTGCTAATTCTTGGTCGGATCATGCCCGTCTCTCTCAAAGGCAGGCAGGTTCGGCCTTGATTTCTCTCTCGCACTCGCTCATAAACACTTATTGTTTATAAAAATTTATATGCCGCTTGGCTGTTAAAACAACAACAACAGCAACCTCAAAGCAGTTTTGCAGAAAAGGAATAAAGCAATAAAATTACCAATAGGGAAAATAACAATAATTCAAAAAAGTTCAAAAAGTTAAAATAGCAATGGACTGCAAACAGATTAAGACATCAGCTTGCTTTCTTTGGGGGGGGGGGTTCAGAGATTTTTATTTTTTTTAAGGATTTTTATTAATGATTTTATTGATTTACAAAGGTATATGCAATGTCTCTCTCGTATTTTTTCCATGTAACATTTTTACACGTCAGTTTCGTTTGTTGAGACATTAAGACATCAGCTTTCTAATAAATATCTGGGCAGGCTTGCTTAAACAAAGATGTTTTAGCAGGTTACAGCAAAGGGGCCTGCCTGATGTCAACAGGCAGGGAATTCTAGGTGCTGCCATACACCAGTCCGAAAAGATCTACAGTACGTCGGCTCCCAGTACGTTTCCGAGCACAATTCAAAGTGGTGGTGCTAACCATTAAAGCCCTAAACAGCCTCAGCCCAGTATACCTGAAGGAGCGTGTCCACCCCCATCATCCCGCCCAGACACTGAGGTCCAGCTCCGAGGGCTTCTGGTGGTTCCCTCACTGCAAGAAGGGAGATTACAGGGAACCAGGCAGAGGGCCTTCTCGGTAGTGGCACCCACCCTGTGGAACGTCAAGGAGATAAACAACTTTTTGACTTTTAGAAGACACCTGAAGGCAGCCCTGTATAGGGAAGGCTTTAATGTTCGAAGTTTTACTGTGGTTATTATTATTATTATTGCCGTCTCCTCCATGAAGTTGTCTGATCCTCTTTTCAAGCTATCTAGGTTGGTGTGAAAAAGGACTTTCTCTTATCTGCCTTCCTGCATTCCCACCAGCAGCTGAAGGTTTTGAAGACCAGCTTGGATGCTGCACAGGGAACCTGTCTCTGGATAATCACCCAGGGGAGCCTCTGGCTCTTATAGATCCCTGGATTCCTTTCCCCTTACCTCTGATCTTCCTCCGTGTTTTTGGCCAAGGTTTCCAACTCTGCTCCAGCATCAGAATCCGCTCTTCCTCCTCCTCCCTTCCATCCTTCCTCTTCTGCTGACCTTCTGCATCCATCTGCTGCGGATAGGGCTGGCAACCACCCCCTGTTGAAAATGGGGAAGGTTTCCAGTGGGTGACTGCATGGTGGGGCAGGGAGGAAAGGCTGAAGACCAAATTTGCTGCACCATTCCTCCCAACTCTGTGGGAGCTGTGATCCTGTGGGCAAGTTGGTGCAAATGGGGGGCTCTGAGCTGCTGGAGGGCACTGAGCAAGCGACTCTGGGCCCTTCCCCTAAATCCATCCTTGGCCCTCTTCCAGCTCATTCATGCCAGACGTGGGTGAACTCAGCCCCACATTGCCATGGAATGTGCGAAGCAGGAGGGAAAGGGTGCCTCTAGGCATGCACAGAGTGCCCTTTCTCCTCACAACTGAGTTCTGAGTGCTCCACGAGCACCTGGAGTTATGGGCCACAACTTCGGTATAACATAAAACAGGCAGATCCAGGTAGCCTCCCTGCATCATTTTAAGTGTGAACATGAAATATTCTGAAGTTCCTGAGGCTGCAATCCTGTGCACACCTAAGCTCAGAGTAAACCCTGCAAAGCGAACCTTCCTGCTTAGCATAAGGTTGGACTGCCAAATTACTCAAAAATTCAGAAAGACAAAGGCCCCCCACCTCCCACAGGGTTTATTTCTAAGAGAAAATGCTACCAATTTACATCTCCAGCTCCTCTTTCTGCCTCAAGTAAGTAGGAATTCATAGCAACTGCTGCTGTTTCTTCTTGAAAACCACCAAATTGGAAAGAAATAACCCCAACAAAACACCCTGAGCAACCCTTGTCGTTTCAGCTACGGGAGCAACCAAGAGTCTTCTCTGAAGACCCCCCTTGCAGGGGGTTTTCTGCAAGAGACAGCTCTGCTCTAGGCTGGGTTACACAAGAGTAAGACCTGCTATGTTTAATGGGCTGAATCCCAGGTAAGTGCACCAGCCACAGGTGGCTGCCTGAGTTAACCCACTACAACCCTAGAGCGTGCAAAAGACTTACCCTGCCTCTCTGGTGGAAATGTCCTGGTGTGTCCTCTCTGGAATCTTGTCTCTCTGCACCTGCGCTAGCCAGAGAACACACCTGTCTCCCTCCCTCCCCACCACACCCCTCTCTCTGACCTCTAACCATCTACAGGTGCTTTGGGACCTTGCAGAAAATGCCCTTCAGGGATCCAGGCAGAGCTGAGCTGGAAGGAACTGGCCTGGCAGCAACTCAGGAGCAAGGAAAAGGGCTGCGAGGGAAGAGCAGCTTGCCTGCGCTGGGATCCAGCCCTCCAACACCACAAGGGTGTCGTCTGAGCCAGATTTGAGGGCCAGCATCTGATTTCAGTTGCAGGAGCTCATCTGCGGAGTACATGCCTGCATTCCAGTTCCCAAAAGTACGCGTCACACTCTTGCGTGACCAAAAGACAGAGCCAAGGGCAGTGGGGCTGTGTGGGCAGGGCCTCGCTGTGCCTCCGCGCTTTCCTTTCTCCTTTGTAAGCATCATAGATTAGGAGGGTTGGTGGCGAGAGATTCGGTTTTATTTGTGTTTCAGCGAGAAACTGCTTCTCTGCACTTCATGATATAATTCCCCAGACAAGCAACGGAAATGCATTAGTTTGGGGAAAAGGGGCATCAGTGAAAATAACATACGAAAGCACATTATTTGCATAGTGCATAGTTAACCTATGGAACTCCCTCCCACAGGAAGCAGTGATGGTCACCAACATGGATGGCTTTGAAAGAGGATTAGACAAATCCATGGCTACAAGCCACAATGGCTATGCTCTCCGTCCACTGTTGGTGGGCATCACAAAGGGGAGAGTGCTGCTGCTGCTCTGCTCAGGTCCTGCTTGTGGGGCTGGACTAGATGACCCTTGGGTTCCCTTCCAGCTCCACAACTCTTAGGATTCTATTACTCCCTTTGGTGGGCATCTGGCTGGCAGAGAGAGGACAGAGAGAGAAGCTGGACTAGATGGGACTTGCTTTTGCCTGCTCCGGATGGGACAATACTTGTGTCCTTTATAACAACAACAACAACAACAACAACAACAACAACAATTTATTATTTGTACCCCGCCCATCTGGCCGGGTCTCCCCAGCCACTCTGGGCGGCTTCCAACAAATATCAAAATACATTAAAATATCACAGATTAAAAACTTCCCTAATCAGGGCTGCCTTCAAGTATTTTCTAAAGGTCATGTAGTTGTTTATCTCTTTGACCTCTGATGGGAGGGCATTCCACAGGGCGGGTGCCACCACCGAGAAGGCCCTCTGCCTGGTTCCCTGTAGCTTTGCTTCTCGCAGTGAGGGAACCGCCAGAAGGCCCTCGGCGCTGGATCTCAGTGTCCGGGCTGAACGATTGGGGTGGAGACGCTCCTTCAGGTATACAGGACCGAGGTCGTTTAGGGCTTTAAAGGTGAGCACCAACACTTTGAATTGTGCTCGGAAACGTACTGGGAGCCAATGTAGATCTCTCAGGACCGGTGTTATGTGGTCCCGGCGGCCGCTCCCAGTCACCAGTCTAGCTGCCGCATTCTGGATTAATTGCAGTTTCCGCATTTTAAAAAATGCCCCCTCATCACCAACTCTGTAACTGGGGGTGGCACTGGGGGTATGTTTGAAGGTGAGGGGGCAGAGATGACATACCCCTGAACCACTTGTTGCAGGATGGAAAATGCCCCCATCACTCAGTGCCTCCTTGTTTAAAGGCCGTGCTGAGTTGCTGAGCTGAATAGTCCCCATTGTTCACCTGGCAGAGAGATAAGCCCAGAGACATAACAGCATCAGGAGAGGCAGCTGGATCAGGCCCAGGGCCCTTGTAGTTCAGCCTGTTGCTTTCAGTCCCGGTGGCCAACCAGATGCCCCCCAAGGGAAGTCTGCAAGCAGGACCCGAGTGCAAGAGAGCAACTCTCCCCTCCTCCTTTAAGTGTGGCAGAATCTCCTGGAAATGGGGCAGGGAGAGAGAGAGGCCGCAGGCAGAAAAATCCATCTCTTTTACTGGGAAAGGTGAGCCCCATCTTTTCTCAAGCATTGGGGAGAACTGTGTCAGGTGGCTGACCCCAGGGTGTTCCATCTTTTAGTGTGGCAGCAGCGTCCACACTTTGGAACTCCCTGCCTATTGATGTCAGGTGCCTTCAGTGTGTTCTTTTTGGTTCCTGCTTTAAAAAAAACCCATTTTTGTTTCGACAGATACCCAGACTGTTGACATGGTTTTAATCAGTTGGTTTAAATTTTTCCGACGTTTTAAATAGCTGCTCGTAGTTTGTTTTTATTTTTGCAAATCAAAAAGTATACTAAAATATAGGGGGGCAGCGTAGGAACCAACTTCTAGGGGCAAAGGTACCATCGCCCCCCCATAAATTTTTTGAGGGGACTGCCCCCCCAGTTGATGTGTATTGCCATTCAAATGGTGTGCGTGTGTGATCGATTATGCGGGGCGGGACTTACCTGCCCCCCCCAATGTTTTATTCAAGTTGGCATCCCTGGGGGGCAGGGCCAGTTGGCCTCCCTGCCCAAATGTGCCCCCAGTAGGTAACGAAATGAATTATTTCTGTGCCTCCGCTCCACCCGAAGGAGGAGCCTGCCTGGCTCCTGGCTTGAGGGCGAGCGGGTGGTTCCGCCTGGGCTGCCTTCCCCAGCGGGTCTCCTGCGGGAAGCAGTGGAGGGCGATCGGCGTGACATTGGCAGGCGTCCCTGGCAAGAGAGCGCGAGCAAAGGGTGACTCAGGCTTGAGCCAGGACGGTGACCAAGCAAGCCGGATTTAGCTCCGATCCAGCCCCTCTCCTCCTCCTCCCCGAGCCGCCTGTGAAATGCCTCCCGCCTGCCTCATCTCACCCCCTCCCAGCGCGCAACCGAGGCACATTCCGGGCGGGCGGGCGGGTGCGCGGAAGCGCCCCGGGGTGGGCTTGGCCCGGGATCCCTCGGAGCGAGCTGGAAAAGGGAACCTTAAATGGGCGAAGGTTCAGGATGCAAGGTGGGGTGGGGGTGGGGGGTCTGTCACCGCCCCCTTCCAATGCTCACGGCGTCCCCTTTCACTCCCCCACCCCCAGGGCTGCAAGGCAGGCAGGATTTGCACAGGTGAGGCTTTGCACATCAGCTGCTTCCCCTGTTGGATTCCAGCCTGAGCCTCGCAACTGTTTGGAAGTAGCTTCTAAAGCAAGATGCAAATCAAACAGGTTTCCTTTGGGCTTGTTTGAAAGGTGGCATGCTTGATTTAGCTCAGGGGCAGGGGTAGGCAACCTAAGGCCCGGGGGGCCGAATCCGGCCCAATTGCCTTCTCAATCCAGCCCGTGGACGGTCCGGGAATCAGCGTGTTTTCACATGAGTAGAATGTGTCCTTTTATTTAAAATGCATCTCTGGGTTATTTTGGGGGCATAGGAATTCGTTCACCCCCCCAAAAAAAATAGTCTGGCCCACCACATGCCCTGAGGGACTGCTGCCCACGACTGAAAAAGTTTGCTGACCCCTGATTTAGCTGGTCCCCCTACCCCCAGCTTACTGAACTATGGTATATAATATATACATTTTTTCATCTTTCTGCTTCTGTTGGATGACGGCGAGTCAAACAAAAGCAGTAGGCACAAACCTTACATGGCTTTCATAGCTGTCAACTTTCGGATTTGAAAATAAGGGATTTTTCCAAACTTTCGGATTTGAAAATAAGGGATGCTGCGAGGGCGGTGCAATGGCACCAAGTAGCCTCACCACCCTGCGCTCCAGAGGCTGCGCGCGAACGGGTGAGCAAAAGAGCGAGCACATAGACGGCAGGCAGGCTGTCTGTCTGGTTGGGCGTGAGGGTCTGGCTGCACAAGGCATGCAAGCTCCGCCCCCAGTTGGTCTCAGACTCCTTATTGGCAGCCTGAGGAGCCTCCCTGGCCAGCAGCGGGAAACGGCATTGGAATAAGGGAGTTTCCCGCAAAAAAGGGGAGGGTTGACAGCTATGGGCTTTTAAAGTGGCTTAGAGGAGGAGAAGGCGACCTAGGGCTACTAGTCGCAATGGCTATGCCTTAACTGGAGCCGGTAAATGTTTATGAATCCCGTTGCAGGGAACAGCAGAGAGGGAGAACTGTTGTGTTCAGGGCCCTGCTTAGGAAGAGTGGTATCTGGTTGGCTAATGCCAAGGCAGGATGCTGGACTTGGCGGTGGTCCTTTATTTATTTATTAAAATATTTGTATATGGCTGTATCGTGTGTGTCAGATTCCGTAACAGTTGCTCGTGAGTAAAGACCAAGTCCGTCTTGTCTTTGAACTATCTTTATTGTGCAAACTATGTACAGTGCGGAGCTACCCTAAAACATGACCACCTAGGTGCTAGCAGCATCCGGAAGTGCCCCCCTCCTGTTGCGGCGCCAACACCAGAGTCTCGGCACTCTAAAGTGCCGCCTCCCACTGGGAGACGTGTCCGTCGACAGCAAAGGCTGAGGCTGCCGGTACCCACTCAGTGCCGAACTGGCAGGGGAGGGTAGGTCCCTGACAGTGTGTGTGTGTGATAGCTGTCAACCCTCCCTTTTTTTTTGGCGGGAAACTCCCTTATTCCAATGCCATTTCCCGCTGCTATCCCGGATTGTTGATATCCCTTAAATTTCCCAGATTTCAAAGGAAGCAGCTCCTCTCCCTCCCTGCCGGCCCAGGGAGGCTCCTCAGCTGCGTTGCTCGGCTGCCAATAAGGAGTCTGAGACCGACCGGGGGCGGAGCTTGCATGCCTTGTGCAGCCAGACCCTCACGCCCAACCAGACAGCCTGCCTGCCTGCCGTCTACACGCTCGCTCTGGAGCGCAGCGTGGCGAGGCTACTTGGTGCCATTGCACCGCCCTCGCAGCATCCCTTATTTTCAAATCTGAAAGTTGACAGCTATGGTGTGTGTGTGTGTGTGTGTGTGTATGCAGTTTACGTCAGTAAAAATATAAACAATATTAAAAAGTTTTAAAACGGACATCAATGAACCATTTTGGAAGGATGTCTTCTTACCTGATGGAATAGGAGGCATTTAAACCTTGGCACAGAAGGCACCTCCTGCTGAATCTCCAGTGGTGGAGAGTTCCATCAGCCAGGCTGACGTTTCTCATAATCGTCAAGTGAGCCTTGCCAACTCCAGGAATGGCACTCCTGTCCAGCGACACTCCTGTCAGTGACTTCCGTGATCGAACTAGAATATTACAAGGAACTGGTCGATTTCAGTTGGCCAGATACAGATCTACTGTGCCCAGTTCTGGACACCACCATTTAAGGATTGTTGTTGTTGTTCAGTCGTTCAGTTGTGTCCGACTCTTCGTGACCCCATGGACCAGAGCACGCCAGGCACGCCTATCCTTCACTGCCTCTCGCAGTTTGGCCAAACTCATGTTAGTAGCTTTGAGAACACTGTCCAACCATCTCATCCCGTCCTCCCCTTCTGCTTGTGCCCTCAACCTTTCCCAACATCAGGGTCTTTTCCAGGGAGTCTTCTCTTCTCATGAGGTGGCCAAAGTACTGGAGCCTCAGCTTCAGGATCTGTCCTTCTATTGACAAACTAAAAGGTGTGCAGAGGAGGGTGACCAAGATGACAAAGGGTCTGGAAACCAAGCCTTATGAGGAGCGGTTGAAGGAGCTGGGTATGTTTAGCCTGCTAAAGAGGAGACTGAGAGGAGATATCTCTAAAGGGCTGTCACACAGAAGATTGTTTTCTCCTGCTCTGGAGGGTAGGACAAAGTCCAAAGGATTCAAATTACAAGAAAGGAGATTCCGACTAAACATAAGGAAGACATTTCTGACAGTAAAAGCTGTTCCGACACCCTTGGGAGGTGATGGACTCTCCTTCCTTGGAAATTTTAAGGCAGAGGTTGGATGGCCATCTGTCAGGGATTCTTTAGCTGAGATTCCTGCACTGCAGGGGGTTGGACTAGATGACCCTTGGGGGTCCCTTCCATCACTACAATTACATGATTCTGTGATCAGGTGTCTGTGGGGCTCTCCCAAGTCCCGACGCCCTGTCCCCAAGGCCTTGATCTGCCACCCCAGATCCCAGGTTCTCTCTGCTCCAGCTCAGAGAATCACTTTTTTTTAGGATCTGGGAAAAGTCCAGCTTTTGTTGCCTCCTGTCACACAAACTCAAATCCCTGCCCGCCCCGCCCCAATCCCTTGCCAGGCTCACATGCCCACTCATGCGCCTTTTTTTGGAAGGCAGGGCTGATCGCTGGGGGAGCTGTTATTATCCAGGCCGGCAGGAATGCCAGCCATAACGCCGCCTCTCCTCCCCATCTCCCCCACCTTGTTTGTTTGGAGCCTGTGTCCCCCCCACCTTCCACCGGGGAAACTTTCCAGCGGGGAGTGATGATGCTACAGTGCCTAAATTTAGAGTCTTTGACAAGAGGCCTGGAAGTCGGCCCAGAGGCTTGGAGCGCCTTTATATGTGCTGCAGCTGTGGCTGAGGTCCCTCACGAGCCCCCAAGAGTGACTCAGAGCAGAGCAGAAAGGGCTGGACAGGGAAGGGAGTCGCTCTCTCTCCTCACCCATCCCACTTGGGTGCCTCCAGCCTCCTTGGGCAGCTGGAATTAGGGTGCCTGCCTCCCTTTCTTTCTCCCGGACAAGCCCCTCGGAGAGGTCGAAGCCGCCGTTGGGGGTGCAGCTCTTTCCTCAAGCAGCGCTCGCCGCCATGGAGAAGGCACACGGGATATTTGGCGACAATTTTGGGGGCTTCCTGAGGCCACGCAGCGAAGCCCTGGGCTTCTCAGGCAAGGCGGCTGTGGGAACGTGTGTGTGTGTGTGTGTGTGTGTGTGTGTGTGTGTGTGTGTGTGTGCCTGGGTGTGATCCTGTCCACACCGTACATTTGAAGTGCATGGCTTCCATCCAAGCAGCCTGGGAACCGTAGTTTGTTAAGGGCAGCGCTGTGGTGGGTAAACTACGGTTCCCGGGATTCTTTGGGAAGAAGAAGAAGAGGAAGAGTTTGGATTTGATATCCCGCTTTATCACTACCCGAAGGAGTCTCAAAGCGGCTAACATTCTCCTTTCCCTTCCTCCCCCACAACAAACACTCTGTGAGGTGAGTGGGGCTGAGAGACTTCAGAGAAGTGTGACTAGCCCAAGGTCACCCAGCAGCTGCATGGGGAGGAGCGGAGACGTGAACCCGGTTCCCCAGATTACGAGTCTACCGCTCTTAACCACTACACCACACTGGCTCTCAGTGTGGAGCCAAGGCTGTTAAAAGTGGTATAAGGGTGATCTGAAGGTGGATGTGGCATCTAAGGCAAATTTGCTCCCACGTTCTCACGTCTTGAACCGCAACAGAGCCAACCATAGATATATTAGGAGATTCGGCACTAAAATCCTGGCGAATTTCTACAGCGACTTTATAAAAAGAATTTGCAAACTAATGTGGAGCACTGAACTTCCAAAGGGGTAAATGATAAACTGGAAGAATCCAAAGATGCAGTTCATTCCATCCCTAACCTAATTGGACCTTCAGGTTGGACGGGGCTCCCCCGGAGAGAAGGGGCTACCTTGTGAAGTTTCTCAGACTGCCTCCTCCTCCCTCCGCCTCTGAGGCGCTCCCCAAGGTCTCAGGCAGAGGTCATTTGGCTGCAGATTGAACCTGGGACCTCCTGCATGCAAGCCAGGGGCCCTGATTGCTGAGCTACGAGAGCCCTTCCCTTAAAACACAGGAAGCTGCATTCGGCTGAGACCAGCCACTGTTCCATCCTGCTCAGTATCGACTCCTTCCCAGCCCTGCTTGGAGATGCTGCCATTGGAAATTGAACCTGGGGTGTTCTGCAGGCAAAGCGGATGCTCTAACCACTGCGCGACCACTGCCCTTCCCTTATTCAGACAGGAAAAGGCCTGAAACAATGCTGGGGGGGGGCAGGAGGGTGGCTGGGGCAGACACCTGCTGATTTTCTTACTGATGCTTCACTCTGGGGGTCTTTTCTGTGCCCCAAGGAGGTGTGATAGGATCTGGCACTCTGGACCTGGTCAGTGTAGTGTGTTTGGGTGACTGGCACTGCTGAATCAGGCCAAAGGGGCCTCACCCATCTAGCCTAGCCTCCTGTTCTCACAGTGGCTGACCAGAAGCCCCCGCCCCATGGGAAACCAGAGCGTCTCTACCTCTGACTGTGAGTGCAGAGCATTGCCAATGTAACCACGATTCACTTCGTTGTCCTCCAGAATTTGTCCAATTCTCTTTTAAGGCCATCCAAATGATTTGGCATCGCTGCCTCTTGTGGGAGGGAGTTCCACAGGTTAACTGTTGTCATTGTGTTTCCCTTTCGCTATCCTGAATCCTCTAAACCGGCTCTCTCCCTTCCAGTTCCAGTATTCGGAGAAGGAGGGAGGGACATCTGTCTCTCTGTCCGCTTCCTCCAGTATCCTGCCCCAGTATTCTGTCCTCAGCAGACAGATGCTCTGAACCCTTCCGTGGCCCAGGGAGCAAACAGATCCTTGTGCCGAGGGATCTGGGGTTCACGTCGACCTTGTCCCTCTTTTTCACAGCGGGCCGTGCTGGAGGGACGGGGAACATCAAGACCTTGGGGGACACGTACCAGTTTGCAGTGGACGTCAGCGACTTCTCCCCCGAAGATATCATCATCACCACGTCGAAAAACCAGATTGAAGTCCATGCAGAGAAGGTGAGGGGCCGAGTCCTTCCCCTCCTCCTCTTAGAACTGGGGTGGGGGGAATAGCTTTTAAGGGAGCGGGACGTTCTGGACTACAACTCCCATGAGCCACAGTGGTGTGGTGCTGGGGCTGATGGGAACTGTAGTCCAAAGGATCTGGGGAAGGAAGGGTGGACCACAGGGGTGCCCATCTCCCCTCCAGACCAACCGTTCCGCCCTCTTAGGGCAAAATCTATTCCCAAAGAGCCTCTGAGTTTGGGGCTGGGGGACACACCATAAATTTAAAGAGCATAAAAAGTAAAGGTAAAGGGACCCCTGACTATTAGGTGCAGTCGTGTCCGACTCTGGGGTTGCGGCGCTCATCTCGCATTACTGGTTGAGGGAGCCGGCGTACAGCTTCCGGATCATGTGGCCAGCAGGACTAAGCCGCTTCTGGCGAACCAGAGCAGCGCACGGAAATGCTGTTTACCTTCCCGCCGGAGTGGTACCTATTTATCTACTTGCACTTTGACGTGCTTTCGAACTGCTAGGTTGGCAGGAGCTGGGACCAAGCAACGGGAGCTCACCCTGTTGCAGGGATTCGAACCGCCGACCTTCTAATCAGCAAGCCCTGAGCATAGCTTTCCCCAAAGGATTGAGGGAACTGTAGTTGGGAATTAAGAGGGTACCGCAGGATAAGCCCAGCATCCTGCTCTCACAGTGGCCAATCATATACCTGAGGGGCAAACTATGGTTCCCAGAATTCTCGGGGGAAGCTTGAAAAGTGCTTTCACCCTGAAATGAGATGGGGTTCAGCCGTGCCGTTCTTGCAGAGGTGCTGGATGTTGCTGGCATAAGAAAGGGCACCGAGGATGCTGCCAGGGAGTGGGAGGGGGGCTCCTCCTGGGCTCTCTCTCCCTGTCTGCCTGGCATCCTTCCCCAGTGACAAATCCTCTCCTCCTTTGCTGGGGACACGGTGCTCTCTTCCTCCTGCCACTCCTCTGGGGCAGGAACGCAATGTTCCAGACAGTAGGCATGCTGACAGAAGCACTGAACCATCTTCCTCGCTCTCTGGCTGCCTTGAAGATCCTGGAGGGATTTTGGGAGGAAGACATGAGCTTTGCGGGCCAGGAAATGGGAGCACCTGTTCTGGTTCGGGGTCCCGAGGGGGGCTGACGGGAGAAGGAGTGACTTGGAGAGCTTTGGCGTTGGGCAGTGAGGCTGTGGAAGCAGGATGAGTTGGCCCCATTGTACAGACCCGGCAACTGAGGCAGGGAGGTGACACTCACATACCACAAGCATCGCAGCTTAGCAAGAGCTGAAGACTGGACAGACTCCAGTCAGGCCACGTATACGTCATGTATTTTAAAATACATGACTTTCCTGCAAAGAATCCCGAGAACTGTAGTTTACCCATCACAGATCACCCTTAGCAAACTACAGTTCCCATGATTCTTTTTTGGGGGAGCAGTCGGGCAATGAAACTCCTGGCGTTCATCCCTTAACGTCAATGGGCTTACTCTGAGTAAGGCTAGCAATGCATACCAGCCAGTGTCTCCCTTCCAGGTCCAGTTGGCTGAGCTTCCGCAAGGAGGCTGCATCCCCTGCCCTCTGCCCATGCTCTAGAGCCCACCCCCATCGCCCACTGGGGAGACTCCTTGCCCTCCCCTATACACCACTGCTTCCCATCTCTGTGGGCACGACCCTAAACTGATTGACTGATTGATTGAACTATTTATAGGCAGATTGATTGAACTCATGGATGCTTTAGCCGAGATTCCTGCATTGCAGGGGGTTGGACTAGATGACCCTTGGGTTCCTTCCAACTCTATGATCCCATAAAAATACAGGAAGGTGGTATACACCACCAAAAAAATCACAACAAAATAAATGAAAGCATCAACAAATACTGGTTGGTAGAAATCACAGTGACAAAGTCCTGCCTGAACAGTAACACGTTTTTCGGGAGACATCTAAAAGACAGCAATGACGATTCCTGTGGCAGGGAGTTCCACAGGGCCTGCCACACTAAAGGCTTAAAAAGTAAAAGGACCCCTGACCATTAGGTCCAGTCATGACCGACATCTCGCATTACTGGCCGAGGGAGCCGGTGTACAGCTTCCGGGTCATGTGGCCAGCATGACTAAGCCGCTTCTGGCGAACCAGAGCAGCGCACGGAAACGCCATTTACCTTCCCGCTGGAGTGGTACCTATTTATCTACTTGCACTTTGACATGCTTTCGAACTGCTAGGTGGGCAGAAGCAGGGACCGAGCAACGGGAGCTCACCCCGTCGCGGGGATTCGAACCGCCGACCTTCTGATCGGCAAGCCCTAGGCTCTGTGGTTTAACCCACAGCGCCACCTGCGTCCCCTAAAGGCTTAGTCCCTAATAAAGGCTGACCCATCCTCGGAGGCAGACTAACCAGCCCCTGTCCAGGCCCCCGCTGACTCCTCTCTCCTCTCTCTTTGCCCCGCTCAGCTGGCAGCGGACGGGACCATCATGAACACCTTCACCCACAAATGTCAGCTGCCTGAGGATGTGGACCCCACTTCGGTCACCTCTGCCCTGGGCGGGGACGGCTCCCTGACCATCAAGGCTCAAAAGCGCCCGGGCAAGCACATCGAGCACGTCCAACAGACCTTCCGGACTGAAATCAAAATCTGAGCATCCCCCATCGCCCCATAGCAACTGGGGGACGGCCTGAGATAGGCCTGGGGGTGAGGTGGGGTTGGTTGGTTTCGGAAGGTGAGCGAAGGGGTTTGGCTCACCACTCCCCCCCTTCGGCCGTTCTCCTTTGTATATAATAGATTGCCTTTGGTTTGTTATAAATTATTGGGGATACCGGTGGCTGGTGTGACCTCTGCTTTTTCCCTTGTGGGTGACTGTTAATTTTCAGAGAATTTTTTTTCCTAAGGGAGGGAGGGTCATCACGTTCCTCTCTGCATGTTTGGGAATGTGGGAATCCTGGGGTACAGTTCTGGTCGCCTCGCCTCAAAGAGGATATTGTCAAAGGCTCTGAAAATGCTGGAAGGGGTGGAAAGGCTGTAGCATTTGGGGTTTTCTTTAGTTTAAGGAAAAGGCTAGTAAGAGTGGACATACTAGAAGTCTACAAAATTATGCACGGCATGGGGAAAGCTTGACAGGGAGTAGTTCCCCCCCCTCTCATAACGCTAGAACTCGTGGTCATCCAGCGAAGCTGAACATGATTCAGGACAGATAAGAGAAAGCAGGATTGAACTGTGGAACTCACCGCCACAAGATGTAGCGACAGTTGCCAACTTGGATGGCTTTTAAAAAGGGGATTAGAAAATCCGTGGAGGGAAAGGGCTGTAGTAGCTCAATGGCAGGGCACCTGCTGGGCATGCAGAAGGCCCCAGGTTCAATCCCTGGCAGCACCTCCAGGTAAGGTTGGGAGAGAGTCCCGCTGCCAGTCAGTGCAGACACCGCTGAGCTAGATCAGCGATGGATTCAGTTCCGCTGCACAGGGCACAGGGCAGGTACAAATTAAGAAAACCCAGAATTGAGAAGTTCCACTAGGGGACACACCAAACTTTGGCCATGCATAGGGTGTCATATTATGCAAGATTAGTAAAGTCCATTGCTGGCTAGGTGGACCCCACGCATGGCCTGACTCAGGACAAAGCAGCTTCCTCTGTTCTTGTACCTCCTGGGCATCATATCAATGTTCTGTCTTGGCTGCCACAAGCATCATGCCTTTGGGGTCCAGTTCCTGGGAAATCCCAAGCAGAGCGGGTGATTGTGAGCTTCCTTTAAGGCAGGGGTCAGCAACCTTTTTCAGCCGTGGGCCGGTCCACCATCCCTCAGACCATGTGGTGGGCCAGACTCTATTTGGGGGGGGGGATGAACAAATTCCTATGCCCCACAAATAACCCAGAGATGCATTTTAAATAAAAGGACACATTCTACTTATGTAAAAACACGCTGATTCCAGGACCATCCGGATTGAGAAGGCGATTGAGCCGCATTTGGCCCACGGGCCTTAGGTTGCCTACCCCTGCTTTAAGGCCTCCAGTTGGCCGCTCTGAGAACAGGATGCTGGACTAGATGGGACATTGGCTTGATGCAGCTGCAGGACTATTCTTAGGTTTTTAGTAGGGGGTGCGGCTGATGGGGGGGGGGGGTTCTGCCCTATTGCAAAAACTTCACCACCCCAGTCCTCAACACACGAGCCTCATTTTCCGTGGCAGGGTTGTTCTGGGGCATATTTGGAAAATGGATCTTGTTTTTTTCCCTGACCGCTTAGGTGATACCGATAGCTTGCAAAATCCCCCACAGGAACACCCCATAAAATGGGAGCTTCTCGGAAACAGAAAAATACAAAGTGGAATTGTAGAAATCAGAGTGGCTGGGGAATGATGGATCTAGGAGCATACATCTTTCTCGGTTTGTGGGCCCCGGGAAAAAGAAGGGGGGCGAAGTGGAGACGTCTGTCCTTGATGCCCCGTCCTCTTGCTGCCTCTGCCTCCATCCTCCCATGTAGGCCGAGGGCCAACGGCCTGGGAAGCGAGAGGGGCGGAAGGAGTGAGTCACACTCTGGAAATAGACAGCTGCCCTGACAAAAGACAGGCGCTGCTAGATGGGCGGTCAGCTGCCCGCCTGTGCCTGGCTTGTCCTCAGGCAGCGACGGAGTGGGCAGTAACCACATCCCATTCGGAGCCACCTTGCCCTTTGGGCAGAAGACAGACAGAAGTATCCTCCTTGGCGTGAATGGCACCAGGGAACTTCTGCCCAATGGCCCAGCATGGCTACAGTTTACTCCCATTCTGTCCTGGCTCCATTCATGGGTGTTGGAACTGCATCCCCCCAGCTGAGGAACACACAACGTTGAGATCAGAGTCAACCCTGACCCCAGCCCAATGCAATTCGGAGCCCTGGGAGGCAGCAGAGCGATCCTAGCTCTAGAATATGACTCGAGTGAGTGAGCCCAGCTGCATACTCTAAGAATGTGGGGAGGAAGGAAGAAAGAAGCCAATGGGATTAATTAGTAGCTGGCCTCAACTGGCTGTGGTCAGCATTTGAATAGCAAGACCACATTCCTGATTCACACATGGTGCACAAATTCTAACCGATAACAGAATGTAAGAGGAGTTCAGAGCTGCTAACTGCATCCAAGAGCACACAAACAAAATTAAAGCCATAATTTAAAGCAGCTGTAACTGAAACCGAAAACAATTAGCAATGCAAATCTTTATGAACAGGGTCCCTCGCACCATATCCAGGGGGGGGGGGTTTCACAAGCAGGACACTGCAAAAAAAAGGTTTTTTGGGGGGGCGGTAGGATATCCAGGGAGAAAAATCCTTTGTATTTTGGGGAACAAATTCCAGGGCAGGTGGTTGTATGAGTCTGGGGCTGTCAAAACAGTAGCAGGGGTCTTGTGGCACCTCAGTGGGTTGGGTGGTTTTATTTTGCAACTGGTTTATTTTGCAAGGAGATTCGCTGTTTGCTCTTGGCAGCAAGATCTGAGGAAGGCGTTGTTTGTGGGCTGCAGTGTGTCACAAAGTGCCATACCAAAATGTTTCTGCATGGGAAGGGAAAAAATCCCCGCACATAGAAATGAGGATAGAGGGAGCAGATCAGGCTGGAATTCTAAGGTGCTCAGTTTCAAAGTGCAATGATTTGCTTTGATTTGCTGGTGGGGGTGGCAGGAGGCCATTTGCCTCATCTAAGGCAGGCCTCCCCAACCCAGATGTTTTGGTTGCAATGTTGGGGGGGCTGATCCAGGGGTTGGTCACACATGGCTTGAAGAGAAGTGAGCCCACCGGCCATTTCATTCTGTGAGGATCCCTCTTGAACTGCCTGGCAGGCGCTAAGAGAGATACCCCCTTGCTCTGAGGGCACCACCGCATTAAATAAAGATGGTTCCCCCTGGAACATTTGCCTCGGCCAAAATGTGTGGGATTTGGGGGGGGACACGTGGGGAGGTCAGTGCACTTGCATAAGACTTTGGCCGGCCTCCCTAGTGGACAGGGCAGGTGAGAAAGAGCTGGCCTCTGTTTTGTCTGCAAAACAAGCCGCCGGCGCCTGGTGTTTGGCTCTGGGATGGGTCTGTTTATAGTAACACCAGGCACTCTTGGCATTGTGTTGGTACAACAGGGAGAGGAGCATAGAGGTCACTGTGTCCTCTCCCTTTCTGGATGGGGGGGGGCTGTCAGGAGAGGGAACAGCCTTCCATAATGGCACCAGAAAGGGAATCTACCTGGGGAACTGGCCATCAGGAAGCCAAGAAAAGACCTACACTGGCTCCCAGTACGTTTCCGAGCACAATTCAAAGTGTTGGTGGTGACCTTTAAAGCCCTAAATGGCTTCGGTCCAGTATACCTGAAGGAGCGTCTCCACCCCCATCGTTCAGCCCGGACACTGAGATCCAGCGCCGAGGGCCTTCTGGCGGTTCCCTCACTACGAGACGCCAAGTTACAGGGAACCAGGCAGAGGGCCTTCTCGGTAGTGGCACCCGCCCTGTGGAACACCCTCCCTTCAGATGTCAAAGAGAACAACTACCGGACCTTTAGAAGACAGCCCTGTTTAGGGAGGCTTTTAATGTTTAATAGATTATTGTATTTTAATTGTTCTGTTGAAAGCCGCCCAGAGTGGCTGGGGAAACCCAGCCAGATGGGCGGGGTATAAATAATAAATTATTATGATTATTATTAAGAAGGCCCTACGAAGTGGGAGAGGGCGTTCGGGGAACGGTTGTCTCAACATTTGAATGTTCCACAGGTTAGCCAGGGCTTTGACTGGAGCTCCAGCTCTATCAGCCCCAAAATCACCCAGAGCCATCTGGGCAATCATTGGATCCATCAGCCTCTGAGGGGGCACCATGAGGAGTCCACCCAACCTCCTCAGCAGAAGGCAAAGGGTACTGAAAGCCTAAATCTCAGCAAGAAGTGATCGGACCATGATGTTAACACCCCCCCCCCTTTCCGATCGCCTGCCCGGTTGAGAAAACAAGGTCCAGAGTGTGGCCTGTCACATGCAGAGTGTGTCCTGTATACCTGAAGGAGTGTCTCCACCCCCATCGTTCAGCCCGAACACTGAGATCCAGCGCCGAGGGCCTTCTGGCGGTTCCCTCACTGCGAGAAGCAAAGCTACAGGGAACCAGGCAGAGGGCCTTCTCGGTAGTGGCGCCCGCCCTGTGGAACGACCTCCCAGCAGAGGTCAAAGAGATAAACAACTATCTGACATTCAGAAAATACCTCAAGGCAGCCCTGTTTAGGGAAGTTTTTAACCTGTGATATTTTAATGTACGGTATTTTAATATCTGTTGGAGGCCGCCCAGTGTGGCTGGGGGGACCTGGCCAGATAGGCGGGGTACAAATAATAAATTATTATTATTATTATTATTATTATTATTATTATTATTATTATTATTATTATATGCATTGACCCAGTGACACGTTGGAACAGCCCCATGATTGTCATGGCAGCCATGAAGTCCTGAGCCACCCCAGAGCCAGACACCTGGCCTTGGATATTGAAGTCCTCTGAAAGCAGCAGTCTGGGAGTCCTCCATAGTGCCTCCAATACCAGCTCCGTCAGGGAGACTGCTGGGCAGTATGGTGGGCGCTAAACCAACAGAATCCTCAATTGGTCCGATTGCCCAATGCCAGGAACACACACTCTATATCCCCCCACAACTGGACAGAGAGCCAGGAGAGAGGGTTGCTAAAGACCACAGAAACTCCTGCTCCCTGACTCTCAACTCTTCCATGATGTCGCATCGAGTACCCAGGTGGGCACAGCTGATACAGACCAGATCAGCCTCCTCATTCGTAATCGGATCATGGATGAGGAGGGTCTTACTCAGAGCCAGGCTGGCATTCAGCAGCCGCAGCCGCAGACCCAAACATGGCGCAGCATCGAAGGCAGCCTCCTCTTGAGCATGAGAGAGGAGGAGCCGTGGCCATTGGGCAAGGATGATGCATGCCCAACACGTGTCACACACATGATGTCACAGGTGTATGTCACACGGCTTGGCCCCTCCAGTCTTCGGCCCAAGGTGGTGCCTCTGGCTGGCACTAACTGCCTGTGCCTGGTGCCCCTTACCTGGCCTGCCCCTGTCCCAAAACCATACCTCCCCCTACCCTGAATCACTGTGATCGAGTCTCTCCTGCTCTCCCCAGCTCCTCTATTCTGAGACCAACCTAAGTTCCTTAATTTAAAAAACAACAAAACCTCCAAATTTAAAAACACAGAAGTTAAATCAGCTTAAAACAATTTAAAACATTATAAAAGTTAGGGCAAAACCAGCATCAGGATCACAACAACAACACAGCCCTTGTGATCATTCTGCTGTTGTCCATCATTATGCCAGTTGTTTGTCCATTATACAGATAGTATTTACCTACCTGTCTAGCTGGAAAGTTTACTTTAAACAGCATTCTCTTTATTTTAGTCCTCTTTCCCTCTCTTTCTCTTGAAACTTCTTGTTTGCTGGCAGAAAGTGAAGAGTGGAGCAAAAGGTGGAGAAAGGAAAAGGCAGTGTGGGGGACGAGAAAGAGGAACAAAGAAATGGAAAGAAGAAAGAAATGCATGGGCGGGGAAAAAAATTTTAATTGGAATTTAAAAAAAAAATTAATTTGAATTTTAAAAAATGATGTTAGTTGTTTCACTGTGATTATTGCAGCCATTGGGGGGGATGGGATTGTTTCAAAAAGTGGTGTACAAATAACGGTCGATCAATGATGATTAATAATCAATAACAATAGGAAGAGGAAAATGTGAGGGGGAAAGAGCAAAAGAAGAAGAAATGAATGGGCGGGGAAGCAGGCAACGGGTCCCCCACAACCTCTGCGCTTCCCTATCCCCCGGAGAAACTGCGCTGCCTCTAGTGCTTGTCCCTGCCTCTGGTGTCATGGCGGCCAAAAGACGCTGCGGAGCCGCCTGCGTCACGTGCCAGCCGTTCCTTTGCCCCCGCCCCTTTTCCGCCGGCGAGACGGGACGTAAGCGAAAGAGGGGGGGGAAATGCGCGTCGAGGAAAGAGGGCGGTGGCTACGGAGACGCCGCTTCCGCCCGGGCCCAAGATGGCGGCGCCCTTTGTCTGTTCCGTGTCACTCTGAGCGCCGCCGCCGCCGCCGCCCGGGATTATGTGACGCGCCCCGGATAGCAGGTGCGGGGTGTTGGGGGGGCAGGGGGAGGGTTCGTGGAAGGGGAGGGGCCCGGAAGGGGAGGGGCAGGAAGGCAGCCGGGGTGGGGGCTGCCTGTCAGGGGGAGGGGGCTGCTAGCCAGCAGGTGGGGGGGATTTAGGGGGCCGGGGGCTGCCTGTAAAGGGGGAGCTAATATGGGGCATTGAAAGAGGCGGCGAGCTGGGAGGGTTGGGGGGCTGAAGAAACAAACGGGGGCAATAGGGGTGTGTGCGGTGGGGGGACGAGGTTAAGGGGGGGGGGGTCCAGGAAAGCAAGCAGTGGAAGGGGGAGAGGAGGAAGGGGACAATCGGGGGCGCTGCCCGCCTGTGGAGGCCAATTGCCCTCCCCCCCCAACACACACACACACCCCTAGTGTCAGGTGTTGCTGAGGGGGAGGAAATCCAGGTCAGTAACATTTGTATTGTGTTTGGAAATACAATTTGGAATTTAAAGAAAGAAATATGGGGTGGTGGGACTTGTTCCTTGTGGGGAAGAGACGTGAAAGGCCAGTTAGGATTCTTTCTGTGCCCATTTTTTGGGGTGAGGGGCAGGAAGCCTGTGACAGAGTTTAGTTGGGGGTTGAAAGCGTATTCGGGTGAGGGGAAGGAGCTGTAGAGCATGGCATGCAGAACGCCCCAGGTTCAGGCCCTGCTGGCAGCATCTCCAGGTAGGGCTGGGAGAGAGACCCTTGCCTGAATCCCTGGAGAGCCTTTGCTGCCTGCCCACTTTCTGCGTTCTGGTGGGGGGTGGGCAGGTGATGGGTGCTCTCAAAGGGGTGGGGGGAAAGTGGGGACCCCATGAGGGAGGAGATTGAAGATGTTGGAGGAGGGGAGCTGGGTTCAAGTCCCACCTGGGCCCCAGAACCAAGAAATAAGTCATCTCAGCCTGTCTTGAGTGTCTGTAAAATGGGAACGTGCTGATTTGCCTCATCTTGAGAGCAGCAACACTAAGGGCAGCAGAGCCCCTTTGCAAATACACATCCTAGAAAAAGAGGATATAACCGGAAAGGTCAGCCTGTTTGGAGTGACAGCTGTCAGACTTCTTCAGATGTGCCTCAGGATTAGTGTGTCGATTTGCTACAGGGGGATCTGGCCTCACTTATGCTGGGTTGTTCCTGGAAAGGAGGGAGATGCCTTATACTGAATCCCATTGTTTGTCCATCTAGCTCAGTACTGTCTACACTGACTGGTAGCAGTTTTCCAGTGTTTCAGGCAGTAGTATCTGCCAGCCTTACCTGGAGGCACCACTGCGGGTTGAACCTGGGGCCTTCTGCATGCCAAGCAGGGGTTCTCCAACAGAGCTAAGCCCCACCCCCTTCTGTTGTGTGCAGAAGCGGTTGTCAACAGAATTGTAAAACTGGAAGAGAACCCCTGAGCGTCATCTAGTCCAGCCCGCTGCAATGCAGATATCGCAACGCATGCATCCATGACAGATGGTGAAGCATTGGAACTGCATGCTGCTTTTCTTTGGCTGGGCAGGGCATGGTTCGTGGGGCAGAGGGAGGCCTGCATAGCCGAGGAGGGGCGTCTGTGCTCAAGAGGCTCCTGCCTCTCTCCCCGCAGCCATGGATTTCCCTCAGCACAGCAAGCAGGTGCTGGAGCAGCTGAACCAGCAGCGGCAACTGGGCCTGCTGTGCGATTGCACCTTTGTGGTGGATGGCATCGACTTCAAGGCCCACAAGGCAGTGCTGGCGGCCTGCAGCGAGTACTTCAGGATGCTCTTCGTGGACCAGAAGGACGTGGTGCACCTGGACATCAGCAACGCAGCAGGTGGGCCTAGCGGCGGATGGGGTGGCGGGATATTATCCTGGGCCTTGAATGGTCTGCGAAATGCAAGGTTGAGGGAAATGAGTAGCTGGCTACCATAACAGTTGCAAGGGGCCCAAATGACCACCAGGCCCTGAAGCAGCCAGCCTAGGTTGTGCAGGTGTCCCACAGGAAGGGGCCTGCAGAGCTGATGGATTGCATTATATCCAGCCTTTTTCTCTCAGGAGCTCAAGGCATAGCTGTCAACTTTTGGATTTGAAAATAAGGGATTTTTTCAAACTTTCGGATTTGAAAATAAGGGATGCCGCAAGGGCGGTGCAATGGCACCAAGTACCCTCACCACCCTGCGCTCCAGAGGCTGCGCGCGAACGGGTGAGCGAAAGAGCGACCGCGTAGACGGCAGGCAGGCTGGCTGTCTGGTTGGGCGTGAGGGTCTGGCTGCACAAGGCATGCAAGCTCCGCCCCCAGTCGGTCTCAGACTCCTTATTGGCAGCCGAGCAACGCAGCTGAGGAGCCTCCCTGGCCAGCAGGGAGGGAGAGGAGCTGCTTCCTTTGAAATCCGGGAAATTTAAGGGATATCAACAATCCGGGATAGCAGCGGGAAACGGCATTGGAATAAGGGAGTTTCCCGCAAAAAAAGGGAGGGTTCACAGCTATGGCTCAAGGTGGTATGCATGGTTCCCCACTCCTCAATTAATCCTCACAACAGCTCTGCAAGGTAGGTTAGGCTGAGAGGCAGTGACTGGCCCCCAAGGTTGCCCAGTGAGAGCTTTGTGAATGAGCAGAGATTTGAACCCTGGTCCCTCCCAGGGTCCAGTCCAAGTCTCTTAATGAGTACAGGTAAGTCAAGCAAGGTGAGTCGAGCAAAGGGACCCACGTCGCACTCCCCATGCAAGGCAAACAGCAGCAAGCCCCCTTCTGAAAACTATGGGGCAAGTTGTATCCTCCCACATCTGAGCCAAAGATGCGAGGCAGAGTCAGACTTGAGCAAAAACCACCTTGGGGGGAAGTATGACTGGGCCCTGGCGGTGCCTCTGGGCCACCCATTACCCTGTCCCCCGATGTCCCTGGTGCCCCCGAGGAAGTAGCAGTAGGTACCTCCTTGGTCCCCAGAAGGAGCCTAGAGATTTCTTTGAAGTTTCGAGGCGGCATATAAATTACCTAATAAATAAATACAGAATTAAAATAAATAAAATCAGATACTAAATCACAAAGTATAATTTTATTTTGTAAATCGACACAAAACTTCCATGCGTGTGTGTATGTCATGTGCGACACAGGACCGGGTCTGATTTCTTCACATTAATCTACATGAACAAGACATCTCTCTCCCCCCCCCCCCCCAGTTTAGGTGGGGATAAGTCATAGAAAGGGAAGAGAAAAATGGCTAGGGAGGGTGGGGAATATAGGGTGTTTCTGGTCTTTACTGTTTTCATGTTTAGCTTTGTAAAACTATGAGATTCAGTTTTTAAAAGAAGAGTGTGGAGAGGAAGGAGATCTAGCAAAGTTCTGGTGTTTCCCCATGATGGCTCCTTCAGTGCTTTCTATTTTTTTAAAATCAAATTCTTTCAAATTTTCAAATTGTTGGTGCCCCTGCTTTGCAGATGCCTTAAACCATGTGCTCAGTTTGCCTGTCGGGCCATCCAGCACTTGGCACCAGGGTTCGCTCTGCCTTACTTGCAGGTGGGAAGTTCATGATGGTCTTTCATCATCATCATCATAATAGTAATAATAATAATAATTTATTATTTATGAGTTTCCCCAGCCACTCTGGGCGGCTTCCAACAGAACATTAAAATACAATAATCTATTAAACATTAAAAGCCTCCCTAAACAGGGCTGCCTTCAGATGTCTTCTAAAGGTCTGGTAGTTGTTGTTCTCTTTGACATCTGAAGGGAGGGTGGGTGCCACTACCGAGAAGGCCCTCTGCCTGGTTCCCTGTAACTTGGCTTCTCGTAGTGAGGGAACCGTCAGAAGGCCCTCGGCACTGGACCTCAGTGTCCGGGCAAAACGATGGGGGTGGAGACGCTCCTTCAGGTATACTGGACCGAAGCCATTTAGGGCTTTAAAGGTCAGCACCAACACTTTGAATTGTGCTCGGAAACGTACTGGGAGCCAGTGTAGGTCTTTCAAGACCAGTGTTATGTGGTCTTGGCGGCCACTCCCAGTCACCAGTCTAGCTGCCGCATTCTGGATTTGTTGTAGTTTCCGGGTCACCTTCAAAGGTGAAGAACTTAAGAACATAAGCAGAGCCAATGGCCCATCTAGTCCTGCCTCCTGTTCTCACAGGGGTCAGCCGGATGCCTATGGGAAGCCTGCAAGCAGGAACTGAGCACATGAGCAACTCTCCCCTCCTGTGGTTCCCAGAAACTGGCATTCAGAAGCATTGCTGCCTCCAACTGTGGAAGGCGGAGCAGACCCCTTGTCCTGCGCTGACTGCCTGTCCGTGCCTATTGAACTGTGGTGCCCAGAACTGGACACAGTATTCCAGGTGAGGTCTGACCAGAGCGGAATACAGTGGTACTATCAAGGGAAGTAATAGTACCACTGTATTCCGCTCTGGTCAGACCTCACCTGGAATACTGTGTCCAGTTCTGGGCACCACAGTTCAAGAAGGATACTGACAAGCTGGAACGTGTCCAGAGGAGGGCAACCAAAATGGTCAAAGGCCTGGAAACGATGCCTTATGAGGAACGGCTTAGGGAGCTGGGTATGTTTAGCCTGGAGAAGAGAAGGTTAAGGGGTGATATGATAGCCATGTTCAAATATATAAAAGGATGTCATATAGAGGAAGGAGAAAAGTTGTTTTCTGCTGCTCCTGAGAAGAGGACACGGAGCAATGGATTCAAACTACAAGAAAGAAGATTCCACCTAAACATTAGAAAGAACTTCCTGACAGTAAGAGCTGTTCGACAGTGGAATTTGCTGCCAAGGAGTGTGGTGGAGTCTCCTTCTTTGGAGGTCTTTAAGCAGAGGCTTGACAGCCACCTGTCAGGAATGCTTTGATGGTGTTTCCTGCTTGGCAGGGGGTTGGACTGGATGGCCCTTGTGGTCTCTTCCAACTCTTTGATTCTATGATTCTATGATTCTAGGTCTCGAGCAGGTGCTGGAGTTCATGTACACATCCAAGCTGAACCTGAGCCTGGAGAACGTGGAGGACGTCTTGGCTGTGGCCGGCTTCCTTCAGATGCAGGAGATCATCAGCGCTTGCAACTCCCTGAGGACTCTGTCGGCACCGGCAGAAACTGCAGTGGAGAGCCCGGGGGACCCCCCGACAGCTGGTATGGCGCTGTGGTTATAATTGTGTGAGCAGGGAGGTAACGGGGGCACTGGTCTAGATTTCTGGGTGATCCCTGGTTAGATCTCTGGAGATTGGTCCATGAGCCCCAAAAGGGGGTCACAGTTGAATATTTATTTTTTATTGTTATTATGATTATTGGAAGTGGAAGGGAACCCATGTATCATCTAGTTCAGGCATCCCCAAACTTCGGCCCTCCAGATGTTTTGGACTACAATTCCCATCATCCCTGACCACTGGTCCTGTTAGCTAGAGATCATGGGAGTTGTAGGCCCTAACCCTAACCCTAACCCTAACCCCCTACAATGCAGGAATCTCAGCTAAAGCATGCATTACAGATGGCCACACAGCCTCTACTTAAAAACTGTGCTGGACTTGTAACAGGGTATAGGAGTATTGGGAAATAATTTATAATGAATTGGGGGGGGGGGAAATGTTTAAGTACCTTTCAAAAACAATAATCAGAATCCTTATTGTTGGGGATAATTCAGATGGAAATTCCCAGGTGTCAAAAAAGACTATTTATGTATGCCACTACCTTGACCTGTGTTTTGTTAGCCCAAAAATGGAAAACGAGCGAGGTCCCACTCAAAGAAGAATGGCAACTTAAACAGATGGAATATACGCAGCTTGCAGATTTAATTTACAGAATAAGACAACAAGAAGAACATACGTTTAAAGATGATTGGAAAATGTTTATTGAATATGTGGGTGAAAATTGTGTACATTTAAAAACGCTGGCAGCATTAGATAAATTCAAGAGTGTAGATAATTTTTGATGGATGTAACAATGGAATGGTTTAGCTTATGTAAAATATGCTGGGATTTGTGGTATGTAAGTTGAACCATGGAAAGAGAAGAAGGGACGTCATGAATATTAAATGAATATTCTAAAATGTAAAATAGAAAAACTTAATAAAAATTATACAAAAAACAAAAAAACACCACCAGCAGCCAAGGAAGGAGAGTTCTCTCAACTGTTCCCCATAAAGCTTGGTTTCCAGACCCTGGATCATATTGGCAGGGCAGAATAGAGTGGTGCTATTACTTCCCTTGATCTGGGCACTAGACTTCTGTTGATGCAGCCTAGAATAGCATCAGCTTTTTTTTTGCTGCTGCATCACACATGTTAAGCTTGTGGTCCACCAAGAGGACATCTGTAGGGAGACCCCCAACCTTGGCCTGATCCAGCAGGGCGTTCCTCACCCTTCTCTCCCCCAGCACCTCCTCAAGTTCTTGTCATCATGGCAGCCCTTGTGCCCATTGTGCAGATGGGGTAAGTGGGTGGGGGCTCAGCATCTGCTGCTCTCCTGGGGTCACAGCTGAGAGGAGCCTGTCCTAGTTGGTTTTGGCCCCTCTCTTTCCTAGGGCAGGAGAAAATGGCTGGTGTGGGTAAAGAGGCGACAGAGACCCCCCCGGATCTGGAGGAGACCCCACAGCCCCCACCCAGCAGCATCCAGAAGGAGGCGGCCATGGATCCCACAGAGGAACAGGAGGAGGAGGAGGAAGCTGAATGTGCAACTGTTGAGGGCCCAGGTAGGCACCAGAAACAGGGGTCTTAATTGTATAAATCAGGGTGGATTTGATTTAAATCAAATTGATTTAAATCACAATTTAAATCACTAGTCAGTAAGACTTGATTTAAATATTTTTTTTACAGAAAGACTCATTCTTGCTGGTATAATCTTAATATTTACAACCATATGAAGGTTTCATTTTTGGAATAATAAATTTTCAGAGTAGTTTTTACAGTTATATCAAAAATTACTGATTTGGTTATACTACTAGAAATACATAGATAATTATGAAATTATGGTGAGGTTTAATAAGTTAACTGTTTATATTTGGACAACTTTTCTGCTGTCCTTTATTGGAAGGAGAAAAATAATCATTTCCTTAATAACCATTTAAACAATTTATTTAACTAAAACAATAACATGATAGCATATGTATCCATGTTTGTTAAACATTAAAAAAAAAACCCTTAGACTGAGTTTTAGCACACTTGATAAACTTAAAAACAAATCCTTATTTCCTGATGAATAGCCTTTGGACTACAATGTAACTTAAATAGAAGACTATATTTAGAAAGATTTTTCCTCCAAAAGCATTTTATTTTAAAAATCCAATTTAAATAAAAAAAAATCCGATTTTTTAAAAAAAATCGTTGATTTTTATCCACCCTGGTATAAATCATATTTGTCTGCATTGTGGTATTTTCACAATCTGCCCTGGAACTGCCCTGTGCCTGTGAAGATCTTATATTCTTGATGTATCGTGTTGAGTATATAGTAGCATGGACTGAAGAAGCTGTTGCGAAACCTGCTTAACATCCGGAGTACAGGTCTTCTGATCAATTGTACTACTTCCGCCAAGGGACGGTGAGGAGGTGCTCATCTGAGACCACTACTCACGCGTGACCCCTGCCCCTACATATGGTTATGTGAAGAATCCTTTCTTGCGACCGTTCCCACTTACACGACTTTGAGCTCCCAGTAGAGAACTATCTGCAGAACGATTTGCTTGTTTGCACTGTGCTATGACACCATTATTATATACATTACTAGTTGAATTAAGCCCATTAATAATGGGCGCTAGCGGCGGCGGCGGGGACCCGAGGCGCTTCCTTCTCCCTGCCTCAGGTGGCCAAGCCACCACCATGGCGGAGCCGCCTGTTGCCGCTGCCCCGCCGGCAGCCCCGGCGACGGCCGCCCTCCCTGCCGCCGCCACGGGCGGCTGAGGCGGGGAGAAAGAAGGGAGGGGGAGAAGCAGCAGCGCGCGGGAAGCGGCCGCCATTGCGGCTGAAGCGGAGAGGTTCGGAGGCTCACGAAGCGCAAGCGCTTCGCTCGCGCTGCGCTCCAACCTCAGGCTCCTCCTCCTCTCTGCGCTCCAATCCGTGTGTCAGTGGAGCGCATGCGCAGTTGCGATTTCCACTGACACACGGATGGCGGACGCAGGGACACAGGGAGATTATTATAGAGGATTGGTAGAGTTGTGCCACTAGTTAGACTGTTTGTCTATAAGTATCTCCAGGCATTGACATGCACGTTGCACTTTAGTGTGTTTAACTAAGTAAAATTGTCCTTTATATTTGCAAGCTGGTTTGGTTGTATTAAGGTCCTTGGAAGGACCCGGGTTCAAACCCTGCCGTCTCCAGAGAGCCTGCCACCAGTCAGTGCAGGTGATGCTGAGCCAAATGGACCAATGTCACTTCCTGAGCCTTTGTTTAAGGTAAAGGTAAAGGGACCCCTGACCATTAGGTCCAGTCGCGGACGACTCTGGGGTTGCGGCGCTCATCTCGCTCTATAGGCCGAGGGAGCCGGCGTACAGCTTCCAGGTCATGTGGCCAGCATGACTAAGCCGCTTCTGGCGAACCAGAGCAGCGCACGGAAACGCCGTTTACCTTCCCGCCGGAGCGGGGGTTGGGTGTTGTAGTCCAAAACATCTGGAGGGCAGCAGGTTGGGGAAGGCTGGTGTGGGAGCTGAAGACCAAGAGGAGGAAATTCAAACTAAATATTTAGGAAGGCTGCATTACTCGGCGTTCATGAGATCTAGCACCTTGGGTGGGACTTGATTTTAACATTTGCAGCCGGCTTCGTCTGTTAGCCCAGGATGTCTGTTCGCTTCCCTCCCCCATCAAATCCTGCCCTGCTTCCTGTTCCCTTTCTCTGATTTGTTGGCCCTTATCCCTGTGGCTGTTGGTCACTAATGCTGAGGGGTATGTGACCAACTCCTCTCTTTTTTCAGCTATGGAAGACGACGTCTCCTCCCGAGTGCCCGAGACCTTGCAGACGGAAGGCTCCTCCCCTGGGGAAAGCAGCGCTGCCCCAAAACCTGCCCTTTCGAGGGCTGCAGAGGCTGGTGAGTGGCAACAGCAGCAGGGCAGAAAGCCTTTCCTGGGTGCTCCTGGGGGTGATCTCTGCGTGGCACCCAAGGGATCTTTGTTTCCCCTTTGCCCATGACGCCTGTAGGTCAAGAGGGCACCAAGCAAGCTTCTTTTCGGGGAGAATATTCTCGTATCACCAGCCGCCCTCGGAAGGAATAAGGAATAATTTATTGGCCAAGTACATTTTCCAACATACTTGGAATTTTGCTTCGGCTACATTGCAATGTAAACATACCTTATACAAACACTGTTCCACTCACAATACAATGACACAGCAAAGAAACCCCACCCATAACTGGCCTCCCCTTCCGCTACACAACTACGAATTTAGCAATTTAATGGCACAAGGGAAAAAACTGTTCCTGTGCCTGGCCGTTTTTGTGTATAAAGTCCTGTAGCGACGTCCAGATGGAAGTAAATCAAACAGATGATGACCGGGATGCAAAGGATCTGCGTCAATTCCCTCTGCTCTCTTCCTAACTCGGGAAGCATAGAGTGTCTCTATTGAAGGCAAGCTAGCACTTTTCTGCAAGGGCAACAGATGAGGCTTGCAGGATCCGGGATCATAGAATCAGAGAATTGCAGAGTTGGAAGAGATCCCTGAAGGTCATCTAGCCCAACCCCCCTGCAATGCAGGAATCCCAGCTGAAGATTTCAGGAAGATGGCCTCCGGGTATCTGAAAGGCTGACGGGGGGGGGGGAGGCAGAGCAGACCCTAGCTCTCTCTGTTCCTCCAGAGGGCAGCGCATGCAGGTGGACAAGGCAGGGAGGCAGATTTTGGCAAAGCTTTAGGGGGCTCCTTTGGCCAGGGGGGCACCACCCACCTCAGGCTCAGAAGCATCGCCTGGGCATCCTTCTGTTGGGGAGGGGGCTGTACGTTGCAAGATCCCGATCCTTAGCAGAGGGCCAGGCTAGATGCCTTCCAGAAACCCCGCCCAACTTGCCGATTTTGTGAATGTAATCCAGGAGGGTACAGGGGAACGGGTTTGGGGGAGGCAGCTGCAGCCGCCCAGACACTGTTGGTTCTCACAATATGGCATCTAGCGCAGGCGGCCCACTTGACTGATTCTTTCTCTCTGTGTCTCTAGCTGAGCCCTCTGTGCTGAAGCTGTCCTCTGAGATGGAGGTAGAGCTGGAAGGCAAGGGCGAGGGGACCGTGCCACCGGAGGCCGAGGTACCTTCCCAGGCCCACGAGGCCCAGCTGGCCAGCGGCAGCTCCCAGGATGAGGAAGAGTCAGGGGGCACGGACTCTGGGGCAGAGAACGGAGGGGAGGCCCGGCTTCTGCGCTCGGGGACCTACAGCGACAGGACCGAGTCCAAGACCTACGGGTCGGTGACCCACAAGTGCGAGGTGAGAGATTTATAATTTCCCTGAATGCATACCATGCTGAACGCTGGATGGTTGGGCCAAACAGCATCTGCTGCAGCTGCCTTTTGCTGCCTAACTTTCTGCAGCTGAAACATGATGTGGCATGGACCTTCCACCCCAGAATGTTTGATGTTGAACCAACAGTGATAGGACAGGCAAACCCATGTATTTCACTATCAGCCTTAAGTTGTTGCGGGGGTTTTGCAACAAAACCTGGGTGCTGTTACCAACCACCTTGAATAGCTCACTGGGCCAATTTTAAGAAGGGCCAGACCCTGTCCTTATGGCCTGGGTGACCTGTATGCTTGATCAGTAGCCACACTCCTCAGTTGTCTCTTGAGACAGACAGATACCAACAGTAGGACAGATCCTTTACGACATTGAAGTGAAGTAAGAAGCTCTCCAACTGGGATGCGGGTGGCGCTGTGGGCTAAACCACAGAGCCTAGGGCTTGCCGATCAGAAGGTTGGGGGTTCGAATCCCCGCGACGGGGTGAGCTCCCGTTGCTCGGTCCCAGCTCCTGCCAACCTAGCAGTTCGAAAGCACGTCAAAGTGCAAGTAGATAAATAGGTACCGCTCCGGCGGGAAGGTAAACAGCGTTTCCGTGTGCTGCTCTGGTTCACCAGAAGCGGCTTAGTCATGCTGGCCACATGACCCGGAAGCTGTACGCTGGCTCCCTCGGCCAATAAAGCAAGATGAGCACCGCAACCCCACAGTCGGTCACGACTGGACCCTAATGGTCAACCTTTAAGAGGCTCTCCAGTTGAGAGTTTGGTGGACGAAGGAGCCATTTCAAGTTCAGCAGCAGCATCTCGCATCTTGCCAACATTACCTGTCCATCTGCCGTTGGACAAGGTCTTCCCATCGGATGCCGTGACCAAGTGTCGCAGGGGGAACTCGTCAGTGTGGAGGGCACAAACCAACCAGATCAGCTTACGACTGAACTTGACCTCTACCCGATGCATGGCACCACCCTCTAACGGCCTGCAGGTGGTTATCAGTGCCCTTCTACAAGATTACAAGAAATAACCTCAGCTGGTTTTTCTTTCTTGGAGCCTTTCTCCGGAGTGAAGTGGTAGAGATATATTCTACCTGGCTCACTGCGCACAGAAGGCGGCGGCAGTGGTGTGGCGGCAGCTGTGGCACGCAGGCCCAACACCATATCTGATGCCCTGCAGATCATTATGCATCCCTAATGTGTTGTACTCCGTCTTTTTATGAGAAGTACTTGGTTTTATGAGAAGCACTTGGACCCAGGTGGCGCTGTGGGTTAAACCACAGAGCCTAGGGCTTGCTTATCAGAAGGTTGGCGGTTCAAATCCCTGCGACGGGGTGAGCTCCCGTTGCTCGGTCCCAGCTCCTGCCCACCTAGCAGTTCGAAAGCACGTCAAAGTGCAAGTAGATAAATAGGTACCTCTCCGGCGGGAAGGTAAACGGCATTTCCGTGCGCTGCTCTGGTTCGCCAGAAGCGGCTTAGTCATGCCGGCCACATGACCCAGAAGCTGTCTGCGGACAACCGCCGGCTCCTTCAGCCTATAGAGCGAGATGAGTGCCGCAACCCTAGAGTCAGACACAACTGGACCTAATGGTCAGGGGTCCCTTTACCTTTACCTTTACCTTACTTGGTTTTCCTAATGTCAGTTCATGACTTCCATCATTTCCATCCTGAGCATCTTTGCTCTTCATTTTCATCAGCAGGGGAAAAAAATATTTAATTTGATGGCATTGACGTATCCTCCTTATTTCTGCTTATATTCAGCAAGCCGCCTTCTCTTGTCTTCTTGTTGCTTCTGCTCTGTTATGCTCGGGCAGATCTGGCGAGCCAGTCTGATGGTGCAATTGTTTTTTAATGATTTTTATGCAATTTCACACGCATTTCCCCCCATGAAAAATAGTAATGCAAGTTTTAAATCATTGAAAGTTCCTCCTATTTTTTACATAGTGGATTACCAAACTAAATTATATTATATTAATTAAACCGCAATAGGATTTGAATTCCTTGGGTTGTGTAACAACTTTTTTTATCACCCCTCATTTTGGGAATTTTGAAAGCAGGGAAAATTCGCCATGCGTCCACTTGCGAGGGGGCGAGGGGGCTCCCTCTGGACCAGACACTTATGCCGCCTCCTCCTTCTCTCCCCCCCACAGGACTGTGGGAAGGAGTTCACTCACACTGGCAACTTCAAGCGGCACATCCGCATCCACACCGGGGAGAAGCCCTTCACCTGCCGCGAGTGCAGCAAGGCCTTCTCCGACCCGGCAGCCTGCAAGGCGCACGAAAAGACACACAGGTAGGTGGCCAGTGGCCAGCGAGGCTGATCCGGGAGGGGAAGGCATTGTGGTGGGACGGGCAGGCTCGTGAAGGAAGGGGCAGAAGGACCACATAACACAGGTCTTGAAAGACCAACATTGGCTCCCAGTACGTTTCCGAGCACAATTCAAAGTGTTGGTGCTGACCTTTAAAGCCCTAAACGGCCTCGGTCCAGTATACCTGAAGGAGCATCTCCACCCCCATCGTTCTGCCCAGACACTGAGGTCCAGTGCCGAGGGCCTTCTGGCGGTTCCCTCATTGCGAGAAGCCAAGTTACAGGGAACCAGGCAGAGGGCCTTTTCGGTAGTGGCGCCCGCCCTGTGGGACGCCCTCCCATCAGAGGTCAAAGAGAACAACAACTACCAGACTTTTAGAAGACATCTGAAGGCAGCCCTGTTTAGGGAAGCTTTTAATCCTATATAATAAAGAGCCTGTGTCCGTACGTACTACTTTCCGTGTGTCACAGGAATTCGCAAGTGCGCGTGCGTTCCAGTGACACAGGGATTGGAGCAGGGATTGGAGGGGGGGCGTGTCCGAGAGGCAGCGACGGCGCACGCGCGTCGTCATTTGGCTCAGTGCCGCTGCCTCGCACGGAGCTGAGCGCGCTGCCGGGGTGCCCCTGTCTGCCTGCGCTCACCCGCTGCCGCCGCCTCCAAGGCTGCCCCAAGTCTGGCGAAGAAGAAGCCGCGCCCCCCACCGGGATTACGCCTCCGGTTTCTTCCGGAGGCGTGGGAGGCACTCGGGCTACAGCTACCTCCCCCGCAGTCCTGCTGGCAACTGCGCGCTGGGCCAGCCGCTCGCCCCCGCCGAAGCCTCCCAGTCCCCCGGCTCCTGCTGCTCCGGCTAGAGCCCGTTTTCTAAACGGGCTTAATATACTAGTGTTTAATAAACTATTGTATTTTAATATTCTGTTGGAAGCCGCCCAGAGTGGCTCGGGAAACCCAGCCAGATGGGCGGGGTATAAATAATAAATTATTATTATTATTCCCGTTGGCAGTCATGGCAGCCGTGCGATGCCTGTGCTGACAGCTTAGCCTTCCCTGCCCAGCTTCCGTCTGCATAAGTGGTGCAAATGCCGCCGCCGGCCATCCTCCCAGGGATGTGGGGAGGCTGCATGAGCCTCTGACTTCTCGGTCGGCATCGCGAGCTGTTCCTCTCGGCTGTAGTTAATCAAAGCTTCCGTTTGCACCCAGGGCCACCTCCTGCCCGTAAAATCATGATGATTATTTATTAAATTTGTAAACCGCCCTATACCCACAGGTCTCAGGGCGGTCCACATTATGAAATCGCAAGATGAAAACACAAAATACATAATTAAAAACAGAAACAACCACAGCCTTTGAGGTCCCAGCCCGTCCTACTAAGCACCAAGCTGTTCTGTAAAAACCGTCTTACTGTTGCGCCACCCTGCAGCAAGGAGTTCCGCCGGTTAATGGCATCTTTTCTTTCTGCGAAGCTGTCCCTTCATTCCCTCTCGCCCACGCTGAATTCTCCCGCGGCGGCGTAACCACGCTTCTGTTAGTTGCGGAGTCAGGTGGGCGGGTAGCATCGGTGACCCTTCCCTTCCCCCCTTTCTGTCCCCCCTCCCCACCAGCCCCCTGAAGCCATACAGCTGTGAGGAGTGCGGCAAGAGCTACCGCCTCATCAGCCTGCTGAACCTGCACAAGAAGCGTCACACCGGGGAGGCCAAGTACCGCTGTGAGGATTGTGGCAAGCTCTTCACCACCTCTGGCAACCTGAAGCGCCACCAGCTGGTCCACAGCGGGGAGAAGCCCTACCGGTGTGACTACTGCGGCCGCTCCTTCTCCGACCCGACCTCCAAGATGCGCCACTTGGAGACCCATGACACCCACAAGGAGCACAAATGCCCCCATTGCGAGAAGAAGTTCAACCAGGTAAGGCTGGAGGGGCGGAGGGCAGCTCCCCTGCTCCGGCTGGGGGGGGAACGCCGGCGGGTGTTTGGGAACGCCCCCCCACCCCCTCTCAAAGCCCGCCTCTCGCCTTTGCTGCCAGGTGGGGAATCTCTCTCTCTCTCTTTTTAATTAATATTTATTGGTTTTGTAAAAATTATACAAAATCAAAAATACAATAGAAAAAAGAGGGAAAGAAAAAGCAAAACAAAAGAAAATCAACAAAACACTAAACAAACACAAAACAAAACATCAATTATTTTTTCCTTAACATTGTTAAATAGACTTCCCCGAGTTCCCCCCTTCATTGGGTTCATTTTTGACTCATATTCGACAGTTTTCATATTATATCTTTAACTCATTCTTTCCAATTTCCAAAATCCTTTAGTTCTTCTCATATAGCTTTATCATAATCAAATATTCTGCTTAACTAATTCCAACTTCCCCCCCTTAGCCTAGAACTATTTTCAAAAATACCTTCTAAATTCTATCCTTAAAATTCATTTAAACTTTAACAGAAACCTCATATTATATACCCCCTCCTCCCCAGGACTCGGAATACCTGGCCCTTTTAGCAAGTTCCATATAGCACTCCAGTTTCGAACCCCTTAATTCCAATCCTAAACATAAATTCCTTTACACTTATCAGCCCACTCCTACTCTGACACCTCTTGCCAAATCAAATTCTGGCTCTCTGCTGCCTCCCTAATGTACAATCTATTTTCCAGAGCCAACCACTAAACCACCATTTAATGCCTTTGACTGTCATCTCTTTCTCTGCCCTCATACAGGTGGGGAATCTCAAGGCCCACTTGAAGATCCACATCGCCGATGGACCCCTCAAGTGCCGGGAGTGCGGAAAGCAGTTCACTACGTCAGGTATGCGGCCCTCGGGCGGGCTGGGTGGCCCCCGGCCTCCTTTGCCCGCAGCCCATCTGGGGCCTGTGTCGAGGGAGCTGACACAGAGCGCAGTTCGTCTGCAGATCAGAGAGAAACGAGGCAACACAAGCTCACTTGCAGTTAGTTGTTTTGTTAAGGAATCAGAACAGAAAACATACAGAGGCTCCTGAGATATACTCCACTATATATCTCCACTGGGAGCCAGTGTGGTGTAGTGGTTAAGAGCGGTAGACTCGTAATCTGGTGAACCGGGTTCGCTTCCCCGCTCCTCCACATGCAGCTGCTGGGTGACCTTGGGCTAGTCACACTTCTCTGAAGTCTCTCAGCCCCACTCACCTCACAGAGGGTTTGTTGTGGGGGAGGAAGGGAAAGGAGAATGTGAGCCGCTTTGAGACTCCTCCGGGTAGTGATAAAGCGGGATACCAAATCCAAATTCTTCTTCTCTTCTTCTATAGCAAGCAGTTCACTCCATTCCCTGTGTTTTGGGCCCCAATGGACCCTCTCTGTCTCTGCCTGGCTCTGGGGTGAAGCTGCCAAGTCTGACTGTCTTTGCTCCGTGTCAGGGTGGATTTGATTTAAATCAAATTGATTTAAATCACGATTTAAATCACTAGTCAATAAGGCTTGATTTAAATCACTAGTCAGTAAGACTTGATTTAAATATTTTTTTTACAGAAAGCCTCATTCTTGCTGGTATAATCTTAATATTTACAACCATATGAAGGTTTCATTTTTGGAATAATAAATTTTCAGAGTACTTTTTACAGTTATATCAAAAATTACTGATTTGGTTAGTCTACTAGAAATACATAGACAGATAATTATGAAATTATGGTGAGGTTTAATAAGTTAACTGTTTATATTTGGACAACTTTTCTGCTGTACTTTATTGGAAGGAGAAAAATAATCATTTCCTTAATAACCATTTAAACAATTTATTTAACTAAAACAATAACATGATAGCATATGTATCCATGTTTGTTAACTGATGTGGTTAAACATTAAAAAAAAACTTAGACTGAGTTTTAGCACACTTGATAAACTTAAAACAAATCCTTATTTCCTGATGAATAGCCTTTGGACTACAATGTAACTTAAATAGAAGACTATATTTAGAAAGATTTTTCCTCCAAAAGCATTTTATTTTAAAAATCCAATTTAAAAAAAAAACCCGATTTTAAAAAATCTGATTTAAAAAAAAATATGATTTATTATTATTATTATTATTTTTAAAAAATCATTGATTTTTAACCACCCTGCTCCGTGTTGGGGCACCTGCTCATTTCCCCCTTTTCCCTAGCCTCCGAACTCGCTGCCTCTTGTACCTCCCAGCTTTCCCCCTCCTCTGGGGTGTGTCCAGTTGTCCGCCACCAGGAGCCCGGATCCAAATCCTCTCCCTCTGCGCTTTCCCGGGGGGGGGGGCGCTCTTAGGCGGTTTCCACCACTCCTCCTGATCTAGCCAGTCTCAGACAGCCTGCCCAAGGCCTCTGCACATTTCCTCCTTCGCCCGCAGGCAACCTCAAGCGGCACCTGCGCATCCACAGTGGGGAGAAACCGTACATCTGTGTGCACTGCCAGCGGCAGTTTGCCGACCCGGGGGCTCTGCAGCGCCACGTCCGCATCCACACAGGTGAGTTTGGCCAAGGGGGCGCTCCCTTCATTCCCCGGGTGGACAGAGAAGGCGTTGCAGCTGTTGCCTTCCAGCAGGGTGGCTCTCCCAGCCCTGACCTGCTGGGGCTCACAGGATCATAGAGTTCTATGGAGTCGGAAGGGAAGGAGAGTCCGCCACTTTCCCAGGCCATCCGTTCCTCTGTCAAACAGCTCTTACTGTTGGAAAGTTCTTCCTTGTGTTGAGTTGCAATCTCCTTCCTTGTCATTAGAATCTGTTGGTTCAAGTTACAAGGCAATTCCAGCTAAACATTGTGGGAATGTTAAGGATAGTAGGAAAGGATATATTGAATAAGTATTATCCTTCCTTCACTCACACTAGTGAAGTGATGTAGCAGAGCAGACTCCCCTCAATATAGCTGGAAGCTAGTTTGCAGAATCGTTTGAATCTCTTAGTTAAGATTATTTCCTGGTGTCCCCTTTAACCCCTCTTAAAAAAATAAAGACACAAGAGTCTTTCTGAGTAAAGTAACACAAAGTTTACTCACATTTTAGTTCACAATATGATCCCTGAAAGGCAGGCTTTACTTAGTGGTTACACAAAGTGTGAGTTAATCTCATAGGGATACTGAACTCGTGCTGCTGGCTGAGAGCCAGCAGACAGCAAAATTACATTAAGATAACAAAATGGCTGCAGGAGAGCAACGTGGCAGCAAAACAACAACAGCAACAAGGGAGAGAATAAAACGACTGAGAAAATGGCTGCATGACTCGGCTCTTTTATGGAGTCAGCCAGAGCCACGCCTATCTCCCAGGTCACATGCAGGGGGAGGCTGCTCCAGTGGAACAGAAAGTTACACTGACTGGGTATCCCCCTGCCTGTGCCCACTCTTGGGAAATAAGGAATGTTGCACTAGACTATACCAATTGATTACATCCCACAAACATTAGGAAGATGTGGGAGGGACAACCTTGGAAGACTGAACCTTCTGCATGCAAAGTTGGAGTTCTGCCCCTGAGCCGTGGTCCCTTTCCTTAACGATAAAGCAAGCTTGTAGTCCTCAAGCCATCCAAGTAGGTGGCCATCCCTGTGCCCTCGTGATGTTACCCTTCCCTCCCTTCTCTCTCCAGGCGAAAAGCCCTGCCAGTGCTTGATCTGTGGCAAGGCCTTCACTCAAGCCAGCTCCCTCATTGCCCACGTGCGCCAGCACACCGGGGAGAAGCCTTACGTCTGCGAGCGCTGCGGCAAGAGGTGGGCCCCTCTCTTGGCCTGGCCTAGGGAGAGCTTCGGGGTTCAGGGGTCATCTTCATCCCTCCTGGGCTGGGGGCTGTGTTTTTGCGTGGTGGGAGGAGGCGATCTGTGTACCATGTGCCAAAACAAAGTATTTGTGTTGGGCTTTTTTGTTTTGTTTTGCTAAACATGGAGGCAGGGCGGGAGATTAAACTGGGCCCTCCCAATTATTTTATATAGATATATGCTTAGAGAACTGGGACCCAGGTGGCGCTGTGGGTTAAACCACAGAGCCTAGGGCTTGCTGATCAGAAGGTTGGCGGTTCGAATCCCTGCGACTGGGTGAGCTCCCGTTGCTTGGTCCCAGCTCCTGCCCACCTAGCAGTTCAAAAGCACGTCAAAGTGCAAGTAGATAAATAGGTACCGCTCCTGCGGGAAGGTAAACGGTGTTTCCGTGCGCTGCTCTGGTTCGCCAGAAGCAGCTTTGTCATGCTGGCCACATGACCCAGAAGCTGTACGCCGGATCCCTTGGCCAATAAAGCGAGATGAGCGCCGCAACCCCAGAGTCGGACACGACTGGACCTAATGGTCAGGGGTCCCTTTACCTTTATGCTTAGAGAAGCCTGTCCAAATGCTTTTAGAAAGTCGAGGTGAATTTTAGCTCGTTTCAGTAGCTTACCTTTTTGGACTATTGTTGAAAGAAAAAAGAAAAGATCATTTCGTATTTTCGCAAACCACTTTGAGGTTTGTTGGTTTGTTTTACAATCAAGCAGCCTATAAATTCTGTTAAATAAATCCAGGGAAACATTTTGAATACCTAGAAGTCCTGTACGCGTTTCAGTTCTGTTTCTGTGCCGCCCCCCAGGTTCGTCCAGTCCAGCCAATTGGCCAACCACATCCGCCACCACGACAACATCCGCCCCCACAAGTGCAGCGTCTGCAACAAGGCCTTCGTGAACGTGGGCGACCTCTCCAAGCACATCATCATCCACACAGGTGAGTCCGGCTGTAGGGAGAGCCCCGGGGCAGCTGGATCCAGCCAGGTCCACTCAGGCCTCCTGTCTGTCAGTGCGTGAGCGCCAACTCTTTCTTCAACTCGGCAGAGTTACTCAAAGTCTTCCTGCATCTTTGCAGGAGCATCAGTCCAGCCTTCTCTTGGTAAATTCCCATGGCAGGAATAACCACCTTGCCTATCCAGTTCTTTCCTTAAATTCTTTATTATTTACATTGCAAGTTACATATAAAATGAGAAACAGAACTACAGTGGTACCTCGGTTTTCGAACGTCTCTATTGACGAACATTTGGGTTTTCAAACGCCATAAACCCGGAAGTACCCTATATACTCGAGTATAAGCCTAGTTTTTCAGCACATTTTTTGTGCTGAAAAAGCCGCCCTCGGCTTATACTCGAGTGAGGCAGGCAGTGGCTCCTATGAAGCTTTCCCAGGTTTTTTTGTGGTAAAATTGGGTACCTCGGCTTATATTCGGGTCGGCTTATACTCGAGTATATACGGTAAATGCTTCAGTTTTCAAACACGCCTCCGAAGTCAAACATATTACGCGGCTTCCACTGATCCAGTTACAGGTAGGTAGCTGTGTTGGTCTGCCATAGTCAAAACAAAATAAAAAATAAAAGAATTCCTTCCAGTAGCACCTTAGAGACCAACTAAGTTTGTTCTTGGTATGAGCTTTCGTGTGCATGCACACTTCTTCAGATGCCACTGAGTGCAAGATCCTGAGGCCTGGCTGCTGCCTATTGAGTTTCCGGTTTCCGAATGTTTCAGAACTCGAACGATCTTCCAGAACGGATTACGTTCGAAAACCGAGGTACCACTGTATATGCAGATCTCTGCACCCTTCAGCTATTCGGCCAGAGAGACAGGCTCACAAACTTTCGCATATTCCGGCAGGCACTCTCCACCGCATGCCCTGATAAAGATGCGTTGTTGGGGAGAATTCTTGTCGCTAGGCAGATGTTTTAGGCGTGCTTCAAGGCGGTTTCAAGTTTATTTTGGCAAGACACCAACACTGCCTTCCCGGTGGCCGGCCAGATGCCCCATAGAGAAGCCCACAAGCAGGACCCGAGTGCAACAGCACCCCCCTCCCCACTTGGTACCCTTTGAGAGCGCAACTGCCTCAAGTGGAGGTAGAATACATAGGCACAGCGAGGCTGCGATAGTCATGCGCAGAGCAGGGAGCGCTACGCAGTGGTGGGGCCCTGCTGGACCTCTCTGTGGGAAAGGCCAAAGTGAGACGCAGCCAGCTGGCAGGTTGCTGAGGCCTCTGCGCCATCCTGGACTCCCCGCAGGCGAGAAACCCTTCCTCTGCGACAAGTGCGGCCGCGGCTTCAACCGCGTGGACAACCTCCGCTCCCACGTCAAGACAGTCCACCAGGGCAAGGCCGGGATGAAGGTGCTGGAGCACGGGGAGGGCGACGAGTTCAACATCGTGACCGTGGCTTCCGACGAGATGGTGACGCTGGCCACGGAAGCCCTGGCGGCCACGGCAGTCACACAGCTGACAGGTGAGCAGGAGATCCTTCACCGCCAGCAGCCTGGCCATTTTCTTACCAAGGGCCTGAGGGAGGCTTGAGAACTCGGGTGGGGCTCTCCCCTTAAAAAGAATGCTTGCAACACTCATGAGCGCCCCTCCTCATTTCCCTCCTCCCTTGCTTTATTCTGCATATTATCCTTGGCAAATAGAGGAGGTTGCAAAAGAGCTGGTAAGCTGAATTTTGAAATCCAAACAAATGAAGCCTTCTGGTTTTTACCCATAGTAGAATATTTGTGGGCAGGGTGGCTTTTCTCCTCCTTTGTTCATTGCCTACGCTGAGGAGCAGTATCTTCAGTGTTTTAAATGGGGATGGGGTGTTTTTCCCAGCTGGAAATGCTGCTGGAAGCTGAATGCTTAGGATCTGTCTGCCAAACAGATGATCTAACACAGGCATGTCCAACAGGTAGATTGTGATCTACTGGTAGATCACTGGACTTCTGCGGTAGATCACTGGTAGATCATTGGCTCCCCCCAAAGAATCTGAACAACTGTGGCTCCCCTTTAAAAAGCTCAACATTTTACCTCCTTCCTAAAAAAAGCTCAACAACTTTGACTTGAACCCCAAAAAAGGGGGTAGATCACTGCCAGTTTTTAACTCTGTGAGTAGATCGCAGTCTCTTGGGAGTTGGCCACCCCTGATCTAACACACCGAGCTACGGCCTCTTCCCTGTCCGTGGAACAAATCTTTGCTAGGGTATTTGGTGTCTTCCCCCCTGCCCCCCAGTATTTCAGTCCCTCCTTAAGCTCTCCCCACTGCTAGGAAGGGTGTCCGCCACAATGCAAAGGCCCCCTCTGCTGGCTTGGGTGACCAAGGGGTCTCCATTGTGTGCTTCTCAACTCCCCCGTGGTTCTCGCTCTGCAGTGGTCCCCGTGGCAGCGCCCGTCACAGCTGACGAGACGGAAGCCTTGAAGGCTGAAATAACAAAGGCTGTGAAGCAAGTGCAGGAAGCAGGTGAGCATCCATCTGGGAGCGTGCGGGCCACTACCCCTCCAAAGGAGGCCCTTGGCTCAGCTTTCTTAGTCACAGCTCAGATCTTCGGTAACTGCGCAGAACACAAAGCTGGGCTGTTTCTAGAAGCTTGCAGTATAGAAATCTGGCCACAAGGGTGCAGCACCCCAGTGTGTGACCAGCTGTTTTATGCTCCTCCGCATTCTTTGGCCTTTCAGGTGATGGGGTTAAGCTTGAAAAGGGATGCAACTCTTAACAGTTCTCAGAGATGTTGGATTTCTAGAGAGGGTCTCTTTTTTCCTAGCACCCTTCAGTAATGCAGCAGTGTGTGCCCTCCAGCTGTTTGGGGCTACAGCCCCATCCCCCTTTGCTGTTCATCCATGTACCCCTGTATATAAAGAGGGAAATTCTAAACGCCTGCTTTTAAATGTACCTAAAGGTACAGGTACACCAGGGACCCAGGTGAAACCACAGCCTAGGGCTTGCTGATCAGAAGGTCGGCGGTTCAAATCCCTGCGACGGGGTGAGCTCCTGTTGCTCGGTCCCAGCTCCTGCCCACCTAGCAGTTCGAAAGCATGTCAAAGTGCAAGTAGATAAATAGGTACCGCTCCGTCGTTTCCGTGCGCTAGGTAAACGGCATTTCCGTGCGCTGCTCTGGTTCGCCAGAAGCGGCTTTGTCATGCTGGCCACATGAACCGCAAGCTGTACGCCGGCTCTCGGCCAATAAAGCGAGATGAGCACCGCAACCCCAGAGTCGGACACGACTGGACCTAATGGGCAGGGGTCCCTTTACCTTTACCTTTAAATACATGTTCACGGTGGTGGCTTTTAAAAAGGTGCACGTAAAGGAAAAGAACACATGCAAGTAAAGAGCTTCACTCCTGGATTTGCTCGTCTGCAAACAGAAGGGCTTTGGTCAGGGGGGCTTTGCCCTAAATTCACCTCTGCCACCTGCCATGCTGTTGGGTCTGCTTACCCTCCAGTGGGGCGAGAGCAGTGGGTGTGCACAAGTTTTCAAAGTGTACTTTGTTGTCAGGCTCAATTGCACTAGTAGTAATAATAATAATAATAATAATAATAATAATAATAATAATAATAATTTATTATTTATACCCCGCCCATCTGGCTGGCTGGGTTTCCCCAGCCACTCTGGGCGGCTTCCAACAGAACATTAAAATGCAATAATCTAGTAAACATTAAAAGCCTCCCTAAACAGGGCTGCCTTCAGATGTCTTCTAAAACAACGTCGTTCCCATAATCCTGGGAACTGCAGTTCTTTGGAGCAAAGTGTAGTGCAGAGCCCCCTGTTTCTCCCCCCAGAGCTACATTTCTCAGAGTGGTTTAACACCTAATACCTCTTCGCAGGGAACTCTAGGAATTGTAGTCCTGTGGGAGAGCCCTTACACCTTGTCTCGGCACCTGTGACGAACTACCCCTCCCTGGTTTCTTTACGGGAAGCTATGATTTCTGGATGGGTGGGCTGGGGCAGTTTGAAGCGATTCACCCATGGCCCTACTGCTCGGCCTTTCTGTATGACTGTCTCTGGGATGAAGCGCTTTCAAAGAAAACAGATGGGACTGACCACCCCAGCTCTCCTGCAATTTGTTGTCTTCTGGCTTTGTCCTGTCTTTCCAGATCCAAACACCCAAATCCTGTATGCTTGCGACTCCTGCGGGGAGAAGTTCCTGGATGCCAACAGCCTGGCCCAGCACGTCCGCATCCACACAGCCCAAGCCCTGGTGATGTTCCAGGCGGACACAGACTTTTACCAGCAGTATGGTGCCCCCACCGCTGCCTGGCAGCCTGAACAGGTCATTCCTTCAGGGGAGCTGCTCTTCCGCACAAGGGATGGCAGCGATGCCCAGCCCACTGCTCTGCCTACAGAGGCCCCACAGACTGCAGAGTGAAGGGAGGGCTGGTTGCGGAGGAGCAAGGGGACTGGTATGGATTGTACTACACGCTGCTCTGTCAGGGGGGGGGGCAGCACGTGTGGTTTGGTTCGAAGGTGCTGCTGGCTGTTCCCTCCTTGCCCGCCCATCCAATGCCTCCAGCTTCACTCGCAAGCAGCTATTTAAGGAGCTGATGGCGTTACTAATGTAAAAAAACATATTTCTGTATTTGAGAGGATCCTGCATCTGTGTTAATATTTAGAAACAAAATAAAGGCCATTATTTTCTAATGTCGGATTCAAAATGCACACTGGTTTTTTGGGTATTGTCTCAGCAGCCTGTTTAAAAATCCCTTCGCATTGTATTAAAAGAAAAAGTTTTCTGGTTGTCAAATTATTCGACAAGGTTGAGAAATGAGGAAGCTGGTTGATGAAAAATGGCAGGTCATCAGTGTTTGGTTTCCGACAGATTCCTCTCAGCTGCATTTGGTAGAGAAAGATGCTCCAGCTAGGGAAGAAGTGAATTAAAACAAGCTGGAGATTGAACCCCAGCACCCCCTCTGGCTGACAAAATGGTTTCTCCCTGTGCATCTGCTGCTGCTCTGTCCATGAGCCAGGTGGGTGGATGGGGCACTTCATTTTGGAATCGGGTTCTCTCACATGGCCTCAAACCATGTAAAGGAAATGCTACAACACCGACATTTCTGCTCCGACGTACTCCAGAAAGGATAAGAAGGAGTTAACTCACCCTGAAGCAAATATATGCTATATTTGCAGAACCTCATGTAATTCCTTTTTTTTTTTTAATGGCATCGTTTCTTTGTAGGGTTGGATCCAGACTAAACTGCACTAAAGAGCCCACTGCAATCCACAAGAACGAAGAGCAAACACTCTCAAACCCCACCCCAGTCTTTTTCTTCTACATACACATTTCAAGTGACTGACAGAAAATGCTGAGACACTCACCCGCCGTGGGTTCCATCTCCCGTGACAGGCAAAAGCAGGCTCTGCCTGCCTGCCTGAAATTAGATACCTGGCATTTTAGGGTTAAAGGTGCTAGTGGGTATAATAATTCTAAAGCACCAGATCCAAGTGCAAGTAGCAGGTGAGAATCAAGCTAACAGAAGGGAAAGAGGTTGAAAGTAGTACAATAAATAAATAAATTGCAGTCCCCGTCCCCCCTGCCAGCTGCACACAGCACACCAAAGACTGGAATGTCTTGTATTTTTTAATAAAGTTTGTAATCCAATGGACACACAAAACAAAACGGCGCTGAGAAAACATTTCCATAAATTAATTGTTAGGACGACAAGGACAGGAGGAGGAGGAGATAAAAAGTCTGTACAAGTGTATAACACTTCCACATGTGAAGGAACAGGGAGAGGCGGGGAGGAGGAGGAGGAGGCGGCAATGTCTAAATGAAGCACACTTACAAATGAGTGACAAATACAAAGTCTGAGTATGAAAATAAGATTTTCTCTGAAAACACATTTTTTGGCACAGATTAAAAAAAAGTATGTTGTGGGGATCAGATTTCTTTTTAAAGTCAGTATTATATATTTATATATATATATATATATTATATATATATATATTTCTATGTACACACACCCACAGAGTCCTGCATATCCCACCAGGAAGGAAAATAGTTCTCTCCCTTTTGTGTTTTGCTTTGCTTCAGTGTAAACTGTACATCCCAGATGATGGAGCGAGGAAGAGGAGGCAACTGCAGCATTGGGGGAGGGGGGGCAGCGCGCGGGGTCATCCGGGAGAAGGAGTGGGGAGACACATCGTGAAATGCTCCTTGACCCGCAGACTGGAGCAGAAGTTCCCAGGTCCTGCGTTTTCTAAGTCCACAACGCAAGTTCGTGCGTGTATCGAGACATCCACCCTGAACGCCACAACAAATCTTTTAACTGTGCAAAGGTCCAAAGTCACTGATTTAGTGCAAAGGCAGTTCTGGTTCCTCCTCCTTTTTTTGTTTTTAAGTTATTTCGTAAGTTAAAAAAAATAGCCTTCCTTTCATTTCCCCCACAAGGAGGCACCAGCTCCCAGGACCAGTCTGCCTCGTTGAAGTGCCTCAGGTGTCCGTCTTCACTAGAGCAATATGTAAACATACAAGGTAGAATGGCGGCCACTACAAAGCCAGAGTTTCGGGCAGGAGGGTCCAATCCCTTCCGTCCATCCTCCCTTCCTTTGTCATTCGCTGTCTCTCTGTTTTTGCTTGTAGGGCCTTGGAGAAAGAAGTCCGTAACTGTAAGCCACTCAGACCGATGCAATGACAATCATCAGGTGAGGAGAGATGTTTGAGATACTGGCGAGGAGGTCTGGGGCGAGGCGGGAGAGGTGACTCTCGGAGAACTCACAGGGTGGGAAGATCTGTAGGACGTAGGCAGGCTGGAATAGAGAAACACAAAGGGGAGGGAAAGGGTGACCACACAAGCTCTCAATGGCCAACACACTCGCCCCAGGCAGGAGCACAAAGGGCAGCCCCTTAGCCGCTTGTGATGAAAGGCCTGGGCTCCTGTGATTCAAACTCAACAGGCTCCACCTTGCTGCCGCCTCACAAGTTCAGCTGTGACCTCCCCAAAAGAACAAAGCAAAGCTGGGGACCGCGAGAGATGGGGTGGGGATGTCTCAAGCCTGCCTGGAAGAGCAGGTGTAGACAAGTCTCATTACGTTCACACAGCGGTGAGGGAAATGCGTTCTGCATATGCTCAGGCACTGCATTCTAACGGCAGCCAAATAAGTCCTCGCATTTAAACACACTATGGGGGAGGAAGAATTGATGCTTTTGAATTATGGTGCTGGAGGAGACTCTTGAGAGTCCCATGGACTGCAAGAAGATCAAACCTATCCATTCTTAAAGAAATCAGCCCTGAGTGCTCCCTAGAAGGACAGATCCTGAGGTTAAGGCTCCAGTACTTTGGCCACCTCATGAGAAGAGAAGACTCCCTAGAAAAGACCCTGATGTTGGGAAAGGTTGAGGGCACAAGGAGAAGGGGACGACAGAGGACGAGATGGTTGGACAGTGTTCTCGAAGCTACTAACATGAGTTTGGCCAAACTGCGAGAGGCAGTGAAGGATAGGCGTGCCTGGCGTGCTCTGGTCCATGGGGTCACGAAGAGTCGGACACGACTGAACGACTGAACAACAACAACAACAACAATGGGGGAGGAAACAAGCCCATCTTTCTCTCCCTTCCCCATACCTGGTTGGAGCCGGGGTTGGGAACGTTGATGATGCCAGCGGCTTGCTTGGCTTGCAGGTAGCTAATGAAGGCTGCCTTGAGCGACTCCGTCTGGTTCACAACATCCTCTTGGTCTCGTCCACAAGGCAAGGCCAGCAGCAGGCAATAGTCGCTCTCCACCTGGAAGGCAGGACAAGTTTAATGTATTTTAATATTTGCTGGAAGCTGCCCAGAGTGGCTGGGGAGACCCAGCCAGATGGGCAGGGTACAAATAATAAATTATTATTATTATTATTATTATTAAGACCCCTGAAGAGCACATCTCATGTGCACGTGCCTTGCTGCCCCCCATCCCTGCATTTCCAAGGACCCAGCGCCATATATTCCAGGCGCCTGCAAAAGCACATCCATCAACAGCCGACAGGTAATTTCATGTGCATTGAAGAACAACCCCTGCTTTCCCCACAGGACGCAGCCATGCTCAGTCCTGCAATGTGCAATTCTGCTGCAGATTGAACAGGCCTCTGAAGCCTGGTCTCACAGAGGCTTTGAGCGGCTGGATCCGAGGCAGACGTGCCAAACAGACTCAGCGGACGCGAGACCCTCCTCGGAAAGGAGCCTCTTGCTCCAGCCACTTACCATCATCCTGCGCGCCACGCCCTCCAACTGCGACGCTTCCAGCCTCATGCGCTGAGCAATCCTCAGGGGAGGTCCCCCTTCGGGGGCTGGCAAGGAGCGGTGTGCCAGGACGTTATTGCCGGAGACAAAGTGCAGCTGGACAGCCGCCGTGTCATTCTTCAAGGCCAAGAGCCCCTGCCAGACAATGGGGTATTTCTGCAAATTTGGGGGCGGAGAGAGAGAAGAACACTTCAGTGTGAATGACGAAAGCCATGGAATAACTGCAAGGAAGCAGGGCAGAGTTGGAGGGGGCGACCTCAGACCCAGCCACTAAATACCATGGCCCCTCAAGCCATCGTGTTTTTGCCCAGCTGAAATGTGTCCTTGCCCCATGCACATTTGCCTCTGGCCCTGCCCATCGGTGACATGTGGCCCCCAGGAAGTTGCCTGGAAGAGAATGCGGCCCTTGGACCGAAAGGATTCCCCACCCCTGGAGGTTTTCAGCAACTAGATGCAAGATTGGCGAGTGCCTCACTGCCAGAGCCCAGCCTCTGTGGCCACTGAGGGCCCTCCTTTACAACCAGCCCCTTGCTTCCTCCTTGCACCCGCTTTCCCACCTGAATGTTCGTCACCAGGCCTCCCCCCCCCCCCCGCAACCTCCTACCAACAATAATTCAACCAAAAGCCAGCATAGAAAACTCACGGTCAGCAGCTGGACCATGTCCACCGGTCTCTGGGAAACAGGATGAGGTGCAAGGTCTTGCTTGAGCACCGACTGGGGCTCGGGCCGGGAGAGGGGCAGCCCCGGAGGACCCCCAGGCCCAGAGGTGGTTGGGATAAAGAGCGCCGGCTTCTGCACTGGGGCCTGGTGTGGGGATGGGAGTTCCTGCTTGACAGAGATAGCGACGGGAGACGGGTAGGAGGTCTGGCCTGCGTCCGCCTGGCTGCGTTGAAGGTGCAAGTGGGGGTCGATCTGCTGGACGTGCCGGTTGACAGCCACTGGGTGGTGAGTGGGGTCTGGTCCTGCCGCCTGGGCTCCCTTGGGCTCCTGGGAGAGCTGGGGAGTCTTGCTATGAGCTGGTTGGCTGGGGTGGGTGTGTTCCCCTTCTGGCAGACCCTGAGAGGCACAAAGACAAAAACAGGGCACGTTGGAGGAGGAGGAAACACTGGTCTGGTCCTGCCTTCCTTGTGCCTGCTCTCCGAAAGAGGGCTCTGGCAGGCAGCAAAGGAGCAGCAAACTCCAAAGCTCTCAGAAACACCACACCCTCCCCCCAGAAAAGCAAACTAATGCAGGTTTATCATTCTAGATTAAAAAAAACTTGTGGCTTCTATCCCTAGGGTCTCCAACAATGGCTCCTCCCCATGGCTTTCTGCATGTTGCGTCTGCATGCTCAGCCATAACCTGCCTTTGTGACCATGGTTCTGATTTCCAGAGCAGCCTTCGCTGGTTTCCAGGACCCTGATTTCCAAGCCCCCACATCTGTCGCCACACAGCTACAGATTAAGGACTACTGTGGGACCCCAATAACACTCCCTGTGACCTGCTACCCTGTGCATCAAATGCTTGTGGTAGCTGCTGCTGGCACTCTCCACTTCCTTCTGAGGTACATGCCCCCCAGCCATGCAAGAACTTACCACACACATCCCAGCTGCATCAATCCCAAAATGTTTTTATACACAAGCCAAGAGCAGGCTTGGAAGCTGGGAGCAGCCTGGAAGATGCACACCCTACTCCCAAGGCAAAGCAACTCCCAGGCTGCGGAGAGGAAGGAATCCTATTCTGGGCACCTCAAAGAACAGGAGCCAATTCCCACCTGGGTCTCTTGCAGCAAACACAACAGCCAGTCTTGCAACACAGGGAGCCCTAACCTTTTGGGGCCCAGGGGCACTTTTGATACTGTTGTGGGCACCACAGAATACCGATTTCACAGAAGAAAGATGGGTGGTACTCAGAATGCTTCCCTGCCCGCAAAACAACTAGATGGGGAAAACTCCACACACCTCAAAATAAAAACACAGCAGACAACCCCCAACACACACACACACACACACACACACACACACACACACACACACACAGAGGAGGGACAGGAGCCTTAGCATGCACCATGAGAGGAGTTTAAGGGTGCTGTGGTTCTCACAGGCAACATCAGGGACCTCAGTTAAAGAGGAACCGGCTTCACTATGGCATAAGCAGCTTGCATGAACAAGATTTTCTTTTTTGCACACATTTTAGCCCCAACTGAATTTTGCAGACTGCATTTTTATCAATTACTAGGACACCTGGAGACATGGAACCTGGTCCACAAAAGCTTATGATGCCATCCTAAACGCTTCTAGTCTCCAAGGTGGCACAAGATACAAGGTGGTACAAGATCCCAGTGCTTTTGGCTTACCTGAGAGGGGGTCATACTCCGAGAAGGCAGTCCGATTGGCGACGCCCCGGAAAACTGAGGATGACCTAGCTGAGCCGCTGGGTGGTAGCTCCTCATGTCCCCGTAGACCGTCCTGTAATCGTGGAAGGAGGTGCCCGCCGGGTGCATGATCTGCACGCCGTGAGGGACGACAACTGGTTGCGTCAGAGGCAGTCCTGGCAGCTGGCTGCTGAGGAGGCGGGGCTCACTGTGCGGGGAGTGAGCCATCTTGACTTCCGAGGCCTTGGCCGCCTCTTTGCCTGACGGGAGAGTCTTTGTGGCAGGGGGCGTCTTCACAGACCTCCCTTCTGGCGTGCGGGACTGCCGGGTCTCTGGGTGGTGGTCGCCCCCCACTGCAGCCATGTGCGGGTGCATCATCATCCGCACGTCCCGGGGCACGTTGTACTGGTCGAGCCGAATGCCGGAGGGGTGCAAGCGGTAGTCTGGTTGCATGACGAGTACGTCCGACTGCACGGGGGCGGACCCGCGGCACACCGTGTGGTGGTAGTGCATCTCCTCTTCGGAGGAATGCTGGGAAGACAGAGGCGGCATGACGATCTCTCGGATGGGCGCTGGCTGCGGCGTGCTGGACCGCTGCGGCTGCAGAGCCGCTCTCGGGGAGTGAAGCGCTTCGGGGCGGATGCTGTAAGGCATGCCTGGCAGAGGAGGGGTGTTCATCCTGACCTCCCCTTGCGAGAGGTGCCCCAGGGAGACCGTCTGGGTGACGCTGTGTGGGGGCATGATCACAGACTGCTCGGGGTGCATGCTGGATATGTACTGAGGCACCGGGATCCCAGGGCAAGGAGACCCCTGGATCCCTAGCATGGAGTTGTTCCCAGACAGGGCTGGGGAAGAAGGGCCACCTGGATGACAAGCCCTTGGAAAGGGAGACGGAGAGTGCCCGCTTGTCCGTGGAGAGAGGGGCTCCTGCTTCGTGACCCCCAAGTGAGACACCACCCGCTCTGCTGGGGTGCTGGGCCCTGCACTCACATGATTGGCCTCTGGATGTATCTTGCTAGACAAGGAGGGGTGATGAGGCCCAACCCCGGGGCTCAAGCTCGACGGCTGATGAGTCTTGGTCTCCACTTTCAGGGCACCTGGGTCTGGAAGCTTTTTGTTGGTGGAAGAAGCAATGCTCTGTGGGAGCACCATCTGGTTGTGGTGGAGGATGGATGGAGTGTTGGCAGACTGGGAAAGGACTTTGACTGGCCCAGACTGAGAAGTGGGCGCCTGGACAGAGAGGTGCAGGGGCTCAGATTTTTCCAGGCTGCCCCGTTCCTGCTTAATGGAGGAAAGTACAGGGGAAGGGCTGTACTGCTGAGCTCCCAGCACAAGGGACGATGGGGCTGAGACACTCCCGTACCCCGTTGGCGTCTGAGAGCCCTTTGGGATTGGCTGAGAAGGGCCAAGAGGCTCTTGCTTGATCTGGGACTTGGACACCGACTGCTGGAATTCAATGTCAACTGCGCTTGCTGGGGGGATCTGGCTGATCTTTGCTGTGATCCGCTGCTGGCCTTCTGTCTTCTGCTGAGAATAGCTCAGGAGCACGATGCCTTCTGATGTGTTGACGCGAAGACCCGGGCTGGACCCTGTCTCCACCGGCCGATCTTCAATTACGGACATGGATCCCGGATGGAACCGGCTGTTGTCATTGGTACTTGGCCTCTGCTTGTATTTTGGCGAGAGGGCGTTGACTAGGCACGTCTGGGGCGCTTGCTTCACCAGAGTTATCCGCGGGGTTTCCTCGAGGTCAATGCTGTGGGGCATCCTGCTTATCACAGAAGTGGCCTTGGGAGCAATGACACTGATGACCTTCTCTTTCTCGGTGAAAACTGGGGCCTCTGCAACTGGCGGCTCCAAAGCATTCATGGCTGGGACAGCTGGCTTGTCTTCTGATCCTGGCCGGACAACCTCTGCTGGAGGGTGCGGAGGATCTTCTTCCACCAGACGAGGCGAACTCACAGGCTCGGCTATGGCAGTCGTGACATGCGTTGTTGATGCCACGCTGGTTGCAGAGACGTACTTGGGCTCCATCAGTATTTTCCTCAGAGTGCTGGAATTTGTGTCTATATCCGATGCCTTTGTGTCAGGGGGGAGAGCCGGCGGTGGGGTGGAGCGGGCCCGGGCCTCCTCGTGCTTCACAATCCACTCAGTCACCTTTGCTGTGTTGGAGTGAAGGGGAGCAGGCCCAGCGGGGACAGGCTTTGCTGCAGCTGAAGATGGGGCTGCTGCTGGCAGAGGTGTATTGGGGTTGCCTGGCGGAGGAGTCACTGGAGCACTGTCAGCCCCCGGCTGTAGTTTGAAGCCACTCTGGCTCACCTCTTCAACAGGAACAGACGGAGGCAGCAGATCCACTGCTTTGGGCAGGGGGGTGCTCTCTGCCACAGGAGGTTCTGGAGAAGCCCCCTCCAGGGGTGCAGCCTTGCTGGCATCAGGGGGACCCGGCGGGGAAGCCAGAGGAGAGATTTTCTCTTGACTCTCTTCTTTCGAGGCTCCTTCTGACTTCCCTTTAACCTCGTTGGCCACTGGAGATTTGCTTTGTACTCGTTCAGGCTCAACAGCCCTTGGTTCTGCTGCTGCTGCGTCCCCTTTCTTGCTTGTGCTCCGCTTGCGCCTCGGCCGGGTGGTTTTCTGGCGGCCCCGTTCCTTCCGAGCTATGTCGGCCTCTTGCAAGGTTTCTGCTTCTTGTGCCGAACTGGAGGATTCGCTTACACTCACTTCCGCCTCTTTGGCAGAGTCTGCCTCTGGGGCAGTGCCAGGGCCCGGTGGGGCGGGCGGCTCAACTGAAGTGGCTTCCGACTCCAAGATATTGCTCACGGCTTGATCAGTTTCAGGCTCCATCTCTTCTCGTGCGGGTGGCAGCACCAACGGTTCTGCGGGCATTTCTGATTCAGATTCAGTAGGATACGTTGGCGGAGCAGGGAAACTTTCAGCCTCTCCAGAGATGTCATAGATGATGGAGCCAATGGCGGCCGCGAGTTCTGTTTCGCTGGCCTGATGAGCAGGCTTGTCCCCGTCTTCCTCCGGGCGAACGTCTGACACTTCAGCCGCCTGTTCCTTGTAGGCTGCGATCGCCTGGCTTTCGGTGAGCTTTGCAATATTCTCTACGGCCTGCTCCAGTTCGATCTGCTTGGCCAGCTGGTCTGCTTCAGGAGACTGTGTTGACTCACAAGCCAGATCTTTCTCTGCTTCCTGGAAAGGGTCCTCTGCCTCTGTCTTTATGAAATGGGGTGACAATTTGTCTTCCTTCCGAGGACTTTTGTTCTTGGGGGACGATGCTGGCACAGGCTCCATGTCCTCTTCACTGGGCCGCAAAGCACCTTTGACTTCATCCACATTAAGCCGGATTTCAACGCTTTTCAAGCTCTTAATCAAGGAGGCTTTATCGACGGCCTTGACATTCCTGGATCTTCCACGTTTGGACTTTGGAGTTCTCTCAGAGACAGGCTTTCTTTCCACAATCTCAATGGTGCAGGATTCGGGGACATTTTTCTCCAGCTCGACTTCTTTCCTATCTCGCTTCTGGTCACTCAGAAGAGGCTCTTTCTCCACCTTGGGCTTGTTACCGTTTTCACTTCCATTCGAGCCTTGGCCAGGGAGGTCAGGGGGCTCTTCTGGCTCCAACAAATTCTCAGCCTTCGACTCGTTCTTCCCCCCTTTCTTGGCTTGAGGAGTGCTGGCTGCTGGAGAGTGGCTGTGTGCCAGCTTCTGGGATCGGGGTGACCTCCACCCCTCCACGGGTTTCGGGACTTCCACCATCTCTTTCGATTCTGCTTCTTCTACCTCTGGGTGGGCTGGTTCAGCCTTCACGGGAGAGACTTCCTCCTCAGGCTTGCGGCGGGATTTGGGAGGCCTGCCTCTTCTTGGAGGGGTTGGAGTTAAGGCGGAGTCTGGTGGCTCCCTTTCAACCCTTTTCCTGGTAGATCTGGTGACCTCCAGAGTATCCTTCATAGGCGATGGGCCTTCGTGGTCCCCTGTGGTGGCATAAACTGACCGCACATTCCTGCGCCTGGTCCTGCCCACTGGCAAGCTAGGCTCTGGGTTTTCTGGCTCTGGTGCAGCACTTGGAGATTTAGCAGCATTTCTTGGAACCTTCTCTGTTTCCACCTTCAGTGCCTCCCCGCGGGGAGAGCCCGACCTTTTAAGTTTCTCACGGTCGATCCTTTCACTCTTCCTTGTGACAGGTTTCTCTGCAACGTTTGCAACTGAAGTCTGGACAGGGTTTTTGGAACGTTTATTCTTGTACGGCTTCTTGTCTTTGATGATGACAAGGGGTTCGGCTTCCATCTCCGTGTCGGAGACTGGAGGCAGGACCTCCACAGCTGGCTCTGCTTTCTGCCCTGCACCAGCCTCAGAGTTCACAGATGGTGAAACATTTTCTTCTTTCAGCTCAGGCAGTTCCTCGGACCTTGCTGCTGGTTTGAGTGGTGGAGGTGGTGGTGGTGGTGGGATTATTTCAGGTTCTGGATCTGTGCCAATGTCCGCTTGAGAGAAAGAAGATCCGGGCGTGGGTGGCTTTGTGTCCAAATAGGAAGGGTGCACTAGGGATACTGAGTCTTCCTCAGGAGGAGTTGCTGCAGAAAGAGCAGGGTCCTTGTTGCTGTCTATTTCTGGCGGCGCTTCCGTATGCTCAGGTGGTTCAGTTTTGACAGCAGCAAGGAGTTCTGGAAGAGGCTTTGGTTCTTCAGCCACAGGACCAAGTTCAGGCAGAGGCTTCTCTTCTCTCAAAGAGGGCACATTGACCGGCAACTTCTCGTTCGTGACCTTTTCCGGCATGGCTGGCCCTGGTTCTTGGAGTACAAGAGCAACTGGAAATGGCCCAACTGAAAGCAGATGCTTATGCTCTGCCACTTTGTCCTCAGGCGCTGCTGTTTCTGGGCTTTTGGGCTGACTCTCCTTCTCCTCCTGCTTTTCTGCTTCTTTGGGCTTCTGGTCTTTCTCCTTTTCTTTTTGTTGCATTCGTGTGAGCTCCACAAACCTGCTGTGGAAGAGAACCACTGGCTCCGGCACAAAGTCTGACATGCCAATGTTCCCATCCAGGGATGCCTGCCGGCCATACAATCTACCAGAGAGGAAGTCAAGGTCTTCCTCTTTCCTTTCCAAGTGTTGCAGGCGCTTCGAGTCCTGCTCAAAGATGGAGCTGTGCAGGAAGCGCGAAGCAAAGAGCTCCTGCCTCTCTTGCTCATCCTCCTTGTGGTCTTCCTTCTTATCATCCAGCTTCCCTTCAGAATCGGTTCGGATTTTCTTCTTTTTCATATACCATGAGGGGATAGGCCTCGGAGCAGAATCCACTTTCTCTTTGTCCTTATTGTTCCTAAAATTAGCAAACCTCGAGTCCCAATCAAGGAAAGACCAGTTCTCTTCTCTGGAGGATGAGAGAGATTTGGCTCTCTCAAGCAAGGCCTTTGTGTCGGGAGTGATCGTCTTGTCCAATGCAAAGGAATAAAACTTGTTCCTTTCCAAAGAGGTTGGCAGCCTCTCCTCTCGATCACGAAGTTTCTCTTCCTTGTCCCGTAATAAAAAAGACAACCTGGAGCTCTCCAGCAACGAATGGGTTTTTGGAGAATGGGCTTTATTATCTCCATCATCGTCAGAGTCTGAAGGCACCTCTCCTGGCTCCAGGTCCCGTATTGACCGCTTCCTTATGCCATCTCTCTTGACAATGCTGCTTGGGAAGGTGATGTCCACCCTCCCAGGCTCTTGCTTCACTTGGGATTCCCATCGGTTCAATTCCTCCTCACAACTCACAGAAGATAATTTTATTTTAGCCATTTCTACCATCTGCTCTCTTCGACTGGAGTCGTAGGGATTAAATTTCAAAGAATCCTCCCTTACAGCCACATTAGAATATGGAGGACCCTTTTCATCCATTTTAGGTGACTCTTTGGTTTCTTTCACAGGCACCAGCCTCGGGGACTCCAGCATCTCCTCATCCTCATGGAAAGGGAAGAGCCTGAGGCTAGGGGAACAGGCCGCCCTTTCGGAGTCCTCGCTCACCTGCCGAGAACTCCTGTAGTTTCTCTCTCTCTTTGTGCTAATTTCAAAGTCGAAAGCATCAGAGGATTTCTTCCGCTTGCTGGGAGGAGAGTCGTCTGTCACATCTTGCGGGGGTTTCCCCACTTCATGCACCAGGCTACGCCTCTCATACTCATCAAGGTCTTTCTTTGGGCTGCCAAACTTCTCGTGCTTTGCAATTTCCATTTCCATTTGCTGCTTCAACCTGCGACTCAGCTCCATTTGCTTCCGATAACTCTGTGTGTGATCAATGTCAATGGGAATCTTCTCAATATCGGATGATGGATGCTTCTCTTGAGCTAGCTTGTGGTCGGGCACTTCTTCGGGAAGGCTGCAGTAGTTTTTCCATGTGTCCTCTCGCTCAGTTCCTTGGTCATCTAACAGCTGTATATGCTTGTGCTGCAATTTGATGGAATTGACCTTCCTTGCAGGGATCTCAGGGGCTTCCCCGGGTTCCTCAAGTAGCTCCCCCAGCCTAGCCTGCAGCTCAAAACTGGGCCGTAAACCAATCCCCAGAGAAATACTGGCTGGCTCTTGAGCTTCTTTGGGGCTGGTAACTGAGGCAAGCCTTTCCAGCTTTGTTTTCTTGGATTCCCTTTTAAGAGTCTCTTTCCTCAAGGGCTTTCTCTCAGATTCACTACTTGTTAACTCAATCTGCTTTTTCAAAACCACACGCGCTTCCTCCTCCTCCTGACTACTCCTTTTAAAGTCCATTTTTTGCTTATCTGGCTTGAGGTTTGCATCCGCAAAGCGTCTTTTGCGAGCTTCCAGCTTTTCTAGATCTACTGGGTTAGTCACTTCACTAGGCAGCTCTGCCTTCAGGTGCTTCTTAGGCTTCAGTTTTGCATCCTTTTCGACCACTTCGATGTGACTGGCAAGCACCTTCTCTTTTGGCACTTTCACTCGGGCGGGTTCTAGTTTCAGCTGCTCTGACTTGGTTTGGTCTGCCTGAGAAATCTGCATTTTTTGTTCAAGCAAAGGAGACTTGAGTGTGTCGTTTTCTTGCTTCCCACGCAGCTTTTCCAAAGCAGGCTGTTCGATTACTTTCCCTTCCTTTTCCTTGACTCGTGTTAACACGACACATGGCATCAGCTCCAGACGGTTCTTCGCAGCTCCTTCTTTATCTGCTCTCTCCCGACTCGCTTTGCTGCTGCCTTTGACCTTCTCAGGGGTGGGCTCTCGTTCTGTTTCTGGGTCTGTTTCCGACGACTGAGAGCTGGGAGAATGATTTTTGGCCCTCCGTTTCTGCTTCTCCGCTTTATCCTTTTCAAGTTTTTCTGGTTTCTCCTTCCTTGCCAGGCGCTTGTCTTTGTCCGTTCTCTCTTGCTCAAAGGCCCGCTCTTTTTCGGGCTTCTCGCTTTTTGTGTAGCGCTCGAGGCGGGCTTTGTCCAGCTTGTCATAGCGGGGTGGGGAGAGGGAGCTGCAGCTGCCGCTCCGCTCTGAGGACCGGCTGTAGATCCTCCGCTCAGAATCGCTCTGCAGCCTCTCAGATTGGGACGGAGATGCTCCAGGGCTTTGGGGCCGTCGGGAATGAGCTGGGCTTTGGCTCCTTTCAATGGGCCTCCTTTCATGGTCCCGGTCCCGGTCTGATTCAAATCGCTCCCGCTCCCGTTGCCTGTAACTATACTCTCTTATGTCTTGCTCATAAGGGTCACCCCTGTAATCTCTGTATTCCCGTGGGTCGTCGTAATACCGTGGGTCATAATACTCTGCTTGGTAAGGGTCCCAGTCAGCATAAAACTCCCTGCTACGGGCTGGATATTCTCTTCGAGGATCTTCAGGATACGTTCCTGGGGTGCGAACGGCCTCATAGTAGGTACGGTCAGCAGCATAGTCGTAAGATCCTCTCCTTTCATCCCTGCCAAACCCAGGAACATAAAAAAGTCAGCTTCTCCCCAGATCAAGACCACCATATACAGCTCGACTACTGTGGCTACAGGTTCAATCAAAAGACAAAAATAACAGCTATTTTCTAAGCAGGCAGCTGATCCTTTAGTTCAATATCCTCCACCCCACACCCCACAGCTAAGAGAGGCTTCAGAGGTTTTTCCTAAGCTATGACCTTCAACAGGAATGAGTGATGGGGGAAAAAACACTTCTGCTCTAAGGGCCTTCAGCTTCCAACCCAGAATCTCGTAGTCCCTTGCTATATATGGAATGTGTCTGGCAGGGCTGGGCGTTATCTGTTGCAGGTGCAATTCTGCACATTCTCAGGAAGGAAGGCCAACATGGCACAGGTGTTGTTAGGTCACTGCAGCAGCTCCCTCGCCATCTATGTCTCTTGGTCCAATGTACACCGTGAGACAGCACTCTGAGCCTCTCCCTCAAAATGCCCCCGTTTACAAGCCTTGGTTATGAGCTGCAATCATTTAAACAGAATTGCTGCTGGCTGCTAACCCCTTCCCCAACTCACAATGGTATTTTGCATATCCATTGTAAAAATAAAATAAGCCAAAAAGAATTAAAATGACGGCAGGAAAAATGCCAAAAAACTTGGAATTATGAATTGCTGGGTAGATCCTCCCACCCTCCAGAGACCCATGTTGGGCTGCTGTAAAGACATTGGGGGCACTTGCCTTCTTTCTGCCAGCATTTCATAGAAGTCTCTGATATCTTGACCCGTTTTCTCCATAGATTGATAGAATGACAACTGGCTTTCACGGTTTGCAAAATCCACCTGAAAAACAAGAATTTTTAAAGGCCCGTTACTCCCAATAACACCCAATTATGAAAAAAGGTTCATCATCTGCATTTAAGACACAGGGAAAGGAGAGCAGATCTGTGACACGATTAAAAGTGCCCCCCGCCCCATTTAACCATCAGATGAGGAGAATTTTGCTTGCTGGTGGGTTTTAACGTAGAAGCTAGTTTTAATAGAATATGGTACTTCACAGCTTAAATGTGGGTATGGAAGTATCATAATTTCATACACATTATGAAAAAAGAACAGCAACCATGCTGGGCCAATTCAGCAATGGTGAACCAGATACATTTGAGAATCTCATAAGGAAGGTGGGGAAGACAGGGTGCATTTAGCCACTGATAACCTTCAACATGTTAATATGGGAGTGATTTTTTCTGTATGATTTTAGTCAAAAGGATCACGAGCGAATTATGAATGCATGTATAACTAGTGAGATGTTGTTCTTGTTCTTGTTGTTACTGTTGCTTTTCCCAAGAACTATAATTAAAATGCCTCTGGTCAATCTTACACAGCAAGCCAAACCCAGAATACTAAATCCACAGATACTAAATTCACAAATGCACAGAGTATGGGAAACAAGCAAGATGAATTGGATCTTTTAGTACAGGATGACAAATACGACCTGGTAGGCATTACTGAAAACTGGTGGCTTGAGACTCATGACTGGAATGTAGGAATTGTAGGGTATAACCTGTTCAAAAGGAATAGACCGAACAGGAAGAGAGGAGGAACATGGGGGACTTCAATTTCCCCGATATCTGTTAGGACTCTAACTCTGCCAAGAATGTAAGGTCCAACCAATTCCTCCATTGCCTCGCCGACAATTTCATTTCCCAGAAGGTGGAAGAAGCATCAAGGGGATCATCAAGAGGAACTGATCGACAAAGTGGAAGTACAAAGAAACTTGGGAGAAAGTGATCATGTTCTTCTGGCTTTCATGATACAGAGGCAAGGGGAAACTGTGTAGTCGGACACACATTCGGGACTTTAAAAAGGCCAATTTTCAAAAAGCTTAAGGAACTACTGGGTGTGATCCCAACAGTTGCAGGGGGGAAGTCAGGCTGGCTAAAGCTCAGAATGAACTCAGGCTTGCAAGGGAGGTTAGAAATAATAAAAAAAGGTTTCTTTGGCTATGTCCGAAGTAAGAAGAACATGGAAGTGGTGGATCCTCTCCTTGGAGAAGACAGAGAAAAGGGGGAACTACTCAACACCTACTTTGCCTCTGTCGTCACCCAAAAAGAAAGTAATGCCAAACATGGTGATAACAGAATAAATGATGTAAGGAGGGATCTGCTTCCCAAGATAGGAAAAGAGGTAGTAAGGGAACACCTAGCTACTTTAAATGAATTCAAATATCCAAGGCTTGATGAGCTGCATCCAAGGGTACTAAAGGAGGTTGTGGATGTAATTTCAGAGCCTTTGTCTATGACCTTTGAGAAACCTTGGAGAACATGTGAGGTCCCTACAGACTGGAGGCGGGCAAATGTTGCCTCCATCCTCAGAAAGGGGTAAAAGGAAGACCCCGGTAACTACCGACCGGTGAACTTGACATCAATATCAGGGAAGGTCCTAGAACAGATAACTCAAGTCGGTCATTTAGAAAAGGATGCTGTGATTACTAAGACCCAGCATGGGTTTTTCAAAAATAAGTCATGCCAGACCAATCTGATTTCTTTTTCTTTTTTTGGTGGAATTACAAACTTGGTAGATCAGAGAAATGCTGTGGACATAGTGTATCTTGATTTCAGTAAGGCGTTTTACTAAGTCCCCCACAATATTCTTGTGAGGAAGCTGGTAGAATGTGGGTTGAACAAGGTAGATTTGTAGCTGGTTGACTGACTGACCCCAAAGAGTATTCATTATTGGTTCCTCGTCATCCTGGAAAAAAGTGACAAGTGGGGTGCCACAGGGTTCTGTCCTGGGCCCGTTGTTCAACATCTTTATAAATGACTTGGATGAAGGAATTGAGGGGATGTTCATCAAATTTGCAGATGACACAAAACTGGGAGCAGTAGCTAATGCCACAGAAGACATAATCAAAATTCAAAAAGACAGATTGGAGAACTGGGTGCAAGCTAACAAAAAAATTTCAATAGGGATAAATGTAAGGTTCTGCACTTAGGCAGAAGAACCAGATGCACAAATATAGGATGGGGGACGCCTAGGTTACTAGCAGTACATGTGAAAAGGATCTAGGGGTCTTGGTGGACCACAAGTTTAACATGAGGCAACAGTTTGATGCAGCAGCAAAAAAAAGCAAATGCTATTCTAGGCTGCATCAACAGAAGTATAGTGTTCAGATCAAGGGAAGTCATAGTACCACTCTATTCTGTCTTGGTCAGACCAACCCTGGAATACTGTGTCCAGTTCTGGGTGCCACAATTTAAGAAGAATATTGACAAGCTGAAACGTGTGCAGAGGAGGGCAACTAGGATGATCAAGGGTCTAGAAGCCAAGCCTTATGAGGAACGGTTGAAGGAGCTAGGTATGTTTAGCATGGAAAAGAGGCGGCTGAGAGGAGATATGATAGCAATCTTCAAATATCTAAAGGGTTGTCACATGGAAGATGAAACAAGCTTGTTTTTTCCTGCTCTGGAAGGTAGGACTCCTACCAATGGCTTCAAGTCACAAAAAAGGAGATTTAGATTAAACATACAGAAAAACTTTCTGACATTAAGAGCTATTCAACAGTGGAACAGTCTCCCTCGGAAGATTGTGAACTCTCCTTCCTTGGAGGTTTTTAAGCAGAGGTTAGGTGGCAATCTGTCATGGATGCTTTAGCTGAGGTTCCTGCATTGCAGGGAATTGGACTAGATGACCCTTGGGGTCCCTTCCAACTCTATAAATTAGATTCAATAAATCCCTCTCTCAGGAAGTTGAATAAACAATCCTCAAACACCTGTTACAATGTCAAAAAACCCAAACGGCTAATTTTAATCAAAGGCCAGTAATTAAAAGGTTTAGGATGGATGCACCAGAAGACATTCTGTAATACTCCACAGCAACAGGGCAGGCAGACATCAAACTCACTGAAGCCACACAAGCTATAAAACTAACACACAGGAGGCTCAATGTTAAATTCATCCTTTACAATGCACCTTTAAGGTGTTCACCTCTTAGTGCAGTCCCCTACCCCGCCTACCTACCCCCCCCAAAAAAATATGGTGCCTTCCTGCTTGCTGGGGCTGATGTGAGTTGTGGTCCAAAACACTGGGAGGGCACTAGGTTGGGGAGGGCTATCCTACTGAGGGCTACCCACACCCTGAGACCAGGTAGGATGTCTTATTTGGAAGCAGATAACCAAGCAAGACAAGAGGAGACGACATTTGAAAGGCCGTCCTGGACAGTGCCCAATGCACCACGAGGACCACATCTTTCCTCTGACATAGAACTTATCTCCATCTTGGAAAAAGCACCATGGGACACAGCACATTCCTTTATTATGCCCCAAATGGCACAGGCCAAGTGGTCAACACACCTGGCACATCCATGTGCACAAGGCAAGACTCCTGCGCTCAAGGTGATCTCTCCTTGGGAAGGATGCGGTGAGCCAAGAGGGCCAAGGAAATTCTACAGCTGCAGAGATGTTAGCGGCACAAGGTCCAGCAGCCAAAGAACTTAGGAAAGGAGAAGAACTGAGCAAAGCAAATGACAGGAAGGGAAAGGCTGCAAGCAGCAGTTGGAGATGCCCGCACAGCTCCACTCGGCAGAGGGGGTGACAATAATCAATCTTAGAAAAACTTTGGCAAAGCATTCTGTGTCATTAAGCAATTCCCCTGCCTAGCCTATTATTTACTATTGTTTATTATCATTACTACTAATCTTTAGGAACTTAATTTTGCAGACCTTAATTTTATTCCCACCGATTTTCCTCCCCTTGGTCTCTTTTACAGCAGCTTGTGCATATTCAATTTCATTGTAGATAACGAGAGCCATGCCTTTTAAGCGGTCAAACACCACCTGTAAGAACAAAAAAACAAAACAAAACCAAAATAAGAGCCTCATCCACAGGACAGAAACGTCAGTCCCAGCAAACAAATGCAACTAGGGGCAGGGAGAATAGATACGGTTACAACACCAAATTTAGAGGCGTTTTCAGCCTTCCCCGCAACAAGGCATCTTGTTAGAGAGACAATAAAAAGGGGCAAAAGGGACTGCTCTAGATTGAGAATAATGTGGCTTGAGGCATTGGTAGGCCTTTATTTTGTTTTTCTGTATTTTACTTATTTCCCTGCAGTTGCAACGCACCAGCAGGCTCTGTGGAAGTAATGCCAAGAGTTCGAAATCCCACCCACTCCCTGCAGAGATTATGCAGGAGGCATTCCTGGCTCAAGTTTGTCCACCCCCCTGCATGATTCATTCATGCAAAGGTGCTACATGACTTTAAGATCAACCTCTGCTCCAGAGATCATAAGGCAGCTCAGTGCATGTACCTGAGATACTTACAAGGGGGAAGAGGGGAGATTAAAGGCATTGGGGGGAGGGGGGAGAAGTCAGTTGCCTCTGCATTTAGAATGGGAGCCGTAAGACAACTTCTGCATCTAATGTGACTAATCTGAGCCCTGTCACTGAAGTGGGCCATGCACCCCCGATTCTAGGGGGATTCACAGTTTTGCAAAGGGGGCGGGGTGGGGGAGGAAGAGAAGGTGGGCAGACACACCAAGCACTCTCTGCACACGTTTGGCTTGCCTTAACATGCCATTTCCCCAACTGGAAAAAAGGTGGCGAGAGCTTTGGACCTCTCGGAAGGATAGGCTCAGCCCAGAGAGAGAGAAATATAGAGACAGAAGCAGGTCTTCAGGACGGAGCTTGAATGTGGGGTCAGAAAAGAGCAGGTTTATTGAGGAAGGAAGAGAGGAGACCTCTTCGTGCTGCAGAAAGCCTCCCACCTACCTTCACCACAGGACCATAGCGGCAGAAATGTCGCGTTAAATACTGATCCGTCACGGTTGTCGAAAGACCATCCAACCACATGCAGTTGGTGGGCATGCTCTTCCCAAAGCCCAGCTGGACACAAAAGGGCAAAACTTCCAGTCAGTCAAAGAATTCACAATTAAGCTCATTTAACAAGAGCAGGCCCAATTCTAAGCTAAGATCCGTAGAGCAGGTGCGAGCAAGTACTAAGCCAGTTTTGGGTTTTTTTTAAGCCAGTTTTAATTAACATAAATTCCAGAAGCTTAAATGGACACAAAATGTGGCCCCTTCCTATGGCAAGTGAATCAAGTGCAACTTGCAGTCTGTACAGGACAGGCAGGACAAGGAGCTGGAGAGAAAACTGTGGATGGGCAAGAAAACAAATGCCACCTCCACGCCCATTCGGTTTCCAGGTTCTGCACCAAGATGGTCAAACAACTTTGCCCATTCGTGCCATCTGGAGGGACTGAAAATCCCAGAAACAATCCAATCTCAACTACAAGCAAACAGAAAGGCCCTAAGAGGGACACAGGGCATCTTATCCTTGCTTCACGACTCAAGCTGACAAGAATCACTTAAAATCTCTGGAAACAAAAACAAAAAAAAACCCTCAAAGAGCAGTACTTCTAAGAGAAAATTTACCTTGAGCCGATTATTTCCGAGATATTCCCCATCCATCTTCTTGATCGCTTTACACACACTTGCAATATCACAGTACTGCAGGAATGCATACTGGGGAACCCCATTCACTTTCTTGATGTCAATATCCTGGTGGGGAAGGAAAGCAGTTCACACTGAGACACAGACTAGGCCACAGGGCACCAAGAGGACTGCTGGTCAAAGAGAACGCCCTGCTAAAGAGGAAGCAGGCTCATAGTTTTGCAGGTTAGCCTTCAGGGATGCAGCTGGACCCCAGTTTAAAGCAGTTGTTGGCAAGTCAAAAACACACACATCCCTCTAAAGCTCAGCAACATAAGTGGGAGTCTGCAACTGGTGGCCCTAGGTCAAGTATCCACTCACATCTGTGGACTCTCCTTTGCTTCCTAAACCAGCAAGGTCAGGTTAGGTAGGGTGTGGACACAAGTGACAGAAGCAGTTTCCCCTCCCCAGCTTCTTTTTATAAATGACAATACCCCAGAACCATTCAGTGTTCCTGTCCTATTTTTATGCTCTTAAAAATACTGCTCATGCAAAACCACAACAATCCACTCTTCCCTCCCTTCCTCATCTCGCAGCTCATTCTAAACCAAAATGACGCACTCAATAAAAACCAGATGAACAACAGCAACAATGCAACAACACTGTGGTGCTGATTAGTTATCTGAATGCTGGCTTTTAGTGACTAAGATACTCTGGAAATATTTAAAACCTGTCCCAGAGAAATTATCTACCTGGGGATTTAATGGGCTTAGGCAGGCAGAAGGATAAACAGCATTTTGGCCAGACTTCACTCTGATGACTAGGAGCCGAGGCACAATGTTCTTTGAGTAGGACGAGTCATCCTCCCAAGCTAGAAATAGAAGCGGGACACTTTCTATTTTTGCAAAACAACACTCACTTCTGCCTTTGTGAGCAGTGTGCTAGGAGATTCAGGCAAGGAAGAAGACTCCAGCACCTTCAACAAGTCCAGGGACAAGAGCAAAAGATCCAGAGAAGACTTCTATTCCCAGAAGCCTTTGGCTCCAAACAAAGGTGGGGAAGCAAAGACTTGCCCAAAGAGGGGACTTTTCTAACACCAGCCAGTCTTTGTTCCAGTGACATAGCAGCATAGGAGCTTCCAACTTAGGGTGACTGACTTGCTGTGAGCAAGCAATTAAAGCAAAAACAAACAGCTACACCCCTAGGGGTCACTTTTCCATTGATGATGAAGCATCCACACAACAGTGGATCTGCAACATACCCCACTGCCACGGTCAGTGTGCGCAAATGACAGTCTCTTTTCTCCTGGATGTTTCCTGAGTTTGCACACAGTGCTTCAGGGCATGCAGGTGGGGGATTAAAAGGCCTGGCAACACTCAACCCAGGCAACCCTCGGTCCTGCTTGCTAACACATTCTCCTTCCCCAATGCCAAACACACAGAAGCGGAAGCACTTTTTGCTGAACCAGACTTGCATTGTTCAGCCATAGCCATAGAGTTTAGCAAATGCCTAGGAAGCAAGTGAAAAGGCTCCACCTCTTCAGGACAAAGTGAGAAGAGCTGCGCCCTTCAGGAAGGGAAGTCCCAGGGCTGCACAGCTGCCCCCAGTGCTCTTCCTCCTTGGGCCCTTGTAGGTGGGAAGGGCCAGGCAAGCCTTCTAACCAGCTGCCTCAAGTGCCACCTCTTCTTGCAAGAGAGCACAGCAAAGGAGGCAGTATCTGACACATGTAAGGCTCAGAGTATTCAGCAGAGCAAACGGGGTTGTTTTCAATGTAAGGTTGTTGAAGACATTGCTACCCAGGGATACGGAAGCTGCCTTTCCCCCCTTCCAAATTTATTATTTCTATAGCATGGCTAAATAAGATCCAGTGATACTTATCAGATTAATGGACCTTTCATTTAATGAGCTGAAACATGCTTCTCTCTCAAATGAACTGATACAAACACACATACACACACTGTACATACCACTATCCCTCCAAAACGCTGAAAAATGTTGCGAAGGTCATGATATGTGGTGGTTTTTTCTAGATTGCCGATGAACAGAGTTCTCGTTGCCTTGGGGTGGAATTCATCTATTCTTTCATCTAAAGGCCGAAATTCATTCTCGCTCTCTGTTTCTGGAGGCAGGTGATTAAAAAAAAAAGTTCTTTTAACATTCTGTGGTGTCTTCTCTCTTTAACATTCTGTAGTGTCTAAATCTCTCTAAAGTGCCATGTCAGGAGGGCTGAGCTTCATCCCACCCCATTTCAAATGATTATGGATCTAGTAATGCCAGCAAATTAAAGGTCAAAGCAGTCTACCAACTCCTATTCCGTAAGCAGAAACTAAATTCAACAGACTAATCTGGAGGGGAAACTGAAACAAGAGCTCCCGCCCACTTCAATGGTATTTGTGAAGAGGTTCTTGATGGATGGTGCCAATGCACCAAAAATGACCAGCTGGCTAATGTTTTTGTTAGGGCCAACTTAAGCATTGCTAAACTGGAAGAGCCATAGCTCACTGGTAGAGCATCTGCTGTGAAAGCAGAAGGCCCCATGTTCAATCTCAAACACCTCCAAGTTTCCTGGAAGAGAATGAGTCCGTTTCCAGTATTTCCTATGTAAAGCAACAGCAAGCTAGCTTTCTTCATGAATTTTCTCCATTCTGGAGAACTTAAAAACCAGCTCATGGCTTTGTTGTGCTTCAGTTGGGCCAAACTGTTGTTATTTGGATTTTCCTTTAAGGGGCCAGCACAAGGCAACCTGCCATTTTCAAGGGCCAGCAACAACCTCCTTGCAACAAGCTCCTTGTGCTCACCTGGCCCTATCCAAGCAGTCACTTCAATCTGCATGCCAAAGAAGAGTTTCCCTTTGGAAGCATTGAGCGCTTTCTCCTGATCCTCCTGTTGCCGGAAGAACACCAGTCCATATCGCTCTTCAGAGGCTCCGTGAATCTGCACAGATGTCACCTTCCCGTACTTCTTGAACTCGTGGAATAAACCATCTTTAAGGCTGGTGTCTACACCCCAAGAAGCAAAGCAAAAGATTCATGCTGATGGTTACAGAAGACACTGTAGCCTTTTTGGAAAGCGCAGCACAAAGGTTGCGGTTTGTACTCTTTCGTGTTGTGAATTTCTATTTTTAAATGTATAGTGTTACATACACACAGAACTGCCACCTGCAGAACAAGCTGCTTGGGTTCACCCTTCTCCCAACCAAACATGCCGCCTCTCCTCCCCAATTCCCCTCTTTTCACTGTTAACCATTCCCTGCATAGAGCAATGTGTAGTCTGCACTTGGAGAAGCCTAGCAGAATCACCCTGGCCATAAAGGAACCTCAATACAGCCTCCACTGGTATTGCCCTGTTTCTTCTTGCCCTTTTCCTTGATGAGCGGAACCAGAATTGCGCAAATGTGCGAATTTGCTCAGTCCTCTTTTGTGCAAAACTGACAAAACTGTGCACAGAATTTTGATTTAAAGGCACATACACAACCCTGCTTTGACTGGTGTTATATATCTTTCACCTGTGGTAGGAAAATTCCATGCACCTTAGGTTGATGAACCAGACTGCTTTAAAAAAACCTCTTTCAAAATTAATGCTGCCTCATCTGCAATATGACATATTTTCCACCAGCATTCGCATCAGCGGTAGCCTACCAATGCAGTTCAAAGCTCATTAAACAGGGCTTGTGTTTTCCAGTGGAATATTATGGGCATTCACAATATTGCTTTGGTTTAGCATTAATTATAGATTGTGCCTCTTTAGATCTTACCTGTGGAGCGCACTGGAAGATTCTGAACCTTAATCCCAAAACTTTTGCGGGGTTCATCTTTTTCCAGAGATGGAAGCAACTGGGAGGTGGGTGCTGGAACTGCCGTGGATTGAACTGAACGGGCCGGAGACTCGTCGCTTGAGCTGCTGCTGGAGTCACTGCTGTGGAAGTAAAAAGAGAATGGAAATTTCAGCAGAGGGAGGCTGTCAGGTCATTGCCTTGAAACAAAAAGGTGCCCAAGGCCAAATTCTTTTACCCATCAGCAGAAAAGCAGCATATACATTTGAGGCCAGCATGAGGGTGCCAAAATCTTCCCTGAGGAATAATCAAGGGTGTGGGAGATGGTTTGCTTTTTGTACATGGGAAAAACTCTAGGGTCTGGTCACAGGGCAATTAGAAATTTGAGATCTCTTTTCAGTCCTACACAGGGTTGGCATTAACAAAATAATTATGAAACTATTCTGTGATTAAGGAACCCAATACAGTCAAATAACTGTATAGAACAACTATAGAATCTTAAAGTTTATTGTAAATCTGGGCATACTGGTTGCTGCCTGCAAGTTAAATCCAAGATTCCAATGTCTCAATTCACATGTTTCCTGAATAAAAGTGAATTTTTAATTGTTTTAACAATTAATACATTAAATCCAAAAACTAGTCATTCAGCTCACGACTTTCACACTAAATACAGGTAGCCAAATGTTTACACGCGTTCAATATGTGTATAACTGTGTATACGTGCGTCATGCCGAACCTAGAAGTGACCCAGAAACATCATAAAGATGTCACTGAAACATCACTAAAAAGGTGGAATGGGGGCAGGGGAGGTCAGAACGAGGCAGGGCAGGACAGAGCAGAGCAGAACAGGGGTGGAATGGGGTGTTTGCAGGATTTTTTAATGGGTCAATTGTACCCAATTTCACTGCCACGTAGGGTGCCTCTGAACATAACTCCCGCATCATATCTGCTTACAGACAAGCTCATAATTAGGAAATTAATGTTCTGCTTTTTCTGTACATATACAAGGACACAAAGCAAAATGACTCGCCTGAAGGGCCACAAACCAACACAAAGTTAGATGGCAACTAAATGTCCAGAGCTGTCAGAAGAAAGACTGTTAATTGCTAAACAAAAGTAATGTTTCTCAATAAATTGGTCACACAAGAGTAAGCAGCAGCAGAGGTGGTAATGACTGAATTTCACACATTTATTTTAAATTACTAGCCAAGTTTCGGTTCAGGTGCCCTGTTAACTGATTCTGCTAAGCACAATTATTTGGTAGTACAGTTCAACTTAAAACTGGGTTGGGTTACCTATCAATGGCATGAAAATTATGGTTTTACGTACAAAAGGATGGCATCTGGTGATTCGATTAATTGAGAGATTATTGTCTTGAGAGAAAGGAATGTCCTGGAAGATCCCATTCCTTTCCAATGGATGACTCATTTCAAGAGTAAGGTGTATAGCCAGCATTCTGGTAGCATCACTGAGCCATGATCACGTCTCTGCCAAAGGCAGGGAGTTCAGGTTGAATGCTTCAGGCATAATGGAATGAGGCCAATAAACCAGCTCCAGTTAGGAAGTAGAATGCAAAATTGCACATATTCCAAGGGTCCAGACCCTCATTCACCAGTGTTCAAAAGACACTGCTGTGCGCCAGCCAGCCGATCTGTAGAGATGCCTTATCGCTGTTTTATTCTGGATTGCTTTATTTATGGCTTTAATGTGTTGTAAACCACTTTGAGATTTTTTTCTTTGAAATACAAAGTGGTATAGAAGTGAAATTAACAACAACAAATTCCATTCAGGAAAAGAAATGCGATTAGACATTATATTGTGGCAACAGTAACCCAGGTTTAAGGTGCCATTATTTGGTGATTAGCCTATATATCTAAGTTTCTAACACTGGCTTTACCCAGCAGTTCCTTAAGCTTTTTGAAATTGGCCTTCTTAAAGTCCACTGCATGTCCAACTACACTCAGTTTTCCCTAGCCTGTGTATAATGAAACCCAGGAGCATATAATCACTTCTTCCCAAGGTTCCCTGTGCTTTCACTTCTTTCCTTCCTGTTGGTGAGCACCAGGTCAAAGAGAGATGACCTGCTTCTGGGAAACAAAATTGTCAGCGAGGCAACTGAGGAATTTGTTGGACCTTTCATTCTTGGCAGAGTTTGAGTTCCAATAGATATTGGGGTAATTGAAGTCTGCCATGACTACTATATCTCTCTCCCTTTTGAATGTTTGGTAATCTGCTCTAGGAAGGAATCATCCAAGTCCTCAATCTGGCTTGGAGGTCTATAAGCAGACACCCACAATAAGGTCACTGCTGTTTTCCTCTCCTACAATTTTTACTCATATACTTTCAATCTGCCTTCTATGCTCCAGGTCATGGATTTCTTCACAAGCGTACACATCCTTTACATATGATGCTACTCCTGCTCCTTTCCTGTTTGTTCTATTTCGTTTGAGTGGGTTGTACCACCACCCCAATTTCTACATTCCAGTCATGAGTCTCATCTCACCAGCTTTCAGTATTAGGTCATGCTTGCCATCTTGTATTAAGAGTTCAAGTTTTTCTTGCTTGTTTTCCATACTCTGGGCATTCATGTAGAGACAACTGAAACCAGGAGTCATTCGTCCTCACACTGCTGCCTCTGTCTCCCTCCATTGGGAGTCACCACGCATCTCTCCTCTGAGGACTGCAGGAATCGTTCTGTACGCTATCTTCCACTTGGTGTGTTCTGAGGTCTGTAACCACTGTACTTGCTCCTCTGGTCAAGAACTGGTGTCTGAGGTGAGGACATGGAACTGATTTTGTAGTTCCAGAGACACAGCTTGGCTCCTGACAGTCCTGCTTTTTCGCATCACACTCCAATCTCCTGCATCATTTCCCCTCCTACCACTAGATGGCAATGCTCCTCTGTTCTCACTGTCCCTGTGTGTTTTGAATTTAAAAATCACCTGCTGGGTTTAGGATTTGTTACTCAGGATTTCAAAATACAGTGGATAAATTACTCTCTTGAACACTATACTTTCTGGCTGCTCAAACATATTTGTTCCACCAACTGCTCTGATCCTGCAAATCTGCTCTGGCTGCTGGAAGGGATCAGAGGGGTGGGAAGTGTTCTGGTGGTGGTGGGGCTCTCTCAAGGTAGGGTTGCCATACATCCGGATTTTCCTGGACATGTCTGGGATTCCAATGCCGGAATTAGTGTCCAGGGGGAATTTCAGACCGTCACCTAAATGTCCGGATTTTTTAAAATTTTCCCAGAAAAGGCTTAACAATGTCCCCCCCCCCCCCAAAAAAGCTTATCTCAAGGGGACTTCTCACCCTCCCTCTACTCTACTTTCCTGGTTCATTTTTTTATTCTGTTGTTTGGTTTGAGTTTAGTTTATTGTATTACTTTGTGGTTTAATCTTGTAAACCTTCATGATAGCGGAAAACAATTTCCTGGTAGCCAAGCAACACATATCAAGAGAAGTACAAATAAAAAACATAGATGGTGAGCATCTTGTGATGAGGATGGCTTCTTCTGTGAGACATACGTGTACCATCCAGGAACAATTTTTTTCTACAGCATTAACTTTTTTTCCAGCTGCAGTCAGATTCAGTTAGCTTGATGGACATTATCAGTTCTTTTAATTGCGTCACAGTCCTAAAAATACAGATATCGCTTTGTCCTGGGCCAGACATCATCTAGATTTGATTATCTAGGTACAGCTCTCAGACTTGGATCATTTATTTCCTAATAGAAATTTGTTCAGACATTGTTTTGTTATCAGAGCTTAAGGGAGAACCCTAATTTATAAAGGGATTACATATTATTTTGATTAAATATTGAAGCGCGGTGCCCTTTTCCAGTAGGAATAACTGGAGAGGGTTCCTTAGCCTGGTGCTTTCAGTGGGGGGTGCCAGCGTGTTCTGTAACAGGCTGCAGTGTCTCCTATCTTCTCTTTTCAAGGAACAGAGAACAGCAGCAAAAGCTGTCTCTGTTCTGAAATCAGTTTGAAGAAATGTTCGTAGTCTGGCTCCTCAAAACTGCGCGCGTGCACGAGAGAGAGAGAGAGACAGAGAGAGAGAGAGAGAGAGAGAGAGAGAGAGAGAGAAGGCAAGTTGTGAGAGGCTTGCAGGCATCCTATTACGCTGAATTATTTGCGGAATTTTTCATCTTCTTTGCTGTCACAGGATGAAAATAACGAGCTACTGCATGTCAACACACACCCCTTACACAAAGCTAAGCTGTGCCTTATTTGCTACCCGAATAGAATGCCTAGTAAATATTTATGAGAAAAAAAGATATGAAAATGGAGTGAGATTGGTGTAGAGGTAAGAATACCGGTATGTAAAAAGGTAAAGGTACCCCTGACCATTACGTCCAGTCGCGGACAACTCTGAGGTTGCGCGCTCATCTCGCTTTACTGGCAGAGGGAGCTGGCGTCTGTCTGCAGACAACTTCCAGGTCATGTGGCCAGCATAACTAAGCCACTTCTGGCGAACCAGAGCAGCGCACGGAAACGGCGTTTACCTTCCCGCCGAAGCGGTTCCTATTTATCTACTTGCACTTGACGTGCTTTCAAACTGCCAGGTTGGCAGGAGCTGGGACTGAACAACAGGAGCTCCCCCCGTCGTGGGAATTCGAACCGCTGACCTTCTGATCGGCAAGCCCAAGACTCAGTGGTTTAGACTTCCTGGAAGTGCCCTTTTAGACGGTAGCCCTATGTCCTTTTGCAGGAGCATGAAGGCAGCTAACGATTCAGATTTGTTTAGTTAATTCTCAGTCAGTTGGAAATATGCTCCCCATCAGTTAACATGAGAGTGCCAAAGATGATTATCTTGAAGATGAGGGTGTTTCTCTGCAGCCATTTTTTATTCCTTTTTACCAATTACACATACAAAATTACAAAGCAAACAATACAGTGTAAATATAAAATTCAGAACTTTTATTCCAGCTGATTATCATTCAGTCCTGGCTACTCTGGGCACAAAACCAGGTAAACAGACCCTGTTTGATTCGATCTCCTTAGTGTTAGAAACTCAGATATATAATCTAATTGCCAAATGTCATCTTAAATCTAGGTTACAGTCACCACAACAGTATGTCTAGGCGCCATTCTCACCCTGCCCCCCGTGAAACTAGTTGTTGTTGTTAATTTCATTTCAATTCTGCTCAATGTTTTAAAGAAACAATCTCAAAGCAGTTTGCAACACATTAAAACATCAAATCAAACAAATTCAAGCTTCAAGGGAAATATTTCAGATCCTTCTCTAAGTCACATATTGGTTTTCCCCATATTTATTTACCTACTTAATTTAAATCGCTGCCCCATAGCAGAAGTATTCTAGAAAGCCAGTGTGATGTAGTGGTTAGATTAGGACATGGGAGATCAGGGTTCAAATCCCCACACTCACTGGGTGACCTTGGGCCAGTGAGAGCCTCTTAACTAACTCACAGGATCGTTGTAGGGATTAACTGAGGAGGGGAGTGAACCATGTACTCCTGGGGGGGGGGGGGGAAGGTGGGATATAAATGCAGTACATAAGCTCTTCTGCTTACCTCCTTAAGAAAGTTATGGCTATTTGACATGGAATGGCCTCCATTGGAAGGTGGTGGACACTCCTTCATTGGAGGTTGAATGGCCATCTGTCATGGATGCTTTAGTTGAGATTCCTGCATGGCAGGGGTATGAACTAGGGGCTCCTTCTACTAAAATTCTATGATTATAAGTGCTGTGAGCTGGTGATTACAGGCCAAGTATCCTTACATTCACTTATCACATTACTGCTTCCCGCTGTTTTTTTTCCTGAGATGTCTCACCCCCACCAATATGTCCACTCTGGTGTGCAAGTCAAGAGTCATTTCCAGAAGAACTCGAGGATTACATACCACAGTAACGAAGAAGATGGGCACTGCCAAATGCAGGTTCTTTCCTTGCATGGGAAAGTATCGTTACTTAATACAAAAATACAAATTTATACCCAGTCCATCCCTCTGACCCAAATGATACAAAGAACCAGGCAACTGCTTTTGCATCCCACTGGGGCTTTGGACTGTGGTTTCTCAAAGGTTTGTAACCCCCTGCCTTTCATGGTAACCTGCCCCTTTTTAAAAGAAAAAAGAAAAACTATACTTGCTTAGTTTCAGCATTTGGTTCTCTCAGTCCATTAACTCATCGAGTCCACAGGGAAAACTGCTTTCAAACTAAGAGAAGTTACAAAAGCATTATGGGATATTGGCATAGGATGGGGAGGCTCGTCTCATGGGCTAATTGAAGACCAGTGTGGTGTAGCTGGCAGTTGTCCAATGTATTAATGTTAAACCCTGGTCTTCAGCTCCATTCAAACAAGACCCTGACTTGGTGGCCTTGGGCTAGTAAATGCTGTAACTAACCTACCTCAAAAGATTGCTGTTAGAAATAACAGCATATGTGCCCCATATCTCTATTTCCAGATCCTCCTACAGGTCAATCACAAAAAAACCACCTCAAATATCCATCCAACTTGGGTTTGCCTAAAGTAGCACTAATTATTCCAAGCCTCCAGGCAACCAACCAAGGAAACTTTTTAAAACTTAAAACAGATCTCTCCCTCAACCCTGCATGCCCCCTACAACACGCCTCCCCAGGCTGCCTGGTCCACAAACAACTAACACCAGCAAGTGTCCTAGGAATTTGAGGTTTATCCTCCAATATTCTCTTCTCACTCTCAGGAGTATGTGAAGTGAGGCTAATGATTTGCTGCTACCAAAATTTGAGCTGATAGATCCTGCCATATGTTCACTTTGTGCTATGGACTGCACTTTTTCAGGCTAGGTGACACACAAAAAACAGAGTTAAAGCTGCTGAAGAGTTAAGTTAGCTTTAGCTCCTTGGTCAAACACCTCTGTTTAGCAATATCTGCAAAACTAAAGCATTACCGTCTTGGAGTACAAGTCAATTAACTCAAACAGCCTCTGAACCTAATAGCTTAGTAAACATGCCAAGAGCACAGGTACCTGAGGTGACCTAATTTTCTATTAGTGCCGATCTATTAGTGTTGAAAAGGAAAGTGCGAAGATGCTCTCTAGGAAGTTGAGATGCAAAAATAAGGCAGAACCGAGAATAAAACACTCACTTAAACACATGACACATTAAAAGCAACTGTGCTTGCAGGCAAGAGAACACTTTTAAAAACTGCAAACTGAGCTGCAGATGAAAACACTCCACAATCCACAGTTTTAATACCACACTTTATAACAGCAGGTTAATAGATGATCAGTTAACTAAATGGGAGGGGACACAGAGGGAAGCACAGAATGGAAATGGTCCCTCCCAAGTCAAAACCAACCAAGCCACAGAGCTTGTTTGGGATTGGGGGGAAACAACTGTAGACCCCCCACATTTGTGCAGTCAACCTTTCCACAACACCCTGGGGTCCATACAAGGTGCCAAACATGCAGTATGAGGTTGGATGCATTCTTTCATTCATTCCATAAATTTTATATACTGCTTGATTTCCGGGGGGGGGGGGGGGGACGGTGACGACGACTCAAAGTGGTACACGAAACAAGCAGTGTTTTCTCCAAGCTGACATACAAGACGGGATTCCTAAGCCTCTCACTTTTCATTTGCAAGTAAAGCAAACTATTAGGCTTGAGTTGCTGAGAGGAACTGAGAGAATATTCTATATTCTGTGGAAGGTTCAAATTGAGGCCTGGGTGGGGGGTGGCTGACAGTGTACGAGAGAGGAAAGAGAAGTTTCCATGCTCCATACCCTCCCTTCACAGTCTTTTCCAGGGCTCCTGTCCCTTATCAATCTTATCCTTGAAAGTAACCAAAAAGCCGAAATCAAAAGATAAACTGAACTACTGCACTATCAGCCAAGTAATCTGCAGAAGGATCATAGGCATGAATGCAAATCTACATAATGTGCAGAATTTATTTTACACATTTCTTTAAGACAGAACTTAAGATTTCTTTCTGGCATAGAGCACAAACACAGCTCTAAACTCGGTGTATCATTTTCAATTCAGTGTTCATCAGGAGAGACAGCAAAATTCCCCCGTAATCCCTTAAATTCCAGAAATTCAAGCCCTTCCAAACCCCAAACAGGTTACTGGACTCTTGGTTCACTCTTCATATACACTTGCTGCCAGGGGGAGGAGGTCCAATGACCTCAGAAGGATTTTATTTACATGCCTTTCTAATGAAGTCTAATCTGATTAGCAGACACATTGTAAAAGAGCCAATCTCAAGTGGATCCAATAATCAACCCTTGTTTTCAGACACACGTAGGCAGAAGTACAGTGGTACCTCGGGTCAAGTACGCTTCAGGTTAAGTACACTTCAGGTTAAGAACTCCGCTAAGAACCGAAATCGTGCTTTGGCGGCGCAGCGGCAGCAGGAGGTCCCATTAGCTAAAGTGGTGCTTCAGGTTAAGTACGCTTCAGGTTAAGAACGGACCTCCGGAACGAATTAAGTACTTAACCCGAGGTACCACTGTAATTACAACTAATTCCTACACACAAGTCCCATCCTTCTCCCAAAGCCTCCATACTTGTATAGGAGACAACATAGCAGAGTGAAATGAAGCATGTGGGACTTTTGAAACAAGATCAGGATCGGCCTTGAGAATTCACTTGTTACCTTGGCAAGCTACTCAACCTGAGTTTCTCTACCTGTAGAATGGGGAAAACTAGTGACCTACCTCAGAGGGATACTGGAGAAAAGAATAAGGAAGCGTTAACATCCACCGAGTCTTTGAAACAGAGTGAAATGTAAATTCAGGAAACAAGCGAGCAGCATACAAGAGAATATGGTCTGAAGATCCAACATATCCTTTCATCAAGGCAAACTAACTTTGTCCTCACAACTCTGACCTACATAAGACGGAGGAATCAGCTGGTGGCCATGTGTCACGTCCTACTAGTTAATACTGTCATATGACTGTGTCGACAAACAACTACTGTAATTAGCTAAAAATAGGCCAGTGCTCAAGCAGAGTCCAGAGATTCTTAGTCAGGTGAGCACAACACACCGGTTTCTTGATTTACATACTGATTAGAAGGCGACAGTAAAAGACTGGTTACGCATGTTAATGACCTCCAAATTTTGGACCTGTGTCTAATAAGCAGAATTTGGAACACATCCTACAGGTAAACACATGTGCCTTAATTTGAAATGGGTGGTGAGATACATTTAAGTGTGTTATTTCACCTGGTATTCTTGTACAGAATGGCCTTAAAACAGATATTCAAAATGCTTCCAATACCCAGATACCAGGTCTTCCTTAGGACTATTATTATTTCAAAAACTCTAGTAGTATTGATTTACATAAGGTGCAAAACACCAAGCCAAGGGGGATGGGAATTACATATGATAGATATCTGGAGTGGATTGGCAGGGGTTTTAGCAGTTTGTGCTAAAATGTAGACAATTGTTTTAAAAAACCTGTCCCACTTTTAAAAAAAGTTTTTAACAACAGAGGATATATGTGTGTTTTCTGAGTCACTTTATGTTTATACATGATTTGAGGTGTTATAGTAGCTGCGAGCATGTTTTAAGCTGGAAATCTCATGCTATCTCTCACCTCTGCCATGTACTAACTGCGGGGCCTCAGCAAACCACTCTGATTCAACCATAGTCTGAGCCTGCCATCTCTAATAGAGGGGGAACCTTACAGACCTTCTTTGTCAGCCCACTGGTTCATCTAGATGTGCTGAACCAAAGGTGAGATGTTCTGGGAGCTCTGCAAACACCATCTGGATAGTAAAGATAACTCTACAATTACTTTAACTGGTATTTGTTGCAAGAATGAGCTGGTATGTGTTCGTATTTGCTTGCTTTGATGCTATGCTTATCTGTGAGCCCTGGGATGCTGGGCTCTTGGCCCAGAGAGGGGAGCTATCTTTAAGCCTTGGATATTTGCCATCTATGCCCTCATAGGTCAGGTGGATTGATGGGAGGTTCTGGTCAAATTTACTTATGCTGTCGTTTGTATAAGTAATGGTTACATTATACATATTAGCACTTTGTGGACAAGTCACAGTAACCTCTCACTGTTGTCGTGTCCGGTCCCAGGTCTGTAAAGCCAGTGAGGCTTTGTAAGCTGCATTGTAAGTTTACACCAGAGGTCGGCAACCTAAGGCCCATGGACCGGAAGCGACCCATGAGGGTCACTTAACCAGCCCATGAGCGCCCCCGAACTGAGCCGCCCACTCGGTGAGGCCCCGCGCACTGCGCTAAATTGGCACAGCACGGCACGGGGACTCTCTTCCGTGGCTCCGGAAATTGCGACTGCGCATGTCCACGGCACCGGAAATCACTTCTGAGCATGCCCAGGCGCCGAAAAATCACTTATGCACAGGCATGATTTCCAGCGTTTGGTTATGCGCAGAAGCAATTCCAGGAGCCGCAGATATGCACAGACGCGATTTCCGGCGTCGCATTGCACCGGTCTGGCCCACGGAGGATCTCTGCGGGAGTGATCCGGCCCATGCCCAGTAAGCCTTGCTGACCCCTGGTTTACACCTTTCTTTAATAAAGCACTAGACCTGGCCATTCTGGCATTTTTGACATCCTTGTTTGGTATCCCTGCATCAAACCACTCACTCAGGCTCTCTTTTGGGCCTGCAGTTCAGAGTATGGCTTACTCTGACTAACACCAGCTCTCCAGGAATCTTTCCAGTTCAGCTGCCCAATAAGCTTTCAACTGAATATGATCAGCTCTCCCAAGATTTCAAATAGAGATTTCCCATTCCCCGAATCCTTTTGGTAGAGATGTCAGGTATTAAATCTAGAACTGTGAACATGCAAAACATAATGCTCCACTGCTAATTAGCCATGAAAGCTTGAAATTCGGATCTTTTGGCAACATCCTTTCTATTTATGACAAGTAGTGTTAAATTCACACCAATATCTGCAACTGAGTTCATCCACAGTCTAATTCCCCAACTGGGAATGTGAGTAACCAAAGCAACCCAAGGTTATGGTCAAACTTTCCAAGAACTTCTGAGAATTGTCTTTCTTCAGCCAGCATAGCAGAAAAGAAACATTCCCAACCCTAAGGCCTGTTTTTGAAAACCTGGTGTGAAAACTGAGCAGGTTCAGACAGTATGTCCTTAGAAGTTACTAGCCAGACTCCCTACAAGTTTACAGGAAACTTTTCAACCTGATCAACTGAAGACAACATTTCCTCATGAGCAGCTATTTACAAAACCCAGGTTCAGGTGTTCTGGCGATAAGCAGCAACAGTAGTGATGTGGCACAACCGTTTTTTAGTCTACCAGGCTGCAAAAGTGCTTTTTCCAATATATACACTCATGGGCTCCTTATGCACAAATATAATTTCTAAATGCAAGTAGCAAGCATCCATGCAGAGAACAGCATCCTCGAGATATAGCTATGTGTAGATACATGGACAGCAAATGTCAGACATTGCAATTTTTATCAGAGTTGTCCTTGAACAAGGTTTGGGGAAAGCACAGAAGACTGCCACCCACATCTGCTGTTGCAAAAACAGCAGCAAAAGACCTTGCAAGAAATGATAGTCATAAGAGCCATGTATTTATTTAGTGTCTGTCAATGCCATACTAGGCTACAGGACTGGGTTATATTGCCCAAAACCAAACAGTACACTGTTTGTACCAACAGCTCAATTAATTATGAATCCTGAAATCTGGGACCCCCTCCAAACCGGCACCAAAATTTTGCAATCTTTTCGAAGCATGCTCAAAGCATAGTAAGTGAAACATCAACCCGGGGCTTGTCATTAACACCATTCAAAATACATCATTCTCCTATTTACTCCAAACTGGTGCCAAGCGGTTGCAATTGCTTTGCAGTGCAAACCTCACATTTTGCAGCACCCCCAAAAATGAGTAATTGGTACTCAAACCGGAGGTCATGGGTATCACCCAAGAAATCAACACTGTCCAATTCACTCCAAACCACTATCAATGTTTTGCAGCTGCTTTGCAGCATTTTGTAGGGCAAACCCTACACTTTGCAGCGCGTGCCCCCCCCAAAGTACAGTAAGTGATGTATCTAACCAGGGCCCCTAGTAAAAACCACTCAGAATCCAACACAGTCTTGATTTACTCCAAATTGGTGCCAAAGTTCAATCAGTGATTTACTCCAAACCTTTAGGTTAAGAACCGACATCCAGAACGAATTAAGTTCTTAACCCGAGGTACCACTGTATCACATACACATACAAATCTACAGACACATGGTCAATTATTGAGAAAAGTATTTATTAACTAAAGTTGTTATCACCAGGAACTGCAAGAATTCCAGAAGTATAATGTGTGGGCAGTAAATGAAAATATACTAGACTGAGGAATGTGGGAGCTTTATATGCACAGATTCATTGTTTTAAAAGCTGTAAGACACTATTTAGAAATGATAACATAGTGTAAAATTGAGTCTCCAAGAAGATAGCATGTTTCCTGGGAACATCCACTGAAAATGTTTACTGGCTCAGTTGCCAAAATATTTTCTATGTTCTAGTTTCATAAGGTTACAGAAAGCTTAGTGCCAAATTTGTATGTTTCTATACAGGTGCAAATCTGTATATGACAAACGATTTGCCTATTTTTACTGCACTAATGACTTCTTGTTCCTTAGGTCACTGTATTCCTCCCACATGTCATCATGTCTCGGAGAATATGCTACATAATGCTCCGTGACATTCAGGCGGATTGATTGGCTCCCTCAGAAACGCACAGCACCTCTAAGAACATGTCACACACAGCAAAAGAAGTGATGCACTCTCTTAAAATGCCAAAAGGTGTTTTTTTTGGGGGGGTGTGGAATCTATAGACAAAAATAAATTCTGGGGGATTAAAAATTTTTATACAAAACTATAAATCTGAACCATTGGACTCCCAAATCTTTACAACATTCCTAGAAGAAAAAAATAAACCCAAAATTTAATAAGACTCTTAGCAGAAATCCAAAACAGAATAAAAATGTGAAGCTCCACAAAGCACCCAGTCCTGAGGGATTCATTAGCCTTTTTATTTAAAAAACAAAACAGAAAAATCTCACATTTTCTTCTGAAATTGTTTCTTGACATAGAATAGAGGGCAAACTCCTGAAACTTGGCGTATCTCGTTTATCACAGTTATACCCAAACCACAGAAAGAACTTGAACAAGTTAAATTATATAGACCTATTTCATTGATTAATGTGGATGCTAAATTATTTACAGGCTTAATGGTCAGTGGACTTTCAAAAATTTCACCCAACTATGTCCACCATCACAAAGTCAGATTCTTAAGGCCTTCTCTATTACAAGGATTCAATGCAATTTTTTAGAGTTAATCACATCCAGAACCTACTGTTTTCTTGATGCAGGGTGCAGTAAAGGCATTTAATGGTTTAAACTGGCAATATATCTTTACAATTCAATGTTCCTTTGGTATTAGTGCATTCTGGGTTGATATGCTTTATAATTTATACTATGAGTCACTGGTCCACATTTTGGTGAATGGGGAACTCTCTTCAACATTTCCCATTGGTCAGGGCACAAAGCAGGGCTGCCCACTGTCTCTCCTGCTTTTTACCTTGGTCAAATCTGTTATTAACCACTTTCTAAAATCAGATTTTACCATATGGAAGTAATGGAGACTGAACTTCTACCTTTTGATTCCCCCTTTAGTCCCAATAACTCAACACTCTTCCTTTCACACAGCAGCCAAATCAGGCTGATTTCCTAGGTGGGAAACAGTGGGATTATATAAACTCAGAGACTTCTACACTAATCAAAAGCTCCTTACAGCTCCAGAATTTTTTTATTTTTTTTAATTGGGAGACAGATCATGTGGCTGGTTACAGGTACACCATACATTTTCTAAATCAATCAAATCTAAAGACCCAAGCATTATGCAGCTTAAACAGTTTGGAGCAACTACGCAACTCAACCAACTCATCCACTGAGAAAGGTCATCTCCCAACTATATAAAATCCTCACACAATTGGCTACCCTTCCTCTCACTTCATTGACTAAAACAGGGAAAGACTTTGGAGAAAAATTAGAGAAACAACTCTGGGAACAAATTTGGAATAAACTACCATTTGGATTAAGGGGTGTGGGTGACGCTGTGGTCTAAACCACTGAGCCTAGGGCTTGCCGATAAGAAGGTCGGCGGTTCAAATCCCCGCAACGGGGTGAGCTCCCATTGCTCGGTCCCTGCTCCTGCCAACATAGCAGTTCGAAAGCACGTCTAAGTGCAAGAAGATACAGTATTTTTCGCTCCATAAGATGCACTAAGGGGACTGTCTGTGCGACTTATGGAGTGAATGCATTGTCCCTGGAGACAAATTGCCCAGGGACGAAAAGCAGATCATGCTTCTTCTTCTTTTTTACAAAGAGAGAAGGGGGTGTTGAAAGGAAGCCCTGAGCAGCTGATCAGCAAACGATCGGGAGAGAGATAAGGGACGCTAGCAATAAAGGCTCCCTTTCCGGCCCCTTGCCCAGCCCTCCGGTGTTGAATGTTCTGCAGATGGAGGCTGTTTAGATTATCTGTCTGGAAACTGTAGAAATGTCTCCCTTTCCTAAAGAAACTGCAGAACTGTGAGTTGAACCCCATAAAACAGGATTTTTTCCCTCTGCAAAGTAAGCTCAACAACTTTGAGCTGATCCTCAAAATAATGGGACTTTTCTCCTTTGCAAAAGAAGCTGCACAAATTTGCTGATCCTCAAAAAAAATGGGGCTCTCCCCCCTTTCCTCCTCTAAAAACTAGGTGCATCTTGTGGTCAGGTACGCCTTATAGAGTGAAAAATACGGTAAATAGGTAAACGGCGTTTCTGTGCGCTGCTCTGGTTCGCCAGAAGCGGCTTAGTCATGCTGGCCACATGACCCAGAAGTTGTACCCTGGCTCCTTTGGCCAATAAAGCAAGATGAGCACCGCAACCCCAGAGTCGTCCGCGACTGGACCTAACGGTCAGGAGTACCTTTACCTTTACCTTACCATTTGGATTAATCTCAATTAGAACTTAGAAAATGCTGTAAAGATAGGCAAGGACCCCAGGACAGTTAAGTCCAGTCGAATTCAACTATGGGATGCAACGCTCTTCTCCACTTTCAGGGAGAGGGAGCCGGTGTTTGTACACAGACAGCTTTTCCAGGTCATGTGGCCAGCATGAATAGACAGCTTCTGGTGCAATGGAACACTATGATGGAAGGCAGAGCACACAGAAATGCCATTTACCTTCCCGCCACAGCAGTACCTATTTATCTAGTCACGCTGGTATGCTTTCAAACTGCTAGGTTGGCAGGAGCTGGTACAAAGTGACAGGAGTTCACCCCATCACACACATTCAAACTGCTGACCTTATGATCAGCAAGCTCAAGAGGCTCAGTGGTTTAGACCACAGTGCCACCCGTGTCTCCTGGTACACGTGCCTAGCAAGACTATAGAGAAGTGATCATAACACATTCAACCTTTGCTGGCAGAAATGCAATTTACCTGGCTCTCTAGTACCGGTATGTTGTGAACAGCCCTGAGATCTGCAGATGAAGAGTAGTATACAAATACAAAAATAAATTAACAACAACACCACACATGTGGTGGTTTTGCCCAAAAATCATTCGTTTTTCAGGAAAGAGGTTTTTCAAACAAATAATCAAATGATGGGACAATTGCTACAACCAGACCCAAAATTAATCCTATTATCTTACATTTATTGGGGGCAGGGGGAAGACTCACACCTTCTATATGTCATGGTGTCCTTTTATTAACTTTGTTAAGACAACAGAACATGGTTTTCACCCTCTACTGACTCATGGAACCTTATGGAGAGACACTTTCATTTGACTGCCTTGCTTAGACCGTCTAATATCACCATCAGCTCCTATTTTTCTTTCTTTTCTGTACAACTAATAAGCTCTAGTTTTCTTGTATAGGAATGTTTTGTTACTTGAGAATAAGTATCAATTTAAAAATCAGTTCTCATTGTCCTTCAACTCTTCCACACAGAGCATCAGAGGTTCTTCTGCTAGGATGTTTCCATGCACTTCTTTGGTTGTATACAAACAGTGTGACTTTATCACTTCTAGCACAATGATGATACTCTGGCATGTGTGAATCACCTTCCCTTTGTCATCCTTCTCAGAAATGGACGCAGTACATTGTCTGTCTTTCCTAGGTATTGTTACTGTATTTGCTTTTCTGTTGAGCATTGTCTTGAATAACATGTGATTCTGGAAATCCTCCACTTCCCCACTAGGTTCAGAAGCACATCAAGTAGTTACCTTTTCTTGAACCATTTCTTTCCTATCATCCTTAATGATCACAGATGTAGTTTGAGCTGCAGCAGCAAGCTTCCTGGTTGCCCTCTAATGACTGACTATGCCTGAAAATGAAGTCACCCAGATGCACAGGTAGAGTTGTATGTTTGAATTCTGTACACTTCAGGTCCTTCAAAAAAGCCTGACTGGAAGCACTGCTGGCTGTAACACCACTATACCCATAGAATGGGACCATCACAGCTGTCCACAGTGGAATCAAATGAGAAACATTGTCTAGAAGCATTTGCTGGTTACTTCTAGTTCCAGAACAACCTTTGTGGCGACAGTACTATTTTATTTCCTTTGCCGTGAGTGCGAAAGCTTCCCAACGGCACCTTTCTATGGAACCAGAAGACATACTTCACTGCATTCTTCTTACCTCGCTTAACTCACAATCTGTTGGCACGCCTATATCCTTGCCCTCTCCCTCAGTTTCACTCATGGCAACAGTGATAATTTTATATGAGGTGTTTGACCTTAAGTAGCAATACTCCTTAGGTAGAAGTGTCAAGTAAGGCGTTATGGTCCTCACAGAGTAGGCCATTTTGCCATCAGGTTAATCATGTGTGCTATATCACTCCTGATGTTGTAACAGGGCAAATTTGGCAATCCCTTATTTTCAATCAAAATCTTAGTACACTCATTCAGGTACTTATTATAATTTTCACTGGGGGAGGAACAGCACCTAGGCATTCTGTTGTGGTGCTCATAACCTAGATTTAAGATGCCATTTGGCGATTGGCTTATATCTCTGCATTTCTAACATTCTGTGCCTCGCCTCCCCTTTTAGAGAGGCTTTTGGTGAGGTGTTCAAGGGAAGATCAGTTGTGCAAGCTGCCTACCATTCACACAACCCAATATTATTAAATGACCAGCGTTCTCTCACTTGCTCTGGGGATCTAAAGCCAGAGTCTCAGCTGTGAAAAGACCTTTCCAGTTCAAAACTGGTCTTACTGATATTCATAAAGTCAATCCTCTATTCAAATCCTGATAGATGGAGAGTGTGTTTGAGTGGGAGAAAATATAGCTACACTTTTTTTAATCTACAGACTGGATATTGATCTTTCTTAATCTGGATTCTGTCAACGAGGGAGACAAAAAATTCACTACTCCTCAAACAGCAGATTACAACAGGGGTGTGATCTGAAATGTCTTGTTCAATTTACAAGTGGGAGTGGTGCCTTTCAAAGCCCCCTGTTGGCCACTGTCACTTTAAACATCTGCACTCCAATGTCAAACTAATTTTCTGTGCCTTTAAGTGTCATCACATCTGCCAATGCTGCACAAAAATAAGGCAACACTATTGCCAGCTCCAGGGACCAGACTTGCATTTGAGTCAATATCCCAACCCAGAGAATTAGATGCTACAGATTTTGCCAGCCTTCTGACAGTTCAGTATTCCCATTCAACTCTATATCCTATAAGAGTAAGGATACAATACATTACAAGAATTCTTGTAATGTTTCTAACTTCCTAAGTAGAAACTCTACTATCACAGAACAGAAGATATACTGGAAAACAAGAATTGTATCTCCCTTTCTAATTCAATGCTATCAATACCTTCACCACCACTTTGCAACTCTTTCTGCTAACAACAAAAACAGTAACAATTTTATAGCAATTCTATCTGGGGTACACAATACACCAACTACACAACGATCAAATTAATCAGTTTTCTCGCATTAATTAACTCAAAAGTATCAGGAGTTGAGTGTCGTACTATTCCCCCATCAGCCATGAAGTTCACTGGGCAACCTTGGGTCAGTCACTCCCCCTTCACAAGGTTGTTGTTAGGATAAAATGGGGAGAATTATGTGTGCAAACTTGAGCTTCATAGAGGAAAGGTGGGGCAAAAATAGGATAAATAAAAGAAATAAATAAATGTGCTCAGCCAAACGTGAAAAAGAGAAAGAAGAAGATGACAACAGTGGGTGAGGGGTGGAGACCTGACAATATAAACAGGTCAATCATGCAAAAATTTAACTCTCCACTCCAAATAATATTTGGAGTAGGGGTCACAAGTTCTAAAGTTAGGCCTCCTGGTTGGGGGTTGTTTTGCCCAAGCTCATTATTTTCAACAGCAAAATTCAAAACTGGAAGAAAAAAAAGGAAATAAATCTTCAGCCCTTTGCTGCAGAAAAGTCAGCAGGAGCTAATAAAGAGAGAGCGCTCATAATGACTGAACACAAAAGATGAATAAAGCATAGAAGGTGCAACAGTCAGCGCTTCAAAAGATGCTGGCTCTTTAGCGTGTGCCTAATTAAAGGTTTTCTGCACTGCTGTGTGCCTGGAGAGTACACATCCCAGGTTAAAGCAGTCACCCCTTCAAATCCAGGTATCAGCCCTTCCCTTCTAGGGATAGCCAGAGGTCCCTGTCTGTCACAGCCGCTGAAGAGTTGCTTGATCTCTCAGCTCTCTCCCACAACCTTCTGCTTTGTACAAACAAAACACCAGGCCGGCAGAACCTACATCTAACACAGCCTCTTGGGAGGTGGCACACGGCCAAATCCGACTGGATGATTCCAGTTCAGACTGGTTCTGGGAACACAAACAAGGAGGTCCTTGCACAGTCGACACTATTTGGACACAGCAGCTCCCACAGCATACAAGGCTGCTCCTAGCTTATCAGCTGTGGAGACCTGAGGCCTGGTTTGCCCACATTTTTTCGGTCACCTTATCTGAGTGGAGGAAGGTGGAATACCAGTGTTTTAATTTGTTTCATTGTAATTATAATTTTTGCTACGCCAAACTGGGAACTTGTTAAAGGGTGAGACAGAAATCAAATAAACTCCCTGCAAACATGGCTGATTTGCAAATTCACCTTGACTTAAAGGTAAAGGGACCCCTAACCGTTAGGTCCAATCGCGGACGACTCTGGGGTTGCGGCGCTCATCTCGCTTTATTGGCCTAAGGAGCCAGGGTACAACTTCCGGGTCATGTGGCCAGCATGACTAAGCCGCTTCTGACGAACCAGAGCAGCGCACGGAAACACCGTTTACCTTCCCGCTGGAGCGGTACCTATTTATCTACTTGCACTTTGACGTGCTCTCGAACTGCTATGTTGGCAGGAGCTGGGATAGAGCAACGGGAGCTTACCCCATCGCAGGGATTTGAACCACCAACCTTCTGATCGGCAAGCCCTAGGTTCTGTGGTTTAGACCACAGCGCCACCCGCGTCCCTTGCACCTTGACTTAGACCTGTACAAATTAATTCCGTCTTGAGGCTTTGTTTTCATTTGCACCTTGACTTAAAGGTAAAGGTAAAGGGACCCCTGACCATTTGGTCTAGTTGTGTCCGACTCTGGGGTTGCGGCGCTCATTTCGCTTTATTGGCCGAGAGCCGGCGTACAGCTTCCAGGTCATGTGGCCAGCATGACAAAGCCGCTTCTGGCGAACCAGAGCAGCACACGGAAATGCCGTTTACCTTCCCGCCGGAGCGGTTCCTATTTATCTACTTGCACTTTGACATGCTTTCGAACTGCTAGGTGGGCAGGAGCTGGGACCAAGCAATGGGAGCTCACCCCGTCGCAGGGATTCGAACTGCCGACCTTCTGATCAGCAAGCCCTAGGCTCTGTGGTTTAACCCACAGCGCCACCTGGGTCCCTTTTGCACCTTGACTTAGACCTGTGCAAATGAAAACAAAGCCTCAAGATGGAATTAATCAAGAAATGCTTTTGAATGCAAAGCATCTGAATGAACAATGGTCTTGGGTCCTGTCCTCCTGAAAGATTTTAAGATGAGATCTTCCGACAGGAACAGAACATCCTAACAAGCAGCCTTGAAAAGAAACCCTAAACACAGACACACAAATGAACATGCATGATAGCTACACTCCACACTGCTGAACAGTAGGGGACAGCTTAAGGCAAGAAATGTTAACACCTCTGGAAGAAACTGAGCAGCTAAGGAGAGCCTTAAAGAGAAAGAGAAAGGCATATCTGACAGGGCAGCTTTTAAAGCTAACACAATCCACAGTTTACAACCCTGCAACCGAAGCTAGCCAACAGGAGTTTAGTCATTCAGCTTCTGACTTAAAGTTCTCTTTGTCCTAAAAGAAATACATAAAAGTATCATAACAATGTAATATGTAAAAATGAACAGGGCTCTTTCTCTTAAAGAACTATCTGTATGCATGGAGGGGTGGGGGAAGGGACATCCAATATTAAAATAAGAAAGGAAGGAAGAAACTAGTTATGTTCTTGAATGTTTGCACCATTAGCATGGGCATGACAGGCAATAGAAACAATTCAGATCTTTTATACAAGGCTAATCTCTCTCTCTCTCTCTCTCTCTCTCACTCACACACACACACACACACACACACACACACACACACAGTGGTCATCATACCATTCCTGCTGAAGTTCTCCACTCAAACTGCTTCTCCAGGAGCAAAAGCACATGGAAAATGGCCTTTGTTGAGCCTAAGTTCTGAAGCAGTTTTCCCCAATTGTCCCCATGAACAGGAAGCACCTAACCCACCCACACTCCACTACATACCATTTTAAGCAAGTGATTCATCCTTAGCTGGCAAATTCCTGAGCAGGAAAGAAAGGAGGGGGTGCCACAGGAGGGAATGGCCAGTATTATGTAATACAATAAAGTTTGCCAATGTCTACTTTCACTCCAGGAGAGGAGGCTGGTAAGCAAGAGACAGCAACCAATCTCTCCAGCCAAGTCTCAGCAAGTCTGAATGTTAAGTCATTGTGGTTTTTCTAGCACCTTTCACTACAGTAATTTTCATCTTCATGTTTCAGGATACATGCAAGTAATCAATTTTAAAAATCCATGACAAGGGTAAGTTTCACCATGGAAGACAAATTCTTTCTAAAGTTCATCTGGTTTAACCAAAGCGTCATAGTCCATTAAACACAGCAACTACATTAGAAAACACAAGAATTAATTCAAGTGGAATTCTCGAAACACATTCTAGATAAAAAGAAACTCTGTGGTCTCTACAGTAACATTACTTGAAAGCTGGGCTTCACCACAAGTATGTGAGCTTCACAAGCCCAATGTGAAATAATCACTGTTTGAAATTCCCCAGGCGCTAGGCACATTCTGCAACTGCCACGGGTCCAACTGCGACCACGTGGAGATCTCTAGATGCCAGGTTGGCCTTTGACAGCTCCATCTGACTGGCCCCTCCAGCTTTCTTAAGAAGGTGAGCAGAAGAACTTACAGTATTTATTGCATTTATATCCCACCTTTTTCTCCAAGGAGTACATGGTTCATCCTCCTCCTCAGTTAATCTACCTCACAGGGTCATTGTAGGGGTTAGGAGGCTGTGAGTGGGCCCAAGATCATCCAGTGCGCTTCATGACTGAATGGGGATTTGAACCCTGATCTCCCAGGTCTCAGTCAGACATTCTAACCAGTACACCACACTGGCTTCCTAGAGTACTTCTGCTAAGGGGCAACTATATAAATCAAGCAGGTAAATAAATATAGGGAATATTTCCCTTGAAACTTGCATTTTTGTATTCTGGATTGTTTTGCTTTCTGTTTTAATGTATTGTAAACGGCTTTGAGATTTTTTTCTTTGAAATATAAAGCAGTATACAAATGAAATTAATAATAATAATAATTTCATTGCAAAAAAAAAGGTGATTGTAACCTAGATTTAAGGTGCCATTTGGCAAATAGCTTATATATCTAACGCTGGAAATACCCTATATACTCGAGTATAAGCCGACCCAAATATAAGCCGAGGCACCCAATTTCACCACAAAAAACCTGGGAAAGCGTCATAGGAGCCACTGCCTGCCTCACTCGAGTATAAGCCGAGGGCAGTTTTTTCAGCACAAAAAATGTGCTGAAAAACTAGGCTTATACTTGAGTATATAGGGTAATACATTCAACAACACCAATCAGTATTTCAGGCAAGTATGCCAGAGTCAAGTTTGCAAAAACCTTGTATTAGTGGTCAAGCACTAACTAGAATAAGGAAGACAAAATTTAGTTTGATGAAACACTGAAAACACATTTCAGTTTGTGAGATTTTTATAGACACCAATAGAGGAAAACATTGCAGTGTTGGAGCCTTGTTTTGCAAAGTCCTTTGCTGATTGGTAGCTCTGAAAATTAATTTTCTCCAATTATTTACAAGCATCTATAGCACTTTTCCCAAGTACTTGTAATGAACATTTGGGCATGGTTCACATAAAACACTTAGGCAAATTATGGCTTTGTGAGGACAAGCAAGTGTGCCGGCGCATACAAGTGTGTCCCACCCTGTCCCATTCCACCCCTGTTCCACCACGTCCAAAAGGAGCCACGCATCAGTGATTGCGCATCAACTGGACATGCCTAAAATGGCTGTCGCTTGTACACACATGCAATTTGACTGGGAAGGAAGATACGGTCCTTTAAAACCAGTTTCATATGATACACATTCTATTCCAATATTTCTCTCATTCTCCCACAGCTCTTCATTGATAAATAAAAACAAAATAATAAAATCTTTATATCAAATCCTTGCTAAGCTTGAAAAAACATTATTTTGACACAGCAATCCATTTAGTTACAGCCACAATTTAAAACCAACACTCCATTCATCTCTCAGGCATCATTACTAAGAGAAGGTTATTCCTTTAAACTAACAAAATTTGCTGGAAAAAACACATGCAGGCAGGGGGTGGGAGAAGAGAAAGCAAGGCAGACAATGACTGATAATTGACACTGGATTCTAAATGGAAGTGGGAAAGCCATATGAAACCAATCACATTAACTTTGTTCCATGAGGTACCATTTAAGTTGACACATTTTGAAATGTAGTACATATAAATGTCAACAACTTCATTCTTAAAACAGGGGCTCAAATGCTGAAGGTACAGGTCTTCGGGGGGCGGGGGGCGGGGAAACAGAGCAGTAAGAAAAGGACACTGCAATATCCCATGGGTAATCCTTGAGAATTCATATCGGGGCCCAGGATGAAAACATGGCAGTAATAAATACGACAGGGGCGTTTACATACCTGTCACTGCTGGTACTGCTACTGCTGCTGATTGAATCACTGCTTGATGATCTGCTCCTAGAGCCGCTGCCACTAGGGGACCTGGTAGGCCTTGACGCTTGGCTCGCCAGCCTCTGAGGAGACTGGGTCCTAGACTGGGATGAATGTGGTGACCGGCTCCTGCTGTGCTGGTAATTCCGCTCTGGCCTCCGGCCTCGTACCTCCCGTGTGAGATCATCCCTGTAGATATCCCTGTGTACCACGCTGGGCAAAGTAAACTGCTCCCGGGCCCGAGGCTCGTAACGGGGGTCATGAGCATCAAAACGGCTTGGGCTGCGACTCCGAGAACTGTAATAGAGTCCATGTTGTAAAGTCCGCTCTCGAGGATCTCTATAGTAATCCTGATCATAATGTCTTGTCCGATCAAATCCTCCTGTCCCCCGTTCATGGTGTCCATAGGCACTATGTTCATAAGCACGCTCCCTGTTATCTGAAGCCCTGCATTTAGGAGGGGGAAAATATTTATGTCAATCAGAGGTGGAGGAGAAGGTCCCAACATCATGCAAACATTTAGTGTGGCATTGGCGATCTTCACAAGTAATATTAATAATAAAAGACTCTAAATGACTATAATGACTATTAAGCAAAACCAATGAGCTTGGTTCTTCCACACAACTCCTCAGTTACATCTAGGTACAGCACAGCTTGGCACTGATTCTGCTTCACTGATTAAACTGGGCTTTCATGACCAGAGTTCTGCATCACAGAACAAACTAATGATCTTCTGGGCCCTGAATGATTTTCACATAGTGTGTTTTTTAAAATAAAAATAAAAATCACCAATTTAAAATATAATTCTTCTAGGAGCACAATGCTCTAGGATTCTAAATAATTACAACTATTCATATTTTTCACTGCTTGGGTATGCTGAAGATCTTTTGCTAAATGTTTGGCTGGCCATGAAAGCCCCTATGAAAAGCATGAGTCCAGAAAAGGCAAGTTACTGTTAGCATTTTAGTTGCTAAGATTCCTTGGATATAATGTCAAAACAGCTAATGCTCAATACATTGATCCTATTAATTATCCAAGAGGTAGGTACTTTTAAGTGCCACAGACAATGTGGAGACAAAGTCATGCCCACAAAAGGCGTTAAGTCCCCAAAGCAAGATTTCTGTTGATTTACTGGTAAGCTGTGGGCATTTTTTGTAAGCAGCTTTGAATCAAAGAAAAGTGGGGTATTAATATTTAAAGAATAAAGCTAATTGCCAGTTTCTATACTCCACATAAATAATCAGCAGTTTGCTCTACTGTGTACTTCAGAGTTAATGAGAACACTGTGCCTGTGACTCAGTTCTATGGCCTAGAACACTGATGAGCATTTTCATAGGATAGTATTTCAAAACAGAAAGCAAAATGACCCAGAAGGCTTCCAATAGTTTAGTACTCTAATTTATTAAAAATAAAAGGATGGCCCATCTTTAGCGGCATGGCTAATCAAGAAAAATAGTAATTCAACAGGAAATGTTTGTGGATTTAGTAATAAGCCAGAGCCTGAGTTAGTTGCGAAATTTAAAGCCCCATTTTAGGAAGAAGGATTTTAAGCCATCTCCCTTCTTTCCAACAGACTTCTTTGAAAATCAATTCACAGCTACTTCAGTTCTAGGCACTCAATCCTCTCCCACCTCCACCCCCACAGTTCCTCCTCTTCTGCTGGGTCCCAGGACAGATCTTCTCAAAAGCCAGGGAACTTTTTGTATTTTGCTTTTGTTTAGTCTTAATAGTGGATTAAAATCTTCCTTGATTATAAATTTCTCTCTCTTCCTACACATGCATCTCAAGCACAGGGCTAGTAATCCCTGAGATGAAGGTGCTTGATGAATCTTAAAAGGCTTTCTTTTCTCTGAATTCCTGCCTCTTGAGCAATTCAGAGTTGTCTTAACAGAAAAGAAAAGCAAAATTCCAAAATGCACAATATACATTTCCAATTATTTGCAGCTACATGCAAATAAGGTAGCAAACTGTTTCCAAATGTGCGCACGTGTGTGTGCATGTGTGTCTGTGTGTCTTCCTCCTTAAAAGAAGAAAAACAAGCAGCACTCTGCACCCTATGGAACATTAAGCCAGTGAGAGCTGGTATAATAAAGGAACAGAAGCAATACTCCTAGAGGGTTACTGGTATAGTAAAAGAGCTCCTTATCCAATAGAAGGACACAGAAGACAGACAAAAGAACTAGCAGAGCTGAAAATCTAATGACTACAGCAGTGCTGATTATCTATTAGTACTAATTACTACTGGAGTTAGTGGAAAGAGGGATTGACTTGGGTTAGGAGAGGAGCTAATATACACAGGGCAGGACATACCAACCTTTTCCAAGTGTGGAAACACGACCTATATTCCCAATTAAATCTAGGGAGAGAATTGTGAACATAACTTCCCCAATTTTGGCCCCTCTTATAGGGGTAATCCACCTTCTTAATGGGCAAGGGTGTCAAAATGATATTTTAGATGAGCGAGCAAGAAAAAAAATCTTAGTGACAAACAGGGAGGGAAATCCACTGGAATCCAGTTGTCCCAGATTGACATGAGGACTCTGTAACCCCCAGACTTCATTCTTCAGGCAGCAAAGCACGTCTAGGTATATCCAACAAAAGAGAGTGACTCCAGCTCTAAGTCTGAATCAAACAGTTGGTAAAAAATACACCAAGATATGAATAGATGAATGCCTCACTGCTGGCTAGCAGACATCCTCTGTCCATCTTTGTAACCATCCAACAAAGTCAATTTTCTCTTTATGTATCCACAAGCTGATTATCAACAGAGTGTCTTTAAAGCTAAAGTGCCTTTTAACTGTACAGTGACAAATGCGCTCTTAACAAAACTAGATAGTAATCCACTCCCCTGGGCCACTGGGATCTTGGCTGTGTACCATCCCACAAATTCGAGGTAGTAGCCATTATTCCAGCACCTTAACAGATGGCCTGTAATTTCCAAGATTTAGCAGTGTCCATCTCCTTCACTTTTGCCAATACCATGAGGAACAGTAATCCCAAGATATATGGAAGTGGTGTAGATCCAAAAGTGGAAACATCAAAAGCTGCCTTCTGCTGTCTTCACCATACCACAATGTATTCCCATGGCTAGAGGTTGTTTGTAGAATCCAAGACGATGAATGAATATCTTTTAAAAAGGCTACTAGAAATTTTTGGAATCAATCCAATTCTATACATAAACTATGCACACCAGAAAAACCCTGGAAAAAACTAGCCATGAAGCTTCTCCAAGACTCTGTAGGTTCTACATTCTGAAGATACTCCATACTGGGTTTTGAGGCTTGCAGTAACGAAATAGCTCCATTTGATAATAAGGATACATCCGAGTAAAGCCTTAACGTTATCCAGGAATGAGATTGTTCTAGAAGTTCTAGAAGAATAGCTCCATAATCGAGGATGACCATCGGAAGTCTTCCGTCTTAGGACCAAATATCCAACCAGCTGCAGGAAATATCCTCTACAGATCCACAAGATACCAGCCACTGGGGCAGGAATCACTTCCGTTTCCAAACCCAAAATAGGAAACGCAGATAAATCCCCAAATTTTAAATCCATCTGGGGGCCCTATACAGGAGTTTGTGTTTCTCACCACATCAAATACAAAATACCTGCCTAGTGAAACCTTGGAACTTACCCATCAAGTCTCCTCTCATAGCGTCCTTCCCGTGCATGAAGTGATGGTGGTGGGCCATACGTGGGCCCACCACCACCTCCTCTGAACCCAGAAACCTCTCTACTACGAGATGCTATGGAAACTGTATCATCCAATCCCCGAGCAGCGCTAGGAATGGTTCCCGGTTCATTATAATCCGTCCGAAGGTCTCTGTCTCCCATTTTGTTGACAGAGTTGTGTGCCTTCTGGGCACTCTTGATGTCCACAAAATCCACAAAGGCTGCCACGCCACCTTCTGACCCCCTTTTGGGGAGAATTTTGACACTTTCAACACGTCCATATCTAGGAGAGAAAGAAAGAAAAATAGTATGTATTAAAGGCTCACACAGACAGAATATGTTGTCAAACCACATTTTAGTTGGCTGAAATTTCCAGCACTGAGGCTGTGATCCTAAGCATATTTATTTTGCAATCCATATGTGACTCCCCTCTATTTTATCTGTCCTTGTAAACAAAGGTTTCTGTTAGATTTGCTTATGATTTTATTGTGTATTTAGTGTCTGTCGATGTTAGGGATGATGTTGCAACCAGTGGCTCACACAATAAAAGTTTGACTTGCATATTTATTTTGAATTTATTCCTGTTAAACTTTCATTCCAGTAACTGTGCTTCACATCATGGCTTTAGTCTGTTAGAAAAGGTATGTCACAGCTCCAATATGCTTCAGTTCAACCAGCCTTAAAAGCAACCAGATCAAATGATTTATTGAATGTGAGTATTTCAAATTATTACAGTTTAGTAATAATATTTATTATTTGCAAGACACTGCTATACAATTTTAAAAAATAGAACAACCAAGTCCTGCCCATGGGCTTACTATCTAAACAATGCTGTAAATCACAGCTTCATCCAGGTTTGAAAGAATATTTGGGAATTCCTAGGAAACAACCAGATAAAACATTTCATATTACTGGATATCAGCACCACAGTTTGCACACACTAGTCAACCAAGGACGTTTCTGTGTTTTTTGCAAACCCAGTGAGCAGGGAATCTGTTTGACCACTAATTTACAAATGTGGGTTTGAAGCCAATACACAAGATAGTCCTACTGAAATCAACAGACATGTCTGCTTTGAGTATGACTAATTTGATACAGCCCCTGGCAATATTTTTAATGTCCCCAAACTGGATAGACAAGATGGAAGTTCTGAAATAATCCAGTTTTAATAAACCCACCTGTAAAGACCCCTTTAACTGAATTCCCAGCTCCCTTGAACAAAATAAGTTATTCTGTAAGCATTACAGTTCCACAGATGTTCTATAAATGCTCCTTTTTAAAACAAGAAATAAACTAACCTGGAGAAAGATGACAAAACAGTGCTATCTCACTAGAAAAAGTGCAAGAACTACCAAGGTTGTCAGACAACCTTCATGTATCTTTAATTACCCTTTAATTATAGCTGAGGAAAAGAATAATCCAGCTTCCAATTTTGACACACCTGACTCCATTTTCAAGAGTCCAAATTAGAAGTTGTAGGCCCAAGCAGTGAAAGAACAAGAGTCAAAAACAAAGAAACACAAAAACAAGATCAGATTGCTTTAACAAAAGAAAAGACACCGGCACCACTGACAACAATGTGCCAGCAGCACATTTCCCTCAGTGTCATTCTCTCTCCAGGCTCATAGACACTAGTGAAATCCATAAATTCATCCATGTGTGAGAACTGGCACCACCAACAAAGAAGATCCACAGGAAGGGAAACCTGCTATATCTCTGCCACAGGGAGCAAGGGGACCACTAATGCTCTTCAGTAGAAGCCCGCCACAGAATTTGAGGGTTATTATTTGCTTCAAGTTCTCCAATACTAGCTGGCCTAAGACTCATGAGGTGTAGAAACCTCGTACAGTTGCAAGGGGTAGTAGAGCACGTTCTGTTCAGATGACTCTAAGTGTTTTCAAAAACAACTGAATGGGTGATGTAGGACTCCCAGCTTTGAAATCTCTGCTAGCTACACGAAGCTCACTGTCTGCACTGGAGAAATCAGCGCAGCCAATCAAAGGAGAGGGGGGAAGGACCACAGCTGCATAGCAGAGCACATGCTTTGCATGTAGAAAGTCCCAGGCTCAATGCCTGGAGATTCCAGGAGCGGATGACGGGAAAGGCCTCTGAATCCAAGAGCCCAAAGGGCCACAGCCAGTCAGAGAGCCTAATACTAAGCTAGATGGAAAAATGGTCTGCGCTGGTTTAAGGCACTTTCCTATAACCAGAGGCACAGGCCAAATTTTAAATATGTGTGGGAAGAAGGAAACCTATGCAGTCAAATTTCTCCATCTACAGTTTTAAAAACCAGGCACAGCTGGAGACACTATTGCCAGATTACTACCACAGAGATGGCCCTAATTTTTTCAGCCTTAACACAGATTGAACAATACTTGTTCACCCACACCTAAATCTCAGGGCTGTGTAACTATTTGACACAGCATGTCTTCTCATGCAACAAGCCACTGGGATGAGTGTGGCAGCTGCTTTTCAAGGAGGAGAGAGTAAAAGTTACACATCCTCACCAAGATACACACAACCCTCAAGACAAAGCAGCTGTGCGAGCAGGCAGGCTTTCAACGCTCTGTGCCCTAGCATCGCCTGCGCCTTTTTAATTGCACATACCTTTTAGTCACCCACCGTGAAGATTAATCTGCCTAGTGATCCAGCCCAGCCCCACCCATTGGCTACTCTCCAAACTGCTCCTGTGGTGGCAGTTCCCGCGGGGAGGGGAGCTGCATTGCTTCATGCTATCTGATCCAGAAGGGAGGGGAGGGAAAAGATCTGCAATGTTGCATCACGGGATCAGTTACTGCAGCAGAACAATGCACGGCAAGGAGAAGAGAGGCTTTCTGAAGGGCTGCCGGAGGACAGGCAATGGAGGAAAAGGAGAGCATTTTTCACAGTGGCATTTGCAAGAGCCACAACAAGGAAGGAGAAACAGCAGAGAAAAGCTTTTGTGAGGGTAACCTTCGTTGGGAACGAGAGACAAAAAGGACAGGAGCCATCATGACCTTCACCATGCTGAAAAGAGCCCTTGTGAAAACGCTTCCTCCATCTCTCTTTACTGACTTCAGCCATTCCAAGAAGCAAACAGATAAAAAACACAGCAAGGGGGGAGAGGGGGGATTTGCTGCATGCTGGCTCTAAAGATCCCCATGAAAACAAAGCTCCTGTTGTTGCTCTTTTTTAGCAACCTTCCCCACCTTGCATAATTCATGTTAATCAATAAGTAACTTGCAGCATGTCAGACAAGCTGGTCTCATTGTATGTTTTGCTTTTCAGTGGCTTCTATGAAGCTCTTTCTGCAAGTAGAATTCTCTGGGGGCATGAAGCCCTTTTCTTAGTTCTCTGGAACAAGTGTAAGACCTTTCAGTTGATCTGTTCCTTTAAGGCACCTGAAGGCTCCTGAAGACAGGAGAGCAAAACTGGGTTTCAGGGCCCCTTGTCAATTACCCAACCACAAGGCCGCGCCAAGCCAGTTTTTCTGGACTTAAACATGATCAGCACATTCACCTTAGACCAGGCTACCACAAAGAAGCCAACAGGACAGCTGTGCTGCCCCCTCTCCTCTTTCTTCCTCCACAATGGATCCTGGGGCAGGTGGTATTTTTCCAGGCTTAATTAAGTAGATTTCTTCATTGTCATCCTTAGGCTATGTATCACCATGAGACAAGCCTCAGCTGAACTGGGGAAATGGGGAGACCTGGGGAAGCTGTCTGCAATAATCCATCATCACAATCCATAGCAACCTAAGTTAATCATGTGCATGTTAGCATTTTTGTTTGTTAACTATAATTAGTAAAACTGATTACAAAAGATTACGACACTGAGGACATTAAATCTGGGGAGGCAGAAGTCTGCAAAGGCCACCAGAAAAAATAGGACGGCTTAACAAAATATAAACGGAAAGAGCAAGAGCCAATGTGGGGCTGTTTTCCAAAAATAGGCATTTCATGGTAACAGGGATATGGTGACAGGAAGTTTAAAAGTCAATATCCCACCACTGAATCTGACTTAGTTAGTACTCATTCCAAAGACTAACACAATATCTAGATTTCTCACATGCATTTTATACAGTCATTATTGGTCAATTTAGTCCTTTTTAAAGCATAGCTGTGAAAGAGAGCTTGTGGTTTGCAAAGCTAGGTTCTCCCAAGCTACTGAAAGCAGAACTAAACTGCTGCTGCTTATTTGCTGGCAACAGATTCCAAGGGCTCAAGGCAGAAATTGGCTTAATTAACAACACTGATTAGGAGAAAACCATATTCACAACTGCTGCAACGTGTGTTTAACCAAAAAGAAAGTGTGTACTAAACGTGGCGGTTGGGGAGGGGAGATTCCAGAACCTGCCATTCACATTTTTACAAGTCACTCTTCTTTAGACAAACACCAGCTTTGCTCAAATCTATGCGGAATTGGAGGAGGGTGCGTAGACACATGTACAGGTACTATTGGCTCTTGCTAAGCACTATAGGTGTGTTCATATTGCTTGTCTTTATTCATGCAAACACAGCCCAACCAAGTGAGGTCAACAGCACTGCTGACAATGTGAATGCATATATTCTATTCAATTAAAATCTCTATCTCCCCCAACACACACAATATCCCATGGGCACATAAGCAGGTTAGCAACACACACATTTTTTTTAAAAATGTCCAAATAAATTATAGGTATTGCAGTCCTGGAACACCTACAGATACACTGATTTTATGGCATGCACAGAGCAGGGCAATAATCCTATGTTGCCTGTTACCCTTTCCCATTAGTCTACTTGTCTATAAAAATAGGTAAGGAATGTCTATAAAAATAGGTAAGGAAGTTGCAAGCACTTTCCTCCATATTTACTGGAGTCCTAGTAATTATCTATGTTAATTTCAGGCAAGCACGGGCAGCTCCATACCATACATTTAAAGCACATGGCTTTCCCCAAGGAATACCAGGAACTGTAGTTTGCTATGGGTACAAAGAACTGTAGCTCTGTATGGTGAAAACTACAGAATTCTTTTGAGGAAGTCATGTGCTTTAAATATATGTTGGATCTGTTTTAAATGTTTGGTGTGGATCTGCCCTAGCTCACGAGAAAATTCACATAAAATTTACACCATTAAGATGATAAATCCAGAGGAGTTAGGCATGCTGCAGGTCTGCCAGGCAAAGAATAGTTTACAGTACCTACTTCTTCATTATAAGCTCCATCAAAACATCAAACACTTGTTTTATGTTACAGTTAGTTGCTAAGCAGTTGTTGTCACAGGCATGTTTAGCAAGTGGCTAGTTTTATCACACTGACCGCACTGCGATAAATGCTGAACATATAGCATTGGCCATCCTCAGAAGTGTTCTCCGGGACAGTGTGCATCCCTCTTTCAAAAACTATGCTTAAGTTCAATGCCCTCAACATCCAGGGCATGTTGGATTAACCTAAAAGGGAGGTGTTGCAAAATAAAAATAAAAATGGCCCATTCCATATAGCTCTCCCCCTCTAGCCAGATTACCGGTAAACACTAGGGATAACTAGCTGGAGGTGGCATGCCTTTGAAAAAACAAGAAAGCCCAGTTCCAAAGAAGTCTTCAGTGGCATTAAATTGAACTGGTTGCAGCTCTAAGCTGCCAGTGCATTTTGGCTTTCACCACAGACACATAAGGAGCACACAGCAGCTCTTCCTGGCATCCACAGAGCTGGGTGGCCAGTGCCAGTTTTCAAGCTGCTGACAGAATTTCAGACTGTGCATCATTCCAGTCTATCCTCGAAAGAATGGCAGATGACAGCTATTTTCAAACGCAGTATACAACCCACCCACCCTCAAGGATCATCAGTGCACCAGTATAGATTTAAAACACACACACACCACACCTCCCATGAAGCTAAAGAGCACATGCATTTTTTTTGCGGGGGGAGGGGAGACAGTGGAGGTTTTTTATTAGTTTGCCAATGCATCAATTCAGGGTGGGAAAAATATTGGTTGGTTGGTTGGTTTATACAGCACCTTTATCTTCCAATGATCTCATGGTTCTCCTCCTCTCTACTTCATTCTCACAGCAAACCTGTGAGGCAGGTTAGGCTAAGAGATGGTGAGTGGCCCACGGTCACTTAGTGAGCTTTATGGCTGGGTGGGGATTCAAACCCTGCTCTCCCAGGTCATAGGTGTGCAGATCAAGCACTACAAGAATAAAGGCAAGGCATGAGCCTAGCAATCGTTTTGACATGAGACTTCCTGCAACAGAGAACAAGAGTTCATTTCTGAACATGTCATGGCACCAGTTGGGACTGCATAAGACTTGCACTGGTATAGGGAGAAGCACATGTGGGCACACAGAGTTCTATCTGAGTCTTCAAAGAAGTTTTAAGTTTTAGAAATAAAGGCTGGGCCCCTGAACAATAAGGACTGTGTTATGTCCTCCAATTGCTCTTGCAGCAGGCGCAAATAGGTCAGAGTCCTGTGTTTTCCCATTGTAACATGAGGCTAAGGAGTCTTACACAAATAGAAAAGAGGTGTTCTGAAAATCAAGAGGGAGGAGCAGGAATCATCAAATGCATCAGCCAAAGACAGCCCAGCTGTCACACAAACCATATCTACCTGAATGTAAGCCATAGCTCACAGTCAGGTTGATGTCACTCAAGTGTCCTAAAGGCCATCTTGGCACAGCCTCATCGGAGATGTCCAGTTCCCAAAGTGAAGAGAATTCCCTAACATGGGGAAAGTTTGCCAAAAGGGAGATCACCCCACCTACTGGTTTTAGAGATTCTCTTTTGCTTTCCTTCAAAAATTGTGTTTCTTCAGACTGATGGCGAAACCAAAGACCGTTACCACTTGTGGGGCTGCACTTGCTCAAGGCTGCTGTCCACAGACCACAATGAAAGTCTCAGGGTACCACAACACATGTAAGAACAGCTGCTGTTGCTTTGGAAAATGTTTCACAAGTGAATCAACTTGCAACCTTATATGGTTGTATTGAACATTATTGAACTAAGAGCAGACCCATGGAAATTAATGGACACGACCAACTTACTAGGTTTAATTTTCAAATGTTTGATACTCAGCACTTTTGCTTTTTTAAAAAAGTTTCCCTTTCTACAAAATATAGCATAGCTTGCCACCATTAAGGCAACATACTTCCTATATCTGTGGTTTGACAGAAGCAAGGCCCCCATGACCTCTGCACAGTGTTCAAAACTCCCATTGTTCTAGGCGCATTTTGTGACAGGGAATTTCATTAGGGCAAGCAGTTTCTGTGCTCTGGGTGCAGTAGTCTGCCTAAGATTTCAGATTAAAACTGCAGAGTGGAAGGAAAGGAGGACCTTTTTCCTGCCTTCCCACTTCCAGCTACTCTGTTAGGGGGGTGGACAGGGGAAGGACTAAACCATGTGAAAAATGAACATAATATTTCATATCTCAGTTTCTAACACTGCCTCTGCATAGTTCTAACTCAGAGCTAGTACCATGGGACCAAGAGATTGGTGGCAGTATGTCAAGACTAGTCCTGACCCAATACCAGACACTGAGTGCTGTCCTTGAAGGACAAACCAGATTTCCCACAAGCCGAGGCCCTTGGGGGTCAGGCAGTGTCCCCCAGAATCAGTGTTGAGGATCAAAGGGGAAGGAGGGAGCCCTGCTCACTGTATCTGCTGGCACCAAAAGGTCCAGTTCTGGGCCAGACTGACAACAGAGCATACTCTGTGGACCCAAAGTGAAGGCCATCCTCATGAGCAAGTAATCCCTGAAACTCCTTCACCACCAGTAACTGTGGTTAGGGTGTGGTCTAGGAGATCTGAGTACACAAAGTCTGCCTCTTGAGCCTCGAGTTGCTAATAACTTCCCATATCACTGGTTCCTTGTTTCCAAGCCTCATCTCCCCTCCTTGTTGAGCTGCACTTTGCCTGGACTCCCTGAGGTATTGACCTCGGACTGCTGCCTGGCGTTGCCTCTGCATCATGTTTTGCACCTGAACTGATTCCAGGTGTCTGACCCTGGTTTGTTTGGACTGGACTGCACCTTCAACCTTGTTTTCCTTGGCGAGTGTTGCTGTAAGAGGCTTACAGCTCCTGGAACTGGGACCCAAGCTCACTGAAGAACAACACAGTAGGGTGGGGGGTGGGGGAAGAGAATGAAATAAATTCATTGCATCAGATTATAAGGAACATATGATCATGTTAATTTTCCATACCACGTTTTAAGAGCCAAGGCAATATATAGCAAAATATAAACCAACAACCATTAATAAAATAGGGCACCCAGCCTTTAATACACTAGGAGGAATGCCTTAATCTCAAGAACAACCAATTTTACAAGTGTTGTTTTATTAATGTTTTTTCTATGCATTTATTATTGCAACTCACCGTGGAGTCTTACGACAAAGGGTGGAATATTAGTTTTAAAAATAAATTAAAGAAACCTTTCAATAAGTGCTCTGGGAATGTGTGCGTATAGGTCAGTGGTATGGATGCAGCCCCTGGGGCCTCCCTATCCAGCCCCCCTGTGTCCCTTTTTCACCCCCACCACAATTAAGCTTGAAAAAAATCTGACTAGTGGCTCAAACAGAATGTTTTTTTCCAAGAGTAGTTGTTGGGGTTTCTTCTGGGGGGAGGGATGGAGAACTGGGTAATCTTCATGGAGAATGCAGCTAAAGGAAGGTCAAGCCTCCCAGCTGTTATCTCCAGGAAGATCACATAATTGGGCTCCCATAAAGGCTCAAATGCTTTTTCCAAGCCTAACCGTTAAGCAGGGAGAGTGAATGTGAATGTTGCATGTCTGTGCTCAGTATCTCTACCTACTTTTGTCTTTGCCACATGGCATTTCCCCCGCTCAAAGGTTAACCAAGGAAGTATGCAACCTGAGGGGTTCCTCTCCATGATAGGCTGGCGTCTTATCTGTCATACACACTATCCAACAGGGATCTAAGACCGTCTACAAGAACTAGTCACCCTTCCAGTTTCAGGATACAGTTTGATGCACCAAAACATGATGCAACACTAGCTTAACTAGAGGCCACAGTGGGACATACATGCACATATGCCATTAGTAATGACTGGCCTATACCACTGCCCTTCAGTATCTCAAGTAAACAGACACACAACCCTTTATCTATTCATTTGCAAGAATGAAGCCAACAGATCATTAATGCATGAAATTAGCAGTCAACTTAGTTTGTCAAGTTTAGTCGCACTGGGTGAGAGTATGACCACCACTCCCCTCCCACGCCAAAAGCACAAAAATCTTTGCGGAATAAGAACATTTACTTCTACAGTTCAAAGACTTCAGGCTTTGAGACAAGGAACCTATGAGCCCATCTTGCAACACAAGTGACCTTTGTCTAAAGCTTTACTGCATACAACCAACCGCACCAGAGATATTATGAACTCAGCATCATATTTCTTGCCCCTGGAAGAATTTCAGCCTTCCTAGAAGTTTTACATCTGGCAGACAAGGAGATAGTTTACAGCTAGAGATTATAATGATTGCCTTCTCTCTCAGCTCATTTAATTACCTCCTTATCAGACATGTCCAGTTTCACAAAAGTCAGCTAAGATTCCTGGAGCTCACTTGGGTTAATTAGAAATTTGTAGACTACAAAAGGCTGAAATCCTAGCACAATTACTAGGAATCAAGTCCCATTTAATGCAGCAGGGCTTGCTTCTGCGTAATCAGTTTTGGGATCAGAATTCAAGGCTGACTTTGGGAAGGTTATGTGCTTCAGTGCGTACCTTTCTCAAATAGCCAAGCCACTTGCAAAACAGGGTGCAGATCACATTGCGGAATGTCAGACATGGTATCGCTTTTATGGTATCATGACTATTTAGAAGCAGGCTCTAGAACAAGTAACAAAGCAGCTATGTGGGAAGTTTAAGGAAAATACAGCCCGAGAAGTTTCACCCATTGAAACAAACTTTCTAGAGGTTTGGCTGCTTTGTGGCTTTTATGTGTTTTGAAATGTTATTTATAGAACACTGTCATAGAATGCAAAGAACTGCTCCCCAAAGGAAATTTCAAGGCTGCCCCCACTTTATGGGCATGAGGCTTGCTCAAGGCTATCCAAAAATCCATGGCTGAATCAGACGATGTGAGGCTGCCCCTCCTGTTCAAACACTCATTTCATGTCCAGTGGGCTGGCAGGAAGGAAGCATCCAAGGATTTCTCCGGGGAAACGCACCAGCAGCCTCAAGCTGTTTAACAAGCATGTAGATCTGAGGAATCCTACACATCATGAAGTGGCAGAGAGCAGAACAGTTCTGTCAGCCACAGCATAGCAATGATCCCACAGCTACCTAGAACCTAGAGCACTCTGCTCCTCTTCCTCCAAAAGATAACAATGAGGGTGTGGGTAGAATTCAAAACACAATAGCATTAAGGCAGCAAACCAAACTTTGCCAATATCAATTGCAGTTATTCTCATGAGGATCTCTGTCCGTCTTCAGAAGGAAAGCCTACTTTCTCTGCTACATCCTTCCCAATGACTCATTCCCTCTCTGCACCAAATCCTCCTTCTGTCAAGTCACTTGCAAAACAGGGTACGCAACAGCACGCAGCTGCATATTTAAAAGAAGGTGGTAGTTTACTTAGGGAGCCATGTACAAGATCCAGATCCAGCCTTCTCAATCCGTATAGCCTTTGAAGCGTGTTTAGGCTTTCATTAGTCATGCAAAGGCAGAACAGAGCACAGAGAGACTAGACAGCTAGCATCCAGCTGTACATACTCCTGTCTGTGGGGGATGAAAATGCCAGAACGCACGCAGCTTGCGCTGCTCATGAGCATTAGTGCAAAGGTAGACAACATGGTGCCCTCCAAATGTTGTGGAGTCCAACTCCCATCAGCCCCCTCGCCCCCCCCTCCGCCACCACGTCATGGATGATGGGAGCTGTGGTCCAACAGCAACTGGAGGGCAACACACTGGCAGAATGGAGGAGGGAGCAGCATGCGACTTGAAGTCACCAAAAATAAAATAAAGAATGTACAGGAAAAGGCCTTAAGGAAAAACAGGTCTTAAAGGATACCAAACTGGTGTTTTTCTCCCACAATAAGACTCGGGGCCTAAAAAGGGTAAAATGAAATGGGAAACCTCAAAGGTCACCTTTCATGCATCTTGTGAACGTGAAGCAGCACAAGCTCTTGAGAAGCACTCATTATGTTTGTGACGCCCATCTTTAACTGTCACCATTTTATTAATGGACTAAACACACACATTATCTTATGTACTTTAAACAGAAGTAGTTGAGAGCAAAGGTTCTTATTTTTCTCCTCAAGTTAATCATGGGGAAACGTGGACATTTGGCATTTGTGCAGAGGAAAAATGTTACTATATTTAGCCTCCTTCTCTTTGCAGGCTGCCATGCTTCTGTTTCAGCAGTGGGAAATTGCTTCAGTACTTCAATGACTGAAATGATTTGGATGCATTTATACTAGCGAAACACTTTCAGTTACAACTCCTCGGGCCCCGAACAGAAACCATGAAAGGAAGAGGTACCTTAGCAGTTTCAGATGCCGTTTTAAATACGATGTATAATCTGTATGCACCATCTTAAAGAGACTTTAAAAAAATATATATATCTGTATTTCCAGAATTACATATCACCCCCAACTCCACCATACCTATCACATAGTCTCCTTACCAGCAGTCATGTTTTAGACTGTAAGCTCTTTGGGGCAATAGACCTGTTTTTTCCTTCTAAAACTCTGTAAACTGCTGTGTACACAAAGGGCACTGTATGACTAATAAAATAGTATCATTGACACAAACAAAACCTCAGGGACGTTTTCCCAAAAAGGATCACAAGAACAGTCAAAATTACGGGCAAAACATTATTTGGATATTATGGTAACAGCCCCCAAATATACAAAAACACAAATTTGCACAAACTAATAAAAATGATATGTATCCAAATTCATTTTACAGAATTCAAAAGCTTACAACTTTATGACATTTTGCTTGGTCCTAATAAAGGCATTATGGAAAAGGAAGTTTACTTGAGACTTCCAAGCCTCTCTCCTCAATTCCCTTTATAAGGTTTTAGAGTTAGGAGTCCCATTCAGAAACACTTAATTTTTTTCCTCTTTAACGAGTCATTCCTAAATATACTTTTTTTTAGAGTACTTTTTTTTTTTTTAGAACCCTGGAATGAACAACTTGAATGTATTTTCTTCTGAAATGAGAATGTATCACCAGTACCAACTAGAATGACTACATTTCACACTGGTGTGCTGCTACGGTAACCTTTTTTTACCTTTTGCTGCTAATAGAGGCTAGTATTTGGCTATGCCTGCCATTTATGTCCGGGAATACATCAGGTAGTTTTTTTTGCCTCTGCAGCTAAAAGATGATAATTACTGCTTGCCCAGACTCTGCATATTCTTTGTCCTATTTTCAGACTGGGGGGGATGGGTGGGAACTTTGCACAGCCCAGCTAAATCCAAAAAGGCTCTTTTCCCTCTGAACTAAAAGAGGTCCTCTCCGGTAATTAAACCTTACTCATTCTATAGGCAACCACTATCAGCAGCCTTTCAAATATATATGCACAATACAGTATCCTCCAGCACACTCATCCTCAACTGGCAGGTCGGGACTCACTAGTGGGTCGCAGCATGATCCAAGGTGGGTCATAAAAGGAGCACTACCATCATGCAAATTATGGTAAAAGGACAATAAATGGGTCCCCAATTGCATGTTTGGGTTAAAAGTGGGACCTGGGCCTGAAAGGGTTGACAATACCTGCACAAGACAGCAAGGCAGTTATTGTGCAACTGGGCTCTGCCCTTCCCCCACACAAGCCAGGGACATACAAAGGAAGGGCTGCTCTATTGTCAGTGTACAGTACTCACAATGGCCTCCTCCTGCCAACCGAAACTCAATTCAACAGATATCTGATAGTGAAAGGATTCAGTAATCCAAGTAGATAGAAGCAGATGGAAAACACTTTTGCATATTTGGCCATATTAATTCTGGAATGTGCACCTCAGTATTTACCAGCTCCCACCCACCCCCAATTCCAAAAGCAACAGCCAAATAAATCTGATTCTGAAATCTAAACACATGCACACACTGAATTTCAAGACCTATATTTAAACTGATGGCACATTCAGAAAAATGAAAGAAAGAGCCACTTAATTCAGATCCTTCCATTTTTCTGAACCATCACTAAGCAACAGCACCATGGCAACTTTGTCCAGCATTAAAAATGCTCTGTGAAAACAGGGTGAAGACGACACTGAAAAGTCAGATTTAATTCTCACTGGAGTGATCCTTTGGCAATCTTGGTGCATAAACCCATCGTGTCTTTTTTTAAAATCACCACTCCAAAATCTAATCTATCACTACCCTGCAACAAGCATTATTAAAAAAAAAAAAAGACAGATCTAGTTGTACACATCAATTTAAGCTCTGGTTATCTGTATTTCCAGTGTAAGGCATAATAAATAATAGGGCAACTGACCAGTTCTTAATGGGAAATAAGGCAGCTGCTTCAGTTTTATGTAACAGCTACCAGGATCTGACTGGCTGGATTATGCCCCTCTTATACCTAGATTTTAATTCATTCAGATTAATTTCTTAATCCTTTGTCTGCCATTCTGTGTTTCATGCCACTTGGCACAAGGTTATTCTTACAGATTTGGCCCTTTACAAAACCTGGGAAGACGGTTTGCAAGGAGGGGATGTCCCTCGTGACCACAAATGCTGCAGCAGCAACTGCTCTTTTCTGCGAAATATTTTCCCTCTGCATGTTTTGGAGGAAGCTCCGCAGCTCAGGCAACTGTAACAAGGGAGCTGGAGAAATTCTCTCCTTACGCTGCTCTCCTAGCACTCCCCCACCTCCCTGTGTGCAGCCCGAGATCAGCTCTGTTCTTCCCTACATAAACTGGGCCGCCATTTTAGAAAGGCATTCACACCAGCCAAAGCACTGCACCAGTCACCACTTCAGAAAGGGAGTCCTTTCCCTGAACATTTCCTCCCTCCCAACCTATGGAAGATGAACAGGGGAGAAAGCAGGAAAATGTCTCTAAAAACAGGCAGCGCTGCTAAAGAAAAAGTCAAGCTACACGCTGCTGGTCACAGCAAATGCTGCAACACACAGTTTGCCTGGATGTGTCTCTTCCTCTCTCAGCCACAGAAACCAACACTAAGAAACAAGCAACGCATAGGGAAACCAAGCAGAAATAAAAGGAACCATTGTTCCCATGCATGTTGCATTTTGCATAGAGGAGCACTGTTAAAACCTTTCCCCTCCCTCACCCCCAACACAAAAACAAATGAAAAATTAATGACTGAAGCAAGAACAAATACCAATTTATCGGACATAACACCACTGGTCTTCCTCCCCACACCCAAAACTGCAATACTGGGGAGGAGGGAGATAAATGATCTGCTTTAGAAGTTGCAAAATGAGTTAACTTTGACAAATTCGGAATATACGTAAAACACTGATGAACAAGTAAAGGCCAAGTAACTAGAGAGCTTCCCTTTAATAAAGCAGGGCAGAGTTCTACTCTCCGTTCTCCCCTTGCTTCACCAGCCAAGCTTGTTCCCCATGAGGTAGCGACCAAGTCTATTTTTCCCATGGTGACTCATTAGGTTCACTCCATAATTTTCCTACTCTAAACATTAGCAAGAAAATTGTAAGGAAATTTACAAGCCCTTTCAGAGTCTCAAACTGGAAACTATTTTAGCTCACCAAAACACTTGTCTAGAATTTTACCTATCAGTTTCCTTCCACAATGCCATTAACAGGCTTCCTCTGTAACAGCAGAAGTGAGTTGCGAACATGGTGCTTATTCCTGCAATCATACATCACCTAGGATCCATCCACTACTAAGAGGGCTTACAAAAATCTCTCTCCCTCTCACATACACACACATACATGTTGGCGCTATTAAGTGAATAATTATTAAGCCAAATATGACCTGTTGCTAGATGAATAAGAGGCAAGGAAATATTATTTTTGTTTGACTGGGCCTAAGGCAGCAAGAAAAATATCAAAAGTAACAATACCAATCTGGTCTTCAGATTTAGCCATGGCAGAAAACTGTTCCATCGCAAAGGAAACCAAAGGAAGTTGGGTTCAAGGAGGATTTCAGCTTCTATTCCCTCAAAGTTGTGCTTGAATTGCCGGGTCCCAAACATTTCATTCATAAATTGTTTCAAGAAGCAAGCAAGCAAAATCAATCAATAAATAAACAGATCAGACTGACACTTGTGCACCCCTGAAAACAGCAACAGTTTATCCATGTTGTGTTTATGATACACTGAAAAGCCAAAAAAAAAACAAGAAATAAAAACCCTCAGTTCCATCAGTGGATAGTGCTGGCACAAAAATATGGGAAATAAAGAAATAAAGTAAAGTAAAGTAGCAGGCCTCTTCAGGTAAAAGTTGTTTTCATTCCAGGGTGCCCTTAGAAAAATCCAATCCACAATGCTGATGGCACTTGGCAGTATCCTTCTTCCTCAGACTCTGGAGTTTCTTTTCTGAAGTTCCTTCCTTTAGTGTGTCAAATATTCCAAGTGCAGGAGGGGATCCTTAATCCCAGCCCCCTTGAACTTCCTTCTCTCTTGGATCCAAGGTATTCCAATTCTACCAGATCCGTAGGGGCAAGCAAAAGCAGCAGCTGCTATAATACTCAAGACAGGTTTTCCCAGGCACATCTGCCTTCTGTGGCTTGGCCTGTGAAAGGGCTTTCTCACCAGGCACTCAATTCCAGGTCCAATCTTTGGTTTTCCCTTCCACATGGACAACCATGAAACTCCCTTCCCTTCCTAACACATTCTGATTTATATCCATGCCTCCACAGGCGCCCCCTCCCAAACTAGGGGTATTTGATCTCTCTCCCCCTCCCACCTTCTCTTCTGCTTTCACACAACTCCAAGAGGAAAAGGTGCTCCTGGAAGTGGCACCTTATGTATGTGTTGTGGGATGAGAGTAGTCACCTTCCTCATTCTTCTCTTGACATCTTGAAGATTCCTCATAGCTGCCATGTCCCTGGGGATGGTACTCCTTCCCTCATTTTGCTAACCTCTCTCCCTCCATGAGGTGAAATGGCAGATTCAGCTACCCTACTCTTCCTCCCACCCCACCCCCAGTTGTTTGCTTATGCTCTCCTGAAACCAACAACCCTTCATTATCTGGAGGAGTCACTGTTCCCTGCCTTCACCTCCCAAAGCGCTCTCAGAAGCAACTGCCCTTGCTATAACTTAGGTCTTGCCTCAGTTTCCTATTCCCCCCCCCCACTTCCTTAAGTCTGGAATTCCCTTCTTCCACTTTTATCTAGGGGCTGAGCTCATAGTCTAGACTCTTCCCCTCACTCAGCCTCTCTTGCCTTTCAAACGTTAAGGGTTTTCCTTTCTCTCTTCCCCTATTTATACAGAGAATTCGGGGGGTTGTCTAATATATATATTATATTTTATATATATATATATATATATATATATATATATAGATAGATAGATAGATAGATAACATATATATATTGACTCGTGGTTGTAAACCCCCACCCACCTCTCTCTCCCTACCTGCCTACCTAGGTAAACCCATCGGGAGAGCTTATCTTCAGCTAGGCAGGATGTAACTAAATTTTATGTAAACCAAATAAACTCTTCCTCTCCCCCGTTGGTCGAAGTGATTGTGGGGGAGCGGGAAGATCCCTACACGCACCTTTTCCTCCTACGTTGGACTGAAGCGGGGAACCACTTCCCCCCTCCTTTTGCCTCCCCCACCCCCCTTCTATTTACCCCATGCTCTCCCCCCTGCCCTTTCTGGGATGTCCCTCTGACTCCACCACCAGCCCCTCCCTCCCTCTCCCTCTCCCTCTCTCCTCCACTCACCGCTTGAAGTGCTCGATGATCTTCTCCTCGCGGACGTTCTCCGGCAAGTTGCCCACCCAGAGGTGCCTGGTCTCCCGGACCATGCTGCTGCCAGGCGATGGGGGCTCCTCCGCGGCGGGCGTCGCTCTCGCCGCCGCCGCCCTCCGCTCGGCTCGCCTCAGCACCGCGAGCGGGGGAAGAAGCAGAAGCAGCTGCAGCCTCCTCTTCTTCCCGCCGCCGCCGCCGCCGCTCTTCGCCGCCGCCGCACTCGGCCTGTGCCTGCCGCCGCCGCCGCCGCTGCTCCTCTTTCGCCGCCGCCGCCTCCTCCCTCCGCGGCGCCGGTGGGGGGCACCATCCCACCGGGCCCTCCCGACACCAGCCGCCTCCTGCTGCTGCTGCTTCTCCTCGCGGCTGTCGCTGGTGGTGGTGGGACCGCCGCCGCCGCCGCTCCTCCTCCTCCCTCCGCGGCGCTTCTTCCCAATTTCTCCTCAGTAGCAGCAGCAGCAGCAGCAGCCCCCGCGGCGTCCCCCGCTCGCTCCGTTCACTCGCTTGCTCGCTGTCTCACCCCCCCGCCAACCTCCGCGCGCGCGCATGCGCCCTCGGCCGCCGGCCGCCACCAACCCGGGTCCTCGCGCTTCAAGGCTCGCTCCTCATTGGGCGGCCGGGCGCGCGGCGAACCAGCGCGTGCGTGTGCGTGTGTAAGGAAGAGAGAGAAAAAAGGGGCTTGTGTGAGAGATGGGGGAGAAAAGAGGAGGAGGAAGCGCGCGCATGCGCTCTCGTGTACGTGCGAGGAGGAGGGGCCCCGTGCGCTGCGAGCTCTCGGGAGGCTGGGAAGGAGTAGGGTAGGTTGGGGTGGGGGAGGGGTGAGAGAATCCCGCTGTCCCCAATACGCCTTCTCCGCGGGAAGCGCGCAGGCGCACAACGTTCGCCCTCCCCGCTTCGCTCGCGGTCTCAGGCTCTCAGGCTGTTGCGCATGCGCCCTCGAGGCAGGGGCGTCGGTGTTGTCTTCCCCTCCGAGAGCCTCAGTGAGAAGTAGAAGGACCTCAAGGGAGGAGGAAGGCTGCCTTTCTCACTCCGCTCCTCGCCTGCGCCATCAGTAAGGGTCACAGAATACCCCAGGCATGGCACGGCACGGCACTCCCTCGCATCATGTGGAAATAACTATTTCCACCATTCAAGTCGCTTGAGTTATTTGTTGGTTCCCAAAACTCAAATCCCAGCTCCTGGAAGCGGAAATTTAAGAGGAAAATGGCGCAGGAGGTCTGTCCCACCACCGCAGACCACCTTTAATTGGGCATTTCCTTCGTTTTGGTGCCACTTCCGTGGCAAAAGCTGAGCTGTGAAGACTTCGCCGGCCAATGCCAAGACTGATGTGTAATGTGAACAGTTACACATATATGAAATCCATGGCGCTGCAATAGGTTTCCAATTATTTTAATCTGTTGTTTATCTGTGTTTCGGACTGTAGGCTCCTTGGGAACAGGGACTTGTCATGCCTGTTATTTGCATAAAGTATTGTGCATATTGATAGTGCCATGTAAGTAATAGGATGGGTCACGAAATTTCCTGGGATCTAAATTGGTGACGCCTATATAAGCAATTGGCCTAATCCAAGCCAGACTAACACTGGATCTAATTCTTTTTATATATTTGTATACTTTTCCATATCTGCTTATATTTGTTTTAGTTGTTTTATATAAAAATATAATTTATATTGTTTTTTAAAAAAGATTATAATAATACAAGTACTTATAAACACTTGCCCTGCCACCCATGCCCACATCACCTCCATACAAATAAAGTTTGCTCTTTTTATGTTTTTCTCATATGTAACATTATGGAGATTAACAGCATAAGCCTATGCATCTACTCTCAATAAACTCATGGAGAAGCTTATCCCTTAAGGCTGCAATCCTAAACACACTTGCTTGGGAGTTAGGTCTTGCTGAAATGATGCCGCCTCTGAGCAATTATGCATAGGACTGCCGTGTTCATCAATTAATTAAAAACTCTGCCCTCAGTTCATGTGTGGCAATGAGGCCCAGGCAGCGCTCCTCTGCATGAACCCCAGAATCCTTTGTGACACAGAGGGATTATTTGGTGGAAAAAGTTCACATGGAAGGTTTCCCATAAAGGCTGGGAAAGCACAACACAAGAACAATGGCTGCTGCGTAAAATGCCACATTTTAACAGAGATTGGTGTGAGCTGTATGTTGCCCACTAGAGACTTCCCAACCTACAAAGAGTTTTCCCACATTCAAAAAACAATATATGTAACCAACAAGACAAACACAGAGGAGATCCGTCTCTCCTGGTGTTCAATTCCAGCAATTTGGGATGAGCAATACCTTGAGAATTAGGTTAGATTTACTGATCAGCTTGGTTATCCTAATTCAAAGGTTCTTAATTGTTGTTTTTAAAGCTCATTATGAATGAACCACTGGGATAGGAATTCCTTCGTGCAGAAGGTCTATTCCCCTCCATCCATTATTTTTTTAAAGAGAAGGGAGATTCCTCTCTAGACCATGAAAGCTTATGGCATAATACATTTGCTGGTCCTTAAGGGGCCAGAAGAGTCTGTTGTTTTTGCTGGAACAGATGGGAACACAACCACCCCTCTGGAAAACATAACCTTGCTCTCCGTTCATAGATAGATAGATAGATAGATAGATAGATAGATAGATAGATAGATAGATAGATAGATAGATAGATAATTGGGTCTGTGTAGCGAACAAATTAACTGATGACATTTTTATAAAAGAGAGACCAAAAATCAGTAAAGATTAAACAATAACTACTGTCTGCAGCGAATGAGTATTAAATTAATAGATGCACAGAAAGTTGCTATATTCTTACAAGTGATAATGAAGTGCCTCTGAATATGTACCAAGTGTGTTTCCCTTACTCATAAGTAACCATGATTCCACCCATTTGGGGGATTTGAGAGATAGGCTTTGAGGTCAGAGGTGCAGCTTGACTGCAGATATAAACCCCAACACTTATTGGTGTGGAAATTAAGCCCCAACAGCTACTTTGGGTATAGCAGGTTTTTAAGTTTGCCACAAAGGCAACCTTCCTCCACTTGTTAATGTTTCTTTTCAGCTGCTATTGCTGGGATGAGAAAAGTTAATTAGGATACCTCAATGGTGGTCATTAATGGGCTTGGATTGCAGCATCACCATTGAGTTGCAAGCCAGATGGGAACCCATCCCGCTGTTCCCTGCTGAACAAAGGCAGAGGGGAGGGAGGGGGAGAGAGAGATGGCATTCCCAGCCACATCCTCCCCCTCCTCTTGCCTGGGGGTATAATTAGCAGAGGCACCCCAGGTGGCAGAAGGATGCCCCACGGCACTGACACGAAACCTGCTCCACAGCTGCTTAATCACAGGGGCATGTTAAATGTACCAGAAGGCAAGGAAACGGTTCAGAGCATGGTTTTTCATGGGAGGCTTACCAAACCTCTCCAACCAGCCCTCCCAGGTTCTCCCTTCCTTCCCCTTCCCATTATCCATCCAGAGTCCTCTGGCCAGTAACTGCTGGTATTAGGGCAACTCACAAGGAAACATGGCATCCTGGATTCTGGCTAACAGGCCAAAGGTGGATTAAACTCCCATTAAACTAGGGAGCTAGGTACTGTCAGATGCTAGTCGGTTATAAAACAATTGTGGAATGTCTTCCAGCTCTTAACTCTCAGTAAGAGAGAGAGAGAGAGAGAGAGGAGAAATAAGGACTCTTGTGAACCCAATCACCTACCCATGGGCGTGTTTTATCACTTTTTTATTATTATTAATATTCTGTTGGGAGCTGCCCAGAGTGGCTGGGGAAACCTGACCAGATGGGCGGGGTATAAATAAATTATTATTATCATTATTATTATTATTATATTTTACTGCATGAGCATTTTATGTATTTTGTATTGTTCCTCTTTACCTCCTTTTCCAGTTTTGCACTGATTGTATTTGTTGTATTTTATCCTGGCAAGCTGCTTTGAGATTTTTATTTTATTTTGTATAATATGACTGATAAATGTAAATACCGGTAATAATAGAATTAAAACTCAACTTCTATACTCTACTGTAGCACTACAGAAGACAAAGGAAAGGTTAACAAGGAGCCATTCCCAGATATAGCCATGTTGATGAGGCTGCCCAAGAGAAAGACATTTTAACTTCACTTTCCTTGAGACATTGTTTGGCAACATCTGCAGGTGGGGAAAGTAACACCACTCTTTAAATGTGTGTGTGTGTGTGGTGAGGATTGGAGTTTGACATGCTGGCCATAGTACCAGTACTTGCATTCAGGTGGGATTTCTGAGCCTGGGGAATTTAGGACTGATATGCCCAGGACTGTTTCCCATTCTGTTTCAGATGTGGAATCATTTGGCTTTCACAAATGCTTATGTAAGAACTCCCACACTTGCTCTCTTTTTTCTCTATGGAGAAGCTGGCAGAAAATCACTGTGACAGCAGAGAAAACTTAATTGAATTTTGTGGACATGAACTTTCATAAGCAACAGTCTAGTCCACTGGATGCAGAAGGGGAAAAGGCAACACTCTTGACAACTTTGTACTGAATTTCCCACTGCTCAGGAAACAGAATAATCCCATAAGCTCACCAAAGGCTTACGTTAAAGCTGTATCAATTGTAAATAAGCCATAGCCCCTCATTTCTTCCCCCATACTCAAACATTAAAAAAAAAAAAAAAGTTTGAAGTCCATGCTGCTGAAGGCAAAATCTTAAATTAATCCAGAACGGATGAGGTTGGGCAATGTAAATTACCGGTAGGTGTCCCCTTTGTGTTAAAAAGCCCTTTTGGTGGTTTGAAATCCAGAGGGAGAAGAATGCACACTTGAAATAAACAAAGCACAACATATATTGCAATAAATCTGGCTCATAGCTCTGCGGCTTGCTTTGGAATTTAGGCAAGGATCTCACCGTCTAGTGAATGCCAACCCATCCAGAGCTGAAGTCTCTTTTCTCCCAAGCTGCCAAATTCTCACCTACCACCCACCAAGAAAAGGGGTTGGGGTGCATTTGCCAAGTTTGCTGAGGGGTTAAATTCAGGAGAAAAAGGCTCGATCTCTGATGCCTGGAAGCAGTGGAGGGTTGCTGAGCCAACCGTGGTGCCTCCTGTTCCTGTGCCCCAAGTAAATATAGGGCTGCCCCTTCAAAACACAGCCTGGCCTGCTCTTAAGGCTTTATTATAATCTGCAGAAATCTGCAGTCATGAAGATGAATGCTGTTATTTATGCCAATGTGTAAATAAACAACACACAATTTAGTTTTTTCCCCCTCCACAAAGGCACTCATGGTATCCATATCAATGTGTCCCTTTTATCCCCAGGACAATTCTGCAGGGTGGCTTAGGATGAGAGTGGGACCAGCCAACCAGATCGCCCATCAAGTGGTTATTTGAACCCGCGTTTTCCAGGTTTGCCACCACTGCCCTAGTATGTCTGCACATCAAGAGAACAATCTGACCATATGGCCAGGAAACAGGTAGGGAAGTCTCAGTCCCAGCTGCAGTGCCAGATAATCACCCCTTCCAGATAAATGACCATTGTTGCTTATCTGAAGACGTGTTTTACATATCAATTATAACTGAAAATGTAAGCTGGAATTTAAAGTACAGCTGCAATCCTAAGTATGCTTACTTGACAGTTAACTCCATCAACACCAATACAACTTACTTCAGAGAACATTATGTTTAGGATTAGGGAGGAAGCAACGGGAAATGCACTGAAAGAGAAATCTAACATGTGGGGTGATGTGGGTCCCATTCCCAAACACATTTTCCTTGTGTCTCCCCACCCCATTGTTTTTTCCCCTGACAAGTCTGTTACAAAGTAATCCCCAATTCCCATAAGTGCAACATTAATAAAAGAAAAGCCTTATATCACCAACAGTCCGTCCTATAATTAAAAATTAAAGTATATCCTGAGTTTTGTGCAGCTTGGCAAAGGTGTAAAGGAAGAGGGGGAGGTCCTCAAGAATATATACAGTACTTGGAAACAGCAGCTTGCTACAAGGGTGGGCTGGAAGAAACAGGAGGGTTTTCTCCGCAGCCCGCTCCTCTCCCATGTCTCATTACTCCTGGGCTGCTGAAATGCTACTGAGCCTGTGATTATTTTTTTTAACAGCCTAACAACTACCCTTTCTTTTTCTCTGCTTCCTTCTCCCTGTCCTTCCTCTCCCCTGCACTGCAGCCAACCACGCCTACACCACAATGCGGCAAAAGGGCCGCCTCTGCAGTGGGTGAGCCTCCCGCCCCATACATTCCCTCCACACTGTTCTGTTTCCCCTGTTCCCTCCCCCTGAGAGGCCACAAAGGGCAGGGCAGCCTTGCATGCAAAAGAGAGAAAAAAAGCGTGTTGCTGGCAGTGGGGGTAGGACGGCAGCCCTCCTGTGCTTTCTGAGCAGCACTTCCCACTTTAGAAACTTCTGGAACCAGGCAGCCAATCTAGGGAGAGGAGGAAGGCAGGTTGATGCTCCTAGAGGCGGCAAGCCAAGAGTACCAGGCAAATGCATAAGATACTCGCTCTCTCTCTCTGGGCTCAGCAGTGCCCACAACCACCACGATGCCTCCTCTTCCTCTTCCTCCTCCTCCACATTTCATGATTATTGCAAAACAAAAGCAAAAACAAAGCACACCACGCCAGTTTGGAGGAATGCCGGGCACACTAGCAATGGTGGATTTCAGAGGAGCCTCTTGGAAAACAATAGCCTGCCATTAAAACAAACAAACAAAAAAAGGCTGCACGTTTCAATCCTTTTGAGGGTTTGTCTGCTATGGAATATATATCTCATTCCTTTGCAACTCCAGGGAGTGATTTCTTCTTTTCTCTTTTTATTTTTTATTTTTTTTTAAATAAAACCTGCCTCTTTCCTTAGGACAAGCCTGCATCTCAGTGGATTAAACCTGAAAAATAAAAGCCAAATCATTCCTGGATTATGAGGATGATGATTTTTTTTTTTTTAATTAAAAGGGTTGTGTCTGTCTTTTCGGTATTTTTATTTTTAATTTTTTGGATGGGGGTTTTGCCTCCCCGGCTTTGCCTTTCTTTTAGGATACATTGTAGTTTAAATGCGAACGGAGCGATACAAAGGTAATACGATCCAGTATGTGAGCTGAAATAGACAGTATTTTAAGGAAGAGGGGTTTAGGTTTTTTTGTTTCAAGGGTGTGTGTTTGTGCGCGTGTGTCCATTTTTAAACGGTTTTTATTCGTAGGGAAGTACTGTAGTGGGTCTGCATTGAATAATAATTAAAAAAAACCAATTAAGATTTTAAGTTTATCCAAGTGTTTTTTTAATAGCAACATTGTGTCAGGGAAAGGGGTTGGCGTGGGTGGGAAACAGCATGTTTGTTTTGAGTTTTAAAAAGGGCTGAATCTGATCACTTTCGCGGTGACTTAATAAATCCCGAGAAGATCTCGTTAGCTAAAAACAAAGGCATTGTTTGTGCAAAGACTCAGAGATGTAAACTAGTAATGAAATGGGGGAGGTTAGAATGAACTAGACTTAATATTTCAGCAGAAAAAATGAGCCGTAGGGAACCAATTCCAGCCGGAAAGATTTCGATGTTAATGTTGCAGAGACGGTGTATGCTTTTAAACCGAATCAAGAAGTTACAGAGGGGTGTATTCGGACATGGTGTGGCAGAAACGCAGCCGAAAAGCGGGGTTGAAAACGAGGTGGTGAAACTGAATGTGTGGTAAAAGGGTTGTGGGGACGACGACCAGTTAACAACGTTGAGTAAAGCACGGTGGCTATTTTCAACAATGAACAGAACAAAAGTACAACGCTTCCCTTGCAACCCATGCTGGATCGCAGTGGGTAATATGGGGCCTCCATTAAAACACGTATATAAGTATACATGAAGGGGGGGAAGTAGCTGTGCGAACTAAAATTTCGGCAGCATCGCTGCAATTTCAGACGGAGGCAGCGGCCCTTTTCGAAATAACTGGAAACGGAAGAAGCGTTTTCCCTTCCCATGTTTTGGGCTTGTTTTTTTGTTTTTGTTTTTTTTTACAAACAAACAAACAAACAAACCCGCAGTGCAGCTTTTCCTGCCTTCCTTCCTCGCCGCCCCCCCCCCGCCTCCACCTTCTCTTCCTTCTTCGTCCTTCGGCGGGCGCCATTTTGTAGCCTCCCTGGGCGGCCATTTTGTGGGCAGAGAGAGGCCCAGAGAAGCCCGCCAAAGGCTTTCTGCGCGTATGCGGCTGCAGTACCCGCGAGAGGCCACCGAGTGGGAAATGGGGGCGCTACCGCGCTCCTCCGCCACGCGCGCCCTTCGTGAAAACGCGCGAGATCTCTTGAACTGAGCCCTCCCCCCCATGGGTGGTTTCCAGCTGAGTCCTCCTCTGGGCAGGGCCATTAAGACCAATGGGTCTACTCTACTGCAAGCAGAACCAGCATCGGATGCAACCCTTAGTCAGGCGCATTAATTTCTATGAATCTACTCTAGTCTGGAATTAGGAGTAGCATTGGTTACAAAGTGTTATTAATTGCTCTGTTATTCCCCTCCCCCCAAAATAGTTTTACTGGCACACATTAAAATATTTACAAACGTTTATACCCAATGCTAAGCATCTTTTTTATAATATACCAGAATAAAATAAATATTTTTCAAATCTAATCTAAAACAGGAGCAAATAAAGGAAAAAACAGAAGAACAAGAAATGAAAAGACTTCAATTATCTCTGTCAGCTAAATATAGTAACTTTCCCCAATAATTCACTCAAATTAGCATCATGGAGGTAGCCAGAATTTATTGGGGGGGGGGGCAGAACTATCTGCAACACGATTGGTCACATAAGTATTTTTAAGTATTTACTTGATGGGGGAAGCTGCCCCTCCCTGCCCACACCCATGGCTGACATCCAACTATTCAAATTTTCTATAAGCCATTACTTTTTCAATCTTCAAATCCAGATATTACATTTTCTCTTTCACGCAAAAAGTCCGTAATAAGTTTCAAATACTTAATAAATGTCAATAATGATTTTTTCTCCGATTAAACACGTTAATTTGTGCATATAACCATCTTGCCACTGGGAAATAATCTTCCATAATCCTTTTCCAATTATGTACCCATTAACCCTCAAATAAAAGTTATGGCTTCAGTTGAATATTTAAAACCTGCTGCATCAATGTATGTACAGTGGAATCTCGGTTTTCGAGCGTCTCGGAGGCCGAACGATTCGGAACCCAAACACCGAAAACCCGGAAGTGAATGCTTCCATTTTTGAACGCGCGTTTCTCCATTTTTCTCAATGGAACTTGCCAACCGCCCATTGCGCATCAGTTGTTGAACGTTTCGGAAGTCAAACGGTCTTCCAGAACGGATTACGTTCGAAAACCAAGGTACCACTGTATCCAGTATTTTTTAGCCTTTATACCTGTACACCAAGCGTGATAAAATGTCCCTTCATGTTCTTGATACTTCCAGCAAACATTTGAAACACTTTTATACATTCCAAATAGTTTCTCAGGAGTTAAGTACCAATGATACATCATTTTATAAAAGTTATCTTTAATATCATAACACAGTGTTAATTTTAACCCTTTGGTCCACATATACTCCCACTGTTTCATCTGTATATTATAATCAAAATATTTTGCCCATTTATTCATTCTTAAACTTGTTCTTCTGTTTCAAATTTCAACAAACGTTTGTACATTTTTACAGTAACATGTTCATAATCTGTGCACAGTTGAATTTCAAAGTCCACCTTTCCTTGCTCTATACCAAAAGTATTTTATCCAGTTTAAACCTCACTGCTAATTGCATATAAGGAAACCACTGCAAACTATAACCTTTCACTATTATTTGTTCCCTTGTTTTAGTTTTATAGTCTCCATGCAATTCTAATAATTCTTGATATGTTGTCTATTTCTCTTTGCCTGTCATCTATTCTCTGTAGAAAGCCTCTTGTGATGAAATCCAGAAAGGTGTGTTTTGGCACAACCCAGGTTTATATTTATTCCAGATTCTTAATATGGCACGTCTAATAAAGTGATTTTTGAAGTCCACATTAACTTTAACTTTGTCATACCACAAATGTCCATGCCATCCCAACCTTAGGTCATGTCCTTCTATTTCCAAGAGTCTCTTATTTCTCAATGTCATCCACTCCTTCATCCACACTAAAGAACAGGCTGCAAAATACAATTTTGAAGTTGGTGTGCCCAATCCTCACCTTTCCTTTGCATCTTGCAATATTTTAAATTTAACACATGGTTTTTCCCCTTGCCATAAAAACTTGGATAAGTCTTTTTGCCATTGTTTAAATGGTAAGTCATTAGCTATAATAGGCATTGTTTGGAACAAAAACATCATTCTGGGCAATATAATCATCTTTATCACATAAATTCTCTTCCAATGGTGGCAATTTTAATTTCTCCCATCTTAACAAAAAAAAATTAATTTCTGTCCGTGTCTTAACACAATTATTTTGAAACAACATACAATTCATTTTTGTCATAGTGATATCCAAATATTTTAATTTTTCCAATTTGAATTTCAATTTTCTCCATCAAGGTCTTTTAATCTTCTGTTGTCATGTTCATTTTCTTATGATTAATCTTATAAAATCTACTAGCATGCCAAATTCATTTATTTTATCCATAAGAGTCTCCACTCCCTGTAATGGGTTTTCCAGAACCATAATAAGATAATCAGCAAAGGTCCATAATTTATAATTTTATTTTAAAATCTTTGTCCCAATAATTCTCTCATCTTGTCTAATGTCCCTAAGCAAAGCTTCCATAACCAAAATGGAAAGTAAGAGGGACAATGGACATCCTTGCCTTGTCCCCTTCTGTATCTCAGGGTTTTCTCACTTCTCCATTAACAATTCTATGAGCTGTCTGTGATGTATAAAGCAATTTTACCCATTTAATACAATTATCTCAGAGTTCATTTCTTGCAAAACTCTAAACAAAAATATCCAGTTCATGTTGTCAAAAGCTTTTTCTGCATCCAAAGAAATCAACGCAGCTTTGCTTCTAATTGTTACAGTTCAAATACTCCAAGATGTCTAACGCTTTTCTAACATTGTATCTTAACTGCCTTTGAATCCACTTTGATTGTAAATCTTTCTGAAAATATCATTGTAAATAACTTATAGTATTATTCAAGAATGGAATCGGACAATAATTTTTAGTAAGGTCAAATCTTGTCCCTCTTTAGCAATATGCATAGTGCTGGTCTCTTTCCAGTTATCTGGTATCTTACCACTCTGTAAAATATTGTTCATTGTTCGTTGTAAGGGTTTTAAAAATTAATATTTAAAAAAATGATAGTAAACAGCTGATAAACCATCTGGCCCTGGTACATTTATTTTCATATATTTTTTGATAGCATCACATAACTCTTGGATAGTTATACGGCCACTCATAATTTGTTTTTGAGAATCTTAAATTTTTGGTAGATGTTGTCTTTGCAGATAATCCCCCGCCCCAATTGCTTGACCCCAATTGCTTGACCGAACTTAAGTACGGTATATGCTGGTCTATGACCATAATAAAGATTTCTATTGTACAACTTAAGTAGAATTGATGAAATGGTTTATTCATAATTTGTGTTATCCATTATTACAGCATTTCCCTGCAACTTTAGCATCACTTTCCTTTGCCTCTCTTTTCGGTATTTCCCTGGTTTATTCAGGTTAGGTTTTAGGTTAGATTTAGGTTGGAAGAAGTTGGAGGGTATGGAGTTGGAACCCAACAATATCTGGAGGGCCTTACCGGTACTTGTCCTCCAGCTTTACCCTCTTTCCCTTAGTTCTAAGGATATTATAAACCAGTTGCAATGGTAAAAATAATGAACCTTGCCATTTTGTTTCCCATCTATCTTGGGGCTTTTCTGTGTGAGGTGCTGGCTTCTGCTATGAGGCAAATTAAATGTGCTGCATTATGAGGGAAAGAGGCAAAAAACAAAAACAAAAAATGCAGGTACATTTTAAATAATTCTAATAATTCAGATACCACTGTCTCTCTCTCTCTGTGACAACCTCAACAACCTCAACCTCAGTCCTTGCTGGTCAGCCTTTTATATATTATTATATTATAGATTGATATTCCACCTTTTTACAAAGTGACAGGGCAGTGAACAATCTGATACAGCTTTAAAAAAAGCATTATAAAATATAATTATATCATCGATATACAAGTGGTCACTGAGTTTTCAAACTGTGTTTACCTCAGTGAAGTAAAATGAGCAGGACACCACATAATATCCAGGGCTTATTTAGTAAATACAGAGGTTTCAGTGGCAATTTCTATTTTCTTAGTGATGCTGGCATAATTACACTATGCATTTTTTAAAAACTACCGCTTACTAAGCTCACCCCCACGGTCAGTTAAGCATTTTTTATTTCAGGTATTTATTATTAGTTTTTAACTGATTTTATCTGTTGAGTTGATTTTGTATCTGTTGAGTTTGATATGCACGGATCAAAGACAATTCTAATTAAGAGAATGTAAGCTAACCATAAAACTATTTTCTCTCAAGCTGAATGTTTTCTACCTCAAGCTGAATGTTTTTGAAGGGGCCAAGCGGTGCTTTTTTCTGGAAAAAAGGCGGAGGAACTCACCACGAATTTTGTTTGTTTGTTTACTGTGGGCCCAGTCACTGCTAATCCCCTGGGCAGTGGATAAATATAAGATGTAATTAATAAACTCAAGCAGACAATGATCTGGATTAGAAATGGCCACGGCTTTATTGATTACATATATAGGTGGATTTTTAGCTTAGGCATTGGGTGTATATCCGTTCCAGCCTGCCCACCCCACAAAAAGACAAAAAATAATTATTATTTACTTTTTAAAAGTTAAGGCGACTCAGTTCCCCTGAGCTCTTGCTCAAAAAAACAACAACACACACACACCCTGGGGCCAAGTTTGTCTGGAGTTCGTTTAGATGCACAATTCTGCCTTCACCAAAGAAAAATGCTAAAGGTGGGCAAGCGGTAACGTTTTTTAACATGATGAAAAAGTGACAGTCACTGTCTGCTGAACCCTAGCTATGCTCAGCCTCTTAAGTCTGCAATCCTATACACACTAACCCCACTGAACCTAGTGTAGCTTACTCACAAGTAAACATACATAGGCACCTGCCACTCCTGATCTTACACAATGCTAAGGAGATGAATACTCTTGTTTCACACGTACCAAACATGTCAAGGCACATGCAGAAGACAGATTTGAAGAGACCCAGACTGCACCCTGGGCCCACCCTCTTGCCCTAAGACACCTGAAGTATGGTTGCCAGGAATGGTTTTTTAATCTACTTTTCCCAATTTAAATCTGGGGCATTTACGCAAACACCCAAAAGGGCATGCCAGGAACAGCCCTATTTTAGGGATTTCCAATTGCTGGTGGCAAAGGACCCCTCTCCAACTGCGCTGGCAAAATACCTTGATCCAATTCCACACTAGGGTTACTATTGCATCTTACTCCAAGTATTGCATCAAGGGAACATTTCAAAAGAAATGCAGGCCGGTCCGTAACCTTTCGTGAAGTGGTTGTATTAACATTGCATAGTAACAGTGGTATGATATCCTATATAATAATTCCCTAATGTCCCCACGTCCGTGGTGTGTGTCAGTGGAACTGCGCTACTGAGCATGTGCCCCACGGACACAGGGATTGGAGCGCAGAGACTCTATGCAGATGAGACAGTCGGAGGCTGCCAATCGGAAGTGCGGGAGGGGAGGGGCTGCCTCGCCCTGCACTCAAAGAAAGTTGCTGGCGGCCATTTTGTGTGTGTGAGTGATGGGAGTTACTCAAGGATTCCTCTCACCCGCCCGCCCTAGGCCGACGGCCCTGCCTGGGAGGTGGCCTCCCTCCCTCAGGGGCTCAAAGCAGCCCCCGTCCCGTCCTCGCCATGTCCCTGTACAGGAACTCGGTGTGGTTCATGAAGGGGCTGGGAGCCAAAAGGGCAAAGAGAGGCGGGGGCTGCCATGGCCGTTTCCACACGGAGTTTGCTTACGGAGGGAAACCGGACGTGGGATTTGAGCCCATTCCCCCTCCTCCGCCGCATGCTTTAGGGACTTTTATGTAACGGGAGGGGCCAGTTTCCCTCACAGCTTCTCTTGGACGCGCCGCAGGATGAGGCCCGGCTGCCTTACCTGAAGGCTGCTGTCCTAATCCCACTTGCCTGAGGGAAATAAGTCCTGCTTTTAAAAATGTTTCACCACATATGTTCTAGCGCCCGTTAATTTAACGGGCTGAACGTCCACTAGTTGAGGAATAAAGGGTTTGAGTGTCAAAGCTGGGGTGGTGAGCACAGACCTGCCTATCTATTTTCAGAAACACTGTTTCATAACTCCTTGTGTAACTTGCAGCATCAAGCCCCACCAGCTTTTTCACAGCAACAACTGTGTGCACTGAAAACTTAGGGCGACGATGAGAAAGAATTGCACATGCTTCTCTTCATCCAAGGCCTGATTATTGTCCCACCTTTCTGTCACCAGATATTTGTTTTTGTCTCTCTTAGTCTGCATCTGTAATAATGGGATAGGACGACAGAAAAAATGACCTACTTTACTAATTATAAAGAACTCTTGAGATAATGTGCATGGTAAGCGTTCAGCCTTTAGAAATGATGCCTCAGCGAATGTGTTGTTTTATGCCATGAAAAAGCAATAAGGAAACATTACCTGATCAGTTTGGGATATTAGAGCCATGGTTCTTCTGTTTTAATGATCTCATGTTTTTAATATTTTGGAAATCCATTTATCTGTTCGGTATACATCTCTTAAGATATATGCGGAGATCAAGTAGGAGGTTTTCATCTATGTTTGGATACAAATGGCTGACAAAACCTTTCAAAACTGCCAATTTGTAAGCAATGATTTCAAAACTGCCCAGATTTCTTTTTTCTTAGTATGCTTCCTGAGCAATGCTGGATATAAGGTTGCTGGTTTCTTGTATTTGTATCCGTTTAAATTGGGAATTGCAATCACTGGCAATGTAACAACAGTCCTTGAATGGGCTCCAAGAGTTTTCCTTTTCCCCCTCATTCATTTGCTCCAGTCTGGGGTCCTCTCTTTCTCTCTCCCAGTATCCAATTTCCTTCCCCAGTGGGCACTTTTGCTGGTATATCTGCCCCTCAAGTGACATGGGCAGGGCAGAGTGAGACCGTGGCCACAAGCAGCTGATGAGGCCAGCACATCTGTTTCGAACTGCAACTCCCAGCAGGTCAGCATGGTCATTTTGGACTACAACTCCCAACAGCCCCAGACAGCATGACTGGACAGATGTGAGTAGTCCAAAATACCTTGAGGGCTCCAGGTTGGGAAAGGCTACAGCACACAGTTTGGATCCCCGTAGCGTTCTCACCTTGTGTGTATTTTTAATTGATTTACCCAGAAAATCACATAATGGCATTATAGGATCCATTTATATATTTGCTTGTAACATCAAAACAGAAGAAGGCCATTGCATTCGAAGTCAGGTTTTAATCAAGTTCGCATATATGTGTGGTAATTTCAACGCCAGCTGCGCTTCCTGATATTGTTTCCAGAGGGGAAAAACTCAAGTGAACATCAGCGCAGTCCAGCAGACAGACAGGAAAGATATCAAAAGCATAGAAAAATCATAATAGTTATAACAATCCCATACCTTATTCCACCCCCGTACATTGTTTCTGGGCATTTAAACAACTGATTGGTACAAATATACACACACACACACACACACACACACACACACACACACACACACAGTCGTACCTCTGGATACGATTGCTTCAGGTTGCATTCATCACAGGATACGAATGCGCTGATCCCGGAAATACTGGAATGAGTTACTTCCGAGTTTGGCGGGCAAGTATGCGCAGAAGCGCTAAATCGCGCTTCGCGCATGCGCAGAAGCACCAAATCACGTGGCAAGCATGCACAGATACAGCGCTTCAGGTTACGGGCTTTTCATGCTGCGAACGGGGCTCCAGAACGGATCCCGTTTGCAACCAGAGGTACCACTGTATGTATGATTAAGACTGCAAAACAATTTTTGATACTATGTCAGTTTCAGGCTAAAATGAAGGTGGAAAGACCCTTTTCCCCATGCCTAATAAATAGCCTTTGCCAGAACCTGCTATTAAGGTAGTGTTGCCTTGTGCTGCCCCCTGGCGGATAAGACGTGTGTTAATGGGCTGGGCAAGGTGTCTTCAGTGTGCACAAGAGAAACATTTGCCCAGGTTGATACTGGTGCAAGCATTTGAGTCACGATTAGGTGTTTCTCAGAGATTGGTGCTCCAAGCAAAACCAAAAGTATCACACAATAAGGTGTGATAGTCTTAATTTGTACATTAACAACACAGCAAATCTACAGATGGCAAGGCCTAGTTTATAGTCCTTTGATTGTAGTGTGTTCTGTATTTGCTCAAAAGCAGATTTGCCTTCATGACCACATCACATGTTTTGAGCCTTGCCAATGAGATCTGGTCCAGGAGCTTAGCCTTTCCCCCACAGATTAAAGCCTGATGCATTTGTGAGGTCACGACACACCTGAATTTGTTCCAGGCCTCACCTCCTTCCTTATCACCTCTACAAGCAAGGTAGATGACAGCTGGGAATGCGGACTTACATTGTTAAAAGACCCTGTAATAAAGCTTCCCAGCAACTTACTGCTCTTTTCGCTCCAGAGATCTCCCAGATCCTAAGGCTTATATCCCCCATGCTCAATGACAATAAGCTATACTCTCAACCCTGCCATGGGATTTCAGATAGGGCTCTGAAGAACAAGGGAAACATAAACTCAGGAAAAGAAAGGTGCTTGTAAGGTTCTGCTGCTTTTATACCAAGAGTCTTGCTCCCAACAGCCTTGAGGCTTTGCTGGACTGACGAAGCAAAAGGTAGGGAACAAATCCCAAGCGAAGAAGTTTGGAATCCATCAACCACCTTGCAGCTGAGCTCCACACACATCCATACCGTGTTCTGCTGGCTGAAAAGAGTTCCACACATTATATAGCTAGCAATTGGCCCTCTTTGGAAAAAGATGCTCATATATTACACCAGTGGAAAGCAACTGGCAGCCTGCAGGGGGGGAATCCTGCCCATGGATGATTGACAGTTGACCACCTTTCACATGTGCCCTCTAGTGGTAAAAAAAAAAATACCTTCTCCTGGCTCAGTCTCTCTCCCAGGAGAGGCATTGCACTGCTACAGGCTGTTACAGCCAAGGCCACTGGAAGGAAGAACAATGCGGTAGGGGGAGATTCCTATAACTCCACCCTAGACTTTTAGCCAGCCTTGTTGCCAACCATTGCATTACACACAACCCCACGACTAATCCCCAACACTGAAAGGTTCCCCCCCCGCCCCCAAGGCTCAGTTGAAAGTTAACAGGAGAGGCACAAACTGGGACGTCCAAATGCTGAAGCACACCACTGCCTGGCTCCTGTGCTCTGTGCTGCAGCGTCTGGAAATACGCTTGTGCTTCATTTGCTCAGCAAGATGATTCTTCAGTGTGTCTGATGTGGCAGGACTTGCAGAGGAGGTGGCTTCCCAGAGGGTAGCAGCCCTCTTCTGTGGGTTCTGGGGACAGCAAGACCCAACATCTCTGCAGGATGAAAGGAAGAAATAGAGTGTTTGTCTGTGGTTAGCGTCCCTTTATGGGAAGGGTTGTAGCTCTGTGCCAGAGCACCTGCTTTGCATGCAGAAGGTCCCAGGTTCAATCCCTGCTGGCAGCACCCCCAGGTTGGGCTGGGAGAGAGCCCTGCCTAAAACCCTGGAGAGCCATTGCTGCCAGTCAGCATAATACTGAGCTGGGTAGATCAATGGTCTGACTAAATATAAACAGCATAAAGTATCACTGTGGTGATAATATGAACCATAAACAACCAAAACCACCACACAATGGCTGAAACTATAATAAAAGATTTACTGGAATCCTCTTCTGAAAAACTAATAGTCTTTCAATGAAGCCACATGATTAACAAGCCATATATGCGTGATATAACAGAATGTATAATGTTCACGTGACTGAACCATTCAGCAACAGGTTGGGTATAGCAACAAAATCTTCACAATTGGTTGATGGTGAGTAGATAGTAGAATTCTTCAACGGTTCAAAGCAAAAATCTCATGGATGTAATAGTAGATTAAGCATATTTATATGAGTCTTGCAACATCACCATCCAGCCGAAATCAACACAAGTGGCACATGAGAAGGACGAAGAAGACCTGTCCTCCGGATTACTCACAGGTTTCGCTATATAGCTTCATCAGTTCAGGTTAAGCATTCTGATTAGCACAACATGTGAAATATTCCACAGGCACAGCTAAATATAAGGCAGCTTTCTGTGTTCCTGTGTCACAACAGTTTAAAGCTATTTGTGCGGACCTTCTCTATACAGATCCCGAACACTCACACCTTATTACCAGTGTTAGAAACTGAGATATGAAAGCTAGGAGCTAAATGGCACCTTAAACCTAGGTTATGGGCGCAACAACGGAATGTCTAGGAGCAGTTCCTTTCACATTCAAAGTAGACCCTCCACCACTGAGCTGAGCTGCAGTCCTTCCCCTGATTCTCTAGCTCTCTCTGTTATTCCTCGTTTACTTTTGATGTATGATTGAAAACCTTTGTATTTCACATTTTAAAGAATGGCACTTGCCTTCAAACTTGGCTCGTGGTGATGATCTTGGCTAGTCTCCCTCCCACACACCTCACTCCATGACCTCAACCATTGGACACCAAACCCTCTCCCAGGCTTACTTCACAGCGGTAGCAGTCCTCATGGAAGTTTTGCCCCATGCACTCTATCTTGTACGAGTCCCTTCCGTCACTCGGGATAATGGGTCTCTCACAGGCACCGCACACAGAAGCATACCTCCTGGAGGGGGAAAAGACAGGTTGTGACTGCGATTCCTTCTGCATGTCCATGGCACAAACTTTATCTTATCCCAAATACTTCTTAAACTCTGCATGCTTCGTGTGCGTCATTCAGGGCACCCCAGACGTCAACTTTGTTGGTATGAGGAACAGGAGATTAAATCCACCTTTCAAGAAGTGCTTAGTTCTTATCGCCATACCTGTAGAAGTCGTCCAGGCAATGCACAGCGTCATCGTCGCCAACAGCAAAGACCTCGTCGCCAATGGCCCGGTGGCATACGACACAGGTGAAGCACTCCGGGTGGAATCCATGGCCCATGGCCCGCACAATTCGGTTCACGATTAAGGCCTGGCACTTTCTACACTTCTCCAGGGTGTTCTGGGAGGGCAGAATGTATCCGGAATGAAGCAGAGAGATGTTAGATGCAGATTCCAGTGTCCTGATTGAAGGGGTCAATGGCATGCATTCTGATGCTTTCCTCAAAACACTCAGTGTGTAAGACACCACGGGTTGTATCCAACCAAGACCTACTCAGAGTAGATTCACTGCACTGCAGGGGGTTGGACTAGATAAGGCATAGGCAAGCTCGGCCCTCCAGATGTTTTGGGACTACAATTCCCATCATCCCTGACCACTGATCCTGTTAGCTAGGGATGATGGGAGTTGTAGTCCCAAAACATCTGGAGGGCCGAGCTTGCCTATGCCTGGACTAGATTACTCTTTGGGTACCTTTCAACTCGACAATTCTATTAAATTAATGAATCTAAGTAAGTCATAGCCATGGCCATGGCCATGGCCCCTAAGTAAGGAGATTTACTACCCTCCCCATTAAAAATCATAAGCCCGGTAAGCCATAAGCCTGGAATCTAGAAACAAACACTAATGGCACCAGGCCTCCATTCCTGGGGAGACTATTCCATAATCAGGGAGCCACCACTGAAAAGGCCCATTCTCATGTTACCACCCTCCACCCCTCTTTTGGAGAGGGCACACAAATAAGTTCCTTGGGTGTCCTGTGGACCTTGAGCCACAAAGCAGGGGAGAGGAGAAGAGGCAGAGATATTTACCTGGTAGCAGGTGACACACAGGGGCCGTCCCTCTTTCTGGTAGTAGCGCTGCCCCACCAGGGCACTGTGACATGTTCGGCACGTGAAACAGTCAGCGTGGTACTGTTTGTTCATCGCCTCAAGTGTGGGAGTCCCAGGAGAGATGTTTTTGTGACAAAAAGCACAGATATCTGGAAGAAAGAATCATATGGGCTTGCATCCAACAAAGTTTTACCCACTGAAATTAATGGGCAAAGCTAGTAATGGACATTATCTTCAATGGGTCTACTCTGAATAGGACCAGAACTGGATGCAATCCTATATGTTTAGAGCCAATGGGTCCCTTTCCCAAGGTCGGTCCATGGAACCTTTGTAAAGAGTAGCACCTAGGAAACACAGGTGACTCTCAACTTACATGGGGGTTATGTTCTGGGGATCACACATAAAACCAAAACTGCACATAGTCAAAACACATTGGTTTCAACTGCAGGTAGGAATGCCAAATGTCATTTTTCCTGGACTCCTGCTCCATTTCCACCCTCTTTTTAATTTTTTGCTAAGTACGTAAAGCTGAACACTAATTACATGTGCATAAATTGTGAGTTACCTGTAATAATTCTATGGAGCCCCCAAAAGAACCGATTTCTACACATACATATTCCTTCTTGGTGTGCGGTTTATTCTCACCTGTTGCAACAGTATTCTCCACCTTCCTCTCTGTCTGATGCTCATCAGCCCAACCAAGGGTTGAAGTCAGAATTTTAGGTTGCCTCAGTTCTGCTGCAAAGGTTGAAGAAGTCTAGAAAACAGGAAGAAGTAGACTAAGGCAGGCTAAGCACCTTCACAATATATTTCTGGGTGGCAGAGGTTAGCTTCTAGAGGTTAGGTTAGGTAAAGGAAGCTTTACCATGAGAAGTATGAGCAAATGAACCACAACTGATGCTTTTAAGGGCTCTTGTACCTTTAGTGAAAAGTTTACTTTTTGCAAGTTTAGACCACTTTATTGCTTCCTTTTGATCATGGTAGAGGATTAATAGCCTCTTTTCATGACCTCAGTGTAAGTTTCTGTCCCTGGGGAGAAGCGGGGGGAGCTTTACTAGTTAGCCCTCTCTTTTTAAAATATTAAAGAACCTTTGCTAAATGGGACTTATTTGTGAACAAACATTGCAGAAGGATCTTTGCCACAAGTAAAGATATTGCTGGATAACACAGACTTATATTAAATATTTGTGTAGATGTTCTAATTCGGCCTCTAGCTAATTGTAGGAAAACAATGCCTCAGCAAGGTTTAAGGGTTCAAATAAGGAAGCAAATATCACCTGGGTCCTCAATAATAACAAAGAGAACAAGCTGATACGAAGTCATGTGGAACGAGCCCAAGAGAAAAGAAACTACCCACTTATTGCATTAAAAGGTAGAATCATAGAGTTGGAAGAGACCACAAGGGTCATCCAGTCCAACCCCCTGCCAAGCAGGAAACACAATCAAAGCATTCCTGACAGGTGGCTGTCAAGCCTCTGCTTAAAGACCTCCAAAGAAGGAGACTCCAGGTAGTCAAAAGGTAGTCCAGATAGATCCTTCAGCAGAAATAAGGTTACCTGCAAGGATGTGGGGGGAACTGATGTTTGTGTCTGGAGATCAGGACCAAGTGTCTCCACTGAGAAAGGTTTAGAACATGGTGGTGGTGGAGGAAAGATGCTATCCAGGCTAGGGTCCACTGCATTACAGGACAGGATGGGAGGAGTTGGCAAGGCAGAACAACCTGAAACAGACACAGAACAACAGCTGCCTTAAGGACTCAAAACTTGGTTTAATCATCTTTGCACATCTTTAAAACAAGAGGTTCATCAGCTCAAACTTGTTCGGAAGATATGCTAACAGTGGTGGCTAACCTTGGCACTCCAGATGTTTTGGGACTACAACTCCCATCATCCCTGACCACTGGTCCTGTTAGCTAGGGATGATGGGAGTTGTAGTTCCAAAACATCTGGAGTGCCAAGGTTAGCCACCACTGTAGCTAGGAGATACCAAGAAACCCCAACCCCTAATACTTAACCCTAGATAGTGTGGGAGGCTAAGGGGTTACTCTTAAACATACTCTAAACAAGCTGAGGGAGCATTATTACTCTTCCAGATGCTGATGCCCAGAACTGAAAGCAGGAAGGGGCCACAGGTCAGCGGCGAGCCCCTGTCTTGCATGCAGAAGGCCCCAAGCTGAATCCCCAATGGCATCACCCGGCAGGGCTGAAAAAGACTCCTTGCCTAAAATCCAAGACAGCTGCTGCCAGTCAGTGTAGACCACTCTGAGCTGGATAGACCAAAGGTCTGACTGTCAAATGCAGCTTCCTCTCTTCCTACTACACTCTAGGCACAATTAAGGCCTACTGCTAGCACTTTGCAATTCAATTCAATAACCTTTATTGGTTTATATAACAAACCAAACCATTTCGAACAGATATTATGTATAGGCTATATAAAATATGAGCTCTACAAAATAAGGCTTGTATTAATTAAATCTTTAACTCTAAAATTCAATACTAGTCTGTAAAAAATAACTTAAAACTTATCATAATAATCCTTAGTTAAAACATCAATTGATATAAATGATATAACAATATAATAATGCCGCATTGCTATTTAATTGAAATCTCCTAATTTTCTTTGTTAATGACTTAGTCTTTCTGTATGGACTGAGCTTAAAAATTCGGCTACTATTGAAGTGATTTTATAATTACTGTCCGACAACAGTGTTTGAATAGTTGGAAGCGTAGAGATCGGTCTGTCCATTTGTAAGGCATCTAATAATTGACTTCTAGCGTTAGTGCCAAAATTACAAGAGAAGAAAATATGATCCAATGTATCAGGTTCCTTCTTACTGCATTTACAGAGACGTTCAGATTTTGGGAGAGCTAAATACCTTCCTCTTACTATCATGGAGGGGAACATATTAAATCTAGCTAACATAAACAGCCTACAGGATTCGTGATTCTTAAGATTTGTAATACTGTATATCCCTTTTGAAAATCTCTACACAAAGGGAGATTAAGAAAGAGGGGGGAGCTAGTGCTGTGTTTGGCTACATCAAGAATGGAGAGAACACTATTTTCTTTAAAAAAAAAAGCACTTTGCAAACACCTATAGGAACACAGAACGTTGCCTTATTCAAAGTCAGAGCATCGAGTCCATCTAGCTCAGTATGGCCAACACTGACTGGCAGCAATGGCTCTCTAGTGTTTAAGGTAAGGGATCTTTTCCCTGTCGTACCTGGAGATGCTGCCGCCAGGGATTGAACCTCTGCCACAGAGCTACAGCCCTTAGTTGAATGCTTGTATTTTTAATTGATTCACACTCCTGGCCCTGGATATGGGCTCCTCAGCTGAGGAGGATGCTTCCCCTGCACCTGGGACAGACTATGGCGTCACTTCACTGTGATCTCAGTTCCTCTCACCTCCATTGGAAACGCCCGCTGTCCCTCCGTAGCAGCCTCTGCTCCCTTTAACAGCACCAGAAGATGTTTGGATCAGGGAGGGAGCAGTAGACTTCAATGCCTCCTTGGAGAGGCTGTTGCTGGGTGGAAGCTGAGCCCTCTGTGACTTTGCTTCACTTCTCACCATGTGGTCCCTCCTGGGTGGAGTGAGGGTGATGAAGATGGACGAGGCAATCCGTTTCTCCACCTTGTCGGACAGCATTTTCTCCTGGGAGAAAGAACAGAGGGAGAGACATTTGGAATTGTGGTCCTGCAAGGCCCCGTTCCCAGAATCTTTCCATCCCTCCAGCGGTTTGGTTATTTGCGGGGCTCGAATGAGCAAGTGGGGGAGAATGACATGGTGGGAAAGGGTGGGGAAATTTGGGTCTGGGAAAGCCTACTTCCACCCCATCTCTGCTGCAGGCTCTGTGAAGCTAGCATCCTCACTTTTTACATCTGCAAAACCTCAACAGCTGCATTATGGTGAAAGGAATCAACGTTTTGGGCCAAAGTTGCCCAACCAATGCTCCAATATAAGTTTGCTCCATGTCCTGTATGAATTGTGCATGTTACAGCAAATTTGCAATCACAGAATTGTAAAGTTGGAAGGGACCCAATAAAAGGAATCAAATTTAATTTGCATACCTGTGTTCTGTTGCATGTGGCAAAGGAAGGCAAAGGGCAACATTTCCCTTCCTTTTCCATCCTCCCAGCTCTACCAGGCATTGCCCACGGAGCGGCCCATTTCATGAACACAACTTAAAGAGGACAGGGAGCATTGCCTTTTTGGAACATGAAAGTTGAGAGTCTCAAGATGCTGGGTCCAACAATGGCAGATCATAGCTGTCAACCCTCCCTTTTTTTGCGGGAAACTCCCTTATTCCAATGCCGTTTCCTGCTGCTATCCCGGATTGTTAATATCCCTCAAATTTCCCGGATTTCAAAGGATGGACGAGGCAATCCGTTTCTCCACCTTGTCCTCTCCCTCCCTGCAGGCCAGGGAGGCTCCTCAGCTGCATTGCTCGGCTGCCAATAAGGAGTCTGAGACCGACTGGGGGCGGAGCTTGCATGCCTTGTGCAGCCAGACCCTCACGCCCAACCAGACAGCCAGCCTGCCTGCCGTTGATGTGCTCGCTCTTTCGCTCTCCCGTTTGCGCGCAGCCTCTGGAGTGCAGGGTGGCGAGGCTACTTGGTGCCATTGCGGCATCCCTTATTTTCAAATCCGAAAGTTTGAGAAAAAATCCCTTATTTTCAAATCTGAAAGTTGACAGCTATGTGGCAGATGCACAAACGAAACAAACCTACCATGCATGAAAAGCGCTTCACAAAATTTAAAGCAGGAAATCATTGCAAAACAAGAAGCCATTTCTCCCTTTGGCACTCCCGTGCACCAACCTTCCTTCCTCCTCAGCACATACCCTTTGCTTTAAAAAAACAACAACCCTTCATTCCTGGGAGCGGGGAAGGAAAGGAAAAGCTGTTTCTCTGCAGCAGAACAAGACCTGACAGACCAGGGAGCAGCGTTTCAACAGGAGGCCTGATGTGGAGCCAGCCAAGGGATTGCCACAGCCCATTCCTGAGGCAGCTGCTCTGAGCCACAGCTCTGCCTCATCACCATCCCACAAGGAATGGGGCGGAAGCGATAAGGAAGTGGGCAAAGGGCAGCCCTGCTTCAGGAAGGTGTTGGCTCTGAGGCTCTTCCCCAACACCCAGGCTGTGTCTGCTGCACTGGAGCTGAACAGACTGGGTTTTTTGTTGTTTTTTTTACTCCTGCCCCTCTATAACTTGCTAAAAGCATTCCTACGCTTCCCCCTACTGGGGTGGCATGTGAAAGTTTGTGGTTATGCATAGTTCTGCTCTGCTGTGCAGAATCGGGGGGGGGGGGAGAGGAGACTGCCAGTTTAATTAAATACTTTACCTGTCCCCACCCAAACAACAGGGAGCCTGACCTTGTAATTAAACAAGCAGGCCATGCCATGCCTTGGGGTCCTCAGCCTTCTCTGGGCAACCATGGAAGATTAACCTGGACACCTCTTTTATCTCCCTGTCCCCTGCCACCCATAATTTCTGGCATTCCTCTGTCTTCTGTCCAAACTCCTGCACCTCAAGGCTCGCAGCTCTGTTTGGCTCAAGGACCCACCATCAGAGGCGTAGGAAGGTCAGGTGGTACCCGGTGTGGAAAATTTCTTGTCACACCCCCCCCCCCCACATTTATTTATTTATTGCCTGCAAAAATGGTTTTACGTTATTTCATATTTTCTTACAAAGGAATAATAAGTTATAATAATAAAAAACTTTTATTTATATCCCGCCCTCCCTGGCTGAAGTCGGGCTCAGGGCAGCTAACATCAGATACATAACATTGATATAAAATCAAACAATAATTAAATTACCTCCTAAAAACATGTCAAAATCAAATTCTAATTAGATGGCTTTCCGCAGGGTTAGGGTTGGGAACAGTAAGTGCTCCACTGAATTGAAATTTCAGCCTTCACGACATAGGAAAACAGCCAAGTAAACAGCTATTTTCGTGGAGGAGGGTCAAGATATTAACTGATATGCATGAAATTTCATATATAGCTATATAATCCTTAGTGTAGTAAGATAAGACCTTTGGAGCAGGCATTTTCAAAAAGAAAAAAAAAGTTTTTTATGAACCACCCTAGTAGGGCAGTAATTGTTCCTTGATAATTTGTCACCCCCTCCATGATGGAACCTGGGGCGGATCGCCCCCCTTCCTACGCCCCTGCCCACCATGGCTATCTCTTTAGACTAGATGCCCCCCTCATTTTCTGGGGGAGGCTACTCTGGAGCAGGGAGGGGCTAGGAGGAGGGAGGGGCTATTTGTCAATTTTGGTTTATCTCAATTCCTCATTTTTCCAATATTAAATTCAGTTTTCCACATTTCCACACCAGTTTGCAATATTTCTTAAGAAGTCTTAGTGGGAATTCATAAGCATAATAGTGTGAATTTCTTCTGTAATAGATGTGTTTGTATGCCACATTGCCTAATAAATGTATTTCTGCAAAACAATATTTATAATGCTGCTCTGGATATTATTTTTATGCTGGTTGGATGCATATATTCTTGTCTGGAGAGCTGCATTGCAAATTCTGGAGAGGTGCAAATTATGAGGGAGAGCTGTGTTTTGGTTTACAAATTGTTTCAGAAAGTGTGAATTAGGTAAGTTCACCTTTAAATGTGAACTGAATTGAATTTTCTGCCCCTGTCTAGCTATGATGGCCAAAAAAAGAGACCCCTTCCTCTCCAGTCACAAATTCCATTGTAACACTTTGGCTTGCAAAGGAGCTAATGCTATATTAGCTGTGAAGAGCAGAATAAACGCAATAAATGTGCAAATGTACAAAACAACATCATTATTATTATTATTGCAAGAGGATGCAAATAATTAAGATTCTGAAGGTGCTAGAGGGGTGATGCTCTGCTGCCTTGCACCCTTGTCTACAGCCAGCCTGCAGGAGGGGGTGTGTGCCCCATTTTCAGGGTGAAGCCTCCAACACATTGGTGGAACGCCAGCCACTTCCTCATTTGCCCATGGAAGAAGGCCTTTCTGCCTTGCCAGACCTCACAGCATGCATCCCATGTCTACTTGGGAGTAAGTCCCCTTTGTATTCTGTGGGGCTTCCTCCCAGGAAAGAGTGCTTTGGATTGCAGCCTTTGCCTCTAGGACAATATTGGAGACACAAATTTCTAAGCTGCACATGCATGCTATTTCAGTTTTCAAAGTGCAGAGTTTTTTCACCTAAAGACAACCAACACCTTCACTTAAACAAGGGTACCTAAGTTATCACCTCACCAGGCTCACAGTCCTGGCAAGCAAAAGCTAGAGTTTCCCTTTGCCACGATCATCATGCAAGCAGAGGGAGGAAATCGGGGTCCTGACAAGGCCACCCCCCCCCAAAAAAAGCTAGAGGAAACGGGGCACAAGAGTTTGCAACACTAAGGTGGGGATAGTCATGCTAGGAATCAAGACAGCTTTCTTTGGGTAGGGGGGTTGTTTCGGTGGGGCCACTCCCTGCACCAAGGCTGTATCTGTGGAGGAGGAGGAGGCTCCCCCAGTGGCGGACCTACATTTGGGGGGAGGTCCCTGAAGCTTGAACTGTTATGCGGGCCCCTTTGCAACCAGCAGCAAGGTTTGGGTAACCACTGTTATCTTCTTCCACGACAGATCACCACACCTTTGCAACATCTGTGCTACTGACAAACTTTGGGATTGTTGAAATACATACAGCAAAAAAAAATCAATCAAACTTGGCCTACTAGACCCAAACTTTTTAAGCAATGTAGACTAAATGGGGGCCAGGATTAGGGGCCCTGAAGTTTCATTAGTTTCATCATAGTAGATCCACCCCTGGGCGCCGCTCCCCCATCTCCGCCCTGACTCCCCCAAAGTCCTCCGGGACATTGATTGGGGCAGCTCCCGGCTGGATGGCGAGGCAGGCAAGGCTGTGCCCACGGGCGCCTCCTGCAGGGGGAGGCCCCAAAGAGCGGGAGACCCGCCGCGCCCTGGTCGGCGGTGCGGGAGCTCCCTCCAGCCAAGGAGACGGGACCTTCCCGGTTGGCTCGGTCTCTTCTGGCGGGCCGGGGAGGCTGCGGAGGGGCACCGACAAGGGCGCCGGACGCCCTTGGACGCCACCCTACCTGGATCCGCGGCAACGCTGGTCCGGCCACTTGGTACCTGCCCGGCGGAGCGGAGAGGGGCAGGGAGGGAGGCGTGTGCCCGCGGAGGGAGAGAGGGAGGCGGCCCCCGGCTGATCTCGCCCCGGTCCCCGACGACGGGAGGGAAGGGTCTGCAGTGCTGCCCCCGGTAGCTGCGTCCTGCTCGCCGTCCTCGACGGGCGCCGTCTGCCCGCTTCCCGCCCCTCCTCGAACAAAAGGTGGCCCCGCCCGCGCGCTCCCCGTGCGCCCCGCCCCCTCCGCCCCGCTACCTACCTGGGTCCGGGGGCTTGCGGGGCCAAGGCATTCCCTCCTGCAAGCCCACCCCTTTCTCCGGCAAGCTCCCACATGCCGGCCCGGCTCGAGGTGGAGGAGCAGCCCGCGCCAGGCAGCCAGATCGAGCCACCCAAAAACAGGGCGCAGAGGTCGGCTGCCTCTCTGCTGCTGACATCGGGGCTAGTAGTAGCCACGGAGAACCTTAGCCCCCACCCCCACCCCCTCGGCATTTACGCCTTTGAAAGTCCTCTCCCCTAAGGCCAACAGAAGAGACTTGGACCAAAAGCGAACCCAGCTAGGCCAACATCTTAGGAGCCAACAAGTCCTAGGAGCCAAGGTCCCTTTGCGCACCCCCCTAAAATATTTAGGCATTCAAATGGTGTGCGCACTGAGTCATGTGATCAATTATGCAGGGTGGGGCGTACCTGGGCCCCCCAATATTTTATTCAAGTTGGCACCACTGCCCCCCAGGACTTCTCCTGGACCCACTCACTGATACCCTCGGCCACACATGGGTATCAGGCCCTGCCGCTGAAGCCAAGAAAAATAGGTTTAAATTCTCTGAACCCTCTCTAGCCCAGGGGCAGCAAACCTTTTTGGACCTGGGGGCACATTTGAAATCCTAAGAAACACACATGTTTCCAGAACATGTCCCAGATCAAAAACCGTCAATCCTCAGACCACACAAAACCACCTACACCAGGCATAGGCAAACTCGGCCCTCCAGATGTTTTGGGACTACAACCCCCATCATCCCTAGCTAACGGGACCAGTGGTCAGGGATGATGGGAATTGTAGTCTCAGAACATCTGGAGGGCCGAGTTTGCCTTTGCCTGTCCTACACCCTACTCCCAAAAGGCGGCAGGTGAAAGACAAACAAAAAAGTAGGCACCTCACCCCAAGAACCCTAATTTATTCTAAATTAAAATTAGGGTGTAGGTTCTAGAATCATAGAATTGGAAGAGACCACAAGGGCCATCCAGTCCAACCCCCTGCCAAGCAGGAACACCATCAAAGCATTCTTGACAGGTGGCTGTCAAGCCTCTGCTTAAAGACCTCCAAAGAAGGAGACTCCACCACACTCCTTGGCAGCAAATTCCACTGTCGAACAGCTCTTACTGTCAGGAAGTTCTTCCTAATGTTTAGGTGGAATCTTCTTTCTTGTAGTTTGAATCCATTACTCCGTGTCCGCTTCTCTGGAGCAGCAGAAAACAACCCTTCTCCCTCCTCTATATGACATCCTTTTATATATTTGAACATGGCTATCATATCACCCCTTAACCTTCTCTTCTCCAGGCTAAACATACCCAGCTCCCTAAGCCGTTCCGCATAAGGCATCGTTTCCAGGCCTCTGACCATTTTGGTTGCCCTCCTCTGGACATGTTCCAGCTTGTCAGTATCCTTCTTGAACTGTGGTGCCCAGAATTGGACACAGTATTCCAGGTGAGGTCTGACCAGAGCGGAATACAGTGGTACTATTACTTCCCTTGATCTAGATGCTATACTCCTATTGATGCAGCCCAGAATTGCATTGGCTTTTTTAGCTGCTGCATCACACTGTTGACTCATGTCAAGTTTATGGTCTACCAAGACTCCTAGATCCTTTTCACATGTACTGCTCTCAAGCCAGGTGTCACCCATCCTGTATTTGTGCCTTTCATTTTTTTGCCCAAGTGTAGTACTTTACATTTCTCCCTGTTAAAATTCATCCTGTTTGCCTTGGCCCAGTTCTCTAATGTGTTAAGGTCATTTTGAAGTGTGATCCTGTCCTCTGGGGTATTAGCCACCCCTCCCAATTTGGTGTCATCTGCAAACTTGATCAGGATGTTCTGTGGGTGCCAATGCTGTGGTGCCCGCTGGCAGCAGATCCCAGAAGAATCCTGCTGGAAAAGATGATAAGGAGTCCCATCTAGGCCAGCACCCACTCCTCACAGTAGCCAACCAGTTGCCCCAAAGGGAAGCCTGTGAGTGAGACCTGGGCACAACAGCATCCCTCTCCCCACTAGCAGCACGCGATCCAAGGACAAAAGGAAACAGTGCTTCAGGTGCTGTGGAACTCACCGCCACAGGCTATTGCAACGAAAGCTAGCTGGCATAAGAAGCAAGCGTTGCAAAGGACTGGGTAAGGTTGTGGGCCTAGTGACATGACAGTCTCTCTGCCCCTGGCGTTCCCCTCCCATGTCTTGGCTCTGAATCATCTCTGCTGCTCCATGGAGACCACTTCCCTCTATGGGAGACAATGTTTTCTCCAGCCTGACCTTGCAAGGGGCAAGGGTGCAGATGTGTTTCCCAACACCCAAGCAGAGCTCAGACGCTGCGTGCTCTGAGTCACTGGCCAGCCTTGGAATGAACCTTTGCAAATATGCTCCACCACAAACTACAGGATAGAACAAAGGCCTTCGTCTCCTTGTGATATTTCACACAGGAACATAGGAAAGTGGCCTTACACTGAGCCCAGACCCTTTGTCCACCTAGCTCAGTTTTGCCACTAGCCTGGTGCCCCAGAGAAGCCCCCCCACCCCCCGCAAGCAGGACATGAACGCAACAGCCCCCTCCCCACTTGTGATTCCCAGCAATGGGAATCACCCTGGGGTGCTGCCTGCTTCCAACCCTGGAGTGGACATTCAGCCACCGTGCCTGCCAGCCTTTTGGACGTCTCCATTTGGCATGTTTCGGAGACAAATTCAGTGAGATTTAGGCTGCAAGGATAAGCAGGACCACCACCCTCTCCTCCTCTGTGTCTCCTCCAATCATTTTCTGGAGTGGGGTTGAATGTTTTTATTTCCTGGTCTGCAGTGGTTTCTTTCTTTTGTCCAGCACTCTTGCGGAAGCAGCTGAGCTGTGTCAGCATTTGACAGCTCATTTGAGTTGCAGTGGCGAAGCCTTGAGTCAGCTTGAGCTGGCGTAGGGAGGAGGGAGGGGGTGGTGGGAGAGCCATTGAGGATTCCCATATAAGCCTTGCTTTTCGCCAACCAGACAGGCAGACAGGAAGTGCAAGTGTGGGAGGCCTCCCCCCTCCACACACCATCCTGTATCCCCATGATTACAAGGGCTGGAGGCAAAGGGAAGGGAAGGGTGTGGAGCGCAGCATTAAGAATATAAAGGAAGGGCATGCAAGATTAGGCTCAAGGCAGAGAAGGAAGGACGGATTGATCAAACCCCAGTTTGAAAAGAGGCTTCTGGGTAGGTAGAGGGTGTTTGCACACAGGAGGATTAAATTGCTTTGTGGTTTAATCCATCTGCAACAACACAGCCATGGGTCTGGCTCTGCCCAGGCCAGCTTTTCCCACACTCCTGATAACGTACAATTCCCCCCATAGATTCCTGAGCAAGGGAATTGTAGAGCAAAGTGCAGCTACAAGTTAGTTAAGCACCCCCAAATTTCAATGGGTAAGAGTTAAGGGATGCGGGTGGCGCTGTGGGTTAAATCACAGAGCCTAGGGCTTGCCGATCAGAAGGTCGGCGGTTCGAATCCCCGCAATGGGGTGAGCTCCTGTTGCTCGTTCCCAGCTCCTGCCCACCTAGCAGTTCGAAAGCATGTCAAAGTGCAAGTAGATAAATAGGTACCGCTCCAGCGGGAAGGTAAACGGCGTTTCCGTGCGCTGCTCTGGTTAGCCAGAAGCGGCTTAGTCATGCTGGCCACATGACCCGGAAGCTGTCTGTGAACAAACGCCGGGTCCCTCGGCCTATAGAGCGAGATGAGCACCGCAACCCCAGAGTCATCCGCGACTGGACCTAATGGTCAGGGGTCTCTTTACCTTTACCTTTAAGAGTTAAGGAGGTCTTTGGGTGGCTAGTCAATAAGGGTTAGACAAATGTACTGGGGATAAGGGCTGCCAGTAGCCACTAGCCACGATGACTATGTTCTACTTTATTATTGATAAAATTACTTTTGTGTTACCACTGTGTTATAAGTGAAAATCCAGACACAAAAGTTGTTGAGCTGAAATTCACCAAAATCTATACTTCCGAAACAGGCTGCCATTTGTCTGGATTTTCCCAGACAATTCAGCTTAAAAAAAACACAATAATACAGATAACCACCCAGGTGGCTAATGAATCCACAATTAAACAGGTAACAGGCCCCGCTGGTGCAAAAATGTATTGCAGAAGCGAGGTGGCCTCGGCTGAATCTCTGCTGGTAGGGGGACTGGCGACATTCCATGCCATCTTCTGGTTGGATAACTACCCTTGCAAGGTAGCCTCTTCATAAGTAACAAAGAGTCTTGTCACGGCTTACCTTAAAGGCTACCAAATGTACTATGGAATAAGCAGATACAGAAAGCATTGTACCTGGGTCTATGCAGTAGCGTCTTCTCTGTGTGGAGAGGGAGACAGTAAACTCTGAGGAGAGGGAAATTAAATGCAAACCCCCCCCCCAAAAAAACCACCCAACAACAACAGCAACCCCAACTGCAGGAAACATTTTGCACATTGGACTCTGATCTACAAAAATCTTATTTCCATAATCCCATAGTTTTTCAGCTGCTGCAAGACTCATTTTTGATGCATGAATGCTGTATCATTGTTAATGGCTTATTATTATCACCATCTCAATTTCTTACCTGCCGCTCACTGTCAGGATCCAGGTAAGGTTACAGGAGTTTAAAAGCAGTTTAAAACAAATTACAGACATGCGAATAGGGCGGATCCTGAACACACACATCTATTGAGCTGAGGTGTCAAAGGCCAGTGAAAGAGGTGTGTCTTCAGCAAACAATTGAAACTACCACATAGGAAGATGCAGGAGGAATGATGGATGAGAAAAAGGGCTGGAGGGGGGGAAACTTTATTGAGGAAGGTGGGGCGTGCAGAGAGCATGAAAGAGACGCCACAGTTTCACATAAATATTTGTTGTTTAGTCGTTTAGTCGTGTCCGACTCTTCGTGACCCCGCATGGACCAGAGCACGCCAGGCACTCCTGTCTTCCACTGCTTCCCGCAGTTTGGTCAAACTCAAAATATAAGTCTGCTTTATTCTAGTTTTTGTCAGAAGCCTTTGCTCCCTAGGCACACCAGCTCCTTCCTTAGCTGTTAGCACAGTACTTTAGTGTTTCTTTAAGACAAAGGGGGGGGGACATTTTCAGCACCCCCTGCAACACACACACACATAAATCACATAATCCCTTGGTGCAATCTGTCCACCTACCAGCCATAGCTGTCAACTTTCGGATTTGAAAATAAGGGATGCTGTGAGGGCGGTGCAATGGCACCAAGTAGCCTCGCCACCCTGCGCTCCAGAGGCTGCGCGCGAACGGGTGAGCGAAAAAGCGAGCGCATAGACGGCAGGCAGGCTGTCTGTCTGGTTGGGCGTGAGGGTCTGGCTGCACAAGGCATGCAAGCTCCGCCCCAGTCGGTCTCAGACTCCTTATTGGCAGCCGAGCAACGCAGCTGAGGAGCCTCCCTGGCCGGCAGGGAGGGAGAGGAGCTGCTTCCTTTGAAATCTGGGAAATTTAAGGGATATCAACAATCCGGGATAGCAGCGGGAAACGGCATTGGAATAAGGGAGTTTCCCGCCAAAAAAAAAGGGAGGGTTGACAGCTATGCTACCATCCCCTGTGTGTGGTCAGTGTGTGGTATTTTGGTGGCACTCCCATAGCAGGCTGACTTTAAAAAGGGTTGGCTGTTTGTTTAAGGGAGGAGATAGCTTAAATTGGGGGGGGGGTAGGTGGGTTGCAATTAATGGGGTGGGGAAATGCAATTGCGCAAGGCAACAACTAGCATAGAAATAAATAAGTCACCATTTAGTAAAGTGACAGGCATGGAATATCTATCCCATATCCAATGCTGGGCCCAGAGAGTCCAGAGCAGCCCAGCACAGTGGATCAGATGAAATCAAGGAGTGGGATGAAATCCAGCCCCTAGGATTTCCCCACCTTGGACCTGCAGTCACTGGCTCATATCAGCCTCTTCCAGAGCCCGCTCTGTGTTTCAGGATGTTGCCGTTGCAGAGTGGGATTTTGAAAGGTCTTTGTAGTGTCTCGAGGGCTGACGGGAGGCAGAAGCGGAGGGCGAGAACCTTTGAGAATAATCCTGAAGTGCCACCACAAACAAAAGAAAAAAACAGAAATATTAGGTTCTAGAAAGCAAATCAATGACATCTTCCGATATCTCAAGGGCTGTGACAAGGAAGATTTATTGTTTTCTCCTGCTCTGGAGGTGAGGACCCAAACCAATGGCTTCAAGTTACAAGGGAAGGAAATTCTGAGTAAACATGGGAATAGTTTTCTGATAGCTATAGCTGTTGGACAGTGGAATGGACTCCCTCGGAAGATGGTAAGCTCTCCTTCATTGGCGGTTTTAAGCAGAGGTTGGACGGCCATCTGCCATGGACGCTTTAGTTGAGATTCCTGCATTGCAGGCGGTTGGACTAGATGGCTCTCAGGGTCCCTTCCAACTCTGCAATTCTATGATTAGGAGGAGATTCGTGACAGGCAAAGGGGAGCATTTCTTTCATGAAATGGCTGTTAAAACTTGTGGAGCTCATGATCACAGGATGCGGACTTTTGAAGCAGATTAGCCACATTCATTGAGTATATATTGTTGTGTATTGATTCAAAGTGTTATCATATCTGTATTACTATTGTCTGTAATCACATTAGGGTAAAGTAACTGCCTTCCTGTCCCAGAAGGAACAGCTACTATTGGTGCATTTAAGTTGCTGCATTGGGATCCTCAGTCTTATTGGTTCCCACCAAAAAGCAGCTGTGTGATTGCTTGAGATTGTTCTCTCCTAAATGTATCTTTTCCTAGCCAGTCCTCTGTCCCTATAAATGTAGCTTCCCTACCCTCAGTTCCCTCAGTCTTGTTTGCCTGAATAAAGAGTTATTACATGAAGAAGCTGTCTCCTGCCTGCTATGTCAGAGAGCTGAAATCACTTGCTGAAATCATTAACCCACGCTACAACATATACAGTATAATCCCATCTCTCCTAATGCTCTGGTAGCCATGAGACGCTTTGGACTGTGGCTCCCATCTCTGGCTAAGTCTGAAACATCTGGAGGGGCACAAGGTTGGGGAAGGATGGGACAGACTATCTGCCAGGAGAGTGGGAAATGTGTCCTCCGAGTTTAGAGACAGGAGCAGATGTTGGAGATAAACCCCAGGGGTTGGCTTTCACCATCTTCCTCAAACAGAGAGCTTTCCAGACCTCCGTGTGACAAAATGGTGGACCTCTGGTATGATTCAGTGTGACTGTTTCAAAATATCGTTTTTTAAATAGGTTTTTAAATATTGTCTCCCCCCAAGCTGGTGGCAGCCTCCACCGAGGTCCCTCATACTTCCCACCCAAACAAAGCCCACTATTCCTCTCCCCTCCCACTGCCATCTTGGAATACCTTCCAGGTGCCAACACCCTCTTGCTCCTCCTCACCTGCTTCCTGCAGATATCCAGCAGGATTCCCGCCCGCATCAGGCACCAGATCTCCCCAACCAGTGAAACGAGGACGTTCACAATGTCCATCCACCGGCCAACGGTCATCAGCAGGATCAGGAGGCCCCCCATCCTGACAAAGACCGTCTGGTAGGCCATCTGCTCTGTGGGGTTCTGCCGTTGCTCTTCTGCCATTGGACAAAGGAAAGATAAAATGGTTAGGTTTATGCTGGTCAACTTATATACAATGCCAGTACTATTCAGAGGAGACCTGTTTGAATTAATGAACCTAAGAAAGACTCACATTGGATACACTCTGTAAATGTGAGGGCAGGGATGGGGAACAACTGCGGTCTTCCAAGTGTCAAGGACTGGCTGGATGAGGAAGAGCAGTGGGAGCTACCTGCCCAAGAGCCCCCCAGGAAGGATGCAGAAGATGACGACTTAGATCCTGGGTCCTGGTGGTGGGACACGGAGGAGCAGTCTGGGGAAGGGACGAGCTGGGAGGTGCTAGAAGCAGGGAGCCTGAGCGATCCAGGGGAGTCAGGAGAAGGACAGGGTTTGAGGCCGAGAGTCACAGTGTGAGCACAGACTCAGACAGAGAGGAGTCAGAGGTTGCCCTTGCTACCCAGCAGCAGGGCAGTCTCTGTCCTGCTGGCTCGCCTCCCCCTCTGACACCCCGATCGATGAGAATCCTGCACATTGCTAAGCATTGGGCCAGACAGGCCCAGAGGATGAGCACTCCCCCTCTGACGCAGCCTTCATCTGCTTGGGAGAGATCCAGAGTGAGAGGCTAGAGGGGGAAGGGAAGGGCTAGTGGTCAGTTTCAGCAATTTCTCAGCTGGATTAAGACGAACCAGAGGACTCTGCTGTGTTGTTAAAAAAAAAACAAATTGCATTCTGTGCCTCCTGCCCTGTGGTCGACCTGGGCTCGCTTGGCAGCTCCTGGACACTAAGTGATGCTGGTCTCCCAACTCCAGCATGGCCAGTAGTGTGGGATGATAATGGGAGCTGGAGGAGTCCGGTAACATCTGGAGGGCCACAGGCTCCCCCATCCCTGCATTAAAAGGATGCAGAGTAGTGATGGAGGCATCTGGGGCAGTAAAGGCAAGTGATGGTCTAGTTAAGGGACAGAGAACCTTTGCTGCCTTCCAGACCTTGCTAGACTCCAGGTCCCAGCAGCCAGCATGGGCAAGAGTCAGGGCCGGAGCTGGGAGATGGAGTTACAACATCCGGAAGTCCACAGGCCCACCATCCCTGCTGTAGGGATAGCTCAGTCAGAACAGCGTGAGTCTCTTAATCTCAGGGTTTCTGGTTCCAGCTCCACATGGAGCAAATGTTTCCTGAATTGCAGGGCGTTGGGACTAGAGGACCCAATTCTATGATTGTATCATCAGCAGAACCAGTCCAATTCTCTCTTCTAAAAAAGACAAGAAACCGAACTGTCACGTCAACATAGGAAGAGGCCTTGTACCAAGTTGATACTATTTTGCCAGCCTTGCAATCTCATGTCCTTTTGAGTAGGGCTGAACCCCGGGTCTCCTACATGGCAGGTGTGTGCTCTCTTTATTTGGGGCCTCCCCGATAAAGAGACCCCAAATGAGCAGAGGAAGCTGCCTAGATGTGTGTGTGTGTGTGTGTGTGTGTGTTGTACACATCTTTGTATTTCTTCTTTCTTTGGCAATCACTCGTAGCTGAGTAAGATTGTCTTCCATGAACACGGTCTTAACAGTGAGTCCATAAGTGACTGTGGAGGTCAATTCTGGATCCACACATCCTTCCATAGGTTTCTAGGTGGGAGTTGATCATGGTGTGGATTTGCCAAGCGTGCCTTCCTCTTAGCACATTTCTCCCTTTCGTCCTGAGTTCGAGTGTCTTCAAAGCCCATGACACCTTTGCTAAAAGCTGTTCTCCAATTGGAACGCTCGCAGGCCAGTGTTCCTCAGTTGTCAGTGTTTAGCCTACATTTTTTTAGATTTGCCTTGAGAGCGTCTTTAAACCTCTTTTGTTGACCACCAGCATTACGCTTTCCATTTTTAAGTTGTGAATAGAGCAGTTGCTTTGGAAGACGATAATCAGGCATCCGCACAACATGACCAGTCCAACAAAGTTGATGTTGAAGAATCATTGCTTCGACACTGGTGATCTTTGCTTCTTCCATTACACTGGCATTAGTTTGCCTGTCTTCCCAAGTGATGTGTAAAATTTTTCGGATGGAACACCGTTGATGGAACGGATCTACAAGAGATCTTTGTATTTAATGGATCTTTGTATTTAAGATCCCCCTAGCTAGAAATGCCAGGAGTTGCACCTGGGACCTTCCCCCCTTAGCAGACATTAGTCTGATTGCCTGTGATGCCACGGAACGTTCGCAAACATTCCAGCCGCTCCTGGAAGGGAAGGTGCCAGAAGCAGACCATTCTGCAGGAGGGTGCTGCTTCCTTGCTTGCTGCTGGGGAAGGAAGCCAAAGGCCAACAGCCACCCACACCTAGCAACATAGCTGTCAACCCTCCCTTTTTTGCGGGAAACTCCCTTATTCCAATGCCGTTTCCCGCTGCTATCCCGGATTGTTGATATCCCTTAAATTTCCTGGATTTCAAAGGAAGCAGCTCCTCTCCCTCCCTGCCGGCCAGGGAAGCTCCTCAGCTGCGTTGCTCGGCTGCCAATAAGGAGTCTGAGACCGACTGGGGGCGGAGCTTGCATGCCTTGTGCAGCCAGACCCTCACGCCCAACCAGACAGACAGCCCGCCTGCCGTCTATGCGCTCGCTCTTTCGCTCACCCGTTCGCGCGCAGCCTCTGGAGCGCAGGGTGGCGAGGCTACTTGGTGCCATTGCACCGCCCTCGCGGCATCCCTTATTTTCAAATCCGAAAGTTGACAGCTATGCCTAGCAACCTCCCAAAGATCTTGCCCACTGAGCCAGAGGGGAGGAGGAGCTCACCTTGCATGTAGATGACAAGCAGAGTATAGCAGATAGTGAGCGGGGTCCAGAAGCGGATGGCCTCCGAGGTGGTGAGGAAGTCCCGGTTGATCAGGGCCACCGCCGCCAGGTCGGCCACCACGAAGGTGACCTTGAGGGCGTTGCAGAGGAGGCGGGGGATGCCGTGCCAGGTGGTCAGGAGGAAGAGGCAGGCCCCGCAGTAGCGCTCCTTGCAGTGGAGCTCGTACATGGTGAAGACGTGGCGCGCCAGGCGCCAGACATAGTAAGTTAAGAGTCCGGCCAGGCCAACGCTGAGGAGCAGGTTCCACGTGCGATGGGGCGCCCCCTCCTGGAGGTAGCTGAGGCTGCAGGAGATGCCGCAGCCCAGGGAGAACTGGCAGAGGAGGTAGAGCTGGCTGCTGTGCGCCCCCTGCAGGATCCCAGTGGAAATTGAGAGATGGCAGCAGTGTATATTAATATTTTTTTTATTGAAATAATTTCAATTATAAACAAATAGAGTGATACAAAGGGGGGAAGAGAAAAAGTAAGGGGGGTAGAACAAATGTGTGTGTAAGAAAGAGAGAGAGAAAGAAACAATACACAAAAATGCAATGTAATATACAGTCGTACCTCGGATCCCAAACGCCCTGGAATTCGGACGTTTTAGCTCCCGAATGCCGCAGACCTGGAAGTGATTGTTCCAGTTTGCGGACGTTCTTTTGGAACCCGAATGTCCGATGGGGCTTCCACAGCTTCTGATTGGCTGCAGGAGCTTCCTGCAACCAATCAGAAATCGCGATTTGGTTTTCAAACGTTTTGGAAGTCGAACAGTCTTCCAGAACAGATTCCGTTTGGCTTCCAAGGTACAACTGTACATTCATATATAAATTGATATGGACTGTGGCAGTGTATTGGGGGGGGGGTGTTTATTTTGATTATATATATTTTGATTTTAGATTTAGATTTTGTTCTGTCAACCACCCTGAGACCTCCATGTATAGGTAAAGGTAAAGGGACCCCTGACCATTAGGTCCAGTCACAGACGACTCTGGCTTTGCGGCGATCATCTCGCTCTATAGGCCAAGGGAGCGCCTGGCGTACAGCTTCCAGGTCATGTGGCCAGCATGACTAAGCCGCTTCTGGTGAACCAGAGCAGCACACGGAAACGCCGTTTACCTTCCCGCTGGAGCGGTACCTATTTATCTACTTGCACTTTGTGCTTTCGAACTGCCAGGTTGGCAGGAGCAGGGACCGAGCAACGGGAGCTCACCCCGTCGTGGGGATCCGAACCGCCGACCTTCTGATCGGCAAGCCCTAGGCTCTGTGGTTTAATCCACAGCGCCACCCGCGTCCATGTATAGGGGGGCATATAAATTCAAGAAATAAATAATAGTGGTTAGTATGTCGGACTAGGACCGGGGATATCAGAGTTCAAATCCCCACCCGGCCATGAAGCTCACTGGGGGACGTTGGGGACCAGTCACTGCCTCAGCCTAACCTACCTCACAGGGATGTTGTGGGGACAAAACGGGGAGAACCACCACGTACAGCACTTTGAACTCCTTGGAAGAATAAAAATCCCTCCATCCAAATGGCAGGATAAAGCTTGATTGCCTGGGTGACTGGGCGGGAATTCGCTTCCTTCTACCGCTTGGTTATCTTGACTCTGCTTTTAACTCAGGTGCCTGTCTGGGGGTTCCCCGCCTGGTCCCACCTCAGCCCGCACATGAAGAAAAGGGAAAGAAAGAGCAGCTCACCTTGTCAAGGGAGAGGACAGTGGAGATGGCCCGAAGGGAGAACTCCAGCACCACCAAGGCAGCCACACGGTAGCCAACCACCGTGAAGGTCCCGGTCAGCACCAGGAGATGCAGCTGGTCCAGGAGGGGCCACTGGTTGCGGATGATCTCCTTCTCCTTCTTCCGGTCGGGGTCGCTGGGGCAGAAATGAGGATCTCAAGGAGGGAAAGGCAGGCGCAGGAGCAATTTCTCGGGAAGCTACAGGGACTAGCTGGAGTAAACACACCTTGCCTTTGCTGAGTCCCATCCGGGCACTTCCAGGAGAGCCTAGAGGGCTTCTCCCACCACCAGGTCTCCAAGGTTGGCAGGAACCTGATATTCTCTGCATTTTCTCCAAGAGAACCATCTTCCGCCACTCCCAGGGGCAGATAGGTTTTGGGGCTCACGCATGTATGGAAATACCCTTTGGCCTTGCAGCAATCCAACCTCACAGGCTTTGGGTATATTGTGCATGGGACTCTATACATGCTCAGAGGGGGTGCTCCTCTTCTGTACTGTTTCTGCGGCCTGAAAAAGGTCTTCTTGGGGCTTGGCTCCGAAAAGACCCTTGGGAACGCACAAAGGTTTGTTTGCTGGCAGACACAACCTCCCTGGCTGCCTTTTCCTGTCTCAATCTTGGAGTGTGTTCCGGTCCTCTGTGATCATTTCACATTTCCCAAGTTGAGTTCGGTCACCGAGATCAACAAATGAAACCTGCTCCTAATTAAGCTCCCGGTTCAGCCCTGACTGAAACTGTCCCCAAATCCATAGGGATGTGTTTGCGATGCCCCTGTCCTCATACAAAGAATCACGGCTAAAGCATAGCTGTCAACTTTCGGATTTGAAAATAAGGGATTTTTCCAAAATTTTGGATTTGAAAATAAGGGATGGGTTGGGCGTGAGGGTCTGGCTGCACAAGGCATGCAAGCTCCGCCCCCAGTCGGTCTCAGACTCCTTATTGGCAGCCGAGCAACGCAGCTGAGGAGCCTCCCTGGCCGGCAGGGAGGGAGAGGAGCTGCTTCCTTTGAAATCCGGGAAATTGAAGGGATATCAACAATCCGGGATAGCAGCGGGAAACGGCATTGGAATAAGGGAGTTTCCCGCAAAAAAAAGGGAGGGTTGACAGCTATGGGCTAAAGGACAATCTCATCCTCTGAAAAATTGTTGATACACTGCTAAATACTGTTTTCCGTTGCCTGTGCTCATCTACTCTTTCTTGCTCTGTTTTCCAAAGCTGAAAAGATTAAGGAAATGCCAAGAAAGGCATCTTTGCCTGGCAATCTTTTTCTCACCAATACAAAAGGCATCTCGCCAGCCAGTGTACAAAGAAGTCAGCTGGGCACTGCTCAGGTGGGGCCATGCTCGTATCCTGCCCTGGAGATAAGATGCTGCCACTCCAATATTTAACTCCCAGGGATCCCTGGGATGCAGTTGGACTCCAAAGCATGGCATGAACCGGATCTTTAAAAGGGGGGGGGGCTACCAGAGGCGTAGGAAGGTCAGGTGGTACCCGGTGCAGGAAATTTCTTCGTCACCCCCCTCCTCCCACATTGATTTTTTTTTTTTGCCTGCAAAAATGGTTTTACGTTATTTCATATTTTCTTACAAAGGAATAATAATAAGTAATAGTAAACTTTTATTTATATCCCGCCCTCCCCGGCCGAAGTCGGGCTCAGGGCGGCTAACATCAGATACATAACATGGGTATAAAATCAAACAATAATTAAATTACCCCCTAAAAACATGTCAAAAGCAAATTAAAGTCTAATTAGATGGCTTTCCGCAGGGTTAGGGTTGGGAACAGTAAGTGCTCCACTGAATCGAAATTTCAGCCTTCACGACATAGGAAAACGGCCAAGTAAACAGCTATTTTCGTGGAGGAGGGTCAAGATATTAACTGATATGCATGAAATTTCATATATAGCTATATAATCCCTAGTGTAGTAAGATAAGACCTTTGGAGCAGGCATTTTTTAAAAAAACCTTTTTTATGAACCGCCCTAGTAGGGCAGTAATTGTTCCTTGATAATTTGTCACCCCCCTCCATGATGGGACCTGGGGCGGGCCCCCCGCCCCCCACTTCCTACGCCCCTGGGGGCTACCCTCTTCCTCAAAGGCAAGAATAGAGACAATCAACTTCGGAGGAGCGGAAAATCTGGGCTTGCCCCTATTGAATTAATAGGAATATCTGAGATTATTTCTGCAATCAAAGCATCCGGATTCAGGAGGCTAACGTGACACTAGGCAGGTCTTTATGGCTCCTTCCCTCCACCTCCACCACCCAGTCAGCGCCTTATCAGAGCCCTGCAGAGGTTGGTAGCCACCCCAGGGCTGCCTGCGAGGACAGAATGAGGAAGTGTTTAAAAGACGCAATCTCTGCTCTGCCTAACAAGCACTCACTTCAAACAGTTGATGTAGATGTAAATCTTCATCAGGCTGCCCAGGATGGAGACAGCACAGGCGCCCACCAGCCCTGCAAGGAAGCAAAGGTCAGAAAGGGGGTAGGGCTCAGTGGGTGGGGTAGGCCCCCCGGGAGGAGGAGGAGAAGCTCACCCTGCAAGACGGAGTCCACCAGATCGGAGCCCCAGGCCAGGCTGGGCAAGGCGGGCAGCCAGGAGACCAGGTAGGAGTAGAGGCTGGAAAGCATAGTGGTTCCCCGGGGCAGGGTGAGGGTGGGCGGCTCAGCCCTGGCCCTCCTCTTCCCAGCTGCAGTCTCAAAGGTCTGCTGTCGGAGGGCTGGCGAGAGCCCAGGGACCTTGTGCTTGCGTCCTTGTTGCTGCTGCTGCTCTGGTAAATCATTGCTGCCTCTTTGCCCCTCCTGGGGAGGAGGCCACTCAGCCAGAGCCCTTGCACAACCATTTCTGCTTGGGGAGAAGCAAGGCAGGGGAAAAACCATTTCCTGGGCCAGTAGCAGCAGCTGCAGCTCCCCAGAGTGAAAGCAAAGGGAAACACTTAAGGCAAGGAGGTTTTTGAGTTCCAGCCCAGCTGCAAAATGTGTACTTGCCTGTGAATGTTCTTGCAGGTGTTGTCATCTCTGCTGTTGCTGCTGTTGTTGTAAGAATATCAAGGTCATATATATATATATATATATATATATATATATATATATATATATATATATATGACCTTGATATTCTTACAACAACAGCAGCAACAGCAGAGATGACAACACCTGCAAGAACATTCATAATATATATATATATATCGTTCATAAGTGTGCCAAGCAAAACAAGGCCACATGTCTGAAGCAGCACAGGAAGACAGGCCTGTCTCCATTTTGACTCCCAAACTGACAAACTGTTTCTCTGCAAGGAAGGAGGGGGTGATTGTCTCAGGAAAATAAAGTGATAATTCTGGCTTCCTGATACCTGAGTGCCAGACAAAAGGGTGTGATTAACTTGGCTGGGAGACAGGGAAATGTAAATATCTCTTTTGTTTTACTTGATGGGTTTTTGGGTGGAGGGCAAGAGGAGGCATGGGGAGGGTCAAGGATGCTCAGATTACTGCTACCAGACCTCCCCTTTCATGATGTCCGGCAACCTACTCTCAGCTAGAATAAGCTTTGTGAGTTTTTACGCATGCTCCTACAGACCGTATAACACACCTTACATATGCATGCAAATAAATGCATCTGGACTAACACTTGCTTGGACACACTGCATCCCAGAAACAAACCCCAGGTGCCAAAGTTCGCTCAGTCTAGCCCAGCTCCCTTTGCACAATGGTGAAGCAAATGTAACAAAGACCTGTCAATCAAAGAAGCAGGATGCCTTGTAAATCAGCAGGGTTCCAACTACCAGCGGTAATAATAATAATAATAATAATTTATTATTTATACCCCGCCCATCTGGCTGGGTTTCCCCAGCCACTCTGGGCAGCTTCCAACAGAATATTAAGATACAATAGTCCATTAAACATTAAAAGCTTCGCTAAACGGGGCTGCCTTCAGATGTCTTCTAAAAGTCTGGTAGTTGTTTTTCTCTTATTAAGCTTCTTATTAAGGCAGTCAGATAAAGAGAAACCGCTCCCCTTTGTTTGTGTAACAAATATTTATTTTTGTACTCGGCAGGGGTGCCAAGTTGAATAAAATATTGGGGGGGGTTGTCAGGTAAGCCCTACCCCACATAATTGATCACATGATATACGGCACACACACAACATTTGAATGGCAATGCCCATCAACTTGGGAGGGGGGAGCCCTCAAATATTTTATGGGGTGTGTGTGAAGGGACCTCAGCCACTTGGAGTTGACTCCTATGGTACTCAGTATATGTTAAGACCATAACCAAGGAAGTCGGGGAAACTTTGCATCTTGAATTTGTATACTGCCTTGAAAGTCCCATCTCAGGTGAGGTGTGGAGGGGAGAGGCTCCCTTTTTTTCCTGATCCTGAGGTGGTTCCTGCTAAGAGGGTCTTCCCCAAGTGCACGGTCGTTCCCGAGTTTAATCCTATATAATAAAGAGCCTGTGTCCGTCCATACTTTCCGTGTGTCAGTGGAAATCGCAAGTGGGCATGCGCTCCACTGACTCACGGATTGGAGCGCAGAGAGGAGGAGGAGCCTGAGGTTGGAGCGCTTCGCGAGCCTCCGAACCTCTCTGCTTCAGCCGCAACGGCGGCCGCTCCCCGCGCGCTGCTGCTTCTCCCCCTCCGTACCAGCAGCAGCCGCTGTGGCACCTTACCCGGGAGAGTCGGGAGTTCCAAAGGCCCCGCCGCCTCTCGATCCCCCTCCGCTTCTCTTCCTGCTGCTCCAGCTACTACTGCCGCCGTGCTGCCCACCGGCCCGCCACCTCCCGGCAGCAGCAACCTCCTCCGACTCTGCTCTTGCACGCCATTGCAGGCGGCGGTGGCGGCTGAGATGTTGCGCGGGGTGGGCGGGGGAGGAAGGTTCCCGCGCTCGGCTCCACCACCAGCCGGGCTTCCCGCTGCCCGCTCGGCCTCCAGGGGACGCCCAGGCAGGCAGGCGGACCACGGCTGGGGCTCTCTCTTTTTTTCTTCCCTGAGAGGAGCGAGAGGAGCTTCGGCCAGCCCGCCAGGCTCGCCTTCGCGCCCTCCCACAGCCCGCCTTCAAGCTCTTCTTCCGCCGCTGCCCCTTCCAGGGCGCCTTCGCGCTCAGCGCCAGCCTGGCCGAGTGCCTCGCCTTCCTGCGCGCCTTCCGATTCTCCCCGGCAGGTGAGCGCGGGGCAAAGGCTTTGCAAGGAAAGGGTGCAGGGCGCGCGGGTCCTCTTCCCAGGGAAGCACTCTGCGCATGGCCAGAGGCTCCGCGCTTTGTCTCTGCCCCCCCCCCACAAGCCTCTGCGCTTCCGGAAGCGGCTCCCGACGTCCTGCGAGGAAAGCGGGCTGAGGTGGGGGGCGGCAGCGGCAGGAGGGGAAGGGGCGGGGGAGGGGAAAGCGCGGCAACCAGGAGGTGTTTGGCCCGTGGAGCGCCGGCCGCCGCCACCGCTAGCGCCCGTTTTTAACGGGCTAAATTCACTAGTCCTATATAATAAAGTGCAAGTGTCTCTGCGTGCCGTCCGTCCGTCCGTGGGTTTGCGCTACTGCGCATGTCCCCCACGGACACAGGGATTGGATGACGCAGAGACACTTCGAGCGGCCGCCCGAAACTGCGCCGCCGCCATTGCCGTGTCCGCCTCCACCTCCTCCTCAGGCCGCCGCCTCAGCCCCGTCGGGCAGCCCGCCCGACGGAGGCTGAGGCGCCGCCACGGACAACGATGACGGAGCCGTGGTCGCCAACACCGAGGAGGAAGAGGCTGGCGGGGGCGGGGACGCCGCCGTTGCGAAGGAAGGAACAGGGAAGGAACAGGGAAAGAAGAACGGAAAAATGGAGGGAGGGAGGGAGAATAGAGAAAGGGAGGGAGGGAGAAAGGAAGGAAGGAAGGAAACATGGAAGGAAGAATGGAAAAATGTAGGAAGAGAGGAAGGAAGGAAGAACAGAGGGAGGGAAGGGAGAGGGAGAAACAGGGAAGGAAGAACGGATGTTCTAGCGCCCGTTAATTTAACGGGCTGAACGTCCACTAGTAATAGCAATAATAAATAATAAATTTTATTTATACCCTGCCCTTCCCAGCCGAAACCGGGCTCAGGGCGGCTAACACCAATAAAAATTACAATAAAATATAAAAGAAAGAAAAACCGTTAATTAAAATACAGGTTAAAATACAATTTAAAATTTAAATGCTGCTTCATTCATCGCCCATAATCAAAACCACAAGGGGAGGAAAGATCAGACTGAGTCCAACCCGAAGGCCAGGCGGAACAGCTCTGTCTTGCAGGCCCTGCGGAAAAATGTCAAATCCCGCAGGGCCCTGGTCTCTTGTGACAGAGCGTTCCACCAAGTTGGGGCCAGTACTGAAAAGGCCCTGGCCCTAGTTGAAACCAGTCTAACAACCTTGTGGCTCGGGACCTCCAAAATGTTGTTATTTGTGGACCTTAAGGTCCTCTGCGGGGCATACCAGGAGAGGCGGTCCTGTAGGTACGAGGGTCCTAGGCCGCATAGGGCTTTAAAGGTCAAAACCAGCACCTTAAACCTGATCCTGTACTCCACCGGGAGCCAGTGCAGCTGGTAAAGCACTGGATGAATGTGGTCCCACAGCAAGGACCCTGTAAGGAGCCTCGCCGCGGCATTCTGCACCTGCTGGAGTTTCTGGGTCAGTTTCAAGGGCAGCCCCGCGTAGAGCGAGTTACAATAATCAAGCCTGGAGGTGACCGTCGCATGGATCACTGTGGCCAGATCAGGGCGAGAGAGGTAAGGGACCAACTGCTTGATACGTCGAAGATGGAAAAATGCCACCTTTGCATTTTAAGAGTTTATCGCCACTGAAATCAAGGGACACTGCCAGGCAAACCCTCCGTGACAAGCTTTCTTTCAAAATGTACAAAGGCAGCAGGGTCATTTCTGGTGCCAGAAGACCCCCCATGGAAGCATGCAAGTCTGCTAGGCAGACCTTTGAGCTAACTTCCGTTTGGCCTTTGCATCCTGAGCCCTCATCCCAATTTCTGGTCCTAGGGACCCAGGTTCTCCCATCTGCTCCCACAAACCACCTACAGTCGGTGCAAAGGGTGCTAATCATGTACAGTGGTCCCTCGACTTACGAGTGACCCGACTTCCGTATTTTTCGAGTTACGAGGGATCAAAGCGGCCCCGCGCCTACGAATTTTTTCGACTTCCGAAATCGTGGCCATTTTAGGGTTTCCTCGACTTACCAAGTTTAGATGCGGTTTTTTCTCAACCTACGAATTTTTTCTCCCAATGCATTCCTATGGGGACTTGACTTATGATTTCTTCCGACCTACGAAAGTCCCGTCGGAACGGATTAAATTCATAAGTCGAGGGACCACTGTACACACAAACAGCATAAAGTATCACTGTGGTGATAATATGAACCATAAACAACCAAAACCACCACACAATGGCTGAAAATGTAATAAAAGATTTACTGGAATACTCTTCTGAAAAACTAATAGTCCTTCAATAAAGCCACAAGATTAACAAAGCCATATATAAGTGATACTAGTGAACGTTCAGCCCGTTAAATTAACGGGCGCTAGAAGATATGTGGTGAAACATTTGTAAAAGCAGGCTGAGGTCCCTCTACCCCTTTCCTACTTCTGTGGCCCCCTCTACCCCTTTCCTACCTCTGAGGTACCTCTACTCCTTTCCTACCTCTGTGGCCCATGTACCCCTTTCCTACCTCTGTGGCACCTCTACCCCTTTCCTACCTCTGAGGTACCTCTACTCCTTTCCAACCTCTGTGGCCCATGTACCCCTTTCCTACCTCTGTGGCACCTCTACCCCTTTCCTACCTCTGAGGTCCCTCTACTCCTTTTCTACCTCTGTCCCCTCTACCCTTTTCCTACCTCTATCCTCCCTTATAGCCCTTTCCCTACCCAGAACCCATCACTATTTACCTCTGAGTGTTCGTGCATGTTGTCACTCTTCCCTTTTCCTATCTCCTTCGCCCCGGAAAGGCACAGCCCCGCCCTCGTCCGCTCCCGGCCAATCCGAGGCCCGAAGTCTCTGCGTCGTCCAATCCCTGCGTCCCTATAGGACATGCTCAGTGGAAAATTTCCACTGACACACGGAAAGTTGGACACAGAGACACTTCAACTTTATTATATAGGATAACAGAACGTATAATGTTCACGTGACTGAACCATTCAGCAACAGGTTGGGTATAGCAACAAAATCTTGGTGCCAACAAAACGTTCACAATTAGTGGATGGTGAATATATAGTAGAGTTCTTCAAGGGTTCAAAGCAAAAATCTCATGGATGTAATAGTGGATGAAGCATATTTATATGAGTCTTGCAACATCACCATCCAGCCGAAATCAACACAAGTGGCACATGAGAAGGACGAAGAAGACCTGTCCTCCGGATTACTCACAGGTTTCGCTATATAGCTTCATCAGTTCAGGTTAAGCATTCTGATCAGCACAACATGTGAAATACTCCACAGGCACAGCTGTACACCAGCTAGAGCTCACTGGGTGGGGGGGGGGAAGTGATATATAAGTGTAATAAATAATAATTGAGGTTTGGGGATATCTTGTTAATCACTTAGGACTGCAGTGATGAAGTCAAGACCCTCTGCAGGTGACAAAGCAGCTCCTTCTGCCATGTTAAAAAATGGAAGAAGAGTCTGCTGGATCCATTGAGTCCGGCAAACTACTCTCAGCTAGAATAAGCTTTGTAACCCTCCTGTCTGTATGGGAATGCCACCTAGAGTGCTTCTTTAAAAGCAATTAGAGGTGCTTTGCCTGCAACACTCCTTATTATGTGCCAGGCGTCATAACCCTTGGTGCAAGCCTCGGCTAAAAAGCTTTTGGAAGAGCTTCTGCTCATAAGCCAGACCGCAAAACGAAAATCGCATAGAGCAATTAGAGCCAATCAATACCAAGTGATAAAAGATACTATTGTGTAATAGCCATCGATGGCACCAGGGGGGGAAAAGCTGTGTGTGTGTCTGCTGAAAAGGCAGTGTGTTTGTGCCAGGGGAGTCTGAACGTGGTGCTGCATCTGAGATTTTTGCTCCCTTCCTCATCACGTTTTCTCTTAAGAATGTTGTGGAAACTTATGGGCTGCTGTAAGTTGGCCCTGGGGGCTGATGGGGAAGAGAGGGGAATCGGAATGAGAGTGGCTTTGACACCCAAAGGCAGGGCCGGTGTGTCCATTTAGGCGAACTAGGAAATTGCCTAGGGCGCCAAAATGGAGGGGGCGCCTGCCAGCCTGCCCCCTGCCCCCCGCCACCGCCCAGTGCCGCCCGAACCAGCGGCGGAGCAAGCAGGTTGGGGTGAAAACCGCGGCGGCGAGGGCACCAAAATGGAGGGGGCGCTGGCCAGCCTGCCCGCCGCCCGCCGCCCCAACCAGCAGCGGAGCAAGCAAACCGCGGTGGCGGGGGGCGCCCGGCAGGGCAGGGGGCGGGGCACTGCTTCGCAACGTGCGTCATACGTAATGACGTCACGTGGCCCGCCCGCTCGCCTAGGGCGCCAAAATTGCCAGCACCGGTCCTGCCCAAAGGTGATAGGACTTTCTTTATGTATGCCACAACTGCAGCTAGAATTTGGTTATCTAGAAACTGGAAGTCAGAGGAATTACCAACGATAGAAGAATGGCAGATGAAAATGATGGACTATATGGAGCGTGCTGAACTGACCGGGAAACTACGTGACCAGAGGGAGGAAGCGGTGGAAGAAGATTGGAAGAAATTTAAATTATATTTTAAAAAGTATTTGTAAGATTAAAGAGTAGAAATAAGCTGGAAGACAAATGAGGCTGTAGATCTAGAAGATAGATATAAGGTTTATGATTGTTAGAATTAATGATATTGATCTTAGATAAGAAGAGATATTAGATTAATTAATTAAAAATGTTTTTAATGATGTCAAGAAATTACTAAAGATGATATACAAGGAACGCAGGAAGGGAGGACGGGAGGAAGTCAACCCATAATGATATAAAGGATTGAAAGGTTAAAAGGAATTATGTATGGTTTTTTATGTGTATTATTGTTTCTGTTTTCTTTTCTGTTTGTTTATTGTTGTTTGTACGTTAATTGTATTACTTTATTAAAACCAATAAAAAAATTTGAAGGGAAAAAAAAGAGAGAAAGTGGCTTTGACAATTGAGTAGAAGGAAATCCAGCTCCATCCTTGGTACATTTAAACCTACCCTGCCTTCTGTTTTTGCTACGTAGTCTTCCTTCCTTTTTAATATTTGCAGATTATCACAGTTCTATATTATGCACTGATAGTTTTAATTTTAATTACATAACGTAAAAGAAAAGAAAAAAATGTTTTGGGCTTTCCCTCTACTGCTGAAAGTCAACAGTCTATATTTTTAGTATATAAAAAAAGGACCCCTGGACAGTCAACGGCGACTATGGGGGTGCGGCGCTCATCTCGTTTCAGGCCAAGGGAGCCGCCGTTTCACTGCAGACAGCTTTCTGGGTCATGTGGCCAGCAGGACTAAACCACTTCTGGTGCAACGGGACACCGTGACAGAAACCAGAGCGCACGGAAACGCCGTTTACCTTCCCGCCGGAGTGGTACCTATTTATCTACTTGCACTGGAGTGCTTTCGAACTGCTAGGTTGGCAGAAGATGGGACAGAGTAATGGGAACTCACCCCATCGTGGGGATTCGAACCGCCAACCTTCTGATCGGCAAGCCCAAGAGGGGTTTAGACCACAGCGCCACCCGCGTCCCGCTATTTAGTATAAACATAATTTTGGCTTGATGTGCTTTAACAGCTCTCCTCTAAGCGGACATATGCAATTGTGAGCATAATGTATTTTTGTGGGGTGGATGGGTTTTTATTGGTAGGAGATGATATATTAATTGAAATTTATCCCTCCAGGCTCCCAGATGTGTGGGTTTCAAAATCTAAAAAGCAAAGGAATTAAGAATGGAAAGCCTTGTTTTGAGCAAGTCCAGCTAACAAAGCAAGCTGGCTTCCCCCCCCTCTTATCACGCTTAACAAAGAATCAGGCAACAACTTGTAAAGGATGTTTAAAAATAAGATTATCCGGAAGAGGAGGGTGGTGACATCACACCAAGCTCACTCTACCAATTGTATTCCTATGGTCTGAGTACCTGCCTATCAGCAATATAGTTCTGTGGACTTAGCCCCTTCTCAAGCTAACTAGCAGTAATATGCACTTGTTGGGTTTGGCTGCTAATCTCCCAAAATTTTAATAGTTTATTTAATTGTGTTTAGTGAAATGTGCAGCTGAGCAGTTAATGTGCAGAGTCACTGGCCACTGTGCACTTTCCTGTGAGGAAAAGTTGTAGCATTTGGAGCTTTTTAGTTTAGCGAAAAGATGAGTAAGAGGCAACATGATAGCAAGTGTTTTTGATTTGATTCAGTCTTGGTCATGATTTTCTAAATTTGGGACCATTTGTTAATTTTGTTCCACATGGTGCCAAGCTATTTTTTTAAAAACGAGTCAGCTGTTTATAAATAAAATAGCCATCATGCATATAGAGGAATTTAATTTACAACCTACTGCTAGATGGCAGGAGAGAGGTTTGTGCACTTTGTGCGAGGCAGATTAAACTGGCTAGATGGGAAACTTTGTTGGCTGATGGCTATCCTCTGGTGCTTCTCTTTTGCTGTTTGTGCACCTTGGCCTTCCTCAAGCCGATGTTTTAAACTACAACACCCATCAGCCCCGCACAGCTGCACATGGTGCTGGGGCTGATGGGAGCTGTAGTCCAAATAGCTCAGAGGGCACCAGATTGACAAAGGCTGGCCTTGCTGATGACAACAGTCAGCTCCCTTCCGTCCTTCTGTGTGCCTTGCCACCTGTTCCCATGCTACAGAAGTGCATCAGCGCCTCCGGGTGGGACCAGGTGAGCTTTAAGCCAAGGGCACCTATAGAGAGTCAACAGGTGAGGTGGCACCTTCTGGTGGATTCCAGGTCGTGGTGTGACGTTGACTAAGGTGCCTGTTCATGTGCAAAGCTGAAAGTCCACAGGAGGGTGTGGCTGTTTGTCCCGCAGCTGCTGTTCAGAAGTGCCCAGCCTGTGAAGAGGGAGTGCCCCCCCTCCCCATTGCCCCGGTTGCCACAACTCCCTCTTCCATAGCTGTCAACTTTTGGATTTGAAAATAAGGGATTTTTTCAAACTTTCGGATTTGAAAATAAGGGATGCCGCGAGGGCGGTGCAATGGCACCAAGTAGCCTCGCCACCCTGCGCTTCAGAGGCTGCGCGTGAACGGGTGAGCGAAAGAGCGAGCGCGTAGACGGCAGGCAGGCTGTCTGTCTGGTTGGGCGTGAGGGTCTGGCTGCACAAGGCATGCAAGCTCCGCCCCCAGTCGGTCTCAGACTCCTTATTGGCAGCCAAGCAACGCAGCTGAGAAGCCTCCCTGGCCAGCAGGGAGGGAGAGGAGCTGCTTCCTTTGAAATCTGGGGAATTTAAGGGATATCAACAATCCGGGATAGCAGCGGGAACTGGCATTGGAATAAGGGAGTTTCCCGCAAAAAAAGGGGAGGGTTGACAGCTATGCCCTCTTCCTTTCCCCAAACACGCTGCTTCTCTGGCAACAAGATGCCCAGGGGAAGCCCACAAGCAGGGTATGAAGACAGCAGCAGCAGACACTCTCCCACCTTCACTTGAGGAAAAACTGATATTGGTGCGCCAGTGGGCTGGAGTGGTTTTGAGGGTGCCAGGCTATTGCAAGGGAGACCTAGATTCCAATCCCCTACTGGGCTGTGAAACGCACTGGCAGTTGCTCCCTCTCAGCCTATCCTGCCTATCCTCACAGGGTTGTTGTGAGGATAAAATGTGGAGAACGGTCCTTTTTGCCGCTGCCCTGAGCTTATTTGGAGGAAAGGTGGACTAGAGATAAGAAGTGAGAACAACATAGAATGGGGAGGAGGCACCCATTGAAGCCTCTTACCTGTGGGGCTGGGACGTGGGCGGTGCTGTGGGTTAAACCACAGAGCCTAGGGCTTGCCGATCAGAAGGTCGGCGGTTCGAATTCCCACAATGAGGTGAGCTCCCGTTGCTCAGTCCTGCTCCTGCCAACCTAGCAGTTCGAAAGCACGTCGAAGTGCAAATAGATAAATAGGTATCGCTCCAGCGGGAAGGTAAACGGCGTTTCCATGCGCTGCTCTGGTTCGCCAGAAGCGGCTTAGTCATGCTGGCCATATGACCTGGAAGCTGTATGCCGGCTCCCTTGGCCAATAAAGTGAGATGAGCGCCGCAACCCCAGAGTCGTCCGCGACTGGACCTAATGGTCAGGGGTCCCTTTACCTGTGACCTGTGGGGCTGCACAGGTGGGTTTTGTGTAGGCAAGAGAGTACATTGCGATTCCATCTCTCTCTCTCTCTCTGACAGTGTTTGCACAAAGGGATTTATATAGTGCTCCTACCCCCCCCCACACCATCATCTGAGTGACCTTCACAACAACCTTGTGGGGCAGGCCAGTGCCCTTGTTCCCACCCCTGACTTTCTAAAGGCACTTTAGCAACTCATGGTTCACATGACTTTCTAGATTTGTGCTGGTGGGGGACGGGGGCTCCCTGCCAACTCCCCTGGAAAGAAAGCGGGGGACAAGGAGGCCTAACGTGGCTTAGAACCCACCCCCAGACCTATTTGCTGAACTGAACATTGCCTACTCATCCATGAAAACGCCCCCCCTCCAAATGACACCTCCTGAGAGAGGGCTATAAATACAACAAAGTAGAAACCATATTTATTGGGCTTGAGCTCTGCCCAGCCACTGGGCTCCAGTTACAGCAGCTGTTAGAGGAAACAAGATCACCTTGCTGAGCAAACCTGCTACCCCCCCTTCCCCAGTCGCGGGGGGAGGGGGTTGCTCTGCTCTGGGCAAGGTGCAAGGAGGACAGACGGGAACTTGGCAGGGTCCAAATGTCAGAGGCTAAGGTGTTGCCTGCGTCGCAGATGTCTCTGGAGGATTTGGACCTCGACCCAAAACACAGCTCTGCTGTTCCTGAAAGTGGCCACAGCGCCTCTCCTGCTTGCACTCCTTGAACTGCCATCCGATGAGTTCAGAGGTTCAAAACAGACCTTCAGACACTCCAGAGGCCGCCTACTAGCTCACTACTGTCAGCTCTCCAGGGTTTCAGGCTGGGAGACTGAACCTGGGACTGCCTGCAAATGCCAAGGAGGCCACAGAGCTACAGCTCCTTCCCCAGCTCCTGAGGACTGAATGGGCTTAGTGAGGGTGCCACTGCCTCTAGGACAGAAGCCACCACCTTTTCAAAAAGCAGGAGCCTCTTCTGCTAAGGGCGACCCACTTTAGCCCCTCACTCATAGAATCATAGAATCCTAGAGTTGGAAGAGACCACCAGGGCCATCCAGTCCAACCCCCTGCCAAGCAGGAAACACCATCCAAGCATTCCTGACAGGTGGCTGTCAAGCCTCTGCTTAAAGACCTCCAAAGAAGGAGACTCCACCACACTCCTTGGCAGCAAATTCCACTGTCGAACAGCTCTTACTGTCAGGAAGTTCTTCCTAATGTTTAGGTGGAATCTTCTTTCTTGTAGTTTGAATCCATTGCTCCGTGTCCGCTTCTCTGGAGCAGCAGAAAACAACTTTTCTCCCTCCTCTATATGACATCCTTTTATACACTCTCCGCACATGTGTTTTGTCTTTCTGCTCACCTTCCCTGTCGCTTCTTTGGCTTTCTCCTCTTCCCCTAGCACAGGCAGGGGGAGGTGCTGCAGTCTACCTTAGATGCTGGCTCACAACCCACGCTTTGGATCCAAAGCAACACGGACCCGTCAGGCCTCATAACCAGGAGAGGCTCACCAGGCCAGGCCTTCCCATTCCATTTACCCTTTTATTTGAGTCTGTTAAACACCTGGTGCCCATTCCCTCCCCATCTGGTTGCAGGGAGTGTGTGTCTCAAGGCAGGGAATGGGGCAGGATACTGTTTGCAGGCCACCAGACACCCAAATCGGCACAGGTGGAGCTGCAGCTAGTCCGGGGGTGCCCCTCCCTGAGCAGCCTCACCCCCCCCCCAAAAGGTCACGTTGATGTGAAGCTGCTGTTTGGCTCGGAAGCAACCGTCCCTCTCGCGCCCCGAGTGCGTGTTTGCAATTCTTGCTTTTCAAAAACCACAAAGTTGGTTCTTGGAGGCCGCTTCTCTGGTGTCACATGACGAGTGAGGAAACGAGATGGGGAAGGGCCGGGTGCTCCCAACCGTCTCCTGGAAGAAGGGGCTGTACGACCAGCCCCACCCAAGACCTCTGGTCCAGGGAAAAGGGGACAGGCAGCGGCGAAAGCCCTGCTCTTCATTCCAGAGCTGCCCGGGGAAAGACCAGCCTCCCCCCACAAGTTCTGGTCCCATCAGTCAGGCGGGGAGAGGGAGGAAGAGAGCGGGTGCCCCTCTCTCTCTGGAAATGTCGTCCTTTCTTGCAGGGTTGTCAAGCCCCCTGGAGCTGGTAGGTGAATTTCCTCAGTTCATCCCAGAAGAGGAGGCTGAGAATGGTGTGTGGTCCGAGACGGAGGTAGGCAGGCCCCAGGCCCTTGTAGAGGGCCAGGACACCCTCCTTGCCGGTGACTTGCACCACGCAGTCGAAGAAGCCGCGGTAGTGCTTGCCCTGCGGGTGGCAGAAAGAGCCTGGTTAAAAACAGGGCACACGGCCTGCGGAACAGGGGGCGCTGCAACTCCTCTCACCATCCCTAACCGCTGGCTGTGCTGACCGGTGGGAGCTGGGAATCCAGCAACACCTCGGGGGGCTGCAGCTGCTCCCCATCCCTGAACTAGCCCCAGCCTGCTCTGTTTAGGCTCATAGAATCATAGAATCATAGAGTTGGAAGAGACCACAAGGGCCATCCAGTCCAACCCCCTGCCAAGCAGGAACACCATCAAAGCATTCTTGACAGATGGCTGTCAAGCCTCTGCTTCAAGACCTCCAAAGAAGGAGACTCCACCACACTCCTTGGCAGCAAATTCCACTGTCGAACAGCTCTTACTGTCAGGAAGTTCTTCCTAATGTTTAGGTGGAATCTTCTTTCTTGTAGTTTGAATCCATTGCTCAGTGTCCGCTTCTCTGGAGCAGCAGAAAACAACTTTTCTCCTTCCTCTATATGACATCCTTTTATATATTTGAACATGGCTATCATATCACCCCTTAACCTTCTCTTCTCCAGGCTAAACATACCCAGCTCCCTAAGCCGTTCCTCATAAGGCATCGTTTCCAGGCCTTTGACCATTTTGGTTGCCCTCCTCTGGACACGTTCCAGCTTGTCAGTATCCTTCTTGAACTGTGGTGCCCAGAACTGGACACAGTATTCCAGGCGGGGTCTGACCAGAGCGCAATACAGTGGTACTATTACTTCCCTTGATCTAGATACTATACTCCTATTGATGCAGCCCAGAACTGCATTGGCTCACAGCCATGAAACTCCTTACCTCCCTCCACAAGCTTATTGGGGTTCCTAAGGCTGCCAGTGACCACCCCTGGCATGAGAGACTTACCATGCCCAGCTCGTCTACTGGCTGGTTGTAGAGTCTGGTGCACACCACGTCGAAGGGCGTCATAGCCACAGCGACAGCCACACTGCTGATCATGCCACCAGCAAGCGCCACCATCCAGCTGTCTTCCTTGAACCACTGTGGGCAGAAGAGGGCAACAGTAAGGGGGGGGGGAGAGTCGACCCCACCAGCTCTCCTGCTTGTTGACAGTGTCAGCATCCAGCAGCAGGAAAAGCCACAAAGGCTGAATATTCTATTTATTTATTCAATGTACAGTCACACCTCGGGTTACAGACACTTCAGGTTGTGCGTTTTCGGGTTGCGCACCACGCCGAACCCGGAAGTACCGGAACGGGTTACTTCCGGGTTTCGGCGCTCGTGCATGCGCAGAAGCGCTGAATCGCAACCCGTGTGTGTGCAGACGTGGCACTGCGGGTAGCAAATGCTGCGGGTTGCAAACGTGCCTCCCGCACGGATCACATTCGCAACCCGAGCGTCCACTGTACTGTATATACCACCATCCTCCCCAAAGCAGTCCATGGTGCCCAATACACAAGCGATGAGACAGTTAAACTATGTAAAGATAAAGCAGGATAAAGGTCTTGCATTAAAATGTTTGTTGGAAGAGGAAGGTGTTCAGCAGGTGCCAAAAGGCAACAGAGACAGCGCCTGGCACACATTTAATGGGAGGGAATTCCAAGGGGTTGGTGCCACCACCCAAAAGGCCCCGTTCCTACCCTGTGTGGAACGGCTTTCCTGATGAGCTGGCCACCCTCTGCAGAGTGCAGGGATCAACTGGGGGTATATAAGGGGTGAGAGGATCTGCTAGAGGAATCAAACAAGCTGGCAGGGCTCATCTTAGAAAGGGGTTTAGGATGGGGTGGGTCTGGGGCACTGCTGATAAACTAGACCTTTGTTCCAGAGTCAATGACAAAACCAGAGTCATGCAACTGCCACGGACCATCTCCCCCACCTTCCAGCCCCCTCCTCACCTTTTGCTTCCTGACCCACTCTTTGGCGGAGGCGAAAGTGGCCAGCTGGACTGCCGAGCCCACCATGACGCGAGGCACGGCCCCGTTCACCCCTCGCCACAGTCCCAGGAGGCCCTGCTTCTTGTAGATGGTCTCAAAGGCGCTGGAGACACTCTGCAGGGGGAGAAAAGCTGCAGGGGTTAGTCAGCAGGGGGCAGCAGAGAGCAGGGGCAGCTGCCTACATTGCCCCACTGTGGCGGGACACTCACCTGTGGCTTTGCCCCCCTCTTCTCAGTCTGGTAAGGGAAGGAAAGCCACACCCTTCTCAGGCTTCAAGCAGATTCCCCCCATAAACATGGGAACTATAGTTGACCCCTTACAGAGCTACAGTTCCCAGGATTTGGAGGTGATGTGCATTACCATATTTTTCGCTCTATAAGGCGCACCTGACCATAGGACGCACCTAGTTTTTAGAGGGAAAAAGCCCCATTTTTTGAGGATCAGCTCAAATTTCTGCAGCTTCTTTTGCAAAGGAGAAAAGCCCCATTTTTTGAGGATCAGCTCAAAGTTGTTGAGCTTACTTTGCAAAGGGAAAAAATCGTGTTTTATGGGGTTTAACTCACAGTTCTGCAGCTTCAGGAAAGGGAGCCATTTCTACAGTTTCCAGACAGATAATCTAATCAGGCAGTCACATGTCACTGGGGAAACAGCCTCCCTCTGCAAGGGGGCGGGGCTGGAATCTCTCTCCCTTATCTCTCTCCCCGATCGTTTGCTGAGCAGCTGCTCAGCGGGCTTCCTTTCAACCCCCCCTTCTCTCTCTTTTTTTAAAAAAAGCACGATCTGCTTTTGCCCCCGGGCAGTTCAGCTCCAGGGACCACGCATTCGCTCCATAAGACGCACAGACATTTCCCCTTACTTTTTAGGAGGAAAGAAGTGCGTCTTATAGAGCGAAAAATACTGTAAATCATAGAAATGTAGAGATGGAAGGGGTCCCGAGGGCCATTTAGTCCAACCAGTCCCCCATCCACTTTGAAACCATGCCGGACCTTGCTTAGTTTTGCAAATGTGCTATCAGTTTTATTGCTTGCACCACTAGGATGACTAGTTTTGTAGCTTCGTTTTATTTCAAAGAGAAACACCGTCATGCCAGCGACAGACCACCTGCTTCCGTTGCCTTAATAATCCAGACTTAATCTGGAGCAAGGCAAAAGGGCCAAGCCTACGAGGTTGAATTGCAGCTCCTCCTATCTTAGTGATAAAGAGCTGCACTCCAGACTCTGGTGGGGCTCAGGAAGGGTTTCGACGGAGTCCAAATTACCAGGGACACCAAAGAGCACATGATGCACCCATCCTGACCCATTTTGCTTTGGACAAAAAGAAGAAGAAGCCCTGTCCCACCCACCAATGCTGTTGCATGAAGCAGGTGGGGGAAAGAGATCTTGCAGGGGGGGGGCCTCTGAAATGAAATAAAGACTGTTCTCTTGGTTCCACGGGCCTGAAATGGAGGCCCACAAGTTCTGAAGCCATCCCCGGCTGGTAATCCCTGCACCCAGACCTGGTCCACCCTTGAGGCAGGGTGAGGCAGCTGCCTTGGGCGGCAGAAAACCCTGAGGCGATGCCCCTGTGGGCCCCTGCATGCCCAGGGCAGGTGGCATGGTCCTCTTCCACCCCAAGCGGTGAAATGGCATGCTCTGGCTCTGCCCCCTCACCCCGGAAGTGGTCCTCCTCTCTAATGGGGGGGTCGGTCTGGATTTCACACAAGCCACAGCAAGACAGAGGAATGCCAGAGGACACAAGAGCCAGGTGGTCCAGTGAACAACTTGACTTCGGCTCCATGGCCACGGACGACCACATGGGCACACGATGGAAAGCAGATGCACCACACAGGGAAAGCAGATGTACCACACAGACTCATAGCTGTCAACCTTCCCTTTTTTGGCAGGAAACTCCCTAATTCCAATGGTGTTTCCCGCTGCTATCCCAGATTGTTGATATCCCTTAAATTCCCCGGATTTCAAAGGAAGCAGCTCCTCTCCCTCCCTGTCGGCCAGGGAGGCTCCTCAGCTGCGTTGCTCGGCTGCCAATAAGGAGTCTGAGACCGACTGGGGGCGGAGCTTGCATGCCTTGTGCAGCCAGACCCTCACACCCAACCAGACAGACAGCCTACCTGCCGTCTATGCGCTCGCTCTTCCGCTCTCCCGTTCGTGCGCAGCCTCTGGAGCGCAGGGTGGCGAGGCTACTTGGTGCCATTGCAACGCCCTCGTGGCATCCCTTATTTTCAAATCCAAAAGTTTGAAAAAAAATCCCTTCTTTTCAAATCTGAAAGTTGACAGCTATGCACAGACTAATGAATCTGCAGACCCTCCAAATGTCCCTATTTTCCAGGGACAGTCTCAGATTTACAGAAGCTGTCCTGGTTTCTGATTTGATCCCGGAATGTCCCACTTTTCCTTAGGATGTGCCTATTTGCATCAGAGAAATGTTGGAGGCTATGGAGTTACGCCACCCCTGAGCCAAGGAGATACCATAAGTAACCAGACAACCTTTAGAAGACATCTAGGGAGTTTGTTTTAATGTTTAATGTTTTATTATGTTTTTATATGTGTTGGAAGCCACCCAGAATTTGGGGCATCCCAGTTGTTGTTGTTACTATTATTATGGAATAGGATGCCGCTATTTTCATTGCTTTTGACTGTGTCGACCACAGCAAACTATGGCAAGTTCTTAAAGAAATGGGAGTGCCTGATCACCTCATCCGTCTCCTGAGAAATCTCTATGTGGGACAAGAAGCTACAGTTAGAACTGGATATGGAATAACTGATTGGTTCAAAATTGGGAAAGGAGTACGGCAAGGCTGTATATTGTCTCCCTGCTTATTTAACTTACATGCAGAATTCATCATGCGAAAGGCTGGACTGGATGAAGCCCAAACCGGAATTAAGATTGCCGGAAGAAATATCAACAACCTCAGATATGCTGATGATACAACCTTGATGGCAGAAAGTGAGGAGGAATTAAAGAACCTTTTAATGAGGGTGAAAGAGGAGAGCGCAAAATATGGCCTGAAGCTCAACATTAAAAAAACTAAGATCATGGCCACTGGTCCCATCACCTCCTGGCAAATAGAAGGGGAAGAAATGGAGGCAGTGATAGATTTTACTTTCTTGGGTTCCATGATCACTGCAGATGGTGACAGCAGTCACGAAATTAAAAGACGCCTGCTTCTTGGGAGAAAAGCAATGACAAACCTAGACAGCATCTTAAAAAGCAAAGACATCACCTTGCCAACAAAGGTCCGTATAGTTAAAGCTATGGTTTTCCCAGTAGTAATGTACGGAAGTGAGAGCTGGACCATAAAGAAGGCTGATCGCCGAAGAATTGATGCTTTTGAATTATTGTGCTGGAGGAGACTCTTGAGAGTCCCATGGACTGCAAGAAGATCAAACCTATCCATTCTTAAAGAAATCAGCCCTGAGTGCTCACTAGAAGGAAAGATCCTGAAGTTGAGGCTCCAGTACTTTGGCCACCTCATGAGAAGAGAAGACTCCCTAGAAAAGACCCTGATGTTGGGAAGGATTGAGGGCACAAGGAGAAGGGGACGACAGAAGATGAGATGGTTGGACAGTGTTCTCGAAGCTACTAACATGAGTTTGGCCAAACTGCGAGAGGCAGTGAAGGATAGGCGTGCCTGGCGTGCTCTGGTCCATGGGGTCACGAAGAGTCGGACACGACTGAACGACTGAACAACAACAACATTTTCATTGGAGAAATGTTGGAGGGTATGAATCTGATACCTCTGATTTACACTGTTATTGTACGCTGTGGGTTTACTCTGCATAAAACACCTGAACACAAGTTGAACCAGGTGAGGGATGGAGTGTGGTGGATACTAGCCAGACCATAGCTCCGAATCTCCTGATCTGGGGGTGGGAGAGAGGGTCTTGCCCTGTGCCAGGGAGGGCAAAGGGAGTCACTTCAGCAGAAGCCCCCTGGCCGCTGGGCCTGGGACCAGCACACACCAGTGGCACAGCTGGAGGTCCCTTCCCCCAGGCCCTTTGCTTCCGCCTCCCTGCTGGGAGAGAAGCCAGCCGGAGAGAGCTCAGGCCAAGGGGGAGGGTGCAGGGAGGACGTCTGTGTTTTGCAAAACAAACATGCTGAGGTGGTTGGAAAGCAATCCGTGCGCAGCGGCACAAACAGCTGACGTCACCTGAGCTCAGGAACAGCCAACGTCGCCCTCTGCCCTCTCTCCTCCTCCCCCAACTCCTCCCATTCGGCAGCTCTGGATGCTGCAAAACACTCGCTTGGTTCTCAGGCTGGCAAAGTGAGAGGGCTGAGATTCCCACCCACCCGCCACTGTCCCGTTCTGCCTACAAAATGGGGTGCGGGAATTCAGCAGCCGAGGCCAGGCATAATCCAAATTTAAACCTAATGGGGCAGAAAACAGGCACAGCCTGCCTCTAACTGTCCAAGATGGCACACTAAATATTGGCGTGGTGGGCATATCAAAACCCCTTGGAAGAATAAGAATAGCCCCTGTTGGCTGGAACAGGGGTGAGCAAAGCCAGACAATATCGCTGGACTTCAACTCCAGCCATCCCTTGTACCACCCCCTTATACCGAGACAGTCCATGGCTCCATCTAGGTCTGTCTCATTTATACACTGACTAGCAGCAGTGGCTCTCCAGAGCTTCAAGAGAGGGGTCGCCCCCAGCCCTAGTTGGAGACATTGCTGGGTCTCGAACCTGTGACATTGTGCATGCAAAGCAAACGCTCTGTCACTGAGCTCTGCCACGTGGCCGTGTTGGCAGCTGGGAGTTGGGAGTCCAACGCCATCACCTATAGCCCATCCCTGCTCTAGAGGCACCTCCGGCCTCTTTGTCAATGAATCAACGCTCCTCTGCAGCAACTGCTAGGACCGGGGACAGCCGGCAACAAGGAGAGCTGCTCCAAGCCATTTTGCAGCCTGAGGAAGAAGTCGAAAGGGCACCACCCACCCTCTACTGCACTGGAGACCAGCTTAGGGGGTGCAGGGGAGGCCAAGTGGAGCCCCATACACACAGACGCAACATGTCGCTGCTGCTGGCCACCCCACAAGCGCCACCTGAGGCAGCTGCCTCACCCTGCCTAATGGAAGGGCCGGGCCTGGCAGTAATGGTGGCTGCTGATTGGCTGGCTGTCATTTATACAGAAAGTGCCCAGATGCTGCTGCCAGAGCATGGTAGCCCTCAGCCCAAAGGCCTTGGATGTGCTCATCCAGTGCTTTCTTCCAGGCTGGCTGTCTCCACCAATCCTTGCTCCTCTTCTGTGCAACAACAAACCCCTTCCCCTTTAAATGATCCCAGCTGGGGGGCGAAGGAGGTTCCTCTAGAGCAGGGGTAGGCAACCTAAGGCCCGTGGGCTGGATGCGGCCCAATCGCCTTCTCAATCCGGCCCACGGACTGTCCAGGAATCAGCATGTTTTTACATGAATAGAATGTGTCCTTTTATTTAAAATGCATCTCTGGGTTATTTGTGGGGCATAGGAATTCGTTCATTTTTTTTCTTCAAAATATAGTCCGGCCCACCACATGGTCTGAGGGATGGTGGACCGGCCCACGGCTGAAAATGGTTGCTGAACCCTGCTCTAGAGCATCTGCTCTGCATGCAGAAGGTCCTGGCTCTCACCCCCAGTTTAAAAAAGACCCATTGGCAGCTGATGGCTAGGTGGCCTGTCCTGATAGAAGACGGTTTTCTGTGTTCCTCTTGCATACAAAACGGACTAGACAACACACACCCAGAGGGTCCCCCCCCCTGCAAATTCACCCCCCAAAGCCTCATCGCCGCCACCCCCTGGCCTCCAGCTCACCTGGTGGTTGTGCTGGTGTCCCACGGCGATGGCGGCCAAAGTCTGGGCCTGGAGATGCGTCTTGACCTGGAGTCGCAAGCAGAGGAGGAGAAAAGGTCAGCGAGGGCAGAGGCGGGTGGCGGGGAGTTTGCCCCCCCCTGCGGATTGTTTGAGCCACCAGCTCCTTTGCAGAAAGAGGAGGACTCTGCCCGACCTTGCAGGCAACAATAACGCCTCCACCTTCTCTGCTCTGTCAACACCCTGGAGAGGTACCTTGGGGACAGTTACATAACTCTACCTGGCTGATGATCAGACTTTTGAGCACCCCGGGAAGGTGCGGCGCTGCTCCTCTTTCCAACGGCCAGCCCCTAAGCCAAGTTACGGAGGGCTTACAGTCCGCCCCACCCCCAGGGAAGTGGGTCCTCATGCCAGGCAGGCTGGAGCCCAGTGGGTGTGCATGTGGCTGTGTTCTCCTTGAACCGTGCAGTGTGGATATTGGAGACTTTGCTAGAGTTTAGCGGGGGTCCTGCCAGCAGGTGTGCCAACTTGCATAAAATATTGGGGAGGGGGACCAGCTAAGTCCCATCCCACATAATCAATCACAAGATGCAGCGCGCGCGCACACACACACACACACACACACGCACAATGTTTGAATGGCAACGCCAATCAAATTTTTCAGAGGGGGGGAGCAGCCCCTTCAAGTACCGTATTTTATTGGTGCGGCTCCTATGCCTGCCAGGTCTTGGCCTCGTTTTCAGAAGTCCTGAGCTCCTCTGAAGGGTGTGTTAGGCTGTAACACAGATAGCAAAATAGCCACCCTCCCTCTATGCCCCTAGCTCTCTAAGCATGTCTTAACCAGTTACAGGTAGGTAGCTGTGTTGGTCTGTCATAGTCAAAACAAAATAAAAAATAAAAAATTCCTTCCAGTAGCACCTTAGAGACCAACTAAGTTTGTTCTTGGTATGAGCTTTCGTGTGCATGCACACGAAAGCTCATACCAAGAACAAACTTAGTTGGTCTCTAAGGTGCTACTGGAAGGAATTTTTTTCATGTCTTAACCACCAGGTCTTCAGAAAAATAGGTACCACCCCCCATATTTTCCTCATTGGTGCTCCCTCTCTGCCGTTTCTTTTAAAATGCACAACTTTCCATTCATTCTGTGCCGGACGTCAGCATCCTCTGAGCTACTTGGGATCCTTGTTCAGACCACAGGCTGGTGGGTGGAGGAAGACTCTCACCTGCGCTGCCAAGGGGGCTCCTCCGACATCAGGCTGGGGCCAATGGGAATTGTAGCCCCAAACACGCCAGAGACAAGCTTGATCCAGGGTGGCCTGCGCAAGACTGAGAGGCCGTGCATTTCACATGCACTTCAAAACAACAACACCCTAGCAAAGAGGGGTTTTGTATCCCAGGCACAAATGAGCAAGATTGCCCCAAGTTTGTGCGCTTGATCTCGCTCCTGGGCAAGGAGGAGGAGGCTGTGAGAAGTTCAGCTATCCCCTGGGAATCTTGCTCTCCTATGTTGCCCAAACACCTTTTGCAGCCTGCCTTCGCTGGGACAAGACTCTTGGCAGCTTTACGAAACAGGAACAGCTTCTCAGAATGCTGCAGAGCAACTCTTGCAGCCTCACACAGGGCTGGTCTGCCCTAAAGCTCTACGGCGGACGGTTGGACAGACCCAAGCAACCAGCAGCCATTTTCCGGGGTGGTTGGTAGCTGTTTGTGGAAGAAACTGCTCCGCAGTCCAGGGTTCTTTCATTTCTGTCCTGCCATTCCTCCAAGGAGCTCACAGCAGCGGCATATGTGGTTCCCTCCTCATTTCATCCTCACATCTACCCTGTGAGGTGGGTGAGACTGGCTCAAGACTATACTTTCAGGGGTCATCCAGTGAGCTTCATGGCTGTTTGGGGATTTGAACTCGGCTCTTCCTGGTCCTAGTCCAGCACTAACCACTACAGCACACTGGCTCTCAATGAGCAAGGGATGGGGGACGCCGCAGCTGTTCTACAGACCACCGGCGGGTATTTGAGAGACACAGCAAGGGAGGCGAAATAGGAATGCCTCGGATGTGGCAGACCTGGGCTGAAAAATCCCATTTCTGACACAAGCTCAGTTTATGGCCAGAGGCCAACTGCCTCAGCTTCCTGCTCTGTAAAATGGGAACAAGCCATGTGAAAGGTAGCCGCTTGATGCACAGGCAAAACAGGACAAGGCTTCAGAACAGAATTATGGCAGATTTGTGGGGCTTGGCCAGGTTTCTGCCTGCCTCAGTTCTAGCTCTGCAAAATGGGGATAATGAAAACCGGCCTTTGTGCAAGGTTCAAATGACAAAATGGTAATACTTCTATTTGCTACAAAGCAGGGGTCACAGACACACAAGGCTGCCCACTGCCCTGAAGCCAGCTCAGCTTGCCAGGCAGAGCATATCCAGGAGACTCACCAGATAGGCTGGGCTGCCCACGAAGGCCCCCAGCGCCCCGGCCACGGCCCCCGCCACGATGGTCCCGCCCGGCTGCTGCGTCAAGCCGATGTCTTCGGCGTGGGAGTAGAAGCAGAAGCGCACGCCGTTCATCAGTCCCTGGTACAGCAGCCCAGCCGTCAGGCCTTTCTGGAGCCCCCGGAGCCCGTCAGCCCGGCTGACAGCCACCATGGCGTGCAGGACCCCCCGATAATGGCGGGGGTAGGTGCCCCGCGAACGGAGCTCCCCTTGCAGCTGCAGGCGGGTCTTCACCACCTCCAGCGGGTTGGTGAAGACGCAGGCCATGCAGCAGGCCGTGGCCCCCAGGACGAAATCCACCGGAGGAGAGATGGAGAGCATGGCCGCTGCGTGGCCGCGGGGGGGCTCCATGGCGTGGCCCCCGCTGGCCCAGCTGTCGACAGGGACGACCTGGCAGGACATGCAGGGTGGTCTCCTCTGAAACTGAGCTAGCTGAGCTCCGCCTCCAGAGAAACTTGGTGGGACCACAGGTGGGCCGCCTGGCAGGAGCCTGCTTGGCCAGTGCCAATGCCGCCACCAACTCCCCCTCTCCTCCGGCAACTAGGACGCCTGCACAAAGGCCGGCTTCTCTCCAACTGCCCTGCTCTCCAGCTTGCTCTGTGCCATGCAGGGCTGTTTGTGCCACTTGAGTGACACCTTTGGGCTTATATCGCTGGCCAGCCCCCTCCCTCAGCTGACTCTCCGCCTCTGGGAGGGACGGCTGGGTGGTGCCTTCCTCTCTACAGTATTTGCCTGGGTGCCAGGAAAGGGGTTGGGCAAAGGAGGAAGCAGGCAGAATGTAGGGGAAAGTTCACACAAACAAACACACACAAAAAGTTCTGCCTCCCTCCCTCTTTTGTTTACTGGAGAACGTTTTTTGCTCCCGAGCTTGCAGGAACACACTGCTCTGCAAGTGGAAGGCGGCGGGGGGGGGGGGGGGAGATTAATCTCTTTCCAGACCAGAACAAAAAAAATAACACAACCCCAGCAGCCAGCCTTGAATTCCTGAAAAAGTGTGATTAGTGGGATGCATTCCTTGCAGGGAGAGCAATCCAGTCCGCTAGGCAGGCAACAAAAACACATACAGGTTCCCCCTCCCCTCATCATGTACACATACCCAGAGTCATCCAAGAGGAATCCGTGTCATCCAATTGTTATCAGAATTCTAAGGTCTCAAATGATTAATGTTCATAAATGTACACGTGTCTGAAATGGCACAGGAGAGCAATCCTGAAGCCATTTTGACTCTCCCAATTTGACCTCCAATATTTCTCTGCAAGGAGGAAGGAAATGGGAAAAGCTTTCCTATTGTCTTTGGACTGTAGGGGCTTACGCCTCCCTTTTCAAATCCAGTCTGGCAAGTATCAATTAAGCTGAGCAAACTATCAAAATGTGTAAGACATTCAGGAACTGAAGTATTTGCCATCTCCAAGGAATCATTATCTGGTATCCTGGCAGACACGAGAGAAGCAATACTCTCAGATTTCTGCTGTAGACCGCCTCCTTCTGTGATGTATGTATGATGTTTTGGGGGGTGGTCTTGGGCAATTTCTAAAGTCTTTATAGGGGCTTGCACACCATTGTTCTGGGCTGGTAAAAAGTCCTATATAAACCAATAAAATGAGCTGAATCAGGATTCAGCACAACACAATTAAAACAAAACAGATGAGATCTTAATTATGAATTCAAGCAGAGGGCACTATTGTCATTCAGCTGGCGGCCCTCAGTCTCATGGCCCTCTCGATAAATCTGGCTACCTTCTCTGTTGTCTGGGTATTCTGGTCTGCCAGGAGGAAAAACAGTATGTCCTCGGATGAGCGGCCCGGAATGGCGGATATGAGCGGCGTGACGATCTCATCCCTCAGGTCTTTATATAAGGGGCAAGACAGGAGTACATGTGACACAGTCTCCACAATGCCAACTCCGCAGGGACAGAGTCGATTCTCATTGTTCTGGGCCTCTCCTACCTCCTTGCAAGGAGGGGGAACTGTTGCAACAGAAAAATAAAGATCACCCTTGCTTTCTATGGATCCATTAATCTCTAACCGATCATGGACTTAGGGGACTCAGCCACTTGGGGAGTTGGGCCGCAAAACCCAAACCCCCTATTTTTTCTATAACACAATGAATCTGAATCTGGGAAGATTCATAGAGTTGGAAGGGAACCTGAGGATCATCTAGTCCAATCCCCTGCAGACTCTGCAGCTGTCCCTTAAGGGGATCGAACCTGCAACCGTGGCATTTTCAGCACCATGCTCTAACCAACTGACCTATCAAGTCTGGAAAGGCAGAGGAACAGGCCCAGTTAAGACCAACATAGATAAGAACCTGAAGCATGGAAGCAATGGCAAAGGGGGTGGCCCACCCCAGGTGCCACCTCTGAGGGGGGTGACAAGAGGGCACCCCACGGGGGGCTTGGCCCACTGCCCCCGGGTGCGGCAGCGCGAGCCACTGCCATTGCGCTACCGCAGCCGCATGTGGAGGATCCCGCCGCGACCGCTGCAGCCACGAGCGGAGGATCCCTCTGCTGTCTGTATGGTGCACGCGCAGCCACACATGCGCCGTATGTAGCGGCGCACACACATGCGCCATACGCAGCAACGCTGCGCATGCACCGGCGGGCGGTTTGCTCCGCCCCGCTGCAGCCGTGAGTGGAGGATCCCACCACCACTGCTGCAAGTGGAGCATTCCGTCATCATCCTTAAGTAGTGCCACCGCACATGCGGCGTATGTAGCAGCACATGCGCTGTACATAGCAGAGCACACACATGCGCCATGTGTAGCGGCACTGCGCATGCGCTGCCAGGTGGTTTGCCCCGCCCCTGTGGGCGGTTCGCCCTGCCCCTTGACACCCCGCACCAGGTGCCGGAGAGCCTTCCTTCGCCCCTGCCTGGAAGCAGGTGGATCAGGCCAAAGTGGGGTGGGGGTACCAAGTCCTGCCTTCTGTCCTCTCACTGGGAAGCCCCAAAGGAAGACTGAGGGCCAATACCACACTCCTGCGACTCTTGGCCACTGGGATTGAGAGGCGTTTATGGCCTCCAGCTGCAGAGGATGGCTAAGGATGGCATTGCAGTGGCAGGTCCCGACACTGGGTGTGAATTTCGGCAAACGACGCACCAAGAATCTGGCCTGAACAGGCCCCGGGCACACAGTGCCTCTGTTGTTGGGCATGCCTGGCCCTTCCGCAGAAGCAGAGCAGGGGCACGTCTTAAGCACGTGTCCGAGGAGGACAGGCAACAACCCCTGTGCCCGAAAAAGAGCAGCTGGCTCGGTCTGGAGGTGTCTTCTTGTCAACAGCTCGAAATAGCACGTCTCGGGAGAGTGTGGCATTGCTGATGCTTGCGTAAGATGCACTGAGAGGACAGCAACATGGAAAGGCGCCGAGGAGGTTGGGAACTAGGGCACAGGAGGGACAAAGGGACCCCTGGCTGCCCTTTGCCCTGGTTGTGGAGCCTCCTGCACCCATCTGGGGGCACCAGCTTCTCCTGCTCTTGGGTCTTACTGTGCAAAAGGCACATGAGGTCTGTTTCCAAATTGGGGTCTCTACAAGTTGGCACTTCCTGCCAGGACTGCAAAGGTTAGAAAAGCCTCCCCCCCTTCATGGCAATGGACTGGATTGCCTCGGCCTCAGCCCCCTCCCTGGCATTACACTCATTCAGACCACTGGGTCCATCAAGCTCTGTATTGTATACACTGACTGGCAGCAACTATCCAAAGTCTCTCCCAACCCTGCCGGAAGATGCTGCCTGGGATTGAACCTGCGCTTTACAGATGCTCCGCAAAGGCCTTTTGCAAAGTAGCTCATCTTCGGCTCCCCCAGGCAGAGTCCTTTCCCAGGCTGAGGCTTTTTTACCAAACAACACCCGAGGCTCTGCTCCTCACCTTAAAGCACAAACAGGTAACCAAGAGGAAGGAGACGAACAGAAGCTAAGATTAAACTGAGATAATAATTTGTCAAATCCCTTTGGAGAACAAACAGCCAGAGAAGAGCAAGCTGGTCCTCCCACCGCCCTGGCAAATAATACCACCCTACAACTCCCACCATCCCTAGCTAGCAAGACCATTGGTCAGGGATTATGGGAACTGTAGTCAGAAAACAGCTGGAGACCCAAGTTTGGGAAACACTATAGGGAACATTCGGGCCATGGAGGGTCACCCCCTGATGTCCCAGGCAAGCAGGCAGACTCAGCATTAACCAAGGACTGTTTATTACAGGGTAGGAGGGGAGATGTATGTGCAGATACATTCTGCCACACAGGTCACCTCTTGGGGGGGGGGGAGACCCCCGCATGAACGCATATAATACATTAGCAAGTCTCTTCTCTGTTAAAAGAAAAATTAAAATGCCAACAGCTTAAAAAAACACAACACCACCCTCCTCAGGCAAATAAAACCCGAACCCTGCCTATCATGGCTAGGATAACCAACGCGGCCCCTGCTTCCTATAGATTTGCTCTCAGCATAAACAGATTAGCACCACCCACCCAGCTCCCTTCCAGCCCCCCCACCCCCCAGCAGCATTACCACTGCCCTAAAGCCAGCCAGGAGGGAGGCAGGCACAGAGGGACTCCCCTCCTGCAATACAACAGGAATGTGAAGAGGCAGGATCTGCACAGACCAGCAGCTGCCAGGGCAGACCGCCCCCCCCCCCCGGAAAGGAAGCTTCTCTGGTTGCAGGGGCAAGGAGGAGAGGAGAGGAGGACCTCACTGCACCAGGTCACAGCCCATTCCTGACAACAGGCCCTTTCCTAGGAAACTCCACTCCACCCAGGGAAACCTGGGGACAGAGCGCCACCTGCTGGCCTAGCAGAGGAAGCTGCTGGCGCCGCCACTCCCACCCTGGCTGCTCTTTCTCAGCTTCCTTGAAGAGATGGCGAAGGCCCGATCCGCTGCGCCAGCTTTGCCCGGTACCCTGCCGAGACCAGGGCAGAGGGGCTGGAGACAGGCAGAGATCCCTTCACAGAACGAGAACATCTTGGGAGACGGACGGAGGAGAGATAGCAGAGCAGCAGCAGGCGAAGATTTGTCTGCACCTCAGGGTGGGGTGAAAGTGGAACAAGACCGGCGAGTTTTTGCTTCGTTTTGACAAGAGAAATGCATGCAGGGGGTCCGCCACGTCCCAACCTTGCCTCATCCTAACAGCTCCAGACCTCTCGGCCCGGGTCGTGCCCCTCTACCCCATCCCCGTTAATAAGAGATTAGTATTCTTCGAAGACGAGGCCTCGCCACCAGGCCCCTGGGAGGGCTGCCAGCGGAGTGCCAGCAAACCAGTCCTGTTCATCACTGCTGGCAGCCCTTGTACCGTAACCTCTAGCTGAGATGTAGCAAGAGAAGGCGAGATGCAGCAAGGTGGGCCCGGTGGAAGTTGCTTGAGGATTGCAGTGCTTCGTCGGCCCATTATTACACGTGCACACTCAGTCACGCACACAGGCCCCCTTTTGTCTCCAGCTAGGTTCTGCTGGCAGCCAGCTCCACCTCAAGCAGCCTATGGCTCGTGAAGAAGGCCAATGCCCGCGCTGCTGCAGAGTTGTGTTTCTCCCTGCCAGCCGGGAGGCTAACACCAGGGGTCCCGGGAAGCCCTCCCGCGGCAAAGGCTGTCGCTCCGCTGCCAGGCGCTGTGGATCAAGCTCACGGCGTCCTCGCACTTCTTCCGGATGGAGGCGTCCTCGATCGGCTTGTGCAGGAGGTCCACCTGTCAGGACAAAACAGGGGCTGGGGAGGAAGGTTTGTGGACATCTGCCTGGCTTGCTAAGACCAAAAACAGGGAGTTGGGCGAGGCTGAAGGGTGAACCCTGCCTGGTTAAAGCCCCAGCAGCCAAACCCCAGAGCCCGCGGCCATCTGGTCCACAGGATGCGACAGTAGCTGTTTCTTCATCACAGATAAAAGTGAAAGGGATGGATGGATGAAGGACTCTGTGTGAGAGGCAGGGAAAGGAAGATCTCCCAGGGTGGGAGGATGGAAAAAGAAAGGTAAGCTCCCAAGTGAGAGCTGGAACGGGGGACAAATTAAGATTTACCTGTGAAAGAGGACTTCTTTTTTCTCTGTTTTTGTTTAGATTAGTTTGCTTTTTTAATGCAATGCATTATGTCTGAATGAAACCATATTATGTAAAAGAGGAAGGAGTGATGAATAGACCACCTGTGCCCAGAGTCTCATAGTCCCTTGCTATACGTTGAATCAGAATGTGATGACAGCCTTATGTCATCAGTACAGGTATTATTTAGATCTCTTTATCTGCAACCAGGAGAAGGAAAACTCTGCCTTGTAGGATATCTTCAAGAGAAGACAAGGTTAAGGAATAAACCCAACTCAAATCTGGAGCTCGGAGTCCCTAAGATGGTTGGATGGCGCCTTGTACGCCTCCTTCCAGCAACTCCTGCTGCCGCTGGTGCCAAATGTATTGCTCTGCTTCCCTTTGCTCCACATCAGCAAGGCCGAGAGGGGGGTCTTGTCTGGGCATCCCAGAACATCCATGCACACTGTCTAGACTTGGCCCCAGGGAGGTCACTTCGGTGCCGCTAATGCAACAGTTTGATTTCACCCCTGGAGGTGCACTCCATTGTCTTTTGAGACAGAAGGACATCAGCAAAAGGCCCTTTTTACCTGCAGCAGCAGCAGCAGCAGCAGCAGCACAGCCACCCCTATGGTTTGATGGCAATGCCACGGTAGGAGCCAAGAGACAGCATGGGCCTCAGTGTGGAGGAAAGGGAGGAGAGCAGGCAAAGCCTGGGCCGCCTTTCAGAGGACTGGGAGGAGAGAAGCCTGCCAACAGCCAGGCCAGCTTACCTGGTATGTGCTTTTCCACACCGTGTCCAACGCCAGGAGGAACCTCTCCAGTTCCGCTATGCAGCTAAAATAGAGCACCCAGGAGGGCAGGTACTGCTTGCGGTCCTGGGCAAATTCCTAGGAAGGGAGAGAGGGTAAGACACACATCAGTTGAGGGGAAGGGCGCCTGCTTGGTATGCAGAAGGACCCGGGTTCAACCCCCAATCTCCAAGCAGGGCTGGGAATAGGCTCCCTGTCTGAAAACTCTGAAGAAAACCAAAAATAAGCAACACAACGGCTAATGATGGTTTGAAAGTAATATATATTTTTTCTTATGAAATAACAAAAAGGCAACGGACAGTGTTCCGGTATTGCCACTGTTTCGTCAGTGTCTTCATCAGCATATAATAACCATGAGAACAATAATCCATGAGAACAATACAATACAGTAATATAAATATACATAACACAATGCACCAATATAATAATGAAAAATAATAACATGCCTAACCATATGATAGAAATTTTCACGGAGCAGTGGTCATAAAAATATGTAACCACTGCTACAGGTAACCGGAACTACAGAGGCTTATAAACCCACTCATGGCACCAGGTGAATTACATAATAATCAAGACTGACTGCAGTTAAAGCGACATCACTCCTACAGATGAGCTAAACAAAACAACCAAGATCCATTTCTGAATTCAACCCTTCCGGATTTTTCATTATTATATTGGTGCATTGTGTTATGTATATTTATATTACTGTATTGTATTGTTCTCATGGATTATTGAGGTGCATATCCATGCAGGTGTTTAGTTGTTGTTTTTCTGTTTATTTCTTACAGTTATTATATGCTGATGAAGACACTAATGAAACAGTGGCAATACCGGAACACTGTCCGTTGCCTTTTTGTTATTTCATAAGAAAAAATATGTATTACTTTCAAACCATCATTGGCCGTTGTGTTGCTTATTTTTGGTTTTCTGCTTGAAGAGCACAACACGCAGGTTTTTTTGTCTTGAAAACTCTGAAGAGTCCGATAGCTCAGTTGGCTAGAGCATGGTGCTGGTAACTGCAAGGCTGCCCGTAATGGACAGCTGCATGTTCCTGCATCGCAAGGGGCTGGATTAGATGATCCTCAGGGTCCCTTCCAACTCTATGATTCCAAGCCTTTGGATATGTTGATCAGTAATTGACAATAATGAGCAAGACAGACTATGGGCCGGACTTTGTATAAGGCAGCTTCCTATTTTCTTGTTTAAATCGGCCCTTTATTCAGAACTATGCTAGCTTGGTTGTGGTACACAAAATGAAGTATGGCAGGATCCTCAAGTACGCTATGCGGAGCTGCCTTCAGGCCCATCAGCAGGCCAACTCTGCGTTAGGAGTCACGAAGGTTGGCTTCATCAGTGGCCAGAGAAGGAATGACCGCTGGGAGGAGCACAGAGAGAAGAAATGCCATGGTGCACCCGCAGCAGAAAAAATTGCCCCACCTGCAATAAAACAGGTCTCCCCACATTGGTCTCTCCAGCCACAGCAGGCACTGTAACTCTCCAGTGGTTTGACTTCACTCCCGAAGGTGTCTTCCGAGACAGACGGATGCCAATCATTATTCAGAACTTACTTTACTTACTCTTTAGGAGAAGGGTCGCACATTCAGTCCTTGGCAGCACCTCCAGGTAGGCCTGGGAATGTCCCATGCCCAAGACCCTACTGCTGCCAGTCAGTGTTGACAATACTGAGCTAGGTGGACCGATGGCATGATCTGGTATAAGGTGTCTGTAGCCATTGCTGGCTGGACACACCCATGTGGCACATGCCCCTAGGTCACCCAAATACTCACCAAGATACAGTATTCCCGGCCAGCCTCTGTGGAGACAGAGACCACGTCCGCCAACTCAGCCGTGGCCAGCGAGCGAAAGAAGCTGGTCTGGCAGTCCTCGTGGCAGGTGAAGAGTTTCTGATCTGTCAGCACCAGGCAGCAAGGGACGCAGGGGGCAGGAACCACACCCTGGGGGACGACCTGGAAGAAGGCAGAGATTTCCAAACTTTTCATGTTAGTGACACACTTTTTAGACATGCATCCATTCGCAAAATAGTAAATCAGTTTTATTAGCAAACCAGAGGTTAAACTAACCCCTTTCCAGCCCGGGAAGAGTTTGCGCAACACACCTACACACTGCAGTTGACACACCAACAGTGTTTGGAAAGCTCTGGCGTAAGGAGTGTGTTCGTTCTCTAGTTCTACTCTGGAGTAGACCCACTGAAGTTAATGGGCATAGCTAACTTGCGGTCATTCATTTCAGCAGGTCTCCCCCTTTACTGATGAGGGCCAAAAGCGGTTTTGTGGGGCCACAGAAGTCCAGGCTGCCTAGGACCCCTCATAAGCGGCAACCCCTGTGAGCTGTACTGGTCTCATCTGGAAGCAGAGCTCTTTCTCACCCCTTTGGAGACCGCCTGGCACAGGTACTGCATCCAGTCAGCCATCTCCTCCTCGCTCTCGGCGCTCAGCTCTAGGGAGGGCCGGTCGGTCAGGATCACCTGGAAGGAGTGAGGGCGGTCCGTCCCGTTCGACCTCCGGCACCCTCCACACTGCTCCCCACTGCAAGGAGGGCCAGAGAGGGTTGCGAATGAGTGGGGTGGGTGTAGGTGGGGAGGAGGGATCTGGAAGGCTCCTGCCTCGCGGGGCAAACTCACCCCATGGTCACGGAGAGAAGGAGGGTGACATCCGCACGGTCCGGGTATTGGTACAAGATGCCGTTGCTGTGGAGGGAAAACGCAAGAGCCGATTTCGTCATGCTATCCTGTCCTGTGTTCAGGACTCAGGGTGGAGTTTGGATTTGATATCCTGCTTTATCACTACCCGAAGGAGTCTCAAAGCGGCTCACATTCTGCTTTCCCTTCCTCCCCCACAACAAACACTCTGTGAGGTGAGTGGGGCTGAGAGACTTCAGAGAAGTGTGACTAGCCCAAGGTCACCCAGCAGCTGCATGTGGAGGAGCGGAGACACGAACCCGGTTCACCAGATTACGAGTCTACCGCTCTTTACCACTACACTCACGCTGGGTGGGGAGCAGCTCGATCACTCCAGCAAAGGGTGGCCACTCAAGGCAGCTGCTGCATCAGCTGTGCTGCCTGGTGTCAGAGGCGTAGCAAGCCCAGGTGGTACCCGGGGGCGAAATTTTTTTTGTCACCCCCCCCCCACCACTTTAATTTTAAAAAAATTAAAAAGTGTCACCCCCCTTTGATGGTGCCACTTTGCGAGGTGTGGGGGTTTTGTGTGTGTGTGTCTATTATCTCTTTTTTTTCAATAAAGTTAAAATAAAAAAATAATAATAAATAAAAATAATAATGTAAAAATAAAAATAAATAAAAATAATAATGTAAAAATAAAAATAAATAAAAATAAAAAGTGTCACCACCCTCTGATGGTGCCACTTTGTGAGGTGTGGGGGTTTTGTGTGCGTGTGTCTATTATCTCTTTTTTTCCAATAAAGTTAAAATAAAAAAATAATAAAAAATAATAATAATAATGTAAAAAAAAAAAATAAAAAAAATAAAAAGTGTCACCCCCCTCTGATGGTGCCACTTTGTGAGGTGGGGGGTTGTGTGTGTGTGTGTGTCTATTATCTCTTTTTTTTCCAATAAAGTTAAAATAAAATAAAAAAATAATAAATTTAAAAAAATTTAAAAAATTAAAAAAATTTAAAAAGTGTCACCCCCCTCTGATGGTGCCACTTTGTGAGGTGGGGGGGTTGTGTGTGTGTGTGTGTCTATTATCTCTTTTTTTCCAATAAAGTTAAAATAATAAAAAATAATAATAAATTAAAAAAAATTTAAAAAAATTAAAAAAATTAAAACAATTAAAAAGTGTCACCCCCCTCTGATGGTGCCACTTTGTGAGGTGTGGTTGGTTGTGTGTGTGTCTGTTATCTCTTTTTTCAATGAAGTTAAAAAAATTTAAAAAATTTAAAAAAATTTTTTTTTTAATTTTTTTTAAATTTTTTTTTAAAAAAGTGTCACCCCCCTCTGGGGTGGAACCCGGGGCGGCCCCCCCCGCCCCCCCGTTGCTACGCCCCTGCCTGGTGTCACAGGGCACAATGTCCAGTGGGGGCGGGGGGGTCATTAGAAAGGCAAGGGGGGCACATTGTAGGCACAACAGCGAGAAGCAAGCCCATGGCGCTTGCTCTGACCCTTTTGTGCTCCCGTCCTCTCTCTGTCTCTCACCTGAGCACCACGTAGCAGGTCTTCCAGTTCTCCTTGCCCAGGTAGTTGGTGCCTGCCTTGTAGCTCAGGACACCTTCCTTTGTGATGGGATGCTCGGCTAGCATGTAGTCCGAGGGGGCTGGCCCCAGAGTCTCGTCCATGGGGTCTTCCCAGTGGATCAGGCCGTAGAAGCGGACCACCACATCAGAGATCTGAAGGAGACCCCACCCCAATCCACAAGGGGGGTTAATAGCTTCATAGCACTGGGGGTGGGGAGGAGGAAGGAGCTTGTGATGAAGTCCCTCCAGGGCAGGTGCCTGAAAGGCCCCTCGGTGGGGGGGGGGGAGAAAGAGGGTCTGAAATGCCAGGGGGACCCCTGAACCAATCCTATTTGTGGGGAAGGAGGACAGCAGCAGCTAAGTATTCAGGTGGGGAAACTGGCAGAGACCAAGACAGTCTCCCTCTTAGAATCATAGAGTTGGAAGAGACCACAAGGGCCATCCAGTCCTCTTCTTCCCTCACAGCTGAGGCAGGGAACCTTTTTGGCCCATTCAACACCCCCAACCCCGCAGGCCACCCACCCGCCAACGTCATTATGATGTCATGTGACCCCCTGCCCACCAGGGTGGCTGGCAAAGCAGCAGACAGCAGGACTGAGCTCTCTGTTCACCAGCTGATGAGTGGAGGATTGGCCCCTGTTCTCTGTAAGGGGAACACTCCTCATGGGGAACTCCCTGGTGAAGCAGAACCCAACAGGACTGACCTGCCAACCAGCCGATGTCACCTGGTGATGTCAGCTGACTGACAGGTGGGTGTGGTTTGGGGAAAACAGCCCCCCGAAGCCACGGCCGCTTTATTGCATATGGAATTCTCTCAGCCTCAGTGCAAAAGTGGAGCAGGCCTGCGGCTCTCATTCTGACCCTGAAGACCATCTGATCATTGTGCAACATGCAGACACTAGTCATGTTCTCCCCTTGCGGAAAACAGGTCAGGGAGACTTGCAGTTAAACTGCCTGCAGTTGGCTGGGAAATCGCCCAGAGTGCCCTCCTCACCTCCCGCTTGGATTCCTGAGCCACAAACTTGGCCAGCGCCAGCTTCTCCATGGTGGCGTCCGTCAGGATGCTGGGATAGGGCGGCTCTCGGCAACCTTTGATCATGGCTGACTTGAGGCACACCAGGAAAAACCTGGGGGAGGGAGGAGGGAATACAGAGGGCAAAAGCGGGAGTCAGGGGTGAGGATTCATCCCCAGAAATGGGGGATCAGGCCAGAAAACCAAAGCTGATCCAATAGTAATAATAATTTGTATGCCGCCCATCTGAGTGGGTTTGCCCCAGCCACTCTGGGCAGCTTCCAACAATTAAAACATTAAGCACAGGAAAACAACAAACATTTAAAAAACTTCCCTATACAGTGGTACCTCTGGTTACGTACTTAATTCATTCCGGAGGTCCGTTCTTAACCTGAAAACGTTCTTAACCTGAAGCATCACTTTAGCTAATGGGGCCTCCCCCTGCCGCTGTGCCGCCGCTACCGGATTTCTGTTCTCATCCTGAAGCAAAGTTCTTAACCCGAGGTAATATTTCTGGGTTAGCAGAGTCTGTAACCTGAAGCATATATAACCTGAAGCGTATGTAACCCGAGGTACCACTGTACAGGGCTGCCTTCAGATGTCTTCTATGTTAGTAAAGGTAAAGGGACACCTGACCATTTGGTCCAGTCGTGTCCGACTCTGGGGTTGCGGCGCTCATCTCGCTTTATTGGCCGAGAGCCGGCGTACAGCTTCCGGGTCATGTGGCCAGCATGACAAAGCAGCTTCTGGCGAACAAGAGCAGCGCACGGAAACGCCGTTTACCTTCCCGCCGGAGCGGTTCCTATTTATCTACTTGCACTTTGACATGCTTTCGAACTGCTAGGTGGGCAGGAGCTGGGACTGAGCAACGGGAGCTCACCCCGTCGCAGGGATTCGAACTGTTGACCTTCTGATCAGCAAGCCCTAGGCTCTGTGGTTTAACCCACAGCGCCACCTGGGTCCCTAAGTTCTATGTTAGATAGTTGTTTATTTCCTTGACATCTGAAGGGAGGGTGTTCCACAGGGCAGGCGCTGCTACCGAGAAAGCTCTCTGCCTGGTTCCCTGTAACTTCACTTCTTGCAGTGAGGGAACTGCCAGGAGGTCCTCAGTGAACGATAGAGGTGGAGACGCTCCTTCAGGTACACAGGGCCGAGGCCGTTTAGGGCTTTAAAGGTCAGTACCACCACTTTGAATTGTGCTCAGAAACGTACTGGGAAATGTACTGAAACCCTCCCCGTCCCCCCTTAATAGCATTTAGATGCTATTAAAGCACAGCCTTACTGCAGGCAGCAAACTCTTCTGAGGCCACCCCAGAAGCAAATTGGTAAGGGAGGAACCCTTAAAATGTGGGGTCTGTCCCTTTCTGCACCCCCAGCTGGCATACTGCTCTGCCTTGTGCAGGGCAAGAGCACCCAAGGCCACAAAGCAGGCAGGTGCCAGGAAGGGAGCAGGCATGCCTGGCTGGCGCTTTACTCACTCGGTCAGGGTGACATCGGCCGTGTCCAGAAGGAACTGCTTCCTGCGGTTGGTGCAGACCAAGGTCACCGTCTGCTGGTCCAGGCCCACCTGCGGCAGAAGGAAGGCACCCCAGGTCAGGGAAGAAGCACCAGGGCAAAGGAGAGCCCCTGAGCCTTGGAGCTGAGAAGCTGCTCAAAGGTGGGCTCCCCAAATGAATATTTACAAACTGTAAACAGGTAAGAAAAATTGGCAGGACTACTGCGCAATAACCTGCAGTTTTGTAACAGCTTGCACTTAAAGTAGATGAATAAATGATTAAGTTAATTTGGAATATGCATTTCTGAAACAACAATGGGATATTTGCTCCGCCCAAGGCACAAAGGAGAACGGCAACAACCGGGAAAGATAGACATCACATTTTACAAGGACAGGAAGAAACATTATGGATGGAATAATTGTCACACACAGGAAGAACAAGGACATAGTTTGAGTGCCTCACTTGTAGTTTCACAAACCATTTAATGTGTCAAATAGAAATTATTATTGCAGTTGTTGCATATGGGGTTATTATCGTGACAGGAATGTAATTGAAATTAATAAGATTTTGGAATGCAGATATAAAGAAAATAATCAAACCATCAATTCTAGCACACGGGGACCTCCTAAATTATATAATTTGGTATTTGAATGATTGGTGTTAGTAACTGTATTATAATTTGGCATTGTTCTAATGAGGCTATTATTGGGTTGTAATTGATGACTTATAAAAAATATTATTAAAAAAGTTAATTTGGAATATGCAAAAATATAAAAAAATAAATTTAAAGAACCACAGAAAGAGCGGGAAGTTTTGAAATGTTAAAATGATTGTAAAATTATTGAAATGTATAAAATTGAAAATCATAATTATGCGGCTCCACTTTGGGCGGCCCTGGCTAATCTTTCCCCTCTGGAGATCATCCAAAATCAATTCTTACACCGTCTCTTGAAAGTCGCTACCTGTGTGAGTAACGCGGCTATCCGTGTTGAATTGAGAATGCCTTCCCTAGAGACACTCCTGTGGAAACGTGTCTTTAGTTACTGGCTAACACTTTGGTTTAGATTACCTAACTGCTATATAGCCCAATGCCTTTGGTGCGTTGAGTTTAGCAGCCCTTGGGCCAATAAGATTCATGCTAAACTTTTATCTATTGGAATCTCGCCCACAGAACTCTTGACCCAAGGAAAACTATTAATCAAAGACTGGACGACATAGAGTGGCAGCGTAATCTTATGCTTGGTGGGGGGCTATGTTCCCCGCGTCAGTTGGGAGTTATTTCTCCAACTCATGTGCCATCTTACCTATCATCCCTTTCTACTGCCAGTCATCACTTTGCCTTTATCAAAGCACGTTTTAATGTTTTCCCTTCGAATTCCCTTTTTCATAGATTTTCTAGGGGCCAAGTCTCGGTTTTATGTTCCTGTGATAATAGATCGATCAAAACACTTCACCATATAGTATTTATATGTCCTTTATATTGTGTTGTCCAGAAGAACTTACTGTTACCATTAATCCACAAGTTGCCTGGGCACCCGGCAGATTTTTGCCTGGCCTTCTTATTGCAAGACACAGATGAGCATGTAACTTTACAAATGGCGAAATTTTTAACTTCCGTTTTGACATATAAACGACATAATGGACTGCTGTTTGGAAGCTGAAAATTCTGTATAGTATCTATTTCTAATTTGTACTCTTATTAAGTTTTTACTGGTTCTAATTTTTAAATCAAATTGTGCTGTGTATTTGGTCTAGTTCTGTTCATCTTATGAGCTTAAAGCTGAAATAAAGTGATTGATTGAGAGCGGGAAGTTTCGAAATGTTAAAATAATTGTAAAATTATTGAAATGTATAAAATTGAAAATCATTAAAAAAAAAATTAAGTGGGCTGCTCAAAGGTGGGCACTGGAGGGGGGGGGCTTGGTGCTGCAGAGACTGGCAGGATGCCCTCTGTGGCCACAACTCTGCAATCTCCTTGGCTGCCAAGCGAGCCCCTGCTGGCCCCTGCTGCATTCACACAATGGTGTGTGTGTGTCCCCTCCAGACAGAAGCCGGCAGCTCACCCTGGCAGGTTCTGTGCCTTTGAAACCGCACCGGTAAAAGCCCCACATCTCTTTGGGAACAGCACCCTTGCCCTAGAACTCAGAGCACTGAAAACAAGAAAGCTCTCTCCTCCCATGTGTACCATGGCTGGATCCAGCTTCTGTCCCAAGAGGCACCAACACTGTCCCCCTGCCCCAGTCCGCCTTTCCCAACTCACTGAGATGTAGTCCAGCTCATTGTAGGAAACTGCTTCCTCCACCATGTAGGGCTTCTCAGCGGCTCCTGAGCCAAAAAGGGTGAGGGAGCAGAGAGCAGGGAGAGAGAGAGAGAGAGAGAGAGGGAGAAGTCAGTCACATGGTTTGGGAAAGTGGCAGCCCATCCACGAGGGTCTCTGGATCACCTGGCATGGCCTCTTGCAGCTCGGTGATCAGGCCCCAGGTGATATTGCTCACATCTTCACTTAAAAGTACGTTTCCGAGCACAATTCAAAGTGTTGGTGCTGACCTTTAAAGCCCTAAATGGCTTCGGTCCAGTATACCTGAAGGAGCGTCTCCACCCCCATCGTTTTGCCCGGACACTGAGGTCCAGTGCCGAGGGCATTCTCGGTAGTGGCACCTGCCCTGTGGAACACCCTCCCACCAGATGTCAAAGAGAACAACAACTACTAGACCTTTAGAAGACATCTGAAGGCAGCCCTGTTTAGGGAGGCTTTTAATGTTTAATAGATTATTGTATTTTAATGTTCTGTTGGAAGCTGCCCAGAGTGGCTGGGGAAACCAAGCCAGATGGGCGGGGTATAAATGGTAAATTATTTATTATTATTATTATTATTATTATTATTATTATTATTATTATTAAAAAGAAGCAAAGCAACTACAACAGAAGGCAGGGTCTGGAAGCCTCTCTCCCTGGACAGGCACTGGGGCAGTCACAGCAAACAGGGAGGCAAGCTTTGAACTGAGCAAGGCAATGCTGCGCAATGTGCCCTTCCCCACCAAGATGAGGAAGGGCTGTGGCTCAGCGGCAGAGCATCCGCTTTGCGCACAGAGGATCCCAGGTCCAATCCCTTGCAGTTTCTCCAGGTAGGGCTTGTTCCCTCTTCCATGCGACAGCCCCTTGAGACATTTGAAGATGGCTGTTATGGATGTATGCCACCAAAACCCTGCCTTTGGAAGTTGCCTGTGGCCCAAAAGAAAGTAAGACGGGGAGTGCCAAGTTAATGGGAGGGGGGTGGATAAAGACAGGTGTATGTGGGGTATATTATGTGAGACAAATACTTTTTGCGGCTCCAGTGACCACAAAGGGAGCAGAAGGGATGTGTTAAGCAGCCCTGGTAGAGATGCTTTTTCAATCCACCATCTGCAGGTCCGCCTGCCAAATAATCATCCCTGAAACATCACTAAATGGCTCCTTTGCAAGTGCAAAGCCAGGATCGGGGCCTGTGCCCAGAGGAGGGAAGAGACTGGGCCAGACTGGCAGGGTACCTTTGCGGAGGAGGTAGACGTAGCAGTCGGTCAGCAGCACGTAGACGAGTTGGAGGTTGCCCTCCATGTGCCCAGAGCTCATGCGGATCATCTGCGTGGGGGGGAAAGAGAGAGGCCCCCCGTTAAGGCTTTGCCGCAGGGGCTCTGCAAAATGCACCCACTGGCCACAACTTTGCCACTGGGGCAACGCTGCCCATGGGACACTGCTCTTTTGCTGCAAGGCGAGTTGGAGATCCTCCCTGCCCCTGATCTGCTGGTGACTCTAGGACAGAAAAGAGTTCTTCCCTCCAAAGCAGACTTGGCATCAAGCCCTGCACACACACACACACACACACACACACACACACACACACACACACACAAACAAACACCCTTCACTTTGCCCCTTAAGGGCAGGAGGAACTGAGTAAGTGGAGAGGGCAACATCCCAAGTGGAGTGGAGGAGTGGGGGAAAGGAAGAGAAGGCGGCAACACCTCACAGACCTACCCGGAACAGCTGCTCCTCATTCTCCCGGAAGACATGGATCATCAGAAGCAACAAGTGGTTGTTGTCTACCCTGTGCAGAGAGAGAGAGAGGTGAATCTCGAAAAGCATGGAAGGGTTAGACATCCCACCACCTCCCACCTAATATCTCAGGGCCACTGGGAGAGGGGGAGATTTGGGCCTTATGAGGTCATTTCCACGTGGCAATTTAAGATAGGACTATATTATCCAGCAATGCTTCTCTCACCCAATGGTCAATATCTTCTTCAATGTTGACCCTTTTGCATTTGGGCTGGAAGGAGGAACACCTCACCGTCACCCCCAAGTAAAAAATGTACCGGTAAGTGCTTGCATGCCACTAAGGACAGAACGCTCCACAATGTTTGCTCAGAAGCAAGCCCCATTCAGGAAAGGTCTCCTGGAAATTGAGTTAGAAGCCTCCTTCTTGTGGCTTCTCCCTCTCAATACTGATGGAACTGCCCCTCGTTATTTCTTGTTCCCCAGAGAGGAGGAGGGGAGACTGTTTTCTTCTCATTCCTTCCCCCCCCCTAGTAATTATATAATACAATTTCATGATAAACAAAAAACAAGTAAATAATGAGAAGAAGCCAGTAAAATTAAAGACACTTTGCCTGGGTGGGGAAATGGAGATGATTAACCGAGGAGCAGTTCAAAGGCAGTTCCTTGTCACTGAACAGGAAGGAAGCTCCTAATCGAAGGCACAGTAGCTGGAAGCCTCAAATGAATTCTGCAAGCCCACCTTGGGCAACACAGCACCTCAGTTGCGGCAAGTCAGAGAAGCTGCCTGGGTTTTTAAAAACACAAAAACTACACAGCGCAATGTTTTGTCAGCTATGCCATCTGGATTCTTTGTCACCAGCAAGTGAATGCAGCCAACAAGAGATTCCAGGCTGAACGGCTCCACCGTGAGGTTAGCAGGCTGGAGTGACAATTTGCCAGACAGATAAAAGATGACTAAGAGTCCCCCCCCCCCCCCCCGGTCTTTTCTCCTTGTCTTGGGAGACCCAGCAGAAGCAGCCAGCCACTATTTTGTTCTCAGGTAGAGAAACTCATATACCTCATTTATAAGGGGAATAACCGTTTTCCCTTCCCATCCTACCCTGCCCTGGGTCAGAAAGGTTCCCACCTTCTTTCACCCTCTGTTGCGGGGTTAGATTTCCTGACAGCTTTATTTTGTTCCCTCTGCGCAGTCACTTACCTGAACTCAGAGGGGTGGGCTGCCTCAGAAGGGCTCCCCTGGCCTTCTTCCACGCCAGAGTCCTCGGCGCTGCTCGGAGAGGGGCTGGCCCTGTCTCCCTTTAGCTTACTGAGGGCCTCCACACTCCCCGCCTCAACCTCCTCCTGCAAGTCCGTTGCTATGTGTGGCCCAGCCGCCTCTTCTCCTCCTCCTCCTTCCTCCTCTTCTCCAGCAGCTTGAGGGCCACCAGGAACATGTGGCGGTTGACCATCCCCTGCAGCGTCATGGCAGCCACCACCTGCCGCAGCAGCGTTTGGACTCTCGACGGTAAAGCGGTAGAAATCCATGGGGGCCGAAACCCCCTCACTAACGCTGCCAGAGGGTGGCCCCTCCGAGGGGGCCTCCTCTGGCAAGACGGTCCGAAAGGACTGGTCCGGGGGCTCGAGGGAGCGGCTCCACCCACTGCCGTCGTCCAGGGAGTCAATCACCTTGCTCAGAGACTGCCCCATCCTCTCCATGGAGGTGTCCTTCATCTCGGGGATGCACAGACCCAGCTGGGGAAGGGCGGGGCTCCCCTCGCTGTTGACATCTGGGTTGGCCTCCAGGCCAGGTTCCTGCTGCCTGGCTCCAGTGCCCGACTTGTCCCCCTCGCCTGCCCCTTGAGTTCCATCCTGGGCCGCAGAAGAGTTGGGAGTGGTGCTGGAGTCCTCCTGTCTGACCTCTTCGGACTTGACCTTTTTCTTCTTGCCTGTCTTCTTCTTTTTAGCTAACCTACAAAGAGATGGAGAAGTATTAGATAGATAGATAGATAGATAGATAGATAGATAGATAGTGTCAGGGATCTGCCCGCCCCTGCCAGTCCAGCTCTGAGTGTTTATAGAGAGCCGCAACCTATGTTAACAACAGATTCATCTTCGAGTGAATCTGGGAGTCCCGTCTCGGGGGAGGAGCAGTTAGTGGCTGAGAGCCAGGGAGTGCCAGGTGTCCAGGGAGTTAGTGGGAGACCTGGCACCACCCAGCAGACTCGATCGGAGGGGGAAACATCAGGTCCGGCGCATATATCACGTAGGAGGAGAAGGCGGCAATTTAGGATGCCGAAACTTTGGTGTTGGCGCCAAAACAGGAGGGAGGCACTTCCGGATTCTGCTAGTGACTGAGCAGACATGATAAGACTGAGCTCTGCACTGTAAATAGCTTGGCATTGAATAAAAAGACTTAAAGACAAACAGCTTTGGCATTTCTATTGAACAACCGATAAGAGAACCTGACAGATGATAGATAGATAGATAGATGGATGTTAGATATCTAACACCGAGTAAATTGGCAAAAATGTATAACTCTAAATCAAATACGGTAAGTGTTGGAAATGTAAGGAGAAAGAAGGTTCTTTTTATCATATGTGGTGGTCTTGTAGTAAGGTTAAAGCTTCCTGGGAAATGATATATAATGAATTGAAAAAGATGTTTAAAATAACATTTGTAAAAAACAACAACCCAGAAGCTTTCCTTTTCGGAATTATAGGGACAGAACTACCTAAAATGTACAGAAACTTATTCATGTATGCTACTACTGCGGCAAGAATGTTACTTGCCCAAAAATGGAAAGGAGCAGAAGTCCCAGTGAAAGAAGAATGGATACAAAAACTTAAGGAATATGCAGAAATGGCGAAACTTACCAGAAAAAATAAGAAATCAAGATAGCAACCTTTTTATAAATGAATGGAAATGGTTTATTGAATATTTACAGACAAATTGTAAACAGATAAGAACACTGGCAGGATTATTGTAATCTGCAGTTTTAAAAGAGTATATATTTAAAGTAGATGAATAAATGAATAAAGTTGATTTGGATATGCAGAAGATATTAAAAATAAATTTAAGGAACTGCAGAAAGATGGGGAAGGAAGTCAAGTTTTGAAATGTTAAAATGACTGTAAAATTATTGAAATGCATGAACCTGAAAATCATAAATAAAATAAAATAAAAAAGAGATGGAGAAGTTGAAGCACCGTGAGGCATAAGGGGAGCGTCAGGCCACGGGGGTGTTGCGGGGCAGCGACAGCCCTCTAGAGAACGCAGCCAGCGGGAATATTTGGTCCCATAATGAAAGACACCCCCCTAGGCTTATTAGGAAGAGAAGCAGCTGGCTGGGGCTGATGGGAATTGAAGTCCAGCAACATCTAGAAGTCCACAGCTCCCTCAAACCTAAACTAGACCGCCATTTGCCTCTCCTGTCCCTGCCTACCTCCATCACAACTCTGCCTCCTCTTTAACGCAGGGGTGTGGAACTTGTGGCACTCTGGGTGTCGGACTCCAGCTCCTTCCATCTTCCCTGACCACAGGCGATGCTGGGCCTGGTGGGAGTTGGAGTCAAGGAACACCTGGAGGGCCACAGTTAGCCCAGCCATGAACAAGATAGAGCAAGGTGCTGCCTCTTTCATCCAGGTAATTTATAATATGTTTTAAGGAGGGGACAATAGCTCAGCAGTAAGGTCTATCCACCTCCCTGGTATCTCTGACTGCAAACCTGCTGACTGTCAGGAGTGGTGGCCACTCAGCTAGATGGAAGAATGGCTCAATTCAACAGGAATGCTGAAGATGTACTCCTTTACTCTGACCTTTGACCTCTCAAGAAGCGAGTTTTTTTTAGGACATACTCTCTTCCTCTGACTTGCTTCAGCTGTTAATATAGTACTGAATTTTAAATTGCTGTAGCCTGGGACCTGCTGGGATGATGATAATGATGATAATGCTAGCCCAAAGATGGAGAGAACCAACAGTTCTGACCAAGGAAGAATGGCAAGCCAAACTGAAATGCTGAAATGGCAAAACTGACTGGGAGATTCAGGAATCAAGAAGATAATGACTTTAAAAAAGAATGGGGGACATGTATTGTTTACTTAGGAGACCATTGTAAACAAATAAAAACGTTAGCTGGACTTTAAAAATAACTTGTAAAGAAATGGAAAATATGGATAATTTAGAGAAATGAAAACTGGAGAACATAATGATATGTAGTTTTAGAAAAATCATTTTAAGCACCCATGCAGGGGGGGGGGGTCGCGAGATTCAGAGAATCTCATATATGGATATGGTTTATTATTTCGAATTTGTTTTTGTAAAAACCAATAATTTTTTAAAAAGAGATAATGATAATGATAACAACAATAAGCCGTTTCATAGGATTCCAGCTGGCCAGGGAACCCTGGACTTTCTGCCCCCCCCCCGCTGACCTTATGACCTCCAGCTCCATGCAGTTCTCTGATTGGTCTGTGCCCTCCGTCGTTGTGAGGTCTGCCTTCTCTTGGGAGGCAGAGTGGACTGGGGTGGTCTCAATGGAGGACAATGCCTCCGCCTTCTCATTGAAAGGGTTGTAGCGCTGCTGAGTTGGGCTCTTGGCTGATGCTCGGCAGTTGTTCACCTCGGAGGCTGTGGAGCGTGAGCAGCTGAGGGTGTCTGTTAGGTCTCCGTCTGAGCAAGAGGAGGAGAAAAAGCAACAAAGTGTGATTCAGCTCCCCCCTCCCTACGAGAAGGTCCTGAAGCCAGAAGCAAAGCCTGGGGAAAGAGTGGCCCATGAAGGCCCCCCCCCCAAGCAAAGGGTTGGTTTTTGGTGCCCTCTGCAGACCTCCTGAGACAATTCAGGGTCATTCAAAGTAAGCAGCCAGGAATCAGAGGAGGACTCGTCTACATCACAAGTGCTCACTGGTTTCGGTTTAAAACTAGTTTTGGAAACTTATCACAGATTGCGATACTTATTGTGGCATTAAAGGTAAAGGTAAAGGGACCCCTGACCATTAGGTCCAGTCGTGTCCGACTCTGGGGTTGCGGCGCTCATCTCGCTTTATTGGCCGAGAGCCGGCGTACAGCTTCCGGGTCATGTGGCCAGCATGACAAAGCCGCTTCTGGCGAACCAGAGCAGCACACGGAAACGCCGTTTACCTTCCCGCCAGAGCGGTTCCTATTTATCTACTTGCACTTTGACGTGCTTTCGAACTGCTAGGTGGGCAGGAGCTGGGACCGAGCAATGGGAGCTTACCCCATCACAGGGATTAGAACCACCGACCTTCTGATCAGCAAGCCCTAGTCTCTGTGGTTTAACCCACAGCGCCACCTGGGTCCCAGATCGTGGCATTACAATCTGGCAAAGGCACTGAACAGTCTTATTCAGCAACCCCTGATGCTTTAACACCTGTTTGGACAGAATTCACAGGTTTTCAAGCTTGTTCAGTTATTTAAAGAACTACAGTACTGTAGTTCAGAAACGCCTCTGACTGCTGATTTGCCTCGGGATTAGACTTGGCTCCAAGCAAGGCGAGAGGAGCAGTCCCATTCAGCTGCTCCGTAAGCAACCAAACACCAGCCATGAACAGGTGCCCCAAACCCTGAGCACCGTAGGGTTGGCGGGCAGACTGCCCTTGGAAGAGAACGGAAAACGGGCAGGAGGAGCCTCAACTCAACTCAACGTTCTGAGCACCTTCCCACTGGCAATTTCTGCTGTCCTGTCCTCCCTGTTTCCCTTTCCAATCATAAGGACTAGAAGCTCTCCTACAAAAAAGACAGAGAGCAGTTGGTAATAGAGAGCCCTTGGTTTCCTTCTGCTGCAAAGCCCTGTGAGGAGGAGGAGGTGGCGGCACAGAGTCCGAGGCAGCCCATAAAGAGGGAGAGCAGAGAAAAGAGATGGGCTTGCAGCAGCCCGCTTAAAAAAAGAAACAACAACAGACAGTCATGGTGACTATACAAAGGATAATATACAAAACCATGAACAGCTATAGATGAAAATGTATTGAATCATGAACTAAACAGACAATGTCATACAAATTTCTACATCAAGTATATAGGTAGTAGTATTAGTTACCTGTTCCTTTAAATGTTAGCCTGTCTGCAAGTATTTAACCTGGAGAGTTGTTTGAGTCCGTATTAGCTTTATTTGAATGATGAGTGTTTGAGCTTCTTAGAATAGCTTAGCTATGTGGAATATCCTAGTTCTATGTTGATGGTGAGTACATGAGTCTTTAATAAGCCTTTTTAATGTATATTCTATTTATATTCTTGGTAAAGTTGATGGTATGTACTGCTGTTATCTAAGATAAAGTCCAGTCCTTGACGAAAGTGCTGGTGAAACGGGAAGATTCGAAGCTGGCCACCCGTCGGGAAGACAGACCCATATGTTTGATGGACTTTGCTTAACCATCTTTAACACTGGAAAGATAGACCCATACGTCTGATGGACTTTGCACAACCATCTCCAACACTATATTTTGCACTTTGAATTAGCACTTTAATGTTTGAAAGTATATACAGGCTTTTGTCTCTGAGGAAATACCTATGAATGCTTTTTGTATGACATTGTCTGTTTAGTTCATGATTCAATACATTTTCATCTATAGCTGTTCACGGTTTTGGATATTATCCTTCGCTTAAAAAAAGAGGCTGCCAGGGGGGGAAAGGGGAGTTGGTGGCAATCAAATAAGTGATGGCTTCATTCGGGTCTTTCCCATGCACTGTTGGAACAGAGAAAGCGGTTAGTGGCCCGGGAGAAGGTGATCACCGACGCCTGTGCAGAAAAAGAGGGCTTGGAAGGCTTGTTAATCTGGAGACGAGGAGGACACCCAGCATCTCATGCTGCCAGAGACAAAGCCACAGAACGAGGAAGGATGTTAAAGACACTCAGGACTGACCCCACTGGGAGGGGGAGGGAGGTCAAAGGCCGCGGGGAAGGGCCACCGAGGTGGAGAGCCCTCGCTCCCCGGAGTGCCGCAGCACCCAGTGCCAAGCCCTTGTTTACCCCACAAGGAACGGCGGAGGGAGGGACCTCACACTCTCCTGAGCCGTTGGTTCCCCCTGGGGGTGCCAAGCGGCATTAGGGACCCATGGCGGGGCATGCAGGCAAGCTCTGACGAAGGAAACAAAAGAGGCACAGAGAGAGCACGGCTACGGAGAAGCGGGCGAACTCGTCGCACCTTCCCAGGCTGTGGTGGGCATGGACGGCACTGCAGGGAACACATCTCCAAAATCATAATCTACAAAACGAGGGATAAAAAAGGAGGGTTAGAAACGGAGGCTGAAGGGGAATAAGGGTGGGGAATAAATGGCCAGTAGTGTGTGCAAGGGGGGCATCAAGGGGGACAGAGGTGGGGTGCTAATTTATTGCTCTTATTATTTATAGCATTTATATCCCACCTTTTTTCTCCAAAGAGCTCTAGAGTGGTATACATGGTTTGCCTCCTCCTCATTTAATGGCCACAACAACCCTGCGAGGTAGGTTGGGCTAGGAGGCAGTGACCCTGTGAGCTTCATGGCCAGGCAGAGATTCGAACCCTGGTCCCTCAGGCCCTAGTCTGACACTCTGCCCACTACATCATGCTGGTTCTTCCCAGCAGCACAGGTCTATGCATGGGGCAGAGGAGAGGTGGGGAACTGTGGCTGGATTGTACCACTCCAGGCTGCAAAGGGAGGAAGGTGCCAGTTTCCAAATGCTTCCCCCAAATACAAAACTCCCAGAAATGAAACGCCATCATCGCCAGCAACAAACACGGCAGTTTACCAGGGAGGAATATTCGGTCTACTCCTTAGTTGTGCCTGCCTCCTATTCATCTGGGGCTGTTCCTGCTTGCTTGTTCGTTTTTTGAATGCAAGAGGGCATTAAAAACGTGGTTCCCCTGACTGACTCTTAGATGTGGTACAGTCCATTCTAGCACCTTGGGACTCCCTCACTTCATTCTACAGCACAGGCAGATGAGGCTTAACCAGTATCAGGTGGGAAGAAAACTGTGCATACCCCCAGCATGATATTTTCAAATACCTTATTAAACACACCACTCTGAGAGAAGTACTTCATTCATGTGTATCCAAGAGGAAGCCTTTTAGGCCACGGAGAGACCTGGCTGCAGGTAACTCCCCAACCCTGGGTTTTGTCCACAAAGACAGGGAGATGCCACCCACGCTCTGGCTCTCCAGCACAGAGGGCCGGAATACCCTACCAGCGAAATCACTCACGCTCCCTCCCCTTCTCTCTGCAGAGAAACAGCTAGATGATACCCAAACTGGATTAACTCTCTGTGCCTTCGCCCCAAACTGTTGTTTTGTGAGCGAGGAGGGATTTCTGCCTGCAGACTTCAGTCTCCCGGGTCCTGTGCAACAATCCCCTGGCCTCCTCCAGCCCTGTTCGAACACTTGCACCCCACTTACCCTCGCTGGAGGGGGCGATGGCACTGTCGTCCCATTCCAGGTTGGTGGAGGTGACGGAATTGAAGGAGTTGAGGGAGAGGCTGTCTGAGCCGTGGACTGAGCTGGGCAGGCGGTCCTCGAAGTCCAGCAGGTACTGAGGCTTGTAGTAATCCGGCATGTAGGGCGCCAGGTCCAGGTAAGGGGCATCCTGGAAGGGCCAGGGGAAAACCTGGGATTACTGTTCATCTAGGGAATGGAGAAACCCACCTGCCTCCCCTAGGGAACCCCTGCTGGCAGCACAGCTGGCTGCTCACTGCTGCCGCCATCCTGCTTCCAGGCGCCACCTCTCCCTTAGGGCACCTGCATGTGGCCAGCAGCCTCTAAGCACTGCAGAGAACTGGAGCCACAGTCATGCCAGCGCTCGGAGGGCTGCTTATTAAGGAAGAACAAGAGGGGGTAACTTGACTAGGGAGAAGTCCCAGTACCCAGAGCCCTGGGAGAGGCATCTTTGTGGGGAAAAGGTCTGCTTGCAGGCTCCTCGACACTGATGCGCCTGGTTGGCAAATTAATTGGAAGGAGTGGCCTGCCCTTAAAAAGGGCTCGCCACTGAAGCTCAGAACAGACCTCAAGACACCTAAGGAATAAAAGGAAGGCGAAATGCTGCTCGTCTTTGGTGCAGACTAAATCAGAAGGCTGTAGCAAAAGGGGTTTGAACAGCCAATGTAATGAAGGGGTCCCTCTTGAGTCTCTCTCTCTCTCTCTCCTGCCAGCCCAGTAAATCACTTTCCACACAGGGCTCTTAGTCCTAGTCTCTAGCAAAGTACTTCTTAAATGCTGCTAATGCAATACAGAAGAAGCAAGGGCCTTTCAAAATGGGGGGGGGGGAATCAATGCAGCATCTTTATTTGGCCGTAGAGGCAGGAAATTGAAGGGTAGGCAGGAGGTGGATTAAGCTTTCCTTGTGGCACCAACAAGATGCTGCAACTCAAAAGGAGGCATGGAAATTTCCGTGCGTGTATTCTAAGCATGATGAAAGTTGTGCTGCCAAAGACTGGGATAGTCAAATGGGGGCCAGGGCGATTGAAAAATACGGGGCAGGTTTGCATCAAGGGTTTGTTCTTTGCTGCTTCTGTGTGTGTCTCTCTCCGCTACTCTCTAGCAAGAGGAGAAGATTTGCTCACCAGGTCCAAGTCAAAGCGGATGAACTCCAAACCAGAGACCAGCGTGAGGAAGAGGGTCAAATGATGGTGGCTGCAGACAAGAGCGTTCCTGTGGGAGAGAGAAGTTGAAGCTGGTCATCCAAGAACCCAGAGATTTCATGGCCCACCCAGGTAAAAACAAAGCCCAACCTCTTCCCATCTGATCTTTCCCTTCCTTCTGCAATCCAAAAAGACAAATTCTGCAAGTTCAGCAAGGAAGGAAAGATTGAAAAGGCTTCCGTTTAATATTCCAAGTCACGTAAGCAGATCTGTCTGTTCGGACTCCATGCAACATCAATGAAGGCAAATATGTTGGTTTTCCAGAAAATTTTGAATCAGAAAGTTTTCTTTGTCTGCTATTCTGGACTGAACTGTGTTACATTGTTGTAAACATTTTCTTTTTGCCTGTCTTGTTTAAATAAAACCATTAAGTTTTTATTTTAAAAAAGAGAAGAGAAGCGTTCTGGCACCCTCAGTCAAATGGAATCTGAATTGCAGTAGTGTGTTTATTTGACTTTCATTTAGAAAATGAAAGTAAGGGAGTCACCCATGCTAACGATAGGTACCGTTTAAACCTTTTCCCAATAACCAAAAGTCTGTTGAACTGCAATATTCAATTAAGTGGGGACACACAATAATGTAAACTTTGTGTGTTTTCTATGGTGCATTCAAGCAGACAATTTACTTAAGAAACCCGTGAACTGGAATAGTTGTATTTTAAAACATGCCGACTCAACAGTTTGCACTTCCCTTACACTGTTTTAACATTAAGGGTGGGTGGGAGCGCAGATGCGTCTTCTCCATCCCAGTGCCAGACTCACTTGACGTAGTACTTGTGCAGCAGACTCAGGTTCTCCTGGAAAAGGCGCAGGTAGCTCTCCAGGGAGTTCTCGTTGAGGGCCAGGTACAGCCATGCTCGGCCTGCAAGGGTGGGGCGGAAAAGGAGAGGGCTTTACGGGCACTGCTTGAGGAATATGTATATGTATATATGTATATATCTTTATTGTCATTGTACAAGTACAACGAAATTGGATTTAAAATAATAATAATAATAATAATAATAATAATATAATAATTAAATAATTTTTTAAAAAGTTCATTTAACAGCAGTAAAAGCCATACGAAACACTTAAAAATAAGGGAGAGCACTGAGCAGCCGCTGCGTCTATGTGCGCCGCCATCTTAGAACTCTTATTAGAAATAACAGAAATTTAAACAAAAATCAAAAACAAAACAAAACAGGCCTCTCTGCCAAGCGGTGGTAGCAGCCTCAGCAGTTCTTGTAGGCCTGTCTGCCCCGCCCTAGGCCAGATGGTGAGTGGCAGGACTGGGGCCCTCAGGCGCTGGGCAGGGGAGTCCTCCCTGGTGGTAGCAGCCTCAGCAGTTCTTGTAGGCCACAATAGAATAGAATAGAATAGAATAGAATAGAATAGAATAGAATAGAATAGAATAGAATAGGCAACCTCCCACCCGCCATGGCTAAATGTCAAGAGCAACAGGCTCAATGCACAGGCTTTGGGTGATGCCTCCGAGATGTCATCATGAGACAATGCTCAGCTGCTGCCAAGAGGTGCTGGGAAGCCATGCCCTCTGGGCCTGGCCATGCCCTGCTCCTTAACCTCAGGTTGCAGGACAAGACAGCTTTTTCTGTACTACACAAGGCCAAACCCATCAAATGTCCCAGGATTAAGCCCTTTTGAAAAAAGGTACCAGCCTTAAATCAGCCCCTGCTTTAACCATCAAGACACTGTGGGATCAGAGCATCCTTGCCCCTGTTAAGGAACCTGGTTCTGTACAAAGCTGGCAGCCTGGCGAAGATCTCAGTGCAGCTCTGAAGCTTGCATGTCCTTGTGTCAGCAGAGAGGGGTCTAGGGAACACAAATTCCCCTCCCCGTCCCAACGTATTTCAGAGTCAACACAACATGGTTACAGTAGGCCTGGGGAGTGCCTGGATGGGGGACCCCTGTGAGGAGGAGAACTGTGGAACCAGCCAATGGCCTGGCAGCTGGAAGACCGGATCAGTCCTTTGGATAGGAGCCCAAAGGGAGCAACAGCTTAGAACAGGACATGTGTTTCATTCATATCAGAGTTTATATCCTCTCGTTCTACAGTAAAGAAAGCAACAATGGCAGTGCTCATAGCAGATTTTTAAAAAAATGAAACAGCAGCAGTACAGCATTAAAAATAATATTAAAAGACCACAGTAAAAGAGGCAACAACTAAAATAACTGGAGTAGAGCCATTAAAAATCCAGAATTGTAGCCAATGCTAGCCCTACTCAGAGTAGACCTGTCAAAGCTAAGGAACATGACTGCCTTAGGTTTTTTAATTTAAATGGGTCTCCTCTGAGTAGGACTAGGACAATTCCTAACCGGGCAAATTAAAAGCCTAAATAAAAGTGTCTTATCTGAGCGGTGGAAGGCAGGCAGAGAGAGGCCAAAGGGATCCCCTGAAGGACAGAGTTCCATAGTTTCTCTCCTGCATCCTGAGAGCTCTAGTCTTGGCAGCAGCCAGGATGCAAAGGAGAGGTTTGTCTTCAGATCCTAGGGCGCAGGTTGGGTTTAAGTTGAACCAGAAAACATGTAACACAAACACTATGCCACATTACATCCTGGGAAGGCGGTTGCCAGCCAGGCTCTGGCCCGCACTTACTGCGCCCCAAGTTGGTGGCCACGTGCTCCAGGACCTCGATCTGCTCAATGGCTTCTCGGCGAGTAAAATGGACCACCAGGACCCAGTAGCCCGAAGGGAGATCCTGCAGCCTGTGGAAATAGAGGAGTAAAAACAGGGTGGTGGAGGACAGCCACTGTGTCAAAGCCTCTGCCTCAGAGCTGTTTGACAGCACAGCCTGCGATATGAATATTATTTATCTGTGTAGCTGGAGCCATTAAAAAAAACACACACACACAAAGCAGAATAAAATACATTACACAGTTACAATAATTATTGAAGCCAGGCATTCTGTCAGACAAGAGTTTGCTCCCCTGAAGAATTTAACTCATCATCCCAGCAAACATTTCTCTTTAAAATGGGCACTCTAAAGGCAAAACAGGTCACTTTTTCCGAATGGACTTCCTTTCATTGCCTCCACAGCCCGATAAAATGCTCAGGAGGGATCCAGACCCAAAATATCTAACTCAACTTGCTCATGAATTGACTCCAGGTACAACCTCTGTCAACTTATAAGAACACCAGAGGAGGGATCCAGACCCAAAATATCTAACTCAACTTGCTCATGAATTGACTCCAGGTACAACCTCTGTCAACTTATAAGAACACCAGAGGAGCTTAGCTGCTGGATCAGGTAAAAATCCTATCAAGACAAGCGTTCTGCCCCACAGCGGCCAATCTGGTGCCTCCAGGAGGCTCACAGGCAGCGCGTGAGCACAACAGCCCCATGTCTGTTCCCCACCAGGTGGTATTCAGATGGGCTGCCATCTGATATTGGAGGAAGGCTGTGGCTGCAGTAGCTAGCAACTCCACTGATAGCCTCCCCCTTCCCCTCAATGAATTTCTCCAATCCCCTTTTATAAGCTGCCCAAGGTGGGGTCCATCACCACCTCTTGGGGCAGCAAGTTCCACAGCTCAGCTCTGTGAGAACTCATAAGCTTCTTCTTCTTCCTGCCTGTCCTGAATCTCTTACCATTCAGCTTCTGCAGGATCTGAAAAGCTTCCCCTTGCCCAGTTTCGTCACGCCTCTATCCCATGTTCCCACCTTACCCCCTCCCTACACTAGGAAGTCCCAAACGTGGCGACCTCTCTTCACAGGGGAGCTGCTCCATCGGTCATTTGGCTTTTCATTTTCAGACCCTAACTGAGGCGTGGTGATGAGAACTGTACGCCGTACTGCGAGTGAAGTTGCACCTTAGATCTGTAGAAGCGCACTGAGATATTGGCGATTTTAATGTCTGCCTGGCAGCCTTTTCCTGTCTGAAGCTGGCAGGGCTCTTACGCCTAGCCTGTTGCTTTAAGAGAAAACGCTCACCAGTTCTCTCATAAAGTGGGCTGAACAAAGAAGGGGGGGACGGTAAGAGCCCTTCCCAAGTGCCACTCAAACAAGCCGGGTTCTTAATTCACCAAGTGTTCCTCCGCCTTTGCAACATTTTCAAAGAGAGGAGTGGCACTGGGGGTTGGGAATATTTCCAGCACCCGACTGGAAAGCGGTTAGGAAGGCCTGGCTGCCTTACCCATACAGCAGCGCATGGTCAAGGTGCTCGCAGAGCCTCTGCAGGACCTTGTCGTGGTTCCTGATGGCTGGAGTTTCATCCTCGCAGGCGGCGAAGTAGCTTTGCAGCTAAGGGTGAGAGGAAGAGAAAAAACACGTCAGTGAATGAGTTTTGGGGGAGAGCATTCTGCCTCGTAGAATTATAGAACGGTAGAGCCGGAAGGCAGCAATGCAGGAATCGCGACACCCCAGAGGGGTCCAGGAGCTCAGACGCCTCTGAAGGGCTCAAAAGGCTTTTCCCAGCCCTGCCTGAAGATGCTGACGGTATTAGAGACAGGCACTCGTGGAAAGGGGTATGTGCAAAGCAAGCGGGGGAGAGTAGCAGCGTGAAGAAGTTTGGTGAACAACAGGACGAGAAGATGGCGATGGTCGGAATGTGGCATTTGGAATTAAGAAGATCGACCTCATCCACACAGAGACATTGTTTATTATAATTTAGCCTGCTTGCTGGCATGTATCAGCGGCTGTGGAAATATTGGAAAGAATTTTGAAAAGCAATTGATGGAGGTGATCAGGGAAGCTCCGGCGTCCGAGGCATGGGAAGTCCATATATAAAAACATTATTATAATAATTAGGCATAATTGGAATGTTTCTTTTAATTGGGATTTGTATAATTAATTTGGATTGTAATTTGAAATGTAATTGGGAATAATTTCAATGTGATTTGCTGTGATTTGTATTGGAAAATTCAATAAATAGATTATATATATAAAAAAGAAGACGCTGACGGGGATTGAACCTGGGGTCTTCTGCTTGTAAGGCAGGCGCTCTGGCCGTGAGCTATTTCCTGCAAGTGACAAGAGGGGTCCAGCAGTGCAGCAAGCGGTTGGGGGGGGGGGAGATATTTATTGTGGGTACCTTCCATCAGCACCACCTCTGTTTGCCTGCTGGGATACAGTTGTGTCTGCAGACAGTTCTCTTGGCCAATCAGACGCACAGAGCAAGGTGGGAGGGACATTTTCTCCCCAAGCCAGGGTTCCCAGCCTCACCGGTTTTGGGAGGGACACCCGAGCAATGCGCTGCCTCAGCTGGATGAGGCTCCTGCGACGAGCTCATCGGATCGCAGGGAGAGCCTGGGGCAGGAGAGGCAACACCCCATAGCTCCCTTCGCCCATTTTGCAATTGCTCACCCAAGGGGTGTGTCCCAAAGTGTACCTGCACAGAAGCTCTCCAGCACAGACTGCAAGGAGGGAAGGGGGAAGCAAGGAAGATATGCTCATGGCTTGGAGCTCTGCTCCCTAGGGGCTAATGGCAGCAAGTGCAAGGGAAACAACACGGAGGACACACAGGGAAGGGGGCTCGGCGGCAGAGCATCTGCTAAGCATGCCAAAGGTCCCAGGCCCTGGCAGCGTCTCCCCTGCTTGAAACCCTGGGGAGCCATTGAAACTAAAGGACTGAAGTTAATCATGGTCATTAAGTCCAATGGATCTACTCTGAATAAATGTTAATTGGATACAACCCTTTCTTTCCCAACCATGAACGAAATCTCAGAGTCCAACCCCACTACTGGCTCCAATGTACCCCAATATCTCACTCTTGGTGTGGATGCAGAACAGCACCCAATCGGTGTTCGAAACTAGTCAGGCGCCAGGTGCATTTTGCACCTGGCTATCGGTCACTTGTGACCAAGTGAAGATGCCTGGGCGCCAGGATGGTGCCTGACATCTCCACCATCTGGAGGTGCATGCCTGGGAATCATTGGATCTGGACTGTTTTCACACACTAATACCCCATCCTGTAGAATTCAATCAGCTATATTCTATCTGCACAATCAGAATGAATTTTAGGAGCCAAAATGCTTTTTCTGGAAAAGGAGCAGCAGGGGCAGAGCAAGGGTGGGGCGTTGGGGGCGGTGCGCCCCAGGTTCCACTCTGGAGGGGGCGACACTCTGGGCGCCCCTCCCCACGACGCCCAGGCCGAGCCCTGCCACCCGGCACCCCGTCCGTGCGGCGGCTGCTCACGCGGCAACTCGTAAGGCTGCCACGCGTGAAAAACAGCACAGACGGGGCAGCCTTATGCGCGCTATTCATGCGCGGCAGCCTTACGAGTTGCCGCTCGCTCAGCGGCTTGTAAGGTTGCCATGGGAGCAGCAGCACCAGCACGGACTGCACATGTGCGGCCATCCCGCACATGCACCGTTTGTCCTGACACGTGCGTCGTGATATCACGACGCATGCGTGCTGCGGAGCGACGTCCTGCCCCCGGGATTGCCTCCGCGTTTGCCGCCCAAGGCAGCCAAGCGGCTTCGTTCGCCACTGAGGAGCAGTGAACAACGCTATAGTTAATTGTTGTCGCTTGTCTTCACCTCCCCCACCCGACTGCCCTGCTCACAGTTGTGAAGAATATTCTTATGTTATGAATGGTCCATGTAACCATTAAAAAAAGAGAGGTTGGAATAGGCCAATATATATGTGGACCATCCCTGGATCAAGTCACTTTTCTTCTTTAAGTTCTCAAAGTTCTATACCTGGCTCAAGGTTGCCATCTGAACTAGCCAAATGTTTAACTGAGAATTAATCACAGTCAGTCCATCATTTGAAAAATAAGACTTTAGAGCCACCTGGCCCAAAAATGGCAACTAAACATCCTGTTTTGGTGACTAACTTTGGTTTAAGGAGCCGTTCGGCACCTAGTTTATATATCTGACTTCCTCGCACTGCATCCAATGGGGTAAAAACTGCATGTTCTGGTAAAAAAACCTGCTCCGGGGGGCTGAAAAATCCTGACCAGCAGGAAAGGCAGGAAGCTGGACCTCCCTCCCTGATCAGGGTGTCAATTCACGTGTCAACTGGATATCCTGCCAAGTAGTGCTTGACTGATCGGGTTCTGCCCCAGCTGATGCCACCAAGCAAAGCTGACCCATAAGGTGACAGGGCAAAATTTCCTCCTGTGGGAATGTACTGGTCTGTTGAGTCACAGAGCTATTTATAAACCCTTTGACAAGCAAAACAAATGACGTCCATGTTTAAGAGACATCCATGTGATTGCCCAAGCGCATTCACAGGCAGGACACACAAACAGAGACAGCACCGTAAACAGACGCCTGGCTGAGATGTTCGGCTTGAACCCGGCTGACCATTCAGAGCTGATGGAAAATAACCCCGTGACAAGAGGGTCAGTCCCAGCCTCCCCTGCTGTATGGAGTGCTGAGGAGGCTTCTGGGCCTACTGCTCTGTGGAATACTTTTCATGAACACCTAGTCCCTAACTGGGGGTGGGGTGGGGCCCACAACTACTCAGACCAGGAGGGGAGCAGGGGCGCTGCAACTTCCATACGTCACCTGGGCAGAGGGCTGGTATCTCATGCTTTGCATGCAGAAGGCCCCAGGTAGGAGCAAAGTGCCTCTCTCTGCTGGATACCCTGGAGAGCTGCTGCCAGTCAGAGCAGGCAACACTGAACTAGATGGATCAATGAATCAACACCACATAACTCAAGCTTGCCATGCTCCTGCTCAGTGGGCACAGGGGGCCACATGGGATGGGGGTGATGCCCACCAGAGACCCTTTCATGGCAACTCTGAGCCAGTTTCTTCAATGTTCGGCTGCCAGCACTGGGCAGATTCCAAGGACTGGAACAAGTCCAGAAAGGCAGCGGCTGGTGCAGCTCATGAGCTGAGCAGGCTGGGACTGGTGCAAAGCATATGACTGCTCCTTCGAGGACGGAACAACCACTTCACAAAGGTCGGAGCGGGGGGTTGCAGGGAGGCCACAGATCCCCTGCCATGCGGCAAAATCCTGGAAAGCACACTAAGAAAGGGCCCTGCAGAGAGGAGGAGGACTGTGGCCTGCTCACTGAAACCCCCCTAGAGGAAAGGGACTCCCTGCTTAAGCGGTCAGCTGGCAGCAGCCAACTTCTGCAAACTGGCCCTTGTACTGATGTGAAACTTCTCGAGAGAGAGGAAGGAGGGAATGTGCTTTTGACAGCATTCTCTGCTCACGGCAACAGCTGGAGGAAACTCTGCTGGTGGTAATGCAGGAGCTGGAAAGTTGTTGTTCTCCATTTTGTTCTTTCGATGGCCATTTGGGTCCTGCTCTACAGCCAGTGCCTGGGGGCCCTGTCAGTGCTCAGAGCTGGTCACACAGCAGCCCTCCTCGCTTTCGCTGCCTGGATGCCAACGTTTGCCCCTTCCCTGGCCAAATGCCACACCAGACCGGCCGCAGACTGCACGAGACAAGGAAGGAATGACAACAGTTCCCTCTTCCAACTCCCAGGCTTAGCCTCCCTCCTCCAGCTGCTCTGCTCCTACAAGGGGCCACTCTTAGCACCTTTCTCCTACTCCTCTGCATCCCAGATCTTCCATGCATCTGCTGGTGGCTGCCCTGACACAGCACCCAACGCACAGGCTACACAGTCTGGCACCAATGGGAAACATGTTTTATAAAGCAGCCCAGAAGTTGTTCCTGCCACTGAAGCTCAGGACCCTTTGCCTGAACCTTATTAATGGTTTTATCTGATATGCAGCTATTCCCCATTCACCTCAAAGAAAGAAATCAAGCCTTTAATACCACTCTTCAATGGAAATTCCTAAGGCTGAGATGAGCTGCAGCAGCCCCCTCCCCAGGGGACTGTGTTTCTTGCTGAAACGACAGTTTCCAGGGGTTGCATTCCACGTTAGTCCTCCTTAGAGTAGACCCACTGAAATTAGTGGGTGTGACTAACTTGGGGCCATTGATTTTAATGGGTTGACGCCGAGTAGGACTTACCTGGATACCACCCCAGGGTGCTTTAGGAAAGCCCACGAAAGGTTAGCCCATATGCAATGGCAAAGATCACAACCCTTGCCAAAGAATTTTGCAATACTCCTTCACAATTTCAAGTCCCCTGCACTCGCTGCATTATGCCACCCACTTTCACACAAGAGGGATGAAGGAGTTGCAGCAATGCTCTCCTCCCAGGGTGGAGTTAGGGAACGTTTGGGCATCTTATAAAATTAAACCTAGGCCCATCATCTGATTAACTAGTTTATCAAATGTATATTCCACCCTTCCCTCGCAAATGAGCCCCAGGTGATGTGATCTTACAGGAAGAAGAAGAAGAAGAAGAGGAGGAGGAGTTTGGATTTGATATCCTGCCTTACCCGAAGGAGTCTCAAAGCGGCTAACATTCTCCTTTCCCTTCCTCCCCCACAACAAACACTCTGTGAGGTGAGTGGGGCTGAGAGACTTCAAAGAAGTGTGACTAGCCCAAGGTCACCCAGCAGCTGCATGTGGAGGAGCAGAGACGCGAACCCGGTTCACCAGATTACGAGGCCACCGCTCTTAACCACTACACCACACTGGCTCTCAGAACTCATGGAGACCCAATTTTATGAGGAAAGAACTACTGGACAGCATTTATGAAAGTTTTGGGGTCTCTACCTGCTTCCTTCAAAATTTGGGAAAGGAGTTTACAGGGTTTTTGCATTTTCTCTGCTTTACAGCCACAGGGAAAAGGCAGATGGGAATGGCCAAAACAACCACATGGGCCAAATGGGGAAGTTTGGTAGGCCGCAGGCTGGAGATTCCCCAACCCAGCACTAGAGTTTATGCAACATTTCGTATTGAGTGGGAAGAGCCAGCCATGAAATACTGGCAATTTGTGCAACTGCTGTGGGAGAAGTGGAAATGGATTTGCCTGGGGAAGACAGGAGGGTTTATGTGGAGCAAGGGGCTGATGGAGGGTGGAGGAGTTGAGCGAGTGAGAGGGGAAGAGAAGATGAAAGCAAGTCGGAAGACATCTCCTACCTGGTATCTAGGGTGCACTGCTAACTGATTGCTTTAAACGGTTTTAAGTTGTGATTACTTTATGCTGCGTGTTACGCTATCTAACTGGAGCTATCAAAGAGGACCGTGTAGAAATAGTGACTAACCTACCAACAATGGCTAAGATGTTCATTATGTACTTTCAGAAGAAACCCCACTGTCCTGCCTGCATTGGACCGGTTTTTAATAGAAACTGAGACATCCCGATGACACCAAAATGAACATATTGTTCTTGGATGTGGAAAGGACTAAAGTTCAGCAAAGAAGCGGTGTATAATATCTGCAACATCCTGGAATGACAGATTTCAGGGCAATATTAGCCTTATGCGCACACACAAGCACAGAGTTATCTGAACATTTTAAATATTTGCATTATACAGGTGTATCTCTGCTTTGCATATTGCTATTTGACTAAACATATACAGTATATGTATACCACAAAGGGTGAGTTACTTTTTGTTACTGTTTTGTAAACCACTGTAAGAGTCTCCAGTTTAGGATAGGGCTGGGCGATATCTGGTTTTCAACATCGTGATATGTCACCAGCTAAACATTGCAATATACTGATATATCAGTGTCTGAAATAAGGATGGTGCTATGTAGAGGCATTGGTTGGCTTCAAAGTTTTTCCTGCATCATGATTTCTGCATAGCACACAAACACATCATGATTCACGACATATTGCCAAGTCAAAAATTATGAAACCGGTACCACAATATTGGCTTCAGTCCGGTTTTGGATGATATATCGCCAGCCTTAGTTAGGATTAAGGCTAAGGCTGAGCATTATAGAGTATAAAGAAACCCAAAGGCCAGATCTAGTAAAAGGATTAAGCCTTTTTTTAAAAAATGGATTTCAGCAGTGAATATAAAAGACACAGTCTGGTAACAAAGAGGATAGTCTTGCCTCTGGTTCCCTATAGCCAAGCAAAGTCATGGCAAAGGATAGCCAGATCTAGATAGTATAAAACCCTAATTCTGCAAACTGAATATATTATCCAAAGGCACTTCCCCTTCATATTATGTCTGGCTGCAAATATTGCACGGAATAGCCTGTGCATTTGGATAAGTGGGTTATTATGGGCTTGGGGGATGAAAGTCAGGGGCAGGGAAAAGGTTACAGAAGGCAAAGGAGAAGAAAGAATGACTGGTAAAATGGATGATGCAGTGCTGGGAAATACAATTAATGGAATTACAAGAACTACACACTGATGGCTCTCCTTCTTGCCAATCAATGGGCTGTTTCTTCAAGCAGCAAAGGACCAGCAGAGAGCAAAGTGCCTCCCATCGAAGGCATCTGCTTGTTTAAGAGGTTGGGAGAGATAAGCTCCACAAAACACTGAGGCTTTCCTGCTGGGGAAAGGCCTGTCATGGTGGGAAGCCATCAGGGTACCCTGCAGATGTTGCTGGACTCAAATACCCATCATCCACAGCTGCATGCCAGTCAGAATAGCAGCTGCTGAGAAGCACAGCAGGGGGAAGATGCTGCTGCACTCAGGTCCATCACCTTGCAGACTTTCCAAAGGAATCTGGTTGGCCACAGCGAAGACAATTGGCCTTACGTTCTTAGGATGGTAGACCCTTGGTCACCTGGCTCAGGATGACCCACACTGACTGCCTAGGGTTTTGAGCAGGGGATGTTCCCACCTGGAGATGCCATGGACTTTCTGCACAGAAAGCAGGTGCTCCACCGTTGAGCTGCAGCCCTTCCCTTCGGCCTCGGTTTGTTGTCAGTAAAATGGGAACAGAGGCCTCTCTAAAAACATCCATTGCCAGAAGAAAGCAGCCCTTTGGCCCACTGAAAATTCAGCACGCGCTGCAGCTTGCTTGTTGCAGAGACTGCATACCCAGGCTTATTACAGTCCAGCTAGGATAAGGAAGCAAGAGAGCACAGCAGCTGGGCTGTGGGGGCAAAGGCACACCATGCGGGAAAGAGATGTACAATCGCAACCAGGGATGCTGGTTAAGTGATGTCATATGGTGCTAAAACAGAGGTGACAGCTTTGCTGAAATGGTCAGAAAGCACAGCTTGAGCAGTTATCATTACCATGGGGTGGGCCCTGAGAGGGTGCTCCTGGGTGGGTGGGTAGTGTTCAGAAGAAGCCACACCAGCAGGAGAATGCCGTATTGTATTCTATGACAGCTTCCCTGCCCCTGACTTTCTTCCCCAAAGCCCACAACAATCCCCCAGCATAGAAGGCTTATCAAGAGAGAGCAGGGAAAGGACTGAGAAATCTGCAACGAATTAAAAAAGGCTGATTTAACAGTATTATAAGTAATACTATGCTGCTGTGGCTAATCACATCAACAACATGTGACAATGATGAAACGACGTTACTAACAACACAATTGTTGCGGTACGTCAACAATGGGCTGCGTCCTCCTCTGAGAAGACCCACTGAAACCAATGGGCCAAAAATCCACCACGCCTATCAACTTCAGCGGGTCCAGCTCTAAGTCATACCGGATAGCACATCTCGGTTTTATTTATATTGTATTAAATCCATAACCTGCCCTTCCTCCCTGAAAGGAGCCCATGAAGCAGTTCTTAAGTGACTCAGATTCCTGTGACCTACCCTGCTCTTGGTTTAACTGCTTTTAATTTTGAAAGTGAAGCGACGGCTGTAACCCTGGAGCCTGCCTGTCAAAGGGGGGGGGGAATAATAATAATAATAATAATAATAAATTGAATTTATATACCACCCTATACCCGGAGGACTCAGAAAATACAGTAAATTCAAGAACGACGGCAATGGTAGCAAAAGGACAAGAAAACTAACAGATCTTAATAACAAATCATAATGATTGTGAATAACAGCAACAACAGCGAACAAGAATAACGAGTGATGTGTAATAGTAATAACAACAAATAAGAATTGGGAGTAGGGGGTGTGTGTGAAAGGAAGAGAAATATGCTGGGATAGGGATGGCCGGCTGTGTGTATGTGTGTTGACGGCGGTAGGGGGTGGTTAAGTGGGGCTGGGAAGGAAGGGCACCCTTGTGGCGGGATGGGGGGGCGTCTGTGGGTCTCCCCCCCCAACAACCACCCCCCAATAAAATAAACCCCCCTCCCCACCCCGCTGACCTTCTTGACGGAGAGGGAGATGTTCTCCAGGATGCGGTCCTTGACCTGCCCGGGGGGCTCCATGGCCGGCGCCGACGCGCTCCTCTGGCGGAGACCCCGGCCGCCCCGACGGCGAGGACGTCCCCCCCCACGGCGCTGCGGACCCCTCGCTCCCTCCGTCCTGAGGGTCCCCCGGGGGCCACGGAGAGGAAGGACTCTCCCCCCCCCAACCCTCAAGGCCCGCCCCCCACCGGGGGCACGGAAGAGGAGGACGAGGACGGAGAGGGCCCTCGGGAAGGATCCTGCGCGGAGCCGAGGAGCGGGACCGGCCGGGGGGAAGGAGGGGTGGAGCCGCCTCGTGACAAGCGGGGAGGCTCCCAGGGAGAGCGCCGGGACCGGCCCCTCTCGGCCTCGGGCCTCCTGCGGGCGCGGCCTGTGAGGAAAGGGAAGCAAGGAGAAGGAGGCAAGGCGGGGGAAGAAGAGGCAGCCACCACCGAGACTGCCGCCGCCGCCGCCTCTACCTCCCGGCGGCTGCTGCAGTCCGTCCCCGGCCAGGCCGCTCTAGGCCCGCGCAAAGGACACCGGGAAATGTAGTTCGCTGGGTCTGAGGGGGAGCAGGGAAAGCGTACTGTATAGTGTGCCTAGGACAGTGGTGGCTAACCTTGGCACTCCAGATGTTTTGGAACTACAACTTCCATCATCCCTAGGACCAGTGGTCAGGGATGATGGACCAGTGGTCAGGGATGATGGGAGTTGTAGTCCGAAAACATCTGGAGTGCCAAGGTTAGCCACCACAGGCCTAGGAGGAGAGGGAGAAGCAAGAGGGCTCTTCGGGAGGCCCCTTCCCGCTCTACAATTCTACCAGTCTGTGGGGGAATCTAGACACACACATATATATTTTTTTAAAAACCGCTGTGAAAATGCTTAAAAAGACGTTTTGAAAAATATGCTGAACCTGCCATAAGCTCACCACCGCCATCTAGTGTCACATTTGTATAATGCACTTGGAATGATGTATTTGCAGCTGTATAGCTGAGTCCGTATGAGTATACTGTACAGTGATATTATAAAATCTTTATATAATCTTTGTTGTCTATATATATATATATATATATATATATGTATGTATGTATGTATGTATATGTATATATATATAATCTTTGTTGTCCCTCCCACAGGTGAAGGACTTTGGGTTCTATTGCTTTAATTGTATCAATGTTTAATTGGGGTTTTTGTGATTGTTCCCTTCCCCTCCTATTCCCCCCCCCCTATTTTTTGTTTGCCCCCTTGTTTTTCTCACAAAACCCTGCGAAGTAGGGTAAGCCAAGAGGCAGAAGGGCACTGCCCGTTAATTCTCCTCACAACAAACCTATCAGGTAGGCCTGGCTTTGTGTGAGGCACCCGTCTTCTTTTTAGCCTCGCTAACACCCAGGGAGGAAGCCAACAAGGTCCACCAGCGCAGCTTCGCAGCTGAACGCCGCTTTGAACCCAGATCTCCTCTGCCCTGCAGCCTTGTGTTATTAAGATAGTTTTTAAAGCTCTTGAGATATATATTTTTGCAAGCTGCATGGGGTAGGAGTTGACCAGAGAAAGGTAGGTTCTAAATACCAAAATAAAATTTTAAAAAACACAATACCCTCATGCCAGCACCCTGATCTTTGGTAAAAACTTTCCTCAACCCTCAGCTCAGTGATGCAGACACTTCTTTTCCCCTTACACTACCAAAATTATGAGTGTGTAAATATGCATGTGCAAATACGTGACTTCCTGCCCTAAACACACAAGGTGTTTTCCAAATTTCAAGGGAAGGGAAGGTCCCAGCCCCCCAAAAAGTTTACAATCTAAAATTTGGTATGTGCTAATTCACCCCCTTCAGACACTGGATGGGAGTGTTTACACATTTTATTGACAAACACCCTTCCAAGAACTACTACCTATTCATTTCCTCTTCCCTCCCAATTCATTTTCCTTTTGTGCTATGTATTTTGGGGTTGCAAGGCTATCCTTTTTTAAAAGTGATGTGGGAGAAGTGCGCTTGCAGATTTACCGGTAATTTAAAATCTGCACGCACACCTCTTACCAGCCTTACAAGAATTCCAGCGTTCACCCTGGGCAAAGAACATACTTGCACTAAGCCAACCGAAACGTTTTACAAAACAGCGTGTGCGACGTGGCAGTTGGCCTAATGAAGGTATTGCCCCGATGTGGATTTTCTTAGTAGCTCTGTGTGTCCTTGCCATAATGCCAATTTCTATTCCATTCCAAAGGCAAAATGCAAGCTGGAGTTTGGCCCTTCTGTCAGCTTGCCAAGGCTTCACCGGTTAAATCCGTGCCTATTTATTAAAGACAGAAATGAGTCATACCACAAGACGGCGACTAGAGTTGGCCACCCTGTTTGGCGTCGAAGAGGAAAGCAAGCCCAAACAGGTAACTCGGTGGCCTATTTCTTAGGGTAAGCTTGCTAGCTCGGTGGAGTAAGCACCTCTAATTCGCCACACACCCACAGATGCCAAGCTGAACCCGTCTAACTACTTTATAGGGTGCAGTGGGAAAGGTGTGCAGAAGTGCTTGAGGGGATGCAAGCAAGAATACAAAAGTGTTCCAGCATCAGCAGTGCGCTACTGGATCAAAGGCCTGTGTGGACCAATATCCTAGACATGGGTGCAGCAGCACCCGCCAAGGTGTGTCTAGGCTCCCTTGCGCCCTTGGCAAGGAGCCGTATTGGTGCTCTCCCATCCCTTGCACCCTTAGTATGGACTGCGGGGCTGTTGCAACAGGGGCCAACCTGCTCAACCCCTCCCTGGCTTATGCTCCACCAGCAACCAATATTCATCCTGCCTCTGATTGCGGAGGTAAGATAGCCACATCCTCTTCTATGGTTTTGTCTAAGACCCTTTTAAAAGTAAAGGTACCCGACCGTTAGGTCCAGTCACGGACGACTCTGGGGTTGCGGCGCTCATCTCGCTTTACTGGCCGAGGGAGCCGGCGTACAGCTTCCGGGTCATGTGGCCAGCATGACTAAGCCGCTTCTGGCGAACCAGAGCAGCGCATGGAAACGCTGTTTGCCTTCCCGCTGGAGCGGTACCTATTTATCTACTTGCACTTTGATGTGCTTTCGAACTGCTAGGTGGGGCAGGAGCTGGGACCGAGCAACAGGAGCTCACCCCGTCGCGGGGATTCGAACCGCCAACCTTCTGATCGGCAAGCCCAAGGCTCTGTGGTTTAGACCACAGCGCCCAATTCAGCACTCACTAAATCCTGGAGCAGTGCGTTCCACAGTTTAACTATGTTCTTTGTGAAGAAGTCCTTCCTCTTGTTTGTCCCAATTTTTCTCCAACATTCAACTTCATTGGATGAGGGCCCCCCCCCCAGCTATGGTCTAGGTGTTGTTTAGTGAGAAAGGGAGGAAAAAATCCCGACAACCATTATGATAAAACTTTGTTTTTATTTTTAAAAATGCTTTTACACGTTTTTCTTCTGTTTATCCCCAAGTATTAAAAAAACCCAAAGAAACCAAAAGTGGGCTGCCAGTGGCAGTAACAGAAAACATAGCTTGATCAGAAAAACAGCAACAAAACCCCAAATGCTCCCACAATGCTGAAGCCGTCGGTGGTAAGAACAACCCAGCCCAAACAAGTAAGTTCATAGCCCAGAAGGGTGCATTGAAGCAACACAGCTTGAGGATTCCTGAGAGGCCCAGACCATTGGAAAAGCTTGAGCTCAAGGACAGACATCAGACAGTTTGAAAAGACTCTTCTTGGATTTACAACCGCAGAGGAAGAAGTGGATCAACAAGGGAAATTTGCTTGGCTAAAACTGCTTTGCAAAGACTCGTGTACTTGGGGCAGGCTGATTTAGGACACACAAGGAGCCCATCAGTCGCCACAAGGTCATTTTTCAGCTCAGGATTTCAAAACCATGGGTTGTGCTCAGCTAAGTTCTACTCAAGAATAAAGGTAAAGGTACCCCTGACCAGTCCAGTCGCGGACGACTCTGGGGTTGCGGCGCTCATCTCGCTCTATAGGCTGAGGGAGCTGGCGTTTGTCCGCAGACAGCTTCCGGGTCATGTGGCCAGCATGACTAAGCCGCTTCTGGCGAACCAGAGCAACGCACGGAAACACCGCTTACCTTCCCGCCGGAGGGGTATCTATTTATCTACTTGCACTTTGACGTGCTTTTGAACTGCTAGGTGGGCAGGAGCTGGGACCGAGCAACGGGAGCTCACCCCATTGCGGGGATTCGAACTGCCAACCTTCTGATCCGCTCAGTGGTTTAGACCACAGTGCCACCCGCGTCCCTTCACTCAAGAATACACACACTGAAATTACTGGGCCCAAGTTAGGTGCGTTCATTCATTTCTATGGGCCTACTTCGAGTAGGACTAACAGATCCAGCACCGCTCCTCTGTTGAGTGTCTATCACACAGGGTTTATATTCTTATGCAAGAACTAAACATTAGGAAGAACTTTCTCACAGTAGTAGCTGTTCCAACAGTGGCACGGACTCCCTTGGCAGGTTGACAGACACTCCTTCATTGGAGGTTTTTAAACACAGGTTGGATGGACGTCTGTCAGGGAAGCTTCAGCTTTCCAGCTCTACAATTCTATGGTTTTGTATCCAGACAGGCATTGGACATTTTCTCCATCTTGGCCCATACTCCAAAGCAGAGCTTCCCAAACTTTTCATGTTGAGGACACACTTTTTAGACACGCATCATTTCACGCCAAAGTAATTCAGTTTTACTAGCAAACCGGAGGTTAAACGTGCCCCTTTCCAGCCCCGGGAGGAGCATTTGCACAACACACCTACACAATGCAGCCGACACACTAACGTGTCGTGACACACAATTCGGAAAGCTGTGCTCCAGAAGTATCCCTGCGGCATGCCAAGTTACAGATGAGGTCATGCATCCTCTTGTGAAAAAGGCCCCACCTTGGTAAGCTGTCCACCATCTTCTGCAAATTATTATCACGAATGGTGGCGGCACTGGCAAGCTCTCAGGTCATTATTTAAATAAAGATGTTTGCCAATTCCAAGATGCCAACACTCTTTTGTAGGGAAGCTACCCAAACTCATCCACAACTTCTCTTACAAATTTGCAGACGCCGTTACCTGTTAATGGGGGCAACTGTATTTCTAAAGAGGTACCCTATATAGACTAAAGCAGCCTACTCTACCTTGGTGCCCTACAGATGTTTTGAACTGCAACATTCATCTGCTTCAGAATTCTTACATATGGCTGAAGCAGATGTCCTATGAAAAACAGGGAAATCCATTTATGGGGTAAGATTCCCCAATTTCTCACAGTTAAAGCCAACCCAGCCCTGAGGGTCTCAAGTTTCCCCAAAATATGAGGGGTTGTTTTGTTTTTTTTAAAAGTAAAATATAATCAGCTCCAGATTCCCACCAGCTCTGCCCCAACACTGATGTGAGCCAAAGGGCAGAGTTTGGAGCCCCAAATAGCCACCTGGGAGAACTTGGGTTTTGTGCCAGCTCAGAGATGGGCAAAACTGCTCAGGCCTGAGAGTCACCATCAGAAATGTGCTCAGTGGCAGAACACCTGCTTTACACGCCCAGCTTTAATCCCCAGGGAGGACCGGGGATTTCCCGTGTCTGAAACCCTGGACAGCTGCTGCCAGTCAGTGTAGGGCCAGGCCTCCAAATGCCTACCCCAGGACCATCTCTTGTATTAAAGCAGGCAGCCCTTAATGGCAAAAGGGAAGTAATCAAAGCTGGTAGAAGACATCCTTTAAGTCAGGCTTTGGGGCTGAAGCGAGTTGTAGTCCAAAACATCTCACAGCAGGTTCTTGCAGGAGGAAAAAAATGGTAATTGCAACTGAAGCCCATAAGAGCAGCCCTGAAGCTACATCACCCCAAAGGGAGCCCAGCATAGTCCAGCACCTGTTCTCTCAGTGGCCAACCAGACACCCCAACAGGAAGTGAAGACAACCACACTCTCCCCACTGTTCGTTCCCCCCCCCCCAAGCAACTGGTATTCGGAATCATTGGTGCCTCCTTACAGCGCAGGCACAACATAGCCTTCATGGCTAGCATTCCTCCTTGAATTTGCCCGGTCTCCCTTTTAAAGCAGCCCAAGTTGGTGGCCATCACTACACCTTGCAGCAGTGAGTTCCACAGTTCCACTATGCGCTGTGTGAATAAATACCTGCTTTTGTCTGCCCTCTCACCATGACCCCGCGGGTTTCTACTGTTCTGAGATAGAGCTACCAACGCCACACATTTTGGGTTGCCCCTTTTGCAGCTTCACAATATCCCATCGCAGCCGAGGAAAACAGAACTGTGCCCAGCATTCCAAGTGAATGAGGTCCATAGAATCACAACTTTGGTAGTTTTATTTTCAATCTCTTTCCAAATGATGATAATCCCTAACGTGGAATTCTCTCTCTCCCCCCCCCCCCAAACTTCCACCCTGGACTAGGTTTCCACTCTAAAAGCCTTCTTTGTAAGGATTTCCCTCTTTACAGGAGGAAGAGATGGAGAGGTGGCAAAAATGTTCCTGGGTATGACAGACGAAAGAACCCCCCTGTGCCATTACGAAGACAGAACAGAAATATTATGCTTGCAGAAAGTCCAGAAATATTGGACTTGCAGCCCAATTCTTGCTTTCAGGTCCCAGCTCACACCTACAATTGGAGCTTTAATTAGGTTTAAGCCCTAATGAAGAGACCTCGAGTTGTGTCAAGAACCACAGGACAGAGCAACACAGCTGCTCTGCCCTTTGAAAAATATAAAAGCGAGTTGTCATTCCTATCAGTTCTAGTGACACTCAAAACACACAGGTTCCTGGTGAGGCAGGGAGCAGAACAGAAGGAAAGCAAGAAAGCTCTTGTATTAACTAGCAAAGCTAGATGGATTTGTGGTGGGGCCATGTTTTGCTTTGGGTCTGCTCTCTGCCATAAAGGGGATCTGTAATGTCTGAATGATAGAAGGAACAGAATAATGGGGTGGGTAGATTGGAGTATTGTTGAAAAGAGGGTGTCTGTTCTTTTCCTTCTCTCTCCTAGTGCCGTCCCAATATTGCTTTGTACCCAGGACAGTCCAGCCTGATCAAGTCTGACACATCTCACCCATCTTTTCAGTGGTGGACTAGGACATTTTCATGATCCTCCAAGAACGTTTTCTTCCCCGTCTCCACCATTTATTTTCTTTGCAAAATATTCTCTTAGCTGTGTGGGTCCAACGAGAGCTAATTGCTTTTTAAACCCCAATGTAGCCATGCACCATTTTTGTCCACTGGGAATTAGATAATCGCCATTACAATGTAAACAGAGTACTGGGCAGAGCAGCAAGATGAAACACACAAGCTGCAGAGTAGCCAGAACGACAGAGAATTCACTAGTTTAAACCTGAGTCTCTTTTCATATGCAATAAAGACCATTTCATGATTTTGCAAGGCCTGAAGTGACTCACTCAACACATATAAAGCTGAGCACCCTGGCTTGGGTCCAGGGGACCAAGGTCTCCATGTATGGCATTCCCATGGCAAACATGATACCTGCTGTACCTAAAAGCCATTTCAAGAGGGGATGCCTGCTGGAGAAAAAGGCTTCTGGGTTCCTCACCCAATGGGAGAGGTTTATACATACATACATACATACATACATACATACATACATACCCATTGGGGCCCAAATGTCACCATCTCCCACCGTGCTAACTTCGGGGACGCCTTCAGAACTGGTTGACAACCCAACAGCACCACATTCTAGCCCTCCCCCTTGAAGCCAAACACACGCCAGAAGAGGCCCCCTCCCCCGCCAAAAAATAAATAAATAGGGGGAAGGTAAAGTGTTTCAAAATGGACAACTCTGCTGCCAAGATCTGGGTTCAGCCTCTGGGCCTTAGTGGTTATTCCTGCTCAGTGTTGTTGTTTTTTTCTGGGGGGGGATCGCAGGGGTACACATACCCCTAAACATTTTGTGAATCTTTGCACTTCTGTCCATTTACTCTATTTATTTATTTTTCTCAATTTGAACTATAAAATGGTGATTTTCTTGAGTCAAAATGAGAGTACCCCTTAACATTTTTTTAGGGGGGGGAAGCATTGTTCCTGCTTCTAAGTTGCCAGCCTGACTGCTCATCAGCAAGGCAAGATACGGCAGCAGGAATCCAACCCAACAGTCAAGCTTGCAGGGGGGGCCCTACCATTCTACTGGCTGCGACGGGTTTAGGGGCTCTCCTTAACCAGCCTAAGAGCATGCAAATGGAGTATTCTCTGAGAGACCTTTCTGATCACCGCACCCGCTCCATGCAGAGTGTGGATGGTAGCATTCTTGGGGAAGTGGAGACCCTTCTGGAGCTGGCCCTGGCTTGCCCAGCCCTCCCTGCATATGCTGCACCCCCATTGTGACATTCTGCTGCTTGCTAAGCACCCCAAGGTTCTGCAGCCCCTGTGAGCATCAACCCCATGGAGGCGAAGGATAGCCCAGAAAGCAGAGATCCTCCTGCCACGCCTGTTTCTGAGGGATTTGCTGAAGAAGAGGGACTTATGTTCTACAGCTTTCTCGCCTCTTAAGTTTGGCCTCTTCTTTTAGAAACAGGTTATTTAAATAAAGACTCTTTATTCCATTATACATTGCCTTAATCATCATAATCATCATCATCATAAAAAGCTACTGTGCTGATACATTACCGATGCTTTGCTCCTTTTAAAATGCCTAAATTCAACAAAGGAAAAAACAAGACAGAAGATACTTTGGCTGAAAATAAATGATATTCTCTCTATTTTCTCCTTTTTCTTTTAGGAAAAAAGTGTGGCTCAATCATCGAAGCAGAATATTCTATGTAGTCAAGATACAGACTCTTTTTTTGGGGGGGGAGTATAGGCCAGCAAGCCAGGCCTTCTTCCTGCCATGGTTACGTGGGAACGACTATATTCTTGGCTAGCAAAATTAGGAGGGCAAGGTCTGCATTTCCGCCGGCATGCTCCAAAGCCTCACCGGCTTCCTGGGGTGTAAAGCCGGCCCCCACAATCTGATCAATGTCTGCAGCAGGGAAAACAGAGGGCCAGGGGGGCACGAGATCTGGGAAGCCCAGAGGCAGCGAGGGGCCAGTTGGCTCATCAAGTGGCCCCAAAGCACCTGCATTTAAGGTGCCTGGTGGTCCAGTTTCTTCCGGGAAAGAACTCTGAGAGCTCAGAGATGCATCTTGACCCATGCTGAGAAGCTGGCCCTGCTCCAAAGTTTCACCACCCAGAACTAAATGAGGCGGCTGGCTTTCAGAGCATTCACAGTGCGGAAGCTGAGCAGAAGCTGCCGATGGGCTCAGGGAGAGGGAAGTGCTCAAAGTAGAAGATCCTTGGATGACCAGAGCCTCCCGTTCGGACGTCACAGCCAACCTGTGGGCCTCCTGGAGGTCAATGGACACTTGTATCCCTGCACTTTCAGGGATGGGGAGTTCCACATCCTGGCTCTCAAGGCGTGCACATCCGTGCTCCTCTTTAAAGATCTCCCCACCTGCTGTTTGCTCTTCAGGGGCAGACGTGGACGGGCTGGTGTCTTCATGCCAAGGAACGCTTAACTCCCCTTTGCAACTGACAGCAAGAAGTTGGTGAAGCTCCTTTAAGGCAGAGGAGAGGGAGACGTGTGGGTCTTCCGTCTGATCGGTCAGTTGGCCACTGGGAGGGGCGGCAGGTGTATCCGATTCAAAAAATGCATTTCCTGGCTGCATCAAATCAGTGGCCGGAGTAGAGTCAACTCGCTTGGCCCATTCCACCTCCATCATGGCACATTCTGAGCTCACAGCAGTCAGTCCAAGGGAGCTCTGTGGATCTGAAGGGTCCTGGGTGGCTCCCACTGCAGGGGGCTCGGGTGGCAGACTCTCTGAGCTCCTTCCCTCCCCTGCAGAAAACCCCACCATGGGGACGTTGTCAGGGCTCTGCTCTCCACCGGCAGGGGATGGGGAAACAGCCATCTCGCAGATAGGCTCCTCCTGCTCACCCGGAGGCTGCTCATTTCCCAGGGTTTCACGTGCCTGGAGGTCTAATTGAAGCTTTTGTGTTTGTTTCCCTTCCTGCTGCTCTGAAGGGAAGGGTCCGTCCAGATCCTTTGGCGACCCACAAATGCCCAGCAAGTGGCTTTCTCCTTCTCCTCCAACAGCAGGCGCCAGGCCAAGGGGATCGTCTTCAGCAATGGGCTTCTGCAGGCTGCCATGAGCAACGGGCTCTCGGGAGGCATCCTGTGAATGAGGACGGGATCCCGTTCCAGTTTTTTCAGCCGGGGAAGCATCGGAATTGGCAGAAGCAGTATGATTTGGTGGAGACGGAAGCGGCTCTTTGCCTTCCAAATTGGCTGGGCATTCAAGAAGAGAGTCCACGGACTTGGCCGCCTTGGGGCTAAGAGTCTCATCCTGGCTGCCCTTGCGGGAGGAAACAGAAGGCGCAGAGACTGAATGGTCAAGCAATTGGCTTGCCAGGTCGCCGGCCTTCGGACCCATCTCTGGAAAACGGACTGGACGTTTCGTCCCATCAGAAGTTGGTAGCGATGGCATTTCTAGTGAGGTAGTTTCTTTGTCACTATTCTCTGTACAAAGGGGAGAGGAGAAAGGGGTGGGGGAAGAAAGAAATGGAATGAGATTCTCCCTTTGATGCATTCTAGGAGCGTATATAAAACCTTCAGGGGGTACAGCCCATTTGCTTGCGTCACCGGGACTTGCTTTGGGATATGCACTCAGAGTGCTGTTAAGAAATGCTTGGAGGCTGGATCAGGCCCAAGAGGGCCCATCTAATCCTCACAGTGCCCAACCAGATGCCCCAATGGGAAGCCCAAAAGCAGGGCCTGAGTGCAAGAACACTCTCTTTTTACATGTAATTTCCAGCCACTAACGCTCATACGCGAACTGCCTCAGACTGTGAAAGTAGAAAGGAACCACCAAGGTTAGTAACCACTAGGCAAGGCTCCTGTTTTTCCACCCACACCCAAGTATAGTAACACTGGGGGAAGAGAGGCACTGCCTCGCAGGGGGGTTGGACTAGATGACCATTCCGGCCCCTTTCCCACACTACAATTCTATGGGTCTGAGAATCCACTGGGTTGGTTTGGGACAAAGGGCCACTTGGCTTCTGTCAGAGCTGCCTCCATCAAGCAGTCACCTCACCTGTTGTTGTTGTTGTTGTTATTGTTATTATTATTATTATTATTATTATTATTATTATGCAGCATGAAACAGCTGGCACCCAAACAGACACCAGGTATCTTCGTCCTCCGCCCCCTTCTTGCCCTTTTGGCAGGAAGCTGCCCATACTGATTTGGCAGAGATACAGCATATAAATAAGGCTGAGAATCGAGAGCGGCCACAAAGCTACAGGTTTCACTATTTCCCATGCTTCAACAAGATGCAATTAGTGAAACCAACATTCTTGCTAGCGTTTCAAGAGTAGGCTATAAATATCCAAAACTGGGTATTTTCCCTCTTCCCAGGCTGAAAAAAGGAGAGGATTCACAGTGGTAAAGTAACCTGGCCATATTTTAAAATATATTTTATTTCAAGCAGCTCGAAATAGTATTGAAAGACAGGTGTATTAGAAGCAACCCTCCAGCCAGGCTGATTTGCTCAGCACTAGGCAACCTGTTATCAAGATTCGGTCTGAGCTTGGGGGGGGGGGGTCATCTCAGCTCCTGAAGGTGCAGATCTGGATATGAGCAGATCTAGTCAGTCTTGTGAGATAATCCCACAGCAAAAGGCGTTAAAAGTTTTGCTAGCTCAAATAAAAAGAAACGACACTGCATTTTTGACTCGAGTTATTTGGCAAACAGTCTTAAACAAGCAGCCGGTTCTGAGGTCCGCTTTGCATCTACTCACCTGTGAAACTCCCTGGAGACAAGACGAAACAAAATCCCTGCACTTCCCCCCACTTATCAGTTCTGGGGTGAACATCAGAAAAAGAGGCCAGTGGTGAGTTAATCCCTCAGAGAGTGGTGTTGAGTGTTGACCTCCAGGCACCACCAAAAACTACTGCGCTCAAGTTCTCTGAATCGAGCACATCCACACAAATATGCCCCCTCTGCAGTTCTCTTCTCTCTGCAGCAGACGCTGGGAAGATCCAAGAGCCTGCTCCACGCCGACCAGGGAAGATGCCAGAGTAGGAAGGAGCTCCTTTAAAGTCCCCACCCCTGCAACCCCCTTCAAGGAGATGGAAGAGCTCGGTGGAATACCTGGTCTGTGGCCCACTCCAGCGGCAGCAAACCCCACACAACATGCATCAAGGCTTCTGGCGTTCTGTTTGGATTAGGAGACAAACACACCAAACTCGGGTTAGCACACACGCACATGCACCACGACTCGGGGGGCGGCTTGCAGCCCTCGTGTGGGTCCTCCTGTCACCGTCTGCTTTCCTGTCCCCCTCCCTTTCCTGCATGCAACTCAGCAGCTCCTCGCGGCTGGGACTTCTTCCAGGAACGATGCTCAGCTATCCTAGCCTCACAATGCACACCGAATTGCTTTTTAGAACGGGTCAAGAACCGTCCGCTTGCTCTCTAGTCGAGGTCTGGTGTGGATGGGCGCTGGTGGGGGCTCCTGTCTTCTATTCTCAACTAGCATGGATTTTTGGCACTGCATGCTACCGGCCAGCCTCTTCGTTCTGAGCCTGAGCTCTGGGTTCCTCTCTGCCTCCCTGCCATCCAGATCTCGATGCTCTGCGAGGAAGGGACTCTCCGGCTGCCTGAAGATCTCCTCTGCGCTACCTCTTCAGAATCTCTTCCTGCCTCTAGTTGACTCAATGGGCTCGAGCGAGCAGGCAGGGCTTGCTAACCCTGCGCAGGCACTGCCACAGCTGGTCCCTAAGGAGGGGGGGGGGCACGTCTCCATCATCTGCCACAAGCCAACGAAACCAAGGAGAGCTCAAGAACTAGACAGGGAGGAGGCCTCCAGCATTGCCTCTGTGGGGTGGGGGGATATTTTAAAAGTAATTCAGGATGGCCAGACTTGCAGGGGGCGGGGAGGTGGTGCAGGACAGCAACAACATTGGATGGGGAACACGGAGGCACAGTTTTCAAATGTGTAACTCAAGAATGGAATGCAAGCGTTCCTTTGTTAAAGATTTTCAAGGCAGAAAAGCGACAGTGGGCATCACAAGGAGTGACTCCACGTCTTCCCAGGGGTTATCAAGTGCTGCTTTTATTTTTTATTTCATAATTTCTATACAGCTTGATTGTAAAACAAAAACCTCAAAGCGGTTTACAAAAAATGAAACAAAACAATAACGGTATCACAGTAAGAAAAATTAACAAAAATAAAGAGTTTGAGAGAGCTAAGATAACACATTAACAGATCGATTTCTTACAAATGCAGAAATGGTATCTGTAGCAACGCCAGTTCAGCAGGTCAAAGTTGTCAAGTGGGCATATATGGGGTAAGGCAATCTTGTTGTTGGCACCTGTCTGTCTCGAGAGACAATGCAGTGCGCCTCTGAGAGTGAAGTCAGGCGTTTGGTGTTAGCAGCACCAAAGAGACTTCCCCGGGACGGAAGTCTCAACAGTGTGTCTGGGGGTCCTGGGCTGCCCAGATGACAAGACCCCGCTGCTCTTGGCCTTGCTGATGGTGGTCCAAAGGAAAGCAGAGCAATACGTTTGGCACCAGCTTGGCTTGCAGGAGTTGTTGGAAGGAGGTTGACAAGGCGCCATCCAACTGCCTTAGGGACTCCACTCCAGATTTCTGTTTACTCCTTAGCGTTTCCTTCTCCCAAAAATATCCAGTGGAGGTTTTGGATCCAAGGTTTCCTTCTCCTAGCTGGGCTACCTTCCCAGGTAGACAAGCCCCACCTGCCCCATCTCAGTAGGTTCCCATATAAATATGGGTTTTATTGTTGTTGTTGTTACTACTACTTTGCGCCCCCTCGGCTGGGTGCTCTGTGCAGCGCAACTGCTCGCACTGCCCTAAATTCCCTCCAGATGTTCTAGGGATGCCTAGTCCCTGCTTGCAGGGCCAGTGATTGAGGATGATCTGCATCAGCCTGCCTGCTGCTGAAGCCTTCTTTCTCTGCCCCTTTGCCACAAGCCTTTGTGCCCCACAGAAGCCTCAGCCCGGGCTCCCAGGCATGTTCCAGGGTCTATGGGGCACGTGAGCAAAAGCCTATCAGGTGATTTCGTATGTAAACCAACATTAGCTTCTGGAAAGAGCATCTAAGCTGCGTTTCACTGTTGTGGGTGAGAACGTGGTCAAAGTCTTTCCACATCACCCCACATGTCAACCAGACAGGTCTGGTTCAGCTTCACAAGTCTGAATGTGTTGTGGAGTAGTGGTGAATGTTAGAACCCACCACTACTCAAAGCCCCTAGCTCCTAAACGAAGGGCTGTCCTCCTTTTCCTGAAACACCAAAAATTCTGGTGCATTTCAGGCAAAGAATTATAATGCTCCAAAATCACAGCAGCCACTAGTAAAGAGCAGAGGGGTTTGCGCACTTAAATGCCCGGGCAGAAGCACTGGCGGATGGGGAGAAATAGCCTGGCAGAGAGAAGGGAGAGAAGGTGGAGGAACAGCAAAGCTGCTGCTTCATCGAGACAGGCATGAAGGCTGCCTGCCCCACCCCCTGCCCTCCTAAGCACTCCTGTCTCTACTCGAGGTGGGCCAGGGGTCTCTGAACAAAACTCGAGACTGAGCTAGACGTGTTGGAACGGGAGGCTTTTAATGTCAGGACTGGAGTACAAAGCAATTTCCCTGGCACTCTGTTTTATCCAAGCTGTGTAAGGCCTGGGGTGAGGGGAGTGCCAGGCGTTAGAAGATGACGCACTGGGAGGTCCTCTGGCGCGCAGAGGCTCCCGAAGACAGGCGACGCTCCCTCCGCAGTCTCCTCTCCTCCCGTCTTCTGACTCGGACGTCTTGAGCAACTGCAACTGCAACTAACGCAATCCAGAGGTGGTGGTGGGGAGGTGGGTGAAAGCGTCAGTCGAGGTCCTCGCATTTTACCGGGCCAAGATATTTGGTCCTAGGTTTACTTCAATATACTTAGCTTTGCAAGAGGGGCTGGGCTACAAGGACCCCTTGGGTCCTTTCCAACTCTCCAGTTCTATCCTATGATTCTATGTGTGCTGTTCTGCTGCAATGGAGGACACCTAGTGTCAGGGAACAGTCGTGGCCCAGGGAAGGGGTGCTGGGGCTGTCAGGGTATAGAGAGCCCCAGCACCTCTTGGACAGCAGCTCCTCTTCCAGCAGGGATAGCCAGATGTCTTTCAACAGGGAGGAGGAGCAGCAGCCAGGGAGCGTGGTGGAGAGGGGGCTGGGAGATGTTGCAAAGCCCCAGCACGCACCTGTCCCATCTGGCGGGGGGAACGTCGCTCCCCTTCCGTCGCCCCAGTTGCGCAGAGGGGTGAAACGGAAGGAAATTAGAAAGAGATGGGGGGTGCCTAAACTGTTATGCTGGGGGAGGTCCTGGAAGGGGCCACTCCCGGATTCTGGAACGGATTCGAGCGGTCATGAACTTTAGAGCTCTTCACTGTACATACCGTGTTTCCCCTATTTTAAGACACCATCTTATTTTTCCCCCCTCAAAAAAACACAGTATGTCTTATTTTCAGGGGATGTCTTATTTTTCTTGCGTTAGGAGCAGCACGCCTCTCGCTCACTGGCTCTCTGCGCGTGAGGAGCAGGTGGGCCAAGACTCGGGCGAGAGGCGTCTGTTTGTGCGTGCCTCTCGCTGGCTTGCTGGCTCCCTGCAGGGCAGGACTCTTGACTGAAAGAAAAGGGCGGCCAACAGCCACCGCCAAGTACCATGAGAGAGAGTCTGAGGGAAGGGAGGTGTGTGTGTTGCTGGCGTTGACTTCCAGCCCTCTCTCCCCGGCCCTGGGATGTTCCATGGGGAGGGAGTGGCGGTTGGCGAGGGAGGGAGCTCCTCTGAAGGGCTGCTCTCTCTCTCAATCTCTCTCCTCCAAGCCGGCGGGGGGCCGCTGAGGCGACAATGGGCGAGTTGCCTGCTCTGCGCCGGCCTCCGGCTCTCCCCTCGGTAGGAGGGGAGATGGGCATTCTCCGGAGGGGCCCGGTGAGCACAGGGAGAGAAAGAGAGGACGCGGGCCAGCAGACTCTCCTTTGCTTTCAAAGCCCCCGTCCCCTCCGCCATCCCCACCGGCTCCGGGGGGTAGATGCTGCTTGGTGCGGCGAGGGGGGTCTCCGAGGGCTTTGTGGGGGCTTTTGGCGTCCTCCAGAACTGCCCCTATCACTATGGCTTATTTTCGGGGTACGGCTTATATTTTGCAAATGTGAAAAAATGCTATGGCTTATTTTATGACTACGTCTTAAAATAGGGGAAACAGGGTAGCATGTTAATAAAACTGTAAATAAGGAGGAGTCCCGACTGCTTACTCGCAGGGGATCACCACAGCAAGCTTACACCTAGCCTGTCTTGTGAGGAGGGGACGATCCTGCTTTGGGACCAAGGTGGAAGCAGGGCCCACAGAGAGGAGGAAGGGGCCTCTGGCGCCTTCTGAGTCTTATTGGTTGAGCAGTCAACGCAGCTCAGTGGCCAGGAAGGCAGCCTTGGGCCTGGGTTCATCATTCACTGGGTAGCCTTGGGAAAGCCAGTGTCTTGCAGCCGAGCCCACCTCACAGGGTTGCTGTAAGGCTAAACCACCACCGCACTCCTTGGTAAGTGGGATACAAAGGTAACTGCGATTCCTTTTTTTTACATTTCTAAGCAAAAGGGGTTCTGCAACTTTCAACTGATTAACTGGGTAGGTTAATAAGGGTTTAATGGATTAACAAATGAAAAAGTCACAGGCACCATCTCTAGGGGGGGGCGTATGGATGAAGCCTCTACTCTTGGCATGATCTTACAACCAGCATGGTGCTCTCCAAGTGCTTCAGACTACAACTCCTCTCGGTCTCAGCCTTTGCAGTTGCTTGCACAAAAACGGCCAGCTAGGTTGGCAAAGGGGAAACGAGGGAGCCTTCTGCTGACAGAAACACAGAGGAAGCCGCCTTATGCGGAGCCAGAACCTTGGGCCCATCTAGCTCAGCACTGACCTACACTGGCTGGCAGCAGCTCTCCAGGACGGCAAGCAGGAAGAGGCTCTCCCAGCCCTACACCTAGAGATTCCAGGGACTGGACCTGGGGGCCCTTTGGCATGCCAAGCAGGTGTCTTGCCACTCCACCGCGGGTGTATCCTTGCAGTACCTGCTTCGTCGACGGACTTCTGTATGGCTTCTGCCAGCTCCTGGTCTGCGATCTCCTCGGGCCGCACGTCCTCTCGCCCCGCCCCGTAGGCCAACCTCGCACACTCGGGGAGCTCCCCCTCCGGCAGGAAGGTCGTCTGGGAGCCGGTAGTGCCAATCACCAGCACGTTCTTCTTGAGGTCTATGGAACACTGGTGGGTGGGGGAGTGGGAAGGAGCAGAGATCCTGGTTAGGGGACACCAGGGGAACTTCATTGCCCTTCAACTGCAGTCAATGCCCTAATGCCAGACAGCTTCAAAAGTGCCCAGGGAAAAACAGGGTAGATGGCCAAAGACACCCCCCCATGCCCTACGAATGAATATGACAGGTAAAGCATTCAAATGCCCTGAACCCATTCAGTTACCTTCCCTCAGTATAATATAGAGTCCATAGTTTTTAACCGTCTTGTTTAACCATTATGTCTATGCCACAAGTAGTTCCAGTTGCAACCTTCTTCGCAGTCACACACCTGTGGCTTAGTTACTTTGGTTTTATTTTATATTTGTTTTTGTTTGACAGTGAACAAAAATAATTTTACTTTTAATAAATTTCCATTGAATTTTCAAAAAAATCAACATAATTGTCAGGTTCTCTTATCGGTTGTTCAATAGAAATGCCAAGCCATTTGTCTTTAAGTCTTTTTATTCAGTGCCAAGCTATTTACAGTGCAGAGCTCAGTCTTATCATGTCTGCTCAGTCACTAGCAGAATCCGGAAGTGCCTCCCTTCTGTTTTGGCGCAAACACCAAAGCCTCGGCATCCTAAATTGCCCCCTTCTCCTCCTACGTGAGATATGTGCCGGAACTGATGCGTCCCCCTCCGATCACGTCTGCTGGGTGGTGCCAGGTCTCCCACTAACTCCCTGGACACCTGGCCCTCCCTGGCTCCCAGCCACTAACTGCTCCCCCCCCCCGAAACGGAACTGCCAGATTCACTCAAAGATGAATCTGTTGTTAACACAGGTTGCGGCTCTCTGTAAGCACTCAGAGCTGGACTGGCAGGGGTGGGCAGATCCCTGACAATAATGAATTTGTCTTTTCTCTACTTCCCACCCCATTTTCCATGGTGTTTTAATTTCTCCCCCCTCTGCTGCCCACTGCATTCTATTTCTTATGCCAACACATCAATGCTGTATTCTCCAATTCCTTCTGTGGCTCATAATTTGAATCCTGCTCGCGAGGTCATCGAACTAGAATATTTCCTTAAGTAGTCTGAAAAGGGCTTCCATTCTTCCACAAAACAATCACTGTTAAGATTCTCTCATTCTGGCTGTTAAGTTAGCCAATTCTGCATAGTCCATCACCTTACTTATCCGTTCTTCTTTGGCGGGAACTTCTTCCTTCCAAGCGATCCACAACTGTATATGGACTATGTACTGTATACTGCTATCAAATCCTGATAGCAGTTAATTTGCAGGATTTCTGTATAACCCTAAAAAAACCCTATTGAACATACAGTGGAACCTCGACTTACGAAGTACTCGACTTCCTTATTTTTCGACTTACCGCGTTTCTCCTAAAATAAGACACTGTCTTATATATATTTTTTCCCCTCAAAAAAAGACAGTATAGCTTATTTTCGGGGGGATGTCTTATTTTAACCACTCCGCGTCAGTACGCTGTATAGCCACACCTATCCAGGCCGTCTTAAGGGAGAGGCGCCGTGTCACTATGTCTTATTTTTGGGGTATGGCTTCTTTTCGGGGTATGGCTTATATTTCACAAATGCGTAGAAATCCTGCTACGGCTTATTTTATGGCTACGGCTTATTTTAGGAGAAACAGGGTACGAAAGGGAAAAAGCGGCCGCGCGCCTACGAATTTTTCGACTTCCGAAAGAAAATCCGCTTGGATTTTAGATGCGGTTTACTCGACTTACGAAGGTTTACATAGGGTTTTCTTACGAAATTTTCGACTTACGTTTCCAATGCATTCCTATGGGAATGCCGTTTTTCGACTTACGAAATTTTCGACTTACGAGTGTGCATTCGGAACGCATTAAATTCGTAAGTCGAGGTTCCACTGTATTTCTTTTTTGAAAACGGGTAGAAGCTGCTGGGCAAAGACCACACAGAGACACACACACTTCAGAGGATGCTGCCCCCTTTGCCAGCCTCACCTGGTGCCTCTTCAGCATGTCCAGTCCCAGGAGCATATCCATGGGCTGCTCCTCCAGGATGGAGAACGAACAAGGCAGGAAATCTCCTTCAATCTGGACCTGAGCTAAAGCAGATTGGGGGTGGGGAGGAGAGAAGAGAGGCTGGCATATTAACCAAACCAATCCAATTCAAATAACTTCATTGTTCATGATGGACTATATGGAACTTGCTGAGCTGACGGGGAAACTTCGTGACCAGAGGGAGGAAGCGGTGGAAGAAGATTGGAAGAAATTCAAATTATACTTAAAAAAGTACTGTAAGATTAAAGTAAGCTGGAAGATAAATGAGGCTGTAGATGTAGGAGATAGATATAAGGGTTATGATTGATGGAATTAATGTAAATGATCTTAGATTAGAAGAAATATTGAGGTTAATTATTGAAAAATGTTTTTAATGATGTCAAGAAATTACTAAAGATGATCTACAAGGAACGCAGGAACGGAGGACAGGAGGAAGTCAACCTACAATGACAGGAAGGAGGATTAGGTTAAAAGGTTGTATGTTTGTTTTTTGTGTTTACTATTGTTGTTTTGTTTGATGTTTGTTTATCGATGCTTTTTGATGTTTGTTTTATTTGTTAAAATTTAATTTTAAAAATTTGAAAAACAAAAACAAAAAACACAAATAACTTCATTGTTCTAGCCGCTGTCCATGACAAGTCATATTATAACGTAAGCAGCTGCCCGAAGCAGGATCAGGCTAGAATTCCCACCCAAGTCCAGCACCCTGTTCTCCCAGTGGCCACCCACAAGCAGGATTCGAGCACAAGAGCGACTCATCCCCAATTGTGATTCCCAGCCACTGGTACTCAGAGGCATTTCATGAACATTCAGAGCAATATTTTGTAAATATCCCCGCAGAGATATCTAAGATCATGGTCTTTCCAACAAGTGGCTCTTGTCCATGTTTGTTAAATGTTGTGAGGATCCTATGCCCTTTTAAAATGTGATATTTTTTGGGGGGGTGGGGGGTTATTGGGTTGTTGTTTTTATTTTGATTATGCATTTTGCAGTTTTATATTTTGATTTTATTCTGTGAACCGCCCTGAGACCTCCGGGTATAGGGTAGTATATAAATTCAATAAATAATAATAATACAATAAATTTCCCACCTCTGACAGCAGAGGGAAAACAGAGCCTTTACCCTCCTCTGTGAATGCTCTCTGCAAGTTGGCTGTCATCACTGCCTCCTGTGGGATAAGAGTTCCACTCTGTGCTGCCTGCAGCGGCCTCAACTCTGGCTCCCCACCCTCCCTGCCCTGCCAGCCAGCTGCAAGGAATCTGCCGCCCTTACCCAGGTGGACCCTGCCAATGATCTTCTGGGTCCCCACGCCTTTGGCGATGCCTGCCCACCTCCGGTCCACCAGCCGCATGATGTTGCACCTCTCTGCGCACGCTTGGCTCATGATGGTCATCTGTGCCCCTGCCAGGAATACAGCAGCCGGTGTTAAAAGGCACACCCAACCTCTTCCCAGGGAGCAAAAGGGGCAGCTGCCCCATACTCTCCCCATTACGCTTGGGAAAACATTTGCCTCTGGGGGCGAGGCTCTCCCTCCTCCTCTCACAAGCACAGCAGAAATTTAGCATCAAGTCCACACGTCCAAGGCAAGGGGTTGTAACCAACAGAGGTTTACTCAAGAGTAGACCCAGCACTGGAAGCAGCCCAATGTCTTGTTGGGAGACAAGAGCAAGTCTGGCATAGTGGTTAGCATGTGGGACTAGGATCTGGGGGGCCAAGGTTCAAATCCTCGGTCAGCCATGCAGCTCAGTGGGTGACCTTGGGCCAGTCGCTGCCTCTTAGCCGAATAATAATAATAATAATAATTTATCATTTATACCCCGCCCATCTGGCTGGGTTTCCCCAGCCACTCTGGGCGGCTTTCAACAGAACATTAAAATACAATAATCTATTAAACATTAAAAGCCTCCCTAAACAGGGCTGCCTTCAGATGTCTTCTAAAGGTCTGGTAGTTGTTGTTCTCTTTGACATCTGGTGGGAGGGCGTTCCACAGGGCGGGTGCCACTACCGAGAAGGCCCTCTGCCTGGTTCCCTGTAACTTGGCTTCTCGTAGTGAGATAACCACCAGAAGGCCCTCGGCACTGGACCTCAGTGTCCGGGCAGAATGATGGGGATGGAGACGCTCCTTCAGGTATACTGGACCGAAGCCATTTAGGGCTTTAAAGGTCAGCACCAACACTTTGAATTGTGCTCGGAAACGTACTGGGGGCCAGTGTAGGTCCTTCAAGACCGTTGTTATGTGGTCTTGGTGGCTGCTCCCAGTCACCAGTCTAGCTGCCGCATTCTGGATTAGTTGTAGTTTCCGGGTCACCTTCAAAGGTAGCCCCACGTAGAGCGCATTGCAGTAATCCAAGCCACCCTGGATACCGAATTAACCTGCGCCTCCATGGACAGCTGTGAGTCCAGAATGACTCCCAGGCTGCGCACCTGGTCCTTCAGGGGCACAGTTACCCCATTCAGGACCAGGGAGTCCTCCACACCTGCCCGCCTCCTGTCCCCCCAAAACAGTACTTCTGTCTTGTCAGGATTCAACCTCAATCTGTTAGCCGCCATCCATCCTCCAACCGCCTAACTCACCTGAGTCCACAAAGGCTTTCACAGGGTGGCCGTTGACTTTGCAGTTGATGTAGAGCATCACCACCTGGCCAAAGCTCTCCGGGGCCTCCTCCATGGCGATCGTCATGTTCTCCTCGATGTTCTGCTGCCTGCACCCAACATCAAAACATGGGTGAAGGTCCAGCATTAACCGCCAGCACCATGGATTGGCCCTCCCTTACTGGGCTGCCTGCGACGTGCTCCATGCTAGAGGCAGAGCCACCCCCCTGGGCCAGAGGGTGAAGCTGACAACAGGGCTGACCCACAGCAATGCAGCAGGCCTGGCCTCGTGCAGAGCCCCCGTGATACTTCACAGGTTAGCTACATGTGTAGAGATGCCACCTGAGATTCTTTCCCACCTGCTCTGTACCGAGTCAGACCCCTTGGGTCCATCTAGCTCACTACTGTCTGCACTGACAGGCAGCAGCTCTCCAGGGTTGCAGGCAGGGAGTCTCTTCCCAGACCTATCTGGAAATGCCATTAGGAGCTGAACCTGGGACCTTCGGTTTGCAAGGCAGACACTCTGTGTAAGGGCTCGGGGTTGTCTCCTCGAGAGTAAAGAGCCAGAAACATCCGTTCTTCTAAAGCTAATACTTTATTTACAAACTATGTACATCGGAGCGTTTAAGATTCATGTCCGCTTGAGTCGGTTCCAGAATCCGGGAGTGGCTTTCGCCTACTCCTCCCCCAACATAAGAGTTTCGGTATCCCAAAGCGCCGCCTCCTTTCCTTACGCTTTCCCCCCCTACGCATTTGGGGCGACGGAAGTAGCTGACCGCTTTGCTTCTCAGACCACTCAGGTGGTGCTGAGGCTCTGTCCGCCTCTCTGACCCCCAGCTCCACCGCACTGCCTGGCAGTTCCTGCTCCTCACCACTGGGGCTATCCCTGCTATCCCCGCTGGGCTCCGAGCTGCTTCCCAAGAGAGGCTGCACTTCCCTCCACCCCCCTTCCCCGTCTCAAGAGCCTTGCGTGAGGTCAGATCCCTGACACTCTGCCACTGAGCTACAGCTTTTCCTCATAAACCCAACAGATGTGGGTTTGAGGATACCTGTTGTCCCCCACCTCCTTAGAGGTCAGGGAGGCGCAGGAGTTCAGAGAAGGCTCAGCCAGGAGGCGACAAATCTGCACTACATGTGCTCCAGGTTTGAAACTGACAAGCCACTTGCACCCCCAGGGGTGGCTCCCAGACCTTTGCATACCTAATGTCCTCTTCGATCTTGGCCTGAGCCTCAAGATCAAAAGGGTCAGCGGAGAACAGGCGGATCCTCTCCTGCTCCCGGCGGGCTCGATCTTGCTGCTGCTCTACAAGCACCCGGGTGAACTTCTCTGGAGTAAGGGAAGACATTTACAATAGTGACTGGCAGCCACAGCTAGCGTTTCTGTGGCACGCCTCGACAGCTCACAAAGCGCTCCACGTGCACCACCCAGCTCCAGTTTCTTTCCAAACACTCCTCACTTCCCTCCTCTCCCCAAATCCTCGTCAGTCTGGGATCGTGCAAAAACCAGGAAGTCAAACCATGCACACACCCATCTGAGTGCAGCCATGAGGCTAAAGCGCCTATTCTTTTGCCCATCCTGCAGCCTTCCAGCAAGTCACCCCAAAGAATCCAGGGGGTTTCAAACTATGGGCCAAAGATATAAATTTCACTGCTTGCTATTTAATAAGAGAAAACATTCTGAAAATGTGTCACAGATGGTATATTACACCAGTAAAATTAGCCAAAATATACAAAAATTATTCAAATAAAGGTTGGAGATGCAGCGAAGAGGTGGGAACCCTAATAACATATGTGGTGGGGATGTAAATTAATAAAAAAATTCTGGATAATGATCCATGAAGAACTCAAAAAAATATTTAAAACTACAATATATAAAAAACCAGAAGCATATTTATTGGGGTTATCAATAGATGATATTCCTAAAAATAAGAAAAACATATTTCTATACGGAACAGCAGTGGCAAGATTATTAATTGGCAAAAATTGGAAAACGACAACAATCTCGGAATGGAGATAAAAAATTTGTGAATTCATGATAATGGCAAGATTAACAGAATCAGTGAGAGGAGGTTCCACTCAGAAGATAAAAGAAGAATGGGAATGTGTTGAAATATATATGGGAAAATTTAGAACAGTAAATTAAATAAGAACAAACATTACTAGCTGTATATCGCAAGGTGATTGAATAATAATAAGAAAGGAATGAATATAATGAAAGAACGCAAATAACACAGCAGAATAAGATAATACTAGCACAATAAGATCGCAGGTAGGTGAGGGAAGTTGGGTAGGCAGGCGGGAGGGGGGAGGGAGGGAAGAAAGAAAGAAAGAATATTAAGGGTTAAAATAAAATAAGATGTAGTAGGGATTTGTCTGATGATTTTATGGTTTGATTATGTATGTATGTTTTGATTATGTATATATGTTTGATTTATTTCTCAATAAAGTCTTTTTAATAAAGAAAGAAAGAAAGAAAGAATGAATCCAGGGGGTTTCTTCTCCTCCGGCACAAACGCCCCACGCCGGGGGGAGATACTCACCCAGGTCCCCGCTGAGCAGAGCCTCTGCTAGGGGTGGGTTGCGCTCCTTCAGCAGGGAAAGCTCGTGGGGATTGGCCAGCAACATGTCTCTCAACAGCGCCGGGTTGTCCAAGCCCTGCGGTGGGGAGGGGAACTCGGGAGGAGACGGGCCAGGCTGCGAGGAGGGCTGCTGCGCTGGGGGTGCCAGGGAGGGCAGCGGGGGAGCCTGGCCTGAAGTCCCAGGAACCGTGATGCTGCTGAAGTCTATCCTGGGCAAACCTAGGCAGAGGGGAATTAACAGAACAGTTAATACTAGCCCTGGTGATTTTTACCCTATTAGGGGGGGGGGGAACCCCAAGGCCCAATCCCCTCTGATACACACACACACACACACACACACACACAGCCATGCCAAGTATCCAGCCTCCACAATGTAGTTCAGCAGGTTGACAAAACAATAGAATCACAGAATTGTAAAGCTGGAAGGGACCCCCAATGGTCATCATCTTCTTTTTTTGCCAAATCATTTTTATTAAGGTTTTCAATACAACATAATCACATTGAAACATTCCAAATTACATTTCAAATTATTTATCCAATTATATATATATATATATAAAGAAAAGTTCCAATTCTGCCAAATTATTATTTAAATTTATGTTGAGGTTTCCCATGCTTCAAACTCCGGAGTTATCTAATCAACTATTTGTCCTTGCTTTCTACCCTTCCTATATGTTCACAGCCTCTGGTGTATTCCAGCAAGCAAGATAGATCAAAACAAACAATGTCCCTGTGTGGATTTAAGTTCCTATTTCATCACCATGGGACCCCCAATGGTCATCTAGTCCAACCCCCAGAAATGCAGGAACCATAGTGAAATAATCCTGGACAGGATGGCCATCCAACCTGTGCCTAAAATCCTGTTACCGGTATGTAGGAGAGTCCATGCCCTTCTGCGAGTGTTTGGTCCACTGTCAAACAGCTCCCCCTGCCAGAATGTTTTTCCTGATGTTTAGTTATTGTAACTTGAACCCATCAGTTCAGGTCCTGCCCTCTGGAGCAGCAGAAAACAAGCTTGCTCCATCTTCCATGTGACAGCCCTTTAGATATATGAAGATCCAGCCAAGAGGCACAGCAATGGTAGCTCCGGGATCACAGCAGCCTCTGCTACAAGGAATCTCCTGCTTTCCTCCTGGGCAAGCGATGGCCGGCTCCAGGGAAGAGGAAGCTCACAAGTGTCCTTACGGTCTCAGCATGTGCAGAGCATGACAAGGAAGCAATGCTCAAGAGTGGAGCAGTAGGAACAGCGGTGAGCAGAAAGGCAATTTCCCAAAGCAGGACAAGAGGAAGAGGCTGGCTCAGCCCACAGTTTCATAGTTATAGAATGCAGGAATCCCACCCACAGCTGCCCCTGGGTGGGCTCGAACCACCAACCTTCTGGTTAACAGTAAGACACACTGGCCCAGAAACCTTTTAATGTAACGGTTATTTAAGACAGCAAAGTTAAACGCTCAGAGAATCAGCAGACTCCTAGGCTCAATGTGACCTGAGTCCTGTGGACAGCCTAGACCACGGAGAAGTCTGCCAGGGAAGAGGGACCCTTCCTCACCAGGAAACGAGGCCGGGGGCCGCACCCCCGCATTCTCCACTTGCTGCAGGATCACCACGTCGCCATCTTTCAAGCCATAAGAAGCCAGCGACCGGTGGTTGTCAGTCAGGGGCTGCTCTGCGTAGACAATCTGGGAGACAAGGGAAGGCTGGTTAATAAACAACTCACCACATCTGACTAGTAGAAAAGGACTACCAAGAAAGCTCAGACATGAGAGAATAAATGTCCGCACTCCACTGCTGCCTGGACACACACACAGGATGGAAGATCTCCAGAGGTATCTGTGAGGACCAGGCCTTAAGCAGGACAGACTCAGCTTGCCTCACTTTTGCTAGCCAACAGGGTGCCAGAAGAATGAGGACTGGGGGCTTGTGCTGTGCTTTGGACTGATTCAGAACATGCAACACAATGTTTTCCCCTGTGGAATACCCTCCAATCAGATGTCAAGGAGATAAAGGACTACACAACTTTTAGAAGACATCCAAAGGCAGTCCTGTATTGGGAAGTTTTTAATGTTTGGTGTTTTATTTATTATGTTTTTATATGTGTTGGAAGCTGCAACCCAGCTGGATGGGCGGGGTATAAATATTTTTAAAAATTAAATTATTATTATAAGAAACCTGGCATTTGTGGGGGGAACTCCTTCCACATTTCCGGGCACAATCACACTCAAAACCACAGATAATGCTATCCTTATTCTTGCTTTGCTTCATGAAATCGGCACTGGAAGTCAGTGGCCTGAGAGATAACACTCAAACACGGGACTACTGGCTATCAGGTGAACGCCTTATGACAGCTTTGCATCTAAACACTTTCAAGGCAGGTAAGTGGTGGCAAGAAAATGCCATGTCAGCAAAAGAGCAGGCTTGATGGAGGAGGGAGAGAGCACTTTGCTGAATTCCCCACACAGAGCCTCCAGCAGGTAAGTATCACTTTTGCTTTCCAACTTACAGTCTTGACATCCCACGGCACAGCCCTAGGCAAAGGCAGCCCCGGAGCAAAAGAGCCACACTTGACTCAAACAGTTCACAAAAGCAGCCAAGTCAGTGGCTCTTCTCTGTACTGATCCAGGATATGAAACACACACTGCTCTTTGGTCTCCAGGAAGTCGCTTCTCCTCCCAGTCCCAAGACACCATTAGGAGTTGGCAAAAGTCGTGCACAGACACAGACACACACCTCTACTATGGGATGCGTCACTCACGGTGCAAGATGGGAATTCAAAAGCAGCTCCTCCAGAGCCGCCCACAAGCCTGAGCAATCTTGCCCAACTGGCACAAAGGATTGTGGGTGAGCCAGTTCTATCAGAGGCAGGAGCCACCTCCGTCAAGGGAGAGGCGCCAGGAAACCCAGCAAAGGCAGATGCAGGGCATTCCAGTACCAGGAGACACCTGGCCAGTTCTCTGGGAGGTGGGCATGCATGGATTGGGCTGGATCCCTCAAAGTTTCACTGGGGGAATGTCTTCCCCCTCCCGCAACCCACCAGCCCTGTTCCCCTCCAGCTTCCTTCTATCACCAGTCCATAATGTGCAATATGAGGAGGCATGGAGAGAGATTGAGGAGGCAGGACAGAAGGGGCATAATAGGAGGCCCAGTGAGTCAAGGGGGGCTCCCTACTCCGAGACAAGGATCTGGGGACCCGTCTTTGGGAGCTCCACGGTGTTTACTGCTCCGTGATGTTTACTGCCTGCATGAAGGGAGCAGTTTAGCTATGGAGACGGGAGAGAATTCACAGCTTCCCACAATCTTAAAATAGACGGTCATGATACTCTGGCGCAAGAGTCCGGGGAAAGACCTCACGTTGCCAACCCAAGATGAGCCGGACACTCACTCCTCTGTGCCAGGTGGTTGCCTCATCCTGCAAAGTCCTGTTGATTGCAACAGACTTCTAAGCTATGAGGTCCCCCTTTTGACCCCTGAGAGGACTCCCTACCTTCCCATGGGACAAGGTTGATTCCAACTAAGCTCTACTCCAGACAAGACCCACTGGCATTGGTTGGTCTTCATTCTTTTCAGGTGTGTAGGGCCTGGTGCACTCCTGAGAAACATGAACCACACCATGGAGACTCCTCTGGGTGGTTACAGGGGCCAGGTCAGCATAACTACCTTCCAAGCTGAATTATTATTTATTTAAATTTATTACTCGCCCTTCATCCTTAGATCCCAGGGCAAGTTGCAACTATTTAAAACACAACATTAAAAACTGTTTTAAACAACTTACAATCACAAGAACAGGGTCAAAGCCCAGGGTAAAGAGGTGCCAGGGTAAACACAGACAATCCTAAAAACCTAGCCTCTCTACCTTAGTGGCAAAGCCCCTGCCTGGCATGCAGAAGGTCCCAGGTTCACTTTCCACCAGGATCTCCAGGTAGGACTGTAAAAGACCCAGGCATGAGAGCAGCTGCTAAGTCTGTGTCAGCCAAACTGGGGCGAACCGGTTGACTTGGCCCAAAGCAGCTTAAGCTGCTTTCATTTTTGCAGACCCATAGCCGGAGGAAGTGGGCCCCTTGCATACAAGCCCCCACCCCAACCCCTGATGCAAGATGCCCCTAGGAAAGCTTGGCAGAGGCTTTCCTCTCCCACTCTGCTTTTAACAAGCTGCCCACTGTGGCACGCAGAGACCGCCGACACCGCCTCCTTTATCAGTCTCTCGTGAAAAGCCAGGCAGAGTTTTATCACGTATCATGAGGAGCCACCAACAGAGCCAGCTGCAATACGAACTGCAGCACAGCACCCAACAGACACCCCACCCATGCTGCCTCCTACACAACCAGAGCACCAGTTGTTGCTGGGCTACCACCCCATCACTGGCCACACTGGGAATTGGGAGTCTGACAATACCTGAAGAGCCACCAATGCCACTTGCTTTTACTGCCCCTAGCTACCGGTACCTCCAATGCTATTTTTCCTTCTTTTAACGCAGAGACCGAGAAACTGCAGCCCCCCTGGATGCTGCTGGCCTTCAGCTCCCTGGTCATCCAGGATCACTGATGGGAGTCCAGCAATGTCTAGAGCAGTGGTGGCCAAACTTGGCCCTCCAGCTGTTTTTGGACTACAACTCTCATCCTCCCTAGCTAATAGGACCAGTGTCCAGGGATGATGGGAATTGTAGTCCCAAAACAGCTGGAGGGCTAAGTTTGGCCACCACTGGTCTAGAGGGTTCCAGGTTAGGAAAGGCTGCTTTGATCCACCAGGAAGACACCCATCCAATGTTAGCTAGGCATACTCGAGAATAGACCACACTGAAGCCAATGGGCTTATGAAGCAACCCCACCCCATTAGATGCAAATGGGTCTACTCTTGAGTACAGGTGGCTAATACTGGACAGATACTGTCTATTTGGTTGTAGTGTATAGCCAATGTGGGTCCTACTCAGTGGAGGTCCACTAACAATAATTGGACTAAGTTAGTCTTTATTCATTATTCAAGTCTGAGACAGGCTAGTGTTGTATTTGGACTGTGCTTGGCACTGGAATTTGTTGATTTCTTTGGCAACGCTAACCCTACACAGAGTGGACACACTTTTAATTAATGGACGTGGCTAACTTTGCTAAATTCCCTTCAATGGGTTACTCTTGGTAGAACTTACATGGATATGACCCACAGGGTTGGGCACCCTGAAGCTTTTCGGAGGGGGATAACTATCCCCCACCACTGCTTTACTAATCATACTATCTTTATCATATTCACATACCACTTTTCTGCCAAAGGTGCCCAAAGCAAATTTACAGTTTTAAATGCAAATGGCGCAACATGTAAAGAGGCGATTTGCATGTGACTTACACACAGGACAATTATTAAAAAATAAATAAAACAAACATGACTAAAAACCTTAAGAAAGCAGATATATAGAGGGTGGGGGGAAAGGAGAGGGACAAATACACACACTGCTGGGTCAAGACCCCATTCACCCAGCTGGGGAAAGCCGGACCCATGCATCCAAACGGTGAGCCCTACTCAAGAGGAGACCCTTCCATAGGCCTGCAGACCTTGGAAGGGGCGCAGGGACGACTAGGGTCATCTAGTCGCACCCACCCCGGCCCGCCCCGCCCTTGCCATGCAGGAACCACAGCTAAACCAGAAGCTGAGGAAGGAAGGCTGGATTAAGCCGCCCTCGTTTTAAAAGAGGGTCTACTCGGAGTAAGAGGGGGAGGCGCGCGAGAGCACACACACACAGAGAGAGACAAGACACACGTGCCCCTTTGGCCTCGCCTTATTTCCCCCTCCCCCCCCTCCCAGCCCCGGGCACGCGCACCCCCTCCCCCACCCCCTCCCGGGCGCGCGCTGACCTGGCTCTCGGCGGCGGGGATGCCGGACTCGAGCTCGCAGAGGGCGCGGAAGTTCTGGAGCTCGAAGTCGGCGTCCACCTGGAGGGAGAAGGTGAGCTCGGAGCGGTCGCGCCGCAGGCAGAAGACTGTCAGGAGCATCGCTCCGCCGAGGGAACACGGGGGGTGGGAAGGACGGCAGAGCGGATCCGGAGCCCGCCTGGCTGAGCCCCAGCTCGCCCGCCTGCCTCGCCTCAGAGACGCCGCAAAGCGACGCCGCGTTTACGGCAGCGCCTCTTCAACGCCCGGCCCCGCCCCTCCGTCGCAAAAGGCCGGGCAGGTGGGCGGGGACAGCGCTGCGCTAGCGCGGCGTCGCCCCGCCCCCCGAGGCGGAGCCCTTAGAGGTAGGGGCGGGAGGAGGCGGCCACGACGTCCGGCTCCGCCGCCGGGGGCAAGGCAGGACCAGAGGGGCGAAGGTGGTGTGTCGTTTGTAGAGTTGCAGCGTCTCTGCTCTTTGTCATTTTGTTTTTCCAGATCGCGATTACAATTTTAATGGAGGCTGAGTGGCAGGAAGGTAAAGGACCCCTGGAGGGTTAAGTCCAGTCAAAGGCGATTACGGGGTTGCGGCGCTCATCTCGCTTTCAGGCTGAGGGAGCCGGCGTTTGTCCACAGACAGCTTTCTAGGTCATGTGGCCAGCAGGACTAAACCGCTTCTGGTGCAACGGGACACCATGACGAAAGCCAGAGCGCACGGAAACGCCGTTTACGTTCCCACTGCTGCGGTACCTATTTATCTACTTGCGCTGATGTGCTTTCAAACTGCTAGGCTTGCAGAAGCTGGGACAGAGCAATGGGAGCTCACCCCATCACGCAGATTTCAACCGCTGACCTTGCGACCAGCAAGCCCGAGAGGCTCTGTGGTTTAAACCACAGCGCCACCCGCTCCCTCTCCCAGGTGTAACTCTAGGCTTCTTCCCAATGCTGCTGCTGCCGCCACCCTCCTCCCTGGAGCCTTCAGTCTCTGCTGCAAACTGGGCTGTAGAGATCCAGTGCTGGTCAGTTTGTCCCAGGCTGGCTGACTGTTGGCAAGGGTGACCTTTTCGTACTGTCGGGAAGCACAGTTGCTCCAAATGTAGTTATATTGCATTTGTTCAAAACTCTGCTTTATATTTAAATCAAAATATTACATAAAACACCCAGACTGAAAACAAAAGTAAATTGCAGAGTCATGCATTTTCAGGATTCAGAAGCTACTTCTGGTTCTCCCCCCCCCTCATAAAAAATGTGTGCCCCATCTCATCACTGAGCAAGTTTCTTTAGGTTATTCAGGTACTCCATGGCAAAGACATTCCAGAAGATGCTCATATGTGTCTTCACATTCTCTGTACACATCCCTCTCATTGCCTGTTGCAGCTAGTTGTTGTTCTTATTTATTTATATCCCACCTTTCCCCCAAGTTGGGATTCAAGGCAGCTCCCAAATTAATTTCAAGAAAACAACAACCACTGGAAGGTGAGGCTGCTTTATTTCAGAAAACAAAATTCAAGTACAGCAATCTTTCGTTGGGAGACAGAAACAAGTCACAGTGGCAGTAAGCATGTTTGGGAGACGTCCACAAAGGAACTGACACATGGATTCTGTAAGAGTTCATTCCGGGGCTGCTCACTCTTCCTTCTCTTCCTCCAAGAGGCCTCTGCTTCCCCTTGCCCACCCACAAAGTCCTAATCCCCACCCACCAGGCCCTGGTCCCTCGATCCTGAGGACTTCCAGTCTCCAAATGCTGTGTGTACTCAGCGCCTGCACTGCTTGGGGCCACCGCCTTGGAAGAGGTGGGCTCCCTACTCCTCCCGCTGGGAGACCCTCAGTCCGATTTCTCCTTCTCCTTCATGTGGAGGAACACAATGCTGAACAGGAAGAGGCCCACCATCATGGAGAAGGCACTGGCATAGTAGGGGTACGCCGAGGGGATGAATCGCTCGTACTGCGTGTGCTGGAGGGGGCGCACCGATACCTGGCAAAGGCGGGAGATAGCAGAGAAAGGTGTGAGGAGGCTTCTCAGGAGGCACCCCCACTCACGGGTGGGGAGCAGTTCTGTCTCCCACCTTACGGGCAACAAGCAGGCTTCTTGCAAAGCACACACCCGGCAGAGAAAAACCACTATCGAGTCAAAGATTTAATCACTATAATTAATAAATATACAGTGGGACCTCGACTCACGAAGATAATGCGTTCCGACGCGATCTTCAGTAGTCGAAAACACTCGTAAGTCGAATCCCCATAGGAATGCATTGAGTGAAAAAAATTCGTAAGTCGAAAAAATCCTATTCAAAGCGGCTGCGACTTCCTTTCGGAAGTCGAAAAATTCGGTTGCGGCGGCCATTTTTTTTCTTCCGGAAGTCATTCGGAAGTCGAAAAACACGTAAGTCGGGTCACTCGTAAGTCGAAGTCCCACTGTATCCAGCTCCTCTATTAAAAGCACACAGAGCAGACTGCAGCATAATCATTAAAGGCCTGTGGTGTTAGGAGGACTGGAGAGTGATTCTGCCCAATTGCAATTGCAGTGAAAAGCCAAAACGGCTCTGAATCATTCTCAGCTCACTGAGTTCCTCCAATGAGAGCCCTGTCCGGGAGCCCCTCATCTCGCATTCCCGAAGGGAAAGGGGTCAGGATACCTCTTTTGGTGGCCCAAGCACTGTGGGCCAGGGATGGGGAATCTGCAACCATATGCCATGCCAGCTGGGGTTGCCTATTTAACTTAAGAACCACCACCTGCTGGATCAGGCCAGTGGACCATATAGTCCAGCATTCTCTTCTTACAAGTGGCCGACCAGATGCTGGTGGAAAACCAGCAAGCACAATTTGAGCACAAGAACAACTCTCCCCTTCTGTGGTTTCCAGCAACTATCTTCTAATGGGCCTGTCTTTTTATTGTTAGCTAGCTTGAGAGATCGGGAACCCCAAGATTTGCAGGTGGCACCATCCACGGTATCTTTCCACCAGGCTCTTGGGCCAGAAGCTTCTTCCTTGCCCAGGCCAAGGCTCTTCTTACCTGGGTGGAGGAGTACAGGTGGGTGTAGCCCAGCCGGTTGTAATCCACTTTGAACTGGAAGACTCCATAGACGTCGGGCAGCTTGAACTGGACACTGTACTTGCCTCCTAGGAGCCAAACACATTTCAGAGGGTCTCAGGCCAACTTGTGGTCAACATGCAAAGAATGTGAAGGAGTCCCCCTCCTTCCCCTGTGCATTTCAACAACCTATCCTAACTCCTGTCATTCTGACCTGGAAGCATAATAGTTTCTGTGGCTCCGGTGGCCACATCACCCTTAATCCAGTAGAATTTGTGCCCATTATACAGTTGGGAACTGGTGGTCGCCTCCCAAGTAGGAAATTCAAGCCCTGCTCAGAGCACACCTGCTGAAATTCATGGACCTAAGTGGGTCACGCCTCGAGTAGGACTAGCATTGGCTGCAACCCAAGGAGTGTGGTGGAGTCTCCTTCTTTGGAGGTCTTTAAGCAGAGGCTTGACAGCCATCTGTCAAGAATGCTTTGATGGTGTTCCTGCTTGGCAGGGGGTTGGACTGGATGGCCCTTGTGGTCTCTTCCAACTCTATGATTCTAACCCTCAGCCCCAGCGCAAATTCTCTGCACATATCCCTCTCATTGGCTGTTGCAGCTAGTTGCTGTTATTTTTATTTTATTTCTTTATATCCCACCTTTCTCCCAAGTTGGGATTCAAGGCAGCTTACAACATTATGAAATGCAAAATAAGAAAAGCAAACTAGTTATAAAACAAAATAAAAAATAAAAAAATTCCTTCCAGTAGCACCTTAGAGACCAACTAAGTTTGTTCTTGGTATGAGCTTTCATACCAAGTGTGCATGCACACGAAAGCTCATACCAAGAACAAACTTAGTTGGTCTCTAAGGTGCTACTGGAAGGAATTTTTTTTATTTTTTATTTTGTTTTGACTATGACAGACCAACACGGCTATCTACCTGTAACTAGTTATAAGACAGTAATTCAAATCTATCAAAACACATTTGGAACCAGCAATTAAAATCCAGTTCGCCCTGGCAGCAGCCCATCGATCAACACCATCTGCACTTTAGCTTTCAAAGGCCTGTCCGAACAATAAGGTGTCAGCATGCAGACAGAAGAATAGGAGGGAGCCAGTCTAACCTCTCGGGGGGGGGGGGGATTCTACAATCAGGGAGCAGTCACTGAAAATGCTCTCCCTCTTTTTCTTTCTCTCTCTTGTGTCACCACCAGCTGTGCCTCACATGTTTTTGGGACTGAGTTAAGATGCTGAACCTGAAGATCTTAGCAGCTGGGTAGGTTCAGACAGTCACGAAATTAAAAGACGCCTGCTTCTTGGGAGAAAAGCAATGACAAACCTAGACAACATCTTAAAAAGCAGAGACATCACCTTGCTGACAAAGGTCCGTATAGTTAAAGCTATGGTTTTCCCAGTAGTGATATATGGAAGTGAGAGCTGGACCATAAAGAAGGCTGATCGCCGAAGAATTTATGCTTTTGAATTATGGTGCTGGAGGAGACTCTTGAGAGTCCCATGGACTGCAAGAAGATCAAACCTATCCATTCTTAAGGAAATCAGCCCTGAGTGCTCACTGGAAGGACAGATCCTGAAGCTGAGGCTCCAATACTTTGGCCACATCATGAGAAGAGAAGACTCCCTGGAAAAGACCCTGATGTTGGGAAAGATGGAGGGCACAAGGAGAAGGGGACGACAGAGGATGAGATGGTTGGACAGTGTTCTCGAAGCTACCAACATGAGTCTGACCAAACTGCGGGAGGCAGTGGAAGACAGGGGTGCCTGGCATGCTCTGGTCCATGGGGTCATGAAGAGTCGGACACGACTAAACGACTAAACAACAAAGGTTCAGACAGTATAGGCGGCAGGTCTCTCAATGCGTATCAGAATTTCTCATCACCATCCAACATCACTTTTTGTTAACGTGGAGGTTTTAGGATACTGAAAACCTGGGTCATAACAGACTGCAAACCTGCATACAAGCTACTCACCTCTGGCCAGAAATGAATCTTTTCTAAAAAGGAACAGAGGTGTTTTCACCTCTCCCCCACTCCTAGGTCACAGTGGAGGGGGCACGAAGGGATACAGGCAAATGGGGACAGCAGAAATTCTGAAATTTTCAAGGGGCTGATAATGCACGGCTGAGAAAGTAACGGGGAGAAAACGGGACCAGCTTACCATTCCTCTTGAGGAAAGTTCTCACAAACGGGTCGATGCGGACAAATTCAAGCTGGATATCATCGCCATCAAAGGGGACCCACTTCCCATCAGAGAGCTTCTCAATCACGATACTGTATTCCTGAGAGGGGGTGTGGGGAGAGCGAGTGTCACTGGCCGGCTAAAATGGCATGTGCAGACTGTGAAGGGAACTCTTAAAGCTCTGGCTGCAAAGGATGGTTTAAAAATCTCACCACTAGGTCTGTGACGGTGTAGGCACTAGGGGGCGCTATCTCCCCCACCCGGTGGTGGGACACCTCTCCCACGCGAAGGACGCCTTCCTCCTTGAACACCCAGCGCGACAAAGCCATGGCCAGCTCGTAGTTCCCCGTCTGGGAGTACCTGAGTGGCATGAGAAGAGGAAGCCAAGGAACGAGAGTTAACATTTGCTCAAGGGATGTTGCATATCCACAGAAATTCAACTCCAGTACAGGAAGATCAATCAGCGTTATTTGCACGGCAGATCAAGCACGGTCTGCATTGACCTTTGCCAACCTAGAGACTTCCAGGTGTTTTGGACTACAAACCTGGCTGGGGGTGGGTGGGTGTCAGTTTGCATTTCTTAGTACAGAAAATATTGATCTGATGTGTAGAGATATTTCCTATTCTAATTAATTCAAGAGGGTTCTGGAAGCTTCCCTGTGCAAAAGAAGCAAGCAGAAGGTTACTCATGTTTGGGTTATTCCTTCAGGGAAGCTGAGTACAGCTGGTTTAAACTGGTTCTGTTATCTCTTTCTGTCAAGGTCATGCTGCCTATAAAAGTAGGGCCAGAAGGAGTCTGAGTTTCACCCTCTCTCTTTTCACTGTGGTGTGGTTTTCCGTATACAGTGGTACCTCGACGTACGACGATAATGCGTTCTGACGCGATTTTCATAAGTCGAAAAAATTTGTAAGTTGAATCCCCATAGGAATGCATTGGGGGGGGGGGAATTCGTAAGTCGAAAAAATCCGCATCAAAAATTCGTAAGTCGAAAAAATCCTATCTAAACGGCCGCGACGTCTTTTCGTAAGTTGAAAAAATTCGGATGCGGCGGCCATTTTTTTTTTTTTACCAGAAGTCACTCGTAACTCGATAACAACGTAAGTAAGTAACGTAAGTAAGTAACGTAAGTTACTCGTAAGTCGAGGTACCACTGTATAGTGTTATGGTTTAGTCTTATTATAAGTTATTGTAAGTTTAAGTTAAGTCTGCTGCAACTGGATTTCTTATGGACAGTGCCAATCCTGAATGTATTGGATTTGTGACCGTTATGCTCATTTGCCTTCAGTAGCAGTAAAGCTCTGCTGGATGAAATGCCTCTGGTCTATTTTTTTGGGAATCCTGCAACGTGTTTAAGTTTTTACTCTGCTAACTACACATTGGAATCTACTCTGCATCAATACTGAGTAGAATTTCAATGACAAAAAAACTGCAGACCTAAACACCTGGGGGTCTCTAGGTTGGAGAAGGCTGATCTGCATCAGGTATGCAGTGGAGAATCTTCCCTGCATGAGCTACAGAGACTGTGCTCTGTGTCCTGGTAATAGCCCCATCTGCCTGGGGCACTGGAGAGACATTTTCAGTGATGGCATGCAGATTATGTCACATCCTCACCCCCCCAAAAAACAGCACCTGATGGCTTTTAGCCACCTCACAAAATACCTTTCTTATTCCAGCAGCTGTTTAATCTTCTGGTTGCCGGTGCTTTTATGCTTTCGTGCGGTACGGACTTTATCCTCTACTCTGGATTAACTGGCAGGAAACTGTTAACTATTTCCAGTAGCGTTCCAATGGTTACTTGAGGGATCGTTCTCATGTACCAATGTAAACCGCCCTCAATGTCTCTTTTGAGGATGTAAATTTCCTAACCCGGGTGTCAGGTTCTCTTCTCGGTTGTTCAATAGTAACACCAAGCCATCTTGTCTTTAAGTCTCTTTATTTTAGTGCAAAGCTATTTACAGTGCAGAGTTCAGTTTATCATGTCTGCTCAGTCACTAGCAGAATCCGGAAGTGCCTCCCTTCTGTTTTGGCGCCAACACCACAGCCTCGGCATCCTAAATTGCCGCCTTCTCCTCCTACGTGAGATATGACGCCTCCCCCTCCGACACCTCCCCCCTCGGAGCGAGTCTGCTGGGTGGTGCCAGGTCTCTCAGCAACTCCCTGGACACCTGGCACTCCCTGGCTCCCAGCCACTAACTGCTCCTCCCCCAAAGAGGGGCTGCCAGATTTACTCGAAGATGAATCTGTCGTCAACACAGGCTGCGGGTCCCTGTATGCACTCAGAGCTGGACTGGCAGGGGTGGGCAGATCCCTGACACCGGGAGACCAGGGTTCAAATCCCCACTTGACCACAAAGCTTACTGGGTGACCTTGAGCCAGACATTGCCTCTCAGCCTAACCTACCTCCCAGGGATGTTGTGAGGATTAAATGAGGAGGGGGAGAACTATGTATACCACTTTAAGCAACTTACGAGAAGGGGGGAGTGATGTAATAAATAAGTCGTAATCATCTCTGTCAAAGGAGCCTCCGAGGGCTCTGTCCCTACTCATACACACAGAAGCTGGGCATCGTCTGGAACACAAGAATGGAGTGGAAACCCAACTGTACCTCTGGGAGCCAGGGGTAGCTTTCTGCACAGCAGAGTTGAAGAAGGCATCGCTGAAGAAATCCAGGGAACCGCTGAAGACAACACGGGCGTTATTCCGGGCCTGGAGACCAGCAATCAGGAGCGTGTTCTTCCCAACAGCATGAGGGTACTAAGGGAGCAAAATGATTGGTCAGTGCAGGTGAACCATTTTTCTGAGAGGATGCCAATTGCCACCAGTGACAGACTTTGGGCTCTCAAATGTCAGAGGCTCCCTGTGCTCCGTCCTACAGCATTGTTTTGGCGCCCCCTGCAGTCCCGAACCAAAAGGAAAGCAATTGGAGCCTGGCACCAAGGTACTTTTTGTCAGCAGGTTTTTAAAAAAAGGCAAGCCCCCCCTTCCACGTCATACCTGTGTGATGGGTTTGTCAGGAAAGAAGGAGTAAGAGGTTGAGGAGCCAGTCAGGATATCTAGAACCAAAGGGTTGTCAGGATCAGCCACCATCCTGCAGGGGGGGGGAAACTGGTTGTGAAGGAGATGTCCGACAGCAGGGGAGAAGTTTCCTCCCAAGACTCAGTTCAAGACACCCATGCGCCCCTCCAGGTGGGAGCCCCCAAATATTAATAATGTATTTCTGGAAAGCACTTGGTGCAAGACCCAATGCTGTCTTGAAAGGAGGCTCTTCTCTTTATGCTTAGGATTAAAAATGCAGTAAAGATGAAGAAAAACCATGGGAGGTATCCACTGCTAGTCTTACTTAAGAGTAACCCCATTGAAATTTATGGACAACAGGACTAACTTGGGCCAATTCATTTGAGTGTGTCTACTGAGAATGACTTGGCTGGAGAAAGCCCAATGAGCTGGGAGTATAGCAAAGTAGTTACCAAATTTTCTTGTGAAATTTCTATGTGAAGACATAGTCTCTTCACCCAGTAAACTGGCCAAGAGCACCAGCTCCTATAGCTGTGGCCAAACACAACCCCTGTGTTGCAGGAGACTCACCCAACTCCCCGAAAGAGGATGGGGTTCAGAGGCTTCTTCCCCACAATAGTCGGAGCCTTCAGGAGGTTCTCAGAATCTGCCACGATGAGGGTGTGCTGCAAAGAGACCGCAGTTAAAACCTTTTGGGGGCTGCCAACTCTACAGGCAGGTTCAGCCAATGCTGCATCAAATGACAATGTGGCTAACACTTTGCCTTAGAAGAAGAAGCCACAATCCTCTGCCCACCAGCCCCAACTCCGCCTTTCTGCCCTCTCCAACTTTCTCTGCAACACACAAAGGCTGTATTTGGATGGTTACAGCTCAGCACCATCAACCAAGATATGCACAAGCATTTGCATTACAAGGGCAGCCCCTTCGCGCACGTCACAACTCATCCAAGTAGTCTCCATATATCGTATTTTTCGCTCTATAAGACGCACTTTTTTCCTCCTAAAAAGTAAGGGGAAATGTCTGTGCGTCTTATGGAGCAAAAGCATGGTCCCTGGAGCCAAATTGCCTAGGGGCCAAAAGCAGATTGTGCTCTTTTTTTTACAAAGAGAGAAGAGGGTGTTGAAAGGAAGCCGCTGAACAGCTGTTTAGCAAGCGATCGGGAGAGAGATAAGGCTCCCTTTCCAGCCCCGCCCCCTTGCCCAGGCCTCCGTTGTTGAATGCAGAGGGAGGCTGTTTGTTTCCCCAGCGACATGTGACTGGCTGATTAGATTATCTGTCTGGAAACTGTAGAAATGGCTCCCTTTACTGTAGGACTAGAAGCTGCAAACTGAATTGAACCCCATAAAAATGGGGCTTTTCCTCTTTGAAAAAGAAGCTGCAGCACCTTGAACTGATCCTCAAAAAAACCAGGGCTTTTCCCTTTGCAAAAAGGAAGCTGCACCACTTTGAGCTCATCCTCAAAAAAGCAGGGCTTTTCCCTTTGCAAAAAAAGCTGCACCACTTTGAGCTGATCCTCAAAAAAAACAGGGCTTTTCCCTTTGCAAAAGAAGCTGCACCACTTTGAGCTGATCCTCAAAAAACCAGGGCTTTTCCCTTTGCAAAAGAAGCTGCACCACTTTGAGCTGATCCTCAAAAAACCAGGGCTTTCCCCCTTTCCTCCTCTAAAAACTAGGTGCGTCTTATGTTCAGGTGTGTCTTATGGAGTGAAAAATACAGTAGCTGTAGCTCCCCATTTCATCTGAGTCGGACATCTACAGTTACTAGCCAGAATATTTAACCATAGTTTGAAACATATTTTTGATACTGGCTTATTCTGACGCTGGTAGCCAAAGTTTCCAGGTTCCCGATAAAACAGGAAACAATGGTTAACTGCAGTTCTCCTCATTTCATTCACTTCACTGCAAATGGAGGAAAGAGAAGAGGCTGCAAAAGTTTAGATATGATTGTCAGAACGTAGCCAGTGGCTGCTGGCATTCTATTTCCATGTTGGGGCCGAAAGCAGATTCTTCTGATCAATTAACTGGTAAATTGGCATATGTTCTTTGTTTTTCAAATATACATGTAGATGTAGCAAGCACCATCTTGGAAGTAGCTTTCTCTCCTCTGTAGCAGTGAAGAGGCTGTGGCCTTTTTTAAGATGCTGGCTGCCATCGTAAGAGCTTAATGGTTAACGCAAGGAACTGTTTCAAAACAGCTACATATTTACTGCCTAGAGGAAAGCCGGTCTACCCAACACTTTGCATCCTGCTGCTTACCTGACCCAGATCAGAGACATCGTAGTTGTGATGGTCAATGACAGCTGTCTTCTCCTCATCAAATTCTATGCCACATTCACTTCCCAGCTCTCGAAGGGGATCGCCTAAGAATTGTCAACATTGTACTTGTTTGGAAAAAGGGGAGCTGTTTATAATTAAAGCCACAAGTAGCCTGGCATCTACCGGTACTTAGATTTCTGTCTCGAAGATGATACACACACAAATCACTCTCTATGTACAAAGAAATGTTCTATGCATAGAAAGAGGGTGGAAGTGCTCAGAGCTCTATTTTATGATGCCGCAAATGTTTACTTAACTCTGTTCAAGACAGCAGCTTCCAAACAGATGCAAAGAAAGGGGGGGAAATCATGCCACCTTCAAAGATGACAACAGACAGAAACAGACCCTTTTGCTTTCCTTTGAGATAATGGCTATATAGAGAGAAAAAGTGGTAATGGAAGAACCGTAAAGAAGTTCAGGCACCCTGGGTTTGTTGTTTCTTAAATCTACACTCGTTCATCACTCAGGTAGAAGAAGTAAGTCAGCTCCTGCCAACCTGGTGCCCTCCCATTGCAACTCCCACCAGCGCCAGTCAGCACAGCTGCCAATACCAGTCCAAAACACCAAGAGGGTATTGGGTTGGCAAAGTTTGGCTTAGGAGGTCAGTTCTCCAGCTAAACAGCGAAAGGTTCAACACATTTACAGTTAGCATTCACACTTTAAGGCGGTCAGAAAGAGTACTTTGTCCTCTATTTCCTATTAAATTTACAGTGGTACCCAGAATTCCAGAACTGCTATAGCCAAAGGAATTCTAGGCACGGGCAGCTCAACCGAGCTACAAAACAAAATGGCTGATCAGCGAGAAGTTCCCCCTTCATGGTGGGGGTAGGGAGAAGCTCTCTTTCAAGTCAAAGGCTCTCTTACTGACCAATATCTGAACTGGCTGCCACAAGGATGCTTCCTCCTCCATCGATGAAAGCAGCAATGGTCTCCACATTGATGTTGCCTCCAAAATCTGAAACGAAGGCCCAATGATGCTTAAACATGTCAAAGCTACATCTGCAAGGAGCAGTTTGCAGGAGGGATAATATCTTCAGTGCATACAGAGGTAGGTGAAGCAGCTGGACTTCAGGGTTGCACACCTCAAATGACTGGTTTCCAGCAGCCAACCCCTACCCCCACAACTCATTTTTAAAAACGTAAATCTTTTTCTAGCAAAAAACAACATGCAGTTGTATTTATCCACGTATTCAACCAATAACAACTCATCCTCACCTGCTTACAATATGCAAAGTGCCATGCCTATCGTAAGGGTGACAGAAAGAAATGCCTACCAACCCCAGCCAAAAAACCCTCAAATGAAGACCACTTCCTACTCAACGGGTGAAATATAAGCTGTTCAAGGAACAGGTGCAGAAAGCAAAGCAAAATAATGGCACACAAGTATTATTTATACAATAAGCATTGAACAGTTCAAGGAAGTAAAGCTTGAACAAACTTGGTGGTCTTCACTTCTGAATAAATGCAACATAGGGTTGCACTGCAAACTTCTCTACATTGCTTCATTTCTGTCTTACCTTCTACAGATGGAGAGAAGATAATCAGGTTGTCATACAGGAACTCTCCATATTTAATGAGAGACAAGCCAGGGTCATCTGCAGTCCTGAAGGTGAGATCAAAGCCCCTATCTAGATTTAGAAGTGCGAGAGAAAATAAGGGACTTGTAATATTTCCAAGCACAGAGATAAATCCAGGAACCAGTAAAGTTCTACGTCCACTAGTCATTGCTAAAAGACTGACGGGCAAATCAGGGAGTTCCAAATTCCCATTTTGCCTCTGCTGGGTAATATTAGCTGGCCTGAAACAACCCCCACGGTGCCTCTTCTATTCCCCTTGTTTGCAAGGGGAATAGAAGCCCAGTACCTGCCCTACAGAATTATTCACGCCGATTGTTCATTTATCCTAAAAGAATTTATAAACCATCAAATATAAAATCTCGAGCTGCCTAAAATGAGCTTGAGGGTTATGTTATTAAGTAACAAAGTTACATATGGGAATTAGAACAAATCGTGTCCCACTCACCCTTCACCCACCCACCACTGCCTTCTACTCCTAACCCTCTAAAGCAGGCATAGGCAAACTCCGGCCCTCCAGATGTTTGGGACTACAATTCCCATCATCCCTAGCAAACAGGACCAGTGGTCAGGGATGATGGGAATTGTAGTCCCAAACATCTGGAGGGCCGGAGTTTGCCGATGCCTGCTCTAAAGCTGAGGTGGAGAGTCAGATGTAGCCCACCAGGCTTCCCCCAAGGCCACATCCCACATTAGCTCTGCACCCTCCTTCGAATGTTTTCTATTCATTTCTTTTTTGCATTTATAACTCACTAAGGAGCTCAGACTGGGATACACGGCTCTACCCCTCCTCCTCAACCGCCCTGCTTGGTAGGTTTGGCTAAGAGTGGCCGACTGACCCAATGTCAGCCAGTGAGTTTCATGGCTGAGTGGCGGTGGGGATTTAAGTGCTGGTCCCGGTCTAACACTCTAACCACTGTGCCACACTGGAACGTGTGCTGGGACTCTATCAAACAGCTCCCGCTCCCCTGAATGGAGGATAGAGAGGTGCGCGTGTGAGAATCTGTGCATATACAATACAGCCTTGTGGTGTGGTGATTCAGAGTGCTGGACAAGCACTTTCGGAGAGGCGAGGCTCCAAATCCCCTGCTCAGCCATGAAACTAACTGGGGGGTGGGGGGCAGTCACAGTCTCTCGGCCTGACCTACCTCACAGGGTTGTTGTGGGGAGCGAAATGAGGAACATGTGCTTGATAAATGTAATAGATATATAAATGTAAGTCACCCTCCAGAGCTAAGACACCCCCACCCCCACCGCTGGCATGTCCCTTCTGGGAGGTTGCCTTGAAGGGAATACTGCCCTGGCGCTGGAAAAGGCTCCCACCCCACCCCAACCCCGCCTGCTCTAAAGCGCTCCCCGCTCCTGGGCCAGACCTGCCAGGCTGCGCATGAAGAGCGAGTGCGTGTCCTTCAGGTTCATGTTCTCCAGCAGCACCAGCGTGCGGATCCCGCCTCCCCCGGCCGCCGCCTCCCGCGCCAGGCATAGGAGCACCAGCACCGCCGCTACAGAAGCTGCCATTGACCTCCGCCGGCGCAGCCCGGGAGCTCCACGCACTGCCGCCGCCATCTTGCCTTCTCCCACTCTCCGAGCGACGCGGAAGCGAACTCCGCCGCAGCCGCCAATCAGCGGACGCCGCCCTCTCAGGGAAGGCGGGCGCCCAAGCGTCTCCCAGCCAACCAACAGCAGGCGACGGGGCAACGTGGTGCGCGCGGGAGCGAGTGCCCGCCCTGCCTTCCGCCGTGAGCCAATCGGAGACAGACAACTCTCGACACGGCCGAGCCTTGCTGCCGTCGCTCCCCGCGGCCGGATCTGCCAGTCCGAGCTCGGCCCTTGGCGAAAGCCAATCGCTGCTTCCCTTTTGCTGCTGGTATCCAATCAAGCATGAGCGCAGCCATGCCTAATACAGCGCGGAGCTGAGCGATTGTTGCTAGGCAACGGAGGCATCTAGGCCTTAACGGCCTCCATTGATTTCGAAAACTGACATTTTAAAGGTCTTCTCCTCCCAGTCACGTTTTATTGCCATTTTCCAACACACTCACACACACAAACTACAGCTAAAATTTAATCATTTTGGATTGCAAATATATTTTTCATAACATTTATATATAAACATATTTAAAATATAGGTTATGTATTCATATATTGGCATGCTCACAAATATTTCCCCACCAAAAAAATATTTCTTTCAAAATATTCTGGCAGCAGCAGGTACATAAACCCCCATAAGGAAAACAAGGGATTGTAACCAACTAAATTCCACTGAGAGTAGACCCATTAAAATTACCGGTATGTACATTAACTTTGAGCAGGACCAGCATTGGACACAACCCAAGGAACATAAACCAGGAGCATTAAGTGGGAAAGAGGGTGTTGACTTAATTGACCTGCAAGAGCTAAAAACCACTTGCAGAATTTTGTTTAGATTAAACCTGGAGCTATCTCTGACCTTTCAAATGCTCAGTTAATTTGTTTTTAAGTTAAGTGGCAAGAATCTGGTAAACCAATGCTCTAATTGAAGGAGCATTTATTATCTGAGCTGCAGCCCAAGATAGGAAAATACTTTAAATGAATTCACAGTTGAGATTCCGGCATTGCATTGGGTTCGACTAGATGAGCCTTGGGGTCCCTTCCACCACTACGATTCTGTGACGCAGGATTGAGACAGAAAGTGCAACTCTAGGGTACTTCTTGTCAGTAGTAATTCCAAGTCCAATGGGCCTTTTGTGCTTGGAAACTAGGCTTGCCACATGTCAGGAAAATTCCTGACACGTCCTGGTTTTCGGGTGTAAAAATGTTGTTGGGGGAATTCTGCTGAACGGGCAAAATGTCGAGGAGAAGCTGGATGTATGGCAATGCGATGGAAAAAGCTCAAAAAGCTTAAAATCAGTATTGGTTCCCCCAAAAAAGCTAAGCAATTTGGGTTTGTTCCAAAATTGGTGGTGGTTTCCTTAAAAAAGCTCATCAACTTTGCAGGTGTCAGGAATTTTACTTTTTAAAAATATGGCAACCCTATTAGAAAGCATGTGCAGGATTTCAGACGCTGATTAAAAATCTATCTCTGAATGACCAGGGGCATCAGCGCCATGGGACCCTTTGGCTAGAAAAGTTAAGACAAGTTTGCCATTCTACTGGGGGGCGGGGGGGGGGAGGATTGGATCAATGCCATGAAGCCTAATCCCTACCATATCAGTATGAGAAAGCTAGCCAAAGTGCAAAAGTGCCACATAGCTTGAACACCACAAAAAGAGTTAGCACAGTTAGCATGTGGATGGCAGGAAAGCTAAGCCCAGATTCCTCATCCCAGTTCTTGTGGGACAGCCAGAGATTTACTAGTGCCATGTAGCCAAGACGCCTGCCGGCGGCTTCTATCTTCCTTCCAGGGATCCTCTGCTGCGCAGTCTTGCTCCTCGTAACAGTGGTTGATCCGGCCTGCAGCCAGAGAGCAGAACAGGCCTCCTTGGATTCCAGAGTAGTGATCCAACAGAGCTTCCATACTGGGGAACTCCACATTCAAATGCTATGAGAACAGGAGAAAAGGAAAGAAACGATAAGAGATCAAAAACTGGCTGTTGCCCGCAAACCACCCCTCATTGGCCAAGCTTCTGTGATGTCACATAATGTTCCCACACAATCTAATTTGCGAAGGGGAAGAGTTCCTTGTGGAATTTCAAAACAAATCAATGCAGGAGCTATTATTGAGAGGTAAGGGAAAGATTTATTTAAAGGGGCAAAATGTACCGGATTGGGCTTAGAGAGGGAGGCTTTAGGGACAGGAAAAGCTGTGTAATGTTGCTATTGCTATTGTCATACTTTGTTTCTGGACTGCTTTTGGCCAAAAAGGCCCCCAAAAGGAGCTCAGAAATGTTGGTGAGTGCTAGTAGAATTTTTATTGTTTTCAATATTTCAGTTAATGTTTTAACATTTTAATCTTTTAACCAATTGATAGAAATCCAACTAGTTACCATTCCTTCAGGCTCCTGGAAACTTGCTTATCTCGTGCACCAAAGCAATGAGACTGTGGTCCAATATATTGGCGATGTTGTATGACCGGAGTTTTAAAAAACCTGTCCGAATGTGCTTGCAACAACTGAATCAGAAAGAATCAGACAGAGCTGGCATGTCATTTCCCTCAAGTTCTCACCTCCACAGAATACTTCCCAAGCTGGCTCCTGTAAATCTGGTAAGGGATGATTCCACATCTTGTCCTCACTGTAAGACACCACTGATTGGTGGCCCCTGGCTCAGCCCAGAGGAGGAAGGCTCCAATTACATCATTCCTGAGCAGCGCCATCCCAGCATCCCTGAAAACCAGAAGGGAGTGCGGAAGAAGGGACCTCTGAGCAGGAGGAAGGCAGCCCATGGAACCAGGTTTCTCTCTCTAGAGCAGAAACCCTCTCCCCTCTCCAGCCCTTCCACATCTGGGAATAAAGTCTACCATCCAATGCACCCTTCCCTTGGAGTAAGCTGCACTGGAAACAGTGGGGCTTACTTCAGAGTAAGCATGATTAAGTTCGCACCACAAGTGTGGGAAATGTTTGGCTACCTTCCTTGGGTCATTCAACAACAAGCAGTGTCAGTGGCTACTAGCCATGGTGGCAATATGCCTTTTGCTGGGAATCACAAGTGGGGACAGCACTGCTGTTATGCTCAGGTCCTGCTCACAGGCTTCCCATTGGGGTTGGGCCAATGAGAACAGAATACTATGAGAACAGAATTCTGGACCAGACAGGCCATTGGTCTCTTCTAGCTGCAGGGCTTCTCTCACGTTCTTACCCATTTGGCACCAGCAACCATTAATTTATATGGGAAATCTTAGCTTCCTTCTTGTGATCAACCATCTGTCCTGTGCAGTTTACTTCCATTCCCCAATCCGCAAGTATCCTTGGAGGCCTCCTGTCAGGGGGCACACAAGGGGAGACCTCCCCTCACCTGTCGATGCCCGCAAAGGACCACACATTCTCCATCAGACTGCTGTCGTTATCCAGCAAGCAAGCCAGGCTCCCTCTGCTGCCTTTGCTGTCGCAGCTGGTGAGAACTGAAGCCAAGAAGGAAACACAGGGGGAGGTTATACAAGAGAGACCATCTCAGCAGTATAGACGCTTGAACAAAATCTCAAAAGAACGAGGAAGGAGGACTTCCGGGGAGAGGAATTGGCGGTTCAGCTGTCTCTCTATTAGCATGCCGCAGACAGAATATAATTATATGGTGATTGATAACAGCCAGACAGATGGTCTGACTATTAATCACTCTGGAATATAAGGGTAATATGGGAGCAACCTCAAATGCTTTGGATGAAGCCATTTTATGCTGGCTTCACCTGGCGGCTTGGACAGGAGTAAGAACGAGCTGGCAAGCTAGGGAGTTGACACAATGCCCAAATGCCACGTAAGCACCTTTCATAGGTAGAAAACTCACAGTCCCACTTCTTAAACACTTCAGGGACAAGGTAACTTAGAGATACCCCTCTATCTGCTGGTAAAAATTTACAATCTAAAAATTTGTAAGTACTGCATTCTGTCATTAAGAAGAACAGAAAATAAAAGTGGACATTAAAGTGTCTAAGGAAGAGTGAAAAGCCTGATTTATGGTTGGCAATAAATATTAAACAGATGAAGGAATCCCCTGTGTGAATAATCACTAACACTTTTTCTCTTGCTTGCCGCTAAAGAGCTGAAATAACTGAAAGTACACCGGCAATTTCTCCATTATTCCAGCCGTGAAAATAATTTATTGTGAGACAGGATATGCTGGCTGTGATCTTAAGGTGGAAATATTAAGGTAGACTGAGCTGCTAATAATATTCAAAACATCAACAGCACCCAATATGGCAAATGTACCTTTGGATCTCCCAGTGGCTGTTGGTATTGTTCAACAGTTGATGGCTGAACAATTAAAATTGATCAGATTGGTGTTTGATTAAAGGGGGAAATAAAATGAATCTGAGAAATGTGAAATGGAAATAAATAATACTTAAATGCTTCATACTGAATAGATGAAAAGCTGGCAGGACTGGATGATGAAATAGCTAAATTGAAGAAAGCAGGTGCTGAAATGGAAATGCCTTGCATACAAGGATTTGGAGGAGGAGAAAATAACAAATTGAGAGATGGGAAATTAAATGGATATGGCATCGATGGAGTTGAGAGGATATAAAGCTTAGGGAAAACTTCAGTCCTGGCCTTTCTTCAGTTCTAGAGAGAAAAAGTATTTTGCATACAATTTGAAGCAAATTCAGAGAATGGTGCTACTAAATTTACGCTACTCTCTCTGGAAAAAGACTGGAAGAAATGGAAACGGAAGGTCCTAGAGGAGGAGATCGAGATACTATCAAAAATACATCAGGAAATGGAAACACAACAGGAAATGGGTGAGACTCTGGATGAGAGATAGGGGAATGTCTGTCTCCCAGGGTGAAAGGCTGAGAGGAGAAATATCTCAGGTGAGAGCTGGGATGAGCTACTATCTTCTGTGATTGGTAAGGGCTAATAATTACTTTTAAGAGGACTCCACATTATACTTATTCAATTGGTGTTTTTTTGTAGCAGCTATTTTACTGTATTATGAAAAACTTTAATAAGAATCTCATTATAAGAAAAAGAAATAAATGACAAATGAGAATGCAAAAGGAGATGCAGGAGGCAAGCTATCCTCTGAAAAGCAGGGATAAAAACACCCAAGACACACTTGGAAATAAACAGAAGCTCTTTGCATAGCTGGAATGCAACATGGGTGAAAGAGCAGCACAGGATTTTCTCTTCTGTCTCCCTGAACAGCAGAATCTTCCGCATTCCCCAAATACTCACACATCTCTCGGGCGCTCTGCTGCAACTGAGCCTCGAAGGTGCAGCCCCGATAGGCTCCGGAGCGGAGGGTTTTGCTGCGGATCGCCTTCTTCCGCACCAGGATTGGGGAGCAGTATGGATTCCCTGGGCGAGAGGTGCCCAGGCTGCTCCTTTCCTCCAAATCCAGCCTCTCTCTCTAGGGATACGAGACAGAGACGGATGGACACTGAGCAGGAGAAGCAGAATCTGGAGCCGGCGATAAAGTTTAGCAGGAAGCTGGATGGGTCAAAGCTCCACCCCAGCGCAGCAGGTCACCCTGAGGAAATCCAGGTGGTGCCTTTCCTGCTGGCACTCTGGATCAGACCAAAAGCCTTCATTAGAAGGCAGTTTCTTCCTGATCCAGGTTTGGACATAGAAAACTGCCTTACACCGAATCAGACCATTGGTCAATCCAGCTCAGCATTGCCTACACTGACTGGCAGCAGTGGCTCTACATGGTTTCAGGCAGGTAGTATTTTTCTAGCCCTACCCGGAGATGCATGGGGGAGATGGCATGGGGAGGTAAGAGGTGCAGCTGGGCTCACTTCCTGAGCTTACTCAAAGAAGAACCCCAGAGGGAACCCGCTTACCACGCTGATGGAGGGGCCAAAGTCAGCAGGGCATGGAAGCCTCCGGAAGGACACCAACGCATTGACGTTTTGGGATACATCCTCCGGATCGAGGGACTCCCAGGCCACCCGGTTATCCAGAGAGGCTCCCAGCAGCCTCACAGGCTCCTGCTGTGTGGAACCACTGGGGGGCCATTCTTGGTCCTCAGGATGCATCAGGAGATAGTAGAGCTGGAAGGAGCGGCAGAGCAAGAAGTGCAAAATCTGGACCTGGAGGGCAGAAAACGAAGGAGGCACATTAGCCACCACCAGTCCCGCCCCCAACTCTCTCGTTCCCCTTCCAAGGGCCAGTCCGTAAACTCAGGCAATGGCTGAAAGCAGCTTCACTCCTGAGTGGCACATTTCTGTCAGGAGAGGAACAGGCACTAAACATCTCCCCTCATGGGGCAGCAGGATTAGTGCTCTCCAAGTTTTCACGACGACCAACGATGCTCGCTATTTCTGGGGGGCAAGAGGCAGGGCCTTCTTGGTGGTGACTTCATCAGTTATAGAATGTTAATCCTCTAGTGGGTAAGGCAAATTCATGGAGGATAAGTCCGTCAGGGTGGCTGTATTTCTCCTCCACTGTCGGAGATGCTATACCTCTGAACGCCGGCCCCAACAGCTGACCTACCTCACTGGGCTGGCTGCCCACAAACAAGTGGCAGAAGAGGCTGCTGCGAGGGCTGTGTGGGTTGCGGGCCACAAAGGCGAACTGGCACTCAGTGGGTATCCAGGTGCTATACAGGATGCGCTTGAGGGCATGTGCCATAAGCAGAGCCTGCAGGAGAAGAGGATGAGGAAGGGGCAATGAGGTCAAGCAGATGGCAACCCGCGTCCTCACCAAACAACCACTGGGCTGCCTCATCCAAGCAGAGAAGACCTCCCCGGCCTCAGGGCTCAGTTGTCCTCAGCAGGGGCGTTTCTAGCCCCTTGGCTGCCCGGGGTGGGAAGCCAAGAGGCACCCCCGGGGGCGGGGCGTCGCGTGCGTGCATCATGGCACATGCGCACAGCGCAATGCCCCGCCCCTGGGGGTGCCGGGCGCTGGCTTCGGGAGTCTCCCAAAGCTGCTGCCTGGCACCCCTTGGTGCGGCGGCTGCTCGTGCCGGCGCACAAAGTGGTGCCGGGCGGTCGGCGGCTTTGGGAGTCTCTGCGGGCTACAGAGTCTCCCGAAGCCGCTGCCCGGCACCCCTTGGTGCGGCAGCTGCTTGTGCCGGCGCACGAAGGGGTGCCAGGCGGGTGGTGGCTTCGGGAGTCTCTGCAGCCCGCAGAGACCCCCGAAGCCGCCGCCCGGGCTCCGTTGGCGGAGCGCAAGTCGGGGCAGGGAGAGGGGCGGGCCAGCGAGGGGGGGTGACACCGCTCCTCGCTGGCCGCCCCTGCGGCTCCACCCCGGCAGTGCCGAAAATAGCCTAAAAAATAAATAAACAATTATTATTATTATTATTTTAAAGCCCAAAGTGTCACCCCCAGCAGGGCGCTGCCCAGGGCACCCCCCCCCGCCCCCTTGCTATGCCCCTGGTCCTCAGGATATCCTCACCACAACCCAGCAAAGTGGGCCAGCCGGAAAATGAAACGGGACCCCCACCCAGGCTGGCACAAGCCCCAGTTAACTCCTCATAAGGCAAGATGGCTGTCGTGCATCAAGCCATGGCCCCGCTCCTACCTCCCCCTCTGCGTTGTACATCTTCAGACCCTGCAGGCAAAACTTGAGGACGACGGATCGCCGCCTGGGGCAGTCCTGTGTTCCGGGAGAGCAGGATGAGAGATGGAGAAAGGGAGAAACGGAGTCAGAGATGGCACACCAAGGAGACTCGCTTGGCTCTTCTAGACGCACAAAAATTCCGAGCAGAAACAATTCCCTTTTGCTCCCCACACCTCCAGAATTTTGGGGGCTTTGTAGCATGCACATCCCAGGGGCTCAGAGCCGGAGCTGGTTTCACAGTGCCAGAGTAATGATCCCCCCCAAATAGGAGGAAGAAGCATTGGGGCTAGTGCTTCTAAGCACGTGCAGAGGGCTAATGTGGCCACAACCAGCTCCGGGTGCTTACCTTCAGGCGTTGAAGCTGCTGCTGGATGGCCAGAGCCTTCTGCTGGAGCTCCACGTCCTCAACGGTAAAGGAGCCCACATACTGTTGGCAAGGGAAGGAGGAGAGTGAGAGAGGAGGATACCCTGGGGAGCCCTTCTAAGGAACCACATGGAACACATGGAACAGATGAGGCCTCTGGGGAGCAATTAAGGGAGATGCACCTCAAACCTCCACTGCCTCCTTTGCACAAATAAATAATTAAATAAATAAATAGATAAATAAATAAATAGATAAATAAATAAAGGGGACGGGGGTTTCTGACAAACTCCTTAGACTAGCTGCTGAGCTAGGATTCTTCCTTCCTCTCCTTTGATCCTTTGAAAGGTTTCCAGGGGAATGTGCTGAGCGGCAAAGCAGGCTTCCACCCAGGCTGAATGAGAGGAGGAGCCATGGGCTGCCTCTGTGGGCACAGATGCCCCTGCAAAGCCTGGCAATGCAACAGAGGAGGCAATAATGGCCCAACCCTGCTCACTTTCCTGATTCCTGGCTATGGGATCGAGGTAGGCAGGATCTAGATCAGCCCCTCTACCCCACAACTGCTCCCTGCCTTGTCCTCCCAAGCCCTTTATTTCATAGACACCTAGACAGCTGAGCTGCCATCCATCTAGCTCAGTACTGTCTAAACTGACTGGCAGCGGTGGCTCTCCTGCATTCCAGACAGAGGTTTTACCTGGTTTGGAATTGAGCCTGAGACCTTCTGCATGCAGAGCAGATGCTCTACCCACTGCCCCCCCCCCAGAAAGCTGCCTTATACTGAGTCAGTGTTGCCTACACTGACTGTCAGAAGTGGTTCGCCATGGGATCCCTCCCAGCCCCACCTGGAGATGCTGCCAGTGCAGATTGAACCTGGGACCTTCTGCATGCCAAGCAGGTGCTCCGCCCCTGAGCTATTACGATCCTTCCTCTCCCCCCGCAACAAGAGTGAAAGCCCAGCCCAGCCTCACCTCCGCCAGTTTGGCGATGACCCGCCCGCCCCTCTGCTGGTGGTGGTGCGGGGAAGCCAGGGGCTCCGGCCCTCCCCAGTACTCGGAGCGCTGCTTCTTCATGGCGCCGCCGGCTGGGACCGCTCCGGGGGTTGCTGCGGGGATGGAGACATGGAGATAGAGGGAGGAGACGGCCTCTCCCCGAAGAGGCACCGCGGATGCCCAAGCGGCATGGGAGGAAGGGGCACCTCCGCCCCCGTACTGGCCCCAAGAGAAAATGATGGGGAGGGGGCGCTGGGTGCCAGGAAATAGATATTGGGGGGCGGGCGAGGAGATGCCTCAGGAGCAGTTCCTGAGGCCCCCCACCCCATAGGAAGCCCCAAAAGGAGAAGAGCTCCTCTTCCCACGACGGGAGATCAAGGACCCGGGGGGCGCTCTGCACGTGCCCAGAAGTCCCCTTCTCCCGTCCTGCCACAGGAGAAGGATGGAGAAAAGCCGCCTCCCTCCCTCCGCGCAGCACTCACCTGGCAGAGGAGGCGTGGGAAGCCGCCGCCGCGCATCTCCTCCGCGACCAGGCTCTCCGCTCTCCGCAGCTGCAGCAGCATCTTCCCGGCCTCTCCGGCCCGGCTCACCTGGACGCGCCGCCTCCGCAGCAGACCCCGAATCCCGGCCGACCAATCAGCGGACAGGAATGCGAGGCCCCGCCCCCCGGCTGCGGAGATGTAGCAGCGGGTGGGGGGCGGCGGCGCAGAGCGACCTGCAGCGCTTAGGCCTGGCGAGAGCCCCCCACTCGCCCTTGCTGGGCACAGGCCCACAGCCCCCTCGCCTTGCCCGCTTTCCTTTAGAACAGCTCCCCATCCAGGGGAAGTTCTGAGGTCTTGTTACCTTCAAAAGAGACAGGGCGCTGCACAGCACAGCCCTCCCCGGGCAGCGAGGGGGCGCCCCCAGAATCATTTGCAACAGAAGCAGGAGTGCCAACTTGAATAAAATACTGGTGGTGGTGGTGGGGGTTTCCAGGTAAACCCCGCCCTGCTGCATATTCGATCACATGACGTGGTGCATGCACACCATTTGAATGGCAAGTCCCATAAACTTTGGGGGTGCTCAAGCCCCTCAAATATTTTATTGTGAAGTGGGGGGGGGCGAAGAGATCTCGGCCTCTAGGCGTTGGCTCCAATGGACACAAGCATTTCCTCGGAAGGAAACGGGGTACACTTTTTGGGGTTGTGGACCCTTTTGATAATCTGATTAAAGCTATGTGGACCGCCCCTCCCCCACAACAATTTGCATATTTTTATGGCATTGGGAAAATATTTGGGGGGGGGGATGGGGATGGGGCAATTCATAGACCCTTAAGGGATAAGATAAGATAATTTATTGTCATTGCACAAGTACAAGCACAACGCTATACAAGTGCAACGAAACTGCACGCCCCCCGTAAAAACAGAAGAAAAAGCAAAACAAAAAGCAGCACAAAACACACACACACCAAATAAAGCCACACATACACACACATACACCCATCACAGCTCTCCAAGGTCATATTATCTGGTTACAGCGTTGATAAGATGGTTATAGCTCTTGGGTAGAAACTGTTCTTCAATCTATTTGTTCTTGATCTAATTGTTCTATATCTTCTACCCGAAGGCAGTGGTGCAAAGATGCTATGTCCTGGATGAGATGGATCCTTTAAAATATTGTTAACCTTTTTAAGGCAACGGGAACTGTATAGTTCTTCCAGAGATGGGAGAGGATGACCAATAATATTTTGGGCTGTGGTTATGACTTTTTGATCTGTGGATGAAAGGGGAACCCCTGGTGTGTATGGAAAGCAGCCCATTCAAACAGCCCAGGGTGGCAGGGCAGAGTAGAACTGTTTGAGCACTTAGGTGGCACTTTAGCCAAAGGGCACTTCAATGGTTCCTTCCCCCTGCCCCAACATGTGCAGAAAAAGGGCTCATTCCTTGCATGCCTCCATCCCATCCTGAGGAAAGGCTGCACCTGTGGAACATCTGTCTTTCTCAGAGCTCCTGAAGCCCCTTTCCCTACAGAGCACACAGTCACAAGAACATAGGCAGATCCCTGCTAGATCTGGCTAATGGCCCATCTAGTCCAGCCTTCTGTTCTCTCAGTGGCTACCAGATGGGAATCCCAAAAAGCAGGATTTTTTGGGAATCCCAAAAGCAGGATTTTGGGAACCTGTATTCCCAAATACAGGCTTCCAGGAGCCTGTATTCAGAAGCATTGCTGCCTCCAACTGTGGAGGTGGAACATATAGCTCCATCCTCCCGGAATTATTTCTCTAATCTTTGGAAGCCATGCAAGTTGGTGGCCATCAATGCGTCTGGCGGGAGCGAATTCCAGAGTTTAACTATATGCTGCGTGAAGTAGAACATAAATAACAAAAAGCTAGGATGGACAAAATAATCACAAACCTGCCCCCACCCCCGAAGTGACCTTGAGGCAGAATTTATTTTTTGCAGACAAAAGAGGACAATTTTGTCAAGAGGAGACTGGAAACAAGCCACTTTTCCGGGAAGAATTAAAGCACCAGATTTGGGCAGAGAACATTTTCCAAGGCAGAAGGGACAGACGGTTCTTGAACACACAAAAAAAGGGAGGGAGGCAGAACAGGAGCAGGAAGTGGTTGGAAGTTAAGGAAGGAAGGAGCTGGGATAATGTGTGGGACAACTCTTATTAGTGAAGGTCGCCAGGGTGACAAGACAAATTATGCGGAGGGGGTGTGTGTCTAGGAAGGTACCTCTACCCTTAAAGGCAAGGATGCCTCTAAATACCAGTTGCTGAGAATCACAGGTAGGGAGAGCCCTGCTGTTGAGCTCAGGTCTTACTTGCAGGATTCCCTTTAGGGCATCTGTGAGAACTACAGTAGATAGATTGGACTTTGGGTCTCCAGCTGTTTCTGGAATACAACTCCCATCATCCCTAGCTAGCAGGAACAGCGGTCAGTTGGAAACCCAAGACCTCAGACTTAGGTTTGAAGCTGCAAAGCAAGGACTCTGCCAGTTCTTTTAATACTCTTGGATGTAGTTCATCTGGCCCTGGAGACTTGAATACATCTAAACTAGCCAAGTGTTCTTGTACTACCTCCTTACTTATTCTGGGCTGTGTTTCCCCTGCTGAATCATCTGCTCCATATTCTTCAGGTCAGGCATTGTTTTCTTTTTTTGGAGAAGACTGAGGCAAAGAAGGCATTTCACCTTCTTCTCCTCTAAGTGACCCCACTGTTTCCTTGTTCTTCCTTTTGCTACGGACATACCCATAAAAGCCCTTTTTATTGCTTTTAACCTCTCTAGCAAGCCTGAGTTCATTCTGTGCTTTAGCTTTTCTGACTTTGTCTCTACACGTGCTGGCTATTTGTTTGAATTCCTCTCTGGTGGTTTCCCCCTTTTTCATTTTTTTTTCATATCCCTTTTAAATCTTAACTCAGTTAAAAGTTCTTTAGATAGCCACCCTGGCTTCTTTAGGCACCTTCCATGTTTTCGTCTCATTGGTACTGCTTGAAGTTGTGCGTTTAATATCTCCCTTTTAACAAACTCCCATCCATCATGAACTCCCTTCCCTTTTAGTATTACTGACCATGGGATCACACCCAGCGTTTCCCTAAGTTTTCTGAAGTCGGCTTTCTTAAAGTCTAGAATTTGAGTCTTAGTATGCTTGGTTGCTCCTTTCTGCTGTATAATAAACTGGAGAAGAGGTTAAGGGGTGATATGATAGCCATGTTCAAATATATAAAAGGATGTCATATAGGGGAGGGAGAAAGGTTGTTTTCTGCTGCTCCAGAGAAGCGGACACGGAGCAATGGATTCAAACTACACGAAAGAAGATTCCACCTAAACATTAGAAAGAACTTCCTAACAGTAAGGGCTGTTCGACAGTGGAATTTGCTGCCAGGGAGTGTGGTGGAGTCTCCTTCTTTAGAGGTCTTTAAGCAGAGGCTTGACAGCCACCTGTCAGGAATGCTTTGATGGTGTTTCCTGCTTGGCAGGGGGTTGGACTGGATGGCCCTTGTGGTCTCTTCTTTCTGGAGAAACCAAGTTGCACCTGGGAAGATCTTCGCCAGCATATTCCAGATCTTATATAGCAAGGATGTGGGACCTCTGGCCCTCCAGGTGTTGAGGGAATAGAATTTCCATCAGCGCCAGGCAGCATGACCAACGATGATGATGGGAGTTGTAGTCAAACTTGGGGAGCCCTGCCCCTGTTCCGGCAGCCTTTCCTTCTAGTGAGCCCTGGCAGTACTGTTGCTGGACTCCTTCCTGTTGATGGTACTTTTATGACCTGACTGCAAGTAGATAAATAGGTAACACTCCAGCGGGAAGGTAAATGGTGTTTCTGTGTGCTGCTCTGGTTTCAGCAGAAGCGGCTTAGTCATGCTGGCCACATGACCCGGAAGCTGTACGCCGGCTCCCTTGGCCAGTAATGCGAGATGAGCGCCGCAACCCCAGAGTCAGACACGACTGGACCTAATGGTCAGGGGTCCCTTTACCTTTACCTTGTCTGTGGGATGTGCTTAATCTGAAGTAGTGCCCGGAAAGGCCAGAGGTTCAGAACGACAAAAGATCTTGGGACCCCCGCCTGAAAAGGGTAACATTTGTCCTTGAGAGATGAGTGGGGTGGGATGAAGACAGGGCACACTGTGCCTGTGATATCCAGCAAAGTGGCCATCTCCCTGTTTAGGGAAGCTTTTAATGTTTGATGGATTATTGTATTTTAATATTTTGTTGGAAACCGCCTAGAATGGCTGGTGAAGCCCAGCCAGATGGGCAGGGTATAAATAATAAATTATTATTATTATTATCTCCAATAGACGGGTCAGGCTTGGTTTTGTCCCAGGCTCTTTTGCCAATTTTCTCAAGCCAACACTGCTCGTCACCCAAAGGAGGCCAGCCAGCTTTGCATTGGGCTGTGAATACCAAGGAGAGAAGGAAGTGCTCTAGGATGGGATCTAAATGGAGGATGGGGAGGTAACATTTTCCAACTGAAGACTTGGGGGAAAGGCATTTGGATCACAGAACTGCCCTGTCGCTTTGGGCTGCTGTTCTGAGGTGGTTATTCAGCCTTTGGCAGACCATGGATGGCTGCCTGAGTGGTTTTGGTAAACCTCTTGTATCTGGACTCAAGTACTGCAGCTAAAACAGATGTTGTGCCATTTAAAGTATTTTCTCCCTGCCCTGTAGAAGCACATGGGTCTCCACAACAGGGTGTGTGTCTCCACTGTGTGCTCCTGCACATCTGTGCACCATCCCAAAGTGTTAATGCCAAGCGAGAGCCCAGATGGCTGACACTGCCTGCATTTTCACCACGGATCACAGGATCCCTGCTGCCTAGGGTGCTGCCTGGGTCAGTTTTATGTGTTGCAGTCTGGGTACACAAAATGTATTGTATTTATAAAAGGAACCCTCCAAACCTCTGTGAATCAAGGAGCGAGAAGCAGGAGAGTGAGAGTGGAATGTAGCAGACAATAGTGAGATCCCAACGTTTTCTTGAAATGGTCACCTGCAACCTCAACACTTTCAGCAGCTGCCTGCCTAATCCACCAACACGGCCATCTCTCCCGCCCCAGCCATCTCCCCCCAAAAAGAACTGGGTCACAAATGTGGGCCTCTGAGAAGAGACTCAGCTCAATGGCAGGGCACCTGCTTTGCATTCAGAAGGTCCCAGTTATGGCTGGGCAGAGACCCCTGCCTGCAACCTTGGAGAGTCACTGCTGCCAGTCAGCAAAGACAACGCTAAGCTAGATGGACCAATGGGTCTGACTCAGCACAAGGCAATTTCCAACGTTCCTAGGATTTTGTGGAAACGAAGAATTTAATTAAATCCAACTGGGCATCCTCAATAACTTCGGGAAACAGTGGCCAAAATATCCCCAAGCCCTCTGATGAGGTGGTGCTTCAGGACACTTCTGAGCTTCAGGACCCATGAAAGAGCGGGGGCTATGCTGGGATGGCTCTGGGGAGCAGGCTTCTCTCTCCCGCATCCCAACCACCCAGGCCCCAGACTTTGTGGGTGTCCGCAAAAGACCACACCCCAGACAGGTGTCAAGAGTCTACTTTTTATTTTAACAAACAGCATGTTCCTTTGCTTAATGGCTCTACTCATTTGCTCTACTCAGATTGTTCTCGGTCATTTTCTTTTCTCTTTTTTTTTTTCCTTTAAAAAAAGGGGAGGGGGGAACAAATGACGGAACCTGATGTTCGTTGTTGTTGTTGTTTCTCTTTCTTTACAGAACAAGTTTCAAAAGCTGGATTCAAGAAGACCTTTATATAAGCTTGGTATTTTAGGTGACATTGAAACACTGGGGGTGGGGAGCATCTAAGCTAAAAAGAAAACAAACACAACAAAACACAACAAGGTAATGAAGGAGGCGTCTGTGGGGAAACCCCCCCCGCCCCCCATCTGGCATACAACTCTTCTTCTGAGAGGACTTGCTCACCCCAGGGGGTTCACTGGCCTGCAAGAACCAAGCAAGGCACCCAAAAGGCGGGAGGAGGAGGAGGAGGGAGGAGGAAGAAGTGCTTTATTCAGAAAGTCTTCCCGGGGATCCTTTCCACTTTCTAAAAATATAAAAATCTTCTTCTGCAACCTGTTTCAAAAGCCCCAAATTCAAAGGCAAGGTGACCCTGTACAGATTAACTTTCTCCTTTTTTATTTTTTAAAAAGAAGAGTTCTATGTCACTGATTAAAGGTTCTGGGGTCAGGTAGATGGGAGAGGGGGAGAGGGAAAGAGGGTGGGTGGGTGGCGAGAAGGCACAGAGGGCAGGACCTAGACCTAAGGGGAGACGCTTGGATTATTAAGTGCCACTTTGATTGGCTGGTTTTCACCGCTGCTGAAGGAAGTGGGGGGAGGAGAGAGAGATGTTTGAAAGCATCAGGAGGAAGAGACAAAGGTGGCCTTGCACTTCTCAAGCAAGCGTGTGGGATCCCCACCCCCTTGTGCCCTGCCACTCTGGGGGGAGAGGGGGTTACTTTTTGGCTCTCAGGGACTTGCGCATGGTGGTCTTGCTCTTCTTGGCCGAGGGCTTCAGGTCCTTCCTTGCGCTGGCGGCTGAGGAAGGCTTCTTGGGGGCAGAGAGAGTCTTGACGGCCGGGCGGGGCGGGGCAGCTGGCTTGGCTTTCTTGGCCTTGGGGGCCTTGACCTTGGGAGGGGGGGCTTTGGCCTTCCCACGGCGGGCAACGGGGGCTTTGCGGGGCTTGGGCTTGGCCTCCCGCCGCTTTGCCAGTGGGGGGGCCCTGTTCCGGGCCTTCGGCGGGGGCCGCTTCTGCATCCTGCCAAGGAAAGGAAAAGCTCTCAGGGCGGGCCCTGCAAGCCCAGAGGCAACTCCAGCCCCTGCCTCTTCACAGCAGGCCAGGTGGCCCAGGAGGGCTGCCACGACTGTTAAAGCTACCTGGATCCAAAAGCGCCCCCCAACAGATACCTTTTCCTTGGAGGGGGCTCTTCCTCCTCTGACTCCTCCTCTGACTCCTCTTCCTCCTCCGACTCCTCCTCTTCCTCTTCATCCTCCTCTGACTCTTCCTCTTTCTGTTTTTCCGGAAACAGGACACCGGGGCTGCAGGGAGGAAAGAAGGAACACCCCCAAGAGGAAACAATCAACCCCCCAGCCTCACCAGGCAGGAAAGTGGAGCTCAATGGGAGCAAAAGGGACAGGATCCTCCTCTCCCCCATACCTTTAGCCACCCAAGGCTTTAGAACAGGGTGGGGGAACTTTGGCCCACTAGGGGGGGTCCAGTTTTGCCCACAAAGTCACTTCCCCCAAACCAGGCCCACCTGTCAATCATCTGATGTCAGCTGGTAGCCAGGGAGAAGTGGGAATCAATCCTGCTAAAGGCTGCTTCACCAGGGGTCTGCCCCTATCAGTCACCTGACACCAGATGATTGGCGGTTGTGGGCCTGTGGGGTGGGAGATGAAACGATCTGGACCTGCCAATCAAAAAGGTTCCCACTCCTGCCGTTAAAGAGTCAGCTGGAGGACAGGTGTGTTTGTGAGAGAGAATAAGGTTGACTCGAGTATTTAAAGCATTTCCTTAACTCCTCCCCATGACCTTGCCCTGTCCCGCCTTGCACCTTGGAATCTCAGGTGCTTCCTCCTAAGGCAGAGGCTGCCCCCCAACCCCGTTACCTGGGATAGTAGGGGAAACACAGCTGGAAGGTGCCACTGAAGCCCTTCCCGGAAATCTGCTCCATCCAGCCGTACTTCTCGCACTTCTGCAGGGTCCTCTTCAGTAGGTGAACTGTGGGGTGGGAGGGGGATGGCATCAGGAGGGGCACCAGCCTCTGGAGCTTAGCACACCCCCAACAAATCCCTTCCCTGCCGCGGAATGGCCTGTTTTGCAAGCCCTGTTACTTGGGATTTTGAGCCGCCTCTGTGCTCCGGGGTTGCGGAAGGGTTCAAGAGTTCAGGCCAAAGATCCAAGGCTGGACCTCTGAGCATCCCAGCCTCTTCTCTTCCCAAAAAGCCGATTCCCTCCCCCTGCGCTGCATGGCTGCCAGAGCAGCTGGAAAGCTTGCCTTCATCTACCTCGCAACAGTTTCTGCTAAATAATAATAATAATTTATAATAATTTATTATTTATACCCCGCCCATCTGGCTGGGTTTCCCCAGCCACTCTGGGCGGCTTTCAACAAAGCATTAAAATACAATAATCTATAAAACATTAAAAGCCTCCCTAAACAGGGCTGCCTTCAGATGTCTTTTAAAAGTCTGGTAATTGTTGTTCTCTTTGACATCTGAAGGGAGGGCGTTCCACAGGGCGGGTGCCACTACCGAGAAGGCCCTCTGCCTGGTTCCCTGTAACTTGGCTTCACGCAGCGAGGGAACCGCCAGAAGGCCCTCGGCACTGGACCTCAGTGTCCGGGCTGACCGATGGGGGTGGAGACGCTCCTTCAGGTATACTGGACCGAAGCCATTTAGGGCTTTAAAGGTCAGCACCAACACTTTGAATTGTGCTCGGAAACGTACTGGGAGCCAGTGTAGGTCTTTCAAGACCGGTGTTATGTGGTCTCGGCGGCCGCTCCCAGTCACCAGTCTAGCTGCCGCATTCTGGATTAGTTGTAGTTTCCGGGTCACCTTCAAAGGTAGCCCCACGTAGAGCGCATTGCAGTAGTCCAAGCGGGAGATAACTAGAGCATGCACCACTGGCGAGACAGTCCGCGGGCAGGTAGGGTCTCAGCCTGCGTACCAGATGGAGCTGGTAGACAGCTGTCCTGGATACAGAATTAACCTGCGCCTCCATGGACAGCTGTGAGTCCAAAATGACTCCCAGACTGCGCACCTGGTCCTTCAGGGGCACAGTTACCCCATTCAGGACCAGGGAATCCCCCACACCCGCTTGCACCCTGTCCCCCAAAAACAGCACTTCTGTCTTGTCAGGATTCAACCTCAATCTGTTAGCCGCCATCCATCCTCCAACCGCCTCCAGACACTCACACAGGACCTTCACCGCCTTCACTGGTTCTGATTTGAAAGAGAGGTAGAGCTGGGTATCATCCGCATAGTGATGAACACCCAGTCCAAACCCCCTAATGATCTCTCCCAGCGGCTGCATATAGATGTTAAAAAGCATGGGGGAGAGGACAGAACCCTGAGGTACCCCACAAGTGAGAGCCCAGGGGTCTGAACACTCATCCCCCACCACCACTTTCTGAACACGGCCCAGGAGGAAGGAGCGGAACCACTGTATAACAGTGCCCCCAGCTCCCAAACCCTCTGGTCCAGAAGGATGTTAAATGCCTCCCCACTCCACCCCTGCTCCTCCCTCCTTTTTTTTCTAAGGTTTGAACTTGCACCCAGTACCTTCTCCCTCATCTCTGGGTAAAGGAAAACACACACACACACACTTTGCAAAGTGGGTGATGGGGCAGGAGAGCATCTTAAAACGCTGTTCCCAAAGGGAACAAAAATCAGATTCCAAACTGCCTCCCTCTAAGCTCTTTCAAAACATAGGTCAAAATTGGGCCTCAAAGCCTTTGTCTGTCTCTCTCTCTCTGCTCCCCTATATTGTGTATTCTGAGCCAAGGGGAGGGGCTTTTGCTTCAACCAGTGCCCCCGCCCCAAGATGCCTGAGGCAGGGAGGAAAAAGCACTCTGGCTTTGTGTTGGAGGAGGAAATAATCCAGGCACAGGCTGTGAGATATGAGCACCAGCCCACGGACTTCTCCTTGTGGCGGACAGAACAGGCTGCCTTGAAAGGGCAGCTGCAACGGAGCCCATGTGGAGAACTGGCGGGGTGGTGGCTTCCGTTAAGCCCTGTGCCCTTGCCAAGGCTCAGTGTCTTTTCAAGAGCAGGCGCTCTTCTGAAACACACACACACACACACACACACACACACACACACACACACATGGCCTGCACACGCTTTCTCCCAGCAGGGCTCCTGCAAACATCCCCACTGGGCTATTTTAAAACCCAAGATCTGAGAGGGGGAACCTGGGCTGTAAGGGCAATCAATGGAAGAATGGAGGGAGGGAGCGTCGCGCAGGCGTTTCATTTGCCAAGGCTCTGCTACTGCAATGTAACCCCTGTCCTGGTTGCTCTTTTAAGCCCTCACCCTAAACCCACTGAACCTCCAAGGCTCTTCTCTGCAGATGTAAATGACCTTTGGCAGAAACCAGGGGCCCCAGTAATCCAAGCACACCTGACAACAGGTGGCGATGGCTGGTTGCCACTCTCGTCTTTTCCTATTTCTATAGATCTGGGCGCCCCACAGAGATAAGAGGAAATACACTGGAGGGGGTTGGACTAGATGACCCTCAGGGTGCCTTCCAACTCTACGAGCCTGCGGTCTACACATTAGCCCCAAAGTTAGGGGCCTGTAGCCTGCACCCACCCCTGTCGCACCCCATGGCTGGGCCCTGCTAGGATTCACTTTGGCCACTGTTGGGCCCTCCCAGATGACGGGGGGATTCTTTAGCTGCGATTCTTGCATTGCAGGGGGCTGGACCAGATCATCCTTTGGGGGGGGGGGTCCTTTCCAACTCTACAATGTTACAATTCTATGACTCTGCCTGCCTGCGTCTGTGGAACTAGCTCTCTCCCCTCTGTGCCTCCTTACCTTGGAAGCTGGAGTTTGACCCTGGGTGATTCTCCAGAACATATTTCTTCACAGCAGTGGTGGAGCAGGTCTTGGGCTCATTCATGGCTGTGATGGCGGAGAGGATGGCATCTTCCATCAGGCTCCCACCCAGAAGGGGCTTCTCCCCAGATTTCTTCAGCTGAAACAGATAGTCGTTATGGTAACCCCCAGCCCAAACCAAGACGCAGCCCCCTAAGCTTCTTGTTCCAGAGCCAGTGTGGTGTAGTGGTTAAGAGTGGTAGACTCGTAATCTGGGGAACCGGGTTCGCGTCTCCGCTCCTCCACATGCAGCTGCTGGGTGACCTTGGGCTAGTCACACTTCTTTGAAGTCTCTCAGCCCCGTTCACTTCACAGAGTGTTTGTTGTGGGGGAGGAAGGGAAAGGAGAATGTTAGCCGCTTTGAGACTCCTTCGGGTAGTGATAAAGCGGGATATCAAATCCAAACTCTTCTTCTTGGCAGGCCAATGGAGGAGGGGAGCCACAGGGAGTCGAGTCAAGGGGAGCTGGGCTGCTCTCCCCCCCTCCCCCCACACACCTGGAAAGTTCCAGAAGCTCCTTTTCCTGTGATTTGCTCCAACTGGCCCTTCTCCACTGCTCTCTGCAGAGCATTCTTCAGCAACTGGGGTCTGTGGGAGGGAAGAAAAGGAGCTTTAAGGCCATGATTGGCAGAGAGAGCAGCAAAGAGCACACAGTCCCTATCTCCCAACAGCAGGGAGATCCTGCTGAAAAGAGGGAGGGTGAATGAAACAGCCTCCCAGAAGGAAGAGTGGTGCTTCTTTCCTGGGCCCCAGGCTGACACAAAGCCCTCCTGGGTGGCCCTTCCTTGAAGTGGAAGAGATTCTGCTCCCTCACGGGATGCGGGATGGCTTGTTCTGTCCACAGGCTGTGAACTGGATCACAAAAGCCTCGCACAGATTACCAGCCAAGTAGCCACACCCCTCCTTTTTCTTCTTCTTTTAAAAATCCAAGTATACTTCAAAGCATTTGGAATAAACCTAGAAGAGTTTAAGGGTTCCTTTTTTGTGGGGAGGAGGATCACAGGAGCAGTGGGACGAAACTAACTTTGAGCAGGCCTGGCTGTTTGCCCACTGAGCTCAGAATTGAGCTTTCTTTACAGCTCAGTGGTGGAGCATCTGCCTTTCGTGCAGGGAACCCCAGGTTCAGTCGCCACTGAGCTGTAAAGAAAGCCATTTTCTCTGCTCTGGCTGCAACGGCGGGACACTCAGAACATACTCAGGAACACCCCATAGGTACATGTCTCAGGTGAGAGCATCATTTCATACCCAAAGTTAGTCCTACTTGAGTAGATGCAACTGATGGACATGGCTCAGTTCCTCTCATTGAAATGGGTCCACTTCTGTGAACATGGTACCACCCATGTTCCCAACAGGGAATAATCCTTTGCTGCCAATGCCAAGTCGGAAGTTGTTGAAGAGTCGTGCCCTTACACCTGCTGTCACAGAGGGCAGAGCCTAAAGCAAGAAGTCCCGGCTGGTTGGCCAGCCAGCGCCGCCTTCCTGCCCTCCCCCTTCCAGCCCTACCTGATGTCCACCTTCAGCTTCGGGTAATATTGGGATACGTATTTCTTGATCAAGCTGTAGGATGCCTCCTTCGGCTCGCAGAGGCGTGTAAAGGCCAGCGGGAGGATGTCTTCCAGCTTCACTTGCTGCTCTGGGCCGGATGCTGAAGAAGCGCTCCGCTGTGGAGGAATCATAGAATCAGAGTTGGAAGAGACCACAAGGGCCATCCAGTCTAACCCCCTGCCAAGCAGGAAACACCATCAAAGCATTCCTGACAGGTGGCTGTCAAGCCTCTGCTTAAAGATCTCCAAAGAAGGAGACTCCACCACACTCCTTGGCAGCAAATTCCACTGTCGTACAGCTCTTACTGTCAGGAAGTTCTTCCTAATGCTTAGGTGGAATCTTCTTTCTTGTAGTTTGAATCCATTGCTCCGTGTCCACTTCTCTGGAGCAGCAGAAAACAACCTTTCTCCCTCCTTTTATATATTTGAACATGGCTATCATATCACCCCTTAACCTTCTCTTCTCCGGGCTAAACATACCCAGGTTGCCCTCCTCTGGACACGTTCCAGCTTTTCAGTATCTTTCTTGAACTGTGGTGCCCAGAACTGGACACAGTATTCCAGGTGAGGTACTATTACTTCCCTTGATCTAGATGCTATACTCCTATTGATGCAGCCCAGAATTGCATTGGCTTTTTTAGCTGCTGCATCACACTGTTGACTTGTGTCAAGTTTGTGGTCTACCAAGACTCCTAGATCCTTTTCACATGTACTGCTCTCAAGCCAGGTGTCACCCATCCTGTATTTGTGCCTTTCATTTTTTTGCCCAAGTGTAGTACTTTACATTCTCCCTGTTAAAATTCATCTTGTTTGCTTTGGCTCAATTCTCTAATCTGTTAAGGTCATTTTGAAGTGTGATCCTGTCCTCTGGGCTATTAGCCACCCCTCCCAATTTGGTGTCATCTGCAAACTTGATCAGGATGCCCTCAAGCCCATCATCCAAGTCATTGATAAAGATGTTGAATAAGACTGGGCCCAAGACAAGAACCCTGTGGCACCCCACTAGTCACTTCTCTCCAGGATGAAGAGGAGCCATTGATGAGCACCCTTTGGGTTCGGTCAGTCAGCCAGAGAGAGGAAGCAAAGCAAGTATTCATTTCTTCCAATACATTCCTAGCCCCGTTTTCTATATGTTCTGTTTACAAAGCAATTGTCTGTGCTAATCATCACATCCACATCACATGTTTAAAGCACATCCCACTCCCCAGCAAAGAATCCCAGGAACTGTAGTTTACCCCGACAAAGCTACATTTCCCACAACCCTTAAACGACAATTCCCATAATTCATTGGCGGAAAGTCATGTGCTTTAAATGTACGTGGCAAATGTGACTTTTATCTCAAAGATTATGTACGTTTACTGTAATCCTTTGCCATCAACAGACATGGAAAAGGGTCGGCCACTAGTTCTTCCAGTGCTTCCACCACTGTGGAAAGTGTGCCTTCTTCAGAGCTCTTGAAGGGATACAAGACCTGATCCAGACAGGTCTAGAACCCTCCTTGTTAGTTCCTTCAGATAATGGAGGATTTCAACTGTGCACACAAATTACGAGCTTTGGTACCTCAACCCCTAACGCCCCCCCCCAGGCCCCTCAGCATTACCTTCCGGTCCCTGGATTTGGGGGCCGTTTTCCCTGAGTTCGGGGCCACCACAAAGCTCCCAGAGGCTCCTTTTCCTTTCACCTGGCATGGAGAAAGAGGGGTCCAGTTCAGGCACCAGACAAACATTCCCTAGGAGGAAAGGCTGGGAAAGCTTCCCTATGCCATGCTGGCAGATGCTTTCCTCAGGCCTACTGTAAATTGGTTTTGGTGGTACGTTTAACACCTTTGTTCCCTGCCCCAGAATTCTCCTTGGGACTGAGTGTTGGACAAAACAAATGCATTTCCTTCTCTTAGCTTCTAAGATGCTACTTTAAACCACATCAGGGCACTGTTTCTCTAGTAATCTATCCAACATTTTTGTAGTCTCTTTGTCTAAGTTAACTGTGCCCCTAAAAACTCAGCCATTTTGTTTCTCTCTCCCAACTTGTTCTGACAAGGTGTCTGCCATTTCTCTCTTCAGCTCTGCTCATCCTGTAAATAAATAGTTTTTGCCAAGACAAAGCTGTTCCTGCATGAATAAAGCCTTTGAACTCTGGAAAATGTAAGTGATTGTTTCAGTCCTAACACACCCAATCTGCAAGCTCTCCTAATGCTGGGCAGGCTAGAGAGAAATAAGCAAGCAAAAGAACCCTTGACCCACACCCAACTCACCTGCCGAATGACCCCTCGCTCTAGCTCCCTCTTGAGGACCTGCTTGAGAAGGTAGCCCCTCCTCTCCAGCTCCAGTGAAGGGTACTTATGGATGATGTACTTCCGGATGGCCACAACTGACGCCCCGCCTTTCTGATAGCACGCCTGGAAGGAGAGGAGGCACCTGTGACTAGGCTTACCCTATGCCAGTTGCTAGGAAAAATCATAAGCAGGGAGAGCCCTGCTTGTGGGCTTCCCACTGAGGTGTCTGCTGGGTATAGTGAGAATGGGAGTATGGTCTAATCTGGCCGTATCTTTCTTCCACAGTTTCAAGACGGGGTGCTTCATAACCCTACCTGGAGCGACTAGGGGGTCAACCATCTAGCTCAGGGTTACCAGGTAGACAGGGGTTTTTCACCCGTAGGATTCTCCCAAGACAATTAGCAAAGCCCAGGCTGCTCATAGCTTGAGGCATCCTCCCTTCCTGACTCAAATCAGGGTGCTCTCATAGCCATACGCTGCCTTCCTAAAGTGTGCGCATGTGTGCATTATCCCAGCTCCATGTGATGGTAGCAGATTTCTGACAGCATCCCAAACAAAGCCCTCTATAAAGACATTTTAAGCTCGGAGGACTTCCTATAGGAAACTGGGAGGGCCAACTGGCAGGTGTCCAGGGGGTCTCCTGGCCCAAAGGCTGACCACTGACCACAGCAGAGCTGTGCCCTTTGAGCTGGGAGGGCAGGGGCGCTTGCGCTGGTGCTGACGGAGAGAGCTTTTATTATCAATGATTTATTACTCGCCTTCTAAACAATCCGTTTCAAGGCAACCTATGCGGTAAAAACACAGAAACAGCAAATATGTTTAAACCGGCGGTGCAACTGGCACTCTATTCCTGGGGAGTGGAAGGTGACAAAAAACATCCCATACCTGGGGGCGGGGAAGAGGCAAAAAGAGAATGGAAGAGCAGCGAGCCACAAGAAGCCCACCCTTTGTGCTCACCTTGATTGCCTCAATCAAAATGGCATCCATCTTGGGGCGAGAGGAAGCCGCCATATGCGTCTGCTTCTGTGCTCTGGCTAGCTGGCTGGCAGAGAGGGTGGCCCAGGCAGGGATGGTCTTCTTGACTTTCTTCTTCTCCTCTTTGACTGGATCCTTCTCCCTTTACACACACAAAGGGGGAGACTCAAAACTCATGAAGGAATCCCAGAAGCCCAAAGACATTTCCTGCTGCTCAGGGGAGCTCTGATTTCACCGAAAAGCAGAGAGCTGGAATCAGAAGAACCGGGCAACTGAATGTTGGAAGTGGCCTCGTACAAAGCCACTTCCACTTAGCCCAGCACTGCCCCCCCCAAATTGTCAGGGAAGGACGGCAGCTCAGAGGTTGAGCACCTGCTTGGCATGCAGAAGGCCCCAGGTTCAATCCCTGGCTGCATCTCCAGTTAGGGCTGGCAGAGACATTGGCATAGCCTTTGCCCCCGGGTATGGACTGCCCCCACCCCTTACTCCTTTTTGGCTTCCTCGGCAGGCTTCGCCTCTCCTTCCTTTTCCTCCACTTCGGGCTCCTTGGGTGGCTCTGCCTCATTGGGTGCGGCCGGTGGAGTTTCATTCTCTTGCTCCTCTACAGTTGAAGCGGATTCCTCTGAGCTGACATCAGGATCTGAGAGGGAAGAGGAAGAAGAGGGCCATGTGCAAGTTACATGCGAAGGACAAAACGCACCCGCGCCCACTGCGGTTGGGCAAACAGGCCCTGCCTGAGAAATGCCACAATGGGACAGATCGACCGTGGCCCCTTCTGCTATGTCTCCTGACTGAAGTGACTGCTCACAAGCAGGCAGGATGGCAAAAGCAATCAGCTGGTAGCCAGAGGCAGACGTGGGGGCTGCCCACTGGTGGGCTACTGGGAACCATAAGTAGCGATGGAGTTGCCTTTTTGGTGCCTTTCAGCCTCCTTCACTTATAAGCTGATGAGTTGGAGGGCAGACACTGGCTCAATCGGAAACTGGGGCTCAGGGTGGGTGTGGTGGTGAGGGCAGGCTATAGTTCAGGGGCTGAGCCCGTGTTTTGCCTGTACAAGGTGGTCTTCTTGCTGGTACGGCCTCGGGGGAATACCCAGTTGGCAGTGAGACAGGTTGGCAGGGCCTTGCTGGGGACGGTTCTCATCCCTTGTGGAACGCTCTTCCTAGTGACGTATGCCCGTTTGTGCCATTACTGATTTCCAGGAGGAAATCTAAAAACATCCCTTGGCCTTGGATTGCTGAAAGATAATGTTTCAGGCAACTCTGCACTCACTGGCTGGGGGAACACTTTTCAAAACTGTTTTTAGAACACTTCTCAAAGGAAAAAAAAGGAAAGGGAAAAAAGAGCCATTTTTAATTTAATAAAATTCGTACACCTCTTGATTGTAAAAACAAGGAACTCAAACCAATTTACAAAAAATATTGTTCCTATTTTTCTTATTAGGAAGGGTGCGATGTAAAGTGAAATAATAAATGCTATTAAAAATAACATAATGCATCTCAAACGCCAAACTTTCCAAACTCCCACCTGAATCTCTCTGTGTTTCTCATACACACACATATAATTTCAGTCGATCCCCAAGGGTCAACTTATAAAGCAGTGAAGGTTCTCTGGCTGAAAGGACAAGGCTGCATGCGAATCAGCCCTCCCACCACCACTTGACCACAGACCAAGGAGGACAACAGGTGGGAGTGGGTGTCTTTACCTGGCTTGGCCTCCTCCCCTTCAGCAGGTTTGCTTTTGGGAGGAGTTTCCCGAGCAGAAGAATTCACAGCCCGGCGGATGGGCATGGTGGCGTCTTCAGCCGTCTGGAAGGGAAACAGTGGCGAGAGCGTCACGAGGAGAGCCCAGGAGGTGCGGAGTGGGCTGGGGCAGGGGGAAGGCTCCAGAGGGAACTAGGGACACCCAGAAGGAAGCCACCATCACCCCACCATGTATTCCACCTAAGACGGAGGCAACTGCGCTCAGGCTCCTTAGGAGGCAGCTGGCTCCAACTTCCTGTTTCCATCAGAACTTTTGAGCATCACAGGATGTATATGCATTTTTATACGTGTATATATAGCTTCTGTTCAGAACGAGAAGAGCAAAGGGACCCAGCGAGGGAGGTCTCGGGGGAAGCAGGGGAAGGGATCACTGCTTTGGGGGTGGGGAGGGGACGGCAGGGGAAAGGGAAGGGGGGGGGGGTTTGGAGGCAGCCCCAACCAAGATTCCTAGAAGCAGCAGGGGAAGGAAGAGTAGAGCAGCCCTCGCAGGGGCCAGTCCAAGGGCGAGCGTGGGGAAGGGTCAGCCCCTACCTCACTCAACTTGTCCGGGGGGGCTCCCGTTAAGAGTGGAAGCGCCTTACGGTGTGCGGGATCAGCTTCGGGCAGATCAGTCGCCATTTTAAATTAATGTATAGCCCCAACGTGAGGGTAACACTTTGGAGCCCCAGGTTTTAACCTCAAGGGGAGAGGACTTCCTAACACAGACAACCTGAAGTGCAGAAAAGATTTGGTGTGAAGGTTAACAACGAAACAAAAACAAAGGCAACTTCATCTACATCCCTATCGCGCTACTGAGCAGTCAAAGCAAAAGAAAACAAAAAATTAAGCAGTTGCAGAGGAGGAGGCCTGGAAGCCCACTTTGCTGGTGGTCCAACGGAGAAGCTGGAAGCTCCCGTCAGAAACCCCTGCAGGCGGGAAATGGGTTTTCCTTGCACAGATTGGGGGCGGGGTGAGGGAATGTCATCCTCCTCCGAGGCCCCTTGCCCAGCACCCAACAGACCAAGGATGGAAGTGGAGGCCCCAGGGTAGGCAACCCAAGCAGAATGCTCCCAGCTGGCATGTTGTGGGTGGAAATGTCCCCCTCCAGCCCCAAGATCTTATTCTACATGTGGGACATTTAAAGACAACCCCACAGCATTCATCACCAGAGGCCTGAAGAGCCCAGCCGACCAGCTTCCACCCATTTTTACAGCAAAGCAGCTCATTGCCCTCACCGGCTTATTTTTAAATGTCACAAACCTCCAGGCAGCAGAGGGCTACCTTTAAAAACAACCCCACCAGCCACCCCCCCCCCAACAAACAAGGAGTTGCAGCAACAGGCCCACACAGCTCCATGGCGGAGACGGCAGGGGGAAAACGAATTTGGAGTTTCAGCCCCCAATCCTGTTTCTTAAAGCAGATGAAATGTGACACTCAGGGGAAAATAACTTCTCAGCCCCCCCTGCACTGTAATAAAGCTGAAAGTGGGCGGGTGGAATCCTCATTTTTCAGAATTACAACTTTTGGGGGGGTGAGAGGAAACAATTAAACTGCCTGGAGCACAAATCAGTCTCATCCCCTCCCCCCTAACCTATTTGAGGTGTGCGAAGGATGTGGGTCGGATGAGGGCAAGACCTGCAAGGCTGCAACTTTATTTAAAAAAACCAAACCCATCAGGTTAAAATGCAGGAAATGAAAAACAGCATGGGGAGGTTCAAGGCCCACCACAGGGCAAATTCCCTACATTCCTTCTGGCCTCAGGCCCCACCAACAAGAAAGATTTTACGTCCTCTCTAGAGGGGGGGGGAGCCTTGATGGAGCGACTGGGAATACAGGAGCAGGAAGGGGGAAAGGCAAATGCAGGAACACCATCCTAGATTTATCTCCCCAAGGGCACAATGCCCTGCAATCTTTCTGAATGTTTACTTCTGCCAGAAGAGACTGGAGAGAGAGACTGAGAGATCTGGGTGACTGTGGGACACCTCTGCCTCTTTGAAGAAGAAGAGTTTGGCTTTGATATCCCGCTTTATCACTACCTGAAGGAGTCTCAAAGCGGCTAACATTCTCCTTTCCCTTCCTCCCCCACATCAAACACTCTGTGAGGTGAGTGGGGCTGAGAGACTTCAAATAAGTGTGACTAGCCCAAGGTCACCCAGCAGCTGCATGTGGAGGAGCGGGGAAGCGAACCCGGTTCACCAGATTACGAGTCTCCCGCTCTTAACCACTACACCACACTGGCTCTCTTTGAGCTCAGGCATGGTAGGGCCCAGGGCCCCTTGGCTGGCATAGTCCTGTGTGTGGATTTGCATAACGTACCTTCTTCCCCTCCTCCAAAAGACCCAGGAAAAAAGCTTACTTTTTATTTTAAAAAACAACCCAGATAGCCTCAGACAGCCAACATGTGGGCATTATTCCTGGTATGAAGTGAAGTAACCCCTCCACCCAGGCTAGCAAATGCCACCCCCTCCTTTGCCTACAAAACACTCTTCTTCAGGTGAGATTCCGAAGCATGTACCCCGTAAATTTCAAACCTTTGCTTAATCAAATGCAAGTCCCCCCTCACCTATTCTACTTTTCTAAAGAATACCGAAAGTGAGCATGATGTTCAGGAGCAAGTTTCATACATTTCTGTGGGACCAAAGGAACTCCTTAGGCTTTGATTTTGCTGGTGCTTTAATGTTCTTTTAAAAAAAGAGAGCTGCCCCTCCAGAGAGCCGTCATGTTTGAATCTTGCAAAGCTTTGTCTGTCTCTGCACAAGGCTGGTTTCAAAGCGCGGAAGCTGCTAACAGGGTTCCCCCCCCGGGAGATTAAAACCGCTGTTGCACCGGACCCCCTACGTACAGCATGAAAGGATTTTCTTCTACTTACAGCAAGTCTACGCAGAGGAAAGTCCCCCTGAATTCAAATAGCATGTACATTCAAGTAAATACATAATGACTGCAATGCTGCATACCTTTTTAATCTGTCAAGCTGTAGTAGATGCTAACAAGAGTGTGGTATGGTGGTTAGAGTGTTGGTTTAGGATCAGGGAGGTCCAAGTGCAAATCTCCCCTCAGCCACACAACTCCCTGGGCGAAACAAGGGACAGTTTCCCTTAACCTCACATACCTCTCTTAACCTCACATACCTCACAGGTAGGTAGCAAGACCCTCAGGCCACGGAAAGGATCTGTTTGTCCCCGTATATGCTAGAGGTCTCACAGAGCCCTGGGTGCGACTGAGCACCTTCCCTGTGTGGAAGATCACAATTCAGTTGTGTTTCAAGACACATGCATTTTTCTACACTAAAGCGAGAACCATACAGAAGACTCCAAAGTCCCAGATTTAGCTAGAAGCTTTTACATCACAAGGCATGTAGGATATTTATGACGCCAACATTTCTAACTAAAACTAGGTGGCAAAACTACAATTGTTCCGGGAGACTTTCAGCACCTACCCAATACTCTGATCGTGTATCCCAGTCCTCCAGATGTATTGGTGTACAACTCCCATCATCCCCAGCATCATACAGCTGTGCTGACTGGGGGCCGATGGAAGCTGCAGTTCAAAACACCTGTAGGGCACCAGGTTGGGGAAAGCTGATGGAATCATTATTTTTCACTTATAAACCAGCTACTGTACAAACATCCAAGGTGGCGCTGTGGGTTAAACCACAGAGCCTAGGGCTTGCTGATCAGAAGGTCGGCGGTTCGAATCCCTGCGACGGGATCAGCTCCTGTTGCTCGGTCCCTGCTCCTGCCAACTTAGCAGTTCGAAAGCACGTCAAAGTGCAAGTAGATAAATAGGTACCGTTCCGGCGGGAAGGTAAACGGCGTTTCCGTGTGCTGCTCTGGTTCGCCAGAAGCGGCTTTGTCATGCTGGCCACATGACCCAGAAGCTGTACGCCAGCTCCCTTGGCCAGTAATGCGAGATGAGCGCCGCAACCCCAGAGTCGGACACGACTGGACCTAATGGTCAGGGGTCCCTTTACCTTTACCCCAGTTGGCAGTTCAGCCACTGAGACGCTACACTCTGCCACTTCTCAAAAGTTAAAAGTGTTTCCAGGAACAATGTAAGTGCCTAAAGCAACACGATTCTATACTTTCCTGATGAAAACACACCTACAGGAACACACCTTCCTGTGGCCCAAGCTAACTTCAGTTGGAAATTCTGTGCTGGATTAAAATAGTCCACATGGACAGCATTCCTCCTCTTCCTCCTTGTGACAGGCCTCCTGGTATCTCTGACACTGCTTGCAGGGTGGGGGAGGGATGCCTCTGTGTGCGTCTTTCCTGCTGAATCCAAAATGAAGCAGCTGGTCGAGATGAAAGAATTTTGCACTGGAACCTTAAGGAATCATCGCTTGTGGATTCTGCTATAGGCAAGACAGAGATCAGAGACCACAATGGAATTGCCACAACAATTATATATTGAGCCAGGCCTCTGGGTCCATCTAGCTCAGTGTTGTCTACACAGACTGGCAGCAATGGCTCTCCCGGGTTTCAGGCAGCATCACTAAAGATGCTGTCAGGGACTGAAAGCGGCTATTTTGCTTGCAAAGCAGATGTTCTTCCACTGTGCTACGACACTTCCCTAATTAAGTTCCAAGTACAGCAGTCTAGATTTTAGCTTTTCTACCAGAAACTTGGGGGTAGAATCAGCTCTTGCCTGTTTCAGCTATTAGCCCCAAAAGCATTCTGGAGTTGCTACCTCCACCTGATAAAAGTTTTCAAGATTCTTCTGTGTCTTGCCCACCATCTTTATAGTTTCTGCTTCACCACTCTTGGATCTACTGTTCCCTTATGCAACTCCATCATTCCTCCATTGTTGCCCCTTATGCCCAGAGCACCTTACCAAACACCTGCACACCATCACCTCTGCTCTACTTCATCCTGCAAAGCCTTCTTCAACACCCACCTCCTGGCATGATGACCCTTAGCTCTCACCCCTGAAAGTAAACCAGGGCAATGGGTTGTGTGGAGGCCCTCAGCACCCATCAGCAATGATCAGGTATCCTGGGCCCACCAACCTCTGAAGCCCCTGACTTGCCCCGGATCCACATTACTGGACCAAACAGAGCACAGCTGCCCTTCCTCTATTTACTGCTGCCTCCCCTTTTCCTTGTGTCTCTCCTGTTCAGCATTATGCCTTCCTCAGATGCCCAGCAGCCCCAGCAGCATACAAACATGCTGGCTGGGGCTGATGGAAGTTGCAGTCAAAAAGCTTTGGAGAACACCGGGTTCCCCCTGGATTTAATAATAGATTACATTCATACAGAAGTTGCCAATATGGTGCCCTCCAGATCTCACTGGGGTCCCTAATTCCCATCAGGGTCAATGCTGAGAGTTGTAGTCCAGGGCACCACTGGCTGCCAGTGGAGGCTAGTCCATTAGTGGAAAAGGAGCACTGTCCTCTGCCAGTCCCCACCTTCCTCCTTACTTACTTCCAGCTCCGTGGAAAGGCTGTGCCTATCAGTTTTCCCTCCTCATCGTCGTCTCAATGTTGCCCTTGTGGAACTCAACAGGGAGATGAATGGGTACAAAACTAGAATTTAGTTACCTCTGCAATTGGCTCTGGCGCCGCCTACTGCTGGGCCTTCCCCTCCTTTCCTCCCAACAGCCTGAAAAGGCACTGCTGTCCGGCTCCCTTGGAATGACAAGCTTTTTTTTTTTTTTTTTTTTTTTTTGTAAATTGCGATGTAAACACTGGCGAGGCTGCATTCGCAGCACGCACATCGAAAAGCTCACCCTGCTCAAAGGCTCCTGGGAGCTGCAGTTTGCTAAGGATGCTGGGGGTTATTGTAGCTCCGTGCGGGCAAGCAAACTTTGGTCGTGGGGAACGCGCCACCTAAGACAGGTAAGCAAGGAGGAGGCTGGAGGTCGTCTTCAGCGCCAGCCGGCCAGCCTGTCAGCCAGCCAGTCATGGAAACGGACCTTTGAGGGTCGGTGTGTGTCGCTTTCTGCCCCTCGTTCCTCCCTGCGCAGCAGCAGCAGTGGCGGCGGCGAAGAGGAGGTTGCGCAGGAGCTGCTCCGTAGGTCCAGTCCGGGGGCCGCTGCCAAGGTGTGCCAGGAGCCCCGAGCTCCTCCCCTCCAGGCCAGAGGGGCTGGCGCAGCAGCCGCGGCCGCCTCCATCCAGGCCCCACGGAATGAGCCTTCCAAGGAACCGGGGCCGCCCAGCCCCCCTGCCCGGCGCGCGGCACCGAGACCAGCGCAGGCCTCCCGATGCCAAAAGCGTCACACGCCCCCCCCCAAAGCGTTATGCAAATCGGAGCGCGGGCCCAACGCGTGACCTTTGACCCCCGCCCCCTCTCCCCACCCGCCCGCCACTCACCGGCTTCAGGGCCTCCTCCTCTCCCCGCACAACTCTCTCTCGGCGCGCGAGGCACAAAGCGGCGGCGGCGGCGGCCCCTTCAGCGACGGTAGCAAGAAGCGGCGGCGGCGGAACCGGAGGGGACGCTGGGGGTTCGGCGGTGGGCAGGAAGAGGCGGGGCTTACCGGGCAGGAGCAACCAATAGCCGGCGGCGAGCGCCTTTCGAACGCGCGGCGGCGGCCAACCGGCGCCTCCGAGACGCGCGTGCGCAGCGCCGCCACTCCCGTTTGTGTTTCCTTTCCCCCCTCCCTTCCCCTTTTCGAATAAACAAAAACGCAGCCCGGCTTGGAACAAGGAGGAAGGGCGCATGCGCGCTTTTGCGGCTGGGAGGAGGGGGAAGGGGCCGAAGCGAGCTTCTTTTGGCGGGAAAAAGTGTGATTTCCCCGCCCCCCTCGGGCGACTGCGCTCTGTCTCGCGGCCAGCCACGCCCCCACACCTGAGAAAGCCTCGTTCACATGGGAATTTTGTACATGCTCAGGAGACGGTGACTCTCACTTCCCTCCAGCGCTCGCTGTTCCAAGGGGAACGAATCCCCGGCAAACAGGGATTCCTTCATGTGGGGCAGCAATCTTGATATGCTCAGAATCTCACCCAGGGCTGGTGGTTTAAAGAAGCGGGTGGGAAGGAGTATATAGAAAGAATATACTGTACATTTTTTAATCCTTAAGAACAATGAGCTGGTTTATAGGACTCGGGCCAGAGAAGGCGGCACGAGGCCCAAAGGGAAGTGGAATCTGCTGGCTCTCTGCACATGCCCAGGAGATAACTAGGAGCCCATCGAAAGCAGGCGCAGAGAGGACTTCTGAACCCCGTAACTGCGCTCTTACTTATATGGACATGGCTTCTGTAATGACGTGAGAGCTAATAAGGGGGACAGGCTCATCTTTGCTTGACACTTAAAAAGAGATAAGACCTATTGTCCCGAAGCAGGGAGAAAGAAAAAAATGGTTCTGTGGCTGAAGACAAGCTCCTTATAGAAGTTCCAAAGAGACACCTGCCACATGAAATGGGGAAAAAATTCCAAGGATTTTATAGAGCAGGCTTAACGGTAGTTCCCAGTGCTTGTGGTTCCATAGTTGTAAGTAAAAAGCAAGCCAACTCATATTCACCCCCTGTAACAACAGTCCTGCAAAGTAGGCCACTGTCTTAGCCAGACAGATAATTTGGTCTCTGCTCCTCCCTCTGCCCAGGAATGGCATGCAGGAGAACAAGCAGGACTCTGGGTCTTGGGTCGTTATGCAAAGGAATGCCCCTCCCCACAAATATGTGTGCGACCATATGCAGAGTTTTTAATGAAAAATGAGACCGTTAGAAGGCTTCTTGTTCCTGCAAACCGGTTAAGTCACAGCCAGGCTCCTATGGTGGAGTAAGCAAATGCATGAAAGGCTCTATTTTGACATCCTCAAATGACAGCAGGCACTGAATATATAAAACTGCAACCTTTTCTTTTTGGATGAATTCAAAGCCCTGCCAAGTCTCTGCATCCTATTTCCTTTTCCGCTGGACCAACCAAATGTAGAGAGCCCATGAACAAGGCAGATGGGCGAGGCCATCTAGGTGCCTCCAGCACCCCACATGAACAGGACAGGAGTATACTCAAGCCAAGCTGGAACTACAGTAAGGTACACTGCACCTGAAAGTGGAGGTTCCGTCTCTTGCTCACAGCTGCTGGTGGAACCATCTCAATACCACAGGTACTACTGTACTACCTTGCTGGGATAGACCAGCATCTTGTTTCTGTTATCAGGCAGCTGGTTGTAATGCAGGAAACCTTGAATTAGGACATTCTGGAAGGCTGGGATAGGGAGATGAGGTACCCTCTCCAAACGCCTACCGACATTTAATATATAATTCATTTTAACATTTCTAACCTCCTGCACTGAAAGATGCAAGATGGGGTTTCATCAATCTGAAAAAGAGCCACTACCACACATATTATTTGGCAGAATTAAGGAGTAAAGCCACCCCATGGGCAGCAGAACCCCATCTTAATCTGCTGACTGAGCCATGGCCATTAAAAGCAAACCCTCCCATATGTAAAGGAGGCAATTTTTAGTGATGTTCTCTCCTTAAGCTGCTATAAGTGTTTCCCAGGTTTTATTGTAGATTTCTATGATTGTTAACAGAGAGGAAGGGCAAAATATACGTTTTGATAAATTAGTAACACTGAGTTGTGCTGGATCAGGCCAAAGGGTGCCCATCTAGTCCACCATCCCGTTCTGTTAGCGGCCAACCAGAGGCCCCAAAAGGGAAGCCCACATGCAAGACCTGGGTGCAAAATCAGCACTCTACTCACCTGTGCTCCCTCGTGACTTGGATTCAAAGCCATACAATGGCCACTGACTTAATTAAAATAATCCTCTGCTAAAGCCATCCAAGTTGGTGGCCATTACTACATCTTGTGGCAGAAAGTTCCATTGTTTAATTATTTCTTTTCGTCTGGCAAGAATCTTCCAACAGTCAGCTCCACTGGATGGCTCTTTTTTAGTTCTATTATGAGGGAGGAAAAACTCCTCTCTCCACCCCATGCATACTTTTATACCCCTCTATAATTTCCCCCTTACAATTTTCCTACACTTAAAAAAGCCCGAAATGTTGCAGCTTTCCCTCACACAGGAATTGCTCCAGCCCCTGGATCTTCCTGTACCTTCTCCAACACTACAATGGCCTTGGGTTCTTGAAGTTTATGGGCGTGGCCAATTTAGGGTCATTCATTTCAGTGGGTTTGCTCTGAGCAGGACTTAAGCTGGATCCAAACTCTTTTATAAACAGATCGGCATTAACAAGGCTCCCCCCACCCAACACCACTACTTTCCAGCTTCTGCTCAAGATGGCACATGCCATTTTCACCATTCAAGTGGGTGATCTTGGGCCAGTTGTTCACTCTCAGCCTAACCTACCTCACAGGGCTGCTGTGAGGATAAAATAGAGAGAACTATGTACATCACGTGGAGGAAAGGCGAGATAAAAATGAAACCAACCAATCACTCTCTGGCCAAAGGCAGCAAATGATAAGCCCAGAAATTTGGCAAAAGCTTAGTGCAGTTTGGACCAGACCCCTTGTAAAGAGGGGGCTGTATCCAATGCTATTCCCTCTCTTGAGCAGGCCCATTTATTTCAGTCGGTCTACTCTAATCTACTTGGAAACCATCTATGGCTTTTGTTAGCCAAACAGGAATTGCCAATTTCCCCCCCACTTCCAGAGTGCTTCAATTTTACTGAAACTGCAAAAGCTGTGGGGAATCTTCCTCAACCCACACTGCTTTCATGCAGAAATGCCACCTGCCTGCTTCATCAGAAAGGTTGGAGGAACTGGAAGATGATCTTAAAGTGCAGGATTGGAGGACTGCACCACCCCCATCATCCCTGACCTGTGAGCCTGCTGGGAGCTTGGAGTCTAGCAACATCACCTGTAAGGCTACTGGTTCCCCATCCCTGTTCAAACTCAAGAAGGATCAATTCTGCCTGTTCCCAGCAAGATTTGTAAAGGAAGCAGCTTTTACCTTCATGATAACAGAAAGCTGTAGTTAAGAATGTTAGGCAGGGTGAGATTTTTTTGGTGTGCGCACATGCATAGAATTCCATTGTTTATGATGGCTCTGTTGACATCAGTACTTTTCATAGAACCATTTTTAAAAAGGACTCGAACCTTCCTGACCCAAAGCTGCTGTCTCTTTCTCTTTCAATACACACAGAAGTCATTGTTGCTAAGCTAAACCAAAACCCAGAAATGCAGGCTTTAAGGTCAGTTGGTATTAATAATTTTGGGGCTGTAATTTTGCATGTTCTGCTCACTTCTCTATCAATACACCCATTTCTTCAGACCTGCTTCCTTCAGCTGTAAAATGCTAAAAACCAAACAGTGGAGCCTCAGGAGGCTGTGCCATTTTATCCGAAGCAAACTGTGCCACTTCTAAAACACCCAAACTGTTCAATAGCTCTAAGTGTTTGAATGTGGCTGTGGCTTAATTAAAATCCATTTGCAGCCGCCGCCACCTCCACCACAAGCAGCTTCTACATTTTTAGCTTCTTGCAATAAGGTGGCTGCCAGCCCCCAGGAGTTGAAAGGAGAAAACGATACAAAATGCTCTCACACAAACAATGGACTTGGGTTGCCTGAAGACAACAGTGTGGGAATCCCCAAGGAAGTGCTGTAGAAGACAAATCCCTGTAGGTGCCAGCAGTGAAATTAGCAAATGTATGTGACACTCTTTGCAAGGCAGCTGCCTGGGTCAGCTTGTAGGCCCTGCTGGAAGCCTGTGCACCTGTACCCCCACTTTAAATGCCCTGACTTCACCCCAGGGCTTTGCAAGTCTTGGCCTGGAAATCTAACCTCTTTGGGCTTACTGCTTATGAGGAAGCAGAACCCCCTCCTCAAAATACACACAACAGTTCCAACTAAAAGCGTATTCATTTCTGTCCGTAGGTCTTGTGCTTCTGTGGGATGGGTTAAGAATTAGGGCACAGTGCTTGAGGTGTATGGTCAGAGACTGCTGGCAAAATGGGATGTTTGCCCATGATATGATATCCAACCAGTGTTAATTATTTTCCAGATCCACAGATAGGAAATGAATGCCACACAGCATGCAGAAATAAAAAAGCAAGGGTAACATATTCAGAGTAATGTTGGGCTTCAGTGCACCATCTCTTCCAAAAAGAAAGAAAGAAGGAAGGAAGGAAGGAATATGTATCTTGGTTCTCCGTGCATACAAAGGAAAAGTTCACTCATTGCAACTAACCAGATGACACAATACTGTAGTCTCAAAATGCAGTGCAAAATGACATCTACTGTATATTCCGGCGTATAAGACGACTGGGCATATAAGACGACCCCCCAACTTTTCCAGTTAAAATATAGAGTTTGGGATATACTCGCCGTATAAGAAATACGACCCGGCGTATAAGACGACCCCCGACTTTTGAGAAGATTTTCCTGGGTTAAAAAGTAGTCTTATACGCAGGAATATACAGTACCCTTCCAACATGGCACAAACAGTGTAGATAGTAGTCTGCTACACCTGTTCCCATTACCTCTGTGGTAGAAAAGTAAAAAACAACACGACACATACAAAAAAAACCCGCCCTCCAATCATGACTACTAACACTTTTGAGATTACATCATGGCTGCAAAGTTCTAAGCCTAGGACTCTCTGGCTAATTTACTTTTAGTCAGACTTTGAACTTAAACCTTTCGTTGCTGTTGCAAGCTTTCAACTGGCTGTTATTGCAATTGCTGATAGAGCTTCATGAAGGGACATTTCAACTCAAGTAATCTGCGTGAGGATGATAGCGAATGGAGAAAAAGAACCTTATTCCAGGCATTTTTGTTACTGGAGTCACCTCTGGACTACGACGACTAGGCACTCCCTTGAATACTTAACAGGTTAAACAATTCCCTTTCAAAGGAAGCGAGTTTGGACCCACTTATCTCCATTGACTTTGCCATAAGAACACTGACCAATGCCAGGCAGGGAAAAGGTTGTCAACTTTACTGGAATAAAAAACATGCTAGCGGGACTGGCACCTGCTTGCTCAGAGAAAACCAGGCCTTCATTTCTAACAATGCCGTGAAGAGTAACAGGGACCCTGCAAAGCTCCCAGTGAAAAAGTCAAAAACTCTCAACTCCTTTTCTGTTACTACTAGTTTCAGCAGCAAACAATTTGAATCACACCCATTATCCATGCAGAAGATGTAACAATGCTTCTTTATGCCGCTGCTGCAATAGGGTTTTCATCCTATGGAAAGGTGAACGGCCTTGACCCAGTCACTCCTTGGCTGAAGAAGGCAGGGTCAGGAGCAGAGACCAGCGTTCCTGCACCGGGTTTTTAAAAAAAAATTAAGAGGGGGAAATACATAGTGAGAAGATCCTCTGTAGCCAACCCAAGGAAGGCTCTTGAAATGCACCCCCTCAGCCTGACTTGCCTTGAAGCATGATCAGAGTAAAGCCTGCTCCTGCAGAAGCCTCCCCAGCAACACTTAAGCAGTTTTCCGTTTCCGGTGATCACATGTAAACACAGCAACCCCATAACAAATGAAGTAAAACAAGCGTTCTTTTGCATATTCTTTTGGAATGACAAGGCGAGGCCATCCTAGACTTCCACAAATTGCAAAAAGCAGTCTGAACAGTGGCTCCTTTAAGAGCAGATGAGCCATCACAGGGAGAGCCAGCATGGTTATCTCAGGTGGCCAACAGAGATCAAACTTATTCAGATGGAGAAGGTGCCTCACAGAGAACAATCTCCAAATGGAAAAGCTTCGTGGAGGTGTCTTGGGATGTGCAGACACAGCACCCCCCAACCCCCCCCCCACAACTGGATAAAATTGGCCAAGCAGAAATTCTGACACTGCGAACCATTACCAACATTATGTACACTCCTTTCACCTCGAAGGGAGGGAAAGCAACACACTCCCAAGGGCAGGCGGGAGGTGTAAGAGATTTAATAAGCAGTGAAATGGAGGATAATGCTCACAAGGAAGCTGCAGCCGCACTGACCCTTTTTGCACACTGTAAATCACCCACAGCAGGATGCAAAGGTTGGTGAACATACTTTGGCATGCCGTTCCCTGCTCATGCACAGAAAATCCAATCCGTAACAAAACCTTTCCCAAAGAGTGACCCACCTCCTCTTTATTTACTCCTTTAACTCCCCCCCCTCCCTGCTTGCCCAAGAGATTTGGGCAAACAAGCCACAGGGGCAGTTCAGGTCAGGAATGTTAATGCCCCCCCTCCAAGGGAGGCAGCATGCCATGGCTTGAGGGGGCCAGGCACGTTCAAAGCTGCCATCAAAAGAAGCCACTTTCTTGTGCTTTTAAACTTGCAAGGTTTGTCTTTATTTTGTTCTTTATATTTTGAAAGTGAAAAGAAATAGTATCGAGTCAATTTCTTTCTTTTTTTAAATATTTGTTCTATGTATTTACAAGCCTTAAAGTTGCTCTAAAGGTTCTGAAAGTATCACTAGTACTTTTTGCTGCTTCTTTTTCTTCTTCCTCCTCCAGGATAGCACTGTTTTGCTTTGAGCAAGTTATTTTTCCAAGCAGTCTGGACCACAGCCGTTTTCTCAAACGCGGTTTTCCTTCAGCTCCAAGGTTATGCTTTGTTGCTTTTGATTTTTTTAAATTGTGGAAGCAAGCTGAGAGGCAGGCGGAAAAAAATTGTTGATTTTTTTTCTTTTTTAAAAAAAGTTCATCTCCCTCATCCTAGTTCATTCCCAAAACCCTTTAGAATTTAATACACAGATACCGTGCTTTGAAACAAAACTGAGGTGGCTCTGAAAAGGGAGGGAAATTTATTTATCTGCTTTTTTTTGTCTATTATACAATTTGCTACAGAAACTGCAAATTTAAAAATTACACTGACATTTGCAGTTCTTAAAATAATAAATTAAAGTTCTCACTTTTTGTCTAAAGAGATTTGTTTCTTTTTAAAGTAGGAGTCCTTGTTTAAAAAGGAAAAATAAAAGATTAAAACAGAAAATATTTTTCTATAAATAGATGTATTTTGGTTTAGTGCTCCTGCCCTCAGGTTTGAAGTGGACTTGAATTTTCAAGTACTTTTTGTCCTCCATGATCGCCTTTGCGTTTATATCGGTTTTTTTGTCTCCTCTCCCACTCGTGCACATGTGGGGGAAGGGGGGGCTCTGCGCGAGAATTGGCCTTGCTGCACTGTGATTGGCGAAGACGTGAAACTTTTTTTTAAAAAAATACTTAAATTGTTTTTTGTTTTTTTTTTGAGTTTTTTTTTGTTTTGTTTTTTTGAGTTTTTGTTTTTGTAATTCAGTTTCAATTATCCTCCGACTCCTCTTCGGCTTCTCGTAGCCATGTGAAGAATGCCGTGACCGATTTTAATGCTACGCCTTTCCCGTTCTGTTCTGCTGGGTCTTTGCTGCTTTCCCACTTGTAGAAGGCATCCTCTGATATCACCTCCTCATCATACAGGCAATCAAAAAACATCCGTAACAAATCTGCGGGGGAAGGAAAGGAAGAGGTGAACGCTCCCCCCTGGACAGCAGCCAAAGCAGAAAGGCAGGCACGGCTGGCTAGCAAGCTCAGTTCAAAATGTGAATTGCAGTGTGTTGAGCCTTTAACCCAACCCTCCACTTATATTTTATAAATTTACTCCGTCTGACCCCTTTTAGTCCTTCCTCAATCAGGGGAGCCAATGAAACACAAATATGATTGCTCTTCAGAGCTCAGATGGCTCTCTCGGAAGCCTCTTCCAGGTGAGAGGCCTTTCTAGTGGGTAGGTTATTGTTCAGATGGCGTGGGCTAAGCTGAAGGAACATCCTGCATCAGGGCAGGTTTAGAATCCAGGCTCCCAACACTGCAAAAAACTTTCAGATAAATAATATGTGGATGATGTAAAACAGAGGGGAAATTGCTATATACTTGACATTTCCTCCATTTCTCTGGATGACAAGGGTAAGAGGACTTAAAGAGAAACTGGAAACAGAGGGCTGCCTTTTTTGGTTGCTGACTGGGAGTCACATTCAAACTCAGGAGGATTTTGTGTGGCCCTTATTCATCATGAAAAAAAGCAAAATGATGCACACCAAGAAAATCTAGTATAAATTGGCTTTGGGGTACCAGCAAACGGCCCTACAGCCAGTGACAGCACATCATATTCTATCCTATTTTAAAGGTAAAGGTACCCCTGACCATTAGGTCCAGTCGCGGACGACTCTGGGGTTGCGGCACTCATCTCACTTTAGTGGCCGAGGGAGCCGGCGTACAGCTTCTGGGTCATGTGGCCAGCATGACTAAGCCGCTTCTGGCGAACCAGAGCAGCGCATGGAAACGCCGTTTACCTTCCCACCGGAGCAGTACCTATTTATCTACCTGCACTTTGACGTGGTTTTGAACTGCTAGGTTGGCAGGAGCTGGGACCGAGCAACGGGAGCTCATCCCGTCACAGGGATTCGAACCGCCGACCTTCTGATCGGCAAGCCCTAGGCTCTGTGGTTTAGACCACAGCGCCACCCATGTCCCACCTGTCCTATTTTACACAAGCCCAATTCAAGGGACCAAGGAACCAAGCCCCAAAGACCACCCTCACCCTGAGTACACTTACTTGGAGGCTGATCAAGTTTTACTATTGATGCTTGTAGTGCGTAAAGTGCTTGTAGTTCCTTCTCTGTGTCCGCGTCTAGGTACTTAAGTAAGATCGGCACTCTCTGTTTGATAACAGCAGTGTCCACTCGCAAGCTAGAACTGTCCACTAGAAAAGAGAAGAGATTCAATGTCAGCATTTGGTTAAAAGCTGGCCAGGAAGGAGGAAGGCAGACAACTCTTATCTATCCTCTGTCTTCACAGACAAATCTCAATTCAAGGCAAAAGGGATAGCAGCAGCAGAAATTGAACATTCTTCAACGTCTGCACTGCTTATGCAATTGTAAAGGTTTATATCACCAGCTCATCTTCCAAAAATTAGAAGCTTTGAAAGGAAGAGGCTGTGTCACTTCATCCTACCTCCTGCAATTTTAGGTACAAAAATTATAAAAGATGGAATATATCACTACCTGTATCTGGGATCTAAAAATATTTAGGCTTGACTCTGGTGGTACCCCTTCACACTACAGGAGTGGGGTTCACATTGTGGAATGCTCTTCCATATTCCCCAATATCTCTGCACACAGAAAGCTAGCATGTCAGGAAGGATAGAAACCTTGTTTGTTTTCTATATGCAGGGACTCATTAGCCGGTGTGTTAATGTTCTCCTCTCCCCTCATAGCTGTACTGAACTTCTGAAGTGGCCACAAGCATGGACTTTAGCCAACTAAATCCCCATTCAGCTACACTACAAAAGCATAAAAAGGTTTTATGCACAGAAACTGGAAGGCAAAAAGGCAACACTCTCACTGCCATCCCTGCCCCAAATCCATGGGGGCCACTGCTGGCTAGAATTCAAAGATCTCACACATACCCTCAAAATGAAGAACTGCCATTGGAACAGTTATCACTTGATGTTTTCTAATGGAACAACTCAGGATATAAAACAACTGGTGGAAATGGTAATATGGTAGGTGATTTCTCATCCTCCAACCATAGTATGCTTCCAAATGATATGGATTGGATCCACAGAAAAAAAGGATCTGGAGAATTCCTGAAATCCCCGGGATGGAAGACACATTAACATGACCTGTTCTGGTCGCTCATTATCTGTGCCTCATCAGTGGGACATTTCATGCCGAGTGCATGCTTAAAGAGACTGTAGTAAAGAATTCAAATTCCATGCAGAGGAAAGGTATTGATGGCTTCATGTCTAAAACTTCTGGATGAACATTACTCACCTATAATAGCGGCTTTACAAACTGCTGTCATTAAAGCTCTAAGGAATGTAGGTGAACTCATCTGGCTCTCATCTAGATTAGCCTGAAATCAAGAGCATTTGCAGAAGTCAAAAAAGCCCATGGGCTGCATCACAGCACCTCTTCCGAAGAACTTGCTGACAAACAAATCTTATAAGCTCACTCATTAAACTGCTTCCTACCAGATCAGCTCTCCCCAAAGTGCTCCTGGAAGTAGGAGAATGGCTTATATTCTCTCCCCCACCTGTACCTTCCACGGTGTTATTTATTCAGCAGGAAAAACATAAAAAAGGCATTCTAGGATGGAACTCAGTGCTACAGATCCCCCGTGTTTCTGTAAGAACCAAGAGCCCACTCCTGAGAGCTGCTCTTTCCCAAGAGCCCAGGCTGCAGGAACTGTAACAGACGGGTTTGAATAACTGTTAACTTATTAGTGTACGGGCATAGATGGACATGGGCTTTGTACCTCTACCCAATCAAAGATCTGCTCATCATTCGCCTTGTCCTCGATAATGAGTTTCTCCAGCTGTATGTTCAACTCTTCAGCAGAGAGCTCCTTCTTTGAAAGTGCTTCTGAGGAACTGGAACTGTCAGTCTCTGTGAAGTCCAACTTCTGCAGTGTTACAAGAGACGAGAGAATGGCTTTAGTTTGGTGTGACATGCGGGGTCCCCCGCCCACCCCAGTGAACACCCTGAAGTGGAGTTTAACCATCTATTCTTCCAAAGGGTTAAATACCTTTTGCAGTGGAGGCTGGTCCCACCTCAAGAGTCAGAAGGGACAACATAGCATCTAGTCAAACCTCCTCCCCCTAGCAGAAGTGAACAGAGTGACCAAAAGGTCAGAGTGACTCACCTGCTCCATGAGAAAGGTGTGGACATCCTCCTCTTCAGGTAAGAAGTCTTTCCAACTGAGGCCAGCCTCCCTCCATAAGGCTGCCACTTTCTTATGGCTCTGGAACACAAAAGGAATTTGAAAAATTAAAGAGAGAAGAGCAGGGAGACCCAAAACAGCCACGGTGTTCAAAGCAACCTCCAACCCCACCATGGCAGTTCTTTTTCGGGGGTGAGGGGGGAACCTGGGTGAGTGCAAAGTATCACAGTCAACATCCCGATTTTAGGATGTTCTTTCCAACAGGAGGGTTCCATCCAATGCTGCTGTGGGGTCAACAGGATTCAGCAATCAGTGGGGCCAAGAAAGTGCCACCTTTTCTAGGGTAGGGGCCTGCTCAGGTTGGGACAGCAACTGGGAACATCTCTGAATTTGAAGCATCTTCAGAATGAGGCTGTCCTTTGTGATTCCTGCTCCTGATCAACTAAAGGCAGCTTCAAAGCCTTTTCAGGCAAAATGTGAATGCAACTCACTGACTTGAGAGTCTTGGGCAGGCTTCTTGACATTTTTCATTACACTACGGATTCCCTTTGCACACACACATCCAGATCTGCAAGTGGCCTGGAACACTTACCATTTGTTTGCATAGAAGGTGCAATATTTCGGAAAGCAAGATGCCGGCTCTTCCCACAGGGAGCAAGGGTTTGCTAAATTCTCTGCAATAGGAGAGAGCAAGAGAGCAGTGTAAGCTTTGCCACCTGACAGGCAACTAGCATATGGTGAAAGGCCACCATGAAGGGGGTGAGGGCTCTGGCCTTCACTATGTTCTGAATGAATCTTCGACCACAGAAGCAACTCTGTTCTGGAGCTGGAGGGAGACCACAGCAGACAAGGTTTGGCAGGCAGGATATTTGGGGAGTTGCCACCCTCTACTGGTTCAGCCCTTAAGGTAGGGGTGGCAAGCCTTTGGCCTGCTGGGAAACCCTATTTAGCCTGCCAGACTGTTTCTGGTAAACTGCACCCACCTGCCATCATATGAGACATCAGGTGTGGGACTAGGGCTAGTGTGGCTTAAAATGAGCTCTTAAGTGTTCCTTTGCTGGAGGTAAGGCATGTCCCCGCTGACCAACAGCTGAAGCACACCTTGCTCTAGACTCATGATTGGTTTACATTGAAATCTATGTGAAAGCCTGTTTTAGCTGAGATCTTTGCAGATCCCTTTGTGATCTGGGAGTGTGCCTTCAAAAAGAACCATTGCCTGACATCATTTTAACTGGTGGGCCCTGTACACATGTCAAATTAGGCCCATGAGGGGTCTGGCAGATTTAAATCTGGCTTAACTGGGGTGTGGAAGTTCACTCCCCCAAGGCAATAACAATACAGTTTGTAGCAAGCAACAGGTCTCGCATAGGTCACTGTGGCTCGCTTGATCTTATCTATGCAAGGAGTTCCAAGGGCAGCCAGTGCAAGCATCACCCCCCGGCTAACGGAGAAAGAGTGCAGCTTACGTCAGAAGTTCTCTCATAGAGATTCCTCCTTCTTTCAACATAGGCGTCACCAACTCAGCCAGGTATAACCATATGTGGGGTATATCGATGGCCATGTCGTCTGCCGTCTCCAAGGTGTCCGCAAACCTAAGGAGGGAAGCAGAGTTGCTCAAGGCACATTCCATCTGGGAGGCAGCTGGTCACTCTCTGCATCCAGCCCAAATGTAACTGTTTGTAGTGAGCACCCATGAAAGAAAGAAAAAATACCCAGAGATCTTGCTTCCTTCCCTGGCAGACTACCAACCCCTTGAAAAAGTCCTGCTTGCTGAGCTTCTCCGACTGCACCAGCTGATACAGCAACTGGCCCATGTGGTCTCTGGTGATCTGACTCCGCTCCAGGGTTGACTCCACGCCCACCTGCACAAACACAGGCAGCACTCCCGGTATGCTCAGCTCCTCCACGCACTGCATCGCTTCCTGTCCAGACAATACAAAGGGAGGTTTCTCTGTAGTCCGTGGGCTAAGAGACTTTCCTTGTGCAAAAGCACCTCAGCGGACCTTAGGAAAGGTCCTTCTTGCTCTCTGCACTGATACTGGAAGATCAGTGGCCACAAAGCCAGACCTCGGAAAGGGTGGCTTTTAAACGCTTAAGCCCTCCGCCCCAAGAGGAAACTCCAATGGACGTCACGATGGGCCACAGCTCTCCTTACCTTATAATCGTTTATGTGCAAGAACTCGTCAATGATCGATTTGCACTTTCTCTCTATTTCCTCTTCTGACAATGCAGGTTTTTCTTGGGCTGGGGATGTGGAAATTTCAGGCTTGGCTGTTAAGACAGTTGAATAGGTAAGGGGAGAGGGAGAGGGAGAGAAAGAGGCAGGAAATGTAGAAGGCTTACTTCATTGCAATGGAGAATATATCATCACCTTAGCCAGAGAGGCATTTTCCCCATGCACAATGCCACTGTCATTACAGACAAGTCCTTAGGCTGTGCCCTGCCATTCTTCATAAGTCCTACACGCAGCTACACAGTCTAGGATTTGTGGGGTAATTCATCCCAGAGAGAGATCTGCACAAAATACCTCGCTTTAGATCACCATCATTTTGACTCAGAAGGGGCAACAAATGAACGTGGATGAAATGATGCTATGAGCTCAAGAACGAATGGACATAAATTAGCACCGACCAAATCAGTCACAAAATGTTTCTGCTCATCCAGCAGGAAGGACAGCCCAGAGTTCAGAAGCCCCAACATGGAGGAGGAAGAGGAGAAAAAGCTCACCTGTTTCCTTGGCCTTGCTCCTCTCTGCCTCTGTGCTGTTCCAGTCGCTCTCCAGCCCCCCTGTCAGCTGCTTCACAGTCTCCAGCATCTCCCTCCGCTGTTCTTCCTGAGCCTGGTTGTCCAAGAGCTGTTCCTTGCTGCTGCTGACCCGCAAGAAGGTGTTGGGGCGTGAGGCTGGAGAGGGGAGCAGCTTGTCGTTCTTCTCCCTGCCTGTGCTCCCCCGACTGTGGGAGCAAAGACATTTCTCAGGAAAATTCCTTACTCACTCATAGCTTGGAAAAAAATTAACCCCCAACTCGGCCATGTGCCAATTAGCTTTCAAGTGACTTTCAAGTGATAGTAAACACAGACATCAAGTGCTAAAAGCAGAAGTGTTTTATTGGAGAGGCAATTAAATCTCTGCTTTTTTCACACATTTCATTACACGGACAGCCCCCAAGAGCATGAGCTGCTGACTACATACACACACATAATGAGGGTTCGTAAAGTCAGCTTAATCACATAGAACACCTCATTCAAGTCAATTATTATTATTATTATTATTATTATTATTATTATTATTATTATTATTATTTTAAATGAAGTGGGAGAGAAGCAGCCATGAGTGGCCTGAGACTTACCTAGTTAAGGCCCTGCGAGAGTCCAACTCTGCGGATGTGGCTGAGGCAGACACAGATGATGCGGGAGGCTGCAGTGCAGAGAATCGGTTCAAACTAGTGGCACTTGGTCGTAAGGAATCTGCAAGAGGATGTTGGGGAGAGTAACAGCTGCCTCAAGGGCTCCAGGAAACCCATCAGCCAGAGGCCCAGAAGCTCTTACACCTAGCACAAGTTTAACTGTGTCAAGTGGATGCCTTGATGGTCTCGCTCAACCTTCAGGACAGAGGGTTTTTGCACTGAGGGAGAGATGGATCACCTACAGATACAAGAAACCCTTTAAAGCCTTAACTGGCTTGGGTATCTCCTAAGGACCAAATCCTTCCCTAGAAACCAAGCCTTATGAGGAACAGTTGTGGAAGTTGGGTATGTTTAGCCTGGAAGAGACTGAGAGGGGATAGCCACCTTTAAATATCTGAAGGGCAGTCAAATGGAAGTTGGATTCAGCTTGTTTTCTGCTGGATCCGAAGGACAGGATCCAAACCAATGGATTCCAAATGACAAGAAAGAAGATTCTGACTAAACACCAGGAAAAACCTTTGACAGAGCTGTTTGACAGTGGAACAGACTCCCTTGGGAGGTTCTGGGCTCTCCTTCATTGGAGATTTTTATGCAGAGGTTGGATGGCCATCTGTCATGGATGCTATGATAATTTGCTCTGATTTCTTGTTCCAGGCATTGATACTGAGTGAAACTCAGCAATCATCCAATCAGGGGAAGTCTCTTTGCAGTAGAGGTGTTGGCACTGTGGTGTGGACTCCCCAAAGATATTTGCCAAGCTCCCACACTGAGCTCTTTCCGGAGCTAAGCAAAAACCGGCTCTTTCAGGAGACTCTCTAGCTAACTTAATCATGCTATTCTTAGCTCTTGATCAGTTTCCGAATGTAGTGCTACAGTGTACTGTCTACACTCTACAGACTGTTGCAGCACTACAGTCAGAAACGGATCAAGAGCTGGTTTGATCCACCAATTCAGTTACTTTGGTGAAATATTTGAATGTTTAAGAAAAAGAAGAAGTAGAACATGGGAGTTATATCAGGCTAAGTCCTCCCCAAAGTAAATCCACTGAATTTAATGAACCTAAAAGAGTTGTAACCATTTAACTTGAGTGGGTGTACCAAGAGGAGGGCTAGCACGGAATATGGAGTTTGCACGGCCCATTCACAATAGGAAGTAAGCCAAGACAGGAAATTCCAAAAAAAGGAGAAATGACAAGGAGATGTCTTTGACGAGGAACAGCAACAGCCAGCACTTTTCAGGGTGCACAGAGCAAAATGCAGGGTGGGGGGCCTCCACACTCACCAATCTCACTGGCCTTTGCTCCCCCACTGCTGCCTTTCCCCCAGCTGCCCAACTGGGCTTTAGGCACAAGCTGGATCTTCTCATCTATTGTGGGCTGAAAGACACACACACAGGAGCACAAATCAGGGAGAGCCTGCTGGGGATTGGAACCGCCCCACCCAATCCTGTTTCACAGAAGGAAACAAATCCTCCCGCCCTCCGGCTCACTGCCACCCTCTCTCCCACTTCCCAGTTCAAAATGCCTAGATGCACAGATGGACAAACAGCTTCCTTGGAGGGCAGGACAGCAAGAAAAACCAAGGTTCCCCAACCAGGCACACTCCAGGCATTCTGAACTACAGTTCCCACTGGCACCAGCTACTGTAGGTGTGTGAAGCTGGAGCCTATGGGAGCTGCAGTCCAAAACGCCTGGGAGGGCACCACTTTCAGGAAGGCTGATGTTGAGGATTGGGAATGTGGAAGATGACCAACCAAAGGAGAGTTGGTCTCTCAGGATTCCTCTCAGAAAGAGATTCCTCCTCCATACAAACCTTGGTGATTTTAAGGAACTTGGTGGGGTCCAGCACACGGGTATTTTTCGCCCCCTGCACCGTGTTCCAGCCACCCTCCTCTACCCTCTGAACACCTGCAAACAAAACAAACAAACAAGTTACTTTTTATAATCCCCGATATGGTAGTGGTCTGGGATGAGTTGTATGTGTAAAGCGAAGCTTGAGAGCCTATGGGAATAAGGCTGCTATGTTTCCTCTGTCACATCTAGCTGAAGAGTGCATTTCAATTTGCATTTCTGCCTAAGCAACTGTGTGGCAGGTTTTTTTAAAAATTATTTGTGCAGTTTCACCATTTGCCTATTCTGTGCAATGGTCCATGCACACGCTAGTAGAACAAATGACTGGGGGTTGCGCCCCACTGGAGTTGGTGGTGCTTAACAATATATATTGGGGCATAAAGGCAGAAAAGAGATATTCAACCTGGACAGGGCACTCTATAATCTAGACACCGGAGGCAATTCTCACGACATGGACCCTTGTTCCTCTCTCCTCCTGGTCAAGCATCACATGGGAACTCTGGGAACTTACCAGGCCTCCTCTTCTCTTTGGTCATTAGTTGCTGGACTTTCCGCTGCTCCTCCTGTTCTTCAATTTTTGCTTCTTTATGGATCTGCTCTATCGTCTTGGGGCCTTGATCTGCCCTCCGTGAGACCCAGTTACACTGTGGAAGGCAGGAAAGCAAGGACGGATGAGGCCTTCTTTCTCCCCTGCACGCTGTGGGGTAGTTGTGGTTGATGCAGACAGAGGAAGCGGGAAACTGCTCGCAAGCTCCTTCCACAAGCGTGACACAAGTCGACTGTAAAACCACAGCTACCCCATGACAGCAGCCCATGATGCAGGAGACAGCAGCTCCACTGCCCATCATAACAAAATGGTCTCTGGCAGCCATTAGAAAAACCAAGAACTACCCTCTCAAGGTAAGACTAAGAGCCAGGTGAGGGCAGTACCCCTTTTCTCTTGTGGACAATTACTCATCTGCTTCCCTTCACGTACCTGCCTGAGGTCTATGACATCTTGAAGCATGAATCGTATTCTGGAAGATGTTTTCCTCTCTTTGACTATCTTTTCCATTTGATTGAAATACTGGTCCATTCGAGGCTAGAGGAAACACAGATGCTCTCACCACATTTCATAGGAACATGAAAAACTGCCTTACAGTGGGGGATGGGGATCCTTTCCAGCCTCTCCTGGGAAACCTTTCAGGGGCTGGAGCAATGAGGGTGACTCTTACCTTTGGACAGGGGCTAATCCCAGCCAGGCAAAAGTAAAGAGGTTTCTACATAGAAATACACAGAAGTCACCCACCCGCCTCTGCATTTTCCAAGTGGCCTCACATTCCATCCACTCCAGGCGGGTATGAAGCAGGGCCAGTAAGGGGTATGGCTCTAGCTTTTCTGAACACTAAGTTCTTTTCAGAACCAAAGAAGTTGGATTTGGGTGTTCACTCTTCCCTGATGGCACAAGGGGCAAAGCAACCCCACTGCCCCATCTTCTAGGGGAAAGCACAAGTGCCACTTAGCAGCCCACAGAAAAGGCTACAGCCGCCAAGGGTCTCAGTGTGGGTGCCAGGTTCTTCTAACCTTGGCTTTCTCAAAGTCCAAGTCTTTGCCAATGGTAGTCAAGAGGCGGCACAGGCACTCAAGGGACTCCTCGTCGTGGTTCTTCAGCAGCTTCACCACACAGTCGTGCATGATGGCCTCTGTCAGCATCTTCAGTTTGAAGAGCTCCCCAATGAACTTTATGTTGCCAATGGAGCGCCGCCGGGCCTTGTCCTTGGCTTCTTCCAGTTCGTCGTGGAGCCGCGTCCTCTCCTCTGGCTGAGGGGCAGAGAAGGAAGGGGTGGTGAGAAAGGGCCGCCTGCCACACCACAAGCCCATGGCCTCGCTTCCCAGGCCAGCAACACCACAGGACTCCCATTTCTTGGGCTCCCTGCTCCTGGGAGCGCACAGAGGGTGCTCTGCAGAGACTCACCGTTGTGGCAGCTTCCAGCTCCTTCTGCTTCTTCTCAAAGACATCGTCATCAGCTTTGTCCTTTTCAAATTCCTTCTGGCAACGATTCAGGAGTAGCTTCCGGAAGTTGACAAAGCTCCCGGGCTTATCCGCCATGGGCACCTTCAGCTGTGTGCAGCATGTGTCGAAAGGGCCAAGGAGGAGGAAGGTGAGCACAAGACAGGCAAAACAAGGCACTCTCATCACTTGCTGCATTCCTAATCAGCATTTTATCATTTTCTTTATAAAAACATTTACGGGCCATTATTCAGAAAACATCTTAGAGCAAACAGTCTGGCTCACAGCATTCCTATTGAAAACAACACAATAATATGTATATACACACACACGTATAAACTTTTAACATCAAAGGTGAACTATTATGGAAAGATGCTATTATTAATTGCCTGCATAAGCCTGGTTCAGATAAGCATCTTCAGGACAACCTCCCCATAAAACACCTTTTCATTCTGGTGTCAAAAAGGCAGCAGATGATAGACCAGTGCAAACACTTTGTCAATTCAGCCCAGTATTGTCTACCCTGAATGGCAGAGTATCTCCTGAGACTCAGGCCAATAAGGTCCTTTCCAAATCATCCTTTTAACAGCAGATGGCAGGGATCAAAATCTGGGATATCCTGCATGTTAAGCAGGAGCTCTGCCATGCCCCCGCTCCCACTGGGTATTTTCCTCTTCCAACTTCCCACGCCACACTTACCGTGACGAGACACCTGCACATGTTTGCATAGGCCACAGAGAAGCTGGGTTCATCAATGGCTTTCTCGAACACAAGGTCGATGACGCCTTTCAACCTCTCTTCCGTGTCCACAGTTAGATCAGTCACTTGCTTCATCAGTTGATTGAACATCTGTGGTGTCAACTTATTCAAGATGCTTCGGACCTTGCGGAATAGCTCCTGAAGGGAAAATGCAGGTGTCAAGGTGCAAAACTCAAATGAGGCAAAGGGCCTAGGAGAGCAATGGCCCAAGACAGCTGCTTTCAGTACGCAGGCATGGATGCTTCATTACGTCGTATGCCCAAACTATCCCAGGTCAGCTTGAACAGCTCCACCCATGTTCATAGCAACTCCAGGAGGAAAGGCAGACAGGGAAGTTCAGACACAGCCAGGTTGAAACAACCAGACTCCAGAGCAGCAAAAGCTTTGTACAGTGTCAGCTCAGAACGCAAAGATATTCTACACAGGTAGTCTGTCCTCTGTGGGATCCCCCTTCTTTCCCCTCCCAAGGAAAGGCAGAAACAGTCAAGTAGATAACATAGAGAAAATACACCTGCCAGAGAGGTAGTAGGTTGTCTGGTATCCTCACTTGTCCTTCTAAGCCAGGGAGGTCCAACTTTTCATATCAAGTGGGCCGCAATTGTATTTCAACAAGGAACTCGCGTGTTGTGGGGAGGGGAGGAGCGAGGCCAACATTTGTGCTGCCTTCCCATAGCCGGGTAAATGAGTCCCTCCCACCCCCTTCCAAAGCAGGAAAGCACTAACTAGGCTTTGGGAAGAAGGTGGCAGAACTCTAGGACCCTGTCAGAGCTCCCCGCCAAAGCCCAGCACATCACTTACTTGGCTTGGGAAGGCAGCACAAGGGCTGGGGAGGTGGGGGTGTCAAATGTTGCCATATGCTGCCTTTGGGCTGCATGTTGGACCACCCTGTTCTTAGCCATGCAAATCACGCTATAGCTAAGGGTGGGTGTTAAAGTGGGGAGAAAGGCCAGCCCCTCGGCAGCCCAGCCAGGAGGCTCATGTTCTTGCCTCACCTGGGTTTTGATGCTCTCGGAGTCTTCCGCTTGCGTCTCACGCTTCAGACTCGGCTTCCAGGCATTCTCAGCTTTCTTCAGGTGTACATCCTCTTTGACACAAACCGTGATGATCTTCCTGGGCTCCCGCCTCTGGCCTGGCTGAGATCTCCGCTGTCCAACGTTTAACAGCTGAGAGAAAAACCAGTTCCTTGAATGTTAAGTCCCCTTTAACACAAAGAGGCTCAAACAACACATACGTCCAGCATCAAAGCAACCCTGCTCTGCCAACACTAGCATCTACTTGGGAATTTATGCAGGTGAATATAGGAATGTAGAAAACTGCCTTATACAAAGTCCATCTTCAGGGTTTCAGACAGGGAAATTCTCAGCTCTACCTGGAGATGCCACTGAGGACTGAAGCATGGAGTTACAGACCTTTCCCACAGAGAGAATATGAACCAAGATGGAATGCTGCCGGCAAGCAGTCCCTGCCACACAAAAAGCAGCCCCACCTTTGCTACCTGAGCCTGAGCCTTCCTGACCATGTTTCATTGTGGCTGTGATAAACCCCAAGTTTTCAGGATACTGCACCTTCTGAGGTACAAGAGAACCAAACGTTTAAGAAGGGAAAGGTAGGAGGAGGAAGAAAGAGAAAGAGTGGGTTGTTGTTTTTTTTTAACAAACTTGCTGTCTGGCAAGTGAGCACAACAGCCCCAATCCTGCAACATGAGGTCCATATCCAAGCAAATCATTAGGACTTTGCCTGAGAGGCACACCAGAGTACACAGGCCAGCATGATCCAGACGCAGCTCCAACCAGCCCACGGTACTGCTGAGGAGACAGTGCCAACAACAAGCCTGACTGGTGGGACAGAGCAGCAAACCACCAGCTCGCTCCTCCTGAGGTTTCACCATTCACACGTGTTCTGCACCAATTAAGGCTTGCACGCAGGCACCAGCACCACATCAACTCCTTCGAGAATCCAGCCCTTGACTTCCAAAATGCAGCAAGGAGCTTCTCTATGTGCTTAAATTCTACACCAGCAGCTTGAGCTGTAGCACCTGCTACTGTAGGTCCCTTTCTACAAATCTTGGGGGAAGCAGTGATCATTATGGGATACCCTAACAGGCAGCAGGATACCTTGATTATGGAACTTCAAAAAGTGTTTCATGGACATCCCCCCCAGCAGGAGTCTTTGCTCAACACAGAGGAGAGCAAAATCATTTCCCAGTCCGGGCAGGAACAAGCAGCAAAGGAGCTGTACTAAGATCACAAACTTGTGAAGTTCACAATGCCGGCCACATCAGGTCTGATGCAGACACAAGATCTTCGCTTCTGTCCCCCTGCCCCCACCATACCTCTCTCTCCCAAACACCACCCAAGAATATTCAATATTTTGCAGTCAGACATAAGGACTGCTATTTCATGGTAGCCCTTAGCCAGCATTCACCTGCCAGCACCACAATCAACAACAATTCAATTCTCTATCTCTGGCACCTTCTGTAACATAATGTCCCTTGCATTCTTTTCTAGTGTTAGAAAACTGAGCCACTGTGTTAGATTAAGGCATCTGGGGCGGCTTTTACAGCACAGCACCTGGCTATTTTTCTTAAGCTATTTGTACCTATTTCTACTTCACCTCACCCAAGTCCTTTTTGAAAATAAGAAGATGCATTTTTTAAACTTGTTACCCAATTAACTGTGCCACCAGGTATCAAGGTTAGTGAAAAGCTGTTACTTTGCAAAATGCAGAAGGGGGGGAAAGCTGCCATTCAGCAGGGCTGAGACGGAGCATCCATGAGCTGCTAAATTCTCCAAGCCAAAAGAAAAACGAAGACAGGCCAAGCAGGACTTACCTGGTCTCCCCCTCTACACAGGACTGCGAAGAGCAGCCCTAGGGCAGATCCAGCTCAGGCCAAAGTCCCAGTATGCCCTCTGCTGGTGCTGTCCCACCCACCACTGAAGAGACGGCAGCCTAGAGAAGAGTACAAGGCAAGGCTGGTGCCATTTCCATTACAGGCTTGTGCTCTGTGGGGTGGTTTGCTAGCTCCTCTGAAGACAGGAGGGCAGAGGAGAAGGCTTTGCAAAAAGACGCTCACAGTGAGGGAGGAAACGGGGGGTGGGGGCAGGATGGCTTACCCCTATGGTCAGGTTCCTCAGCTGTGGGTGAGATGAGACCAACAAAGGGCATGCTGGGGGCCCGCACCGAGCAAGGGGCTGGAGTCCAGGTGGGGGCTGCACTTTGCAGGCCTGTAAAAAGAAAGAAAGGGGTGGGGGAGAGGAAGGTATTATCCACAGGCTTACACAGAAAGACCTGACATGCCCAAGTAGGCGTCTGTTACAGCAGATGGGCATCACAACTTCAGAAGGTAGATCTTTAACTTTAATTTAACACTCCCCATTTTTTGTGATTTCCTATTAAAAACCCATTAGCTGGATGGCTATTCCGCAAGCCAAGAAGCAGATACCACTTGCAAAGAACTTCTTTCACCTGACTCCCCATGATTATTTTAAGAAGATTTCTCCTCTTCTTCCCCCCCCCCAGCCCCATATCATCCCAGCTTGGCCCCCCCTCATTTCCAGGCTCCCACTATCCAGAAACCAAAGGAGCTCAAGAAGCAGAACCTCAGCAGAATACTAAACTGGTGGCCATGTTCCTGCCCACCTGTGTCAACAGAACCAATTGAATCCTTCAGAGAGGGAAACACTATTTTCCAGTCAACTGGAGTCAAGGAAGCACAGGAGGAGCCTTACAGGTGATAGAAAGATGTGAGAACAAAGTAAGGGATGGGAAGGAAGACAGAATGAGGAAAGGCACAGACCAGCGGAGGGAGGAGGAAAAGGGAAGAGGAGGAAGGAAAGAAAGAAAGAGAGAAAATGGCAGACCGAGAAAACGTGACTGCAGAAGAGCCCCCAAACTAGGAGCTGCTCCAGATTCTGGAGGGAGAAGGCAAAAGGTCATTTCTAACTCTGGATGTAACTCTGACACTTACAGGTGTGCCCCGCCCTCCAGGGATTTGTCTTCCGAAATCAGCAAATGCTGGTGTGAAATCTGGACCCCGTGCCAATATCCGAGGATCCAAAGTTCGAAGAGGCAGTTTTGGCTGATTGATCTGTATTGGTAGAAAAATGTAAAGTTACAGGTAGCCATGCAGCACAGACAGCAGCATTTGGTTGATACTCCCAAGTAGCCTCAAGAGCTACAGTTGAAAACAAAACGCACAGCCAATGACTCGTCCTGCCCATCAAGATCCATTTCCCTTCTAACTTGACCTCTGAGGGGGATGCCAGCTAAAGCTGAGCGAACTAAGGCATGGCAGTTCAAGGCCATCTAACTACCTCACCACCAGAAACCAAAGCTGCTTAATGTCTGTTGACAGCGAGGCAGCTCAGGGGAAGGGAATTGGGGGTTTTCTGCTTCCTGAGGCTAGAAGAATATTTTGGGGAAGCTGCATACATATCATCTAGTTTTAAACCCAGTCCAGTGGCAGCATCTCCTCTTGTGCCTTATTAAATTGGACCAGGTCTTCAAAATGTTGCAAAATCAAAGTTCTCAGTTTAAAACACTAAGGCATGCCTTTCTCTCGACCTTCAGCCGCCACCATACCTTGTCGAGGACCACATCGCTGATGGGCGGCAGCCCCTCCGGCTTCTGGATGCAGGCAGGCATGAACTGGAAGTCTAAGAGGAACTCCCGGTCGTACTGCTTCTTCCCTTCGGAGTCCAGTGGCTTCCACTGCTCTGTAATGACACCACCTGCCTCAGGATGGGGCAATTCATTGTGCCATGTTTTCCCACCAAGGCCTCCTTGCTCCAATTTGAATTGTGGTCATGGGGGTCTTTCTCCTTTCCCTCACCCTGTCTCCATTTTGTGGGGAAGTCACGAAATGGTCCAGGGAATGAGTGCATGGCTCCGTGGAAAAAGAATGTTGCACTCTGATTGGGGAGGTCTGGCTTTGCATCCATTTGGTCACAGGGAGCCTTGCTTGAGCCCTTTCTTGACTGAGGGACACCCCCCCCCCACATCTCTTTGCATAGAAGGAAAACAAGAAGGGTTTGATGCTGAAGGGGAAGAAGCAGGAGCAGGACAGCACCGGGACATCCGCCCACAGGTTTTGTAGCTTTGTTCTAAAGAACCCTTGGGAAGCACAGTACAAGCAGCGGCAGTGCATGCAGCACAGGGACGGCAGTGCACTCTGCTCTGTGCAGATGCACCTGGAGGCTAAAGGAGCGCAGGTTGCCCCAAGAGTTACAGGTGGTCACTTTTATCACACAGAGGGGCAATGAAGCAGAGATTTGTAGAGAAGACGGTAGTCTAGGTCCAGCAGATATTGTATAAAGAATTTATACGTTTCAGTCTTTCAAAGGGTCATTTTCAGGAATTAACCACCAATGAAGTGCTCTTTAAAGGGAGGCAAACATCTGGAGCCACAAGCTCGACATCCTAGAAATGAGAGCTCTGGCACCACATGAAAAATTAAAAGGCCTGGAAGGGAGTTGGGAGGCATAAGTGCAGTGACCGCTGCCAGCCAGGGCCCTGGAGGTGCCAGCGTGGCCTCTACCATGCTCCTTGCTGAATCCACATGGATTCAGTCAGAATCTCAGGGAACCAAGCAGCAAAGGCAGGTTTCCAGGCAGGAAAAGCATTGACATGGAGTGATGCCTTCCTCTACAGAAGTCTACTTCTGGAGAGGCCACCTCACATGGGGCTCACTCCACCTGCAGCTAGCTACTTCTATCAAAATACTGGCAAGTCATTACCAACTGTCCATTTCCGGCTCACGTGTACAAGAAATAAGGCATGCCTGCCAATTGCATGAAGCAGCCCTTAAACTCCAGAGGTGGCCTGGAGATCTTACACACCAAGCCCTCTGCTAGGAAGTCTCTCTCTCTCTCTCTCTCTCTCTCTCTCTCTCTCTCTCTCTCTCTCTCTGTCAGCTTGCTCAACATTTTCCTTGGTTACATAGGAAGCTGCCTTACTCTGTTGATCTAGCTCAGTATCATCTACACTGACTGGCAGTAGTTCTCCTTGCCCTGGAGATGCTGCCAAGGGCTGAAGCTGGGGCCTTCTGCATGCAAAGCAGGTAACTCTGCCACTGAGCTAGGGCCCCTTTCCCATTGCTTTCTCTCACCCCTTTGCTAGGAGAAATGCTGTTTCCCCCAAAGAGGCAGAGGAGTAACAGCCCATGCCACGGAAAGGCAACACTGCTGAGGATGCCCCAACTTCTGGGGTGAGACGAGCAGAGGGTGACTGGGACTTACCTGGCTTATACTGGCAGGTTGGGGTTTCACTGGGACTCTCTGCGCAGCCTGAATTCCCCTCACCTCCTTCCCCCTCGGAGACGTTCTCAGCACCGTTGCGAATGGGCTCCCCTTCCTGCTCACCATTCTCCTCTGCTGCTTTCGCTACCTTAAGGTCAGAGTGAGAGTCCCTCCTGGGGCAAGTCTTCTGGCTCATTGCCTCTTGTTCAGATTCAAGTATCCTGTCACCTCCAGGTTCCACTTCTGTTTTAGGCTGAAACAGCAAGCAAGCCCCAAATCAGCGCCCTACTCTCTGCCAAGCACTCAATAAACAAAGCTCTGCTGCCTCTAATCTAAGGACTGGAAGTCGCATGTGGCCCTCCAGACTCTTCTCACTGGTCCTTGGGACTCTTCCAAGGACACGCCCCTTTCCTTGGCTCTGCTGCTGCACACCTGGTTGGAGCCGTGATAATACTTCTCATTTGCCTAGAGCAGCGTGTAGAATCCTGCATGACTGTACAAAGGGTGAGAGTTGCATCTACTGCCCTGCCTACTTTTTTTATGCCCCTGGCCCTGCCCTCCACTGGCCCCTGGAAAGTTGCCCATGAGGGAGAAAGGCTCTTGGTCTGAAAAAGGGAAACACTGGCCAAATAGAGATTATGGATTTTTTTTAAAAAAAATGCATTCTCCAGTTTCTATCATTTTGGAATAGTTTCCAAAGTATTGACACTGCTCTGTTGCTGTAAAGCGTCCAGAATGGCCCAAATGGTTTTTAAAAAAGGATTTTGTTTTTCAATTGACACCCCCCCAAAAAAAACCCCAACACTTCCCCATCAGAACTGATTAAAAGCTCTGCTAGTAAACAATACTGCAGCCTCTGCCAACTTGGTGCCCTCTGGATTTCCTGGACTGCCAGTCCTAGCTGGCTGATGGGAGTCTGGAGAGGAGGCTGGTGAAGGCTGTAGCGTTCTTAACATTTTCCTCAACTTATCCCTCTCCACAAGGGCAGTCACTCAAAATCAGAAACTAGGCAAACTTCTGGGGCTCCCTGGCTCAGTAGGTTCACCTCTAGGGCCAGAGAATCCCTTGAAACTTGGCAGCACGATGGCTCCTGAGCACCCCACCTCTCCGCCCTCCTGCCCACCTTACCTCAGGTTCAGCCTCCACGCCCTCCTCGGCAGCCTGGCTCCGCTCTTTTGGTTTGTTCCACATCTTTGGTGCAGTTGCAGCTGTTTGGGCTACAAGATAAAGTTGGACAGGTTATTTGCCAAATCCGGAGCCTGCTTGGAACAGAACGGCCTTGAGCATGGGCTCCCCTTTTCCAGTAAGCTTAAAACTATGGGGAGGGGAGTAACTTGCCTCAGCCTCACAGAAACTACCTGAAGACAAGGGGAAAGGGGTCACGTTGACAGCTGCCATTAGGAAAATAATTCAAGAGATTCTAGAGCTGCAAATGAACCAAGAGGTGACACTTCTGCCCCTCAATGAAGTTCCTCTGACTTCCTGAGAATTTACGGAAGCGTGGGCCTGGCCCTGTTGCCTCCTCCTTGGTCCAAGGCAAGACACAGCAATAGGCAGTTGTGGGGTGCAGTGGGGACACAAAGCTGCCTATGTAAGTCCTTGTGTGACTCTGTACTAGGGACTGAGACTTTGCAAATGAAACACTGAGAGCAACAGAGTTTTGCAGTGTTATTTTAAATGCCCCTTGAAAAGATGTTTCATTGTGCTTCCAACCTGGAAGAGCAGATTCCCCCATCTCAATTATCTCTTTCTCTCATGCACACCCACACCAAGTCAAAACACAGCCACAGTGCAGTTCTACACCTCCAACACCAGAGGGCAAACACCAACAGGGCCTATATAGAGAGGCGGCTTTGGAGAACCATGAGTGCAGATTCTGCTTTGCTTAATATTGTTTCTGTTGGCAACAAGAGCAGAAATAGGTCTGAGCACCTTAAAATGTGCCAAAGGGTTAGCAGCTTGTTAACAGCATCAGCTTGGAATAGACGGTGGACCCAGAGAGCTGTGACAAAGCAAGAGGGGACAAAGAGCCTGGCCAGCTTTGACCCAAGGAAAAGAACTTAACCCTCAGTCCTGTTCTTCCCCAGCGATTGCTATTTAGTGAGCATGGGGATTCTCAGAAGCCAGGTCTACCGACTGAAATGCATGGGGGTTCCTGGTCTACTCGCAGGAAACCACAGAGATTTTCGGTGGCCTGTTCTGGTATTCAGAAGCAACCAGCCTCTGAGCTGGAAGGAAGCACATAGCCACTGTTATTAGATTCATTCCCTGTGTTCAGTCATGGGCTTATTGTTATCACATCACTGTATTTATGTTTTTCATCCCACAGAGTGGAAGGGGGAAGTGACGGCAGACAGGAAGTTTTGTCTTGCTATGTATCCTCTAAATAGGACTCTTGTCCTTTGTTCTCTCTCTCGGCTGCCTGATGCTAGAGAGAGGGAGTCATCATGTAGAGCTCCGTGTTTGTAGATATGTAATAAAGTAGTTTTAGCTACAATGCTGAGCTGCTGTGTCTGTACGCTACTGCGCACACTTACTGCTGATTTATAAGTGTGCTGGATGTCTGCCGACACCAGTCGCTGTGATGTTCGGGCCAAAGAAGCTGATAAGCTCCCGGACAATCTTGGAAGGCGAGATCATGCCAGTCGGGCATGTGTCTTTGCTGTGTCTTACAAGAGAGTAAGACCGATCCATAACAGCCACTGTGTCCTATTGGTGGCCTTATCCTTCCAGGAATGAGTGCAGCGTTTCAGCTGGTGAAATCAGTCAGGCCCATCTCAGTAGGAAAAAAACTATCTACAAAGAGCCCACCACCTACTACCACTGGAGGCTGGTGCAAAATGTGCTCCCCACACCCTGCCCTGCTGCAGCCACAATGGGCTCAAACTCACTTTCCCCAGTTCGGAAAATGGTCAGGACTTTCTACAGAAACTAGTTACTGGTGCACACGCAAATGATCTGCATAACTGTGCAACAGGCAACTTTTCACCTACTCCTCAAAACAAGCCGCAAAGCAAGAGTTACCCCCCAACTGTGCATTAAATTATAATAGGCTTAATTACCCTAAACCTCCCTCCTTCCTTCTGATTGCAATATTTAAGCTTGATAGAGGATAGCGGAGAGGAGCCTCCTTGTCCGGCTTCTTCTTTGTACGCCAGTAAATAAAGGCAAGGAGGACTGATAAAGCAACACAGGATGCTTCTCAGCTGCACTTGACAGACCAACCCAAGATATTCTGGACTTTAGCAAATCAGACCCAGCCTAAGTAGAAGACATTAGAACCGTAGAACGGCCATTTATATGCCTGGAGTCACGGTTATTAAAACATTCCCAGATGCTTCTCTTTTTAACAACTGATGGCCATAAAGCCCAGCCAAGGTTCCTCTTAAGTGTTTTCTATCTCCCCCCTCCCCCCACAGTCCCCTTCAAGTTAACTGCAGAGTTCAGTAATGAACCCAGTGCTTCCTCCCACCCAGGGAGATGCCCAGAAGACAAACGCCACTCCTTAGAAATGCTAGTGGTGAACTGCCTTAAGCACATACCTGGGATTCTCCCACCAGGACAGGAACTGCAAATTCTGTGGCCACTCCACAAAGCAGCCCACGGCCTCCCTTTCCACTAGCACTGCTCACCAATGACTAAGGACGAAAGGATCGCAGGGAGGTCCGAGGGATGAAACTTAAGGCTTGACCGGAGCACAGCCCTGTTGCCATGTCATAATGCGATGGCAGAAGACTATGACATACTGCCCTGTCAGGCAAGGCTCAGGAGGAACCCTGGGAGGGGTGTGTGTAAGTCCAGGCTATGCCCACAAGGAACCCCATGGCACTGGATGAGGGGGAGGAGGAGCTACCATCTACTTCCGTCTGTGGTGGCAGCAGCCCCCGTGTTTGCAGAGGAGGAAGGAATGGCATCAGCTTTCAGACAATGGCAGTTGGGTGCGAAGAGCCATTTCAGAGACTGAGACCCCTAAGTCATGTCCTGGTGCTGGTCAGCATCTCTGCTGGCAAGGAGGCTCCACTGCCAAACCAAGTCCTTTGCAGCACTACAGCAGCTGGCTTCCCTACTTTCCACTTCAGCGCATAGCCATGCAGGGAGCTGCAACACAGATGGGAGGGGAAGCTTTGCGATCTTCCCCAGATCAAGAGAGTGATTAAGAGACATGTTTGTGAAGGGCCCAAGTCTGAAAGGACAACAATCCAAGCACACCTTCTAAGGCACCCAAGCACCCTGGAGAGGCAGCTTCCAACTCACACAAAATATTGGTGAGAAGCAGGAAGAAGCAGGTGCTACAGTGACACAAGAAAAAAAGGGGCTTTTCCTAGTTCCCATCTAAACTCCACACCCCGTATGTTGTTGCTGCTGGCTGACTTACAAGCCTCCAAAATCCCAGAATTGGCTTCTATATTAGGGTGGGTGGAGAGGGGGGAGAAGGAAGGAAGGAAGGAAGGAAGGAAGGAAGGAAGGAAGGAAGGAAGGGAAAAAAAGAGAAAATATTTCGGCAAAGCTGTGCAACTAGAGAAAATTAAAAGAAAACTACCTCAAACTGGGGAGATGATCTCTTTGATAAGAAATGCAATTCAAACACCATACATATTTCTCAGAGACACAGTGAAACTTTTAACATTAAGGAGGTGTTGGCAAGTAATCTCCCAAATAATTTGTGAGCAACTCTGGGGACTGCTTGAGTTTCTTTTTATGTAAAAGGAAAGGGAACAGCGCAAAGGTAAAAAGCTTAATCCTAAAAATGTAGGATAAAAATAACTTAATAATAAATAATATGGGAAGTGATTCTGAGCCAGAAAAGGAGGTGGGTTTTGTGAATTTTTTTTATGAGAAAGAAAGACAGAGAGAGAAGCAGCAAAATGCTAAGCATCTGAACCATCCCAAGTCTGCCACCCACACCAATGCAGCTCTCCCTAAATGGTTGTTCTGCCTGCTTTCTGCTAGATAAAGCAGGAAGCATAAAAAACAAACCACTTTTCTTTGGGAGCACAGGCTGTTTCTCACTTTTGCTCATCATACCACAGAAGCCCTGTTCATTGTGGGGAAGGAAACAGGCCTACCCTGCCCCCATCAGTCCCTGTCTCCCCCTCAGGATTTGAAAAAAATCTAAGGAGCTGGGCAAATTTCCCACCCATCCAGCCTCCTCTGGGCCTACTTAGCTGCCCTCTGAAACACACGTCTCTGGATCCTTTTCCAAGTTGCAACAGAACAGGAGAAAGCACACACTCACACACCGAGTTGAGGCAACTGATCCTATTTCCCCTGTGCAGCCAACCTCCCCCCACCCCGTAAAGCTGTCCAGGCTCTGAATAAATTGTACCACAGACTTTTAAGGAGTTGGGAGAGACCATTGTGACCCCCTGTGAGGACACTCACCTGCTCCGGGGCCCTTCTTTGAATTCAAGACCTGAGAGTCTGCATTCTCCTCCGGTTGTCCGTCTACCTCCGCCTCTTCTTTCTCCAGATTTTCCTGGGTGTCTTCGCCAAGGGTAGTTCTTGTGGCCTCCTCTCCTTCTAAATCCCCCTGAAGAGCAGGGAGGGCACCAGGTAGTGGGAGAGGCGAAGCACACGGTGGCGGAGGAAGAGGGCTCGTTGCTCTAACAGTAGCAGCGGCAGAAACGGGAGGAGGGCTGGGAGGAGGAGATGGAGGCAGAGACGGAACAGCAGGAAGAGCGACGGAAGCTGGAGGTGGCACACTTTCTGCCTCGTCCAGAGGTGCCTCTGGGCTCTCCAGATCTACAGCCAAGGGCCCAGCTGCCTCCGGTTGATCTGGTTCCATGATGCCATCAGTCACTGTGACCCTTTCACTAACTCCGTTCAGTTCAGTAATTAGATTAGTACTAGCAGTCACTTGGAGGTCACTGGGGACTATTCTAGGGGGCTCCCTGCCTATATCCACGCTGGCGTCATCTGTTGGGGGGCAGATGGGCACTTCCATGCAGGGCGCAGTGCTGGAAACAGGTGCGGCTTCCTGTTTCGAGGAAGCAAGTTCACATCCATCCTCTGAGTCTGCTGCAAACGTTGATTTAGGAGACAGAGGAGTGGCGGCGGCAGCAATGACCGCCGCAGGGGAGGGCAAAGCCGTGAGAGGAAGCTCTGGTGAGGTCTCGGAGGAGGAGGTGGTCGGGGTCTCTGCTGTCAGGCCCATTTGATCTTTCCTCTCTCCACTAGGCTCTGGTCTGAGGGCAGGGGAAGGAGATTTTAATACTGGATCTGCTTTAGGCTTCTCTTCTGGGGGGAAAAAATGGAAGAGTTAGAAAGGGCCATTTAACTCGTCAAATCAGAATGAATTTGCATCAATTATCCACGCACTCCCACTTTCCAAGAGGAACTGCGGAAACCCCCACGCACCTCCCTGCCCAGAGTCCTCAATTCTCAGCCCAGAGAGGTTACTGAAGGAAGAAATGGGGATTAAGCAAGCAATGTGCTGCTCTTTTCTGTCAAGTTTGCTTGCCGCCCATTCTGTGATACAAAAGGAGTCTGAGCCCCCAAACCCTATCTGTTCTCTTTGGTGGATCCTAATAGGGTAGTTTGGCTTCAAGTGCCACTTGCCTTGGTGCTAAGAACCACCTCCTCACAGAGGAGGGGACTTTTTGGAGCTACAAAGCGCTACCATGCGCAAGCAGTGTAGCTGTGAAAAAAGTGAACTACGGGCCCTTTTGTGGATTTCTTTGCCAAGGTTGCTTCGAAGACGCTGGTTAACAACATGGATATGCATTTACAGGATAAATCAAAAGACAATGTCTTAAGTCCTCAGAACTATGTTGGAGCGCCCTCTGCCCCACAGCTTTTGTTTTTACCCTAAAAGAGTCTTGTTATGTGCATGAGGGGTGGAGATGCAAGATGTACAATGGGAATCTTGGGATGCAAGACCGATTCAGCAGCCAATGCAACGAGTGGAGCGCATGCATCACTCCCCCCCCCCCACAAGCTAGGCTGAGCCTGGTGCCTCCTGTCACTACTGTCAAGGGACCGACTGAACTTCCCCCTTTGGACTCTTGGTGCCTTTCTAAACTCAGTCAAGAGGGCTAGTCGCTATTTACAAAAAAGGTTTTGCCACTAATATCTGAAACCCAACTGTCTTGCACAAGTCAGTAAATAAGGGACTGAACACTGGAAGGCCACCTCTGCTATAGGATCACCAAAGACAATGGCAGCCACTGAGGGGATTGGTTCAAGGGCACTGAAGCACCACTAGGAAAGAAGAGGACTAGTCTTGTGGGAGTTGCAAGGCTGAGAAATCTTCTGGCTGCCATTTACTCAAAGCTTTTGCAGCCAGCCTCTGACAGCTATCATGATCTGACTGAATGCAACATTTTCTTTTTTGCCTTTGGCCAGACATAAAGCAGAATGTGGCTCACTCCCAGTAACTACAGTCTCTCACATGAGGTCTGGACGTCAAGATCTTCCAGGGGGGCTCTTCTTTCTGTCCTGTGAACACCCAAAGGGCATTTGGTGGGCTCCTAAGTGGGGAGCCCCTTCAGTGTCTGCTCCCAATGTCTGGAGCTCCCATATCAAGGGGAGTCTATATAATCCCTTCTGACAGCAAGAAAATTCAGGTAGATCGCACCTTAGGCTGATTTCACTTTCTTGATCATACCTTAAGTGGATCACTGATTTTTTTAAAAAATAAAAAGGGGCAGAAGAGCAAGAAAAAAACCCTGGAAGCATTGTCCAAGATCTCATGAGTGCCCTTGCAAGACCTTTACACGGCTTAGTGAGAACGATGGGGTGTCTTACATGGAGGGGCGGGGGCAAGGCCTGCTCAGCACTGCTTTTGGACAGGTAGGGATGGTCTTGCGGGACCATTCCAGAGGCTGTTCTAGTTTTACATGTTTTTGCCTTTGCACATAACAGGATCATAACCCCAATGTAATGTGAGACGCACCTGTGCATTTTTATCCAGACAGGTGTTTGACCCCAGTACCTATAAATTGTTTAAATTTATTCTAGTGCCAGTGGTATTTAATTAATTCTATATAAGTGATTTTACCTGCCTTGTTTATTGCCATTATTCTTATTATTCTTATTCTTATTAACCAATGCTAACTGCCTGGGGCACCAGATGGGATAGGTATTTAAGAAATAAAGACTAAAAATTGCCCAGTCACCATTACCTGCTCCACCCCCTGCCCAGTGTCTTACCCCAAGGTGACCCTGCATATCCCAAAAGGAGGAATTACAACCCAAAGCCCCATTGTACAGCTGGGGGAACTCAAGAAATGTGCAAGGTGTTCAAAGACCAGGTTTAATTTCTAATCTTGACATTTACAAGCACAGATTGTTTCATGGATACATCAAGTCTCAACATGGCTCTTAGATATATTCTAAGTTATATTGCAAAAACAGAAGTAAAGACGTGTACCATATATTCCGGCGTATAAGACGACTGGGAGTATAAGACGACCCCCAACTTTTCCAGTTAAAATATAGAGTTTGGGATATACTCGCCGTATAAGAAATACAACCCGGCGAATAAGACGACCCCCGACTTTTGATAAGATTTTCCTGGGTTAAAAAGTAGTCTTATACGCAGTAATATACAGTATTTTAAGAGCATTTACTGTTGCAACATTTTTATAACAAGCAGAAAGAGAACAAGCAACAGCCCACCCATGCATAATTATAAACAGCGAAACAAATATTAAATTAACACCATCATTATTAAATTAAGAGCAACAACTATGAATGCCTGTCAGCCAGGCAGCCCTACAAACATCCCCCACCCCCACAAACCAGATTCCTTCCTACTTGGCCAAGAGAGTCATAGCAGCGGCACTGACACAGAACCCTGCCAACAATGCCCCTAAAATGTGAGTTTCATTCCCCCTGTGTCTTCTCCATCAGCCACCCCACAGAATACCCACAACCTCAGCTATACCTGCCTCCCTCCTCAATGGAGAGCCCGAAGGAGTGCATCTGGGTCTCTCTAAGCCAGTGATGGCTAACCTTGACACCCCAGATGTTTTGGAACTACAACTCCCATCATCCCTAGCTTACAGGATCAGTGGTCAGGGGTGATGGGAGTTGTAGTCCCAAAACATCTGGAGTGTCAAGGTTAGCCATCACTGCTCTAAGCACTCAGCAGAGCAGCAACTGGGCAGCCACTCCAACCTGGCAGTTGTTGCCCTCCTTCCAGGCTCCGAGTGGCTCTGCTGGGTCACAACAGAACTGGCCAGAACTGTGACTAGGACAGCTTACTGCTGCAGCCACCTATGTCAACCACCCCTGTGGAAGTGTTGGCAGCAAAGAAGCACTTGGTTCTATCGAACATTCAGTGGGGAGCGAGTTTGAAAGGAGCTGCCCAACAGGCCAGCGGTCAAGCTGTGGGGATAACTGATGGCTCTAGGGTGCCAAAGAAGGGGCTTCCTTGTCACAAAGAATTCACAGCTCATTTAGGCACTAGCTTGAGACTGCCTTTGCCAACCAGGTGCCTTCCAGATGTTGTGGTCCTATCGGTGAGAGGTCATTCACGACACCTTTCCTCCTAGTCTGTCTTGGTCAAAATTCAGAAAACCTGTTAACTTCAGGTGTTTTGGGGGTGGGGGCATGGCTAGAAAGAGTGCCCAACAGGCTGCTTGTGAAAGCACTACAGCAGGCATAGGCAAACTCGGCCCTCCAGATGCTTTCAGACTACAACTCCCATCATCCCTACCTAACAGGACCAGTGGTCAGGGATGATGGGAGTTGCAGTTCCAAAATATCTGGAGGGCTGAGTTTGCCTATGCCTGCACTACAGAAACCAGCAAGGCAGGTCAATGCTATCATCACCACCAACTTGCAGATGGGAAGCTGAAAGGTGTCACTTTCCACAAGGCCAGAACTGATTCAGTGTTCAGGCTCACAGATTCACCAGCTCTGGAGGCTCCTCACAGAGAGAGGGAGAGCACCTCTCAAAACCAGGACAAAGAGATCCGTCCACCCACCTTGCTTCAGGTCGCTTGTCACAGCGATGGGGGTGCTTGCGGCGAGGTGAGAGCTCTCCATGGCCCCGAACGCCACAGGGCTGTGCTCGGGGACCTGGCTGGGCAGCTGCTGGGATTTGAAGTACAAAAAAGGGTGATAATGAGCGTGCGAACATAAAAACTAGCAACATGGAACACAAGCGAGCAAGAGGGGCAGAAAACCCAGTTGGGTTGGAAAGGAAAAAATAAAGAAAAGGAAGAAATAAGATATACGGTCATTAAAAAAAAAGCGCATGGGGAGGGTGGGAGAAAAGCAGCGGGAGGAGAAAGACAAATTACTATTCACGGCAGCGAGAAAGGAGAAGGCACAAGCATTTATCTGGACACCCCCCACGCCATGGAATGTGGGGGGAAAGCATGCCTCTCCCCAACCCAACGATTTAAAGGTTGCCACAATTGAACTGAAAGCCTTTCAAAGCACTTTGTTAAAAAACGAAGTGTTGAATAACAATAAACCGAGAGGAGCTACAATTGGGGCACGTTCCACAACCCAAGTCCTGGAGACCCTCCCGCCTGAGGCAGCCAAGGTCCTCAGAAGCTGCCCTCAGAAGCTGGCCTATCTCTGGCAAGAAGCGTTTCGAGGATAACTGGCTTTGCCTTGCAGCTGATGAGCAGGAGAGAGAGGATGAGGGCAAGAAGCGCCACCAGGGTACAGACGCTGCGCAAGGAGGCTGCAGCGGAGAATGAGTGCCAGCCTCCTACCAGAATGTGCCTGTCCCCACGCAGTTACCTGGGGCGGGGTGGGCGTGGACGAGGGCCTGACCGTGGGAGGTGTGGGGTTGCGGCTTCCTCCACCAGACATGATCTCTTCCGTTATGTCTTTGCCCCCTTGGTTGGGATCTCGGATGCGGATCTGGAAAGGATGGAACGAAGCACCCGCTCAAATCACCTCCCCAAAAAGGTGGCTTGGCTTAACTGGGGCCCAGCCTCATGCTGTGAGGGGAGCATGACACTCGCGACTCACGGTTCAGAGGGCCACACCAAGGGCCACAGCAGCACACGGTTGAAGGAAACCCCACTCCAAGAGGCGCCCCCTTTATAATGTTACACCCCCATCCCCAAAAGGCACCCCCATTATAATGCCCACTGATGTCTTGCCAAGGGGCATTTTTGTTCCGAAAAGCTTTCTTAGCTGGATGAGGTCTCCACAATGGGTGATTCTTTTTAGGGTTTTCCCATTCATTTGCTGCTATTTTAAACTGTTTTGATTATATTGCATATATCACCTTAAAACACATATGAGGAAGGTGAGTAAATAACAACAAAGGCTTAAAACAGAACACCTGTGAGAGAGACTCCTCCCGTGGTGCAGGAGTGTCAACCTCCCCAGTTTCCATGTTCTCCCTTCAACCCACAGGGCTCAGCATTCAGCTGCAGAGCTCTCTTACCGTTTTCTTCTCCCGCTTGGCTGGTGGGATTGGCTGCTGCTGCTGCGTAGGCACTATGATGGGCGTGGATTGATACACCGGGGGAGTTGGGTAGAAAGGTGCCCCTGCAGTGGGTAAAGGGGGGCAAGGAGAATCTCAGGCTCACTCCTTTGGCTGGCTGGCTGTGGCAAAGTGATCAGAGCCACGTCCCTTCGCCCGGGACGAGCTACCTCAAAGTACGACTCCTGGTTTTCCTCTGTCAAGGTCAGGGAGCTGAGGGGCCACTTGCTCCCTCTGCTTGGGAGTGCCCCCCCCCGGAGGAACCATATGTGTGTGTATATCACAGCAGTTTACTACAATGAAAAGCCATACAGTAAAACCATAAAAAAATGAAAAACAAGCATTATTAGACCACTGTGGAAGAATGTACTCTTAACTGCCTACACAGGCCTAGTGGATAAGAAGAGTTTTCAGTAGGCATTTAAAAGTTGGCACAGAAGGCGCCCGCTGAATCTCCAGTGGCAAAGAGTTCCATAGGACTGGGCCAATGACACTACAGGTTCAGTTTCTACCTCTGCATGCACACACAGAATTGCCACCAGAGCCAATGAAGCAAACTGTACCCTCTACTCCTAAGAAAGTAAAGACCTCAGAGTCTCCCATTTGCCAAAGGTGAACATGCCCCAATTTCACAAGAAAGTCGATAACCCACAAGGTTGGGTGCTGGGCACAGACTCCAGCTTCTAGAGATTTTCAGCCCCCAATCAACTCCCATACCTCTTTTTCTAAAACACCATTTTACGCCTTCTGACGGCAAGGCTGGCCCTGACCTCAGGTGCCAAAGGAAAAGATCTCCAAGCAAGATCTCCAGCAGTTAAGTGCTTTGGTTGTCTTTGCCTAACTCTCTTCCTGCCCCCTCTGCCCCAGGATGACCAGAGCGCACCAGTAAGGCAATGCAGCCAAAGTGACAGAATTCATTCATCAACATTAAAGAGGAAAATCTACTCAAGTCACAATTTAGACCTGCAACTTACATGCGATTTATTTGCACAACTGCAGCTTTGTGCAGATGGCAGGGAAATAAATGACCTGGAGGGGGCAGCCAGCCAGAAGGGGTCATACAAGATCTCATGCAACCTTCCCAGATCTTGATAAGCAAGGTGAAGGCTCTGGGAAGGCTGCACAACACTGGAAGACTGTGTGAGACTCCAGCAAGATCTCACAGAAGCACCCCCCCGCCCCGCCTTCCAGAGGCCTCGCATGCCCTTCCCAGAGCCCAGTAAGACAGGGACAATTACATGGGGGTGATTCCGGGGGTTTTCCTGGCTTTGCAGGATTTTGCATTTGCATGTGAACCCCTGGAACGTAACCTGCAGGCCTACTGTATATTCATTTTAACACAGAGAAGCCAAAATGGGAATGCTACAGTGTTGAAGGTGTGGAATACGAACACAGGAAGCCTGGTTTGCATAAAGGTCGGTCTACAGGGTGAAAGGACCACGTCAAATGGCCCTTGCTCTGCTACCCATCCCCCTTCAAAGGAAACCTCTTCTTACCATAGGCGTTGGGGAACTCTCCGGGTCCCGGTCCTGGGTAAAATGGTCCAGGCCCTGGCGGCTGAACGGGATATTGTTGAGGGGGGCCCACATACGGAGGGCCGCTATGACGATACTGAAACAGAAATGGCACAAGAGGCTCAGAAAATGGCGCAAGGCGCTTTGTGAGCAGGAAAAGCTACCCTGCTACCCTATTAATGATGCCCTCAATGCAGTTCCCCCCTCTGCCCTGCAAATGCCAACTCTTGGCCTTATGGCAAGTGCTGGGCAGTTTGTGGCCCACATCCTGACCAGCTGGTCCCTTGGCAGCAGGGACTAAGTCCACAATCAATACAGCTCCAGACTACTTACTGGCCTCTCTTCCCACACCAGGCAGAGCAAAGAGGGAAAATAAGAAGCAGTGGAGGGCAATACAAAGGGTGCAGCCACCTACCTCACAGGGTTGTTGTGAAGACTTAAAAAGGGGGAGACTGAACATCATGGGTTGTATCCAACAGTAGGCCTGCTCAGAGGAGATCCATTGGAATCAACAGACTTGGTTAACCTAGGTGTGTTCATTTTGATGGGTCTACTCTGAGTAAAACTTAGCTGGATACAGCCCCATGTGATGCTGCTCTGAACACCTTTGCAGAATGCTGGGAGCTAAAAAAGCAATAAATAAATAAAACAAATATACTGCAGATTCCAAAATTCCAGGGGAAGGGTCTTAGCGAAGTGGCAGAGCCCCTGCTTGGCATGCAGAAGGCCCCCTCAGGTTTGATCCCTGGCAGCATCTCCACGTAGGGCTGGGAAAAGACCCCATCTCCTGAAACATCAGTGGGCCATTGCTGCCAGTCAGTGTAGACAATACTGAGCTAGGTGGACCAATGGCCTGGGTAAGGCAGGTGCCTGCATACCAAGAGAGATTCCTCCCAGACCTCCCCCGATTCCCCTTTTCCACCCAAGGACTGAAAACTCAGGGGAAAAGAAGGAGGGAAACGGAAGCACACCCGTGCCGTGGATTTAACTTGCACCCAGCTGAGTCACAGGAGGGCCAACATTGAACACAACTGCAGGCAGCTGCAGATACATTGTTATCACCAGCCGAATTAAAGAACAGGACCACTTACATGCCTCCCTCCCTGACTTGCCCTACCTGCCATTAGTGGCAAAGCTTTACAGTCAACTCGCAACTTGCGCGGTGGTTCCGTTCTGGGGATGTCACATAAAACCGAAATTGCTTATAGTCAAAACAACCCTGGAAACACCCTGGCATGAGCATCGCTACCTTGTTGAAGTGCCAGTGCACTGTGTGGGTCTTGCCCTCCCCATGCAAGGCGGAGAGCTTTTAAGCTCTCTCACTTGCTTACCAGGGACTGGGAAGCTCTCACACAGGCTTAATGAGTTCTTCACCTTGCGTAGGTTTAATTTGTGCCCTGTTAGCTGGCTGGGTGCCAAGCATGTGAAGCTGCGATTGTGCAGGTTAAATGTGTGCAAGATGCAAGTCAACTGTATCATTTTAAGGGTGCTGTGACCTTACCTGTGGTATACAGTACTGGGGGCCCTGAGGCATTGGATACGGCATAGGAAGGTGGTTCACCATCATGATGTGCTGATTGGTCTGATAGACAGCGGTTGGCGTCTGTGCACCAGGACGGATGGAAGGGCTGCTATTCTGGATTGTTGCTCTGGGAGGCTGGATTTGAGGCCTCTGGAAAAACTGGAGGAGGGAAGCAAGGAGCCCCGTATTTTAGCCGGCCATCTCCTGGAAGAGCAGTGTGCCGCAGTCACGGTGCTTTCACCATGCACCTGATCAACAACTAGCAGGCCCTCTCTGGCCAAGGGTCTTCTGCCTCGTTAGCCCACGTGCCCCACGTGCAATGCAGGTGGGGCGTCCGACCAGGATAGTCTTTGCATCTAACGAGTCCTGCCCCGGAAGTGAGGGGCAGGGCAGGAATGGTGATGGGTGTCATTTGGAGATGAGCTGTATAAGGCCACTTCTCTAAAGGGGTTGCCAAGAGGAACCTGACGCCTGCACTGGCATTCAGTCCTGGGCCAACCACACACTTACCTTCCTTGACCTGCCTGAAACTGAGGAAGCTTCTTCATCACGCCGGGCATGATCTAAGTAGACGGCAACCCCTTCCTGGATCTAAACTTACTTCTCCGACCACACAAATGTCAACCAGAGGACTAGGGACGTGTGACGGCGACATCTCCCAACGCTCAACATTCAATGTGCGAAATGATGCGCCAGGCACTAAGACACCTGGCCGCTAATGGCGCATGTGATCGAGAGGCAGTGAGGCCATGCAGAACCAGTAGTGAAAGTTACCTGGATGGGTCTGAATCCTCCCTTCAACAACGAAGCAAGAAAGCAGCAGGAAATAGAAAGAAAGCCAATGGAACAGCTGACAGGTCAACAACAGGAGGGGTGGGTGGGTGTCCATCATGCAACCTAAGGCCCTCCTTCTGCCTAGCCCCTCCAGTAGGCATTGAGGACTCCTCCCTGGCCCGAGTCACCATCATGCAACAGTCTAGGGCAGTGATGGCTAACCTTGACACTCCAGATGTTTTGGGACTACAACTCCCATCATCCCTGACCACTGATCCTGTTAGCTAGGGATGATGGGAGTTGTAGTTCCAAAACATCTGGGGTGTCAAGGTTAGCCATCACTGGTCTAGGGCTTTCTAAAATTAGTATTTGTTTCACTGACATTAGCTTTCCTCAAAACACAACAAGGGACTAAAGCTTCAGTGGAAAGAAAATGGCTAGGAAAAGTTGCCCTAACTAGAGCTACCCTTTCCTGGGGGTCCCTTCTCTTCTCCGACAGAAACAGCCCAATGCTGAAATCCTCTTGATGGTCTCAAAAAAAGATGAGAGAAACCAGCCCCAAGTTTAGTGGTCAAGCAGGAAGGAAAGGGAAGGCTCCCTGCCTCACAGCCACAGGTTGTCTGCAGAGGACAGAAGGAGCCACCAGTCTGAGGAGATCCACCTCCAGGGTGGATAGGGAGGAGGAGAGATGCAGAAGACAACCCCTGGGATGCGGCTACAGGCAGGGAGGGACAGCTACGCTGGCTATCAAGAGCAGCCTTGCTGGCTGGAGGCTCCAGGTTTAGATGGCCATGTGGCCTCCTCTTTCAATCTTCTGCACAGAAACCAGGACACACAGCAGGCCACTGACAAATTTTGTCCCGCTCTAAGCAGTGCAGGGGGTTTGAGCTCAGGGTCAAGTCAAACCACAGCCACCAGGGACATACCGGCTGGCCTCAGACAAGCCCTGCCTCAGTTCTCCCTCCTTGGAAAGCAGCCTCGCTTACAGAGAAATCTCAAGGCTGCACAATACATCAGCTGGAAAGCTCTGCAGGCATGTAAAACTGGCACAGATGGGATCATAAGGAATTCGGAGATTGTCTGGGCCACCCCTCAAAAGAACCACTTTCGACCTGCTGGGACAGCCTGTGGGGCGGAGAGAAGGAAAAGTGGTGCTTTGGAGCTTTGCATTTTGTTTCCTGTTTGGAGAGCAGACCAGGTCCAGCAGCCGCTCAGGGACTCAACTGGCCGAAGTCTCTTTGATGATCAAGCACACACAACGAAGTGCCTGACCAGCTTCAAGAGCTGGAAAGAAATCCCAAAATGCTGCTCTGAAAACAGCACCAGAAAAGGGTCTGGAAGGGGAACATGCAAGACTCCTGCAGCTGCTACTCCCCTCCCAGATCCCAACTCCTGCAACTTGCAATACTAATAAACTGGTGAAGAAATTCAGGGTTCCAGACAAAATGATGGAGGCCATGGCTGCAGCAAAGAGTCAGAGATGAATTGGTGTTCTTTTCTCTGTTTTATAATCGTTATGTCGAACAGTTCAAAATACCGGCCCCCGTTCCAAATCCCATTGGAGGAGCACTTTGTGCCAAATCAGGAACACAAAGAATCAAGGCCAACCCTATGCAGCAGGCCCACTGGCTTGTCCCTGGCCCCCGTGGGTGGTGCAGTTAAGACACATGCCTTGTGATGGTGGTCATCAGTGGGATGCCCAGACACACCCAACTTCCCAAGCCCAACAGCTTCAGCCGCCTGACAGAGCTGCCTCTGAATGAGAGGATGAGCATAACTGCTTCCATTAGGGAAGAGGTAGGGGGCCTCAGACCCAGGGCCTGAACACAGCTCTCCAGGCTTCTCAATCTGGTGGCCCTCAGGACTCTCTCAGGCAGCACCAATCACTAGCCCTTGCTTTGAACCCCAAATGTTTTAGCTTTTCTGGAATGTGCCCTTGACCACTAGTCACACTTCTTGTTTGCCTGAATGGAGGACGGAGCGAGTGTGTGAACAAATAGCTCGTTCTCTTGCAGCATCAGAGGAGGGATGGATCTGGCTCAAGGCACCTAGCTGCAGTTTGAGGACAACATCTTGGCTGGGTGGTGGGAAGGTTACCCCTCTGCTATTGCTTTACTCTCTAACATGGTATCTTGGGACCCTCAGGTACTATCTAAGGAAGGGGGGTGGGAGAGAGAAAGAGAGGAAAAAAGAAAATAAATAAAAGCAGAAATGGGAGCTTGAAGAGCTCAAAAGAAAGCCTGCCCTTTGGAAGGTGACAGAGCCAATCGGGGAGGGCAGGGATTGTTCCACCTGTGCACCACACCAGAAGTGTGTAGAAGGGACTACGCCTGCTGGAGAAAAAAGACTGGCACAAAAATCCTTGCTCAGCAGTCCCGAAACTAAGAGGCCTGACAGAATTCACAGCATCTGCCCAGCGGGAACTAAAATAGAACTAAAATATTTTCTTAAATAGAAAATGTGATTCCTAATCAGGCAGGAGTCAAAGGCTGCCAAGGAGAAACCCCTCCCAATCTAAGGCAAACCTCAGTTCCTAGTAAGCAGAGTGTTTTCACGCCCTCCCTCCTTTCCTTGACAAGGTTTGCTGTTCCTCCCCACAGGGGAGTTCACAGTTGCTACCAACAGCTTTGTGTTGCACATCTTTGTGCAAACACTTTGCTAATTGAATGAGTGCAGAAGCAAGAAGGGCCCCAGGAATAGCGCTCCTCCTGGAAGAAGACATGCCCACAGCCCCCTCAGTCTTCAAATAGCAGTTGGCAAGTTCAATGAGCCTCACCAAGCGTCACAGCAGCTGGGCCGGAGGAGCTGCCAGTTAATGGCATGAGCACATGAGTCACACTGACCTGAACATCTTATGACACAATGACTGCAGGAAATGATGCCTGTGAGAGTGCTCCGCATTAGACTATCAGAGTTCCTGTCATTTTCAATGGCAGCAGGAGGGATGGGAAGGAACCTCAAGTTGCACCTGACAACCAAGAAGCTCTCCACAACTCTCCATCAATCCATCCATCCGACTGCCTCCTTATCACCCATTTGCTTTGAGCCATTTGGTACCACGTGAAGTTAAGCTGAACTCTGGTTCCAAGCTAACCCTTGATTATTTTGAGTTGGGTTTCTAATCAATGGGACGCCATAAAGGTTTATGGCAAGTTACAACACTTTTCAAAGCCGTCTCTAAAGCTAACCTAACTGTAACCGCGTCCAGCACTGAAGATGGTAAAAGGATATTTGAAAATCTATGGCACCAGCCAGGAAGCCCAGTACTCCCCTGCCCCCCACTGATATGGACTCTTTTAACAGCCACAGAAAATATGGGATCTGGCATCTCCAGCATGTAGAACTGAAGAAGCCACAACACTGTCTCATTTTAACCAGAAACAGCACCTCTAAAAGCCACACACCCCCACACAGGAAGTAGCAGCCACAAGAGTAACTCAGGCTGTCCGTTTGGGGGGCGGGGGGAGATAAGCACAGCATAATTAACTTATTCCCTGATGATTTAAGGCTACATGGGGAGGACCCCCCCACTGCTATGATGTGACTTGTGTGATGGGCTACACAGACCTACACTTTCACCACCCCAGTATGCTTGGGCTCAGTTGAAACAACAGTGCAACCCCCTTCTCATGAGTTGTTTCTGACCAAGGACGGGTTGTAGAAGTGTGGCGGACTCATAGGTCCATCCAGAGCAGTCAACCTCAGATGTTGAACAACTCCCCTAGATGCTGCCTTGAAGGTGACATGGAAGGTGGACTGGGCCAGCCCCACAAGACCAGAGAAAAAACCCCGAACCCAGAATCCGATTTCACTATTCAAGATTTTTCTCGTGTTTCCAACTTAGCATGGCTCTATTTGGTAAAGAAAATCAAGCAGTCTCCTGACTGCAGTGGACATTCATGGTGTTTTTATTTCAGGTGGAATGTTGCCATCCTCAGAATGCAAAGTACTTGGGAGTTCTGTAATGTGGCAATTGCTCCAGGGAAGTCTTTTGGATTCCGACCCCATTTCCCCTGGTGCCCAAGAGAACTAGATAACCAAACTAAGCACACACACGCGCACACACCCCTAACCAAGCAAACATCAAAGATCCCAAGACCAACAGCCATTAGAAAGCTTTGTGGCAGCAGCAGAAGCCAGGGAGCAGTTAGTGGGGTTGTTAATTGAGGCAACAGAATTAGTAACCGTTAGAAGCTGAAGCTTGACTGTGCCATGGGGTTAGGGGGCTCTTTAGAAAGGGGGGATGTTCTAAGAAAGCAAGGTGCAGGACATGGCCTGAGGGATAAGTGGAGGGCCAGCCAAATAACACCCCCCGCACATTTTCCTCCCAACCAGTTGGCAGCAAAGGGGGGGGGTAGTGAAGAGGGGCAAGGAGGGTACTGTACCTGATGATGATGGGCAGGTCGAGGCCCCGCTGCAAACTGAGGAGAAGCAGGAGAAACAAAAACACAAAAAGGAAAGGCACAGAGAGTCAGAAACACCACAACAAAAGGCAAAAACTGTCACACTGTATGCAAAAGAAACCCACAAGGGGAAATCAAACAAAAAACCCAACACACATACACACACACTCTCACAGTCAAAGCTGTGCTGCAGGACAGTGACAGACAGGTACCAAAAACCCGGAAGGTAAAACTCTGCTGCCAGGTGAGTGCACTGCTCAAAAAGTGGGTGGTGGGGGTGCCTGCCAAAGTTCTTAGATAGCCAAAAGGCACCCTAACACTAACATAGTTGAAGGAGGGCAGGGCAGGGGGAGAAGGGTTTGCTGAAAAACCAACCGCTAAGTTATTTATTTTAAAAAAGCAAGGCAGACCAGCCCTTGCTGATGCGCATCAAAGCTGAGTGCAGGATGGAGAGCCCTGTCTGTGGCACAGCCACAACTTGAAAGACAAGTCAGCCTCACCTAGGGATGCTGATATCTTGGCATATATGGAGCTTTCTAAGTGCAACTGTAAAGGTAAAGGGACCCCTGACCATTAGGTCCAGTCGTGACCGACTCTGGGGTTGCGGCGCTCATCTCGCTTTATTGGCCGAGGGAGCCTCCGTACAGCTTCCGGGTCATGTGGCCAGCATGACTAAGCCGCTTCTGGCGAACCAGAGCAGCACACAGAAACGTCGTTTACCTTCCCGCCGGAGCGGTACCTATTTATCTACCGTACTTGCACTTTGATGTGCTTTCGAACTGCTAGGTTGGCAGGAAAGTGCAGCTGTAGAAACCTCTAAAAACTTCACTGGGCACTCCTTCCTTTTTTAAGGGAAAGCCAGCAAAATCCTGTGGCATATTCAGTGCAGCTGAGTGTGTGGGGATGGGTAGACCTGCAATGCTGTAGCATCAACTCAAGATCTCTCCCCTATCCTCTCCCACAACACACATGAGAAAAGCCACACTCACTATTCCCCCCCCCCTGAACATTAACAGAAAATCTGCTATGAACAATAAAGCAAAAGAGGAGACTGCAAATGAGTTCACAACAACAACCAACAAGCAAAGAGAGTGTAATCAGAAATCAAGGAAACTACCAGAACCTTCAGATCAACTGCCACTACCTTGCAGAAACATCTGGAGAGTTCAAGCTCTTTCTCAGCAGAAACCAGGTTTCCTAAGCACCAAAGGTTACTGTGATACACTTAAATAACCTACTTTCCACACCAAATATCAGAAACAGAAACAGCAGACAGTCTCTCTCTTACTAGCATACAAACCTACAGAACAGGCTGCAGCGTCTATTTCAGGCGGAAAGAGATCGCTTATTTTCCATCAAAACGCCTAACAGAGAAATGCAATTTTTCTCTCAAAACCTCTATGTTCTTCTTGAAACTTCCCAAAGACTTTGACACAGCTGAACGGACAGTTTCTGGCCTGTTTGCTCAACTCTGCCATTCTACTGATCCTCTAGCTGTTGAGAAACACACAAATTGAGAGCAAGAATTGGCTGGTAGTTCTTATATTAAATTTGGCACAGAAATATGGTTCAAAATTTGCTCTGCCTCTAGTGTGGGGGCGCAAGCAAAGTGGGGTGGTAAATATCTGACCTGAGAAGCATAAAGCATTAAGCATGTCTACTTCTGGTTAAATAGGCTGAGGGATAGAAAGTCTATATTCCCAGAAAATCAGCAAAGGCACACCAGTAACAGACCAAAAAAACTACCTTTATGGGGCAAATGGTGTTCATCTGTCCAAAAGCAAAAGTACCTGTCTTATCACTGTTCCACAGGAAGGATCACTTCTAAACAGCTCAGAGCCAGATAGTTGCAACTTAATAAAATTATGTGAAAACCAACGGCCCAGTAAACATGTTATATGAAAAATAAATAAAACTTCAGTTAGTGGGAGGAAAAAAGAAAGACCCTAGTCTATTTTGCACTTGTCACCATTGGCTATTGGCTGCATAATTCCTGCAGACAGTATTCTTTCTCTCTGCCTCTCTCTCTATTAGGTAACTGTAAGCAACAGAACAAACTGTAGTCACTGCTGGCTCAGATTAAAAATAGGTTTCCTTTTCCCCTTTGCCTGGAGTCACAATTTTTGCCTGCCAGATGCTGGTCTTGCTTCCAATTCCTTTTGTGCATATTTGGCAGGGGGGGCCCCTCTCCCGCCATGGGTTAAAGCTGCGTTGTGGGCACACTGGCTGTGGCCATTTAAAAACAAAACCTCCCGCTATAGCTCTTCTCTTCCCCACTTCAGCATTTTCACTACGCTGGCCAAATTGCTTTAAAAAGAAACAAAAACCTGTTGCGATTTAGAAATTCACTGAAAAGTTTTTAAAGTCTTCCCAACTGGAATCAGCATGCACAGTGTGAGGCATTGGCCCTGCTGTAACAGAAAACTTGCCTGGGAATGACACCAAGCTACCTGGATGGCAAAGGTAGTCGTGTGTCCAGGCAGAGGCTGTGCAATTGCCAATGGCCCCTGAATGCAGAAATAGATTGGAGTAAGTTGAAGGGCAGCTATGGGAAGAAGCAGAGCTAGGATCCCTTCATTTGCCAGCACAAGAACAACTCCAGGGCCCACCAGCTCTCTCAGCTGGGGCTCTGGTGCCATGGTGGGTGGCTGGCTCTCTCTCTTTCTCTCTCTCTCCCTCGCTCACCCTCCCCCAAGCCTCCCTTCAGGGCCACAAAGGGGGGATGGGGAGAATAAACCAATGGAAACCAAGCCCAGAACGAAATGCAAGAGCTGCTCAGCCTGGCCCATTTTGCATTTGTTTTGGACTTGCGAGGGGAGGAGGAGAGGTGAGTGGGGAAAATGAAATGTTATGTGAGCAATTTTTAGTCATGGGGTGGTAATGATCACAAAACGTGACGATGGCAGAAGACTGCACGCAGGGTAATATTTTAGAGGGGGGATTGTTCATGACCACAGAAAAATGGCTGACGTTATAGGTAGCTTCTTCTGTCTTAAGGTTTCTGCCAAAATTGGGCAAAGTTCCTGTTTTGAGGAGTTCTTGCCAATTTCCCTCGAGTGACCAATTCAATCAAATGCAAATCCCACACAAGGGCTAGAAAAGTAAATCTCAGGTACCTGATCACTCAGACCACCTGAAAAATTTGTAAAAGGGTTATTGGGTTGTGGCTGTTGTGGGTTTTTTTTTTTTTAGGAGGGGGCACCCTGCCTGAATTTCTTCCTGCCACCACCTTGGATAGCGTTGGCCCTTCCAAACTGCCGCTGAATGCGGCAGCCCGCAAGACACAGCGGCTTAAAGCAGAGATCAGATCAGTGCTTTTCTGTAGATCAGTCAACAATGTGGTCAAAAAATGAAACCAAAAAAGCAACAGAACTGAAAGGGGTGCCGCGGGGGCACGACTGCCTGCAAGAAGGGAGTACAGTTTGTTATATTGCTTACAATGCAGTATTTTATCCAGCCTCTTCCCGCCAAGGACCTGTAAACCGGACTCTGTTCCAAAACCTTCCTCCGCTTCCAGTTGTCTGGGCAATGTACTGGCACTGCTCTGCTGGGCTGTCAAGAAAACTGGTTTAGAGACACGGCTCTCGAGTCAGACTCTCCCCTCTCGTTTTAGCCATGAATGTTTGAGCTCTTGCTTTTTGAGCATCCTAACAGGGAGGAACATGCCCTACTACAGTGAGCGTGGCTGGGGATGGGAGGGTGTCCCTTCTGCTGCTCAATACCAGTTTGTCATAGAGCAAGATTGTGGCCAACTACTGGGGCTGAGTGAGGAGGGAATGAGCTGGAGGGTCCTTCTCTAGACAAAAAACAAGAGCGTGCAGCTGGAACCAGCAGGGCTGTGAGCACAGGAGCCAAGAATTGCATTGGCCGCAGGAAACAAGTTTCTCCTTCCCCACTCGCCACAAGCCCTTTAAAGAAGGGGGCACTAAAAGGTAGACACAAAGCAGGGGGGTGTCCATGCATCTACCACACAACAGCTACCACCAGAAGACACACCCTTGAAAGGCACAGGATGTATCACTCAAACTTATGATGCAAGGTGGTGTGGATCAACACAAGAGATTGAAGCCGGGCTGAGGCAGAGCAGACCCAAAGCAAGACCTGCAGCAGGAGCTGAGGAGAGAAGGGCCTGTGGAGGCAGCTTGGGCCAGGGGCCCCTCTGGCAGCAGGGCACCAGTACCGGAGGCAATGACAGAAGTGCCCAGGAGTAGGCATTTACAGGCTTCTGGAGAGCAGGCAGGCAACTCAAAAAAGGTTCTGACTCTTCATCTCTGAGAGCCCCAGAGGGCTTCAACACTATGTCACTTGTGCCACCTGGAAGCAGAGGGGAAGTCCTTCGGGTGCCTTTTTCTCAGGGAAGCTACTCGCAAAAGGGTTAGGAAGAGCAATGCAACGGCTTTGCTGGATGGCTGGACAGATGCAGCACAACAAGCAGGCAAAAGAAGGGCTCCCTTACCGGCGAGCGTGTCTGAGGCTGGGTGCTCATCGTCTGAGGGGCCTGCGGGTACACCAGCGTAGTCGGTGCGGCGTTCTGTCCAGAGGGGTAAGGGGCCTGCCATGGGAGAGAGAAGAAAGATGGTTAAAGACATGACAAGCAACGGCAACCGGGATGGAAACTGCCTTCCCGCTGCTGCCTCAACTCTCAACTAGACTCACACTTTGTACCTTCAGACATACGTCATTGATGCAAAAGCCCGGATACAAGGAACTAACCTTGACTTCAAGTTTTAAACAGTTCTATAAGTTAGGGGGTGTCTACTATCTCACTTAAAAGCAATGGATATCTTGAAGGCACTTAACTGCAACATTTGCCATGCTGAGTCAAGAGCAAGAATCTGTCCAGCCCAATGTTTTATCTCCTGAATGATGTGGGGCGGCGGAGGTGGGGGGCTGAGCAACGGCAGAGATAGCTGTCCTCTGTGGCTGCCTGGCCCCAGCAGTGCCTGTAGGCCAAACCATTTGCTTTTGAGCCTCAGAACACCTGATACTCCCACCCTGCCTGCTTGCTCACCTCACTGGCACAGAATCCCACACACCTCTTCCTCCTCCCTGCTGGATGGCTCAGTGGCACACTCAGTGCCAGAAATGTTTTGCTAATTCATGCCAAGAAGCAGCAGAATATTCAGCCCGTTACAATATTCATCAGGAGAATATTTGGCTCGAGACATACATTTCCAGATTTATGTCACAGTGATGCGCCTGAGGCTTAGTGCCTCTTTATAAGACAGGACAATGGCAGCTTGCACATCTGACACCCACACAGTTTTAGAAGACTTTAAAAAAGAAGCTCTAATGTTGCCCTTTGACTCTATGTGGCCAGGAGTTAAATGCACCTTCCTTCCTGCTCCCATTAACAGTCCAAGCCTCCTTGTAAGACTACAGCAAACAGCCCCATTCCCAGGCCCCTTGGTTGCTCCAGGGCCCTGCAGAGGAATAGAAGGAAATAAGGCCCTTTGCAAAAGGCAGCAACACAGATAAAACAGGTAAACCTCTTGCAGCCAGTTAAGTCTAAGCAATGACACCTCAACTGTCATTTCACAAGAAAAGCAGTGCCTTCTCCTAACAGGCCCCTGTGTAAGGCCAGCTTGTTGGTAGGAGGGGAAGCCTGCCCAGCAACAGAGCTCATAACACAGGCTGGAGGACCCATTCACATAAGTGAGCAAACTCCCCATCACCCCATTTCAACAGAGGCAGCCCACTCAACAGAATACCACACCCTGAGCCCCGAGCAGTCCTACAGCTTAAAGCAAATTGCAGTGCCAGAGCAGCATACCCTTCCTCCATAGCCAGTATTGACACACAGGCTATGAAAGGAAAAGTTCTTCCACCAAGCGGACTGGCAGAGGAGGCTCAGATTTATCTATCCTGGTTGTGGAGGATGAAACCTTCCTTCCACTGCAGCTAACACAGGACTCAAACGGACTGATGGTGGTAGAGAAATGGAGCAATCTATCCCTCCTCCGTTAGTCCATTCACATGTCTGAACAGAATTCCCAGTCACTTATGGCTACCAGGCTAGTGCTTAACTGCAAGGCTGGTACTAAGGCTAAGCCAACTGACAATTGTATGCAGGTTGCCTGTGCACGCCAGGCTCCATCCATAATTGGTCTCTGGGTGTTCAAACAACTGCCAGGTTTAGAGCAATTCCTGTTGCCCTTCCATCAGGGCTCACCAACTCATATGCCCCCTCTAAAATATGCCATGGACACCTCCATGAGCCATTGCTCAATTCTGCACATCCTTCAAGGCTCTCACTGAAACATGTGACGTTTGCCTTTCTTCCATCCCAGCTGAATGGGATAATTATCTTGCCTACTGATCTCTGCTTGGCACAGAAAGATGAATGCACATGAGAATTTTAATCGGCTTATTTGTCTGAAAAGTGGTGGATCATTAAAGTTTATTCTGTTCAGCATTTTACGATTTGCCTGCCAGATGCAATAAGAGAACCAGGGAGTGGATCATTCTAAAATCCAGGGAGATAAAATACTGTTGTGCATGTGTGTGTGTATGCGAGGTGTGTGTTTTTGTGCAGAGATTCTTTTTTAAAAAAAAGAGTCGCTTATCATCAGGTACATGTGACTACAAACACTCAAAGCAGGGCATAAGGCAGTCATTTGGCTCATATCGAATGCAGAATTCCAAGGTGGACTAGGCTAGGTTTCAAAGTCAGCTGCTCAAAACTGTGAGAACTTGGACCTCAAGAGTACACAGCTGAACAAAGGGATCAGTGGCAGAAATGTGGTAAAACACAATTAAGAACACCCTCTTAGGCCCCTAGTGGAGTCAGGGCCCATCACGAGGTTGCAACCTAGCCTAAAACAAGTTGCAACAGCAACAGTACTACCACCATACAAATATATGGCAAAAAAGAAGAAGTGGGTACCCTAATGCCATTCTGGGCTAAGGATAGGTGCTGGATCTAAAACGGTTGAATGAAAACTCCTCCTTAAAGGGGTGTGTGACAATAAATCATACTGTCCTCCCCTTATTACAGTCAGTAGATTAAAGTCAAGTGCAGCTTTCTGAGACCAGGTGGATTTCGGTCCCACCTTAGCACTGGACAAGTCCAATACTCTGGAAGTCATCTAGTTTAACCTGCTGCTCAAATAGCACTCTATTTAAGAAAAGTTACTGCAGGGTATGCACAGATACTCAGAAGCAGTTTGCTAATTTAAAACATGCCAGAAAAACAATCACTACTGTAGTGATTTGCCTTTGACAGAGGCAAAATCCAAAGCAGGCACCTAACCACCTTCCATGCTGGTGGAAGGGAGGGGCAACAGTTCTCTAAGGGCAGCCAGGGCAGCCTGACGCAGCAAAATAGCATTTTTCAGGAGCTGTTCAGGTGCATGGCTCTGGGGATGCCCAGATGTTTGAAGCCTGCAACTGCCTAGTTTGTCAGGTGGAGTGAAATGGCAAATGAGACAAAGATGCAGCAAGGTCACTTAGGAAGCAAATTTTGGCTCCAATCAGGCAGCAACATTCTGCCCATGAAGCACCCCTAACTTTTGCCAGCCTCGCTGCATCAAGCCCATTGCAATGACTCAACAAGCCAATCTCTTCTCCAATTCACTGTCTTTGTCTTTGAGTACATCAGCAAGCGGCAATTAGCAGCCACATTTCTGAGTCCAATTTCAGAGCGCAATTAGCTGGCCCAGAAGGGCCAGATGGAAGTTGCAATGTAATCCTGGGGAGCCAATCAGGGTCTTCTTGCCATGCACCAAGAGCTTCTTGCCATGCACCAAGTGCTTCTTGCCATGCACCAAGAGCATTCCCTGCCACAACAACTTGTATCCAGAACAAAATAAAATAAAAAAATCCTTCCAGTAGCACCTTAGAGACCAACTAAGTTTGTTCTTGGTATGAGCTCATACCAAGAACAAACTTAGTTGGTCTCTAAGGTGCTACTGGAAGGATTTTTTTATTTTATTTTGTTTTGACTATGACAGACCAACACGGCTATCTACCTTTAACTGGAACTTGTATCCAGGTTAACTCCAATTCTAGCCTGTCAAACCTCAACAGCTGAGGGTTGGGACATGTAATTTTTTTCTTTTTTAAAAAAGCAGTGATTATTTCTAAACTTTTTAAATGCTGTAGCACCTTGAGACACAGCAATGAGTGATGACAGCAATTTGCAGAGCACTTCCATAGATCACATTCACACAATGCATTCAGAGCAGGATTCTTTGGGGGAGGCAATATGCTTCAAATGCATGATGCAGATGAGCCCGTGAACATGTGGACTTAAGGAGGAGAAAGTTATTTCTGTAAATAAAAACAATTGCTAGACAAAATGTCTAGCTCTCCTCAACCTTTTCACGGGAGGCAATATTAACTTACAGCTTAAACCTTTAAGAAGTTCTCTTCTCCTAGCAGCCAGGCTCATTAACAGCATCATACTGGAATAACTTAGAGGGGGATTTTCTGACAAACTGGTACAACAAAGTGTGGCAAACTGTATTTGTGGAAAAATTAAATAAAACTGACACAAGGCCTGAAGCATAAAGACTCGTTTGGAATCGAATGGCACAGCTTCATTTATGTATATGGCTAAAAATGAAAATAGAGGACTTTCCTCACGTTACAAAACTTTGGTTAACTTAAACGGTTTATCACCTTCTATACAAAAAGTAGTCTGGGATAAGAAGCTTACATTATTTGGCTGTTATTTTGTATGTACTGCTTAAACATCAGATATATGTATGTAGATGTTATATGTTTGAATGAATTTAATGAAAGAAATAAGCAGCAGCTGCCTCTTCCAGAGTCAGCCAGCTGGTTCATTTAACCCAGGGCTGTCTCCTCTTACTGGTGAGGAATCTGCAGGGTCTCAGGCAGAGAAGGGTGACCCCCCCCCAGCACTGCAAACAGACTGGCGAATATGGGGCCTGATGCAGGCAATGCGTGTTCTTTGCCACCGAGCAATGTCACTTCCTCCTTCCTACATTATCTCGGAGTAAGAGGTATGATAAAGGAATCCTTATGTGTTTCAAGTTGTCAAAGAATCTTCTCACCATGGACCTTCCCCCTCATTCAACCCCCACCCTCTGTTCCTGCCAGCTGAAATAAGCAAACAACAACAAGGGGAGGATTATTTTTATCTGCATTTCGAAAGGAGTTAGACCTGCTGCGCAACAAGATCCCTCCCCCTCCACCCTTGCACTAAATGTGCCAGGAATAAACAGGCAAAAGGCAGGCTCACGTCACGGGGAGGCTGAGAAAATGCTGAGTCACGCACAGCTCTTGCGCTTCCTGCTCTGAGCAGCAGAGTGGAAATTTCTGCCTCAGCACTGTGAATTCTTTCAGCACCCTAAGAACTTTCCGTGCCCACAGGAAGTCACTTGCCAGGTTAAATGCTGGGTGCATCTGAGGGACCACCAAGGAAAGACATGACAAAGCCACCAACACCTCACACCCTTACACAATCCCAGCTCTGAAATGTCCCATGGATGAGGACAGACTTGCAGTCCCTGTGGGGGGAAGGACACCTCTGGCATATTAAAGCTGGCTTTTTCAAGCCAGGGATCACTCTCACAGCATCTCATGAGCAGGCCGGACCCAGGAAAGGTATGGTTCCACTCTCACCATATGCATTTGGCAATTCAATCCTGCTTCTAGCTACAAGCAACAGGGCCTCTGGGTATTTCATGCTTTCCTTCGAAAGCCAGACGTGACCACTTAAAATAACTGCCTTAGATTTCAGAAGGTCTTTATGAAATTGTTGCCAAAACAGCTCAGTGGAAAAGCATCCATAGTCCATAAGATGGCTCAATGGCTTCAAAGCTCCTGAAAGCCACACATTCCCCATCTGTCTACACAAAGTTCCACGGAGAGCCCTCTTGCTACAATGGCTATTGATACAAAATATAAATATTCTCTAAGGGGACAAGGGTGGCGCTGTGGGTTAAACCACAGAGCCTAGGGTTTGCCGATCAGAAGGTCGGCGGTTCAAATCCCCACAACAGAGTGAGCTCCCGTTGTTCGGTCCCAGCTCCTGCCAACCTAGCAGTTCAAAAGCACGTCAAAGTGCAAGTAGATAAATAGGTACCGCTGCAGCGGGAAGGTAAACACTGTTTCCGTGCGCTGCTCTGGTTCGCCAGAAGTGGCTTAGTCATGCTGGCCACATGACCCGGAAGCTGTCTGCGGACAAACGCCGGCTCCTCGGCCTATAGAGCGAGATGAGCGCCGCAACCCCAGAGTCGTCTGCGACTGGACCTAATGGTCAGGGGTCCCTTTACCTTTATAAATATTCTCTACGACTAAAAATATACCTATCAATTCGGCATGCATAATGTAAGCCAGCACTAGCAAATGCTTCATTTAAGGTGCTCAAAAGATGGATTTTTTTAAAAGGGAAGGGAGTGGACCATATATCAAAATATCAGTCCAGCTGCAAGTTTTTCTTTTTAAAAGAAGCAAAAAGAGGAAGGCTGCATCCTGTGACTGCAGAGCTAAACTTCTCCGAGATTATTCTTCAGCCTAGCAAAGGACACTGCTGGTGATCCAGGGCAAAAAGGAAGCAGACCAGCATGTCCTTACATGAAATGGCCCCAGAGACCTTGGCTGACACTGCTGCAAGTTCCCATCTGTAGAGCTTCCTTCTAAACACAACATGCTTTTGAGTCACTTTATGAATTAAAGCAACCTCCCACTCCATTGATTAATTGCTGCAGCAGGCACAAAACAAAATGCTTTTGGGCACTGGGGACAAAAGAACAACAGTCAACATGACTTTTCCTCAAAAGCCCACACTGAAAATGACATCCCACATGCTGTTTTCTATGACAGCACACCGATGACAGCGTATTACATCATGCCATATTTACACGTGATATGGGATCCAAGACACGCAGCTTTATTAAAGCTGAGTCTACTATCAGGAAGTGCTGTGGAAGGCTGAGCTAAGAGTTGGAAGAGAACCTGAGGATCATCTAGTCCAGTGTTCCCCAACCTTGGGCCTCCAGCTGTTTTTGGACTACAACTCCCATCATCCCTCGCTAGCAAGACCAGTGGTCAGGGATGATGGGAATTGTAGTCCGAAAACAGCTGGAGGGCCAAGGTTGGGGAACACTGATCTAGTCCAACATCCTGCAATGCAAGAATATGCAGCTGTACCTTACAGGGATTGCACCTGCAATCTTGGCGTTATCAGCACCATGCTCTAACCACACTGTTAGAGCCAAGAGGGAACCAAGCTGTAGAGAGCTCTGGAAATGCCTTGCAGGAAAACATGACTCACTCAAGGCACCACATAAGAGAACGCTACTCACCAAAGCCTATGGCACAATTCCTAATGCCGTTTCCACTGCTACTAGACTTTACCCAGCCAAATGGGACAGGAAGGGGACAATCCTAGAGACAATCCTAGAGTAATTCAGAATCTCTTCATTTCAGAAGGCAAATTGCTGGTTCTGGGCTACCTGAATATTAAACCAATTTTAACCACATTCTTGGGAGTTGAACAATGAACCTCCTATTCATGAAAGCTTAGAAAACTGCAAAAACCCTTTTAAGTGGGACAATAAAAATATTTTTCCAGAAAAGCATCATGTAGATGGGGGGTGTTTTATCTCTGCCACTCAGAGCATCATCAGTTGGGCCAAGAAAGCTCTAAATCAAGGGGTAAAACACTCAGATACTCAAGAGGGACACCTTTGCAAGAACTCAACAGGGCTGCACGACTACTATGTTAACCACAGAACAGCTTTGTTGCAAAAGTTACATGTCTTCTATGACCCATTCTCTGTTAACCCATTTCCCTCCCTGTCCATGCCTTACAGCACCACTTCTCTATTCTCCCTTTGTGAGCCTCTCTTTTCCTCTTTATGTGCCATGCCATGTACTTCTGGATCCAGGAAGACAAAAGGAGCAACACAGAAGTCATGATGCAAGCTGCATTTTCCTGTCCCCACCCCTCTGGACCGCCTTCAGTGGACCTTGGATAGCCCTCCACGGCTCCCACAGACCAACACATCATAAAGGTTTGGAACCTAAACTTTCCTTTTTTAATTAAAAACCTTCCTAAAGGAAACATTTTGAACCTGAGCAATGAGTGAGCGCCAAACCAAGTACTGTATAAGCGACTTTCAATGCAAGACCAGCTCTCCCTTGGCACTGCCAAACTGAGGTTAGTCGTGGAAGGCTTCACTTTCTGACCTCCTCACATGCAAAATCCCTTATAAGCAACCCTGAATAAAGGGTGTGGAGGGAAAATGGAATCCCTGCTGTTTAAGGGACAGCCCAAGTAGTCAAAAGGGTGGCACCCAATGCTCATCCTACTCAGAGTAGACCCACTGAAGTTAATGGGTATGACTAATGATAATTAATTTCAATGGGTATACTCTGTGTAAAACAAATGTTGGACACAACCCAGAGTGTATGGGGGAGGTAGACGTGGACCGACAGGTACAGCGACTGCCAATGGCTGGGACACAGGTGGGCCTTTAAAATGCTAAGCCACCATCCCCAGACTGGACACGAAGCTAAGACTCTCACCTTGCACATCTACGCCTACTCCAAATTTGAAACTTTGCCATAGAATTTAACACTTTCCAAGACTGAGCAACAACTTTGAAGCAAAAAGTCCAGAGAGCATGGTAAGGTGCCTCGAGGGCAAAATACTGAACGGAGCTCCTCCATACATCTCAAGTTCTCAACATGTTTTTAAGGCTCCCCATGAACATTCCTTCTGCCCTGAGCCTTCCACGCCTTTGCAGGAGGGGCCTCCCCTGTAAGCCACAATGGCCCCACCCTAAATGAGATCTCCACCCATTAGAAAAACAAGAGCCAGGCTTTTCCAGCGGGGCATCACTTAACCTTTTTTTTCCTCTTGTCACTCACCATCCCACATCCCAGAATCCTTTGCACCAGTTCCCTTGGATCTTCAAAAAGACTGCTGGCTCTTGGGTGGGGTGGAAAGCTTCTGTCCCTCCTCCCTCCTGGCTGCTGGAGCAAGAGTGAAAGAGAGCGACAGAGTAAGAGAGAAAGAAAGAGAGTGACAGAGAAAGAGACAGAGGGGGGGAGAGAGGGAGAGGGGGGTGGGGAGGATGAGAATGATGGCAGGTGGGTGGGGGATGGACAGGGGTTGGCACATCTCCACGTCAATGCTCCGTTCTCTCTCTCACTTCTACCAGGCTGATGGGAGCAACTGCATCCCCTCCAACTTGTCAAAATACCTGCCTTTTTACAATGGGCTAAATGAACAAAAATATCCCAGGAACATTTCTACCTATTCTTCCCCTCCTCTAGGACTAGGGAACTGTTGTCAGCAGAGCTTGGTACTCTAGATAAAAGGGTACCCACTAGTAGTGACCTGTCCTGTCATTATGCTCTCAGTGGCTTCAAGTGCAGGACTCTGCTAATCTCAAAACAGCAATGTGAAAGGTCTGTAGACCAGTTGCCATCAATTCTCAACGCCCCCTGCAGGAGACCAGCTCCTTTGTTTGGCACCCCCCTCTCCAAGTCTCCTGTGAAGCTGCAGGGATCTGAATGGGGAAACCAAATGGATCTATGCAGGCAACCCTTTTTACAGAACAAGCTACTATGTGCTTCAGTAAGACTGCCTCTCCAGGGGGGGAAACGAAAAAGTGGAGAAATACGATCAAGTTATCAGAGACAGGTGACCAATACATTTTCCTATGATCAGCACGCTACACTCATGACAACATCCCAGAGCTTGAATGTACAAGACTTTATATATTCTTATGCCATGTATCAAAAATGTGAATTACTTTTGGTAAATTTAGGCCTGTGCTCTGGAAAGAAGCAAGAGTGCATATCCTGTTAACAACTGAGAATACGGGCAAAATATTGGTTAACAATTGCCTTAAGCCCCGAGTCGGTGAGCAATGGAGTCCCCCCCCCCACCTTTTTTTAAAGTGGAGGAAGCGGTGGCATTCAAAATTATCTGGACCCATCAGAGAAAGATCTATAACAAATGAACAAGAAATGCCTCTTGTTAGCCGACAAAGAATTGCAAGACCTTCTGCGGCGAGGAGGATCCCCCTTGCCTTTGTTTAGAATCAAACTAAGAAGACTAGCAGACTCTGTGCAGGGCTGACCTGCCAGACTTGGCCGTGACTTAAGTTCAGGCCAGAAATCTGGAGGTGTTACACAATCAGAGGTGCAACATTTTGGAGCAACTTTCTGTGGAAGAACTGTACTCAAGACTCAACTGATAAATTCGTAAGGAATATTTGCAGTTTCTTTTTTCTGATGCCTCAACAGAAGGCCTGGAGGTGGGAAAAGGTCATGGCTTTCATCTCTCTTCTGGAATATTGGGGATTGACACAGGAGTTGGAGGTTGTGGAGATGCAGCTGGGCAGGGTAGTTATTTCTGGAGCCCACAACAGTTACTACAGTAGCCACTCCACAACTTTCAGAGCAAACTCTTTGTCTTCTTTGGTTAGGCTCTTAACACACAAGACTACACAAAATCATTTTCTATCAATAAACCTGGCAGCGAGTTTTGAGCTGAACTGGTGGGGTGACATGCCTACTGTCACATGATGCACATGTCAAGTCCACTGGAAAAGGTGCAACAACTTGAGTGACTCATGCACTATCTGGCTGGAGGAAACAGATGCAGAGGGCTCTCTCATGCCTGTATAAAAAAAGCTCAACCTCGCCTCACCCCCAATTCCTCCTTTACTAAGGAACCAAAATGGGGCCCTGCATCACGCTTGAGGGTCTGGAAGTTATCATGGGAATCAAAGCAGCTGATTATGTTCCAAATAGGATTTCAAGCACCAGCCCATCTGTCCGAGAACCAAGGCTTCTATGCAGGAATATACAGAAACAAAGAAGGAGCCGATGCCCCCTCCACTTGTATGCTTCTGAAAGCTCCCACACTCTCTGCCTTGGGGCATCATTGCCGAGGAGGCCTTGGTGCTCAGCAGCTTACTGCCTCAAGCTGCCACAGGTCACATTGCCTAGGCATGATGCCCACCCTTGGACAGTGCATCTGCCCTACCTTTGCTAACTACAAATACATTCCTCCTCTCCTTTGCCACGTCATCCCTCGTCTCTTGGAAACATTTTGAGGAATTAAGTGATTAAAAACAAGTTATGGTTTTCAATTATCTAAATTCCTTGTCCATGTGTATTATTTTTACTGTGTCCATTTTCTCTTTCAGCACATGCAATGAGTTCTGGTCAGAAAAGAAAAATGTACCTGCCTAAAGGCATGTTATTAAAATCACCGCCACTTAGCAAAAAAAAAAGCGCTTGGTCTGACACAGGAGGCGTCCCTGCCAATTTCCAATTGAGGGGGTGGGGGTGGGGTGCGCCCTAAAGGAAACCCCTCTCCTCTTCCCCTATCCTTGGCCAGCAAGAGGAAGAGCAGCTCAAGTGAGAGTAGCATGCAGACCAGGGTTAGCACTGTGCAAAGCCAAGATCTCCCCCACACCCCATAAACTTATAGAAAGGCAACTCAGACCTGAGAAGCAGGCGCCAAACCTTACCTGGGTGAGGCTTGGAGAGGAGGCATGTCCTGGTGGCGTTGCAGCAAGGGATGGGTGCCCCTTGCCTATTTCATGTGCAGAGTAAGGGGAGGGGGCAGGAGGGCCTGGCTGTCTCGCAACCTGCGCGACCTGTGAGGAGATAAACTGTTAGTAAAACCAGAGATTAGTAAAGCTCCCTCCATGGGGGTTCATTTACATGCTGAGGCTACAGACCTGGGGAGGAAAAGGAAGCGATCCATCCTTTGGCTCACAATTAGCTACCACTGGACACACTCACCGTCTCTCTGGCCACCCGTAAAAAAGGACAGGGAGAGCAAGAGGCTGCAGGAGCAGAGCTTCTTCACACGCCTCATCTTGCATCTCAGAACTTGAACACAGATGAAGGGTACATCTCCAATGGCAAAATGGGTAGGCAACCTAAGGTCCAGGGGCCGAATGTGGCCCAATCGCCTTCTCAATTCGGCCAGCGGACAGTCCAGGAATCAAGGTGTTTTTACATGAGTAGAATGTGTGCTTTTATTTAAAATGCATCTCTGGGTTATTTGTGGGGCATAGGAATTCATTCATTTCCCCCTCCCCCCCAAATATAGTCCCGCCCACCACATGGTCTGAGGGACGGTGGACCGGCCAATGGCTGAAAAAGGTTGCTGACCCCTGCTTGTCAGAGGAAGTGTAACATAATCATAATGCTTTATTTTATATTTCTGTAGACTGCTCAGAGGTTTTCTTAAAATCAGGAAGTATATAAATTCTCTTAAATAAATAAATATCTCCAACGCAAACAAGAATACGCAGGTCTATTCCCCATATCCAGATCAATGTGTCATCTTGTCTGGATTCAGTTGCTGCTTTGAACATAGCAGAATGCAAGTGCAGTAAATAAGTTGTTCTCTTATTGTAAGATTATTCAGTTAAATTAAGTGGCTAATTAAGGAACTTGTGCTTGTGTTTCTGTAATACAGAAGCTTACCTTGAGCCCCCTGCCCCCCACTGGAAATGTACTTGAAATTATTTCCACAATAAATACAAGATCAGATACATCAAAGTGCCAGGAAGAAGGCATTATCCTGAATGCCACCCTTCATTACTTAACGGATCTCTCTCTTTCAGCATTTTCTCTTGGGGGGAAAACTCCACCCACCTGCACCAACACCAGCTTCTACCCAAAAGGAGAAGCAGAATTGATACAAATCCAAAAAGGACAGAAAAACACAGCTGTCCAAAAAGGACAGAAAAACACCTGCACCAACACCAGCTTCTACCCAAAAGGAGAAGCAGAATTGATACAAATCCAAAAAGGACAGAAAAACACAGCTGAGGGTTTTGCAAATGCCACTTTTATGAGTTAACTCCGCACCGTTTGCCAGTAAAAACAGGCTTTTCTCCACTGGGGGAAGGCTGCAAATCTGTAAATGGGATCTTAACTTTGCAGCTTTGCAGGGACAAAGCAAGACTGGGCTGCTTTTCCTGCCAGCCGGCCCTTTGTGATCTGACAAAATGGCTGTCTGTGTGGGAAGTCGATGCAGACTGGGCCCGAGGAATAGTGCGGCGTGTCTGTCACTCTTGATTCCATCACAAAGTGTGAGAGTCTTCACCTTAGGGATGCTTCTGCATTCTACCCTGAAAACCTATTTCAACAGCCATTTAAACACCCACACCACCTAAGATTAGAAAAACAACAGCTGAGAGGGGGAAAGCAGTAAGGAAGCCCCACAAGAGAGAGGCCCTCCAGTCTCAAGAGCCCAGCAGGAAGCAGGAATTACCAATAGTTCTATTTCCCCAAAGCTTAGGCACCACAAGAGCAACGGCTGGAAATGGCCCCATGAGCTTCTGTCTGTGTGTGTTTCTATGCTGACAATACCTAGGAGAGCAAGAAAAAGGACACAAATCCCAAGACCTTCATGGAACTCAAACTAAGGAGCTAAAGGAGGCCCTAAAAAGATACCCAGCCTTTGGGCTGCATCGCCCAATCTCCTGAGGTAGTCCTGGCTGTTCCCTTCAGAGTCATAGAACTGCATAGAACTGACTGGCTACCAATTCATAAAAATCAAGTGCTTTTTGTTGGGAAAGGAACACTGCTGCTCACCTAAGGGGCTCACTGGCCACAAGCAGAAGCACTGGCAAAAGTGCTCTTTGGGGAGAAATCATAATGGGAAGAGGTTCCCTCCCTTTCGCTTATTTCAGCTGTGTCAAGGTGGCTGATCAGAAACAAGGAGACCTAAGACAGGAGGCAGAAACTCTTCAAGAGACACTTCAAACAATGCCAATTAACACATCTGCTTCAGAGGCTGCATTGCCGGATTCCTTTTGAAGAGAGGTGCTACGCTAAATGTTAGCACCTAACTTATGTGCCTCTTTGATCAGAAATTATGCACATTTTGCAGGTATGAAGAAAAACCTAGAATCCAGCCAGCATACAAACTGGCCCTTGCTTTTAGAGCACAGCACTGCAGTTCAGTAGCAGCAGCAGGAAAGGTCTCCTCTGTTCTGCTTATGAAGTGGCAAGAGCTGCTTAGATCACAAGAGACCCAAGTTTTCGAGAGGATGCTGGAGATTATTGCTGTGCTTTTGTTTAAATGACACCCATCTCTTAACAAGGGGCTGGAAATCCTTTGGCTCAGATCTTCAGAGCTCTACAAGTCAGCCTGCTTTACCAGTTACCTTCTACAACAGGTGCGGGGAAATTCTCTGCATCTGCTCAGGGAATAAGTGGGCTGGGCTGGGAGCTGGCAATGGGCAGGGCCTACATTCAAAGTGGGCAGGGCTAAAGCAGCATTGTTGCAACACAGTTGCTATTCTCATCACATTTTTATTTATTGTATACATTATTTATATAATTGACTCCCCCTTTTTTGTTGTAATTGTATTTTGACTGACCTGTACTTTTATTGACAAAAAATATATATGGAGGGAAAACTGAAATCTAAATACAACACACTGTAGTATTCTGGTGAGGGGGAACCCACCATTCTATGAATATATCTGTCTTTATGGTTTGCAAAAGCTATATAGACTTCTCAGGCCAATAATTATAAATGATACAAAGTCACTGGTTGCCTTGATCATTGGCCTCAGCCCTGTATACCTGAAGGAGCATCTTCACCCCCATTGTTCAGCCCAGACAGAGGTCCAGCTCCAAGTACCTTCTGGCAGTTCCCTCACTGAGAGAAGTGGAGCTACAGGGAAGCAGGTAGAGGGCCTTCTTGGTAGTGGCGCCCTCCCATCAGATGTCAAAGAGATGAGTAACTATATAACCTTTAGAAGGCATCTGAAGGTAGCCATGTATAGGGAAGCCTTTTAAAGTATAATGTTTTATTATGTTTTTATATATGATGGAAGCCGCCCAGAGTGGGTGGGGCAGCCCAGTCACATGGGTGGGGTACAAATAAATAACAACAACAACAACAAAAATAATTACAATTAATAATTATTATTACTACTACTATTATGTGCTTGTCACGGAACCCACAGACTGACAAGCTGTCAAAGACGCCAGAAGCCAAGTGATGTATTTTGCCAGGATTGTTCAAGGTGCCTGTATGGGTGATTTGTGTACTGTATTCCTAAACTGCACCCTCTTATTACCAGAGCTCTGCCATGTGTTCAGCTATCAAATTATGACTATTTATCATTCTACCAACCAAAAAGGAGGGAATTTACTTTCCATCTCACAGTGGAAAAAACAATGGCCCCCAGTAACTAACACCCCACACTCTGGATATTTGTAACACATGCATGCTTTTTCAGAAGTAGGTTCCACTCTTGTCAATGGACTTACTTCCAAAAAGGTAAAACAAATGGTTTGCACCCTTTAAGAGTTGTAATCAACTAAGTCCTCCTCTGAGTAAACCCACTGAAGTTAATGAACCTAAGTTAGGGTCTCCTCTGGGTAGGACTACTGTTGGATAAAACTCTTAGCTTTCAAGTTAATGCTCTTACTTAGTATCCTTGTACATATGCAGTCCTTGAGAAATATGCCTACCAAAGACTTTGAATGATCTAGTTAAGCTATTTCTGTATTTTTTCTAAAATGCAATTTAGGCAATGCACAAGGATGCAACATAGGTCACATTCACACCATCCATTTAAAGCACATGGCTCCCCCCCAAAGAAATATGGGAACTGTAGTTTACCCCTCACAGAGCTACAATTCCCAGCACCCTTAAACTATAATTCCCAGGATTCCTCAGGAGAAGCCATGTGCTTTAAATGCATGGTGTGAATGTGACCTCAGTAATGAAAAAATAAACAGTGTTGGTGGCCATCTGGTCTAGTTCATTAGCAGTGGGTCTCACTGCCTTGATGCTCATATTGTGCCTTTAAAAAATGCAGCATTTTTCTCACAGCTCAGCAACAGCCACACAGCCAAATAGACCGGCCTCCTGACCCACATCTTTGGCATAAACCTGGAGTGGCTGGATCAGCTAATCCTTCCTAATCTCTTTTCTGGAGGAGTCACTTCACTGTGGGCTACCTGTTCAGAAGCCAGGCACAGAAGACACTTCTTAGGCATCCACCCATTATGGGCACAGAAAGGCAAATGCAAACACACACACACAGAACCCAGAATACACCATTTGAGGAGCAGCCTTTAACTGAGCTCCAGTACTAGAATGATTTAGCACCACAGTCAATATGTGGCAGCCTCTTTCATTCTTGCCTTCCGTAAGAACTCATTCCTATTTTAGTGTAATTCCAGCAACTATGTTAAAGAGCATCCAAAAGACTATAAGAACTTTTGCAGCTTATATCGAGGAGTTGTGATTGCACTGCAAACATGTTATCTGAATCAGGTCTCACCTACCAAAGATACCCAGCAGAAGAGGCCTGAATGAGGGCATCTTCCTAAACCAGCAGTTTCTGTTGAGAAAGTTCAACTCTGAATTATTCATTTGCTTATTTTGAATTAAACAAGTGGTTTTAAAACAGAGCTGCTTTTCTAAATGAAGATTACACATTTGAGTCCCAGGATTGTTCCGTGGCTGGAGGCAGCTAAACTTTCCACACAGCCCCACAAAGCTCTAAGAGCTCATATCCAGTTGATTAGCTGCAGGAGGAAAAGCAGTGTTACTTAAGCAAACCACAACTACACAGGAACCAATGAACTTGGCAAAGCTGCTGGGGAATACTTACAGTGCTGTACACAGCTGAGACGGTTGGAGTGAAGATTCGATCCTCCAGGGGCTGCTGCACAGGTCCCCGGGGGATTCTGTAAACAGCAAATCAAGGAAAACACAAAAGGCTAGAGGAAAGTGTGTTTGGCAGGAAAGAAACATGTGAAATCCTTTGCCCATACTAGCATAAAAACTAAAGCTTTTACCAAACAGCAGAAACCACAATGAAAAGGGGCTCACATTCAACACTGCAGCTGGAATAATTTCTACGGCTGAAAACTAGCTTCCCAGAAGATGTGATCAGATACAGTAAAACAAAATCAATAGACCTGAGTAAATGAGAGATCTAAGCTGAGAGTTGTAACAGACAACCCTATTTTTATTTTCAATATAAAATGGCCACCCTTTCAGTCACCCAGGAAAACAGCTAGTCAGCAGCAGATCCGTCTGACAGAGGCCAGGCCTGAGTCTCCAACAATGCAGGAAGAAAGAGAGAGTGCATTTATGTCACTGGCATTTCACTCTATTAATCCTTTTCCCTACTTAAAAGCAGTTCTGGGAACTAGAATTCACTTCTTAACAGGCTGACAATTTTGTAGCTTAAATAAAGGAAAGCTGCCTTTGATCGGCTCCCCTAAACTTGCAATTAAAAGAGCTGCAATAATCCAGAATATCCACACTGTAAATAAAGGTGTAGCAAAAAAGGTTTTTTTTCTAATGCCACAGAAGGATAACAATAAAAGCTTTGGTAAAATAAAATATATGTGATTCAACAATTACAATCCTCTGCAACAGGATTAAGCTCTCTCATAAACTACTAGTTTCCTTCTTAAAGCAGTGTGGTCACTTGCTAAGAGGTTCAGAGGATGAATTTCCACCAGCTTATAAAGAACTTCCTATCAACACAAGGAGGCTCCCACACTCGTTGTGAAGAGAAGAATGGTCAGGCAAGAGAGGAAGGAAAAAGCGTGTTGTCCCTAAAATTGCCTCAACTTAATCTGAGCTCCAATTAAAAACAAAAAAATAGGCAGTGTTTCTCTCTAGAACAGTATGCTTCCATCAGAGTGTGGTTCAAGTGCTGGAGATCCAGGGCAGTAAACACCAAATTGCAGATTATCACTCTTTCGAAAAGCACCAAAAGATATATTCCTACCCAAATGCAAGCAGCTAAACCACTCTCCCATAAGGTGCCTGTCCTGTCGCTTCTGTGTCTATTCTCCCTTAAATTTTATCAAACCACAAAACCAGAACCTATCCAAGGCATTTGAAAATCCCTGACAACAGCAGCAGTTGACCTCACACAACTGGAACTGGGACCTCTGCACTCAGCTGAGAGACAATGCTGGTTTCTACACGCCATCCCCAGGAAAAAGAACCTGACAGGAAGGAACTCTGTGGCTTGGAGCTTACTGAGGTGGTGGTAGCTGTAAGAACAGAATGCTACAGTGGAGAGAAACCACACTTACAACCCTTCTAGAAATAGTTAACAAGTGAGGAGTTGAGTTTACTGGAGTGTAAAGAACACATCCTGAAGGATGAAAGCATGGGAGACAATTGCTCACCCTGGTTGCCCATGAACATTCCTGCTACGGCAAACAAACAAACCTTCATGTTGGGATACCACAGGACTTGCTGACTTATGTGGCAATGGACTGAGCTCTGCAAACCTTGTGGGGCTCCCCTCTCACCTCCTGGCATGAGATAAAGTCAGGCCCTCATCATTCCAAAACTATGAACACACAATATTTCCACAAAAGCTCCACTGCAATTCGAATCTCACCTGGCAAGGGGCCAGAACTTCCCTTCTGCCACCGCCCCTCCTGCATGCTGGCTTGGACTAATAAAATACACCCCTGAGATCTTGACGGCAAGCCAAAATCTGCTCTGGCTTGTTTACACAGCTGCATGCCCCGTCCAGCGCCACAGGGCAACAGACAAGAGTGAGGCAGAAGCGTCACCTAGCCATGGCTACTTTGCAGGAGCCCAGCCAACGGAACCCTTCCAAACTCTGCTTGGACATGGGCCTCTACCAGTTTGTGGACAGGAGTCACAAGACGCTTTAGGCAGCAACGTCTGTTACCAAGGTGGAGCACTGAGATGCCACCCACACGAAGGAGGGCAATGTGGCCATTTTTTTCAGCACAAAACACCTCCCAGCTCTGTCAGGATAGCAACAGCAGTGCCACCCCTTTGTCTCTCCAATTTAGATATCTGAAGTTGCCAAAGAATGTGGAGCCTTAACCCTACACAGTCCAAAATTTAAAGACAAAGCAGGATATAATAATCAGAGAAGCAGAGTGAGAACAACCATACAGCAGCCTTTCTGAACCAGGTGCCTTTCAGCTGTTTTAATAAGACCATGCCCATCAGCCCCAGACAGCAAAAATTCAAGCCAACTCACCTCATACACATTGCACTGGCGACCTTCAGGCTGTGAGTTTGGAAGAAATCCGAGAACAGAATCCCAGGCTCACCTCATGAGGTTCTCAAATACAATCCCACACAATGGTGAGTTGGATTAGAAAGTTCCATGCCGGTCCCTGGTAAGGGAGTCCCTTTCTGACCGAGCGACCGGTTGACCGGCTGCCTTCTGATCATGAAGAAACAGTAACTGGAGCCGACAAACAAGGCACATGCCTTAAAAATAAGGAGCCCACCATGTGACGTATCACATCACAAAAAGCAGGGCAGTGACAGAGCAGAGCACGTGTCCTCTGTATTTTGAAATCCAGGTTACATGATCCTCGCTTAATGTACACTATTTATTAGGAAGTCAAGAAATGGGCTGAACAAAACAGCCTCTTTCCCCTGCGGCCAAGCACTGCTCCTGTTTCGTATTCCCCTTGCATGAACTTGCATTACACCCACATACAAAGCAGCCTCGGCACTGACCAGCTTCCTTCTTTCTCTGCTCCTTGGAGCAATTTCCAGGCTACAAACACTGGCAAGGTTAATAATCAAAGTCGTTCCAACTATGAAGACAAATAACCCACAGTTAAGCTTTTTTTTTTAAGGCAGGGAGAGCCTTCACTGAGAAATTCAGAATACATTTAGCAAACTGTCAAAGAAAGTGGAGCTCAGATACCTGTTATAATGCAGCAGCAGCTGGAGATGTTTTTCCAGAGGTTCAGGACCCAGCAGGCCTACAACCAAAGGGAGGTGGGGGGGAGGCGGTAGGCTAGCTACACAGACCCCTGTTGTCAGGTGACCATCCCTGATCTGACCAGGCAGCACAGACTCAAGCAGCTACAATCACCTACTTGGCTGCAGGTCTTTATAAACATTTCAGCAGTGCCATGAGATGTAGTGGCGGCACCAGTAAAAGGGGGTGGCAAAGCACTGTCTGTGGGGTGTGGGAAGCATGTGGAAAGAGTCTAGCAACAAGGAGGGGGCAAGCTACCTGCCTTCTTCCCCACTGGTGCCACATATGATAGGATGAACCCACAGAAAAGTGGTTCTCAAAGAGCTATTACAATGTGTGAATGGCGCCTCAGGATACCGCAAAAGCAATATGCCCCCTTTTTTAGGGATTTTAATGCATTAGCACAAAAGCAGCTTCTACAACTGGGGTTCATAGCCCATGGTAACTTCCTGGTGTAAGCTGAGAAACACAATTGCTGGAGCATACCAGACAGAGGGGTGGGTAAACATTTGAGTCAGTGCAGGAAGGAGGACTTCCAGCTTCCCACTAGCAACTGTTCACCTCACACTAGAAAATATTGGGGCTTACCTACATTAAATATCAGAATTAAAAAAACCTGAGAATATAAACAAATATGTTAAAACACCAGAGAAGGAACGGATGATGCAAACCCTCTTAAATTAAAATAGTTTTAACCAGGCACCAGAAACTCAGCAGGGACAGTGGCTGCTTTAACTTCTATTGGGAGGGAGTTACACCGAGCTCAGCCCACAATACTGAAGAGACGGCTTCTTGCTGTCATGAGTCATGCTTCTGGTCCATGGGGGACCACTAACAGCATTCTTCCAGATGATCTCAGTGACCAACCTGGGGTGTATAGGGCAAGGCAGTCCTTAAGGTATTGTGGGCCTAAGTTGTCCAGGGCTTTATATACTAGAACCAGAACCTCAAACCTGTCCAAGCTACACTTTCAAACAGCACCTCCCCTGCACTGATCAGATGTTACTTCAGATGACGCCTGAGAGAAACATATTTTGTCAAAGGATAGGTGAGTTATTGCTTAAAACAGGCACACCTGCTTAACAAGGCTTGCCATGCCCGGAATACCACACTAAATTCACTTCCTGGATTGTGCACAAGAGATTTCATTTCTATACCAGGGAATTCAAAGAGAGATGGCACCTTGCAGAAAGTGGACTCTTTTTCACATAGCAATCATTTCTAGTCATTAAATACCTGCCAGCCATAAAAGATTAAACTAGTACTGTTTATTAATTAGATGCAAAGAAAATTAATTATTAAACTGATGGATGGTGTCATCATTCATGCCCCTGCATTCTTCCACAGGAATTTAACAGCCTGGTAGATTGGGCCAGGGAAGGATCAAGCATCCTGTCCCCTACCAGATACTACAATGGGAAGCCTGCAATCAAGATCTGAACACAACAGCAACACTCTCCTCACTTGAGATTCCCAGCAAATGGTATTCAGATACATGCTGCCTCCAAGAGTGGAGGTAAAGCATATCCATTAGGGCTAGTTGCTGACTCACCAGCAATCTGTTACTTGAGGACAAAGAGGAGAGGGACAGTAGCAAAAAATGACAAGCTGCACACATGGGAACTCAACACACACACACACACACACACACACACACACACAAACACAAATTAAAAATTGTGTTGCTATTTAGCAATCCAAACTAGTATAATCAGAGTGCCAGGCAACCTTGGCTACACCACCCTAGTACTGCAAAAGCCTACAAAGAGCAGACCTATTAGAATGACTTAGAAGATCCTAGCACTGCTTGTGGAGATATTTGCCATTCAAGTCTGGCAGACTGGAGGCTTGTGATACAAAAGGCTCAAAGGAGTGTCACTCCTCAGCTACCATGAAGCCCTGGGATGGGGTGGGTTTTAAACCCACAAAAATTAAAATGACAGCTTTTCAAGCCCATCATCCATTGTGAAAGGGCAGATGCAAATTGTCCAGTGGAAGTCACTTAAACCAGCAAGCACCTTGCCTCCGTGGAGAGGTTTACTACTGATCAGGGCATAGACCTGGTTATAGCGAGATCAGCCAAATATCTGTTCAGGAGCACTGTTTCCTCTCCAGAAGGATGCAGAAATATGAATGGAATATATCCCTGACTCTTGCTACAACTGTGCAACATTCATTAACAATCAGAGGAGGGAGCAGGGAAGGGAAACTTGGGAGCATTAACAAAAGCTCAGGGCCTGAAAGAACTCTTTGTCTCCCTGGTCAATGCCAGTCTTTTGAATGGCAGAGCACAGAGCAGAAAGAGAATGAGGGAGGGAGGGAGGGGAGGCAGGGAGGGAGACCCACTGGGCCAGCTCTTCAGGGGACATCTCCTCAGCTGCCAGGCAGAAAAGGACTCTTGCATGAGCATCACACGGCCTCCCAAGCAGCCAGAAACGCAGGCATTGTCCACTCACAAGCACAGCTTGATAGAACCAACACATTTTGCTCTTGTTCCGCTAAGGAGCTCGCATTCCAGGAACAGAACGCCCTATCCTGCATTAAGCCACAAAGTGAAAGGTAAGGAAAGCAAGTGACAGGAAATGTACAATCCTGACCTTTTCTTCATAACATGGGAACATTTTCTTCATCTCCTTCTGGGGAGATTTGTTAAAATACATAATGTAAGACCCCAAGAGTTAAGCGCCATTTAGAAGCAAATTGTGGTGTTAACAGAGACTGAGTCTGACCAGAATACTTTAAACAACAAAACATTGAGATCGCGGAGTGTCACCACATAAACCCAGTCCTTCTAGCTCAAAGAAATAGCTTCAAAATAATGTCAAAAGGCAATGTGGAAATCTAGTTTCTTCTGATTAGCATTCACGCCCAAGGGTCCATTTAAAAAACCAGGTCCCTGCAATTATTTGACTGCATTCCAGAGGCTCTGTTCACAGCCAAGAGAGGCTTAACCCCAGGCCATCCTAAGAAGAGCTTAAGGTTATGAATTCACCCCACAATTTCTCTTCATGACCTCACCACTAACACCTTCAGTTAAGAATGATAATGAAACCTAAAATAGTAAGTTCCCCATTGTCCTGGGTCTTAAAATAAAGGAGCATGCTAGGCAAAGCCAGTTACGAATGTGACTGCAGTTCATTTCAAGGCACAGCCTTGTGGTTTCAACAGCAGTTGTAAACATCTATTGGCCACACCTGGACTTCATGCTAAGCTATAGTTTAGTGACCTCCAGGTTCACATGCTCCACTGCTGCTTTTTCCAACATGGGTTTCCCTTCCACTTTTGCTTATGAACTGATGTTGCTCTAGACAGACAAACAAACTCGACTTCATGTTAACTATGGTTTGTTTCAAGCATGCCTCCTCTTGGCCACATGGGGGTGTGAAGAGGAATGGGGAGCATGTGAGCCTGATGCTCACTCTGGCTCATTCATATGCTCTTGCAACCAGTGTTAGAAACTGAGATATGAAAGGTGGAGCTAAACGGCACCTTAAACCTACGTTATGGGTGCAACAATGGAATGTGTTTTTTTTTTAAAAAAAAAAAAAATAACAATACAAAGCTGAAAATGAATAAACTGAAGCAAAAATATTATGTTCATTTTTCACATGGTGTAGTCCTTCCCCTGCCCACCCCCCAAATATTCTTAAGAGGGTCTTTCTCCAGTCTTCAGAGAATAGCTGGAAGTGGGGAGGCAGAAAAAAGGTCCTCCTTTCCTTCCACTCTGCAGTTTTAACCTGCAATCTTAGGCGCAGCACTGCTCCCAGAGCTCACTGCTCACGCTAATGAAATTCCTTGTTGCAAAATGCGCCTAAAACAATGTGAGTTTTGAACACTGCTTCCAACTTGTAGGTGTCCAGGTGTTCTTGAACTTCAGCTTCCATCATTCCTTATTATTGGCATGCTGACCAGAGTCGCAGTACAATACCTGGAGGGTGGTGGACTTAGTATGACTCTCAAACATTACCACTGTGCCAGGTTCTAAAGGTAACTTTTTGAAGTTCATCACTCCAGTATTTTTAGCATTATTTATTAGAGTTGTTACCCTCTAATGAGGTTTCAAGGCAAGTCCCAACCTATTTAAAAATGCAACATTAAAAGAAGTTTAGAACAAATTAGTCACAGGAATAGGTTCTTGAAAATCTCTCTCTCTGGTGCCAAAGGCCAGAGTAAAGAGGTGTATCTTCACACATGACAAAAACTACATAATGAAGGCACCAGGCACACCTTGATGGGGAGGGAATTCCATAGCTTAGAGGATGCCACAGAGCATGTGTTCTCTTGGGTTGCTACACCCAAAATGGATGTGGATGGGGGAACTACAAAGAAAGTCCCCTCTGCTGATCTTAACACTTGGGAGGGTGGATGCAGAGAATGCATCAGAGCCAAAACTAAGGCATAAAGTGGTAACTGTGAGATCTGTTGGTTGCAGTTGTAAGACATGCTCTTGGTTGATCAATGCCTCACACCAAAGGCTTGCATCAAGCTGTACTGTATGTTATTTGGGTAAACACAGCCTTCCAATCAATGCTTTCCAAAGAACTCATTTTCTCATTTTGCAAACTGTACTCAAGTCCTGTATTGTGCTGCTTCTGTACTCCTCCTCAGAGCAGAAAATGAAATTCTAAAAAACTCTCATTTTCTACCTCCCCCCAAAAAAGTGAAACTGAGAAAAAGGGAAGGATGTTTTTTTAGATGCAAGTCCAGTCTCCTAGCCATCGCACTGCCGATACTACCCTAACCCTAATTCAGATTACAGTTTAAATCCCACTTCGCCCTCCTTATTAGAAATTCACCAGGCACTAGGCACATTTTACAACTGTTGTGGGTCCAATTGCAACCACGTGGAGATCTCTGGAAGCCAGGTTGGCGACTGACATCTCCATCTGGCTTACCCCTCCAGCTTTCTTAAGCAGGTAAGTAGAAGAGCTTATTCACTGCATTTATATCCCATCCATTTCTCCAGTAAGCACCTGGTTCACTCCCACCCCACCCCCGTTAATCCCTACAATGACCCTGTGAGGTAGGTTAAGAGGCTGTGACTGGCCCAAGGTCATCCAGTGAGCTTCATGACTGAGTGGGGATTTGAACCCTGATCTCCCAGGTCCTAGTCCGACACTCTAACTGCTGCACCACACTGGCTTCCTAGAGTACTTCTGCTATTGGGCAGGTAGGTAAACAAATATGGGGAAAGCAAAATGTCACTCAGAGAAGGATCTGAACTATTTTCCTTGAAGCTTGAATTTTATTCCGGATTGTTTTATATGCTGTTTTAATGTGTTGTAAACTGTTTTGAGGTTTTTTTTCTTTAAAATATAAAGCGGTATAGAAATGAAATGAAAAACAACAAATATAAAAATAAGCACCACTAGGGAAAAAATTGCACTTAGACATTCCGTTGTGGCAACCGCAACCTAGAGTTAAGGTGCCATTTGCCAATTAGCTTATATATCTGAGTTTCTAACACTGGTCCAGGAAATTACTGTACATTGAACCAAATGTTTGAGTACCAACTGAAACTGAACAGGTACTGAGCACCTTGATATTTAGGGAGCTACTATAGACATCTTCGCTTAAGAAGGCTTTCCCTGAAGTGTGGCACAGCCATTTTATAGAATAGTAATTGTCCAACTGTAGAAACAGCTTTACTGTTTTTAGTTTGCATTGGTCTCTTTTGTATTTCATCTTGTTTTATCTAACTTTACACTGCTTTGGCAGCATATGGCTGTGAAGTTTTTTTTTTTATAAATCTAAATAGCAGCAGTAGTAATAAGAATGAGAAAAAATGTCAGAAAAGGATAAGATTGTGTTCAAAATGCACCTCAGATATTTAGTGTGAGTGCCTGGAGGCGGTTGGAGGATGGATGGCGGCTAACAGATTGAGATTGAATCCTGACAAGACAGAAGTACTGTTTTTGGGGGGACAGGAGGCAGGCAGGTGCGGAGGACTCCCTGGTCCTAAATGGGGTAACGGTGCCCCTGAAGGACCAGGTGCGCAGCCTGGGAGTCATTTTGGACTCACAGCTGTCCATGGAGGCGCAGGTTAATTCTGTGTCCAGGGCGGCTGTCTACCAGCTCCATCTGGTACGCAGGCTGAGACCCTACCTGCCCTCAGATTGTCTCGCCAGGGTGGTGCATGCTCTAGTTATCTCCCGCTTGGACTACTGCAATGTGCTCTACGTGGGGCTACCTTTGAAGGTGACCCGGGAACTGCAATTAATCCAGAATGCGGCAGCTAGACTGGTGACTGTGAGTGGCCGCCGGGACCACATAACACCGGTCCTGAGAGATCTACATTGGCTCCCAGTACGTTTCCGAGCACAATTCAAAGTGTTGGTGCTAACCTTTAAAGCCCTAAACGGCCTCGGTCCTGTATACCTGAAGGAGCATCTCCACCCCCATCATTCAGCCCGGACACTGAGATCCAGCGCCAAGGGCCTTCTGGCGGTTCCCTCACTGCGAGAAGGAAAGCTACAGGGAACCAGGCAGAGGGCCTTCTTGGTAGTGGCGCCCGCCCTGTGGAACACCCTCCCAGCAGAGGTTAAAGAGATAAACAACTATCTGACATTCAGAAAATGCCTGAAGGCAGCCCTGTTTAGGTAAGTTTTTAATCTGTGATATTTTAATGTATTTTGATATTTGTTGGAAGCCACCCAGAGTAGCTGGGGGGACCCAGCCAGATTGGCGGGGTACAAATAAATAATAATAATAATAATAATAATAATAATAATAATAATTATTATTATTATAGTGCTATAGCGACAGAGCCCTTCTCCAACCCTGCTTTTCTTTCCAAATAAGTCATTAATACAGATCCATGGGAAGAACATGTAAGCTCACATGGATCATGCCCAGAAGGAAATGATTTAGCAACGCAGCCACTGTTTACAGGATCAGTTTATCAAAGCTGCAGTCTGAGCCTAAGCTTTGGGCTAACAGAGCAATTGCTTATTTGGGAATGCAAAACCTAGGCTCTCCCAAACATACAAAAACCACCTCAAATTGAAGAATTTAATTCTCATTTCAGGACTCAGAAAGAATCCTTCCTCTCTAGCCACGAGGTCTTCCCAATAAGTGAGCAGGGAGAGAAAGGTACAACTCTTATTTCCAGAGGCACATATCTACAATATGGCTTAAGTTCCAGTACTGCTCCAGCCTGCTGGCAAATGCAGAAGCACCACAAAAAAGAAAAATGACATCAAAAATCCGCAACCACTAAATCAGGGGAACAAGCAAATGGTCTCTGGTACTCTGTGACAATGTATCTTCTATTTCTGCCCAAGCCAGATGGCCACAGAACTACAGATGCTTTCCAGATCAGAGTCTTTCCCCACAATCAGACCAAAGCCAATACAAAGCATGAGAGCAAATCCATCAAAAATCTCCAAAGCAACTAGAATGCATGTGATGGTGCTGAAGGCAACCATGCTGCAACTGACATGTTGAGCATGGGGATGGGATGTTGAGGGATCTGAGCAAGTGGCGATAACTTCCATCTTGCAGTGTTCTTGCCATTTTTCTTCAGGTGAAGTTTCTTCAGAGTTGCTCTGCTGGGTCAAGCCAAAAGGGGTCCTCCTGGTCCAGCCCCCTGTTCTCAGAGTGGCCAACCAGATTCCCCAAAGGGAAGCCCACAAGCAGGACCTGAGCACAACAGCAGCACCCTCCCCACTTGTGATTCCCAGCAACTGGGATTCAGGGGCCTACTGCTTCCGAAAGTGGAAGGAGAACATAGACATTGTGGCTAGTAGCCATTGCTAGCATCTAGCAGAGAGAAAGCATGGGGAAACCACATTCAGCACCATCAATTAAGAATATGAAAAACAGGAATCCCCAAGCTACAGCTGAAGGTGTGTGAACAGATGACGAAAAAAATACAGGTGGACTGCCACCCTCCTACCGTAGTAAATAATTCTTGGGGGCCACAATAGGTGACAGGGAAATAGGAAGTGACTTTGACAGGTGGACCCATAACTAGTGTCCCCTTACAGCTGAGGAATCAGTGATATACTGCTACATTTTTTCTCCAATTCTCATTTGCTCTTGCACAGACATTAAGCTATAATGGAAGACTGAAAGGTAAAACAACTCCTGCAGATCCATTGTCCATGCACGTCTGTACTTTTTTATTACAGGGAACCTCTCAACTAGATGTTTCCTGACCAACCAAGCTAGAACTATCCCTTGAAGAGTTAAACTAACACACCATTTTGCTTTGGAATAAAGGCATTCACATCAGACAAGACTATGTTTGTGTAGCAGTGAGGAAGAACTTCACAACACAACCACAAGGCACTGCATGAGGACAAAAAACAACAACTCTGTGTGGTTTCATCGCTCCAATTATGGGTATTTAAGGTCCCTTATGAGTCTGACAAACTAATGTATCTGTGAAGGCAGGGCGCTTTTTCAAAGGAACTCAGTTCCAGCACCTCTCAGGTGGGAGCCATTGCCATTCGTTCATGCTGAATTCCCGCACCTCTTTTTCTAGAAAAATAGCACTGTATGAAGGAGCTCAGGGCCAAGAGGAAGGCAGGCGACAAAATGTGCAAGAAGAAAAGAACTTCCAGAGGGTTTGCTTCATAAGCTTTCCAGGGCAGAAGTTCCTTTCATTAACGCTACCAAGGCAGTTATAGCAAGACGTAGGGTGGCACACCCACCCACTAGTAGCAAAGCAGAAAGCACATATGTTACATGTTTAGAACCTAAACCATCCTTTGGGTTTGAGACTTGACTATCACAAATCATAACTTGGAGCTATGCCTCAACTGAGACCCTGGTACCTGTTAACTAACTGTTGCTGCCTAAGGTCATCAGGTATCATTTTGCATGCACTCAGCAGGCTCTAAACACAAAGATTTAAATGGAATCCAAAAGCTCAAAGGGGGTAACCTTTGAATTGCCTGGAAGGAACAGGAGGAGATAACATTAGGAGCAGATTCTTTTTCCTGATACACAAGTTCAATACACATCAAAAGGCCCTTAAAGGTCACATCTCATGTAAGTTTTCAAAGCTCACCTGTCCTGCAGGACATTTATTTTCCCAATATCCAACCACCCCAATGCAGGGGTGGGCAACTGTTTTGGCACTGGGGATTAGAGATGGGGCTTGTGCCAGGGGCCACTAGCTTCTTTCTTTTTCCAGATCCTTCATTTTTATATATGGATTATCTGCTTCTAAAGCAGGGGAGCATTCCAAATGTCATTGGAGTCGTAACTCCAAGCAGCTACAGCAGCAAGCATTTTAGCCATCAGGGATGATGAGAGTTGTAGTCTAGCAACATTTAGAGGGCACAATGTTAGTCCTGAGCTGTTTAAGGCTTTATAGGTGAAAACCAGCACTTTGAATTGGGCCCGGAAACTAATTGGCAGGCAGTGTAGTCGGGTCAGGATTTGTGTTACATGCTCAAACTGTCTTGCCCTGGTAAGGAACCTGGCCACTGAATTCTGCACAAGCTGACTTTTTTGAGCTGTCTTCAGTGATCACCCAATGTATAACTTGTTGCAGTAATCTAACCTAGAGGTTAACAATGCACTGACAACAACAGAACAAAGACTCTCATATTTGTATTTTCGTTCACGAGTCAAATCACATCAACTCAAATCAGCCTCTTTCAACATTAAGGCAGAAACCTCAGCAGCTCTGAAGTGATGCATAACCTTATTGCCAAATGACACCTTAACTCTAGGTTGCAGTTGCCACAACAGAATGTCTAAGCACCATCCCCCCCCAGTAGTGCTTATTATTATATTTTTATTGTTATGATAGTAATTATTATTCATTGTATTTCTATACCACTTTATATTTTAAAGAAAAAAAATCTCAATGCACTTTACAACACATTAAAACATCAAATAAAAAAATCCAAAATAAAACAAATTATTCAAGGAAAATAGTTCAGATCCCTCTCTGAGTGACATTTTGCTTTCCCCATATTTATTTACCTACTTAATTTATAAACCTGCCCCATAGCAGAAGTACTCTAGGAAGCCAGTGAGGTGTAGCAGTTAAGAGTGTCGGACTAGGACCTGGGAGATCAGGGTTCAAATCCCCATTCAGTCATGAAGCTCACTGGGTGACCTTGGGCCAGTCACAGCCTCTTAACCTACCTCACAGGGTCGTTGTAGGAATTAACTGAGGAAGCGGGTGTATAAGTCATGTACTCCTTAGGGGAAAAGATGGAATAAAAGTGCTGTAAATAAGCTCTTCTGCTTACCTGCTTAGGAAAGCTGGAGGGGCCAGTCCAATGGAGATTGTCAGTCACCAACCTGGCATCCAGAGATCTTGCACAGGGTCACAACTGGACCCACACTAAGTCGCAAAATGCACCTGGCACCCAGCGAATTTCTAGCACTTGTCTCTAGGGTTTCAGGCAGGGAATCTTTTTCAATCCTACCTGGAGATGCCACTGGGGATTGAACCTAGGGCCTTCTGCATGCAAAGCAGAATGCTCTACCACTGAGCTGAGGCCCTTTCCCAAACTGAGCTACTTTATATATACATGTATATGTAATATTTTAGCAGCTCCCTCTTACAATATATATCCTATTCTTAAGGGTTCAACTATACTTTGCCACGCAATGCACTACTGCACTTCCAAGGGGTTTCTTTACCTGCCACCTCTTTAAATGACCAGAAAAGCACCCAGTCTCCTTTTCTTTCAATGACACATGCATGGATGGAGGGCACAGCTGAGCTAGGGGTTAAAAATTACTACGTGAAAGCATTTTCCAGCAAAGCATAGGCTAGCTTCCCCAGTCACACTAAGCTGACATTCACAGAGGTTGGAAAATTAAAATGCACTTTTAATACTTTACTTATTACAAGAAAATAGTGGTTTTGGAAAGTTTAGTGTGTTCATGCTTCATCCCTAGAGCCAGGAAAGCAGAAGCTAACTAGCTATTGGGCATAAAGGTGTTGCATTCCAGCCACAAAGTGCGCTCAGAAAATCCAGTAGAAATTGGACAAAAACAAACCCAACATACACTTCAATTGCTTGAGGCAGGCCAAAACTCCCACTGTAATCCTTGGCAAGGCACTCAAAACTAAGAAACTTGCCCTGATTTAACTCAAAGCAGCAACACTTAAGGCAAGTGCTACTCTATGTGGTCTTTTAAAGAAGTTTCCACATACTGTATTACAATTTGTCCAGTAATACCAGAAAACTGGTAAAACTATATATGTACCACACAAGAATCTGAAGAACTCCGTGAATTAAAATTAAATTGACAATCAGCACCATCCTCAGTAAAAGTCCAGTTAAGCAAGCCAACAGATTTTACAGGTTTTAATAAGGTCTGACGTGCCTACCTCAACCAGCAGTAGATAAGCCAGAAAGGGAAGTAAGTTCTAGGTAAATATCTCACAGCTGTTACAGTCTGTCCCTACAATAAAGAGAAAATCTGCTTTTGTTATGAACCATCAGCTGACCTTGCTGACAAAGCAAAACCAGCACTTCTGGACACCATCCACAGGCATTAATCCAGAGGATGAGGTTTTCTCCAATTCATCAAATATTTTGATATTCCCAGAGATCTAATTTCACTGGTCTACAAAAAAACACCCCTTAAACATATGCATACAAATCCTTCTATGCAGAGGTGAATATGCTGTTTCTATTGCACACCCATTTCTCATTTATATACCTTCCTTTCTAATACACACACTTTTCAACTGATTCCTGCAATATTTACCTCATAAGACTCCTGTCCTAGCAGCAAATAAGAATGCTCTTTCCTAAGGGTCACCATTTCAATGGACACATTTTATATAAACTTATCAACTCCACCAACCCACCCAAACTAGCTTTTACCGAGGACAATGCCTAAAAAAAATTTCTATCCTAGCTTCACATTCATAATCAAAGAACAAAATTGAAAAATCTGCTCATAATTTACATCAAACAAATTCTTATTTAAAAACAAGCAAGCAGACTTTTAACCCAATCCCATGCATGCCTACACTCAGAAGTACGTACTAATAAATTCCATAGGACTGTGGTCTTAATCTCAGCATAAGCACACTTGGGGAACAACATTTACAGTTGCACTTTTTTGGCAAGTGCAAATAACAAACTCTTTGCAATTAAAATAGGAGACCCTGAAGTATGTGTGTCTTCTTCAGGGTTAAAAAGGAGTATCAAAGCACAAACACAGGCACCAGGCCCAACTCCTGGCAGGTGGGATTCCCTTTCCACCCACCCACCATCCATCACCTCCCCTTCCTGTTGTAAAACACACACACACACACATACACTGGTCTCCCTCAAAAACAAAGCAAGGATACTTTCCCCTCCAAGCCAACTCTCTTGGATCCTCTTCTGGAAGAAGAGCCATGCCCAAAACTCGCCTCCTCTCTAGGCACAGAGCCCTTCCTTTTCTTACAAAGTGAAAGAGAAACTGTAGTACAGCTGCCCTAGTCCTGTATGACATCGACATTTGTTTTTCCTGTTTTGTTTGAACATACAAAATGCTGGCCCTTTCACTGAGAGGCTCAGCCAGGCAAGAGTGTGTGGGAGAGGACCCTCCTGTCTAACAGAGAAATAGAGAGGGTGGGCATGTGTAATATCATCCCCCACCACCCATATTTCATATGCTGAGGGGCCTCCGGTACAGAAGAGGTTTGTCCTCTTGCCTACGCAAGTTTGGGTCCTGCTCCTTCCCACAGTTCACCTCTGAGGTACACACACACATTCATCCTGAAACGGTCTGATGGACAGCTCCATCCTCCCCACCTACCCGACACACACACACAAACCACTCCATGCTGCCTTCATCCTTAAGGGAAGAGATCTGACCTCCCCACACCTTATTCCAATCTCTTTCCCCCTACATTCTCTCTAGGGCCCCCTTTTCTTTCCTCTGCACACTCATCCATCTTTAGAAGCAGCTCCTTGACGTCCCCTTAGAGATGCTCCTGTTCCTTTTTTCCTTCCATCTACACGAAATAAGTTATCTCCATATATGAAACATACACACAAACCCAGAATATACACGTTCCTCGCTTCCAAGTCGCTAAATTCACACATTCCCCCACAGACGGCCAAGTCCTCCTGGCTATAAACGGGTTCCTCAAAAGATGACACACCTACCCCTTTTTGTCCCTTCATAAATCCACACATTCCCAGAGAGAGGACACCATATATTCAGACGATCCTCCAGACTAGTGGACGCGTTTTTACACGACTGACATACACATATTCCCCCCTCCCAAGTCCACACGTTCCTTCTGGCTACACGCGTGCCCCTCATTGGGGGGGAAGGGGGGATGGATGGATAAGCGATGCATGCCCCCTCCTTGGGTGCCAAAGGATACTGCTGGGGCGGCTGTGTCTGGAGAGCCCTGATGCTGGCGGGGTGAGGAGTCGCCGTCGCCGCTCCTACAGCCGGTGCAGCAGCAGCGGCGGCAGCAGCAGGGGACGGCGGTGGTGGCGGCGGCCCGGTTGCTGCCGCTGCCGCTGGAGGCGGCGGCGGGGCAGGAGCAGCAGCGGGAGGCGGCGGCCCTCCGGGCCCTACCCCTCCACCAGAGGGGGTCCCCGTGGTCGTGGCCGCTCCCGCCGCCGCCGCCACCGCCGCCGCGCCGGGCTTGAGGGCCGCCTTCTGCGGTAAGCTCATGGCCAAGCGGAGCCACCACCAGGCCGGCGGCGGCGGGGCGGCCGCCGCCGCTGCCTGAGGGGGCGGGGAGCGGCGGGGCGGCGGCGGCGGCGGTGGGGGCAGCCCGGCGGGCCAGCACCCCCGGCCGGTCTCCGTGACAACGCGGCCGGCCTGCTCCCTCCGCCGCCGCCTCCCTCAAGTGCTGCCGCGCCGCTGCCGCCGCCGCCTCCCGCCGCCGCTGCTCTTCTTCGCCCGGCCGGCTCCTGCGGCTGCTTGCCTGCCTGCTCGGCTGGCGAAGGGTCGGGCGGGGGCCGCTCAGGCCGCGCCGCCGCTCATAGGGCTGCCGCCCTCGGCGGGTCTCGATGCCCCTGGCCCCGGCGGAGCGGCTCCCGGGCGTCGGGCGTGTGTCGGGCGGGCGATGCCGGCGGATTCTCCTCACGGACGGAGCGGAGCATCCAACATGGCGCTGGCGGCCGCCTCCAGCAGTCCGGCAGGACGACGACGGGCGACGAAGGAGGGCGCTCGGCTGCTCGGCAAGCTCCGGAAGCGCTCGGCTCCTCCGGCTGCCACAGCAGCGTCGCGGGTCGCGGGTCGTGTTGGAGTGGAGGGGGGAGGGGAGGCGCCCGCGCGCTGTAGGCTTCCGAGCTCGGGTATCTTCGGGGAAGCCGACTCCGGCCGCTCTGTTCGTACCTCGCTCGCCCGCTCGTGCCGAGCCACTTCGGCTGCTCGGGAGGGTTCGGAAAGCCGGCGCTCCTCGCCAGCCTCTCTGCTTCGGAGGCGTCCATCCCCCAGTGGTACCCTAAAGGGCAGGTCCAGACTCCCGCCCATGCAGCAGAGCTGCATGCATTTTATTTTATTTTATTATTTTATTGCTGCTGCTACTATTATTATTACAGACCCTCCAAGTGTCCCTAATTTCCATGGGCAGTAGTTGATTTACAGAAGCCATTCTGATTTAATCCTGGAATGTCCTGCTTTGCCTTAGGTCAGGCACCCCTATTTTCATCAGATAAATGAGTTATACGACCCCCGAGCCAAGGACATAACTATACATCCTCTAGAAGACGTCTGAAGGAAGCCCTGTATATGTAGAATTGCAGAACTGTAGAGCTGGAAGGGACTGTGAGGGTCATCTGGTCCAACCCCCTGCAATGGAGAAATCAACAGTCGTGTTTTTTTAATGTTTAATGTTTTATTCTGTTTTTATATATGTTGGAAGCTGCCTGGAGTGGCTGGGGAAACCCAGTCAGTAATAAAATGATGATAATGGAATATTTTGATCAGATAAATATTGGAGGTTATTTTATTACTGCCAGTTTCTTATCCAGCCTTCACCCTAAAGGCCCAAAGCAGGTGACAACAATTAAAACAACACTACACAGCATTTAAAAACCATTTCAAACAATTTAAAACTTACAAAAATAAGGTGGATCCAATTAAGACAGAGCCATGATCCATCTAGCTCACTAAGGTTGATGCTGACTGGCAGTAGCTCCAGAGGGTTTCAGGATGGAGCTGGTTGCTCAGCCCTACCTAGAGATGCTCCCTGGGATTGAAAGTGGGGCCTTTTGCATGCAAGAGCAAATGCTTGACCAGGGAGCTTCCCAAATGATGGTTGCATGTGCTATCTCAAGGTTCGGATGCAGCACACTGCTAGATAATATGCTCCCACTTTGGCCTGATCCAAAGGAATACACGTCACCCTCTAAGAGGTAGCCCCCACCATGCCACTAAGACCATTAAGTCTAGAATTTAAAATTACCTTAAGCACCTCTCTGTCCATTGAATCTGGTAATCTGCTGAACAGGCAAGGGGTTCATGTAGATTTTGTGCTCCCATATCGGACTCTATGGCCACAGCAGGCACTGCAACCTTCCAACAGCTTGACTTCAACCCCAAAGGCACATTGTATCCCGAGACAGAAAGATGCCAACCAGATAACATCTGAAAGGGAGCCATTATATGTCAGAACTTCTGCTGGAGCCCCAAGAGCAGTTCAGAAAGCTCATCTGTTCCTCTTCTAAATATGTGATACAGTACAGTACTGTAATGGAGAAATATATAACCTGTGAGCATGGGCAGAGTGCATTTCCTTAGTTGTCCCAGTAACCACAGCAACCCTCTCCTGGGATGAGGGAGAAGGGAGAATTAAGTGACTGGAGTTGGGGACTGGTCCCAAAGACAAGACCAGGGTCAAATCATTGATATGTTTTTGACAGTATGACTCATTGAGTCCTGGAAGCTGGAACAGGAAATAATGCCTCTCCACAGATGGAGCGTGACTCTCTCTGGCACTGGACACGCCACATGCATCAAGTAATTGCGATAGTTGGTGAAGGCGTGTGAGACACCACAGGAGCCTTCACTGAGCAGGTCTCCTCCAGATGTTTTGGACTACAACTTCCATCAGCCCCAGCCAGCACATGATGGGAGTTGTAGTCCAAAACATCTGCTCCCTGAAGGTTGCAGTAGGACAAGAAACCAGAGGACAAAATGGGGGGGGGGCTAGACTTCTGGAAAAACTTGACCCTCCCCCATTCAAGTAACTGATGACTGTGGGCAATTAGGGACAGCCTTAAGTTCGCAATACACCTCAGGGTTTAATTAATACCTTCTCTATAACTCTCTTTCCACAACAACTCAATTCCACCCTGAATTAACTTGGTCCAGTTGTCATTTTCTCCTCCCCAACTGCAGCCTGCCCAGACTTGGTGCACTGCAGATGTTATGGACTGTAATTCCCACCCACCCCCCAGAGCATAAGGGTGTCATCCAAGACCTCTGGAGGACACTAAGTTGAGAAAGATATCCCACTCTATTGAAGGTAAACATCCATTACTAAACATCCCACATTCCTTCCTTGCTGTACCTTCAACCTCCCTCTTCATTCTCTCCGCATCTGATTTCAGGGCAGAGGCCTCCCTTGTCATTCCCTTGCACACCCTTGACGTCAAATAAAACGGAGGCCGTTGAATTATTTTCTTAGCTGGATGGTCTAAATTCTAAAGAACAGAAAATTTGGAAAACCAAAACCAGCTTTGGGCATCCATCAGAGTCATGCCTGCTTTGAAGTCTTCGGCATCACTGCAGCATGGATTTACTATTTATTTCATTTAATACAAATTTATATAGCTTGGTGGCTGTTGGCGTTTTTTTGTTTTTGTTTAAAACCCACAACATGGTTTACACAAAAGAATAAAACGATGAAATCATCAGTAAATAAAGCTGAAGACCAACTGTTTCGAACCTTCAAAGCATAATGAAAATCTACAATAAACTAAAAACCAGATTAAAATGCATGTAAACATTCCATGTCTGCCTAGGCATGCTTAAACAAAGTGCTAAAAAGTAGTGCCGTGACAATAGGGAGGAAATTCCAAAGAGTGGGTGCTGCCACACTAAAATTTTGATTTCTTACAAATGTGGAGCGAGTGTCATGTGCCAGTTCTGCAGATTGAAGTCGTCAAATGGGCATGCATGGGGAAAGGCAATTTGCAGCCCTTCAGACCTAAGAAGACCAGAAACACCACTGAGATCTCGTTTGTTGCCCTCCAGGTTAAGGAGACCAATGGAAGGTACCTCCTCTGCCTGGGCTGCACAAATCCCGACTTCCTGGCACATCACCATTCAGGGTGGTTAAAGAGATAGACGCTCCCCTCTCATTTAAAGTCTCTGTGAGCAATGCCAAGGTTTTCTGCATCAGGGGAACTGATGGACAGGAGATTGCATTTGGAGGAATTCTTGCCTGCCCTGACCTCTAGTGTTTGCTGCTCGATATACAAGACAAAGCTGAAACCAGAACACCCTGGCATCTCCTAGGGCTGCTCTGGACAGACGTGTGTTTTTACGTTTATTATTGCATTGGTGCAATAATAGTGCATTTGTTGGCATCTATCTGTCTGAAGGGACAACGGAGTGCATCTCTGGGGGTGAAGCCAAACTCTTGCGTGAGCAGCACCAAAGCGACCTCCCTGGGGCGGAAGCCAGGGCAGCGTGTATCGACGAAACCCGGTTGCCCTCAAGATTGGGGGGCCCCTTTGCGTATGTGTGTGACATTGCAAGGGGTTGGACTAGATGACATTGTGGTCCCTCCCAACTCTACGATTCCATGATATCTCAACACTGTACAGGCCAGGGCACCCCTGAAACCATCATGAGCACAAAGCATTATGTACGGAGCAGGCTATGGTTGTACAATAATAAGGGACTCATCCTCTGCATTCATACGTATGACTCAACTTAGTCATGATCTGAGGCCCCACTCCAAATCCACTCCGGATCGTATACACTTCCAGAGTTAATGCTAAATACATTACTTCTAGTAGATGAGCCACCATAGCTGCTAGAGGGCCATGAAAATACGTGTCCCGGGCTTTTTAGACTCTTCTACCTATGTACTATCTGAAACCAAATATGTGATTATTATTTTTCAGCTCTCCGACCCCAATATTAAGAAAGGCTGGGTTGACTAGTCGAAGGCCCAACCTTTAGGCAAAGCCACCTGCCACATTCAGAGTGACTTTGGGACACAAGGCCTGTAGGCCACAACCAGCCCTGGCTGGCAGTAGTGTTGTTACCATGACAGCACTGCCCCATTAGGCCTTCGCCGGGTTCTACAGAGGCCTCTACTCTTTCTTGCCCGAGCCTCCTCCATGCTTGACGAAAGAGACTCCATCTTGGAAGTGCTTCAATTGTGACATTTGTGTGCAAGCCACACCTCAAAACTGTATTTCCTGTAGACATGCTAAAAAACATGCCCCCAGCCCCAAGATGAAGTGTGAAATTGGCTGCTGGTGTTTTAACCAGTGTGCCAACTGAGCAGAAGATGCCAGCTGGGTTCACACTAGTGGCTTTTCCATTTTGATATTTCTAAGTCCCCTTTCTTTCCCCTTGGCTAATGGACAGGTTCCTTCTTCCTTTTACTTTCGCTATTATTATTATTACTACTACTACTTTTCAGGTTTGTACATTTCACTCATTTTATACATTTCACTAATTTTACAGTCATTTTGACATTTCAAAACTTGGACTTACTTCCCCCTCTTTCTGTGGTTCCTTAAATTTATTTTTAGTATCTTCTGCATATCAAAATTAACTTAATTTGCTCATTTATTCATCTTCTTTAAATATATACTCTTATGAAACTGCAGGTTCCTTTTACTTTCAGGCACCTGGCGAGAGTTGAGATGGCATCAAGATAAGGTGCATTTGTTTTGTGCCCTGCAGTTTCTTGCAACTGTTCGCATTAAGAGTGCACTTCTAGCAAGACTTATTTACATACCTGCTTCATCTCTTCCTCTTTGTTTAGCTTTCAGGCATCTGCTGGTTACCTTCCTCTTTCAACAAACCTTTTAAATGGAGATCATCTTCCCAGTCTACGTACGGTAAGTATTGGAATAACTCTTGTTTTTATAGGTGGAATAGGTTTTCTAATGTTTGCACTGTTTTTACATACAGGATTTTCCTTGTTTTATATACAATATATGGAACCGCTTTTAATTGCTTCTACACTTTTCTTGCTTTCTTCGTTGTCTGTGTATTTTACAGTTGTGACCTGTCCTGGGGCCTTGCTGTGAAGGATGGATAAGAAATTGAATAAAATACTCAAGTATAAAAAGACCCCCTAAGGTGGCATATGAAGAGATAATGAAACAAGATAAACAAGCAGTCTGGGAAAGATTACTAATGATACACATTAGTACCTGCTGCTGTTTGTGGATCTGAACCAGCCTTTGTAGGCCAAGGGTTGTACTAGTCCATGGAATGTAATGGATATAACTAGCTGAAGTTCATTAGTTTCAGTGGGTCTGCCCTAACTCTAATTGAGTTGGAAATGGCCCAAGGCAATTATGGAAGGAGAGTATTTGTTTAGTTAAGCAGATCTGGGTTCAAGTCACTGTTCAGTTGTGACATACCAGCCTCTCCCTGGACTAAGAGCAAGGATGAAGAAACCAGAATGGTGAAAAATTCACCTCCTAAAATTCTATTGCTCGTTTCCCAGGTAAGCAGAGACCATTATTGCTAATAGGCAAGAATTTATTATACTGCAGGTTTTAGAGCTTGCGGTTTTTTTTATTGTGGTAAACTGCTCAAAACTGTTAAACAAGTGTAGATATTTTAATGAACAAATAACACATAGTGTGAGGGGAAAATAGGAACCTTGGGGGGGGGGGGATAGGGGATAGTCAAAAGCAGAGTTAGGGACACACACACAAACTCCCAAAATTAATAAAACCCAATAAAAGCTTTTATTTCAAAATTACAATAATCTCTGAAGATGCAGGGAAGGTGACAACAAAGAACAAATCAGCCAGACCTTATATTCTCCCCCATCCCGTCCATACATAAATACCACAATATTCCTCCCAGACCTTCCCCTAGTCTGAAATAAGTTTGGCCTTGTCTGGTGCGAAGAAAACAATTTCCTAATATTTCCCTTTTTCAGTGGCTACAAGCCTTCCCAGATGCTGAGCAAGTCCCCTTAGGGTATCACAAGCCCTACATTTTTGGTGGTGGTGGTCTTCCTTCTTCCCATTTGGAGGGGAGAAGTTCTACTAAGTCTCCCCGCCCCCAGCCCTCTTAAAACATCTGCTGCACCATCTTGAAGCGATCAGCTCGCATTCTTCTTGGGTCCAATTACTAAAAGCAGATTACACAAATGGAACCATTTTCACTCTGCACAGGAGGGATCCAAGAGGAAAACCAGAAGAGGAAGAAAGCAGTCCAAAATGGGAAGGATGGCTGCTGCTGCAGCAGCAGCAGCAGCAGCACTGGGTTCAAAAGTAGGTCTGTGCTCTCACCACACAAAGCAGGGTCTGTTAAGGGGTACAGAACAAAACTCTGGGGTGGTTTTCCTTCTTTGCTCTCCCCTGGACAGGTGCTGGAAAGGCATCCTCTCCTCACCTTCAGTGGTAGGAGAAGGCGGCTGAACAAAATGGCATCAAGAGATCAGTGCTCGTCCCAAGCAGCAAAAAAAGAGGCCACTTTTGGTCACCAGGAAAGATCTCCGGGGAGAGAGAAGGGGGGGGGGGGGAGACAGAAAGATAGATAGACAGGAACTTGGGGAAATCAGGAAGAGTGTCCAAGGCACCCTTTCCACAAGCCCAAGATGGCAAGATGTCAGAGGTGGCATGATCAGCACAATACCTGCTGGATCTTTGTTTACTGTGTGCTTGCAGGGCTCATTGTTTGGTGCAGGGCAGGATTTGGCCCAGGAAGTGCACGATGTTGCTGGTGGGAGGATTGCTCCAACATTGTTAAGGCACTGGAAGCATTCTCAGCCATGTTGATAGTAAGGCATCCCCCCCCCCCCCGCAAAGATAAAGCTCACACTCACTCATTTTCTCAACCCCGGCCCATGTGTCGCAGCAGGGCAGAGTTTAAGCAGCCATGTTCCCCACCTGCACATCTGCAAGGCCACCCACCACAAGACAGACTGAGGACAGGAAGCGGGGACGACGCTGCTGTGCCCAGCGCCCCAGAAACCCAGTGGCTATCCCTTTGCGCCCCCAGGTCCTCCTGGAGTCGTGGTACCAAATGATGGAGAGCCACTTCCACAGGAGATGAAGAGTGGGGACTCCACAACCCTACAAGGTTTGGGAGGCTGCGAACCGACTGATCCGTTTCGCCCGTCCTCAGGGCAGGAGGCTCACCAGACAAAGTAAAGACAGACACACAAGCCAAAAATACACGCAAGATGGACTTCTTCAAGAGTAGAAGATGAAGAGAAACCATTAATCACTACGCAAGCATTGTCTTGCTGACTCTTTGGAATGAAGGCATCTCAACTTGTAGTGGAGTTGGGGAGGCCTGGGTCGCACTTGCAATGCCAGAGCTCTCCCCTCGTCCATTTAATTCAAGGCATAAGAAAGCTTGCCTAGGAAAGGAGGTACAGCACATCTTCTCTCCCTGCCTGAAGTTCAGCATACAAGTTGGGATTGCAATGGCTCCTGGCCCCACAGTGCTGCAGGGAGGCTGGAAGGCGAGAAGGGCAGCTCACAAGTCCAAGGAAGCTCTGTTTCTTCAAGGAAGTTTGTTTGCAAGCGCAGGCGCATCACTGCCTAAGTTCCACCAGTCAAGGGGTCTCCGAAACTGACTGCCGTATTTCAGTACAATAAAAAATGGCTTCGTCATGAGGCAGACAGTCTTCCCTGCAGTCCTGACACCTGTCCACAGCTGAAAGCTCCAGGTTTTGTGCCTTTGTCGAGCTGCTGAGCACCCGAGAGTTCACAGTGGTGGAGGGCACTGGTAAAGCAAAAGCAGTTAGATGCCTGCAAGAGTTTGGCTGTGGTGGAGTAGAGTTGATACCACACAAACAGCCAGGATTTGGGCCCAACTTTCAAATTCAATAACCCTTAATTAAGTTATTAAGGCCACAAGGGGGTGTGGGTGGGAGGGAGAACACATCAGCTGCAGGTCCGTGGGCCTACCAAGCCTTTTAATTTTTTTTTACTTGGGGTTATGTGTACAAATGTCCGGATGATTCAGCTCCAGACTCAATACAGGCATATTCTTTGGCTAAGCAAAGACAGACAGTACTTCAGCGAGACTTTCAGGGGCTACTTCTTCAGCGGCACTGAAATTGCCCACGTCAGCTGGGGTCTTGACGCACAAGGTACATCATTTGAGGTGCATCTCCGAGTTTGTGATGGGGGCATTTCTCTGCAAGGTAGCTCATCTTCCTGGTGCAAAGGCTGCCAATGATGGCTGGTAGGTTGTGACATGCTTGTCCTGCTGGGAAATCTCCCAGATTTAGCTTGGAGATTGAAGCCCAAAGCCCCAAAGGCAGCAATTTTAGAAAATGTGGCCTGCTCTGCACCTGGGGCTAGGGCAGAGGTCCAGGATTTCAATTGGAAAAGTCAACAGTGTTGCCAGGAAGGAAAGGGTTTTGGAGAATTCAGGCCCCAGAATGTTTCCCAAGCAAAAGGAGAGCCTGCGCGGAAATGAGCCGCACCTGTTCCCCCTAAGAAGACACTGGGGGTGAGGAGAGATGAGCCATGGGGGAGGTTTGTATCCTGCCTCTCAGCTTTAAGCAGAATGCCCTTAACCTAGAATTGCACACACACGCAATAAATATACCAGTCCATTCAACTCAATACATTTTCCCTGAACTTTCCAGTGTTCCGCAAGATTAAAAAAAAAATCATTTCCGCAGAAATATCTTACAAGTTTTACCATGTGTACGTGAGCGCACAAAACTTATACATATGTATGGACGTGAATGTCTGTCTACAGAGAGGATTGGCGCTTGTTAGATGTGACCAAAATGGGTTCTCTTTAAAAATTTGGGTTCCCCCCTTTTTTGGGGGGGGGGAAATGACGTAAGAACTTCCAAGCCTATGGTGGCGAAGAGCCAGTTCCCCCCCTGCATATGGGGGGGGGGGGGAAGAGACAGCACAACCCTATCCCCACCCCAAAGTCAGTGCATTTGAAACACAGACATGCGTGCAGACTTCTGCACTTTTAGCAAAGTGAGAGGCAAAGGGGGAAACCGATGCAATTGGTTCTGGAGTAGAGGACATCTTCACAGTGGGTCAAATGGGGTGGTGCTTTGGGGTAAGGGCTGGGGACCCCTCCCAGCCATCGCAGAGCGCTGAGCTAGTCCCAAGGTCATGGGGCGCCTCTTGGGTGTGGAGGAAGGCTGAGGGCACCCCCTCCTGCTGTGTTTCCCCCAGGCTGCCCTCCAGTTTATTCCATTCCTTTTTTCTCTCCTCGGCTTTGGGGAACTTCACCAGACCTCGCACTTCCGCTGCGGGTTCATGGGGGAGCCCCGCGGGCACCGGAAGTGCTCCGAGAACTCCGGGGAATTGGAGATGGTCCCGATGACTCGGAAACGGGAGGGGCTGTGAGAGTCGGTGACCAGTCCTTCGTGGGAGCTCTCGGGGGTGCGGACAGAGCACCAGACCTGGAAGGAGAAAGGAGAGGAATCACAAGAGGTGGCACATCCAGCTAAGTCTTATGCCCCCAGCTCAATTGCAGAGATCACCCACAGAAGTGTCGTTGGTTGTTCCCCAAGTTGGTGACGCTCACTTGACAATGATGAGAAACTGAGCCTTTAAGTTTTGTTGGCACAGCCCAGTGGAACTCTCAGCTGCTGGAATTTTAGCAGGCGCCTTCCGTGCCATTTTCTTTAACGCCTGCTAAAAACCTTTATATTCTGCCAGGCCTTTGCAGGCAATTAGGAAGACATCCTTCCACAACGGTTAATTTATGGCCTGCTTTTTTAAACTTTTAAAATACGGTTTTTGTTATATGTTTTTATTATTGTCAACATATAAAGGTAAAGGTACCCCTGACCATTAGGTCCAGTCACGGACGACTCTGGGGTTGCGCGCTCATCTCGTTCTATAGGCCGAGGAAGCCAGCGTTTGTTCTCAGACAGCTTCGTTTACCTTCCCGCTGGAGCAGTACCTATTTACCTACTTGCACTTGACGTGCTTTCGAACTGCTAGGTGGGCAGGAGCTGGGACTGAACAACGGGAGCTCACCCTGTCACGGGGATTCGAACCGCCAACCTTCTGATCGGCAAGCCCTAGGCTCTGGTTTAGAACACAGCGCCACCCGCGTCCCTTTGTTTCTCAACACACACACACACACATATAACACATAACACAGCAGTAGACCTACTGAAATTAATGGGACTGAATTTGCCATGACCATTCATTTAAGTGGTTCTACTCTCGAGTAACATCAGCTACCACCCAAGGCATTGTAAGGAGAGAGAACAGCATCCTGGAAATCCTCAAGAATCCCATTATTGCCATGGAGGGGTGAGCTATTGAAAGGAGGGCAAATTTATGGGAAAGTGTTTCATTTGTAAATCACTGGGATGTGAAGTATCAATATAATATTCAACAGGATGTATTATTTCATGTAAATCAGAGTTACTTTTCTGCTCCTGTAAATCTTGAGTTTTAATCCAATGCTAAGGGTTGTATCCAACTATTAATTCAAAGCAGACCCACTGCAAACAATTACCCTGGGTTATATCCAATGCTAGTCCTACTCAGAGAAGACCCACTGAAGCCAAAGGATATTACTAACGGTGGGAGGGGGGTATTATTCAGGGTAGACCCCCTGAGATTAATAGGCCTAAATTGGTCATGCTCCCCAACTTCAATGGGCCTATTCTGAGTAGGAAAAGCATTGGATACAACCAAGGTCATGAAGCAGGGTACAATAGGTTTGCTAAATAGGTAATGATTTATTTGCATTTTTCTTCTAATGACCAAGAATGATCTTGAGGTCTTGAAGGGCACAGAAGACCGCCTCCAACTAAGTCCAGGCTTGGGTTACAGCAATATAAAATACAACATGAAAAAACTGTTCAACATCCACAAAAATAGGATGGGTCCTAAAAATATACATGCACTTTTTCTTGGAAATCAATAAAAAATAAATAAATAATAAATATATCCATACATCTCAGGTGTCAAAAGGCCTGCATATCATAGCCTTCTGTGTCCGTAGCATCAAACCCAGAGACAAAACATAGCCCAGGCATGCCCATCACCCACCCACCTCCAAAATGGGACACTCAGACCTACCTGGGCAAACCCCACAAAGAAGAGCTGGTAGTTGGTGAGGCCCAGCGTGGGCAAAGTCTCCTCTTCTCCATTTTTCCTCAACCAGTTCTGATAAGCCTGGAAGATGAGGAGGACAAGCGAATCAAAACAGGATGCTGTAGAGCTGGAGAGGGCTCATGTAAGCACAGCCAAAACGATCAAGGGGTTTGAGCAAGTTCCCTGGGAGGATAACACCTGCTTTATTGGGGGGGGTGGGGGGTGAGCTCCCATTGCTCGGTCCCAGCTCCTGGCCCGCCTAGCAGTTCGAAAGCACGTCAAAGTGCAAGTAGATAAATAGGTACCGCTCCAGCGGGAAGGTAAACGGCGTTTCCGTGTGCTGCTCTGGTTTGCCAGAAGCGGCTTTGTCATGCTGGCCACATGACCCGGAAGCTGTATGCCGGCTCTCGGCCAATAAAGCGAGATGAGCGCCGCAACCCCAGAGTCGGACACGACTGGACCTAATGGTCAGGGGTCCCTTTGCCTTTTAAAGAGGTATGGCAGATTGCAGTGTTAGAAAACTGACGACTAAACTGAGACTTGCACAAGGACAATTTCACTGCAACTTGGGTTGACTTTGCAGATTTTATGAAAATAGCTGAACATGGCAACCTTCTGGCACCAACTCTTCGTAATATGGGGTTGACAACTTTCCTAATCTCTCCAACCCTTCTTTGATGACCTAGGCTCCCCTGTGGGAAAAACAACACCTCTAACACCACTAGGTGGTGCTATAGTTATTCTGAATTAAGGTTTGATTATTTTTATTACTTCACTCCATTATTTAAAGATTTTGCACTGCATTTGGGTCCCCCCCCCTCATTCTTTACATGCACCGTGATTTATATATTATTTGTAGTTTGATTAGTTTGCCATTTTTTAATGATTCTGTATTTAAGCCAACATAACACGGGTGGTGCTGTGGGTTAAACCACAGAGCCTAGGGCTTGCCGATCAGAAGGTCGGCGGTTCCATGAGCTGCTCTGCTTCGCCAGAAGCGGCTTAGTCCTGCTGGCCACATGACCTGGAAGCTGTACGCCGGCTCTCGGCCAATAATGCGAGATGAGCGCCGCAACCCCAGAGTCGGTCACGACTGGACCTAATGGTCAGGGGTCCCTTTACCTTTAACACCAAATCAGTTATTGTGCATGTTACTGCTATGGAAATTCCAGTTTCGGCATTTTACAGCTTGTATTTTGCAAATATGATGTTGTTCTTGTAGTTTAAAAAATTATTAACAATTATTTTTTTTCAAGCAAAGGAAGAGAAACAAAGCTGCGGTGTTCATTTTACTATTTGTGAGAAATTGGGCTAAGTGCTCTAACAAAGTGGCCTTGGCCCTTTCCCTCTATAGCTTGGGACTCACATATCAATTTTGGTTTTTTTTTTGGGGGGTGGTGGTGGTAAGCAACAGCTTTACTTGGCAACTTCACCCTCTCTCCTCTTTTGCCAGGCAGCCTCTGCAGCTGCAGCAAAGGAGACCCCATAGCTCCCACAAAGTCTGATAGAAAGGCCTGAGGGAGCCTCACCCGGTAGGCAGCTTTGAGCCCCCCGTTGTCGGCGATGTTCTCCCCCAGGGTGTGCTTGCCGTTGATGGCCTCCCGTGGACTGTGTAGTTGCCGTACTGTTCCACCATGCACTCGGTCTGTTGCTTAAAGGCCTCCACCGACGAATTCTTCCACCAGGGGCGGAGGTTTCCGTCCTTGTCGTACTCCCGGCCTGCAAGGGCCAAGGAAGTTAGCCAAAAGGATCACAGAATCGTGGAGTTGGAAGGGACCGCCCCCCCCCCCAAGGGCCATCTAGTCAAACACCCTGCAATGCGGAAATCGCAGCTAAACGCCCAGAATGATATTGCCGCCCGCCCCCAATCTCAATACTCTGTAATATGGAATGAATAAAATAATTTGAGGACATTCCCCCCCCACTATTAAAAGAAACTATTTTATTACGTCATGAAAAAGCATAATCATTCAAATTCAAACATGTTTTAAAATCGTGAATTTGTTTTTTAAGACAGCCTGTTGGTATATTTTGTTCCACATGGGAATGATATGAAGACTAAGCTTGTTTCTAAATATTGCACAGTCTGGAGAGAAAAAAAACCAATGAAAATAATAACAAAACAAAACCACATGATATTGGGAATCATATAATTTGAGAACATTTAAATATCCTTTTATGTACTAATTGTGTGTGGGGGGGTGTACTTGGATGTTACGGCAATCAAATGTTTGTATGCTTATATACAACTGTAAACTTTTACTTATAGATCCTTACTGTTAAAGCAACGCCCTGGAAAAGTGCTGCTCTGCCCCACAAGTTTACTTTGCAAGAAAAATCTAATCGTTTGCAAGGAGTTTGCTAAGGGTTTAAAAATGAAACAGCCAAACATCGCAGCAAAAAAAGTGTGTGGGGGGTGGGGGGAGGAAGATAAATTCTAGAAGATGAATTAAAGTGATGGAGGAAAGGCGGTCCTGACCTTGGTCGTCAAAAGCATGAGTCAGTTCATGGCCCACGACCACACCAATCCCACCAAAATTGAGTGCCCTATAGGGAGAAAGAAAATGTGAGTAAGTGAGAAATTCATTTGTTGGCTCCAAAGAGGAGCCAGCCCCAATCTGCTGGCTCCGGGGGAAACAACGATTTGCAAACAACAAGGACATAAGAAAAGCCTGCTGGATCACACTAACAGCTCACCTAGTCCAGCATCCTGTTCTCACAGGGGCCAACCAGATGCCTGTGGGAAACCCGCAAGCAGGATTTGAACCCAAGAGCAACTGTCCCTTCCTGCGGTTTCCGGAAACTGGCATGGCTGCCTCCGACCAATGGAGGCACAGCCATTGTGGCTAGTAGCCTTCTCCTCCTCCACGATTTTGTCTAATCCTCTCTTTCGTTTTTCCCCCATTTTTTTTTATTGATTTTAACAATTTTAAGCACTTAACAATACCGTTAAATTTTCATCCTTTCCCCCTCTCACTGAGGGAAGCTCATTTCCAACCCCCTCTCTCACAGGGAAGTATCTGAAGAAGTGTGCATGCACACGAAAGCTCATACCAAGAACAAACTTAGTTGGTCTCTAAGGTGCTACTGGAAGGAATTTTTTTATTTTGTATTTTATCAAAGTAATTGTTGAACTTATCTTATATTTTGGAAATGTACATCCAGGTTTTTCCCCCCTTTACATTTTTTGGGGGGCCCCCAAGAGAGTGGGGCCCTAAGCTATAGCTTGTTTAGCTTATACGTAAATTCTCAGCCACCTTCTCTAGCTGTTGGCAGCACTTTCTCTCCCTGGGCCACACGCACACATACCCAGCTGACCGCGAGGTATGGTTTGTACAACGAAAGCTTCAAAATTGACTGCAGCTGCCCATTGCTCGAGCTCATGGGCTGAGATGCTCTGATGTGACAGCACATTCATCAACATTCTACCTCTTGAGATGGGGAGGCAGAGCTGCAGAATTTGACTGGACCAATGGAGGTGGCTGCAAGGGAACTGGTTTGGCAGGAGGACAAGGGGCCGAGGAGCAAGGACTAGGCTCATGTGGCCTACAGGCGGGCCTACTGAAAATATGTTTGCGAAGGCTTTCCCCTGACGTGTGACCCCAGTCATTTATGGAAGATCGATTTCATATCTGAGGGGAAATGTTCTGGTGTTTTTGGAGTCCGCCGGGATGGTTTTATTGCTTTTGGAGTTCGTAGCATTGGTTTTATAATTTTTATCTTGCACTAATTTTGCTCTGACGGCTTTACGCTGGGAAGCAGGGCGTATGAATCTGAATAACAATAATGGGATCTGGTAGGCAGATTCACACAGAGGCCGGGCAGGAAGACACCTTAGAATCATGAAACTGTGCAGCTGGAAGGGAACCCTGAGGGTCATCTAGTCCATCCCCCTGCGATGCAGGAATTGCAACTATAGCATCCCAGACAGATGGCCATCCAACCTCTGCTTAAAAACCTCCCGTGAAGGAGAGTCTTTCGCCTTCCGAGGGAGGCCATTCTCCTGCTGAATAGCTCTTAAAATCAGAAAGTTCTTCCTAACGTTGGAATTTCCTCCCTTAGTCGTATGAATCCATTGGGTCCTTCCCTCTGGAGCAGCAGAAAACAAGCTTGCTCCATCTTCCATGTGACAGCCCTTTAGCAGTTTGAAGATGTCTATCCCATTGCCTCTCCTTTTCCTCTTCTCCAGGCTGAACATACTCAACTCCCTCAACCGTTCCTCATCAGGCTTGGTTTCCAGACCCTTTTTCATCTTGGTTACAGCTTGTCAATATGCTCATTGCAACTGTGGTGCCCAGTTTAAGCTTTACAGACGCAAGAGGCCTCTAAAGGTATTTTGGTCTCCATCCATCATCTCTGAGACCATAGTGCTTTACTTCCAGCCTTACAGCCACACTTTTAACACCCAATCCCTGCTGGAGTTCCTCCTGAACCTCATGGCAGTGAGGCTGAATTGGGAGGGGTGTTAATACTCTCCCCCTCCCTTGCCAAACACTGAATATCTGATTGGGGTGGGGTGATGTCAGGGATCTGCATCCCCCTTCCAGTCCGCTCAGAGTGGCTACAGAGAACAGTCACCCATTCTAACGACGGACTCATCAGGAAGTGGGAGCAGCTCTTCTTCGGAAGGGAAGGGGGTGCCAGGGATCGAGGGATGCAGCGAGAGACCTGGCAACTCCCAGGGAGTACGTCCGGGGGAGAGATTAAGAAGGAAAAGACGCTTTCGCTTCCCGAGGTGGTTTTGCTGGCGGGAAAATCGTCGCACGCCACTTCCGGATTCTGCCAGTGACTGAGCAGACCTGATTAGATTAAGCTCTGCACTGTATATAATGAGCACAGATAAAAACTACTAAAAAAGGCAATGACTCGACCTCCTTATTGAAACGACCGGAGGAGGGGGGAGGCCGTGCCAGGCGACAAGAGAGAAAGAGAGGGAAACATTCGTACTTTGGGGAGCTTCGGGTTGTAGAACGGAGGCTGCAGGATCCCAGCAGGAAAGACGATTTCATTCTTGGTCGGGGAGTAATAAGCATTCACTGTTGGGGGAGTCATGCTCCATCTGCAGAAGAAGAAGGAGGGAGAGAGAGGGGGGGGGAGAGAGAGTGTGGTCAATGGCAAAACCACTCGAGGTGTCCTTAAAGCTCAATACTCCATCAGCCCAATTTGGGTTTTTGGCATTTCCCATTCCTCAACCTCAAAGTCTTCATGGGTAAACCTAAAACATGTCTGGAAATTGCACCCTTGACCCTGGGGGCCTTTTACTGCTCACTGCAGATCTGTTAGTCAGGGCAGGGGGTAGTGAGTACTCTGCACATGCCTACAAAGCTTGCACTTTGGCACTGAGCTGAGCTCTCTGCCTTGAATGCCAGCCTCCAGCTGGAATTATGCAAGACTGCACAAGCACATGCAAAAATGCAGTGGGAGCAGGAAATAGGCAGGAATGATTGAGGACATAAAAGTTTGTCCTTTTCTCGGAATGCAGGACGCACAACTTGGATGACCAGCAACATGGCCCTCTCAGTTTATCTCTTCAGTATATAGCGACTGGATTGCAGAACCTGTAAGAACTGGGGTGGGGGGGCATTATCTCCTGCCTTGAATTCAAACTTGGAAGAAAGATTCCCTCATTGTCTGTCTCTCTCTCACACGAACACACACTAACAGCAACCTCCTCAAAGTTTGAGAAGTGAGGTTACAGGGAACAGGTAGAGGGCCTTCTCGGTAGTTGCGCCTGCCCTGTGGAACGCCCTCCCATCAGATGTCAAGGAAATAAACAACTATCTGACTTTTAGAAGACATCTGAAGGCAGCCCTGTATAGGGACGTTTTCAATGCTTGATGTCTCACTGTGTTTTAATTCGTTGGAAACCGCCCAGAGTGGCCGGGGCAACCCAGTCAGATGGGCAGCATATAAATTTATTGTTATTGTCCAGCAAAGTTGGTTGCCATCACTGCCTCCTGCTGCAGCGAGTTCCATAGTTTAACTATGCACGGCATAGAGAAGTGCTTTCTTCCACCCGTCCTGAACCTTCTGACATTCAGCTTCAGCCAAAGCTTGGTGTGCCCGAAAAGATGCACGGTCAGAGCGGGCCAGCCCCCCTCTAGGGTTTGAGCCCCCCTGGCATCCTGAGGCTGACTTACTGGTCACGGTTTGGAGGCTTCCGGAGCTGCTCAGCGGCTACTCGGGCGGAGAAGTTGAGGAACTGCATGACGTTCTCGTAGTACAGATCCGGGACGGCATCGTACTGCCAGGAAGCAAGAGCCCATCAGAATAGGGGAGCAAGGGCTTAAAGAGGAGTGGAAGTATGTAGAAGAGTATTTAAAGAAAGAAGGCATTAAGACAGAACTAGTGAATTGCTTGGAATGAAATATATGTGGGGATGAAAATAGTAAAATAAGAAAGTAAGATTTAAGAATAGGAAATTATAAATTCATATATAGGATTTAGAAAGAAGTAAAAGATGAAATGAGTAATAGACTTAAGGGTATGGTAGGGAAGTAATGACAATTTAAAGATGGAAGTATATAAGGAATAGCAAATGTAAAGAAAATTTAAAGTGTACGGTGTTCAAAGGGTGAGAAGTTATATTTTTAAATGTAAACCGTTTGTATATGGTTGTTGTTTGTTTATTTGTTTTTTATACTTTTTCTTTTTCTCTCTTTCTTTTTCATCTTTTTTGAATGTGTTAGGATGGATTGTGATGTTGGATGTCTGGTCTGTTTTTCTATTTTGTATTTTTAAACTATTAATAAAGATTATTTAAAGTTTAAAAAAAAAACAGAATAGGAGAGCAAGGAGAGGCCGGGGCAGCTGGCCGCAGTCACCACCAACCCCCCATTCCAAATCCCGCTGCTTGGCCTTTGTGGGCCTGCCCCCCTCCCCAAACTCACATCCTTGAACACTTTGTCCAGCTCTTTGGGGTCCATGATGAACTTGGGGTAACCAATCATGTCGTAGATGGCGTCGGCCTTCTCCTTGGCGGACCGCCTCGTCTCCTCATCCATCCATGGGAGGGTCGCCAAGCTCTCTTCGAAGGCCATCTTGATCTCCTTAATCATTTCCTCAGCCTGGTGGAGACAAAGCACGAGGTTACGAGGCGGGGCTGCTTCTTTTAATAGGAATGGAGTGGCGGGGGGAGGTCCTGGCAAATGGTTGGGGTGTGTGAGACTTCAGGGAATCTGAATGGTGCAGACAGAGGTACCCAGGAGTCAGAAAAACTTATTTATGTATGCACCTACAGCTGCTTGGATTTTGTTAGCCCAAAAACTGAGAGAGAGAGAGGTCCCTAAGAAGGAGAGGCAACTTAAAATGATAGTATATGCAGCATTTGCAGAATGAATGAATGAATGAATGAATGAATAAATAAATTAATAATAATAATAATAATAATAATAATAATTCCGGAAACATCCCTTCCGGCCACCGGTATGTTCCCCTGCTTATCTGGGGTTACAACCCCATCATGGAACGATGCCCAATTATCTCTATAACTTGGTGACTCCCTTACACCGCAGAGTATTCATGTTGGCTCGTTTGAATGCCTTCCCGTCCTTCGTGATGTCTGGAAGACTTAGAGGCATTCCTTACCAGAGCAGACTCTGCACGTGTGGCCGGAATATGCCTGACTCTCTAGACCACATAATTTTGGACTGCCCTCTTTTTAGCACCCTTCGTGCTGACCTTATAACGTCCTTTTCATGGCTTGAGTCTCTTCCTAATAATCAACGCAAGGTGCAGTTTCTTTTGAGAGATGTCTCTCCATCAACCACCAGAGCCTTGGTACAGTTTTTGTCTAGAATCTTCGAAGTGAAATCTGGGGGAGCTTGGTCTACATAATAGGCCGAAGAAGTTTCCTTTTACTGTATGTAATATAAACATGTTGTTGTTTTATATATGCCAATAAAGGTGCTGAATTAAATAGAATTAATAATAATAATAATAATAATAACCCTGCCCACCTGGCTGGGCTTCCCAAGTGAGTGAGAAGACCAAGTATCTAAAGAGGAGCAGAAAATCTTTGTGGAATATTTGGAAAATAACTGTAAACAATGGAAAACGCTAGTGGGATCAGTGTAAATTCAACTGTATAATGTATAATAAAGAAATATGACTGGGGAGGATGAAATTAAACGTTGTTCTCCCCCTGCCCCCCAGAATATACAGAAATTATGGGAAAATTAAAAGAACCATGGAAGAGGAAGAAGGGAAGTCAATGAAGGTACTATTGCAGTAGTGGATATTGAATGGTGGAAATTTATATTGGAAAACTGTAATAAAATAAGATTAGCGGAACGGGCCCTGTAACAGTCACCGTCTTACCACTGCCTTGCTGTCCTCCGCGAAGGAGGCCTTTACGAACATGGCACCCAACGCGAAGCCCAGGTTGATGTCTGTGTCACTGATGCAGTATTTCCATCGGGGCAGGCAGGTCTGTGGGGAGGAAGGAGACCCTTATAATAATAATAATAATTGTTTATTATTTATACCCCGCCCATCTGGCTGGGTTTCCCCAGCCACTCTGGGCGGCTTCCAACAGAACATTAAAATACAAGAATCTATTAAACATTAAAAGCCTCCCTAAACAGGGCTGCCTTCAGATGTCTTCTAAAGGTCTGGTAGTTGCTGTTCTCTTTGACATCTGAAGGGAGGGCGTTCCACAGGGCGGGTGCCACTACCGAGAAGGCCCTCTGCCTGGTTCCCTGTAACTTGGCTTCTCGTAGTGAGGGAACCGCCAGAAGGCCCTCGGCACTGGACTTCAGTGTCCGGGCAGAATGATGGGGGTGGGGACGCTCCTTCAGGTATACTGGACCAAAGCCATTTAGGGCGTCAGCAGCACTGGCGGAGGAAGGGGGTGCGGCCCACCCTAGGTGTCATCCTTGAGGGGGGTGACATCGCTGCCCTGCCCCCCTGAGACGCTCGCTACGGGCGGCAAGCCCCACCCCCAGGTGCACAGCATGTGTGCTGCTCCAGGTGCCAGAGCAGCTAGCTCCGCCTCTCATCAGCGGAGGAACCTGGGGCAACTCAGGGCCAGAGATGGACACCACCACCAAACCCCTTCCCTCTCCCCACCCAGGAAGGAGGGTGATGGTCCCTGGAGAGCAACTCCTGGTGAGAAGCACCCAGGAAGGACATGGGTGGGCCACCAGGTTTTGTAGAACTTTATTTATTCAAAATGCATACAGTGGGACCTCGACTTACGACGATAATGCGTTCCGACGCAATTTTCGTAAGTTTGAAAACATTCGTAAGTCGAATCCCCATAGGAATGCATTGAGCGAAAAAAATTCGTAAGTCGAAAATTCGTAAGTCGAAAATTCGTAAGTCGAAAAAATCCTATTAAAGCGGCTGCGACTTCCATTCGTAAGTTGAAAAATTCGGTTGCGGCGGCCATTTTGTTTTTCCCGGAAGTCATTCGTAAGTCGAAAAACACGTAAGTCGAATCGCTCGTAAGTCAAGGTCCCACTGTATATTTATTTATAATAGAACGTAACAAAATAGAATAATGGGTGCCGCCCGAGTTTCCTACTTGCCTTCTTTGAGCCGTACATGACTTCCATGAACTTCTCCTCTGCATCCTGGAAGCGCTGGTCCAGAAAGCCAGCTCCTTTCCTCACCAGGTGCCAGATCATGTAGTTGTGCAAGATACTGGAATGGAAAAAGGGGTGGGGAGGTGAAAGATGAGGACTTCTCCACCCTCTCCTGGAACTGGCTGCAAAAAGTGCCCCCCCCCCAATATGAGTTGCACACTGCAGGCATTGCAAGGGAGCCCCCTAGTAGCCCTACCTGGATGTGCCTTTGGGGATTGCACCCAGGACCTCCTGCATGCAAAGCAGATGCCCCACCTCTGAGCTATGGTCCTTAAAAATAAAGCAAGCTCCTAGTCCTCATTGTTCTGAACAAAGGGCTAGTTTAAAGCAGGCATGGCAAAACTCAGCCCTCTAGATGTTTTGGGACTACAATTCCCATCATCGCTGACCACTGGTCCTGTTAGCTATGGATGGTGGGAGTTGTAGTCCCAAAACATCTAGAGGGCCGAGTTTGGCCATGCCTGGCTTAAAGGAAGCTGATGTTTACCGAGTCCATCTAGCTCTGTATTGCCTACACTGACTGGCAGCAACAGCTCTGCAGGGTTTCAGACAGGGAGCCTTTCCCCGGCCCCACCTGGAAGATGCTGCCGGCGGGGATTGAACCTGGGACCTTCAGCGTGCAAAGCAGGTGCTCTGCTGCAGACGTTGTGTTCCTTCTGCTAAAGACGAACCAATATTCTAGTCCTTGTGCTTCTGAACGAAGAGCTGATAGAACCAGGAAGCTACCTTATAGAAGGTCAGAGCACTACATTGAACCCGGGATCTTCTGTATGCAAAGCAGGTGAGCTCCAGCCTTCTCCCTAAGCTTCCAGTCCTTGCGGTTCTGAACAAAGGGCTGATCCAATCAATCAATCAATCAATCAGTATTCAAAAGCAATCTGATTCAAAAGCAGAGGAAACTGCCTTCCAACGAGTCCATCTAGACCCATATAGCCTACACTGGCTGGCAGTGGCTTCTCTGGGGTTTCAGGCAGGTCTTTTTCCCAGCTGTACCTGGAGATGCTGCCTGCGGGGACTGAACCTGGGACCTTCTGCACGCAAAGCAGATGCTCTGACCACTGAGCTAAGGCGGGGAGGGGGCCGCAGAAAAGGAAACTTCCATCGGTTCAGCTCGCCCCTGGACCCAGCTGCACTCACCGCCTGTCTGTGTTGAGGATGAGATAGGAGACTTGCTCGAGGTACTCTTTGGCGTAGACCACCACTGGCTCTGTCTCGTTGATCTCCACTGGGGAGAAGACGGCGTTCAGCAGGGGCATCCAGTCCACGGCCGGAGAAAGGTTCTTTTTTTTTGTGGGAGCAGAAGAGGAACAGGGCAGGGATGGGGAAGGTGCAAGAAGCAAACACAAAGACAAGTTAGAGGTCTCTCTCCGGCTGGGGTGGCTGGCAGAATGAGACCTACAACTGAGAAGGCGGTAGAGAGAGGAACCCCTCCCTCCAAAACAAACAAGCAAGCCTAGGGAAGCTGGAAGAATCCCAATAAGGATTGGGCTGTCTCCAGCTAAGTCCTAAACAGAGTAGACCCACTGTTTTTATTATTACATTTACGATCCTGCCTTTTTCCCTGACAGAGACTCAAGGCGGCTTACAGCTAAAATAGAAACAGCTAAAAACATTGGAGGTGGGGGACAACTTGCACGCACACACGCACACCCACACACCCATCAGCTCTTTCCCTAAGTCATAGTAATAATAATAATAATAATAATAATAATAATAATAACAACTATTATTATTCAATATTTACTGTATATTCCTGTGTATAAGACTACTTTTTAACCCAGGAAAATCTCAAAAGTCAGGGGGTCGTCTTATACGCCGGGTCGTATTTCTTATACGGCGAGTCTATCCCAAACTCTATATTTTAACTGGAAAAGTTGGGGGTCGTCTTATACACCCAGTCGTCTTATACGCCAGAATATACGGTATATGCTGCCATCTGACTGGGTTGCTCCAGCCACTCTGGGCGGCTTCCAACAAATTAAACACATTAAGCAGAGTAAGGCATCAAACGTTAATAACTTCCCAAAAGCCTGTTGGAACAAGAATGAATGAATGATGATGATGATGATGATGATGATAATAATAATAATAATAATAATAATAATAATTAATAATATACTGCTCTTTGTCAAAAGAACTCAGGGAGGTTCACAAGATAAAAACACAAACAAACAGTTAAAACAAAAACAACAAAACAATAGCAAGCAAGTTAAAGCAAAAACAACACATTTAAAAGGCTGTAGAATATTAATCGGCCAAAGGCCTGGTTGAAGGTCTTCGCTTCACCTGCCGGCAGAAGGACAACAAGGAGGGAGCTGGTCTAACTTCTTTAGGAAAAAAGGAGTTCCAAAGTTGTCTGGGAGAAGCCACCACCAAGAAGGTCCTGTTGTGCATTCCCGCCAAGTGCGCTTGTGAGGGTGGTGGGGCTGAGAGAGGGCCTCCCCTGAAGATCTCAGAGTGCAGGCAGGTTTGCATGAGGGAATATGGACCTCCAGATAGCCTGGGCCTAAGGCTTGATAGGTCAAAACCTACTCATTAACGTGTATACATTCTTTTTCCATCAGGCCTTTGGCTTTCAATTATCCGTGGCAGTTTTGCACGGGCAGGAAGCTTCAACCTAGTTTTTGTTTTTTTAAAACGAATCTCCTACCTTGAGCTCCCTGGCAGGCATCTTGTGGTAGATGAGCTCCTCATCCCGCCGCTTCTCCTGGGGGATGGTGATGTTGGCTAGGGTGGTCTCAAAGTCCAGGATCTCCTCCATCTGCCGCCTGGTCTCAGCTTCGTCCTGCCCCCCAACCAGCATGCCAAGCTGGACCATGTAGGTCAGGTACCCTGCAAGCACCTTGGAAGGTAGGCGAGGTGGGAGAGAATTATGTATTTGCAGCGGGGTGGGCTAGATGGCCCCTGGGGGTCCCCCTTCCAACTCTACAAATTCCATGATTCTAAGGCAGAGAAAGGAGGCCGCACGGGATTAAGGAGAGCGGGAACCACAACATCAAATACCAGCAACACCTTGCAGCCCTTGCAATGTCTGCCTTCGGGGACTCCCCACTGCAAATGTCCAGTCTCAAACACAGGCAAATCACAAGGCTAAGTGTGGAGGTTTGGGGCCTGGGAGTCACACTTTAAAGGTAGTACCTAAAAACAGCTGCTCCCAGTCTTTTTCGCGGTCTATAAACTCATCCCCAGTGCTCCCTACGCTATAATAAGCAATATTCAGAGTAGTGGTTTGCACGACCCGATAAGGGAGATAATAACATGATAAAATTCAAAACAGTAACGATTCGTTATCGCATCCAGAATGTGGCAGCTGGACAGGTGACTGTGAGTGGCAGCTGAGACCACATAACATCGGTCCTGAAAGAGCTACATTGGCTCCCGGTACGTTTCCGAGCACAATTCAAAGTGCTGGTGTTGACCTTTAAAGCCCTAAACGGCCTTGGACCAGTATACCTGAAGGAGTGTCTCCACCCCCATCGTGCAGCCCGGACACTGAGGTCCAGCTCCAAGGGCCTTTTGGTGGTTCCCTCCCTGCGAGAAGCGAGGTTACAGGGAACCAGGCAGAGGGCCTTCTCGGTAGTGGTGCCCGCTCTGTGGAATGCCCTCCCATCAGATGTCAAGGAAATAAACAACTATCTGACTTTTAGAAGATATCGGAAGGCAGCCCTGTTTAGGGAAGCTTTTGTTTGATGTTTTATCGTGTTTTTAATTCTGTTGGGAGCTTCCCAGAGTGGCTAGGGAAACCCAGCCAGATGGGCGGGGTATAAATAATGATTTATTATTATTATTATGTTTATTCAAAATCCGACTGGAGCTATATGGTTTAATTAACTAATTCAACAGAAGGGATGAACTGGATCCAGTATGGCTGATAGTCATTTACACCTCTCGCAACCCCTTGTCTCTTGGCACCCACCCCAGGGAATTCCGCTGCCACCTGGGGGAGCGCCACTGCCCGCTTTGGGAACCCCTGACCTAAGAGACTGCCTCATCCCTTAAGCACCCCAGTCTGAAGCTAGGACTGTGAGCACCCTGCCCGACACTCACCTTCTCATTCTGCGTTTTGTTGAGATAGTAGTCCCTGGAAGGCAACATCAGCCCTGCCTGGTCCACCTGGAGGGGAGACACAAACTGGAGTGAATACACAGTGCGGCTGTGGAGCCACAGTTCTGTCTAGAACAGAGGAAACTTGAGTCAGACCACTGGGCTCCATCCAGCTCAGGGCTGCTGGCAAAGTTCCAGCAGACCTACCTGGAGATCTGGGACCTTCTGCAGGCCAAGCAGGAACTCTACCCACCGAGCTCCAGCCCTTCCCCACCTCCAAGGCAGGATAGTTAAAGGTAAAGGGACCCCTGACCATTAGGTCCAGTCGCGGACAACTCTGGGGTTGCGCCGCTCATCTCGCTCTATAGGCCGAGGGAGCCAAGGGACTAAGCCGCTTCTGGCGAACCAGAGCAGCGCACGGAAACGCCGTTACCTTCCCGCCGGAGCGGTACCTATTTATCTACTTGCACTTGACGTGCTTTCGAACTGCTAGGTTGGCAGGAGCAGGGACCGAGCAACGGGAGCTCACCCCGTCGCGGGGATTCGAACCACCGACCTTCTGATCGGCAAGCCCTAGGCTCTGTGGTTTAACCCACAGCGCCACCCGCATCCCATCCCAAGGCAGGATACTGGGCTGCAATTCTGGACCACAAAGACAGGGCCTTGCTGGGTCAGAGCAAAGGCCCACCGAGCTCAGCATCCTGTATCCCGCAGCAACGAATCAGGTGTTGCTGATGGGAAGGATGCTGACCCCAGAGCTGCTAAGACAGGCATGGGGAACCCGGAGGTCCGCCAGGATTCCCGAACTGGCCCTCAGGAAACCGGTCTAGGCCCGCAACGTGTCTCCACCACGCCCCCGAGTGCTTCCACCTGGCCGCAATGACTTCTTGGGCACGGGTGACACCTGGATGGAGGACGGCATCGTACAGAGACTCCTAGCTTTTAACACAGCTGGAATGGAGCCTGCTGTGCCCACCATGGGCACACGACCTCCAGCGATGACAAAGGTTCCCCCTCCCTGGGCTAGGGCATGCCGACACCCACCTCAGCCTGAGCAGGGAGAACCGACAGCTCCCGCTCCAAAAAACGTTTCTCACCCCTTGCCTGGTCTTCCTCCTCCCGCACCCACCTGGATGATGTTGACGCTGGAGTTTTTGGAGTCGGCGCTGACGTAGATGGAGAAGAAGGGCCAGATGTGGTGCTGCGCAGCCAGCTGCAGCAGAGTCTGGTTGAAGTCGTCTTCCTGCCAGGGACCGCTGATGTTCCAGCCACCAAGCTGGAGGAGAGATTGTAATATTGCTTTTATATATACTGTACTGTATATATATAAAGGTACACACAGTGGTACCTTGGTTTGCATATGTCTTGGATTGCAAACACGTCAAACCCAGAAGTGCGTGTCCCGGTTTGCAACCTTTTTTGGGACCCATTTTTTTTGGATTACGAACAATTTTTTGGGGGGACGCTCCATTGTCGAAAGCACTCCTTGGGTTACAATCTGTTTTGGTTTACAAACGGACCTCTGGAACGGATTATGGTTGTAAACCAAGGTACCACTGTGTGTGTGTGTGTGTGTATAAAATTAAATTTTCTGTTTTACCATTTAGAACACTCATTTAAACATCCTTAAAATATCAATGACTTCCCTTCTTCTCTTTCCATGGTTCATTTTGCATATCATAAATCCCTGCATATTTTACATAAACTAAACCATTTAGTATTCCGTTATTACGTCCATCAAAACTTATTTACTCTGTTGAATTTATCTTAATGCTGCCAACGTTTTCAAGTGTACACAATTCCACCCCCCCATATATTCAATAAACATTTTCCAATCTTCTCTAAACATATGTTCTCCTTGTTCTCTTATTCTATATGTTAAGTCTGCAAGCTGTGCATATTCCATCAGCGTAAGTTGCCATTCTTCTTTAGTTGCGAACTTGCTCGTTTTCCATTTTTGGGCTAACGAAACATGGGCTGCAGAAGTGGCATACATAAATAAGCTTTTTCCACACCTGGGAATTTCTGTGTGAATTATCCCCAACAAAAAAGACTAGTATTTTTGGAAAACTCCTCCCCCCCCCAATTCATTATGGATTGCAATATTGCATGCATGCATGCATCCACAGAGCATTGCACCTGAACTATAAGAACAACTGGAAAAATCCTTTGAGATCAAAAAGTTGGTGACTGGGTGGTTTTTCTTTTACAAATACTTTGTTTCGACTAATCCATTTGATGCGCACAATCTGAGAAATGATTGGAATAAAGAATTAGGAGTTTCTATCTTACCTAAACAGTGGGACAATGTTTTAACTTCAGTAATGTAATAATGATGATGATTTCGGACAGGACTCTCCAATCAGCGCACAAAAAAAACACTTCAGAGCAAAGCTCATAATTCTCAAAAAGCTGGACCTGGGAGACCTTCGGCCACAGACTCAAACCAGAAACAACGACCAACCTCTTCCCCAGTGGCTTTCTTGCCATTTTTAAGAAAGTTAATACAAAATGTAGTAGGCTATTAACATTTACCTATGTATTAGGATAATATCAAAATTATAAAGAATGTACAGTGGTCCCTCAACTTACGAATGACCCGACTTACGTTGTTTTCAAGTTACGAGGGATCAAAGCAGCCGCCCGCTTCCAATTCTTTCCGACTTCCGAAAGGAAGTCGCGGCCGTTTTAGATAGGGTTTCCTCGAGTTACGAAGTTTAGATGCGGTTTTCTTTGACCTACGAATTTTTTCTCCCCAATGCATTCCTATGGGGACTCGAATTACGATGTTTTCGATCTACAAAGGTTCCGTTGAAACGGATTATCTTCGTAAGTCGAGGGACCACTGTATGGTTATTTTTTCGTATATATTCACATTTCTCTACACATTTTGGTGCCTTCTTTTTTTTTTTTTGCATCACTTTATTTCTTTATAATGGAAAACTTTTCAATAATACACACACACACACACACACACACACACACACACACACACACGAAGAAAGCCCAACGCTGCCTTCTCCTCTTCTGCCCAGCCTCTTTGCCAGCCTGCCTGGCTCCTGGCCCCCATTCCCTGGGCTCCCTCACCTTCTTGATGCGGTCCACCAGGGGCGTGGCCTGCAGTTCCTCAATCTTGGTCTCGTTCATGCAGGACTGGTAGTAGCGCTGGACTTTGCGTTCTGCCTCGCTGGACACCTGTGCCGTGGTGTTCTCTGGAGAGAGAGAGAGAGAGGCGCTCCAGTCAACCAACCCCCTTTCGCTGCCAGGCACAAGGCGAAGAATCGCAGAACTGCAGAGTCGAAAGGGACCCCAAGGGCCATCTAGTTCAACCCCCTCCTGAAATGTAGGAATCACAGCCTGGGGGCCGGGGTGAACTGAGGTTTCCCTGCCCTCCAACTTCCACCTCCAGAAAACTGCAACGCCTGTTTTCTGCTCTGCTGGTGTGCATGCATGGAAAGGTGAAGAGGAGAGGTTTTTCTAGGCAGCCACCGGCCTTGAGAATCGGAGGCGATGGGCTTGTGGAACTCACTGCCACTAGATGGGACAAGAAGAGCGGCTAGCATTGGCAGCTCATCCCCCCCCCCCGCATTACACCATTTCACAGAGATATGGAAAATGAACACCTATGAAGACGCAATGGTTATGATTTTTGTCCATGCCGAGCGGCAAACATCTGCAGCGAGGACGGTCTGACTTTTGCCTGTCTCACTAAGGCGTGAGAAAGCTGCCTTATCTGTTTTCCTACATGTGATGTTTATGTTTCACTGTACTATTGTAATCCTAGCCTTTGTGCTCTCTCTTCTGGCTAGACCTGATGCCGAACGGACTGCTTTATGCTGGCAGCAGAGATTCTCTCTGCACTTTCCTACAATAAATAGTTTAGCCTTAATTATGGCTTGTGTGTGTTGTTCTTCATGCTGGGAACAATTACATATGACTGTGCCACCGGACTCTCTGTAGCTTTGCTCTGGCTTTGGGGCAGTCTCACAAACTGCCCCAGGCGGGGTATATGCTAACAGTTACGGAGCCTCCAGTCCCAGAGGCAGTATACCTCTGAATGCTAGATGTCGAAGGGAGCTGGGGGCAGGGGGAGGCTGCTGCGATCTCCCCAATGCTGTTCACATAATGCTGGTCACGGTGACCCCTTTGGTCTGCGCAGCAATACCTGCACTGCAGGGGGTTGGTCTAGATGACACTTTGGGTCGTCTCCCAACTCTCCATCTCAATGAAGACTGAAGGAGCGACCACATGCCACGCGTATGTTCTTCCAGTGATCCACCTAACCTTTGCACATGCAGCTTCCAACACACCGGCAAGACTTACTGCCTGCCTTCAAGAATTGGGGGCCCTCAGTGGAACACAGGCAAGAGGGAAACAAATGGCACTCAGTCCCTCCCTCGCCCTTCCAAGCCAGCCAGCCAGCCAGCCTGCTTCCTTCTTTCCCTCCTCTCTCCCTCCCAGAAGCCCCGAAAGGTCAAAACACCCCCAGAAAGCAGAAAGAAAATGGAAACTGCCAGAGCAAGGATTTCCAATTGTGCAACAGGATGTCCTGCACCCCCTCCTGTGTCCTGGGAACCTATTTCAACGGCGCCAGATAGGGAAGATGCAGGCAATTTCATCCACTCTGATAGTTAGTTAATTAAACTAAACATGCTAGTTGGATATTGAAAAATGTGCAATTAATTACTGCCTTGAATTTTATTGTGTTATTTTCTTCCTAAGCAGGACGTGCAGACCGCTGTTCTGACTCTTGCTTTCAATAGGGGAGGGGGCACTGGGGATGGGTTTGTGGAACCAAGGGGGCGGGGGCTCCCAAAAACTTGGGAACCGCTAATCTAGGATTAAAAGGGTTGCTAATTTATGGTGTGGGGAAGGAGGAAATTGGGTGGGTGGGGGGAGCCTCATTGCACAAGCAGAATTACTTGCACTGACAATCTGCTGGGAAAGACCCTGTTTCACGCTTCTGCCAGACTCGGGGGAAGCCCTTGCAGATTTCACCCGCTCTCCTTTGCAGAGGGAAGAGATGGGTCCCCCATCCCAGGGTCTCCCTTCCGCCGGCTCACCCAGAAGGTGCTTGAGGATGGCCTGGTTGTGCTCCCAGAGTTTGTTGAAGGTCCCCCAGCGGGAATGGCCGTCGGGGATGGGGTTGGCCTTGATCCAGCCCCCGCAGGCATAGCTGAAGAAGTCCTCGCAGGGGTCCACCGTCCGGTCCAGCGAGCTCAGGATGGAGCTGGTCACGGAGATGCAGGACTCCGTCAGGCAGAGCCCTGGAGGGAAGGGGCAGCAAGGGCCGGTCAGGGTCACAGGATTACTTACAGGGGAATCCCCGCTTACATGGGTCTTCCGTTCCGAGACACTGCGCATGAATCCGTTACGGACCCACTCCACCCCCATTCCGCCCCCGCAAACGGCGTTTGTGTCCGCGGTCATGCACAACTCAAATGCATGTGAATTAGGAGCTATTTTCATTCGTTTAGGCAACCCTGGGGAGGCAAATAGAAACGAAACACAGGGTAGACCCACTGAAATTAAGGAAGCCAGCCAGTCATAAGAATATGGCCCAGCAAGCCAGCCTCCTCTTCTTAACAGTGACCCAACCAGATGCCCATTATGGGAAACCCACAATCAGGATTTGAGCACAAGAGTAAACTCCCCCCTCCTGTGGTTTCCAGGAACTGGGATTCAGGAGCACTGCTTACTCCCAACTGTTGTGTCTAGCAGCCATCGACAGCCCTCTCCTCCTCTATGAATTCACCCAATCCTCTATTTTAAAGGTGGTATCCATCACTGCCTCCTGTGGCAGGGAGTTCCGCAGTTTAACTATGTGCTGCCTTAAATTTCAATAGGTCTACCCTGAGGAGTGGAACTTGGCTGGATACCATCTGTTAGACCAAAGTCCATTATACTGGCCTGAGAGTTGCAAGGGGCTGCTGGGAAGTGTAGTCCAAAACCAGCAATGGGCAGTGCAGTCTTAATGCAAGCCAGGAGGGGGACACTCACTGGTTCGGAACTGGAGAAGCAGCACACAGACGCAGGCCAGGAGGCCAGCCAAGAGGGCCGCTGTCAGCACCAGGAGGCGTTTCTCAACATGCGTCCGCTCGGCCCAGCAGCTTTTGCTGGTCCCCGACCCACGGAAGTTCACCTGGGGAGGAAGAAGGCAGGAAGTCAAGCCTCAGGGTGTGGGGTGTATACCGGTAGCCTTTGGATCCACCCCCCTCAAGCCATATGAACAAATCCAACACCCGGCTGAGCTTGGGAATTCGAACCCAGATCCCCTGGGTCAGGACACCAACTATGAAAAATTGGGGGGGGGAGAGGAAAAGGGAGTTTTAGGGAAGTTACGTCTAGCCCCACAAAACCACATTCTCTAACTCAGGGGGGGTTTCCAGACGGTGGTCCGTGGGTTGTCAGTGGTTTGTAATTTTCAAGTGGCCTGAGGTGTGTCTGTGTGCTGCAGTTGAAGATGGGAGACAAAGTAACGCTAAATATTTATATTGATTCCTCATTGTATTTTCAACTGTGTCTCATATACTGCATTTCACTGTACAGTATCACAATCTCAATTTTCCAGTATTCAAATTGTGATTCAATTGCTTATAATATATTGGGGGCGGTGCGGGGTGTGTGTGTGAGATGCGATTGAAAATAGAATTTAAAAAATCGTACAGCATCTAGCATCTAAGGACCTAAGAACCACCTGCTCGATCAGGCGAAAAGGGGCCTATCTAGCCCAGCATCCTCACAGTTTCCAACCAGGTGCCTATTAGGCGAAACCCCCAAGTAGAACCCAAGCACAAGAGCCCTCTCCCCTCCTGTGGTCTCCAGCAACTGGGATTCAGAAGCATTGCTCCCTCCGACCATGGAGCCCCAGCATAGCCACTAGTAGCCCTGTCCTCCATGAATCCTCCTTTAACCATCCAAGTTGGTGCCCATCGCTGCCTCCTGTGGGAGGGAGTTCCACAGTTTAACTAGGCATTGCATGAAGGACTTCCCCCCCCCTTTCCCGAGAAGCAGGATGCTGCAGTTTAGGCGGGTGCCCACCCGCCCACCGATGTCCAATCAGCACCAAGCTTTGGAGCGGCATTTCGCCAACCTGTTGCCTCCCAGAGGTTGGGTGTGCAGGGTCCACCTCCCAGCAGCCCCCATGGCCCACGGTCAGGGGGCAGGAGCATGATGGGAGTGGTAGTCCAGCAACGTCCTGGAGGGCACCTGAATGGCGGAAGACTTCCTTGGAGAGGATCTGGATTGTCACAGAATCCTAAGAATTGGACGGGATCCCCAAGGGTCATCAAGCCCAACCCTCTTGCAAGGCAGGCGCATAGCTGTCAACCCTCCCTTTTTTTTGGCAGGAAACTCCCTTATTCCAATGCAGTTTCCTGCTGCTATCCCGGATTGTTGATATCCCTTAGATTTCCCGGATTTCAAAGGAAGCAGCTCCTCTCCCTCCCTGCCGGCCAGGGAGGCTCCTCAGCTGCGTTGCTCGGCTGCCAATAAGGAGTCTGAGACCGACTGGGGGCGGAGCTTGCATGCCTTGTGCAGCCAGACCCTCACGCCCAACCAGACAGACAGCCTGCCTGCCGTCTATGCGCTCGCTCTTTCACTCACCCGTTCGCGCGCAGCCTCTGGAGCGCAGGGTGGCGAGGCTACTTGGTGCCATTGCACCGCCCTCGTGGCATCCCTTATTTTCAATCCGAAAGTTCGAAAAAATCCCTTATTTTCAAATCCGAAAGTTGGCAGCTATGGGCAGGCGCCACAAGTAAAGCAATCCTAACAGGGGGTGTTTTGACCACTGCTTTAAAACCCCCAATGAAGGAGATTGGGGGAGAAGGAGGGGTCACCTTCCTCAATCTGCCCTCGGTGGAGGGCAAAGCAAATAGGAAGGCCCTCAGCCATCCAGGCAGGGAGGGACAATGAGAGGAAGCAGACACCAAGGGTTGGGTGGCTGCAGACCCAGAAGCACAAAGCAAGGAGGGGAGAGTTTGGGGTTGCTGGCTGCGTCTCAAGAGCTGCGGCTGAGCTGCCAAGCCAGGCCACCCAGCAAAGCAGATGTTGCCCGCCCCCACCCCATCTCTAGCCAATGGTAGGAGGGTCCTTGTAGGAGTTGCTGTCTGGAGTCATCAGATTGGTCAGCAACACCTTCCTAGAGGAGTCATGTGTCAAGTCAGCCCAAGAGGGCATCCCCCCAAAAGAATAGTAAGCGGATTGCACCACTTGACTGTGAGGAGGGTCCCCACCCCTCTAGACCACTGAGTTGGACCCCCAAGGTTCATTTAGTCCAACCCCCTGCAATGCATGGCTCAAAAATCCCTGCCACCCGACCTCTGCTTAAAATCTTCCCAGGGAGGAGAGTCCAGTTATGTCAGTTGACCTGCAAGAGTGAGGAACGATCTCCTTCACATCTTTGGGGCAGCACAGACCTCCAAAAGGATGGTGAAAGGAAGGGCAGAGGAGAGATCTAGGGACAAGAGCTGTCTAATTGGGGGTCAATGGCCCTGCTCCCCAATGAGGAATGACCCCGAGGAGCATGTTCATGTGCTGTCAAGACAATGTGGCTTGGCTCACTCACTCGAGTCACCTAAAGCCCGCTATCCTGCAGCAGGCAGAGTTTCTGCAACACAGCATGCTGTGGCCTGGGTTCACACAGGACAGCGGAGGAGTGGGGCAGGCAGTGCTGATCCCAGCTTTTGGGGGAGGGGTCAGACTGCATGGCCTCTGGGATGCCCCCCCTCTTTTAGGATGAGGAGCAAAGCCGAGAAATATCAACCCCTGGGTTATAGCACGGGACTCCGCACTTGCACATCTTCATGTACCCGTGAACTGGGGGTATTCACAACTGCAGCAAAGGAACCCCAATATCACCACCAAGATCAAATCTCCAAGAATTGTTGCCAGGATGAAGGCAGGCAGACAAGCAGTATGAACCATGGCCACCACGGAGCTTTTCAGCTCAGAGAAAAGGAGAGTAAGAGATGTCCTAAAAGATGTGTATATAATTATGCCTGGCATGGGGAAATTGGGTGTGGGAGAGTTTTTCCCGCTCTCTCGTAACACTAGAACTCGTTGACATCTAATGATGCTGGGAGATTTAGGGCAGATAAAAGAAATGACCTCTCAATGCAGTGCACAGTTAAACTGCGGAACTCCCTCCCACAGGAGGCAGACCAACTTGTGTGGCTTTAAAAGAGGATTGGACAAATGCATGGAAAAGAGGGGCTCTCGATGACTACTAGCCATGCCAGGCATGCTCTGCATCTGCTATCAGAGGAAGGGATGCTTCTTAATCCTAGTTGGTGGAGACTCCAGGAGGGGAGAGTTGCTCGGACCCTGCTTGTGGGCTTCCCCACTGGGGCATCTGGTTGGCCCCTGGGAGAAGAGGATGCTGGGCTAGGTGTGCCCCCCTTTCGGGCTGATTCAGCCGAGGGCTCTTCTCCGGGACATCCAGGAGCCCCTGACGGCAAGGCGCTCATCCCCACAAAATCCCACGTCAACAGAGCAATAGGTCTGGAGAACATCTGGTCTGCCTCAGCTGCAGTCAGCTGGGGCCAAGGAGACACGCCAGCCCCATGGCAGGTTCGTGCAGAGACGGGTGCACCTAGCCAGCTGGCACTGGGAGCGGAGCTCCCCTCAGCTCAGCGAGGCGGGTGCAAGATCACTCCTCCTTTGGCCCACCTGTCAGGCAGGGCGTGTTCTGCAGGCAGCCCTTTTCCCAGCTGAAGAAAGGGAAGCGTCGAGGGCTGTGGCATCCGGCAGCTATCCCCGTGTGTAGGAATTATTCTGGACTGGCGTGTTGGCACACCACGCTAAACTTATTAAAGTAAAACACTGCGTTGGCATACCACGATAATTCTGCCCAGACTAAAAGGTGTTGCGCTGGCATACCACACTGCGCTGTAACGTCGGAATGGCAGACACGGGTCAGGGATACAATGGAACAATGGAGGGTGGTGGAAAGTTACTGGGAGTCACAAGATGAGCACGGGGAGGGGTGCATGGGGAGAACATGTGCTTGGTGCATGCAGGATGGTCACGTACGCAATGGAGGAGGCATGGGGGGAGTTTGGGGGTGTCACATTTTGGAAAACAACTCCTTACAACCTGCTGGGGCAGATGTTTCCTTATTTGGTTTCTCAAGATGTACCTATGTGGTTAATAAAAGGGACCCTCACGAAAGAGTTGGGGTGCCTTCCCGTAATTCCATTCTGTCTCCATGTCGTTCTTTCTCGCTATTTCCCGCACCCGTGCATTGCTGTCCTCCTTTGCTGCAGAACTCACAATAGAGACGAATATGGCCAGAGAACGTTTTCCTGTTTTTTTGGATTTTGAAAGATCTTTAATGAGAACAGTGACAGGAGCCAGGCAGTTTCGCCTTCGAAGCGTCCAGGAAGACAAGCCAAATGAGCGAAAGGCCTCAGCGCCTCCAAACAACTCGGCGTGACGGGAAGGGGAGGGGCCAAGTTTCCTCAATGGATCAGCCTCGTTCCTAAATCTCCCGTTTCTATCAGGAATGAGAGCACGCTTAAAAGCGCCGCAAAGAACAACAACTGGTTGCTGCCTAAGATGGGCCCCTGCCACTGGCTGGGGCTGCTGTGACATCACAGAAGCTCTGGCAACATTCTAGCTGCCAAGAATGATGCTCGGTGGATAGAGGAGAGTTATTTCTCCCTCTTTCATAATGCTAGAATTCACAGATGTCCGATTAAGTCGAATGTTGGAAGATTAAAGGTAAAGGGGTCCATTAGGTCCAGCCGCGGACGGCTCTGGGGTTGCGCACTCATCTCGCTCTATAGGCCGAGGGAGCCGGCATACAGCTTCCGGGTCATGTGGCCAGCTTCTGGCAAACCAGAGCAGCGCACGGAAACACAGTTTACCTTCCCGCCGGAGCGGTACCTATTTATCTACTTGCACGTTGACGTGCTTTCGAACTGCTAGGTTGGCAGGAGCTGGGACCGAACAACGGGAGCTCACCCCGTCGCAGGGATTTGAACTGCCGACCTTCTAATCGGCAAGCCCTAGGCTCTGTGGTTTAACCCACAGCGCCATCTGCGTCCCTGTTGGAAGATTAAGGGCCAATAAAAGAAAGCCCTCCAGCACAGTTAAACTGTGGGACTCCCTCGCACAGAGGAGGCAGCAATGGCCACCAACCTAGATGGCTTTAAAAAAGGGTTGGACTAATTCATGGAGGTTGAGGCTACTGATAGCTGCTGGCCTCGGCAGCTATGCTCTGCCAACACTGCCAGGGGCATCTGAATCCCAGTTGTTGGTGACTCAGGTCTTGCTTGTGGGTTTCCCATTGGGGCACTGCGAGAATAGAAGGCTGCATGGCAGGGGTTGGACTAGAGGACCCTTTAGGTTCTCTTCCAACTCTACAATGCTGTGATTAGCGGACTCTTCTTATGTTCAGGTGGCTCCTCGTGCCTCTGTGTCAGCAGAGCTGTGAGGATTTCTGCTTGGATCTTAGCTGGCTCTTCCAGAAGCCCAACCCGCCTTTATCCTTCTGGTTTTGGGGCTCATGCCTGGATCCTTCACTTTTAATCCATGCTTCTTCTTGTCACTTTTGAGCTTCTCCTTCCTTCTGTATTTAGTGCTCTATTTTTCAGGTCGAATAGTTTAATGACTGTTGTGATTTTAAGTGCCCCTGGATTGCGTCATTTGCAAGATACCGAGACAAGGGGTATACAGTAAATACAGTAATAAAAAAGAGGGTTTTGAAACCAGTAGCACAGAGGTCAGCCTTAGTCATGCAAACACACCTGAGCAGGTTTCTGGCCCTACCACTCCCCACCTGGCTTCCAAAAGGAGGTGGGGAGAGTTTAGGGTGGTTGCTGTTGTTCTTGAAGATTTGCTTGATGGAGAACAAAGAGGGGAGTTGAGTATTTGCTTCTTTCTTCCCCAAGGGATAAAGATTCGGTTTCAAAGAAGGGGCTGGGACAGGCCAAACAAACAATCTCTCAGCCCAGAACAAGTTTTTCAGGCGAAGGGGAGGGGAGAGGAAGAAAGTGGGGGCCCGGAGGGGGAGGAAAAACAAAAGGAATATACAGTGATGGTGGGCAGATCAGGAGGAAGACTCAGAAAGGACCATCCCTCTTTAGCAGAGTCCCTGCTTGGGATGCAGAAGGCCCCAGATTCAATCCCCACTGGCAGCATCTCCTGGTAGCACTGGGAAAAGCCGCCTGCTGCCGGTCAGTGCTGACCACACTGAGCTCCAGTGGGTCTGATTCAGTCTAAATCATCTTCCTGCATTGCAAACCATCTCCATCTGATGCTCCTCCCTCCCTTCTCCAGGGGTCTCTGTCGCTGGCGATGCCTTGTGCAATATACTAAAAGATCAGTTTTGTTTGCCCTACGTTATTTCAGCCCATGAAATTCTCTTCTGTTCTTTCGGTTGCATGGATAAAATTCAGTAAAAAGTATTTTCAAAATAACAAAAACAACAACAGCGCATATCCCTACCCTATGATCCCCAACTCGCTTCTACTTCCTGCCTGGCAAAAATCCATGCAGGCTCACGGTCCAACAATTCAAGGTGTCCCAGGAATGCTTAGGAAGGAACTGTGACTTGTGCCAGAGGCAGTGGCAGACTTATCCAAAGGACACACGGCAGGCTTCTCTGCCCTCAAGGAACTGGGGTGGGCAGAAAATCTTTGGGGAAAGGCCACCGTAGCTTGATGGCTGAGTAACTGCCTTGCATGCAGAAGGCCCCAGGATCTGGATCTGGGCAACATCCGGGCAACCCTGGCTGGAACTCTGGAGAGCCACTGCCAGCCAGTACAAGCAACACTGAACTAGATGCACCAGTGGCCTAACTCTGCATAAAAGCAGCTTCCCACATGGGGAAGGGCCAAAGCTCGGTGGGCAGAGCATCTGCTCTGCATGCAGAAGGTCTCGGGTTCAGTTTCCCGGTACTTGAGACTTCGATCTGAAATCCTGGAGAGCTGCTGCTGCCAGTCAGTGCAGACAATATTGAGCTAGATGGGCCACTCAGTGTAAGGCAGCTTCCAATGTTCCAGGGATTTCAGAGTGGCTTAGACAGAACCCAGGAAACCCAGCACCAAACCGAGATTAGAAACATAAAACCTGCCCCCTTAGGTTGAAATCTTGAGAATTAAGGATGTCCCAACAGCGGGGGGTGGGGTGGGGTGGCGGGGAGGCACAGAGGGGCTGTGCACTTGGGACTTGCTGTGAATAATTATTCACAGATGCTACAACCAGGCTGCATCTTCCCCAGGTCAGGAAGACATTAATCACCAAGCACCTGCTTAATGGGATTGTTTCGGGGAATAGAGGGGGATTGGCTCAGTGCACACCTCGACGTGGGAGCCTGTCCCCAAAAGGTGGTCACTGGTGTGGGGTTCAGTGGCCGATAGTCAAGTCATTAGCCACCACCAGCTGTGCAAGAGGTTGAGGTTGGAGGTCCACCTGGCAGGGATTTTTTTACATGCGGTTCCTACATTGCAGGGGGTTGGACTGGATGACCCTTGGGGATCCCTTCCAACTCTATGGTTCTGTTTGGAGGCACTGCTCCCTGTGTTATATACAGAGCCAGCTGGTGCTGCGAGGACCTTGTGTGTTTTAATTTCCAATTAAGAACCTGCCTCTAGTCCAGTGTTTCCCAAACTTGGGTCTCCAGCTGTTTTTGGACTACAGTTCCCATCATTCCTGGCCACTGGTCCTGCTAGCGAGGGATGATGGGAGTTGTAGTTCAAAAACAGCTGGAGACCCAAATTTGGGAAACAACTGCTCTAGAAGACTGGACAGTGTCACAATAAACGTTGCAGAGCCACAGTATACTGTACTGTATCCTGCAAATAGAGAGTCCTGGATTTATCGCACTGGGCTCAGGGCAGGGGTGCTGATGGACTCCAACTCCCACCAGTCACAGCATGGCCAAAGGTCAGGAATGATGGGAGCATAACATTGGCTATCCTCAATTTGGGGTGCACCTATAAAGCTCCAATTAGGGTCCATAATTTGGGCTGCAGCTTCTCACAGAATCTCTCATAAAAGACGGCAGAGACGCTGCAAAATCAACAGGTCGCCTGTCACTCTTTCCTGAGCCACAAAGCTGATCGGAGGAAGCAGCTGCCTTTTGCCTACAGCCCAAGCAGCTAGTCCTCATGCGGCCAGCGCCAGATTGGAGTATGAACTGGACAGGATGGCGCCGGATTAGAAGGGAAGAACCAAACGTGTGTATTTGAGGACAGAAAACCCACCAGGGTCCTGTTAGGTTAAGTCAGGAACCCCTTTCCTGTCCTCTTCTTGCAAAGAGACATTTGCACACCCACCCACCCAGGACTAAGTTCTTGCCTCTAAGAGCAGAGGCCCCCCCTGCCCCCCGGAAAGCCTTCAAGGAGGGCAGAGGGGTCTCCCAGAGGGAGATCAGATGCACTGCAGTCGGCTTGGAAGGGAGCCCACTCCCTAATGCGGACCATGCTCCCTTTTGAGGGGCTGCTCCTGGCCTCAGGCAGGCAACCAACAGGTGAAGCCACCGAGGAGACCCCAGCATGCAAATGCACCTTGTGCCCCACCTCCACGTACAACCAAGCAGCTCTTACCTGGATCCCGTTGGGGTAGACCTCTCCCTCCATGGAGTCCACCAGCTCCTCCTCATCCAGGGTGGCTCTCTTGTAGGTCGACATCTGCAAGGCCAAATGCAGAACAGAATCCCTGAGTGACTCCATGCCGCCGGCTGCCCGCGAGAGCGTGCCCACAGAGGACACTGAAGTGGTCAGCTCAACCCCGAGGTGGGGGGGAGGCCCCGTCCCGTGCGGCATGCGGCCATGCTAAACGCACGAAGGCTACCTGTCCAAGCCCTATCTGATTATCCTGCAGGATTGGACCCATGTCAGGGCTGCTGCTGCTGCCAAATCCCCTGCAGCTTCCTCCTCCTCCTCCTCCCATGGAAAGCCAGGGAGGGGGGGCACCCAGGCAGCAGAGACGAGGCCTGCCAGCACCGCCGTGCAGGGCATCTGCTAAACCAGGATGAGAGCCTCTCGCGCCGCCTGGAAATCTAACTTACTGAGCAATTATAACACAAGGAAGCGCCGAAGCCAGCCAGCCAGGCAGACCGCCCACTGCGCCCCCCCTCCACCCAGAGAAGGGGGGGGGGCAGCAAGCTTATGCAACCCTCTCCTTAGCCTGAAGTAAACCCTCCTTTTCAAACCACCAAAGGTCTTTCCCACTGCCGCCCCCCCCCCGCCACCAATGATCCTTCCTGCTCCGCCGCCACAAACGTTAAGGGACGTTTCCAAACAGAAGGACTGGCACAGGCGGCGGAAAACAGGAAGCCGAGCCGCATTCCTCAGCAGGGACGTCCCGTCTTGCTCACGGCCGGTGGCGGTGGCCGGACTCTGCACCACTTGTCACCTGCCCGCCTCCCTCAGCAAAGGGGGAGGAGGTCGCCAGGCGAGAAAGAGACAGGGCGCTTTTCCTAGAATTCAGACGCATTTCTGCCTCCAGTCACGGAGGGAGGGCAGAGCCACTTGTGGCTAGCAGCCACAGATTTGTGGATCCTTCTCCACAAATTTGCCCATCTTCTTTTAAAGCCATCCAATCCTGAGGCTTCGGGCCACGTCCAATGTCATTCCTACCGAAGAGCAGACCCTTAGGGAGCCTTTGACGGAGTGAGATTGTCTACACTGACCGGCAGCAGCTTTCTGGGGGGTGTTTCAGGCAGGGGACCCCGTCGCAACCCTCTTCCACTAAAACTTAAAAGAGAAAATCTAGTCCTCATAATTCTGAATAAAGGAATGATCTAAATATGGATATAAGGAACTGATTTGCACAGAGGCAGGAGAATTGCTCCGTAAAGTTCAGTACTGCCTACACTGACTGGCAGCAGCTCTCTGGATTTCTCTCTACCTGGGATTCTTGAGCTGCGATTCCTCCATTGCAGGGGGTTGGACTAGATGGCCCCTTTCAACTCTACAGTTCTGTTTCTTTCTATCCTTTCTCTGTTCCTTGGGAAAGTCTTCTTACTTCTCCACGCAACACTAGAGTTAAACTGTGGAACTCCCTCCCACTGGAGGAAGTGACCGGCCACCTACTTGGATGGCTTTAGGCAAATTGCTATGCTCCACGGAGGCAGCAATGCTTCTGTATCCCAGTTGCTGGAAAGAGCAGGGGAAGAGGGGGCTGCTCTTGTGTTCGAATCCTGCATGGTTTCCCACAGGCCCTTGCGAGAACAGGATGCTGGACTCTGCGGACCCCTGGCCAAATATAAGGAGACACTTCTCATGTTCTTAAACCTCTCTGTAAAACACAGTGAGTGGGACTCTGCACCCCCTCGCCCCCTTTCTCGCGCCAGTCTCTCTCTCGGCTCCCATCCAAGAGGGCTTATCTGCCTCTTTCCTGTTTCCTGCTCCGATACTCGCTGGCGGCGCCTGGGGCTGGCATGGGCTGCCGCTCTCTGGGGGGCCTGCTGCTCCAGAGGTGCCAAGGAAACAGATCCCAGGGACCCTGCATTCCCCCGGCCAGTTCCCACAGATCTCCGTTTTCCTTCTGAGCTACAGAAGCCACAAACACATCTGCCTCGGCGGAAAGGGTTATTGTGGGTTATCTGAAAGGCCATCTCCCCACGGTGCCTGCCGAGAGGTGTGTCGTCCCCACCCCATGAGCCACCAGCTTAAAGGCATTTTAAAGGGGGATTAGGGGCAGGCAGGGTGAGGGGTCATAGAACCATAGAGTTGGAAGGGTCCCCCCAAGGTCATCTAGTCCAACCCCCTGCAATGCGGGAATCTCAGCAAAAGCAGCCATGACAGGTGGCCATCCAACCTCTGCTTAAAAACCTCCAAGGAAGGAGAGTCCACCACCTCTTTTGGCTAAGAGGCGCCCCCCACCAGTCTTGTCCCCATCTGACTATCCCCCCCCCCCGTCCCCTGCCCTGACGCCTCTCCAAGATGACAAAGGGCTACTGGTCAAGGGAAAGTGGCAGCCAGCTTCTGCAGAGGCACCCAGAAGCACAAGACTGACACCCTCCTCTCTCCTGCATGAGTGCGCTCATGCACACGTACACGAATCCAAGAAAATAAAAGTAGCCTGCAGCTGGATCAGGCCAAGGGCCGAACTAGTCCGGCATCCTGTTCTCACAGTGGCCAACCGGATGCCCCAATGGGAAACGTTTCCTGCAAGAGCCATTGAGAAGCCCAGCCATTGTGGGTAGCAGCCATAGGGAGCCTTCTCCTCTCTCCATGAATTTGTCGCATCCTCTTTTTTCAAGCCACCCAGGCTGGCGGCCACCCCAGCCTCCTGCGGAAGAGAGTTCCGCGGTGCACGCGCAGGACTTTGCAGTGCACGCACAGGCTCCCACGCCTCCTCAGTCCCCCCCCCCAACTGGGGGTGTTGTCTTTGGCAACCCTCCCTCCTGCTGATGAACTTAGGGGACTCTGCTGGATTCCTCTTGTGGCGCCGGAGGCATAAGATATCCCAAACAAAGCCACTCTCCAACTGGGAGGCCTGGAAGCCTGCCGGTTGCTGACTCAGACCTCTGGCGGCAGCAGAGTTCAGGGCATGGGTCTCATCTCTGGGCTGGGAGGGGAGAGGCTACCTGGACCAAGGGCTCTCTGGGGGGTGGGGGTGAAAGCAGGGGTCCATCGGTGTAGATGGGACTGCGCCAGGCCCCCCTGCACGGTCAAGCACCAGGGATGCTGGTGGGGAAGGCAAACCTTGAAGGACCCAGGGCTGGAACACCTGCTTGGCATGCAGAGGGATCCAAGTTCAATCCCCAAGGACTACTGTAGCTTGTTAAGGGTGTAGATCCATCTAGCTCAGTACTGTCTACACTGACAGGCAGAGGCTCTCCGGGACCTTCATGCAGGGAGTCTTCTCCCAGCCCTACCTGGTAAAGCAGTTGGGGGGGGCTGAACTGGGGACCTGTATGCAAAACAGGGGCCACCACCCCTGAGCTATGGCCCTTAAAAAGGAAGATTCTAGTCCTCATGGCTTGCAATAAAGTTCTGAGCTGAACAGAAAGCTCCTAAGCCTGACCCAGACCTCAGTATGAATGAAGCTTAATGTTGGGAGATTAAACTTTGGAACTCACTCCCACAGGAGGCAGTAAAGGCCACCAGTTTGGATGTCTTTCAAAGAGGATTAGACAAATTATTCGGGGCAGGGTGGGGAGAGGGCGACCAATGGCTACTGGAGTCAATGGCTCTGTTCTGCCTCTACAGCCAGAGGCAGCAATGCTTCTGAATACCAGCTGCTGGAAACTGCAGGAGGGGAGAGTTGCACTTGCTCTTGTGTTCGAATCCTGCTTGCAGGCTTCCCTTTGGGGCATCTGGTTGTCCCCTGTGAGGACAGGATGCTGGACCAGATGGGCCACAGGAATGATCCAGCAGGCTCTTCCTAGGTAGCATTCTCTCTGCGCTAACTGGCAGTGGTTCTCCAGGGTTTCAGCAAACCCGGGACCTAAGCTAGGGTCCTTCGCCAAATTACCTCCAGGGTTTGTTTCCCTCTTCCTGTCGGCCAACAAGACCACAAGCCACATCTCTAGGAATGTTTACACCACCACACTGCCTGCCCAGAGAAGGCCCAGCTTCCCCACCAGCCTTGCAGGGCAGGATCCGCACTTCTGGTCAACGTCAAAACACTGGATGCCTCTGAGGCTGATCAAAACACCAATGCAGAACAGAGCCATCCAGATCTCCACCCCCACCACCCATCCCAGAGTTGATGGAGTGCATCCTGCCCCCAGCTGCCTGCCAACATGCATTAAGCCCCGCATAGAGAGAGAGAACATAGGATCATAGAATTGGAAGGAACCCTGAGGGTGATCCAGTCCCAACCCCTTGCATTGCAGGAATCTCAACTAGAGTATCCATGACTGATGGCCATCCAACCTCTGCTTAAAAACCTCCAATTAAGAAGAGCCCACAACTTCCCGAGGGAGACCATTTCAACAGCTCTGTCAAAAAGTCCATCCTTTGGAATCTCCTTTCTTGTAACTTGAAACCATTGGTTTCAGCTCTACCCTCCGGAGGCAGGAGAAAACAAGCTTGCGCCATCTTCCACGTGACAGCCCTTAAGACATTTGAAGATAGCTATCATATCTCCTCTCAGTCTCCTCTTTAAACAGACCCAGATCCTTCAACCGTTCCTCATAAGGCTCAGTTTCCAGACGCCTGATCATCTTGATTGCCCTCCTCTGCACACGTTCCAAGTGGCCAACATCCTTCTTAAATTGTAGCAACTAGAACCAGACACCGTATTCCAGGTGTGGTCTGACCAAGGCAGAATAGAGAAGTATTCTTACATATGCAATGGGAAAGGAGTACGACAAGGCTGTATATTGTCTCCCTGCTTATTTAACTTACATGCAGAATTCATCATGCAAAAGGCTGGACTGGATTAATCCCAAACCGGAATTAAGATTGCCGGAAGAAATATCAACAACCTCAGATATGCTGATGACACAACCTTGATGGCAGAAAGTGAGGAGGAATTAAAGAACCTTTTAATGAGGGTGAAAGAGGAGAGTGCAAAGTATGGTCTGAAGCTCAACATCAAAAAAACTAAGATCACGGCCACTGGTCCCATCACCTCCTGGCAAATAGAAGGGGAAGAAATGGAGTCAGTGAGAGATTTTACTTTCTCAGGTTCCATGATCACTGCGGATGGTGACAGCAGTCACGAAATTAGAACAAAATAAAATAAAATAAATTCCTTCCAGTAGCACCTTAGAGACCAACTAAGTTTGTTCTTGGTATGAGCTTTCGTGTGCATGCACACGAAAGCTCATACCAAGAACAAACTTAGTTGGTCTCTAAGGTGCTACTAGAAGGAATTTTTTTATTTTATTTTGTTTTGACTATGACAGACCAACACGGCTATCTACCTTTAACGAAATTAGAAGACGCCTGCTTCTTGGGAGAAAAGCAATGACAAACCTAGACAGCATCTTAAAAAGCAGAGGCATCACCTTGCCGACAAAGGTCTGTATAGTTAAAGCTATGGTTTTCCCAGTAGTAATGTACGGAAGTGAGAGCTGGACCATAAAGAAGGCTGATCGCCGAAGAATTGATGCTTTTGAATTATGGTGCTGAAGGAGACTCTTGAGAGTCCCATGGACTGCAAGAAGATCAAAACCTATCAATTCTTAAGGAAATCAGCCCGGAGTGCTCACTGGAAGGACAAATCCTGAAGCTGAGGCTCCAAGACTTTGGCCACCTCATGAGAAGAGAAGACTCCCTGGAAAAGACCCTGATGTTGGGAAAGATTGAGGGCACAAGGAGGAGACGACAGAGGACAAGATGGTTGGACAGTGTTCTAGAAGCTACCAACATGAGTCTGACCAAACTGTGGGAGGCAGTGGAAGACAGGAGTGCCTGGCGTGCTTTGGTCCATGGGGTCACAAAGAGTCGGACACGACTAAACAACAACAACTTACATATGCCTTCATTTTGTCCTGGCTCTTCATTCATGACAGCCTCCAGGACTTCTGCAAAGGAGGAGTGTGGGCAGGTAGGGACGATGTACAGGAGCATGCATAATAAGCCCACCCCGCTCCTTTCTGGGGCTGAAAACGTCACGTGTGTCAGCAATCTTGCGTGTCTTGAATGCACGCAAAATGGGAGTTGCCTGTCTTCATCAAGCATTACTCAGCCAAAACGCCACGAAGAGAGGACAACGTGCTTAGAATGGCTGCAGAACTGGGGCACATTTCATGATTACTATTTCCCAATTAATAAGCAAATAAAACCTTCCTTTTTTTGCAGTGGCTCCCCCGATTCTGCCGAACGCCATACCTGTGTGATCACTGAATCGCACGGCCCGATTTCCCGACGCAGAGGCTCACGCTGGCTTCAAAGCCATGCTCACTGACCCAGAAGGCTCTGGCCCCGGGCATCATTTGCATGACTCTGAGATGGGGGCATTCTGCACCTCTTCAGAGGCACTCTTGTTCTTGGCTTTACAGAAGTTCATAAAACTAATGCACGGCATGAAGAGAGCAGGTAGAGAAAGTTTTTTCTCCTGCCCTCTAGAACTTGTGGAATTCAACTTGTGGAATTCAATCTTTTACTGGAGGAAAGAAGAAAAGCAGCAACAAGAACTAAACCCCACCCAGACCTTATTGGTGTACTGATGTAATGGAACCATCACTCTGCATAAAGATTCACATTTAACAGAGCTTGCTGAAATCGTATAAAATCGTATAAAAACGCAGGAAGGAGATAAAAGAACATTCAGAGAAAAGGTTTACAGCACAGCACGTACAGCAGAGTTTACAGCACAGCACGCAGAGTTTACAACATACCACGCAGAATAAAACAGTTTCCAGACGCCTTGACTTTTCAAAGAGGAATCCAGAATTCAACAATTAAAAGCATCCATTCCTTTGAATGGTAAACTTAAATGGTAAATTGAACAGAATGTGATACAATTTGTATTGAACTCGAAATAATTTATAATTTGTTTATCTTGTCAAATGCATGTTAGAACTGTACTGTAAATGTATGCTAGAATTGTATTGTAATTGTATGTTAGAACTGTACTGTAAGAGGCATGTATGTGTGAATTGACCAGCGGCAATTCTGAATCCAGCAATATCCAAAATCAATTTTTTTTTTTTCCCCTTTACGATTGAAAGGGATGACAAATATTGCTAAGAAAAGTACCAATCTATCATCTGTGCAAACACAAAATACTTTTAGAAGAAACTCGACCCTAGAATCAGACATGAATACAGAAATGAGGGAATTACTCATGGGATTGAAAAAAGATTTGGCTGAAATAAAAAAGGAAATGAATGTAAATACCAAAGAATTGGCGGAAATCAAAAAAGAGTTGAATGAAAATACTAAGGTTACAGATGATAAATTAGACAAGATGGGACAGAAAATTGATGAAAATGCCAAATTGGTATTAGAGATGAATGGGAGAATGAATGAATTGGTAGTCAAAAACCTTGATTTAACAAAAACAATACAAGAACTAAAAGGGAAAACAATAGCTACAGAGGAGTCATTAAGGAAGGTACAAAAAGAAAGTAAGGAAAAAAAGGGGGAATTAGAAAAAGTGAAGAAAGATATTGGTGAGATGAAAGAAACACATGAGGCGGTTCTTGATGCGATCGCCATGATCGAAATGCACAGGAGGGAACGGACATTGAGGTTTAGATCTGTCCCGGAAGAACCAAATGAAAATTTAGAACAAAAGATAATATCAGAAGTTGCCAAATGGTTAAGATCGGACGAACAAGAAACAGGAAAGCAAGTAGAGAGGGTGTTTCGGGTTAGATCTAGAATTGCAAAACAAAATAATTGGCCTGGAGACTGCCTGGTAACATTCTCTAACATGACAATAAGGAACAAAATATTGCAAAATAGCAGTAAGAACAAGCTGAGAATACAGGACATAGATATCATAATCCATAAAGGAATTCCTAACAGACTTTTGAGAAAGAGGGATAAATATAAACCTTTAGCAGAAGCATTGGCAAAAAAATCCATTACCCACAGATGGGAATTCCCAGAAGGGATCTCATTTTTCTTTAAGGGGAAAAGGAGAAGGTTTGAGACATGGAATGACGCTGATAGATTCTGGAGAACATACAGAGTGGAATTGGGAAGGAAGGGGCATCCAGAGGGAGGAGCAGATGAGGTATCAAAGCAACAGGAGGAAGAAGAGGTATTGGAACAGTTAATGCCATAGGATAATCCAAACTTAAAAAGTTATTCTAAGTGTTTTAACTTTTTTTATTTTTCTTTAGTCTTAAAGGCTTTCTGACCATAAAAACAATAAAGGTGTAATGAATGTCAAAATAATAACATGGAATGTGAATGGCTTAAACGACAAGAAAAAAAGAAATAAAGTAGAACACATACTTACCAAACAGAGATTAGATTTAATTTGCCTGCAAGAAACACATGTTGCATCTCAACATGTTAGAGTTTTGTCTAATAAGAAATTAGGAGTAGAATTTGTATCAGCAAACAATACCAAAAAGAACGGTGTAGTGATTTATGCCAAATCTTATTTAGAACCGAAACTAATATACAGAGACACACAGGGAAGAGTTGTAGTGATACAAATAGTGGTCCAAGGAGAAAAATTTTTTGTAGTTGGGCTATATGCACCCAACGGGAAGAAAAGTGAGTTCTATCAAAAATTAGAAAGAGATTTGGGAGAATTAATTGGAGGGAAGATAATTTTATTAGGAGACCAAAATGGAGTGGTAAATCCAGACCTAGACAGATCTAAAAGGACAGTTAAAAAGAAACAAATAAAACTACCACAAACATTCTTCCGATTAATAGAATCATTCAGATTGCAGGACGCATGGAGATTACACAACCCAACCACAAAAGACTATACCTACTTCTCATACCCAAACAACTCTGCCGGAAGAATAGACGCAATATGGTTGACAAAAGACCTAACAACCAAAATAACCAAAGTGGAAATACAGCCAAAGACCATAGCAGATCACAGCGCAGTACATATGATAATGACTTGGGGAGAAAGGAAACGGATTAGCTGGAGATTAAACGAATATATACTGAAAGATGAAAAAATTATAGATCAGGCTAAAAAAGCTCTTAAAGAATTTTTTGAATTAAATTTAAATAAAGGCACACGACTTCAAGTAGTATGGGATGCGGGGAAAGCTGTGATCAGAGGGTTTTTTATTCAGCAATGTTCAATTCGGAAAAAGCAAAAAGAGGAAAAAAAGGAAAAGATTTAAGAGGAGATTAGGGGAAAAGAGAGAGAGTTATACAAAAAACCTAATGATAAAGAAATTATAAGAAATATAAAATTACTACAATCCCAATACTCTATGATAATTAGTGAAGAAGTAGAAGAGAAATTAAGAATAATGAAACAAAATGCCTTCGAACACGCTAATAAACCGGGCAAATGGCTTGCTTGGCAACTTAAAAAAAGAGAAGAGAAAAGACTCATAAATACAATTAAGATGAAAGGGAAAGTAATAAACAATACAGAACAAATTGAGAAAGGTTTTATCGACTTCTTCAGGGATCTTTATGATGAAGGAACAGAAACCACGGAAGAAGTAAGGAAATACTTATATAAAAACACACTGAATAAGATTACTGACGAACAAAGAGAGGGATTAAATGGCCCAATAACGCCATATGAAATTCAAATGGCCATAAAGGAAACAAAGACCGGGAAAGCTCCAGGTCCGGATGGGCTTCCTGCAATATTTTATAAAAAGTTTGAAGAAATTCTGTTAGAGCCAATGAAAAATATCATGAATGATATAATGAAGGGAGAAGACATGCCTGATTCCTGGAAGGAGAGCCTTATAACGCTGATTCCGAAGCAGGGTGGAGATAACCAAATGGTAGCAGACTACAGACCAATAGCGTTATTAAATAACGACTATAAATTATTTGCCAAAATCTTGGCTGAAAGATCCAAAAAAGTATTACAAAAGATTATACATGAAAACCAGGCAGGCTTCCTACCCGGAAGACATATATATAATAATACGAGAATTATTATAGATTTAATAGAGTATTTAGACTTACGAATTGAAAAACCTGTGGCCTTTATGGCCATAGATGCGGAGAAGGCTTTTGACAGAGTCTCTTGGAAATTTATAAAAGAATTATTAAAACAAATGGAATTTGGTGATCAATTCAGAACAGCAGTAGAAGCAATCTATACAAAACAAAAGGCCAGAATAATCATAAATGGGAACCTAACAGAAGAATGCGAAATTAAAAAAGGGGTGAGACAGGGATGCCCCCTATCCCCCTTGATTTTTATACTAACGCTAGAGGTTCTCTGTAAAAGAATTAGAGAAGAGAAGGCTATAAAAGGAATAGTTCATGGCAATAGAATTTATAAATTACGAGCATTTGCCGACGATTTAATCATAACAACTGAAAACCCAAGACAGAGTCTAATAAAAGCAATGGATGTAATTCAAAGCTATGGGAAAGTATCGGGATTAAAACTAAACCTCAATAAGACAAAACTCCTAACTAAAAATATGACAGAACGATGCAAATTAGAACTAGAAAAGTCAACACAAGTAAAAATATATACAAAAATTAAATATCTAGGCATTTGGATTTCAACAAAGAATACAAATCTGTACGACGATAACTACGGCAACTGTTGGAAGGAAATAAAGAGAAAGCTAGAATCATGGACAAGATTAAACCTATCCTTTTTAGGAAGAATATCATTAATTAAAATGATGGTGGTACCTAAATTTCTCTATCTCTTCCAAACAGCGCCAATTATCAGGAAAACTAATGAAATTACCATCTGGCAAAAAGAACTGTCAAAATTTCTATGGAGTGGAAAAAGACCTAGAATAAGACACAAAATACTTATAGATAAGATAGAAAGGGGTGGCTTTGATCTACCTGACTTGAAATTATATTATGAGGCCTCGTGCTTGCTGTGGATTAAGGAGTGGTGTACACTCCAAAACTGGGATATTTTAGATATTGAGGGGCATGATGCACGGTTTGGATGGCATGCCTACTTAAATTACGGAAAATCTAAAATACATAAAGGCTTTTCATACCATATAGTTAGAAATGTCCTCATGAAGGTTTGGAACAAATATAAATGTTACCTAGAAACCAAAACCCCAAGATGGATCTCCCCGCTGGAGGCAGTAACTGTTAAAAAAATGGATAACTCAAAAACCAGATGGTTGACATATAATGATTTAATTATAAATAATAATGGACAAATGGAACTAAGAAAGTACGAAGAAATAAAAGGAAGATTAAACAGTTGGCTAGATTATTTTCAAATAAATGGAATTTACAAACACGATAAAAAAATAGGCTTTGAGTCTGAAGCCTCAAGGTTTGAAAGAGAATTGCTAAATAGCAAAAGTAAGCTAATTTCCAAAATGTATAAATGTTTATTAGACTACCAGGTGATGGACGAAGAAGTTAAGGTTCCTATGATTAGATGGGCACAAGACATAGGGCATGTAATAATGCTGAAAGACTGGGAAAATCTATGGAAAGTAAATTTGAAATTCACTGCAAACTATGGAATTAAAGAAAATATGATGAAGATGGTTCATCGCTGGTATTTTACCCCATCGAAATTAGCTAAGATGTATAGAAATTTAACGGATACGTGCTGGAGATGCGGGGAGAAGGGAGGGGAAATGTTCCACATGTGGTGGTCATGTGGGAAAATAAAGATCTTCTGGGGAGAAATATATGACGAGTTAAAGAAAATAATAGGTAAGACTTTCAAAAAAAAACCAGAGGCTTTCCTTCTGAGTATACTTTCCATAGATATCCCGAAGCAGCAAAAAGAACTCTTTTTATATGCAACGGCGGCGGCCAGAATATTAGTGGCGAAAGGGTGGAAAGATAAAGACTCTCCAAAAATTGAGGACTGGCGACAGAAACTCCAAGACTTTGCAGAACTGGCACAGATGACGAATAGTTTAAGAGGAAACTCCAAAAGGGAATTTACGGAAAAATGGAAAGGCTATAGAGAATATGTTAAAAAATATAGTAAGAATAATATTTCTATGGTGGCATTTGAGGATTAATGTTTAAATAAGCTTTAATGATAAGATATATGGGGAAAATAAGATCCAATGTATGTAAGTCAAAGAGGGACAATAAGAGAAAATGTGGAGTTATGTACATTCAAAATACTATAGATGGAAGGGTATTGGTTGGAAGTCCGATGGGGGTGAGTTTATTTTATTTTTATTTTTATTTGTTATTCTTTACTCTTGGTAGGTATGTGGGAGGGTGTGAATGAGGTATGAAAAGAATACAAATATCCAAAGTTTTGTTATTATAAAGAAGTTTATTGAAATGTATTTTATTAATGTTATGTTAAAAGTTATAAAATTGCAATAAAGATATATTAAAAAAAAAAAAAAAAAAGAATGTGGGAAGATTCAGCACGGCTAAAAGCCCTTTGTCACGCAGCGCATAGTTAGAACTGTGGAACTTATTAAAGTGTGCTTATGAAAACGCGCTGACTTGCCAACGCAACATATGAGAATCCTGGGCACTGTAGTTTCTTAAGGGTGCTGGAAATTGCAGCTCTGCAAGGGGCAAACTACAGTTCCCTCTTCCAGGGGAGGGAGAGAAAATGTGCTTGAAATGTATGAAGTACAGAGGCACTTCCTTTCTGCAAAGCCCCCCTGACCCCCTATTCTTAAAAGTCCAGGCAGGGAGAGCTTTTCTATCGATCTTTTTCAAAACCTTTCAGCCACTCTGAAGCCAGTTCCTCCACAGTCAAGAACATAAGGAGGACCCGCTTGGATCAGGCCAAATGGGGCCCATCTAATCCAGCCTCCTGTTCTCACAATGGCTAACCAGATGCCCTGGATGGGGGAAGCCCACAAGCAGCGGTCTCCCGTCCTACCCAGAGAGCTTTTAAAAAGATGCTACATGCTTCTCCATGGGGTGAAACCCACAGAGACTCCAGCTTCGCTTTGCTATTCGATCCTTCCTGCGGAGGAAACGCTTTGCTCCAGATTGCAGCACAATTTTTATTTTATTTTATTTAAAGGAGGAAATCACCGCTCCCTGTCTCAAGTTATTTTCCCCCTTTCCTACTTCTCTGCCACTCCCAGAGCAATTGAAAACATTGTGTGTGTGTGTGTGTGTGTGTGTGTGTGTGTGTGTACAGCTAAGTTTTATTCGGAGCAGACACACTGAAATTAATGGGCGCGCACACACACACACACACACGACAACAAGACGAGCACATTTCGGATATTGGATCTGAAAATGCCAATTACAGAACGAGTCAACACAGCCTCCCGTCCAGGGAATCTGACAGTGTCACGCGGAAGAACAGGCATAAGTGGAAGCAGATGTCGAGCTTCCAAACCTCAACACAAGCCAGAAGCACACACATTCTCCAGCATCTGGACCTGGAAACATTCTGTTGTTGTTTTTGCAAAATAAAAAATAGTAGTAGCAACATCTGAGGATTCTGGGACTCCACCACAACCGGATAGCTCAGCTGGTTAGAGTGTGGAGCTGATAACGCCAAGGTGGCAGGTTCGATCCCCATATGGGGCAGCTGCATATTCTTAACAATGCAAGGGACTGGACGATCCTCAGGGGCCCATCCAACTCTACAACCTGCAATCTTGGCTTCGCTCTCAGGTGGGTAGCCACAATTTCCTTCTTGGCCCAAAGGAGGGATAAAGGGGCTTGCAGATGGACGCCTAGAAGAACAGAAGATGAGCCCTGAAGGCGGATCAGGCCCAGCATCCTGTTCTCACAGCGGCCATCCAGGGATTCGGGGGGACAGGGACAGGACATTTACTGCCTCCCAACAGTGAGAGGAAGGAGAAGGTAGAGGGAGAAACTGAAGAACAAACATCAGGAAGAATTTTTGAGGGTAAGAGCTGTTTGGCAGTGGATGGGGCTCCCTCGGAAGGTGGTGGCGTCTCCTTTGTTGAATGACCAGATCTCTTGGACTAAATGACCCTTGGCGTCCCAACTCTACAGCTCTTATAGGGACGCGGGTGGCGCTGTGGTCTAAACCACTGAGCTTCTTGGGCTTCCCGATCGGAAGGTCAGCGGTTGAATCCACACAACAGGGTGAGCACCTGTCGCTCTGTCCCAGCTTCTGCCAACCTAGCAGTCTGAAAGCACACCAGTGCTTCCCGCTGTGGCGGGAAGGTAAGCGGCGTTTCTGTGCACTCTGGTTTCTGTCAGTGTTCAGTTGCGCCACAAGTGGTTTAGTCATGCTGGCCACATGACCCAGAAAGTTGTCTGTGGACAAACGACGGCTCCCTCAGCCTGAAAGTCATAGTTGCCTTTGACTGGAATTAGCTGTCCAGGGGTCCTTAAACATTTACCCTATATACTAGAGTATAAGCCTAGTTTTTCAGCACATTTTTTGTGCTGAAAAAGCCGCCCTCGGCTTATACTCGAGTGAGGCAGGCAGTGGCTCCTATGAAGCTTTCCCAGGTTTTTTTGTGGTAAAATTGGGTGCCTCGGCTTATATTCGGATCGGCTTATACTCGAGTATATACGGTACCTTGCCTTACGGCTCTTATTCGTTCTCTCTCTCTCTCTCTCTCTCTCTCTCTCTCTCACACACACACACACACACACAGGATCAGGCCAGGGTGGCCCCACATGCAACAACAGCATCAGCCCCTTGCAGTTATACTGCTCCTGAACGATGAGGTTCTATTTAACTCATGTGGTGGCCTTAAAAAACTAAGTGTTGCAAGTCAGCTAAGTTGTATTCGGAGCAGATGCACTGAAATTAATGGGCCTGACCGAGTTAGTTGTGGCCATTCATTTCAACAGGTCTACTCTGAGTTAGGGCCGGCACTGGATGCAACCTTGATGAAAGAAAGAAAAAACCCGGAGACAAAACAGCAACTCCCCTCCCCAAGTCCCCAGGCCTAATCCAACCACCTCTCCTCAATCCAGGGGTCCAGATGCTCTGTCCAGAAAAAAATAAATCAAACCATCCACTTTGGGTGCGAGTAAAACTCTGGCGCAAGGGAAGGGCATTTTGTGCCAGCTCCTTGCACACCAAGAGGGGATCGCTTCTTGCCTGGAAGGGCCTTGGGTTGCATCCTGACATTCAAAGGGGTAAGAGGAGCCGTGGTTGGGATTTTTTGGGGTGTGTATGTGTGTTTGCATGCATCTTTAAAGCCCGTCCGCTTGAGTTACATGAGCCAAAAGCAGGAAATGCTGTCCTGGGGAAGCCTTACAGGGAGCAGAAATGGGCTGCGAAGGGCGAACCACTGTTCTGGAGCCCAACAGCACAGCCCCCACAAACCACACAAAGAGAGTACAGTACTCCAAACATGGCCTACACCAGGGGTAGGCAACCTAAGGCCCATTGGCCACAAGCGGCCCACAGGGGTCGTTTAACCGGCGGCCCACGAACCGCCACTGAACCGAGCCGCCTGCTCAGTGAGTCCCCGTGCGCTGCGCTAAACCGGCGCAGCATGGCGCGGGGACTTGCTTCCGCAGCGCCGGAAATCACGTCTGCACAGATGCAGATGCCGGAAATAGCATGCACGCGCAATCCGGCCCACGGAGAGATCTCCGCTGGAGTGAACCAGCCCGGGCGAGGTAAACCTTGCCGACCCCTGGCCTAAACCATAGATCTGTGTAATGGCATTATAATACTGGCACTTTTATTTTCAATTTGTTTCCTAATGGCCCCTAGCACGGAATTTGTTTATTCACGGCTGCTGCACACCCCATGAGCTTATACAGGAAATCAACGGCTTTTTGCGCTGCATCAAGGGTCAAATGTCTTTCACATCATGCTCTTTCCCTGCGGCCTCGGGTCAGGCAGAAAGGGAGAGTTTTTTTGAACGGCAGTGGAACAAATGCGGTCATATGCATGGAAGCTGGCGGAGGAAAGAAACCAGCCCCAGATGTCTGAAACCGTGCAGTTGACCCAGCTGACAAGAGGAACCTCCACCTCCACTTTCCCAGAAAAGGAAGATAGAAGGCTAAGTTGAAGAATCCATGCTGCTTCTTTGGAAAGGAGGGTTTCGCAGAGCGCTCTGGCGCTTGGGGTTTCCTCCACAAAGTCCCCAGAATTAGGGGAAGCCTTTTCGCACCAAACGGGGGAATTCCCCGCCCCTGCAAATCCACCACTCAAGGGACAAACATCAGAAAGAACTTCTGGAAGGTGGTAAGCTCTCCTCTATTGGAGGTTTTCAAACAGAGGTTGGATGGCCGTGTGTCATGGATTCTTCAGCTGCGATTCCTGCATTGCAGGGGGGTGGACTAGATGAGCCTTGCGGGTCCCTTCCAATTCTACGATCCAAGGGATAAACCCAGCTTCGACCCTTGCGCACCAGCAGCCAAATGGATACAGCAGGCCGTGCCCTTTCAACTTTTTTTGTTTTGTTTTGAGCCAGTTCCAGTATCTCCAAAAAGCCCCTGTTTTGGTGAAGGTGCAAAGTTCAGTGTGCAATTCAAACAATTTTTGGCGACACAGTTCTGACAATGGAAAGTGAGGGCAGGCTCAGTCTTGCTGCATTCCATCCTTCCCTAACTTGGTGCCTTCCAGGTGCTTCAAGCTGCAACTTCCATCAGCCCCAGGCAGCACAACAGGAGCAGCTACAGCCCCAAACATCGGTAAGGCATCAGACTGCAGGAGGCTCTGTTGTATTCAAAGCAGCTTCCCTGTGGTTTTTGCCAATTTCCCCTACCATTTAGCACAAGAGTCACTGTGCTTAGAGTGTTGGACTAGGACCTGGGGGGCAAGGGTTCGAATCCCCACTTGGCCACATGAAGCTCATGGGGTGATAACCTGGGGGGCTAGTCCCTGCCTCTCAGCCTAACCTACCTCCCAAGGTTGTTGTGAGGATTAAATGAGGAGTGGGGAGAACTGTGTTTTGTTGGAATCTCCTTTCTGGTCATTTGAATCCAATGTCCTCTTGCGCCCTCGTGGAGAAGCCTTGGTAAAGGTAAAGGTAAAGGGACCCCTGACCGTTAGGTCCAGTCGCGGACGACTCTGGGGTTGCGGCACTCATCTCGCTTTAATGGACGAGGGAGCCGGCGTACAGCTTCCGGGTCATGTGGCCAGAGCAGCGCACGGAAACGGCGTTTACCTTCCCGCCGGAGCGGTACCTATTTATCTACTTGCACTTTGACGTGCTTTTGAACTGCTAGGTGGGCAGGAGCAGGGACCGAGCAATGGGAGCTCACCCCGTCGCGGGGATTCGAACTTCTGACCTTCTGATCGGCAAGCCCAAGGCTCTGTGGTTTAACCCACAGCGCCACTCGCATCCTGGGGAAGCGTTGCTGGGGAAGGGTAAAGTCTGGGGGGTGAGGGGGCACAGTGCAAATGTGTTTGGAGGGGAAATCAAGGAGAGGGGGGTCACCAGTGTTAGAAATTAGCCAGGCGCCAGGTGCATTTTGCAACTAGCACAGGTGCAATTGCGACCAGGTAGATATTTCCGAATGGCAAGTTGGTGACTGACATCTCCATCTGGCTGACCCCTCCAGCTTTCCTAAGCAGGTAAGAGCTTATTCATTGCATTTATATCCCACCTTTTTCTCCAAGAGTACATGGTTCCCCCCCACCTCCTCCGTTAATCCCTACAATGACCCTGTGAGGTAGGTTAAGAGGCTATGACTGGTCCAAGGTCACCCAGTGAGCTTCACGACTGAGTGGGGATTCGAACCCTGATCTCCCAGGTCCTAGTCCGTCACTCTGACCACTGCACCAGACAAGATTCCTAGAGTACTTCTGCTATGGGGCAGGTAGGTAAATAAATACAAGGAAAGCAAAATGTCCACTTAGAGTAGGATCTGAAATATGTTCCTTGAAGCTTTAATTTGTTTTATTCTGGATTGTTTGATTTGATATTTTAAAGTGCTTTGGGGGTTGCTTTTTTAATATAAAGCAGTATAGAAATGAAATGAATAGCAATAAATGTCACTGCAGAGGGGGAAATGGTGTTCAGACATTCGTGGTGACCTTAACCAAGGTTTAAGGTGCTATTTGGTGATTAACTTATATATCTGAGTTTCTAACACTCGACATTCAATGGCATTTCCCCACCACTTGTTCCCTTCTTATATTTCAACTCAACTCAGTTTATTACAGCAAAAGCCAGCAATATAATACAGTACAGTATAATTCCAAACCAGCGATCAGAATATCGCTACAAGGCGTCAAACTCCTAAGGATTAGAAGAAGAAGGTAAAAAAACCAATGGCGCAAAAGAAATTTATATGGTAGTATATTTTCCAGTAGAAGCGATTTACGTTTTTTGATGGCTAAGGTGCAAAACCTGGCCACAGCATAGGATACTGAGCTCAAAAAGTCTTCCAAAAGGAATTTTGCGTAGGATTTCAGGAATAAATTCCAGATAATATTGCAAGGGTTTAAATTTTGATAAAAGGGGTAATATAAGACGAGACGGTTCTTCACTGTAAAATTCACAGAATAGAAGAATGTGAGTAACAGATTCCACCTTATTGGTCATGCATGGGCATAGGCGCTCGTGGATAGGTACCCGCAGGAATTTGCCGTGTAGTACAGCTGTAGGCAGTGCCTCAAATCGGGCTCTGGAAAAAGCCCATCTGTAAGATTCATAAGTAATATTAGATAAATAAGGGGCAGCTGAAAAGTTGGGCCAAGATTTTAGACACCTGTAATTCTCAGGAAGTAAGGCATCTTCTTTTTGCAGTTCGATATTGAGAAGCCTCTGAGTAATAGATGTTTTTGCCTTATTCAAGGGTCCACTAAAGAGGTCTTCGGGGTTTAGGCCTTCTTATATTTGGAGGTCTCCGAAGTGTTCCTACAAGCCCCCCAACAGCGCACTGTATCAACAGCACAAACACAGTGAGTTCAGCTTTGCCTCCCCTGGCTGGCAGAAGCTCCCCAGGGTTCCCACCGGGGAGCGAATCTGTAATTTCATCCATCTGAGCTCCAGGTCAACTCCCATACAGAAGAGCCTCACAATGCAAAAACACCGCAGCTGCGATGCATGGGGGACAACTCTCAAGAGGGTGGCACCAAGGTGACAAAGTCCACCTTGCCTGTTTCGGAACAAAGAAGAAATAAAAAACAACCTATGTATCACCGTTTCTGAGGCTCGACACAAGCCAACCAACAGGAAGCAACAGACTGGCTATTAATATACAGGTTGTGGATAGGAAAAGTGAGGTGGAGGCTGCCTGGACAGGAGTTAAGTAGGCGTTAAAATGTTCTTTTATCCAGAAGCGATTAACAGGCAAGCTGGGCCTAGTTATGCTCAGGCGCTCAACCTGGGAGGAGGTTGCCACAGGCAGGGCCAAGACCCAGAGCCTCTGGGGCAGCCCTCCTCCTGCCACAAATAAGCCCCAATGCAAACATGACAGCTCAATCCAAACAATCCAAGGAGCATTGGGGGTGGGGGCACCCTGCCTTTTTAGAAATTTGGCAGAGGGAGAACAAGTTTATACAAGCGTATCTGTCTCTAGCAACCTCCTTTGCACAGGGGAGGAAAAAACAGTTCTAAACACACTTTCTCCTAATTTTTTTAAAAAAACACACACAAATGCATTCCAAGTCTTTTCTCTGCCGCCTGGGGGGGGGGGGAACGGGAAACCCTGCTGCTCACCTCGTTTGTTAGCCCGGCCTGTGAGAAAGACCAGCAGATCTGGGGGGACTTGCGGGACCCTCTCTCTCCTTCTCGCAAGCGCACCCCAAAATCACAGACGTCAAGAGAGCCTGGGATAGTTCGGAGCCCCGGCAGCAACCGCAGGACTGCCTCTGGCTCGTCCAGAGCTCACAGCCAGAGGGAAACCGTGCGAAAGGGAGATAAAGGCAGGCTTTGCCATTCCCAGGCCAGTGAATCACTTCCCCTGCCGGGATTTTGCAGTCTTTGCTGGAACCGGAGACACTGCCCACCCACGGCACTACCCTTATTAATCTCTTCCTCTCTGAGCTGGCTGGCTCCACACTTGTGGCTCTGGTGAAGGGCGGGGGGGGGGGGGAGAGAGAGAGAGAGAGAAAACATCCTTTACAACCTGCGGGGTGGGAAGGAAAGTTGGCTAACGGCATTCCTACAGACACCGCTATACACTCTCAGGCTCCGTCCCAAAGGAGGTATGCCTTGCTTGGGGAAGCACTGTAAGCTGAGCAGCTGCTTGGCGTGCAGAAGGCCCCCGCTTCAATCCCCAATGGCTGCATCTCCAGGCAGGGCTGGGAAAAGATTCCCTGCCTGAAATCCTGGAGAGTCTTCGCTGCCGGTTAGTGTAGACGTTGAGCCGACTCTGTGCAAGGCAGCTTCCAGGAGCCTAGGAAAGCTGCCAGCCAGCCTCTAGGCCTAGCCTACCTTGCAGGGGTGCTGGAATAATAATAATAATAATAATAATAATAATAATAATAATAATAATTTATTATTTGTACCCCGCCCATCTGGCTGGGTCTCCCCAGCCACTCTGGGCGGCTTCCAGCGAACATTAAAATACATTAACACATCACAGATTAAAAACTTCCCTAAACAGGGAAAGACGTTATATATGGTTGTAGCTTTATTTGTGTGGCACCTGATACTCCAAAATCTGAAACTGACTTGCACAGTAATGTTTTTTTTAAAAAAATAAAACAAACCTAGGAGGGGTCACATGATTTGACTCCCCTCCCCAGATCAAGCAGTGTATAATTTTTCATGAAATAAATAAATGAAATTATAAAGCAGCAAGGGGGTAAAAACCATCCACTGCCATTGAGCGAGCGGGAGACAGATATAACCAATTTCAAAATGCTTGGTTGTCTTAGCCTGGCACTTAAAATACGTGATGCTCGCGGCAGAAGGAGGGGTAGGGGAAGTCACAGATACTGGAGCAAAGGTGGGATATAAATGTAGCAATAATCCTAAAACAAAACAAAAAAGCTGCCCCACAGGTCTTTCTAGCCACTTGTGCTCTCTCAAAATATTAAAATTTACAAAGTGGCATAATGGGAACCTGGTGGAATGGAGAGAACTGGTGGGATGTGGTTATCTCTGGATACAGGGATAGGGAAGGATGTTGATCAGGCAGTGGGTCAGGCCAGTGGCCCATTTGATCCAGAATCCTGCTGTCACAGTGGCCAACCAGACACCTGCGGGACTACTGCAATGCGCTCTACGTGGGGCTACCTTTGAAGGTGACACGGAAACTGCAATTAATCCATAATGCAGCAGCTAGACTGGTGACTGGGAGTGGCCGCCGGGACCACATAACACCGGTCCTGAGAGATCTACATTGGCTCCCAGTACGTTTCTGAGCACAATTCAAAGTGTTGGTGCTGACCTTTAAAGCCCTAAACGGCCTCGGTCCTGTATACCTGAAGGAGCGTCTCCACCCCCACCGTTCAGCCCGGACACTGAGATCCAGCGCCGAGGGCCTTCTGGCGGTTCCCTCACTGCGAGAAGCAAAGCTACAGGGAACCAGGCAGAGGGGCTTCTCGGTAGTGGCGCCCGCCCTGTGGAACGCCCTCCCAGCAGAGGTTAAAGGGATCAAGAACTACATGACATTTAGAAAACACCTGAAGGCAGCCCTGTTTAGGGAAGTTTTTAATCTGTGATGTGTTAATGTATTTTAATGTTTGCTGGAGGCCACCCAGAGTGGCTGGGGAGACCCAGCCAGATGGGCGGGGTACAAATAATAAATTATTATTATTATTATTATTATTATTATTATTATTATTATTATTACCTGCAACTGGAGCACAACAGCCCTCTCCCCTCCTGTGGCTTCCAGCAGCTGGGATCCAGAAGCATCACACCCTCCAACTTTGGAGGGCCTGTGTTAGAAACTCAGATACACAAGCTAGACACCAAACTGCTCCATAATCCAAGGTTGCAGGCGCCAAAATGGGAGCTCTAGTTGCCATTTGGGGACAAGATGGCTCTGAAAGTCTCATTTTTCAAACGATGGACTGACTGTGATTGATTCTCAGTTAAAACACCTTGCTAGATCAGACGGCAAACTTGAGCTAGATGAAGAGCTTTCAGAATCGAAAGAAGAAAAATCACCCGATCCAAGGGCAGTCCCACATATATACTGAGCAATTCGGACCTCTTTTTCTTAATGGTGACATGGACCATTCAAAACGTAAGAATATTCTTCACAACTGTGAGTAGGGCAGTGGGGTGGGGGAAGTGAAGACAGGCTACAACCAGTGCTCCCCCCCCCAAGGGGTACTCATGGGTACGCAGCACCGGCACCAATTTTTCTAGGGGGGGGAAGTGCTGGCTTCAACAATTACCGGTAACTATAACGTTGTTCACTGCTCCTGCTCAGGCTGCACAGAAAAGGCATTTTGGTTCCTGGAATTCATTCTGATATATTTCTACAGGATGTTGTGTTAATCGTGTGAAGACAGCCCAGGTCCAAGGATCCGCAGGCACGCACCTCCAGATGGAGAGGTCAGGCACCATCCTGGAACCCAGGCATCTTCACTTGGTTGCAAGGGGCCGATAGCCAGGTGCAAAATGCGCCTGGCAAATTTCGAACACAGGACTGGAGGCAGAGCGTAGCCACTGTGGCTAGTAGACCTCAATTGTCCTCTCTTCAATGAATATCCTTGTCCCCACATGACAACGTAACAGCCAATGGCCCATCTAGTCCAGACTCCTCTTCTCATAGTGGCCAACCGGATGGCTCATGGTGGGAAACCTGCAATTGGATTCAGAAGCATTACTGCCTCCATCCAGCTGCTGTTTCTAGTGGCCATTGATAAGTCTCATCCTCCATACATCCTCTTGGCTCGGAGAGGGAGAGGAGGTGCAGATAGTGCCATTTGCAACGGAACAACAACTTTGCTGCAGGGAAGCTATTCCCATCACCAAAACTTCCCCCTAAGCACACCCAACAAGGCCCTAGCTCAGGGGTGCCCTGCATGCAGAAGGTCCCAGCTTCAATCCCCCAGCAGCATCTCGAGGTAAGGCTGAGATAGGCCCTCCCACAATGTGAAACTCTGGAGAGCTGCTGCCAGGGGCGCCTTACCCATAGAGGCTAGTGGCGCGAGGCGCCAAGTTCTGGAGGGCGCCAGGGAAGAGGCGGAGGCTGGCCACAGCGTCCCTCCCCGGCATCAGCTCGCCACCCTCGCCTGCCTCCGCCATGCCGTGCCGAAGCAGCACTGCGCCCGTGGCACGAAGAGGCCAGCTGAGCCAGGAGGCGCCATGTCCAGCCTCCGTCTCTTCCCCACCGGAGGAGCCGCCCTCCAGCCACTGCCCGCCTCCTCTAGCTCCACCGGCAGCGCCGTCCACCCTAAAAAAACCTCTGGGAAACGGGGGGGGGGGCTGCCGGAGGGAGCTTTGCACCATGGCGCCGGATATGCTTAAGACGGCCCTGGCTGCTGCCAGTCAGTGTAGACCACACTGAGCTAGAGGGACCAAGAATCTGATGGCAGCTGAGAAGGGAGCTTTCTGTGTCCCAACACAACTTGTCTCTTTGTTGTTGTTCCCATGAAAACTGAAAAATAGCCTGCCTGAGGGGTTTGGTATCTAAAGCAGCTGCCTCGCTGCCTCCAGCAAAACCTCCGCCTCTCCTGAGCCTTACCTGATGGACCGAGAGAGAGAGAGAGAGAGAGAGCATGTGAGGCGTCCTCCCTCTTCTCCCCACCTCTTGGATCGGTGCCCCAGAAGCTTGGCTCTGAGCGCCAGTCGCCTTGGCTCAGGCAAAGAGCTTTTGCCACCTGCCAGGCTCATTACACAGACTTACGGACTTACGGCTGTGCGTGGAGATGCCCAGCCAAAACATCTCCCCCCGCCCCTGCTGCCAAACACACACACACACACTTAATCAGGTTGCAGCCAGCCAGAAGGAAGTCAGCCTCTGGAACAGCCAAGGCAAGCCAGGGCTGGTTGGGTGGTGAGGAGGGACTCAGGCGAATGGAACAAAGAGATCCCCAGATTCCTAGAAGATAAAGTGTCCTCTGAGCTTTGGCGTGGGGAAGAGGAGTCTAAGGATGTTTAAGCAGCAGTTCCTCCACTGGCAACCTGCAAAGCCAGGTTGGGGGCTTCACTGACCCACACTGAAAACACATCCCCCTGCCTCAAGCACATCTTCTAAAGGGAAAATGGGATGTAAGGGAGCAGAAATTTCCATCCTGTTCTGTGCTCATTCCAACCCACAGCGTCTCCCTTCTGCTGCGGTTCGGCAAAACCTACACTGTTGTTCGCAGCGAATGTGATTAACTACTTAACCAAATTCAGTGCATCTCAGCGGAAAGGGGAAAATGACACAGAAAACAACAACAAAACAGTTTACGTAAAGTTCGTGGGCTAGGAAACAACAGCAGCAAATGCTGCTCCAGAACTTCCAGCGAAAATGTCAATCACGCCAATCTCCACTCCTGTTTCCGTTCCTGGCGGAATTCTCCCAACATTGCTAGAAGCCAGGCGTGGGACATTGTCAGGAGGGCAAGCCTGGATCAGAAGGAAGAGGAAATAGTCCTCCCCCAAGGCATTGAACGGGGCTTGTGGATTTCGTACAGGAGACAAGGAACCGCAAAACCCTCAGACGTGGGGAAAGCCAGCGTCAGACAAAAGGGCAATGTGGTCCCTGTGCAAACCCAAAAGTTGTGCACTTTTGCAACACACACAAACTTCTCTCTCCCACTCCCCGTCGTCCTGCCCGTGTAAACTTAGACCCAAACAATGCAAGAGATCCCATCTCAGCTCATTCTTTGTTTTCTATTCTACTAATGTTTGTTTATCCTCCTTTTCTGCACGCTGCTCTGGGTACCTATTGCTAAAGAGCAGGATATGAACACTGAAACAAAAAACACTTTCCCAAGCGCCACCTAACGTTTGTTCAGCATCTGCAAGGAGCTCCTCTTTCAGGACAGCAAGCTTTGGAACTCCCTGCCTCTTGACATCAAGTAATACTCGTTACTTAAAGTGTCCGCTTTAAAACGCTGGGCTGTATCAATTAATTTCAACGAGTCTACTCCAAGTAGGACTGATTCTGGGTACAAGACTTCAGGGCATATTCAATGCTAGTCCTAAAGAGAGCAGGCCTTCGTTGGATTCAGCCCTTTGCTACAGCAAGCCAACCCAAGCAAATAAACTCTTACTGATATTATCTGTATTTTTGATAAACATTTTGCCCTGCTTCATGCAAAGTGCTTACTATTGCTATTACTGTGCAGTCTACAAATTTTGTTACACAAATGATTCCAGGGAAACTCAGAAGCTTCCAGTTCTAAGCTTGACCTGCTAGATGGCCAGGTGAAAGCCTGCAAGTCTGAGTCTTGCTGAACACTCTGGGCTCATGGCAGGTTCTGGGGTGGCCTCCCCTGTCATTGGAGGTTTTTTAACACAGTTTGGGAGGCCACCTGTCATGAGATCATTTCAGCTGTGATTCTTGCATTGCAGGGAGTTGGATTAGAATTCAGTGGTTCTCAACCTTGGGTCCCCAGATGTTTTTGGCCTACAACTCCCATCAACCCTAGCTAGCAAGACTAGTGGTCAGGGATGATGGGAGTTGTAGTCCAACAACATCTGGGGACCCAAGGTTGAGAAAGGTTGGATTAGATGATCCTTGTGGGTCCCTTCCAACTCTACAATTAAGAGTCTATGATTCTTGGGAACTCATTGCCAACACCCTGTTTCCTGGGGAAAGACACTCCCTGCTGCTGACACATTCTGGACAGGAAGCAGGGTTTTTTTTGGGGGGGGAGGCAGGGACTGAGGAGAGAGGGAAACAGAATGCACACTAAGGCCCATATAAAACTCCCTTCTCCTCCTCCCTCCAAAATCCTGGGAACTGTAGCATACCCCCTAATGGAGGTACAATTCCCAGCACCCTCAAACTATAGTTCCCAGTATTCCTTAGGGGGAAAATAACGTGCCAAGTCCCTTCTGAATGCTCCCATAGCTGCCCCAGTGGGGAGGCTCCCATCCACAGCTTAAAGAGTATGTTTTAAGCTTGCCCTGAAGAGAGGGAGGTGTTACACACCCAAAGGATTTCCCTAAGCTGGCAAAGAGATGCGGCTTGGCTCTGGGGCTTTTGCTTTTGGATCCCTGAATCCTTACTGCACCTTCTGCTTTTTGCCAAACACGAAAGAATTGGGTGGGGAAGGAAATGCCTAAGCACTGCCTCTCTCCCCCCCCCCAACAAGGCTTTGGAGATGGTTCTTTATCCCGGTTTTGCAAATTGTTTTTGAACTGCTTGTCCCAAATTATGGAAGGAGGCGGGGGCGGGTGGACACCCGCAACTTGACCAATGAGCAGGGAAGGATTTCAGAGTACTTTCTCAAGGGCCTGTTAGGGCTGCCCCCCACCCCCAATTTGGAAGACACTGACCACCCACTCCCCAAAGCCAGCTGGACTCAGCTCATGTTTGCCCTCATCAGCTCAGGGCTACCAGAGGCCGTCACATTCCCTTTCTCTGCGGAAGGTCCCCCGCCAAAATCCATGGCTCCCTTAAAAGCGACTCATGCTCCCCACCCACCCCAAAGGAACGATCCAACTGACTGCAAGAAAGAGGAATGCATGAAAAGTACATAGCTGTCAGCCCTCCCTTTTTTGCGGGAAACTCCATTATTCCAAAGCCGTTTCCCGCTGCTATCCCGGATTGTTGATATCCCTTAAATTCCCCGGATTTCAAAGGAAGCAGCTCCTCTCCCTCCCTGCTGGCCAGGGAGGCTCCTCAGCTGCGTTGCTCGGCTGCCAATAAGGAGTCTGAGACCGACTGGGGGCGGAGCTTGCATGCCTTGTGCAGCCAGACCCTCACGCCCAACCAGACAGCCTCCCTGCCTGCCATATAAGCGCTCACTCTTTTGCTCACCCGTTCGCGCGCAGCCTCTGGAGCGCAGGGTGGCGAGGCTACTTGGTGCCATTGCACCGCCCTCACGGCATCCCTTATTTTCAAATCCGAAAGTTGACAGCTATGGAAAAGTATGGCTTCATGAGAGCTTTTGCATGAGTTATTTTTGCTAGCAGCCGCTTGCATTTTGAAAAACAAAACAAGAAATGCAGGGCTAGAGTATCCAAGGAGACCCCCTTTCTCCAGAAAAGGATTCCCCACCCCAAAAACAAAAAGCCAGGCTTGGCCTTCCATGTTCCTGCTGCTCATCCTTCTTTCACGGAGCCTCTGCCTTAAGGCTCTTTTAAGCCTGGCTGAAGTCCAAGAGGCTGGAGGGCTGCCCTGCTCAGTTCCTCTACGCCTGAAAAGGTGTTTCAAGTGTCACACGTAGGAAGGGCGCCATGCCGACTCTCTTGCCCCCTCCAGCCCCTGACACCCCACAAAGCAAGGGGACAGAGAGAGACAGTGTGGTGCAGTGGTTAAAGCACTGGACTAAGACCTGGGAGAGACCCGGGTTCAAGCCCCCTGCTCAGCTGGGTGCGATATTGGACCAGTCACTGCCTCTCAGCCCAACCTACCTCACAGGGTTGTTGTGGGGCTTGAACGAGGACGGAAGAACCATGTATGTCACCTGGAGCTCCTTGGGGGTGGGGTGGGGGAAAACAGTGTTAGAGAGACTCAGATCTAATAGCCAAATGGCACCTTAAACCTGGGCTACAGTTGCCACAATGGAATGTCTAGGAGCCGTCTCCCCATTGATTGTTGTTGTTATAATTATTATTAACATTTCTATACCAAATTATATTTTAGAGAACAAATCTCAAAGCAGTTTACAAAACATTAAAACATCAAATAAAACAATCCAGCATAAAACTAATTCAAGCGCCAATGGAAATATTTCAGATCCACCTCTAAGTTTTGCTTTCCATTTAATTTCTGACTACCGTAATTTCGAACACTGGGGAAAATGTGGGGGTTTATGGAATAAATAAAAAATAAATAAAATGAATGGGCACGGCTAAGTTAGGGCTACTGATTTAGATGGGACAGCTTTATTTATTGCATTGGCACCCCAGGTTTGTCCTCCAGGGAGCTTAAGGTGGTGTGTGTGTGGTTCTTCCCCTGCTCAATTAATGCCCACAACAACCTTGCAAGGTAGGTTAGGCCGAGAGAACGCAGTGAGTGGCCCCAGTGTTATGCAGCGAGCTTCGTAGCTGAATGGAGGGTGGATGGATCTGAGCCCTGGTCTCTCCCAGGCCGACACTCTAAACCAGGCACCCCCAACCTGCGGCCCTCCAGATGTTTTGGCCTACAACTCCCATGATCCCTAGCTAACAGGACCAGTGGTCAGGGGTGATGCGAATTGTAGTCCAAAACATCTGGAGGGCCGAAGGTTGGGGATGCCTGCTCTAAACACTAGGCCACAATGGTGTCGTTCTGATGTTGGATTCGGCACGTGCTCTTGGGCTGGGGGGAAAGCCCGCAGGGGAGGCCCTCACCCTCTGGGGACGGCGGCTCATGACGCTCGGGAGACGGGTGCCGCCTTTTCAAAGAGCCAGGCAAGCCCTGGCACACAGGGCACTCACTGATGCCTCTTGGCCCAGGCACAGGAGCACCAGAGCCCAGCTCTGCAAACAGTAGCCCATTATCGCCCATGCAAATGTGCCCCATCTCCTTTCAATAGCTCCTTATCAGGGAGAGATAGAGAAATGTCATCCACCCACTTGCTTGCCGTTTGTTCTCAACCTGGCTTGGCTCCCTTCTCCATCATATAAGCAAAGATTCGTAGAGTTGGAAGGGACCCCAGGGCTCATCTAGTCCAACCCCCTGCAATGCAGGAAGCTCGAACCCACAACCCATGCTCTACTAACCTGGAGCCTCAGTTTCAGGATCTGTCCATCCAGTGAGCACTCTGGGCTGATTTCCTTCAGAATGGATAGGTTTGATCTTCTTGCAGTCCATGGGACTCTCAAGAGTCTCCTCCAGCACCATAATTCAAAAGCATCAATTCTTCGGCGATCAGCCTTCTTGATGGTCCAGCTCTCACTTCCATACATCACTACTGGGAAAACCATAGCTTTAACTATACGGACCTTTGTCGGCAAGGTGATGCCTCTGCTTTTTAAGATGCTGTCTAGGTTTGTCATTGCTTTTCTCCCAAGAAGCAGGCATCTTCTAATTTCGTGACTGCTGTCACCATCTGCAGTGATCATGGAGCCCAAGAAAGTAAAATCTCTCACTGCCTCCATTTCTTCCCCTTCTATTTGCCGGGAGGTGATGGGACCAGTGGCCATGATCTTAAGTTTTTTTGATGTTGAGCTTCAGACCATATTTTGCGTTCTCCTCTTTCACCCTCATTAAAAGGTTATTTAATTCCTCCTCACTTTCTGCCATCAAGGTTGTGTCAACAGCATATCTGAGGTTGTTGATATTTCTTCCGGCAATCTTAATGGGATTCATCCAGTCCAGCCTTTCGCATGATGATATGATAGCCATCTTCAAATACCTTAAGGGCTGTCACATGGAAGATGGAGCAAACCTTTTTTCTCCTGCTCCAGAGGGGAGGACCCGAACCAATGGATTCAAGTTACAAGAAAGGAGATTCCGACTCAACATCAGGAAGAACTTTCCGACAGTCAGAGCGCCCTCAGAAGGTGGTGGACTCTCCTTCACTGGAGGTTTTTAAGCAGGGACTGGATGGCCATCTGCCATGGACGCTTTAGTTGTGATTCGTGCATTGCAGGGGGTTGGGCTAGATGCCCCATGGGGTCCCTTCCAACTCTAGGATTCTATGCCTGTCCAGAAAGTTGAGTTTTGATCTGTTTCTTGTCTACTGTCATTTCAACTTTTCAGATGCTTTAGATTATTGCGGTTAGTTTTTATCGGCAACTATTTTATTTTTTATTTTTTTTGCAGAACAGCTTTGAGGACTTTTTAAAGCCGTCAAGCAGTGTAAAAATTTTAAGATGTAAAGATACAAAAGAACTGCAGCGAGTCTGCTCTGAGCAGGACAAACCCCTTTATCGTAGGGAGCCCCTGGAAAGACAAGCCATGGAAAATGACGTTTCCAAGAGATACAGAGAAGCCCTGGAAGGCCCTTTTTTGCAGTTTGGGAGGAAAGCTCTGCACAGACTGAGCTACGAAATTTGCAGGCAACTGCTGAGCAGCAGCCCCAGATGTCAGGCTCCGAGTCTGCCCCCCCCACTGCAAGCAAACCCCACCACTGTTTGGTTGCTCCTTGGCACAATACAAACCCACGTCAACGAACTGCGTCAGAGCTCAAGGGTTGGGGGGTTGCTGCTCTTTTCCTCCTGCTTCTCCACCCACCCTTTCCTCGCAAAACTAACTCATCCAACTTCAATCCGGGGGCCGCGATAGGCAGGCGACTCTTTCTTGGAAAAGCAGGCAGCAAAAGTGAACACGAAAGGCCTCCCCAGGGGCTGGACAACAAAAGGGCCTCTGCCCTGCATCTGCAAAACAGCCTCTCTTGCGAGGAGGAGCAAAGGTCACCAGGCAGGGAAGCAAGCAAGCAGGCTCTCTCTCTCTCCCCCCCCCCCCCGCGCAGAGAGGGGGCAGCCTGAGCAACAGCCGCCATTCCTCGGGGTCTCTGCTTGCAAGGAGGGTCAGCAGCCAGCCGAGCCCACAAACCCGAGAAATGTTCCAGGGACACACAAATGCACACACCGCAGGACTCCACTCTGACGCATGGGTGGGAAGGCAGATCAGCTTTACAGCTGCCTGCTCGTTTTTTTAAAACAGCTGCTCTGACTTTTTGTTCCATTCGTTTCTCTTTTAAAATAAATTCGTTTTCAAATGTCATGGTTACAGAGAGGCTGCTTCTGCTGCTTCAGGAGATGTACAAGAGAATCTCAAGAGCATTTTTTTTTATTCTTGCTCCAGTATTTTAAACTCTTCCTTCCTTGCAATCCCTTTGCAAACTCTCCTCTAGCCTGTCTCAAAATAGCTTACTGAGTTGCCTCCAAAGGAGGAAAGTTAGAATATAAAGCTAGGTCCCTTCAAGGCCCTCTCCTTCCTCTGTTCCTGCCTCTTGTAGGGCCTTCCACGGCAAAGATCAATGAGAATAGAAGGTCCAGGGGATCACATGCCCATTTATAGAAAGGTATCCCTGGAGGTTCTTCATCATATTCATATCCCAACTTTCCTCCAAGCTCAAAGTACTGGTAGTATATTTGTAGCCACAGCAAACCTGAAAGGCCATAGTCCAATACTAACACTCCCGCACAGCATTCCTGAACCTGATGCCCTCCAGATATTTCAAACTACAGCTCCCATCAACCCAAAACTACAGCTCCCATCAACCCAAGCCATCTTGGGCTATGGCTGTGCTCTCTGGGAACTGCAGTTCAAATTACCTGGAGGGCAATGAGCCGAGGAAGGCTACTCTAAAACCTCAACAACTGCAAAACCTCTACGTTTGTCAGAAAGCTAAAACAACGCGCCACCTTAAAAAGAAGAAAAAAATGCCATTGTTTCTCAGCGAGAATTAACCTAATTGGTTTCTGTCATCAGGCTAAGCCTCAAAACGCTTTATGATTGCAAGTGTCCTTTGTTGCCGTCCTAAGCAAAAAGCGGAACGCTTTAAAAATCCCATCAAAACACCTGAGTCTACTCTCTGCAAGGCTATTCAAAACCTTTCATGCAGACTCACAAGTGCTATTTATCTCCCAATCTTACAAATGCAACATTCTTGCACAGAGATGGGCACAGGGCATGCAGCTTGTCCCAAGGCCAGACTCAGAGACTGCGGCAGACGGGCCTGACCGGAGCTGTCCTTCCGGCATCCTGGCTGTCTCAACAGATGTTAGGACACAGTCTTGAGGGTGTATGAGCAGCCCTGCTGGATCAGGCCAAAGGCACGTCAGTTTCACCCAGAGGTCAATATGGACAGCTCCTTATCCCTGCATTGCAGGGGGTTGGACTAGATGATGCTGAGTCCCTTCCAACTCTTATGATTCTATGGTGCCCATGACCATCACAGCACCCGTAACCCCGAGGTTCCTGATGACTAGGGCTGGGCAATATCTGGTTTTCAACAAAGTGATATACCACCAGCTAAACATCGCAATATACCGATATATCACGATGCCTGAAATAAGGATGGAGATCTATAGAGGCATTGGCTGGCTTCACGCTTTTTCCCATATTGTGATTTTTGCATAGCACACACATCATGTTTCGTGATATATCACCAGGTCAAAAATTATGAAACTGGTATCCCGATATGGACTTCAAACTGGTACGGGATGATATATAGCCCAGCCTTACTGACCACCCCAAACTATCTTGTCTTCTGGGGAGAGGGGGTGCCTCCTTTTTTGTCTGCACTTTTGCTCATTTCGGGGGGGGGGCAGTATCTCAGCACTAGCAGCTTTACCTTCTGGAAAAAATGGTTATTTTGGGCCAAAACAGTTCGGGGTGCCTCGATTTACAATTCCGTGCACACATATACACAAGGGCCAGCTGACTGTCCCATGGCGGCAGTGTCGGGTGGGAGCAGGGCCGTCTTATCCATAGGCACTAGGGGTGTGGGGAACCTGGGCGCCAGGCTCTCAGGGGCACCAGGCCGTGAGTCCGGGGCCAGAGAGTTGAGTCCTGGGAAGAGCCCGCCCGGCGGTCGGAGCGCCACAGCGGGCTCTTCTGCTGCGGGTGGCTCTGTGCTGTGAGTTCGAGGGCGACCGAGCCAGCGAGACGTTGAGTCGGCCGGCCGGCTCCGTCCTCCTGCACGCGTGGGACTGGGCAACCTGGGGGGGCGGCGCTGGGCGGATCTTTGCTTAAGACAGCCCTGGGTGGGAGGCACAGCAAGAGGGGAGTCCCGGGAAACCGGGTATAGAACCTTATAAAGTCGAAGAACATATATTTAAAGTAGATGAATAAATGAGCAAATTAAGTTAATATGGATATGCAGATGATATTAAAAATAAACTTAAGGGCAGAAAGAGTGGGAAGGAAGTCAAGTTTTGAAATGCCAAAATGATTGTAAAATTAGTGAAATGTACAAACCTGAAAAGCGTAATTTATTAGAGTCGGGAGGGACCCAAGGGTCATCCAGTCCAACCCCCTGCCATGCAGGGATCGCCCAGTCCTACAACCAACCTGAGGGCCGCAGAGACTTGGATGCGGTCCCTCTAGATCGAAAGCGGCACCGGGAAACCGGCAAGCGGGATGCGGAAGCGGGAGAAACCTCCCCCTACCCGCCTTGCCGCCGCTTCCCGCTCCTCAGGCATTCAGAGATAGACTGCTCCTGCACCCGGAGGCTCTCTTTCCGCGCCGCCTTTGCTAGGCCGCCTCTCTTTTCGCGACCCGGAGGCTCCTTCTCCGCCTGGGCGCGCTGAGGACTAGCCGTGTGCCTGGCTCTCTCTCCGGCTGCCTGCCCGAGCTCGGGCGTCCGGCCCCCCCCCCCCCGACCGAGGCCTCGCGGCGGCCTGGCCAACCACCGTCTCTCCACCCCGTGCCCGGACTCACCATGGCGGCTGCGCGGCGCTCGCCTCCCGTCCCCTCGTCGCCCGGGCCAGGCAGCAGATGCGCGCGAGGCGGCGAGGCGCGCGAACTGAGCGCCGCCGCCGCTGCGGCGCCTTAGCCCGGCCGGAGGAGCGGAGCGGCGTGCCGACGGTCCAATGGCTGCCGGACGGGAGGGCGCACCTGGCCCCGCGCAGCCAATCCGCGCCCGGGGTTGGGGGCGGCGTGGGCGGGATTTCCTCGCCCGGGAATTAACCCTTTCCTCGTGCCCAGGTGCGCCTCTGCAGGGAGGGAGGATGCCGCTGGCCCTCCGACTCCCACGGTCACCGCCGTTTTTAGTACACTGTATATCAGCTCCTGGATATCTGATTGAATCGTAGAGTTGGAAGGGACCCACGCAATGCAAGAATATGCAGCTGTCCCTTGCCGGGATCGAACCTGCAACCTTGGCGTTGCTGGTACGACGCTTTAAGCGACTGAGCTAAAGTATTTTAAGCTACACCAATGCCCTTTTAAAATGCGCTCGGGAGGGGGGGATTATTGGGTTCTTCTTGTTTTTGTTTTTATTATGTCTTTTGTGTTTTTATATTGTGATGGAGTATGGGTATGGAATGGTATACAATTATTATTATCATTAAGTATTGTAATTATTTCTTGATTTTTTTGTAAACCGCTTTCAGGTTTGCTGCTGTTGTTTTACGACAGTTAAGCTGTATATAAATTTTATGAGATAAATAAATCAATCATCCCTGACAGGGATGGGCTGGGCTGACAGGAGTTGGAGGGATAGGAACTACAACTCCCATCATTGATCCTGCTGGCCACGGCTTCCCTATCTCTGAACTTGACCCTCACTTGCCTGTACCACTTGGGTTACCTCCATTGCAGCCCTTACCTTCTTTCAACACAGGGATGGGAAACATCTGGCCCACCAGATGTTAGGACTACAACTCCTCTCCTTATCCCTCACCCATTGGCCATGCTGGTTGAGCCAGACGGGTGTCGGAGTCCAAAAATGCATCTGGAGGAGCACAGATGTTCCCCATCCCTGTTTTAATCCCTGGGTCATGTGGCCAGCATGACTAAGCCGCTTCTGGTGAACCAGAGCAGCGCACGGAAACGCTGTTTTCCTTCCCGCTGCAGCGGTTCCTATTTCTCTACTTGCACTTTGACGTGCTTTCGAACTGCCAGGTTGGCAGGAGCTGGGACCGAGCAACGGGAGCTCACCCCATCACAGGGATTCGAACCGCCGACCTTCTGATCGGCAAGCCCTAGGCTCTATGGTTTAACCCACAGCGCCACCCGCGTCCTTTTCCCATAATTATCCCTCCCTATTAGTCATGCAGGCTGCTATGGATCATGGAAGCAGGACTCCAAAAACTTCTGCATAGCCACAAATGTTCTCCCTTCACAGCCATGCCCTCTTTTCCCCGCTTTTTAAGTAATAATAATAATAATAATAATAATAATAATAATAGCTTTTTTCAGCACACAGAATCAAGCTGTATCTTCCTTACAGGGTTGTGATGCTATGAAGATAAAGAAGAAGGGAGATATTTCACACTTCTTTCACCTTGAGCCCCTTAGAGTGACAATATCTTCCATGAATTTGCCAAAGCTCGGGAAGATTATTATTATTATTATTATTATTATTATTATTATTATTATTACTAGTAGACTTTAAGCCCGTTAAATTAACGGGCGCTAGAACATCATGGAAAGCGGGGACAGCGAGAACTTGCTGAAGTGCTCGATGTACTTGGGCGCCCCGGCCAGCGCCGAATAGCCCTTCAGCAGGCAGCGCAGGAGGCGCATCGCGGCGGCGGCGGCACTGGCACCAGCCAGGCCCCGGCAGGCCAACTCAGCCGCCACTTGTAACGGCCGCTGCCGCTTAGAAGTAAGTCCACGCGAGCGTGCACCCGCCACTTCAACAGCCCGGCCGCCCGAAGTCTCTGCGCTCCAATCCCTGTGCCCGTGGGGCATATGCGCAGTTTCGCCCGGCCGCCTGAAGTCTCTGCGCTCCAATCCCTGTGTCCGTGGCGCACATGCGCAGTAGGACACAGGGACGGACACAGGGACTGGACGCAGAGACACTTGCACTTTATTACTGTAGATTGAAACGAAAGAAAGTCTGAAGAAAGGATTGCAGTGAATGTTTTCTGTTTGAATATTTTCTCTTCAGTTGCAATACACTTGTTAACTTTGGAGAATTCATTTGATCGATTTATCAAGAAAGCGCTGGGTGGAGTTGTACAAATTCCACATGGGTGGGGTGTGTCTGTTTGAAGTTGGGTCTGGGATGGAGAGATGTTTCTCTCCTCTCAGAATCCTAGCTGGGCTCATTCCAGATAAGCTGTCCTGAGAAGACACAGGGCGGGACAGAAGGCAGGGCTTCTCCACAAATCACAGCTAACCCTCTAGGGATGTAATGGGCACACGCCACCAATTGGGACGGCTTTAAAGAAGGCCTGGAAAAATTAATGAAGGAGAAGAAGAAGAAGAGTTTGGATTTGATATCCCGCTTTATCACTACCCGAAGGAGTCTCAAAGCGGCTCACATTCTCCTTTCCCTTCCTCCCCCACAACAAACACTCTGTGAGGTGAGTGGGGCTAAGAGACTTCAAAGAAGTGTGACTAGCCCAAGGTCACCCAGCAGCTGCATGTGGAGGAGCGGAGACGCGAACCCGGTTCACCAGATTACGAGTCTACCACTCTTAACCACTACACCACACTGGCTCTCAGATAAGGCTGGGGGAGGGGGGGCTGTGTTTCTCCATCCACCACTGGAAGCACTAAGTGCTTTTGAATACAGGCAGCTGGAAACAGCAGGAGGGGAGAGTTGCACTGGCAGCGGTTCTTGCATCTGGTTGGCCAACCCTGCAATTCTATGATTCTGTGAACAGGATGCTGGACCAGTTGGCTCAGTAGTGACTACGCTGACTGGCAGCAATCATTCTTCAGGGCACGGGTCTCTCCTAGCCCTACCTGGGCGTGAAGTTATTTCCTTAAATATTTCTTTTGTCTACCTCTTCCTTCTAATAGTGATAGGTTTGGAGAGGTTCGGAGGGTGGCACACGAGAATGGGCCCTTCTCTGCAGTGGCTCCCCGTCTGTGGAATGCTCTCCCCAGGGAAGTTCACCTGGCACCTTCACTATACAGCTTTAGGCATCAGGCAAAAACATTCCTTTTTAACCAGGCCTTTGGTTGACCTGATCGACATCCTATACCCTTTTAAAATGTGACAATTTTTTTTGGGGGGGGTGTATTATTGGGTTATTGTTTTTATTTTGAATTTATATGTTGTGATATTTTTTGTGAACCGCCCTGAGACCTCCGAGTACAGGGCAGTATATAAATTCAATAAATAATAATAATAATAATAATAATAATAATAATAATAATGCAGGGGGTTGGGCTAGATGACCCTTGGGTCCCTTCCAACTCTTTATGATTCTACAATTCTATTCTTGTTGCAAAATAACCCCAAACAAACAAACAAAAAACCTTGTGTGTAATTTTAACTATAATTATAAAACTGGAATAAAGTGAAGGGGGAAAAAAAGAGCGGGAGATTCTAGCAACACGGTGGCCATTTGCTTTTGGTGCTGATACAATGCACCTTATTTACAGAGAGGAGTCATATGCCACTCTGCCTCTTTCCCCTTTTGCTTCCTCCTGGAACACCCCCCCCCCCTCACTTGGCAGTTTCTGGTTTCTCTAGTAATCAAATCAGTCTAAGCCTGTTCTGTTTGCAGAATGGAAACTGTTCTCTTTCCGTTACAGATAGCAAGAGGCATTGTGGTACCAAACCTCTTTGGACGCAGAGCTGCCCTGCCAGGACCTTTGCCCACACTTACCCTGATAGTGTCTCTCTCTCTCTCCCCCCACCCCCCAATTTATGACATGATTTTATTTCTTATACAAATACTGAGACACACCGTTGCTCCCTGCCACCAGTATCTGCAAATGTCTGGCTCATTTAAGACTATATGGAACCTTCATTCTCAATCATGACAGAACTCACAGGTGGAAAATACTTTTTTAAGATAAGATAAGATAATTTATTGTCATTGCACAAGTACAAGCACAACGCTATACAAGTGCAACGAAATTGCATGCCATCCCGTAAAAAACAGAAAGAAAGAAAAAACAAAACAAAAAACAGCACAAAACACACACACACCAAAAAAAGTCACACATACACCCACCACAGCTCTCCAAGGTCATATTATCTGGTTACAGCATTTAAGATGGTTATAGCTCTTGGGTAGAAACTGTTCTTCAATCTATTTGTTCTTGATCTAATTGTTCTATATCTTCTACCCGAAGGCAGTGGTGCAAAGAGACTATATCCTGGATGAGATGGATCCTGTAAAATATTGTTTACCCTTTTAAGGCAACGGGAACTGTATAGTTCTTCCAGAGATGGGAGAGGATGACCAGTAATATTTTGGGCTGTGGTTATGACCTTCTGAAGTGTCTTCTTCTCCCTGGCTGCGCAGCTGGAGAACAAAGCACAAAGACAGTATATAAGAATGCTCTTATTACAAATCTTTTACAAATCTTCATTATTTGCCAAGGGAGCCTTTGTATGAGTGAATACTTTTAATATCCTTTAGGAGCCGCACTGGATCTTGGTACTTCTGTCCTTCTGAGCTGTGACATTTTGTGCTTTAGTTTTTTGATGCTTTGTTTTCCTTTTTTGCTATTTTTGCACCTTTTGTTGGTGTTAATAAACCAGTTTTTTAAATGGAAAAAACAACAACCACGAAATGAAACCTGCTGTTCGATCCGCCGTGAGCAACAACTTCTGTGCAAATCTGACACCGAAGCAAAAGAGTGGGTCAGGAAACCTACAGGGACACACCACCCCCTTTTTTTGGTGGGGCAAGCGTGCCCAGGAGATGTTCTTGGGGGACTGTGTACCACTGCTTCTCCCCCCCCAACCGCAATTTGTAAGCATCTCCAGCTCGTCCTAAAAATAACCCCTGGGTTTTAAAACTGGTTGACACAAGACGTGCAAACAGTTTAATGACTTGGTTGGCTTGCGAATGTCAATATTAATACTGACTGTGGAGTCAAGGTGAGCTTGTGATGCTCGGGTGAATGCTGGGAGTTTCCTGGTGGCCTGTGCCCAGCGTGGTGCCTGTCTGAGATTTTGGGAAGGGGTTGGGCTGGGGGAACGAGAGATAGACTAGAGAGAGGAGGAGAGACGGCAGGCAGCCTGCCCGCCCAAACATGGTGCCCTTCTGATGTTTTAAACTCCTAAGAGGAGGCAGCGATACTTCTTTTTTTCTTAATCAGGGGCGTAGCGTGCCGCTTGGCTACCGGGGGCGGCAAGCCAAGTGGTACCCCTGGGGGCGGGGCGTCGCTCCATGCGCATGACGTCACAACGCGCATGCGCACAGAGCGACGCCTTTGCCCCATGCCGCAGCGAAAAAAGTCGCTGAAAAACCCCCTTTCAGCGGTTTTTTTTCGCCGCTGGGCTCCCTGGGCGGAACCACGGCATGGAGGAGTGGGGCGGACCAGCCAGGAGGGGGTGACACCCCTCCTGGCTGCTGGCCCGCCCCTCTCCTCCATGCCTTGGTGCCGCAAGCCAGCCAGCGGCGGGAAAAGCTGCTGGGGGGGGGGGAGGCTATTTTCGGCGCTGCCGGGGTGGAGCTGCAGGGACAGCCAGCGAGGGGCAGTGTCATGTCAGCGACAAGCGTGACACCCCTCCTCGCTGGTCGCCCCTGCGGCTACGCCCCGGCAGCGCCGAAAATAGCCTTAAAAAAAAAGCGCAGGGCGGGTGTGGGGGGGCGGGCCCCCCCGCCCCAAGTGTCACCCCCACTAGGGCGCTGCCCGGGGCGGCCCGCCCCCCCGCCCCTTGCTACGCCCCTGTTCTTAATGTATTTTTATTAAAGATTTTCTTGATTTACAAAAGTATGTGCAATGTCTCTCTCGTATTCCCCCCCCCCCATGTAACATTTTTACAAATCAGTTTCATTTGTTGAGACATTAGGAAGAAAAGGAGGAAAGAGGTAGCTGGGGGGGGGGAGATCGGGTGACGATGTTTCTATTTGGCTTAATATATGTGGGGCTTGATGTCAGCGTTGCTTGTGCCGGTTCTCTGCTGTTCGCTTGTGTTCCTTTGGTGGTGAGAGAGGTTGCGGTTGGCCTAGGGTGTGGTTGTTCATTTGTGGTTGGCTGTGCAGATGGCAGAGAAAACTACACTCCTTTATCTTCTCACATACACAAAAAACAAGAAAAAGCCCGAAATACCTGCACCTCCCCACCTCAGAAGGAGAATGGGGAATCCCCAACATAGAAACATATTACCGGTACATTGCCAACCAAACACACCATATAATCACATATATAATAATAATAATAATTTATTATTTATACCCCGCCCATCTGGCTGGATTTCCCCAGCCACTCTGGGCGGCTTTCAACAGAACATTAAATTACAATAATCTAGTAAACATTAAAAGCCTCCCTCATCAGGGCTGCCTTCAGATGTCTTCTAAAGGTCTGGTAGTTGTTGTTCTCTTTGACATCTGAAGGGAGGGCGTTCCACAGGGCGGGCGCCACTACCGAGAAGGCCCTCTGCCTGCTTCCCTGTAACTTGGCTTCTCGCAGTGAGGGAACCGCCAGAAGGCCCTCGGCACTAGAAGATGAGACAAAACAATGGATACACCTAGAGAGGGACACAATTGAAAATACCTGCACCACAGCATACCCTCTCCTTCCAAACAAACTAAGGAAAATTCCCACAACACTTAACAGGCAGCGATAATTCTGAATCCCAGTTGCTGGAAACTGCAGGAGGGGAGAGCTGGTCGTGTTCAGGTCCTGTTTTCGGGTTTCTGGTTGGCCCCCATGAGAACAGGATGCTGGACTAGATGGGCCTCCTTTGGCCTGATCCTGCAACGCTCTTCTTATGGAGTGGTGGGAGATGTAGACCAAAACATCTGGAGGGCATCACGTCAGAGAAGTCTGCTCTGGGGAGGAAAATTGAGGCAATAAAGACCCGGTTGTGCTTATCAGCTTGAAGAGTCCCAGAATCTGCAAGGATTTGCAGGGGAGCAGAGAAGCATTGAGCAGATCCCAGCCCTTCCTCCACCCAGTCTCCTTCTCTCTTTCTCTTTCCATCTCTCTCCTGCTATAATCAAAACCAGACCACCATCATTACGAGTGACATTACCCCTCTCCGGTTTAAAGGAAGGACCAATCTGAACAACAATTGTGGAACAGCAGGGAAGCCACAGTATTTTTGTCACCGAAAATTTAGCTTTGACACAAGTTCCAGATGAGTTGGTGGACGTCCAAGCAGAAAAGTCTTGCATCTGCAGGAGTCCCGGGTTCACAAATATTTAGCCTCCCTCCCACCTACCCAACCGTCCTGCCGCCACAGGAGCATTGTCAAACCTCCTTCTGCAAGTCCCTTCAAGGTTAACAACAGGGCGACTTTAAAAGCTGCCCGGACAGCTGGAAGATCCAGATTTAGAGCAGCGAGGGAGGGGGAGAGAGAAAGGAGTTTATTTGTGCCAAGGTTCAATTCCATACCACTTTTTTTTTTAAGTGTCAGAACACAATATTGGAAAAGAAGAAAAGAGGGCCTCTAGTCATGTGCAGAGTGCACCCCAACTGATTAGCCACAGCCCAGCCCAGTGTGGTGTTGTGCATAAGGATGTTGGAGAGCAGGGTTCAAATTCCTATTCAGCCAGAGAGTTCACTGGGTGGCCTTGGGCCAGTTACTGTCTTTCAGCTTAGCCTACCTCCCAGGGCTGTTCTGCGGATAAAAGGGCAACTGTTATAGAAGTATCTGGGGCATTTCCAAGGGTCGTTTGCTGGAGCTGCATCCAACTCCAGCTGTTTTCTCTCCAAATTCCTATTGGCAACCCCTATGGAATGCTCCCCCCCACCCAAAATCGGCACCCAAATAGGTAGAAAACAAGGTACAGCAGGGCAGCCTCTAGTGGTCCTTTGCACCGTACTGGCTGAGGCTGATGGGAATTGTAGTCCAAAACCTTTGGAGGACAGTTCTGGAGCAGGAAAACGTTGCTTATTGGAGATTTCTAGGCACAGGGCAGATCAGGAGATGGGCTTTGGGCTTTTCACGCAGAATCAGCTTGCCCTGTCTTTTAAAAAGGTGGTTATGGAAGCAGCCCAGGGGAGCTTTAAAATGACACCCCTGTATATTTTCACACTCAGTAGACATGGGTGTGCGTTTCCGGCCTTGCATGCAGCTTGGCTCACTGGCGCGAGTGATCCAGAGCTGTTTGCAAGTACCACCCTGGTACTGCTCTGGGACGGGGCCAGCCCAACATATTTTGCTTCCTGAGGGAAACGGAGAAAGGGTGGCACCGTTCAACGCTGGTGATGAACGCACCCAAAAGAGGACTTTAGGGGCCCCAGGAGAGGCCACGGGGCAGTAGAGGGATGTGGCTGGAGGGCTCAGGATGAACAACTGGGGGCTGCGGTTGCTGTCCCCTCCACCACACCCCTGGATCTGCTGCCTGGGGTAGCCTCACTCTGGCTACTGGCAGGGCCGTCGCTTCTCTGGGGCCTGGGTAGCAGCGGAGGCCAACCTTTTTATGTAAGGAGCCTAAAGGTAAAGGTAAAGGGACCCCTGACCATTAGGTCCAGTCGTGACCAACTCTGGGGCTGCGGCGCTCATCTCGCATTATTGGCCGAGGGAGACGGCGTACAGCTTCCAGGTCATGTGGTCAGCATGACTAAGCCGCTTCTGGCGAACCAGAGCAGCACACGGAAACTCTGCAGTGGTACCTATTTATCTTTTTTCCCTTCCCGCCAGAGCTGGTACCTATTTATCTACTTGCACTTTGACGTGCTTTTGAACTGCTAGGTGGACAGGAGCTGGGACCGAGCAACAGGAGCTCACCCCGTCACGGGGATTCGAACCGCCGACCTTCTGATTGGCAAGCCTAGGCTCTGTGGTTTAACCCACAGCGCCACCCGTAAGGAGCCTAGGGATGTCATTTTGGATGGGTGGATTTTGGATGAACCTTCCAGATTCCTCACTGTCATGTGCCCATGTTGGTCTGCCGTAGTCGAAACAAAATAAAAAATAAAAAAATTCCTTCCAGTAGCACCTTAAAGACCAACTAAGTTTGTTCTTGATATGAGCTTCCGTGTGCATGCACACTTAGTTGGTCTTTAAGGTGATACTGGAAGGAATTTTTTTATTTTTTGTTTTGTTTTGTCATGTGCCCAGTCACCACTGTCAGGATGCTGAACTGGATAGGCAATTGGCCTGATCCAGAAGGGCTCTTCGTATACCGTATTATCATGGCACCTCAGCCACTTCCTCCCTATTTTTAAAAAATATTTCTTTTGCAGCCCCAGCGCTGCCCTCTGAGAGAAGAGACCGACAGCATCGTTTATTTGCCAACATTGCAGCCTGCTGGTCAATGCTTGGAACTGCAAGAGAGAGAGACAGAACCTAGCAGAAGCTGTGTATATTGTGTTGTGTTGTGCATAGCTGTCAACTTTCGGATTTGAAAATAAGGGATTTTCCCCAAACTTTTGGATTTGAAAATAAGGGATGCTGCGAGGGCGGTGCAATGGCACCAAGTAGCCTCGCCACCCTGCGCTCCAGAGGCTGCGTGTGAACGGGTGAGCGGAAGAGCGAGCGCGTAGACGGCAGGCAGGCTGTCTGTCTGGTTGGGCGTGAGGGTCTGGCTGCACAAGGCATGCAAGCTCCGCCCCCAGTCGGTCTCAGACTCCTTATTGTCAGCCGAGCAACGCAGCTGAGGAGCCTCCCTGGCCAGCAGGGAGGGAGAGGAGCTGCTTCCTTTGAAATCCGGGAAATTTAAGGGATATCAACAATCCGGGATACCGTAGCAGCGGGAAACGGCATTGGAATAAGGGAGTTTCCTACAAAAAAAAGGGAGGGTTGAGTTGTGTCGTGTTGTGTTTTGTGTGTGTGTTGGCCCTTGAAATCTGAAGTTTTTAGAATTCTTCACATAAAAAAAAAAATTCACTGCTGCCCGGTGAACTGTTAGAAATCTTTAAAGTCAAACAACGGATGAATCGGCTAATGTCTCAGCAGCCCTGCTAATTACTGTATTATATTTTTCTCACCATGAGAAACTGCCGCTGTTTTCTTCGGAACAAAATTCCTTGTGCCTTCTTGCCAGCAGGGAGCAAGCTGTGAAGGTTCTCTGTTAATTAGTTACTCGGTTGCGGTTTTTTAAACATTTATCTGCTTAAGGTTTATCTACCTTAATGTTTGATCCCAGCTTTTTGATTCCTTAGTTATGCTGCTCGGTTATGCCTTGAACTAAAAAAAAAAATATGGAAAAGGCTGGGATATAATTGTTTCAGGATAAAGATGACATGGAATTCTCTGTCTGGCCCTCTTTGTAGATATAAAATGCATTATTCTGGACTGGTTACAATCTGTTTTATGCCAAGAATGCACCTCTCAAGTTCTTGATGCCACAGGTGTACACACACAGAGCGCTTTCTCAGTTCACCTGTGACTGGGGACACACCCACCAATCCTGTAGAGCTGCCCCCCCATTTAATTAGTCTGTGAATGAAATAGGGAAAATCAGAAGTGGTACAGTGATTGAGACACCGCTCTGTATACCATATTAAAAAAAAGAGTACTGTATTGTTATATTTAACTTATCAAAGGTGAGGAACTAAAACTGAATCAAATAGTCATTGCTTTTTTTGTATTCATGCTAAACAAATGTACATTTGGGTTATGGTTCAGTATTGGTCAGTTTAATGAAGCCCCTTAAATTATTGCTGTTGGTTTTTCTTATTGAGATTTTGTCGTTTTATCTTTTATTTGTAAACCACTTTGAGGTTTGTTTGTTTGTTACAGTCAAGTAGTGCCCATAAATGTTTATGAGATGAATAAATAATAAATATATATCCTCTGTATATCAACACATCAGTTCTCAGCCCCTCTCTTTTGAAATAATGTGATACACCACACACACACACACACACACACACACACACCATGCTCAAGGCAGCTTGCAACATGAAAAAAATACACAACTACAATATAACACAACTACACAACTACAATATAACACAACTACACAACTACAATATAACACAACTACACAACTACAATATAACAAAGATAATCACAACGAGAGATCTAAAACAAAGAGGGGGGGAACACCAACAGCAACAACAACACTCTGTCGGGGCTTGGGGACGCTGCCTTTGGGGATTGAGCTCGGCTCCTTCTGCATGCCAAGCAGCTGCTCCGACGCTCAGCCCCGCCGCCCGCTGGAGACAGAGGAAGGGAGCTGCCTTTTCGTTCCCGCCCGGCAGAGGGCAGCAGAGTCCCGCCTGGCTCTTGGATGGGGCAGCAGCCAGTCCCTATTCCTTCCAGCCAAGAGGGAGGGGGGGGGTGTCAGTGACTGACACTCCCTGTCCCCCACCCTCCTTCTCCCCCTTTAAAAAGGCCCACGGGGCCCTCCGGCGATGCCCGCGCTGCAGGCAGATGGTGCCGGCGCAGTGAACGAGGGCAGCGGCTGGCGGAGGAGGAAGAGGCGACGCGCATCAGAGCTAGAGGTGAGGCTCCAGGGTCCCTCTGGGGACAGACGCCCCCCCCAAGGGATCCCCCTTCCTCCGGCCCCCTTATTCCTCCTCCGGACAAGGGGACGCTTCTCTCTCTCTCTCCTCTCTCTCTCTCTCTCTCTCCTTTTCTTTCTTTCTTTCTTTCTTCTTCTTTCTTTCTTTCTTTCTTTCTTTCTTTCTTTCTTTCTTTCTTTCTTTCTTTCCTGGGAAGCAGCAGAGGCGCTCCTCTCTCCCGAGTTCCTTTCCCGGACCACAGCCCACCCTGCCCATGTGCAGAGTGCCTTAGCTGCGGACTCCCTGGTTTCAGCGCGCGACGGGAGATGGGGGGGAAGGGGAGGCGAGAGAGATGATCTTTCGCTTCCCCGCGACTGGTGGTCCTCGGTGGAGAGACAGGTTGGCAACGGGGGTCCTCTTGCTGCCAGCTGGGATGGGAATTTCTGAAACGGATCCGAAAGAAAGGGGCGCACAGCAAAGGGCTGGGGGCAACACTTGGGGGGCTGCAGCGCGGGAGGGGGCGGGCTGGCTTCTTTCCCCGGCAATAAATAAATAAATACAAGGAGGCAGCTTTAAGGGAGATCAGAAAATAGAAGCAGCGCCTCTTCTTCTGTGGATTGAAGGGAGCTCCGGGTAAGCCCAGCCAGCCCCGCTCCCCGTCTGCCTTTGCTCTGCTGGGCTGCAGGGGGGGTCCGGTGGAGAAGATTCCCTCCACACGGTCTGCTTCAGATGGAGATGCCTTTTGTCATTGCGCCTGGGACCTCCTTCCTGCGACGCTGGGCTATGCTCCTTCTAAAAGGTTCTAGTCCTCATGGTTCCAAAGGAATTTGAAGAGGAGCGCAGGGAGCTGCCTGGTGCAGGTTCAGTGTCGTCTACACTGGCTGACAGCGGCTCTCGGGCATTTTAGGATTGAACCGGGTGTGTGTGCAAAGCTGGGGGTCTGCCGCTGGCCACAGCCTCCTTGCCCCACCCCCTTTCTCCCCCAAGAGCCTCTGTGGGGCAGAGAGATTTCTGGCATGGTGGCTGCTCCTTCAGGTCATTTGCGTCCAGCTAGGAAAGGCAGTGGCTGCTTCCCCCCTCCACCATTCCCCCAAAGGCAGCAACCGTTCCCCACCCCCCACCCCCATCTGCGATGCATTAGGAAATTTATTCCTGCACCAGACATTGCCATCCACAATATTCCTGTACTGCATTTTTTGGCTTTCAAGAGCACCTACATCCACCAATGTGGTTTCCAAGAACGATTGAAAAGTGCCAAGAACGATTGAAAAGTGCCTTCATTGCCTCAGCTGTTTGGGGTTGGGGGTGTGTTTTTTTGGAGGCTCCATTCTTTGCAGGAGTTTCCTTGCATGGGGCTCTGTCAGGTGACCTTATAACCCAGGCCAGGCAGCAAGGCTTGAATCCAGGTCTCTCTGGGAGAGGAAGAGAGGCTAGAACAGGCATCTGAGCATGTTTCCGAGCACAATTCAAATGGCCTCGGTCCAGTATACCTGAAGGAGCGTCTCCACCCCCATCGTTCAGCCCGGACACTGAGGTCCAGCGCCGAGGGCCTTCTGGTGGTTCCCTCACTACTAGAAGCCAAGTTACAGGGAACCAGGCAGAGGGCCTTCTCGGTAGTGGCACCCGTCCTCTGGAACGTCCTCCCTTCAGATGTCAAAGAGAACAACAACTACCAGACCCTTAGAAGACATCTGAAGGCAGCCCTGTTTAGGGAGGCTTTTAATGTTTAATAGATTATTGTATTTTAATGTTCTGTTGGAAGCCGCCCAGAGTGGCTGGGGAAACCAGCCAGATGGGCGGGGTATAAATAAGAAATTATTATTATTATTATCATCCCCAAACTCGGCCCTCCATATGTTTTGGGACTACAATTCCCATCACCCCTGACCACTGGTCCTGTTAGCTAGGGATGATGGGAGTTGTAGTCCCAAAACATCTGGAGGGCCGAGTTTGGGGATGCCTGGGCTAGAGCATGGGTAGGCAAACTAAGGCCTGGGGGCCGGATCCGGCCCAATCACCTTCTCAATCCGGCCTGCGGACGGTCCAGGAATCAGTATGTTTTTACATGAGCAGAATGTGTCCTTTTATTTAAAATGCATCTCTGGGTTATTTGTGGGGCATAGGAATTCGTTCATATTCCCCCCCCCCACAAAATATAGTCCGGCCCCCCACAAGGTCTGAGGGACAGTGGACCGGCCCCCTGCTGAAAAAGTTTGCTGACCCCTGGGCTAGAGATTCAAAAAAACAGAAGAAATGCAAAATGAAAGGGTAAAGCATGCTGTGAACATGAAACAAGGTGAACAATCACCCCAAAACAGAAAAAAACGAGGGACTCACAACAGGAACATCCTCAAACATGTGTTTGAGTTTAGCCATCTGCCATGGATGCTTGATCTGAAATTCCTGCATTGCAGGGGATTGGACTAGATGACCCTTGGGGAGCCCTTCCAACTCTAAGATTCTATGAAAAGGCAAGTAAGAAGGGTATAAAATTCAGGATGACATGGAGAAAGTGAAGGGAGCAAAGTTTTCCTCCCGGTCTCCTTGACACTAAAGAACTCCAGTGGAATGTTTGAAGACTCAGGACAGATGAAAGCACATAGTTGAACTATGGAACTCACTGCTGCAGGAGGCAGTGATGACCGCCAAGGTGGGTGGCTTTAAAAGAAGATTGGGTGAATGTCCAGGGAGGAGAGGGCTATAGCTGGCTACTAGCCGGGATGGCTTTGCTCTGCCTCCATAGCTGGAGGCAGGAATGCCTCTGAATCCCAGTTTCTGGAAAGCACAGAATAATTATAACCACAGCCCCCACAGCCTGTCCTTAGATGTGGTGTGTGGGCAAGACTGAAGAATTGGTGGCGGCTGGACGGGGTGGGGGGGTGGGGCAGGGGGAGACGCCCATTTACAACATGTGTCAAATTCAAATAGGGGGCGGGGAATACCCAGCAATTTAGCAAACACATAACAAATTCAAAGTCACAAAAGAAAGCAGGCAGAATGAGGCAGCCGCCTCTGTTGGCCAATTAGGTTATTGGTGGCTAATTCTCCATTCCCCTAAATCTTATAAGACCTTTGCAACCTTGTGTCTGATGGAGTGTGTTTCATCTGGCAGTTGCCACTAGCCTTATAAACCCAGGAGATGTCAGGCACGGGGTGCAGTTTCCGAGTGCTTAAATTCGCTCTTTCCTTTGTCGCTGCAACCTGCATGTAGGGACACAGGAAGCTGCTCTTATTCCGAGTCAGACCAACGGGTCCATCTAGCTCAGGGTTGCCTACACTGAGTGGCAGCAGCACCCTGGGGGTTCAGATTCAGAAGTCTCTCCCAGCCTGGAGATGCCATTGGGGAACTGAATGTGAGTTCTTCCTGCCTGCAAGGCAGGGCCCTCTGCCACGCAGCTCTGATCCTTCCTGATATGTTAAAATCATTTTAGTGCACACACGTGTCACCTTCTAATATCGTCTAGCACTCGAAGCAAGTAAGAGGTCTTAGAATTGTAGAGTCGGAAGGGACCCTGAGGACCATGAGCAAACTTTTTCATCAGGGGGCCGGTCCATTATCCCTCAGACCTTGTAGGGGGCGGACTATATTTTGAAAAATATAAATACCCTGCAAGCTGGTCTTGCAGCTGCCTCCGGACCTGGAGGAGTAACGCACTCTGCACGCGCTCAGGAATGCGTCTTGGTGCCGCCTGCTCACCGGCGTTGTTGACGAGCAGCAATCGCTTCATCGGCCCGTCCCTGCGGAGCTCCCAGGCACAGTGCACCATGCGCTGCGGCCCGTCGTCTGAGGCCAAGTCGGTGGGCAGGCTGTGCACAGCTCACCCTCCAGCTGCTCCAGCGTGGACCCTGAGCACGCCTCCAGCAGCAGCGCTGAGCCGGGCACCAGGCGTGGGGCCAGCAGGCATGCCAAGCTCTAGCTGAAGCCCCGCGATGCTCCCATCACGATGCCCATGGCGCGGCCCAGACCCGCCAACCCCCCGCCGACCTTACCATCCATGGCTGCACTGGGTTTACCTCAGTGCACAGGTTTACCTGCCCAGTTGCATCTGCGGCTTCGAATTGGCTGCAGAAGCTTCCTGCAGCCAATCCGAAGCCGTGCCAGCGTCGAGGAAGTCAGTCCCCATGCAGCGAGGCGCCTGCGGCTTCTTTTCAAGGAAACGCTGCGCTGCACCGATTTAGCTCAGCGCTGAGACTGACCGAGCAGGCGGCAGGGTCCGTGGGCCGGATTTACAAGCCTGGTGGGCCACATCCGGGCCCTGGGCCGTAGTTTGCCGACCCCTGATCTAGTTTAACCCCCTGCAATGCAGGAACACGCAGTTGACCCATACGGGGATCGAACCTGCAACCTTGGCGTTATCGGCACCGTGCTCTAACCAGCTGAGCTAAGCTGTGCTATATGATTCTGAGGCAGCATAAGCTTTACTTGGTCAATCAGGCCAGGGGCCAGGGAAGGTTCTTAGCAAGCCAGGAGTTGCCTGATGATGCCGTGTGATTACAGGGTTTTAAAAACAGGATTTTACTCTAGAACAGGGGTCAGCAACCTTTTTCAGCCGTGGGCCGGTCCACCATCCCTCAGACCATGTGGTGGGCCGGACTATATATATATTTTTTGGGGGCGGAATGAACGAATTCCTATGCCCCACAAATAACCCAGAGATGCATTTTAAATAAAAGGACACATACTATTCATGTAAAAGCACTCTGATACCCGGACCGTCCTCAGGCCGGATTGAGAAGGCGATTGGGCCGCATCCGGCCCACGGGTCTTAGGTTGCCTATCCCTGCTCTAGAATCCTTGTCAATATGTTCAGGCTTATCTGTCCCTTGTAGTTTTGTGAGCATCCCTTGCCTTCCTGACCTCATCACACCGCAGCCACAAGACCCCTTGATATTACATCTCAGCTCGCAAATGTATAACTAGCTGATATAAGATTTCTGCTCTGTCATCCACCCATGCCCTGTCTTATAGCCTTAAAGCACATAGCTTCCCACAAAGAATCCTGGGCACTGTATTTAGGAATTGTAGGCCCGTGAGGGGTGAACTACAGTTCTGGGAATTATTTGGGGGAAGCCGTGTTCTTAGTTGTTGCATGATGTCTGCATGCAGCCAATTTATACTATAACTCACTCAATACCTTCATATCCTTCGTATGGCGGGTAGCAGTGGCTCCGGCGAGAAGCCAGCAGCAGTTTCCCTACAGTGTATACACTTCACGGAGCTAAACCTTTCTTCTTTTGCATGTCAAGGAGCAGGATGAGGTTACTGCAAGGCTTTAGATACGCCAGATTTCTCTCTCCCCATGACCAACACCTGTGCTGATTTTCAGACGGTCTCGACTTTCATACTCGATGCTGGAATTATCTTCGTAATCCCATCCCCTTGACGGGCGATCACGCAGCTATGCTATTGCATGTTTCGTTGAACTTGGTAATAGGAAGGGCTGTCCCGTGGAAGAGCTTGTTTTCTGCCGCTCGACAGGATAGGACTCAAGCCAATAGATTAAAAGGAAGATAAAGAAGATTCCAACTAAACTTTGCGACAGCAAAAGCTGTTTGACAGTGGAACAGACTCCCTTGGGAGATGATGGTCTTTCCTTTCTCGGAGGTGTTTCAACGGAGGTCCTTTAGCTGTGATCCCTGCATTGCAAAGGGCTGGAATAGATGACACTCGGGGTCCCTTGCAACTCTACAATTCTACGATTTTATGCTTCTCTGAACTTTCACGATTCTTAAAGGTAAAGGGACAGGGACCCCTGATCGTTAGGTTCAGTTGCAGATGATTCTGGGGTTGCAGTGCTCATCTCGCTTTACTGGCCAAGGGAGCCGGCGTCCAGCTTCCGGGTCATGTGGCCAGCATGACTAAGCCGCTTCTGGCGAACCAGAGCAGCGCACGGAAACGCCGTTTACCTTCCCGCTGGAGCGGTACCTATTTATCTACTTGCACTTTGACGTGCTTTCGAACTGCTAGGTTGGCAGGAGCAGGGACCAAGCAATGGGAGCTCACCCCATCGCAGGGATTCGAACCACCAACCTTCTGATCGGCAAGCCCTAGGCTCTGTGGTTTAACCCACAGCACCACCCGTGTCCCATCGGAAATGTGTAGATTTTGCCAAAATTGCTTAAAAATAGCTCAAAAACTTCTCTCTCTGTTTTTGGAGAACTTGCAAAAAAACAGCTCCACAACTTTGGGCAAAACTTTTTAAAAAAAAGCTCTTACAGCTTTGGCCCCCAAAAGCTCAAACATGGCAACCCTACTTCACACCCCCATAACCAGGTTAAAGGAGACACATGGGCCTGCACATGCACACACCATATCTAGGCTTAAGAGGAAAGATTCCCAGGACATTTGATTCAGTTCTCGTTTAAAGGCAGACCTCCCTAAGCTGCACTATCCAAAAATAAATTTTCACGTCTCTGAATTTTGCAATGTGCTTCTCCAGCCGGTGTGTTACCCCCCCCCCAAAAAAAACCACATGTGCTGATGTGAAGTGTGCATAAAGATGCACACCTTAGCGGTTATTTATAGAGGAATCGCTTTGCAAAAAATGTGTACAGTCAAACCTCGGTTGTCGAACGTAATCCGTTCCGGAAGCCCATTCGGCTTCCCAAATGTTCGACAACCGAGGCGCGACTTCCGATTGGTTGCAGGAGCTTCCTGCACTCAGTGGAAACCGCGTCGGATGTTTGGCTTCCAAAAAATGTTCAAAAACAGAAGCATTTACTTCCGGGTTTTCGGCGTCTGGAAGCCGAACCGCTCCAAAACGGAGTCAAGGTTTGACTGTATACTGTATTGGGGGAAATTACATGTACCGTATTTTTCCGTGTATAAGACTAGGTTTTTTCCCTTAAAAATAATGTCCAAAATTAGGGGGCATCTTATACAAGGATAGTATCTTAAATCTGAGTCCCAAAAATAGGGGGTGTCTTATACATGGGAGTGTCTTATAGACGGAAAAATACGGCATATTAGGTGTATATTAGTGGAAGATGTGTATTAGGATGGATTTTAATTAGGACTTTTTTTTCTAACCGATGTGGAAGTGTGGAGAACTGGGCTTGACTGGAAAAATGAGAAACCGAAATTGACGAGTGTTGCCCAGCCACTCTCTCTTTTTATTTTTATTTTTAAATCCATAATCACTGGAAGAGGCCCCTGGAGGCATCGGCAGACTCCGCTGTGCGTGGGCAGCAGGACGTCGCTCAGTGCCAAAGGGGTGAAGGAGTGACAGAGGGCAGCCTGAATAATTCTTGCGCACAAGAGCACACACACACACACACACACACACGCTTTAAAATTTTAATTACATTGCATTGATCGGGAGAGTGCACTGAGAGCCATCCATGTGCTATCCCCGGGTCTCTCACTCTCTCGTTCATCACCGATCTGGCTCCAAAAGGACACAGAAGGAAGCCCGACATGTTTTAGCTGTGATCGCTGCAGCTGAGTCACAGCCCAACCCAATCCGTGTTGGCTTAGAAGTAAGCCCCATGCTATACAGCCGTATGCAAGGGGGCTGCAGCCTTAACTCCGAGCACAGGAGAATCAGGGCCGGCCCAAGACATTTTGCTGACTGGGGCAAAAGGGCAGGATTTCACCATCCTCCCCACTCCCAATTCCACAGGCAGAATCCAACCGGGTAGACGGTTGAATCTTAGGGCAGCACTGGGAATGGGGGTGAGATTCTCCCCCATCCCTGAAGGCAGCATGAGGCTAGCTTAGGAGGAACTGGGTGGGAGACAGAGCTTGGAAAGAGGACCCCCCCCCAACATTGTGCTCTGTGAGAAAGGGCCTCTGGCTCATCCCATATCTTAAAATATAAGGTAAAAAGGTAAAGAGCGGGTGGTGCTGTGGGTTAAATACCTCAAGGGCTGCCTCTCCCCAAATGAACTGACCCAGACCTTGCAATCATCATTTGAGGCCCTTCTTTGTGTGCCTCTGAGAGGTTTGGACAGTAGCAACATGAGAACGGGGCCTTTTCTGTGGTGGCTCCCCATTTGTGGAATGCTCTCCCCAGGGAGGCTCTCCTGGTGCTTTCATTGAATATCTTTAGGCACCAGGCAAAAGCATTCCTTTGGCTGATTCAACAATCTACAGCCTTTTAAACCGTGTGTGTCTGTGTTTAGGGGGGGGTGTTATTGTTTTAATTTGTGATGATGGCATGCATTTTTGTGTTTTCATATTGTAAACCACCTTCTGGTCTTCAGATGAAGGTTGGTATAGAAATTTAATCAATAATAATTATTATTAATTATTCGGGGATGGAAAGGCATGTGCACCTTACCTCCTTATCCAGGCTACTCACCCACCCCACTTCTGTATCATAGAATCATAGAATCATAGAGTTGGAAGAGACCACAAGGGCCATCCAGTCCAACCCCCTGCCAAGCAAGAAACACCATCAAAGCATTCCTGACAGGTGGCTGTCAAGCCTCTGCTTAAAGACCTCCAAAGAAGGAGACTCCACCACACTCCTTGGCAGCAAATTCCACTGTCAAACAGCTCTTACTGTCAGGAAGTTCTTCCTAATGTTTAGGTGGAATCTTCTTTCTTGTAGTTTGAATCCATTGCTCCGTGTCCTCTTCTCTGTAGCAGCAGAAAACAACCTTTCTCCCTCCTCTATATGACATCCTTTTATATATTTGAACATGGCTATCATATCACCCCTTAACCTTCTCTTCTCCAGGCTAAACATACCCAGCTCCCTAAGCCGTTCCTCAGAAGGCATCGTTTCCAGGCCTTTGACCATTTTGGTTGCCCTCCTCTGGACACATTCCAGCTTGTCAGCATCCTTCTTGAACTGTGGTGCCCAGAACTGGACACAGTATTCCAGGTGAGGTCTGACCAGAGCGGAATACAGTGGTACTATTACTTCCCTTGATCTAGATGCTATACTCCTATTGATGCAGCCCAGAATTGCATTGGCTTTTTTAGCTGCTGCATCACACTGTTGACTCATGTCAAGTTTGTGGTCTACCAAGGCTCCTAGATCCTTTTCACATGTACTGCTCTCAAGCCAGGTGTCACCCATCCTGTATTTGTGCCTTTCATTTTTTTTGCCCAAGTGTAGTACTTTACATTTCTCCCTGTTAAAATTCATCCTGTTTGCTTTGGCCCAATTTGGCCCAATCAAGCAATGAACTTTCAGAAACAACTTCAGCCTTATGAGCAAACCAGGGAAAATCCGTTCTTGCACATTGCCCAGAATATGTGAGTTCAGCCCTGTTGCTCTCTCAGCCCAACCCTTCTCACAGGGCTGAAAAGGTTCAGAACTATGAGGAACTATCTGACTGCGAGAGGTACTTACGGTTGCACAGGGAGGGGAACAAATTGCATGGATATGTGCCAGTCGAAAAATGCGAAAGAGGCACCAGATGTCCTTCGAAAGAGAGAGAGAATGATATCATTTCTCTCCGACCTGCCCAAGTTCATGAGCAACTTGCCAAATCGTAATGAGGTTTTGCCGTCCATCCACGCCCTCCTCAAGGGGCACAGCCAGTGCCATGTGAGCTTGGCACCGTTCTAGGCAGTAGAGGGTGGAGGCCCTGCTCAGAGCTTGCGGGAAACATCTCTAGGTTTCCTGGTTCTTTCTTTCTTTCTTTCTTTCTTTCTTTCTTTCTTTCTTTCTTTCTTGAATTTTAAAATAGCTTTATTTAGATTCCAACTTCTAAAATACAATCATATCAAATCATCCAATAGAAACAAATAGACAAAAGACAAAAAACGAAAAGCATATAATCTAGACAGAATAATCCACAAAATACAATATATGAAAAGACAAAGAATACAGAAAAAACACACAAAGAATTAGAAATAACAATTAAAAATTGACTTCCAATTGTCTGCATATCGCTTCCCTCAGTAATAGAACAGAACTTGCTGTACCTCATACAATAATTGAAAAATAAATAATTACGTAAAGAGCTCACATTTTGATATAAATCTCCCCACATATATCTCAATCTAAGCAAATCACCAAATCCGTTCTTATACCTTCTTTTTTCAGATAGTCTTCCACATATTTCCACTCAGCCTTAGATTTTTGTTTTGATATATTTCTGGTTCTTTCATAGGCCATCCCCAGGGTTGTCCACAGAGGCGGGGGACGAGTGTGCATCACGGGGGGGGGGACCTCGGGGAAGAGAGGAAGGCCATGGCTTCCTTGGCCTTCTGCATTCAAGGGCAGAAGCAGCCATTTGTAGAATGGGGGAAGTTCTGCTTAATCTAAGGTTACCAGATTTTTTCCAATGAATCTGGGGACTGACTTTTCAACTTCAGTTGGTTTTGTATGGGGACTGATTTGTAAATCCGGGGACTGTCCCCAGGAAACGAGACGTCTGGTAACCTTAGCTTAATCCTCCTCTCCAGGGTCACCCCCCCAAGGGACGTCTTTGTTGCGAATTTCTCAAGGAAGTAAGTGCCAATGCTTTGTGGTGGTTGGCAGCAGCAGCAGGTGCTAGGTGTGGTGAGGGCGGAGGATCCGCTCTGCGTGCCTTCACATTTCCAGTTGAAATGTGGGTCTCCGGTCTGATGAGCTCTGGTTGATGGTCAGCGTAGACTCGGGTGGCTTTATAGGATAGCTGGGAGGAAGGCGCTACTAGCAGCGTAATGCTGGTGGTCAGCAAAAGAGGTTTAAAGACCCTCTCAAGGCAAATCTTAAAAAATGTAGGATGAACACCGACAACGGGGAAACACTGACCTGCGAGCGCTCCAATTGGAGAACAGCCTTTAGCAAAGGTGTAATGGGCTTTGAAGACACTCAAACTCAGGACGCAAGGGAGAAATATACTAAGAGGAAGGCACCCTTGGCAAATCCACACCGTGATCAACTCCCGCCTGGAAACCTATGTCCCCACTGTGGAAAGACATGTGGATCCAGAATTGGCCTCCACAGTCACTTACAGACTCACTGTTAAGACCAGGCTTCCTCAACCTCGGCCCTCCAGCTACAACTCCCATGATCCCTAGCTAGCAGGATCAGTGGTCAGCATAGCTGTCAACTTTTGGATTTGAAAATAAGGGATTTTTTCAAACTTTCGGATTTGAAAATAAGGGATGCTGCGAGGGCGGTGCAATGGCACCAATTAGCCTCGCCACCCTGCGCTCCAGAGGCTGCACGCGAACAGGTGAGCGAAAGAGCGAGCATGTAGACGGCAGGCAGGCTGTCTGTCTGGTTGGGCGTGAGGGTCTGGCTGCCCCAGGCATGCAAGCTCCGCCCCCAGTCGGTCTCAGACTCCTTATTGGCAGCCGAGCAACGCAGCTGAGGAGCCTCCCTGGCCGGCAGGGAGGGAGAGGAGCTGCTTCCTTTGAAATCCGGGAAATTTAAGGGATATCAACAATCCGGGATAGCAGCGGGAAACGGCATTGGAATAAGGGAGTTTGCCGCAAAAAAAGGGAGGGTTGACAGCTATGACCAAAGGTGTTGTGGGCTTTGAAGACGCTCGAACTCAGGACGAAAGGGAGAAACGAGCTAAGAGGAAGGCATGCTTGGCAAATCCACACCGTGATCAACTCCCGCCCGGAAACCTATGTCCCCACTGTGGAAAGACGTGTGGATCCAGAATTGGCCTCCACAGTCACTTACAGACTCACTGTTAAGACCAGGCTTCCTCAACCTCAGCCCTCCAGCTACAACTCCCATGATCAATCAATCACTTTCTTTCAGCTTTAAGCTCATAAGAACAACAGGACTAGAACAAATACACAGTACAATTTGATTAAAAAAATTAGAACCAGTAAAACTTAAAAGAGTACAAATTAGAAATAGATACTATAAGGAATTTTCAGCTTCCAAACAGCAGTCCATTACGACGTTTATATGTCAAAACGGAAGTTAAAAAATTCGCCATTTGTAAAGTTACATGCTGATCTGTATCTTGCAATACAAAGGCCAGGCCAAAATCTGCCGGGTGCCCAGGCAACTTGTGGATTAATGGTAACAGAAAGTTCTTCCGGACAACACAATATAAAGGACATATAAATACTATATGGTGAAGTGTTTCGATCGATCTATTATCACAGGAACATAAAACCGAGACTTGGCCCCTAGAAAATCTATGAAAAAGGGAATTCGAAGGAAAAACATTAAAACGTGCTTTGAATCTGATAAAGGCAAAACGGTGACTGGCAATAGAAAGGGATGATAGGTAAGATGGCACATGAGTTGGAGAAATAACTCCCAACTGACGCGGGGAACATAGCCCCCCACCAAGCATAAGATTACACTGCCACTCTATGTCGTCCAGTCTTTGATTAATAATTTTCCTTGCTAAGGTAAGATCTTGGGTCAAGAGTTCTATGGGCGAGATTCCAATAGATAAAAGTTTAGCATGAATCTTATTGGCCCAAGGATCCCTAGCTAGCAGGACCAGTGGTCAGGGATGATGGGAACTGTAGTCTCAAAACATCTGGAGGGTCGAGGTTTATGGAAGACGATCTTACTTGGCTACGAGGGATCGCAGAAGAAGAAGAAGAAGAAGAAGAAGAAGAAGAAGAAGAAGAAGAAGAAGAAGCAGCTCTGAAGTCTCCGCAGTCAGAGTCAGCGATGCTTCCGAAAGCCAGTTGCCGGAAGCCACTGGAGGGAAGAGTTGTTCTCATGGCTGGGTCCTACTTGTGGGCTCCCCACTGGGGCATCTGGTTGGTCAGGGTGAGAACAGGAGGCTGGATCCAGCAGCCAGGCTCTTCTTAGGATCTTATGACTGGCCTTTCCCTGACCTGATGCCTTCCAGATGTTTTTTGGACTACAACTCCCATCAGCCTCAATGAAATTTTGCGTTTCTTCAAACAAAATGTGCATGCTGCTTAACTGTAAGCAACGGGCTGTGCGCAACTGAGTCCTACTCAGAGTAGGCCCATCGAAATTAACAGGCCTAAGCTAGCCATGGCCATTAACTCCAATGGGTCTACTCACTGCCGAACAAACCCATTTCCTCTAAGCGGTTTGCAAAGAATATAAAACGTACCTTGAAGCTGTCAATAAGAATAAAAGTTAAAGGTGCTTGAAAAAAATGCTAAGCACATAAATTATTTGCTGGGGAAAGTACCGATTAAAAGACATCAACTCCTACGCATCTGCCTAGGCAGAATTTTTTTTTGCAAAAAGAATACAGTGAAAATCAATGGGCAGGGAGTTCCGAAGTGCAGGAGCTGTTACACTAAAAAAATAAGGAGAGAGAGTTACGATTCATACAGCTGTGCTGTCCTAGGAGTTGTAATCCAAAACTTCAGATCCCTGCTCACTCAGGAATAACTTTGGCTGAGTCGCTGTGGCACCGCCTGACCCGCTCCACAGGCTCGTTGTGAAGAAGATAAGATAATATTAGCCCAGGCACTGCCAAGCTCTGAGCTGCTCGGAGGAAGAAAAGTCTGGAGTTAACTTTTCCAGCCGAAAGGAGAAAGGAGAGAACAAAAAGCAGCCTTAGGGATCTCCAAGGCAAGGGAGAAGGAGCTGTATTGAGAGGATGGGGCCCTTCTGCCCATTTTACAGCTATTACTGAGGCAGCCCATTAAAGCAATTTTAAAATGCCTGTGAAGCCAGGAACAATGGGCTGTAGCTCAATGACAGAGGCCCTGCCTTGCATGCTGAAGGTCTCTGGCATGTTTGGGTGGCCCTCCCTGCCTGAAACTCTGCAGAGATGCTGCCAGCCAGTGTAGACAATGTTGAGCTAGAGGGACCAATGGTCTGGTTCAGTACAAGGCAGCTTCCTAGGATCCAGACAGACCGGGAGAAGATGCCAGAGGTAAAATATAATTACAAACAAATGAGAGTTTGCTGCCCACCCCCAACAAAAGTGTTTCTTGCCAGAAGCGTTTCTGGCAAGAGATTTCGAGGAAAAGTCTCAAAGGAACTTGATTCACAATTGCTAGTTCCTTGCTGCCTCCCCCCCCCCCTAAAGTGTGAGACAAAAGCCCAAATATCCCCAACCCCTGCTCAGGCAGCTGCTGCTGAAGAAGTTAGACAGGATGCAACAAAAGGAAATAAATGGGTGGGAAACGGGCACTGTGGAAAACAGGGTGTGGCACCCTGGGTTGAGGGCACCCTGGATCTGCTAATGCTCTGTGAGCGCTAACAAAACTTTGCAGTACCCAGTATCACTGCAGAAAGCCACAGAGCTCTAAGGCTGAATCGACACAGATGTAAAAAACAAACACCGCCGTGAAAATGCTTTAAAAAAAAAGAAGTTGTGAAATATATGTGGAATTTGCCATTAGCTCATCAGCGCCATCTAGTGTCACATTTGTAAGGTAAAGGGACCCCAGACCATTAGGTCCAGTCGTTTCCGACTCTGGGGTTGCGGCGCTTATCTTGCTTTATTGGCCGAGAGCCGGAGTACAGCTTTCAGGTCATTTGGCCAGCATGACACAAGCCGCATCTGGCGAACCAGAGCAGCGCACGGAAATGCAGTTTACCTTCCCGCCAGAGTGGTTCCTATTTATCTACTTGCACTTTGACGTGCTTTCGAACTGCTAGGTGGGCAGGAGCAGGGACCAAGCAACGGGAGCTCACCCCGTCGCAGGGATTCGAACCGCCGACCTTCTGATCGGCAAGCCCTAGGCTCTGTTGTTTAACCCACAGCGCCACCTGGGTCCCATTTGTACAATGCACTTAAAACGCACTTAAAACGATGTATTTGCAGCTGAGTCCTAAAAGAGGATTGGACAAATTGATGGATGAGAGGACTATAGATGACTGCTAGCTATAACAGCTATGCCCTGCTGCCACAGCTGGAGGCAGCAATGTTCTGAATCCCGGTTGATGGAAGATGCAGGAGAAGAGAGGATTCTGGTTCTCAAATCCTCCTTGTACTTTGGGTTACACTTCGGGGCCAATGTGCGGACAGGATGCTGGACTAAGGGGGCCACTGGCTTGATCCAGCTGAAGGCTCTGCTCATGTTCTTATGTAAAGTTTTCTTCTTCTTTGGCGATCCCTCGTAGCCGAGTAAGATTGTCTTCCATAAACACGGTTTTAACAATGAGTCTGTAAGTGACTGGGGAGGCCAATTCTGGATCCACACATCCTTCCACAGTGGGGACATTGGTTCCTGGGCGGGAGTTGACCACGGTGTGGATTTGCCAGGCGTGCCTTCCTCTTAGCACGTTTCTCGCTTGCGTTCTGAGTTCGAGTGTCTTCAAAGTCCATGACACCTTTGGTAAAGGCTGTTCTCCAACTGGAGCGCTCGCGGGCCACTGTTTCCCAGTTGTCGGTGTTTATACTACATTTTTTTAGATTTGCCTTGAGACAGTCTTTAAACCTCTTTTGTTGACCACCAGCGTTACGCTTTCCATTTTTAAGTTCGGAATAGAGTAGTTGCTTTGGAAGACAATAATCAGGCATAGACAGCTTAATTAACATGAGGCACATTAAAACATCAATCGCCCCCCTCTCCTGCTCCCTTCCACCTTCTGCCACAAAAAATGTAGTCTTTAAGGCACTACCGTATTTTTCCATGTATAAGACTAGGTTTCCCCCCCTAAAAATTAATGTCAAAAATTAGGGGGTGTCTTATACATGGATGCATCTCCATCTTAAATCTGAGTCCTCAAAAATAGGGGGTATTTTATACATGGGGGCGTCTTATAGACAGAAAAATACGGTAATTTTTTTTGTTGGGTTTGGCTTTCATCGTGCTCTATCCCACCCAAAGTTCTGCAAAAGTGGAAGTTAAAATGCACAAGTTATTTTTTTTAAATATGCATGAGTTATTCCCTTAGGTCCAGGCAAGAGCAATGGTTCCTCTAAGTCCAAAGCATAATCCTGGGGCCCAAGTCTTTTATCAAAGTGGTTCCTGGCACTGGAAGTTTGATCTGTCCTCTCAGGTCAGCAAAGCAACATATGTTAGAGCAGGCCATTTTTAAAAAACAGGATGTACAGTTTCAGTGTGGTGTAGTGGTTAAGAGCGGTAGACTCGTAATCCGGTGAACCGGGTTCGTGTCTCCGCTCCTCCACATGCAGCTGCTGGGTGACCTTGGGCTAGTCACCCTTCTCTGAAGTCTCTCAGCCCCACTCACCTCACAGAGTGTTTGTTGTGGGGGAGGAAGGGAAAGGAGAATGTTGGCCGCTTTGAGACTCCTTTGGGTATTGATAAAGCGGGATATCAAATCCAAACCCTTCTTCTTCTTCTTCAAAAAGGTTAAGAGGCTCTTGTGACGCGAAAGCTTTCACTCTGCATTTTAGTTGGTCCAAATACAGGTTCTGTATTTTCATGCTCTGTGGCTCCAGAGTCGTTCTTCCTTTCTTTCGAAAACCGTATCGCCGGTGCCAGAAGTCATTAGTCTTAAATTGTTTCAACACAAGACATTTGAGCGTTTTCCTGTCGCAAGAACAATGCTAGGCCTTGAGCCTTCTCAAATAAGTTCCTGGCACTGAACATTCAACCTGCTCCTCACCTCGGGTTTCCTCAATCTTCAGAGGAGCCACCACTGTTGCTCTTTTGCATTCCTCAGTCGGCTGAGGTTTCTTCCTTAAAGGTAGGGACGCGGGTGGTGCTGAGCCTCTTGGGCTTGCCGATCAGAAGGTCAGACAACCTAGCAGTTCGAAAGCACGCCAGTGCAAGTAGATAAATAGGTGGCAGGAAGGTAAACGGCGTTTCCGTGTGCTCTGGTTTCCGTCACGGTGTTCCGTTGCACCAGAAGCGATTTAGTCCTGCTGGCCACATGACCCGGAAAAGCTGTCTGTGGACAAACACCGGCTCCCTCAGCCTGAAAGCGAGATGAGCCTGTGCATTTGATGCTGGTGAGATTTCGTCGCTTGTGTTCTTTGCAAGGGAAAGAAGGGTGCATTTTTTTTTTTAAATGAGAATAGCCAACAGGGCCCATTGAGTCCATCCTCACCTGGGCCAACCAGATGCCCCCAAGGGAAGCCCACAAGCAGAACTCTGCCCACTTGGGAGTCCCAGTAACTGGGATTTGCAGGTAGACTTCCTCTGGATAGGGAGGCTCCATCTGTTCCCCATAGCAGTAGATCACAGAATTGTAGAGTCGGAAGGGACCCTGAGGACCATCTAGTCCAAGGTAGGAATATGCCGCTGTCCCAAGCAGGGATTGAACCTGCCACCTGGGTTATCTGCTCTAACCGACTGAGCTTTCCAGTGCTGTAGATGTGCTTAAGAATTTCAGAAGAGCCAGGCTGTAGGTAGATCAGGGCAAATGTCCATCTCAGTTCAGCATCTTGTCCTCTCTTTGGCTAACCTGATGCCTCTTCTGCAAGCAGGAACCTGAGCACAGGAGTGGACTCTGCCCTCCTGTGGCTTCCAGCAACCAGGATTCAGGAGCCTTGCTGCCTCCAACGGCAACTATCGTAGCAGCCGGTTGCCAGAAACCGCAGGCAGGAAGAGCCCTCTTGTGCCTGGGTCCTGCTAGCTGATTTCCCAGAGACACCCGATGGGCACCTGTGAGAATAGGATTCTGGACAGAGATCATACCTTCCAACATTTCTCCGATGAAAATAGGGATGTCCTAAGATGGCGCTGTGGTCTAAATCACTGAGCATAGGGCTTGCCGATCAGAAGGTTGGCAGTTCGAATCCCCGCAACGGGGTGAGCTCCCGTTGTTCGGTCCCTGCTCCTGCCCACCTAGCAGTTTGAAAGCACGTCAAAGTGCAAGTAGATAAATAGGTATCGTATTTTCCGGCATATAAGACGACTGGGCGTATAAGACGACCCCCGACTTTTGAGAAGATTTTCCTGGGTTAAAAAGTAGTCTTATACGCAGGAAAATACTGTACCGCTGCAGCGGGAAGGTAAACTGCGTTTCCATGCGCTGCTCTGGTTCGCCAGAAGCGGCTTAGTCATGCTGGCCACATGACCCGGAAGCTGTACGCTGGCTCCCTCGGCCAATAAAGCAAGATGAGCGCTGGAACCCCAGAGTCGGTCACAACTGGACCTAACGGTCAGGGGTCCCTTTAAGGAAAGGCAGGACATTCCAGGATCAAATCAGAAACCAGGACGGCTTATGTCAATCCAGGACTGACCCTGGACTCTTGGAGAGTCTGCTAGATGAACCATGGGCCTGATCCACCAAGCTATTCACTGTTCTTAACCCCCTGTTCTTGGCCCACACCCACAGCGGAGGCAGCCGGCAGGGTTGGCCCACCCGTGAGGCAAGGGGAGGCGACCTGCCTCACATGACGAGATCCCCAGGGGCAGCAGACCCGGCCGACAAGGAATGTATCGCCCGCTGCTGTAGTGGCAGGACAGCAACAGCCGTGGTGAGCTCCCTGGAGGCCAGATCTAGCGCCTCCTCGGCACGCCCACCCATGCCACTTCTACAGCGGCCTCTTGGCAAATAGGAGGCACCACTGGTCTCCTCCCACCTTTGTTCCCGATGGAGATCTTCGCTCCTCAGGTGCCCAAATGTCTTGGGCCGGCCCTGGCAGCCGGTGCTTCTTCATGCTCCGTATGCACTACCTGTGCAATGGGGTCCTTGGGCAAGGCCAGGGTGCTGCGGTCTCTGCGGCCAGGTGAGCATGCTAGGCTTTCTTGGAAAATCCCTCTGCTCGGCTCTTTCCTTCTCTCCCCCGCCTCCAACCCGCATCTACCTGGTGGCTTTTGGCCGAGCTGCCGGCTGGCTGGGCCCCTGCCAAAGCTCCGTGCGTCTCTCTTAAGAACATTTGCTGGTATCGCTTGCGCTCAGCGGGAGTAATCCCAGAGAATTAGCTACAGCCCAGAGGCTTATCCTTAAAGCTGCTGCTGCTGTTACAGGCTGCAGCGGCGTTTGGAGTCAGTTGTGGCGATGAAGTTGTGGACTGGGCAGGTTGCAGTGGGCTGCCCTAAGATCCTGCCCATCCAAGCCCTGTTTGCACAGCAGCCCGACGAGAAGCCAGGCTCACCATCCAGCCCACGTGCGGCGGAGGCAACGGGCGGAGAAAATAAGCTGTGAGCCGTAGGTCACCCAGCCGAGCATTAAAAGGAGGCAGAGTTGCTATGAAGGTAGTTAAGGGGCAGTAAAGGCAAGTGTAAAGGTAAAGTGTAAAGTGTAAAAACAGTAAAGGGACGTGGGTGGCGCTGTAGTCTAAACCACTGAGCCTAGAGCTTGCCGATCAGAAGGTCAGTGGTTCGAATCCCCGCGATGGGGTGAGCTTCCGTTGCTGGGTCCCTGCTCCTGCCAACCTAGCAGTTCGAAAGCACGTCAAAGTGCAAGTAGATAAATAGGTACCACTCTGGCGGGAAGGTAAACGGCGTTTCCGTGCGCTGCTCTGGTTCGCCAGAAGCGGCTTAGTCATGCTGGCCACATGACCCAGAAGCTGTATGCCGGCTCTCTCGGCCAATAAAGCGAGATGAGCGCCACAACCCCAGAGTCGTCCGCGACTGGACCTAACGGTCAGGGGTCCCTTTACTTTTAAAGGCAAGTGACGGTCTAGTTCAAGGATGAACTAGACCAGTGGTGGCTAACCTTGGCACTCCAGCTGTTTTGGAACTACAACTCCCATCATCCCTAGCTAACAGGACCAGTGGTCTGGGATGATGGGAGTTGTAGTCCCAAAACAGCTGGAGTGCCAAGGTTAGCCACCACTAAACTAGACCATCACTTGCCTTTACTGCCCCCCAGCTACTGCCAACGAAACTGGATGGATAAGGAACCTGTGTGGTCCTCCAGGTGTTGCTGTACTACAGCTCCCATCATCCCTGACCACTGGATATGCTGAGTGCGACTGATGGGAACTGGACGTTTAGCAATATCTGGAGGGCCAATAGTTCCCCATCTTGGAAGTAGACCATCGCTTGCCTTTACTGCCCCTGGTTTCCTGCCTCACAATTCTGTGTTGTCACAGTTGGAAAACCCAACTCTTGGTTGAGTTTTCATACTTGCTCATCTTCTCTCCCCCTCCCCCGTTTTCGCAGTAACCCAAACCTCCTCTGGTGCATAGCCCACGGACGCTGCCTGCTGGTCTTCAACGTGCCCCCCGCCTCCCACCACCGAGGACGACGTCACTATGAGAGTGCTGCTTTTCGCCTTCCTGGTCGAAGCGTCCCTCTCCTCTTTGGTTCCAGGTAAGTGAGTTTGGAGCGGAGCCAACTGACCCATCCCCTTGTGCAAGAACTGCACCGCTCTGAGAAGTTTGGGGGGTCTTCCTAAGGAACTTCGGAAGGTCGCAGGTTCAGTCCCTGCATGGGACAGTTGCATATTCCTGCATTGCAGGGAGTTGGACTAGATCAGGCATCCCCAGACTAAGGCCCGGGGGCCAGATACGGCCCGAGCGAGCCAATTATCCGGCCCGCCATGACCACTGATGCCCGCCGATGACGTCTGCTCTTACTGACGTGGCGTGGCTGCCCATCTCCAGGTTGGCGGAGCGTTGGAAATAGCTTGTGCGCATGCGCAAGCGTCCTTTCCGGCGCACTTCCGGGTTGGAGGAGGCCCATGCGCACAATTCAAAGTGTTGGTGCTGACCTTTAAAGCCCTAAACGGCCTCGGTCCTGTATACCTGAAGGAGCGTCTCCACCCCCATCGTTCAACCCGGACACTGAGATCCAGCTCCGAGGGCCTTCTAGCGGTTCCCTCACTGCGAGAAGCAAAGCTACAGGGAACCAGGCAGAGGGCCTTCTCAGTAGTGGCGCCCGCCCTGTGGAACGTCCTTCCAGCAGAGGCCAAAGGGATCAACAACTACATAACATTTAGAAAATACCTGAAGGCAGCCCTGTTTAGGGAAGTTTTTAATCTGTAACATGTTAATGTATTTTAATATTTGCTGGAAGCCGCCCAGAGTGGCTGGGGAGACCCAGCCAGATGGGCGGGGTACAAATAATAAATTATTATTATTATTATTATTATTATTATTATTATTATGCGCACAAGCGTCATTTCTGGCGCACTTCCGGGTCGGCGAGCGCTGGAAATGATGATTGCGCATGTGCACAAGCTATTTCCGATGCTCCGCCGACCCGGAGATTGGCAGCCGCGCCGGAAATAGCGTGTGCGCGCGTGCGCATGGGCGCATGCTCCCCCACCCTCCGGCCCGCCGCGCGATCGGCGCCGGAGGAACCGGCCCGAAGCTGGGTAAGTCTGAGGACCCCTGGACTAGATGATGCTCGGGGTCCCTTACAACGCTACAATTCTGCGATAAATGCTTTCTCACTTCCAGCCTGGCAGCTGTTCCCCCACCTAGGTCTTTGGCTGAGCAGTGAGTGAAGTCAAGGAGCATTTGTAAGCACACAGGTGAGGAGGAAAGACGTCAACACCAGGCAGAGCTTTGGAAGAGGACTTTTAAAAAGTGCCGGAGTCTGAGTGCTGCCATTATAAGAATACTGTTTTTAATAGCAGGCCACACATAGGCAAGTCTATTATTGGCGCATAGTAATTTCGTTATGAGTGGTTAGCTCACCGCCTTCATCCGGACAGATTAGCTAAGGGATTAGTCCTTCTCTCACAAATTGTATGGGGGGAGTGGAAATTATTTGGACCACCCAGGGGGTTAAAATGCACCTGGAAAGAATTGGAGAGGCGCATCTTACTGGCCCAGCAGCCCAGCAATCAGCCGGTTCCTTCAATCAAGACCATGCGCAAAGCAAACAGACAGCAGGCGCTGACTGAGAAAACAGTTTGTGAGCAACTCTTGTGAGCATGCCAGGCTACACACGCCGGCTGCGTGCAGGCCGCACATTTAAAGCTCATGACTTTTCCTACCGCAAAGAATTCTGGGAACTGTAGTTTACTCACTACAGGGCTACGACACCCAGTCACCTTAAAAAAACTACAGTTCCCAGGATTCTACGGGGAACTCGGTTGTGTGCTTTAAATGTGCGGTGTGCACACAGCCCCTCTTGATTTGTGGTGCAGAGCTCCTGAGGACGAGTGTGGATTCCGCCTGCAATCTTTACGCACGCCCTGAAGGTGACAGGGTGCCCTCCGGCCTGCAGCCATCCTCCTCTTCTTTCCCCCCAATTGCAGAGAAGGAGAAGAACCCCCGGTTCTGGAGAGAGCAGGCCCAGGAGACGCTGCGGAGGGCTCTGAGCTTGCAGGAGCTCAACACGAATGTGGCCAAGAATGTCATCCTCTTCCTCGGGGACGGTGAGATCTGGGTCACGGAGCGGGGCGGTGGAAGTCTGTGGGATGGGAAAGGGGGCAATAGAGGGCTTCAGACACAAAGGAGGAGGGCAGGACTTGACGTCTCCCCGGACCGCTGCTCCCTGTTAGACCCAGATATATTTCCCCTATTGGAGGGAATACACCCCTCCAGATAGATAGATAGATGGATAGATAGATAGATAGATAGATAGATAGATAGATAGTTTATTGTTACGGTTCTCCACCAGCACACACATATACTGTATTGATAAATACAATCCAAAATACATTCTAATATATAAACATAAATGTAAATTTTAAACTTTTTAAAAAAATGTAAAAGATGATATCTCTACTTTAAAAATAGGGCTGCGGCCGGCCTTAGGGCCTCCAGCTCCGAGGGCCTTTGGGCGGTTCCTTCACTGCAAGATGTGAAGCTACAGGGAACCAGGCAGAGGGCCTTCTCGGTGGTGGCACCTGCCCTAGATATCAAACAAACAGCAAATTGACTTTTAGAAGACACCAGCAAAGTTTTTAATAGCGGATGTTTTACTGTGTTTTAAATATTTTGTTGGCAACCCAGTCAGATGGGCAGCATATAAAGAATAAAATTATTACTGTTATTATTGCTATGATCAAATATCATCCTCCCCCCCCCAAAGGTCACTTTCACAAATGTGTTCACCTTTATGCAAGCTTTCCCCTTTCTTTGGGTTTTGGCGCACACAGAGTTTGGTTGGAGAAGTAAGTGCATTGCAAAATTTTGAAAAGTTCAAATGTGGAAGGATAAATCTCCCTCGGTTCACATTTTGTGCAGGAAAGTGTGAGTTGGGTAGTGCCTCCTCGCCCTGATCCCTAGTTCATCCCTTTTATTCTTACATGAATCATGAGAATGGAAAGCTTGAGTCAGCTTTTCTTTGCTCTCCCTGTCCCTATTTGGGGCCAGATTGTCTGTCATTACCTGGCACCGGGTGGAACAGGGACTTTCCCCATGGGTCACAGTTGGCACAGGGGTGAATCCATCCAGCTTGGTTTTTCGGAGTTCCTCATTTTTCCATTCTGCCTGGTTCTCAGGTCTGCCCTCCACATTTCCACATCAGTTTTATATATACAGTCTCCTTTCCTCCCTGATATGTACTTTGTTTGCAAAGCAGTTTCCACTAATGTAATGCCCTATGTTCATAGCTGTCAACCCTCCCTTTTTTTTGCTGGAAACTCCCTTATTCCAATGCCGTTTCCCGCTGCTATCCCGGATTGTTGAGATCCCTTAAATTTCCCGGATTTCAAAGGAAGCAGCTCCTCTCCCTCCCTGCCGGCCAGGGAGGCTCCTCAGCTGCGTTGCTCGGCTGCCAATAAGGAGTCTGAGACCGACTGGGGGCGGAGCTTGCATGCCTTGTGCAGCCAGACCCTCACGCCCAACCAGACAGACATACAGCCTGCCGTCTACGCACTCACTCTTTCGCTCACCCGTTCGCACGCAGCCTCTGGAGCGCAGGGTGGCGAGGCTACTTGGTGCCATTGCACTGCCCTCGCGGCATCCCCTATTTTCAAATCCGAAAGTTTGAAAAAATCCCTTATTTTCAAATCCGAAAGTTGACAGCTATGCCTATGTTGCTTTTCACCTATTATATGTGTTTATATGCACACTTAACATTCCGGTATATTAATTTCCCCACACATTTCAGGGCTGGGGAATTGCATTGCAAAATTCAGAAAAGTGCAGATTCCCAAGGGTAGCTGTGTTTCGGTTCGAGCGCAGTTTCACCAAGTGCGGGTGTTAGGCAGGTTCAACTTTACATGCCAACTGTAAAGGCCTTTCCCAGTCTTTCTCACATGTGGTTCCTTTGACTGTAGGCATGGGAGTCCCCACGGTGACAGCGGCTCGCATCCTGAAGGGGCAGCTGAGCAACAACAATGGGGAAGAGACAGTCCTGGAAATGGACCGGTTTCCCTTTGTGGCTTTGTCCAAGGTAAGGAGACCTCTTCAGCCCTGCCTCCGCCCCCATTCTCTCCTTTTTGCTGGGCATCACAAAGGCTGTGGCCCTTCTTTATTTGGGGTGAAGATAAGACAGAAGGTCTGCCACCCTGTTATGCTTTTTAAAAAATAAATAAATAAACCCTTTCTTTAAAACATGTGGAGCCTCGCCCTTCGATTCCAGCAAACGTATGTGGAAACTCGTAGTTCACAGATTAATGCACGCTTAATCTCTGCGCGTTTACTCAGAGGTACGTCCCGTCATCGACTTCTGATGTTCGAGTTGTTTTAAGTGCTGTTGTTTCACGCTGCCAAAATGGCAACACCCAACACTCAAGAGTGAACAAACCTCGAAGTTTATAAAACAGCACCAAAATATATTCTTCTTCTTCTTTGGCGATCCCTCGTAGCAGAGCAAGATTGTCTTCCATAAACACGGTTTTTAACAGTGAGTCCGTAAGTGACTGTGGAGACCAATTCTGGATCCACACGTCCTTCCACAGTAGGGACATAGGTTTCTGGGCGGGAGTTGATCATGGTGAGGGTTTGCCAAGCATGCCTTCCTCTTAGCACATTTCTTCCTTTCGTCCTGAGTTCGAGCTTCTTCAAAGTCCATGACACCTTTGGTAAAGGCTGTTCTCCAGTTGGAGCGCTTGCAGTCCAGTATTTCCCAGTTGCCGGTGTCTATCCAGCATTTTTTAAGATTTGCCTTGAGAGAATCTTTAAACCTCTTTTGTTGTCCACCAGCATTACGCTTTCCATTTTAAAGTTTGGACTAGAGTAGTTGCTTTGGAAGACGATAATCAGGCATCTGCACAACATTTCCAGTCCAACAAAGTTGATGTTGAAGAACCACTGCTTCAACACTGGTGATTTTTGCATTAGTTTGCCTGTCTTCCAAGTCATGTGTACAAATTTTCGGAGACACCGTTGATGGACTCTTGCGAGGAGTCGGAGATGGCATTTATAAGTGGTCCATGTTTCACAAGCATACAGTAAGGTTGGTAATACAATAGCTTTGTAAACAAGCATTTTGGTTTCCCTGCGAATGTCCCAGTCCTCAAACACTCTGCACTGCAACTGGGAGAAAGCTGCACTCGCCGAGATCAGGTGATGCTGGATTTCGGCACCAAAATATATTAAATGATGGAAGGAAACACCCGAAGCATCCCAGGAAAGAATGAAAGTGCTCCGTGGCCATGGAATGCCGACTGACTTCTGCAGGAAATCTAGGAACAAAAGCAAAGACCCTTGGTCCATCTAGCTCAGCCATGCCTACACTGACTGGCAGCAGCTCTCTCCAGGGTATCAAGCAGAGAGGCTTTGCCCAGTTCTACCTGTTGGGGAAGGAACGCGGGTGGCACTGTGGTCTAAACCACAGAGCCTAGGGCTTGTCGATCAGAAGGTCGACGATTCGAATCCCCGCGACGGGGTGAGCTCCCGTTGTTTGGTCCCAGCTCCTGCCCATCTTGCAGTTCGAAAGCACGTCAAAGTGCAAGTAGATAAATAGGTACTGCTGCAGCGGGAAGGTAAACGGCGTTTCCGTGCGCTGGTCTGGTTCGCCAGAAGCAGCTTAGTCATGCTGGCCACAACCCCAGAGTCGTCCGCGACTGGACCTAACGGTCAGGGGTCCCTTTACCTTTACCTGTTGGGGACTGAACCTGGGACATTCAAAGCAGTTGCTCCATCGCTGAGGAGGATGTAAGGAGGTAGCGATTTCCTTTTTTTCTGAAGTTGTTTTTATTAAGTTTTCCAAAATTTCACACTTAATAAAAACTCTCTCTCTCCCCCCCCCGACTTCCCAGCCCCTTTTCCATGGTGTTTCTATTTTTCTCCCTCTGAACCTTAACAAAACTGCTATAATATTTAATCCCTCCTGTTGCTCATCGTTCAAATCCTGCTCGCGGGTCCAGCCCCCGGACACCTCTCCCCCCCCCCCGACGGCATCTGGAAGCTGGCCCTTTCCAGAGCAAGGGCAACTCCTTAACTGCTTCCCTGGGACAAAAGCAAACATAGCAAATTCCTCCCAGCCCCGGCTTGGAATCTGCCAGCGCAAGGCACCTTCTGTTTTGGCTCATCTTGTGGCGGATGCATTCACATGTTTGGTAGACCACCCCTTGTGCCCTGGCGGGGTGACTCTGGGTCAACCAGCCGCGAGTTCTTCTTAAAAAAAGAAGAAGAAACACAAGAACGAATTGCACAGGATTCCCTGTGCCAATGCTATCCCAGGCTGTTCTTGTGGTCATAATGGGATTCTCAAGTCATTTGTGAGCATTAAACAGGGTAGGGATATAACCCCTGCCAGTCAGTGCAGGCAATACTGAGCTAGATTGGGCAGAGGTGCTGATCAATCAGCTCCCTAGAGTAAGGTACAGTACCAGGGCCAGCAGCTAGTGCTCCCCTAAAACACGCTTATTAGGTAGCGAGCCCCGTGGATCACAACAGGACCTACTTCTGAGCGAGCGTGGCCAGGATCTCACAACTGGGCCCTTTTCACAGCCCTCTGCTAAGGGACCGCCTGCAGCAAGGAGCCCCTTCAGCAAATTTGTGGGCTGCATCAAGAAAACATTCTGTTTGCACAGACCCAGAGTCAATATGTTTTCCTGGACGAACGCTGCGTTCCAGTGTTCTGAGAGGCCGAACGGCATTCTTCCTCCCAAACTCAAGAAACTCTGCTTATTTCCCTACCCCTGGCCATCACCAGTTATATTCGTTTTCTTATTCAGGAAGCTTAAAAAGGCCCCCCAAGTGAGATGCTCCGTCCGGTCAACTTGTTTTTGTCATTCCCCGCCTGCTCTGGGCCAAGTGGGGGAAAGTCCAAACTTCCTATGGGTGGCCCTCCAAGGGATAATTTGTCAGGGGCCACCTGAAGACCGTGTGGGGCCAAAGCTAGTGATGGGCAGGGCCAGAGCAAAAAAACCCCCCCGATGGGACTACTCCTTTTCTCTCTCTCTCTCTCTCTCTCTCTCTGTCTGCCGCCCGCTTTTCTCTCTCTCACAGTTTTTGCTACCCTCCTTTCTCTCTGTCACCCCCCTTTTTCTTTCTCTTTTTCGGCCACCCTCTTTCTTTCCATCCATCTCTTGATCTATCCATCTATTGATCTTCCTTTTTCTTTTTTTTTAATATATTTTTATTAAGTTTTACATAACAAATTTAAATTCAAACACATCATTCACCTCTTCGACTTGGATTCTCTGAACCCCTTGACTTCCCTCCGCCCTTCCATGGTTACCATTATCAATCTTTTTTTCTTCTGCTTATCTTATTTTCTCTAATTTGTTTTTTTTTTAAAGTAATTCGTTTTTCCATTGTTTTGTGTACATTGCAAGCGTTACTCAAATCCTGCCAAAGTTTTTCCATCTATTGATCTTTTGATCTATCAATCAGCTATCGATTCCTTCCTTCCTTCCTTCCTTCCTTCCTTCCTTCCTTCCTTCCTTCCTTCCTTCCTTCCTTCCTTCCTTCCTCTCTCTGTCCCAGCCACTTTCCTTTCCCTTTCTGTCACCAACTTTCCCCCCTCCACCACTCCCCTCTCTCCCCTCCCTCCATCTCCCCAGGCTGTCAGGGGAATGATGCGCATTGCTTCTGCCACAGAGGGCTGTACTGATCGCTTGCAGAGGGATTTTGAAATTAGGCCGGGGCCACATAAAACTAGGTCAATGAGCTGCAGGTCTTCCGCACGCCCCTTATATAATTCCTCCCCTGCCTATAGAGCTTGTTTGCACCCATATTCCACCCCCCCCTCCTGCAAGACTCTAGGCAACTTGGCACCCCAGCCCAGCAAGCAAGCCCTGTGCCAACCGCAGCCAAGGTTGCTTCAATTCCTCGAATATTTTTAATTTGCGTTGGGACATTTTTAACTGGGCTGCCGCCCATGTGAGGACTGAGGCAACAAACATCCGACCTGCATTCTATTCCATTGTTTTTTGGTTTTTTCTCCTAACAAATTGGTCCTTTCCCCTCTATGGACAGTGGCCATGCTGGGTATTTTTTTTAATGTTTTAGTGAGTTATAATGTATGTTTGGCAGGAGCTGGGACCGAGCAACGGGAGCACACCCCGTCGCGGGGATTCGAACCTCCGACCTTCCAATCGGCAAGCCCAAGAAGCTCAGTGGTTTAGACCACAGCGCCACCCGCGTCCCCAACCTAGCAGTTCGAAAGCACGTCAAAGTGCAAGTAGATAAATAGGTACCGCTCCGGCGGGAAGGTAAACGGCTTTTCCGTGTGCTGCTCTGGTTCGCCAGAAGCACCTTAGTCATGCTGGCCACATGACCTGGAAGCTGTACGCCAGCTCCCTCGGTCAGTAAAGCAAGATGAGTGCCGCAACCCCAGAGTCGTCTGCGACTGGACTTAACTGTCAGGGGTCCTTTACCTTTACCTTTTTAATGTATATTTACCGGTAACTCGTGTGTAATGTTTTATTATGTTTTTATTTATGATGGAAGCCACCCAGAGTGGCTGGGGCAACCCAGTCAGATTGGCGGGGTACAAACAAACAAACAAAATTATTAAATCTATATGTTTAATTCTATTTATGTTTAATTGGTGTTTTTTTAATGAGTGCTCTCTCCCCACCTTGATGTTTTAGCTGTCTCTACTTTTTAGCTAGGGACGCGGGTGGCGCTGTGGGTTAAACCACAGAGCCTAGGGCTTGCCGATCAGAAGGTCTGCGGTTCGAATCCCCGCGATGGGGTGAGCTCCCATTGCTCGGTCCCTGCTCCTGCCAACCTAGCAGTTCGAAAGCACATCAAAGTGGAAGTAGATAAATAGGTACCACTCCGGCGGGGAAGTAAACGGCGTTTCCGTGCGCTGCTCTGGTTTGCCAGAAGCAGCTTAGTCATGCTGGCCACATGACCTGGAAGCTGTACACCGGCTTCCTCGGCCAGTAAAGCAAGATGAGCACCGCAACCCCAGAGTCGGACTCGACTGGACCTAATGGTCAGGGGTCCCTTTACCTTTACTTATTAGCTGTCAGCCACCTTGAGTTCCTGCCAGGGAAAATGTCAGGATATAAATAATAATAATAATAATAATAATAATAATAATAATAATATTGACCGAAGCTCCAGGGGGAGGGAATCAAGGATGTGGGTGGGCTTTACTGCTGTGTGATGGGGAAGGGCTGTTGACAGCAGCAACTGCTGCTACTCCCCCAGCTGCCACCCATGGGGCTGATCCTGCCACAGTGCCTTATTTCAGCCTCTCTCTCAGGGATCAGCTCACAGCTTGGGCAGCGGCAGCAGGAGAAATGTAGGGGGGGGGTGAGAGAGGGACTCCTCCCCCCCCATCACACCAAGTATCTGCTCTAACATGTTCAAACTCTGTATTATTATTATTATTTCATTAGGTAACAATTACACGCTGCTTGATTTTAAGCCCTCCTTAAAGCAGTTGGAAGGATAAACTCATCCATAAGAAAAACCAACAACGATCATTTAAAGCTTTTGAAAAGTTAAACTAACGATCGACTAAAAAAACCAACAGATTAAAACTCACGTCGACTTTCTAAACGTCTGGGCTCGTCTAAACAAAAATGTTTTTAGCAAGCGCCAAAAAGAGCCTAGAAAAGGCGCCTGCTTGATATCAAGGGGCAGGGAGTTCCAAAGTGCACTTTTTGTCTTTTTCTTTTTACAGATGCGAAACGGGTATTATGTGGCCCCTTTAGTAGTGCCAGTTCTGCCGATTGAAGCGATCGGTGTGTGTGTGTGTGTGTGTGTGTGTGTTTGTGTGTGTATGGGGTAAGACAACCTTGTAGGTAAATTGGACCCAAGTTGTTCAGGGCTTTATATACTAATAGTCCCACCTTGAACTTTGAACGGTAGCAAGTTGGCAGCCAGTGTCGTTCTCTGAGCGCAGCATGATGATGTTGTTGCTGCTGCTGCTGCAAGAATAGCCGAGGGTCCTAGAGGGCAGAGGACAGTCCATCCTCCCCTTCCCCTTCTTGCAGTTCTGCTCTAAAGATCTAATCTCCCAGCTTTACTCCTTTGGCCATTCCCCCCACTCCATCGCAGGGCTCAAACTCAGCCCTCCAGATGTTTTGGGACTACAACTCCCATCATCCCTAGCTAACAGGACCAGTGGTCAGGAATGATGGGAGTTGTAGTCCCAAAACATCTGGAGGGCCGAGTTTGGAGATGCCTGGTTTATGTTTTTATTTTGCCCCTTTCCCCGCAAGTCAGGCAGAAGGCGTTGGAATTTACAAACTGCCAAGATGCCGCCAGCTGCAGCTTGCAGTTTTGCACAAGGCGCTGAGCATTTATTTTTTAAATTATTTGGTTTTTCAGATTAATATTTTACAATCCCATATCCAACATACAACATAAAAACAAGATTCCAAGGAATCTCTTAGGACTTCCTCCCTCCCCTTTGTGGGTCCTATTGTTAATCATTTCCTCCTGCATCTTTTATATAAATCCAAATCTTTTACATCACCATTATATCCAAAATTCAACTTTAAACTACAAGTGTTATTCCAATCCTACTAACGATTTTAACTGTTTACAATGGTTTTCAAGAAAAATTATAATCCCCCCCATTCCTTATTAAAGTTTTGGTCTTCCTGATTTCTGATTCTTCCAGTCATTTTTGCCATTTCGGCATAATCCATCAACTTAATCTACCATTCTTCTCTGGTAGGGACTTTATCTTCTTTCCAACTCTGGGCCATTAACATCCGAGCAGCTGTGGTCGCATACGTAAATAGTCTTTTCTGCTCCATTGGGATTTCGGCATGTAGAATCCCTAAAAGAAAGGCTTCTGGTTTTTTAAAGAAAAAGTTATTTTAAACATTTTTTTCAATTCGTTATGTATAATTTCCCAAAATTATTAAACCATGTTTCGTCCTTCTCATGTGCCACTTGTGTTGATTTCGGCTGGATGGTGATGTTGCAAGACTCATATAAATATTCTTCATCTACCATTACATCTATGAGATTTTTGCTCCATTGGGATTTCGGCACCTAGAATCCCTAAAAGAAAGGCTTCTGGGTTTTTAAAAAAAGAAAAAGTTATTTTAATTTTTTTTTTCAATTCGTTATGTATAATTTCCCAAAATTATTAAACCATGTTTTGGTTTTTAGAACGCATTGAGAATTGTCTCTCCCAGCCGCCACCTCCTTGCCTCCATGTTCAGTTTTGGGTGGCCTCAAGGCAACACCCTCCTTTCAGATTTCTAAATGTTGCTGTCAGTGCTGGGGAAAGTCGTCTCCTCCCCTAACCCTGATGTCACAACCCATTAAAACAGGGGCATTGCGGGGGGCTGCATTAGAGGACCCTTCAGCCCTTGCCAATTCCATGATGGTATGATAAGGCCTGTCCCTCAGCGGCAGGGCACCTGCTTTGCATGCAGAAGGTTCTGGGTTCAAATCCCTGCTTCAAATCCTCAAGAGCTTCTTCCAGTCAGTGTAGATTAGCTTCCACCTACATTGTGTCCCCAGATTTTTTGGGGGGGCCACAATTACCACCAGTCCCAGCATCATCAACATCTGCATTGCAAAATTCAGGCAAACACGAATTCCAAATAGGAGCTGTGCTTCCGTCCATGTGCATTGCTTCAGAAACTGTGAATTTGGTAGATTTGCTCTTAAATGTGAACTGAATTCCGCCCCCAATCCTAGGTTGGGAACTGGTTCTGACTGCTACACTCAACTTGGTTGTTTTTTTTTAAAGCAAACCAGTAGAGGTAGCAAACAGCTTTGAGTTGTGCATGTGTGCTTTTTTTATTTTAAAACAATCTGGTGGTATAATTCTTTTTATACCCAGTATACCTGACGGAGCATCTGCACCCCCCATCATTCAGCCCAAACACTGAGGTCCAGCTCCGAGGGCCTTCTGGCGGTTCCCTCCCTGCGAGAAGTGAGGTTACAGGGAACCAGGCAGAGGGCCTTCTCGGTGGTGGCGCCCGCCCTGTGGAACCCCCTCCCATCAGATGTCAAGGAGATAAACAACCATCTGACTTTTAGAAGACATCCCTGTTTAGGGAAGGTTTTAATGTTTGATGTTTTATCGTGTTTTTAATACAGTGGTATTACTGTATTACTGTACGGTATTACATACGCTTCAGGTTACATACGCTTCAGGTTACAGACTCTGCTAACCCAGAAATATTACCTCGGGTTAAGAACTTTGCTTCAGGATGAGAACAGAAATCGGGCAGCGGCGGCCCAGCGGCAGGGGGAGGCCCCATTAGCTAAAGTGGTACCTCAGGTTAAGGACTTTACCTCAGGATGAGAACAGAAATCGCACCGCGGCAGCGGGAGGCCCCATTAGCTAAAGTGGTACCTCAGGTTAAGAACGTTTTCAGGTTAAGAACGGACCTCCGGAACGAATTAAGTATGTAACCAGAGGTACCACTGTATTATGAGTGGCTGGGGAAACCCAGCCAGATGGGCGGGGTATAAAGAATAAATTATTATTATTGTATTATTAAATGAAGCGAACAAATGAATGAGTTGCTGAGGCTCAACTCAACTCTTGCCCCTTCTGCCATTGCTCCCCACAGACGTACAACACCAACGCCCAGGTCCCAGATAGCGCGGGCACAGCCACAGCTTACTTGTGCGGGGTGAAGGCCAACGAGGGGACGCTGGGGGTCAGCGCGGCTGTGACGAGGTCCCAGTGCAACACCACGGCAGGGAACGAGGTGACCTCCATCCTCAAATGGGCGAAGGCGGCAGGTGAGTGGGACAATGGGTGCAAAATCAGGGGTGTCCAGTGACTCATTCCAACAGATAACTTTTACTGCCAGAGTTAGGTGAAAAGTTTTTTATTTACTTTTCTTTTAAAGCCACTTGCTGTTTGGAAGCAACCTTGTTTGTGTGAATGCAAAAGTGAAAGATTACTGGTGCTTTTCTGGGGGCAGGGATGTAGCTCAGGGGCAGAGCCTCTGTTTTGCATGCAGAAGGTTGCAGGTTCAATCTCGGGGGGAACATGCAGAAGGTTGCAGGTTCGATCTCGGGGGGGGGCCCTAGAATCCCGCAGAGCAGCTGCTTGTCAGTGTCAGAGAAACTGATCCGGATGAGTCAGTGGCCTGACTTGATCCAAGGCAGCTTCCTATGTTCCCAGACTCTCCAAGTCTGGGATTTTCCAGGGATTTTCCAGGGACAGTCCCGGATTTACAGAAGCCGCCCCGGTTTCTAATTTGATCCTGGAATGTCCTATTTTTCCTTAGGACAGTGATGGCTAACCTTGACACTCCAGATGTTTTGGGACTACAACTCCCATCATCCCTGACTACTGATCCTGTTAGCTAGGGATCATGGGAGTTGTAGTTCCAAAACATCTGGGGTGTCAAAGTTAGCCATCACTGCCTTAGGACGTCCCTATTTTCACCGGAGAAATGTTGGCAGGTATGGAATTATGCGACCCCCAAGCCAAGGAGATAATTAACTATACAGTGGAACCTTGGAAGTCAAACGGAATCCGTTCCGGAAGTCCGTTCGACTTCCAAAACATTTGGAAACCAAGGCTCCTGCAGCCAATTGGAAGCTGCGTCAGATGTTCGGGTTCCAAAGAACATTCACAAACCGGAACACTCACGTGTTCGGGAGCCAAAACGTTCGAGTCGCTGTATAGGGAAGTTTTTTAAAAAAAGGTTTAAAGTTTTATCGTGTTTTTATATATGTTGGAAGCCTCCCAGAGTGGCTGGGGCAACCCAGTTAGATGGATGACGTATAAATATTATTGTTATTACGGCATGGGTAAAGGTAAAGGGACCCCTGACCATTAGGTCCAGTTGCAGACGACTCTGGGGTTGCGGCGCTCATCTCGCTTTACTGGCCGAGGGAGCTGGCGTACACCTTTCAGGTCATGTGGCCAGCATGACTAAGTCGCTTCTGGCAAACCAGAGCAGTACATGGAAACACTGTTTACCGTCCCGCCAGAGTGGTACCTATTTATCTACTTGCACTTTGATGTGCTTTCGAACTGCTAGGTTGGCAGGAGTTATTATGGCATAGGATGTCCCTATTTCGATCGGAGAAATGTTGGAGGTTATGCATTCCTGTTTAAGCCAGCCCTTCCTTCTGAACCATGAGGAGTAGAATTTTGATTTTTTTTTTTTTAAGCAAGGACCGTCCACAGTCTACATAAAGAGGCCTGGAAGATCACATCTGGTGATATAAGGCTTCCCCACCCCAGTTGACGTCCTAATAATAAATTTGGTTTATTACTCAGCCTTTACCCTAAGGCCCCAGGGCAGGTCACAACAATTCAAAATGCAGCAGCTTTGAAACACATTGCAAGAATAAAGCTCGCTGGTTGATAAGGCATTTTGAAAATCGTGGGCTTTGAGAGATAAATGCTTGCTTATTATTCCATTAACAGCACAATCAAAAGCAAGTCCCTCCAAATTAAATGCGGCTTATTCCTGAGGGTGCAGAAGATGGCAGATTAGGCTCTCCGTCACTCGGCCTGTTATCTGCGCTTTTAAGACAAGGCCTGGCTTTTAGCAATACTTTTTAAAAAATCCATTTGTTCAATATGGGGCTTCAGTGAAAAGGTGCTGGAATTTTCCACTTTTCTCCCTACGTGGGGGAAGCATTTTTCTTTGCGGGTCGTTCCAGATCCAGAGCTGAGCTCTGTTGGGTTTTGCTCTGATTCTCATGTGAAAATAGGTGGGCTTTTTTTTTTTAACCGACGAGCAAAAGTTTCCTCTTAAAACTTAAAACCCAGATAACTCTCTGGGAGGGTGTCAGAATACTTTAACCACAATAACTGCATTGTCCGGGACAAGAGCTGGACTTGAGACTGGTTTGATACTCAAGCAGAACAGAATCTTAGTGTCCAAGTTTCCGCAGCATTGGAGAGAAGGGCTGTATAAGAAGCCCAGCGGCAGAGCACATCGATTTGCACGCGGAAGGTCCCTGGTTAAATCTCTCGAATTGCTTGATAGGGCTGGAAAAGGCTATCCGGTGGCTACTAGCCAGGATGGCTAAGCTCTGCCTTCGGGGTTGGAGGCAGCCGTGCTTTCAAATATCAGTTTCTGCTGGAAACCACAGGAGGGGAGAAGGCTCTTGTTCTCAGTTGGGTCCTGCTTGTTGGTTTCTCCTTGGGGCATCTGGGTGACCCCTCTGGGATCAGCACGCTGGACTGCATGAGCCATTGGCCAGATCCAGCAGCCAGGCTCTTCTTACATTCTTAACAGGCTAAGGCAGCTTCCAGCGCCCCTGGATTGCACCCCCTGTTAAGTACCAGGAGCAGCTGAGCAGATACAGGAGGTGCCCTGGATTGACCTGTGGCCTCTCCAGGTGAGGCTGGGAACATCTGCATAAAATGAGCGTAGCCCAATGTCTGAACATAGAATCATAGAGTTGGAAAGGGACCCTGACGACCATCTATCAGTGTTTCCCAAACTTCGGTCTCCAGCTATTTTCGGACTACAATTCCCATCATTCCTGAACAGTGGTCTTGCTAGCTAGGGATGATGGGAGTTGTAGTAAAAAAAAACAAAACAGCTGGAGACCCAAGTATGGGAAACGCTGAATTCCAGGCCACCCCCTACAATGCAGGAATAGACAGCTGTCCCTTACGGGGATCGAACCTGCAACCTCTGCGTTCATGATAGAAAATTTGTGTGATTGTATATACATGAGAAAAATTCCACCTGGATATTTATAAAACGGGAAGCGCTAAGTCACGCTGCTCAAAGAAGCGGCCCTCTTTATCGTCGCTGCTGAAATGTTTTGCAGCAGCCAAAGGCTCCGATCCTTCCTGTTGTTGTTGTTTTTTTAAATGAATAAACAGATGGAAAATGCCAAGAAAACATTGCTTTTGAAAAATGCATTCTGTTGATGCTAAAAAAACCCCCAATCAAACGTTTTGGACATGAGTCCATAGTTAAATGTCTGAAGAAGAACCTGTTTGATCGCTGTCCTTTCATGGGCCAGCCGGTTTGAGTGGCCTCGGTGGCCACACTGTGATTTTTGGGGTGTGGGGGTGTGCGCTGGGACGAAATCAGATCAAAGCCTGACATTTGCAGGTGCCCACACTCGAAACCTCTCTGCCCACTATTTCTCTCTTTCTCTTTTATATAAAGCGATGCCAAACAGAGCGCCTCTTTCCATGGATCAGTTGGAAACCACGATTAAAAATAAACCCTCGGGTTCTCCCTTGAAGGGGGGGTGCCCCCAGCTCCAATTACAAAGGAGGCTTGTGCCTGGCCCTGCCTTTATCCATGGGGCTTGTTCAGAGAGACGGTGGGTTGGGGGGGGGGGAGAAGGAAGGAAGTGCGAAAAGCGAAGGGATGATCTGGAGGAGACACAGAGCGCAGTTGTTCTGCTTGTTCTCCGTGGGCTCCGAGGGACAGGGGAGGAGAGCCAAAAATCACTTTCGGCGAGATGATTAACTCCGCAGAGCGGAACAATGTTTAACCGGCTGTGTCGATAGACAGAATAATGTGTTTTCAGCAGCACGGTTTGACCCCGTTGCATGCGCAAGATGTGAGAGGGGTCATTTAGCTTGGGAGAAGAGGGGAGGGAGTTTGGTGGCGTCTCGCCCGGAAGGTTTTTTTTTACGCTTGGCTCTAAAGCATCCCCCAGCGGACTCAGGCCGCTGCCAGCGGCACGCAGCTTCTGTGCCCGCTGAGTTTTGCCAAAGTTCATACTGTCGGCACTGGAAAAGCCTCGGCCTCCAGGCCTCCGGGGTGAAGTGCGCATCTTTGCCTCCTCCTCTGCTTCTCTGGTCCCAGGCAAATCCGTGGGCATCGTCACGACGACGCGGGTCAACCATGCCACGCCGAGCGCGGCCTATGCGCACTCTGCCGACCGGGACTGGTACTCGGACAACGAGATGCCCCCTGAGGCCATCCAGCAGGGCTGCAAGGACATCGCGCACCAGCTTTTCGAAAACATCCCAGACATTGAGGTGAGCGCGGGTCAGCCGAGAACAGCTGCGGGGCGGTTTTAATATAAGAGGGGGAAATGGGCAATGAGGATTGGACAGGGTGAAGGGCACCTGGATAGCTCCGTTGGTTAGAGCATGGTTCTGATAACTCCAAGGTTGCAGGTTTGATCCCCATATGGGAGAGCTGCATATTCTTGCATTGCAGGGGGTTGGATCCTTAGCAGTGGGGGGGGGGGGACATGGTGGTACGCATACCCCTAAACATTTGTGAATCTAAGTTTGGCCTCATTAAGGGGCAGTATTTCAATATGAACAGGAAAATGAGAGTACACTTAAACATTTTTTTAAAGAAAAAAAAGCACTGATCCTCTGGGTCCTTCTAGGACCCCTGACCATTAGGTCCAGTCGTGACTGACTCTAGGGTTGTGGTGCTCATCTCGCATTATTGGCCGAGGGAGCTGGCGTACAGCTTCCAGGTCATGTGGCCAGCATGACTAAGCAGCTTCTGGCGAACCAGAGCAGCACACGGAAACGCCGTTTACCTTCCCGCCGGAGTGGTACCTATTTATCTACTTGCACTTTGATGTGCTTTCGAACTGCTAGGTGGGCAGGAGCTGGGACCGAGCAACAGGAGCTCACCCCGTTGCTGGGATTCGAACCGCCGACCTTCCGATCGGCAAGCCCTAGGCTCTGTGGTTTAACCCACAGCACCACCCGCGGCCCCCTGGGTCCTTCTAGAATTCTATAATTCTATGGATACCAAAAGCGGGGAATATAAATGAAATCACAGCGTATTTGGGGTGGTTCTATCTCTCTTTGATGAGCCAATGTAGTGGTTGGAGCCACAGAATCCTAGAATTGTCGAGTTCGATGGGACCCCCAGGGCTCATCTAGTCCAACCCCCTGCAATGCAGGAATCTCAGCTAAAGCGTCCATGGCAGGTGGCCGTCCAACCTCTGCTTTAAAAACCTCCAAGGAAAAAGAGTCCATCACCTTCCGAGGGAGGCCATGCCACTATCAAACGGCTCTTAGTGTCAGGAAGTTGATCCTTTCTTGTAACTTGAAGCCATGGGTTCGAGTCCTACCCCTCCAGAGCAGGAGACAACAAACTTGCTCCATGTGACAACCTGTCAGACATTTGAAGATGGCTCTCCTATCTCCTCTCAGTCTCCTCTTCTCCAGGCTAAACATACCCAGCTCCCTCAAACGTTCCTCATAAGGCTTGGTTTCCGGACCCCCCCATCATCCTGACCGCCCTCCTCTTCCCCCTCAGACGTGGAGCTCCCCAGGTGTGACCTTGGGCCTGTCCCTACCTCGCAGGATGGCTGTTGCGGGGATTAAACAAGGAGAGGGAGAACCATATACACCACTTTGAACTCCTGGGGGGCGGGGAAAGGCAGGATGAAAATTCAGCAAATGAAGGAATATCCATCCATGCAATGCTGCCTTATACCAGGCACCCCCAAACTCGGCCCTCCAGATGTTTTGGGACTACAATTCCCATCATCCCTGACCACTGGTCCAGTTAGCTAGGGATGTTGGAAGTTGTAGTCCCAAAACATCTGGAGGGCCGAGTTTGGGGATGCCTGCCTTATACTAAATCAAGTTATTCAGGGGTGGAGGAGCTCAGGGCAGGAGATCCTTTGCACCCCTTTGGGCTTTTCTGTCTGGCCATTGGAATAATAATAATAATAATAATAATAATAATAATAATAATAATAGGCTAATAATGGACTAGGCTAGAGAGAGGAAACTAGACTACTGCGTGAAGGGAAAAATTCACATAATAATAATAATAATAATAATAATAATAATAATAATAATAATAATTTTTATTTGTACCCCGCCCTCCCCGGCAAAGCCGGGCTCAGGGCGGCTCACACCACCAAAATCACAATAAAGCATGAAACATAAAAGAAAAAACAATTAATTAGAATACAGATTAAAAGATTTAAAAGATTTAAAAAAACGCCTTAATGCAACAGCCCATGAATTTATAACACATAGGGGAGAGTCTTATAATACAATGTTATATTATAACACAAGGGTCAGGCTGAATCGGACTCCAAAGCTAGGCGGAACAGCTCCGTCTTGCAGGCCCTGCGGAAAGCTGTCAAATCCCGCAGGGCCCTGGTCTCTGGAGACAGTGCGTTCCACCAAATTGGGGCCGAAACTGAAAAGGCTCTGGCCCTGGTTGAGACCAGTCTAGCCACCTTATGGGTTGGGACCTCCAGCGTGTTATTATTTGTGGACCTTAGGGTCCTCCGCGGGGCATACCAGGAGAGGCTCCGCCTGCTTTTGCCCCGGCCCTGCCCACCCGTGGCATGTGCCCCCCCAGAAGGCAATGCAGCCCTTGGGGCTGCTAAAGGCTCCCCACCCCTGAGATGAGCGGTCCATTTCGCTCCCAGCACTGTCTCCTGGGGCTGCAGAACAGCTCAGGCTCTGCCGCAAGCCTAGCAATTATTCTACTTTGTGCAAAATGTCCTGTGCCGTGCGTGGAATGCCACGGCCCTTCCTCGGGCGTTACTCTCGCTCTCTGGTTTCGGCAGCGAGCAGTTATTTCGGAGAGCAAGGTGGGTGGTTTCGAGAGGGACACGAAAGGGATGATCCAGCTCTGGGTTGATTTATTGCATTTTCAGTCCTGCTCCAACCTCTCTGTCTGTCTGTCTGTCTGTCTGTCTGTCTGTCTAAAGATCTATCCATGAATGAAACAGAATCACCCATCCCACAACATTCACAGAAAAACCTGTTTCTTTCAGGCATATGTGGTTCCTCCTCCTCCTCTTCCTCCTCTTCCTCCTCCTCCTCCTCCTCCTCCTCTTCTTCCCTTACCATCTTTGGCCTTGCATTGCAATTTTCTTTTCAAATCTTGGAAGTTAAACCAAGAAGCGGGTTGTCTCCCTGTGAGTCACGAGTAAAGAATCATCTCTCTGCCCTTGAACCCTGCTCTTGTGGAAGATACACCACTGCTGTCCTGATTTTGCTCCCTTTTATTGAAAGCTAAAATCTCTAGCCCAGATGGCTGAACAGAGGGACGGGCTGTACAAAAGTTGAGGAATCAGGTGACAGCCCTATGTTTTATCAGTCGCACAGATAATTCATCTGGAAGTGGGGATGGGAAAGGAATTTGCTTTGGAATCCGTACTTCTCGAAAGAATAAACACACCTTATAAACATACTCTTCAAAATCCCCACTTCTCTGAATTTTGCAATGCCAAATGGTGCTGATGGATATAAGTTTATATTGAAGGGAAATGCATTAGTGGAAAGGACATAGCAAAATCTGCTGGCAAACATTAGGGGTAATTGCATGGGGGGGGGAAGTGTAGCCTAGGAGAAATTTGCATTCGGATACTGGCAAAATTTCCTGGGGACATTAATGAAAAATGGCAAAGCGGTGTGAGAATGTGGAAAGGTGGAGATTGGAAAAACGAGGGAAAACCCCAAAAGGGTGACTTCATCTATCCCTCGCCTGGAACAACAGTCAGGCTCTTGGCTGGCTGAGAAGGATAGGCCGAGGTTCGAAAAGAAAGCTTTCAGAGTGGCAAGTGGAAAAGTTGTGCGAATCGGCGGCTCTGAGGGGGCGAGAGGGGAGGCCGTTGAGACTGCAACCCAATAAAGTCTCCGGCAGCGCAGACCCTTCCTCCCTCTTTTTCGTGCCGGACCAGAGAGCCTGAATCGCGTCTCTGTTTCCCACAACAGCTGTTCTCGTCTTCGGCCTTGCAACCCAAAGAGGCGAGAGAAAGCGAGCTAGCAGGGTGGCCTCTTCCCAGCCACTTTCTGCACCTGGCACTCGGGCAACGAGCCCCTCTTGCTATTCAGGCCCACTCTCTCGAGGACCCAGCCAGCAGCCCCCACCTCCCCGGCCCGTTTCCCTCAGAAGCAGGAAGCTGGCAAGGGCGAGAGTGTTGCCAGGAGGCCAGAGGGCAGCTCTCTGCAGACGCATTCCGCCTCCAGGGCGAAGAGAAGCCTGAAAGATGCGCCGTGGTGCCGTGCGTTAATCTTTTATCTGGGCCATTGTAGCAGAGCGCATCGGTTGCATCGTCACAGCAGGGCACCCAATGCCAGCTGGCAACGCTTGCCCAGAAGCACGATCAATGCCTATTGTCTCAGGCAGTGGGTACAGCAGGAGAGGACACAGCTCCCCCTGGTGGTGGAATGATGCCAGCAGCGCCTAGAGGAAGATGTTGATGTCTCAATAATAATAATAATAATAATAATAATAATAATAATAATAATAATTTATTTATACCCCGCCCATCTGGCTGGGTTTTCCCAGCCATTCTGGGCGGCTTCCAACAGAACATTAAAATACAACAATCTATTAAACATTAAAAGCCTCCCTAAACAGGGCTGCCTTCAGATGTCTTCTAAAGGTCTGGTAGTTGTTGTTCTCTTTGACATCTGAAGGGAGGGCGTTCCACAGGGCGGGTGTCACTACCAAGAAGGCCCTCTGCCTGGTTCCCTGTAACTTGGCTTCTCGTAGTGAGGGAACTGCCAGAAGGCCCTCGTAGGTGGCTGAACAATGGGGGTGGAGACGCTCCTTCAGGTATACTGGACCGAAGCCATTTAGGGCTTTAAAGGTCAGCACCAACACTTTGAATTGTGCTCAGAAATGTACTGGAAGCCAATGTAGGTCTTTCAAGACCGGTGTTATGTGGTCTCGGCGGCCGCTCCCAATCACCAGTCTAGCTGCCGCATTCTGGATTAGTTGTAGTTTCCGGGTCACCTTCAAAGGTAGCCCCACATAGAGTGCATTGCAGTAATCCAAGCGAGAGATAACTCAGTGGGCCGACGTTCACACGACAAGAGGTTCTGCGGGCAGCAATGGAGGCGTTGGATGACAGGCTGTAGCTGGGCACCCATTTGGTGCTTTGCGTGGCTGCTCTGGTCTGCAATGCAGGAATCTTAACTAAACTGTCCAGGATAGACGGCTATCTTAAAAACCTCCAAGGAAGGAGAGTCCACAGCCTCCCGTGGGAGACTGTTCCCACTGCTGAACTGCTCTCACTATCAGAAAGTTTTGCCGTATGCTTAGTCAGAGTCTCCTTTCTTGTAACTTGGAGCCATTAGTTTGAGTCCTACCCTCCAGAGCAGGAGAAAATAAGTTTGCGTGGCCAGGCGGAGTCCCCCCGAACCCCGGGCAGCCCCTGAGGGAAATAACGACACATGACAACGTTCTATGGGATTAAATTGGCCACAACTTTATTAATATTCAGATGTAGGGAGACCTTGGCTCAGGCATTGGGCGTTTATTCTTCCCAGCTGGGGTTCTGGGTAATTTTCAGGGTTATCCAGCATGTGTGGGGAGTGGGCTAGCTCTGGAGAACATATGTTCAAGCAGATAGCCCACCCCCTGTTCGCCGCCACTGGAGGGGGAGGGCAATGACGACCTCTGGGCGTATGGTCAATGTCTCCCCCTAAGACCCCTTTAACGGGAACCCTGGTATCGCCGCCGTAATGGGGGCGGGGGTCACCGCCCCACACCCCCCCATGTTAGGTAGATGACTAAAGGATTCCACCCAAGGCCTGCAACCGCCAAAGTTGTGGCGAATTGCTACAGGAAAGGTGAAACCTGCCAATGCAGGGCAAGTCCTTTCCGGCCCTTCAACAGCGACCTTGTCATAGCAGCGCCTGTGTGGCTGTGGAAAATAAAAGGTTAATCTGCATAATAAGCGTTAATTGAGGGAGTGGAGGGTGGGGAAGCTCTGAAGCCAACGGTCGCTTCCCAGGTATGACTGAACTCCTATTGTGTGTACTGTATGTTCCCTCCTTCTACCTGGCCAATCCCCCTGGCAACACCTCCCCAGCTGGGATTGGGCGGCTGCTGGAGTAGGTGGAGACCACAGGTATCCAGCCTGGAAAGGTGGTGCCAGACCCAACTGCCAGGAGCTGCAACATGATCCCAGGGGGCTACTCGCGACCACGCAAAATGCGCACCCCATTTGATATGGGGAACGGTCATTGTTCCCTCTTCCACTCGATAGCCCTCGAAAGGCAGAGCATAGCTGCCAAGAGGTGCATTTATGCCCCACAAATAACCCAGAAATGCATTTTAAATAAAGGGACACATTCTACTCATGTAAAAACACGCTGATTCCTGAACCATCCGTGGGCCGGATTGAGAAGGCGATTGGGCCACATCCGGCCCACAGGCCTTAGGTTGCCCACCCCTGATTTAGGGGAACGTGACCAGTTTGAGTTGCACTGGGTGTGGAGCCTTTGGGGCGCTGCAACTATGATGCAGAATGGAAGGCTTGAGGAAGGGTGGGGGCGCCAAATTTTGGCATTGCCCAGGGCGCCGCTGAAATTTGAGACCCCAAGCTCTGCCATTGTCAAAGGCCTTATCTTCCTCCATGAATTTGTCTAATCCTCTTTTAAAGTCGCCCTAGTGGGTGGTCATCACTGCATCCTGCAGGAGGGAGTTCCATAGTTTAACCATGCACTACTTGAAGGAGTCCTTTCTTTTATCTTCTTCAGTCTTCCAGCATCCAACTTCTTTGGATAGCCACGAGTTCTAGTGCTGTTCTCTGTGCCGCTCATAATTGTATGAACTTTCCTGTTGCCTCTGACTTGCCTTTTCTCTAAACTTGTGCTCCCCAACAGCTCTTAATTCAGAGGTTTCTGGGACGCGGGTGGCGCTGTGGTCTAAACCAATGAGCCTCTTGAGCCTGCCGATCGGAAGGTCGGTCGGTCGAATCCCCGTGACGGGGTGAGCAAATGTTGCTCTGTCCCAGCTCCTGCCAACCTAGCAGTTCGAAAGCATGCCAGTGCAAGTAGATAAATAGGTACCACTGCGGCAGGACGGTAAACAATGTTTCTGTGCGCTCTGGTTTCCGTCATGGTGTCCCGTTGCGCCAGAAGCAGTTTGGGCATGCTGGCCACATGACCTGGAAAGCTGTCTGTGGACAAACGCCGCTTCCTTTGGCCTGAAAGCGAGATGAGCGCCACAACCCCATAGTCACCTTTGACTGGACTTAATCATCCGGGGTCCTTTACCTTTACCCTTTAATTCAGAGGTACTCCGTCTCTAGCCCTTTCCCTCTGACATACCTGATGAAGCAACCACCAGACATCTTTTAAAGACACAAACATTCGTCTTAACTTCCCTGCCTGAAACCCTGGGGATCCACTGCTGCCAGTCAGTGTAGACAACATTGAGCTAGACAGACCAAGGGTCTGACCAGTGGCGAAGCCGCTGCAGCACCCGGAGCGGCAAATATGATGCGCACCCGGGGGCGGGGCGATCTGCCCATGGAGGCGTGGTGATCCTCCCAGGGGTGCCATTAGGCGACACCCGCTAGGGGGTGAAAGCGCCACCACGCAAATCGAGCGCCGCCATGCCGATCAGCCCGGGGGGATTTTGTCACCCTCCTTAGGCATGGTGCCCAGAGCGGAGTATAACGCAGAGTCTTCTGGTTTTTTTAAACTCCTCTTCAGTCTTTAAAAGTAATCAATATACAATCAGGATCTTCCTAGTGCACATGAATCTGGTGGCATGGTATTTTCCGGATGAAAGAACAGGGATTTTCCTTGCTCCTCGGAGGACTTTAATCTAACAAACGCAGAATGAAATATATACCCCCAGGGCGAAAAATTTCCAGCTGAAGCAGGAGAGAAAATGAGAGAGAGAAAGGGAGAGAGTTGGGGGGGGGGAGGCCTATTTCAATGTGGTGCTGGCCGGCGCCGCTCGCTGTGGCATTCATTCCTCTGCGTGAAGAGACGTTTTGCAGTTCGCAGGCAAAGGAAGCCAGTTATTAGACGCCACTAATGTTATGCAAGCACATGGGGGCTCCTGGATTGCCCAGAGGAGGCTGAGCCAGGGACCTCAGAAACTCAGTTGGCTTCCCAGTTTTCTGAGGCCTTGCCATGGAATTAGATTTCTCACTAGGCAAAACAGTGCGCTCCCCTGGCAGGTTGCGGAAGGCGCTGGGCATAGCTGTCAACCCTCCCTTTTTTTGCGGGAAACTCCCTTATTCCAATGCCGTTTCCCGCTGCTATCCCGGATTGTTGATATCCCTTAATTTTCCTGGATTTCAAAGGAAGCAGCTCCTCTCCCTCCCTCCTCAGCTGCGTTGCTCGGCTGCCAATAAGGAGTCTGAGACCGACTGGGGGCGGAGCTTGCATGCCTTGTGCAGCCAGACCATAACGCCCAACCAGACAGACAGCCTGCCTGCCGTCTACGCGCTCGTTCTTTTGCTCACCCGTTCGCGCGCAGCCTCTGGAGTGCAGGGTGGCGAGGCTACTTGGTGCCATTGCACCGCCCTCGCAGCATCCCTTATTTTCAAATCCGAAAGTTGGGGGGAAATCCCTTATTTTCAAATCCAAAAGTTGACAGCTATGGCGCTGGGTCCTGTGCGGCTGGCAGAGGAGGAACAGCAGCAGCAAGGCACGAGTGCGAACCATAGATTTGTGCAATGGAGGTGCTGGGGCCCAGAAGATCGGGCAAAGGCAGTGCCAGGGGCCTGGTGCCAGCCCCACCTTGCCACAAACCTCGCAGAATGCTCTTCCCCCACCACAAGGCTAAGCCAGGCATGACCTCGCATTCCTGCTGCCCTCCAAACAGCACTGGCCCAGGAGTGGCTGGTGATGCCAGGGGAGATGTTAGCTTGGTTGCAGCAGCCGTGGCAGTGCAAACAGGCGGCCACAACGGCCCCAGCCACCCCGCGGTTTGAGCGACACAGAGGTCAGTCTCCGGACTCCTTTCACCGCTCGCATCGTCCAATGGAACCCGGCACCGCATTTCCCCCCGGGGTAAATAAATAGGGGTGGGTGTGTCTCTCTACTTCAAATAAACCCACGGCAAAAATAAAGCAAAAAGCCGAATCTGTTATTTAAGCAGCTTAATATGTCCATTAAAAAAAAAGATAATAATTTTAACTTTGTTCTGCAATAATTACATGTTGGGCGAGCCAATTCTGTTGGGTGTGTAATTAAATATTCCCCTTCAAATCTCTCTCCACCCCCCCCACCTGGCCCAGTTCTGCTGCATTAGATGATTCACCTTCTAAGACCCTAAATTGGAGGAGGAGGTTGGAGAGCCAGCAAAGAAACGTAATTGTGGTCAAATAAACAGGCTCTCCTGTCGCAGGCCTTCTCAGATGCAGCCCAGCTGAATTAAGCTCCTATTGCGCTGGGCAGAGAGCCTGCAAAGGACAGATTGCCGGAAGAGAGACGGCCGGGAAGCATCTCTTTTAAACCTGCAGAGGTTTATGAACCAGATGTAGGACTTTCCGTAGACTTTCCCTTCCCTTTCAAAATGTCTGAGTGCCTGCTCAGCACTTACCTTCTTGGGCCAAGTTTTCTATTAGCATTCTAACCCCCCACCAGAGGCCCCCCTTTTTAATTTTGTCTGAGGGTACCCGAGCAGAAAGGGACCCAGGTGGCGCTGTGGGTTAAACCACAGAGCCTAGGGCTTGCTGATCAGAAGGTCGGCGGTTCGAATCCCTGCGACAGGGTGAGTTCCTGTTGCTCGGTCCCAGCTCCTGCCCACCTAGCAGTTCGAAAGCACGTCAAAGTGCAAGTAGATAAGTAGGAACCGCTCTGGCGGGAAGGTAAACGGCGTTTCCGTGCGCTGCTCTGGTTCGCCAGAAGCGGCTTTGTCATGCTATATGCCGGCTCTCGGCCAATAAAGCGAGATGAGCGCGACAACCCCAGAGTCAGACATGACTGGACCTAATGGTCAGGGGTCCCTTTACCTTTTACCCGAGCAGAATGAGAGACGAGGTTCTTCAAAACCTCCTTTTGGGAGCCCTCCTGTGTCCCACAGTGTTTATCCAGGTCTTGCAACCACTATTCCCACAGCTGTCCCACTGGAGCCGAGTTATTCTCGTTTGCCTTGTATCCAGAGCCACAGTGGCATGATAAAATGTCCAGAACATGGAAAGGTCCTTAGATACACCCTGCTGAGTCAGGCGGTGTTCTGTTTACACTGGAACAAACTGTCCAGCTTGACTCGCGTCCCCGGTTGCATGCCTGCCTTGTCGCAGGAGCCTGTCAGGCGCTGCAGTAGACACAGTGCCAGAACTGGGCAGGACGCAGGTGCCCTAAGCTGCTTTGTTGCCCATCAGGCTCAGGACCTGCTGCTCTGGCCGGCAGCAGCTTTGCAGGGTCTTGGGCAGAGAAGCGGCATTCCAGCCAGCCTGCTTTGTAACTAGGGACGCAGGTGGGGCTGTGGTCTAAACCACTGAGCCTCTTGGGGGCTTGCTGATCAGAAGGTTGGCGGTTCGAATCCCCATGATGAGGTGAGCTCCTGTTGCTCTGTCCCAGCTCCTGCCAACCTAGCAGTTCGAAAGCACACCCGTGCAAGCAGATAAATAGGTACCACTGTGGCGGGAAGATAAACGGCGTTTCCGTGCTCTCTGGTTTCCGTCACGGTGTCCCGTTGCGCCAGAAGCAATTTAGTTCTGCTGGCCGCATGACCCGGAAACACTGGCTCCCTCGGCCTGAAAGAGAGATGAGCACCACAACCCCAGAGTCGCCTTTGACTGGACTTAACCGTCCAGGGGTAATTTACCTCTTCTTCTTTTTTTACCTGCTCTGTAACTCTCTGCCAGGGATTGAACCTGAGGCTTTCCAGCCTGAGAAGCACGTGTCTCACCACTGACCTGTGGCCCTGCGCCAAAGCCTTGCTCAGTCAGGAGGCAGGATGGCCTTGGCTCAGCCACTGGTATCTTTTTCTCAGCTGAGAAAGGAGACAAGCGCAGCCTCAATCTTTCCAAGCCGCTCTGAAAGTCTTTTCGATCCAAGCGATACTGTGATGGAACTGAATAACCTATTGTGTCAAAGGGGGGGAAAGTATCACAGATTACTTTATTGTTATTTAGTGAATTTATATGCCACAAAAATACATAGCATCCGTGCTTTTTTTTTCTGGGGGGACGCAGGGGGACGCATACCCCTAAACAATTTGTGAATCTAAGTTTGGCCTCATGGAGGGGCAGTATTTCAATAGGAGTAGGAAAATGAGAGTTTTATACCGGTATATACCGGGAGAGAGAGAGAGAGAGAGAGAGAGAGAGAGAGAGAGAGAGAGAGAGAGAGATCAGGGTGGGACAAAAATATGCCCCTTTAAGATGTCCAGGAGCGTTTATAATCTGAATTGTATCTACTTTGTGCAGATAACAACAATTGCCATCATCTAAGGAAAACCGACTTCTGTATCCTATGTAAATTGTGCCAGCCACGAGAATTTGCATTTAATTATTAAATCTGCCTAAGCTTTGCTTTTCTGCTTTTCGGAGCGGAGGGAGAGGGTGAAGAGGAGGCAATGAGCCACACTTGCCAGTCCATGGGAAACCTTCCCAAGTCTATCTTCCAAAATAGGCATTCCCCATGCAATGGTGAGCCATTAATGCAGGCCAGAGTAATGCCCTCTAGGATCTCTCTTCCATTTCCATTTCTGTTTTTTTTTTGTGTGTGTGTGGTTTCTTTTTAATATATACAGTGTGTATATATATATATATATATATATATATATATATATATATATATATATACACACACTGAAAATTTGATATATATATATATATATATATATATATATATATATATATATATATATATATATAAAATTTTCAAATAATTATCAAGCAAAAACAATACTGTAAAAGAATTTCCATAAATTCCCTTGGACTTCCACCCTCCCCTTTGAGGGTCCTTCTGTTAACTTTTTCCTCCTGCATCTTCTCTGTTAATCCAATTCTATTTAATCTGCCGTAAAACCATAGCCCAGTGTTTAACTGCAAGCGTCATTCTGGTCCTACTAATAATTTTAATTGTTTACAATGGTTCTTTAGGTAAATTATATATTTACCCCATTCCTTTTTGAAATTTTGGTCTTCCTGATTCTTAATTCTTACGGTCAGCTTTGCCATTACTGCATAGTCCATCGGTTTAATCTGCCGTTCTTCTCTGGTATAGACTGTGCCTTCTTTCCATCTCAGGGCTAATAGTGTCCGGGCAGCAGTAGTTCAGTTTCAGCACCTTTATTGGCATATATAAAACAACAACATATTTATATTACATACAGTAAAAGGAAAAACTTCCTCAGCCTATTATGTAGACCAAGCTCCCCCAGATTTGACTTCGAAGATTCTGGACAAAAACTGTACCAGGGCTCTGGTGGATGATGGAGAGACGTCTCTCAAAATAAACTGCACCTTGCGTTGATTATTAGGTAGAGCCTCAAGCCATGGAGAGGACGTTATAAGGTCAGCACGAAAGGTGCTAAAGAGAGGGCAGTCCAGAATTATGTGGTCTAAAGAATCGGGCACATTCTGGCCACACGTGCAGAGTCTGTTCTGATAAGGAATGCCTCTAAGTCTTCCAGACATCACGGAGGACGGAAAGGCATTCAAACGAGCCAACATAAATGGCAGCGGTAGTCAATACATGAAAAGTCTCTTCATTTGAAATGAGATGAAATTGAAATGAATCCCTTTCCGTTATTTAGCCCAGAGTGACCAGGGCTGAACAGAGCCCAGACGAAGCAGTGACTAGCTTAGGTTGCATTCTGTATGATTACAGAAAGGCGAGATATAAATACACTTAATTTTTTTTTTAATTTAAAAATGCCTCTAGCTTTCTTGAGTGCCAACATGTCTTGCAGCTCTCAAAATACCTAGCGATCTAAACCAGTGGTTCCCAAAGCAAGTGGTACCACCCCCTGGGGGGCAGTGGGGGGTGCTAAGAGGAAAGGGGGTGGCAGGGGAGTAACGGCGGTATAAATGACCATCAGACTTTGAAAAGCTGTTCTTGGTGGATCAAGTTCATCTGTTCTGTTGAAACTAAAAAAGCTGTACAGTGGTACCTCGGGTTACAGACACTTCAGGTTACAGACGCTTCAGGTTACAGACTCCGCTAACCCAGAATAGTACCTCGGGTTAAGAACTTTGCTTCAGGATGAGAACAGGAATCGTGTGGCGCAACGGCGGCGGCAGCAGGAGGCCCCATTAGCTAAAGTGGTACCTCAGATTAAGAACACTTTCAGGTTAAGAATGGACCTCTGAAACGAATTAATTTCTTAACCCAAGGTACCACTGTACAGTCGTACCTCAGAAGTCAAACAGAATCCGTTGTTCCAGAAGTCCATTCAACTTCTGAAACGTTTGACTTCCAAAGTGCGGCTTCCGATTGGCTGCAGGAAGCTCCTCCAGCCAATCGGAAGCCGCGGAAGCCCCGTCAGACGTTCGGCTTCCAAAAGAACGTTCAAAAACCGGAACACTCACTTCCGGTTTTCGATCGTTCGGGAGCCGGAACGTTCAACTCCAAAGGTGTTTGGGAGCCGAGGTACGGCTGTAATTGGATTTTGAATAAATGTGCCATTAATTGTTACCGTTTTGAATTTCATGGTGCTACTCTCTTCCTTTGTGGGTTGCACAAACTGCTATTCCGGATAATGCTTTTTGCAGGGTTGGGTAGGGGGCACTGGGATGAGTTTATGGGACTAAGGAATGGGGGCAGTGGCCTGGAAAAGTTTGGGAACTGCTGGTGCAACCACTGGCTGAACCCTGAGGTGCCCATGCTCATCTTGCATGCCAGGTAGAAACAGACTCCTTTCCTTGCCTCCTGCTCAGGTGATTATGGGAGGGGGTCGGAAGTACATGTTCCCCAAGAACACCAGCGATGTGGAATATCCGAACGAAGAGAAGTTCAGGGGGACTCGGCTGGATGGCAGGAACCTCATTGAGGCATGGAGGAAGACAAAACCAAAAGATAAGGTAATTGGGACATTTTTGCAACCCTCCCAGTGAAGTCTGGGTTGGTGATTGTAATTTTAATGATATTCCACCCCAGGAACTTTCCCAGAGTTTGATTTCCTTGGGGTGAAGGTTGGCAGAGGCTGCGGTGCCTTTAGAATATACCGTTTGATTCACACAAATATCCAACCTGAGCATGAGATGCTCACGGCATTGACACCCCAACAGATCTTGCATCTCCATCAGTCGCTGCTTTGGGTCCAGCACAGAGCAAGCAGATCTTTGGGCTTCTAGCTTCCAGCCTGCTTCCAGCTCAGCTCTCTGGCTCTTGTTCTCCTACCTAGCAGCGAGGAGAGTGGGGTCCATGAGCCTGGAGGGAACTATCCCTCAGTTGTAGCTCTTGTAGCCTGGCTCATTCTTTTGGGATGCTGATGAGGACACTTATACGGCCAACTAAGGTCAATGTCTTACAAAGAAACCTGTCCAACCAGTTCAGCAACAGAATCCTCTCTTAGATCCTAACCTTCACTGGGTATAGGACCCCATGGGATGCAGGTGGCGCTGTGGTCTAAACCACTGAGCCTCTTGGGCTTGACGATCGGAAGGTCGGCGGTTCGAATCCCTTGCGACGGGGTGAGCTCCTGTTGCTCTGTCCCAGCTCCTGCCAACCTAGCAGTTCGAAAGCACGCCAGTGTAAGTAGATAAATAGGTACCGCTCTGACGGGAAGGTAAACAGCCTTTCCATGTGCTCTGGTTTCTGTCACAGTGTTCTGTTGTACCAGAAGCGGTTTGGTCATGCTGGCCACATGACCCGGAAAGCTGTCTGTGGACAAACGCCAGCTCCCTCGGCCTGAAAAGCAAGATTTGAGTGCCACAACCCCATAGTTGCCTTTGACTGGACTTAACAGTCCAGGGGTCCTTTACTTTTTTTTACCTTTTATAGGACCCCAAGAACTGGAAAGGACTGGGGGCATCACCCAGACTGATCCCCCCCCAAACCCACAACAATATTGACAATCCCAGTTGGGGATCTGTTTGGTCTCAGTTCTCCTCCTTGTGAATCCTCACAAGGATGGTGATCCTCGCACTATAGTATAGTCATGAAAACAAGCACAGTGGCCTTGATGAGAGGGGCCCAATCCAGACAACCCCTTGATTTCTCTCTCTCTCTCTCTCTCTCTCTCTCTCTCTCTCTCTCTCTCTCTCTTTCCCCCAGAATGCCTTTTATGTGTGGAATCGGACAGAACTGATGAAGCTTGACCTGAACAAGGTGGACTATTTAATGGGTGAGTTTCTAGTTCATGAGGGGTGATCCAGAAGTTTGGAATATGTTGTCGGCAATAGGTTGATGGCACTCAGCTCTATTTCTCCTTTACATCTGCAGGTGAGGCAGTGGAAGTGCTGGACCGCTGCCTTGCCTCAGTAATGGACTGGATGAGAGCCAACAAACTGAAGCTCAATCCAGAGGCAATCTTAGTGGGTGGTTCCCTAGACCAAATAGATGGGAGGTTGCCTGCTCTTGTGGGAGTTACACTTCCTCTGAAGGAGTGGGTATGTAGCTTGGGGGTACTTCTGGATCATTTGCTGTCGCTAGAGGCTCAGGTGGCCTCAGTGGCCCCGAGTGCCTTCCATCAGCTTCGGCTGGTGGCCCAGTGGCACCCCTATCTGGACAGAGACAACCTAACTACTGTTGTCTATGTGCTGGTAACCTCTAGGTTAGATTACTGCAATACATGGGGCTGCCTCTGAAGATGGCTCAGAAACTTCAGCTGGTGCAGAATTTGGCATCTGGGTTGCACGCCATGGCAAGGCAGTTTGAGCATATTACAGTGGCTGCCAATTAGTTTCTGGCATAGCTGTCACCCCTCCCTTTTTTGGCGGGAAACTCCCTTATTCCAATGCCGTTTCCCTGCTGCTATCCCGGATTGTTGATATCCCTTAAATTTCCCAGATTTCAAAGGAAGCAGCTCCTCTCCCTCCCTGCCGGCCAGGGAGGCTCCTCAGCTGCGTTGCTCGGCTGCCAATAAGGAGTCTGAGACCGACTGGGGGCGGAGCTTGCATGCCTTGTGCAGCCAGACCCTCACGCCCAACCAGACAGACAGCCTGCCTGCCGTCTACGCGCTCGCTCTTTCGCTCACCCGTTCGCGCGCAGCCTCTGGAGCGCAGGGTGGCGAGGCTACTTGGTGCCATTTCACCGCCCTTGCAGCATCCCTTATTTTCAAATCTGAAAGTTTTGGAAAATCCCTTATTTTCAAATCTGAAAGTTGACAGCTATGGTTTCTGGGCCCAATTCAAAGTGCTGGTTTTTACCTTTAAACTGCTCAGGACTGCAATACCTCAGAGACCTTCTCACCCTGTATAAACCAACTTGGACTCTGTGTCCATCATTTGAGGCCCTCCTTCATGTGCCTCCTCCATGCGAGGTCCAGAAGGTGGCAATGCAAGAACGGGCCTTATTTGCGGTGGCTCCCTGTTTGCGGAATTCTCTCCCCAAGGAGGCTCACCTGGCACCTTCATTATACACCTTTAGGTGCCAGGCAAAAACGTTCCTCTTCAACCAGGCCTTTGGCTGATTAACAGCCAATGCCCTTTTACATGTGTTGTGGGAGGGGGAGATTATTGGTTTGTTTTCGTTCTTATTTTTATTATGTCTTTTGTGTTTTTTTTATGTTGTGAACCACCCTGAGATCCACAGATGAAGGGTGGTATACAAATTTAATAAAAAAATAATATCAGGCAACATATGTGCCTCAAACACCCTTAGCATCTGCTGCCTGAAGCAGCCAGCTGACTCTGCCCAATGTTAGAGCCGGCCCTGATTAGGACAACTGCATGCTATGCCAGCGTTGTGGAGAAATGCAAACATGTAATACACAGACAAAAACATTATTTAAGTGAGATCAGGGGCTCGAATGGAGCATGAGCGTTAACGAGGCTGTCGCCCACATCTCTGGCTTTCGTCCGCAGGCCTCTTTGAGCCGATTGACCTGGTCTATGAGCTGAACAGGAACAACGAGACAGACCCTTCCCTGACGGAAATGGTGGAGATGGCCCTCAAAATCCTCCAGAAGAACCCTCTTGGGTTCTTCCTTCTAGTAGAAGGTGAGAGGAGGAAGAAGGTGTGGAGAAGGCAAGGGACCGCCATTCCTGCGTACTGATTCAAAGGCCAGTTATGCAGCAATTGTGGAGGATGACAGCAGAACTCTGGAACTAGATGGGCCATTGGCCTGATCCAGCAGGCCCTTCTTAAAGCACCAAAGGAATAAAGAAACCCCTGGTTCATATACAACACAACGCCGTGGTTTCTTTTAAGCCATTGTTGGTTTAGCAAGCCATGAATTGCCCCACAGACAAACCAACCATGGTTTGCTTCTTCAAAATATGGTTTGCTTTCCAGCCGCTCTGGCCATCATGCCTTTGTAGCTCAGTGAGCATCTGGGGTGGGGTTGCCAAGCAAACCGTGGCCAAGTTCACCCATAACACCAAACCATGGTTGAAACAAACTGGATTCTGACTGTGGTCTGTTGGTGGTAAAACAACAACATGTGAAACAGGTTAAGAACGGGTTGTCTCTGATTTTGGTTTCTGGTGGCTCGTTTTCTTATATTTGTTTCATATTGCTGGTTTTATGGAAGATGTTTGTATGAATTTGTGTATCCTAACATATGGTTATGTACTGCCTTGGGAATTTCAGAATCCAAATTCTGAAGGGCAGAGTACAAATTCAAGTCTAGTAATGATGATAATGGTAATATTTGAGTGTTGGTGGGCTCTCCTTCGCTGGAGATATTTAAGCAGAGATCGGATGGCCATCTGCCAAGGATTCTTCAGATGCAATCCCTGCATTGTAGGGGTTGGGACTAGAGAACAATTGGGGCGCCCCTTACAGTTTTCTGATTCTAATAATTCCTTCCGCAGGAGGCAGGATTGACCATGGACACCACGAAGGGAAAGCAAAGCAGGCTTTGCATGAAGCTGTGGAGATGGATCGGGCAATTGGCCGGGCTGATATCATGACCTCTTCTGAGGATACCCTGACCGTGGTTACTGCAGATCATTCCCACGTCTTCACTTTTGGAGGGTATACGCCCCGTGGCAATCCCATTTTTGGTATGTTGACACGCACACAAGCTGACACCCACAGCGTAGATGAGAGGTTAAACATGCCCTATGGTCGCAGCCTGGAGCGGCCATTCTTGATATTTAAGAGTCGCAATACTGTTTTCATCTCCCCCCTGTTCCCACTGTCTTTTTCCACTTCGTTGCAGCTTGAAAAGGTGGAGCTGTTTGTTGTTGTTGTTTTTTCTTCAATTTTTTTTATTGATTTTAACAATATTAAGCACTTTACATTACTGTTAAATTTTCATCCTTCCCCCCCTCTCACTGGGGGAAGCAAATTTCCAATCCCCTCTCTCACCGGGAAAGACAATAAACATTTCGCATTTAACGTAATTGACATAGTCCATATCATTTCTTGAGTCTAGCCCATTTCTGTAGGCCAGATATTCTTCCTTTCCTCAATTTCATTTTTCGTTTGACTTCCTCAAGTCCCCCCTGTTGAATTCATTGTCTATCCTCTTTATCAGTTTCCCAAGTTCAAAACATATATAATTTTTAACCCAATATTATATTTTTCCATTTCCTTATCCTTTTTCACAAAATCATAAAATACCAAAATCATTTTCCTTCTTACTTTAACCGTCCTAATTCTACTTAAACTAACTCCTTTTTTTCTATACCTCGGCTCCTAACTACTTCTGATACTTTCCTAAACCCTTAACAATTTCCCTTACTCCAACCTAATTTTAAACTCCTAATTTTCTTCTTTTTACACCCTTTCCTCCCTCCGGTCTCAAAATTTTTATCTATTTTTCCCACCTCTATCCTCCTAATTTTTTAACATAAATTCATTAACGCCAGTATCCAGATCCATCCATTTTAGCCAGTTATAAAGGAAAAAACAAATCAGAGTATATCTGTTTGTTGTTTTTTTAATGTAGAGAAAGGTGCAATACCGAAGTACGATTCAGCTACCAAGCTAGTCAGTTTCTGTCACTGGAATGGAGGGGCAGGCACCTACTTTGCTTCAGGGTGCCAAAGTTGTTGAGCTTTCTTAAATTTTTGACCAAAGTTCTTGAGCTTTCCCCCGCTTCAAAATCTAAAAAGAAGTAGCTATTTTAAAGGAAAATCACCCAAAACGACACTACTGACATGGGTTGCCAAACGTCCGGATTTCCCCAGACATTTCAACGATTTCCACCCAGTGTCAGGCTTCAGGGAATCCTACCCCTCCCACGGCGGCAGCCAAGAAGCAGATAAACAAGAAGAGGTCTTACCAAGTAATTTATTCAATGTTCACAGAGGGAGAAGAAGGAATGCAGTCTCCCTTAGATAATGGTGTCGCTCCGAGTAAAGTCCCACCCGCTCCGTCTCTACTATTCTACGTTATCCCTGCGTCGGCTGATCTGTGCTTTCTTCCTCTGAGCTTTCTGTTCTACTACTCTCAAGGCACGCCTGGTCCTGGGAGAGGGGGTGGGGGTCAGGAATGTTTCCCAAAGACACAGAGTCCGTCAGCTGCCTCTCCCCCGGCTCTTCTTCTTCCTGATGTTCCTCTCCCAATAGTTCTCCTCTGCAGCCTCTGAGCTATGCCCTTCTGCAAACCACTGTTCTAAATCTATACTGTCCTCCTGTTCTCGGGAAGGTTCAGGAGAAGGGGGGCGGTCCCCGCCATTCCTCCTCAGTCCGGCCCCTGACATCCGGACACTGTTTCCGACGGCCGATTCCCAGCTATGTCCGGGAAATTCCGGACACAGGGCAACCTTATCTTGGGCGGGTGGCCTTACAAGCAAAGAGTTTCAGGTGCTCTACAGACATCTTTCTGTTTTCACGTCAACTGGCCTTGTTCTTGGAGATGACCGACTGAAGTGGGTGTCCAGCATGTATTTGTGGCTCTGTCCTCATACTTATTCTCTGTGAAGATAATTGCAGATGCACCCCCTGAGGGTTTGCTGGAGCATTCTCCACGCTAATTTTCAAAGAAACATTTGTGGTTAACGTTTACAGTGTTTTGGAATATTTCCCAGAGCAGAGTTACAAACTTCTAGTAGGCAGGCATGGTTTTAGTTTTTAAATAACTTCATACACACTTCAGATTCATTCCGCTTTCCTGCAGCAAAACAGGATCCCTTCTGACGATCAGGGATGTCAGAAAATTCACATGAAAACAGAAACAGGAGTGGAAATTACTGAGGTTCACTTCCTTGTCCTGTGTATGGAACAGAAATCAATGTAGCAGAAATCAATTAGGCGTTCCCTGCCGCCGCTGTTGCTTTCAATCTGCAAACAATACGAAATGGATTACATTGTTTTGCCCCATTTACATTGTGTTTCCTTTGCATTGAAACGAATGGTGTGGAATATCGTAATAACAACGCAATTTACAGTGGTACCTCTGGCTAAGAACTTAATTTGTTCCGGAGGTCTGTTCTTAAGCTGAAACCGTTCTTAACTTGAGGTACCACTTTAGCTAATGGGGCCTCCCACTGCTGCCACATGATTTCTGTTCTCATCCTGAGGTAAAGTTCTTAACCCGAGGTACTACTTAACCCGAGGTTAGCGGAGTCTGTAACCTGAAGTGTTTGTAACCCGAAGCGTTTGTAACCTGAGGTACCACTGTATCTAATTAATTACATAAATTGTGTAAGTTACATACTCTTGCCACAGAAGACGGCGAAACTAATAACTTTTTGGCAGAAGCCGAACTGCAGAGGAATGCAAACACTGCTGCGTGCCATTAAATTCAGGGCAGAACGGTTAATCGTTGTCCGCAGACTGTCTCGTCAGGGTGGTACATGCTCTGGCTGTCTCCCGTTTGGACTGCTGCAATGCGCTCTACATGGGGCTACCTTTGAAGGTGACCCGGAAACTGCAATTAATCCAGAATGCGGCAGCTAGACTGGTGACTGGGAGTGGCCGCCGGGACCATATAACACCGGTCCTGAGAGATCTACATTGGCTCCCAGTACGTTTCCAAGCACAATTCAAAGTGTTGGTGGTGACCTTGAAAGCCCTAAATGACCTGGGGAAAGTGAAATGGGGAAAGCTTTTCTCCCTCTCCCCTAGCACTAGAACTCATGGGTATTCAATGAGGATTCAGGAAAGAAAGTCCTTCTTCATGCAGCGCATAGTTAAACTACGGAACTCCTTCCCACAGGAGGTAGAATCATAGAATCGTAGAGCTGGAAGGAACCCCCATCTAATCCAACCCCGAATCTCAACTAAAGCATCCATGACAGATCACAGGTAGCGACGGCCACCACCCTGGGTGACTTTAAAAAAGAGGATTTGACAAATTCACAGTTGTTAAAGTATGATGACAACGATAATAACAACGACAATGCTGATGATAATAAATATTTTGTTTTTATTTTATTTTTTTAATTATATTTATTGGGTTTTAAACAAAAAACAAAAAGCTTAACATAATACAGAATACAGAATAGAAAATACAAAAACACAAACATAAATCATAATTTCTCTTTCATCATGTCTAATCATGTTGGGGTGACTTCCTCACGTCCCCCCTACTGCGTTTCATTATCACTCATCTTTAGTAATTTCTTGACATCTTTAAATATTGTTTGTTGTTATCACCTATGTCCTTTATGTATATAAGTCTTAACCTAAAATCACAAGTCTATATTACTTAAACCTATTTTTCTGTTCTGTAAGCTGTCATTTCTTCCAACTTTTTTCAGTCTTTAAATCTTACAATAGTTTTTTAAATATACTTTAAATTTCTTCCAGTCTTGTTCTAGTGGCTGCGTAAGGTCTGTCTGGTGCTTCATTTCTTCTTTCCCCCTTGACTTAGGTCTGGCCCCGATGCAGAGTGACGTGGACAAGAAACCTTTCACTTCCATCCTCTATGGGAATGGACCTGGGTACAGAGTCATCGATGGAGAGAGAGAGAACGTGTCCACAGTGAACTTCAGTGAGTCCCAGCCCTATAGGGGACACCCCCACCCCCCAGTCACCCCTGCCTACATCCCCTCTCCCTCCACTTCCACTCTGCCATAACGATGGTGGTAATTCTAACTGGGGGCGGGGAGGGGCAGTGCTCTAAGTTTTAAGATGGGTTCTAACTCTGCACTGGTTCTATCAGGTTGCGTTTTGTACCGCTAAGTCGCTTGGAGACTTTTTCCTTGTGCAAAGCGGCTAAGAAGTCTAATAACTGTAATAAAGAGAAATGTGTGGGAATGTTCAGGGTGGCAGTAGAGGATATATTGCTTATTAACATCCTTCCTAACCTGCGCTCTTGGCAGAGTTACATTCCCCTTTTTATATGCACAGCAGATTGCTGGTTGCAGGCTCGTGTGAGCCTCTCACTATTATACAATTCAGTCTGTCTCAGATTGAATTGGATGTTCCTGGTAAGTTCCCTTGAATCCCTCTTAAAAGAATAAAGACACAACAATCTTATTCAAAGTCAATAAAAGAAGTTCACTCACATCAGTTCACAGCTGGATTCCTGAAGGCAGACTTAGTTACAAATATGTACATGTGGATCTACCCCATATGAGGGAATAATCCCAGTACTTCTGCTAGCTGAGAGCTAGCAGAGCAGTTCTAGCTAGAAGTCAAAAAGAAGGTGTTGGAATGTTTAGGGATGTGGGGAAGGATATATTGTTTAAGATATCCTATCCCAACTTGTGTTTACAAGTTCTATAATATCTGCAGAGTTAACATTCCCCTTTTTAAACACACACGCAGCAGATAGCTTGCACAGACTCGCTAGAGTCTCTAGAAATATTGTCCTGGTGTCGTCCCCTTTTTAATCCCTCTCAAAATAAGACACTGCACAGTCTTCAGTAAAGTATAAAACGTTTACTCACAAGAAATCATCTGTTCACACAAAGGATCCGAGAGGCAGACTTAAAAGTTACTAAGCAGTATACATGACAAGACTATCCCCTTATGGGAGAAAATGGAGGCCCGGCCTTCTCTAACCAGGAGAGGCCGCACCCATCTCAAGTTACATACAGGAAGTTTTGTCTCAGTCCAGGAAGGCAGGAAGCTCTGGCTGGAGGACTGAGACAACCTTCATGTCTACTCTAGCAAATGTTGTGTTTGACTGCACCTGATTCTTACATCCCACAGAGGGAGGGGGTGCTGCGTGACTCGTCCTTTTGTTACCTGGACAGGTAAGGTCACGCCCACCTTCTATCACATGCAAAAGGAAGGATGCTCCAGCCAGGAGGAACAGGAAGTTTCGACTGGCTAGACCAAACATTCCCTCGCATGTCTAGCATTACAAGGTATGTTGTACCTGACTGCCTCTCATGGATCACATCCCACAAAATGCACCCTGATAAGTGTTTCCTCCATTTCCCCTCTCTAGCGGATGCCAACTACCAGGCCCAGTCCGCCGTCCCAATGCGCATGGAGACGCATGGAGGGGAAGATGTGGCCATCTTCGCCAAGGGGCCCATGGCGCACCTCCTCCACGGAGTCCATGAGCAGAACTACATCCCCCACGTCATGGCCTACGCTGCCTGCATTGGCGAGAACACGGGCCACTGCCGTTCCAGAGCGCCCCCAAGGAGCCCGTCGGGACCCCTCGCCGCGACCCCAATGCTCTTCTCCCTCGCTCTGCTCAGGCTGCTGTTCTAAAGGCTCGCCTTCGGAGCGCTCCTCTGCCGGTTGAGCCCGACCGCGCAGCGTCTGGGGCTCCGCTTCCTGCATCCAACCTGCCTCTGGAAACGGGGTTCAGGTTTCAGCGACGGAGTGCACCTCTTTGCTGCGACTGACCAACCGCTAGGAATTTCCATTCCAGGCTCGAAGGCACCGGGTCAAACATCACTGTTTGTTTTGGATGTTCCAGTTCCAGGAGCAACGCCAGCCTGACATTCGGAGATGTTTTCTCCGGCAACTTCCTTGACAAAGATAAGAAAGCCGTAGGGCTCTGTTGCATGGGAAAGGCGTGTTCTGCGTTTTTCGTTTTTCCCTTCTCTTTGCTGAAGTGTCTCTTACTTCACCAGAATGTTTTATCCGCCTGCTGTCTTAAAGGCTTGTCACCTTCCTTCCTTCTGGAAAGGCAGGCACCCTTAAAAGATAAAAAATCAAAAACGACCCGCTCTTCCTTCTCAATCCATTTCCCCCATGATTTATATTGTGAGCAGTGGGAGTTCTTCTGCCAATCAACCAGCTCAAAACCGGCCGTGAAATTTAAGTTCAAAGAAGCAGAGGGTTACTGTTCCCCTACTTCGAACTTCGTTGCTCCTCTTTCCCAACGACGATCCCGTGGGGCCATCATGCATCCGATTCCATCTGGCTACATAGCAGAAAGCGAGACAGTCGGCCGCACCAGGACTCTCATTTCGCTCAGCTGGGAGACTTTTGGGCTCCCCTCTCCTTGAACCTCTTTCCATTCCTTCATTCCAAGGACTTCTGCGACTAGTTTGCTTTCCCCCTCCTCCTTCCCAGTCCCCTTTTCTTCTTTTCACACGTATTTTATTAGTGCTTTTTGTAAATTGCTCTGGGAGCCCTTTTTGGGTGTGGGTGTGCGTGTGTGTGATGTAAAACAGTTACAAAACAAAACAAAACACAAACAAACAAACAAACAAACAAATAACCAGAGGAATGCTTAGCTTGATTTGGTCACATGCAGTGTTTTTTTTTATGGGGGGACTTGGGGGTATACATACCCCTAAACATTTTGTGAATCTAAGTTTGGCCTCATGGAGGGCCCATACAGTGGACGCTCGGGTTGCGAATGCGATCCGTGTGGGAGGCGCATTCGCAACCTGCACCGCTGCATCTGCGCACGCACGTGACGCGATTTGGCGCTTCTGCGCATGCGCAAAGCGCGGTTTAGTGTTTCTGCGCATGCGCGAGTGCCGAAACCCGGAAGTTACCCATTCTGGTACTTCTGGATTCGTATCCTGAAAACACGCAACCCGCAGCGAGCGCAACCCGAGGTATGACTGTATTTCAATATGAGTAGGAAAATAAAAGTACCCCTAAACATTTTTTTAAAGGAAAAAAAGCACTGGTTACATGTATCCACCCAACCCTTAGCAAAATCATGCCTGAATGATAAACCAGGTGGGGTGGGGTGGGTGTGTTTTAAGCAGTCATTGGTTGTAATACCTGCAATTTGTCTGTTCTGCAGCATTTGAAACCTTATGCTTTTGTTTAAGGCAACGAGTGAACTCTTGATTGTATGTTTAAAGAAATGAACTCTGAAGTTTTGGGTTTTTTTAAGTGGCAGAGAACTTGTGCTAAGAGGATGAGGTGCTCTGCTTGATGTGGCGTGAGCCATGCTCATGTGGTGTGCTGTGGAGTTGGGGCTGAAAAAAGGGCTGACTCTCCCTCTCTGGTGCTCTCTCTGCACGCAGCTTGCAATGTTAGCCAGCCACGCAATCCCTTCCGTCCTGTTTCAGTTCTGGGGAGCACCTTCAGCCCTCCAGATGTTGTTAGCCTCCAGCCAGCGGTTAGGGCTGATAGGGTGGCGGCAAACCCTGCAACATCTGCATGGCACACACGGGACAGCCTTGATCTATCCGAAATGGTTTCGCTTTGTGTGAGCAACACAGAAAGTTCTGCCGCCTTTGCTTGTCCAACTTTGTCCCTGGGGGAATTAGATAGCTGCTGGAACTGCAATGCTGAGAGGCAGCTGGAGGGTGTCTTAAGCCAGCAACCGGTATCCTTCAAAACCCTTTTTCGAATGGCTTTGCATAATCCACACACCAAAACAAAGGTGCTGCAAAGCAAGTCCCCGGAGGAGGCTCTGATTCGAACTCTGAGCTTGCTCCGTACCACTGGAGCAATCGCAGAGTCAACCATCAGCTCAAGACTCCTCTGACGGCTCAAGGAGGTTAAAGGCAGTGCCGTGTATGCAGCGCCGGCCCTGCCATTGTGCAAAAAGAGGAGACAGTGTCTCAGGTGGCGGATGCTGGAGGGAGCAGGCCCCGGCTTTCTAAGCCCCTGCATGCATGCATTCACGCACGCACAGCCATCTCCTTCCACATCTGCTGGAGGACAGAGCTGTGTATACTAAACACCCTCTCCTGGCCACCCCAAATAGCCTGCTGCCTCAGTGGACAGCGGGCGAAATCCAGCGCAAGGGATGTGCACTAGCAGAATCTCCATCTCTCCTTAAAATCAGCTCCAGGAGAGGATTGGGGAAAGGCCATAGTCCAGTGGTAGGGCATCTGCCTCGCAAGCAGAAGGTCCCAGGTTCAATCCCCAGTAGGGCTAAGTAGGGCTAAGTAGGGCTGGGAGAAAACCCTGGCGACCCACAGCTGCCAGTCACCCGGTTGGGCCAATGATCTGACCCTGTAAAAGACAGCCCCCTGATTTCCTCAGTCCAGCTATCAGCCTAGTTCAGTAGTCTCCAACCTGTTGCGACCCAAGACCCACCTTCAACCCAAGCACTCCTTTGGGGGCACATTTATTCATTGTTCCCCGCATATTTGCACGGTGGCTGTGCTGGTGTGACACCCGCCTTTGACCAGCTAGCGACCCAGCCATGGGTCCCAACCGGTCAGCTGAAAGCCAGTGGCCTAAGTCAGCTTCTGTCCGTTCAAAGTGGCGCCATCTTGTCCCTTCTCTCAGGCAGCAAAATGCTTTGAGCTGGGCCTACAGCCCAATTCTAATTAACCAGAACGAATTATTTCCTGTTCCTCATAATACTTGAACTTAGGGACGGCTCAATGAAAGACGTTTGGTTGGAAGCAAGTTCAGGTCGAAACAAAAAGGCCCTTCTTTGTATAATGTGTAATTTGCAGGGCTTCATCACCACCAAGTTCTAGGGAGTGCCAATAGCTTTCAGTGGGGGTGGGGTGGGGTGGCAGGTGATGACACGGCTGGCCTGGGACATTTTGGCGCTGCAGGCAAATAGTCCCATCCCCACGGCTGCCCCCTTACCCATACTTCAGGTACCAGTGAGTGGTACAGGCACGACTGCAGGGGCATGGTGGGGAGGGACCCAGATCGGCCGCCCAAGGTGGGCTTAGACCCTCCATGTGTCCCTCTTTTCCAGGGGCAGTCCCAAACTTACAGAAGCCATCCCGGTTCCTGATTTGATCCCAGAATGCCCCGCTTTTCATTGGAGAAATGTTGGAGGGTATGGAGTTATGTGACCTCCGAGCCAAGGAGATAAGTAACTTGACAATCTTTAGAAGACATCTGAAGGCAGCCCTGTATAGGGAAGTTTTTTTAAAAAAATGTTTAATATTTTATTATGCTTTTATATATGTTGGAAGCTTCCCAGAGTGGCTGGGGCAAGCCAGTTATTATTATGGAATAAAGGTAAAGGTAAAGGTAAAGGGGCTCCTGACCATTAGGTCCAGTCGTGACCGACTCTGGGGTTGTGACGCTCATCTCACATTGGTCGAGGGAGCCAGTGTACAGCTTCCAGGTCATGTGGCCAGCATGACTAAGCCGCTTCTGGCGAACCAGAGCAGCGCACGGAAACGCCATTTACCTTCCCGCCTGGAGCGGTACCTATTTATCTACTTGCACTTTGAGGTGCTTTTGAACTGCTAGGTTGGCAGGAGCAGGGACCAAGCAACGGGAGCTCACCCCGTCGCGGGGATTTGAACCGCCGACCTTCTGATTGGCAAGCCCTAGGCTCAGTGGTTTAACCCACAGCGCCACCCGCGTCCCTATTATGGATTAGGACGTCCCTGTTTTCATTGGGAAAATGTTGGAGGGTATGTGTCTAAATAGAATCTGCCACTGAATGCTACCAGTTTCTGCCAGGACTGAGGCTGTTGGGAGTAAGAGTCCAACACAATTTGGAGGGCCACAGGCCTGCCTTATGTGTTTATATCAGTTCAGCCTAGTTTTGCCTATTAGAACACCAATTGGGGTGGGGGAGGCAGCTGGGAATGGAAGGACACAGGAGAATAGTTCGCACTTAAAGACAAGCATGGAATTGGGAAAACTGCTTTGCAAAAGGGTGGGTTTTACAGAAAATTGCCCGCGAAAATGTGCATACTGGTAACCCGCATCTTTTGTGGGGGTTACATTCCAGGGATAGCATGTAAAATAATAATAATAATAATAATAATAATAATAATAATAATAATAATAATAATAAATAATTTTATTGTTTGTACCTTGCCCATCTGACTGGGTTGCCCCAGCCACTCTGGGCAGCTTCCAGCATATTCAAAAACACAATGAAACATTAAACATTAAAAATTCCCCGATATCGTGGTGCCTTCAGATGTCTTCTAAAGGTTGCCTAGTTACTTATCTCCTTGACATCTGATGGGGGGGTGCGTTCCACAGGGAGGACATCACTACCAAGAAGGCCCTCAGCCAAAATAGTGTATAGCCAAAGCAACCATTTAAAAACAGGGAGAATAGCTCACAAGAAACACAGTTCAGCACTTAACCAGTCGAGCAAGCAAGGCGGAGAGCTTAAAAGCTCTTTCCGTGCTGCGAAAACGTGCCTCAGATTCAGATTCAGATATACTTTATTCGGCTATAAGCCCACAAGGTAAAAAAAAACAATAGGTAAAACAACAATTTTTACATTTCGGAATAATATCTGAGTATTTCATCATAGATCTCCTTCGCAATACATACAAGCTCTGGATAAACCAAAATTATGACCTTAAAATAGAATAGAGCATAAAATTTACTTGGCTATTAATAATCCCCCCATCAGTCAGCCCGGACACTGAGGTCCAGTGCCGAGGGCCTTCTGGCGGTTCCCTCGCTGCGTGAAGCCAAGTTACAGGGAACCAGGCAGAGGGCCTTCTTGGTAGTGGCGCCCGCCCTGTGGAACGCCCTCCCTTCAGATGTCAAAGAAAACAACAACTACCAGACCTTTAGAAGACATCTGAAGGCAGCCCTGTTTAGGGAGGCTTTTAATGTTTTATAGATTATTGTATTTTAATGCTCTGTTGAAAGCCGCCCAGAGTGGCTGGGGAAACCCAGCCAGATGGGCGGGGTATAAATAATAAATTATTATTATTATTATTATTCCATGAAGTCTTTTATAGGAGAGAACTGAAACCAAGAATCTGGCGACCTGTAATGTTCTATGAGAGTCAATGTCCTGGAGTAAATAAGCTAGATGGTGTTCAGTTGGTTTAGCTGTGATGTTCCGAATAATTGAACTCAGAATCCTTGATCGGGGAACACTGTATAGAGGACAGTTTAACAGGATATGGTACAGGGTTTCTATTGATTTATTATCACATGTGCATAAAACAGAGGTTTTCCCATTAGAGAATCTATGGCTCAAAACGTTTGAGGGGAACACATTGAATCTGGCTCTAACAAATGCGAATCTATGCGACGCAACTGATAGGGTAGACAAATATCGTGGAGATTGGGGCATAGGAGTAATGCCCAGATTTAACGGAGAGCACGTGCCTCCACCTGTGGCAAGATTTTGTTGTAGATCAGTATCCTCCAATCTTTGTTTGATGACCATTTTAGCTGTCCTTAAATCTGAATTTAGTAATTCCGATGGGGAGATTCCATATGACAGCATTTTGGAGTGGATTTTTTTTTTGCCCATATGCTGTTGAATTCATCCCTCCAGAGGCACTGAATAAGATGGTAATTTGGTAATTTATGCCAAAGGGACAGCCAATAATTGAATACCTGTCTCCATATCCAAGTCTCTAAAGAGGGGACCTCAAAAAGAGCTTTTAAGCTACTCTCCTTTAGCACGTTTAATAACCATGTAAAGTTGAAACCACACATGTTAAATACACGAAAGTGGAGATCTACCTACATTAGGGGAAGCTGGCACTAAAAGGCGGAAGAGATTTTAAAAACAAACAAACCGCAAACTGATGTGGAAATGTGAAGGACTGGACTTAAGATCGGAGAGGTTTAGAAGATCGGAGAGCAGTGGACGTTGATCAGATTTGCCCATCCCGAATGGAGACGCGTTGCCTGAGCGTGTTTGTCACTGAACGGGGAGAAAACTCCTTTCAGTCGGGGCCAGGTAGACTGAGCAACGGTTTGTCCCCCTTTCACCTGCAGACAGAAGGAAGATCCAAGCTTGGCTGCTGCCCACTTGTGGAATTAAACACTTGCTGCCAAAGCAAAGGATTTGCGGAGATGCTGGCATCAAACCTTGCTGAAAGAGATTTGTTGTTGCTGCTGTGGCTGCTGCTGTTGTGTGTTTTCTAAATCAGAGTCCCTGTTGATTGATTTTCTTGTTGTCCTTTGGCATAACTTTTTTAAAAATTTGAAATAAAATTATTTTTGAACAGCTGGAGAACTGACTGTTTTGAAGGAAACAGGGGACGACATCACGCAGGCGTTCCAGAACCACAGACCTGACTTTGGGAACATAGTTGCTTAGAAAGTGACTGAGAGCTGTTGTGTCCTTTTCTTGTGGGAATCCAGAGCCCCTGCTTCATCCAGCCAGCACCCTGTTCTCACTGGCCAGATTATTACAATAACTAGTGGACGTTCAGCCCGTTAAATTAACGGGCGCTAGAACATCCGTTCTTCCTTCCCTGTTTCTCCCTCCCCCCTCCCTCCCTCTGTTCTTCCTTCCTTCCTCTCTCCCTACATTTTTCCATTCTTCCTTCCATGTTTCCTTCCTTCCTTCCTTTCTCCCTCCCTCCCTTTCTCTATTCTCCCTCCCTCCCTCCATTTTTCCGTTCTTCTTTCCCTGTTCCTTCCCTGTTCCTTCCTTTGCAACAACGACGCCCCCGCCCCCGCCAGCCTCTTCCTCCTCGGTGTCCGCGACCACGGCTCCATCATCGTCGTCCGCGGCGGCGCCTCAGCCTCCGTCGGGCGGGCCGCCCGACGGGGCTGAGGCGGCGGCGGCCTGAGGAGGAAGTGGAGGCGGACACGGCAATGGCGGTGGCGCAGTTTCGGCCGGCCGCTCAAAGTGTCTCTGCGTCGTCCAATCCCTGTGTCCGTGGGGGACATGCGCAGTAGCGCAAACCCACGGACGGAGGGACGGCATGCAGAGACACTTGCACTTTATTATATAGGATTACAGTATTATATATTTCTGATATCCTTCCTGCTACCTTGATAGGGACTCAAAGAGACGTACAGATAAAATAGGAACAGCTAAAAATGGGGTGGGGCACGTTCCCATTAAAAACAATTTAACATTAATGAATTAAAACTATCACCTAGCTAGCTAGCTACACATAATATTTATTAAAAACATACCAGATAATTACAATAAAAGCAGCATAGCACCAGCCTTTTTATTAAAAGCAGTCAGCTCCAGAAAGCCCGTTGGAAGGAGAAAACCTTCACCTTCTGGTGGAAAGGACAGCAAGGAAGGAGCCAGTCATAGAATTGCAGATTTGTAGAGTTGGAAAGGGACCCCCAGGGGTCATCTAGTCCAACCCTCTGCAATGCGGGGAATCTCAGCTGAAGCATCCATGACAGATGGCCACCCAACCTCTGCTTAAAAACCTCCAAGGAAGGAGGGAGGGAGCTGGCTCCTGAGGGAGAGTCTGGCTCCTCTAGGCAGGGAGTTCCAAAGATGTATTCTTCCTCTTCTTCTTCTTCTTCTTCTTCTTCTTCTTCTTCTTCTTCTTCTTCTTCTTCTGCGATCACTTTTAGCCAAGTAAAATTGTCTTCCATAAACACGGTTTTAACCATGAGTCCGTAAGTGACTTTGGAGGCCAATTCTGGATCCACACATCCTTCCACAGTGGGGACATTGGTTTCCGGGCAGGAGTTGATCACGGTGTGGATTTGCCAAGGGTGTCTTCCTCTTAGCACATTTCTCCCTTTCGTCCTGAGTTCGAGTGTCTTCAAAGCCCATGACACCTTTGGCAAAGGCTGTTCTCCAATTGGAACGGTCGCAGGCCGACATTTTTAAAGATTTGCCTTGAGAGAGTCTTTAAACCTCTTTTGTTGACCACCAGCATTACGCTTTCCGTTTTTAAGTTCGGAATAGAGCAGTTGCTTTGGAAGACGATAATCAGGCATCCGCACAACATGGCCAGTCCAAAAGAGTTGAAGAATCATTGCAATGATTCCAAAGCAATGATTCCAAAGATGTATGGGAGAAGGTTATCTCCCATGTCCCCACCAAGTGCTCCTGTGGAGTAGGGAGACCAAAGATCTCAGAGCTCATGAAGCCCTCGGTCCTTGAGCTGTTTCCAGCAACTGGCATTTAGAAGCATTTCTGCCTCTGACCGTAGAGGCAGAGCACAGCCGTCATGGCTGGTAGCCCCCTGAAAGCCCTCTCCACAAATTTGCCTAATCCTCTTTTAAAGCCACCCAACTTGGTGGCCGTCACTGCCTCCTGTGGGAGGGAGTTCCGTAGATTAACGACGTGCCAAGTAAAGAAGCCCTTTCTTTTGAGTGTCCTGGATCTTCCAGCATTCAGAAGAGGGACTCTTGCAATGAAAAGCTGTAAGAGAAATGCACAAAGCATAGCTGTCAACCTTCCCTTTTTTTGCGGGAAACTCCCTTATTCCAATGCCGTTTCCCGCTGCTATCCCGGATTGTTGATATCCCTTAAATTTTCCGGATTTCAAAGGATGCAGCTCCTCTCCCTCCCTGCCGGCCAGCGAGGCTCCTCAGCTGCATTGCTCGGCTGCCAATAAGGAGTTTGAGACCGACTGGGGGCGGAGCTTGCATGCCTTGTGCAGCCAGACCCTCATGGCCAACCAGACAGACAGCCTGCCTGCCGTCTACCGCTCGCTCTTTCGCTCACCCGTTCGCGCGCAGCCTCTGGAGCGCAGGGTGGCGAGGCTACTTGGTGCCATTGCACTGCCCTCGCAGCATCCCTTATTTTCCAATCTGAAAGTTAGGAAAAATCCCTTATTTTCAAATCCAAAAGTTGACAGCTATGGCACAAAGTCCGGTTCCCTTGAAAGAACACACAACTGTTCCAGGTCATTTCATCCAGAGTTCATCCTTCAGGCTTAAGCGCTTTGATTTTTAATTAGGAGACTGGGAAATAAATGTACCAGCAAATTGCTGAAGGGTTTTCAGATGTTCTTGCCTGTCTCTTCCACCGCTGATTCCCCCCACCCACCCACATTTTCCCAGGAGTAGCAGCTTCAGACATTTTGCCTGCTCGCCATGTGAGTCTATTAATTTCCTGCCAGTCAATACAATCAATCTGGCCCATCAGCCAGGTGCCTTAGGGAGAAGGGGGTAGGACAGGATGCAAACGTGTCTGGTGGCACATCGCAGCGCCTGCTGCTCAAATCAATCTCCTCCTTTGGCTAGAGAAAGCCTGATTGATTGAGATGAAGCCTCTGCGGTACTCCAGCGGCAGAGACGGCGTCCGTATCCGTCCATGCATGAGCTGCAGCAAAGCATATAAAATGTTTGCCAGGTATTCTGGGAGCTCTGTGGCACGCAGGCTGAATCGGTGGCAGCAGAATGCTTATGCCTCGTGTCTACAGGGAGGGCAAGAGCAGAGGTCATTCGAGTTCGTAACTCAAGGGTTAAGTCAGCTGGACAAGATGGGGGCAGGCAGGTGAAGGGGTTGCTTAGCAACCAGCCAGAGCGGCATGAGAGGGTAACACTGTGCCCTGGATGGCTGTTTAGTACTGAGGGAGTTTTCTTCTGTATATTTGGCTGGGGGCCTCCCTGCTATGTACAAGGCCTGAACTTTTTTTTTTTAAGCTGAAACCTTTCTGTTCCTGTCACTCCAATTTTAGGGGGTGGGCTTTTCTCTCTGGGCTGGATTTGCTAACAAGGTCATGACTTCAAGATCTGTGGTGGGCTCAACTCTGGGAGCGGTGGGCAGTCTTCCTTCACTTATACAGGGGAGGGGGCCAACTCTCTGGAGCAGAGCATGTGCTTTGCATTCAGAAAGAGCAGTTTAGTGGTGGGGTTGGGCAAGAGTAAAGCCCCCGGAGTATTCAAGCATCCCAGCAGGCTCTCCAGCTTATCCTTCATCATGATCTCAGCCTGGATAGCTCAGTTGGTTATAGCATGGTGTTGATAATGCCAAGGTTGCCGGTTCGATCCCCGTATGGGGCAGCTGTATATTCCTGCTTTGAACTATGGAGTTGGAAGGGACCCACAACCCCCCTGTAACGCATCCTCCTTGGCACTGTGGAGCAGTGGTTGGGGGCATCTCCCAGAGTCTGTAGAACCTAAGCTCCAAAGCCATGAATGTGGCCCTCAGGGCCTTTCTGTCTGGCCCTTGGAATTCTCCCCAGGTCACCCCTTCTCACAGACCTTGCTCTGCAACACTGTCTGAATCCCACCCATCCTGTGCAGCCAAGGCCAGACTGGGCTGGCAGGGGTGCTGAGAAACAGGCGAGCCTTGGGGTGCTTCTTAGGTCTCAGAAACCTTCACGCCAACCATCTAACTGGATTCAAATGGCAAGAGAGGAGATTCCGACTAAACGTCAGGAAGAACATGCTGGCAGCAAGAGCTGTTTGACAGCGGAATGGTCTCCCTTGCGAGGCGGTGGGCTCTCCTTCGTTGCAGGTTTGTCAACAGAGGCTGAGGACCATCTGCCAGGGATTTTTTAGCTGTGATTCCTGCATTGCAGGGGGTTGGATTAGATTGCCTTTGGGGACGCATTCTAACTCTACAACTCCATGACATGTATCCAGACCTTCCAAGTGTCCCTATTTTCCTGGGGCAGCCCCGGATTTACAGAAGCCCTCCTGGTTTCTGATTTGCTCCAAGAATGCCCCACTTTTCCTTAAAGGTGGACCATTAGGTCCAGTCGTGTCCGACTCTGGGGTTGCGCGCTCATCTCGCATTATTGGCCGAGGGAGCCGGCGTACAGCTTCCAGGTCATGTGGCCAGCATGACTAAGCCGCTTCTGGTGAACCAGAGCAGCGCACAGAAACGCCGTTTACCTTCCCGCCAGAGCAGTTCCTATTTATCTACTTGCACTTTGACGTGCTTTCGAACTGCTAGGTTGGCAGGAGCAGGGACCGAGCAACGGGAGCTCACCCCATCGCGGGGATTCGAACCACCGACCTTCTGATCGGCAAGCCCTAGGTTCTGTGGTTTAACCCACAGCGCCACCCGTGTCCCCACTTTTCCTTAGGACGTCCTTATTTTCATCAGAGAAATGTTGATGTCATTATTGCCAGTTTCTTATCCAGCCTTCACCCTAAGATCGCAGGGCAGGTTGGCACCAATTAAAATGCAACACTTAATACGCAGTGTTTAAAAACCATTTAAAGTGACTTTAAAAATAAGGTGAGTCCACTGCTTTTTTTCTGGGGGGACGCAGCGGTATGCATACCCCTAAACATTTTGTGGATTAAGTTTGGCCTCATTGGGGGGCAGGATTTCAATATGAGTAGGAAAATGAGAGTACCCCTAAACGTTTTTTAAGAGGAAAAAAAAGCACCGGTTCTTTTAATGTTGGAGGGTATGTGTCTCCTTTCATGTTCCCTTTAATCACATGTGTCAAACACAAGGCCCGGGGGCCAAATCCGGCCCGCCAGACCTTGTCATGTGGCCCGTGTAGCCAGGGCCGGAGCGTCCATTGAGGCGGCGCTGGCCAGCCTGCCCCCCGCTCGCCGCCGCCCCAACTAGAGGCGAAAATGGCGGCGGCGCGGAGCGCCTGGGGTGCCCGGCGCCCCGGGAGCAGCCAGCTCATGCACTGCCCGTCAGTTTCCGGCGCGCGAGTGGGCCCGTCCGCCGAGGCCCCGCCCCGTGCTCAGCCCCTCCCGCGCCCTCCGCCACCATGTTGAGGCAGCCGCTGCCCGGCGCTGGGTGAGGGCTGTGCAGGCCCGGGCGGCGATGGAGCCCACCGCGGAGCTGACGGGGTCGGTAAGTGCCGGCGGGGCGAGCGGGCCGGGGTGCTGGCGGCCGGGCCTGGTAAGGGGCGCCTCCCTCGACGCCTGGCTTAGCGCAGCCGCGGGCTCTTCGCTGGCGCAGGCCCCTCTCCTCGGGACTCGGGTAGGCGCACAGGCAGGCAGGCAGGGAGGCGAAGCGGGCGGGCAGGCAGACTGAGCCCCGTGGCAGGCGTGCGAGAGCGGCGACCCCGGGCAGCCAGAATCCCATTTCGCCCCGGCAGCTGCGGCGGCTCCAGGCAGGGTCCGTTCACGCCATGCTCTCCGTTGGGTTGCGGGGATGAGGGAAGCCTCCCCTATGGGGCAGACCCATGGGCAGCGTGGCTCTTGCCCATCGCCATCACCGGGAACCCGCCCCTGGGACCAGCCTGCGCCAGACCCAGGCAGCCTCCGTGCGCCACCCCACCGATTTGCACGTCCAGACGAGACGTCTGCGCCTTGCTCCCCCCGCTCTCTCCCCACTTTCGCAACCCACCCCAGTTGCATTTTATTTTGGGGGGGGATCAGAATACTAATAGGGTGCCAGTGCACCTCTCTCTCCCCCACAGCTGAGTGCAGTCGCGTCCTGTCTCCTCACTTTAGGGGCAGGGAGATGGGAAAGGTGGCCCTAGAGACCTCCCGGCGTCGGAGCGGGCATTGCCCTTGGCAAAATCTCTGCCTTGCTGACCTGCCCCAGAGGTCGGGCAAGGTGTCGTCTTGTGGGGATGCCCACAGGCAGGCCAAATGGCTATTTCAGGATGCTGTTGCAGAACTACAACGTACCTCCCCCCCCCAATACTGGGATGATTTATTTGCCCCCACCCAGTTGTAGGGGTGCCCCACACTTTGCTCCCCTTTGTAGTAGGGTCCCTTTGCGCATTGGTTTGACGCTTGTTTTTGCTGCTGTGTAGACATTTGGACAAGAGGACACACAAGAGCCCGTCTTGATTCCCTGATGTATGCACCAAATAAAAAAGTTAATGCCTTGTGTTTGCCATATGTGTAATAAACAGTGTTTGGCAATATTTGTATGTTTAAAAAAAATTACTGTCTGTTACCAAAAATCATTTTTCAATAAATTGTACAATAATTGTACATTTGAATATCTACTTGCCATTATTCTGACTATGTTTCTGCTTTCAGAGCTAGTTATCACTTACATTATTACAAAAAACAGTAATAATTGAATGCAGTGACAATAATTTATGATAATAAAGAGTGGACACATAGTCCTACAGATACAACCGGCCCTTTGAGGGTGACCAAACTGCTGATGCGGCCCCCGATGAATTTGAGTTTGACACCCCTGCCTTTAATACATCTGGAGGTACAAAGGGAGTTAATTTAAAACAGCAACCGCAACAGCAGAACGGCACGAGGTCAAGTTGTTAATGTCCGCCCCTTCCTTTCCTGGTTCCTCGGTTTCAGAAATGACTTCCACAGATCTCTCCGGTGAGCCAGCCCTGTGCAGCTAGGAAGCAAGTCTCTGGGGACACCTTCTCCTCCTCTTGGCCAGCTTGCTGTGGACTCCAGCGGCCCATTACCCAGAGCCCCCCCCCTTTCTCTCCGCTGTGCCACAGGCCACCCTGAACGACGGGTCTTCCCGGCGGCTGAGCTATCTTTGAAACAGCCCGGCCCCTGGAATGCCTTGTGGCTCTTGCGGTTTCCCAGCGAGGGTTCCAGACCGGCCGGGCAGGCAGCAGGACATGAAGCAGCTTTCTGTTTGGGGGGGAGTGGCAGAGAGAGTGGAGGGGGGGACACGATACTAGGAATACATTGGGAATAAACATGGGAAGCCACAGAGGAGAAGGCCAAGCACCAAGGGAGCCAGAGGCGGCCGGCAGCCAGCAGGAGCCATCAGCCCTCGTTTTATTTATGCAGCCCGGCTTTTAAAAATACCGAACTCTACTGACATGAACTCATTCGAAGTATCTTCTCAGCAAACATCCTGCCATATTTAGCCCAAAGCTCGGAGTCACAGTCTCTCTCTCTCTCTCTCTCTCTCTCTCTCTCTCTCTCTCTCTCTCTCTCTCATTCTCTCCTCTCTCTAAAATTTCAACTTGGGGTCCCCGTTAGTGGGGTTAAGCTTCTGTATGGCATTGAGAGCTGCAATGTCAGCCAGGGGCATCTCGCCCATAGAGGCAAGTGGCGCGGGGCGCCGGCAGGGCCGGCGCATCCATTTAGGCGAACTAGGCAGTTGCCTAGGGCGCCAAAATGGAGGGGGCGCTGGCCAGCCTGCCCCTCACCCCCAGCCGCCACCCGGTGCAGCTCCAACCAGCGGCGAAAAGCGCGGCGGCGCAGGGCGCCCGGCAGGGCAGGGGGCGGGGCACCGTACGTCATGCGCAATGATGTCACGTGGTCCGCCCCCTCGCCTAGGGCGCCAAAATCCGTGGCAACGGTCCTGGGCGCCGGGGCACCGCGTTCTGGAGGGCGCCAGGGAAGAGGCGGAGGCTGGACGTGGCGCCTCCCGGCATCAGCTCGCTGCCCTCGCCCGCCTCGCTGAAGCAGTGCCACGCCCGGACCCTCCGCCTCTTCCCCACCGGAGGAGCCACCCTCCAGTCGCTGCCTGCCTCCTCCAGCCCCGCAAAGCTGCCGGCAGCGCCGTAAAAAGTTCAGCAACTCTGAAAAACGGGGGGGGGGGGATCTTTGCACCACGGCGCCGGATATATTTAAGACGGCCCTGAGGTCAGCCACCCTCTCAGGTGGCCGGCATTCATCAGCAAGGCGAAAGAGACCCTTCCCCCAAACCCCCTTCTCTCTTTAAGAGCCTAGGAAGAGCCTGCTGGATCAGGCCAATGGGATTTCTAGTCCAGCATCCTCGTCTCACAGTGGCTGTACAACTTCACACCATGTCTCTTTATGTTCTCTGTGTAGTGGTTGCTTTTACAACATGTGGCGGGGGGTGGAATAAAGGGAGGATTGGAATAAAGAATTAGAGATCTCAGTTCCGACCACACAGTGGAAAACTGTTTTAACTGCTATAACAAGGGTGTCTGCACCTTAAATTGAGGCTCATACAACAAAAAATAATACTTAGAAGATACTGGACCCCAATACGTTTGTTTAAAAAAGGGCTATCTAAGGCAGGGGTTAGCAAGGTTTATCCTGCCTGGGCCGGATCGGTCCCGCGGAGATCCCTCTGTGGCCTGGATTGCGTGTGTGTGAGAGCATGCGCGCCCGTGATTTTCGGTGTCTCTACATAAAAGGCTTGTTGGAAGAGGAAGGTCTTCAGGAGGTGCCCAAAAGGAAACACACACAGTGGGGCCTGGCTGATATTTAACGGGAGAGAATTCCAAGGGGTCGGTGCCACCACACTGAAGGCCCTGTCCCTGCAATGTGTAGAATGAACCTCCTGACAAGGTGGCATCTGCAGGAGGCCCTCACCTGTCGAGTGCAGTGATTGATTTGGTACATAAGCGGCGGACCTTGAGGTCTCAAATTTCAGCAGTGCCCTGTGCGATGCCAAAATTCGGTGTGCCAAATTTATGCACTTTATGCACCACAACCAGCACCTTGAACTTAGCCTGGCACCGTATTTTTTGCTCTATAAGGTGCACCTGACCATAGGACGCACCTAGTTTTTAGAGGGGGAAAGCCCCATTTTTTGAGGATCAGCTCAAATTTCTGCAGCTTCTTTTGCAAAGGAGAAAACCCCCATTTTTTGAGGATCAGCTCAAAGTTGTTGAGCTTACTTTGCAAAGGGAAAAACCCTGTTTTATGGGGTTTAACTCACAGTTCTGCAGCTTCACGAAGCCATTTCTACAGTTTCCAGACAGATAATCTAATCAGCCGGTCACATGTCGCTGGGGAAACAGCCTCCCTCTGCAAGGGGGCAGGGCTGGAATCTCTCTCCCTAATCTCTCTCCCCGATTGTTTGCTGAGCAACTGCTCAGTGGGCTTCCTTTCAACACCCCCTTCTCTCTCTTTTTTTTAAAAAAGTACAATCTGCTTTTGCCCCTGGGCAGTTCAGCTCCAGGGACCACACATTTGCTCCATAAGATGCACAGACAAGTCCCCTTACTTTTTAGGAGGAAAAAAGTGCATCTTATGAAGCGAAAAATACGGTAACTAATTGGCAGCCAGTGCAAATTTTCTTTTTCTCCCCCCCCCTTTTATTATTATTTGCAACACAAACACACGTAACACTAATAAAAAGAAAGAAAAAGAAAGAAGAAAGGAAAACTTCAAAAGAAAATACAAAAACCAATACGAAACAAATAATGAACAATGAACATATAACCATATTTCAGTTCTTCTTTTCTTCTAGTTGACTTCCTTCATCCTCAGTGCGGTTCTGCTTTCATATTTTGTAAACTGTTTCCTTTTCACTTCGTCCCCCCCCCCCTTTTCTTTCTATTTTTAGCTTTTGCACCATAATTTGTTTTGCAAAAGTTAATCAAAACAAGTCCAGGTATTAATTTGAGGGCACGGCTTTTTAAGGAAATCTCTGTATTTTCCCCCATTCTTTTTGAAATTTTTGATTAGACTGACCCCTAATTGCATCTAGCCAATTCAATGTCATCAAATAATTTTTCTTGCCATTCTTTTTTTTGTCGGTGTTGTCAGTGCAAATTTTCTTCTAGCAGCAGGATTAGGCGGTGGCAATATCCTGTCCCACAGCGAGCAATTGAGCCGCTGCTTTTTTTTGCCGTAGCTGCAGCTTCCAGGCATATATAGAGCACATTGCAGCAGTTCAACTTAGAGCAGTGATGGCTAACCTTGACACTCCAGATGTTTTGGGACTACAACTCCCATCATCCCTGACCAGTGGTCAGGGATGATGGGAGTTGTAGTCCCAAAACATCTGGAGTGTCAAGGTTAGCCATCACTGACTTAGAGGTTAAGCAGACGGATTCGGATTAACATTTCTTTGCAGGGGAGCATGTGCGATAGTTGCGGTTTGTTGGAAGCCAACAGAGATGAGAGAGGGGCAGAGAAGCGGGAATTTTCCGGTGGTGACTTGGATGAGAGTTCCTGTGATCTGTAAGTTTCTTTACAGCTCGTAAATGCAGAGTGATGAAATGTGCGGAGCAGACTAAGAAAATATAGTCACACCTCGTTGCTCTGCATAATTTCATCAAGCTGGTAGAATCCGGTGTTTCTTGATCAAAGGACACATGTGCTTTAAAACAGACAATGCTGAGAAAAGCTGTGTAGCTATTAGGTGGTGATAAGGACGTGGGTGGCGCTGTGGGTTAAACCACAGAGCCTAGGGCTTGCCGATCAGAAGGTCGGCGGTTCGAATCCCCGCAACGGGGTGAGCTCCCGTTGCTCGGTCCCTGCTCCTGCCAGCCTAGCAGTTCGAAAGCATGAAGCGCAAGTAGATAAATAGGTACCACTCCGGCAGGAAGGTAAACGGTGTTTGTGTGTGCTGCTCTGGTTTGGCAGAAGTGGCTTAGTCATGCTGGCCACATGACCCGGAAGCTGTATGCCGGCTCCCTTGGCCAGTAAAGTGAGATGAGCGCCGCAACCCCAGAGTCATCCGTGACTGCACGTAATTGTCAGGGGTCCCTTTACCCTTTACCTTTACGGATAAGGGAGAGATCTGGCCCAGTTTGAATTTAAAGGCAAACTTAGCTTGTGATTCCTCAAGCAATAGGAGAACCAAAAACACAAGTTCTCCAGCCAAGTATTGCTTGCACACACACACACACACACACACACACACACACACACACACGGTTTGCATAAGAATGCATGCATTGGTGAAGATAACATACAAAAATACAATATATTAGGGGAAAATGTCTAAACAGGTAAGAACCTTGGCAGGATTATTGTAATCAACCTGCAGTTTTATAAAAGTATATATTTAAAGTTCGAACGTGGAACGAACTCCCTCGGAAGGCGGTGGACTCTCCTTCCTTGGAGGTTTTAAAGCAGAGGTTCTTGAGCTGTGAACCCTGCATTTTTCAGGGGGTTGGGCTAGATGAACCTTGGGCGCCCCTTCAACTCCACGCTCCTCAGAATGGCGAAATCGGGAAGTGAGAGAAACTGGCATGGAGAAGAGTTGCTCACCATCCCTATGTGGTGATGCTCTATATCAGTGGTAGGCAACCGAAGGCCCGGGGGCCAGATCCGGCCCAATCGCCTTCTAAATCCGGCCCGCGGACGGTCCGGGAATCAGCGTGTTTTTACATGAGTAGAATGTGTCCTTTTATTTAAAATGCATCTCTGGGTTATTTGTGGGGCCTGCCTGGTGTTTTTACATGAATTGAATGCGTGCTTTTATTTAAAATGCATTTCTGGGCAGGACCGGTGCTAGGGATTTTGGCGCCCTAGGCGAGGGGGCGGGCCACATGACGTCATTGCACATGACATACGGTGCCCCGCCCCCTGCCCGGCCGGGCGCCCCGCACCGCCGCAGTTTTCGCCGCTGGTTGGGGCGGCACTGGGCGGCGGCGGGGGCGAGGGGCAGGCTGGCCAGCGCCCCCTCCATTTTGGCGCCCCCGCCGCCGCGGTTTTCGCCCCAAGCTGCTTGCTCCGCCGCTGGTTGGGGTGGCACCGGGCGGCGGCAGTCGGGGGGCGGGGGGCAGGCTGGCCAGCACCCCCTCCATTTTGGCGCCCTAGGCAACTGCCTAATTCGCCTTAATGGACGCGCCGGCCCTGTCTCTGGGTTATTTGTGGGGCATAGGAATTCGTTCATTTTTCCCCCTCCAAAATATAGTCCAGCCTACCACACCACATGGTCTGAGGGACGGTGGACCGGCCCACGGCTGAAGAAGGTTTCTGACCCCTGCTCTATATTGTTATCTAGCCCAGTGTTTTTCAACCTTTTTTGGGCAAAGGCACACTTGTTTCATGAAAAAAATCACGAGGCACACCACCATTAGAAAATGTTAAAATTTTTAACTCTGTGCCTATATTGACTATATATAAAGTAATTCTCTTGAATAGGAATCAAATAAACACAAAGAAAGTATTTTATAATTACTTTATTATGAAATAGTAAGTAAACAGAAATATGAAAAATTATAAAATACTTTATTCAGTATTTTTCAATTTTTCCCACGGCACACCAGGCAACATCTCGCGGCACACTAGTGTGCCACGGAACAGTGGTTGAAAAACACTGATCTAGCCAGTGGACCAGAGCCAGAGGGGGAAACTGCAGCTTCTTCCAAAAAAAGAGATTTGTATAGAGAGGGTTTTGTGTGCAACAGCTAATCCTCACTGCTTTGGAGTCTTGGCAGGAGCCTGTCCACAGGAAGGATCTGTGAGGTGGACGTCCTCTCTCCCCTGAGCGACTGTCCTGAGGCAGCTCTGTGTGCTAAGAATAGCAACGCGAGGCAGGAGATGGGAAAGATTTTACAAAACACTTCAGTTCCTTCTCTGCACTCCTCTGAGCCAAATGTGAGCCCTGTCTTAATTCCTGCTGTGGTGTGTGGAGCACACACACTCGCGAGCATCAGGGCTCAGCTGGGTGGTTTTTTATTCCCCTCCTTCTTGGTTTCCTTCTTGGTCTTTTTTCCACCCCTGGCAGCACAGCAAGAGGTATTGATCTCACTTTGGGTGACCTAACCTTGTCCGAGGATGCGAAAAAACAGAGAGCAGGCTTGTTTTCTTTCATCCCATAATAACCGTGCAAACAGCTAAACAAAAAACAAAAAACACAACGCACACCACTTGCTAGATCGTGGTCCGGTAGCAAATTAAAGTCTCTCCTTTAACATGGTGGGGGACGGGATGGGAGGGAGCAAACAGGGCGGCCTGGTGGGCAGGGAGGCGTTAGGGATTTAATGGAGATTATATTCCTTTTATTTAGTGGGGATGAGTTACAAGTTGGAGAGCCTTGTGCGAAACCTCCAAGGTACCATGCTTTTCCCGTCTTCTTTGGTAATGACTCACAAATTTGGAGCAGGGCAGAAGGAATTTCCCAGAAGTGCTGAAAGAAAAGAAAACAGAATTTGGCTCTATTAAAACCAGAATTTCCAACCAGCACTCTCAGATGATTGGGAAATCAATCCTCCCTAAGGTCAAGTCAGGATGGCCTCTTTGCCAGTGGAAAGAGATGTGGCGCTCATTAATGCAGACAATAGCCAAAATATGTAAGAAGAGCCTGCTGGTCCAGGCCAGTGGCCCATCTGGTCCGGCGTCCTGTTCTCACAGTGGCTAAACAAGCAGGACCCAAGCACAAGAATAATCTCCCTTCCTGTGTTTTTCAGCCACTGAATTCAGGATTTTAAAATAAGATTCAATAAATTCATGGAGGAGAGGTCTGTGTTAAGTATAACTGATATAACTGACACTGAAATGAAAATGCCTGTGTACTGATGGAGGTTTAAAATGGAAAATCGCTAAACGTGTATTGCTAACATTGTGTGTGTGTGTGTGTGTGTGTGTGTGTTTCCACAGTAGTTTTCTAAGTGGACTATGAGCTCTTGCTGAGTTGATAATTAACTCATTGTTGTTTTTGTGAGTGTTGTAACCTTAGATCAGGTGACAAAGGTATTGAGTTACAAATTCGCCATCTTCGAAAGGGTGGCGGCTGTTAGTCTTTCTCTGAACGACACAGAGAACAAAACCATGTGGTTATGGCGCTCTGAGAACTGCATAACCTTGGGCAGGCTGGCTGGGATGGGGGAGAGAGAGACATGTTTTTGGAGTTATCTTTTATTTCTAAGATGCTGAGCCTTGCTGGACAGCACTAGCCATTGTATGGATGTTTTCGATGTATATTTGATGTTTTGATTCTGTTTTTGAAGAGTTCTGCAAGTAAAAGTTTGAATAATATTTTCATGGGTCTGGGCAATGATGTCTTCCCAAAGGAGTCAGTTCTTATGCTTCTAGTCGCGTGCTGTATACTTTACACCAACTAGGAAAAAGAAAAGAAAAGAATTAACTCAAAAACGTTCAGATTAAGTTTCAAAGTGCTTAGCCAGACAGAGCAGGACTAAGGCAGGGCGATGATGCTGTGAGCCACTCACCATTGAACCAGAAAATTGATATTCTAAGAGCAGGTCGCTGGCTGGGGAACAGCAACTTTGGGTGGTCCCTGGCTGTCGTTCTCCAGACGTCACCCACCACAAATCGGTCACAAAATTCAAGTCAGCAAAAAAGATAATGATAGTAATAATAATTATAGGAATCAAAACAAGGCCTCTCCATATCTTGGAGGGCTAGAGAAGTCCCTCCCAGTTCTGCAGATAACTAAGACAGCCGCAATATTTACTGGAAGCATTTGTAATCCACTCTTCATTCAAAGGTTTTAGGATGGGATTAATGCACGGTCTGAACCAAAATTAACAATAAAATTAAACAGCGCAAAAGGCAGGCATCCCATTACAAATAAAGCCAGCAGCAGCAGAAATTCAAAAACCTCAGCACACCTCACTCCTCTCCAAAAAGCATTTTCCCACCAGATATAATCCCACCAGATGAATTTTCTCTTCGCGGCCTGAGAGTCGAAGGCTGTTCCGCATCCACACATCCCTCTCTGCCGCCTGAGATTGTTTTGACTGACTACGAATGGATCAAGTTTGCAACTAATGGGTACTTTGGCTGCAGATTATCATAGCATGTGGACATGTAATTCACCAGGAGACGCAACAGCTGCCACCGCAGAAACCCTTTTGTTCTGCTACTTTCCATAAGCGCTGTCCTCTTCCTTCGCATCCTCTCTTCCGCCTGCCCCTTATCTGATAATAACAGACTTGGGGTGGGAAAGGATTGGATAACTCCACTGTCAGGAGCTGTGGAACAACATGCTTGTTCATCCCCAGCCCTGCGGCAGCTTTTAAACCAACGCCGCCCCCCCCCCCAAGTCTGATCGCCCTGCCACAGTGAGTTGCCCTGTGGTTCCCAAGGCAGGGATGCAGATGAACTCTTTTCATCCAACCTTCTGAGGGCCATATGCCAGTGGTATGTTGGGCCAGAGGCAAATGTCAGCCAATTTTACCTTTATACAATAATGCTGGTTTCTTTTCTTTAAAAAAAAATTTTTTTTTTTTAAATTTTACATTTTACATTTCAAATTTAAATTCAAACAATTAACATCATCATCATCATTCCTTGAATCCTTTGACTCCCCTCCACCCTTCCATGGTTACCATTTTCAATCCTTTCCCACTGCTTCACTTATTTTCTCTATTTTTCTTATTTAATCCAATTTTACCTTAGTTTTTAGTACATTACAAACATTACTCAACTCCTGCCAAAGTTTTTAGTTGTTTGCAGTGTTCTCTTAAGTACAATGTGAATTTTCCCCATTCCTTCTTAAAGTTCTTCTCTTCCTGGTTTCTGATTTTCCCGGTCAATTTCACCATTTCAGCATCGTCCATCATCTTCATCGGCCATTCGTCTCTGGTCGGGACTTTATCTTCTTTCTATCTCTGGGCCAGTAGTATCCACACTGCTGTCGCCGCGCACATAAATAATAGTCTCTGCTCCTTTGGTATCTCCACACCTAAAATTTCTAGTAAAAAAGGCTCTGGTTTTTTAAACTCACTATATATCATTTCCCAGAATGCTTTTGTTATTTTGCATGTCCACCACATGTGGATAGTATCACCACATGTGATAGAATCTGCCTTCCTTCTCCTTACATTTCCAACATACATTTGAAGCACTTCTACCATGTTTCTTCTAAAATAAGACGTAGCCATAAAATAAGCCGTAGCAGGATTTCTACGCATTTGTGAAATATAAGCCATACCCCGAAAATAAGACATAGCGACGCGGCGCCTCTCCCCTAAGACAGCCTAGATAGGCGTGGCTATGCAGCGTACCGACGCAGAGCGGTTAAAATAAGACATCCCCCGAAAATAAGCCATACTGTGTTTTTTTGAGGAAAAAAATATATAAGACTGTGTCTTATTTTAGGAGAAACACGGTATACATCTTAGCTAATTATGTAGGTGTTAAATACCACCAATACATCGTTTTCATATAGTTCTCCTTCGACGCACAGCATGCTGCAAACAGAAGAAGAAGAAGAAGAAGAGGAGGAGGAGGAGGAGGAGTTTGGATTTGATATCCCGCTTTATCACTACCCAAAGGAGTCTCAAAGCGGCTAACATTCTCCTTTCCCTTCCTCCCCCACAGCAAACACTCTGTGAGGTGAGTGGGGCTGAGAGACTTCAAAGAAGTGTGACTAGCCCAAGGTCACCCAGCAGCTGCATGTGGAGGAGCGGGGAAGCGAACCCGGTTCACCAGATTACAAGTCCACCGCTCTTAACCACTCCACCACACTGGCTCTGAAGTAGGCTGATTTCTACATCTCCTCTCACCCCCCCCCTCTGATTCTTCATCCAGGCAAGCGTGAATCACAGAATCATAGAATTGTAGAGTTGGGAAGGACCCTGAGGGTCCTCTAGTCCAGCCCCCTACAATGTGGGACTCTTGCCCACAGCACTCAGGGCCAAGCGAGGGATGTCGCCTGGGGAGAGTCCCAAGGGCCAGATAGAGCGACTTGGAGGGCTACATTCAGCATCCATTCTCCCGCCGTGTTCAAAAGCCTTCTCGAATCTTAAAATAATAATCAACAGTCCTATCCCAGTCAGATCTGGACATTTCCTGTGTCCGGATCTTCCTTCTGGCCTTGATTAGGAACATTGCATGTTACTGTGAGTTGAGTGAGCAGAGAGAGGCATGAGGCTAGCCTCCCTCTACCCCGCAAAGGAAACACAAGAGACATCTTAAGGACACCGAGATTCAGGCCTAGAGCAAGGTCGTGCCAGCGGCTCTGCCAGCCCTTCCTCCTGCCAGATCATCCTCTAAAAAACGAATAAACAAGAAACCCTCTTTTCCTCTCTTCAAGGCTCCCCACCTCTCCTTCGCTCCTTTTCAGCTGCTCTGGTAACAAAGTTGATGTCACATTTCGGAGACCTAGGCTGAATAGTTCCTAGCCGTTTTTGGCTGGCGGGCTCTGGAGTTGTTGAATCTGGATGGTGCACAAAACCACTTATTGTTGTTGTTGTTATTTGTCCAGGCGATTTTTTTTTACCCAAACCGGTTAAGTGTCTGCCCCTGTTCGAGCCAATTCTGAATAGCTGCAAGTGAGTAAATAAAACCTCACTGTGGAGGTTCACCCACCCCGTTGCAGATTTGGAAACAGCTGATAGGGTTGCCAGGTCTGCTTCCAAAAAATAGCGGACAAGCGGGGGGGGGGGGGTTACATTAAATTGAATTATATATTTTCTTACAAACATTTTAACACGTATTACAATAATCACTTTGAAACTTTACTTAAAATTCAAAACATCAAATATATTATAATAATATGTAAAATATTAAATTACATTTTACTTTGCTGCCGTGTATATTTTTTATTTGACTGCGCAGCTTTGATCAATTCTTTGTGTTTAAGGAATAGTTCTTATAATTTGCACACTCCTCTCTTTCGTTTTAAAGAATTCGAAATCTCGCCGCTGTCACTCTCATCACTCGACGCCATTTTAGGTCAGTCGACACAAGCTACAATACATTTTAAAAATGTTAACAACTGTACATAATTTTATAATCTTTCCATCCTTATTAAATTTAAGGAGGAATTTGAAAACTTCCCTGTTTACCCAGGAATTTGGTGGCTAAAGAAGACTGTTCCTGGCAACCCTGTGACTATTGGGTAGAAGAATGCTATTAACTATTTTTAATTGCTTTTAAAATTGTTGGGGGGGGGGGAGAGCTGTAACTGGCTTTAGATGTTTTTAATTGTTCTTATGTTTTAATCGGGACCCAGGTGGCGCTGTGGGTTAAACCACAGAGCCTAGGGCTTGCTGATTGGAAGGTCGGCGGCTCGAATCCCTGCGACAGGGTGAGCTCCCGTTGCTCGGTCCCTGCTCCTGTCAACCTAGCAGTTCGAAAGCACGTCAAAGTGCAAGTAGATAAATACCGGTAGGTACCGGTCCGGCGGGTCTCCCATGTCCTAGTGTGACACTCTAACCACTACGCCATCAGACCCTCCAGATGCCCCTCATTTCCAGGGACAGTCCCAGATTTACAGAAGCTGACCCGGTTTCTGATTTGATCCCGGAATGTCCCGCTTTCCCCTATTTTCATCAGAGAAATGTTGGAGGGTATGGAGTTATCCAACCCCTGAGCCATCTGAAGGCAGCCCTGTATAGGGAAGTTTTTAAAAAAATGTTTAAGGTTTTATTGTGTTTTTTGTATATGTTGGAAGCTGCCCAGAGTGGCTGAGGCAACCCAGTCAGATGGGCGGAGTATAAATACGTAGTAAAATGATGATGATGGAATAGGACATCCCTATTTTCATCAGAGGGACGCGGGTGGCACTGTGTTCTAAACCACAGAGCCTAGGGCTTGCCGATCAGAAGTTCGGAGGTTCGAATCCCCGCGACAGGATGAGCTCCTGTTGTTTGGTCCCTGCTCCTGCCAACCTAGCAGTTCGAAAGCACGTCAAAGTGCAAGTAGATAAATAGGTACCGCTCTGGCAGGAAGGTAAACGGCGTTTCCGTGCGCTGCTCTGGTTCGCCAGAAGCGGCTTAGTCATGCTGGCCACATGACCCGGAAGCTGTCTGCGGACAAACGCCAGCTCCCTCGGCCTATAGAGTGAGATGAGTGCCGCAACCCCAGAGTCGTCCGCGACTGAACCTAATGGTCAGGGGTCCCTTTACCTTTTATTTTCATCGGAGAAGTGTTGGAGGGTATGCCCCACACTGGTTCTATCATCCTGAGTTTGGGCAAATGTTGGGGACAAGACCATGCTAATAAGGCAATTTATAAATCTGAAATGGAGATAATGGTGGTTCATTCTGCATGTGAGAGCAGAGAGTGGACCTTGATTCAGCCACGCATTAATTTAAAATCCCTGTAAACTGGGGAGCAGAAGAGTGTTGGGCTCTGTGCTGTGACAGAGTTCTGGACCATAGACTTTTGCAGCTGCCTGGTTTTTTGGTCTCATGGCTTTTAGGTGCCTGTGTGTTGTTGCCGCTGCTGTTTATTTATTATGGTCAGTGCCATATGTACGTATACGCTAAACAAGCTATAGCTTAGGGCCCCAGTCTCTTGGGGGCCCAAAAAAAAATTTAAAGGGGGGGAAAACTGGATGTACATTTCCAAAATATAAGAGAAAAAAAAAAAAACCTACATACAGCAACAGTGTTTTGTGTTGTGTAGGCTCCTATGATGTATGTAATGGGCCCTGCCTGCTAGCCTGCTCCCTCAAATATCACTGGTTTTCCCCTTTCTATATATAGGGTGCCTACATTCTTCATGGACGGGTTGCACGGCAACATGTGCAAATGGCTTTAGATACCTATTAGATCCATCAATTACCATATAGCATATATTCAATACAAAAGACAGTGACAATTTGTTGTTGACAAAGGACAGCTGCACATATAAAGGGCCCCATTACCTTTAGTAGCTTAGGGCCTCATCAAACCTAAATCCTGCCCTGATTATGATTTATTGCATACATGGATATACAACTCAATACTTAATAATAATAATAATAATAATAATAATAATAATAATAATAACTTATTATTTATACCCCGCCCATCTGGCTGTTTCCCCAGCCACTCTGGGCGGCTCCCAATCAAGTGTTAAAAACAATACAGCATTAACTTAGAGAGAGTCTCTAAGCCGTTTGCAAAATAACCACTATGATACAGATACGTACGGTAACATACAATGAAACTAAGAAACTGCATGTTAAAGCAAAGCTGCACTGCAACGCAAGAAAGCAAGAAAATTCTAAAAATGAAGCAGCTTCCTGACTCACTGCCACGAACACATAAACATCACACCCAATTTCTGCCATTGCATGTACACAAATCATACAATACTTAGTACTACTCATTCAACGCCAGTCATCCAATTCCACTCTTACACCTTGCAAACACCCACCAGTACGCACAAAACACGTACTGGGTTTAAATCCCACTCCGTTTTGGAAAACATTCAGGGAAGCCATAAATTCATCTCTGCTTTTTTTTTCCTCCTTAATGAAACACAAAAAAGTTTTCGTGTAAGCACATTTTAATGTGGCTTTGGAACAGTTTACTTCCTCTATAGAGAAACTGATCTCCTTATTTTCTGTCGTTTTATTATCGGGGTGTGTGCAGAACATTCTCTTTCCCTAGTATAGGAGAGCTTTCAATCACAGCGAAAAAACACATTTCAATTTTAGTGTGGAAGGAGAACCCAATTGCTTTTGGCAAATCCCAGGCATGTTGCCCTGTCCGAGAACCATATATTTATTGGAATAAAGTAGGTTTTGTTTTTTTTAAACAAATATTAAATAGAAAGCAGCTGGTTTGGGAGGCTGGGCCTTCTTGCTCAGGGTGACTTCATAGGTCAGCTTGGGACAGGCAAGTGGTTTATAGCCCAGGCCCATTGTGGTTGATCTGTGGCTTCTCAAGCATACAAAGAGCTTTGCTCCTGTGCTTTGAAGTGGGTGGGTGGGTGGGGGGGACCTCAGCTTTGCCCGCTATTTGCAAGTTCTGTGTGCAAATGGATAAAATAGACTCGGGAGAGTTGAAAACAACTTTTGGAAGCGATGCTCAGCGTTCTTCTTGCCACCCACCCCAGAGAACCTCAGAAGAGGTTGCTGGATCAGGCCAAAGGCCAATCTCCATCCTGCATCCTGCCCTCAAACTGCAGCCAACCAGATGCCTGTAGGGAGCCCACGAGTGGAACCCGAGCAGAAGAGCCCTCTCCCCACCTGTGGTCTCCAGCCGTGGTCTTCAGTGGCATCACTGCCTCCAACCGTGGAGGCAGAGCAGAGCCACAATGGTTGGTACCCACTGATAGCCTGGCCATTGAGCACCGTTAACCCTTCACCATTAACCCTGACAAACCTAGACAGCATCTTAAAAAGCAAAGACATCACCTTGCCAACAAAGGTCCGTATAGTTAAAGCTATGGTTTTCCCAGTAGTGATGTATGGAAGTGAGAGCTGGACCATCAAGAAGGCTGATCGCCGAAGAATTGATGCTTTTGAATTATGGTGCTGGAGGAGACTCTTGAGAGTCCCATGGACTGCAAGAAGATCAAACCTATCCATCCTTAAAGAAATCAGCCCTGAATGCTCACTAGAAGGACAGATCCTGAAGCTGAGACTCCAATACTGAAGCTGAGGCCACCTCATGAGAAGAGAAGACTCCCTAGAAAAGACCCTGATGTTGGGAAAGATTGAGGGCACAAGGAGAAGGGGACGACAGAGGATGAGATGGTTGGACAGTGTTCTCGAAGCTACGGTACTAACATGAGTTTGGCCAAACTGCGAGAGGCAGTGAAGGATAGGCGTGCCTGGCGTGCTCTGGTCCATGGGGTCACGAAGAGTCGGACACGACTGAACGACTGAACAACAAAAGAATTATTATCTATCTATTGCTATATCTATATCTAAACAGGGCATGATTTTTAAACTGTAATTACTTATTGTTTTATTCTAGGTTTTCTGAGCGTTGCGGGACTGGGTTTGAGAAAATAGCAATACTTAAAACGTGCCTTTTGCCACACAGTCCCACAGTTTAAAATACATTATGCTGCTGTTTTAGTTTTATTTATTTCCATGGGCACAGTGGCACATTATTTTGTGAGCTACCTTGAGAGGGCTCTTTCCCTGCTCCAAAATGTGAGGTAAAAATACTGAAATGAATAAATACTTTGGATTTTGGGCACGCAAAATTCGTTCTTGCTGTTTCTCTCACACACATACTTTATGTGAGGTGCCTTGAGGCATTCCAGAAAAGGCAGCATAAAAAACAACAAAATAAATAAAAGTACACACACACACACACATTTTGGGCACACAAAATTTGCTGTTTCACACACAGGCACCAATAACTGGGTTCTAATAGGTAACTTCAGATTTGAGAAACGCCCTGGTTTTGGACACAGCTGGGACTAGTTTTCGTCATGTGGTAATGAGGTTCTCTCACTATTCAAGTTTTATGCAGTTTTAGCACTTAAACCTTGTTCCGAGAATATATTTTCATCCAGAAGTAATGCTATATAGATTGCTTTTGACATATTGGGAGCCACCTTGCAGGGGGCGGGTTTGGAACCCTGAAAGGTGTGGACTATAAATTCAGAAAATAAATAAGTATGCGTGTGGGGGGGGAACTTTCCTGACTAAAGTGTAGAAACCCTGGTAATGGTTTCTCCCCAGACACTTTTTGACTTCTATCCCAGCTTAGCCTGAGGGGAGTGAAAAGAGGCTGATAAATGTGTGGGTTTGAGATGAAGCAACTGTTTGCTCAGTTTTCAAAATGCAAGTAAAGGTTGCAGGGAATGGGCTGGCAGATATGAGAAACTTTCTGTCTCTCTCTGAACTCTACAAATAAATCACAAACAGGGCCGGTGGTGGCTGCTTCCCCTGACGGTGCAGCAGTAGCAGCACCTGAGGTTGCAGAGAAGGGCCATGCAATTGACCAGAAACAAACCTGAGTTGAGGGAGCAGGGGCGCCCAGCAGCAGGTCCACCACTCTCCGCCGACTCTGGTGTCTCCTCGGGTCTCCTCGGAGGAGGCGCCACGCTGCTCTGTAGGGCTTTCGGCGTGGCGCCTCCGAGGAGACCTGAGGAGACTCCCAAGGACGCGGAGGCCGGCGGACCAGCTGCTGGGAACCCCTGCTGGGTGGGCGCTGTGGCGGGAAAGATGCCTCTGAGCAGCATGTGCCGCCAGCAGCTGTTCCCAGACATCAGCTGTTTGGCGTGGCAGCGCTCCCTGGTGGACGGGCGCCGTGGTGCACTGCACCACTCAGCCAAGCCTTAAAGACGGGCCTGTCTCTATGTGTTGGGTCTGGGATGCTCCCACAAGATTTTGTGGGAACTTGGAAGGTCCCATGAAATTTTGCAAGAGCATTCAGAGCCTGGTGCACAGAGAGAACCTTGCTCCCTAAGCAAGGCAAAGAGCTTTACAGCTCTTTTTTGCACTGGGGAAAACTTGTTTGAGATAGGGGAGGCAAACCATTATCTATGCCCTGGCTGTGAAGCCTTGGGATGCTTGAACAGTAACTCCCGGTACCAACGCCTCCCAGCACTATGTCCCCAAGCCGGCACCCCCCGCCCCCGTTCAGGGTGGTAGTGTCAGGAGGTGGTCATGCAGCGCTCGGTTCCAAATATAAGCCGCACTTTAACTTTTCAAGGTCAGAATTGGGGGGGGGGAGTGCAACATATTCGGGCCAATACGATATCATGCAATCATATCATTCCACAGGCATCATGAAATCATACAATCATGAAATTGTGATTGCACGATTCACGATGTCTACGTGAAATGAAAAATCGTGATTTCATTATCATTTCATGATTTCATGATTGCGTCATCGTCATTTTCATGATTGTGCGACAGCATGATCCCATGACGCACGACATACCCTGTTTCTCCTAAAATAAGACGTAGCCATAAAATAAGCCGTAGCAGGATTTCTACGTATTTGTGAAATATAAGCCATACCCCGAAAACAAGACATAGTGACGCGGCATCTCTCCCTTAAGACGACCTGGATAGGCGGAGCAGTTAAAATAAGACATTCCCCGAAAATAAGACATACCGGTACTGTGTGTTTTTTTAAGGGAGAAAATATATAAGACGTTGTTTAGGAGAAACACATTGTCTTTTTTTTGAGATCATGATATCATGATTTTATGATCACGGTATGATTCAATGATTGTGGTATCATGTTTTTATGATTGCGGCATCGCGATTTCATGATTGTTGCACCATGATTTCATGATCGCGGTATGATTTCATGATTGCGATATCACGATTTTATGGTTGCAGAAACATGATTTCATGATTGTGGTGTCCTGATTTCATGATCGCGGCATGATTTCATGATCGCGATGTGATTTCATGATTGCGGTATCATGATTTCATGATTGTGGTATCATGATTTTATGATTGTGGCATCATGATTTTCATGATTGTGCGACAGCACAATTCCATTACTCATGACATGTCATGATTTCGTGAGAGCGGGATATCATGACTTCATGATTGTGCCCCCAAATTACCATGGATAGTGTGGGGGGGGGGCGAAGCTGTGCACTGCCAGCCATGGGGGGGGGGCGCAACTCTCCCCCATGCTGCTGCGGGAGAGCAATCCCCACAAAAGCTGAGGCAGACTCAGCTTAGAAAAAGTTAAATACAGTACATGTGGAGAGTATTCCATAAGGGAGGTAGTTCCTTTGTCCTCTCTTGGCTAGAGAGCATCTTTAGCTAAGCAGATGTTGCTTCCTCCTCAAAGTGTAGTCAAAGAGAGGGAGATGGCGGCCAGCCCCTGTGCTTTTGTTTTACCTGCACAGGTGAAGCCACACCCACCTCTAGTCACATGTAGAGGAAGTCTGTCCCAGCCCAGGAGAAACAGGAGTTTCCAACTGGCTGGTCTAGGCATCCCCTTCTATGTCCACTCTAGGGATGTTGTACTTGACTGCTCCCGTGTTTCACATCCCACAGGTAATACTGGTGCTCAGTATCAGACCTGGGAAGCTTTTCTCTCTGTGAAATAAGTGGCTTTCTGAAAGAATTGTATTCTTCCCCAGAAGAGAGGGTAACCAACGGGGATGGGCCGCCCCTGAGATCCTATACTCTTGTCTCATTTGCTCTTCACGGGGGTTGACTGCACGGCTTAGGATTTAACTGGAATAGCATAGAAATTGAACGAGGTTTCTAGATTCCTGGCCAGAATCAGCAACAGCTGCAAGCTGAACGGAAGAGGGAATTTTTTTAAATGTTCCATTTAATCTCTTCCCAAGGTTTAAGTCTCTCTGAAGCGCAGGGCTCCTTGGCCTCTGACTTCCAGACTCATCAATTGTCTTGTGGACATTCCTTCCAGCTACATGAGCAAAACACACTGGGCAGAAAACGGCTTTTTCCGGGCACATGGACTGGAGAAAATGTGGAAGCAGCATTTTCTCCTAACCATAATTGCTAATTCCCTGAAGCAAAAAATTCCAAAGGAGCCGGATCCAGGAGAGAAAAAGAGAGAGAGAGAGAGAGAGAGAGAGATCCCATCTCTTAAAGGCTCTTCCTGCCCACCCACCGTTCCAAGACTTCCCTTCCTTTAATCTAGTTATTTTGCTCATGTTCTGATTAAGCCCACCGGCCATGGGGAAAACCAAAGAGTTTATACCCACGAAATCCTCAAAGCTGTCTCACATCCGTTCGAATGAGGTTACCGCCGTCGAGTTGTCAGGGGCCTTTATTTCAGAACCTTAAAATGTAATGAATGTTTTAGAAGAGTTTTGTCACTTTTTCCAGAACATCAACTCTACAGCTCCAGATTTTATTTTTACAGAGTTTATAGCCTATAGTTTCCAAAGTGAACGTCTTTGCATTGGCAATGGTCTAAATCCTGGCGCATTTTACTAATGATCAGTCAAAACATGCATTCCAAGCGCACTGTGCAGGCAGAATCATAAACCAAAAGAGATCTGTGACTTCCTCAGGGACCGTGGCTTTGATATTCTAGACGTTTCCTTTCCCACCTTCCATCCTTCGGGGCTTTTAGATTTTCTGAATATATTATTATTCATGCAAATGGAACGTATGCTTGGAAGCTCAAAATTCCTAGCCTTATGCCCTGTGATCCTTCAGTGCAGCTGGAGGTTCATAGACGTTGCTGTGATGCAGACCCAACGCATCTCTTAATCTCTCTCTCTTTGGCTCCAACACAATGTCCACACTTCCAAGGCCATTCCACATGGATACACTTGGCTCTCTCACGACAAATGAATTGCATTTCTTCTTTCATAAGACACAGATGGGAGGGCAGGAGACCAAAAGCTGCGTTATCACCTTGACATGATGGTGTGGGGGTTTTTGCAATCCTGATACTGGGGCTTTTAAAATTAAAATCTGTAGCACTGCCTGGGTGATGTCGGATAGAAGAAGCAGAATAAGAGTTTGGATTTGATATCCCGCTTTATCACTACCCGAAGGAGTCTCAAAGCGGCTCACATTCTCCTTTCCCTTCCTCCCCCACAACAAACACTCTGTGAGGTGAGTGGGGCTGAGAGACTTCAGAGAAGGGTGACTAGCCCAAGGTCACCCAGCAGCTGCCTGTGGAGGAGCGGAGAAGCGAACCCGGTTTACCAGATTACGAGTCTACAGCTCTTAACCACTACACCACACTGGCACCACACTGGATAGCGCCTGAGGGACACTGGATTAGCTTCTGCCTCTCCTTTCTCCAACACCATCTGAGTATTTGATGAGGCAATTTCCCCTGCCATCATAACCCTGTGCACCGTTTATTTCTTATTTATTTTGTTGCATCTATATCTCACCTTTTTCTCCCAGGAGCTCAAAGTGTCATTACGTGGTTCTCCCCGCTCCTCAGTTAATTCCCTCAACAACCCTGTGAGGCAGAGAGGCAGTGACTGGCACAACCATGGTCTCCTGGGTCATAGTCTAACTCTCTAACCACTACACCACGCTGCCAGGCCTCTGAAAGCTAAGGTGCGGAAAATCCTGACCACTGGGCTGCTGCCAGGGCAAACTGTGTTTTAATGCTGGTTTAAAATGTGATCAGTGCCTCAGGTCACCCAACTAAGCCTTGCAGCAAAATAGTGTTTAATAGTGTTCTAATGCTTAATTATTATAATTTTTTAATAAAAAAGAATAGGGTTTTAGCTGTTTCTGTTTGGACCCAACACCTGTATAAACAATTGGGTTGAAGGAATTGAGGGGATGCTCATCAAATTTGCAGATGAGACAAACTGGGATGTTTTTGGGGAGCTAATGCCACAGAAGCCCCTAGATCCTGAGGTGGGGGAGACTACAGACGACAGAAGAACACCTGGTGTGGGGATTATAGCTTCATTGGTGCACAGGAAACTGAGGTGGTGCTCCAGAAACCTGTTAAAGGGCAAGAAACTACAAGAAGTAAGCAGCTTGAGGGAATGACTCGTGGTTTCAGTTGTCTCTATGCAAATGCACAGAGTATGGGAATCAAGCAAGACGAATTGGAGCTTTTAATGCAGGGTGGCAAATATGACCTAGAAGGCATTACTGAAACCTGGTGGGGCAAGACTCATGACTAGAATGTAGGGATTGAGGGGTATAACAATTCAATGCCCCAGAAGGTAGAAGAAGAAGCAAGCGGGTCATCTTTCTTGGACCTAGTTCTCACCAACAGGAAGGATCTGATCAACGAAGTGGAAGTACTCGGAAACTTGGGAGGAAGTGATCATGTCCTCCTGGGTTTCATGATACAGAGGCAAGGGAAAGCTAGGGTAGTCAGACACGCACTCTGGATTTTAAGAAGGCCAATTTCAAAAAGTTTAAGGAGCTACTGGGTGAGATTCCATGTTCAGAAATACCCAAAGAGAAGGGAGTCCAAGATGGATGGTAGTTTCTTAAAGGTGAAGTATTAAAGGCCCAAATACAGACAATTCCAACAAGAAAGAAAAATGGGAGGCATCTAAAGAAACTGGTGTGGCTACATAAGGAGATTACAGATGGACTGAGACTTAAGAAAGGTATGTATACGAAATGGGAAAGGGGAAATCACAGAGGAGGAGTATACATGAGTAGCCAAGAGTCGCAGGGTGAATGTCAGGTGATCTAAGAGAGGTTAAAAATAATAATAAAGGTTTCTTCAGCTACGTTCGAAGCAAGTGGAGGAACAAGCAAGTGTGTGGAGAAGGTGGAGAAATGCTATTGGGTGACAGAGAAGGTGGAACTGCTCAATGCCTACTTGGCCTCTGTCTTCACCTAAAAGGAAAGCAATGCCCAACCTGGTGATAACATAATAAATGAGGGAGCCATAGCTGTCAACTTTCGGATTTGAAAATAAGGGATTTTTTCCGAACTTTCGGATTTGAAAATAAGGGATGCTGCGAGGGCAGTGCAATGGCAGCAAGTAGCCTTGCCACCCTGCGCTCCAGAGGCTGCGCGCGAACGGGTGAGCGAAAGAGCGAGCGCATAGACGGCAGGCGGGCTGTCTGTCTGGTTGGGCGTGAGGGTCTGGCTGCACAAGGCATGCAAGCTCCGCCCCCAGTCGGTCTCAGACTCTTTATTGGCAGCCGAGCAACGCAGCTGAGGAGCCTCCCTGGCTGGCAGGGAGGGAGAGGAGCTGCTTCCTTTGAAATCCGGGAAATTTAAGGGATATCAACAATCCGCGATAGCAGCAGGAAATGGCATTGGAATAAGGGAGTTTCCCGCCCCAAAAAAGGGAGGGTTGACAGCTATGGAGGGAGCTGCGGTCCAAGATAGGAAAAGAGGTAGTAAGGGAACACTTAGCTACTTTAAATGAATTCAAATCTCCAGAGCCCAATGAGCTGCACCCAAAAGTACTAAAGGAGCTTGCGGATGTACTCTCAGCACCTCTGTCTATAATGTTTGAGAATTTCTAGAGAACAGGTGAGGCACTTCTCAGGTGGATGCCATTGCCATTCTAAGAGAACAAGGGAGCAGTTCATGGTGAGCCGGTCCGGCACGTCCTTTTCTAGACAAATAGCACTGCTATTATTCTATGCACGCCAAAGTTTTTGACAAGTGCTCTGTGCACCCAACTCCCAAGGAGAATCTTGTGCCAAAATGTTTAACCTGGAAAATAGCAGAGGAAGGACAGGGGCAGAAGTCATCAGAGGAAAGAACGTCATATCCCCCCACCCTATCTGTGTTTCTTCCTCGTTCTATTGTTCTCTCCTGTTATCATAAATTGTTAAGAATTTCCAGAGCAGCAGAAGTGTTGCCTCCTTCAGCAAAAACCACAGAACTCTCAATGCCAGTATTTAGTTCATCTGATCACAAAAGCTCCCCATGCCCACGATTTCGCCGCAGCAGGTTAAACACACATTGTAACTTCTTGGAAATGGTCACAAGATCCTTTTGCGATCTTATTAAACAGCAAGCCCCTTGAGGTCCTGCCTTACTTCATCTTGGTTATCAAATCAAATCTTGCTCTACCTCTCTTTCAAATCAAATCCCAGCTCTACCTCTCTTTCAAATCAGAACCAGTGAAGGCAGTGAAGGTCCTGTGTGAGTGCCTGGAGGCGGTTGGAGGATGGATGGCGGCTAACAGATTGAGATTGAATCCTGACAAGACAGAAGTACTGTTTTTGGGGGACGGGGTGGGCGGGTGGGGGGGGATTCCCTGGTCCTGAATGGGGTAATTGTGCCCCTGAAGGACCAGGTGCGCAGCCTGGGAGTCATTTTGGACTCACAGCTGTCCATGAAAGCGCAGGTCAATTCTGTGTCCAGGGCAGCTGTCTACCAGCTCCATCTAGTACGCAGGCTGAGACCCTACCTGCCTGCGGACTGTCTCGCCAGAGTGGTGCATGCTCTAGTTATCTCTCGCTTGAATTACTGCAATGCGCTCTACGTGGGGCTACCTTTGAAGGTGACCCGGAAACTGCAATTAATCCAGAATGCGGCAGCTAGATTAGTGACTGGGAGTGGCCGCCAGGACCACATAACACCGGTCCTGAGAGATCTACACTGGCTCCCAGTACGTTTCCGAGCACAATTCAAAGTGTTGATGCTGACCTTTAAAGCCCTAAACGGCCTCGGTCCTGTATACCTGAGGGAGCGTCTCCACCCCCACCGTTCAGCCCGGACACTGAGATCCAGCGCCGAGGGCCTTCTGGCGGTTCCCTCATTGCGAGAAGCAAAGCTACAGGGAACCAGGCAGAGGGCCTTCTCGGTAGTGGCGCCCGCCCTGTGGAACGCCCTCCCATCAGAAGTCAAAGGTACTAACAACTATCTGACATTTAGAAAATGCCTGAAGACAGCCCTGTTCAGGGAAGTTTTTAATCTGTGACATGTGTATGTATTTTAATGTTTGCTGGAAGCCGCCTAGAGTGGCTGGGGAGACCCGGCCAGATGGGCGGGGTATAAATAATAAATTATTATTATTATTAATATTATCTTTATTACGGTCATAGACCAGCATTTAAAATCTGAAAAGTGCTTTACAGAGCTAAAGGAGATTAAAACGCAGAATGAATATAGCAGTCTAAAAATTTAAAAGGGGCTAAAAAATATCCAAGAGGAGAGTCCAGCTTGCATTTTCCCAGCTTCTGCTTGAGGTCTTCATTCCATTCCCGAACAGAAGAGCTGCTACCCACAGCCCAACACCAAGTTCAATACTCTGGGGAGGTCAGGGACTGAACAAGAGATCTTCTACATACAAGGCCACTGAGCAGTGCCTCCTCCAAAGTAAATGGGGGTGTGGAGCCAGAACTGTTTGACCTCCACTGTGCTTCGGAGCTTTCTGCATCAAATCACATACAGATTGACCCTATCGCCCCGGGGGCTCACTGCCACTGTTTCCCCCGCTGACTGGTTTGTTCTGGGAGGATAGACTGTGCCTGCAAATCTGTGTGCAGAATCTAGCTACCATCCGGGTTATCTTTTGATCTTTGCCTAGTAAAAGGGCATTTAGTTTAGTCTTATCTGGAAGGTCAGCTAACCTCTCCAATAGGGGAGCAATGATGTCTCTGCGCGCCTTGTCATAAAAAGGGCATCTAAAAAAATAGATGCTCGGGGCTACCTACTTCCCCCAGTGGGCAGGAGCAGAGTCTCTGATCGTATGGGATCTTTCCGAAGGATCCCAGCAGAACTGGCGAGGGCAGTTAAGGAAGCTCATGGGCTCCTGTGCATGTCTGAGTAAAGGCAGTGGGAGTGGAGGGTGGCTGAAATTCCAGCTGAAATTTATTTATTCATTAGTTCATAAAAGGTATACTGCAGGGGAGAAACCCCAAAGCTGTTTACGAAAGAGATAAAAGAATAAAATCATCGCTAAGGAAAAAATGCAACAGTAGTTTAAAACGTACAAAAAGTTAAAATACTAAACAAGTTAAAATTCATACCGACTTTTAAAAATTACTATGATTCTACAAAACTCACATCAACTCTCTAAGCATCTAGGGAGGCTCGTCTAACCAAGGATTTTTATAGCATCCACAGAAGGCGCTTGCTTAATCTCAATAGGCAGGGAGTTCCAAAGTTTAGGAGGGGAACCTACGGTGTTGGGGGAAACAGTCAAATGCACTCCCCAGCCCAGTCCTTTGGGGACTCTCCATATATGCCTTCCTAGTCATAGCCTCAAGTATTTATTATTTATCATATTTACTAAGGGAAGAAATGGAGGCAGTGAGAGATTTCACTTTCTTGGGTTCCATGATCACTGCGGATGGTGACAGAAGTCACGAAATTAGAAGACACCTGCTTCTTGGGAGAAAAGCAATGACAAACCTAGACAGCCTCTTAAAAAGCAAAGACATCACCTTGCCGACAAAGGTCCGTATAGTTAGAGCTATGGTTTTCCCAGTAGTAATGTACGGAAGTGAGAGCTGGACCATAAAGAAGGCTGATCGCCAAAGAATTGATGCTTTTGAATTATGGTGCTGGAGGAGACTCTTGAGAGTCCCATGGACTGCAAGAAGATCAAACCTATCCATTCTTAAGGAAATCAGCCCGGAGTGCTCACTGGAAGGACAGATCCTGAAACTGAGGCTCCAATACTGCCCACCTAGCAGTTCGAAAGCACGTCAAAGTGCAAGTAGATAAATAGGAACCGCTCTGGCGGGAAGGTAAACGGCGTTTCCATGTGCTGCTCTGGTTCGCCAGAAGCAGCTTTGTCATGCTGGCCACATGACCCGGAAGCTGTACACCGGCTCCGTCGGCCAATAAAGCGAGATGAGCGCCGCAACCCCAGAGTCGGACACGACTGCACCTAATGGTCAGGGGTCCCTTTACCTTTTTAAAAACAATTTTGCTTTAGCAAACACACATCCAAACAATGTAGAATGTTGGCATGTGTTCTAATATGTTTTTTTAGCTTATCGATGATCTCAATTCTCCTTTTAAATCCTTGTTTTTAACTGAGAATTTCATAGTTTTTATTCTTTTTTTGTGTGTTAACCACTTTGAGGACTTTTTAATTGTTTTTTTTACTAACAAGCGGTATGTTATTTTTGGGTGAAATAAAATAAATAAGAGGCTTCCGGTTCCGGCGCCGGAGGGAGAAGTCGGGGGGAACATCGCTCTGATGTTCCCTGTCCGAAAAAGGGGTGAAAGGGGTGTCTGGGACAGCGCCCCAGCCCCCAAAACTCCCGGGAAGGGCGTCCCGGGACCGGTTGGTCTGGCAGTGGCTCGTTAACGGCTCTCCTGCTCCCGAGGAGACCCTAATAAGGGTCTCCGGGAAGCGGGCGGGGGGAGCCGGAGCCCATCGGATCTGATGACATCTATCCCCCTGACGGGCGCAGCTGCCGTGACTTCTCCTGTTCGTGCGCTGGGATTCCTCAACAAATTAGTGATTTGGACTCGGAGATCGTGAGTAAATTGAACGTTTTGGACCAATTTGAGAGCAAAGTATAGGGCTTAAAATGGAGGCCAGCCCTATCGTTGTTGAAGATTTAGAGACGGGAAATGGCAGCCGAGGCAAAAGTGAAAGTGGCGTTTGATCAAAGTTTAGTCTCAGCGCAACCAGCCCCTCTCTTCCCTCATGCCGGAGGAATCTGGCGAAGATCGCTATTTTGTAACTACAACTGTCGCAGTGAAGTAAACAACTGAAAGATTGTATCTTTATTTGACAAAATGACAGGCATTTCAAAGGCAGAGCTACAAGTTAACCTATTTCTACAAAGATTGCAAGAATTTAGTGATGCCTTTGATGCTGCCTCGGAAAGACTGGAGAGACGTTTGGACCAACTCATACCGGATGAACTGTTGCCAGAAGGTTTTCACGCTGATGTGTGTGAGAACCAGAATGAGGATTTAGTTATGGAACACAGTTTTCGCACCCAGCCGCGCATCAGTAACGGGTCTTCTGGAAGCAGGACTGTTTATAGGAAGACAAGGAAAAATAAGAATCTTAAGAGAAGGAATGCCAGCAAGAAAAAGAAAGAACTTAAGAGATGGAATGTCAGCAAGAATGTCAGCAAGAAAAAGAGCTCGCAACAAGCACAGCAAGTAAATATGGCTTTCCTGGATTGTGACGCAGGACGAAGGCGAAGGAAGAAAAGAAGATTGCAGCAAATCACTTGGAAAGAAGCTCTGATGGACTACATGAACTGGACATTGGTGAAACAGCGAGTGGGTGTGGGTTGAGATGTTGTTATTGTTTTTTTGGACTGATTTAATGGTTTGGAGACAAAAGTATGTGCTTTAATTTCTGGTATGAAAGGAAAAACGGACACCAGATTCTGGGGTGTGGGGGGAGGGGGGGAAATTAAGTTTAAAAATTAGGATGTAAGGCCAAGGGTAAAACCAAGGTTTGTAAGGAGGATTAAGAGAAAGTTATAATCTAAGGTATTTTGAAGTTAAGAGGAAATTGTAAAGAAGCAGATATATTCAAGTTAAGTTAAAAAATAGATGATAAATGTATTAAGACCAAGATAAGAACCCGTGAGCCAAGTATTATTTAAGAATTCAGCAGGGAGGGGCTGTGGAAGTCATTTGATAATAGTTAGAAATGTAGAGGCCTGGTCTGGAAGGAGATCAGGCCCAAGCAAAGTGAGGGTTGTGTTTAGATGGTTAAATGATCATTGTTTTTTAAAAAATACCTCCGTGAGAGGGAGGGAAGGTATGTACTGCTTCCTAAGGTGGGAGATGGGAGGCAAAGGAAATTTAACCGGACTGTTATGTGCTTGTAAAATTTGGAAAATTAAATAAATATAAATTTAAAAAAAAAAAAAAGAAAAAAAAGAAATAAAATAAATAAGTATGTTTCCCTCCCCACACCTGCCCTCTCCCCACAAACACACACAACGCACAAGGCCCCACCAGCTCTGTCAGCGATTGAAATGCACGGATTTCTCGTTTTATTTTACAGCCTGTATATCTTAAAAAGCATTTTACAAATAGTCTTCTTACAATAGCGATAAATAGATTTTTCATTTTTGTCTTCTTCTTTTTTATACATATGTCACTGGAAACACCAACACAACCTTGGAGCTTAAAAATTAAGAGAGAGAGAGAGAGAGAAGGAAACCTTAGTTCCTGAACATTAATTCATGGATTTTTGTGCATCTTTTAAAAATAAAGTAACAAAAACAGAGGACGGCAGGATGGAGGGGAGGGGGACACACACACACACACACACACACACACACACACACACACACACGTGACACAGATGGCAAATGGGCCCAGACGCTCACAGGATTTATCTAGTCACAAGAAGGCAGGTTGAAATTAAGTACCGTATTTTCCGGTGTATAAGATGACTGGGCATATAAGACGACCCCCCCAACTTTTCTAGTTAAAATATAGAGTTTGTGATATACTCGCCGTATAAGACTACCCCTACACCAACGCACACTGGAGGCAGCCTTTTTCACCATGAGCGCCCATCTCGTCTAGCGGCTGAGGCGGCGAAGGCGAGAGTGGCCGTGAGGGGAGGGGAGCGCGTCTCTCGCCTGCCTGCCTGTGTCTCGGGGGCGGGGCGTATGTGCCAGGAGCAGGCGGGCCAGGACTGGGCGAGAGGCGTCTGGTTGTGCGTCCCCCCCCCCTGGGCCCGTCTCTCGCTCGCTGGCTCCCTGCGAGGGGGCGCGAGAGGGGCTGAGGAGGAGGCGGGGTCTCCTCCGAGCCCGCGGCTTTTCAGCACCCGCCCTATAAGACGACCCCCGACTTTTGAGAAGATTTTCCTGGATTAAAAGGTAGTCTTATACGCCAGAAAATACAGTACTTTGGAATCTGGGCACATGTTCTTCCCTGGTCCTGCACATTGGCAGGTCCAGGAGAAAAGAGCCAGGAAAGGGGGTTGCAAAGTAACAATGCATTCTCCCCCCCCCCCCAACAACTGTACAGCATGGATGCAGACTGGCCGTAGTTTGGAGGGAACAATCCAAAGGCGGCTTGGAGCGTCCTGCCCCGAGCAATGAACTCCTGTTGGGGAATATGGCGATGCAACCCCTATCCCGTATCCCGTCTTCCCCCTTTGTTTAGGGCAGCCTCTGTCTGGCTCTGTTTTTTCTTGGTGAAGAGACGACACACAGCATGCAAGGAGGGAGGGTGTTATGGGGGACGGGCTGCTGCTTCCCCACCAAAAAGAGAGATAAATGGGGCGGAAGCAGTTCACTGGCTGTTGTTCTAAGTGCCTTGGATGCCGGCAACAGAAAATAAATAAAGAGTCAATTGTCAATTATTCTTTGGGATAAACTTCGAGAAAAAACAAGAGAGAAAGAGAGTCACACGTTGCCTGGGAGGACGAGGGCTCCCCCAAACCCTGTCAATCCACCCCGTCTTGGGGGATTTGTATATTTGGGAACCGTTATGCGATTACCCGGACGCCGCCTCCGATTCTGCCCTGGCTCCCATTATTGCCAGATGTGCCACTAGGAAATAAAGGATTTCGGACTGTGTGGATGAGCACAGCAGCAAGGCTTAGCTGTAGAGAGAGGGGGGGGGGATTCACAGTGCCACTTCTGGTGGAGAGCAGCTGGTGGGCTTGGCAGCTGATGGCAGGATATATACACAGAAGGACAAACGGGGAGCATGGCTGTTTTACAAACGGAGGGAGGGGTGGTTGATCTGTCCCAGCCTCTAGTGAACCACAAAACGGCTTAGACTCCACGGTCACAGCGCTTCCGGAACAGGGTCCCCGGTTCCGCTCCCCCGGTGTGCCAAAATGCTGGAGAACCGGCACGGCAGGTGCTCCGCGGCAGAAGTCGTAGAATCGAAGAACTGCAGAGCTGGACGGTACCCCCAGGGCTCATCTAGTCCAACCCCCGGCAATGCAGGAATCGCAGCTAAACCACCCTTTGCAAGTGGGCCACCCCAACCTCTGCTTCTAAACCTCCAACGAAGGAGAGCCCGCTGCCTTCCGAGGGACTCTGCTCCGCTGTCGGAAAGTTCTCCCCAAGGTTTCGTTCTTCTCTCCAAGCTGCCGATCCGGAGCTCTCCCCGGATCCGGAGCTCTCCCACCTCCCTTGGGTGCCCTCGAAGCACCCGGACTGCTGAGCTCCTGGTTGGTTTTCTGCGCTGGTCTCCCGCTGCCCCTTGCTTCTAGAGACAAGCGAAACAGACATCTCCGCCGCAGAAAAGGGCCGGGGGGTGGGATCTGGATGTGGGTGGGTGATTGTCCGTGTTTTGATTCAAAGAGTGCCATGTCCTCATCTTGGCTTCACAGTTGGGCCTGCCAGTCATCACTGCTGGCTGCGAGACGTCGTCCGCGGAGGGCCAGAGCTAATAATGGGGGGTGGGACAAGGGGGTGTCGAGCACAGCTCATGGAGGGGACGGGGATGAGGCAGGGACCTCGAGAGCCTCTCCTCAAGGCTGGCCAGTCCCAGCATGCCTTGCTGCCCTGCCAAAAGATACCGGAAGGAGAGTAGGGGGAGGCAGCTGCTTGCTTAAGACGGCGGCTTGGGCAGGTCAGCTTTGCCGTCCGGGCAGTAGTCTTGTGCCGTGACGAAGATGGGGGCCTTCCGCAATTCCCTCAGCTTGTGCTTCTTCGCCGTGTGCTGTGGGGGGGAAAGGAAGGGCGGATGAGGAAGAGGAGGAAGTCAGTTTGGGAAAGATGGGGAATACAGCACTTTGTCCCCCTAAAGGCATCCTCACCCTTTTAGGATGGGGGATGGGATTGGAAGATTGGGGGTAAATTGCAGAGAAGGGAGCAGAGGGGTGGGGACCACAAGGAATAGGGTAACAGAATCATAAAGGTAAAGGTAAAGGGACCCCTGACCGTTGGGTCCAGTCGCAGACGACTCTGGGGTTGCGGCGCTCATCTCGCTTTACTGGCCGAGGGAGCCGGTGTACAGCTTCCGGGTCATGTAGCCAGCATGACTAAGCCGCTTCTGGCAAACCAGAGCAGCGCACGGAAACGCCGTTTACCTTCCCGCTGGAGCGGTACCTATTTATCTACTTGCACTTTGACGTGCTTTGGAACTGCTAGGTTGGCAGGAGCTGGGACAGAATAACGGGAGCTCACCCCGTCGCGGGGATTCGAACCGCCAACCTTCTGATCGGCAAGCCCTAGGCTCTGTGGTTTAACCCACAGCGCCACCCGCATCCCTAGCAGAATCATAGAGCTGTAGAATTGGAAGAGGCTCCAAGGGACAACTAGTCTGACCCCCCGCCATGCAGTGATCACAGCTAAAAATCCCTGGCAGGTGGCCGTCCAACCTCTGCTTAAAAACCAATGAGCGATTTGGGTGGGGTGGGATGAGGGGCAGGGTTAAGTTAGAGAACATGCCTTACGTGCGCATGGTCCAACAGAGAATGGCATCCCAAGAGGGTGGCACAAAGGAAGGGGCTGGGTGTTTCTGGGGTGCCCCTGGGGAGGGGCAGGGCTCTTGGGGGCAGGAAATGCCAGCCCCACCAAGGCAAGAAGTGGGAGGGAGGAAGCAGCCCCCCTTCCCCTTTTATGACTTGGAGCAACGTAGGTCTTGCTCTCAGAGGGGCCGGGAAGATTTGCCCAAAGCCTGCTGGCTTGCTCACTGCGTTCCTGAGAAGAAAAGAGGGTCTGACCTTGTGGGGAGAGGCATCCACGGAGGCTGGGCAGGGAGGGCTAGCAGCTCTGCGGGGGACACACAGAAAGGAAGAGAACATTAAGGCCACGTGCAAGGGGAGTCGAGGGTAACCACGGAACGGATCAGCTCATGCACGGGGGAAACCTTGGTGCCAGAGCCCCACGGCCTGCTCCCAGCCTGCCCCAGTCCTTGTGCCTTCTGCCCACTGACACACTTTTCCATGGGTACAAGCGCCTGTATCAATTCTTGCTTAAGATCATATGAACTGGCCTGCTGGATCAGGCCAACGGTCCATTTGCTCTGGCATCCTGTTGCCCCAGTGGCCAAATACCCCTAAGAAGCTAGAAATCTAGATAGACTGCCTCTGAACCCGGAGGTTCCATAAGGACATAAAAAAAGCCCGGTTGCTGTATCAGGCTAATAGTCCAACTAGTCCAGCATCCTGTTCCCACGGTGGTTGAACAGTTGCCCATTATGCAATACCAGCAAGCAGGATTCAAGTGCAAGAGCAACACTCTCCCCTCCTGTGGTTTCCAGCGACTGGGATTCAGATGCACTGCTGCCTCCGACTGTGGAGGCAGAGCAGAGCCATTGTGGCTGGTAGCCATCGATAGCTCTTGAATTTGTCTAACCCTCTTTTAAAGCCATTCAAGTTGGTGGCCACCACTGCATCCAGTGGGAGGGAGTTCCGTAGTTTAACTCTGTGTTGCTTGTATGTGTCAGCCACCGCTTTAATCTGCAAGATCAGCCCCTGTCCCACAGACACCAGAAGGGTGTCCTTTTCCTAACGCACCCACAGGAAAATAATCCACACACCCCACCTTATGCCGCTGCCTCCTCTTGCCTCCTCCCATATCCCGACTTCAGACACTCCTGTGCCCTGCAACCGGAAGACTGTGTTTGCGGCAAAAGTCGGCCCTCTCACACACTTACCAGGTGGGGAGGTTGCCGTTCGGACTGTTCCAGCTGGATTTTTATTTCTGGACAAGAGGGGTCCGTAGATTTCCTGGGGTCTGGCTGCGGAGAGCGAGAAGGGCCTGGAAAGATGGAGAATAGGATGGGGGGGGCGGGATATAACAACTTAAGTATAGCCTTTACCAGGAACAATCTAAATGAGGACCCATTGTGTTCTCACAGTGGCCAACCAGATTCCCCTACGGCAGCGATTTTTAGCCAGTGTGCCATGTTGCATGCCTTGAATGATGGTCAACACTGGCCTCTGTCCCTCTTTCCTTCCCTCCCTCCTCGGATGCCCTCTTGCGTCTCTGCCTCCCAAAGGCTTGCACGGCTGTTTGTTGCAGCAGCCCCGGCTTCAAGCTCCGCAGGCAAATGGTCCCTCTGGGGCTGGCCAGGGGTCAAAGCAATGATTCTTCAGCATCAACTTTGTTGGACTGGTCATGTTGTGCGGATGCCTGATTATCGTCTTCCAAAGCAACTGCTCTATTCCAAACTTCAAAATGGAAAGCGTAACACCGGTGGTCAACAAAAGAGATTTAATGACCCTCTCAAGACGAATCTTTAAAAAAATGTAGGATAAACACCGACAACTGGGGAATACTGGCCTGCGAGCACTCCAATTGGAGAACAGCCTTTACCAAAGGTGTCATGGGCTTTGAAGACGCTCAAACTCAGGATGAAAGGGAGAAACGTGCTAAGAGGAAGGCATGCTTGGCAAACCCTCGTCGTGATCAACTCCCACCCGGAAACCTATGTCCCCACTGGACGTGTGGATCCAGAATTGGCCTCCACAGTCACTTACGGACTCACTGTTAAAATTGTGTTTATGGAAGTAGAAGAAGAAGAAGAAGAAGAAGAAGAAGAAGAAGAAGAAGAAGAGGAGGAGGAGTTTGGATTTGATATCCCGCTTTATCACTACCCGAAGGAGTCTCAAAGCGGCTCACATTCTCCTTTCCCTTCCTCCCCCACAACAAACACTCTGTAAGGTGAGTGGGGCTGAGAGACTTCAAAGAAGTGTGACTAGCCCAAGGTCGCCCAGCAGCTGCATGTGGAGGAGCAGAGACGCGAACCCGGTTCACCAGATTACGAGGCCACCACTCTTAACCACTACACCACACTGGCTTACTCTGCTTACTCAGCTACGAGGGATCGCCAAAGAGAGAGAAGAGCTGGCTGGAAGGAGCTGAGGTGGCTCAGAGACCTGGGGTGGCTGCGGCGGCTGCCTGGATGACTCCCGGAGAGGGGAGAGGAGAGGGGGCCGAGGGAACACTCCACAAGGCAAGGTGTTTGAAAAAAGGGTGAGAGGCTGCCAGCTTGGCAGGCAAGGAGTGACGTAACTGGGCTCCTGAGCCCCACTGGAGTGCCACAGAAAGGATGTAGTTGGTCAAGGGAGCTGTGGACTTTAAAAGGTTGAAGACTTCTGCCCTACGGGAAGTCCGCACAGAGGACCCAAGTGCAAAAGCAACTCCCTCCTCCTGCGGTTTCCAGCTACGGGTATTCAGAAGCATCGCTGCCTTAAAGTGTGACAGCAGAGCAAAACCAGCACGGTCAGTTGACATTGATCCCCCAGAATAAGAGGCAAAGAGGAGAGCAAGAGGCAGGCAAAAGATGCTTTGATTTGTGAGCAGAACATCTTCCCCCATCCCTGGGAAAGGAAGCGCAATGACGCAGGCCAATGAGCTCCGTGCCTTAGGGGAGAGGAGGAACAGATGGGAAGAAGGGAGAGGCAACCACGGCAGCATCAGGACCTGTTAACATCTGGTTGTAACATATAACACACAGAGAGACCTGCAGGCTTCCCTTTCGTTAGCGTTGATTAATTAAACCCGGATGGGAGCAGTGGAGAAATCCGGTCTGGTTTGCATTTTAAGAACGAGCCTACCAAATTCAACAATGCGTGAAAGGAAAACACAGCTATTCTCTGGGTTTTGATCTTCTCCAAATTCAGCTCTCCAGCCAGACGATGTGTACAGTGTGGTGTGGTGGTTAAGAGCGGTGGACTCGTAATCTGGTGAACGGGGTTCGCGCCTCCGATCCTCCACATGCAGCTGCTGGGTGACCTTGGGCTAGTCACACTTCTCTGAAGTCTCTCAGCCCCACTCACCTCACAGAGTGTTTGTTGTGGGGGAGGAAGGGAAAAGGAGATTGTTAGCCGCTTTGAGACTCCTTCGGGTAGTGATAAAGCAGGATATCAAATCCAAATTCCTCTTCTACAAAGAGGCGGTGTAATGAAGGACCTGGGAGACCAGGGTTCAAATTGCCCACACAGCCTTGAAGCTCACTCAGTGACCTTGGGGGCCAGCCATTGCCTCTCAGCCTAACCTACCCCACAGGGTCGTTGTAGAGATTAAATAAAGAGCTCCTTTGTGTGGGGGGAGGGAAAGGTGAGACATGAATGCAAAGAATAAATCAAGATATATTGGGGGAAATGGGCATCAATATACAGACATTAATGAATGTATCATATGGAAATTCATTCAAATAAGTCCTACTCGGAGCAGACACCCTGAAATTAATGAATCAAAGTCAGCCACGCCCATCGCTTTCAATGGGTCTCCTCTGAGTAGGACTAGCTTCGAACGTAAATTTCATTTGTTTGTTTTATTTATTGCACTTATATCCCACCTTGGAGAAAAAGCTCAATTAATCCGCACAGTAATCCTGCGAGGTAGGCTAGGCTGAGAGGAAGGGTTGATCCAAAAATTAGCTTGCCAAAAATGTGTATACCGTATTAGGAGATATGGGCACTAAGGACTGCCGGGGAGGCAACATGGCTGGTTAGTCGTCTCTGTCGAGACTCTGTCGACAGAGATAATTAAGTGGTGATTAACGGCTGATCGACGCGTGCAAAATGGGGGTCGCATGGCCCACCTCGCAGGTGTGTTGCAGTGGACAAGGCAAGGACTGCACGGGACAGAACGGAGAGGGGTGTTAAAGTGGAATCCGGTACCTGGTGAGCTGCCCCCGCTGGTGTTGCTGAGGCTGTCGTCCAGCCAGGTACTGTAGATAAAGGAGTCCCGCTTGTGGGGGGTGCCTGATGAGGACTGGCTCTCCTGGAGGGGCGGACACAAAAAGGAAGACACAGTGTTGGTGGGTGGGGGAGAAGGGGGCCGGGTAGCCGAGTGTCGGCCTTTTCCTTGGCACGGGAGAGAGAGAGAAAAGGATTGCCAAGCTGACCGCTTTATCACCTGCAATCGATGGCATTTATTCTGCAAACATCCTCCTGTGTGTTCTCCAGTTCATTTCCCTGCGATCTCAGTGCTTACTTTTTTATTCATTTATTACAGACATTTAAAACAATTACCCATCGCAAAGTGCTGTCTTCCAGGACAAATGCACAAACAGATGTTAAGCCTTGTCTGCAGTTATCCACATGGCAGCAAAACAGACTTGAAAAATGTTATTAATCTCCCATCTACAGGGTATACCTTAGTCTAGCGTGTTAAGATAATTTCTCCATAGTGGCTGCTTTGACTGGAGACAGAAGGGAAATTACTGCACTATTCTTAATAAACAATATACCGTATTGGTCCGAATATAAGCCGCACTCGCAGATAAGCTGCACATTTAGAATTCGGGGGGGGGGGGGAGACAATACCCGAATATAAGCCGTTCCCTTAAAATTGGGTTACAGGCTATAAATTGCTGCGGTTGGTAGAATTGACCTCCGAGCCAATTTAAGCCTTTGATCTTGCAAGTCCGCAAAAATTACCGTACAATCGCTAAAATCGCAAATCGCTATTCAGTTGCTACAATTCCGCAGGCACTCACACCCGTAAATAGCAAATGAACAGTCTCAAGCTCGCAAATCGGCAATAAAACATTTTTTGGTTCCGTTTTGCCGCATGTCTGTTTCAGCAGCGATATCGTAAAAGCCCATTTTCATAAGGTGATGAATTTAAGTCGCACTTTTAACTTTTCACGGTCGGAATTTGGAAAAAAAAGAGTGCGGCTTATATTCAGGCCAATACGGTAAATCAAGTGCTTACGGACAACTTTACAAGCACACAGTGCTTAAAACCAAGCAACTCCCCATCTATGCATTATGCATTTGTGCGCAACCGCGCATACCATGCGGTGCCAGGAACCCAGAAGCGGAACCTGGAGATGGGGAAGCCCCCTGGAGAGTCCTACTGGAGACCCACCCCAGAATCTGGGACATCCTCTTTGGGCTCCAAGGAGGGTCTCCTCGTGAGCCGGAGGGGCAGCGGGGCTTTGTTGAGCCTCAACAGCTGGGGGCGCCATCGCAGCTTCCCCGCATGTAGTAATAATAATAATAATAATAATAATAATAATAATAATAATAATATTTGTATTTATACCCCGCCCTTCTCGATTTAAAAACCAGGCTCAGGGCGGCTAACAACAAATATAAAACATTGATTAAAAATGACTTTTTAAAAAAAGGTTAAAAACAGCATCAAATACAACATAAATGAACATCACCAGGGCTAACTGGCCACGTTATTCCTGCTAGGGCCAGTAAGGAGACCAGGGAAGGGTTTAAATGTGGGGTGTCAGAAAAGGTTTCTTCAAAGAAAAAGGGAAGGGAAAAAAGGAATGACGAATCAGGCTAAATTGAAGGCCAGGTGGAATAGCTCTGTCTTACAGGCCCTGCGGAAGGAGATCAGGTCCTGCAGGGCCCTAGTTTCGTGGGACAGAGCATTCCACCAGGTCGGAGCCATCACTGAAAAAGCCCTGGCCCTGGTGGAGGATAGTCTGTACTGAGCTATGCCCCGTCGAGACCCTCTTACCATGCCGGTGTCTTCGTCGTGGCCCCCCTCGTGCTCTTCTGTCACGCTGCCAAAGCTGCTAGCGCTGGAGGAGGAACGTGAGAAATCGCGCAGGGCGTCTGGTTTGGGGGCTACAGGATCTGGTCTGCAAGGAGAGAGAGAGAAAGGAGGCCCATCGAGAACTAAGACAGTGCTCCGTCATGATCTGTCAAGACAATCTGGTTCAGGAGTTGACTGCGCATAATTCCCCCACACAGTGGTACCACTGCATTACTATGAGCTTGTGGCGCTCATCTCACTTTCAGGTCGAGGGAGCCGGCGTTTGTCCACAGACAGCTTTTCCGGGTCATGCGGCCAGCATCACTAAACCGCTTCTGGCGCAACGGGACGCCGTGACGGAAACCAGAGCGCACAGAAACGCTGTTTACCTTCCCACCCATAGCTGTCAACTTTCGGATTTGAAAATAAGGGATTTTTCAAAACTTTCAGATTTGAAAATAAGGGATGCCGTGAGGGCGGTGCAATGGCACCAAGTAGCCTCGCCACCCTGCGCTCCAGAGGCTGCGCGCGAACGGGTGAGTGAAAGAGCGAGCGCGTAGACGGCAGGCAGGCTGTCTGTCTGGTTGGGCGTGAGGGTCTGGCTGCACAAGGCATGCAAGCTCCGCCCCCAGTCGGTCTCAGACTCCTTATTGGCAGCCAAGCAACGCAGCTGAGGAGCCTCGCTGGCCGGCAGGGAGGGAGAGGAGCTGCTTCCTTTGAAATCCGGGAAATTTAAGGGATATCAACAATCCGGGATAGCAGCAGGAAACTGCATTGGAATAAGGGAATTTCCCACCAAAAAAGGGAAGGTTGACAGCTATGTTCCCACCACAGTGGTACCTATTCATCTCCTTGCATTTGCGGGCTTTCGAACTGCTAGGTTGGCAGGAACTGGGACAGAGCAACTGGAGCTCCGTCTGTCGCGGGGATTCGAACCACCAACCTTCTGATCGGCAAGCCCAAGAGGCTCAGTGGTTTAGACCACAGCGCCACCCGCGTCCCACTTCATGAAGAACCTAAGAACAGCAGAAGAGCCTTCTGTCTGGGTCAGGCCAGCATCCTGTTCTCGCAGTGGCCACCCAGATTCCCCGACTGGAAGCCCGCAAGCAAGGCCCAAGCACAGGAGAAACGCTCCCCTCCTGTGGTCCCCAACAAGCCAACCTTATGCCAAGAGACATATGCCAACCTGTTCTTGGTGGTGGGCATCTCTGGAGAGCTCTGATTGGATGAGTTCTCAGACTTGGGTTCCTGAGATACATGGCCGCTGTCCGGAGTCTTCTGGGTCCCAGTGGGGCTTTCCCTGTGGGGCACATACAGCTGGCTTTGCTGGTCAAGTCAAAAGAATTTGGGAGTGGGGAGGAGGGCTTGGTTGCCACGATCATGTGGTACTGGGGGTGGGGGGGTAGGAGGCCCTGATGGGAGCATGGCTGGAGTTAGGTAAAGGTAAAGGTAAAGGGACCCCTGACGATTAGGTCCAGTCGTGTCCGACTCTGGGGTTGCGGTGCTCATCTCGCTTTATTGGCCGAGAGCCGGCGTACAGCTTCCGGGTCATGTGGCCAGCATGACTAAGCCGCTTCTGGCGAACCAGAGCAGCGCACGGAAACGCCGTTTACCTTCTCACCAGAGTGGTACCTATTTATCTACTTGCACTTTGACGTGCTTTCGAACTGCTAGGTGGGCAGGAGCTGGGACCGAGCAACGGGAGCTCACTCCGTCGCAGGGATTCGAACCGCCGACCTTCTGATCGGCAAGCCCTAGGCTCTGTGGTTTAACCCACAGCGCCACCTGGGTCCCATGGCTGGAGTTAGCAGTAGGCAAACAGTCACTGTCAATTTTGGGACCCCTCCTCGATTTCTCATTTTTTGCACTCTTAAGCTCAGTTCTCCACGTTTGGTAATTTTTATTATTTCGATAATAATGTGGGGTTTTAAAAAATATAAATATTTATATAGCGCTACGTCATTAAAAAGCACCATAGCAGTTTACAGCAGTAAATCGTAAAACTGTGCAATTAAAAAAAGTATTAAAAAGTTTTTTAAAAACCAGGCATAATTTAAATATTGCGGAAGGATGTACAGTGGAACCTCGGTTTTCAAGCGTCTCAGAAGCTGGACGTTTCGGAAGCCGGACGCCGAAAACCTGGAAGTAACTGCTTCCGTTTTCAAACGTGCCTCAGAAGTCGAACGGCTTCCACTGTGTGTTTTTCCATTTTCTCTATTGAATTTGCAGACCGCCCTTTGCGCCTCGGTTTTTGAACGTTTCGGAACAGTCTTCCGAAATGGATTACGTTTGAAAATGGAGGTTCCACTGCATTCTTAATTGCCGGCATAGAATAGAAAAGCTTTCACCGGGCACTTAAAAGTTGGCACAGCAGTTAGTGTGAATTTCTCCTAAAATACACATATTTGTTTGCAATTGTGCCCAATATACACATTTTTGCAAAGTGATGTCTCCTAACGCAATGAATCTTGTCTGCTATTTGTATTTACAGAATATATCTGTACACATTACTTGGCTGGAGAGCTGCCTCGTGACATGTGGAGTTCATAGATTTGCAGAGTTGGAAGCAGGGCCGGCGCGTCCATTTAGGCGAACTAGACAGTTGCCTAGGGCGCCAAAATGGAGGGGGCGCTGGCCAGCCTGCCCCTCGCCCCCCGCCGTGGCCCGGTGCCGCCCCAACCACCGGCGAAAACCGCGGCGGCGCTGGGCGCCCGGCAGGGCAGGGGGCGGGGCACCGTACGTCATGCGCAATGACGTCACGTGGCCCGCCCCCTCGCCTAGGGCGCCAAAACCCCTAGCACCGGTCCTGGTTGGAAGGGACTTGGAGGGTCATCTAGTCCAACCCCCTGCAATGCAGGAATCCCAACTCAATTTTAAATGTTGCTTTTGTGTTGCGTTTCTCGTATTGCTTTGGAAAGTGCAACCTGGATGAACTTTTGGACCAAAAATACAAAAATCAGAAGGTTTAGATTGAAAAATAGTTAAGAAAATGACAAGGCGAGAAGAATCTGTTAGTAAAATAGAAGAAGCAGCAAAACTGCCCACCTCCACCCCTTCCACCTCACTTGGCCCCCCCTGCGCCCCACCTTTTCTCCTGCACCTCCTGGATGTTCTCAATCCCGATGGCGCTGCTCCTCCGGGAGCTGAAGGGCCCCGATTTCTTCCGTGTCGGGCTCTTTCCAGGGACTATCAGGGACTGGAAGAGAGACAAGACCATCAGGCAGAGAGAAAGAGAAACTTGGCAATATGCTCGTAAAAGGAGGGGAGCTGGGCGCTGGCGGAGAAGGGTGCAAAAAGGGCAAGCAACTGGGACCCAGCTGCAGAGGCGTAGGAAGGTCAGGTGGTACCCGGTGCAGAAAATTTCTTGTCACCCCCCCCCCACACACACATACACATTGATTTTTTTTAATTGATTTTTTGCCTGCAAAGATTGTTTTACGTTATTTCATATTTTCTTACAAAGGAATAATAATAAGTAAAAAAAACCTTTTATTTATATCCCGCCCTCCCCGGCCGATTTTGGGCTCAGGGCGGCTAACATCAGATACATAACATTGGTATAAAATCAAACAATAATTAAATTACCTCCTAAAAACATGTCAAAATCAAATTAAAGTCTAATTAGATGGCTTTCCGCAGGGTTAGGGTTGGGAACAGTAAGTGCTCCACTGAATTGAAATTTCAGCCTTCACGGCATAGGAAAACAGCCAAGTAAACAACTATTTTTGTGGAGGAGGGTCAAGATATTAACTGATATGCATGAAATTTCATATATAGCTATATAATCCATAGTGTAGTAAGATAAGATCTTTGGAGCAGGCAATTTTTTAAAAAAGTTTTTTATGAACCACCCTAGTAGGGCAGTAATTGTTCCTTGATAATTTGTCACCCCCTCCATGATGGAACCTGGGGCGGACCGCCCCCCCGCCCCCCACTTCCTACGCCCCTGCCCAGCTGGCCACCACAAAGTGGCTGCCGTAGAAGCGGAGGTACGGTAGGAGCTCATGGACTAGAGGGTGCCACCATCACGGGCCTTTGCAGGTGTTTCTATGCTATGGTCATAGGTAGGGATAACTACCACCATGTTTCCCAGCAGGGACCCCAAAATGGTATTCTCCCAGAACCGCAGTTCCCATGGCGCCCTGGCATGGGAGCCACGGGAACTACAGTGGTACCTTGGTTCCCAAACGCCAAAAACCCGGAAGTAAGTGTTCCGGTTTTCGAACATTTTTCAGAGCCAAACGCCTGATGCGGCTGTCGGCTATTGTTTCCGGGGCGCCTGCACCAATCAGAAGCTGCGCCTTGGTTTTCGAACATTTCGGAAGTCAAATGGACTTCCGGAACGGCTTAAGTTTGGCACTTTTGGGCTTCCGGTCGGCGCGCCGGAGCGGACGGTCAGGGGGACATGTCGCTTATGACATTCCCCGACCCGACCGGGAAAAGGGGTGACCGCGACAGCGCAGCGGCCCCCAAAACCCCCGGGAATAGTGTCCCAGGGTCATCAGGATCCGGCTGAGCTCTCAACGCCGATCCTGCTTCCCCGGAGTCCCCAGCAAGGGCTCCTGAGGCAAGCGGGAGGCGGAGCTCCTAGGATCAGAAACCCCCGTCGGGAGAAGCTGCGAGACCGGCTGTCTTCGTGCGTGCCGATTCCTCCAAGAAATCAATTCGGACTGGAGGTGTGAGTACCAAAGATTTCAATTTGGATTTAATTGGAAACTGGCTTGGGACCTAAATCACGGAGGTATGTCCCCTGCCATTGAGACACTGTAACAGGAAACTGTTACCGAAGCATTTGAATTGCAACATAAGTTTTACCCTGTAACGGAGACTTAACCCATTTGCAACCCCTGGTCTTGGGGGTAGCTGAAAGAGGAAAATATTGATAGATATAGTGGATTGATTGGTACTATTGGATATATTGGATTTAAAATCTAAAAGTGACTTTTAAAAGTGACTCTCATTTTGATTGTGGAAAGCTGTGCCCTTGAACATGGCGGTGAACCAGGATGTAAGTGTGTGGAAAATTTTGCAATTGATGGAGGAATGCAGAGCTGAAGCCCAAGATTACGCAAACAGGATGAGACAAAGCCTAAACAAAGTCAATGCCAAACTAGATGCCCAGCTGCAAGTGGAGGGGAATTACCATGCCAAGGCTAAAGAACAAGAAAAGAAACCTAAAACAATTGGCTGCAAGAAAAAACTTTTTAAACACAGGAAGAGTGGAGTTGCTAAGCGACGCAACAAGACAAGGATCATGAGGAAAACCAGCAAAACCAAATATAATAGAATGCAGCAGAAAGAAGAACCAGCATGTTTGATTGAACAAGTAGAGGTTTGGCTTTGGACATGGGAAAATACCTCACAAGAGAGACAATGGTATTGGACTTCGGCGCCGACTGGAATAGGTTGAAGATGGATATATAAAATTACTCTTTTTTTGGATTTCAGGTTAAGAACAATGGACATGGCAAAGGAATGATTATGAGATTATGAGAAATTATTAAGATTATAATGATTACAATGTTTATGAGAAAATATTAAGATTATATATTACAAAGGATAAAATTAAGGATAATATTAAGGCTACAAACCTAGGGATTGAGGGGAGGCGGAAGGGGAATAGGTATTTGAAGTAAAGATAAAAGTATGCTGAGGAGATATTTGTAAGCTTAAAAGTTATGAATCTGTATAGAATTGGGATTTAGAAAAAAATGGAAACAGTGGGGAGGATGTGAGGAAGTCATATGAAAATGACAATGTAAGATGATAAAAGTGACCTGGCCTGGAAAAGAGCCGGGCCTAAATTGTAAAACCAATAAAAATTATTTGAAAAAAGTTTGGCACTTTTGTTCTTGCTATTTATTTTGCATTTTCGTTTTTGAGGCTTTTTCGGTTCATTTGTTTTTGTGACGGTGTGGAACCCAGTTCAGCTACTGATCGATTGATTGTGTGACTGCAGAAATGAATACAAGCCCCCACCCCCATCCAAACAATAACTATCATCAGTGCAGGTAAAATAATAATTTTTTTTTAAAAAAAAAATTATCATCTACAATTCTGTCTTATTTATTTTATAGTACAGTACATTGATTACTGCTTTCGTTTTATGGATCCGTGGTCTTGTTAGATAGTAAAATTCATGTTAAATGGCTGCTTTAGGGGTTGTTTTTAAAAGTCTGGAACGGATTAATCCGTTTTGCATTACTTTCTATGGGAAAGCGTGCCTTGGTTTTAGAACACTTTGGTTTTGGAATGGACTTCCGGAACGGATTAAGTTTGAGAACCGAGGTACCACTGTAGTTTTAACCTGTTTAAGGCTGCAGTGTAGATGGCTGTCTATGTCTGCTTCAGCTAGTCCGAGGCCAATGAAGGTTAGTGCCTGCAACCCAATGTCCCTTGAGTAAAGGCATATGGGTAAAGTTCGGGGCAGAATATACAGAGAAGGATCTGCAAAGGCAGCTACAAATCTTTTAGCACCCTCATAGCTGTCAACCCTCCCTTTTTTTGCGGGAAACTCCCTTATTCCAATGCCGTTTCCCGCTGCTATCCCGGATTGTTGATATCCCTTAAATTTCCCGGATTTCAAAGGAAGCAGCTCCTCTCCCTCCCTGCCGGCCAGGGAGGCTCCTCAGCTGCGTTGCTCGGCTGCCAATAAGGAGTCTGAGACCGACTGGGGGCGGAGCCTGCATGCCTTGTGCAGCCAGACCTTCACGCCCAACCAGACAGACAGCCTGCCTGCCGTCTATGCGCTCGCTCTTTCGCTCACCCGTTCGCGCACAGCCTCTGGAGCGCAGGGTGGCGAGGCTACTTGGTGCCATTGCACTGCCCTCGCGGCATCCCTTATTTTCAAATCCGAAAGTTTGAAAAAATCCCTTATTTTCAAATCCGAAAGTTGACAGCTATGAGCACCCTCCGTGACACTTTTGAGGTGGGGAAACAGGGAGTCATGCAAGATGGACTCAGATTTCACTTTGACGGTGCGCAGCAGAGTGCTTCCTTTTACAACTCCACGGCTGTGGGAAAGAGGAAGGGTGAGGGTCAGGCAGGATGGGGGTATGTGTGGCTCAAGTGGATGGGAAAGCATGGCAAGGTGGACACAAGTGTGCTCTGTGGGGCTGGCGTCCTCCTCATGCCACCATCAGCTCACACAATCCTTTTATTCAGTTATTTATTTTTAACAAGAAAAACTTGGGAGACTGGGTTCCTTCACAGCAGGCGTGGAGAACCTTTGGTCCACCCTGATGTTGCTGAACTACAGCTCCCTCCATCGCTAGCAGAGTGTGGGCAATCCCTATGGGAACTGTAGTTCAGCAACAACTAACAACAACAACAACAATAATAATATTTTTATACCACTCTGGGTGGCTTAAAGCACATAAAAATTGGCATTAGACATAAAAAATTTCCCGATACAGGGTTGCCTTCAGATGTCTTCTAAAAGTCTGATAGTTGTTTATTTCCTTGACATCTGATGGGAGGGCGTTCCACAGGGCGGGCGCCACCACCGAGAAGGCCCTCCCGAAAAGGTTCCCCTTATCTGAGTCAGAAGGAGGGCGGGATAATTATGGCAACAACAACAACAATAACAATACAGTCTTAGTACTGTCATCCTGTTTTGAGAAATTGTTGTTAATTGCTTTCCCTCCCCGAAAGCAGATTAAAACGTAAGTAAAATCAAAGCAGCAGCGGTAGCAGTGCTCCTTTATTAGGACCGACTGAAAAGCTACCCGGTAGTGAGCAAGCTTTCGATTTCACCAAAATACTTTTGCAGGAGGGAGCAAGAAATATTAACCTGGGTGTTCCCTCCTGCACCCCAGCCCCCCATCTGAGGTCTAGAGGGACGGTGGGGAGTACCAGGGGTGGGGTGTGCCCCTCCAACATGCAGGAGGGTGAGTAGGGGGCAGTCACAAGGCAAGAGGCAGTGAGAGACACCAAGAGAGAGAGAAAGAGAGAAACTAGCCACCTCTTCTATGGTTCCTATGCCTATGGCGCTGCCTCGTCGTCCGTACCTAGTTGGCGTTTTTCCGGGGACAAGCAATGACTGTGGTAAGCGGGCAGAGAGAGCGCAGAAAACAAAAAGGAGAGGGAGAGGAAAGGGAGGGGGAACAAAGGAATGAGAGAGAAAGAGAAAGAAAGAGAGAGAGAGAGGTCATGCAAAACAAAATGGTGGCAGGTCATCATAACAATGGCTAAAGCTAAAAGGTGGGCCGGGGTCCCCAGATGGAGGGGGTGGGCATGGAATCGGCCATGGCACGGGTAGAAAGCAGGGAGCAAAATGCTGCAATTTGGGGGGACCCCGTGTTGGGTCACGGCAGGTTAGTTTGGGGTATGAATAGCAATTCTTTTGGGGGGGGGTTGCGTTGGCTGGATTTTGCCCGCGGTCTGCAATGGGGAGCAGCTGCGGGTATTGTCTGGAATAGGGCAGCAAGGAGCCCTTTTCTCCACCCCATACGACAAGCTCCTCGTCCTGATCTGTGCCCGGCCAGCCTTCCGCCTGACCCCAGCGCCCCTGTTCACGGTGCCTCCGTAGGACTCTGGTCCGCTGCTAAGCTGGGCTACCCACCCACCGCAACCGCTAGGGAAAAATGGGCCATAATCTTGGACCCTCCAGAGGCTGCTGAGCCACCAGTACATCTTGCATCAACCCCTGCCACCAGTTGGGGAGTCAAAGCTCAGCTGAAGAGCCACAGGTTCTCCATCCCTACATTACAGGAGTTGTCTCCCATCCAAGTACTAACCAGGCCTGACCCTGCTTAGCTTCCGAGATCAGACGAGATCGGACGTGTTCAGGGTAGTATGGCCTTAGACACAGGAAGGTAGAGTTGTGATGGAAATTGGTCTGGGCAGTGAAGGCAAGTAACAGTCTAGTCGAGGGACGGGGAAGATTTGGCCCTCCAGGCTGGACTGCCAACTCCCATGAGCTCCAAACAACATGGCCATAAATCATAGGATTGTAGAGTTGGGGAGTTTAAAGACCCTCTCAAGGCAAATCTTTAAAAATGTAGGATAAACACCGACAACTGGGGAACACTGGCCTGCGAGCGCTCCAGTTGGAGAACAGCCTTTACCAAAGGTGTCTTGGGCTTTGAAGACACTCGAACTCAGGACGGAAGGGAGAAACGTGCTAAGAGGAAGGCACGCTTGGAAAACACTCACTGTGATCAACTCCCACCCGGAAACCTCTGTCCCCACTGTGGAAGGACGTGTGGATCCAGAACTGGCCTCCACAGTCACTGACGGACTTGCCGTTAAGACCGTGTTCACGGAAGGCAATCTTACTCGGCTGCGAGGGATCGCCAGAGGAGAAACCCCTGCAATGTGACAGGAGTGGGGCACCCAGAGGCAGGTAGAAGACCCACACTTTACTAGCGGAAGAGGAGCCACCGCAAGGGATGATGGGAGTTGGAGCTCTGCAGCATCCGGAGGGTCAAAACTCCCCCCCCAACCTGTTCCTAACCAGGGCACTGTAGGACGAAAGGGCAGGAAAGTGGCGGTGACCGCATTGCTCCAGGCCCACCCCCCACCCCACCCCGTAGCTTGCAGTCCTTGCAGCCCAGACGGGAGGTGGAATAAATGGACTTTTGCCCCCTTCCGGAGGTACACGCACTTGAGTTAGCGATTGCAAGTACATGAAAGGGAGGCGGGGGCCGCTTGTGCCTAAGGTTATCTTCGATCGGCTCAGAGCAACGGAACGTGTAGGCCTTAGGTCTCTGGAACTAAAATAAGAACCAAACAGGCCGTCCCCTCCTGCTCATTATTTTTTTTTTTGGGGGGGGGGCGCATGGGAAATATCATAGTCTTGCTTGGCGACTCCCAGCTGTTTTCATTCCTTAACTTTGCCCCAGCTCTGTCTGGAGTGCGAGCGCCATCTACTGGCCACTCGCAAGCGCCGCACCCAAAGTGTGCCAATGACTTTGCCTCCAGCCCCAATGAGAACCGGCTGCTTGGGAGTGACAAATGGATTTATGGAAACCTCACTGCAAGGGTGGCTTGGAGGAGAAGCACATTTACTCTGTCCCTTCCCCTCCCCCTTCATTCTTAATGGCCGCTCTTTGAGTAGGAAACTGCCTTGTACAGAGCCAGGCTTTTGGGGTCACCTGGCTCAGTATTGTCTGCTCTGACTGGCAGCAGCTTTCTATTTACTCTGTCCCTTACCCTCCCCCTTCATTCTTAATGGCCGCTCTTTGAGTAGGAAACTGCCTTGTACAGAGCCAGGCTTTTGGGGTCACCTGGCTCAGTATTGTCTGCTCCGACTGGCAGCAGCTTTCTATTTACTCTGTCCCTTACCCTCCCCCTTCATTCTTAATGGCCGCTCTTTGAGTAGGAAACTGCTTTGTACAGAGCCAGGCTTTTTGGGTCACCTGGCTCAGTATTGTCTGCTCTGACTGGCAGCAGCTTTCTATTTACTCTGTCCCTTACCCTCCCCCTTCATTCCTAATGGCCGCTCTTTGAGTAGGAAACTGCCTTGTCCAGAGCCAGGCTTTTGGGGTCACCTGGCTCAGTATTGTCTGCTCTGACTGGCAGCAGCTTTCTAGGGTTTGAGACACGGGACATTCCCAGCCCTACCTGAAGATGCTCGCAGGGGATTGAACCTGGGGGCCTTCTGCACACAAAGCAGGTAGCTCAGTCGGTAGAGCATAAGGCTCTTAATCTCACAGTCATGGGTTCGAGCCCCACGATGGGCAAAAAAATTCTGCATTGCAGGGGGTTGAACTAGATGACCCTCATGGTCCTTTCCAACTCTACATTCTATGATTCTACGACTCCGGGATAGCATTACTATCGAGCCAAGGCCCTTACAGAAGTCTATAATGGTCAAATAAGGGTGTACACATGTGAAATTGACTGGACCGCATCATAAGCATCTCCTCCCCCCCCCCCCGGCTTCAAGAATGAAATTGACTGGACCGGATAACCAGGAGCTCCTGGTCCAGTCAATTTCACTTCCAGGAGGGGAAGGGTGGGGAGAAATCCCTGTTTGCAATCTGGTCCAGTCAATTTCACTCCCCAAGGTGGTGATGCATTACTGAATGAGTGAAGAGCTGGCAAACTTCACCGGTTATTAATGAACTCGTTTCGAGAGAGCTCAGCGCAGGAAGCAAGGGGACGGGAAGGTCAACCCGGGAAATGGCTTTTAATTGGGGGGGTGGGCACAGATAAGGAGGGGGAGGAATGAGGCGTTCAGAGCGGCTAGGTCAAGAAGGGGCAGGAGTTACTGGGGAGGAGATGTGGCGGGAGGGGAGAAGGGTGGGGTGGGGAATACAGGGACTTGGGAGGGAACCAGGGGGTTTGGGGAGGGGGGGCACTCACTATGCCTGCGGCTTTGGCGATGTCGGGGTTGTTGTGGCCAAAACTCCCGCTGTGGCTGGTGGAGACGGTGTTCTGCCTCTTGCCACTGAGCCCCATGGCATCCATCGACTGGCTGCGGCTGCGGATCACCCTCTGCAAAGGGGGGGAAACGGATGTCGTGTCATCGGAGCCCCTCCCTCTTTACCCTCGCAGCCAGGCTCCCGGCCCTTTGGCCCTTGGGCAATGGAGCAGGGAATTGAGAGGGGTCGGGCTGGGGGAGTGGGAAGCCTTTGCCCTGACGCAGATATTCCCTCCCGCCCGCCGAAACGTCGTAATTCTTTAGCTGCAGTTGTTGCCCTGCGGGGGGTTGGGCTAAATGACCTTTGGAGGTCCCCACCGACTCTACAGTGCTATGATCCTAGGATGAAATTCAATGCGACGCAGGCAGGCTGCAGCCTACAGAACTGCTTTATAGGGAGAGCCCATGTAGCTCAGCGATTGTCTACACTGACCGGCAGCAACGGTTGTCCGGGGTTTTAAAGGCAGCCCTAGTTGGAGATACTGCCCTTGAGGATTGAACCTTCTGCATGAACAGCAGGTGCTCTGACACTGAGCTGCGGCCCTTCCCCCCTCCCCCTACGAAAAGAGGCGACAAGTTCCTAGTCCTCATGGTTGTGAACAAAAAAGGCAGCTATAAAGAGGAGGCTGCCTCGTATGGTGCCAACCTCCTTGGGTCTACCTAATTCAGGATTGTAATCACTCCCCGCCAGAGTTTCAGGTAGGGGACAGCCCTGACCCTAACTAAAGATGCTGTTAAGGATTCAGAGTGGTGAGAAGACTGGTAACAGCTATTGATTTCACTGCAAAGCAGCTGCCATACATCTGTGGCAGGGGAAAGCTTCTACAGCTTACTTAGAAATAATTTCATGCCACGAATTTCTTTCGCCCTTCTGTTTGGGTTAGCAAGAACGCGCAAAAAATATTTATTGTGCAATATCTAGTATGGCAGGAACCAGCTGATCGGTTGCGTTGAATTAATCAAATCAAATAGTTGGATTAGGAATACACATGCAATCAACCTCGGAAGTCGAACAGAATCCGTTCCGCAAGTCCGTTCGGCTTCCGAAACGTTCGGCTTCCAAAGCGCAGCTTCTGATTGGCTGCAGGAAACTCCTGCAGCCAATCGGAAGCCCCGTCAGATGTCTGGCTTCCATAATGTTTGAAAACCGGAACACTAACGTCTGGTTTTCAATTGTTCAGGAGACGAAATGTTCAACTCCCGAGGTGTTCGGGAGCCAAGGTACGACTGTATTGGATTTTATCGTGATGCTTCTGATGGGGTAGGGCAGGGGTCGGCAACGTGTGGCCCATGGGCTGGATGCGGCCCACGAAGACTGTTTTATTGGCCCACAAGCCGCCCCCAAACCAAGCCGCCCGCTCAGCGAGTCCCTCGCACGCTGCGCTAAAGCAGCGCAGTGCAGCGCAGGGACTCGACGAGCGGCACCATAAATCACGTCTTCACACGTGCAGATACCGGAAATCGTGCCTGCCAAGTCCAGACGCCGAAAATCACTTCTGCGCAGGCGTGATTTTCGGCGTCTCGGCATGAGCAGAAGCGATTTTCGGCACCACGGACATGCTCAGACGCGGTTTCTGGCATCGCGCTGCGCCAATCCGGCCCACGGATCATCTCCGTGGGAGTGATCCGGCACATGGCCGGTAAACCTTGCTGACCCCTGGGGTAGGGGGTTATAGGAATGTACTTATACAACCAAGGGGGCAGTGGGGGGCCCCAAAAGTTTGGGAACCGCCGGCCAAAGCCAGCGACCATGTGCAGAAATCCCCGTGCCCCAAACGAGGCATTGGGGGGATGCCTCTCAGCCCTGGGTGACGTCACCTGCTCCCCACACCTCTCTCGCACGGGTGGGGGTGGCGCATCCTGTCTCACAGCCTGGGGCAACATGGGAAAGTGCTGCTCTGTGCGTGAGCCGTGCGCCGCCTCCACTGAGCTTCATTTAGCCGCGGCTTCCGGCAAGATCTCGCTAGAGCAGAGACCTCTGTGACATCTTGCCAGACATAGAAGCTGATGCAGCTGCTTCTTCTCTGGGTTTTTCCCCCCACCCCTTGGGTTCCACCACCTGAGGCATCTGTGGGATGCATAACACTGGTGCAGTCAATCACAACATTCCTAGAATGTACACAAGGGGTCTCAGTCCTCCAGTTAGAGTTTCCTGTACCTGGACTGAGACCACTTCCTCTGTGTGACCAGAGGTGGAAGTGGCCTTACCTGTGTAGTTACTCAAAGTCACAGGTGAGCAGCCATTCCACCCTCTTCCTCATTGGGACTTCAAGCAAGCAACATCTCAAGAGAAGATGCACTCTTGGCTTCCAGCCAAGAGGGCCCAGATGGAGCCTTCTCCCTTAAGGAGAATCTCCCATGTATATACAGTGGTACCTCGCCTAGCGAAGATAATGCGTTCCGTCGCGATCTCCGTTAGGCGAAAAACGTCGTTCGGCGAATCCCCATAGGGCTGCATTGGGGAAAAACTCGTTAGGCGAAGAAATCCTATTCCCAACTTCATTCGTCGAAAAAACCCCATTCAAAGCGGCCGCGACGCCTGTTCTTTAGGCGAAGAAATTCACTAGCGGTGGCCATTTTTTTCCCCCGGAAGTCATTCGTTCGGCGAAAAAGACGTTGGGCGGGTCATTCGCTAGGCGAGGTACCACTGTACATTTAATCTCAGCTAGCCTGCCTTTCTGAGACTTGTAGAACCTTGGAAATGCCTGTGGGTAAACCTTTATACTTTTAAAGAGCTATGTGTCGTGTATTTACTTTTAAGGGGGAACCAGGGGAAAGATGCCAGGAATCTGCCTTGTTATAGAAATTCAAACGAACTTGATTGCCACGTTTTGCTGCGCTTAATTGAGGATGAGAATCTCTGCTAGTTTGGAGCTTGTTAACACAAGCTGGGATAGGAAATATTAAACAATATTCCCTCATCCATATTCCCACTCATCTCCCACAGCATCTACCTCCCGGACGGCCCCTGCTCACACACACACACCTTGAAGGACTCGAAGAAACCCCCGCTGCTCCCGCTGCCGTTCTCCATCTTGTCCTCATCTCCCCCCAGGCCCATCATGGACTGGCTGTTGAGGTGCAGCTCCTCATAGAGGGTCTCCAGCAGAGCTGTCCGTGTGCGCTCCTGCAGCCAGGGGGGAACCGGGGTGGGGTGGGGGTTAGGGCTGGTCAGAGAGAGGGGCGGGGAAAGCTTGGAGGAGAAGCGGGCGGGGAGGTCCAGACCAGCCTGATCTCCCCACCACCCCGCCCGCAAGTTAGCAGAAAGCGGTGGGACCGCTGCCAGCTGAGCAGCTCCTCACCTCCAGTTTGGCAAACTTCTCCGCCTTGTAGCAGGCGTACTCGGCGTTGATCAGCTTCGTCAGGAGGAATTCTTGGAAGTCGGGGCCCTGAGCAAGGGAAACGGGAAGGTGGGAAACAGAACGCAACTCCCGCCATCCCTGACTGAACCCGTAGACCAGGCACCCCCAAACCCGGCAACTCCAGTTGTTTTGGGACTACAACTCCCATCATCCCTAGCTAACAGGACCAGTGGTCAGGGACCAGTGGTCAGGGATGATGGGAATTGTAGTCCCAAAACATCTGGAGGGCCGAGTTTCGGGAAGCCTGCCATAGACCTTCTGCAAAGGCAAAGGAAGTGCTCCTGCAACTGAGCCATGGACCCTTCCCTGACGACAGGTAAAGGCAAATGATGACCCACTGGTTATTATTTAATTATTTAATTAATTAATTAATTAAATTTGTATGCCACCCTACACCTGCAGGTCTCAGGGCGGTTGCAACATAAAATCACAATATAAAAACATAAAATACATAATAAAAACAAAAACATCCCAATAATATAGGGCTTTCCCTCCCTCTTTTCTCACTGTGTACCCCATAAACCTGCACTGGAAATTCTCCCAATGCTCCAGAGCAGATTTAGGGCTTGTGGCAACACACATACAAATGGGGGCGGGCGGGGGGCGGTCCGCCCTGGGTACCACTCGGTGTGTGTGTGAAAAGATGGCCCGCTGCCTCCCCCCAGCTGTAGAGCCAACCTAAATTAATCCCCTGGATAGAAAATACCAAACTGGAAAACCGTGCGCGGAAAACACTCTGGCCTGATTCAGACATAACACCTCTCTCTCTCTATCTGCCTAGGTTTTAAGTTGCAAGCAACTCCTGTTAGCCCTGGATAAAATCAACCTGGGTCATTTTGCATGTGGTAATTAAATTACAATCTCAAACTGAAGAGGGTGTTGTCTGGAATGCACCGGGCTCAGTACATTAGCCGTGGTTGCGCACGGTTCCTCTTCCAAGGCTTGCTTTGGGTGGGTGGGTGGAGGTCTGCAGAGACCCAGCTGTGCCTCATCCACAGGCAGTGGCAGCTGATGCTCAGAGGGGGTAAGGGAGGTACCCTGTTTCCTTCACTTTCCTTGACACCAGGACAGCCTAGAGGTGAAGGAGGAAGGAGCGTCGAAGCCCAGCTGGTCGGCTGCAGGAAAACTCACCTTTCGGAAAACAGCTGGGTTGGGCAACGGGGGTCCGAAGAAAGGCACATCGTCCCGGGCAGTGACAGAGACCTGGGGAGAAAGAGGGGGAGGATGGGGGGTGGGGGAGAGAGAGTGATGCAACCAGGAAGCTCCAGAAGCTGCCTAGAAGTTATCCAGAGATGGAAAGAAGATAAAGTACCTACCAGAGAAGAATGGCAGATGAAGTTGATGGACTATGCCAGTGGTGGCTAACCTTGACACTCCAGATGTTTTGGAACTACAACTCCCATCATCCCTAGCTAACAGGACCAGTGGTCAGGGATGATGGGAGTTGTAGTCCCAAAACATCTGGAGTGTCAAGGTTAGCCACCACTGGACTATGCCGAAACGGCTAAAACGACCAGAAGAGTCAGAAATCAGGAAGAACAAAAGTTTTAACAAGGAATGGGGAAAAATTATAACTTATCTTAAAGACCATTGTAAACAGCTAAAACAGTAGGACTGGAATATCGCTTGTAGTTTAAGGGCAAATTTTGAATACAATGGAGATGTAAAAGATTTGGATCACCATAAAAGATGCGGGAGGAAATTATTAGTAATAGGACCCACAAAGGGGAGGAGGGAAATCCGGGGACATGCCTTGGAATCCTGTTTTTACGATTTATGTTTGATATATCTCTGTAAAACTCTAATTTGAAAAACCAAATAAATAAATTGATTTTAAAAATAAATTGATTTTTTAAATGCCTTCGGCCCTCGTCTCTAACCACTCCTTTTTGAGAGCCGAGCAGAGAACTCAGGTGGATTAAGATGGCGGGAAAAGGAGATTCCGATGAAATATTAGTAAGAACTTTCTAGGGAAAAGGGAAGTTTTTAACCTGTGATATTTTAATGTATTTTAATATCTGTTGGAGGCCGCCCAGAGTGGCTGGGGGGACCCGGCCAGATGGGCAGGGTACAAATAATAAATTATTATTATTATTATTATTATTATTATTATTATTATTATTATAGCCATGAGAGCTGTACGGCGGTGGGACAGACTCCTTTGCAAGGGGGCGGTGTCCCTCTTTCGTTGGAGATTTTAAAGCAGAGGTTGCACCTGTCAGGGGTTCTTTAGTTGCATTGCAGAGGGGGCTGGACTACATGAGCCCTGGAGGGATTCTTCCAACTCAAGAATTCTATAATTCTGTGCTTAACAGCAACACTGAGTGCCCGGTAGCTTTTCTTTACAGACCCTCCAGGGTGTGAAGTTTCAGCAGAGGGGGGTCCCCCTTTGTCGCTCCACCTCCCTCCGAAGTTTGGGTGGTGGTGGTGGCCTGAGACAGGGCCTTCTCTAAGCCAGCACCCCCTAAGTTGTGGAACTCCCACCCCAGAGAGGTCCGCCGGGCACCTCCACTGCACAACGCACCCTTTTCCCCTGGCCTCTGACAGCCCTGGGTGTTTTTAGGGCTCTTTCTGCGACTGTAACCTGCTTTAACTGTTTTCAATTTTTAATTCCTGTCAGTTACCTGCTAGTGAAAGGTGGGTAATCAATTGAATCCATCATGCTAATGGTAATAATAGTAAAGTCCCCCCCCCCAAACCACCCATCGCCATTCCAGGTTCCGGCACCCGGAGCTAACTGACTCCACCAAGAAAAGCCCAGCCACCTTGTAGAGAGTGTTCTCCGTACAGGGATTCTCAGCCTGCACTACAATGTAGGCGTGCAGGAAGTTGGAGGCGATCATGTCCGGGACGAAGGGCGTGTTCTCGTCCTGGAAGATGATGGCCACGATGTCGTTCCCGATGTGCCGTTTCCTCTGCAGCTATGAGCGGGAGGAGAGAGAGGAGAGGAGAGGAGAGGGTCATTGTTTCTTTCTTTCTTTCTTTTTAACAAAATAATTTTTATTGGTTTTACAATTTTATAAGCACATAACAAATCGGTTAAATTTTCATACTTCCCCCCTTTCACCGTGGGAAGCCCAAATCTATCCCCCCCCCCTCTCACAGAGGTGTACACATTCATTATACATTTAAGCTTACTAATATTTTCCCGTAACATTGCTTGGTCCTGGCCCAATTTGTAGGCTAGGCATTTCTAATTTTCTCAGTTTCATGCTTCAATTGACTTCCTCGCATCCCTCCCTGTTGAATTCATAATAAATCATCTTTATCAGGTTCATACATCTTCTTTTGATACATCATCAAGTACATAGGTAAATTTACTTATTAATCCTAGATTCGCACCTAAGCATCCAGATACTTCTGTTTTTTCCCTATGTTCTTCCCATCTTTACTCCCCTCTTCCTCCCCTTGGTCTCAGAGTATTTAGCCATATTAGCTTCCTCTACTTAATCATTTAAAAACTACAGGTAATAATCCTTATTCATCACTCATGCCAGTAACCATATCCATGTTCATTGTCCTTAAAGCCAGAAAAGTAGTCCATTTTCAAGAAGAAATCCTTGTTCACCCCACATCCTCCCGGAGAGGGTCATTGTTTCAGCCCCACTCGCTTTTGCTCACCCGGGAGGTGGGGGAAGAGGAAAACACACACACACACACACATACACGGGGGGGGGGGGGGGTTCAGGCCAGGAGGCAACAAGTCCAGGCAAGCTGTGAGCTCCAGCAGCTCGTAAGGCGGTGCTTCCACCGGTGCACTGCCGGCTACGCCTTTCCTCTGCCCTCCTGGCTGCGCTTTCCTCCGCCATCGCAGCCGCGTCCCTACCTGCTGGGTATCCCCCTCCGTGTAGGGCAGCTTGGTGGAGACGTGGAACATGATCTCCTTGTTTCGGAAGTTGTAGTAGACCGACTCTGTCCCCGTCTGCCCGTGGGTCACGTCGAGGCCACCCCGAAACCTGCACCCCACAGAAAGACACAGGCCGGAGACCAGTTTGAAGGCTGTGCTGCCAACAGCTTTGAGCATTTTCAGGAGAGAAAAACAACTGTGCCCCTGCAGGAGAGGCGGGGGGTCAGACGCAAAGGAGGCCCCTGTTCTCCCTCTGTCCCGACTCTACTCACCCCTTGAAGTCCTGCAACTTGACTTTCTGGCCCAAGAATTCAAGGAATTCGACGAACGCTGGGCTCTCCTCCGTGGTGCTGAAGAGCTCCTCTTCTGAAGTCTGCAGAGAAGAGGCAGAGTTATGTGTGTTGATGCTCAAAGACAGGGCTTGGCTTACAGCCACGGTGGGGAGGAGGGGAGGTCTCTGTGCATCCCTAACCTGGACCACCTTACAGCCCTCTCCCGTTAGCATCCCAATTAACTTAAGAAGACTCCTGCACTGGTTGGATTTGGCCAATGGGCGCTCCAGCTTCCTGTCCTCAAGGTGGTGAAGCAGCTACTGAAATGGGACCCTCGGCACAAGAGCTGTGGTTTCCAGGAACTGGGATTCAGAAGCCTTGCTGACTCCGACCGTGGAAGCAGAGCACAGCCACTGTGGCTGGCGGCCAGCGATAGCCCTCTCCCCTCCATGAATTTGTCCAATCGTCTTCTAAATCCATCCATATTGGGGGAGAGGGAGAGAGAGAGAGAGGATATAAACCAGGCACGTCCAACAGGTAGATCGTGATCTACCAGTAGATCACTGTCTGTACATCTCTGGTAGATCACTGGCTCCCCCAAAAGAAGCTCATGATTTTAGCCCTGCTTTCCTCCTCCCTAAAAAAGCTCAACCACTTTGACCCGAACCCCCCAAAAGAGGGCTTTCCTTCCTAAAAAAAAAAGCTCAGCAACTTTGACCTGAACCCCCAAAAAGGGGGTAGAGCACTGCCAGTTTTTAACTGTGAGTAGATCGCAGTCTCTTGGGAGTTGGCCACCCCTGATATAGACCATGGGTAGGCAACCTAAGGCCCGGGGGCCGCATCTGGCCCAATCGCCTTCTAAATCTGGCCTGCGGACGGTCCGGGAATGAGTGCGTTTTTACATGAGTAGAATGTGTCCTTTTATTTAAAATGCACCTCTGGGTTATTTGTGGGGCCTGCCTGGTGTTTTTACATGAGTAGAATGTGTGCTTTTATTTAAAATGCATCTCTGGGTTATTTGTGGGGCATAGGAATTCGTTCATTCCCCCCCCCCCAAATAGTCCTGCCCCCCACAAGGTCTGAGGGACAAAAGTTTGCTGACCCCTGATATAGACATAGATATATGAATGAGAAAAGTATCAGGCGGCAATCTCTAAGCCCAAATTCAGGAGTGGGCAGAAAGTAGATCAGAATCAACTGGGAGATCTTGCGGGATCTGCAGGAGGGCTATTATCACAGGCTCCCAACTGGGTCGCGACAGCAACACAAGTCTCCTTCTCCACCCCCACCCCCAGTTTCAAACTGGGGTGCTGAGATGAAGAATGCAGCCTATAAGTGGGCCTTTCGTGCGAAAGAACGGCCAGTTCAAGTTCTGCCCTGGAATGGGAAACCAAAATCCCATGCCCAGATTGTATAGGACACTCTGTCATTTCATTTCCAAGTTGGCAGGTCTCACGGTTGCAGGAAAATCCCCACAAATCTGAAGTCATGCCGGTTGTAATTCCTTGGGCTTCAATCTGTGGGTGCTGCACCCTTTTGAGGGGGGCTGAGAGGTCAAATAATCTTTAGACCAAGCAGGGGCAGTTTACGCTTTGAAAGAATAATGCCAAACTCAGCTATCCTTTGAAGCTTGCACTTCTCTAAATTTTGCAATGCAGCTCTCCAAGAGGCGCGGGGTATAAAATTGTTGGGTGCGAAAATATAGGACCGGCATAGGCAAACTCGGCCCTCCAGATGTTTTGGGACTACAACTCCCATCATCCCTGACCACTGGTCCTGTTAGCTAGGGATGATGGGAGTTGTAGTCCCAAAACATCTGGAGGGCCGAGTTTGCCTATGCCTGATATAGGATATTAGGAGAAAGTGGACATAAAATGCATGTACCAGTGGAAAAATAATATCCAAAAACGCATCGGGGGAAACGTCTTGCAAAAACGTGTGTCTATATCAGGGCAAACAGCTTCAGCCCATTAATTTCAAGAGGTCACAATCCCAACCTGGGCCGCTAGATGGAGCTCCCACCACCTGGCAAAATCATACATTTAACATGCTTTTTAAAAGAAATGCACACATTTTAAATAGAGAGGCTGGTGGGTGGCTTTGTGAAATCTGGATTATGGTGTCTCTCTCCCTCCCCCCCCCCCCACTTTCCCTTTTCATCCCCTGAGAATCACTTGTCAATTGACTGTGCCTTTTTACCCCACCCCAAAGGATCAGAGCTTTGTCATGACTTCCTCAAGATAAAAGCTGCGCAGGAGGCAAGGAGCACTCAATTTAGCTCAGCTTTTTAAGAAAAGGCCCTCCTGCATGCTCTGGAGGGGGAGGCGGCTGCGTGCTGGCTCTGGAGGGGGGGTACCCGTCCCCTTTTCCCCAGCTGATTGCTCAGGTGTGAAGGAGCCAGAGGTGGGGGGGGGTAGGTGAATGGGGAGGAATCCTTCATCCCAGAAGCAGCGCAGAGGTACTGCCATTTGTTCAGGGGGAGAAGAAGGGGGGGGGGTGTCTCCAATGCAGGCGCAGAGTGGCTCCCTCCAGTCAGCAAACCCAACAGGCAGGGCAGTCCATATACAGTGGAACCTCGGTTCTCAAACCACTCCGTTCTCGAACGTTTCGGCTCCCGAACGTCGAAAACCCGGAACAGGTAGGTAGCCGTGTTGGTCTGCCGTAGTCGAAACAAAATAAAAAAATTCCTTCCAGTAGCACCTTAGAGACCAACTAAGTATGTTCTTGGTATGAGCTTTTGTGTGCATGCACACTTCTTGTGCATGCACATGAAAGCTCATACCAAGAACAAACTTAGTTGGTCTCTAAGGTGCTACTCCTGGGTATTCTCAACCCCCCCCCCCACCGCCCAAGATCTCATCTGCCTCCCTGGCAAGCAGCCCGCCCACTCACCTGGCCCAGCTTCTGGTAGATGACACCAAACTTGAAGTTATTGCTGATGACGTGTTCATCAAAGGTCACGATGAGTCGAGATGCCTGGAGGTGGGGCGGGGCGGGTTGTCAGGGGGTGGGGGAGAGAAAAAACTGGTGAGTTCAGCGAGCGGAGCCTCAGGCATCAACCGCATCTACCTGGTGCAAACATTCCCTGGGAACTAGAGATTCCCCCAGATCCTGCAGCACACATGGAGGGGAGCCTGAGACATGGGGGCCACAGGAAACCCCCTTTCCTCTGGCTCCCGACACATCTCAACCCCACCAAAAGTTCCTGTGTGTTTCTTTCTTGGCTTTTAAATTTGCCTTCTCCTCTCTCCTCCCTGCTCTGCAGCTTCAGAAAAGCTGGCTGAAGTATTTTCTTAGGTAAGAATAAACTGCTTTTTATTTAAAAACACTTCACCCAGTTTTTCTGAAGCTGCAGAGCAGGAAGGAGAGAAGAGAAGGAAAATTTAAAATTCTGATTTTCAGTTTTATACACTTCAATAATTTTACAGTCATTTTAACGTTTCAAAACTCGACTTCCTTCCCCCTCTTTCTGCGGTTCCTTAAATTTATTTTTAATATTTTCTGCATACACACACACACACACACACACAGACATATATATATATATATTTCTGGTTGTGTGGCCTGGGAGGAAAATAAGGTCCCCTGACCAAGAACAAACTGGTAGGTGATAATAATAATATCTTCCAAATGAGCCCAGGATGGCAAATGCTCAAGCGATAAAAACATTGAAACATACAGATGAAAAAATTGTGAGGCATGGACCTCCTGATATATAAAGTACAAAATACTTTATATATTATCTCCCGCTTGGACTACTGCAATGCGCTCTACGTGGGGCTACCTTTGAAGGTGACCCGGAAACTGCAATTAATCCATAATGTGGCAGCTAGACTGGTGACTGAGAGTGGCCGCCGAAACCACATAACACCGGTCCTGATAGATCTACATTGGCTCCCAGTACGTTTCCAAGCACAATTCAAAGTGTTGGTGCTGACCTTTAAAGCCCTAAACGGCCTCGGTCCTGTATACCTGAAGGAGCGTCTCCACCCCCATCGTTCAGCCCGGACACTGAGGTCCAGCACTGAGGGCCTTCTGGCAGTTCCCTCATTGCGAGAAGCAAGGTTACAGGGAACCAGGCAGAGGGCCTTCTCGGTAGTGGCACCCACCCTGTGGAACACTCTTCCATCACATGTCAAGGAAATAAGCAGCTATCCTATTTTTAAGAGACAGCTGAAGGCAGCCCTGTTTAGGGAAGTTTTTTAATATCTAATGCTGTATTGTTTTAACATTCGATTGGGAGCCGCCCAGAGTGGCTGGGGAAACTCAGCCAGATGGGCGGGGTACAAATAAATTATTATTGTTGTTGTTATTGTTATTGTTATAAAATACACAATAAAAACAAAAATGAAGAGAACCCATTAACCCCCCTTCCAAAACACATTTTAAAAGGGCATTAGATGCCAGCCAGCCAAAGGCCTCGTTAAAGAGGAATGATTTTGCCGGGCGCCTAAAGGTGTATAATGAAGGCGCCAGGAGAGCCTCCCTGGGAAGAGCATTACACAAATGGGGAGCCACCGCAGAAAAGGCCCCGTTCTTGTGCTGCCACCCTCCGGACCTCCTGATCTCAGGGTCTGAGTAGGTTCATATGGAAAGAGGTGGTCCTTGAGGTATTGCAGTCCTTAGCCATTTATTATAAATTAACTCGGAGGCAGCCACAGAGCTTTTATATCAGATCAGTTAATTCCGAATACTACAAAATGCTTGGTATAGCCTTCCCTTAAGACTGCATCCAGGTTGTTCAGCATCACCTCAAGACTGATTTTCAGGAGAAGGCGTCGAAGAAACCGAATAAATACCCAAGTAGTAGTTTTTATTACGGCCATTGGCCCATATCAAAACAACAATAACAACAGTACATCATATAACATTTACCGATACAATTTAAACAGTTTTCCGATTTAAAACAACCTCTATGTATTTACAGATTTTCGACTAATTAAGACAGTTTTGTTCAATAAAACTCGTTCATTCATCCATCTAAAACCTACTTTCAGCTCTATCAAATAAAATTTACTTTTGCAGCTAAGATCTTGGTCCCCTTTAGTGGTTATTAGGTTTAATTAAACTATCAAAGTCATAAAGTGATCCAGTTCTTTTCTTATGAAATAAAACATTAATCAAGAATCTAGCAACCATAAGGGATCTGCTCGGGTCTTCATCGTTCAATAAGTATGTTAATTGGACTTCCTTGGTTTCGTCCGCAATTTGCAATAAAAATGGAGACAGAAACCTGGTCCGAGCAGCCAGATGTATTGGGCAACAGAGGATTATATGTTTCAGAGATTCTGTAGAACCACTGTTACAGTCGCAAAGAAGTGAAATCTGCTTGTTGGAGAGTCTATTACCCATGACATTTGACGGGAAAGTATTAAATCTGGCCTTTATGAAAGCATACCTGTATGACGCAACAGATAGAGAATAAATACCCATATTTCAGTGAGTTTCCTCCCCGCTCCTACCTTTGGGTACAGCACAGGGTAAAAGCGATCAACGTTGACATCCTCACACACCAGCTGCAGCCAAGAGAGACAGACAGGCTCACTAAGACATTGCGATGCTAAGATTCTAGGATCACAAAAGGAACCGGATCCTCTGGCACAGGAACAAGAAGAATTTCCATCCAGTCCACTGCTGCCGCTGTTCTGCTAACGCAGGCACGTCCAACAGGTAGATCGTGATCTACCGGTAGATCACTGGATGTCTGTGGTAGGTCACTGGTAGATCACTGGCTCCCCCCAAAGAAGCTCAACAACTTTGGCTCCCCTAAAAAAAGCTCAACATTTTTGCCCTGCACCCCAAAGAAATGGGGCTTTCCTTCCCCCTAAAAAAGCCCAACTTTGACCTGAACCCCTAAAAATGGGCCTTCCTCCTTCCTAAAAAAAGCTCAATAATTTTGACCTGAACCCCCCAAAATCACTGCCAGTTTTTAACTGAGTAGATCACAGTCTCTTGGGAGTTGGCCACCCCTGTGCTAACGGAACAGCCATTTCCCTTTCTGGGGCAACAGGTGCAGCTTCTGCCATTGTGGTGCCGCAATAACTATGGGGTGTGTGAGAGATTGCAGTTCCCCACTGTTGCCCCCACCAAATCGCCCTTCCTGTTGGGCTGAATCCATTAAAGGTCCAGACACAACCCCTGTCCCCCCCCCCGCCGGGGGGGGGGTGGTCTCTGCCTTGACCGACAGGTCACAGCAGGGGTCAGCAAACCTTTTCAGCAGGGGGCCGGTCCACTGTCCCTCAGACCTTGTGGGGGGCCAGACAATATTTTGAGAAGAAGAAAAATGATGCAAGTGTACCACGAGCCCTGGAGGCTGCTTAGCTGTCTCTTGCGAGTGGCAGGGGCTGGCAGCGGCAGTGGCGAAGGGATGATGAGCGGCGAGCAAAAGGGCTCCGGAGAGGGGCGGCTTAAAATGGCGGCTGCTCGAGCGCTGCTGCTGCTGGCACCAACAAAGCCCAGCCCCCTTCCTCCTCTAGGCAGGGCAGGAAGAAGCCGAGAGGAGGGAGGGACTAGGCGCCGCCGTGTGAGGGAGAGGGAGGGAGAGGGCAAGAACGTGCATGCTTGCGATCCATGCGGCGATTCCCAGACCGTCCGCGGGCTGGATCCAGAAGGCAATTGGGCCTGATCCGGCCCGCGGACCTTAGTTTGCCTACCCATGGGTCACACCATCAGTGCTTTTGCAAGGCAAGGGTCCGAGGGCATCTCCCTCCCTCCCATTGCACCCTCCCCCCCCCCAATACTTGCCTTTGCCATCTGGACAACGTTGGGGAACTCGGTCAGGCAGGAGATGGGGATGACGTCATGGTAAGTCCGACATTTCGTCCTGCGGGGGAAGAGGGCAGAGGAGATGGGAGGAAGCCAGGCAGAAGATTTCCCCCCCCCCCGAGTTTGAGAAACAATGTTCTAGCGCAGTACAGTATTGCCTTCACGGACTGGCAGCAGCTCTCTAGGGCTTAGGAACATCCAGTCCAGCCTCCTGTTCTCACAGTGACCCACCAGATGCCCATTATCGGAAACCAGCAGTCAGGATTCGAACACAAGACCAAACTCTGCCATCCTGTGGTTTCCAGCAAGTAGGACTTAGAAGCCATTGTGGCTAAGAGCATCATATTTCAGGTAGAGGAAATTCCCAGGCCTACCAGGAGAAGTTGCCACTTGGGGATTTTTTTTTTTTAATTTCATTTATTTATTTATACTTTTCAAGTTTATACATTTCACTAATTTTACAATCATTTTAACATTTCAAAACTTGACTACCTCCCCCCCCTTTCTGCAGTTCCTTCAATTTATTTTTAATTTAATCTTCCGCATATCCGAATTAACTTAATTTGCTCATTTATCCATCTACTTTAAATGCATACTCTTATGAAACTGCAAGTTATTACAATAATCCTAACAATGTTCTTATCTGTTTACAACTTGTTTGTTAAATAAACCATTTCTGTTCTTTAATAAATATCCACTGTATCTGAAGAAGTGTGCATGCACACGAAAGCTCATACCAAGAACAAACTTAGTTGGTCTCTAAGGTGCTACTGGAAGGAATTTTTTTATTTTGGTTCGACTAAGGCAGACCAACACGGCTACCTAACTGTATTAAAAAGTTTGTTATCTTGATTTCTTATTTTCCCGGTAAGTTTCACCAGAAAGAAAGAAAGAAAGAGAGAGAGAGAGAGAGAGAGAGAGAGAGAGAGAGAGAGAGAGAGAGAGAGAGAAAGATAACACACACACACACACACACACACACACACACACAAAACAGTTCTAGTCCTCATGATTTAGAATGAAGTTCTGAGTTAAACAAGGAGCTGCCTGGCACTGAGTCAGGCCCTTGGTCCATTGAGCTCAGTTCTGACTGGCAGCAGCAGCTGCCCTGGGTTTCCATTTTGGACTCACAGCTGTCCATGGAGGCGCAGGTCAATTCTGTGTCCAGGGCAGCAGTCTACCAGCTCCATCTGGTACGCAGGCTGAGACCCTACCTGCCCGCAGACTGTCTCACCAGAGTGGTGCATGCTCTAGTTATCTCCCGCTTGGACTACTGCAATGCACTCTACGTGGGGCTACCTTTGAAGGTGACCCGGAAACTGCAATTAATCCAGAATGCGGCAGCTAGACTGGTGACTGGGAGTAGCCGCCATGACCACATAACACCGGTCCTGAGAGATCTACATTGGCTCCCAGTACGTTTCCAAGCACAATTCAAAGTGTTGGTGCTGACCTTTAAAGCCCTAAACGGCCTCGGTCCTGTATACCTGAAGGAGCGTCTCCACCCCCACCGTTCAGCCCGGAAACTGAGATCCAGCGCCGAGGGCCTTCTGGCGGTTCCCTCACTGCGAGAAGCAAAGCTACAGGGAACCAGGCAGAGGGCCTTCTCGGTAGTGGCACTCACCCTGTGGAACGTCTTCCCATCAGAGGTCAAAGCGATAAACAACTACATGACCTTTAGAAAATACCTGAAGGCAGCCCTGTTTAGGGAAGTTTTTAATCTGTGATATTTTAATGTATTTTGATATTTGTTGGAAGCCGCCCAGAGTGGCTGGGGAGACCCAGCCAGATGGGCGGGGTACAAATAAATAAACAAACAAATAAACAAATAATAATAATAATAATAATAATAATAATAATAATTATTATTATTATTATTATTATTATTTCAAGCAGGAATCTTTCCTGCCTAGGAGGATTGAACCGGGGACCTTTGGGCGCATAACCAGTCTCTTCCCGTCCTGTCCTCACATCTGCCCCTCTATTCCCACTCACCGCAGCAGCAAGCGCAGATGCTCCTGATCTCCAATCACGTCGTACTTGAGGGAGAAGACGAGGTGCCCCAACGCCGCGTCCACAGAGTAGTAGTTAAAGTGCTCCTGGGTTGGTGGTGGGGAGGGAAAAGGTGAATATAAGAATGGAAAAAGAAACCCCGCAATGCAGGCTCCCAGCTCCGTGATTGGCCAAGCAGATGCTCTCTGGGGAAGCCAACAAAGCAGGAAGCCTCCCCTTGATGTCTTTCCCCTTAGCAGCTGGTAGACTGTTCCTGAACCTGGAGGCTCCATGCGTGAGAGGCAAATTTTTCTCCCTGGAATTTGTCCGCCCAGGAGCTGGCGCCTGTCCTGCGGCTCCGAGTTCCCCAGTTCAAAACCAGCACAAAAAGAGGAGGTCCTCTTTTGGTCTACCAGCATCTTCCAGCTCAGTTAATGGGGCCACGGGGTCCTGGTGCTTTGAGAGGGGGGGTCAACAGCTCCCACTTTCTCCACCCCATGTGTAACGATAACAATCACAGCAATTAAAATGCTATATGAAAAGCAGCTTTTAAAAAAACGTTGCCATCACAGAAATAAAGTGGCTCCTAAAAATACACATAATGTTATAAACACCCTTTCATGCCCCCCACCTTTCCCCCTAATCTTACAACCCCCGAAAGCTGCAAACTTTACCCCATGGGGGGTCCCCCCTCAATTGTTTCAGTTGCCCCTTTCGGCAACTTTTCCATCTCTCCATTACCCTTTCATGGACAAGGCCCTAGCCAGAAATTCAATAACTACTACTACTACTGTAATAACAATAATAAAGAACAGCACACACAGGACCGGTGCTGGCAATTTTGGCGCCCTAGGCGAGGGGGCGGGCCACGTGACGTCATTGCGTATGACGCACGTTGCGGAGCGGTGCCCCGCCCCCTGGCTGGCCGGGCGCCCCCTGCCGCCGCGGTTTGCTTGCTCCACCACTGGTTGGGGCGGTGGCGGGCGGCGGCGGGGGGCAGGCTGGCCAGCGCCCCCTCCATTTTGGCGCCCTCGCTGCCGTGGTTTTTGCCCCAACCTGCTTGCTCCGCCGCTGGTTGGGGCGGCACCGGGGGGCGGGGGGCAGGCTGGCCAGCGCCCCCTCCATTTTGGCGCCCTAGGCAATTGCCTAGTTCGCCTAAATGGACGCACCGGCCCTGAGCACACAAATTTGTGTAAAGGTGAGCTGGAGGAGGGGCGCAGGGCAGGGAGGCAGGATATGTTTTTTGTGAGAGGAAAAGAGAGAGCCATTGAACCGTAAAGTTGGAAGGGATACCCAAGGCTCATCTAGTCTGACCCTCTGCAACACAGCAACCGCAACTAAAGCATCCCTGAAACCTCTGCTTAAAATCCTCCAAGGAAGGTTTCCATGTTGTTATCACTCTTCTCTTTCTCTCAGTATTCTATTATCGTTTCTCTTAATATTTTATCTCGCTTTATTTCACTGCATGCAAATGAAGCAGCTGAAGAGAAGCAACAGTTATGAGAGACAGGGAAAAGGAAATCTCTCAGAGTGAGAAGAGAGGGGCGCCCCCCAGGCGAGAACCGGGAGGACACACCCTTTCCTGTATGGGAGAAAAATTAAAATATATTTGTGAGAGAGGACCCTGAATTTCCCCTCTCTTCTACCTTTACTTTCTTCTTTAAAATATATACTTTTTATTTCTTGTGCAATTAGCTTGTCTTTTGTTGCACTGTGAAAAGTGTCAATAAAACTTTATTTAAAAAAAACAAGGAAGGAAGGAGAGTCCACCACCTCTCAAGGGATCCCCTAACCTTCCCCTCGAACCATTGCCTTTATACCCCTTGCCATCTTTCCTGGGTCAAATGTTACCAAGAACTCTGGCCACAAGTTTTAACAAAAGAATAAGTTTACTCGTGAGTAAATTCAAATAGCATATCAATCCTGTTAGGAATTACAGTCTGATTCACATCTCAGAATTCGCATCATACATCTGATTCATATCTCAGAAGCCCCAACTTCACTCTCCAAAAGACTTTTCTTTGTGAAACTATTATTTTCGTTTAATTCCTAACAGGATTGATATGCTATTTGAATTTACTCACGAGTAAACTTATTCTTTTGTTAAAACTTGTGGCCAGAGTTCTTGGTAACATTTATTCCAGTGTATTTTGCAACAAGAACAACTTTTTTACGATCTTTCCTGGGTCCACAGCAAACCCAAAAGAGGATTCAGAGACTCCATTAAACCTCCCAAGAACAGAAGATGTGCCTGCTGGATCGGGTGAAAGGAGGTGCAACCAAGTCCCGCCGCGTTCTGTTTTCAAATTGGCCAACCAGATGCCCCCAGAGGGAATCCGCCAGAGCCCCCTCCCCTCCTGTGGTTTCCAGCAAGTGATACCCAGGAGTATTTACTGTGGGCATTTTCTAATCTGCCTTAAACTTTGGGACCTGTGTTTGCTGGAGGAGAGGAGGAAAAGAGGAAACTGGAGCGATAAACGCTCTGCCCTCCCAGGGTGGCACAAAGCTACCTAGGCTGTCCCTGGCACAACCCGGAGCCCCGCCCTTGGCACACAAGGAGCAGTTCCCGCTTGGCAAAGACCGCAAAGAGGAAAGAAAAAAAAGTAGGAAAACAACAGGTTGAAATGCAGTCAGCCTGCTCAGAGGACTTTGGCGATGCCCAGAGGAGGAGGGCAGGGTTCCCACTTGGAGGGCAACCCTCACAAGCTGACCCCCATGTCCCCACGGACCTGCTGGGCCAGGAAGATGACCCCGGCCAGCCAGGTGCCGCAGCCCCTGAAACATAGCTGTCAACCCTCCCTTTTTTTTGCGGGAAACTCCCTTATTCCAATGCCGTTTCCCGCTGCTATCCCGGATTGTTGATATCCCTTAAATTCCCCGGATTTCAAAGGAAGCAGCTCCTCTCCCTCCCTGCCGGCCAGGGAGGCTCCTCAGCTGCGTTGCTCGGCTGCCAATAAGGAGTCTGAGACCGACTGGGGGCGGAGCTTGCATGCCTTGTGCAGCCAGACCCTCACGCCCAACCAGACAGACAGCCTGCCTGCCGTCTACGCGCTCGCTCTTTCGCTCACCCGTTCGCGCGCAGCCTCTGGAGCGCAAGGTGGCGAGGCTACTTGGTGCCATTGCACCGCCCTCGTGGCATCCCTTAGTTTCAAATCCGAAAGTTGACAGCTATGCCCTGAAAGCCCTCCAAAACAATTTTGGAAAACAACATGGAAAGGGGACCAGAACAGGAATGCAGGAGGAGGAGGAGGAGGAGGAGGAAGGGAAGCCTCATCTCCAAGGTGGGCAACTTTTGGTCCTCCAGGTGTATGGCTAACAGGGATGATGGGGGCTGGAGTCTGGCACCATCTGACGGTCACAGGTTGCCCATCTGAGCATTAGGAGAAGGCAGAGTGCCAAGGAAGTTAGTCAGGGCAGTGAAGGTGTGTGATGATCTGTTTTGGGACTGGGGAACCTGTGGCCCTCCAGACATACTCCCATCGGCCTGGGGAAGCCCAGGCAGTGGTCAGGGATAATGGGAGTTGTAGTCCAGCAACATCCAGAGGAGCAAAGCTTCCCCACACCTGCCTTAAACTGAAGGCTCCAGATGCCAAGCTGAGGTGTACCCCTCCTGCGCCCCCCCAAAAACAACCCAGCTAGTTTTTGCCCCCAGGTGGGACTCTGCACCTAATCTCCCCACTTGACTTTGGTCAATTTATGGAAATGTTTATGTCTTCGATCAACTTATTCATTCGGCGCTAAAGATTTCCCGCCTTGACGCTTATCAATCACCCGGCTGTCAGATTGTTTGTGCAGAGGTTATCAAAGAATTTATTTTATTCTGTTACTGGCTATCTTTCCTTGATATGAATTTTTAGCTTGGGTTGTTTATTTTTCCCACAGATTAACCGATTGCTATGCGCGCCTATCGCTGCCTGCTTTGGGGACACATGGACCACTTGGAAATCATGAAGGGTCTTGACAAATCATGTAGAGATTCGGCTGCCTGTCATAGCAACTGCAACCCGTTGAGCCGGATGTTGTAGGATTTCTATTTGTGCTTTTAATGGCCCCTTTGATTTCTTATATATTGCATTTAACATTTTGAATTCCAAGAATTTAAGTTGCAATGCAATAAAATACACTAAAACTAAAAGCAGCAATAAAAATACAATTAAAAATCAATATTATTTAATGCAAAGGATGCGCAGTCTCCTTGCCTTTAGACACAAATCCACAAACGTGCTGTGGACCACCTGACGGAAGCTTGCAAGCCGGAATCAATCTTACAGCATGACAGCGCAAAAACTTTGGAACTCCCTGCCTATTGACATCAGGAAGCTAAAAACCTTTTAGTTTAGGCAAAGCCTGTCCAGGCACGTAGAATGTTGATGTGTGGTTTAATCTGTTTTTAACGTACTGCTGACTTTATTTTTTGAAAATGTTTTAAATTGTTCTTACTGAAATGTTATTCTCTTTGTAAACTTCTTTGAATTACCGGTATTCTTATTTTACAATCAAATGGTATTTAGGGCCCCCTTGGTTTTATAATTGCAAGTTGCTTTGAATTGTTTTTCATATTGTATTAAACCCGCCCTGGGACCTTAGGGTGAATTGTGGCAATAAACAAAGCAAAATAAATAAAAACATTGGGTTCTGTAGTTCACCCCCTCATCAGGCATCCTAGCATCTTTAGCAATATGATTTCCAAGCACAATTCAAAGTGTTCGTGCTGACCTTAAAAGCCCAAAACGGCCTCGGCCCAGTATACCTGAAGGAGCGTCTCCACCCCCATCGTTCAGCCCGGACACTAAGGTCCAGCTCCGAGGGCCTTCTGGCGGTTCCCTCCCTGCGAGAAGTGACGTTACAGGGAACCAGGCAGGCCTTCTCAGTGGTGGCACCCGCCCTGTGGAACGCCCTTCCATCAGATGTCAAGGAAATAAACAACTATCTGATTTTTAGAAGACATCTGAAGGCAGCTCTGTTTAGGGAAGTTTTTAATGTTTGATGTTCTATTGTGCTTTTAATATTCTGTTGGAAGCCGCCCAGAGTGGCTGGGGAGGCCCAGCCAGATGGGCGGGTATAAGTTGTTGTTGTTGTTGTTGTTGTTGTTGTTTGGTGGGCAGGGAGTGGGGAGTCACATGCTTTAAATCAGGCATCCCCAAACTCGGCCCTCCAGATGTTTTGAGACTACAACTCCCATCATCCCTAGCTAACAGGACCAGTGGTCAGGGACGATGGGAATTGTAGTCCCAAAACATCTGGAGGGCCGAGTTTGGGGGTGCCTGCTTTAAATGCATGGTGTGTGTGCAGCTTAGAACTGAATGGAAACTGGCCAATCGGAACTGCTCAGGCATTTTGTCAAGGAAGCGGGTGGGAGCCATAAGGAGTTAGGGACGGGCGTCGTCACCTGGAGAAGGGGCACAGACTTGCCTTGCCCAGGAAGTGCTTCCGGTAGAGCCGGGCTGTGTGGTTGCTCTCCAACTTCACCTTGCAGGTCGGGGACTGGAGCAGCTCTGTCTCAGGGATGCTCGACAGCTCGTGGTTGGTGCCTTCAATCCAGTAGCCCCCAAACTGGGGCAGCAAGATGAGGGGGAAGGGGGCCCTCTCGACCCAGAACCTAGAAGAGGGGCGAGAGAAGACAGAGGTGCCTGTAGATAACCAGGAATGGTCCATTGGGGGTTTGCCTCTCAAGTGCCTCGTTCTTCATTTAATTTTTAATTTCTTAAATTAATTTTCTGTACCACCCTTCATCTGAGGATCACAGGGCAGTTTGCAACACAAAAACACATGCCATAGTAACAAATGAAAACAATACCCCTCCCCACAATTTTAAGGGTCATGGGTTTGTTTCATTAGCCAAAGGAGAAGAGGAACGTTTTTGCCTGGCACCTAAAGATATGCAATGAAGGCGCCGGGTGAGCCTCCCTGGGGAGAGCATTCCGCAAACGGGAGCCACCACAGAAAAGGCCCCGTTCTTGTGTTTCCAGCCTCTGGACCTCTCATGGAAGGAGCACACAAAGAAGGGCCTCCGATGATGATTGTAGGGTCTGGGTTCTGTGCTCTGGATACCCCATGAGATTCATATGCTGCAACAAGATCCCAAGTCAAGATCCCGGTGGATGCAAGCGATTTTATCCTCAAAATGCTTTGCAGACAAGTCACAGCGAGCTACCGTTGCTTCAGACCAAAGCCCCACTTACTGGGCAGCATCAGTATGACTCAGAGTAGACTCAAGGGCCATCACTAACGTAGGGACGTTCCTTCCAAATCTACTCCGCGAGCCAAACTGAGCTGGGTAGAACCATAGCTGTCAACCCTCCCTTTTTTTGAGGGAAACTCCCTTATTCCAATGCCGTTTCCCGCTGCTATCCCGGATTGTTGATATCCCTTAAATTTCCCGGATTTCAAAGGAAGCAGCTCCTCTCCCTCCCTGCCGGCCAGGGAGGCTCCTCAGCTGCGTTGCTCGGCTGCCAATAAGGAGTCTGAGACCGACTGGGGGCGGAGCTTGCATGCCTTGTGCAGCCAGACCCTCACGCCCAACCAGACAGCCTGCCTGCCTGCCGTCTATGCGCTCACTCCTTCGCTCACCTGTTCGCGCGCAGCCTCTGGAGCGCAGGGTGGCGAGGCTACTTGGTGCCATTGCACCGCCCTCGCAGCATCTCTTATTTCCAAATCCGAAAGTTGACAGCTATGGGTAGAACACATCACTCTCCAGAAGCAGCCAACTCCAACTCGATGCTTCCGGGTACGACAGCAACGACTTCCACCTGCCCACTTATTTCTGTTTCCTCTAAGCAACCGCCCTTCCAGAGGTAGACTGCTCCTGCCTGTGGAAGAGCCACCGCAGCCCACAGAAGACAAACCTCTCCCTCTCCCTGCGACACGGCCTGCTCCTTACCTCGTGGACGCTGGGATAGGGGATGTAGTCCTCTTCAGTCTGCAAAACACAAAGTGGAGTTGGGTCAACCAACTTGTGGGAAAGAAGAAACAGGGCAGGAGCATCTGTGTAAAAATTCACCGAAACGGCTCCTTGCACAATTTGAAGGAAGCCTCAAAGGCTGCCAGCCACATGGATGGGTGCTGGGCACCTTGACTTGTGCCACATGGGTTTACTGCAAGGATCTGGAGGTGAAAAGAGGCAGAATGAGATGCCATCTCTGCTCTACCTAGAGTAAAGGTCGCAGGCCATGTGTGTGTGTCTGTGTGTGTGGGTTGCAGGGGTGGGGAGAACAGGATGCCAGAACGTAAGCAGCTGCCTTAATGCCGAGACAGACCCTTGGATCCATCTAGCTCAGCAATGCCAACACTGGCCAGCAGCATCTCTCCCCACAAAGTAAAGTAAGATTCTAGTCCTCATGTTTCTGATTTAAATAAGGAAGTGCCTTATGACCACTAGGCCATCTGGCTCAGTGTTGCTTACCTTGACCGGCAGCAGCACTCCAGGATTTCAGGCAGCCCTACCTGAAGATGCTGCCAGTGGGAATCGAGCCCTGAAGGCGATACAACCCCAGCCCCACTCCTTGGAAGTACCCGAGGCAAGACAGATCTCTCTGGGGCACCGGGCGACAGCCCCACACACCGGCTTGAAAACATTGCCGCATTTCCTGGCTGGAGGAACCTCCCAGAGTTGAGCAGGGGAAGGGGACAGAGGGGTCTCTGCCAGCCACGCGGAGCTTAGCAGAAGCACAGGTTGGAGCCCCCGAAACCCGAGCGAAAAGGAAGGCTGGCCTATTAAAGGACACCCACTGCAGAAACGCCCATTCCAGCCTGCAAGGCCCCGTTTCCCAGCAGATGGGGGGCAGCACTCGAGAAGGCCCGGGTTGCCTGGGGCTGCCCTCCTCTCCCCAACGGGTACCCGAGAGGAGGAGGAAAGGAGGGACATACCTTCAGCGGAGGAGGGAAGGAGCACCTCTGTTCATCCATCCTGCTGCCCTGCAAGAGACATGGATGGGTCAGAGTCAACGCCTGGCCATGCCCCCCCCCCCGCCCCCGGGATGCAAGCCAAGAGCACCTTTGCTTTGGAGAACAGGGGGGGGGCAGGACGATGACGAGACATCCTGCTTGGCACAAGGACAGGCAAGGCGGAACAGGACAATGATGTTTGCAGGACAAAGGAGTATGTTGACAGAGAGGCGGCTCTGAAATGAGCCCGCTTCTGCAGTTGGAATTAAAGCAGCTTGTCCATTTCCCTGCTTTTAAAAACAGCCAGGTCTGTGGCATTTGGAGGGGGGGTGTCAGGTCAAAGCTCCTCCACATTTCAGGCCTAGAATCGACATCAAGGATCGCCTCTCTCTCAGTTGGGGCAGCCAGAGGCGTAGCAAGCCCAGGTGGTACCCGGGGCGAAATTTTTTTTGTCACCCCCCACCACTTTAATTTTGTTACACCCCCCCCCCACCCCTCTGATGGTGCCACTTTGCGAGGTGTGGGGGGGTTTGTGTGTGTGTGTCTATTATCTCTTTTCCCCCCAATAAAGTTAAAAATAATAATAAAAATACAAATGTAAAAAAAATAAATAAAAATAAAAATAAAAAGTGTCACCCCCCCCCTCTGATGGTGCCACTTTGTGAGGTGTGGGGGTTTTGTGTGTGTGTGTGTCTATTATCTCTTTTCCCCCCCAATAAAGTTAAAATAAAAAATAATAAAAAATAATAATAAAAATTAAAAAATATTAAAAAGTGTCACCCCCCCTCTGATGGTGCCACTTTGTGAGGTGTGGTAGGTTGTGTGCGTGTGTGTCTATTATCTCTTTTTTCCAATAAAGTTAAAATAAATAATAATAATAATAAATGATAAAAAAAATTTAAAAAATTAAAAAAAGTGTCACCCCCCTCTGATGGTGCCACTTTGTGAGGTGTGGGGGTTGTGTGTGTGTCTATTATCTCTTTTTTTTCAATGAAGTTAAAATTTAAAAAAAAAAAAATTGGGGGGGGGGAAGTGTCACCCCCCTCTGGGGTGGAACCCGGGGCGGCCCGGCCCCCCGCTCCTCCGTTGCTACGCCCCTGGGGGCAGCCCCTCTCTGGAAAACCCCTGGAGGGCACCCCCTCTGAGCATGTATACCCCAATGCCTCAGCTACAGTTTCCAGGAAGCTGCGATTTCAGGGCGGCCAGGAATCCTCCACCACCCCCCTTTTCCTGGAGATTAAATCCCTGAAAAGGTGGTGGGCGGAGGGGTGGAGGCAGAGAAATGAGAGGTCTGTTCCCTTTGCAACTGTTGATTCTCTCTCTCACATGCACAGATCCGGGGTCCTTTCCTCTGTTTACTGAGCAATACCAAAGTCGTCTCCCATCCACCCCGTCCTGCCCCACAACCAGCCAGGCTCCTGTGAGTCATTTGGTGTTTTTATTCTGAAAGAATTTCCCGGGGGGGGGGGGGCGGCTCATCTGGTCCAGCATCCTATTGCCACAGCGGCCAACCTGGTGCATATTATGGGGATCCTGTAAGCAGGATCTGAGCATCACAGCACTCTTCCCTCCTGCGGTTTCCAGCAACTGGGGTTCAACTGTGGAGGCAGAGCATAGCCGTCAAGGCTAGTGAATCTGTCTAATTCTCCTTTTTAAAGCCATCCAGGTTGGCAGCCTCCTGTGGGAGGGAGTTCCACAGTTTAACTATGCACTGCACGAAGGACTTTCATAAGTCTTGAATCTTCTATCATTCAGCTTCCATAGAAGCCACTTTTCTCTATCCACCGTCTTCGTGCAATGACTAATTGTATAAATTTGCATCACGTCGCACAAAGAGATGCATTTTTGCACATGCGCATATGCGCACGCCCCTCCAGTGGAACGGACTCCCTCGGGAGGCGGTGGGCTCTCCTTCCTTGGAGGTTTTGAAGCAGAGGTTGGGTGGCCACCTGTCAGGGATTCTTGAGCTGGGATTCCTGCATTGCAGGGGGTTGGACTAGATGACCATTAGGGGACCCTTCCGACTCTACAAGTGCAGAGTCCTGACCATCTCCTGCGTTGTCTGCTGAGAGCTGCAGTCCAAAACAGACACACACAAACCCCGTCAAATTGGGGGAGGCCGTTCTTGAAAGCTGCCTCTTCCTGCCCTGCCTTCCTTGCTTCCAGCCCAAAGATCTCCCTGTCCTAAAAGCACCTTTATCTGCCCACATTCCCCCTAGACTGCCCTGAGTGTCTGGTCATCCTCCGGTCTACCTCTGTCAGACCCGGGTGCAAGTCCAGGCAGGCCTTGCCAGATAAATTTGACTCACCTGCATCTTCTCAATCATTTCAAACAGCTCTGTGTTCTGCAAGAAATCGGGGAGAAAGGAAGTAGTGGGTGATGGTTGGCTGCATGGGAGGGGTCAAAAATAGTCACCCCCCCAAAAAAAAAAAAACCCTGTCCCCCCAAAAAAAAGAGGCTTTAAACACAGTCTGCGAGTTGGCAAGGTCCATTCTTAAACAGGCACCTGAAAACTATGCAAGAATCAGGGGTACTCAAAAGACAATTTCCCACAACAACCCTCCGAGGTAGGTTAGGCTGAGAGAGGCAGTGACTGGCCCCCAAGGGAGGATTTGAACCATGGTCTCTCCTAGGCCTGGCACTTTAAGCATTAATGCCTCTGGGCAAGTTTTAAGGTGGGTGCGCGCTGGGGGTCAGAGCGTTAGTGGAGAGCGTTAGTCAACGTCCGCCAACCAGAAACACACCCCAAGGGTTCAGACCAACCCTGGCAAGAATGGTGGTTAACGGTCCTTCACAACAACCCTGCGGGGTAGGCTGGCCTTCTTCCCATTTCACAGAGGCGGCACTGATTCTGAGAGAGGGTCTATGCAGCGAATCCACAGCAGCGGCAGAGATAGGGTTCAAGAGAAGAGCCGCACCTCCTTCACTCCTCCCCGGCTGTCAGATCTGTAGGGTCCTGGGCATACCCCGTGCCCATAAACATGGCTGCTTCACCAGGACCCAGGAAAAGCTCAGCGTCGTCCCTGCCCCCCCCCCCCTTGCACAAAGCAGCAGCAGGTGAGAGAGCCCAGAAGCGCAGCACACAAAGGGTTAACAGGCTCTCTCCTCACCAGGCTGGCTTAATGACTTTTCTTTGAAGGAGGTCAGCGCTTGGCAGGGGAGAAAGAGAGAGAGAGAGAGGGACCCGGGAAGAAGACAACTCTGCTTTCAACTCTGCTTTCTGAATACGCCACTTGGGCCCGCCTGCCCTGGATCTGGCTACTCAGAGTAGACCCGCTGAAATCAATGGCCCTACACATCCACTTGAATCGAGTGAAAACAGCAGAAGAGCCTTGCCAGCAGCGACTCGTCTAGTCCAGCATTCTCGCCAAACACCCCTAAGAACCTAGGAATCTCGATAGACTGCTTCTGGACCTGGAGGTTCCATGAAAAGGCAAGAAGAGCCGGATCATGCCAAAGGAAGCCCCTCTAGCCCAGCACCCTGCCCTCACTGCGGCCACCCAGTGGGAAACCCTGTGGGTCTAATCTGGGTAGGACTACACCAGATAGAGCCCCTCGCTCGCTCTATCACCACCAAACTCCTGTACGTTTCCTTCCTCCCCCCACCAGCTCCCCCCCCACCACCTTTATGGCCTGCTCTCTTTGCTCCCCTAAGTCAAGGGTCATCAGGAGCAGGGACCCCCAGACACACACACACACCCCAGAGGCTGTGGCAGCCGCCACCCCCTAAAGCCAAGAGACAGCCCCCCAAAGAGGGGTTAACTCACGCTCCAACCATCCTCTACGGATTCCCTCCTCCGAGGAGGGGGCAGCCCGGGGGTCCCCGGGAGGGTCTGCCACTCGGCCATCAGCCTTCCTCCTGCTCCTCTGCTGCTGCTGCTGCTTCGTGGGTCTCGGGTTCAGATCCTGCCCACACCCGGCCCGGGGCGCTGGAGGCTCTGTGCCTCTGCCGTGGGATGGGCAGCTTCCATGGCGAAAGCTCCCTTCCGCCTCCTTGCTCGCAGGAGCCCGGGGAGAGGAGGGAAGCCAGCTCTGCAGCCTCCGAGGGGCTCTCCCCTGCCTGCCTGCTTGGCGGATCTGCTGGGATCTGCTGCGCTGTGTGTACTCTTTGGGCGTGGGGCCAGGTGCTGCCGGAGGAGAGGCAGGTCCCTGCAGCCGGATGCAACCCTTCCCGGGTGTGGGTGTGGGTGTGTGTGTAAGAGAGGTGGAGGGGAGGGAGGCAGGGAGGGAAGCTGGCTGACTGGGGCCTGGACCACTGGGGTCGCCATGGCAACTGGCCTACACTTGAGGGGGATGAATGGGAGGAGAGAGGGAGTCTGGAAGGTGCGGGGGGGGGGGGGGGAGGCGCATCGCTTCTAGGATTCCCCTCACCTCCAAACAGGAAAAAGAGCTTCTCTCTCCAGGACTCACATCTGGAGAAGGCAAAGTTTCACAGCAGCGAAGAAGACGAAGGAGGAGGAGGAGAAGGAAGGGCCTAGCATCTCCCATCATTTCTCAAAATTTATCATTTGGCATTAAGAAATGGTTTTATTTAAATGCTTATATTTTGGGGGTCTTTTGTTCCATTCAGAAGTATTATTATTATTATTATTATTATTAAATTTATTTGCTTTTTCAAATCAAAGTTTTACAATCACGTATCCAACATACAGCATAAAAACAAGATTCCAAGGAATCTCCTGGATTTCCCTCCTCCCCTTTGTGGGTCCCGTTATTAAGTCCATCTTTTATAAGAACCCAAACCTTTTGCATCTCCATTATATCCAAAATTCACCATTAATCTGCAAGTGTTATTCCAATGCTACTAACGATTGTAACTGTTTCACAGTGGCTTTTAAGATAAATCATAAATTTCCCCCATTCCTTATTAAAATTTCAGTCTGCCTGATTTCTGATTCTTCCGGTCATTTTAGCCATTTCGGCATAATCCATCAACTTAATCTGCCATTCTTCTCTGCTAGGGACTTTATCTTCTTTCCATTAAGATACAGTAAATTCAATAGTGTAAGTAAGTTTTGATGGATGCAATAATGGAAAACCGATTGGTCGGGACTTTATTTTCTTTCCATGCTTATAAGCTGCAAATGCATAATTCTGTGTGTTTATATGTTGTTGTTTTGTGTGTGTGTGTGTGTGTGTGTGTGTGTATAAACACAAACATATAAAACAAGGCAATACTTGGCATAAAGGCCTAAAATTACAATAAGGTTGGACCAGATCCATTAGGTCCCCTTTCCAACTCTACAACTGTGTTTTAAGGAAAGGATGCTGTGATTGTGATTATCTGTATTTTTTAATAAGTATGATATATGTCACGAAGAGTCGGACACGACTGAACGACTGAACAACAACAACAAATGTTTGTGTGCTTTGACTTTATTATGGTTGTATTGCTTTCTAATACCTGTCTTTCCCCAATGTTTTAAACTGTATCTGTTTTATCGGAAATAATGGTGCAATTCTATGATTCTTAAAGGTACAGACTTTCATTCTCTCTTAAGGAATCCAAGATCTCTCAGATACCCAGGGCACACACACACCAGCCTCCAGCCATAACTCTGTGAAAGCAGAACTGAGGAAATAATAATAACCCTCTCCTTCTCTCCCCCTCCCCTCCCCCTCACCCCCAACCACCTCCTCTCTATTTGCAATTAAGGCCATCAAAGCAAGTTAATTAGAGAGAATTAAGTGTGCTCTTTTAACCAGTTAATTGATCCTTTAATTGATATGGGGAAAGTGAGGACAGCAGATCCTCAATAGACTCTCAGGTCCTTGAGGCCAAGAGGGGGGGGGTGTCTCATAAGGATAGCCCAAGACCACCCCCATTTCCTCCCTCATTTCCCCCTCTTCTCAGAGTGGAGTTGATTCTTAAGCCCGGCACAAACGGAGCCAGGGTGGGCATGGCCCTCTGAGCATGCGCCGAGTGCCTCCCTCACCACCAGCAAGCAAAGCCGCCCTCCAGAGAGAAACATAGGAAGGTGTTTTGTGCAGAGTCGGATCCCCCAGTGTCTTAAATATTAGGAGTCTTCCACCTTTCTTTGAGCCCAAACAAACATGCTTAAATCTTCTGTTTCACAGAGATGTCGGTGTTGTGCCAGTGCAGGCCTTGCCTCACACCGGCAATGGCTCTCAATGGATTCAGGCAAGAGATGCTGCCAGCGGGGACTGAACCTGGGCCCTTCCTTCTGCAGGCCCAGCAGGGGCTCCACCATGCAGCTGCGGTCCTTCCTTAAAAAATCAATCAAGATCCCAGACTTCACGGTTCAACAGGAAGGTGCCTTAGACTGAGACAGGAGATTGGTCCATCTAGCTCAGTGCTGCCTACACAGACCGGCAGCAAAGGCTCTCCAAGATTTCAAGTTGGGGAGTCTCTCCCAGCCTAACCTAGGGATTGAGCCCGAGGCCTTCTGCATGCCAAGCAGCTGCTCTGAGCTCTCCCCAGCTTGGAACAAAGGCATCTGGGTTCTAAGGAAACACAGATTCAAATCATGAGGAAGGTGTATGGGGTGTTAGGGGAAGGGCGGTACCTCTGGCAAGGGACACATCGTGCCCCTTATGGGGTAGTTTGTCCATTTTTGTCCCCACCCTGCACTCAGCTCTCACCTGTGGCTCCTAGAAGATGTCTGCATGCCACGCCCCAGGAGCAGCTTCAACTGACCAGCTAAACCAGGTGAGGGGAGCAGGTGGGTCTCAGAAGGAAGTGAGGGGCAGGTTGGGCTCATCCACCGGAGAAGGTAGTCCATCTAGGACAGTGATGGCGAACCTTGGCACTCCAGATGTTTTGGGACTACAACTCCCATCATCCCTAGCTAACAGGACCAGTGGTCAGGGATAATGGGAGTTGTAGTCCCAAAACATCTGGAGTGATTCTAGGAGAAGGAAAACTCTGACCCTAAACCTCGGCTAGCCCAGAGATGGAAAGAGGACAAAGTCCCGACCAGAGAAGAATGTGTAGATCAAATGGATGGATTATGCCGAAATGGCAAAAATGACCGGAAGAATCAGAAATCGGGAAAACCGAAATTTTAATAAGGAATGGGGAAGATTTAGAATTTACCTTGAAAACCATTGTAAACAGTTAAAACCGTTAGCAGGATTGGAATGACACTTGTAGTTTAATGGTGAATTTTGGATATAATGGCGATGTAAAAGATTTGGATTATTATAAAAGATGCAGGAGGAAAGGACTAATAATAGGACCGACAAAGGGGAGGAGGGAAGTCCAGGAGATTCTTTGGAATCTTGTTTTTATGTTGTGTGTTGCATGTTTGTGATTGTAAAACTTTAATTTGAAAAACCAAATAAAGAAATATTTAAAAATAAAATAAAATAAAATAAACCTCCGCTGCCTTGCGCGATATCTTTGAGAGAAAAGAAGGCTCGGGAGTGGTAAAACCTACACAAATCTGGTGTGGGGTCCCTAAGGTGGTTGGATTTCGCCTTGTACGCCTCCTTCCAGCAACTCCTGCTGCCACGATGGTACCAAACATATATTGCTCTGCTTTCCTTTGGACCCCATCAGTGAGTCGTCTTGTGCCCTGGGGAGGAAGTCACTTCGCTAAGGCAGCAGGGGCTGGGGCTGGGATTCCTCCCTGCATTTCTGCTGGGGGTTTTCACATGAGCCTTCCCCCCCCCCCACTCTCCCAGAGGAGGAAGGTGGAGGGGGGGCAGGAGATTCCAGGCAGGCACTTCCTTTGCCGAAGGACTCTGCTCCATTGACATTGGCAGCCGCTCTCAGAGCCCCAAACAAGGAGCCCTTTCACCTCTCTGTGTGCCTCATTTGCATCTCAGAGGCGGGAGGGAGGAAGGGAGAAGAGAAGCAAGCCTTTGGGTCTCTGCAGAGGCTGCCTCCTGCTCCTGCTCCTCCTCCTCCTCCTCCTCCTCCTCGCAGGGATGGAGCACTGACTGAACAGCACTCTCTCCCCATTTCGAAAAGGAGGGAAACTGAGTCTAAAACAAGGATTTGGAGATGGGCGTGAGAAGCAACAGCCTCGGCAGGCAGGCAGGCCCTGAAGTGGTACATGCACACTCCAGTGTTTTTTAAAATTATAATTTGGGTTTCTCAAAAAGAAGACATCTCATTTCTTTTTTTTTGATGGAATTACAAGCTTGGTGGATCAGGGGAATGCAGTGGACATAGTGTATCTTGATCAGGGCCGTCTTACCCATTAGGGTTAGTGGTGCCCTGCACCATGGCACCCGCCCATCAGAGGGAGTCCAGGGCCAACCGGGAACAACTGGCGGAAGAGCCGCCGCCGCCCAGCATACCCTCGCAGCTGCGAGGGCATGCTGGGTGGCGGCGGCTCTTCCTACAGCCAGCCGCACTCTCTTGCTTCCTGCCTGGGAAAAGGAGGCAGCGGTAGGGGCGCACAAAGCTATGCAGCACCCTTCTCCCTCCTGCCCACCCCTCGGCACTAGCAGGACTGCTGAGGAAGTCTGCGCGGCAAGCGAGCCTCAAGCTACCCAGCGCAGGGGGCAGGGTGGGGGCGCCGAGAACGCCGCCCCGCCCCTTCTGCACCACAGGGGAGGGCGCGGAGAACATCGCCCCCACCCCTTCTGCACCATGGCGCCGGGTATGCTTAAGACGGCCCTGATCTTGATTTCAGTAAGGTGTTTGACAAAGTCCCCCATGGTAATATTGCAGAGAAGCTGGTAAAATGTGGACTGGGTGAGGTAAGTGTTAGGTGGGTTTGTAGCTGGTTGACTGACCAAACACAAAGAGCATTAATGGTTCCTTGTCATCCTGGAAAAAGGGTTAGCAGGCTTCTGTCCTGGGCCCGTTGTTGTTCAACGTCTTTAGAAATGACTTGGATGAAGGAATTGAGGGGGTGCTCATCAAATTTTCAGATGACACCAGACGGGGAGGAGTAGCCAATGCCTCTGAAGACAGAATTGGGATTCAAAATGAAATTCAAAATGATTTTCAATAGGGACAAATGTAAGGTTCTGCTCTTTAGCAAGAAGAACCAGACACACAAATGTAGAAGAAGAAGAAGAGTTTGGATTTGATATCCCGCTTTATCACTCCCCGAAGGAGTCTCAAAGCGGCCAACATTCTCCTTTCCCTTCCTCCCCCACAACAAACACTCTGTGAGGTGAGTGGGGCTGAGAGTCTTCAGAGAAGTGTGACTAGCCCAAGGTCACCCAGCAGCTGCATGTGGGGGAGTGGAGATGCGAACCCGGTTCCCCAAATTATGAGTCTACCGCTCTTAACCACTACACCACACTGTAAGATGGGGGACACCTGGCTTACAAGTAGTACATGTGAAATCAGAATCAACTTTATTTCAGCTTTAAGCTCATAACAGAAGACAACACAAGAACAGCAATTACACTCACACAATTGAATTTAAAATTATTGGCAATAAAATTAGTGGTAATCAAGACTTAATAAGTATACAAGATAGTATAAATATTAATTCCAAACATTTCAATTTCCAACCAACAGTCCATTACGTCTCTTGTATGTCAGAACGGAAGTTAAATTTTTTGCCATTTGTAGGGTTACAAACTGGTCAGTGTCTTGCAATAAAAAAGCAAGGAGGAAGTCAACCGGGTGCCCAGACAGTATTTGGATTATTGGTTGCACTAAATTCTTCCGGGCAGTATCATATAGAGGGCAGTTAAACACCATATGGTGGAGAGATTCTATCGATCTATTATCACAAGAACATAAAACCGAAATTTGACCCCCAGAAAATCTATGGAAAAGGGAATTCGATGGGAATACATTAAAACGCGCTTTAATAAAAGCAAAGCGGTGGATGGCGATAGAGAGAGATGATAAGTAGGTTGGCGCATGGGATGGCGGAGCAATACCCAACTGCCTCGGGGAGCATGTACCCCCACCAAGCATAAGATGACATTGCCACTCTATATCATCCAATCTTTGGTTAATAAATTTTTTGGCTGTGGTAAAATCGTAGTTCAGGACTTCCATGGGCGAAATTCCAATAGATAAAAGCTTAGCATGGATCGTACTGGCCCATGGGCTGGTAAACTCATCCCGCCAAAGGCATTGTGGGAGGTAATAATTGGGTAATCTTAGTCAAAGTGTTAGTAAAGGTAAAGGTAAAGGGACCCCTGACCATTTGGTCCAGTCGTGTCTGACTCTGGGGTTGCGGTGCTCATCTCGCTTTATTGGCCGAGGGAGCCGGTGTACAGCTTCCAGGTCATGTGGCCAGCATGACAACGCCGCTTCTGGCGAACCAGAACAGTGCATGGAAACGCCGTTTACCTTCCTGCCGGAGCGGTTCCTATTTATCTACTTGCACTTTGACGTGCTTTTGAACTGCTAGGTGGGCAGGAGCTGGGACCGAGCAACAGGAGCTCACCCCGTCGTGGGGATTCGAACCGCCGACCTTCTGATCAGCAAGCCCTAGGCTCTGTGGTTTAGACCACAGCGCCACCTGGGTCCCTAGTCAAAGTGTTTATAGCTAAAAACACGTTTCCACAGTGAAGTTTCTAGGGAAGGCATCCTCAGTTCAACACGAATAGCCGCATTACTCATGCAGTTTGGGACTTTCAGTAGTCGGCGTAAGAATTGATTTTGAATGACCTCAAGAGGAGAGAGATTTGCCAGGGCAACCCAAAGTGGGGCAGCATAAGCAAGTGCAGCCGTTAACGGTAAAGGGACCCCTGACCATTAGGTCCAGTCGTGTCCGACTCTGGGGTTGCGGCGCTCATCTCGCGTTACTGGCCAAGGGAGCCGGCGTACAGCTTCCGGGTCATGTGGCCAGCATGACTAAGCCGCTTCTGGCGAACCAGAGCAGTGCACAGAAATGCCGTTTTCCTTTCCGCCGGAGTGGTACCTATTTATCTACTTGCACTTTGACATGTTTTCAAACTGCTAGGTTGGCAGGAGCTGGACCGAGCAACAGGAGCTCACCCCGTTGCAGGGATTCGAACCGCCGACCTTGTGATCAGCAAGCCCTACGATCTGGGGTTTAACCCACAGCGCCACCTGGGTGTAGCCGTTACCCTAGCTTTAAACACCTTCAACCCTGAGGGTACAGTACATGTGAAAAAGGTTTAGGGGTTTTAGTAGACCACAAGCTTAACATGAAGCAACAGGGTGATGCAGCAGCAAAAGAAATAAAGAAAAAAAGCTATTCCAGGCTGCATCAACAGAAGTCTAGTGTCCAGATCAAGGGAAGTACAGTATTTTCCTGCGTATAAGACTACTTTTTAACCCAGGAAAATGTTCTCAAAAGTCGGGGGTTGTCTTATACGCAGGGTCATATTTCTTATACGGCGAGTATATCCCAAACTCTATATTTTAACTGGAAAAGTTGGGGGTCGTCTTATACGCCCAGTCGTCTTATATGCCGGAAAATACGGTAATAGTTCCACTCTATCCTGCCTTGGTCAGACCACACCTAGAATACTGTGTCCAGTTCAGGGTGCCACAATTTAAGAAAGATGTTGACAAGCTGGGATGTGTGCAGAGGAGGGTGACCAAGATGATCAAGGGTCTGGAAACCAGGCTTTGTGAGGAATGGTTGAAGGAGCTAGGTATGTTTAGCCTGGAAAAGAGGAGGCTAAGAGGAGATATGATAGCCATCTTCAAATATCTAAAGGGTTGTCCCATGGAAGATGGAACCAGCTTGTTTTCTCCAGCTCTGGAGGGTAGGATTCGAACCCATGGCTTCTAGTTACAAGAAAGGAGATTCTGACTAAACATACAGAAAAGCTTTCTGACAGTCAGAGCTGTTCGACAGTAGAACGGTCTCCCTCGGGAGGTAGTGGACTCTCCTTCCTTGGAGATTTTTAAGCAGAGGTCGGATGGCCATCTGCCATGGCTGCTTTAGTTGAGATTCCTGCATTGCAGGGGGTTGGACTAGATGACCCTCGGGGGTCCCTTCCAACTCTCCGATTATGTGAATTTCCCGCCCTGCACTCCCCACCACCCTTGCAGGATAAATGCCAAGTGCACGGAAGAAAAGATGCCGAGAACGTCAGAGGAACCTGCTGGATCAGGCCAATAGCCCATCTCTGGGTTTGGTAGCCATCCCTGCAGAAGGGAGTTCCGCAGTTCAAGTCTCTGCTGTGTGCAGAAGCCCCTTTATTTCCCATTCAGTTTCACAATATGCCCACGAGCTCATCTGCCTCGGAGGCAGGGACGGTCCCCATCGCTGCCAGGCAGCAAGGTGGCCGAGGGTAAGCAGGAATCCTGTCCCCCGAATGCCAAAGTGGCCCCTCGCTGGGCCAAGGGCACGGCCTCCTCCTCCTCCTCCTCCGGAGCCCTAATGATTCAGGCTCTCCTCACCCCAGAGACCTGCGGGGGCGCCTCCGTTGCCATGGGGACCACCCACAGGCTGGAGCTATGCATCACACACGGGGCGGGCGGTGGGGGGGGGGAGTTGCACATGGAGGAGGACTCAAAGCATTGCAAGCCTCACGAACCAGCAAGCCCCTTCCCCCACCTGCCTGGTAACAAGGCCCCCAACTTCGGGGAGGAGATGGGGGGTGAGCTGGAGGTGGTGGGCAGGGAGGAAGGAAGGAAGGGGGCAGAACTGCAGCTTATGCAACCAGAGGCAGGTGGAGGTGGCAAGCACCTTCTCCAGGTTGCCCTGCTGGATGAGAGAGAGAGAGGTTTGGTCTCCCTTGGCATTACTCACCTTTGTGGAGGAGGGAGCAGGGTGGGTGGGTGGGTGATTGGGTGCTCTGGGCCTCAAGGGGTTGCCACGTAACCAGAAGCCGCTTGGTGCCCACCTACAGCACTCCAGGTCTTCCACCCACAAAATAATGCAAGATTCTAGTCCTCATGGATTTGAGTCAAGGGCTGGTCATCATACTTAGGGGCCTGGTACTGAGTCAGATCACCTAGCTCTGTATTGCCTACACGGACTGGCAGCCAAAGGACTGGAGATGATGCCAGGGAATTGTGGGAATGTTCAGGGATGCAGGAGAGGATATTTTGTTTATTATATCCTATTCCAACTTGTTTTTACAAATTCACTATTTAGCAGAGTACCATTCCCTTTTAAAGTCACACAGCGGATAATAATAATAATAATAATAATAATAATAATAATAATAATTTTTTATTTATACCCCGCCCTTCCCAGCCAAGACCGGGCTCAGAGCGGCTAACAACCATAAAAACCACAACAAAACATACAAAACAATCAATTAAAATGCAAGTTAAAATACAATTTACAATTTAAAAATGCAGCCTCATTTTTAAGTAGCCCACCAATAAAACCATAAATGAATAAAACATCAGGGTTAAACTAAAACCAACCCAAAGGCCAGGTGGAACAGCTCTGTCTTGCAGGCCCTGCGGAAAGATGCCAAATCCCGCAGGGCCCTGGTCTCTTGCGACAGACCGTTCCACCAAGTCGGGGCCAGTACTGAGAAGGCCCTGGCCCTAGTTGCTCCCAGCCTAGCATCCTTATGGCTCGGGACCTCTAAGATGTTATTATTTGAGGACCTTAAGGTCCTACACGGGGCATACCAGGAGAGGCGGTCCCTTAGGTACGAGGGTCCTAGGCCTCATAGGGTTTTAAAGGTCAAAACCAGCACCTTAAACCTGACCCTGTACTCCACCGGGAGCCAGTGCAGCTGGTAGAGCACTGGATGAATGTTGCTCAGGTTCGCTAAAACCTCTATAATAATATTGTCCTGGTATTTCCCCCTTTATTCCCTCCTAAAAGATAAGACACGACACAGTCTTCTATAAAAACATAAAAAGAGTTTACTTACATACATCTGTTCACAATAAGATCCCAGAAGGCAGACTTAGCTTAGAAAAAGTTACATGCACTCGGAGACTATTCCATAAGGGAGATAGTACCTTTGTCCCCTCTTGTCTGCCAAGAGAAGAACTCCTTCAGCCCCATGGCAGGGAGCGGTATTTGCCCAGGACGGGTGAGGATGCCTGGGCGCAGGACCAGCCATCTTCCCGCCCCACAGTTTGAGGGCGGGGCAGAGGCTTTAAATAAAGCCGATCTGCTCCTTGCAGCCCGTTGCCTAAGCGGCAGGTTGGTGGCAGAGAACAAGACCCACTGGCAGCCCCGCAGGGGTGTTGTGTTGCAGCTGGGCAGCGAAGGGGCTGCGAGAGGCTACTCTTGGGCACTTTCGCTGAGCTGGTGAAATGGCTCCGTTGGCAGAGCACGAGACTCTTAATCTCTGGGTCGCGGGTTCAAGCACCGCGTTGGGTTAAGTGATTCCTGCATTACAGGGGGATGGACTAGATGAACCTCAGGGGTCCCTCCCAACTCTACGATTCTCCCCGAAAATGAAAAGTGATGGGGACTCTTACCTTGGGGTGGCGGAGAGCAACGTGAGGGAGGTTGGGGCCCACAGAAGGCAGTTCTAAGGGGCCGCTGAAGGAGGCGCTGGCCGGCCCATCACTGTGTTTGCTGGGGAAAGAGAGAAATTCCTGTCAGAAGAGGGGACAGAGTCCAGGAGCCCAAGGGTAGCGGGTTCGAGTTCAGAAGAGATGGAAAATGTCCAGGCTTCCCGGGGAGGATCTGAACGTGGAGGCGAGCCTGGGAGAAGATGGAGAGGCACCTTTCACCCAGCTAGACGGTTCCTCTAGCCCAGTATTGCCCACAATGACTGGCAGCAGCTTCAGACAAGGAGTCTCTTCCCCAGAGATTGAACCCGGAACCTTCTAGAAGCAAAGGCACATGAGCTTCCGTCCTCTAAAAATAAAGTAAGATCCCAGTCCTCATGGTTCTGAATCAAGGGCTGATTTGAATAGAAACCTAGGAAGCTGCCTTCTATCGAGTCAAACCATTGGGCCCATCCAGCCCAGTACTGTCTGCACTGACTGGCAGCAGTGGCTCTCCAGAGTCTCAGGTAGGGAGCCCTACCTGGAGATGCTGCCGGCAGGGATTGAACCTGGGGCCTTCTGCATGCCAAGCAGATGCTCTTCCACTGAGCTAGGGCCCTTCCCTTAAAACACAGGAAGGTGCCTTCTACCAAGACATTGGGTTCATCTGCCTCAATATTGAGGTTGAATCCTGACAAAACAGAAGTACTATTTTGGGGGGACCTACATTTCCTCCTCATCTTTTATGATAATCCAAATCTTCTACCTCTCCATTGTGTCCAAAATTCACCATTAAACTACCGGTACAAGTGTTATTCCAATCCTACTAACGGTTTTAGCTGTTTACAATGGTTTTTTAGATAGATTATAAATTTCCCCCATTCCTTATTAAAATTTTGATCTTCCTGATTTCTGATTCTTCTGGTCATTTTAGCCATTTCGGCATAATCCATCAACTTAATCTGCCATTCATGTCTGGTCGGGACTTTATCTTCTTTCCATTAAGATAAATTCAGCAGTGTAAATAATATTTGATGGATGCAATAATGGAAAACCGATTGGTATAGTTTTTGTAAAATATGCAGGGATTTAAGACATGTAAAATGAACCACGGAAAGAGAAGAAGGGAAGTCATTGATACTTTAAGGATGTAAAATGAGGTATTTGAAATTGTAAAACAGAAAATTTAATAAAAATCATAATAGTAAAGGTTTAAATCTTTAGAATTGAAGAGGGTTGGAATAGATGACCCTCGAGACCCCTTCCAAACCTACGATTTTGTGACATATCTAAGCAGCACTTGCAGTACTGGGGGGAAAAACACCTCCCCTCAACTGGTTTTCTACTGTGTTAATTGGATTCTCATCAGAGATTCCTAACTGGGAAAAGGACGCCACCCAGTGGCACCATTAAACATCAAGCAACAGAGAAATTCAAAGTTCAGGCTGCATGCCATATGATAGAACAGGGGTCAGCAAACTTTTTCAGCATGGGGCTGGTCCACTGTCCCTCAGACCTTATGGGGGGCCGGACTATATTTTTTTTTGGGGGGGGTGCGTGAACAAATTCCTATGCCCTACAAATAACCCAGAGATGCATTTGAAATAAAAGCACACATTCTACTCATGTAAAAACACGCTGATTCCCGGACTGTCCGCGGGCCGGATTGAGAAGGCAATTGGGCTGCATCTGGCCCCCGGGCCTTAGACTGCCTACCCATGCCATAGAGTCATAGAATTGCAGAGATAGAAGGGGACCCTGAGGATCATCTGGTCCAACCCGCTGTAATGCAGGATTATGCATACTAGACTCTTTCATTTTTGGGGTGTTGGGGTGCATGTTGCATCTCAGGCCTCCCCCCTCTGCATCCAGCCAGTCCATGACATCGGAGGCTGTCTGATAATGTGAAGCTCACACACATTCTTTCTCTCTTCCTCCCTCCCTCCCTCCCTCTGAAGCTCAGGATTCAACCTCCGTCCCTGCATGGCCAGGGGTAGCAGCAGCAGCAGCAGCAGCACCAACCACTGTGGCCTACGTGGCAGAGAAAGGCAGGAGAGAGACACAACGCTACTTCAAGAGTTTCCATGGCAACGGGATGCTGGGGAGAGAGGGACAAGGAGGAGGCGGCTCAAGTAATTGATTGGCAATTACCATCGGGTAATCGGGTAATTATGGTGACAAATCGTGCTCCAAACTCCAGCCTCCCGCACAGAGGAGGGAGGAGGCGATATGAATCCTCTCTCCTGGCAATGCAGGCTCTCCTTGTGCCCACCAGAGGGAGCCCTCGAACCGCCGCTCCGTCCAAAGGCTCTGGGTGCCTACTGCTCCTGTCGCCCACCACCAGGGCCGGCCCTACCCGGAGGCAGAGGCCTCGGGCTTCAGAGACCAAGGGGCAGGCAGTAGGGAAGTTTTTAACCTGTGATATTTTGATGTATTTTAATATTTGTTGGAGGCCGCCCAGAGTGGCTGGGGAGACCCAGCCAGATGGGCAGGGTACAAATAAAAAAAAAATATTATTATTATTATTATTATTATTATTATTATTATTATTAGTGCCGTTGCATAAGCCAACCTGCAGGTCTCGGGTGTCACCAGCATCCGAGACATCCAAAAATCCTATGCTGGTGCAGAAGCAGCCACCATTGTCCTGCCCCTTTACGTGAGATCAGAGTTTTGTCCACATTATTATTATTATTATTATTATTATATCATCATCCAAGGCATCCTGTTCTCACAGTGGCCAACCAGATGTCCATTCTGGGAAGCTCCCAAGCAATAGCCGTCTCTCATTCTTGATCACTATTCTAAGGTAGACTGACCCTGTCCATAGAGGCTCCATTTAGGAATCAAAAGAAACTAAGATCCTGCTGGATCAGGCCAGTGGCCCATCTCGTCTGGCATCCTGTTCTCACAATGCCCCAAAGGGAAGGAGCCCACAAGCGGCGCTGAACGCAACGGGGGTCCCGCTCCCAGCTCCTGATTTCCAGCGACTGGCATTCACTGCCTCTGGCAACGGAGGGAGAACACAGCCATTCTGACTAGTAGCCACCGATAGCTTCCTAATGCACAAATTTGACCGTTATTGATTTAGAGTCCTATTATTATTGCCATCTTTTGTTAAAATCATTTGAGCGAATGCAGAGATTTATCTGTGTGCGGCTCCAGCCAGGCTGCCTCCCTCTGTTGCTCCCAGGAGACCTCCCTTTCACCAGCTGGGCTTCTCCCATATGCAGCAGATGCAGATGAGCTTGACAGGGGAGCCTTGTTTGTTTGCTCACACTGTCAGGGTGGCAGAGTGACAGCCGGAGCAGAGGGGTGTCCTTGGGAAAAAACCAACCCATTTATTTGTTGTTTTAAAAACTGCCTCCTGGGTTTCTGCCTTCCTGTCCATCATGGTGCCGTCTTCTCCCAAAGAATCATGAACTGCGATGGGGGCGGGGCGGTCAAGCCCCTTTCCCTTTTCTCCTTTCACTCAGGCACTCAGCACCCTCGGATCAAAACAGACCCCTTGCGCCCTGGGTTGCTGCTCCTGTCGCTTTAATTCCTGAAAATAGCTGCGTAATTGCAGAGGTGACCCTCTCCAAGCATGTGGCTTCCCACAAAGGATGCTGGGAACTGTAGTTTCACACACACACACACACACACACACACACACACACACACACACACCAAGAGCTGCAGCGTCCGGTTTCCTCAGCAAGCTACAGTTCCCAGGAGTCTTCCGGGAGCGAAAGTCTTGTGCTTTCAATATTCACAGCCTGGGGCAAACTTTGCCCCACGCTGTGTGAGCTCGTCACCCAGTGCCAGATCAACAGAACGAGAGAATCATGGAATCAGAAGGGAACCCAATGGATCATCTAGAATCATAGAATCATAGAATCATAGAGTTGGAAGAGACCACAAGGGCCATCCAGTCCAACCCCCTGCCAAGCAGGAAACACCATCAAAGCATTCCTGACAGGTGGCTGTCAAGCCTCTGCTTAAAGACCTCCAAAAAGGAGACTCCACCACACTCCTTGGCAGCAAATTCCACTGTCGAACAGCTCTTACTGTCAGGAAGTTCTTCCTAATGTTTAGGTGGAATCTTCTTTCTTGTAGTTTGAATCCATTGCTCCGTGTCCGCTTTTCTGGAGCAGCAGAAAACAACTTTTCTCCCTCCTCTATATGTCATCCTTTAATATATTTGAACATGGCTATCATATCACCCCTTAACCTTCTCCAGGCTAAACATACCCAGCTCCCTAAGCCGTTCCTCATAAGGCATTGTTTCCAGGCCTTTGACCATTGTCCAGGGCTTCCCAAACTTGGGTCTCCGGCTGTTTTTGGACTACGATTCCCACCATCCCTGGCCACTAGGGATGATGGGAGTTGTAGTCCAAAAGCTGCCAGAGACCCAAGTTTGGGGAACCCTGATTTAGTCCAACCCCTTGCAAGATGCAGGAATCACAGCTTAAAGGTTCCGACTGCTAGTGAAAGGTTATCTGCATGTGCTCAGGGACACTCTGCTATGACATCATGTGATTTAAGCCTCACGGTGTCACACACACACACACACACACACACACACACACACACACACACACGAGAAGCTTCAGTCTCCAAGGAGAGGAAGAGGCAGTTTTGCCAAGGCTGTTAAGGGCTTATCTGCTCAACAGCCACCTCGCCTTGAGCCAGGCTCCTGCCCCATAACCTTGCTTCCCCACTCCAGAGCTCATTCAGTCCCAATCCAGCCCCTCCCCAAGGCTGTGAAACGTTTCTGCACAGCAAAGGCACCTCTTGAACCCAGAGTCTCTCTTATCTCAGGGGGAGAAGTGTACGTTCATTGGGAGAACACCTTCAGAGTTAAACCTGCTGGCCAGGTGACCCGCAACTCTGACAACGCCTGCATCTCTGGGCAGCAAGAGCGTTGAGTTGGGAAGGTTATTAATTTTGCCCATCACCTCCCACAGTCGATGGAGGCTTCAGTTCAATTTGCATTAGCAAGGAAATAAAATTTAATCGGGTCATAATTAAAACAATACAACATAGAACAAATATATACACGCTACTGTGTTCATCCAAAAAACTACATTGACGGTGGGTTGTGTTAATTGCACTCAGGGTAGACCCACTGAAATTAATGAACATGATTTCTTTAGGTCCATTCAAGGGGTCTAGCCCAAGAGCTTAGCTGGAGGCAATCCTGTGTTTTAATTTGTCTTTTCATTACTGGGTCCATCTACTCAAAGTTGCCAACCAGGTGCCCCAAAGGAAAACCCACAAGCAGGATTTGAACACAAGGCCATGTTTCCCTCCTGGGGTTCCCAGCAACCATGAAGGCAGAGAACAGCCATCGTGGCTAGTAGCCATCAATAGCTCTCTCTCCTCCATGAATCTCTCTAATCCTCTTTAATAATAATAATCCTCTAATAATAATAATAATAATAATAATAATAATAATAATAATAATAATAATATATTATTTGTACCCCGCCCATCTGGCATCCCTTCCAACAATTCCATGATTCTATATTAATAAAACTGAAGGTGAAATGAGATATTAAATGTGGTGGAGATTTGAAGAAGAAGAAAAAATCCACAGGATGGAGGAGAAAAAGAACGCAGGGGTGGAAAATGTGTTTAGAAACCATCACGAAGTCTCCCCTCCCCTGGAAAGACCAACAAGTAAAAGGCCTGATGGAGCCGGGGAGCCGCTGCTGTTTCAGTCTGCATTAAATAAAACTCACTCACTCAAATTTCATGCAAATTTGGAGCTAATTCTGCAAAGGCCACAAACAGCTGTGGCTACAACCTCTTGACCAGGCATGCTCCCTCGAAGACATGAGAGAGAGAGAGAGAGAGAGAGAGAGAGAGAGAGAGAGAGAGATCCTGGAGGGGGAATTATAATTTGCAAGGAGGACGTTGGATGCAGAGAAGCAGGGAGATGGATGCATTTAGTTACTGCTGGTGACAGGAGTGAAAGAGAAGCAGCAAGACACAGCCCTTCAAGGAGGCTGAGACGGTTTATATTTATCCCTTCTCTCTCTCTCTCTCTCTCTCTCTCTCTCTCTCTCTCAACCAGAGCATTCCATCTGCAGGCGCACAGAGCGTTTGGTGCACAGAGGCCGGGGGTTAATCAGGTTCCTGCTCACAGTGGCCAGCGAGAGGCCTATGGGAAGCCTGCAAGCAGGATTCGAACACAAGACCAACTCTCCCCTCCTGCAGTTTCCAGCAACTGATAATCGGAAGCATTGCTGCCGCTGACTGTGGCGGCAGAGCCGAGTTTGCAGCCCGCACTCCAGAGTGTCGACTGAGGATAAACACCCGGCAACTCCAGAGAAGCTTCAGCGGCTGTAAAATCTCCTCCGGCTCCTGAAAAACACTACCCGCAGTAGCCACAAGAGGCCACCAGGTGGCGTCCCCCCCACCCCAAACCTGAAGGTTGGGGGAAATAATTCTAAAATGTCAACAGCAATTGCTCAGCCAAAAGCAAAATAAAACCAGGACCCTCCGGCATTAGCAGCCAGGCTGCTCTGAGAAACCCAGCAGCCTCCTGGAGAGCCTGCAACGCACTGGACTGCAGCTCCCAGCAGCCAGCATTGGCCATGTGCTCCCTTCGCCTTACCCAGGGACAGGGGAATGGAGAGGGACCAACCCACCCACCCACCGCAGGATTGCAGGATGTGTGCTGTGGTGCACAGCTCCCTTCGGAGAAGGCCCTTCCCTCTGGGGGAGAACCTCCATCATGACCGGCTGGAAAGCAAGACATTTTGGATCTTTGCTTCCTATCCCAGCTCCTCCACCGGAAACAGATCGATGACCGCTGTTCATCAGAAAGTTCTTTCGGGTGTTTAGTAGGAATCTCCTCTCTTGCAATTTGAATCCCCCCTGCCTTGGATCCTACCCTCTGGAGCAGCAGGAAAGCTTTCTTTGTCTTGACCTGAGAGCAGTTAAAATTGAGAGCATCCAAGGGGAAGAATAGGAGAATTCATTTTGGGATGAAGGGAGCTACCCCAACCGCCCATGAGATGTGCCCTCCTGCGCCAATGTACGCAAAAACCGCCTTTGGTGCAAAGGCCGCCTTCATTTCAGAGTTTGTGATAAACACACAAACACACACACACAGACAAAACACATCTCAAGACACAGAAACAGTAAGAAGTTCTGGGGACTAAAAACATACCCTCCAGGAGTTACCTAAAAGGATTTTGGAAGTGCGGTGGATGGGAAGCAGCGAGGCTTAATGGGCTCCGCCAGAACATCTCAAATCCAGGCCTGGAGCCTTCTTGCACAATTCCTACTTTCTTCAGAAAATCATGCTCTGTGTGTGTGTGAGAGGGGGGCAGCGGGAAATGGCTACAGATCTTGTATAATTACCATCATCGTTTGCCCACAGGGGGAGGAGGGGAACAGTTCTTGGCAAACGTTACCCAGAAACGAGGGTAAAGTCTTCGAGGCAGATAGATAGATATATCTGTCGTCTGCTTAATGCCAGGAGCAGATTTCTCCCTTCCCGAAGAGCAAAGGGGCACTGCGTTGGCACTGCTGGCATATGGAGAGGTAGCGCTGTATAGTGGGAAGAGAGGGTTGGGCTGGGACATGGGAGACACCCTGGTTCAAATCCCCTGCTTGGCTGTGAGGGCCCGGTGAGTGACTTGGTGCCTGCCAGAGTCACTCAGCCTAACCTTCCTCGCAGGGTTGTTGTGAGATTAAAGCGGGGAAACGGGGAGGAGAGAATCATGCACGCCGCGCCGAGTTTCTTGGGAGAAAAGGCTAATGTAATGATAAAGAAGTAACATCTCCGGAAGAACAGACCAAAGTTTGGGGCCCCCTCTGAAGGGATGTCTCCTGGCGTGTGTTCTTAAGAGAGACAGCGGTGGTGTATTGGTTAGAGCAGGCATGTCCAAAGTCCGTTTCGGGGGCCTAATCCAGCCCGCCGGTCGGTTTACTCTGGCCCCTGTGGCAGTTTATTTCCTGGGGTAAAATCCTAAGAAAAACCTTAACTAACTTCAATCCTAAACAAAGCTCAACAACTTTGGGGTCAAATCATAAAAAAGCTCAACAACCTCAATCCTAAAAAAAAGGTCAACTTTGGTTGGTCCTTTGGTCAGCCCCCCGGCCCTTCACATCATCAAATCTGGCCCTCTTTGAAAAAAGTTTGGACACCACTGGGTTAGAGTGTCGGACTAGGGCATGGGAGAGACCAGGGTTCGAATCCCCATCCAGCCACACAGCTGGGTGTGTCCTTGGGAGCCAGTCACTCAGCCTAACCTACCTCACAGGGTTGTTGTGAAAATAAGTAGGGAGGAAGATAACTATGCCTTGAGCTCCTCGGAGGAAAGGTGGGATAAAAAATACAACAAACAAATAAGGCTTTATCCTGAGGTCCAAAACCCCCAGATCCTTATTCCCCAGTTAGTGTTATTCCCATATTATTCCCAAGTTAGTAAATGCTTTTATGCTGGGAAAGGCATTGAGGTGGGTGGATTTGAAGCAGTCTTCCAGACATGTGTGCCTGCATAATTTGGGGTTGGGGTAAAAACATATTATTAGCTGCAGAGCCAGGCCCTTATATAGCCCTGCACTGGGGAAGGGCCATGCCCCAGCGGCAGAACACCTGCTTGGCATGCAGAAGGCCCCAAGTTCAATCCCCAACAGCAGCAGCTCCAGGAAGGGGCTGGGAAGAGACTCCACATCAGAAACCTCCAAGAGCTGCTGTTGCTGCCAGCCAGTGTCTCAACTCCCAGCCCTTCTGGTGGCCCCAAGACTTTTGCCTTGAACCTGGAAGGATGAAACAGCCAGCCTCTCTCACCCCATAGATCAAGGACACTTTCTGCCCTTCCTACATCTAAGCCCATTTCTTACAGATGGCCATTTACTTTGAACGCCTATCCGGACTTTTCTTATGGCAATATGTATCGATTTATATGTTTGCTCTGAGATGGATGTATTGATTGTCGCTGTATTATTAATGTGAGGTGATGTTTTCTTTAATGTCCTGCTTTTTTCCTCTGTTTTCTTTTTTTAAAACCCACCACTTGCTATATAAATCAGTAAGAATATCCTTCCTGGGTAATTGACACCAGTCTCATATACGTACCGGTTACCTGTAGATTGCTAAGCCAGAAAAGGTCATGGTCAAAGGTCAAAGTAGAGCAGGAAGGAACCCCCATGGGTCATCTAGTCCAACCCCCTGCAATGCAGGAATCTCAGCTAAAGCACCCCTGATAGATGACCACCCAGCCTCTGCTTAAAAACCTCCAAGGAAGGAGAGTCCACCACCTCCCAAGGGAGACCATTCCACAGTCAAACAGCTCTGACTCTAAGTTCCTCCTGATGCTTTGTCGGGATCTCCTTTCTTGTAACTTGAAGCCATGGGTTCGAGTCCTACCTTCCAGAGCAGGAAACCCTCCAACCAGCCCTGCTCTAAAGAATCACTGACCTCCTCCAGTGATCTTGATAAAGGTGACCTTTGGTCTTCACAAGGGGTCTGCAAAATGCAGCACCAAAGTCTTTAGTCCAACAACTAATATATTATATATTATACTAATACAGTCATATCTCAGAAGTTGAACGCTTTGGCTCCCGAACGCCGCAAACCTGGAAGTGAGTGTGCCAGTTTGTGAACGTTCTTTGGAACCCGAACGTCCGACGTGGGTTCCGTGGCTTCTGATTGGCTGCAGGACTTTCCTGCAGCCAATCGGAATCCACGCCTTGGTTCCCGAATGTTTCAGAAGTTGAACGGAGTTCCAGAATGGATTTTGTTTGACTTCTGAGGAACATTGCAAATGTCCAGTGTTCACTGTCCAAGCCCAGCCAGGTTTTACACACAGGAAGTCACAGCTTCACAGCCAGAAAAGCCCTCTCTCTTGCCTTGGAGAGTGACTGCCAATCAGAAGACATGGGTTGGGCTAGGTGCACCAATGGTCGGAGCAGCTCCTGTTGCCCAAGACGTCAACGGACTGAAGGTTGGATCTCCAGGCTCCCAGCAGCCCCCCCCCTCCAGCCAGCATGGCCAATCGTCAGGGAGTTGCAGCCCAGCAGCATCCAGAGGTCGAAAGACGTCCCCCTACCTTTGCTTCAACACAACACAACAGAGAGGAGGATGGTCTTAACTGCTCCTCCTGAAGCCTTGCAGAAAATCAGCATCGCCAGTTCCCCAGGTGAGGAGATGGGCACCTTCACTGGAGAAGCCCCAATCCCAGAGGGTGTGTGGCTTCCAAATGAGGAGGGATTAATAAATAATAATAATAATAATAATAATAATAATAATAATAATAATTTATTTCTACCCAGCCACTCTGGGCAGCTCCCAACAGAATATTAAGGTAAAGGGTAAAGGGACCCCTGACCATTAGGTCCAGTCGAGTCCGACTCTAGGGTTGCGGCGCTCATCTCGCTTTATTGGCCGAGAGCCGGCGTACAGCTTCTGGGTCATGTGGCCAGCATGACAAAGCCGCTTCTGGCGAACCAGAGCAGCACATGGAAACGCCGTTTACCTTCCTGCCAGAGCAGTTCCTATTTATCTACTTGCACTTTTGACGTGCTTTCGAACTGCTAGGTTGGCAGGAGCTGGGACCAAGCAATGGGAGCTCACTCTGTTGCAGGGATTCGAACTGCCAACCTTCTGATCAGCAAGCCCTAGGCTCTGTGGTTTAATCCACAGCACCACCTGGGTCCCCGTAACAGAATATTAAAAACACAAGAAAACTTCAAACATTGAAAACTTCCCTAAACAGGGCTGCCTTCAGATGTCTTCTAAAAGTCAGATGGTTGCTTATTTCCATGACATCTGATGGAAGGGCGTTCCACAGGGCGGGCGCCACTACCAAGAAGGCCCTCTGCCTGGTTCCCTGTAACCTCACTTCTCGCAGGGAGGGAACTGCCAGGAGGCCCTTGGAGCTTGATAATCTGAACAAAGTGCAGGCAGAATCCACCTGCAGAGAGACACCTCCCTAAGCCACCCAGCTCCCTCTTGTTGTTGGCATCGGTCTCGAGAGACAATGGAGTGTGCCTCTGAGGGTGAAGTCAAACCCTTTGCACTAGCAGCACCCATAGCAGGTCAAAGGCAGCACCTAAAACAGGGCTTGTGGTTCTGAACCACTGGATCAGGCCAATGGCCCACCTAGTCCAGCATCTTATTCTCACAGCAGTCAACCAGAAGCCCATTATGGGATCCTGTCAAGCAGGATCCAAGCACAAGAGCCCTCTCCCCTCCTGCGATTTCCAGCAACTGGTATTCAGAAGCATTGCTGCCACTGACCATGGAGGCAGGGCAGAGCCTTTGTGGCCTAGTCTCCTCCGTGAATTTGTCCAATCCTCTTTTAAAACCACCCAAGTTGGTGGCCGTCATTTATGGGTTAACTATGTGCTGTGGGACCCAGGTGGTGCTGTGGGTTAAACCACAGAGCCTAGGGCTTGCTGATCAGAAGGTCGGCGCTTCGAATCCCCGCGACGGGGTGAGCTCCCGTTGCTCGGTCCCAGCTCCTGCCAACCTAGCAGTTCGAAAGCATGTCAAAGTGCAAGTAGATAAATAGGTACCGCTCCGGCGGGAAGGTAAACGGCGTTTCCGTGCGCTGCTCTGGTTCGCCAGAAGCGGCTTAGTCATGCTGGTCACATGACCTGGAAGCTGTACGCCGGCTCCCTCGGCCAGTAACGCGAGATGAGCGCCGCCACCCTAGAGTCGGACACGACTGGACCTAACGGTCAGGGGTCCCTTTGCCTTTACCTTTATGTGCTGTGTGAATCTTCCGATTCCACGACCTGCGGAAGATCAGACGGGGGCTTCACCCCAATGCTTACCGATCAGCTTGGACAGGGGGTCAGGAGAGGTTGCTCCTGGGGTGTCCTCCCCCAGCCAAGGAGGCCTCTTTGAACCAATTAAGTTCACATCACAGAGTGCTCCCTGACCTCTATGCCAGCTTTGCCCAGGGCAAAGGCACCCACTCTCCACGTTTCCGGACTCACCCTCGGGTGCCAAAGATCTGGGCCTCAGAGCACCTCGCAGTCGAGGAACCAGCCAAGGCGAGGCAGTAAATTGCAAAATTAAACAAACCGAGTGACTCATGTAGCCGTCCATTATTTATGCTGGCATTGAATAATTCATCGGGAGCCTCGGTTTCCTAAGCGCAGCCGCCGCCAATTTTTCCACTCGGTCGCACGAGCCCAGGGCCCCGGCCACAAGGCTGCCACCGGGGCATCGACAGGGTCCCCCCTCTTCTTCTCCCTGTGTGCGCACGGGAGCGGAATCGACAGCAAAAGGGCACCTGTGCATTGTCAAACCGGGCCGGCCCGCATACACGAGTTCCAGTGCGCCTGAGTGCGCCAGCGACGCAAAACAGCACGAGAGGGCGGCCAATTTTGTCGCACGGCGGCCGCGGCAGTGAGATTTGGACGGCCAATTGCCCGTGCCGGCAAGAGCGAGAAGGCAGAGTGTCACAATGCAAGTTGGCATCCAAGAACCCACTGAGCCGATCTGAAAACGATCCCAACCGTTCCTCATGCGTAAAGGCCACAACGTTCCACACAGCTGGTTTCCGAGAGCCTCTGAACAAACTCTTTCCTTGGCTGCCAATGCAGAAGTGGACCTCAAACTGCCACACCTAAGAATGCGAGAAGAGCCTTCTGGATCAGGCCCGCAGCCCATCTAGCCCGGCATCCGGTTCTCACAGTAGCCAAAGAGTTTCCTGTGGGAAGCCAGGAAGCAGGATCCAAACACATGAGCAACCTTCCTCATCCTGGCTAATAGCCATTGCCAACTCTATCCTCTTCCATGAATTTGTCCAATTCTCTTTTAAAGCCATCTAGACTGGTAGTCATAGCTACTTCCTGCAGCAGTGAGTTCCATAGTTTAACTCTGCGCTGTGTGAAGGAAGACTCAGGGCAATCTTCCAACATTCTGCTTTGTCACGTATCCACGAGTTCCAGTGTTATGAGAGGGGGGAAATTTTCCTCTACCCACTATCTCCACGATGTGCTTAATTCTACAGGCCTTTATCGTCGCCTTTTCTCTAAACCAAAAAGTCCCAAAAACTGCCACCTTTCTTTCATAGAGGAGTTACAGCTGCAGCATGGCGATAGATACCACTGGCCTACATTACAGGGTTGTTTTCAGGCCTGTGGAAGGTAACACATGCAAAAGGGTGCTGAATACTTCAAACCACCAGTGTGGCGTAGTGGTTAGAGTGTCAGACTAAGACCTGGGAGGCCAGGGTTCAAATCCCGACTCTGCCACAATGCTCACTGTTTGACCTTGGGCCAGCCACTATATCTCTCGGCTTAACCTACCTCACAGGGCTGTTGTGGAGATTAAATGAGGAGGGAAAGAACCATATATGCCACCTTGGTCTCCTTGGAGAAAGAGGTGGAATAGAAACGCAATAAATTTTATATATTTATGTGTATGCTGTTTGCATGAACTGTACAGGCAACTCTTGGGAGAGGAGCTGTCCTTGGTGCTGAATATAGCATTTGACACCCCACCCACCCCTCCCTGCCTAGGCCATTTCCTTTGCACCTGCCCAAGGTGGAGCAGGAAGTGGAGAAGCTTTGGGCAAGAGTCCATTCAGTAGATACAAGCACCAGCTGAGCATGTTGAAGGTCTCAGGTTGGCAGCATCTCCAAGTAAGACTCTATCTGGGACCCACTGGAAGGCTGGATGGTCTGATGCTTTGAGTTGCTAGAAGGCCCATTTAAATCAGTCCCTTACTCAGAACTATGAGGACTAGGAACTTATTTTATTTCTAGAGGGCCGAAGCTCAGTGGCAGAGTATCCCCCCTTGCGCACAGAAGGTCCCAGGCTCAACCTGCAGCAGCATCTCCAGGTGTGACCCCTGCTGTCTCAGGCCCTGGACAGCTACTGACTGCCGGTCAGTGTAGACATTACTGAGCTCGGTGGGCCAGTGACCTGTCTTGATATATGGCAGCTTTCTAGGTTCCTTCCCGTGAGAGGAAGCTGGTTTTGGAGCCACCTAGCAGGTGGGTTTGATTTCTGTATACCTGTAGCTGAGATAGTCAACCTCACACAAACACACAGATGTTTCAGGTTATAATTGCCATGGGTGCTTTGATCAAAAAGGCAGGAAGCATAAGCCAGGAAGGCATCTAGCAAAAAGGCCTTGACTTGGCCCATCAAGGATTGTGCATTTTTGCAAATGTGTGGGGGAGGGGAGCCCAAACCAGCCCCTATTTCAGGCCATGCAATGATCACCTTTTAACATAAGAATAGGCTGCTGGATCAGACCAGCGACCCATCTAATCCAGCATCCTTGATCTTAACTGGAATGGCAGTTATTGCTCTAGGATGGAAGGAAAAAGACAAATGGAATATGGAAAAATGGAACGACTATGTTTTTGAATATGTTCAATCAGAAATATTTGCACAGATAGCGGTAGATGATGGATGGGGAAATAAATGCCAAAAAATTATTAATAAGTGGGCACTTTACAGGAATTGGGTAGAAAGGGGAGAAGCCAACCCGAATATACAAGCACGTATGAACAGACTGTGTACATGGTTAAAGATATGAAGAAGAAAGCCCCGATCAGGGGGGTGGGTGGGAAGGGAGGGGGGAAGATACGGGAAAAGAAAGAAGGGGGGGAAGAGCAAATAGTAAAGATACGTGGAATGAACTGTTTTTATGCAAACCTTTACAGGAATCATATATAATAATATTATAGGCATGTGGAATGGATTTCGATATGTAAGCTTTTGTGATGTAAACTTATTTTAAATAAAAACAATTGTTTTATCCAAAAAAAAATCATCATCATCATCATCATCCAGCATCCTGTTCTCACATTGGCCAACCAGTCCCAAACCACATCGCCCCAAACCGGTTTGAAGTCCATATCGTGATATTGGTTTCATAATTTTTGACCTGGCAACATATCATGAATTATTGTGTGTGTCTGTGTGCTGTCACAATGTGGGGGGGAACCATGAAGCCAGCCAATGCTTCTCTCGATTCCTGCAGCCCCCGTCGGCTCAACTCTCCCCCTGCCTCATGCAGGGAGCAGCAAATCATGTGAGCAAGTGTTGGCGTAAAAAAAGTAGAGCCAGCCAATGCCTCAACTAGGCTCCATCCTTATTTTAGACATCGTAATGTATCAGTATATCACGTGATATATCACAATGTTGGAAACTAGATACTGCCCAGCCCTACCGACCAGATGCCTGCGAGAAACCAGCAAGTGCAACTCTCCCCTCCTGTGATTTCCAGCAACTGGTATTCAGAAGCATTGCTGCCTCCGACTCCGGGAGCAGGGAATAGCCATTGTGGCTTGCAGCCGTCAATAGCCTCCCTCCCCCATAAATTGGCCTAATCCTCATTTAGAGTGGCAACACAATCTTATGCTTGGTGGGGGTACATGCTCCCCGAGGCAGTTGGGCATTGCTCCGCCAGCCCATGCGCCAACCTACCTATCATCTCTCTCTATCGCCAGCCACCGCTTTGCTTTTATTAAAGCGCGTTTTAATGTATTCCCGTCGAATTCCCTTTTCCATAGATTTTCTGGGGGTCAAATTTCGGTTTTATGTTCTTGTGATAATAGATCGATAGAATCTCTCCACCATATGGTGTTTAACTGCCCTCTATATGATGCTGCCCGGAAGAATTTAGTGCAACCATTAACCCAAAAACTGTCTGGGCACCCGGTTGACTTCCTCCTTGCTTTTTTATTGCAAGACACTGACCAGTTTGTAACCCTACAAATGGCAAAAATTTTAACTTCCGTTCTGACATACAAGAGACGAAATGGACTGTTGGTTGGAAATTGAAATTGTTTGGAATTAATATTTACACTATCTTGTATACTTATTAAGTCTTGATTACCACTAATTTTATTGCCAATAATTTTAAATTCAATTGTGTGAGTGTAACTGCTGTTCTTGTGTTGTCTTGTGTTATGAGCTGAAAGCTGAAATAAATGGACTATATGGAACTGGCCGAGCTGACCGCGAGACTCCGCGACCAGAGGGAAGAAGCAATGGAAGAAGAGTGGAAAAATTTTTAGGGAATACCTTAAGAACTATTGTAAAATCTAGATATTAAAGAATGTCGGAAAACTAGCAATTTGTAGCGTAGATGTAGGAATTTATGTTAAGTTTGTAATTTGAGGAAAGATAAGTGATAAGGTTAAATATGATAAACAAAATGGGGATACAGTATGGATTAAGACCAGAGAAATTGCCAACAGAAATAAGTATATGTAGAATGAAACGCAGAGGGAGGGATAGGAGGAAGTCAAACTAAAATGTAAAGGAAATAAGAAGGGAATTTACCAATGGAGTTTGTGTATATTTGTATTTGTAGTATTGTCTTTATTTGTTTTGTTTGTCTTAAAAATTTTGTGTGTAAAACCCAATAAATACTATTTTTTTTAAAAATGAAAGCTGAAATAAAGTTGATTGATTGAAACCATCCAAGTTAGTGAGCATCCCTGCCTCCTGTGGGAACAAGTTCCATAATTTGACTATGTGCCCTGTGTACAAGGACATCTTTTTATCTGTCCTGAATATTCCAACACTCAACTTCATTCCATGCCCACAACTTCTAGCATTAGAAGAGAGGGAGAGAAACTCTTCTCCATTTCCCCCAGTCCATAATTTTATAAACTTCCGTATTGTCTCCCCCGAGTCACTTTTCCTCTAAGCTTAAGAAGCCCCAAAAGGGACGCGGGTGGCGCTGTGGGTTAAACCACAGAGCCTAGGGCTTGCTGATCGGAAGGTCGGCGGTTTGATCCCCGTGACGGGGTGAGCTCCCGTTGCTCGGTCCCTGCTCCTGCCAACCTAGCAGTTCGAAAGCACGTCAAAGTGCAAGTAGATAAATAGGTACCGCTCCGGTGGGAAGGTGCCAGGGATCTGCCCGCCCCTGCCAGTCCAGCTCTGAGTGTTTATAGAGAGCCGCAACCTGTGTTAACAACAGATTCATCTTCGAGTGAATCTGGCAGTCCCGTCTCGGGGGAGGAGCAGTTAGTGGCTGGGAGGCAGGGAGTGCCAGGTATCCAGGGAGTTGATGGGAGACCTGGCACCACCCAGCAGGCTCGCTCGGAGGGGGAGGCGTCAGTTCCGGCGCATATCTCACGTAGGAGGAGAAGGCGGCAATTTAGGATGCCGAAGCTTTGGTGTTGGCGCCAAAACAGGAGGGAGGCACTTCCGGATTCTGCTAGTGACTGAGCAGACATGATAAGACTGAGCTCTGCACTGTAAATAGCTTGGCACTGAATAAAAAGACTTAAAGACAAATGGCTTGGCATTTCTATTGAACAACCGATAAGAGAACCTGACAGAAGGTAAACGGCGTTTCCGTGCGCTGCTCTGGTTCATCAGAAGCGGCTTAGTCATGCTGGCCACATGATCCGGAAGCTGTACACAAGCTCCCTCGGCCAGTAAAGCAAGATGAGCGCCGCAACCCTAGAGTCGTCTGCGACTGGACTTAATGGTCAGGCGTCCCTTTACCTTTAAGAAGCCCCAAACGCTGCAACCTTCCTTCACAGGGGAGTCCCTCCGCCCCCTTGATTTTTCCATTGCCCTTTTTGGAACCTTTTACAGCTCCACAATCTCTTTTTTGAGGCAAGGCATCCAGAAATGCATCCAGAGAGTGAGAGCTGGACCATCAAGAAGGCTGATCGCCAAAGAATTGATGCTTTTGAATTATGGTGCTGGAGGAGACTCTTGAGAGTCCCATGGACTACAAGAAGATCAAACCTATCCATTCTTAAGGAAATCAGCCCGGAGTGCTCACTGGAAGGACAGATCCTGAAGCTGAGGCTCCAGTACTTTGGCCACCTCATGAGAAGAGAAGACTCCCTGGAAAAGACCCTGATGTTGGGAAAGATGGAGGGCACAAGGAGAAGGGGACGACAGAGGACGAGATGGTTGGACAGTGTTCTCGAAGCTACCAACATGAGTCTGACCAAACTGCGGGAGGCAGTGGAAGACAGGAGTGCCTGGTGTGCTCTGGTCCATGGGGTCACGAAGAGTCGGACATGACTAAACGACTAAACAACAACAACAACAATCCAGAAATGCACACAGCATTATTCCAAGTGAGGTATGGCATTACGACGCTGGCAGTTTTATTTTCAATTCCCTACCTAATGATCCCTGGCGTGGATTTTGCCTTTTTCACTCTCCCTTCCCCAACCTGAAAGGAGGGCAATGGCTGTGCCAGAAGACCCCCCCCCAGGAGCCCCCAGGCAGAAGCTCAGCCCCAGGGCATCATGCTTCGCAAAGGCAGGATTCTTATCCCAAGAGGAGGAAGAGGGTCTTGCTCACTGCAGCCGGCCTCTGCCCTCTGCAGCCGGTCCCTGCCCTCTGCCCTCCCTCCCCTGTCCCCCACAACCCATCATGTGCCCCTCCAAGGGCTCAGCTCACTTTCAGGCCACCGGTTGGAAGGCACAGAGAGGAGGCTCAATAGGTTTGGGGGCGCCAGAGCTCAGACAAAGGTCTGGGCAGAGGCACAGTGCTCCATTTCTAAATGGGGAAAAAGTCCCAGGGGTTCAGACCTGCGTCAAATCCAGGCAATCTGAGCCAGGGGCCTGATTCTTTCATCATCAACTTTATTTCAGCTTTAAGCTCATAGCAAGACTACACACACACACACACACACACACACACACACACACACACACACACACATAATGTGAATGTTGCTTCCAAGCAATTTCAATTTCCTACTAACAGTCCATTATGTCTCTTGTATGTCAGAACAGAAGTTAAAAATTTTGCCATTTGTAGGGTTACAAACTGGTCAGGATCTTGCAATAAAAAAGCAAGAAGGAAGTCAACCGGGTGCCCATGGGCGTACCCAGAGGGGGGCAGAGGGGGGCAGCTGCCCCCCCTAGAAGGCAGCCCTAGAAGTAAAAATGATCAGCGTCCATTCAAAGCAAACCTGAACGACCATAGCTTGCCCCCCCCCCAGTTCAAAGCAAACCTGAACGACCATGGCTTGCCCCCCCCCCCTAGTTTTGATCCTGGGTACGCCCCTGCGGGTGCCCAGACAATTTTTGGATTAATGGTAGCACTAAATTCTTCCGGCCAACAGGGGCCTGATTCTTTAGTTTGCAACACCTTGGGAAGAGGAGTTTTTCAGCAGCAAGGGGGAATGCATTCTGCACATGCACAGAAGCCCTGCCGTTTTTTACTAGGACATGTTGTAGGGACTGATCTCGGTGCCGGAATAAGGTTCCCAAACAGGGGTGGGCTACATCTCTGTGTGTGTGCCTGAGGCCCTTTGGCAGGCAAACAGGAGGCAGTGCTTGGTCATAAGAGTCATAGGATTCTAGAGCTGGGACAGACACCCAGGGGTCATCTAGTCCAACCCCCTGCAATGCAGGAATCTCAACTGAAGCATCCATGACAGGTGGCCATCCAACCTCTGCTTAAAAACTTCCAAGGAAGGAGATCCCACAACCTCCCAAGGGAGACTATTCCGCAGTTGAGCAGCTCTGACTGTTTAGCCGGAATCTCCTTTCTTGTAACTTGAAGCCATGGGTTCGAGTCCTACCCTCCAGAGCAGAAGAAAGCAAGCATTTGCTCCATTCAATTTTGTCTAATGCTCTTTTAAAGCTGGACGGGTTGGTGGGCATCACTGAATCCGGTGGGAAGGAGTTCCATAATTTAACTATGTGCAGGAATCACAGCTCAAGCATCCCAGACAGATGGCGCTCTAAGCTCCATTTGAAAACCTCCAATGAAGGGAGTTCGAGAGAGCCCCTCCCACTGCCGAACAACTCAGTATAAGTTACAGGTAGATAGCCGTGTTGGTCTGTCATAGTCAAAACAAAATAAAAAAATTCCTTCCAGTAGCACCTAAGTGCTACTGGAATAGTTGGTCTCTAAGGTGCTACTGGAAGGAATTTTTTTATTTTGTTTTAACTCAGTATAAGGCAGTTTCCTACCTGGGCATCGAACTATCCAGTTGGCCCAGGTGTCCTCTCTGCCTTTGAGGAACATGGGGGGCTGCCTTCTACTGAGGGTCCTCCTAGCTCAGTATTGTCTGCACTGACTGGCAGCATCTCTCCAGGGTTTCGAGCACAGGGGACCTTCCCTGCCCTACCGGGAGATGCTTCTGGGCACTGATCCTGAGACGTTTCTCATGCAAAGCAGGTGCTTGACCACTGAGCTACACTCTCACGCAGAGGACTACATGTTACACATACGCGTAAAGTCTCCCATCCCAAGGCATTGGGATTCCAGTTGAGCTGAGGGACACATTGCACCCACCTTTCCACTCACAGCCAGGAACTGGCCAAAGGTTCAGGGGCTGGAGTAGATGACCCTTGGGGGTCCCTTCCAACTCTACAATTCTTTTTTTTTTAATTAACATCTTTATTGAAAGTTCAAAAAGTACATAACGATATGTGCACCAGACATGGTGAGACGCAAACAAAAAGAGAGAAAGCGAAAGACAGAAACAGAACCCGTGCAGAAGGAAAAACAAAGGGGGGAGGGGAGGAAACCCAAAACTGTATATTTCACAAGGTTGTTATTGTACTTCACCTTGAAGTACAATATGTACCTTGCGCATGGAACCTTACAAAAGGACACTATGAGTGGACTCTCTGTGCCATTAAAAGGTAAAGGGAACCCTGACCGTTAGGTCCAGTCGCGGACGACTCTGGGGTTGCGGCGCTCATCTCGCTTTATTGGCCGAGGGAGCCGGCGTACAGCTTCCGGGTCATGTGGCCAGCATGACTAAGCCGTTTCTGGCAAACCAGAGCAGCGCACGGAAACGCCGTTTACCTTCCCGCCGGAGCGGTACCTATTTATTTACTTGCACTTCGTGCTTTTGAAAGGTTGGCAGGAGCAGGGACCGAGCAACAGGAGCTCACCCCGTCGTGGGGATTCGAACCGCCGACTTTCTGATCAACAAGCCCTAGGCTCTGTGGTTTAACCCACAGCCAGGGCTGGCGCGTCCATTAAGGTGAACTAGGCAGTTGCCTAGGGCGCCAAAATGGAGGGGGCGCTGGCCAGCCTGCCCCCCGCCCCCCGCCCCAACCAGCGGCGGAGCAAGGAACTTGGGGCGAAAACCACGGCGGCGGGGGGCGCCCGGCCAGGCAGGGGGCGGGGCACCGCTCCGCAACGTGCGTCATGCGCAATGACATCACATGGCCCGCCCCCTCGCCTAGGGCGCCAAAATCGCTAGCGCCGGTCCTGCCCACAGCGCCACCCGCATCCCCTCTGTGACCTTATCACAGCAAAAAGACTGAAAAATAAAAATGCGGCTCCCTTCTACGATTGGATAGAAGACTTATACAAACTCGCAACATAGGAACAACTTGCATATGAACGCAGACTTGCCATGGACAAATGCAACGATATTTGGAATCCATTCTTACAAATACTGTAATGGGTTCAACTTTACAATTCTATGATAGGTGATCAGGAAGGAAATGTCCCTCTGCCCCTGGACGCTTCCCCATTTCCCCTTCCCTGAGCACGTGGCTCGGGAGCTCATTGGCTTTGCGGGGGTCTCTCGCAGCAGCATTCTGGATCGTGCCGGCAAAAATTAAATCTGTGGAGGAGGATTGCTGCCTTGCTATTTACATGGGGCAGTGTTTGGGGTGGGGGGGGGAGAGAGAAAGAGCCCTTGAGGGCAGGGCGGGGAGCCCTCCAGACACAAGGGCCCTGCATGCCAACAAACGCTCCTTTCAGACCAGGACTGGCAAGCATGCCAGGCGGAGGCAAGCAAAGCGGGCACCGTGCCAGGAGGGATTCTGAGTGGCTCCTATTGTTTCGCAGCCGGGTGCCCAGGAGTCACGGGTCATGTGCCAAGGAGGGTGGCAGAGTCCTCAGTTCCAGAGACCAGCCTGGTGGCGGCAGAAACACACACACACACACAGGAACATAGGAAACCTGCTATATGCGGAGTCGGACCTTTGTGGTTCACCTAGCTCACTACTGCCAACACTGACTCGCAGCAACGGCTCTCCAGGATTTAAGGCAGGGGTCATTCAAAAGGTTGGATGGACATCTGCCAAGGATGCTTTAGTTGTGATTCCGAGCACAATTCAAAGTGTTGGTGCTGACCTTTAAAGCCCTAAACCAGGGGTAGGCAACCTAAGGCCCAGGGGCCGGATGCGGCCCAATCGCCTTCTCAATCCGGCCCACGGAGGGTCTGGGAATCAGCATGTTTTTACATGAGTGGAATGTGTCCTTTTATTTAAAATGCATCTCTGGGTTATTTGTGGGGCCTGCCTCGTGTTTTTACATGAGTAGAATGTGTGCTTTTATTTAAAATGCATCTCTGGGTTATTTGTGGGGCATAGGAATTAGTTCATCCCCCCCCCAAAAAAAAAAATGCAGTCCGGCCCACCACATGGTCTGAGGGACAGTGGACCGGCCCATGGCTGAAAAAGGGTGCTGACCCCTGCCATAAACAGCCTTGGCCCAGTATACCTGAAGGAGCGTCTCCACCCCCCATCGTTCTGCCCGGACACTGAGGTCCAGCACCGAGGGCCTTCTGGTGGTTCCCTCACTGCGAGAAGCAAAGCTACAGGGAACCAGGCAGAGGGCCTTCTCGGTAGTGGCGCCCGCCCTGTGGAACACCCTCCCATCAGATGTCAAAGAGATAAACAACTACATGACATCTGAAGGCAGCCCTGTTTAGGGAAGTTTTTAATGTGTGACATTTTAATGTATTTTTAATCTTTGTTGGAAGCCGCCCAGAGTGGCTGGGGAAACCCACCCAGATGGGCGGGGTACAAATAATAAATTATTATTATTATTATTATTATTCCTGCATTGCAGGGGGTTGGGACTAGATGAGCCTTGGAGGTCCTTTCCAACTCTACGATCCTTTGATTCTATTCTGGGAGATGCTGCTGCCGGGGACTGAACCAGGGACCTTCTACATGCAAGACAGGTGCTCTACTGCTGACCTGCGACACCTTCATCAAAGCTTAAGATTCTAGTCCTCATGTTTAACCAGAAACATAATGAGTCTGACCACTGGTTCAACTATATGGGGTAAAGACTGATAGAGGGGTCTCTCCCAGCCCTACCTGGAGGTGCTAGGTGGAGGGAAATAAACCTGAGACCTTCTGCATGCCAAGCAGGTGCCCTGCCACTAACCTGCAACCTTTAAGATGTTGGACCAAGTTAGACCATGCAGTTCTGCATTGTCTTGCTGGCAGTGACTTTCCACCGGCAAGCTCCCCAACCCGCCCCGCCCGGCAAAAGGCAAAATTTGCACTCACCGCAGGCTCCGGTGATAGACGGATGTATTGTGCACCCTGGAGACAGACAGAGAGAGGAGAAGGGGAAAACAGAAAAGATGCGGGCAGATTAGTAACCAGGCAGGCACATCTCACCTTGTCACCAACAGTTAAAGACAGTTTTGCCTCTGTCAGAGCTTTCGGGGAAGGGTGACAGGGGTGGGTGGCCACATGATTCCTGCCTGCTGTCTTTCTGAAAGTGTGCGTGTATATGCATGTGTATATGTAATTTCATAAAATGGACACGCCACTAGAATGCAAAAATAAAAAAGACTCCTAAAAAGAAAAATCAAGAAACAATCACAACCATACTTTAAAACATACAAAAAGTCAACACACTAAAATCCAGATTAAAAACCACCTCAGAATTTCTAAGCATCTAGGCAGGCTTGCCTAAGTAATAGTTATTATTTTTAAGCAGGGACCCAAAAGAGCACAGCGAAGGCGCCTGCCTGATGTCAATGGGCAGGGAGTTCCAAAGTTCCAAACAGTCGAGTTCTTACAAATGTGGAGCGGGTGTTTTGTGGCACCTGGAACAGGGCCAGTGCCACCGATCGAAGCAATCGAGGGCGAAAATGGGGTACCTGCTATTTCGTTGTGAAGGGGGTATATGGGAGTTATTCTCCCCATCTCCAGGCAGTCCTGGGCTTCATTGGGAGGAAATGCACTGTGTGAACAGGTGAGAATACCGGAAGAGCTCAGCAGCAGCTGGATCAGGCCCAAAGCAGCCCATCTTAGTCCAGCATGAGCACCAAGTGAGGACCACCTGAAGAGATGGTGTGGCATAGTGGTGCAGGGGTCAGCAAACTTTTTCAGCAGGGGGCCGGTTCACTGTCCCTCAGACCTTGTGGGGGGCCGGACTATTTTTTGGGGGGGGGATGAACGAATTCCTATACCCCACAAATAACCCAGAGATGCATTTTAAATAAAAGGACACATTGTAATCATGTAAAAACACGCTGATTCCCGGACCCTCCATGGGCCGGATTTAGAAGGCAATTGGGCCAGATCCGGCCCCCGGGCCTTAGTTTGCCTACCAATGGGTTAGAGCAGTGGTGGCTAACCTTGACACTCCAGATGTTTTGGAACTACAACTCCCATCATCCCTAGCTAACAGGAGCAGTGGTCAGGGATGATGGGAGGTGTAGTCCCAAAACATCTGGAGTGTCAAGGTTAGCCATTACTGGGTTAGAGAGCATCAGCTCAGGACCCAGGAGAGACCAGGGGTTCAAATCCTCGCACTCGGCCATGAAGCTTCCACTGGGTGATCTTGGGGGCCAGTCACTGCCTCTTGGCCAGTCACCAGTGTGGTGTAGTGGTTAAGAGCGGTGGATTCGTAATCTGGTGAACCAGCTTCGATTCCCTGCTCCTCCACATGCAGCTGCTGGGTGACCTTGGGCTAGTCACACTTCTCTGAAGTCTCTCAGCCCCACTCACCCCACAGAGTGTTTGCTGTGGGGGAGGAAGGGAAAGGAGAATGTTAGCCGCTTTGAGAATCCTTCGGGTAGTGATAAAGCGGGATATCAAATCCAAACTCTTCTTCTGCTTCTCAGTCTCAGCTACACCTACCTCACAGGGTTGTTGTGGGGATTAAATGAGGAGGGGGAGAACCACTCTGGAACTCCTTGTGGTTCAAGGTGGGAGATAAATGCAGCAAATAAAATGAATGAATGAATGAATGAATGAATGAATGAATGAATGAATAGCAATACTCTCCCCTCTTGCGTCCCCCGCCCTTGCAACTGTGGCTAGTAGCCCTTCATAACCGAGAGCCTTAGCCCCCCTCACAAATTTGCCTGATCCTCTTTCAAAGCCATCCAAATCGGTGGCCATCAATGCGTCCTACAGAGGGAGAGCTTTAAGGAGAGCTCAGTTGGTTAGAGCACGATGCTGATAACGCCAAGGTTGCAGGTTCGATCCCTGCACGGGACAGCTGCATATTCCTGCATTGCGGGGGGCTGGACTAGATGATGCTCAGGGTCCCTTCCAACTCTAAATAGACCTGAACAGTCTTATCAGAAAGGGGGAGAGTCCCACAGTTTAACTCCGCGCTGAGCGAAGAAGGACTTCCTCTTATCTGTCCCGAATCTTCCGACGTTCTGCTTCGTCAGAGGGCACCCTGTTGGCTAGCCTTGCAGTAGAGCTTTCCAAACTTTTAATATTGGTGACACATACGTGCATCATTTCACGATGCGGCAATTCAGCTTTACTAGCAAACCGGAGGTTAAACGTACCCAGTATGTTTCCGAGCACAATTCAAAGTGTTGGTGCTGACCTTTAAAGCCCTAAACGGCCTCGGTCCAGTATATCTGAAGGAGTGTCTCCACCCCCATCGTTCTGCCCGGACACTGAGGTCCAGCTCCGAGCGCCTTCTGGTGGTTCCCTCACTGCAAGAAGCAAAGCTACAGGGCCTTCTCAGTAGTGGCACCCGCCCTGTGGAATGCCCTCCCACCAGATGTCAAAGAGAACAACAGCTACCAGACTTTTAGAAGACATCTGAAGGCAGCCCTGTTTAGGGAAGCTTTTAATGTTTGATTGATTATTGTATTTTAATATTTTGTTGAAAGCCGCCCAGAGTGGTGGAAGTCCAGCCAGATGGGCAGGGTATAAATAATAATAATAATAATAATAATAATAATAATAATAATAATAATGTTGTTGTTGTTGTTGTTGTTGTTGTTGTTGTTGTTGTTGTTGTTGTTGTTGTTATTACCCCTTTCCAGCCCCGGGAGGAGCACAGAAACACAGTTTGGAAAGCTCTGCCCTACAGTTTACAAATTCTGCTCCTAACCCCTCCCCAGCCACTCCCCGCCTCCAACTCCCCCCTCCCCACCACCAAAAACAGCCGCAACCCCAAAGTGGGCCAAATGTGAGGAGCGGCAGCAAGTGAAAAACAAGGCTTGCTTGGGGATTCTCCCTGTGCCGTCCCAAACCTGTCTGTCTGGCCGGGGAACCGGTTGCTGTGTTTGGGGTTGAAACAAGGCAGGCCTATCTTGTGCGGCAGGTCACTTCATCACCAAAGAGAGCGGTCAAGCCAGCATTGCCCACAGCTCTTCTAGGCCCTCCAGGGGACAAAAGAAGCCCCCATCCCCTATGCCCTCATGCAGCCATTTCTAGGGGGCAGCAGCCCCTAGTCTGCAGTGAACAGGAGGATGGGCGGTGGTGGCCTTCAGATGGCCTCTCAGTTGCTGGGAGGGCTGCTAACTTGCGAGCTTCTCCGAATGAGATGGTTTGCCTGCAGCATTTTTATTTTTATTTTTTGCCTGATTCATCAGGTTCCTATGAAAAGGGACAAATTTGTGGAACCTATGCTAGTGAGATGGAAACTCCATGTGCAGAGGCAGTCTACCACCGATACCAAGGACACGACAAAACCAACAGTCCTCCCCCCCCCAAAAAAACCTTGTGCCCTGTTTGAGGGCTTCCATGTGGCTGACCACTGTTGGAAGCAGGAAGCCGGGCGGCCTTTGGGCTGATCCATCAGAGACGCCTGGGTTAGCCATGACGCTTCCAAATGGAGCTTCACTTTCTGGAGGCCGTCTACCTCCGAACGCCAGCCGCTAGGGGACAGGGAGGGAAAAACAGGAGAGGGCTGTTGTCTTCGCACCCCACTGGCTGTCCACTCCCGGAAACAGGAGACTGGGGCTAAATGGACCCTCTTTAGCTTGACTGACAATGGCTTGCTCCATGTTCTTAACCACAATTGCCTGGGGGACCTTTTAGCATCCTGACCGGCTGATTCCAGCTTTGAAGTCAGTTTCAGGAGCCGAAGTCTGGAGTAAGTCAGCAATGAAAGTCAGTGTCAGTGAAGTTAACTCTTTATTCAAAGGAAGCAAAACAGTCCATGCCTAGTGAGTATAGGAGAACTTGCCCCAATGAGGTAGTTTCCCACAGCTCTCCAAGACTACTACTCCCTTGGGTACTTCCCAAGCAATCTCAGGCCCCTTAGTCTTGTATCTCCTCGCTCGGCCCTCTTCATTTCTCTATGTGTTCTGAGAGACCAGTGGGAAACAGAACTGGTCGCAGCAGGGGTGGGAGACCCCCTGGCTTCTTCAGCAGCCTGCCTCGTGGCCCCCCTCCTCTCCAGCCTCTGCTGCTGCCTCTGTCTCCGGACTGCTCTCTGCCGCAGCCTCTTCCTGCTCACCAAACCCTGTTGTACCTCTGCAGCTTCTGACTACTCATCCCAATCCTCTCCCTGTGACCACTCATCATTGCCCCATCACCAATCCCCCGGCTCTGAGCCTTCTCCCTTTTGGGGGTTCCCCACCTGATGCATCCAGCCGGCCCACGACAGTCAGCAAATCCAAAAAGGACAAAAACAAACAAACAGCAAGTGGGAAATCGCAGAATAAATTCGATATTTACAAAGCCAAAACAATCTAGGCTTAAGCGCACAAACACAGAGCAAATTAAGTTTCTGGCTTGGGTTTCCTCCCTGCACTTAGAGGAGCCCGGCTTAACGTCATACAGCTGTCACAGAGGCCAGAGTGAGGTGCAGCTGGCTCCTACATCTTTACTCCAGAGGAAGATGGCTGCAGCAAAAGGCAAATGTCAGGGAGGGCAATGGTGGTCAGTCTCACAGTTTAACCACATGCTAGCGTTGAAGAAGATGGAGAGAAGGTGGAGAGAGACAGAGGAGGGATGCGGAGAGGAGAGGAAGACTCAACCATCACAGCACGCCAAGGGAGTCTTTGCTGGGAAGCGGCTGAGCTGGGGCTGCTCTGAAGCTGGCTTCCCCCCCCTCCTCCTCCTCCTCAGGCTCTCTCCAGTCTGGTGCCAGGCACGTCCTGCCCAGCCCCTAATTGAATTATTCCATCTAAACAAACAGCCTCGCAGAGGGAAGGAGGAGCAGCCATGGGAGCCCAGAAGGAGCCCAGCTCTCCCCCATACACACACTCAATGGGATCGTGTCCAACTCTACATTCTGTGACTCTTTGTTTCCCACCCAGTTTTAGCGATTAGAGCCGAGCGCGATGGCAGGGTGGCAAGATGCCGCCTGGCATCGGATACCACCGACGCAGATTGAGAAAGTCAAGGATTCAGTGGTGGTGATGGGGGCACTGACGCATCTCAAAGATGGATCTTCTAGTGCAGCAGCACCCAATCTTTGGAACTCCCTGCCTATTGACACCAGGCAGGGACCTTTGCTGCACTCTTTCCAGCCCCTGCTAAAAAACAACAACAAACCCCTCTTCCCCATGCAATTCTCTGCAAATGAAATCTTTTTTTTGGGGGGGGGGAGAAAATTGTTTTTATTTAAAATAAGTTTACATCACAGAAGCTTACAAATCGAAATCCCTTCCACAAAGGTTTACATAAAAACGGTTCATTCCACATATCTTTACTATTTGCTCTTCCCCCCCTTTTTTTCTTTTCCCCTATCTTCCCCCCTCCCTTCCCACCCACCCCCCTGATCGGGGCTTTCTTCTTCATATCTTTAACCATGTACACAGTCTGTTCATACGTGCTTGTATATTCGGGTTGGCTTCTCCCCTTTCTACCCAATTCCTGTAAAGTGCCCACTTATTTATAATTTTTTGGCATTTATTTCCCCATCCATCATCTACCGCTATCTGTGCAAATATTTCCGATTGAACATATTTAAAAACATAGTCGTTCCATTTTTCCATATTCCATTTTGCAAATGAAATCTAAAATGCAGAGCAGGCAATGAGAGCCACATGTGATGGGTGTGCAAGGAGGCAGAAGATCCAACTCTGATCTGATGGTGTAGTGGTTAGAGCAGGCATCCCCAAACTTTGGCCCTCCAGATCTGACCACTGGTCCTGTTAGCTAGGGATCATGGGAGTTGTAGGCCAAAACATCTGGAGGGCCGCAGTTTGGGGGTGCCTGGGTTAGAGCGTCGACTAGGACCAGGGAGAGACCAGGCTTCAAATCCTCACTGGGCCATGAGGCTCACCTGCCTGGCCCTGGGGCCACTGGCTGCCACTCATCCTCATCTGCCTCACTTTGTAGAATCACAGAACCCTGGAAGGCATCATCCAACCCCCTGCAACGCAGGAATCTCATTGTTGTTGAGGGGTTTAAATGAGGAAGGGGAGAATTGTGTACACAGCAGCTTGACTCCTTGCAGCGGGGTGGGTGGTGGGTGGGATGTGGGATTTAAATGCAACCAAGAAATAAATAAAAATTTGACATTCGGAGGGAAGAAGACTTTTCCTGCAGGTCTAAGTTACAGAAAGACAAAGTGAGGTTGCGAGAGAATGCAAGTGATGATTGAAACATCCATAGGGACAGATGGGGGTCTACATGCGCGGAGTGCAGAATTTATCCAAGCTGTGCGCCTCCTTTCTACAAAACAATGGTCGTCTCCAAACAATGCCGATGATAACTGACGAGATCTCCAGGATCTCCTCTCGCTCTGTACTTTTTCAGAAACCGGAGAATTCTTTCCTGGACGGCAGCCGATAAATCACTCTCATTTCATATGATTGCCTTTTGCCTTTGTTGCTGTTGCTGCTGCTTATATATGGGGACCCTGCCTTCCTCCTGCGCTCTTTTGCTACAACACTACAACTCTACAGAATTGCATAGCTGTCAACCCTCCCTTTTTTTGGCAGGAAACTCCCTTATTCCAATGCTGTTTCCCGCTGCTATCCCGGATTGTTGATATCCCTTAAATTCCCCGGATTTCAAAGGAAGCAGCTCCTCTCCCTCCCTGCCGGCCAGGGAGGCTCCTCAGCTGCGTTGCTCAGCTGCCAATAAGGAGTCTGAGACCGACTGGGGGCGGAGCTTGCATGCCAGACCCTCACGCCCAACCAGACAGACAGCCTGCCTGCCGTCTACACGCTCGCTCTTTCGCTCACCCGTTTGCGCACAGCCTCTGGAGCACAGGGTGGCGAGGCTACTTGGTGCCATTGCACCGCCCTCGCGGCATCCCTTATTTTCAAATCCGAAAGTTTGGAAAAATCCCTTATTTTCAAATCCGGAAGTTGACAGCTATGGAATTGTACAGCTGGAAGGGACCCCAAAGGTACTCCAAACCCCATGATGCAGGAATTTTCGCTGCAGAAGACACCATCACTAGAAGGCGCTCCCTGAGAAGGGTCAGACCAGTGGACTAGCTGGCCCCTTCCCAGGACACGGCTACATCCACGGTTCCCGGGCGTTTGGGGGCTTTCCTTCCCAGCTCTGCCGCAGCGGCATGGAGGTCACAACCTCCTCCCACGAGGGAAATACCTAAGCTGGGGGTCTAAAGGCCAGGGGGACACAAGCAGCCTTGTCCCTGCCCTGGAGGGGCAACTGCGGCCACAGGAGGGAGGCAGTATCCATGGGCACAGAGGAGGAGCTGAGTGCAACCCACACTCAGTGGACAGAAGGATCAAGGCAGCCGCGGGAACAGGGGAATGTTTCCATGATGTAGTTGAGCCGAGGTGGGAGATTTGTAGGCAGAATGGAGAATAATGCAGACTTTCAGCTTGCAAAATGCATCTCTCTCTCTCTGCAATTTTAAAGGCTTGTGGGAGAGTCGTTTAGAAAGATGTTTAGTCAGGTCGGTGTGAGTTTTAATTTGTTTTTAGTCTATTGCTACCAGTACTTTAACTTTCTATATGGCTTACTGTTATTTTTTTCATTGTATTTATTTCATCGCTTTCTTCTTCTTCTTCTTCTTCTTCTTCTTCTTCTTCTTCTTCTTTGAAAACCACTCTGAATTTTCTTTTCGACAATCAAGCAGTTTATAAATTCTATTTTTAAATAAGGTGGGTTGCATTCAGATGCTCCTGCTCACCCCAGCAATAACACATACGTCCTTTGGACGGCTGACAGTAAAGAATTCATGGCCCCTCTGCCCTAAAAAAGGAGGAAGGGCCCAGCTTGGCACACAGAAGGTTCCAGGTTCAATTCCCAACGGCATTTCCAGGTAGGGCTGGGAACGTTCCCTTCATGGAATCCTGGAGAGTCCCTGCTGCCAGTCAGAGTAGACAGTACTGGGTGAATGAACCAAGAGCCTAATTCAGTAGAAAGCAGGTTCCTAAGACATGGGCAAGGCTAAAGGCAACAGAACAGAACAAACCCTAACCACCTTGATGAAGCTGTGAGCTGAGAGTCTATTTTACTGATGGAGGCGAGAGAGCAGACATCACTTAAAGCCCCACAAGGAGACCATTGAAGAGGTGGAATTCGAACCCAGGACCCCTCCCCCCAATCCAAGTCCCTCCGCTCTGACTCTCATCAGCAAATCCAAAGCCAACATATTTCACAGAATCATAGAGTTCAAGGGTCATCTAGTCCAACCCCCTGAAATGTAAGAATCTCTGCCTTCTTTTAATGAAGGGGTGGGGAAAAACTTGTGACTCTCCACAACTCCCCTGACTACTGGCCGCGGTGGCTTCTGGGAGCTGGAGTTCAACATATTCAATTATTCTACTCCTGCATTGCCAGGGCTGGACTAGATGACCGTTGGGGGCCCCTTCCAACTCTACAATTCCACGATCCTGACACCTGTGGTGGGGGAAGGGCTACAGGTTCTCTTCCACTGGACCAAAGCAACGGACTCGGTGCAAGGCAGTCTTCATTCGTTCACACGGCCAAGCCTGCATTTCACCCAAAAGAGAGGGCAGTTGGGAAGAGGAACAGGCAGGTGGGCACAGCCCACCTGAGCACGCACACCCCAGCACAGCCGCACCTGAGCACACACCTGCCCCCATTCATAGCGCCTGCAAAAAAATGGTCAGTCTCCACACGGACATGTTGCCCAGTGTTCTTTTTAGTCCAGCAACCTGGAGCAATTTTGCACTCTAGGCTGAGAAAGGAAGGAGTATGTTTGACAGTGGAACAGAAGAGGGTGGGCTCGCCTTCACTGGAGGTTTTAAACAGGGCCACCTGTTAGAGGGCCACCTGTCAGGAATTATTCAGCTGTCATTCCTGCATTGTAGGGGTTGGGCTAGATGACCCTCAGAGTCCCTCCCAACTCTATGATTATATCACTAGAGACTGAGATAGCAAGGGGCTGCCGGTGGCAAAGCACAGCCATTGCAAGTAGTGGCCATCAATAGCCTTCTCCTACTCCGCGAATTTGCCCCATCCTCTTTGAAAGCCACCCTTGCCTCCTGAGGCAGGGAGTTCCACAGTTTAACTCTGGGCTGCATTACTGAGTATATCCTGAACCTCCCAAGGTCCAGCTTTGCGGGAGGTTCTGGTATTAAAAGAGAGGGAGAAAAAAAACCCCCACTGTGCATCATTTTACAAGTTTCTATCATGTCACACCGAGATGCACTTAAAAAAAATTATTTATGATTTTCAGGTTTATACATTTCAATAATTTTACAGTCATTTTAAGATTTCAAAACTTGACTTCCTCCCCACACTTTTTGCCTATCACCCATTCCCACCACCCTTCTGAGTAATACCCCTCCCACCCTCTCACTATATATAAGGGTCTGGTGACTTCTGTTTCAGTGTATCTGAAGAAGTGTGTATGCACACGAAAGCTCATACCAAGAACAAACTTAGTTGGTCTCTAAGGTGCTACTGGAAGGAATTTTTTTATTTTTTATTTTGTTTTGACTCTTTCTGCGGTTCCTTAAATTTATTTCTAATATCTTCTGCATGTCCAAATTAACTCAATTTGCCCATTTATTCATCTACTTTAAATATAGACTATTAGGAAACTGCAGGTTACACTGAGATGCACTTTTGCACACCATCTTGCTCCAATCTTCTCCCAGTTACGGCACTGGCCCCCAGCCCCCAGCTCCCTCCCACTGGCCTTCAGAGCTTCCCCCACCCCCCAGCCACTCACTCACCCTCCATAGGCCCCAAAGGTGAAGCTCCGCTTCCTAGAACCCATGGCAGCAACAGAGGGCAGGGGAAATCAAAGGAGGGAACTGGCCATGGAGTAGAAACAGATGTCCGGCACTGCCTGGCTGGAGCAGAAGCATGCAGAGTCTGGCTGGGGAGAAAAGGAGGGAGGAAGAGAGGGAGGGCCCCGCATTTCCCCCGCCTCCTCCCCACCAAACCTGTCCAACCAGCACAGGCTGGAGCAAAACTCCTCCAGCAGGGCCCCAAAGGGCACTTGGGTAGCTCCCAGCAACAGAGTGGGTCTTGCTGGCACGGGCGGCTCAGGAAATTGACTGCCAGGCAGCCTGCCTTATCATCTGCAGCCGGGCAGCGCAAGGAGCAGCACTCAGTGCTGGTGCCAGCGCCCGCGCCCCGGGGACAGGTTAGTTAGTGCCACAGTGCCAGCCTGCAAGTGCGTGCCAACGGGTGTTGGGCAGGTGGGCACAGAGAGGCAGAGTCTCTTCACGGAGATGTTCCAAAATGCCCCTTTTGCAGACCACAGGCATGCCTCTTTTCTATGCCCCTGAAAAGCAATCTGTGCAGAGCAAAGGAACTTAGTTGCATCCAACTAAGTCGTGGGTAGGCAAACTAAGGCCCTGGGGGCCAGATGTGGCCCAATCGCCTTCTCAATCCGGCCCGCGGACGGTCCAGGAATCAGCGTGTTTTTACATGAGTAGAATGTGTCCTTTTATTTAAAATGCATCTCTGGGTTATTTGTGGAGCCTGCCTGGTGTTTTTACATGAGTAGAATGTGTCATTTTATTTAAAATGCATCTCTGGGTTATTTGTGGGGCCTGCCTGGTGTTTTTACATGAGTAGAATGTGTCCTTTTATTTAAAATGCATCTCTGGGTTATTTGTGGGGGCATAAGAATTTGTTCATTGTTTTTTTTCCAAAATATAGTCCGGCCCCCCACAAGGTCTAAGGGACAGTGGACTGGCCCCCTACTGAAAAAGTTTGCTGACCCCTGACTAAGTCATGGGTAGGTAAACTAAGGCCCAGGGGCCAGATCTGGCCCAATCACCTTCTAAATCCGGCCCGCGGATGGTCCAGGAATCAGTGTGTTTTTACATGAGTAGAATGTGTCCTTTTATTTAAAATGCATCTCTGGGTTATTTGTGGGGCACAGGAATTCGTTCATCCCCCCCAAAAAAAATATAGTCTGCCCCCCCACAAGGTCTGAGGGGCAGTGGACTGGCCCCCTGCTGAAAAAGTTTGCTGACCCCTGAACTAAGGTTCTATTCAAGAGTATGTTCATTGCAATTAGGAGGATCCAGTGGCAGTATAGTGGGTTAGAGTGCCAGACTCGGAGCTGGGAGAGACCCGGGTTCAAATCTCTCCACTCAGCCTTGGGCTAGTCACTCAGCCTCTCAGCCTAATCTGCCTCGCAGGGTTGTTGGGATAAAACAGGGAGAGGGGGAACTATTAAAAAAAAATTAAGGTAGTTGTGTTTATTATTAACTCCCAGTAGGACACAGTGTGACATAGTGGTTAGAGAGTGTGGGGCTAGGACCTGGGATAGACCAGGGTTCAAATCCCCCACTTGGCGCTGAAGCTCACCGGTTGGATGGGGCCAGTCACTCACTCTTGGCCAAACCTACCTCACAGGGTGGTTGTTAGGATTAAATGAGGAGGGAGAGAACCACGTACGCTGCCTGGAGCTCCTTTGGGGCAAAAGGTGGGATACAAATGTTAAAGCATACGGGGAAATGATATATAATGAATTGAAAAGGATGCTTAAAATAGCGTTTGTGGGGAAACCCAGAAGCTTTCCTTTTGGGAATTATAGGGACAGAACCACCCAAACTGTACATAAACTTATTAATGTATGCTAGTACAGTGGCAAGAATGTTACTCACCCAAAAAAGTAAAGAAGCAGAAGTCCCAGCAAAGGAAGAATGGATACAAAAACTTATGGAATATACAGAAATGGCAAAAATTTCCGGAAAAAATAAGAAATCAAGATAACCTTTTTATAAAAGAATGGAAATGGTTTATTGAATATTTACAGACAAATTGTAAATAGATAAGAACATTGGTGGGATTATTGTATTAACCTGCCGTTTCATAAGAGTATATATTTAAAGAAGAATAAATGAGCAAATTAAGTTAATTTAGATATGCAGAAGATATTAAAAATAAATTTAAGGAACCACAGAAAGAGGGGGAAGGAAGTCGAGGTTTTGAAATGTTAAAATGACTGTAAAATTATTGAAATTTATAAACCTGAAAATTATATATTAAAAAAACTAAAGTGGGATACAAACGCAATAAACAAATAAGCAAAACAACATTACACAGGCCCTACTTGGAGTCAGAGGAGATCAGGATATTGCTCAAAGAACTCATGTTTGCTACCAGGATTCAATCGAGGCATATGAAAGAGCATAGAAGTGTTTTCTGAGAATGCACAAAGTGTGTTTTCCTTTGTCATTGAACGGCTACCAACAACAGCTGTGATTCCTCCAACGCAGCGGGTTGGACTAGATGACCCTCGGGGGTCCCTTCCAACTCTACAATTCTATGATTCTGTAACTCCCTTCATGTGCTGGTTGAAATTGACGGCAGCTGCAGTCCAAAGTATATCTAGAGCACCCAGTGTTGGCAAAGGTGCATCTAGACAATGGCAGGTGGCATGTCTTCTAAGCAGCCTACGGCCCCTGTGCCACTTATTGCAGGAAATCAGGGCCTGCCACCAACTCTGAGCATCACCCCAAAAATGAGATAATAACAGGTGTCCGGATTCAAGCCTGCAGTTTGACTGAGCAGCCAAGAAGCCAAACCCAACAGGTGATGCCACTCTGAATTGCCACCAGCTTCCTTTGGATTGAGCTCTTCGTGGACTGGCAGAGATATATCCAAGCCTTGAAAACAGCCAGGAACATCTGCCATCATGCACCAATTGTGGTCCAATCCGGCCCCAAAACACACCTGGAGATACCTGGTTGATTTCCAAAGTAGCTTTGCCTATTGGATTGGTTGCTGATTTACAGGGAGGGTGAGAGAGGTCTGTCAGGAGAGGATGGGTGGTTGAGCCATGGTCAGAAAGCGCCCCCTTCTGGACAGCATTCAGCAGGAACCTCGCCAGGGCAAGAGGCAGTAGGAATCATTCAGCACCCTGGACAGCGATCCTGGGAGTTCCCCATTTAGGGTTGCAAAACGCACACACTATCCTATGCCCATTGTGGCTGGGGCGGGTGTCACAAGAATGACAGAACTGTAAAAAGGTAAAGGTTAAAGACCCTTGGGCGGTTAAGTCCAGTCAAATGCGACTATGGGGTTGCGGTGCTCATCTCACTTTCAGGCCGAGGGAGCCGGCATTTGTCCACAGACAGCTTTCCGGGTCATGTGGCGAGCGTGACTAAACCGCTTCTGGCAACGCAACACCATGACGGAAACCAGAGTGCACGGAAACACCGTTTGCCTTCCCGCCACAGCGGTACCTCTTTATCTACTTGCGCTGGCGTGCTTTTGAACTGCTAGGTTGGCAGGAGCAGGGACCGAACAACGGGAGCTCACCCCGTCGCGGGGATTCGAACCGCTGACCTTCTGATCGGCAAACCCTAAGCTCTGTGGTTTAACCCACAGCGCCACCTGCGTCCCCATAATTTAGATAAGGTGGCCCCTATTCTAGCACGTGGGGGGCCACCCTATCTAAATGATATAATTCGGTATTTGAACTATTGGTATTAATAATTGTATTATAAATTGGTATTGTTATAATGAGGCTATTATTGGATTGTAATTGAAAACTAATAAAAATTATTATCAGAAAAGCTACTCCTAATGTTTTTGCTGGAATCTCCTTCCTTGCCACTTGAATCCTTCAGGGGAAGAGTATTGTGGGTTGCACCCATGTCCTGCTTGGGGGTCTTCCCAGTGGGGCATCTGAGGGGCCACTGGGGAAAAAAGGATCTGGATGGGGCAACCCAGTCAGATGGCTGGGGTACATCACACATACACACAGCCTGATCCTCCTAGAATAAATCACATGGCAATGACACACACAACCCTGATTATTTTGCAGCCAACAGAACCACCCCCACCCCCCAACAACACACAGCCATCCTCTCAGATTCTGTGGGCTCCATGAGTGATGCCGCAACTCTGGGCATTTCTCAGAGATTGGAGGTGGGGGGGGGGAGAGAGAGAGATGAAAAAAGAACAGGCAAGCAAAACGCAACCATCTGCTCAACTGCCAATACTGGAAGGTCAAGTTGCATCCGCGTTGACTAGGAAACCAAGCAAGCAGCTTTTTTTTTATGGGGAGGGGGCTGCATGGGTCCCATTCTCAGCACTACCAGATAAAAAGGATGTCAGGTAGGAGGAGAGGGAGAAGGGCTCTCTCTGCTGGGCAGCTGCTGCCACTCAAAGCAGGCAGTGCCAGGCTAGATGGGCAAATGCTATGTGCCAACGAGGAGGTGAAATCTTAGTAAGGGAGGGATGAGTGCTGGAGCGTCTGTCTTTGCAGACAGAAGGTCCCAGGTTCAATCCTGGCTTCAACTCCAGGTAGGGCTGGCAACGCCTCCTGCCTGAAACCCAGAAGATCCACTGCTGCCAGTCAGTGTAGACTAAATTGGGCTAGATGGACCAGACATCTGGCTTGGTATCTTCAAGAGAATGATCTTGCTTGTATTGCAGGAAGTCCCAGGTTCAATCCCCAATCCAGTTTCTCCAGAGAGGGCTGGGAAGAGAGAGCCTGCCTGGGACAATGGAAAGTAGCAGCTGCTGCCAGTCAGTGCCGACAACACAGAGCCGAATGGACTCAAAGGTTTAACGCAACAGAGTATAGGAGTGTTCTTAGCAGATGCGCAGGGTGCTTTGCATGCTGGAGGTCCAAGCATCTACATCTCTGGGGGAAAGGACAAGGAAAGATGATTGCCTAAACCGTTGTACAGCCGCTGATAGATGCCTCCAAGTGTTATGGACCACAGTTCCCACAATTCCCAGTCACACAGGCTGGGACTGATGGTAGTTGTAGTCCAAAATATCTGGAGAGCACCAGCAAACAGCTGTGATGGAGGACCTTGCATAGAAAGATGGGTAGTATTTCATGGGAGGCTAATTAGTCAAAATGCATCAAATTCAGGGCTAGAGGCAGTGTTAGAAACTCAGATATATAAGCTAGGCGCCAAATGGCTCCTTAAACCAAGGTTACCGTTGCCAAAACAGAATGTCTAGTTGTTATTTGGGGGCAAGATGGATCTAAAGTCTTATTTTCAAATGATGGATTAACTGTTATTGATTCTTTTTCCTAATGGTGATTGCTCCTGCTCAGGTTGCACATAAAAAAGCATTTTGGTTCCAGAAATTCATTCCGATAAAATACAACTGATAGAATTCTACAGGGTGGAATATTAGCATGTGAAAATGGTCCAGATCCAATGATCCCCAGATGGTGGAGATGTCAGGCACCATCCTGGCACCCAGTAATCTTCATTCGGTCCAAAGTCAGGTGCAAAATGCACCTGGCTAATGTCGAACCACTGGCTATAGGGAACTACACCGTGAAAAACAAGGAAGCGTCATATGTGTATTGTGCAAGTTAACAGAGCATGTGCTTTGTATGGGAAACATCAAGAGACAACTCAGCTCTCTTGAAAGAGGGTCTGATCCAAGACCACAGGCCAAGGCATCATACTCTTTAAATCCATTGCCAGATGGGAAGGGGGCCCAGGGGCAGAGGCTGGCATACTATGGGCATTACATACTCTAACAAGGCTTGAAATATATAAAAATAAAAAATAAAAAAATTGTCCAGTAGCACCTTAGAGACCAACTAATGGGAAGCTCAATGGGAAGTCACCAGACCCTTATATATAGTGGGAGGGTGGGGTTTTTCTCAGGAGGGTAGTAGGAGATGGGTGATTGACTCAATGGGTATGGTAAACCTGTTGAAGAAGTGTGCATGCACACGAAAGCTCATACCAATAACAAACTTCATTGGTCTCTAAGATGCTACTGGAAGGAATTTTTTTATTCTGTTGACGACTGTTAACGACTGCAATTAGTCCTACAGGATAGTATGCAGATGATTAGCATATGTAATGAGACAGGAATCCAATATCTCTATTAAGACCAGGTCTCTCCATAGTTTTCAGTTTAGTGATAAGTTGCAATTCAGCAACTTCTCTTCCAAGTCTATTTCTGAAATTCTTTTTGTAATAAGACAGCTGCTTTGAGATCCTGTATTGACTTCTGCTTCAGTGTATCTGCAGAAGGGTGCATGCACACGAAAGCTCATACCAAGAACAAACTTAGTTGGTCTCTAAGGTGCTACTGGACAATTTATATATATATATATATATATTTCGACTGCATCAGACCAACATGGCTACCTACCTGACTCTATCAAGGCTTGCTGTCAACCCAACCCTTCCTGGCTATTGGTGGCCTTGCTTATTGCTGCCCACTCACTCCCCCTACTTTTTATATATATTTGTGCTTGCACAGCCTATCCGGGGCTGATAGCAAGCTGTTTCTCCGGTCAGACGGTAGAGAGCAATTTCAACCTACTTCCCTTGCTAACCTCCCCAAACACAGCGCCATCTCCCTTGGTCTGCATGGATCACCAAAGTGATGCAAGACCAGCATCGCCGCTCTCTCCAGCTCCTCTGGCATGACCCTTCCACACGTTTACAGCAGCGATGCAAAGGAGGCTAGTATCGCTGCTCCCATATCACAGATGAGAATAACCGAGGTGCAGAGAGAGAGATGCCACTCACTCTCGGCTCGCGCAGAGCAGAGCAACTGTGCCGCATCAATTCCCTTTGCACAGATATTTCAGCTTTCAAAAAAGAAAACCTGCCAACGAGATCTTGCCATGCTCAGGATGGTGGGTGGGAGGTGCAAAGGCACTAAGGAGGACGCCAGATTCTGGAATCTGGCAAGAGTTGGGAGCTAGAGAGAGATCCAGCCATTAATTACAGCATCAGCTGTTGCAACGTGCAGTTCAGAGGGGGAGAAAAACCTAACTCCCGAGCGCTGAAATAAACAAACAGACAGCGGAGAGGCAAGGGAGGTGGACTGGCAGGATGAAGTCATGCTGTAGAGTGGCCAACCCTACAGCAGAAGCCATTTGCGATGAACGAGCCACCCAGTCACACACACGTGAGGGAAAAGGCAGCCACCACGTCTGAGCCATGGGCCTTGCGACATCAGTCATTTCCAAGAGCCAGGGACAACGCAGGTAGACTTGCCACACACTTACAAATGGCAACAATGCCAAAACGTTTTAGGAAAGTGCCACTGACTGTGACTTGGTGGCAGAACACCTGCTTTGCATGCAGAAGGCTGTAGGCTCAATCCCTGGAAGCACCTCCACCGGCTGGGCTGGAAATGGCCCCTGCGCCTGAAACCTGCTGCCAATCACAGTAGACAACCCTGTGTTACAGTAGGTGGGCCAGTCGTGTGAACCAATTTAACACACCTTCCCTGTTCCTCTTTAAATCAGCTCTTTGTTCAGAAACATGTGGACTAGAATCTTGGTTTATTTTTAAAAGGAAAGACCATTACTCATCTTTAGTATTCAAAAGGCCCTTGGTTCCACCCCTGGCATTTCCAGGTACCTCTGGGAAAGGCTCCCTTGCCTAGAACTCTGGAAAAGCAGCAACACTGAGATGGCAAGACCAGGGCTCAGAATTGGTCCGAAGCAGCTTGGTATATTCTTACGAGGCTACAACATTGCTCTCGCCGAGAGCAACTTCTTGACTTCTTCACGCAGCACGTAGTTAAACTATGGAACTCCTTCCCACCGGATCCAGTGATGGCCACCAACTTGTCCAGCTTTAAAACAGCATTAGACAAAACTGCATGGAGCAAATGCTTGCTTTCTTCTGCTCTGGAGGGTAGGACTCGAACCCATGGCTTCAAGTTACAAGAAAGGAGATTCCGGCTAAGCATCAGGAAGAACTTTCTGACAGTCAGAGCTGCTCAACTGCAGAATAGTCTCCCTTGGGAGGTTGTGGGCTCTCCTTCATTGGAGGTTTTTAAGCAGAGGTTTGATGGCCATCTGTCATGGATGCTTCAGTTGAGATTCCTGCATTGCAGGGGGTTGGACTAGATGACCCCTGGGGGTCTGTCCCAGCTCTAGAATCCTATGACTCTTATGACCAAGCACTGCCTCCTGTTTGACTGCCAAAGGGCCTCAGGCACACACACAGAGATGTAGCCCACCCTTGTTCGGGAACTCATTCTGGCACCAACATGTCCTAGTAAAAAATGCCAGGGCTTCCATGCATGTGCAGAATGCATTCGCCCTTGCTGCTGAAAAAAATTCCTCCTCCTCCCAAGGTGTTGCAAACTAAAGAATCAGGCCCCTGGCTCAGATTGCCTGGATTTGACACAGGTCTGAACCCCTGGGACTTTTTCCCCATTTAGAAATGGAGCACTGTGCCTCTGCCCAGACCTTTGTCTGAGTTCTGGCACCCCCAAACCTATTAAGCCTCCCCTCCCGAGCCCTTGGAGAGGCATGTGATGGGTTGTGGGAGACAGGAGACAGGAGACATCCAGCAGGCTCCTCGTATGTTTGGGGGGGGGGGAGAGATATGAGGGAGCAGGGCAGGTGGGGGAGGCAGAGAACCCCCGTTTCAACTGGGATTTGAAAATCGCGGCACAAGGCAGAGCAAACCCAGACATGGAGGGACGCACACGCACACAGAGAAAGACGCAGTTCTCTTTCACATGAGCCATCTCTCCCGCATCCACAGCCATCGGCTCGAACAAACGCCACGCCGCCCCCTCCCTGAGTCTCCCACTCCTGCCCACGTCGTAGACATGAGTCACTGGGGACTCTTGCCATTCCCAGGCCAAACAATGCAGTCAAATATAGGCTGTACGTGCTTTGATGCCCGTGGCGTGTGCTTTCCTGCATGCAATGGACACACACACACGTGTAGCAAAGCCCCTTACCTGCCTGATACGAGAGGCATATACTGCTCCCAGCCTAACCTGTATGGAAACGGCTCTCTTTGGGGAAACGTGCAACAGAAAGCATCTAGTCCTGACCTTTGCTGAAGGGGTGTGGGGTGAACAGGGCCAGCGGCATCTCCCCCAGTAGGGCTGGGGTAAAAAAAAACCTCCCCAAGCCCCAGAAAGACACTGCAGATTGTTGCTGACGATGCTAAGCTTTCGGTACAACTTGCTATAAGCTTTCCAGCTTTCTAATAAAATCAGAACCTTGAGGACTAGATCCTTGTTTTAACTTTAACGGGCTGCTTAGAATGGGAGGAAAGGAAGCTGCCTCCTATTGGTCCATCAAGCTCAATACTGTCTGCACTGACTGGCAGCAATGGCCCGCCAGGGTTTCATGCAGGAGCCCTGCATGGAGATGCTGCCACTGGGGATAACCTGGGCCAGGCACCTTAAAAATGCACAGTGCCACAGGTTCCCTTGGCATCCTAGAGAGTCTCACCCATGCAGCCAATGCAACGAATGGTGATGAGAATGAATTGATTGTGCTGCCCAGTCACGACACTAAGAATCAGCTGCGAGAGACCTAATGGTACAGATGGCCCCGTTTGTCCTCTCTGCCACCTCGGCTTGCACAGGCTCACGAGAACCAGGGCGCCAGCAGCTACCACCAGAAGCCACACGTGGCTTCGATGAGCCAGCAAGAATCCCGCATGCCACTGCTGTCACTTCCGCAACCCAACAGCCTCCTTCCAAAGCCACCAGAAGCTGGAAGAGCCAAAGCAGCTGGAAGAGCTAAAGGGAAGGATGGCATAGTGGTTAGAGTGCCAGATGAGGACCTGGAAGAGACTAGGATTCAAGTCCCCCACTATCACAAAGCTCACTGGGTGTGTGACCTTGGGCCAGTCGCTGCCTCTCTCGGCCTAACCTCCCTCGCAGGGTTGTTGTGTAGATTTGAACAAGGAGGGAGAGAACAGCGTGTGCTGCCTTAGAGAAAAAGGTGGGGTAGAAATGTGATACATTAAAAAAAAACACTAGCAAAAGGTTCCTTTGCAGAACGAGCAGAATAGAGAAGTTGTCCCTCCCCAAGTAAGATTGTCACCTAGAGACCACAACTAAAGTCCTCCTGCTTCTACGTCTGTTGACATTTGCCCCATCATCACCCCAACACAGGAAGCTACCGCATACAGAGTCAGGCCACTGGGTCATTCTAATACTGCTTACACTGACTGGCAGCATCTCTCTGGGGTTTCCAGGAGCCCTACCTGGGATTGAAACTGTATGCGAGACAGGTGCTCCACCACCGAGTTACAACGCGTCCACCCCAAAATTATTCTCTGCTCACAGACCCCATTTGGTCCACCAGCTGCCTGCCCCCCAGAAAAGGGAGGTCACGCTGAGGGGGGGGGGGCTTTCCTGTCCAAGAAGGAGCCGTCTCTCCCTGAGCATCAACCCCCCACTGCAAGTAAAAGACTTCTGGAAAAGCAAGGCAGGTCGGCCCGCAAATCAAGGTCAGGCGAAGTCCCCCCCCCAAGGACCCCCATAGGGGATGGAGAAGTGCTTGCCAGCCTGCCAGCTTCTCACCCCCCCCCCCACAACGCATCCCTCCCAGCTCTCTCCATCCTTCCCTGCAGCAAGGAGACTGCAGCTTAGAAGGAGCTGGGCTGGGGGGGGGGAGAGAGAAAGAGGGGAGCTTTCGTTCTTAAGGCCTCCCCTCAGCCTTAATGAGATTTGACAGACTTTGAGGACCACTTGAAGGGGGGGGGGAGAGAGAGAGAGAGAGAGAGAGAGAGAGAAACCGAGGAAGGATTGGGGGGGGGGGTAGAATAGAAAAATTCCCTCCAAGCAACCCCTCCATTGTCACAGCCAGCTATTTGATTCATTTGGCGCATTTCCAGCTTCGGAAAGACCTTCCTGCACATTGTCTTAAGCTGGTTTTCGGCAATTTTGTAAATGGGAACACGGCCAAGAGCTCATCTCTAGCAGGGGTGGGGGGTCGCGAGGCCCTGGGTGGCACCCGACGCCTGCCCTACTCAGAGTAGACCTATTGGAGTGAATGGGCCGCCACGACTCGCTCAGGTCCACTCGGAGGAGGATGCAACCCCTTGCCAGCCCTGGCCTCGAGGACAGAGACCACCCCCGTCCTCTCTCTTCCCAACCGCGGCGGCTGGCACAAGCTCAGGAACCCTCTCGCCCAACTCCCCCTCCGACCTCATCCTGGAACGATGATGAGCCCCGTGATGCAGAGTGGATCCCTCCCCTGCTCAAAGGCAGCGGAAAAGAGGGGGGTGGGGAAGGCCGACGGGTCTGTCTCCTTGACCGGACCCCCTCACCGCGCGTCCGCACGTTCCGACGTGACGCTGGCAAAGGCCAGGAGAGGCGTGTAGGCAAGCATCCCAGATGAGAGAGCGCAGGGAGGGAGGGAAGGGCGCCCCTTGCAAGTCCCCGCTCTCCACAGAAAACACGGGATTGCGGGACGCGCTCGCGACTGCACGTGTGAACGCTGACAGCGACAGAGCTAGACCTTGGTGAGGGGTGTCTCCCGTTCTCCCGTAAGGACGCCCCCCCCCCAGTCTACCTGTGCGCAGGGACCCGGGCGTCCAAGCCGCCGCCTCGACCGCAGGACCCAGGCGTCCGAGCCTCCCCCGCTCTCCGAGATGATGCGCTTACCGGAGCGGCGCCTGTCCGCCTTCCTGCTGCTCGCCTCCGCCGCACTGGCGAGCCGAGTGAGCGCCGGGCGAGGCAAGGCGAGGTGTCACGTGGCCCACCAGCCCGTGCGCCGCTCCCATTGGCCGCCCGCGGAAGGAGGGCGGCGCTGCGCTGCGGGGAGGCAAATCCCGAGATCGCGGGCGGCAATCAGGAGATGCGCGCCCGCCGCCCGCACTTTCTAGCAACAGCAGCCGCGCACATTTGTTGCATTGTATTGCATTGATATCCCACCTTTTTTCTCCAAGGAACTCAACGTGGAGTAGATCAGTGGTGGCTAACCTTGGCACTCCAGATGTTTTGGAACTACAGCTCCCATCATCCCTAGCTAACAGGACCAGTGGTCAGGGATGATGGGAGTTGTAGTCCCAAAACATCTGGAGTGCCAAGGTTAGCCACCACTGGAGTAGATGGTTCTCCCCTCCCCACCCCCACCCCGTCATTTAATCTCCCTGCGAGGTAGACTAGGCAGCAGGACTGCCAACTTGAATAAAATAAAATAACAACAACAACCAACAACAACAATTTATTTGTACCCCACCCATCTGGCAGGGTACAAAAATATTGGGGGGCGGGGAGTAACCCCTGCCTTGCGCAATCGTTCACATGACGGGGCGCACGGACACCATTTGAATAACAACGCCCATAATCAACTTTGGGGGACCCGGCCCCCTCAAATATTTTATTGGGGATCTGAGCTCAGTTCTCTGCCTAGTGCCTGGCAGCAATGGCTTTCCGGGGTTTCAGGCAGCTGGGGATTGAGCAGGAGACCTTCTCCATGCCCAGCAGGTGCTCTGCCCGTGAGTGCCAACCTCCTCCAGCAGGCAGCACAGGACTTCTGGGCTCTAATTCTGGATTTAGGGGGGCAGGAGACAGCAAACGTGGGTTTTTCACCGTGAAATGACGCAGGGGTCCTTTTGCACGTGTTTCGCGCTGCTTCGTGGTGAATCCAACCACATCAGGTTTTCGGTGAAACCGTGACCCAGCGGATTAGGGTGCCAGACAGAGGCTCATTTTGGTTTGGCACCATTTGGGCCGCAAAAGGCTTCTGCGCGGGGCTTTTGCCGATGTTTGGCGCCGTTTTGGAGTGAATCGGGCGACTTCAGTTTTTTGTTGAAATCGTGACCCCAGCGTGTTAGCGTTTGCACCGTCAAACATTGCAGGGGACAATTTGCAGGGGGGTTTGCCACCGTTTTCGAGTGAATCGGACGGTGTCGGGCTTGGGGCAAAAACAGTGACCCAGAGGGTTACGGTGCCGAGGGCTCGTTTTTGGACAACCGCGGAACGTGGGGTTTTCACTGCCAAATGTTTCAGGGGGTCTTTTCAAGTGTTCGGCGCTGCTTTCGAGTGAATCGGACGGCGTCGGTTTTTTGGCGAAACTGTGACTGCCATTGCTATCCTGACAGATGGTTTGGTCTGAAGCCACAGTGTGGAAGTAAAGGATGAGATTGCCCCTACTACTCCACCTGGGGTCTCCAATGTGGAGCCCCCAGCCCCCACTCACACTACTCCTGGGACCCCTGACCATTAGGTCCAGTCGCGGACGACTCTGGGGTTGCGCTCATCTCGCTTTATTGGCCGAGGGAGCCAGCGTTCAGCTTCCGGGTCATGTGGCCAGCATTCTGGCAAACCAGAGCAGCACACAGAAACACCGTTTACCTTCCCGCCGGAGCGGTTCCTATTTATCTACTTGCACTTTGACGTGCTTTCGAACTGCTAGGTGGGCAGGAGCAGGGACCGAGCAATGGGAGCTCACCCTGTCACGGGGATTCGAACCGCCAACCTTCCAATCGGCAAGCCCTAGGCTCTGTGGTTTAACCCACAGTGCCACCCGCATCTACTCCTATGTTGTGAAATTTGTGTGTTTTGTGGGGAAGAGCTGTTTGATTGGGGTATTTCCTGCTTGTGAGTTTTTGGTTTTTTAAAAAAATATTTATGTACCTGTGGTCACTGCTATTTTTCCAGAATAAGATGTACCGGAAACCACCACAATCGCCTCCCTTGTTCTCTTACAACGGCAATGGTGCCCACCTGAGAGGTGCCTGACCTGAGTTCCTGCGAGTTACGGTGGAAAAAAAATCCCCTGCCTTTGGTGAAGTTTTGCTGGGTTCTGTCTCCCTCCATGCGCCCTACTTCCATTTTGTTTCCATCAGCCCAAAGGAAAGGGTGCAGTCTGCCTTTTCCCACAATATTTGTGGAACCCCCTGCCCCCCTTGGCTGCTCCCATGGGTAGAGGAAAGGGGGAGGAAATCAACTCCAAACAACTCCAAATCCTTGCCTAGTTTGAAGTAAGGCATCACTTACTTTTCTTTTGGACTGCTGTTTTGTGCAAGTATGGTAGATCAGTGTTTTTCAACCACTGTTCCGCGGCACACTAGTGTGCCGCGAGATGTTGCCTGGTGTGCCGTGGGAAAAATTGAAAAATCCGAAAGATTTTTTAAAAAAAGACACGTGTGTGTCTTTCTTCGATTCCAGCCAGAATATCAGCTTTGTGTTCAGCCAAACATGCCCAGGTTGCGCACTGAATAAAGTATTTTATAATTTTTCATATTTCTGTTTACTTACTATTTCATAATAAAGTAATTATAAAATACTTTCTTTGTGTTTATTTGATTCCTATTCAAGAGAATTACTTTATATATAGTCAATATAGGCACAGAGTTAAATTTTTTAACATTTTCTAATGGTGGTGTGCCTCGTGATTTTTTTCATGAAACAAGTGTGCCTTTGCCCAGAAAAGGTTGAAAAACACTGTGGTAGATCACAAAAGGTGTATGTGCACATGTGAACAAATACCCATGGATTTCAAGTTTCCTGACTTGGAGCAACATACCCACCCACACCCAGAGACACACGGCTGCTGTTTTGTGCAAAGCTGGTAGATTGAGAAACTTGCATTGCATTTTTTAAAAAAAGATAAACTAAAGGGATGTGCTTACAGGTAAACAGATGCCCATAATGACCTCAGGCAAGGCCAGCCCACCCATGGATTTTTCTTTGACTTTAATAATAAAGAAAACTGTAACAAAATAACATAATGATATAAACTAAATACAGCATGGGTAGGCAAACTAAGGCCCGGGGGCTGGATCTGGTCCAATCGCCTTCTAAATCCAGCCCACGGACGGTCCGGGAACCAGCGTGTTTTTACCTGAGTAGAATGTGTCCTTTTATTTAAAATGCATCTCTGGGTTATTTGTGGGGCCTGCCTGGTGTTTTTACCTGAGTAGAATGTGTCCTTTTATTTAAAATGCATCTCTGGGTTATTTGTGGGGCCTGCCTGGTGTTTTTACCTGAGTAGAATGTGTCCTTTTATTTAAAATGCATCTCTGGGTTATTTGTGGGGCCTGCCTGGTGTTTTTACCTGAGTAGAATGTGTCCTTTTATTTAAAATGCATCTCTGGGTTATTTGTGGGGCATAGGAATTCATTCATTCTTTTTTTTCCTTTTCCAAAATATAGTCCGCCCCTCCCCCACAAGGTCTGAGGGACAGTGGACCGGCCCCCTGCTGAAAAGGTTTGCTGATCCCTGAAATACAGCAACCTGAGGCAAGAAACAAGAAGCGACACTCAGCCCCAAGCACTCTACTATTCAAAAGAGGGTACAGTATTTTACTTAAATACCCTTCTCAATGTGCCAAATTTGAATCAACCAGTTTTCATCTAGCATGTGAACTCTCTAAACTTTCTCATTTAAACATTTGACAGGTTTTGTACACTCTTGCTTGTTCTCCATAACCAAATTTATATTAGCAACATATACAATCAGAAAAGCTGTTTCTCCATTTTGTTGTTTTCCCCCATCATGAGACATCGGTTGAATTGGACCACATATATCAGTATAAGTTGCCATGGCTCTGAACTTTTCTGGCTTTCCTTGGGGATAGAAAGGGGTGCCAAAAGTAGCAGGGGACAGAAGGGAACAAGCATGGGGCTCTGACCCACTACGCCCTCGTGACCAGCCTCCCCTGAATTTTATAAATTTGCTTCCACCACTGGAAAACCTGCAGCTCCTTTAGATGGGCCTTTGCCCAGATTTCCTTCCCCTTCATCTCATGGCAGGTTTATAATGGGGGCAAAGTCTAGCTTGCCTTACAATCATAATGAACCCCATTAAGCTTTTTATACAGGCACCATCTGGGCTATCGATTGTTGCTCCGGTTGTGTTTCCACAGTCCCCCACCCACGCACCTGCAGAATCTGCCAGTTGAGCTGGGAAGACTTCCCCATCTCGACATCTTGGAGGGTTGCCAGAGGTCAGAATTGATTACACCAATCTACGTGGACCCAGAGTCATATTGAGACTCCTGTCCACCTCTCTTCAGATAAAAGGTAAAGGTAAAAGGACCCCTGACCATTAGGTCCAATCGCGGACAACTCTAGGGTTGCGGTGCTCATCTTGCTCTATAGGCCGAGGGAGCCGGAGTACAGCTTGCGGGTCATGTGGCCAGCATGACTAAGCCGCTTCTGGCGAAAATAACTACAGGTGTGTGTAGGCATTTATCTTCGAATCCTAGAGTTGGAGGGGACCCCAAGGGTCATCCAGTCTAACCCCCTGCAACGCTGATTCCTGCATACCTGAGAGGTCTCTGCGTATCCACTTTCTCTGCTCTTGATCTGAGAATTGCTGTATGTGTGTGTTTTTCAAGGGGAGAAAACCAAAATAAGCAGACTCTGTTTGAAGTGACCCCCCTCCTAGCTCTGCCCCGCAACCCACAGCTGCCCTGCCCACAGTCCCACAAGCTCTAGTGGTCATCAGCCCTCACTGCTAAGAAACGACCTCATAGCACACATTAATGCAGTGGTGGCTAACTTTGGCACTCCAGATGTTTTGGGACTACAACTCCCATCATCCCTGACCACTGGTCCTGTTAGCTAGGGATGATGGGAGTTGTAGTTCCAAAACATCTGGAGTGCCAAAGTTCGCCACCACTGCTTAATGGCTCTTAAGCTCAGAGTGCTTGCACTGCCAGGAGCTGTCCAGCATTTCAGAAGCTCTGTCTCCTTCCCAGTTTTCCTTGGAGGTGCTAGAGCTAGGTACTGTATTGAACCTGGAACTTTTTGAGGTCCACCACTGAGCTATTTCTCCCGTTTCTTTAAATAAATAAATATTTATACTTTTCAGGTTTATGCATTTCAATAATTTTACAGTATTTTAACATTTCAAAACTTGACTTCCTTCCCCCTCTTTCTGCGGTTCCTTAAATTTATTTTTAATATCTTCTGCGTATCCAAATTAACTTAATTTGCTCATTTATTCATCTTCTTTAAATATATACTCTTATGAAATGGCAGGTTAATACAATAACCCTGCCAATGTTCTTATCTGTTTACAATTTGTCTGTAAATATTCAATAAACCATTTCCATTCTTTTATAAAAAGGTTATCTTGATTTCTTAATTTTTCTGGTAAGTTTCGCCATTTCTGCATATTCCATAAGTTTTTGTATCCATTCTTCCTTTGCTGGGACTTCTGCTTCTTTTCCATTTTGAGGCAAGTAATGTTCTGCCGCTGTAGTAGCATACATGAATATGTTTCTATACAGTTTGGGTAGTTCTGTCCCTATAATCCCCAAAAGAAAAGCTTCTGGGTTTTGTTTTGTTTCCCCCCCGCAAAGGTTATTTTAAACTTGCTTTTCATTTCATTGTATATCATTTCCCAGTAAGCTTTAACCTTACTACACAATGGCTAATAAATAATAATTCTTTCTTTCTTTTTCTCTTTCTTTCTTTCTCTTTCTTTCTTTCTTTCTTTCTTTCTCTTTCTTTCTTTCTTTCTTTCTTTCTTTCTTTCTTTTCTTTCTTCAAACATACATACATACATACATACATACATACATACATACCCCGCCCATCTGGCTGGGTTTCCCCAGTGACTCTGGGGAAATATTAAAAACACGATAAAAAATCAAACATTTAAAACCTCCCTAAACAGGACTGCCTTCAAATGTCTTCTAAAGTCAGATAGTTGTTTATTTCCTTGACATTTGGTGGGAGGGTGTTCCACAGGGCAGGCGCCACTACCGAGAAGGCCCTCTGCCTGGTTCCCTGTAACCTCACTTCTCGCAGCATGGGAACTGCCAGAAGGCCCTTGGCGCTGGACCTCAGTGTCCGGGCAGAACGATGGGCGTGGAGATGCTCCTTCAGGGATACTGGGCCAAGGCCGTTTAGGGCTTTCAAGGTCAGCACCAACACTTTGAACTGTGCTCGGAAACGTACTGGGAGCCAATGTAGGTCTTTCAGGACCTCAAGTGACAGCCAAGGATCCAGAAGGACCCCCAAGCTGTGTACTTGCTCCTTGTGAGGGAGTGTGACCCTATCAAGAACAGGCAACCTCCCAGCCATTTGGTCTAGATGGGGAGTTGCTGCTGTTGTGCCCAGGTCGTGCTTGGGGGTTTCCAACTGGGGCATCTGGCTGGCCACTGTGAGAACAGGTTGGGCTAAGTGGTCCCCAATTTGATGTGACCCAGTTGCAGCCAGGCACTCCTGATGCTCTCAGGAGAAGCAGATGCTCACTTTGCAACTATCCACAGATCAAAGGGCTCCTCTTGAGCAAATGGTCAATTTGTCTCCTCCTCTCTTCGCCCTGTACCAAAGCCTTGCTGGAGCCAAATATGTCCTCTTGCCTCTCTTAAGCTCGCTGGCAGTCTTTTCAAAGATGCCTGGATGGGCCATCAAAACCACACGTAGAGCACTTGGCAGGCTTAAGAAGAAAGAAAGAAAAACAGCTTCAAAGCTTTTCAGAATGGGAATGCTAGGCGCTTTTGAAGGGAAGGGAGACAGTCAGGTGGGAAGAGGGGACATGCAAACGAGCACTGGTTTATTCATGCGATGCAAATCACGGGCAGATCGCTTTCAACTGTTCCCAAGGCAGCTGTGCGGCGTTCCTGCTTCAATCCAAAGCATCTGATCTCAATATGCTGCATCGAAGGGGTGGCAAGCCCCACTCCAAGCAAGGAAGCTGCGGCACCCACAAGCAGAAAAAGGCTGCAGGGCCAAATCAACAGGATGAGGGACCTGTTCCCATTTCTTCTCCCTCGATGGGTGAACATGTCACCCCTGCGGCACACAGCCAGCTGCTCCCCGTCTGAACCATCTGCCGGCCAACTTGGGAACGAACCCAGGAAGCTGCTTATACCGAGGCAAACCTGTGGCCCATCTAGATCAGTGCCGTCTTCGCCGGCTGGCAGCAACTGCACAGCAGGGTTTCCTGCTCTACCTGGATGTGCTCGTGGGGATTTAACCTGGGACCTTCTGCATGCAAATTATTCATTCCACTGCATTTTGATCTTAACTTTTCCTCCAAGGTGGTGTACATGGCTCGCCCCCTCCTCTCTCCCCACAACCACCCTGCAAGGTAGGCGAGGCTGAGAGAAGACAGCAACTGGTCCAAGGTCACCCAGTGAGCTTCACAACTGCATGGGAACTTGAACCCTACTCTCCCAGGGCCTAGTCTAACATGCTAAGCACTGCACCATTTCAGCAAAAGCAGAGACTTCTGGCCTATTGAGATCACCAGGTAGGGCTGGAAATGGCCCTTGCCAGGAACCCAGGGGAGCTGCTGCCAGCCAGTGTAGACAGTGTAAGGGAATTTCCTGTCTTAAAGGGCAGGCTGCAGCTCGGAACACCTGCTCTGCATCTAGAATGTCCCTGGTTTTTTCTGCAGGTAGGGCTGAGAAAAGATTCCCTTCTGTCCGAAACCCCAGAGAACCACTTGCTGCCAGTCAATAGTACTGTCATTTTTTCAGCTTGGTACTGGGGGCTTCTTTCGTACAGGCAAACACAGACAACGCTTCAAATATCCCCCTTTTAATCTCCAAAATAAAAAACAGCCCCTGCAACAACAACAAAAGACATCATGCAGGTCATCTGTGGAAGACCTATCACAGTGGAATTTTACTGCAGGAGAGAGGAAAAAAATGAAGAGACCAAGCTCTGAGAAGGTACCATCTAGAAAGGGCAAATGTCAAGAGGAAATAATGGCGCCAGAGGCTGGAATCTTTCAGCATCACAGACAGCAAAATGGTGCTGGAGGTTATTCTGTTTATTAAAAAGGGACAGCATGACTCCCCCTCCCCCCCCCATCTACTCCTACCAATCCGTGCCAAATCCTGGCCACACGACACCCCACCTCTCGATGGGGCTTTGCTGTTGACTTGTGGCTACCGTGGATCAGAGAGAGGGGGGCAAGTGACCTTCATGCTTGGAAAGGCCTCCATAGTATAAGAGGCAGCTTGTTTGCTTCATCCACACATGGCAGTTTGTAACTCAGGCTGACAAACCATTGAGGCAGGACGACAGGGATGAGAGAAGCTGCTTCCTTCCCCCTTTCAGGCGTGATCTTTGCCTTGGGTATTGTGAGGATGATGGTGTGTCCTCCTCAAGAGTAAACCACTCCACAGTCCGTTTGACTAAACTAAGAGTTTATTTCACTGACAAGCTTCACAGTTCCTCATCCTCCTCGGATGAATCAGATCCTTCGAGTAAGGGCTTCCGTTTTTCCCCCCAGCATAAGAGCTTAGCGAAATTCCAGCGCCTTCTTTCACTCCTCCTCTTCCGCTTCTTGACCCTACTGGTCCCAGCGCTGGCCCCTTCCCTTTCACTTTCATCTTCCCTAGAGGTTGCCGTCGAGGCTCTCGCCAGCTCCCCAACCCCTTGTTCCACCTCTGACTCCATCCTCTCCTCCCCTCCTATTGGTTCCTTCGCCCCCTGCTTCTCCGCCGTCAGCACAGGCGGCGACCCCCTTTCACTGCCACCTCTCCAAACCTCCTTCCCTGTTTCTGGCGACAACCTCGGCAGTCTCTCCTCCTCTTCCCATGCCCGCAATACCTCCTCCGCCGTGCATGGGTGCCCCAATGGTCCCACTGGCCCCTCAGCCACCCCTCCTGGCTCGGGCCAGTCCCTGACATCCATCCCCCCTCCCAAGCCCCCCTTCCCCTCCTGAGGCGGCTCGGTGGGTGTCTCCCAAGAATAACCCAGATCCCCTGCGGGGTCCCATTCCCCTACTTCGCTCTCTCCTGCCGTTCCAGGTGAGGACTGGAATCCCAGAAAAACCGTGGTGTCTGCGCTGGATGACGACGATGAGGATTGAAACACCTCCTCCCAATCCTTTCTGCACCAGGGAGGAGAGGGATAACCCGACCACAATTCATCTGTTGCTGCTTCGACGTCCCCTTCCTCCTCCCTCATTCCCCTTGGTGGATGCAGGCTTTCCTGCCAATCGCTTTCAACCCCACTGTGCCCTGCACTCGAGGGAGGAAAACCCCAAAAGTCCCCTCCTTCTGAATCTGTGGGTTGAAAGACCTCTCTCAGTTGCCATCTGTACGGCTTCGGTTTGTCGGGGTACAGCTCGTGGAATTCCCACACTAAGTACTCTTTGGTGACACTCTCCGCCGGAATCCAAGCGTTCTCCGACGCTGGCTCCCCCTCCCATGCTACTAAATACTGCAACTCTTCCCCTCTCCACCTGGAGTCCAAGATAGCCGTAGCCTCATTGAATAGCTCCATGTCTACCAGCTGTACTTCCTGTGACCCCTGCTGGTGCCCCTGTTGATACCTGTGTGGTTCTCTGAACTTGGAAAGGAGCAACCTGTGAAACACAGGATGAATTCTCATGGAATCCGGCAGTTGCAGCCGAAACGCCACGGGGTTAATCTGTTCCACTACTTCAAATGGCCCAATTCTGCGTTGCCGCAGCTTCTTGCACCTTCCTTGCATGGGCAACCCCTCCGTGGACAACCACACTCTGTCTCCCACTTGGATACATTCCCCCTCCCTGCGGTGTTGGTCAGCTGCCCTCTTGTAAGCACTCTTTGCCCTTTCTAGATTGTCTTTGAGCAATTGGTGCAGTGCGAGCAACTCCTCTGCAAATTGTTCCGCAGCTGGCACGTCCCCCTCATTCCGCTCGCCCTCCCCCGCTGGAAAGGCTCTTGGATGATTGCCGTAGATTGCCTGAAAAGGAGACATACCTGCAGATACCTGTAGAGCATTATTGTACGCAAACTCGGCAAGAGCCAGCCTATCGCTCCAATTGCTGTGTTGCTGAGAGGCATAACACCGCAAGTACTGTTGCAGAATCGAATTCACACGTTCTGACTGCCCGTTAGATTGGGGATGTCTGGCAGAAGACAAGTTGACCTGTACCTGCAAGATTTGCATGAGCTTACGCCAGAATCGTGAGGTAAATTGAACTCCACGATCCGAAATTAGCCTTTCTGGCAAGCCATGGTGCTTAAAAACATGCTGTACAAACAGCTTGGCTGTTTCCTCAGCCGACACTACCTTAGGGCAGGCAATGAAATGGGCCATCTTGGTCAAAAGGTCAACTACTATCAGCACGGCAGTCTTTCCTCTGGATGGGGGTAGATCTGTGACAAAGTCTAGGGAGACCGCTTCCCACGGTTTACTGGGAGTGGGAAGAGGTTCCAGCAGCCCAGCAGGCTTTTCTCTCTCCCCTTTGGCTCTTTGGCACACCTCACACCCCCTGACGTATTCCTTGACCTCCTGCCTGACTCTGGGCCACCAGAACTCCCTTGTGACCAACACCATGGTCTTGAACTGCCCAAAGTGCCCCGCCGTGGGGTTGTCATGGAGCTGCCTGAGAACTCTTGCCCGCATCTCCTCCCCTGGAACATACAGTGCCCCTTTGAACAACAACAACCCCTCCTTTTCTTCAAACCCTTTTGCCTTGGGATCCCCTTCCCTGAGTTCCCTCAGTTTGCGCAGTGCAAAGTCATCGGCTTGCGTGAGGCGCACAAGCTCTTCCCGACCCCCTAAAGTCGCCCCACACCTCCATTGTTCAGGGTTGAAGATCGCTCTTGCCACCGGAGGCCCCTGTTCCTCCAGGTATTCAGGCTTCCTGGATAGGGCGTCTGCTCTGACGTTCTGGTCACCTGGAACATACTGGATGTGAAAGTTGAAGTTCGCAAAGAACTCCGCCCATCGCATTTGTCTCTGGTTGAGGATTCTGGCCGTTCGCCAGTATTCCAGGTTCTTATGGTCCGTGTAAACCTGGATCTGGTGCTGTGCACCCACTAAGAAGTGACGCCAGTGCTTGAACGCCGCTACCACTGCTAACAGCTCCTTGTCCCAAATAGCGTAGTTAGCCTCCGACTTGCTGAGTTTCCTGGAGTAGAACGCACACGGCCTCCATTCCTGCGCAGGATCTTGCTGGAGCAGAACCGCTGCGATGGCCCGATCCGAGGCATCTGTCTCTATCCTGATGGGCTTGGCAGAATTCACATGTAGCAACTGCCCCTCTGAGGCAAAAGCCCCTTTGAGGGTTTCGAAGGCGCGCTGAGCCTCCTCTGTCCACCGGAATTTCTTCTTGCCTTTCAAGCAGTCCGTGATTGGGGCTGTCATGTCGGCGAATGCCGGTAGGAACTTGCGATAGAAATTTGCGAAACCGACGAAACGTTGGACGTCCTTCTTGGTTTTGGGGCTTTTCCATTGCAGGATTGCCTCCACTTTGTCGGTGTCCATAGCAATGCCCTTGTCCGAAAGACGGTAGCCCAAAAAGTCCACCTCCGTGGCATGAAACTGGCATTTCTCCAGCTTGACACATAACTGGTTCTCCTGTAGCCTTTGCAGAACTTGCTTGACGTGTTGCACGTGTTCTTCCGGGTTTTGAGAGTATATCAAGATGTCATCAAGATACACAACTGCGTGTTTGAACAACAGAGGCCCCAACACGTGATGCATGAATGCCTGAAAGCATTGGCTGCCTGCCTGTAAGCTGAAAGGCATGACTAAATACTCATAAGCTCCGAGGGGTGTATACATGGTAGTTTTCCACTCATCACCCTCCCTGATCCTGATGAGATTGTATGCCCCCCTTAAGTCCAACTTGGTGAAAATCTTACCCTTGCGTACCACTGCTAGCAGGTCATCAATCCTGATGTTTCCATGGTGTTTCCTGCTTGGCAGGGGGTTGGACTGGATGGCCCTTGTGGTCTCTTCCAACTCTATGATTCTATGATTCTATGATTCTATGAATCCTGGGCATGGGGTAAGAAATTGGTACCGTGAGGGAATTTAAAATTCTGAAATCACAAATTAAGCGTTTCTCTTGCGTGTTCTTCTTGTCCACCCAGAACACGGGACTGCCCCCTACTGCCTTGCTTTCCCGAATGAAACCTCTGGCCAGGTTCTTATCAATGAAGTCCTTCAAATTTGCCACCTCCTGCTCAGACATAGTGTAGAGCTTACCTGGTGGCAACTGCGCTCCTGGCAGCAGGTCAATTTGGCAGTCATAGGGGCGGTGGGGGGGCAGTTTGTCAGCCTCTCTCTTGCTGAACACCTGTTGGAAATCTGCATACTCCTCAGGAAGTGTCACCCCCCCTGCTTGCAGTATCGCTGCTGCCGCTGGGCTGTGGGGGTGCATCTGTTGCAAACAGTTTTCCATACAAAATGCTGATCCAAACGTTACAGATCTCTGGCTCCAGCTTATGACAGGATCGTGCTGAGTGAGCCATCCCATGCCTAGAATGATGGGCGGACCTGCCAAAGTAGTGACGTGGAAGGCGACTACTTCAGAGTGTCTCCCAATTTGCATCCTCATGGGAGGTGTGCTGTGCGTGACGGCCCCTCCCTTCAGCTCTCTACCATCTATTGTGGTGACTTGGAGTGGGAAATCCACCTCCAGAAGATGGATTTGGTGCTGCAGAGCAAAGTCCTTATCAAAAAAATCGGCGCTTGCCCCCGAGTCAATTAACGCCGGGATTTGCAAAGCGCAGCCATTGGGCAGCTCCAGAGCGATCTCCAGCACTATTCCTGGCTTCGGTGTGTTGGGGGGGGTGGTGAGGGTTGGGGGGGGCGGGACCTTTGGGGATTTGCTGCTCTGAGGACGGTTTACTGTGATTGCGCCTGGCTGCACGTCCCCTTGCCCTGCCGCCAGGCACTTTCGTTTCCCGCCACCGCAGCTTCTTCCCCCCCTTCTCTCTGGAGCGCCCCTGCCATTCCCTGCCAGATTTTCCTTTGTTCACACTGCTTGGCCAGGTGATCGCTCCTCCCACATACGTAACACTTCTTTACGACTCTCCCGCCCTTTGTGTCACTCCCCTTCCCAACCGTTGGACTTGAAAAAGGGCGCGCGCGGGCTCCCCCCAACTCCATGGGCGTTTCCTGTTGGGCTTGTGGCTGACCGCTCACCGGTCTTTCCGCCGGGGGAGGGGACCGAAGACTGAACCACCTCCCCTGCTTTCCTTCCCGCTTCGCCTTGTCTCTGCACTCCAAACGCACCCCGATTGCCAAAGCTGCTTGCGTTAGACTATCTAAGTCCTCCAGGGGCCCTGCTTTTGCGAGCGCATCCTGGACTTCATCTGACAGTCCCACTTTGAACATCGCTAGCAGCGGCGGCGAATTCAGATCCCAATTTAAACGATGGGCAAGAAGCGAGAACTTGGCTTGATACTCTCTCACGGACATGTTCCCTTGCCTCAGCGACAAAAGCTCTCTTGCCTCAAGGTCCAGAGCGCTTCTCGAAGTGTAAACAATGTCCATCCCTTCAAAAAACGCCTTTAAGTCCTGCAAGGCGGGATTCTTGGCCAAAATCAAGGGGCGAATCCAATCTCTAGCGGGCCCCTCAAAATGCGCAATCACGAACCCCACCCGCTCAGCGTCATTTCTGAATTCTTCTTTGTGTAATTCCAGGGTGTACATCATGTCTGTTTTAAACCCCAAATATTCCTCTGGTCTGCCATAAAACCTGCTGCCGTGGGAAGGCATTCTTCGTCCTCCCATTGCCCCTCTCCCTGCACCAGCATGCAGTCTCGCCTCCTCGAGCCGAGCTTGAGCCACTTCGTACCTCTGTGCCAGGTCCCTAGCTCGCTCTTCCCAGTCGACGTACTGCGCTGCTCCGGCTCCATCTTCCTTGGGGGCAGTCATCTCGGCAGCCTCTCACTCTTTGAGGAGGTTGCGATGACTCGAAGGATGCTGTGAGGATGATGGTGTGTCCTCCTCAAGAGTAAACCACTCCACAGTCCGTTTGACTAAACTAAGAGTTTATTTCACTGACAAGCTTCACAGTTCCTCATCCTCCTCGGATGAATCAGATCCTTCGAGTAAGGGCTTCCGTTTTTCCCCCCAGCATAAGAGCTTAGCGAAATTCCAGCGCCTTCTTTCACTCCTCCTCTTCCGCTTCTTGACCCTACTGGTCCCAGCGCTGGCCCCTTCCCTTTCACTTTCATCTTCCCTAGAGGTTGCCGTCGAGGCTCTCGCCAGCTCCCCAACCCCTTGTTCCACCTCTGACTCCATCCTCTCCTCCCCTCCTATTGGTTCCTTCGCCCCCTGCTTCTCCGCCGTCAGCACAGGCGGCGACCCCCTTTCACTGCCACTTCTCCAAACCTCCTTCCCTGTTTCTGGCGACAACCTCGGCAGTCTCTCCTCCTCTTCCCATGCCCGCAATACCTCCTCCGCCGTGCATGGGTGCCCCAATGGTCCCACTGGCCCCTCAGCCACCCCTCCTGGCTCGGGCCAGTCCCTGACAGGTATGTATATGCATGTTGCTTACAACACCCAAAACGTTTTCCAGGAAAGTGCACAAAACACAAACCGGTTAACTCCAATTGGCAAGGTACAACAGATCCTGGCAGAAGGCAAACTTGCACTCCCAGCAGCATCACAAAACAGCCATCAGAATAAGTTGTGCCATTTTGATTTTTGCACGAGCATCTCGGCAGCACATGAGCCACTCTTCATGCATGCAATCCGCTACTAGCATGGAGTGATTAAAAGACAAAGGTAAAGGTACCCCTGACCGTTAGGTCCAGTCGTGGACTCTGGGGTTGCGCACTCATCTCGCTCTATAGGCCGAGGGAGCCGGCATTTGTCCGCAGACAGCTTCCGGGTCATGTGGCCAGCATGACTAAGCCACTTCTGGCGAAACCAGAGCAGCACATGGAAACACAGTTTACCTTCCCGCCAGAGTGGTAACTATTTATCTACTTGCACTTTGACGTGCTTTCAAACTGCTAGGTGGGCAGAAGCTGGGACCGAACAATGGGAGCTCACCCCGTCGCAGGGATTCGAACCGCCGACCTTCTGATCAGCAAGTCCTAGGCTCAGTGGTTTAGACCACGGCGCCACCCGCGTCCCTCCCAGGATAGTGTGTCTAAAAAGACTTGTCTGGAGGCAAATCTCCTTGTCACCTACAACCAAGCAGAAACAAAATCAGCCTTTCCCTCAATGTTGGGAGTACAACTCCCATCAGGCCCAGACATTGTTGGCCTCCATCTGTCTCAAGAGACAATGGAGTGGACCAGGCTTCCTCAACCTTGGCCCTCCAGATGTTTTGAGACTACAATTCCCATCATCCCTGACGACTGGTCCTGCTAGCTAGGGATCATGGGAGTTGTAGGCCAAAAACATCTGGAGGGCAGAGGTTGAGGAAGCCTGGAGTGGACCTTTGGGGATGAAGTCAAACCATTGGGAGAGTTACAGCACCTGCTGTGGCTGTAGAAACCAATGCAGGAGAAACCCATTTTATTGCAGGTGGGCTGGATTTTGCTGCTACAGGTACACCATGGCATTTCTTCTATGTCCCTCCTAGGGGCCATTCTTCCTCCGCTCACTGTTGTGGATACACAACCTGACTGCCTGTCTCCAGGCACTGCAGTCTGCAAGGGATTCTCATAGAGGAGAGTTAATGTCAAGACTTCATTGTCACGTTTGCAGACATATTTGCAATGCAGTGTTTGGTTGCATCATAGATATACAGGGACACATAATAAGAGGCAGCTGGATCAAGCAAGTGGCCCATTTAGGCCAGCATCATCTTCTCACAGCAGCTGACCAGATACCCCAATGCGGAGAACCCCGTACGCAGGACCTGAGCCTGCTCCTCTTCTGTGGTTTCCAGCAAGCGGTATTCAGAAGCATCACTGTCTCCAACCACAGAGGCGAGGCATAGCCATTAAAGTCATCTAGGTTGGTGGCCATCACTGCTTCCTGTGGCAGGGAGTTCCATAGTTTACACTGCATGAACAGTTACTTTCTTTTATCTGTCCTGAATCCTTCAATATTCAGTCCTGTTGGATGTCCATGAATTCTAGTGTTATGAGGGAGAAAAACTCTTATCTATCCACTTTATTTTCTCTATCTACTCTCTCTCTAGGCCGTGCATAATTTTATAAACTTCTATCATGTTGCCTCTTACTCGTCTTTTCTCTAAACTAAAAGGTCCAAAATGTTGCAACCTTTCCTCATAGGTGTGTCGCTCCCTTACCTTGACCATTTGGGGTGAACTTTTCTGAGCAATATACTATTTCAAAAAGCTAGCCTGCACTTTCCTGGAGAAGGCAGCTCACACTTAACTCACTAGTAGGCTTTGTGATTTTTATTCCAATGTTAACGAAACCACAACTTCAGTGTGCTAAATTCTGTCAGCGAGCAATGCCTGAGGCTACCTCATAAATTCTCTGGTGGTGTGTGTGTGAGGGGGAATAAATGAATTTAATGACAATGAGGGGGAAACAAGCAGGGAAGTTGTAGCCTCAATGCCTTAAGCTTCGCCAGTGTGTCTTCCACGTGAGATACGAGTCAAGCCAGCATAAGGGTTGTTGAAATCAACAGTGTGTGTGTGTGTAGCTCTTAAACCTCAATTTTAAAAGAAAAACAGAAGGAAGTTGTCATGACTGGTTGATAAGGAATCTATATAAGTGCAGGGGGGGAAAGAAAATACCTGAGCAGGCAAGTGAAAAAAACACACAGGCTTTATATGCAATACAGTACAAATAAGGTAAGACTGACCATGTGGACACACTTTTAATAAGGCTCTGAAAACTAGTCCAAAAACATTTTGCAAGTGTGGATGAAGAAGAGGGCCCCAAGCATGAGGAGGGAGGCTAGAGCCCATTTCCCCTGCTCAGCTGCGACCGGCAGAAATGGTGGTTTGGTACAATTTAGGCATCACTCGTGTGTCAGTTTCCATCTTTCTCTCTCTCTCTCACTCAGTATGCACACACATATATACAAGCACACAGCATGGTCGATCGGTCTTCCTTGTGAATTAAGACACACTCTGCCCCCGCCCTCCCCCCCATCAAGGAAATATTACGAAACCCAGAAAGGGGGGTGGGTAGGTGGTGGGGGGAAGTAAATGGAAAATAAAAATATCAGAACTCCCAGGGGCTAGATGTCCATGCATCGCTGCTTTCCATCTAGAACAATTAAGACCACTTCTGGGCCTGGCTTCTGAAAGGAAGGAGGAGGAGATGGAGATGGAGATGGGGAGAAAGGCAGGCTGCTCTATAAAGCACTCACAACGGCAGACTGAATTATTACTGTTAACTCTTTACCTTGGGAAAGAATAAGATTGTTCAGCGCCACGTTTCGCCTCTTTAAAAAGACCCAGGGCTATTCACTGGATCCAAAGCCAGCACAAAGGTAGACCCAGAATTAACCTCAACGCCCCCCCCCATAGCCCCAAGCTGGAAAACCTCGCCAACTTCGCAGGCTCCCTCTCCTGCCTTCCCCGGAACAGCAAATTGAGATAGCGTAGTAGGACCGCCAAATTTACAGCTCTCTGTTACAAAAGGGAAAATGAACTTGCCACACCCTTTCGAAATGCTAAAGCTCCCCCAACGGTTGTGCAGGACCACCATCATTTTTTTCAAAGCCCTTTTGGATGCGTCAGAAGGTCTAAGGAAGCGTTTGTGCATTGCCCCCCACCCCGATGAAAAAGGCAGGAAAGTGGGTGGGTGGGTGTGGGGAGAGACTCTGCCTCCACCCGCACCAAAGTCTCACTTGAGCCCCTGGGCGACTGGGTCAAGTTGGCATTAAGTCTATAGGGCTGAAAACTGGGGCTTCCCTCCACCAGAGAAAGTGGTCCAAAATAAATCAACTTATTCCCGAGAATAATTCACTATGATTAATTATCAGGGGCCATCTTAATATGTAGGAAGCGAAGTCTTAAACAAAAGCAAAGCAAAACAAATCAGGAGGGCATTGCTTTTTGATAACAGACTGAGTAAGTGCCTCTCTCACCATACACACCGCAAACCTCAGGCTTTTAGGAAGGGATTTTGCAGGCTGTTCAATCCTGGGGGGCGTATCTATGAAGTGCCAGAGGAAGCCAAGGGCTACTGGAAACAGAAAACCCTGCAAGTTCCCAAAAGACCTCTGCCAGGGAGCCGAACACCTGCCTCGCTGAAAGAGCAGATCCAGAAATGAAGGTCGCAGGAGGGGAGGTGGGGAAAATCTGATGCTGCAGCAAGCCGACCCTTCTTCCTCTGCAGGGGGGAAACGGAGAGGTGCAGCCTTGAAACCGCTCAACGCTCCGCCTCTGTTGTACTAGGCCAGAAGCTCGCCTCGGAAGAACAGCTCTTTCTTTCTCTCTCTCTCTCTCTCTCTCTCTCCTGCAGCGCAAGTGTGTGAGGGGGCCGAGGCCCTTCAGAATGGAGTCCCACCTCCAGGAAGGGGGCTGGGCGGCTGGCTGGTCTTTTTGAAGTCCACCTTTCTTGGAATGCCCAGCCAGAGCCCAAACTCATCTCCCTACACCCCAGTTACTTCTGCTGCTGGCGCAGTTGTCGAAAAACATTAGTGTCCAAGGAGACCGGTACCTGGAGAGCAAATGGAAGGCGGGGTGGGGTGGGGTGGGGAGAAAGCTTAGAAGAGAGCAAAACGCGGTGGCAGGTAAAAATAAGGCTGGAGGGAAGAGAAAACAAAGCCTACCTTTAAATCCCTCTTCGGGCATACAGACTGCAAAGGAAAGCAAACAGGTCAAGGCACATTCTGAGGTGTGGAGGTTAGGGTCAGAGGAAGCTGCCTTGTACAGACTTAGACCCTTGGCCCTTCTAGTTCAACTACAGTGGCTCTCCAGGTTTTCAGGCAGGGAGACTCTCTCAGTCCCAACTGGAGATGCCAACTGAATGCTGGGTACTTCGACATGCCAAGCAGATGCTCTACTGAGCTACAGCTCCCCACAAGCTTCAATAACGCCTTCTTGGCAGCTTTCCCTGGCACTTGGGGGTGGGTGGGGGGGGGCGGCAAGGGTCTCGTTCCCACCCCCTGACAACTGTGTGAGTTGTGAGGGCCTCAGTCCTGCCACTCACCACCTGGCCTAGGGCGGGGCCTGATGGACCTATAAGAACTGCTGCAGCTGCTGCCACCCAGGAGGACTCCCCTGCTCAGTGCCTGAGGGCCCCAGTCCAGCCACTCCCCACCTGGCCTAGGGCGGGGCCTGATGGGCTCTATAAAGGACCGCTGCCACCGCCGCTTGGCAAAGAGGGCTCAGTTTTGTTTTGTTTTTGTTTAAATTCCTGTTATTTTTTGTAACAGTTATAAGTTCTAAGAGTTCTAAGATGGCGGTGCGCATAGACGCAGCGGCTGCTCAGTGCTCTCCCTTATTTTTTAGCTTTTACTGCTGTTACTCATGTTGAGTACACTTTTGGTTGGGGGAAACAATTGTTTAAATGAAAAATGAATTATTATTATTATTATTATTATTATTATTATTATTATTATTATTATTATATCATCCAATTTCATTGTACTTGTACAATGACAATAAAGAAATCTTTAATCTTGAAGCTTCAATAACGCCTTCTTAGCAGCTTTCCCTGGCACTTGGGGGTGGGTGGGTGGGGGGCAGCAAGGGTCTCGTTCCCACCCCCACCCCCTGACAACTGTGTGAGTCAGCCTCAGACTGGACCCTTTGCTCCAGTTACCACCTCCTGCCTCCCAGCTCCAAGAGGTAAAAATGACTGGACGGGAAGAATAAGGGATTATTCCAGAGGGGCTTGTGCGCGCGCAAACTTCTCCTTACCTTGCATAACATCATCTATTGCTGCATAGTCCACAATTGGTTCATCTGCCTGTCGGAAGAAGGGAAAAAGGGAGACATGAGAAGAGGAGCCCCGTTAAGCCGATTTGGCTGTTGCGCTTTCAAAAGAGAGACAAGGCCTCCTGCTCCATGTCACCAGAAGACATTTCCAGGCCAAACACTCCAGATAAAACAAAGAAACAAGATGGTTCATCCCCTTTTGGGAACCTGGCCTGAACTGTTCACAGCTGTGGCAATGAGGGCTTTAGGGTGGCTGATCCCTACTGACTTTTTATAAAGGTGTCTGCAAAAGCTTCAGACAGGAAAGGGGCTGGTCCACTTAATTATCTCTGTCAACGGGAGTTGCAGCAGTTGACCACTAGCCAGCCACCTTTTCCTCCCAGAAGTCAAAACCAGCACTTACTTCCAGTGGCTCTTCTTCAACCATTGTTTTTTGCCTTAAAGTTGAAGGAGATCAAGGCAGCCCAAAGATCCGAATGAGTTACAGACCAGGGCGGGCGGAGGGGATGAAAAGTTAAGGTAGTGTGTTCTTGGCTTCCTTTTGGCGGGGGAAGGGGGGATCTGAACCCAGGCCAAAACAAGGCCTCAGGCGGGCACTATGACCAGTCAGGGATGGATGGATGGATGAATGAATGAATGCAGGAAGGGGTAACTGGTGACCCCCAAAGTGTTGTTGGCCTACAAATCCCATCAGCCCCTGCTCAGCCAACATAAAAGCATACAAACAGCCCTGCTGGATGAAGCCAATAGCCCATTTTGCCGTCTCCTGTTCTCGCAATGGCCGACCAGATGCCCCAATGGGAATCATATAAGCAGAATCCGAGTGCAACAGAAACGCTCTCCTCCTGTGATTCCCAGCAACTAATATTCTGAAGCACTGCTGCCTCCGACAGTTGAGACGGAGCATTGCTATTGTGGATAGTAGCCATTGATATGGTCCCTGCCCCTGAACTTCCTGGTGAAAAGTAGGTAGGCTGGAAGTTTTTGGCACAGAGAGAGCCAGATTGCATTGCAGCACACAACCACTGGCCTTGCTACAAATATCTTGGTGGAAGGAGAGCCGCACCTACCGGCAAGCAACTCTCCTGGCTTACCTTTAATAAAACAACGGACTCCGGAGTGACTCCGAGGCTGCCAAGCGTCGCCGAGTCGTCGGTGAGTATCGCCCCATCGATCGACAGGTTCTGGTCGAAAGGAGCAACGGAGAAGGCGTGCATGATCTGTGTGCCAAAATGAGGTGCAGGATGCACAACCGTTGCGGGCAGCAAAACAAACACAGATGGCTTTTAAGAAATACAACACCCAAGTGCTTCTCCTCACGGCAAAAGGTTGAGGCATGCTGCTTCCTCCGTTTCTCTCCCTCTCTTGCCCCGATCTGTCACCTCCTCTTTGTCCCTTTCAGCCCCAACCCACAGCCAAAGGGGCACTCCTCTGCTCCCCACACTCTCACTTCAGGTGGGGAGTGGGGAAAGAAGGACACAATATCTTAAAATAAGATCACAGATCTTAAAAGAGTGATCAGAGAACCATCAAGGTGAGCATCACCCTTCCTCTTTTCCCACTGGATGGCCATCTGTCAGGGATGCTTTAGCTGAGATTCCTGCATTGCAGGGGGTTGGACGAGATGACCCTTGGAGGTCACTTCCAACTCTACAATTCTATGATTCTACGGACTCCCCAAGTATAGCTTTGGGGGAGGAAGGAGGGCCCCCCACGCCGACCGCCAGGACTCAGGCAAGCCACCTCCAGGGCTCAGGGCAAAGTCTGCCTCACCTGAATTTTCAGGTCTTTCAACGTCTGGTTCGCCGACACCAGGAGGGCTTTCTCCCCGCGGACCTTCCTGTGCCGCGTGCTCCGGCGGATCCCCTGCTTTTGGTAAACTATGTAGTTTGGGTGCGACATTTTCTGCCGTTTCGTGTTGCTGTTGGCCTGGAAGCAGGAAGGCGGCTCATTGGACTCGTTTGCCGGAGCAGCAGGTTTCTTGACTTAGCAAACAAAATCACTACCCCCCCCCCCAATGTTCTTATCTAAGAGGCTCTAATGAACTGCAATGCCAGGCCTGGGGAACCTGTGTGTTGCCCTTGATATTCTGTCGGACTTAAAGTCCCATGAACCTTCAGCCAGCTGGAATTAGCCACACATTTTTAAGAACCGAAGAGCCCTGCAGCTTGATCCAGCCAAAGCGGACCCAGCTAGTCCAGCCTCCTGTTCTCACAGTGGCCAACCAGGTGCCCATTATGGGAAGCAGGACCCAAGCACAGAGCCCTCTCCCATCCTGTGGTTTCCAGCAACTGGTCTTCAGAAGCGCTGCTGCTTCTGACTGTGGAGGCAGGGCAGAGCCAATCCTCTTTTAAAGTCACCCAAGTTGGTGGTCACCCCTGCCTCCTGTGGGAGAGAGTTCCGCAGTTTAAGCACATGCTTTTAAGTTTGGCCTCAAATCGTGTGCTTCGGCCACTTGCTTTCAGTGGGTGCAGAGTTGAGGAGTGAGTTCACAATCCACAGAGGCCCAGGAGGAGGAGGAGAAACAAATGATCTTAAACAAAAAAAAAAAATGGTGACTAAGGACATACCTGATTAAAATCTGGATCCTGCTCCCCTTCCAGACGGGCCTCCTCTCGCTCCTCCTCTGCCTCGGAGCTGCTCATGTTCAGCTCTGGGGCGGCGTCCTTCATGACCTGGATATGACATCAGACGCAGAAGGAAAACAAAGGAAAGGAAAACAGCACACCTGTGAGTCGCGTTTAGAAAAAAGGAAAAGGCATCCAAAGTCAGAGGTTGTTGGGAGTTCACCGCAGCCACAGAAGGCTCAAAAACATGAGAGCTGCGTCATAAGGCTGCTGGTAGATGCTGGTCTCTACCTCGAGATCGGGCAAGGAGAAATCTGTGTGTGTATCTGTGTATATGTCTGAGTCAGTCTCTCTCTCTCTCTCTCTCTCTCTCTCTGTCTGTGTGTGTGTGTGTGTGTGTGTGTCTGAGTGAAATAGAGAAGATGTATGTATTTGACTACAAAATGTGAAGCCTAATCAGTTTTGAGGACTTGCTTTGAGATAAGATCTTGCAACACCAAAGGCCCACAAGTGCACCTGATCTTCTAGCGATGGCCTGTTTATCCAAACTGACTGCTTTGCATTCCCCTCCACTGCGTCCAATGACGCCATCTTTCAATCATCTCCCTGCTCCCTAGGTGTCAAAAATTTCTTAAGAGGACACAAACGGCACGGAAGCCTAGATCGGATCTTCCCTGCCAAGAGCAACCCTTGGCAAGAACCAGCCCGATTGCAGCCGTTCCGTTATGCTGGCCAAGGTGATGCAGCTTGCCCTTCAACATGCTCTGTTCCCCGACACAAACAAACCCCTCTGCCCTTAGACTTTTGCAGCAGCAGCAGAGGAAAAGGATCCTGCATGCAGCCTCTCCAGAAACCTGCTCAACAGGATCTTGTGACCTTCCCACACTAGGACTTAATATTCTGCTGTGATCAGCTGGTTCCCAGCACCTTGACGGAAACACCAGGACATATGTCAGCAGAGGAGAGAGTCATCATGAATTTCTGGGGTGGGTGGGCATCTTTCAGCAGCTCCCTGAAGTTCCCCCCAGGACCATATAAAGCTGGGGAAGGGCTGAGGCTCAGTGTCCTGGGTTCAGTCCCTGACAGCATCTCCCACTGAGGCTGGGAAAGACCCTGGAGTCATTGCTGCCAGTCAATGTAGACAATACTGACCTAGATGACCCCAACGATCTGGCTCAGCATATGTTATAAGGAAATTTCCTATTCAAACCAGCCCTTTACTCAGAACCATGAGGACTAGAAATCTGGTGTCAGGGACCTGACCTCGCGCAAGGCACCTGAGATGGGGAAGGCGGGATGGAGGGAAGCGCAGCCTCTCCTGGGTATCAGTTCAGAGTCCAACGGGGACAGTAAGGAGAGCCCCAGTGGTGATGAGCAGGAACTGCCAGGAAGTGCGGTGGAGCTGAGGGCTAGGGATGTTGGCAGAGCCTCAGCACCACCTGAGTGATCTGAGAAGCAAAGCGGTCAGCCACTTCCTGCTCTGGCTTTTTACTCTCGAGGAGACAACCCCGTTGCCCCAAATGTGTAGGGGGGGGAAGCGTAAGGAAAGGAGGCGACGCTTTGGGATACCCGAAACTCTTATGTTGGGGGAGGAGTAGGCGAAAGCCACTCCCAGATTCTGGAACTGACTCAAGCGGACATGAATCTTAACGCTCTGATGTACATAGTCTGTAAATAAAGTTATTAGCCTTAAAGAAACAGAGGTTTCTGGCTTTTTACTCTCGAGGAGACAACCCCGAGCCCTTACATCTGGCATTGTTTACGAGAGAAGGAACAGCTGCTTTGCATGCAGAAGGACCCAGGTTCAGCCCCAGAGAAAACTCTTCCCATGTTCCTATAGCTTGAGACTCCATCTCCAACCAGGGAAGCACATAAGCTTGACAAACACCTTTCGTTTGCTTCCCCCTGCTCCCCTGCCCCCCTGCCCCTGCTCAGCTGTTCAGAGATATATTGCCATTGGCCATGGAGGTTCCATTGCAGCTCAACAGTCCCTCCCCAACATTTCACCTAAGAAGTTCCTGAAGTCCTTATGCCGGTGTCCCCGACAGGATTGTGCTGTAACAGAGAACTCAATGAAGGCTGGGATATCCCAGTTGGTAGAGCATGAGACTCTTAATCTCAGGTTCACTGGTTCAAGCCCCACATTGGGCAAAGGATTCCTGCATTGCAGGGGGTCGAACTAGAGGATTATCGTGGTCCCTTCCAACTCTATGATTCTATGAAGGCCAGAGAAGGAAGGAGGGATTAGGCCAGAACTATGAAGCAGAGAGAGAGAGCACACAGGAGAATACGCAGGGGTGAGATGGACAGAGCCTCTCTACCTTTTTGTTGTCCACCACTTTCCGCACGTAGATGGTGGCCTGGGCATACTCCCTCAGGTCCCTCTGCTGCTGGCACAAGAGCCCTTCTCTGCATTCTGAGCACAGCTCTGGAAGGTCGGGGAGCAAAGGAAGGAGAAAGACTGATGAACTACCAGTGGGGTCTGTTTCTACAAAGACCAAGCACTTTGGGCAATGTCACTAACCCAAGAACAACCACAAGCCTTTATTTATTTACTTACTTACACACACGCACAAAAAAAAGTACAGATCTTTCAGAGGTTATCTTCATTTCTTCTTCTTCTTCTTCGTGTTAATTCATTTTATTTATTTTCTTTTGATAAAGTAATAATCATAAATAAATAATAAAAACGTGCACCCCACCCCCGAGACCATTCCACTGTAACTATCCAACCTCCCAAAATTTCAACACCTCTTGTGATGGTTTGATCCCTTTCCATTTTAACAGTACAAATTCTACAAACACCTGCCATAATTTCTCCTGTGTATTCCCCGTCTTACCTTAATGGCGCATGCTAATTTATCATGAATAGCTACATCCCACACCTCTTTATACCGTTCTTCCATTTTATATTCTGCTCGCCCCTTCCACTTCCTAGCTATCATAATTCGTGTAGCTGTCAATAAATTTGTGAGCAAGTCCTCCATAGCCTGCAAACTTTCCACTCCACCGTGAATTGATAATAATGCTACCTCAATATGGCTTACAACACAAAATCAAACAGCATACAATATATTCTGGATTGTATAAATTCATATTCATATTCATACTATTATTATCCATTACCATTTGATTCCTGTAATAAAGGAAGTAGAAAAACAACTAATAACAAAATAACTGTAATAACAGGAAACCAGCATATTATAATATACCTGGTTCAAATCTGAAGTGGGTTTTGGGTACGTGCAGAAATCCCTTTATGACATCTTGTCATCCTGTATTTCATTGATTCTGAATTTGCTTTTAGTTAATTTTTTTGCATTTTAAGGTGTCATTTGTATTGTCAGTCGCACCAAAAGCTCAATGAAAAATCACTATAAAAAATGAAATTATAAAGCCGCTAGAAATTTTACCAAAAAAACCCTGCTTGCAGCTTATCTGTGAAATAGGAACCAGCTGGGAAAAAATATACTCTGGGCTCTAAGAAAAAGTCTTTGTTTCGTCTCCAAAGTGCAGGGGTTGGGCGGGAGAAGCTGTCATCTCTGAAGCACAGCAGCTGCCTGAAATAATTTTTGGCCCAACGCGCTCACATAATGCAAGTTAATAGTCTTGTGCTCAACCTCAGCATGGAACACAGCCCAGGCAGTCGGGCATGTCTGCAGGTCATCTAAAAATAAAAGTGGAATACCTGAGCTTGCAGCCACCTGCAGAAAGAAGCGAATGCCAGCACCGAGTGGGAAGAGCAGAACGCAGTGTGGAGTTTGCACAACAGCAATAAGGGCAACACAATGACCAATGAATATATCAGGCACTTCAATAAACAAACTCAATATATATCAAGAAATAATCAAAGTCATTGAGACCATAAAATATAAGTCTCTAAATGAAATGAGCTAACAATGTCCATGAGAAGACGTAATCAGTCCATATACTGTAGCAATAATGTCCAAGTAGTTCCAGTAGTAATGTGCACAGCGATCCCGGATAATCCAAACTGTTTCGCAGGAGTCTTCTTCAGCACAACATATAGGTTTGAAGAGAACGCGTACTAGACCATATCATGAAAATGTGAATATAAATCCTTCTGTGGAGTAGCGGTCATAAGGGTATGTAACCACTACTCAGTTATTGCTACAGTATATGGACTGATTACGCCTTCTCATGGACATTGTTAGCTCATTTCATTTAGAGATTTATATTTTATGGTCTCAATGACTTTGATTATTTCTTGATATATATTGAGTTTGTTTATTGAAGTGCCTGATATATTCATTGGTCATTGTGTTGCCCTTATTGCTGTTGTTTACTGTTTGCGACACAGGGGTTATTCATTTTGTAACTTGGAGTTTGCACAAGACAGTGATTTTTTTATTTATTTTTTGGTAGGTGGGGGAGACGGAGGAAACTTGCTTGCTTACTCACCAGGTTTGGTGATGAAGAGCGGTGCTTCGGGGCTGGCGTCCGCGGGCTGCCTCCGGATGACTCGAATGGCATAGTCCACCACGAACAGCTTTTGGATCTTCTCCCACTCGCTGGGCCATATCAGAGCTATACTGTGCAAAGAAGCAGAACATGCTGCCTAACTTGGAAAGGGGAGGGCGGCCTCCCTCTTCCCGCAACACTCCTGACCACGTGCATCGAAAGCAGCAGGGAAGGGGATTCCAGTTAAAGAAGTGCTTTTGAAAAGCCTCAGCATACACCACCCCGGTTGGTTGAATATTCATTCAGGCTGCTTGCCCACGTGAGCCTTCATCCCAGAGGTGGCTGCTTGATATTTAAATTTATTCAGAATCATGAGGACTAGAAGCTTGCTTTGTTTTTAAGATCGGCGGCAGAGCACCTGCCTCACAGGTCCCAGGTTCTATTCCACGCAGCATCTGCATGTAGGGGCTGGGAGAGGAAAGGCCCTGCCTCAGACCCTGGATAACCCTGCCTGCCAGTGCAGACAATACCGAGCTAGACGGGCCAAGGGATCTGACTCGGTAGAGATGGCAGCTTCCTGCGTTCCTATGCTGGGCAACCACGCACTGAACTGCAACTCATGCAAACCCACCTCACTTCCTGCACCTCTTATCCCCCCCCCCCCAAATAAAATACCTGAAAAAGATACAACTACTGAACGGAAGCAACTCACAGTTTAGAATCGTCTTTGGTCATGGAGGCAAACGTGAACATCAGGCCGCCATGTGGACAGAGAAGATCCTGGTTCCCGACCGAGGAGACGGGGCTGCAACGCGTAGGCCGCCTGGTTGAAGGTCAGAAGAAGAGGCAGAGATGGCAGGCATTGCATAGCAAAAGCCATTCTGACAAGCAAGAAAGTCGGGTTGCTACTTTCAATTTATTTTAACCGGACCAGAAAGAGGGAGAACATGTCAGGTGGAAGCAGAGTAGCCTTCCAGCTCTAATAAAAGGGGGAAGGGTCTCTAAGCTCAGTGGTAACGCCCCTGTTTGCATGCAGAAGGCCCCTGTTTTCAAGGACTAGCAAGGGAGATCCGGGGCTATGAAACAGAAGCTGTTTCACCCACTAGTCATAATGGCACCTGGCTGGCCATGTGGGGCTTTGGTCTGGCCCAGCAGCCAGACTCACTTTCCCTTTGCCTTCTCACCTCACGAATTTCCTCCATTCTTCCACGAAGAACTTTGAGACGACGAACAGCTCGTCCACCTCCTGAAAGACAGTTTGCCAACTTTTGTGAAATTCAGACTTTCAGAGAGTTCCTTGTTCCCCTGCAGAACGTTCTGTGGAGGGCATGAAAAGAGGAAGACCACAAGGGCTGCTTCCACTAGCAGCCTTTCCCCCGCCGATTTAAAGTTCTGCCCCCGAAACCATTGGCTAAAAGTTGCTGCCCAGAAGGAAAGTTTTCAGAAAAAGCCAAGCAGCATTCATCAGGCTTCCTGAGAAGGCTGTAAACAATCACTTGTAACCACGGCCTGTAGTTTGGTTTTGTGGGTTTACTTAGGGGAGGCTGAATGCATGCATGCAGTGATGCCGCCCCTGGGCATTCAATTAAACTAGTCTTACCTGCCCTGGAGCCCTCCAAGAGTTCTCAACTACCAGGGCTGATGGGAGTTGTAGCCCAAAATATATTAGGGACAAGCTGTCTTAACTACTTACCCTAGGGCAGGCATAGGCAAACTCTGGCCCTCCAGGTGTTTGGGACTACAATTCCCATCATCCCTAGCTAACAGGACCAGTGGTCAGGGATGATGGGAGTTGTAGTCCCAAACAACTGGAGGGCCGGAGTTTGCCTATGCCTGCCCTAGGGCCTTCCTTTGCCCAGAGGACATTGTGTTCAAGGGCAGTCACAAACTGTGGGTTAATGATCTTCACCACAGGCACTACTGCCCAGACGCAGAAATGGAGAACTGGTTTGGAGGCTGCTGACTTGATCTCTACAATGCAGCTGAGAAGCAGCTCCCAGGAAAAAACCCTTCAGCGCCAGAGACAGAGGTGGCACCCCTGACTGATATACACACATCCCCCCCACTTACGCGGGCGGTACATTCCTGGACTCTGCACATAGAATTTATTTCATGGTGGCGCATGCAAACACAGTTGCGCACTAGTGGATGCACATAAGTGGGGGCATGCCTGTATATTATATGTAGTTTTTAAGTCGATATAGGTGGTTTTTATTTGGTTCCAAAATGCATTGTTTTGCGTCATCTGCAAGCCACCCTAGGAACTTTGAGTGAATGCAAATTGTAAACCTAAATAATATTGTATTGTTATGGGTTGCATTCAACTAAATCCTACACAGAGTAGACCCCCTGAAGTTAATGAACATGAGCCATGTCTGTTAAACCAGATTTATTTGTAAAAATATTTGCAAACCACTGCATCTAACTGTCTGTGTGCAAACCATACAATAAAAAACCACGTTAAAAAACAGAACTCAGTTAACCATTGTGGAAGGATGACTTCTTAATTGCCTGCATTGGCCTGGCAGGATAGAAGTGGTTTCAGCAGGTGTTTAAAAGTGGACACAGAAGGCAGAAGGCACCCGCTGGATTCTCTAGAGGCAGAGAGTTCCACAGGACTGGGCTGATATGTCTGCTCTGAGTACGGCTGACGATGGAAACAATCCATCATCTACCAGTCGCCATCGTGAAAGCACTTAAGAGACCTTTGATGATTAAGCAGTCTACATACAAGATATATATGTGTGTACATACATACATTGACAAGAAGGCGACCATAAGTAACCTCTGCCCCTGCAACTATGGGCACTCATTCTGAGACACACACACACAAGCACCCCACCCTGCTACCATGAACTTCTGGTCTTCCTACCTCTGGCCAGCTGCTGAGACAAGGCCGGTTTTTGTCCTGGAAGAGATTTGGGAGAGATGTCTTCTGCTCGCCAGCCATCATTTTGTGGAGGGCCTCATTCTCTTCCCCTTCCCGTTCCAGAATCTGCAGGAAAACACACACGGGAGTCACTCTCCATCCTGATCGAAAGAAACGGGCCGGGGGGGTGCTATGTTTTTGCTTTACAGCATTGATTCCCACACTTTTTTTTTGAGGGAGGGGGGAAGTCCCTGGTTCCATAAACTCTTCCCCAGTGCTGCCTACCCTATAAAAAGTCATTACTCAGAACAGCGGTTGGCACGACCCGCTAAGGAACAATTAATTGCACATTCATTCAAAAGCCAGTTAAAACTATTTCGTTTAAGGAAATCAACAAAACTGATGGACTTGCTCCAGAGATACCAGTCCGATAGTCATATCCATAGCCAACATATCCCTGCTGCGCCCTTGCTTCTTGCCGACCCCCTAGAAAATCCCAGCACCTTCAAAGAGGTGGTACCACCCACTTTGGGAAGAGCAGCTTTGAAGTCAAGGGTTGTGGCAACGGTGCCTGCGATTCTTTGGCTGTGGGGACTGTGAGGTGGGGAGCAGTCTTAGGAAATATTCAGCTAGGTTGAGCCAATGACTCAGTATAAGTTAGTTTCTTATGCTCACATCTAAATCAGCACTTGCTTTATTTCTACTATATACTTCTATATACTTCAGTATACCTGAAGGAGCGTCTGCACCCCCATCGTTCTGCCCGGACACTGAGATTCAGCGCCAAGGGCCTTCTGGCGGTTCCCTCACTGCGAGAAGCCAAGCTACAGGGAACCAGGCAGAGGGCCTTCTCGGTAGTGGCGCCCGCCCTGTGGAATGCCCTCCCAGCAGAGGTCAAAGGTACTAACAACTATCTGACATTTAGAAAATGCTTGAAGACAGCCCTGTTCAGGGAAGTTTTTAATCTGTGACATGTGTATGTATTTTAATGTTTGCTGGAAGCCGCCTAGAGTGGCTGGGGAGACCCGGCCAGATGGGCGGGGTATAAATTATTATTATTATATTATTATTATTATTATTATTATTATTATTATTATTATTATTATTCTAAGCACCATAGTTTAGTGGCAGAACACCTGCAGAACACCTGAGGTTCAGTCTCTGGCATCTCCAGGGACAAAAGCCCCGGATACTGCCAGTCAGTGTTGACAATACTGAGGTAGATGAACCAATGAGTCTGGTTAGGGCTGCTTCCTACATAGCGCAAACAGACCCAGAACTGTCCTGCAGGCATTGTCACACCTCCCCTGTCCGCCCTAGGGCCCATTTGCCTGCAAAATTTCCTAGTGCTTGGGTTTGGGGCATTCTCGGACACAGATCACACTTCCTCTGAGGCAGGGGCAATGCAACCCAGACACTTTATAGAATCACAGAATTGTAGAGTTGGCAGGGACCCCCGGGGTCATCTAGTCTAACCCCCTACAATGCCGGAATCTCAACTAAAGCATCCATCCTCTCCTTAAAAACCTCCAATGAAGAGGAGTCTGCCACCTTGCACTGAGAACAGGAGTCTTTGCTGTTTGGGAACTCAGGAGCATTCCGGAAGTAGCGCTGCAGCTTCTCCCAGGCTTCTCCGGAGACCACTCTCCTCTCGTTCTCCGATATGCACAGGTTGCCTGCGGGAGGGGAGAAAACCGCCAGAGAAATGCAGTTGACTCGAGCAAAAAGAGGCACATTTCAATTCAAACCCACACCCCCTTTTAAAACTCCCGAGTCAGCCGCCAAACGGGAGTCCAAAGGATCCAAACGGTCCCCAATGGACGTTGCTTTTTAATATGGAACAATTGTGAGGTTCCCTTTTGAGCAGCTTTCGGGTGCTTGCTTCCTAGCTCACGGAGCTGGCAGGAATCCCGGGGCGGGTGGGTGAGAACACTTCAGGTCCAAATTGCTCCATTAAGACCAAGCACCCTGAAGACCAGTTTTCAAAGCATTAACCCTTCCCCACACAGGCTTTTTGACAAGTCCCCCAGGAGGAGGAATAGCTGCCAGTTAGCAGTGGGGCAGGAGAGGAACATTCTGTGGGGAAGGACCATGGGTTCAAGTAGGAGAGCAGAAGGCCCCATGTTCAATCCCCAATGGCAGCAACTCCAGGCGGGCTGAGAAAGATTCCCTGTCTGAAAACCCGGAGAAGCTGCTGTCACAGTCAGTGTAGACGAGTGTTTCCCAACTCGGGTCTCCAGCTGTTTCTGGACTACAATTCCCATCATCCCTGATAGCTGGGGGTGAGGGGAGTTGCAGTCCAAAAACAGCTGGAGACCCAAGTTTGGGGAACACTGGTGCAGACAAAGAAAGACAGCTTGTTTTGCTCCTTTAAAAACCAGTCCTTTCCCAGTGCCACGAGGGACTGTAATCTTCCTTTGGAAAGCTTTCCTGCCTGAAACCCATGAGAAGCTGCTGCCGGTCTGTGTCGACAACACTCGGCTAAGATGGGCCAATGGTCTGATTCAGTATAAGGCTGCTCCTTGTGGTTTTTAAGGGAAAGTAGCGCCAAAGCAGAAAGCTGGGGCCATCTAACGAAGTTGGTATTTAGGAAATTCAAGACAGATGAAAGGAAGGCCTTCTCACACACACCAAGTAAGTTCACTATGGAACTCACCGCTGCAAGATGCCGTGATGGCCACCAACTTGGATGGCTTATAAATCAGAGGATCAGGCAAATTCATGGAGGATAGGGCTATCAATGGATGCCAACCACAATGGCTATGCCAGGTACCCCCAAACTCAGCCCTCCAGATGTTTTGGGACTACAACTCCCATCATCCCTAGCTAACAGGACCACTGGTCAGGGATGATGGGAATTGTAGTCCCAAAACACCTGGAGGGGAGTTTGGGGGTGCCTGGGCTATGCTCTGCCCTCCACAGCCAGAGGCATCAATGCTTCTGAATGCCAGCTCCTGGAAACCACAGGAGGGGAGTTGTTTTTGTGGCTCAGGGGTCCTGCTTGTGAGCTTCCCAGAATGGGCATTTGGTTGGCCACTGTGTGAGAACAGGATGCTGGACTAGATGGGCCCCTTTAGGCCTGATCCAACCTATTCCTAGGTATCCCTTCCCACCCTGCTCTTATTCTAACCAGAAAACACATCAGCACCCGAGGCTCACAGAGGAAGGAACCACCACATGAAGCCGCTGGATGCAAGCCAGGACCAGCCTCCCCCTCTTCCTGCCCCCCAGGACTGAGGGCTCCTTGCAGAGCACACCTACTCCTGCCTCCGTTGCAGAGCAGGGAGCCTGCAAAAAAAAAAAAAGGCCCATTGCACATTAATAATTTGCTACATGCTTGGTAAGGAGCCGCATCATCTCAAGGCGGCCTTCCACTTTCCAGCACAGCTCCTTTCTGTGCGGTCTCTAAGGTTACAGGGCAATTACGGAGACGTAGCTGGCAATTAAGGCGGAGGAGGAGAATACGCTTTTGTTTTACCTCCTGCTCCAGGGGCGACTCAAGCATCAGGAAATGGGTGTGTGCCAAACGGGGGCCAACACAGTCGCTGAACCTGCAATTGCTCGAGATCTGGGAGAGGAGCACACTAAGGGCTTCCTTAGGCTTCACTAATTGCCAGAAGCAATGGCATATGCGGAGGCAAGCACATGAGCCTTGACTTCTTAAGCAAATTACCTTTCTGAAGGGTAGCCTCCAGAACAAACACTCGCGCTGAGATTATGTCTTGTTCAACGCAACCCAGCTATAAAAGCGGTAAGGGAGTAGGAGGCATTTGTATGTGAGGTTCTCTCATTTTACAGCCACAGAAAATGGCCTGGGCCTACACGAACCTCCCTGGGCGCTAGCATCCTTTTGGGGGAGCACCTTCTCTCAAAAGAACATGAGCCTTCTGGATCCAGCCAGTGGCCCATCTAGTCCACCATCCTGTTCCCAACCAGATGCCTGTGGGGAAACCAGCACACAAGACTGGAGCACAATAGCACTCTCCCCTCCTGCGGTCTACAGCAACTGGGATACAGGAGCATTGCTGCCTCCAACCGAGGTAGCAGAGACGAGCCATCGTGGCCTTGAATCTGTCTAATCCGATCTGGGTGTTATCAGTAAAATCCAGGATTCTGCATTCCTGGTGTCAGGGGAAGGGGGCGGGCCCAGGATGCGAACTGCAAGTCCTCTCACTCCTTTCTGAACACTAAGAATCGGCTCACTCCCCACCCTGCTGAAACACATGGGTATTTTAGGGAGGCCGGTTTTACCCTTATAGGAAAGCCCTGGAGATTTCCTACCCCACTGGAAACTGTTGTTGTATTGGACCAAGTAGGGTGTAGCGGTTCAAGCAGTGGGGCTAGAAATAGGGAAGGGCCTAGGTTCAAATTAGGGGCCCAGGTGGCGCTGTGGGTTAAACCACAGGCTTGCTGATCAGAAGGTCAGCGGTTCGAATCCCTGCGACGGGGTGAGCTCCCGTTGCTCGGTCCCAGCTCCTGCCCACCTAGCAGTTCGAAAGCATGTTAAAGTGCAAGTAGATAAATAGGGACCGCTCCAGCAGGAAGGTAAACGGCGTTTCCGTGCGCTGCTCTGGTTCACCAGAAGCAGCTTTGTCATGCTGGCCACATGACCCGGAGGCTGTCTTCGGACAAACGCCGGCTCCCTCGGCCTATAGAGCGAGATGAGCACGCAACCCCAGAGTCGGACACGACTGGACCTGATGGTCAGGGGTCCCTTTACCTTTAGGTTCAAATTTGCACTTAGCTGTAGGAAAGCTCACTGTGTTTCCTTGGGGCAGTCTCTTTCTTTCAACCAGACCTGCCTTGTAGGTTGTGATGAGAACATTGCAAAGAGGTGGATGGAGAACTACACATGCCACCCAAAGCTTACCTGAGGAAAGGTAGGAAATAAATACAGTACATAGTGGGGCATATATGTTGAGTTTGCTGAAATTTCAGCAGCTGGTACTTGCTTTGTATTTTTTATTTTTATAAGTGGGGTTTTTTATTGCATTTTCATGCTGTTCACTGCTCTGCACTCCCATCAGAGTAAGGGCAGTACAGAAATGGAATCAATCGGTCAAACAGACATTTGAAAAGCAGCCACGGCCCCACCCCTCACCATGGGGGCAGATGATGTCCTCGTTGAACTTCAGGTCCTCTTCCTCCCGCTTCTCGGCGATGGATTCATCTGGAAAGCAAGGAGAGGATGCCACAGAGTGAGAACAGAAAAAACAGGCCTCTTCTGCAATGGCTCCATTTGTGGGATGCTCTTCCTAGAGAGGTTCGCCTGCCGCCTTCATGTCAGATCTTTCGTTTCCAGGCGAAAACATCCCTCTTCAAACATGCCTTTGGGCTGTTACTGTTTTTTATTATTCTTATGCATTTTGTGTTTTTATGTTGTAAATCGCCCTGTGATCTTTGGATGAAGGGCAATATATAAACTTAATTAACAACAAGCCACAGCAGATGCTGAGGTTTACATTACTGTGTGCTCCCAACGGCCTCCTCAGGTGAAAGGAATGGGTTCAGGTGAACAGGGTTTGCTTCCTGGCATTTAGAGGCACTTGCCACACAACTCCCGAGACCCAGGTGGCCACTCAACTACTCCTGTCTCTGAACTGTCTCTACTCCAGCTGGTCATTGTGAGAACCGCCATTTTGGTGCCGCCGGTTCGTGCATTTCCTTTTCCCTCCCTGTCCCTTTCTCCGTTTGTGCTGTGTCTTTTAGAATGTACTTGTGATGCTGAGGACCAACTTGTTTGTTATCAGTCTTGTGAAAGAGGTGAAGAGATTTGATATCCACAGTGAGTCACGCATTAGGGGACCGATCAAGGAACTGACTTTACAATCCTATTTAGGCCATGCATAAGAACCAGTTTGTTTTCGTTTCTTTTCATAAAATTTTATTGGAACTTTTTCATTGTAAAAAACCAAACTAATCTGAATAAAAAATTAAAAAGAGGAGGGAGGAAAGAAAGGAAGGAAGGAAGGAAGGAAGGAAGGAAGGAAGGAAGGAAGGAAGGAAAAATATACAAAGTCCTCTCTCAAAGGGAGATTTTGTTTGTTTGTTTATTAAGGCAGATCTAAATGAAAACAAAAAGAGAAAAATAAAATAAAGTCCTCTCTCAAAGGTTGATCTTAACTCTTGTGTCACACAGAAAGGGGGGGGGGGAAGCACTAAGTAAAACTAATTGCTGGACAACAATGCTCAGAGTGTTGGGACTATGACCTGGGGGAGAGACCACACTTAAATCCCTAACTTGGCCATGGAACTCACTGGGCGGGACCTTGAGCCATTTGCTGCCACTCAGCCTAACTTACCTCCCAGGGCTGCTGGGAAGATGAAATGAGGACAGTGAGGGGAGAACCATGTATGCCACCTTGAAGCTTCTCACAGAAAAGGGTGGGATATAAATGCAATAAAATAAATACAGTAGGCCTACAGCTTACGCTGGGGTTTCATTCTAGGGATCTGTGCTCAAGGGCAAAATTAGGCAAAGTCAGAATGACCCCTGGAACTGCCCCTGCAGCCTCAGATCTTGCGAGATTTCTTAACCGTTCTGCAAGCTATCGCCGGAACATACCGCAGGGCCTTGTGCGATTGTCCAAGAGCCCTGTAAAGCAAGGCAAAGGGCTTTAAAAGCTGCTTCTGCAAAGGTAAATCCTTTGGGTGGCTCCGCAAGATCTCGCAAGAGCCTCCAGAGCCCAGTAAGCAAGGGTCTCCACTTTCTATTTATTTATTTATTTATTTGCGATCTGCCTAAAGTTGCGATCAAATAAGAATACATGTAATGTGGGCCTGGTGTAAATAATAATTCACAGAATCACAGAGTTGGAAAGGACCACGAGGATCATCTAAGTCCAACTCCCTGCAGAAACTGGGCTTGAACCCATGACCCTGTGGATTAAGAGTTTCATGCTCTACCAATAATAATGATTCGTCCTTGAGGGGTTCCACATTCCAGATTTCACCAGCTCAAGAGTACAGGATATACTGTGGAGCCCCTCATGCCCTGAGGCCCTTCAGGCAAACCCTTTCCTCGGGATTTAACAGCATCCGAGTCCAGCCATCATCCCATTGCGATGGGAAGGCAGGCAGGACTTTGCCCCAATGCTAGACAGGGAGGCTGCAAAGACGGGTGTGTCCGTATAAGGGGGAGTGGGGAGGCAGAGACAGGAGGCTACCTTTGCTTTTGGCATCACCGTTCATCCTGCCGTTGCTCTGATCGGCATCCTCGTCTGGGTCATCCATCTGCTCCAGGGCCAGCTGGCGCCAACTCCGCAATGACGATTTCCCAACCCAAAACCCGTCGTCCCTGAAAGGAGACAAAGAGGCAACTCACAGTGCAGATCTTTTTCTTTCTCTTTAATACAAACTCCATTGAATTTTTTTAAAACAATTACCAAGCACAAAGGGTTCAAGCACATATGCAGTCATCCATGTGACGCCAAAACAGACTTGGGAAATCTTTTACATTACAGATTGAGCTCCCATCCACTGGGATAATTTCTCCAGTGGCCATTGTGACTGAGACGGGAGGGAGTTTACTGTATTATTGTTAACAAACGCTATAAATCAAGGCCATACTGAGTCAAACTCATCTTTCATTTTTATTCCACTTATCATAACTCGACTTTCTGGTTCTGCGGCTGTGTGTCTGGCATGGCACCAATGGCTGGAATGTCAAACCACCACTGGGAAGGACTGGAGTTCAAATCTTGCACATGAAGAAATTATCTATTAGTTGCTTCGGAGGTCTTGCAAAGACATGTAATTTCCCCCAGATACGTTTAAAAATTAAACAGCCTAGAAATGCTTTTAAATAAAATGAATGCAGCTATTGATTTCAAAGCCACTTGCTCTCTTTACAAAAATGTCTCCAGCAAAGTATGCCACAAACACACACACACACACACACACCGACAGCCACTCTCTGCACACTTGAAAAGGGGACTTGCTTACCCTTTGACGGTCACCTTCAGCAAGTTGGAGACAGTTTTGTAGTCCTCGTTCAGCTGGTTCTTCAGCCGCAGGACTCTGCACCTCTCCACCACACAGTCCCTGCAGAGTGCTTTGACTGAGGAGGAAGAGACGAGCAAAAAGACCGCCATCATCCTCAGTACAATATCCCTTGCTGTGCATTCTGGATAAAGTGTCCTTCCATAGGGCAGGGCTTAGAGCTAAAGCAGCTGAGATGCCGCCGCAGCCTCCTCCACCCCAAACCCAAAGACCTGCTTCATTCAGCTTCTTTCCCCCTCTTTAGGCTGCCATCGGGGCATGTTTATCAGACCCTTTACACTTCCCTGATTGTAACAAGCAGTTAACCTTTCTCCTGCCTGTAGAACGGGAGACATAGGGACATAGGAAGCTGCCCTATACCAAGCCAGACCATTGCTCCATCTAGCTCAGTACTGTTTACACTGACGGGCAGCAGTGGCTCTCTAGGGCTTTTGGCAGAGTGTCTCTCCAAGCCCTACCTAGAGATGGGCCTTTTGCTTGCCTGGCAGATGCTCCACCACTGAGCTGTGGCCCTTCTAAGCTACCAGTGCCCCTTCCACATCGCACAGAGAACTTTGTTTATGACTACCCAAAGTAAGGCTTTCAGTGCAGCGGCACCAGCGCTTGGGAACATTGTAGGCAAACACCTCTACTGTGTCAATATTTTGACGTTTGCTGCAAAGCATATATTGCCAAGTGTGATTAGTGAGTTAGTCTGATTCTGCGTGGGTCATTTGTTCTGTATGTGGGGGCACCTCCAACTAAGTTTTACTCCAGGCAAACCTATCGAAATGAATGCACCTAACTTAGCCATAGTCATTAATGTCAGTGGCTCTACGTAAAGTAGGACTAACGCCGGACAGAACTCTTTGAGATGCTTTAACACTCTTACACGCAATTTCTAAAAAACGAGTTGGCAGCTTATAAATGCTATTATAACTAAGTGGCAATTAAAGACATTCCTGTCTGGAGGAGAGGGATGGCTAAGCGCTTTGTGGGAAGCGGAAACCTCAGTCTGAGAGTGCCAGCTTCATTCTCAGCCTTTGCGAATCAGCTTCTCTCAGGTTTAACAGCTTTCATCTCGAGATTCAGCCCTGAGAACGGCAGCTGGCAGGCACGAACTTGGGAGGGGGAGAGGCATAATTGAGAGGAAGGCGAGCTTACCAGCCAGGGCAGCAAAGAGCTCTCCCAGCTGCAGAAGGGCATGGGACCAGAAGAGAGTGTGGCGTAGGTGTTTGGAGGTTAACACATGTGCTGCAAAATAGATTTTGCTGGCACTCTGCCACTTGGAAGGCAGTATCAAGAGGAGGAGGTTTCAAGGGTGTGTGGTGGTTGTTGTTAACCCGTCCATTCACCCCCTCTCTTTCTAAATAGTACCGTCTTTCCCCCTTTTTAAGACACCGTCTTATATTTTTTTTTCTCAAAAAAACACAGGGTGGCTTATTTTCGGGGGATGTCTTATTTTTATTATGTCAGTATGGTACGATACAGCCTCCCCCTGCGCGCTAAGCAGACGGGGCAGAACTCCGCAAGAGGCGCATTCCCCCCCCCCGTGCCTCTCACTGGTTCGCTGGCTCCCTGCGCACGCAGGAGGGGCTGAGGAGGCGACGGGAACAATGGCGGCACCATGGCTTACTTTTGGGGTATGTCTTCTCACAAAGGTAAAAAAAACCTGCCATGGCTTACTTTATGACTACGTATTAAAAAAGGGGAAACAGGGTATACACTTGTTATCACCCCCAATCGCTTGGTTTAATTGCCCTATTTAAGCACTGTTGTTTTGCCCCAGCCACAGGATAGATTCCATAAGGAACAAGTGGCTCCTGTTGCTCACATGTCCTTTCCAGGAAACACTGTGCTCCTTGGGAGCTGCCTGCTAAGGAAATTGCAACAGCCGGTGGAATGCAGAGTGGTTCAAGTGTGGTAACAGCAGGACCTTAGAGGAGAGGGTTCAAATCCCGCCCCCTCAGCCATGAAACTTACTGGGTGAGCTTTGGGGCCAGTCACTGCCTCTCAGTCTAACCTACCTCACAGGGTTGTTGTGGGGATTAAATGCCACCTTGAGCTCCCTGGAGAAAATGGTGGGATATAAATTCAATAAACAAACAAAGGTTATGGAACTCTAGTAAGAGCATAAAAGCCCTGCTGGATGAAGCCAATGGCCCGTCCAGTCCCGTCTCTTATTTTCAACCAGGTGCTTGTTATTGGAGACCTGCAAGCAGAACAATTCTCCCCTCCTGCAGCTTCCAGCAACTGGCATTGAGATAATAATAATATATAATAATTTATTATTTGTACCCCGCCCATCTGGCCGAGTTTCCCCAGCCACTCTGGGCGGCTTCCAATCAAATATTAAAACAATACAGCATTAAATATTAAAAACTTCCCTAAACAAGGCTGCCTTCAGATGTCTTTTAAAAATAGGATAGCTGCTTATTTCCTTGACATCTGCTGGAAGGGCGTTCCACAGGGCAGGCGCCACTACCAAGAAGGCCCTCTGTCTGGTTCCCTGTAACCTCGCTTCTCGCAATGAGGGAACCGCCAGAAGGCCCTCGGCGCTGGATCTCAGTGTCCGGGCTGAACGATGGGGGTGGAGACGCTCCTTCAGGTATACAGGACCAAGGCCATGAAGGCAGAGCAGAGCCATCGTGACTGGTAGCTCCTCTAACAAGGCAGGGTGGTCCAACCATCACAAGATGATGCAGGAGGCAAAGGTTGCAAGGAGCTAATAAGCTCTCCTGGGACATGCTCCCTTCTGGGGCTTGGCTTACCTGTCAGTCTGGGTCCTCCTCCATATCTCTTGTAGAAGTAGTCGGCGACATACTCAGAGACCCTTTTGACGGTGGGTATTTTGTCCGGGTGCAACTTTCCGTGCGAGCACAGGCAGGCCGTGTTATCGATGGGCTTGGGGGGAGTCGACTCATCCAGCCACTGCTGCAGCCATTCAAGAGACACGAAGTCATAGGGGCAGCCTGGAAGGAGGAGGAGGACAGGAGGGCTGGGGTGGGGCATCAGCGCCACAAGCCCTGTTTGCTTGGGCTCACCAACGTGTCTGCCTTGACCAGTGAGGCTTCATGATCATACATTCCACCCCTTGGCCAGCAAAACTCAAAATCGAAACAATCTAATCTTCAACTTGGCAAGAAACAAACAAACTGGGTTGTATCCAAGCCTGTCCTACTCAGAGTAGACCTGCTGAAATAATTTATAGTTGTGATTCCTGCATTGCAGGGGGTTAGACTAGATGTCTCTTGGGGTCCTTTTCCAACTGTACAATTCTATGAGTCTATTCATTTATATCCCTCCCTCTCTCCCTAAGTAGTCTAGGGAGGAAAACAGATGTACCACTTGAAACAAAAGCGTAGCAAGCACTTTGAAAACAGAATAAAACAACGTAAAAACTATTACAGATAACATCTAAAAATAAGTTAGTTTTTAAAAAATCCTAAAAGCAATTTGAAACAGTTAAGAACATCCTTCCATCCAGTGATCCTAGGGTTGCCTGGAATAGTATTATGCAGCCACGGAACACACCTGGGTAAACAGGAATGTTTTAAAATTCCTCCTGGAAGGGAGTAATGATGGAGGCAGGCACACCTTGCTAGGGAGGGAGTTGCACAACTGGGGAACCACCACTAAAAAGGCCATATTGCGGGTCAGCACCAATCAAGCAGCTCTGGAAATTAGTTAGTCTTGTCAGTTAATTTCTACAGGCCTACTCTGCTTAGGGCTAACACAGACTGTGAAAGCACAACACTTGTAAAAAAAGGACAACAACCTGAACTTCAGAAAATTAACTCCAGCACCCCACCCTCAAAAGGCCCTCCAGCTATTTGGGGGGGGGGGAACCAGGAAAGGGGCTTAGGCCACTGAAAATGTAGTGGCATGGTGATGTGTTTTCTCTCTCTCCCTCTCTCTCTCTCTCTCTCTCTCTCACACACACACACACACACACCACACTCCCAGAGCAACACAGAGGCTCTATCGGCCCGCCCCACCCACACCTCAGCTGCTCACTTTCTCTGAGCCAAAATGAGGATGAACAACCTCAGCCCACGGATGCATGAAGGAGCAAGCCATGCGTGTGACTGCTCCCTTAATGTAAGGTAACTCCATGCAGGTGGAAAACTAGTGCAATTACAGTGAAGGTTGGGCTAGACACACTCTTTCCAATATACTTGGTTCTGGTTTGTGTCTTTTAAGAGCCGTTTGTACAAGGGAAGCGTTAAAGGACACCAACACCACCCCAGCCTTGCCCACAGTGGAACAGTTCGTTCTGCCACATGTCATTATTTATCTCATTTCATTTACAGCCTACCTTTCTCTCCCAGAAGCTCAAGGTGGCAATACACGGTTCTCCCTCTCTTCATTTTCTCCCTACAACAACCCTGCAAGGTAGGGCTGAGCTGAGAGGCACCCAGTGAGCTTCATGGCTGAAGGGGGTGGGGATTTGAACCCTGGTCTCTCCCAGGTCCTACTCTGACACTCTAACCGCTACACCACACTGGCTCTCAATAAAGTAAAGTAAAATTATCTGAAGATGTGTGGCATGCACACGAAAGCTTATACACATAACAAACTTAGTTGGTCTCTAAGGTGCTACTAGACAATTTATTTTATTGTTTTATTTCGACTGCATCAGACCAATACAGCTACCTACCTGAATCTAAAATTATTTAGTTATTTATTTTACATCCTGCCCTTCCTGCTAAAGCAAGCCAGAGCAGCAAACACTTCAGTAAACAGAGCAGTGGCCATGTTTCTGAACAATATTAAGTCACTGCAGATCGTAAAACACCCTAGGTCAGTGATGGCTAACCTTGACACCCCAGATGTTTTGGAACTACAACTCCCATCATCCCTAGCTAACAGGATCAGGGGTCAGGGATGATGGGAGTTGTAGTCCCAAAACATCTGGAGTGTCAAGGTTAGCCGTCACTGCCCTAGGTTGACGGAAGAACAGGTAGACAAATGTCCTGGGGCCCAGCAGCAGTTAAGCTGTACTGTACAGAACATTAGACTATCCGGAAAAACCGAAAAGAAAACTTGGCTGGCACCCAATGTCCATGCAACACGTTCCAATATTTCCTCTTGAGACTTAAGACTAAGGCGGCTGCCCAACTGCTTCTATGTGTTGCCAGCAGTGATTATGTTTACCAAGAGATGCAGAAACGATGTTACTTTTCCAGGCCGGAACTAGACGCCACAGGATTTGATAAAAGTAATATAAATATTGCCAATTAGGAAGGCTTCATTAGAGATCCAAACATTTGGGGGGGGGGGAATGTAAGGCACATTTTAAATGCGTTCACATGTTTAGATGGCCAGTTGTTTTAAAATGTTTTCAGACATGCCTGAGAGAGAGAGAGAGAGAGCACAGCTGATGTGAATTTGGGAAGATAATTCTTGCAAAGCTTCCGCTGATGTCTGCTTGCACTGTGTGGGTGGGGCGCAGGGATGGAAGGCTCTTTGGCGGGGCCTCAGGATGCTTACTCTCCACCCCACCCTCCAAACCTCGCCTACAACAGTCTTATCCTTAACATGCAATACTGCAAATATGTATTTTCTTTTAAAAGACAAATGGAAGATCTTACAGACCAGCTTTGGCAGGCAACTTCTGGTAGAGCTCCTTCACCTCCTCGTGCTTGATCTTGCCCCTGGCCACGCTCTGTTTCCGCATCTCGGCCATCTCTGTGCACCACTCCTCAAACTTGCTGTTGTCCCTCTCTACGAGCTCTTGCAAAAAAGCTGGCCAATTGCGGGGAGGGGGACAAGCAACAGAATTAGGACTGAGAACAGAGCCCGGCCCTCATCCCCCACAAAAGAAAGAGGAAGCCCTTTGCTATACCCCCAAAGGCCCTGACTGAGAGTCATTCCCACAGGTATCCCTTAACCCCAGGGGAAACATCTTATTTCATCAAATTCATATGTTGCTTGACTGCAAAGGAAACCAACAAAACAGATTTTAAAAAATCAAACTATAAAATAAGGATTAACAACAGTAATTGAAGACTTTTGAACAAACGCTCATAGAACGATAGAATAAAAACAGATTAAAACCTGCACTAACTTTCTAAATATCTGGGTAGGCTTTCTCTGAACAAAAGTGTTTTTTGCAGGTGCCAAAAACAGTATAGTGAAGGCAGCTCCCCGATATCAATAGGCAGGGAGTTCCAGAGTGCAGTGCTCCCACACTAAAATATTGAGTTCTTATAAACGCAGAACAGATATTACGTTGCACCTGCAGAAGTGCCCGTTCTGACGACCGAGGGAGTCAAGTGGGTGTATATGGGGTTGGAGACCCCCATTTGAGAGGAGACCCCCAAAATAAGAATATCGGAAGAGTCTGGCGGCAGCTGGAGCAAGCCAAAATGGACCCACCTAGTCCACCATCCTGTTGGCACAGTGTCCAACACAAAATTATTATTATTATTTATTCATTTTATACACCGCCCTATACCTGGAGGTCTATGCCCTATGTCCTTATGGGACCCATGTGCAACAGTACGCTCTCCATTTACAAGCCCCAGCAAATGGCATTCAGAGGCAATTTGCCCCCCAATAGTGGATGTAATAAGGCCCCTCTGAGAAGCCACTGAGCCAACATTTTCTTGAGAGTAATTTACAGGTTTCCGCCAAAGGAGGATTAAGCTCATGTAAGGTTTCTGATAAAGTGAGTTCTCCAATGCAAGAGAGCTCATGTTGCGATAGGGGCAGAATAAACCACCCCCTGTGGGTTTGGCTAGCTGGCCACAGCCAGCAGTGACCAGTGCTGTTGCTGGGCAAAAGCACATGTAGCCAAATTTGATGGACAGCCCAGCATCCATATATAGGTCGTGTGCGCGACCCTCCCCTCTTTGCTGCGAGCTTCGGATCTCCCGCTCATTCCTCCCTGGTATAGGCCTGTGTGTTGACCTTGCTGTGCCTGTCATGGGGCCGTCTGCTTTGAGACAGGGGCCTAGTAGGAATTTTTCCATTTGGCTGATTGGCTGTGCCATTTGGTTTTCGCCTACTATATAGCAACTAGTCACAACTTGTAAGGTTGGCGGTTAGGCATTGGTTGTGTTGGTTATTGGAGCGCGGTAACCCTCCAAAAGTGATCATGGTGCGTGGGAATTCCGTTAAAGGAATCCAGCGGCTCAATATATGCTTGTCCGAACCCGGTAGGGTTGCAGGGCCGTGCTTGAGCCCCTGGGACCTCTGGGGAAGGGGGAGGTCTCTGCAGCCCAGCCTCCATTTAACTCTCCCCAAACTGGTTTCCCCCCACTGACGCGGTGTCAGCTCTGTCCCACTGGACAGCTAGTCTTCGCTGACTAGTCGTCAGCTCTGTCCCGTTGGACAGGTGAACCAATGCCTACGCAACCACTCATGTGTTTTGTATTTTAATAAAGTTGTGGCCAAAACTATGCCAAAAACCCAAATAAAATTTATGTCTCATGTGTGAATTTATTGGTGGGGTGGCTTGGTGACCTCTATACGCAAAACCACCAAGCTGACTTGCTACCTCCCCAACCAATATAAAACATCTCTTGGGGGGAACCATGTGTAAAGGACATTTGCCATTACTTATTACAACGTCCACTATATACAGATTCAAGAAATTGATTCATAACAGCCCTTTTCGCAGAAAGGAAACAAATCTAACCAGGGTGTTCAGTGTGAAATGGCTGCTGAGTGATACTGATGACTTTGTTACTTATAAGGTGGCTCTCTATGCCCTAACAGCTAGGAAGAAAGAACTGGATGGGCGAGTGATCAACTGAAATGGGGACTCCGATAAATTTATATAAAACACACCCGGCATTCCCCCTTTGACTCAGCAAGCTACCTATTTGGGGGAAGAAAGAAAACATCGCCAGCTGGGCCCAACATTTGCCGAGTGGACGCAAGGTGGCTTGCTTAGCTTAACGTGTGCCCCACAACGGGTTTGCCTGCACACACATGCGTGCCAGGCAAATGCCAAACCCCGGGTGCACAGAGGGGAAAAGAATGGGACAACACACACACACACACACCCCAACTCCAGCCTTACCTGGAATTTCAACACGCAGCGATTTCTCCCGTGTCTGCAGCCTGTACACCAGCATGTAGGCGTTCCGAGAGCGGTAAACCCCCTTCCCGCATTTGAGCTTCCGAGTCTGAGATTTAGAAGGCTCTAGTGGGAAGAGAGAAGCCAAGCACAAGAGAAGCCCTGAGACATCTGCTCTCTCTCCTGTCAGGGAAGCAGAACCTGGAATGCTCTTCTCCCTAGCTCTTCCCTCTCAACTCGCTGATCTGTGATGGGGCCTTTTCAGTGGTGGCTCCTGGGTTGCTGAGCGTTCCGTCCTAGCGAGGCATTGCCCTGCATCTCACCCCATCCACAGTGCTTCATCTGCCAGGTTCAATGCAGCTAAGCTTTGGCCAGACCCTCCCACCCCACCTGTGCAGCTTTGCCAGAGTGGCAAATTTATTTGGGTGGGTCCCCATCTGCCCATTAGCATGTTTACTTCTACTTACTTTTTAAAGGTAAAGGGACCCCCAACCATTAGGTCCAGTCGCGGACGACTCTGGGGTTGCGGCGCTCATCTCGCTTTACTGGCCGAGGGAGCTGGCATACAGCTTCCGGGTCATCCGGCCAGCATGACTAAGCCGCTTCTGGCGAACCAGAGCAGCACATGGAAACGCTGCTTACCTTCCCGCCAGAGCGGTACCTATTTATCTACTTGCACTTTGACGTGCTTTTGAACTGCTAGGTTGGCAGGAGCAGGGACCAAGCAACAGGAGCTCACCCCGTCGTGGTTACTTCCAAAGGGCCTCACGAGAGCCAGCAATTTGGAGCTATCAGATACACACCCCTTAGCACACACAAGCCTTGCCAAAGGTGGGTTGCGTAAACACGTTAATGGAGCTGTTTCTTCTGGGGATAATTATGCCAAGGCACAAGAGGCTTTATTGATGGTGGAAACGGCAACTGACTAGTTAACCCTTTGCTGGTCCCAATACACCAAGCATATCCAGCTTTTGGCCCTTTGGATGTTGCTGAAACTACAACTCCCATCAGCCCTGGTCGACACAGCTAAGAATGATGCGAGTTGTAATTCAGCAACATCCAAAGGGCCAAAGGATCCCCACAGTGTGTCAACCCAGGAGTGCTCACAGGACAGAGACAGGCAGTCTTCTCTATCCTGTGGTCCTCTAGAGCAGTGTTTCCCAACCTTGTGCCTCCAGATGTTTTGGGACTACAATTCCCATCATCCCTGACCACTGGTATTGCTAGCGAGGGATGATGGGAGTTGTAGTCCCAAAACATCTGGAGGCACAAGGTTGGGAAACACTGCTCTAGATCAGTGTTTCCCAACCTTGTGCCTCCAGATGTTTTTGGACTACAATTCCCATCATCCCTGACCACTGGTATTGCTAGTGAGGGATGATGGGAGTTGTAGTCCCAAAACATCTCGAGGCACAAGGTTGGGAAACACTGCTCTAGATGGTGCTGAGCTACGATTCTCTCAATTCCCTGGCCTTGGGGAGTCATTAAATTCATCACCTAATACAAAATGCCTCTAGGCACCTTACACGCACACCATTAAAAATGACCATCGGGTCTAATTAAACAATCTCCAAAGAAGATATAACACAGAAACATAATCACGTTCCCTCAAATACCTCAGAGAGCAGATATGCTGAAATCACATTAATGAAGGCACAAGGCAGGCCTTACTAGGGAGAGCATTCCAAAGACCAAAAGAGGGGCCCGTAACCAAAAAGGCCCTGTCCCTTGCTGACACCCTCCAAACCACTCTCAGGGAAGTGCCTCAGGCGATGAACGCAGGGCCCAGGCAAATGCAAGCCAGGACACAGACATCAAGGTCCTGCGCTTTATTGATTGAATCTTAGAATCATAGAGTTGGAAGAGACCACAAGGGCCATCCAGTCCAACCCCCTGCCAAGCAGGAAACACCATCAAAGCATTCCTGACAGATGGCTGTCAAGCCTCTGTTTAAAGACCTCCAAAGAAGGAGACTCCACCACACTCCTTGGCAGCAAATTCCACTGTCGAACAGCTCTTACTGTCAGGAAGTTCTTCCTAATGTTTAGGTGGAATCTTCTTTCTTGTAGTTTGAATCCATTGCTCCGTGTCCGCTTCTCTGGAGCAGCAGAAAACAACCTTTCTCCCTCCTCTATATGACATCCCTTTATATATTTGAACATGGCTATCATATCACCCCTTAACCTTCTCTTCTCCAGGCTAAACATACCCAGCTCCCTAAGCTGTTCCTCATAAGGAAAGTTCCTCTTGAATTTGGTGAACCGAGCCTGAAAACATAGAGGTAGTCTGGGCAACTGCGCCAGATTTGGACACTTGGAGGGACAGACGGTGTCTCCCTACCATGGCTGCTCCAAATGGTTTGACTCCTAACTGCTTATAGGAGCCAGGGCCTCCTCTGCGTGTTTTTGGTGAGGTCTTACCTAGGTCTTCTTCTGCCCCCAGCTGCAGCTTCTTGCCCTCCATCTTCTCTATCTCTTCGTCATTGAACCGGTACCACTCTCCCGTCTGCGGGTCCTTCACGTGGGCAATGTAGTGGCCGGAGTAGGCACTCACGCCACGGTGGATGAGGACTGCACTGAGCTCATAGACAAAGATGCTGGCTGGAAGGAGGATCACAGAATCAGAGAACTGTAGCGTTGGAAGGGACCCAAGGACCATCCAGTTCAACCCCCTGCAATGCATAGGGATGGCAGAGAGAATAGCCCCTGCAGTGTTTATGGCGTTACCCGCTTTGTCATTGTAATCTTCAGGGAGGCAGAGACTGCCCTTTTTGTCCCCCATGGGCCATGGTTGGTGTACATTGGGGTTGGCAGGATAGAAAGCAGGGAGCTCAACAGCAGGGGTGGTGCCAGAACAAACTAATTTTGCCTCTGCCCTCCTCCTTTTTGAGTTCTATATGGGGAAACACTGAGGCTGACGAAGCTGACAGCAAGTGCCACAAACCTGGACTGGTGGTAAGTAAGAAGGCAGGCAAGGCAGGGTCTGGTGAAGGGCAGTGAGACTGCTGGGGCAATGCCCTGTTTGCCCTAATGGACCAGCCCCGACTGCCACCCCTTCATGCCCAATCACAAGCAGCTACTTGGCTACGTTAGATCATAACCTCACCTTTGTCTTCCATGTACGGCTCCATGTCCAGCAATTCTGAGAACTCGATGTAGGCGTTCAGCTTCTTCTTGTGGCCTGTTTGCCTAAGGAATCAAGGGAAGAAAGAGCAAACGGTAAAACCGAGTTTGGCAACTCACAACGCACCAGCAGCACCCCACTTGTCACTTTTTTCCAGGATGACGAGGAACTATTAGTGAGCAGTCTTCGGGTTAAGTCAATCAACCAGCTACAAATCCACCGAACAGTTATCTTGTCCCGTTCAGTTCGATCTGCGGCACTGTTACAGGTGCCGCATAATATCCATTCCGCCTTGGTAAGAAATCGATCTTTTCGTGTGGCAGCACCTATGCTGACAGCAGGCAGGAGCCTTTTCTGCACTCTTTTCAGCAACTGCTGAAACCATTTTTGTTTAGGCAAGCCTACCCAGATGTTTACAAAGCTGATGCAAGTTTTAATTCCTTGCTATTTTCCTTGTTATTTTTCTTACTGATAACATTTTTCTTATTGATAATTTCATTTGTTTTATCCCTTTTTGTAAACTGCTCTGAAACGCTTGTTGTATTTTGTGAAATAAAATAAATTGGAGGGTGTAAGCATAAGCCTGCCTCCTTCCAGTACGGAGGGATCTGACCACAGCAGCTCTGAAGGCTCCCACCCTGGGGTGCTGGAACAAGAAGAGATGCTTGCCTGTCAAACACAAAGCGCATGAGCTGCAGGTTGAGGGTGCATGGGAGGCTGAGGAGACGGATCCTGCGGGTGGCGTTCTGCTTGCTCTGGCAGGTCTCACAGAAGTAGCGGTTGTCCCCTTCCAACTTTTCTTCCTAGCCAAGCAAGAGACAAATGGAACAAAAGTCACCTGGGTGCCTCTGAGGCAGGCTAGAATTTCACCTAGGTGGGAACAGACCCTTTGGCATCAAATCCACTCTTCAGCTCCTGAATCCATGCATGGAAAGAGTGTCAAGGATGCCTATGGGTCTTCCTTCAGTGGTATTCTGGGAACAGCCTCTACAGCAGGAGACCGGAATTTGGGGGCTGTCGCTTGATACGCAGAAGCAGAAACCAAACTGTCTATATCTGGGGAGAGTAAACAAAGCAGGACCCTTCTTATCTCCTTTTTCAGAAAAGGAGAAAATTTCCTAATCAATTTATTCTCTTTGCATATGACTTTGAGGCTTTTTAAAAATAATCAAGCAGTGTATAAATTTCATGAAATAAACCTTTTATATATTAAAAAACCCCTCAAACAAAAAATAAACATCAGTTTATTAATAATCACATTTGAACCTATTAAAATAGTATTTACAATGTTGCTAATTTGACAGAGACCACACTTAAGATTATCCTTCTGAGGCAGCCTGTTGGAATTAATGTTTATAAAAGCTTCATAGGGCCTTTTCTGGGTGGCAGCGAGAGAGGCAGCACCATGAAGGCGTCGGGCACCCTGAGGGAGTACAAAGTTGTTGGGAGATGCCTCCCCACTCCTAAGTGCCCAACACCACCTCTCTATCGTACGCACATCTTTGCTCCTAATCATGTTGTTGCAAAGTCCTGTTTCTGGTACTTTGTCTCTCAGCTGAAGAAGATGAAGAAATCTTCGGGGGAAATTGTGTACTGTGGACAGGGTTTTGAGAAGTCTGCACTATGATTCTCGTAGTGGAACTCATAACATGGAGTACAGGGAGTACAGGGATTTGACAACAGCTGGAGCTGTTACACAGTGCTATCGCAATATGGGAGCCCGTCATAGAGCTCGTGCTCACTCAATTCAGATCATGAAGGTTGAAGAGATCGCTGCTAGCAAGTGCCGCAGACCAGCTGTCAAGCAGTTCCATGATTCCAAAATCAAGTTCCCTCTGCCACATAGAGTTCTGCGTCGCCAAGATAAGCCATGCTTCACCACCAAGAGACCAAACACGTTCTTTTAAATGCAGACTTGGTTCATTTGCTCTGAGTTTAAATAAGGTTCTTTTTGAACTTCTGATTATTTTTGTTAGGTCTGAAACATAATTGTCCTGACCTTGCAAATAAAATGTTAAGGAAAATAATAATAATAATAATAATAATAATAATAATAAAACTCCATAGGCACAAAAATCCTCAAAGGACCAACAAATTAAATGACATATGCAGAAATTAGGGCCAACTAGGATCACTCTCCTCTATTCAGATCCCACTCAAACTAAGTTTGAGATAAAGCAAAGAGCAACCGAAAGGAAATTGGCCTCAAACCATAATAGGCTGGAGGATGAAAGTGACAAGGAGAAAACTCCCAAGGAAGAGTCGATACCTTCAGAAACTCTGTGATGCAGTCCGACAGTTGCTTGTGGCCCTGGATGTTCAACTCAAGCTCATAAAATTTTGATATAAGTTTGGACTCTCTGCCACACTGGTTGCAGCTGGGGAAGAGGGAAAAAAAACACCACTGAAGACTACCTCAAGAAGAATTACTTCTTCAGAAATCACAGATATCATTATTTATTGGTCACTTTTTTCTCATGGCAGCTCCAAGAAACTTACAGTATTTAAAGCAAAAACCAAACACACACACTAAAACCAACTTTAAAAAAAAAAAAACAATTCTGTTTTCCAAAAACTACTATAAAAACATCCTATCCATGCAAAAAAGCCATATATATCGTTAAAACCCAAAGGCCTGATCAAAAAGGAATGTGTTTGCATGGAGCCTAAAACAGTGGTGCCAGGCGAGCTTCCCTGGGGAAAGCATTCCACAAATGGGGAGCCACCACTGAAAAGGACCTAATCTCATGTTGCCACCCTCTGGACCTCCCATGGAGGGGGCACATGAAGAAGGGCCTAGGAAGACTTGGTAGGGTCTTGGTTGGTTCATATGTGGGGAGATGGTCCTTGAAGTATTGGGGTCCTAAGCCACACAAGAATTTATAGGTCAAAATCAGCACTTTGAATTGGGAATGAACAAAGCTAAGAAGAAGAAGAGTTTGGATTTGATATCCCGCTTTATCACTACCCTGAGGAGTCTCAAAGCGGCTAACAATCTCCTTTCCCTTCCTCCCCCACAACAAACACTCTGTGAGGTGAGTGGGGCTGAGAGACTTCAGAGAAGTGTGACTAGCCCAAGGTCACCCAGCAGCTGCATGTGGAGGAGTGGGGAATCGAACCCTGTTCACCAGATTACAAGTCCACCACTCTTAACCACTACACCACACTGGCTAAAGCACCAAAAGACTAAGAAGAGGAGAAACTTACACTGTGACGTAGGCATACTCTCCGCAAAACTGCTTCTGGACAATGTCTCGCACATCTGGGTTTTTCTGTGAGGTTAGGGTATCCTCCAACAGGGACATGAACAGCTTGGAAAACTCCTGAGCATCCTAGGAGAACAGTACAGTTGCAAAGGCAGCATTGATAACAAGGGTAAATCAACAAACAAAATAAATGAAGAAGGTGCTTAGCTCTTTTGTTATACGTTATAGCTCTGTTAAAGAGGCAAAGCAACCACCACCACCCCTCATTGTATCGATTCGGGGATGGCACTGCACCTCAGTCATGTACATGGAAATTAAAAATGGAATAGGGCCATCCTCTTCGGTGGCAAAACATCCCTGGTTCACATCAGCTTAGGAAACTGCGGCTTAGCATTACAGAGGGCAAGCAGATTGATGTGCAGCTGCTTCCGCAGAAAGAGCAAGGCAAAACACGCGCTCACACGCACGCACCCGAACGTTACCTGTTGCTGACCTGTGTCCAAACCCAGCGCTTTAACAAACCCTGATGGATCGATATAGCGCCTCTTGCTGTTCTGCAGCAAAGCAAACAAGTACTGGAGGTGCTCACATATGGTCTGAGGCTCATAATCTATCAAAAGGCAAGAGGAGATTTACCCACAATGACGCATATACTCATATTGACAATGGTCACCCCCTCTGCACACACTCTGTTAGAAAAGACCTCCCCCTCCCCCCTTTGCTACACATTGGGACGGATATACATACACAGCATATCATCTGCTGGCAACTGCAAAACTAAAAAGATGTGCCATTCTGAATAACAATTTAAAAAACTAAACCCTTTCAGAAAGGGAAGGTTTTCTCTTCATTTAGATTTCCTTTCTGTCGAGGTTTGTTTGTGACTCTGCTGCTGCTTAGATACTCTGGTGCCCATGAGAATCCACTGTGGTCTCTAGAGGCTGATTCACTGCCTCTGCTCAGGATATACAGCATGATATATCTCCTCTCTCAAACTCTATCCCTTATCTGTAAAATGGGAACAAGTGCCAGGCAACGCTGCTAAAATAAGAGGACCACAAAAGCCAATAGCTATGTAAGGAGATAAAACATCAAGACACAGTAGCAGTCTCAAAGCAGACGGAGCCTTGTCAGAGCAAATCAAAAGCCACCTGCCCATGTGCTAGTGAGCAGTGGGAAAAGTCTGACCAACTTACCTTTGTTTGATGCGGTGCCCTCTGCTGTGACGTACTCAGGGCGGGCAATTGGACACAAGTAGAGCGCCTGGCGAAGCTCCAAATTCAAGAACCACATCTGCAGAAAAGTGTTGACGTAGCAGGTGGCACCCAGGTTTGTGAGGCCCACAAAGGCATTCTGTGAGGGGAAGGGGAAACACACAACAGAGATATGACCAAGCAGGTCACAAGGGCAGCCCTTTGCCAACCTGGTGCCCTCCAGATGTTTTGGACTCCAACTCCTGTCATTCCCAGCATCACACAGCCAACACTGGTTGGAGTTAATGGGAGTTGTGGTCCAAAACATCTGGACGGCGCCCAGCAGGCAAACTACCAAGTGGTTACCTCCACAACATTAACCAAGAGCTTCCAGAAAATGATGGCAGGGAGGTCCTTTCAAGACAATATATCCTGCCTTTAATGTACCTGACCTGTGTAATAGTTCTTGATTTTGGGGGTTGAATTTGTAGGACTTCACAGCAGGGAGGGGGAACATCTGTGGTCCCCCAACAGCCGCAGTAAGCATAGCCAATGGTCAGAGATGACTGGAGTTGAGAGTCCAACTACAGCAAACTAAGGCCTGGGGGCCGGTTCCGGCCCAATTGCCTTCTAAATCCAGCACACAGACGGTCCGGGAATCAGCGTGTTTTTACATGAGTAGAATGTGTCCTTTTATTTAAAATGCATCTCTGGGTTATTTGTGGGGCATAGGAATTTGTTCATATTTTTTTTTCAAAATATAGTCCGGCCCCCCACAAGGTCTGAGGGACCGTGGACCGGCCCCTGCTGAAAAAGTTTGCTGACCCCTGAACTACCGGCTCCCCAACCTTGGTTTACAGGGAGGTTCATTGTTCCTCTTTATTTTACTATTACATTTTTAACATGTTTCTCCCCTGCCTTTCCATAAAATGCCCGAGATGTCTAACATTTAAACAAACATAGCAGAATAAAAGAAAAGTCAATAAAATCCAATGTAGCTATAAAAAAAAAAAACTAATGAGGAAGTAAGAAAATATTTTTACAAGCTTCCTGGTACATGGGAGGGCTCATCCAAGGGTATGTTTCACTGCAACAGAATAGACTGAGATGAAACAGTCAGAAAAAGCTCTGCTTGCAGTACTTGGTCCCTCTTATTGACAGCTACTTCACGGAACTGACAAAGGAACTTTACAGCTACCACTAATAAACCTCTATCAGTTCTGACACAACAGCCAGGACCACAAAGAAAATTTCAAGCCTTCCAATTCTATAAACCAGAATCAAGTTGAGGATGCATCTTAGGGAAAATAATCCTCCTTCACACAGGCTTCAGGGCCAGCACATGAACCCTGGGGTGCCAGGAGACCATAGTAGTGTTACCTTTTTTCTCCTCTCGAAATTTGGATCGTCAATATTGTGAAAGGTGTTTTCATCTATCTCCCCCAGCCAGATGTGCTCACCAATTCCTACCAGGCAGTTTGGGTTTCCTCGGCAGTTTCGCCTGCAAAAGCAAAAAGCAGCAGGATCTGAATCCAATATTCTGACCTCGTCACATTGCTATCATCTAAAGCCAACCGAGACCACTTATGTCCTGATGCCACCTGTGTGACTTCCAGCACACTTCTCCAGCAATTACTTGCAAGTGCAGCTTACGAGTCCCACCAACCACAGAGGAGTCCTGAGGTAAATGCAGATATGGTGCCAGTGTTGATGATGCTCCCTGACGTTTCCTCCTTCCCCCTACAAATTTCAACAAAAAGGACAACTTCTGCACATTCCCCGCATTGTCTAGATGTCAGTTTCTGTGCTGCTTTTGCTGAAAAGTGCTTGTAAATCAGAATTGCTAAAAGGGGTTATTATTTCGTGCATTTCTATCATGTCTTTTCTCCAGAGAACTCAAAGTGGTTTAAATGGTTCTCTCTATCCTCTTTAGTCCGCACAACAACCCTGTGAGGTAAGTTAAGCTGAAAGGAACTGACTGGCCCCCAAGGCCACCTGGCGAGCTTCATGATTGAGTGGGGATTTGAACCCTGGTCCCTCAGGTCTTAGTTTGACATAGTACTATACCACACTGGGTTAAATGACACGGAGGTTGCAAGTATTTCAATTTCAGATGAAACCACTTAACTTGCCTCCTGTATCAGGCAAAAGAGAGGTTTACGGGCACAACAAGTCCCTAACAACCTTCCATAAACATCTGACCTGTTCTTTTTATTTAAATTAGAATGGAAGTTCAAGACAAACCATGTGTAACTGTACCTCCTTCCATTCCCATCTAGTCACCCTGATGCTTAATAGATCATCTGCTTTTAATTATATGGTGCACATAAACTCACACAAAAGACAAAAGCCCCACCCTTGAGTTCACAATTGAAAACAGGGAGAAGGAGGGATTAGAGGAGAGAAAAGAAATCAGAAAATTGACAGTGTTGGGGTTCCTCACACACCAACAATCTCAGTGAGGGTCCCTGACATTGAAGAAGCAGGGAATGAGAACTATACAGCGCAGTATTGCCTACTCTGACTGGCTGCAATAGCTCCCCAGGGTTTCAGACAGGGTGTCTTTTCCTACATTCTACTGGGGTGGCAACTGAACCCAGAACTTTCTACGTGCAAAGCAGGTGTCCCACCACTGGGCTGTGCGGCCCTTCCTAAGAACTTCTAGAATACCCAGAGAGTCGCTTTGAGTAGCCACGGCAAAAGAAGCAACTAATAAATTTAATAAAAACAAATAAACCGGGGGGGGGGGGAGAACAGGTGGGGCTTGTGTGCCATAGGGAGCTGCCTTCTTTCGAGTCGCCACGTTGGTCCACCTACCTCAATACTGCCTGCACTGACTGGCAGCAGTGGCTCTCCAGGGTTTCAGTTAGGGAGCCTCTTTTTAGCCCTACCTAGAGATAAGTCCAGCGGGTATTGAACCTGGGGGCTCCTGCATGCAGTGCAGGTGCCCTGCCATTGACTTGCAGTACAAAAGGCTGATTTCCAGGGCGGCGACGTCGCCGCCCTGTGGTTCCCCCGGGGCCCTGGCCCAAGCCCAGCCTGCCGGCCCCTGAGGCTTACCTGCAGGCTCCGCGCTGACACGGCTCCAGGCCGACGCGGTAGGCCGCCTCGATGTGCTCCTGGGTCACGGCCTCGGGGGTCACCGTCTCCGTCCAGCGCCAGGCCGCCTTCTCCAGTTGCAGCCGAGGAGCCATCCCAGGCGCGGCTCCACGACCCCTCAGAGGGGGGGGAGGAGAGGCAAGAGGTAGGGAGGGATGGAGGGAGGGAGGGCGACCAGGAAGCGGAAGCGGACTGGACGCCCCAGGAAGTGAAACCGGCCTCTCCCTGAGCGACGCGAAAGGCCCAAAGCAGGGCGGGGTACTGAGGAAGCTGTTAGCCGCGCCTCGGCGCTCGGCTGTGACGTCAGACGCAGACGCGACGGCATCGCCGCGCCGCAACGAAGGGGGAAAAGCGGCGCAGCTTCGCGGGGATTGGCTACTTCCAATCCGGTCGGGGGCGTGGTTACTTTCGGAGGCTGCAGGTGATTAATCTCCCTCTTGCTCCTCCCCCGTCGCTTCCTTTTCTTGGCTCCACCCACTTTTCGAGGCGGGGTTTCTCTCTCCCAACCCACCTCGTAGTAACAAGCAGTGACGTGGGCACGAGGAGCAGGGGAGCGGCTTTTTAAAAAACAACGAAGGAAAATACAAAAACACACACACGATCGAAGGCCGTTAATTTTTCCGCGCGTGTGCAGTCGCGTCCCTCACGGGGACTACCAATAATCCCCACAATGCATTGCGGTTTCCTCAGAAATCCCTGGCTTCTTTTGAAGGGATTAAAAGGAAGAAAGCAAAATAATAAAATCACAGTCTTGTACAAGGGAAAATCAGAAAAAAGAGAATACTGGAAATTCCTGAGGGAAGCAATGAACCATTCCCCAAATCAAACCACCACCATGATGGCAGCCATTTTGGTCGTGTTCTCCTTTCCAGGACCTATTGGCCATTTAGCGTCACTTGATTCCTTCCTATATCCCACACTGCTGATGACTGTTATATGCAAATTTGAGGTTGGCTTTTGCATCTCAAACACCCACCAAGGGATTAGGTGTCCTCTGTTGGACAAATTTGCCCCAGGGATCTTCCTCAGAGGTAGCCAATTGCTCTGTGAGAAGAAGGGAATCTTGACACCAAGATCAGGCAAAACCACAAGTTGTTTATTCTCGAAACAGTGCTGCACGGGCAACTCCCCAGCTCATGCTGCAAAGAGGGAGGGCACCAAAAGTTTACAATCAAAAGTTTACAAAAAAGTACCCTAAAGCCCGTCCGAAGTTCCCTCCTACAATCTATTGCAGGGGCGGCCAACTCCCAAGATACTGCGATCTACTCACAGAGTTAAAAACTGGCAGTGATCTACCCCCTTTTTTGGGGTTCAGGTCGAAGTTGTTGAGCTTTTTTTAGGAAGGAGGAAAGCCCATTTTTGGGGGGTTCGGCTCAAAGTTGTTGAGTTTTTTCAGGGAGGAGGTAAAATGTTGAGCTTTTTTTAGGGGAGCCACAGTTGTTCGCGATCTACCTGTTGGACATGCCTGTCCTATTGGTTAGGAAATTGCAGATTACAGGTCCTCCTATTATATATATGTACTCCCACTGTTACATACATCCCATGTTCATGCTGATTAGCTTTAGCTCCACCCGGGGGCCAGGGCGGTTTGACTAATATTCATAGTAAGCATGTGCAATAGCTTTCTAACTGTTCTCCATTTTCCCTCATGATTCTGAGTCACCCCACACTAATCCCTTATAGGGCATTACCTTTTGGCTACTCTAATCTCTATACTTAACATACTACGTATTACCACAAGTTTCCTTTTTCTTTGCAATGCAAATACTGTAGTTACAACAGCAAGACGAGGCATGGTCGTTTCTGCTAAGCTTTTTCTTATCCATTTATCCCACATCCCCTAAGTCCATTATCGTTCAGAGAAGAATTAATGGAGGCAGGAACCAGTAGAAGAACATGGTACCCCAAGGGTGTCTCTCATTGTGCCTCTCAGCAAGCTTGGGTGCAAAGCAGCAGTCAGTCACAGCTCCGGGTGTCTCGGTGCAGCCTCCTCCCGCCATCACCGCATGGAGTTTGGCCTACTTCCTCCTCCTTGTTTCCAGAACACCTTTTGATTTCAAAAAGGACACATTTTCCTGTCCACTCTTTGGAGCAGAGCAGGATAGCTTTCTGCATTGCCAATTGACGTTCATAGCCCCCATTGCAGACCGTCCAAGTGCCCCTAATTTCCCGCTGTTATCAGAGATTTGGTCATTATGTTGTTACAGTAGTACCTTGGTTCTCAAACTTAATCCGTTCTGGAAGTCCATTCCAAAACCAAGCGTTCCCAAACCAAGGCGCACTTTCCCATAGAAAGCAATGCAAAAATGGATGAATCCATTCCAGACTTTTAAAAACAACCCCTAAAACAGCAATTTAACATGAATCTTACTATCTAACATGACCATTGATCCATAAAATGAAAGCAATAAACAATGTACTGCAGTCACACAATCAATCAGTAACTGAACTGGGTTCCACACACTCAAAGAAACAAAACAAAAAAGCCACAAAAACACAAAATAAATAGCAAAACCAGACAGACCTCAGTGTAACACTCAAAACCTGTGCATGATTTCTGTTCTTATCCTGAGGTAAAGTTCTTAAGCCGAGGTACTACTTAGCGGAGTCTGTAACCTGAAGCATTTGTAACCTGAGGCGTTTGTAACTTGAGGTACCACTGTACTAGGAACTGGGAGCTTTATTTGCAGTTTTATTATGCCGATAACGATCATCCCCTCTTTGGTGGTTTATTTCTCTTATAACAAGAGAAATATTTGAGGGTTATTATTACACAAGAACACACTTGGTTAATTTTACCAACATGACCTCTCGCAATAATATGATTCGTATCTACCCTAGCAGAAACAAACCGCGCACCATTTGATTTAACCGAAGGTGAGTCCGAACTTGTCTCAGGGTTTAATGTTGAATACGCAGCCGGACCATTCGCATTTTTTTTCAAGCCGAATATATAAATATTTTAATAATAAACACGCTCTCATGCATCTTATTCTTCAGCCCAACCATAACCACACAAACAGAATTATTTACAATTGATCTAATAACAAAAACAGTTTTATTAACTATGGTATTCTTATGGGCTCGAGCCTCATACCCACGATTCCGCTATGACCAACTAATACACCTCCTGTGAAAACAATTTTTACCTGCCACACTAGCACTATACCTATGATATATTTCACTCCCAATCTCTCTATCAGGACTCCCACCACTAAATTAACTTCACCAGGATGTGTGCCTGAGAATTTAGGGATTACTTTGATAGAGTAAACTACAGACCTCACCTCCTTTAGAAGAATGGGATTCGAACCCACACCTGAGACTCCAAAACCCTCTGCGCTCCCACTATACTATCTTCTAGTAAAGTCAGCTAATTAAGCTCTTGGGCCCATACCCCAAATATGTTGGTCAAATCCCTCCTTTACTAATGAACTCCTACATCTTATCCCTTTTAATCTCTGATTTAGCCCTTGGAGCGATCATTACTGCTGCCAGCTACCATTGGCTTCTAGCCTGGGTTGGACTAGAACTTAACACCTTAGCCATTGTGCCAATCTTAGCCAAACGACATCACCCACGAGCCACTGAAGCTGCAACAAAATATTTTATTATTCAAGCAACAGCCTCGTCTATTATTCTATTTTCAAGCACCATTAATGCATGATACACAGGAACCTGAGATATCACTCAACTCACCACACACCCGACACCCATTATGCTAACTATTGCCCTCGCAATAAAACTAGGCCTAGTTCCAATGCACTTCTGACTTCCAGAAGTCATTCAAGGTACTGACATAACAACCGCCTTAATTATTGCAACATGACAAAAACTACCACCAATCTCCCTACTATATATAACTATTAACCAGCTCCCAACTATGCTTTTATTAACACTAGCTATTTTCTCTACCCTAATTGGAGGATGATCCAGACTAAATCAAACCCAACTACGAAAAATTATAGCATTTTCATCAATTGGACACCTAGGGTGAATAGCTGCCATCTCAACTATTTCACAAAAACTTCTTATTTTTACCCTAGCAACTTACCTATTAATAACCACCTCCATATTCCTAATAGGAATTAGGAGGAGCATAGTAATGGTTATTGGGGTTGGGTTAATTGATTTAGCGGGTTTAAATTGTCATTTTATTGCGTTAATAGTTGTGCTTGGGGAGGTGGTTAGTGTTGTAACATAGGTTAGGCGCATGTAAAATATAAGGCTTAAAAGTGAGGTGAGGGCGAGTGCGGTGGCTAGTGGGATAAGGTGGTAATAATGCTATGAGGGTAATAAGTGCGATTGTGGAAAGTGTTGGGGAGATTGTTCATATTGTTCCTAGATCTTTGGTAGTTTTTGCTGTTAAAATAGAAAGAATTACACCATTAATTTGTGCCTAGAAGCTTAGGTTACTTGTTAAACCAGAAGCCTTCAAAGTCTCAAACAGGGTCTCAAATCCCCTATCTTCTGACTAAGACCTGTATAACTTTAATATACATCTTCTGAATGCAAATCAAACACTTTAATTAAGCTAAGGCCTAACTACCGGTAGATAGGCAGGCCTCAATCCTGCAAAACTTTAGTTAACAGCTAAAAACCCAATCCAGCGGGCTTCCATCCGTCTACTTCCCCCATTAGGAAAAAAAACGGGGGAAGCCCCGGCACCTTTATAGTGCTTCTCCAAATTTGCATTTTGGCGTAAAACACCGCAGAGCTCTTTATCTGATAGGAGGAGGAATTAAACCCCCATTTGGGGGTCTACAGCCCCCCGCCTAACCATTCGACCATCCTACCTGTGTCATTAATTCGTTGATTATTTTCAACAAACCACAAAGATATCGGCACTTTATACCTATTATTTGGTGCCTGAGCCGGCATAGTCGGCACAGCTCTCAGTCTTTTAATTCGAACAGAACTAAGTCAACCCGGCACCCTTCTTGGAGACGACCAAGTCTACAATGTTATTGTTACAGCCCATGCCTTCGTTATAATCTTCTTTTTAGTTATGCCTGTAATAATTGGTGGGTTCGGAAATTGATTAGTTCCGTTAATAATTGGCGCCCCTGATATGGCATTCCCTCGAATAAATAATATAAGCTTCTGATTACTGCCTCCCTCCCTACTTTTACAGCTGAACTGTCTACCCTCCCGCTAGCCAGGAATCTAGCCCACGCAGGAGCATCTGTAGACCTACCGTAACTATTTTTTCACTTCATCTAGCTGGGGTTTCCTCAATTTTAGGCGCAATCAACTTTATTACCACTTGTATTAACATAAAACCCCCTAATATAACGCAATATCAAACCCCTTTGTTTGTTTGATCAGTTTTAATTACAGCAGTTCTCCTCCTCCTCTCTCTTCCTGTGTTAGCTGCAGGAATTACAATACTACGGTATTAACAGACCGAAACTTAAATACAGTACTTAATTTTTTTACCTGGCGGGGGGAGGAGACCCCATTCTTTACCAGCACCTATTCTGATTCTTTGGCCACCCAGAAGTATATATCCTAATTCTCCCTGGCTTTGGCATAATTTCTCATATCGTTACCTATTACACAGGAAAAAAAGAACCATTTGGCTACATAGGAATGGTGTGAGCCATAATAGCTATTGGCTTCCTGGGCTTTATTGTATGAGCCCACCACATGTTTACAGTTGGTATAGACGTTGATACCCACTTGAGACCTCCACTTTCTGTGACATATGTATGATGCCTTTGGGTGGTCCTTGGCTAAGGGGCTGGGCAAACTCTTCAAGAGTCTTTAAAAATCCTTGCAAATCTTTGTTCTGGGTCTCTCTCACCTCCTTGCAAGGAGGGGGAAGGAACCTGTTGCGACAGAAAAATAAAAATCTGCCTTGCTGTCACTGGATCCTACCTATTCTCTGACCAATCACGAACTTGGGGGACCCAGAGTCCCTTAAAATAGGAGTTAGGCCATTAAAGACACCCACCCACCCTACAACAACACGGGGACAATCTTGGATTTACAGAAGCCACCCAGGTTTCTGATTTGAGCCTGGAATGTCCCGTTTTTCCTTAGAACGTCCCTATTTCCATTGGAGAAATATTGACATCCCTATTTTCATCAGAGACATGTTGGAAGGTATGAAGTTTTCCAACCCCCAAGCCATCTGAAGGCAGTCCCTGTATATGGAAGCTTTTTAAATATTTGATGTTTTATTATGTTTTTATATACCGGTATGTTGGAAGCCATCAAGAATGGCTGGGGCAACCCAGGCAATTGGGTGGGGAATGCTGGGGGGTATGCTATTGTTTCTCAATGGGTCAGCACCTAGCTAACCTGGCCAGACTGAGCTAAACCAAGAATTTCTTGTCTGACAACTCTGCAGCTTGTATTTTCCCCTCAGATCCCGAATATCATCTAAACACTACCATTATTCATGTCTGCCATTCACTAACAGACTCTGATACCCGAGATCTATGACATTATGTTGAAACTATGTGGACAGAAAGCTTTTTCCAGAAAGGGAAATTCTTATGCACATGGAAGTAAAAAAGAAAAGGGGGAAAGTGTTTTTTTCTTTCATTAAGATATTTATCTCCCACCTTCCAGCCCCATGAGCTGAAGCAAAATTCAATGAAGAGGAATGCTGTAAAACATGCACTGTGACAGTTGTAAGGAGAAAATGCCCGAGGAGAATAAGGGAGAAAGGAGAAGTTTTTCTGAAGTAAAAATGAGAGAAAGCAGAAGCCTGAGGGAAGGAGAGGGAAGCAAAAATTGTATCTGACTGAAGGGAAAATCTAAGGAAAGAAAAGGCTGAGAATATGGAACTGAGAGGAAGTATTGGAAAATGAGAATTTGTGTGTGTGTGTGGACATTTACTTATAAACTAAACAAGCTATAGGTAGGGCCCCACTCTCTTGCACCCCCCCCCCCAAATTTCACTATTAATATACTTCTTTTTAATTGTATTTCAGTTCAACAATTACTTTTGTTATAAGAAAAAAAACCTCCTTTTCCCTTATGGGGTACCCCAGAGCCCATATATAGTCCTTAAGTGGGTTCCCTATCGGTAGGAGAAAATAACAGAGGCCAACCAGAGAATATTGAGAAGCAAAGCAGCTAGTAAGCCTGATCTTTATTCAGCTGTTGCAACAGGGTCCTCACTCACCACATGCAGGAGGCAGGAAGAAACCAGAACAATGGTGTGCAAGCCCTTCTATAGACTTTTGAAATTGTCCACCTTGTAGCTCAAGACCACCCTCCCAAAAAACAACAACACACATCATTCATACATCAAAGAAGGAGGCGGTCTCCAGCAGAAATCCTGTTGGCCAGGATATCTGTTAATGGTCACTGATTGCTTTACCTGGAGAGCCTGGCCATTCTTTTGTGATGGTAAATACAGTGGTACCTTGGGTTAAGTACTTAATTCGTTCCGGAGGTCCGTTCTTAACCTGAAGTGTACTTAACCTGAAGCACCACTTTAGCTCATGGGACCTCCTGCTGCCGCTGCGCCGTCAGAGCACGATTTCTGTTCTTAGCGGAGTTCTTAACCTGAAGCGTACTTAACCTGAGGCACCACTGTACTTTAATTGCGCCCCTGTACTTATGTATGTTTTTGCCTGGTACATTTATGAACGTTTATATTATATTTGGCACCTTAGAATTCTTATAACACCCAGATCTCTATTTTTGGAGAGAGGGTGGTATGGGATTGGGGGCAGATGAGATGGAGCTTCTTGGCAGTGGGTGTGTCGTATTCAGAAAGCCTCCCCTTCAATGCCCATGACCCACCTTCTTCAGTTACTAGTTACTTGGGTTTGGGGCTAAGTCCATTATGAGTGCAGGCAGGAGCCATTCAAAGCAAGGCAGATCTTAATTTTACTGTTTCTCACCATACATGTTGCATGGAAGTGAGGATCCAGGACGAATGTGTGTAACAACTTCTTTAGAATTAGAAGACTTTAGAAAGTGCCCAACAATTTAGCCCAGAGGTTGCCACCTTTTTTTAGTCAATGGCTCCCTTGACCAACTACATTCTTTCTGTGGCACAGCTATGGAGATCAGGAGAGATGGCAACCTCTCGTCCTTTTTGGAACTCCTTCCCTTGTGGAGTGTTGCCTCTTCTCTCCCCTCTCTTCGGAGTCCTTTGGACAGCGGCAGCTGCTGCCCCTTCCCTAAAGAGAGGTGTCTCCTCATGCTGCCCCACAAGGGCCTGGGAAGCACCCCCCTGGCCAGCTCCAGAGGCACCATTCACCTGGGGAGCTTGTAGCCAGGGCTGCTGCAATAAACAGCTGTTCAAGCCTTTGGGAGGCAAGGACGCAAGAAGGCATCAAGGGGGGAGGGGAGGGGAGGGGAGGGAAGAGGGACAGAGGCCAGTGTTGCCCCAGTACCCCTGACCATCATTCAAGGCACCCCAGGCTGCCACAGGACCCTGGTTGAAAACCACTGCCCACCCAACAAGCATCATCCATACATCACAGAAAGAGGCAGTCTTGTCTCCTGGCTTGTCTCTTGTCATGATACCTGACAATGCTTGCTGGTTGCCCTTTCCTGGCCAGTCTGAGCCATTCCCTTGAAATGGTAAATGCCTCAGAATCAATTGTCACAGGTCTATCCCTATTTATGTGAGAGGCTTATAGCTTTGTAAGGATTTCTATGTGAAAAGAACTATTGGGAAAGGTTTTTCCTTCTACTGCAGAGTAAATATATGGGGTCATTAAGAGGGTCAAGATGCCTTTGGGATTGCTCTGTGAACTCAAATAAAGTGTCTCTTTTTTCAGGGAATATTTTATAATTTTTGAATGGTGAAGGATTGGTTTTTCTCTAGGGTGTGTGTGTGCTATGTGTGCACCTTAAGATTTGTGTAACACTCATGTCAACTTCTGTTGCCCAGCACCTGCAAGCCCCCTACTGTGACATCATAGAAAGCTTGCAGGTTTTTTTAAATAAACCCCACCAGCATCTGCTCATCAGGAGCAGAATTGAGCAGCTTCTGTGAGTGAAGTGAAGGGTTGTTTCTCAGAAGGGGAAACCCTGGGAGAGACTAGGGTTCAAATACCTCCTTACTCAGCTATGAAGCTCACTGGGTGACCTGGGGCCAGGTTGTGGGGATTAAATGAGAAGGCGAGAACTATGTATGCCATCTTGAGTTCCTTGTAGAAAAAGATGGGATATAAATTCAGACGCCCTCAGAAGGTGGTGGACTCTTCTTCTTTGGAGGTTTTTTATACACAGAGGTTGGGTGGCAAGGGATTCTTGAATTGGATTCCTGTTTTGCAGGAGATTGGACTAGATGCCCCTTGGGGTTCTTTCCAAATCTACAATTCTATGATTTTGTTTAAGTGTCATTTTATTGATTAGATTGTTACAAAAATCAAAAGTATTACAGACCCCTTTTCTGACCTGAGAAGTCAGGGGTGTGTCCCTTATTTATTCAGCTGAATAAATCTGAGTTCTAACTCTAAGAAGTCTGACCACCTTTCCTTGGGTGGTAGGGTGTGAATCTGGAACGTGTATCCCAGGGAAGAACAGCATTGATTTAGGCAACAGGTTGTTCTTCCCTCAGCGCAGCAGCACTCTTCCTTTTCCAACTGGATTCCCCCCTCTTCTTCACAGGAGCATTCTCCCTGCACACCTTCCAAAGCCGCCTTCCCACAGGCAGCCTTGGATTCAACCCTTGGTTTCAAGCAGGGGCTGTGAAGTGCTTGTCGCGGATTCCTCCACGGAGTTGTAGCAAAGCTTTGCAAAAGCCACAGGTTCTTTAGTGCAGTAGTCTTTTATTGTGAGCTATAAACATACAGACAGTTCACACAAGCACAACTTCACTCTATCTCTGAGAACACTCTACATCCACATCCACACCCTGCTTAACAGGTTCCCCTTTAATACAAAACAACAGCCAATCATCTGTCGACACACTCTTGCTGAGTCATTGCAGGCCTGTTGCATCAGCTTCTTGCATCAGCTTCTTTTACTTTACAAGCAAGCTCAAGCCTGCAGACTTACTGTGTAACACAGCATTCTGTGTATCCCAACAGTGCTGAAGGGACAGTGAGACCAGATTTTCTATTGCCCCCCATCTCCCCCACACAAAAAGACTCTTTTAAATGCTGGAGACTTTGGCAGAAACCTCTCTCTTATTTCTTCTTCTTAACATTGGCTCATGAGTTCCCCTAGCCTGGATCTGGCCTCAGCCGCTGGAGGTTGCAGGTGAGATGCATTTGGAGAGAACTGATGAGGAAGTGGGGCAGGATGGTGAAAAGGGACGGTTGTGAACACCCCCATCTCTGAGCGGCAGACAACTCCAGGGGTGCATGTGCTTAGCCTGGGTTCAGTTTCCTTGGAATGAAGACTGGGGTGTCTTTGGGATATTAGGCTTTGCTTGCACATAGATGCTAGGATGGAGTGTTTCACAGCATTAACCCTCCAACCGATCTTGCTTTCCCCTTAGCTTCCCAGGAATGCCCCAGGCCAAATCTCTGGGTCCAGCTCAGAGCAAGAAAATCTCCTGCCTCTCCAGATTCCAGCATCCTCCCAACTCACCACATGCAACCCCTGCCACCAGCCTCTATGTCTCCATCTTGGGATGTCGCGGCATCCCTCCAGGGAAGTGTGTAGAGATTTCCCTTACTAGCTTACTTTCCACAAACCAAAAGACCTACAGTATTTCTCTTTTTAACAAAAATATTATTTATTCATTTTTTACAAAATGATTTTTTTCCACATTTTAACATAAACCATAAGATCCGTATTCACCTTTAAAAAAATATTTTAATAAAAGAATTACAATTATAAAGAAATAAATTGATACAAAGGGGGGAAGTGAGGAGGAAAAGAACAAAGATGCTTATAAAAAAGGAACAAAAATAATATACAAAATGCTATCTAGTATAGTGTTATCTACCCTTGAATGCTCCGTATTTTGTCTATACTATTCTATACATCCATTTTAACCTCTCTATCTTACTAAAAAAAGTCCTGCTTGCTGTTTTAAATCCCGAAAGAGTCAATAAAAAGTGTCCAGTCCTCAAATTCACTGGCAGGTGGAGGGTTGATGTTGCAGATGTCGTCTTCAGGGCGGCTCCTTTCCCGGCTGATGACATTCTTGCGGGGGTCTTCTTTTCTTCGGACGTCTCCTCTCAGGCTCCAAACGCCAAACGAATCGGGAATTGCAATCTCTTAAATTGAAATGGCATATCTGTTGGAATCATAGGAATGCGAGGAATGAGGACATCTTCACCTTTGGAAGGTCCTGTCAATATTGTTGCTTGTACGATGTTCTTCATTAATTTTATTACTGCAAGCCGCGTGCCGTTGCAAAGCTTTGGCTGGTTGATATTTCGCAACAGGATAATTGGGACGCCAATTTTCAATTGCAGTGTGTGTGATGGCATCCTTTTTATGCCAGTAGAAATTCCACAGCGTGCATTCAATTCATCATTGCCATCACCAATGAAATACATTTGTAGGAATTTATGTTGACCATCTGGGAACGGAAGCAGGGAGCCGGCTTTGTGATAAATTTGTCCTTTCACTTTGAAAGTTGGCATGAATTGAGTTGTTACGATTTCTGCGCCGAAGGACATCATTTAGAAGCATGAGTTTTATTTTCTGATGTTAGATAGGAAATGCTTTGATTCAGTGGTATATCCGGCAAGCAAAGTTTTTAATGGCTCTGGCGGTTCTCCAAGTTGAGGCAGTTTATTTTTCCCCGCGCAGCAACACATTCCTTTTGTTTCTCCATGGTCGTTTCTCGTTGGCCGCCCAAAGCCGGCTGCTGTCTGTCACCTGCAAATGCTGACTGTTGTCTGTCACCTGCAAACCCTCCATCCCTGCTGCAAAGCCACATCACAAATTTATCTAAAAAATAAAATAAAAAAAAAAGTGATGTTACCACATTGACAACAGTGGTGGCTATGTAGTGTTGTGATGTCATGCTGCTCACTATGTGATTGGTTAGGATATTATAAAGTATGTTTTTTACTTTTTACCTGTTGCTGGTGTGACATCTATGTAATATTTTTACATAAAAACACTCCAGGAATGGAACCCAGTGTTGTGTCAAAATTTCAAAGCAATTGGTGCAGTACTTTCGGAGATTTGAGGTTTTGAACAAGCACACATTTACATTTATATAGATTTTGTGCTTTGTATACTGTAACTTGCTGTTGTGAAGCACTCTGAGATTCAAAATCAATCAATGAAAGAAACACTAAACAATTAAAAACAACATCAACAAGAAACACAACAAGGTTTCCTACCGCTATGTACGGAAGGTCCTAAGGGCAGCACCACTCCTCTTGGTTGATCTTGATGGCGTTGATGTTCCTGGCACTGGTCCAGATTGGATCCCGCGGAGAGCAGAAGATGGTATCTCTGCAGCACAACTCTGATGTTCATGTTGCCTTGGCCTGGCACGACTGCGGATGTTCTGTCACGAGGGGAAAGGGTGTTTTTTTTTAGAAACGTCACCTCCAAATAGCCCACCAGACTTCCAAATAGCCCACCAGATGCCTCACTCACCTGGCATGCAGCTCAGGAAGTTCTGCGGGTAAGGTTCCCTGTGAACACAGTGGAGCAGCCTCCTCACAAGGCGCTGGACTCTGCCTTTCTGCCGATGTTTACAGGCCCGCTGCATGATGTTCAGGCAGCTCCTCCCTGTTTGCCTGAGCCCTTCTTCCTCATGCTGCTACATCTCTTCCAGCCCTGAGTGGCAAGAGAGAAAGGTTGAGCAAGGCAGAGATGCACAGGAAAAGAGCCATCCATCAACAATATTAAGACAGCCGTCAGGTGGCCCCAGCAATCGGGCCAGGGGAGGCGCGCTGGTTGTAGGGGCGGATGCAGAAACGGACATGGGGAGTCCACAGGGTATTCACCACAACCAGGACACAAGCAGTGGTGGGTCCCCTTGGAGGGGAGGAATCAGTTTTTCACAAGGAAAAAACTTGCAAAGCACCCCCACTGGAGCTCATCCCAGGACCAGGGTGTGGGGTAGGGGAATATTTGTGTGAGAGAGAGGGCTGTGAAGTCACATTCCAGTCCTCTTTGCATGTTCATCTTGTGGCACCTCTGTCTGCACATACATCTGGGAATCTGCCTTCCCCTAAAGCCCCTTCTCAGCAGAAGCATCCCTCCCTGCCCTCCGTACGTCTCACTTACATGTGCCATAGGATGCCATGTCTGGACTGTGGATGAAACTGGCATCCCGGAAAGCCAGATGACCTAGAGAAAGAAGGAAAGAAAAGGGACGTCATCTCGGTGCAAAGCAAGCGGAGACAGAGGCAGCTCGGCAGGAGGGCAGGTCTGCTCTGATGCGTCTAGAGGCCTCCACCCTCATGGAGCACTCAGAGCAAGATCTGGGCGCAGAGGGAGCCCTACCTAGCAGGTGGCCTGGGGACATGCCCATCCTCCCTGCCATCGTTACCAAGACGTTTCTGTCCATCCCTACCAGGGAAGGACGTTGCTTGACTTACCCAGAAGCAGAGCTGCCACCCTGGAGAATGCTGGCAGCCTGTTGGCAGAGAGCTTCGTACATGTCAAGGCAGCACTCCGAAGGACGGTCTTGCTGAAGGTCTTGCTCTGTCGGCAAAGACAAAGGAGAAGTGGCATCAGACAGGCTTGAGAGTGCGGCAGAAGAGCCTGTCACCCCCCAAAGACTTCCCTGGGCAAAGCTGCCAACGAAGCAGAGGGACCTTACCAGATGCTTGGCAGCCTGGTGGAGAGCAAAGTGGAGGCTAAATTTGTTGGGATGCGCCCACCACTTGACCTGTGGGGCTAGATGGGAAAGAGCCCTCCTTGCAGCCTGCAAAACAATAAGAGAAGAGGGTTACAAATTGCAGTAGTCTCGGAAGTTCCGGAGAACAATCCCTCCCTCCTACTGCATAAGTCCACCTCCTTGGCCCTCACCTTGGCCACCTCATCCTCATCTTCAAGTTGAATTAGGACGAAGACCAGTTCATTAATGGCTTCTGTTGTTGTTATGGGAAGCCCTTGGTCTCTCGCCCAGCCCCGAAGCAGCTCCAGATGCTTGATGGCTGATGCCCAGACGGAGGCTTCCTCCTGTAGGCAGAAAATATCAGAGGTTGTGTTTCTCATCAGATCAGTTTCCTTTCTCCTGTCCACCGAGTTGTTTTGAGGCTGCTCAGCCCCCTATCCTCCTCCTGGGGGCAGGGGGGACTCTCTCCCTGTGTTTTCCAGGCACGCTTCCAAGAGAAGGTGCTCCAGAGGAACACCCTCCTGAAGCCAGAACATCTCCGCTGCATGCCAGTCTAAACACACCACCCTTCCTCTTCCAAAGCAGTCCTCCTCCACCCTGTGATGTCATGTGTTCCCTAATACTCACATGGGCAGCCAGACCGCAGTAGGTTGCCGCCAGCATCTTCAGATCTTGCTCTCCCAGCTCCCTGGAGAGGTAGGCTTGGTCTACCAGCTCTATCAACTCTGGGAGGACATCAGCTTCTGCATCAGGGAGGGAATCCAGCAGTGACAGCCGCAGAAGTGAAGGGTCCTACACAAAAAAGAGAATCTTTTCAAAGGTCTGAAAGGCCCCACGCTTTTTATTTTAGAACAGGCTGTGGCGATCACACAGGGTCCCCGGACGTTTCACGGTCTATTGATCCCTGTGCCACCACAGCGGTCTGCTGCCACCAACCAGGATTTTCCTCCCCCCGGGTAAATCACTGTCACAGTCAGGGTTTTGAATTGAACAAAGGAACAAGTGTGTAGCCTTATCGACGCCGTTGAACGGGGTTCACCGTTGCTCCCGAGAATGAGGAAGGAAAGAAGTCAAGACGACACCGAGTTTTCTTAGAGAAAGAGTTTATTCCTTGCTCCCTGGGTTAGCAAGGAAGACATCTGCTTGGTCAGCCAAGCCAAAAGTGTAAATTGCAATACAAAATACATGAGTATATATTCCTTCCAAAGCCCTCCTTGCCCCCTCCTCCCAGAATGCGACCCTCAACTCCCTGCGTCATATAAGAACTATACATCCTTGCTAAAGATAAACAGGTATGTGCCAGAACACGTTATCTATAAGCACCCGGGTCAGAGATCTGCGTAGCTGTACCATGCCGAGGAACGCTGTGCAAGCATATTTAGACTATGGGCTTTGATAAGCCCCTCAGCCATCCTGTCTCTGGGAGGCTGGCAAGGACATATTTCTTAGTCAGTTATCATAGCTCTCTCACGGCCTGTTCCTTAGTTCCTGGGTCTCCGATAAGAGGGAGTCTTTCCGTCCTCCAGTGTCTGTTCAATGTTTAAACGTACTTCAGGGTATTGGACTGCGTGTCTAATTTGGATACTAAGAGTACCATCCTTAGAGGAAGGAATGTCAAGGGCCTCTTAAAGGGGGAAATGTGTAAGATATTGCTCAGGCTGGGGAATTTGTGCATAGCTTGTAAGATATAGCTCTGCAGCCTTTTACTCAAGCGCGAGTAAAATACAAAGGCACCTTAGAACAGGGACTATAACATTCCCTTAAAATATAGAAAATATACTCTTATAACCATACAGAATATAGTGTCCAGGGTCCTACTACAGCATAGCTACAGAATGGGACAAAATGAATTTGAGGTTAGCATAACCTCCCTTACAATCCCAACTCCTCTTTTGGACAGCCGTCAGGCTCGTCCCATGGAGAAAGTTGGGGGTAGTCTCGTGCCAGGGCTATGATCTGGGGTCGAATCATTCTCGATAACATTCTTTGCATCATCATTTGTAAGCATTGAATCAGGCAGGGGAGACAGGCGCACAGTAAAAGCAAGAATACCAAGGGACCTGCCAACATTAGCAACACACCCCTGAACCATCCTAAGTTGGGAAGCCAATCTGAGAACCAGGACATATCCCACCCGTTCCAAGTTTGAACTGGGACGTGGGCAACTTTTTCAATTTTGGCTGCCAAATTTCGGATGGCCTCCCCATGGTCAGAAATATTAAAACAACAAGCACCACCAGTCAGATTTAGGGCAGCACAAAACCCTCCCTGTCGGGCCAAGAGGTAGTCCATCCCCAATCTGAGTTGGAGAATCGCGGTGCGAGTCTCATCTAATTGGGTTGCAATCAACCTGAGAGCCGTAGTTGTTACGTTGGCTACAATTTCTACAACCGCCTGTAGTCTAATAATGCGGTTTAGATTGTATATTGGCTCTCTGGCTCCTGCCACAGGTTCGTGCTGATTCCAGGACGCTGGATCATAATGGGCTACTATGCGCTCCGGGGGCCACTCATTCTCTCCCCATTTTTGGGAACTTCCTCCCGCAACTGCCGCTATGTCGGCGGACCGCCTTATTCTGCGGGGTGTAGCGGCCTGAGGCTCATGAATCCACATAGGGGGCACTAGCCAGGCTGGATAGCATGTGCCATACCATCCTTTTGGTAAGATGTGATAGGCTTTGGCACCGCAAATCCAATATGCCATAGCATCCCATGCCGTGGTACTGGCACTACGTATGTTCCCTTCCTCAGCTCTCCAAACTAGGGAATTAAGGAGATGGCCCATATCCTGTCTCTGGGATCCAGCAGGGTTCATGCTGTCCACGATGATGTCCGTGGCAGGATAGGTTTGGTTACACTGTGATTGCCCTGCATATGTCAGGTTGTTGAACCCTCCCTTCTTCTGATAGATGCAATGCCATCCCATAAGCCGATAGACTCGCAAGGGAATAGTGGAATTCCACAAATGGGGATTTTTGGAATTGAAGCCAAAGACTGGGCTTCTCGTAGTGGTCTCATTCCATGGTACTGGGAGGAAAGGCATTCCGCTTAATGCATCCACCGGACCCAGAGTGCAGACCGAGCAGTTAGTTCGGTTTGCTGAGTGAGCCACCATTTCGGCCATTTGCATCCATTTGTTGAAATTAGTCTGGACGCCCCATTCCTTCATTAACTGTAACATTCCCTTGAGTGGTGCAGGGGCACCGAGCGATGATGGGGGCACCAGGGTCAAAACTGCTAACATCCCGGGTATTGAGAAAAGTTTCTGACCGACCCTACACACCCTACATTGACGAGGGTGATACCACATGGCTAGGGATAGGCCTATCGGGGTCAAAACCAGCCCTACCCAGAATTCCGGTAGCGCCAAGGGGTCAGAACCAGAAGAATAGTGGTGGCCACTCGGGCCGCAACTCAAAGTCGGGGTCGCGTCCATTGCTTAAGATAACGTGGTGGACCCGACCTCTCCAGAAAAAGCCGTAAGGAAGCGGGCGCTTTGCTTCTATCCTTACTGTGACGATTGTTCCTCCCTGCGCCTGGATTCGTGGGCGAGCGGTGATTTCTACAGGGAGAAATCCTCCCATGGACAGAAGACCTGCGTCACTGCTGAAGTGCCCACTGATACTCGTGCTCAATTAGTTCCTCAGCTTCCTTGCTGGTTAGCCACTTATGACTGTCGTGTCCTATGACCTTTATAAGTTTCCCCACTACTCCCCTGGGATGGGTGCTTCCCCGGTGACCCCTGCTTACTACGTAACCAAAGGGAAAGTGTCCCTCTTCACACACTTCTATACACCCACAGGAATATATTCGTCCCTGTAGGGGTTCAAGACAGGGTGATAGAATGTCCACAGGATCCGGGGACAACACAGCTAGGGCAACAGGTTTTCGAAAGTTCTCAGGCACACGAGTTCTTATGTTGGGGGCGCTGCCGGCGGGCGCCCCTCCCATCCACCTGATGTTATCCAATTCACTCAAAAATGGTGCCAAATTGTTGCAAATTCTCCCCTGAAAAGTTTGGCGGTGGAAGCAGAAGGTTTTTTTTTTTTTTTATCATAGTACAACAATTCAAGGCTCGGCAACTTAACCTGCGGAATTTAAAAAAAAAAAAAAAAATAATCCCTAACCCGCCGGGTCACAATTTCACCAAAAATCTGACATTATCCAATTCACTCAAAAATGGTGCCAAACTGTTGCAAATTCTCTCCTGAAAGGTTTGGCAGTGGAAACAGAAGGGTTTTTATCATAGTACAACAAATCAGGGGGGTAAGGTGAAACTTATGTATCTCAAAGTTAAGTGTTTGTTGTTGTTCAGTCGTTCAGTCGTGTCCGACTCTTCGTGACCCCATGGACCAGAGCACGCCAGGCACGCCTATCCTTCACTGCCTCTCGCAGTTTGGCCAAACTCATATTAGTAGCTTCGAGAACACTGTCCAACCATCTCATCTTCTGTCGTCCCCTTCTCCTTGTGCCCTCAATCTTTCCCAACATCAGGGTCTTTTCTAGGGAGTCTTCTCTTCTCATGAGGTGGCCAAAGTACTGGAGTCTCAACTTCAGGATCTGTCCTTCTAGTGAGCATTCAGGGCTGATTTCTTTAAGAATGGATAGGTTTGATCTTCTTGCAGTCCATAGGACTCTCAAGAGTCTCCTCCAGCACCATAATTCAAAAGCATCAATTCTTTGGCGATCAGCCTTCTTTATGGTCCAGCTCTCACTTCCGTACATTACTACTGGGAAAACCATAGCTTTAACTATACGGACCTTTGTTGGCAAGGTGATGTCTTTGCTTTTTTTTAAGTTAAGTGTTACCAATTGTCATCTGTAAAACAGGTATTTGCATAAGCACACAGACACCCTGATCCAATAATAAAGCTTTATTAAGTAAAATCAAATCAAGGAGGGGAAACACACGCCCTTCCGCCCCGGACATCCCATCGGGTGACTCCCATATGGCTCCAGGGTACCTGCAAAAATAGGGGAAAGACATTAATGAAGATAACAGCCACCTGGAAGGACTTCCCCCACCCACATGCGACCCACCCAAAGGGTCTCCTCCCTTCCTGGAATCCATTCAACCCCTGAAAATCCTTCTTACTGCACCTGTGTAATCCTGTCTCTTCCTTTGTCATGTATTGTGCCAAGAATGTATATATGTCCAACTGTCCTTTTGTTCGGGGTTCTTTCCTCCGACGTCTGCTGCGTGAGAGGAACCCTGTTGCAACAGTAAATAAACTGGTCAGGCTTACCAGCCGCTTTGCTTCTCAATAGAACTCTGTTCCGGTCTCTGTTTTTCGGCAGCGGGGGGTTTCAAACAACGTCCTGCTGCGGTTTTGGGATTCCACCTGGAATCGGACCCGTTTTACCTGAAGATCTCCACAATTCTTACAACAATTTTGGCGACCACGAAGGTTTCTCCGGTTCCGCCGGGAATTTGGGGCTGCTGGGGCGGGAAACCCAGCGCGCTCCCAGCCATTTGCAGGGAGGGAATCCAACCCTCAGCAATCCAGAATTCCTGGAAGTAATCTGGAGTCCTAGCGGGACGGACCAGAGGGAGCAACGCCGACCGTGAGGACCTGCGCCAAAATTGTTGTAAGAATTGCGGACATCTTCAGGTAAAACGGGTCCGATTCCGGGTGGAATCCCAAAACCCCAGCAGGATTCTGGGTGGAATCCCAAAACCCCAGTTGTTTGAAACCCCCCGCTGCCGAAAAACAGAGACCGGACCAGAGTTCTATTGAGAAGCAAAGCGGCTGGTAAGCCTGACCAGTTTATTTACTGTTGCAACAGGGTTCCTCTCATTCTTACAACAACACTAAATTTTCCTTTTCGGCATTCCTTCTCCCCTTCCAAAAACTTGGGGAAAGCTCAAGCCTTTCTTTGACTCTGGATAGCTCTTTGCCAAACTTGGTGAGACCATTAATCTAGGTTCTAGAGTTAAGTCCCCTGGCCATGGCAACCTCCACTTACCTCCAGGAGTCTTTGGGACGCCATCTTCTAATGTAGTGACTGAGCGAAAGTCACTCCAGGCCACCTCTGCAAACCTCGAGATGCTGAGGATGCAAGAAGCTCTGTTCAAATGGTCACAGGTTCCGTTGGTAGGCAACGGCCCTGGAGAACATGGAATTCCCGACCTCAGTGCCAAGGTTCTAGGAGAGTCCATGTGGCCTAGTGGTTAGAACAATGTTAAGGCCATGCAACTCAAAATTAAATGTTCATAACTGTATATATAGACCACATGTCTGAAACCCCACAGATTAGGCCCTGAACAAATTGACCTCAAATATTTATCTGAAAGGTCAAAGTGGGAAATCTCCCCATTGTCTCTTTCCTCACAAATCCTGTCTTTAGGGCACATTCAACATATGAACACGGTGTGAGCCTGTGACCTGTGACCTAGATGCAGGAATTAAGTAGTTATAATAACAAGAGTGGCCAAACCCAGATAACGCAAACAGGTAACTTGCCAGACAGGAGATAAACAATGCACTCAGATTTCTGCTGTAGGTATGATGTATCGGGGGGGGGGGTCTTGAGCTACACCCCTTCTGTGATGTATGCATGATGTTTCTGGGGGTGGTCTTGGACTCCAGGGCGGGCAACTTAAAATGTCTATATAAGGGCTTGCACGCATTTCTCCGGGTCCTCCTCCAAACTCATGTGGGGGGGGGGGAGCACCCTGTTGCAACAGTTTTGAATAAAGATCAGGCTTAACATGCTGCCTTGCTTTCCATTAGAACTCTGGTCTGGTCTCTGTCATTTCTGCGCAGGCAGGGGTTTCAAAATAACTTCCTACCGAGGTTCAGGATTCCACCCGGAATCAGACCCTTTACCGGGATAATTCCCTAAAATTCTTACAACTGCCTCCCTGATAGGAAATAGAAATACGGCCTCCAACTTTCCTTGGAGTGACACACTGCAAGGCTTCTGCTGGGCTTAGGTTGCCACCTTTGGCAGACTCTGCTAAGGTGCTACTGGAAGGATTTTTATTATCTTTTACTAGCTGGCCCGGCCACACGTTGCTGTGGCTCATTTGGTGAAATGAGCACGTTTCCCATTTGGTGAAAGGAAAGTGCACATTTCCCCCCTTTTTCGCCTGGCTTCCCACAGCTTCTCCCGTTGAAGTCCCGCCTGCCTCCTCTCCATCTTTCCCCCCTGCTTTTGCCTGACTCCCCACAGCTTCTCCTGTTGAAATCCTGCCTGCCTCCTCTCCATCTTTCCCCCTGCTTTTGCCTGACTCCCCACAGCTTCTCCCGTTGTACTTCCGCCTGCCTCCTGTCCGTCTTCCCGTTTCTGTTTCTCTGTTTCTCTGTCTCCTGTTCCCCCTCCCTCTCCTCTCTCCTCACGCTCTCTCTCTCTCTCTGTAGTTTGCGCGCACCTTCCCTCTGACGTCTGGGTGTGATCTCGCATAGCGTGTGTCGCTGGCTGCCAATAGCCTCCAAGTCCCCCCTCCCTCCCTCTCCTATCTCCTCCTGGGCTCTCTGACCTTGTATAGCCTGCATCACAGCAGTGATGTCACCACATTGGCAAGGGTGGTGGCTATGTGGCTTTGTGATGTCATGATGCTCAATATGTGATTGGTTAATATGTTTGTTCCACTCGCTGAAGTGCCTTCTAATTAATATTTTTATGTAAAAACACTCTGGGCATGGAACCCAACGTTGTGTCAAAATTTCAAGGCAATCGGTGCAGTAGTTTCAGAGTCCATTGGCGACAAAGAAACGACGTTAAATGTTTATTTATATAGATTTTGTTTCAGACGTGTGTTTGTGTGCCTGGTACATTTATGAACATTTATATCTTAGACCTTATAATTCTCATAACACTTTGATAAAATACATATTTTGTTATGTACAAATGGCTTTAGATACCTATTAGATCCATAAATTACCATATAGCATATATTCAACACAAAAAACAGTGACAATTTGTTGTTGACAAAGGGCAGCTGGACATCTAAAGGGCCCCATTACCTTCAGTAGCTTAGGGCCTCATCAAACCTAAATCTGGCCCTGTGTATGGAATAAGAAAGAAAAGACAATGAAGAAGAAATGAGGGCAAGAGAAAAGACGGATGGAAAAAAATCACCGTCTGAGGCAGGCAGCTCACTTGTTTTTCAAGCTAAACAAGAAAATGACTGAAGGGGAAAAATATGAGTGAAAATACTGAGAATAGGAAAAGGAAATGGCAAGAGAATAAGGAGATAAGAACATGTGGCAAGCGGGAGAGAAACCTACTCAAGGAATGTCGCTGGGAGTGGTGGAGGAAGAAGGGGGCAACAGAGAGAGAAAAGAAAAATGGTTTTGTGGAAGAGAAAGCAATGAAAAGAAAAAAGAGAGCAAGAGGGAACAGATGGAAACAAAATCACACCATCTAACTGCTAGGTCAGTTGGAATATGTCTCCACTGACAGCTGCAGCAACATGTTATTCCCGAAGCAACACAGAAACATGTGTGCACCTTCAAAGACCATTAAATGCATTATGGCTTGAGGTTTCACGGACTAGAGTTGTGGTTTTGGCTGCAAGAGATACAGATAGGAAAATAGGAGCTGCGTTGTAAATGCATGGTGCCGATGTGAGCCGGAAGGCATGGCACCACCCTCAGCCAACAAGTGTCTGTCAGCGCTCTTGTTTCACATTTGGCTGGCTTTGCTTAGGCCCGTCTTGCATTCGTTTCAAAACTGCCAGCCCCAGGCGTGGGATCGTCCAGAAAGCAGGTGTGAGCTGGCACACGGCGATGCCAGGGGCCGGTTCAAGATTCCTGAGGCGTTCGGTTAGATTGCCCAAGACAGGATGCTTGCATCGCTCCATCCGTCTCCCATCATTCCCATGGCAACTGAGCGATGTGCAGACAGCGTCTGCAAAAGCCGGCATGAAGGAGGGCAAAAGTTAAGCTGCCCGTTTAGAAAAAAACAAAACACTTCTACCAGGATGGGACTCTTTTGCAATAAGCTTGCCAGCCTCTCCTTTTGTTCCCTTGTCAAATCACGCAAAAGCAATCCCCGGCTTGATTTGCTCACCAGGGGCTGAGGTGGTCCATTTAAACCCTGCTTCTCACAGCTGTTGCCATTTCACACACTCCTGCCTTTTCCTCTGCTATAGCCTGGCATGCAGGGGCTCCCGAAAGAGACCAAGATGAGCAAACCAGCCCACCGAGGAGGCTTGCAGGCGTGGGGTAAATGGCTGCTTCTCCTGAACGCTGCTGTCCCTGCAGTCTCCGCCATGCAGACAGGTAGGCTGAAACTTTAGCTCTGAGCTTTCTAAACTTTCCTTTTCCTTTTTTCTTTTGCAATTCAACAGTCAAAATTTTTATTAAATTTCTCTTTTACATTTTAGAATATTCACTTAAATTATCTTAAAATATCAATGACTTCCCTTCCTCTCTTCCCATATCGAAACAAAATAAAAAAAATTCTTCCAGTAGCACCTTAGAGACCAACTAAGTTTGTTATTGGTATGAGCTTTCGTGTGCATGCACACTTCTCCTTGTCTTCCCATGGTTCATTTTGCACAACATAAATCCCTGCATATTTTATATAAACTAAACCATTCAGTATTCCATTATTACATCCATCAAAACTTATTTACACTGTTGAATTTATCTTAATGCTGCCCACGTTTTCAAATATACACAATTTTCCTCCATATATTCAATAAACAAAAGATGCTGCGCAGGAAGCAAACAACTTCCAGATACACTTAAGTATCTGAAGAAGTGTGCATGCACATGAAAGCTCATACCAAGAACAAACTTAGTTAGTCTCTAAGGTGCTACTGGAAGGAATTTTTTTATTTTTTATTTTGTTTTATTTATTTAAGTTTATATACCGTCCTTCTTCGTAAGATCTCAGGGCGGTTCACAGAATAAAATACAAGGTAAAAAGACAAATAAATAATTTAAACAAAACAGCTAAATAATAACCCCCCTTCCTAAACCACAGAACCTAGGGCTTGCTGATCAGAAGGTCAACAGTTCAAATCCCTGCGACGGGGTGAGTTCCTGTTGCTCGGTCCCAGCTCCTGCACACCTAGCAGTTCGAAAGCACGTCAAAGTGCAAGTAGATAAATAGGAACCGCTCCGGCAGGAAGGTAAACGGCATTTCCGTGTGCTGCTCTGGTTCGCCAGAAGCGGCTTAGTCCTGCTGGCCACATGACCCGGAAGCTGTACGCCGGCTCCCTCGACCAATAAAGTGAGATGAGCTCCGCAATCCCAGAGTCGGTCACGACTGGACCTAATAGTCAGGGGTCCCTTTACCTTTACCATAATTATACACCAACATAACAGCTACCTCGAACACAGTGTGGTTCAGAAGTTTTTGAAAACCTGTTGTCTCCAGAGGCTTTTTCTCAGAATCTCTCACTACTGGCAAGTTGGAATGAGCCAGTGACAAAATGTGCAAGTGAAATTTCCCAGAAGCTGGTGGTGGGCGAGGGGGGGGGAACCTCTTGAGTACAGCCTCTCATTCTTCACACTAGGATGTGTGGAAATTATGAGGGTGATGGGAAGAACTAGAGGGCCAGAATTCCTGGGTTTAATGTGCTGGCCGTTTTGTTGTTTCTGGGTAATGGTGAAAAGGAGTGAAATAAACGAGTGCCGGGTAATTGAGACAGCAGTTGACATTAGGCAACACAAAAGAGTCTTGTGGCATTTTAAAGACCAAGAGATTTATAGTGGCATAAACCTCTGTGGACTAAAGGAGAAGGGGTCTTCAGGCCACAAAGGTTTCCGCTACCATAAATCTCTATCAACTTTAAATCACCACAAAACAACCCTGTCCTCTGTTGCGCTCGTAGCAAGGCAACCATCCTCTGGGTGTTATTCGGGTTAAACAGTCTTCCTTCGGCCATCTCTGGGCCACCGATGAGCCCATGGTAATATGCTGGGTGTTGCAATTGGTAAAGCAAATAATTTAAGCATGTGTGATAGTGTGCTCATTTAGCACGCTGATAAATGCTTGGTTAAGTCATCCATTTTCAAACAGCTGTGACAGGAACATCAGACTGAACTCTCACTTGCCCCCAAAATCTCTAGTAATAATCCTGCCAATGTTCTTATCTGTTTACAATTTATCTGTAAATATTCAATAAACTATAGCCATTCTTTTATAAAAAGTTTGTTGTCTTGATTTCTTATTCTTTCAGTAAGTTCCGCCATTTCTGCGTATTCCATAAGTTTTTGTATCCATTTTTCCTTTGCTGGGACTTCTGCTTCTTTCCATTTTGGCGCAAGTAACATTCTTGCCGCTGTAGTAGCATACATGAATAAGTTTCTGTACAGATTAGGTAGTTCTGTCCCTATAATCCCAAAAGAAAAGCTTCTGGGATGTTGTTGTTTTTACAAAAGTTATTTTAAACATCCTTTTCAATTCATTATACAGTTGTACGGTACCTTGGATCCCGAACACCTTGTGAGTTAAACGCCGCAAACCCGGAAGTGAGTGTTCTGGTTTGCAAACGTTCTTTGGAAGCTGAATGTCTGACGCGGCTTCCGCAGCTTCCTATTGCAGCCAATCGGAAGCTGCACCTTGGTTGTTGAACATTTTGGAAGTTGAACAGACTTCCGGAACGGATTCCGTTCAACAACCAAGGTATGACTGTATATTGGAAATGACATGCCAGAGACACATCTAGATCAGCTTCCTGTTATCACAGAGACATAGCTGTCAACCCTCCCTTTTTTTGGCGGGAAACTCCCTTATTCCAATGCGGTTTCCCGCTGCTATCCCGTATTGTTGATATCCCTTAAATTTCCCGGATTTCAAAGGAACAGCTCCTCTCCCTCCTTGTCGGCCAGGGAGGCTCCTCAGCTGCGTTGCTCGGCTGCCAATAAGGAGTCTGAGACCGACTGGGGGCGGAGCTTGCATGCCTTGTGCAGCCAGACCCTCACGCCCAACCAGACAGCCAGCCTGCCTGCCGCCTATGCGCTCGCTCTTTCGCTCTCCCGTTCGCGCGCAGGCTCTGGAGCACAGGGTGGCCAGGCTACTTGGTGCCATTGCACTGCCCTCGCGGCATCCCTTATTTTCAAATCCGAAAATTTGGGGAAAATCCCTTATTTTCCAATCCGAAAGTTGACAGCTATGCACAGAGAACAACCATATGCCCAAGTAGGATGCGAGCACAGAAGTGCTCTCCTGTCCTGTGGTTTCCAGCAGCTGATAAACAGAAGCATTTACTACCTCCGACTGTGAAGGCAGAGAATCCTCCATCTTTAAAGTGCCACGTGACTCTTGGCTCTGAGTCGGCCATCCCACGCCATGCCAGCCTCTTCATCAGACCTCTCCATCTCTTACTCCAGAAGCTCATCACGTCGAAACATCAGAAAAGCCCCGCTAGATCAGGCCAATGGTCCACCTAGTCGAGCATCCTCCTCTCACAGTGGCCAGTCAGGAAACCCACAAGCAGGACCTGAGCACAACAGCAACTAGGATTCAGAAGCATCACTGTCTGTCTCCAATAGTGGGAATCCGCCCTCATCCAAGGCTCTCTGTTGGCTCTGAGGTGCCCTTGCCTCCTGTTTTGGCATCACAAGACTCCTCAAAGCTGGTCAGTCCATCTCATTCAGCATTCGGTCACTGGCAAAAGATGACTCTGAAGCTCATAATCAGGGCATGAGGCTGCAGCCTCTCCACCTTTTCCTTTGTCCCCCCCCCCCCCGTACATAATATTGTGGGGTATCCTGCCTCTGAAAGTGGAAGCTTAATTTAGTACCAACTGCCAGACATGGCAATTTGTGTAGAACTGTGTGCAGTTTGCAGTCAACAAGGTGCAACGTTCGCTATTTTGTTTTGCTTCTAAGAATGAAATTGTGATAACTTGCAGATTTATAAGAGCATATATTTAAAGTAGATGAATAAATGAGCAAATTAAGTTAATTTGGATATGCAGAAGGTATTAAAAATGAAGGAAAGGAAGTCAAGTTTTGGAATGTTAAAATGATTGTAAAATTAGTGAAATGTATAAATCTGAATAATAATAATAATAATAATAATAATAATAATAATAATAATAATAATATGGGTCTCTGGCCTGATCCAGAAGGTTCTTCTTCTATGTCCCTGTGCAGTGCCAATGACTCTCCCCTTTCCTCTCCCTCTTCCCCAACAGTGAGCGTGGTCGATTTCTGCGGCCAGACCCTGCACGGGGATGGGATGGTGTTGACTTCCCACAGAGACTCCCGCCGTTACTACTTTGTCGTGGCCAGCACAGACTGCCAGCTGACCATGCAAGCGGCAACCCCCAAAGACAAGGTCCAGTTCCAGTTCCGCTTCTTCCTGGTGTACAGCATGGTGCGCTCACCTTCCAGCACGCTGGCCAGCAGGGCCAGCAACGACCACCCCACTCTGGCCCTTCCCAAGTCCAGGAGGGAGCGGGAGACCCCCGACCCTTGCACAGCAGGCTCCTACGTGCAATTCTACGACGGCCAAAACCACACCGCGAAGCCCCTGGGGATGCCGCTGTGCGGGAAGAACATCCCAAGACCCGTCATCTCCACTGGCAACTTCCTCACCTTGAGGCTCGTGACTCGCGGCCAGCAACCTCGTGTCGACTTTGTCGGTGACTTCACCTCCGTTCGAACTGGTAAGGCGGGAAGCTGCTCCAAATGAGCTGAGCAACGCTGCTCTATCTTACTTTAATTTAATTTCATTGCATTTATGTTCCACCTCTTATCCAAGGAGCTCAAGGTGGTGTATGCCTCCTCATTTAATCCTCCCAATCCTGGAAGGCAGGTGAGCCTGAGAGGCAGCAACTGGCCTCCAGGGTCACCCAGGGTGCTTCATGTTGCCCAGTGGAGGGATTTGAACTCTGGTCTCTCAAGGGGCCTAGTCCAACACTGTAACCCTAAGGGTAAGGTGCAGGCGATGCAGACCACTGGGCTGCTGTCAGGGTAACTGGCTCTGTAGTCGAAACCACTGAGTCTCTTGGGCTTGCCGGTCAGAAGGTCGGTGGTTCAAATCCCCGCGACGGGGTGAGCTCCTGTTGCTCGGTCCCTGCTCCTGCCAACCTAGCAGTTCGAAAGCACGCCAGTGCAAGTAGATAAATAGGTACCACTGTGGCGGGAAGGTAAACAGTGTTTCCATGCGCTCTGGTTTCCGTCATGGTGCCCCTTTGCGCCAGAAGCTGTTTGGGCATGCTGGCCACATGACCCGGAAAGCTGTCTGTGGACAAACGCCGGCTCCCTTGGCCTGAAAGCGAGATGAGCGCCGCAACCCCATAGTCATCTTTGACTGGACTTAACCATCCAGGGGTCCTTTACCTTTACCTTTTTTAAAATTTCAATGCTGGTGTGAAATGCATTTTACTGTAACTATTGATTTAAGCTAGTTTGGGAGGTATATTCTAGGCCAGTGTTTCCCAACCTAATCTAGGCAACGGCACACTTGTTTCATTAAAAAAATCTCGCGGCACACCGCTCCTCCCTGACCCGGCTGCGCCGGGTCTCCTGACCCAGAGTTACCTCTGGGATCAGCTGTAGCGCGGCGTCCTTTCTCCCGCCCATCAGCTGGGGCACCAGGTCGGGATTCTCCCGCGAGGCTTCTGTTGCTGCTGCTGCAGCAGCCAAGGGAGCAGCGCCGCCCTGGCTTCCGCTTCGCCGCCGGGCTCCAGCATTGCCGCCGCCACGGTCCTGTGCAGCGCGGGGCTGCAGGGCACCCTGGGCTCTGATTCTCGTGCGAGGCTTCCGGTCGGGATTCTCGCGCGAGGCTGCTGTTGCTGCTGCTGCTGCTGCAGCAGCCAAGGGAGCAGCACTGCCCTGGCTTCCGCTTCGCCGCCGGGCTCCAGCAGCGCCGCCGCCACGGTCCTTGTGCAGCCCTGGGCTGCAGGTCCCTTTTCCCGCGGCACATCAGCCGGTGTCTCACGGCACACTAGTGTGCCGCGGCACACCGGTTGGGAAACGCTGTTCTAGGCAGTGCTTTTTATCTGAGGATACTCAAAGGTACGCTGTACCAGCACATCCCCCCCCCCCCATGTTAAAAGTGGGGCACTCACTGTAACAACTTCATGGTGAGTATTGGCTCCTTTTTTCTATTAAAGAAAACACTGATTATAGGTACATTGAACAAAAAGAACATCAAAATCTGCCTTTCCCTCCCCTTGCAGGCTTGAACGCTTCGGCCTGCAGCACAGAGTCCTATTTTCCCTGCCACAATGGCAAGTGCATCCCTCCCAGCCTAGTCTGCGATGGCAGCAGCGTGGATAACTGTGGAGATGGTACAGACCAGGCTTTCCGGTCCCCAGCCTGGTGCAAAGGTTGGTGGCTGTAGAATAAATAGGGTACATGTGCCTTTCCTTGCTCAGTGTGGTGTTGTGGTTAAGAGCAGTGGACTTGTAATCTGGTGAACCGGATTCAATTCCCTGCTCCTCCACATGCAGCTGCTGGGTGACCATGGGCTAGTCACACTTCTCTGAAGTCTCTCAGCCCCACTCACCTCACAGAGTGTTTGTTGTGGGGGAGGAAGGGAAAGGAGAATGTTAGCCGCTTTGAGACTCCTTCGGGTAGTGATAAAGCGGGATATCAAATCCAAACTCCTCTTCTTCTTCTTCTTCTTCATTATCACTTTAAAGAATGGGTGAGAAAGTGAGGCTGAATGTCTGAGGCTGATGGATGCAGCTGCCCCTTAAGTTGTCAGGAAAGGGAGGAGGGTACGCCCCTCTGCTTCGGTTTCTCCGTGGCAGCGCAGAGGCCACTACTGTTCTTGACTCTTTCTCCTTTTCAACTCCAGGCTCACCCACACTCCTGCCGCCCTTGAATAATGCCGAGGCCTCTTCTGCAGTTGACGCCCTGCCAAGTCAGGTGACGTGCGCAGGACCCCAGGAAAGCCAGCTCTTGCCCCCAGGCACTGCCACCTGGGACAAAACAGGTACAGCAGCACCATTGCTGACAGGAATGAGGCCTTGTAATAACTTGATTGTTTATAGCATGGGTAGGCAAACTAAGGCCTGGGCTCAGATCCGGCCCAATCGCCTTCTAAATCCTGCCCGTGGACGGTTCGGGAATCAGCGTGTTTTTACATGAGTAGAATGTGTCATTTTATTTAAAATACATCTCTGGGTTATTTGTGGGGCCTGCCTGGTGTTTTTACATAAGGAGAATGTGTCCTATTATTTAAAATACATCTCTGGGTTATTTGTGGGGCCTGCCTGGTGTTTTTACATGAGTTGGATGTGTGCTTTTATTTAAAATACATCTCTGGGTTATTTGTGGGGCCTGCCTGGCATTTTTACATGAGTTGGATGTGTGCTTTTATTTAAAATACATCTCTGGGTTATATGTGGGGCATAGGAATTCGTTCACCCCCCAAAAAAAATATAGTCCGGCCCCCCCACATGGTCTGAGGGACGATGGACCGCCCCCCTGCTGAAAAAGTTTGCTGACCCCTGGTTTATAGTGTGCCATTTGGGGACTCCCTGCCTATTGATACCGAGCAGGTGGCTATCACAGTACTCTTTTCAGCTAAAAACACAGTTCTTTCTTACCTACGAAAGGCAATTCCATGTTGTTTGGCACAATGGCAACTCTTCAGCTCGCCTACTCACTCTAACCCCCATCCAAGCCTCCAGGTGCACACAGCACAAAAACAGCCTCATTCAAAGCATTTGAGGGTAACTCCCAGATCACCCTTATCTCCAGAGTGATTAATAGTCAGACTATCTGCTATCAATCACCAAGTCAGCAGGAGCTAACAGGAAGAAAGCCAAACCGCCATTCATCTCTTTCACTAATTTTGCAATCATTTTAACATTTCAGAACTTGACTTCCTTCCCCCTCTTTCTGCGGTTCCTTAAATTTATTTTTAATATACTGGTATTCTGCATATCCAAATTAACTTAATTTGCTCATTTATTCATCTAAATATATACTTTTATAAAACTGCAGGTTATTACAATAACCCTGCCAATGTTCTTATCTATTCAATAAACCATTTCCATTCTTTTACAAAAAAGTTTGTTGTCTTGATTTCTTATTCTTCTGGTAAGATCCGCCATTTCTACATATTCCATAAGTTTTTGTATTCATTCTTCCTTTGCTGGGACTTCTGCTTCTTTCCATTTTGGGGCGAGTAACATTCTTGCCGCTGCCTGTAGCAGCATGGATGAATACGTTTCTGTACAGCTTAGGTAGTTCTGTCACAATAATTCCCAAAAGAAAAGCTTCTGGGTTTGTTTGTTTTACAAATGTTATTTTAAACATATTTTTCAATTCACTATATATCATATATAAAACATTTTTGTATAGCTAAGTCTATCCAGATGCTTAGAAAGTTGGGGTGAATTTGAATATTTTGAATTTCTGTAGGTTTTAAAGTATTGTTGTAATTTTTTTGATTTTCTTGTTCTACCCTTTTTGTAAACTGCTCTGAGTTGTTGTTTACAGTCAAGCAGTGTCTGTATTTTTTGAAATCAATAACAATATCAAAATAGCACAGCTGGGGCAACTGTTTGCTGGGGAGCACGATCCGTTCCATTTTTCTGCAACTCACCGGGCTCCTTCTCCTCCTTCTGCAGACAAACGCAAGCCTCTCCTTGCTTCGCTGGCTGCCATCCTAGGCGCTGCCTTTGTGTTCTGGTGCTGCTGGAATCCAGGCTGGTTCATTTGGAGGATGGGCGCCTGCAGGTACCTGCCCGGCTGCAATTCCGCCTGCGCTGCCTGCCACCTCTGCCCACGCAGCTGCACCCGCCGGGAGCCCCCCAAGGTCACCCCACATGGAAGCACCGAGCCACCCGTGTGACTCCGAGATGGGGGGGCAGGGGCACTGGCCCTTAGTTTTAGTGCATGGGCCAGAAGGGGTGTAGCTGGCAGCGGAGGCATGAAGGGGCTAAGCCAGGGGTAGGCAACCTAAGGCCCGTGGGCCAGATGCGGCCCAATTGCCTTCTCAATCCGGCCCAAGGACAGTCCGGTAATCAGCGTGTTTTTACTTGAGTAGAATGTGTCCTTGTATTTAAAATGCATCTCTGGGTTATTTGTGGGGCCTGCCTGGTGTTTTTACATGAGTAGAATGTGTGCTTTTATTTAAAATGCATCTCTGGGTTATTTGTGGGGCCTGCCTGGTGTTTTTACATGAGTAGAATGTGTGCTTTTATTTAAAATGCATCTCTGGGTTATTTGTGGGGCATAGGAATTCGTTCACCCCCCCCCCCCGATATAGTCCGTCCCACCACATGGTCTGAGGGACGGTGGACCGGCCCACGGCTGAAAAAGGTTGCTGACCCCTGGGCTAAGCAGACAGATGTATACTGGCTGATCTCCCACAAGGTGGCAGGAGATGCCTGCTTCTTTCCTCAGTGGGTTCACACTAAGGCCCCCTCCCGGCACCAGGCCTTGAGAAAAGCTCACATCCACACCATGCATTTGAGAACACAAGAAGAGCCTGCTGGATCTGGCCAATGGCCCACCTAGTCCAGCACCCTTTCTTCCTGTGCTTTCCAGCAATTGGAATTCTTAAGTATTCACTGCCCTGACCTCCATGAATTGGCCTGATCCTCTTTCAAACCCTTCTGGATTGGTGGCCGTCATTGCCTTCTGTGGGAGGGAGTTCCATAGTTTAACTATGCACTAAGTAAAGAAGTACTTCCTACTACTACTACTTCTACTACTACTAGAATTTACCGTATTTTTCGCTCCATAAGACGCACCTGAACATAAGACGCACCTAGTTTTTAGAGGAGGAAAGGGGGAAAGCCCTGTTTTTTTGAGGATCAACTCAAAGTGGTGCAGCTTCTTTTGCAAAGGGGGAAAGCCCTGGTTTTTTTGAGGATCAGCTCAAAGTGGTGCAGTTTTTTGCAAAGGGAAAAGCCCTGCTTTTTTGAGGATCAGCTGAAAGTGGTGCAGCTTCTTTTTCAAAGAGGAAAAGCCCCGTTTTTATGGGGTTCAACTCACAGTTTGCAGCTTCTAGTCCTACAGGTAAGGGAGCCATTTCTAGTTTCCAGACAGATAATCTAATCAGCCAGTCACATGTCGCTGGGGAAACAAACAGCCTCCCTCTGCATTCAACAATGGAGCAAGGGGGCGGGGCTAGAAAGGGAGCCTTATCTCTCTCCCCGATCCCTTGCTAAACAGCTGTTCAGCTGCTTCCTTTCAACATCCTCCTCTCTCTTTGTAAAAAAAAAAAAGAGCACAATCTGCTTTTGGCCCCTAGGCAATTTGGCTCCAGAGACCATGCATTCGCTCCATAAGACGCAGAGACATTCCCTCTTTTTAGGAGGAAAAAAGTGTGTCTTATGGAGCGAAAAATACAGTATATACCGCCCTATACCCGGAGGTCTCAGGGCGGTTCACAGAAAAGATCAACATAAAAACCACAGTATATATAATCAAAATAAAAACAACCCAATAACCCCCCCCCCAAAAAAAAGGAACTGCATTTTAAAAGGGTATAGGATGTCAAACAGATCAACCAAAGGCCTGGTTAAAGAGGAACGTTTTTGCCTGGCGCCTAAAGGTGTATAATGAAGGCACCAGGTGAACTTTCCTAAGAGCATTCCACTGCAGAGAAGGCCCCGTTCTCGTGTTGCCACCCTCCGGACCTCTTGAGGAGGCGGCATAGGAAGGAGGGCCTCAGAAGATGATCTCAGGGTCTGGGAAGGTTCATATGGAAAGAGGTATTGCGGTCCTGAGCCGTTTAAGGCTTTATAGGTCAAAACCAGCACTTTGAATTGGGCCCAGAAACTAATTGGTAGCCAGTGCAGTCGGACCAGGATCGGTGTAATGTGCTCAATCCGTCTTGCTCCGGTGAGCAACCTGGCTGCTGAATTCTGCACCAGCTGAAGTTTCCAAACTGTCTTCAGAGGCAGCCCTACGTATAATGTGTTGCAGTAATCTAACCTTGAGTTTACCAGAGCACAGACAACAGTAGTTAGGCTATCCCTGTCCAGATAGGGGCCAAATCTTCCAACATTCAGCTTCATTGGATGTCCACCAGTTCTCGTGTCGTATACCACTTTGGTTTCATAGAATCAACCAATTGCGATGCAGGAATCTCAGCTAAAGCATCCTTGGCAGATGCCAAATTTCTCTGCCCTCCTGTGTTGTTTCCACTTCACCATTGGCCAAGCTGTTGCAATGCTGTCCAAGGCAAAAGGTAAAGGACCCCTGGACGGTTAAGTCCAGTCAAAGGCAACTATGGGGTTGTGGTGAGGGAGCCGGCGTTTGTCCACAGACAGCTTTCTGGGTCATGTGGGCAGCATGACTAAACTGCTTCTGGCGCAATGGGATACCGTGACGGAAACCACAGCGCACAAAACAGCATTTACCTTCCCGCCGCAGCGGTACCTATTTATCTACTTGCGCTGATGTGCTTTTGAACTGCTAGGTTGGCAGGAGCTGGGACAGAGCAACGGGAGCTCACCCTGTCGCGGGGATTCGAACCGCCGACTTTCCAATCGGCAAGCCCAAGAGGCTCAGTGGTTTAGACCACAGCGCCACCCATTAAAGCACCACACAGTTAAAGCACACAACTGTCCCACAAAGAATCTCAAGATTCGTTTGCTCCTCCCAGAACTAGTCCCCAGCACCCTTAACAAGCTAGTTCCCAAGATTTGTGTGCATGTGTGCGCTTTAAATGTATGGCATGCACGCAGCCTCAACTAAGACGGAGCCACAGACTTGACACATGGACTTTGGGGTTCAGCACCATTTATTTAAGAAAGAAAGAAAAAGAACAAATGGGGGCGGCAGGCGGGGGAAGCAAAAGGCAGGAACAGGTTCTGGAGCGACACAAGCATCACGGTGCCTCCCAGGAAGTATAATTCTGGTTCTGGAAGGAAGCGGGCAAGGCAGAGTGAACACTGGTGGCAAAGGCTCACACGGGGCAAGCCAGAGCCAGCCACACCATTAAGGGAATGTGGGAGGCTGGCTGGAGCGCAATCCTGTGAGGCCCAAGCTCAAAAGATAAGCCCCCTAGTGCCTGCTTGGCACCAGCACTGTCTGCAGGGGCAACACCCAGGGCTGTTTGAAGAGGGAAGGAAAGGCTGTGTAGTTAGCCAAAGATCAGCTCCAAAGTCTGCCCTTTTTAGTTTCTCGGGGCCAGCTGAGAGGAGAAGGCAGCAGTCGAAACCCCCTTTCCCCATCAGCAATGGGTTCCTTCTGTCCCTCACCCCCCAGCAAAGCATCTTGCCGCCCTCCTGGGGACGCTGGACGGGAAACTCCTGCCCTCCAGTGCTTGTGGCACAGGGAGGCTGGCAGGAGCTGCTGTGTGGGGTGCGTGGGGAGCCCATCGCAGCTCTATACGGCACACGGTGCAACACTCTTGCCCCCACGGAAAGGGGGCGGCCTGGTCCTCTGAAATGCTGATGAGAGACCTACCTGCCTGCTTCCCAGGCAGCAGATGAGGCTGCAACAGCTCCTTACCTGGCCCTGCCAGGCCCCGGGGTGTCTGCAGCTCTGGGGGACTGTACACTGCAAAAGAAGGCGTGGATCTATGGGAGACCCCACACAGACTAATAAGGCACTGATGGCTTGGGAGGGGCAAATCCCATTTCTGCCCTGTGGCACTTAAGGCATGGGAGCCACTGCCTGCTTTTTGGTGCTGGGCTCTCTGCTGCTTTCCGCGCCAGCCAGAGCACAGGGGAACTCCGTATGGCTTTGCACGTGTCAAGCGGCGCTTGCTGCGGTCGCCGAGGACCAGGTGGAGAGGACACTCTGAGGCAACGCAGCCGTTCCCGGCTGGGACTCGCCAGAACTCGGCTCCAGCACCTCTCGGGCGGGCGCCATTGCCACTCAAAGAGAACCAGCGAGGCCTTCATGGTGAGTTCCAGCCCCCCTTTTTCTAGAAAAATAACACTGACCACAGCCTAGCCTGGATGAGTGAGGGGTGGGAGCAAACTCGGCTGTGCCAGGCGGGCAGCGCCACGTGGGGCACAAAACGCAGGAAGCTCAAACTTATCCTAGTTGGAAAGCTTGGCTCATGCTGGAGGAAGAGGGCAAGGGACCTCCCTGCCTCCCCCTCGGTGCTCCTGTGAATCCTGCCCTGACTGGAGTGCTGGATGCTGCCAAGGAGTTGTGCGTGGGGCACGACGATACAGAGACTTCCTTACCCCACGCCCACCCACAAGCAAGATGGGAAGGGAGGGCAAGACAGGGCAGTATCTTTGGTCACAACCTGCCTGGCCCAGCCCAGCCCAGCAGAGGAAGCAAGAGAAGCCACGTGGTCACCCCATTGCCCACCCCTCGGCCTCAGAGCAGCCTCTTCAGGGCAAGGCGGCACGTTGTGCCCTGTCTGAGATGCTCATCCCTGGAAAACCTTGGGCACGGCACTGTCCAGTCGCCTCTCACGAACGCCGCTCTCCAGTCCTTTAAGTGTCCGCCGTGCCCTCTCTCTCTCTGTCCTTCCACGTGAGGGCTGGGGAAGGTGGGGGGACGACGACAGGCCCTGCGTGGCCCCCATCGGTCTGTCACTTCCACAACCCCCCCCTTACAAACCAACTCCCTCCCACGTCTCCCCACCCCACCCCCATTTTCTTTTGGTAGCAGCAAAGCACCATTTGTGTGTGTGTGTGTGTGTGTGTGTTTCTCTTTTTAAAAAAAATTCATAATAATAATAATAAAATAATAATAATAATAATAATAACAATAGATGTCTCTCAATTGGCCTGATGACAAAAAAACAAAACAGCGCAGTGTGGTTAAGAGGCAAGCCCGGCCTATGAGGAGCACTCCTGGATGTTGAGGCCGGCCTCCGAGTGGTGGTGAAGGTCAATGGGCTGCTGAGGCTGCTGGCCGGGCCGGTCGTTGGTCAGCACCACGTTCTTGATGCAGCCCGAGATCCCTGAGATGTACTTTCCCGCAGTCAGGGTTTGGATGTCAGGTGCTCCGCCTGCGCAGAGGAAAAGGAAGAGCCGTCCGTCAGCAAGTGTGTTCCCTTTAGGGGAGAGGCTGTTGTCCTCTATTCTCCTCCGCCTCCTCAAATCACTGGGAGGATTTGGGAGGCTGGCAGGGACTACAGCCTCCACCCCAAGATTTTGGGATTTAATTGCACAGCATCCTTCAGAGAGGCGTGTAGACCTTTCAAGGTTCTCGCATTGCTACCCATTCGTTCACATCTCAGGCCCACAAGCCACTTGCTACTGTCGCTGCCGTGTGGACCACGTTTTTAAAATGAAATTAATGCAAGCTGGCTTCTATGTTTGCTTAAGGGAAAATGTAGAAACACGAATAGGGAAATGCATTAAAACCCTTTTGTTGTGTTTCTTCTGGTTTTCATTCTTTTCTAAAAATATACTTTTCGGATTTATATATTTCACTGATTTTGCAAACATTTTAATATTTCAAAACTTGACTTCCCCCTCTTTCTGCTGTTCCTTAAATTTGTTTTTAATATCTTCTGCATATCCAAATTAACTTATTCATCTTCTTTAAATGCATACTCTTATGAAACCGCAGATTATTACAATAATCTGGCCAATGTTCTTATCTACGATTTATCTGTAAATATTCAATAAACCATTTGAAGGTGGCATTCTTGAAGAAGCATTGCTTAGCAAATTGATAATGTCCACCCGAGAACATCCTGGCGGGAGGGGGGGCCCTGAGAGTGCTCTGAAAGTGACACGACATTGACACGGTCCAGACTGAAGTGTAAAGCTTTGACCGTCCTTCCAAAATTCAGGAGGGCTGATGACACAAAGATGTCGTACAGCACCTGTGAATTTTTACACCATTTGCACTGAAAGGCTCTAGAAGTCAGGCAGCAACCAGTGTGGCAATCAACGTTGAAAGGAAACGTGACTGCAAAGTGGCGGTGCCAACAGTGGGTTCCAGCAAGATCTGGTGAGATCTTGGCAAGATCTTGCCAGAAGCTGCTGCCGCGGCCATCACCACTCAGCAGAGCGTGAGAGTCATGGGTTCGAGTCCTACATTGAGGCAAAAGGGTCCTCCATTGTATGGGGTTGGACTAGATGTTCCATGTGGCCCCTTCCAACCCTGCAATTCTATGATTCTCTCTCTGGCCTGTTCCCACCTCATGGCTGTACCGCCGAGTGAAACAATAACAGATGAAGAAGGAAAACACCTACTCGGTTGATGAGGGCTGCCGAAAACTAAATGAAATCCCTCATTAGCCCATACACCCAAAGTGCCCTGAAAGTGGTCCTGCTTTGTCGAGACAAAGGCGCTTACCTATATAAATCCGACCTTTGGTATTCACCATGACGTTCTTGCCAGGAGATTCCCCAGCTACCATCTCCTCGCCGTCGACTTGAAGGAAGCCTCTTTTCCCTTCCCTGGAGGAGGAACGGGAGAGTGTGTCAGAAGGACTAAGGTGTTTTTGAGTGAGGCTGGTTGGATTGGAGAGGGTGAACATGGATTAAGGAAGTGCTTGCCGTCTGCCTGGGGGAACAGAACTGGAAACGTGGTCCAAGGATATTCCAAAGGGGAATCCTCATGCAGGTCAGAAGGGGCTGGGACCACATCCCGCCCTCCCCCCAGCCCCAGAAGCACACAAATTGCTCCTCAACCCGCCTTGTTCAGGGAACAGGGCCTATGCCTTTCTCCACCCCCTAACGCTTGGGCTTGTTAAACTAGGGGTGTCCCAAGCCACATCTCTCCGCACTTGTCTCACCGGATGGCTGTCACTCTATGCCATTCTCCATCATCAACTGGGTCTTCGGACAGGATGTTCACTTCTCCGCTTCCTAGCTGGTAACTGCAGGAAACACACGGTCAGTGTCAGAGAAGAGAAGGAGAAGAAGAAGAAGAGTATGGATTTGATATCCCGCTTTATCACTACCCTGAGGAGTCTCAAAGCGGCTAACATTCTCCTTTCCCTTCCCCACAACAAACACTCTGTGAGGTGAGTGAGGCTGAGAGACTTCAAAGAAGTGTGACTAGCCCAAGGTCACCCAGCAGCTGCAAGTGGAGGAGCGGGGAAGCAAACCCGGTTCACCAGATTACAAGTCTACCGCTCTTAACCACACTGGCCCCCCCGGAGCCCCAACGCGCAGCGGCCAATATCGTGAGCTCTTATGCGCCCTTCCCTCACCTGAACACCAGGTGCCCGTCCTTCAGCCCGAGGCTGATGAAGTCCTTTGCTTTGGCGCTCTCTCCTTCCTCCTGTGACAGAAACCAAAGCGTTGTTTCTCACCTTCTGCTTTCCTTAGGAGATGGCACCCCTAGGCATCAGTGGGGGATCATCCCATAGAGGGAGAGAAGCCTCCTCGGAGCCCATGAACTGCTAAGGAACTGGTACTGCTTCTCAGGTGCCACATTTCACTTTGTAAGAAATCCCGCCTTTGAGTGTGGCAGCACCGACACTTTGGAACCCCCTGCCTACTGACATCGGTTGGGTGCCTTCACTGTACTCTATTTGGCGCCTGCTAAAAACATTTTTTTAAAGGCAATTGCTTATCCAGACGTGTAAAAATGCTGACAGGTGTTTTTTTTTAGCTTATGATTGATTTTAGTTAGTTTTAAATAAGAGCAATTCAACCGTGGAACAGTCCCTTGGTAGGTGGCTGATTCTCCTTCAACAGAGGTTTTTAAACAGATGTTGGATGGCCATCTTTCGGGGATTCTTGAGCTGTGATTCCTGTCTTGCAGGGGGTTGGGTTGGATGACCCCCTTGGGATCCTTTCCAACTCTACCATTCGATGATGATGATATGATGAAGAAGAAGAAGTCATCCCTGCGGTGCATAGCGAGGGGGTCTTATAATCACAGATTCACAGAATTGTGAAGTTGTAAGGGACCCTGAGAGTAATCTAATTCAACCCTGCTGCAATGCAGGAATCTGGACTACTCCTCCTGGGACAGAATGCTCTCACCCCCATGGGGGCCAGTCTCTTGCCTACCAATAATAATAATAAGAATAATAAGAATATTCATTCATTCATTCATTCATACACCGCCCATCTGGCTGGGTTACCCCAACCACTCTGGGCGGCTCCCAACAAAATATTAAAAACACGATAAAACATCAAACTACCCTAAGCTTTCAGATGTCTTCTAAAAGTCAGATAGTTGTTTATTTCCGTGACATCTGATGGGAGGGCGTTCCACAGGGCGGGCACCACTACAGAGAAGGCCCTTTGCCTGGTTCCCTGTAACTTTGCTTCTCACAGTGAGGGAATTGACAGAAGGCCCTCGGGGCTGGATGGGGGTGGAGACGCTCCTTCAGGTGTATTGGGCAGAGGCCGTTTAGGGCTTTCAAGGTCACCACCAACACTTTGAATTGTGCTCAGAAACATACTGGGAGCCAATGTAGGTCTTTCAGGACCGGTGTTATGTGGTCTCGGCGGCCGCTCCCAGTGATTCTATGATCGCTTGTCAGACAGAAAGGTTAGCAGAGAGCATGGCCTGGAGGCTTTGGAGCAGGCATCCCCAAACTTGGCCCTCCAGATGTTTTGGGAATACAATTCCCATCATCCCTGACCACTGGTCCTGTTAGCTAGGGATGCTGGGAACTGTAGTCCCAAAACATCTGGAGGGTCGAGTTTGGGGATGCCTGCTTTGGAGCATGCGGCTCCTCTTAAGACTAGCTCCTGCATCATCTCCCTGCAAACCTCCTTGCTACCTTTGCCAAGCTAATTCTGTTCAATGGTGGAGCTTTACCCGGTGCTTTTGCAGGCCTGTCCAGCATTGCAGCAACAAATTCTTCCATTTAATCAGCACATCTGCGCTTGGGTTAGTCAGCCCCCCCCCCCATGCTCCATTATCTCCAATTCCCTCTAGTCGTGCGTTTTGGCCTTCCCTTTGCCATGCCACAAAAACCAAGCCAGTAAATACCTTGTTAGCAACATGCTGCTCAAGGCCCGCCTCCCTGGTTGCCTGGGAAGAGAGAGAGAGAGAAAAAGAGGAGCACAAGCCACACTGCAAAGCAGACAGCCAAACACAGCATGCCTGGAAAGGGGGGAGAGGTGGCAGAGGTGAACAGCAACAGCATCTGTGCAACAGGGCAGGGTGTGTGCATGAGACATGCTGGCGCTGGGAGAAAGCAGCCTTCCTCAAAAGAAGCACATCATGCACAGGCAACAGCAGAGGAGCCTGCGGGGTCTCGCAGCAACGTGCATGCCATCAAAACAGCAGGCGGGCTAGTCCCGTCAAATCTTTTTAGTCTGGATGTTATAGACGGCTGCCTTCCCTCCCCAGTGCTGCAAACCTCTCTCTCTGCCACGTTGCAGATCAATCAGATTTTTTTAAAAAAAAGGTCAAGGACCCCCGAACGGTTAAGTCCAGTCAAAGGCGACTATGGGGTTGTGGCGCTCATCTAACTCTCAGGCCGAGGGAGCCGGTGTTTGTCCACAGACAGCTTTCTCAGCCATGCAGCCAGCATGACTAAACCGCTTCTGGTGCAACGGGACACCGTGACAGAAGCCAGAGCCCACAGAAATGCCGTTTACCTTCCTGCCGTAGCGGTACCTATTTATCTACTCACACTGGTGTGCTTTTGAACTGCTAAGTTGGCAGGAGCTGGGACAGAGCAACGGGAGCTCACCCTGTCACGGGGATTCGAACCGCCGACCTTCCGATCAACAAGCCCAAGAGGCTCAGTGGTTTAGAGCACAGCGCCACCCGTGTCCCAGGTGAAGCAGAGGCTGTCCCCACATTCCTGCTGATCTTTGCAGCAGCAATGATCAAGATGGCACTGGATTGTGAGGCCTGGCACAAAGACTGCACTTTATTTACTTGTGATCGGTGAAGAGGCTTCACCATCACTTTGGAGTCACGGGCTTCTGGCATTTTCACCCCCTGCTCAGTTTTGCCAGGATCCAACTGCCCTCTCACTCTCCACCCCTCACCCCTCAAGCTTTTACATCTCCTGTTTCCACCTCCAGCCTCTGTGAGAGGCAGAGAGGGGGTCCCAGGGTCAATTCCCCCATAGCATCCCCAAGTAAGGATCCCCTCCCCCCAAAAAACCAGTCTGAAACCCTGGAGGGGCCGCAGCCAGCCAACACTCGAGCTGACGGACCCCCCGCTCTGTCGCATTCACTCACCACGCCCTGCCAGAGTAGAAGCCCATTTGCTGAGTTGGTGCGCACTTCCAGCTCGATCGTCTCGGGTGAGTCAGGGAGGCTGCAACCAAGAGAAACAAAGAGACCGAGCGATGAGGGACTGTGCATCATCTCCACTGCGTTAGCCAGTTTCCCCAAAGGCATCTGGTTGGTCACTGGGAGAACGGAACGCTGGACGAGATGGCCCTTCGGTCCAATCCAGCAGGGATCTCCTTGGGGACACCCGTTGTAATAGCAGAACTTCCTTGCCCAAGAGTAGTCTACCTCTGAATAGATGGGGGACAGCAACTGGAGAGTTGCACTTGCGCCCTGCCTGCAACTCTCCCGCAAGCACAGGATTTGATGGGCCACTGGCCTGATCCAGCTGAAGGCACTTATTACCATATTGGCCTGAATATAAGCCCCCCCCCCAGTATGCAGCCAGGAGCAGCGAGGAATGGAGCAGCTTATATTGGGGTATTTTTTCTCCCCCCCCCAATTTTAAAGGTGCAGCTTATATTTGGGTGCGGTTTATATTCGGCTGAATATAAGCTTACTACTATATTGGCCTGAATATAAGACGCCCCCAGTATGCAGCCAGGAGTGGCGAGGAATGGAGCGGCTTATATTCAGGTATTTTTTCATTTCTCTCTCTCCCCCCCCCCCAATTTTAAAGGTGCAGCTTATATTCGGGCCAATACGGTATGTTCTTATGCATCTATAAAAAAATATTTATATACCGCTGTATCACAGAAATAGATCACAGCTGTTTGCAACAATATCAAAACACAAACCCAGACAGTAAATGTCCCCCCCCTGAACTCCCTTCTGCATTGGCCTTGGCCTGTTCCCTCCACCGTAAACGGAGCGTGGCAGTGTTCTCCCAGTGCCACTCGAGGCTGGTTGGTCGCCGTTCGTGGGGAAGCGTCCACCGTAATGGCATCAGAGATAACTCACCTCCTGGGGAAAGCGTGGCGCCCCAGAGCCACATAGCCGCCGTCGTGGAAATAGGCGCCGTACTGTCCAGGGGCATCTGGTAAATGGGGGGAAAGGAGAATTAGTCTCAGCACCTCACTGCAGGGACTCCCAGCACAGTCCGAGACAATGGGAGGGAGACGCTGAACTGCTGGGTGCTATTGGCTCAGAGATGGAAAGAAGATAAAAGTCCCGACCAGAGAAGAATGGCAGATTAAGTTGATGGACTATGCTGAAATGGCAAAAATGACCGGAAGAATCAGAAACCAAGAAGACCAAAATTTCAATAAGGAATGGGGAAAACGTATAATTTATCTTAAAAACCATTGTAAACAGTTAAAACTGTTAGCAGGACTGAAAGAACACTTGTAGTTTAGTGGTGAATTTTGGACATAATGGAGACATAAAAGATTCGGATTATTATAAAAGATGCAGGAGGAAAGGACCAGTGCTTCTTTTCTAAAAAAACTTTTTTTAAGGGGTACTCTCATTTTCCTACTCATATTGAAATACTGCCCCTCAATGAGGCCAAACTTAGATTCACAAAATGTTTAGGGGTATGCGTCCCCCCAGGAAAAGAAAAGCACTGGAAAGGACTAACAATATGACCCACAAAGCGGAGGAGGGAAGTTCAGGAGATTCATTGGAATCTTGTTTTTATGTTATATATTGGATATGTGATTGTAAAACTTGGATTTGAAAACCAAATAAACAAATTTTAAAAGGAAAAAAGAGAAGCTGAAGTGGTTTTCTGGAAGCGTCAAATGACTTTGGATCATCAAGGCATCTCTGCCCTGAGAGACAGGTGCCGGACGACATGGTTATCTGAAGAGGCTTCACTACAAGAAGAAGAAGAGGAGTTTGGATTTGATATCCCGCTTTATCACTACCGAAAGGAGTCTCAAAGCGGCTAACATTCTCCTTTCCCTTCCTCCCCCACAACAAACACTCTGTGAGGTGAGTGGGGCTGAGAGACTTCAGAGAAGTGTGACTAGCCCAAGGTCACCCAGCAGCTGCATGTGGAGGAGAGGAGACGCGAACCCGGTTCACCAGATTATGAGTCTACCGCTTTTAACCACTGCACCACACTGGTGTAATGTGTACACACAAGAAACATCCTCCTTAGCTCCCAGTGAGAGAAGCGCCGGGTCAGGACTTTGCAAAGCAGCATCTTCACCCCAGAAGAAGCAGAGGAAGGTGGCGCAAAGAGGGGGCCTGAGACGTACCGTTTCCTCCGCTGCCCTCGGGAGCCCACTCGGTATTTGACTGGTGCTGCGATGCATCTGCGTGGCAGAGAAACACGCGCTCACTTTATACAGCATGTGACAACAAATCAATAGAAACCCTGTACCATATCCTGTTTAACTGCCCCCTATACAGTGTTTCCCGATCAAGGATTTTGAGTCCAATTATGCGGGACATCACAGCCATACCAATTGAACAACATCTAGCTTACTTACTCCAGGACATTGACTCTCACAGAACATTACAGGTCGCCAGATTCTTGGTTTCAGTGCTTTCCTATAAAAGACTTCATGGAAGGCTTCAGGATTATTAATAGCCAAGTAAATTTCATGCTTTATGCTTTATTCTATTTTAAGGTCGTAAGTTTGGTTTATCCAGAGATTGTATGTATTGCGGAGATATATGAATAATTACTCAGATATCATTCCGAAATGTACAAATAGTCGTGTATTTATTGTTTTGTTTTGCTTGTTTTACCTTGTGGGCTTATAGCCGAATAAAGTATATCTATCTATCTATCAGCAGAAGGCAACTTTCTTCCATGGTGACAGCGGTGGAGGAGACAGTTTTGCCTCTGCAGCTCCACGCTGTGGCCAGCCATCATCCCCAGACTTACCGTGTTCACAGTATAATCCCAGGAAGCCAGGAGGGCAGAAACACACAGTGTCTTTGCAGACGCCCCCGTTGAGGCAGGGCTGCTGGAGCTGGCACTGGACCTCAGACACCTCGCAGCGCTCCCCTGAAGAGAGCGAGACAGAAACACACCGCCGTAAAGAGCATGGAGAAGGTGGGCCCACCTTCAAAGCTATGATACTAGCAGGAAAGGCAACAATAGCTTCAGGTTGGAAAGATAGAGAAAAATGGACAGTAGAGGTCTGGAATAATTATTTGTTTGAATTTATCCAGTCGGACATTGTTGAAGTCATGTCACAGGAAACAACATGGAGGGACAAGTCCACTAGGATAAGGACCAGATGGAACCCCTATCTTCAATGGATAAAAACTACTGGAACGAAAGACATTTGGTGGAAATTAAAGACGTTATGCCCGTGGCTGAGGACAATTGTTGTTCCAATGGACATGGGTTGGGTAGGGGGGTGGGAAGGGAGGGAAAGGAAAAAATTGTACGGGAAATTAAAAATTGGAAGGAGCTAATATAATGTATGTAAAAATTCTCATACTTTAATTATATACACACACACACACACACACACACACACACACACACACACACACAGTGTTTCCCCTATTTTAAGACACTGTCTTATATATATTTTCCCTCAAGAAAACGCACTATGGCTTATTTTGAGGGGATGTCTTATTTTTATTACGTAAGCCCAGCCCCGCCTTTTCCTTGGCGCCCTCCAGAACTGCGCCTATCACTATGGCTTATTTTCGGGGTACGGCTTATATTTCGCAAATGCGAAAAAATCCTGCTATGGCTTATTTTATGACTACGTCTTAAAATAGGGGAAACAGGGTGTGTGTGGGTGTGTGTGGGTGTGTGTGTGTGTGTATATTAAAGGGCATGGAGAAGAGGCTTGGAGAGGAGGAGATGGGCGAGGGCGGATTTGCATGATGCGCAAGACTAAGGGCTTATCCACACTTACCTTTAGCCCCACTCTTTCCAAGCAACAGGTTTGCATTTTAAATCTCCATGTCTGAGTACCATCTTTCTTTCTTTTTTGCTCCAGAGCTTTCCCTGCAAAAACTCACTCTTTAAAGCTGAACTAGAGCAAACAGCTACAGTGGTATCTTGGTTCTCAAACTTAATGCATTCTGGATGTTCGTTCCAAAACCATAGCGTTCCAAAACCATGGCGCGCTCTCCCACAGAAAGTAATGCAAAATGGATTAATCCGTTCCAGACTTTTAAAAACAACCCCTAAAACAGCCATTTAACATTAATCTTACTATCTAACCAGACCATGGATCCATAAAATGAAAGCAATAAACAATGCACTGCAGTCACGCATTCAATCGATCGATCAATAGCTGAACTGGGTTCCACACTGCCACAAAAACAAAAGAGCCGCAAAAACAAAAACGCAAAATAAATAGCAAAAACAGACAGACCTCAGCATAACACTCAAAATGGAAGCGCGGCACTCAAATTGGAAGCATGTCAAAATGGAGCATGTTCGGCTTCTGAAAAAAGTTCACAAACCGGAACACTTATTTCCGGGTTTGCAGTGTTTGGGTTCCAAGTTGTTTGAGTACCAAGGCGTTTGGTTTTTTCCATGGACTGCACTTGGCTCCGAATCAGCTTTAAAGAGCGGGTTTTCACAGGGAAAGCTACAGCGCAATAAAGAGAGGGCTAAAACAGAGCTTTAAAGTGTGGGCCACTTGCTGGGAAGCACGGAGGAAAAGGTATGTGTGTGGGGAAACCCCAGGAAGCTCTGGAAAAACCACAAGAGACTTTTTACTGGCCGTCATGCCCTCCCGCATCCCTCTGTGGCGCTCTCACCTTTGTAGCCGTCCGGACACAAGCACTGGAACTCGTACTCGCCAGTCAGCAAGCACTTGCCACCATGCTGGCAGGGCCTGCGGTCACAAGGAGAGCTGTCAAAGCACTGCGAGATGCTGCGGCTCTCCAGGAAGCTGTACGAAATGTCCACCTTCTTCCCGTTGATCGAGACCTGGGGTGGGAAGACGCAAACAGCTTCAGCTTCCAGTCAGAGCGCATGGATCTTGCCCCTTCCCTTCTTCCTTTCCCCTCCTCTTCCAAGGAGGAAATGTGGACTGTCCACCACAAAGCAGGGAAGGGGAACCAACAGCTCCTCTCCCCACTGCCGTCGCACCCCCTAGCTGCTCACCTCCCCGATGCACCCGTAGAAGTGGCTGGAGACATTGGCAGCCGCCGGCAGCCTGACGGCATCGTCCACGCCCCCCAGGTACATGGAAGTGCGGAGATTCAGGCCCTGACTTTTCCCCGGCGAGGACCTCTTGACGGGCCGCTCATCGTTCACCTGCAGAGTGCCATCTTTGTTCAGGCGCTCGGCCGTGATCCTGTGCCACTGTTCCAGCTCTAGGGGCTTTGCGCTCCGAAGGACGGCCGTTCCTAAAAGAGGGCTGGGAATGTGAGTTTGGATTCTGGAGCGGGGGAACACCCCCCCCCCAGTATGCGTGCCCCGCCCCTTTGGGCGATGCCCCCCGACCCCACCTGCTTCCTGCCCCTGGTGCCGTAGAATGAAGCTCCGCCACTGCACCAAGAGGGCAGATCTCAGCACCCGAGAGGCACTGCTGGGAAGGAGGCGGATTTTCTGATATTGGTTGTTAGCAACGGGGAGCGAATTCATTACCTGAGCCCAGCTCGTAGCGAAACTCCAAGTGCCCGTTGACCATGCTGAGCGAGACGAAATCTGCCACGGGGGAGCCATCCCCGCCACTGAAGAGGATGAGGCCGTCGGGGGACAGTGGCTTGATCTCTAGGTCCACGCGCAGCTCGTAGTGGATGTTGGTGAGGGGAGGGTAGGAGATGAAGGCGTCGCCCCCGTGGAAATAGGGCACGGTCACCGTGGCGCCTGCAGCAAAGAGGAGGGCGGTGGGGTCAGCCTGGGACTTTGCTCAGGCTTTGCCCTGGCCATTGAAGAAGAAGAAGAAGAGTTTGGAATTGATATCCCGCTTTATCACTACCCGAAGGAGTCTCAAAGCGGCTCACATTCTCCTTTCCCTTCCTCCCCCACAACAAACACTCTGTGAGGTGAGTGGGGCTGAGAGACTTCAGAGAAGTGTGACTAGCCCAAGGTCACCCAGCAGCTGCATGTGGAGGAGTGGAGACGCGAACCCGGTTCACCAGATTACAAGTCTACCCCTCTTAACCACTACACCACACACTTGGGGGTGGGGCAGCGTATCTTCCTTACTCACCGTCCATGCACTTCTCTCCGTATTTCCCAAGGAGGCAGCGGCAAGTGTAGCCTTGCCCAGTGGCTCGGTTAACACAGGTGGCGTCGGGACCGCAGGCCTCTGTGAGGGAAGGGAGGGTCATTTGGTAAGACTCTGGGCGGCAGGGTCAGGGACTGGGCAAAGGAGAGATGGCGGAGACTGCCTCAAATCCTGACCCTTCCAGGGAGGAGGAAGAGAAAGACAGTACAGTCAAACCTCGCTTCTCAAACAGCTCCGTTGACGAACATTTCTGGTTTCCGAACGTTTTTTCGGAGGCCGAACGTCCGACGCGGCTTCCGCTTGAGTGCAAGAAGTTCCTGCGACCAATCAGAAGTGTTGTCGAACGTTTCGGAAGCTGAACGGGCTTCCGGAACGGATTACGTTTGACAACCGAGGTTTGACTGTATGGATTTACAACAGCGGTTTGAGGGAGGCAGCAACTCAGAGGCAGATGAGGGGAAAAGCTGGCAAATCATGGGAGAGTCGGAGAAACACCCAGGTGACACGCTATCATTAGAAAGCGATCCAGACCCTCCATCTCCCAGAACCCGGCGAGCCTTAAAAGTAGGGGAGCAAAGAGCTAAAAGACAGAGAGCACTTAGCAGCACCCATGACGAATGAGGAAGTGGGAGAGACGGGGGTGGCAATTCACTCAGAACAACGCCATTATCCAAGAGGCTGGGTTCCATAGCCTCTCTATTGTAAAGTTTGAAATAAAAATGGATGGTAAGAAACTTTTGTTTGTTTTTATACTTTTACTGGGCAAGCAGCCGGGAGCTGCTGACAGCATCCTGACAGGCAGAGGGCTGGGAGTCAGGGTTCCCTGTCTGTCCCCTGAACCTAGGAAGCTGCCTTATACAGAGTCAGGCCACTGGTCCTTCTACGCCAGCATCCAAAGTGGGTCCATGTCAGAAAAGGGTGGGAGGTGCAGATCTGCAGGACCCACCCCCAGAATCAAACCGTTCTCTGGTCCATCTAGCTCAGTATTGTCCATCAATTATTGTTATTATCTGCCCTTACAGCTATAAAGTGTTTAGGGTTAGAGGTTAACCTACATTATTAATGATAAATTAACACGTGCTATTAAGGTAGGATGGGGAATATGCAGGAAAAATGATTTCGAGGAGATGTGGAAGGTGTTTGTAGAATTTGTACAGTCAAAGCATCGCAAGAGGTGTTGAAGTTTTGGGAGGTTGGATGGTTACGATAGAATGGTCTCTGGGGTGGGGTGCACATTTCTATTATTTATTTCTTACTATTACTTTGTCAAAATAAAAAATAAAATTATAAAAAGTACATCATTAAAACAGTTTGAAAGCAATTTCCAAATAAATAAAAGTGCCAGCATTGCTCGGCAGTTGGTCTCCAAGGTTTCAGCCCTACTAGGAGATACTGCTGAGGACCAAACCTGGGGCCTTCTGCATGCCAGGCAAATGATGTGCCCCTGAGCCACGGCCCTTCCTTCTAATCTTGTCCCTGCCATGTGATGCACCACCTGGAAATGGCAGCTGCGCCTTACCTGGGTGGCAGCGTAGGGCCTGGGAGTGTTCGCAGTTGCTTCCAGCAAATCCCTGTGGGCACTCGCACACGTAGCTGCTGCTCTCCGAGTCCCTGCAGACGCCTCCGTTCTGCCAAGGGGAGAGAAGGAAAATCTGGTGGACTGGCAGCCGAGACCATATAACACCTGAAAGACCTACATTGGCTCCCAGTACGTTTCCGAGCACAATTCAAAGTGTTGGTGCTGACCTTTAAAGCCCTAAATGGCCCCAGCCCAGTATACCTGAAGGAGCATCTCCACCCCCACCATCCCGGACACAGAGGTCCAGCGCCAAGGGCCTCCTGGCAGTTCCCTCCCTGCGAGAAGTGAGGTTACAGGGAACCAGGCAGAGGGCCTTCTTGGTAGTCGCATCCGCCCTGTGGAACACCCTCCCTTCAGATGTCAGGGAAAGAAAGAACTATCTGACTTTTAGAAGACATCTGAAGGGAGCCCTGCTTAGGGAAGTTTTTAATGTTTGATGTTTTATCGTGTTTTTAATGTTCTGTTGGGAGCCACTCAGAGTGGCTGGGGAAACCCAGCCAGATGAGAGAGAGAGAGAGAGAGAGAGAGAGAGAGAGAGAGAGGAGAGAGAGGAAGGAAGGAAGGAAGGAAGGAAGGAAGGAAGGAAGGAAGGAAGGAAGGAAGGAAATTATTCCAACCACCTGCCATGTCCAACCAGGGCTGGCCACGGGGAATGCAGCGAGCAACGAGGCCGAATTCTGCTCCCCTCTATAAAATGCCAAGTCTGCACACATGCAGCGAGCTTACCTGGCACGGACGGTCCTGGCAGGTGGGGCAGTTGGAGACGCCGTGAGCTTGGAGGTCAAAGTCTTTGAAGATAACTTCCTTCCCTTGGATGATCAGCTGCCGAACGCATCCTAAGAGGGGAAAGAGAGCGAGCCGATGGGAGGTTGTGGGGGAGATTGGCGGTAGGGGTGAGGGAGGAATTAGTGGGACGGAAAAGGTGTGCCAACGAAGCAGGGGCGAGCTGGCAAGGCCTCTGTGTGAGTACGTAGCTGTACATCTTGGGGCACCCCCCCCATAAATACCCACTGCTCATATAAATGGGGAGAGCCAGTGGTGATGCTGTGGGGCTCAGAATGGGGCAACCCAGATTCCTGCATCTCGCTGGCTGTGGCCCTGTGCCTAACCCACCCACCTCGCAGGGTTGTCGCTTGCTTGGAAGAAACGGGAGAGTTGAAAAAACAGTGCATGCCGACTTGCATTCGTTTTATCCCTCCAAAAGGTTCAAACCCAACGGTTTAGAGAGCACCCTTTTCTATCACTGCCCGCATCTGTTATTTAGGGTGACAACCTCCAAGGGTAAAAGGTGCTGGCTACCTGGGGGCCAGTGGGGCAGCTTTCTTTAGGACAAATGCAGCTGCCTGTCAGGCTTTGGGGAATCGGCTTCCTCCCCTCCCCCCCCCCCCCCCGTGGCAGTAGATCAAAGAAAGGAATGCCTTACCAGTTAGAAACTTTAATAATCACAGTGAAAGAACAAAGAACACATCTCCTAGAAATGGCGGTGCTCCCAATTAAGGACTGCACCCACTTCCATCCCCATTAATCTACGTCACTCGTACGTCTTGTAATCGGAGCTTGTCCCCTCTGAGCTTTCTGTTCTGAGACTTTCTGAGCTCTTCTTGATCTTGGGCAGAGCGGAGGAATGCTGTCCAGAGACTGTGAATCTGTTATCTCTCTCTCTCCCAGTGTTTCTTCTCCTAGCTATTCCCCACCCAGTACTTCCTAGCTTCTGCCTTCTGAACTATGCCCCTCGGCAAACCATTGTTCCACATCTATACTGTCCTCAGTAGCAGGAGCAGTGCGGCCCCTGATGCTGTTGCTCTTGGGACATCCTGCCCAGGTGCACTCAAAACCCAGCCCGGCCCCCCATCACAGATCACAGACAACCCCGTGCATATATTGGCCGCTTTGTCCTCAGAAGGTGGTGGTCTCTCCTTCATTGGAGGTTTTCAGCCAGAGGTTGGATGAAACTTTGTCAGGGATTATTCGGCTGTGATTCCTGCACTTCAGGGGGCTGCATTAGATGACCCCTGGAGGCTCCCTTTCAACCTTACAATTCTATGACTCTGTGTAGCTCTCACCAATGAAACCGCTGGTCAGGCCTGTCTTTGCAGTAGCAGCGTAGTTGGGATACCCGCCAAGGTACAGCCCCTCGTTGAGGTCCAGACCTTGGAATTTGCCCTGGGGAAGACATTTATTATTATTATTATTATTATTATTATTATTATTATTATTATTATTATTATTATTATTATTATACCACCCTATATCTGGGGGTCTCAGGGCGGTTCACAGAATAAAGTCAAGATATAAAACCACAAAATACATAACAAAAATAAAAACAATCCAATAGCCACCCCGCCCCCTGAAAAGAGCCACATTTTAAAAGAGCATAGGATGTAAATCAGATCAACCAAAGGCCTGGTTAAAAAGGAACATTTTTGCCTGGCGCCAAAAGGTGTATAATGAAGGCGCCAGGCGAACTTCCCTGGGGAGAGCATTCCACAGACGTGGAGCCACTGCAGAGAAGGCCCTGTTCTCGTGTTGCCACCCTCCGGACCTCTCGAGGAGGAGGCACATGAATAAGAGTCTCAGAAGATGATCTCAGGGTCCGGGCAGGTTCATATGGAAAGAGGCGGTCCTTGAGGTATTGCGGTCCTGACCCGTTTAAGGCTTTGTGGGTCAGAACCAGCACTTTGAATTGGGCCAGGAAACTAATTGGTAGCCAGTGCAGTCGGACCAGGATTGGTGTAATGTGCTCAAACCGTCTTGCTCTGGTGAGCAACCTGGCCGCTGAATCCTGCACCAGCTGAAGTTTCCGGACCGTCTTCAGAGGCAGCCGTACATATAACACATTGCAGTAATCCAACCTTGAGGTGACCAGAGCATAGACAACAGTAGTTAGGCTATCCCTGTCCAGATAGGGGCGTAGCTGGGCCACCAGCCAAAGCTGATGGAGGGCGAATGAAGAATGAAGAATTGAAGAGGAGGGGGCTGCAGAGGGAAAGAGAAGAAGACCCTAGTGGTCTTGAGAACTGGTGGACATGGGTGGCAAAAAGGGAGGGTGTGGGGTAAATAGGAATATGCTTAGTAATATTGTTGATTTTTCTGGTTTTGAAAGTATGGATTAAGGATACAGTACTGGTTGGAATGAATAAGGAATATGATTTTGGCAATGATTAATGTAAGGAAGATATTATAGCTAGAAACCCTGGACCTAAGGGAGGGAGGGGGGAAATAAAGAGTTGGATTTAGGGAAAATGAAAAGCTACTTAAAGGCCTAGGGAGGAAATTAGCATCAGTTATTAGCAACCTGATAAACAATATTGATGATGAATTCAACAGTGAGGAGTCGGGGAAGTCAATAGAAAGTTATATTTGGGGAAATTAGAAATGCCTAACCCAGGAGTTGGGTTAGGCCTAAGCAATGTTATGAAAGAATCAGGTTAAATGTACAATGAATGTGGTCCCCTGTGAGAGGGGGGGAGATGAAATTAGAGCTTCTCACAGTGAGAGGGGGGAAGCAAGGGAAATTTAACCAAGAAGTTAAATGTTATGTGCTTATAAAATTGCAAAACTTAATAAATAGTAAAAAATTTTTTTAAAAAAAAAGCTGATGGAAGGCACGCCAGGCCACTGAGGTCACCTGAGCCTCGAGCGACAGCAATGGATCCAGGAGGACCCCCAAGCTATGAACCTGCTCCTTCAGAGGAAGTGTAACCCCATCAAGAGCAGGCGACCTCCCAGCCATCTGGTCTAGGAAACCACCCACTAAGATTGCCTCTGTCTTATCTCGATTGAGCTTCAGTTTGTCGGCTCTCATCCAGTCCATTACACAGAAATGTAAACCAAGCAAAAGTGGGTCTCCAACAGGAAACACCAGTTTGCAGGGGGATGCTCCATCTTCGCCCTGCTTGTCACCATGCTCCCAGTACCCAATGCCTTTGGGCCTGATCGCTCAGACCCACAGATGGGGTGCAGACGCCCAGTAGCATGTTGACACCCAGCCCCGGCTTAGAACGCTGCCCCTTTCAGCAGCCACATGCCACAGAGATTTCCCACAGGTGGGAGAAACCGCCCCTCCCCTCCCCTCTCCACCTTGAGCCCGCCACTCACCTGGGACGTGCCGTTGACAGGAGGGTGGTTGTCCAAAACGAGAGAGCCCTGGGTGAGGTTGCGGTACAGCCGGACGGTGTGGAATTCGCCCAGCTTGATGATGGAAGGGTGCCGGATGGTGGCCATGCCAGAGCCGGCGTCGAACCTGCAATGCCAAGACAGGTCAGAACTGCCTTGGCTCCCACCCACTCCATTAGACCCTGGCATGCCTTGCAAGACCCCTTCGGCAAGCGGCAAGCTGGACCATTTTGGCGCAGGCAACTTCGGAGGCCCACGTCTCACAGCTCTGGGTTCAGAAGCAGGAAAGGATGGGTTGAGGCTAGAACTGACACCCAGCCAGAAAGAGGGTGCTGAGATAAGGTAAAGGTAAAGGGTCACGGGTGGCGCTGTGGGTTAAACCACAGAGCCTAGGGCATGCTGATCAGAAGGTCAGTGGTTTGAATCCCCGTGATGGGGTGAGCTCCCGTTGCTCAGTCCTGCTCCTGCCCACCTAGCAGTTCGAAAGCACGTCAAAGTGCAAGTAGATAAATAGGAACCGCTCTGGCGGGAAGGTAAACGGCGTTTCCGTTCGCTGCTCTGGTTCGCCAGAAGCAGTTTAGTCATGCTGGCCACATGACCCGGAAGCTGTACGCCGGCTCCCTCGGCCAGTAAAGCGAGATGAGCGCCACAACCCTAGAGTCGGACACGACTGGACCTAATGGTCAGGGGTCCCTTTACCTTTTTAAAGGACCCACAGCCTCTCACCTGAGCTCTGGCCGGCCCCCAACCAGTCCAAAGGAAACAAAGTCTGTGCCTGTGTTCTTCTTCTGCCCGTTGTACACCAGCATCCCTGCGAAAAGCACAGAGGAAGGTGAGCGGCCTCCTGAGTTTGCTCAGCTCACAGCTTCAGCACCAGGGAGCTACTTGCAGCCGAGCCATCCTCCGACGCCTGGGAAAGGCAGCCTGGCCGAGGTCCCCAGCTCCATGCAGTGCTCAGAGCCCTCCATTGCCACCCACGCGAGTGGCCTGTTTGTGGACGAGCCCCAAAAACTGGTGCCCACCGGCCTACCAGAACACGGCGCTGTGCTGCGCTCCCTTTGCAACCCAAACCCACAGCACGGCACAACAAGAGGATGCCAAGATCCACCTGGGCTTCCTTCCCTGGGATGCAGCACAGCGCCGCTTCCTGGTAAGGAAGGGAGAATGTCCCGCCCGCCTGGGCAAGGAACCGGGGTTAGGCAGGGCCCCCAAAGCAGCAGCCTGGCTGGCAAGGCGTTAGGTGGATCGGTGAGCAGGTGGATAGGGGCCGGGAGGGCTCCTGAGTCCCGGGGTGAAGACACAGTGGCTCCCCCAGGGGACTGGTTAGTTTGCCAAAGGGGCACTCTTTTCACAACACACACGCGGGCACGAGGCTCCATCGCCGCAAGGGTTAAGGGAGGCGCCTAGGACTGGCTAGAAAGGCAGCGGCAGCCCAGCAGAGACGAGACTTACCTGAGTAAAGCATGAGAGCTGGATAGGTAGGGGAAAGGAGGGAGTAGAGACAAGGGGGAAGGAAGAGGTGCAGAGGGGAGAGAGAGGAAGAGAGACGGAGAGAAAGGTAAGACGAGTTGGGAAGAAAAGGCAAGAGGGAAAATGAGAGTGTTGAGAGAGAGAATCCCAGGAAAGAAAGCACCCGGGCGTCTGCCAGCAATGAGACAGGTGGCTGGTTGTACCCAAAAAAGGACTAAGGAGCTCATATACTAGGGTTGCCATATTTCAAAAAGTAAAAACCAGGGCACCCCAAAGTTGTTAAAAAACACACACGCAACTTTTCGATTGATCCAGGACAAAATTCTGCATTTCGGAAACCCCTCCCGGATGTCAATTCTGCCTTTGAAATCCCAATATGGCAGCCCTATCATATACTGTACTTGTGGGGAAGCTCCGGAGTGCCTACATTGGGGGGGGGCACAGCAGCCGTGCCCCCAAGGGCCTCCCCGCCTGCCCCAGCACCTCCGTTTACCGTCAGGTGTGTCCGGTCGGAAGGTGATCTCGATTGCGAACGTGTTGTAGGCGTCTTTCATGGTCGGCAGGACAAGGTAGGACTGAGGATTCTGGGTGAAATATGGCACCACCCGCTCTACAAGAAGAGAAAGGGGACAGGGGGGTCAGGGGACGGAGGGCGTGGGCAGCTGCCGCAATTTCCCAGCTCCCTTATCCTTTCTTGTTGAGGAATGGCCGGCTACCTATTTGGTCCACTTTAGCCACAGGAAATCCCACTACTGCCACCATGCCAGGTTGCATCATTGCCTAATATTGCCCAATGCTGCCTTCTCCGACTGGCGCAGCCTTCTGGGGTGCTTCCCCCTTGCCTAGCTACCTATGCTCCTTTAAACTGGAGATGTTCATGGGTTGAACCCGGAGCTTTCTGCATGCAGCTGAGCGGGGGATCTTTCCCCACACATTACCCCTGCGCAGAAGTCCCATCAGGATTCGAACCAGCAGCCGCCACCAGGCTAGGAGGCAGGAAGCAACAGCCCGGGCAAGGCATTTTTTTTTGCAGCTGGAACTCATCAGAACTAAGTTCTGGCACCTCTCAGATGGGCACCGTTGTCACGATAAGAGAGCCATTCATGGTGAGCTCCGGCACCTCTTTTTTCTAGAAAAATAGCACTGCCCGGTTCCACCCCGGCTGTGGCTATTCAAAGGCACAGTCCACACAACCAGAAGGGGAAGGGGAAAGAGAGGAGATTCCCCTCTCAGATCTGGAGAGCCCCAGAGGGGGATTTCTCCAGGTCAAACTCTGGAGACCAGCAACTGCCTGTCCCCCTTCTGAATATTCCTCCCATGGTTTGGGTAGCGGCGGCAGAGAAACTGATTTCGGAGAAGAGGCCGGCCTGCTGAACTCACCGCGCACTTTGAGCATGGAGAAAGCCGTCACCTTCCCTTGACGGTTGGATGCCGTGCAGACGTAAATACCAGTGTCCTGGGGGCGAGCGGACGGGATGGTCAGAACGTTGCTCTCAACGCGGACGTCCTTGGGGAGGTCTCCTTCCAGCTGGAACACAGAAGCAGCCCCCGAAACGCTCAGCAGGCTCTTCCCGCAGGGCACAGCCTGCCTTGCAAGGGAGCCCGACAGCTGAGCCTTCTCAGTTCACCCTTCCTTTGCCGTGTGCCCCAACTTGCCGCTCTCCCCAGAGGCTGATCTCGCTCTTCCCCACAAACCCAGGAGGCTCTCTGCCTTTTCCCTTGTCTGCCTTATCATTATTTACGGTATCTCATTTGGTTTATAAACATGCTTAAAGGTAAAGGTAAAGGGACCCCTGACCATTAGGTCAAGTCGAGGACTCTGGGGTTGCGGCGCTCATCTTGTTATACTGGCTGAGGGAGCCAGCGTACAGCTTCCGGGTCATGTGGCCAGCATGAAAAAAGCCGCTTCTGGCGAACCAGAGCAGCGCACGGAAACGCCGTTTACCTTCCCGCCAGAGCGGTACCTATTTATCTACTTGCACTTTGACGTGCTTTCAAACTGCTAGGTTGGCAGGAGCAGGGACCAAGCAACGGGAGCTCTGATCGGCAAGCCCTAGGCGCTGTGGTTTAATCCACAGCGCCACCCAAGTCCCAATTTGAGACTCCTTAGGGTAGTGATAAAGCGGGATATCAAATCCAAACTCTTCTCTTCTTCTTCTTGTAGTGAAGCCTCTTCAGATAACCATATTGTCCTAGGCTCTGTGGTTTAACCCACAGCGCCACCCGCGTCATTACAAACAAGTAAAAATAAAATCCCAAAATGGTTTATATACAATAGGTAATATTAATATTAATATTAATATTCATATTGTGGAACCTTGATTGTCGAACGTTTCGGCTTTTGAACGCAGACAACCCAGAAGTGAATGCTTCTGTTTTTGAACGTGCCTTGAAAGTCGAACAGCTTCCGAGGCATATTTCTCCATTTTTTCAATGGGTTTTGCTGACTGGCAATTGCGCCTCTGTTGTCGAACGTTTTAGAAGTCAAACGGCCTTCCGGAACGGATGACATTAGACAACCGAGGTAATACTATACAGCCCTTTATCAAAAGATCCCAGGGCGGTGTGCAACATTAAAAACACATTACAGAGCACCAATAATGAAAACCATAAAGACAGACAGCATAATAATAATAAAATAATCATATTAACAAGTGCCTCTCCCGTAAGCTTTAACAGGCCCTAGGTCTGGGTAAAGAGGAATATTTCTGCCTGGCACCTAAAGACATGTAATGAAGGTGCCAGGCAAGCCTCCCTGGGGAGAGCATTCCACAGTCAGGGAGCCACCACAGAAAAGGCCTGTTCTCTTGTTGCCACCGTCCAAACCTCTCAGGGAGGAGGCACACAAAAAAGGGGCTCATGATGATGATGATCGCAGGGTGTAGGTTGGTTCCTATGGGAAGAGGCGGCTCTTGAGGTATTGAGGTCCTGAGCCATGAAGGGTATATAGGCAAAACCCAGCACTTTGAATTGGGGCCCGGAAATTAATTAGCAGCCAGTGTAGTTGTGCCAGGATTAGTGTTATATGATCAAACCGATACTAAGCTACACAAAACTTTTTAAAACAACAACAACAAACAAACAAACAAACACAGATCACCAGCTACTAGAAGAAGAGGAGTTTGGATTTGATATCCCGCTTTATCACTACCCGAAGGAGTCTCAAAGCGGCTCACATTCTCTTCCGGTCGGCGCGCCGGAGGGGATGGTCGGGGGGACATGTCGCTCCTGACATTCCCCGACCCGACCGGGCAAAGGGGAGCCCGCGACAGCGCCACGGCCCCCAAAACTCCCGGGAAGGGCGTCCCGGGACCTTAAGATCCGGCAGCAGCTCTCAACGCCTCCCTACTCCCCGGTAAGCCCAAGTTAGGGCTGCCGAGAGCGAGTGGGGGGGGGGTGGAGCTCAACGGATCGAAAACCCCGTCGGGTGGAAGCTGCTAGACCATCCCCCCTCGAGCGCGCTGATTTCTCCAAAATACCAACATTCGACCTGGGGAATTGTGAGTACAAAAGGAATTTGGACTTAATTAGAGACGCATTGGGACGATAAACACGGAGGTCCGTCCCTTGCCATTGTGACATCTGATCAGGAACTTTGTTACTGATGCGATTGGAATGAAATTAAATAACTAAGTTAGCAACAAAGATTCAACCCCTCTGCCACCCCTGGTCGTGGGGGTACCTGGCTGATAAATTGGATAAAAAATTGTGGACTTGAATCGGAACTGTTGGGACTCTGAATTTGAAATTTTGATTCTGAATTTGGAAGTGGCTCTGTGTTTAACCGTGCAAGGCTGTGTTCTTGAACATGGCGGAAGATATGTCGGTTGACGGCTGGAGGAAGGTCCTTGAAAAAATATGGGAAATAAGGATGGAATTCCGAGCCGAGACAGAGAGGATAAGAGGAACGTTAAACAAGAGTGATGTTGTGCCAGCTGCACAGAAGGAGGAAGGGGGAGTAATCCTCCCAAGGTTAAAGACAAACCTCGCCGCAGGAAAAACATCTCCCGGCGCAAAAAACTTAGAATGGAGAAAAGAAAGAAGAAAATGGTACCAACAAGGAAGAAATACTTTGGAAGAAAAAAGGAAAAGCAGCAGAGGAGACAAGATGAGAAGGCCCAAGTGCAAGCAAGTACTTGGGTCTGGACTTTAGAAAAACGGGGGGAGGGGTGAAGGACGCTACCCGATGATACTGGGTTTTATTTTATGGACTTTAGACAATGATTTTGGACACGGCTTAGGATATGATTAAGTGAAGAACTTTTAAAAGCTAGGAACCTGAAGACCAAGGGGAGGCGGGGGGGAAATTAGTAGATGAAGTAGAAGATATACGCTGAGGTGTGATTTAAGTAAGACTTAATAATAATACTTGATGATGTTGTAAAATTAAGAAGTATGAACCTGAAAAATGAATATGTTATGAATATGAAACCAATGGGAGGTACTGAGGAAGTCACTGGAAATATGTTATAAATCTAAGAGTGGCCTGCCCGGGAATAGGGCTAGACCTATGTAAAGTCAAGACATTGATTAAGGTCAGGGGAAACAAGAATGGGTTTTCCTCTGTGAGAGGGGGGGTAAGATTTAAGCCCCCTACTGTGAGAGAGGGGGGGGGCAATGAAACCTGACCGGAATGTAATGTAATGTATTGTGATTACAAAATTGTAAACCCAATAAAAATTATTTAAAAAAAACAAAAAAACAAAGCAGCTCACATTCTCCTTTCCCTTCCTCCCCCACAACAAACACTCTGTGGGGCTGAGAGACTTCAGAGAAGTGTGTCTAGCCCAAGGTCACCCAGCAGCTGCATGTGGAGGAGCAGAGACGCAAACCCGGTTCCCCAGATTACGAGTCTACCGCTCTTTACCACTATACTACACTGGCTCTCAGAAAGCACGTTGTCAGCCTGCAGGGCCCTTCTTGGTGGGCAGAGCCCACAGGAGGGCTCCCTGCCCCTCTGGAAAGTTACCTTGGTCCAGGTGATATCTGGTACAGGGAAACCGGAAGCCGAGCAAGGGAAGACCACCTTAGACCCGGCGGAGACCTCTTTCACTTCTGGCTGGGCTGCAGCAATCTGGGGCACAGCTGTAGGAGAGAGAAAAAGCAGGTTTGCTAACCTGTAGGTACGTGGGTGGCGCTGTGGGTTAAACCACAGAGCCTAGGGCTTGTCGATCAGAAGGTCGGCGGTTTGAATCCCCGCGACGGGGTGAGCTCCCGTTACTCGGTCCCAGCTTCTGCCAACCTAGCAGTTCGAAAGCACGTCCGTCAAAGTGCAAGTAGATAAATAGGAACCGCTCCGGCGGGAAGGTAAACAGCGTTTCCGTGCACTGCTCTGGTCGCCAGAAGCGGCTTAGTCATGCTGGCCACATGACCCGGAAGCTGTACGCAGGCTCCCTTGGCCAGTAAAGCGAGATGAGCTCCGCAACCCCAGAGTCATCCGAGACTGGACCTAACGGTCAGGGGTCCCTTTTTAGCGAGGAGAGAGAAATTAGGGGCGCATTCGCCCTGCTGGTACTTACACTGGACATGTAGGATGACGTGGGACTGGACCGTGCCGACGTCGTTGGTGGCCGTGCAGCGGTACTGCCCGGCGTCCGTCTGCTCCACACGCTCAATCTTCACCATGCTCCCGCTGGCCAGCACCCCTGGGCGCAGCTGCCCGCCCACCTTGCTCCAGGTGACCTGGGGCTTTGGGTCCCCAAAGGCCAGGCACTCGAACTCCACGGCGTTGCCCACCAGCACGGTCTGCACCGATGTCCGGATGTTGATCATCACCTTGGGCAGCGCTGGAGAGAGGAAGGGAGGAAGGCAGGGAGAGGTCAGTGGATTCTCGGGGTCTCGGCCCAGTATACCTGAAGGAGCGTCTCCACCCCCATCGTTCAGCTCTTACACTGAGGTCCAGCTCCGAGGGCCTTCTGGTGGTTCCCTCCCTGCGAGAAGTGAGGCTACAGGGAACCAGGCAGAGGGCCTACTTGGTAGTGGCTCCCGCCCTGTGGAACGCCCTCCCGTCAGATGTCAAAGAGATAAACAACTATCTGACGTTTAGAAGACATCTGAAGACAGCCCTGGTTAGGGCAGTTTTTAATAACTGATGTTTTATCGTGTTTTAAATATTCTGTTGGGAGCCGCTCAGAGTAGCTGGGGAAACCCAGCCAGATTGGCGGGGTAGTAGTAGTAGAAGTAGTAGTAGTAGTAGTAGTAGTAGTAATAATAATAATAATAATAATAATAATAATAATAATAATAATTGGTGGGCAAGAGACTAGCCCCCATGGGGGTGAGAGCATTCTGTTCCAGCAAGATGTGGTCCTGATTCCTGCATTGCAGAGGGGTTGCACTAGATGACTCTCAGGGTCCCTTCCAACTTCACTTCTGTGATTGTAAGACTCCTTTACTAAGCAGCACAGGGACTTAAAGCTTCGATTCCACACCAGGATGGCAACTGTGGGAATGGACCCATTGCAAAACCTCTTCCCTTCCCTTTCTGTGGAGATAAGCTGGAATATGGCCTGTCATGGTCAGGGCTGAGCAGAAGGTGGGGGACTTTTCCTCAAAGATGGTGTGCGCCAGCAAGGCGTTCGGGATCCAAGGTACGACTGTATTTAAAATGCACAACAGCAATCTAGTAACTGGGATACTGGGATTTTTCTGCAGCTTTGTGGCTGACTGCTCCCCCCCCCCCCGACTGCACTCAAGGGAGCCATTGCCTCCAAGATGTGGGATGTGATACATAAGTAGCAGTCAAGTACAACATTCCTTGTTTTCCTAGAGTGGACATGCTGGGGAATGTTTGGTCCAACCAGTCGAAAACTTCCTGTTTCCTCCTGGCTGGGACATACTTCCTTTGCATGTGACTAGAGGTGGGCGTGACCTTACCTGTCCAGGTAACAAAAGGACAAGGCACATAGCACACCCTCTCTCTTTGACTTCCTCCGCCATTGGAGCAGAGCTTTTTAGCCGGAAATGCTCTGTTGGCTCTCAGCCAACAGAGGACACTGGGATTATCCTCAATGGGATAGCTCCACATGTATATATACCGTCTTTCCCCCTTTTTAAGACACCGTCTTATAATTTTTTTCCCTCAAAAAAACACAGGGTGGCTTATTTTCGGGGGATGTCTTATTTTTATTTCGTCAGTATGGTACGGTACAGCCTCCCCCTGTGAGCTGAGCAGGCGGGGCAGAACTCTGCAAGAGGCGCGTTTCCCCCCCGCGCCTCTCGCTGGTTCGCTGGCTCCCTGCGCACGCAGGAGGGGCTGAGGAGGCGACAGGAACAATGGTGGCACCACGGCTTACTTTGGGGGTACGTCTTACTTCTCATAAAGGTACAAAAACCCTGCCATGGCTTACTTTATGACTACGTATTAAAAAAGGGGGTACAGGGTATACTTTGTAACTAAGTCTGCCCTTAGGGATCCAACTGTGAATTGAGGTAAAGGTAAAGGGATCCCTGACCATTAGGTCCAGTCGCGGACGACTCTGGGGTTGCGACGCTCATCTCGCTTTACTGATCGAGGGATCCGGCGTACAGCTTCTGGGTCATGTGGCCAGCATGACTAAGCTGCTTCTGGCGAACCAGAGCAGTGCACGGAAACACCGTTTACCTTCCCGCCAGAGCGGTACCTATTTATCTACTTGCACTTTGACGTGCTTTCGAACTGCTACCCGGTAGGTGGGCAGGAGCAGGGACCAAGCAACGGGAGCTCACCCCGTCGCAGGGATTCGAACCGCCAACCTTCTGATCGGCAAGCCCTAGGCTCTGTGGTTTAACCCACAGCTCCACCCACGTCCCTTATAAGGGAACTTACCAGGAACCTAAAATTGAGAGGCTTACACAAGCCTGCGGCCAGCTATCTGCTGTGTGTTTAAAAGGCGAATGTAAAACTCTGATAAGTTATAGAACTTGCTAGTGCAAGTTAGGAAGGATATTAATAAACAATATATCCCCTCCTGCCTCCCTGAACATTCCCACACAAGAGAGTAGTAGAGAGCAAAGGCCTTTCAGTTGGTGGCTGCCCACTCGGACTTACCCTGGACGGTCAGCGTGGTCCTGTCCTCGGCCACCTCGGAGTAGCTGGTGGCTCGGCAAACATAGACACCTTGGCACCCCCGGTCCAGCTTCTCGATTCTGCAGGGAAGCAGCGAGAGTCACTAGACTCGGGTCTAGTTCTTTTTTTAAAATTTTATTTATGCATTTCAGATTTATATACATCACTAATTTACAATCATTTTGACGTTTCAAAACTTGACTTCCTTCCCCCTCTCTCTGCGGTTCCTTAAATTTATTCTTAATATCTCCTGCATATCAAAGTTAACTTAATTTGCTCATTTATTCATCTTCTTTAAATATATGCTCTTATGAGACTGCAGGTTATTACAATTATCCTGCCGATGTTCTTATCTGTTTACAATCTATCTGTAAATATTCAATAAACCATTTCCATTCTTTTATAAAAAGTTTGTTGTCTTGATGTCTTATTTCTCCGGTAAGTTTAGATTGACTGGGGGAATCAGGAGGACGAAAACTTCAACAGATAATGGGATAAATATAAAATGTATTTGAAAGAACACTGTAAACACTTGAACTCTTTGGCAGCTTTCAGTAACTCCTGAAATGTTACAAAGACTTTGGCTATATTGCAGGACTATAATTCGGATGCAGCTGATTAAGATATTTAAAGGACCCACGGAGAAGGGAAGTCCTAATATTTGGAAGAATCTTGTTCTATTTCAAAATTTAATTGTGATAAGCGTGTGATTTATTTTGTAAAACTAATAAAAATACTATTTTTTAAAATATATATTTTTTGGCAATTTCTGCATAATCCATAAGCTTTTGTGTATCCATTATTCCTTTGCTGGGACTTCTGCTTCCATTTTGGTGGTGTCAGGGATGTGCCCTCCCCTGCCAGTCAGGCACTGAGTGGGTACCGGAAGCCTCCGCCTCTGCTGTCGACGGACACGTCTCCCAGTGAGTCTGCCAGCTCCTCCCCGGGGGAGGAGGAGTCACCAGGGAGGAGCCAGGTGGGAAGGGGTCTCCAGGATGATGCAGAGAGACCTGGCACCGCTCAGCAGACCCATCCCGAGGGGGAGACACCGTTTCCGGCGCCTGCTTTACGCAGAAGGGTCAGAGGAGAAAGGAGGCGGCACTTTAGGGTGCAGAGACTCTGGTGTTGGCGCCGCAGCAGAAGGGGGGCACTTCCGGATTCTGCTAGCGACTAGAATCAGTAATGGCTAACCTTGACACCCCAGATGTTTTGGAACTACAACTCCCATCATCCCTAGCTAACAGGATCAGTGGTCAGGGATGATGGGAGTTGTAGTCCCAAAACATCTGGAGTGTCAAGGTTAGCCATCACTGGACTAGATGGTCATGTTTTAGGATAGCTCCGCACTGTACATACTTTGCACAATAAAATAGTTGAAAGACAAGACGGACTTGGTCTTTACTCATGAGCAACCACAGGTGGCAAGTAACATTCTTGCCGCTGAAGTAGCATACATGAATAAGTTTCTGTACATTTTAGGTAGTTCTGTCCCTAGAATTCCCAAAAGCACTCTGGTCTAGCTCAGCTGTCTGTTAACAGTGGCACACCCCTCTTTCCTGTTCACCCTCCATCTTTTCCACGGCATCCCTCAGATGCACTCTGCCTCGTACAGAATTGGACCGTTGGCCCATCTTCTCTCCTTACCGAAGCACGCCGTTGTGGATGCTGTGTTGAGGAGGCAGCTCTCCACCCTCCCTGGACCACTCCAATCGTGCCCGGGGGTCTCCAGAAACAACAGAACACGCAAACTCTGCTGTGCCCCCCACAGCCTTCGTGTCTCTCCGTGGGGTGACCTGGATGGAAAGAGGTCCTCCAGCTGCACCTGTGTGGGGAGAAGAAGAAGGCAGGATGAAGCTCCCGACTCTTGCCAGAGACACCGAGAGGGGCCTAGAGAGGGGCCTTGTCCATGGTGGCCCCGCAAGTCTGGAATCTAAAAGGCTATAGGATGTCAATCAGATCAACCAAAGGCCTGGTTAAAAAGGAATATTTTTGCCTGGTGTCTAATGGTGTATAATGAAAGTGCCAGGTGAACTTCCCTGGGGAGAGCATTCCTCAGATGGGGAGCCACTGCAGAGAAGGCCCCGTTCTCGCGTTGCCACCCTCTGGACCTCTCGAGGAGGAGGCACACGAAGGAGGGCCTCAGAATATGAACTCAGGGGTCGGGTAGGTTAATATGGAAAGAGGTATTGCAGTCCTGAGTTTTGGGCTTGATAGCAAGCTTACAACTGTTTTCATCACAGCAGGACTTGCACGGCACTTATTTGGGGAAGAGTGCCATTACACAAGTGCAGAGGGCTCTTGGGTGCCAAGGGGATTCTCCCTCCCCCCACCCACCACAAAACAGTTATTTGTGGCACCCTTAAGAAACTACAGCTCCCAGGATTCTCTGGGACAATCCATGTGCATTTAAGTTTGCGCTGAATGTATGGCGTGGATCTGCCCTACGCGGATCGGAGTGGAAAAGAATTTCCTTGTCCCCAGCCTCCATCCTTTCCCTCCCTGCTTCACCACCGTTGACCCTTCCCCGTGTCCTCACCTTGCACTCGGACGTGGGCGATGGCCTCGGCTGATCCCACCCGGTTGCTCACACGGCAGAGGTAGGTGCCCGAATCGCGGGGGGCGGCTGGGCTGATGTGCAGGATGCTCTCGCGCACCGTGGCGTGCCCGGGGAGGCTGCTGTTGGCCTTGGCCCACTCATAGCGCAGAGGGGGTGTGCCGTGAGCCAGGCACTGCAGCTGCACCACTTCGCCCGCCTGCACCGACACCGAGTCCGGAAGGGTGGTGGCGTACGGTGGCGCTGGGAAGGGGAGGGGGGAGAGAAGAGAGCGAAGATCTCCGGGTTAAACAGCCCCATGCTCTTTTTTAGGGTATTGTTTCCAGGCTCCAGCATTAATTTTATTTTTATTTCATGTAATTTATATATTGCTTGATCCAACAGGTTTCGTCAGGCTTCGGAGAAACGGCTTCATCCCCCCCTTGGCCGTGCATCAGCAGAACAAAGCAATTAGAGTCCCTTACCAGTGTTATGAGAATTATAAGGTCCAAGATATAAAATTAATGTTCATAAATGTACCAGGCAAACACACACATAACTATATAAACCACATGTCTAAAACAGTACAGAAAACCCAGTCCTAAAGCCATTTTGACTCTTTCAGTGACCTCAAATATTTCTCTGCAAGGAGGAAGGGAATGGAAAAAGCTTTCTAATTGTCTTCGGACTGTAAGGGCTTACACCTCCCTTTTCAAATACAGTCTGGCAAGTATCTGTTAAGCTGAGCACACTATCAATCTGCGTAAGGGATTCAGGAACTGAGTATTTGCCATCACAAAAGAATGGCCAGACTGCCCAGAAAATGCAATCAGTGACCATTATCAGGTATCTAGCAGACAGAATTTCTGCTGTAGACTGCCTCCTTCTGTGATGTATGTATGATGTTTCAGGGGGGTGGTCTTGGGCTCCAGGTTGGGCATTTTCAATAGTCTATATAAGAGCTTGCACACCAATGTTCTGGGTTCCTCCTCCCTCCTGCATGTGGTGAGTGGGGACCCTGTTGCAACAGTTTAATAAAGATCAGGCTTACTACCGGTAGCTGCTTTGCTTCTCAATATTCTCTGGTTGGCCTCTGTTATTTTCTCCTACCGATAGAGAACCTACATAAGGACTCTATACGGGCTCTTGGGTACCCCATAAGGGAAAAGGAGCATTTTTTCCCTATAACACCAGTTTAAGAGTGTTTAATGATCACAGCAAAAGAACACAGCAGCCGTTCTCAGAGCAAGGGTGCTCCCAATTAAGTTTTCTTCCTCCTTCCCCCTGAATCATCGTCACTTCCCCTTCTTGCAACCTGATCTCGCAACCTTCTGCGTAGCAACCTTATCAGCTCTCCTTGCCTTTGGAGAGCGAGGCTGAACAATCTCAAGCAAAGGGGAGCCAGTTATCTCGCGCTCTCTTCCTGTTCTGCTTCTTCTAGCTCAGGCTTCCTCAAACTCAGCCCTCCAGATGTTTTGAGACTACAATTCCCATCATCCCTGACCACTGGTCCTGCTAGCTAGGGATCATGGGAGTTGTAGGCCCAAAACATCTGGAAGGCCGCAGTTTGGGGATGCCTGTTCTAGCTGTTCCCCACTCAGCTCGGCCCAGCTGTTGTTTTCCAAACTATGCCCCTCTGCAAACCAATTTTCTAAATCTATGCTGCTTCATTGTTCCTGAGCAGCTTCAGGATCCTGGTCAGGAGCAGGAAGAGGAGTAGGTTCCCACCATTCCTCTTCAGAGCTGTAATCCTCAGTCTGGTCTCTGACAGGTTTACAGAAACAGTTAAAAACAACTTGTCAATCAACAACATTAAGAAGAGCCCACTGGATGAGGCCAATGGCCCATCTAGTTTAGCATCCTCTTCTCACTGTGGCCAGTCAGATGTCTGATGAGTGGGAAACCTGCAGGCAGGATTTGAACACAAGAGCAAGTCTCCTCTCCTGGCATTCAGAAGCATTGATGCCTCCTACTACGGAGGCAGGGCAGAGCCAGCCTGGCTTGTAGCCAGCAATAACCCAATAATAACTTCCATGAATTTGTCTTTTGAAGCCATCCAAGTTGGTGGCCATCGCTGCCTCCTGTGGGAGGGAGTTCCACAGGTTAACTATGCGCTGCGTTTCAAAAAACGCATATGCCGCTTGATTGCAAGAAGAAAACCTCAAAGCGCTTTATAAAAGAATGACACCATGAAAAATGAAATTATCTGTTAAAAACAGGTATAAACAACTATTTAAATATTACTAATAATAGTAACGCCAGTTCTACTCAACAGCAGAACCACTGAAGTTAATAAACATGAATAATGGTAAACTTGGGTTTATTAATTCAAATGGGTCTTCTTTGACAAAACAACCACACGTTTAAAGCACATCGACCCCTGCGAAGATGCCTGGGAGCAGTAGTTTATCCTTACAATTCTCTACACCCTTTCAAAACAAACAAACAAATCACCTCCAGTTCCCAGGATTCTTTTCCTTTTTGGGGGTGGGTGGGTTATTAATTAAATTAAATTAAATTAAATTAAATTAATATACTTTTTTAAAAATACAAAAAGGATAAAACAATCAGATTATATAAACTGTTATATACAGTTCAAAACATTTTTTTAAAAGAACACACACACACACAAAAAGGATGAAAATCAATGGTAAGCTTAAATACCAGATTAAAATACCTGCAGTGTTCTACTTATCCATACAGGCAATTTCAGAAACCTAAGTGTTTCTAGCAGGCACCAAAAGCAGTATTCTGAAGGTGTCCGCCCGATGTCAACAGGCAGGGAGTTCCACAGTTCGGGTGCTGCTGCCACGCTACAAGAATGGTCTCTCACCCATGTGGGATGAGCATTATGCAGCGCTCGGAACAGGGCCAGTTCCTTAGCAGGATGCCCTCCCTTCACCTGCTCCCTTCCTCACCTTCCACATCCAGCATGATGAAGGCCTCCGTGAAGCCGGCGGTGTTGGTGGCGTTGCAGATGTATTGCCCGGAGTCCTGCTGGGCTGCCCTGGGGATGACGAGGGTGTCGTTCACGATCTGATGCTGCCAGGGCAAGGGGGCCCTCAGCTTGGACCAGTGGATGGTCGGAGAGGGGTCGCCTGAGAAGGAGAGAGCAATGGTTAGCTGCGGGTGAGGGTCAGCTGCGAGTCCTGCACTCTAGGACGGCGGACGAGATTACCTTTGGGTTCCTTCCGGGGGGCAGCCTCAGACTCTGTGATTGTACTTTGCTTTACTATTTTATAATAACGGGCAAACCCTCCCCCCAGAAGAACCAATTTCACTATGCATAACAAGTGAGATTTGAAAGACTGATAGTTTGATTTCGGTTGAGAAGATTTGATATTATAAATATAAACTGTGTGGAACGAAAATAATACTTAATAGCGCTGTCCCTATGTGATAATGAGCTACATGTTAATACTTGGAAGAGGATAAAAAGCGCCTCTACATGTTGATTTTGGCAAAGAAAGAACCCCTTGGACACTGACTGATCTTAATTGGAGGAATTTGGACGGTTTCCTAGAAATGACGCAGTTCAAATAAAGCCGTGCCATCTTGAAAGGGAAGCCCGGGCTGCACAGCATGGCACCATAGGGAGAGGCAAGCAAAAAAAACAACAACTACAATATACGAACTTTTAATATAATTGGCAAACCCTCCTGAAAAGGTACAAGTGAAAAGCAGACGGGTGAACAACAGCTGTGGAAAAAGATGTTTGGATGTTATCGGGACTGAATGAAGATGGCGACTGTCCGTGATTTGGCTTTTGGAATCAGAGCGTCAAGGGGCAAGGCGATCGTATGGTGATGAAATATGGACTTAAATCCACACAGAGACATTGTTTGTTTAGAGGAAACAAACTGGTGTAGAGGAACCTCTTTGTTTCAATCTGAAACTTTGGCTCAGAATGCGCACGCTTCCAACTGTACATTTTATTCCTCTCGTTTTTTCATACACTTGTTCCTTTACAGCTTTTTATCAACTGTTTTTGTGCGCTACTCTGCGTTCCTCGCCAACTGCTTTATTCACAGTTAAGCGGCAAACAAATCTCGTTTGATTAAAATGGAATAAGCCCACCGACTGTGCAAAGGCTCCCACCTTCTGAACTGCCCACTGGTTGCCTCTGACCACGCTCACTATTGGAATACAAAGGCTCCTTCCCCTCCCCAAGGTGGGGGGAAGAGATTCCTCCAAGGGAACGCAGACCTTGGCCTGAAAAGGGCCCCCCACCTACCTGTGGCAGAACAATGGAGCCGAGCCGTCTGCCCGGCAACTACAGTCTGTGTCGGGTTCGCATGAATCTCAGGTGCACCTGGTCTCCCATGCACGGCCTCCACACGCAATTTCACCTGCGCTTCCGCCGTCCCCAGGGGGTTCTGGGCCATGCAGACATAGGTGCCAGCATCTTCAAGTTTCGCGGATGAGATCTGGAGCGGAAACAGTATGTGTTTCAAATTGAGGAATGGGGCCACCGCTGCCTTTGGACCCAAAACAAGCCCTTTTTACGATATGTGGCCTTGAAGACGAAGCTTTGGCTATGGCTCAAGCTTTGTTTTAAACCAGTGGGCATCGCCCCCTTGACATTGAGGGATGATTTCCAGTCATCATGGGAAAGGGAAGTCATAAAAGAGGTGCAGTCCTGTGGATTGTCACACCCCTACCTGGAGTCCATGACGTATAATCAAGCTAGAACTGCAATCTCCCGGAGATTGAGCGATATTGTCAGACAAGAGGACATACCGGTAGCTCAAGTGAAACCAGGGATGTTCCTAGGGGACCAGATATATCAAATGACACCAGCCCCCTATCTCGTGGAAATCCACTATGTGGAGTACCACAGACTTCTTACAGTGGCTAGACTAAACGCCCTTGATTCCGTGGTATTGTGAGGAAGGTACAAGGGAGTCCCATACGCCCAGAGAACCTGTCATTGTACTATGGGTGTGGTTGAGTCTACCGGACATATCCTTCTGTCTTGTCCTCTCTATGTAGAACTTAGGCAAAATCTTATAACTCCACTTTTACGTCAATCTAGCTTTCTACCCAGAGAAAGACAGGTTTTATATTTACTGAATAATATTACTAGAAATACAGCCTCCCTGGTGGCTAAATTTCTTTTTTTAGCTTCTAAGCGTCGCAAGATTTTAATTGATTGTATCGATATGGGGCTATTTGTTTAGTTCCATTCTATTGTGGATTATGTTTCCTTTTTTCAAAGTTCTCTCAGATGCTTTTAATTCTGTACAAATGTATTTTTCTGACTGACGGTCGAATAAAAGAATGATGATGATGATGAAGCCCTTTTTTTTGGCCCGTAAGAACACAAGAGACCTGCTGGATCCGGCCAAGGGCCCATTTTGCCCAGCCCCCTGTTCTCACAGTGGTCAAGCAGATGCCCACAAGCAGGATTTGAGCATAAGAACAACTCTCTCCTCCTGCAGTTTCTAGCAACCAGGATTCAGGAGCATTACTGACTCTTGACTGTGGACACAGAGCACAGCCATTGTGGGTACCAGCCATCGCCATCTCATCTGGTCCACCAAGATGCCTCTGCAAAGCCCACCAGCAACAGAACCGTCCCCGCTGCTTGCTCCCAGACCCCAGAAACCGACCCTCCAAGGTACACTGCTCCTGATCCCGGAGGCTCCACATATATCCCCAGTGCATATATATACTAGGCTCCTCCTCCTGCTCCCTTGCCCTGTGGACAATGTGTCACCTGCGACTCACCTGAAGCACAGCCCGGCTGTCCAGCGGCATCACGGTCTGGTGTTCCACCTTCTGCCGGACCCCCACCTTGCTCCAGCGCACCAGGGCCCGGGGCTCACCTGCCCCCAGGCAGTCCAAGCTGATGGATTTGCCCACCTTCAATTGCACCGGGCCCTTTGGCACCACCGAGACGGTCGGCGGCCCTGCGGGTGGGGAGAGGAGAGCCTTGAGCAGCTGCCCCACAGCAGAGCAGAGCAGATGGACTGGCTTCCATCTAGCTGTGTGCAATGCCTCCACCGGCATCCGTGCCAGTTGGGTACCCAGGAAAGGGCCTGGCTCCCTGGAACGGCATCATTCTCTCCAAGGAGGTGCTCCTGCTTTCAAATCTAATATCTCCCAGAGGCATAGCTGTCAGGTAAAGGTAAAGGGACCCCTGAACATTAGGTCCAGTCGTGTCCGACTCTGGGGTTGCGGCGCTCATCTTGCTTTATGGGCCGAGAGCCGGCGTACAGCTTCCGGGTCATGTGGCCAGCATGACTAAGCCGCTTCTGGCGAACCAGAGCAGCGCACGGAAACGCCGTTTACCTTCCCGCTGGAGCGGTACCTATTTATCTACTTGCACTCTGACGTGCTTTCGAACTGCTAGGTGGGCAGGAGCTGCGACCGAGCAACGGGAGCTCACCCCGTCGCAGGGATTCGAACCGCCGACCTTCTGATCAGCAAGCCCTAGGCTCTGTGGTTTAACCCACAGCGCAACCTGGGTCCCACTGTCAACCCTCCCTTTTTTTGGTGGGAAACTCCCTTATTCCAATGCCGTTTCCCGCTGCTATCCCGGATTGTTGATATCCCTTAAATTTCCCAGATTTCAAAGGAAGCAGCTCCTCTCCCTCCCTGCCGGCCAGGGAGGCTCCTCAGCTGCGTTGCTGGGCTGCCAATAAGGAGTCTGAGACTGACTGGGGGCGGAGCTTGCATGCCTTGTGCAGCAGGACCCTCACGCCCAACCAGACAGACAGCCTGCCTGCCATCTACGCGCTCGCTCTTTCGCTCACCCGTTCGCATGCAGCCTCTGGAGCGCAGGGTGGCGAGGCTACTTGGTGCCATTGCACCGCCCTCACGGCAGCCCTTATTTTCAAATCCGAAAGCTTGAAAAAAATCCCTTATTTTCAAATCCAAAAGTTGACAGCTATGCCCAGAGGTCAGGCAAAGAACGCAGGCTGTTTTGGGGAAGCCAGGCTGCTTCCTCCTGCTCTGGAGGGTAGGACTCGAACCAAAGGCTCGAATCAAGTTACAAGAAAAGAGATCCCGACTAAACACCAGGAAGAACTGAGTAAGAGCTGATTGACAGTGGCACAGGCTCCCTCGGGACTCTTCCTTCATTGGGAGGTTTTTAAGTAGAGGTTGGCTGGCCATCTGTCATGGATGTGCTATAGGAAAATCCTTGGGCTCACTTGATCGCCAAACAAAGACACCAGCCAAGAATATAGGAGGAAAACAGCAGCCTGGAGGCCTGAACTTTATTCAAAAGGCTATTGCAGGCATAGGCAAACTCCGGCCCTCCAGATGTTTGGGACTACAATTCCCATCATCCCTAGCTAACAGGGCCAGTGGTCAGGGATGATGGGAATTGTAGTCCCAAACATCTGGAGGGCCGGAGTTTGCCTATGCCTGGACTATTGCAACAAGACTTCCACCCACCACATGGAAGAAGCAGGAAGAAGCCCAGAACAAAGGATGGTTCCTTCCTTCAGATTATGACTGTGAAGTATATATGATGTATGTGTAATGCTTCACTAAGGGTGTTGTGAGTAAAAAAGGGAAACTTATATATTAAAAAAGGAGCCATCCTTTGTGTTCTGGGCTTCTTCCTACTTCTTCCATGTGGTGGTGGATGTCCTGTTGCAACCGTCTTTGGAATAAAGATCAGGCCTACAGGCTGCTGTTTTGCTCTTATATTTTTGGCTGGTGCCTTTGTTTGGGAATCCAAGTGAGCCCAAGGATTTTCCTATAACAGTTGCTTTAGCTGAGATTCCTGCAATGCAGGGGGTTGGACTAGATGACCCTGCGGGTCCCTCCCAACTCTACGAGGCTATAATTCTATGCCCAATGGCAGGGCCTCCCCCTGGAATGGTTGCAAATAGGCGGCCAAGCAGGGAAACCCGCAAGCAGGACCTGAAATCAAGAACAACTCTCCCCCCTCCTGCAGCTTCCAGGGAGGAGGTTGGGGGGCAAAAACGAGAATAGGTCAGCTCCGCCTCTCATTGGCTGTGGCTCAGCCAATGACTGGCTCTGGCCCCGCCTACTTTTGGGCATCCCTGCCTCTTACGCCAGCAGTTCAACTGCTTACCAGCCACCACCCCTGGAGGAAAATGAGTCCTTTTTGAGGATGCTTATAGTGTGAGCACTTTTAGCTATTACTGTCGCAGGTTTCTAGCTCTGCGTGCTGCGTAAGCCGCCGCCTTCGGGCTTAAGGCGACGCTACAAATAAAGTCATCGTAATAGCACCCTGATATTTTTCAGGAACCGAGGGGTTTCCTTCGCTCCACAATGCCCACTTACCATGCACCATCAGGTTGACCACACTGTTGGCTATCCCAAATCGGTTGGAGGCGAGGCAGCGGTAAGTCCCCTGGTTCTGGGGGTGGGCATTGGAGATGGTGACCACAGACCCGTTGGGGCTGATCTTCACGTTATCTGTAGTGGGGAAGTGGGAGAGAGAGGTCTGTCCGGGCCTGTCCCTTTTTAGTTATTCATTTATGTATCAATTGAGAAAGTTGAATCTTTTTTACACCCCACCCTTTGCACGCGAAAGGGTTCCCAAATGGCTTACATACAATCAAAACAAGACAATCCCTACCTTGCTAGCTTATGGTCTTAAAAGAGGGAGAAGAAGATCAAAATCAAAACTGCTGGGCTGTAAAGGCCAACCTCAAATTTCCGTACAACTCCCCAAGGGGCTTAGTGTCCCCTAGTCAGTGATGGCTAACCTTGACACCCCAGATGTTTTGGAACTACAACTCCCATCATCCCTAGCTAACAGGATCAGTGGTCAGGGATGATGGGAGTTGTAGTCCGAAAACATCTGGAGTGTCAAGGTTAGCCATCACTGGCCTAAGTCCTTTATCGGTCAGAGAACTATGAGTGCAGGCACAAACCAGTAGAAGAAAGGCATGGCAGATCTTTGTTCTTCTGTTTCAACAGGGTTCCTCCACCCCTTGCAAGGAGATTAGGACCCAGAGCAAAGGTGAGGCAGCTTTTCAAGGCTTTAGAAATTGCCCAATCCTTTAGTCAAAGACCACCCAAAAAGACCATTGGCCTGAGATCACGTAGTGAGCTTCATGGCTGAGTGGGGATTCGAACCCTTGTTTCTGGGGCTCAACCCGGCACTCTAACCACTGTGCCACGCCCCCCCCCGAGTTTGAAAATGCTTTCGCCGTTTTATTGCACATTGCCTTCAGACAATTGTATAGAACAACAACAAAAACACACAATAAGACAGCTTCATCAAAACAAAAATTGGCAATTAAAATGTGCAACAGGGTAAGCCCATTAAAACAGACCAGCGATTGAAAAAAGTCGGGAGATCGTGTGGGGGGGGGGTGTTGCACAAAAGGAAAATGCACCAGGAGGGCAGAGGAAATAAGCAAGCTTAGGTTCAAGTGGCTGCAAGTTGCTCTACGGACCAGTTCCAAATGTTTGCTGGCCTGCCAGCTGAGCTAACGGGAGCCTCCTGCACCTCTTCACTTCCTTCCTTTCTTACAGCCTGAAGCTAGGGCCAGGTGGCCATCGGGAGCCCACCTACCTGGCAGCTGGTTGTTGGGCAGCTTCCAAGAGATCTCGATGGGCTGAGCGCCATCGTGGAGCCGGCACTTGAAGGAGATGTCTGCTCCCTTGCGCACAGCGGTGCTGTGGGGGTCGATGGAGATGACCGGACTCTGGAGGCCTGCGGGGATGGAGCGAGGGTGAGGCTGACCCACTGGAGACACTGCCCATCTCTCCTCCCCACCCCCAAACGGCCCAGAACCTTGGACGTACGGGAGGCGGCGCTGGCGCTGGCGAGGACAGAGACCACCAAGGAAGCCTCTTGCGCGGCAGCTCCACCGCTCACACGGCAGACGTACTCGCCGGAATCGGCTGGGGTGAGCTGGACCAGGCGAAGGCGACCACCAACAACCTGTGTGTACCAGGAGAGAGAGGGCTGAATGAAACACGAACATCGCGGGGCGGGGCAGCGGGCTCCTGATGTCTCCTTGACCTGTCTCCTCTCCCACCATTTTGTTTTGGATAATAATTTTTATTAATTTTCAATTGCATTCCAATAATAGCCTCATTACAACCATACCAATTTACTAATGCCGAATTATATCATTTTGGTGGCCCCCTGCGTGCTAGAATTGATGGTTTTCTTTATTTCAGCGTTCCAAAATCTTATTAATTGCAATTATATTCCAGTCATAATAACAGTCCCTTATACAACAACTGCAATACAGTGGACGCTCCAGTTGCGAACGTGATCTGTGCGGGAGGCGCATTCGCAACCCACAGTGTTCGCAGTCTGCGCAAGCGCATGACGCAACTCGGCGCTTCTGCACATAGCATGATTTAGCACTTCTGCGCATGTGCCGAAACCGGGAACTAACCCGTTCCGTTACTTCCGGGTTCAGCGCGGTGCGCAACCCGAAATCGCGCAACCTGAAGCGGCCGTAACCCGAGGTATGACTGTATTAATAACTTCCATTCGTGTTGTCACATTAAATGAAAATGATTTATAAATTTACAAGTGAGGCACTCAAAACTATATCCTTGTTCTTCCTGTGTGTGCCAATTATTCTGTCCATGGGGTTTCTTCCTGTCCTTATAAAATGTTACATCTATCTTTTTCCGGTTGTTGCTGTTCTCCATCATGCCTTGGGTGGAGCTGATATCCTATTGTTGTTCTAGAAATTTCCCTATTGCTCCGTCCCGTGCTTCGTTGTTTTGCATAGAATCGTAGGTTTGGAGGAGGTCACTGAATCCACCCCCCTGCAGTCACAGCTAAAGGCAACTTCTCTCTTTGCGAGCATCTTCCTGGCGTCTCGTGCCCAAGAAAGGTGCCAGCGCTCCCTGTTACCCACAGTGCTTGTGCCCCATGTGAACCTGGGCACTGCCCTCCCGCCACTGCCCAAAGAGGCCTTCTGGGCCAGGCTGTCTTCCTACCCGGTGGCCAGCAGGCAGGGGTCCCTCTCGCCGGTACCACGTGAATATGGCCTGGGGCTGGCCTGGGGCAGTGCAAGTGAGATCCAAGGTCTGCCCTTCAACAGCGGAGGGTGATGAAGACTCGATCTTCAGAGGGGAAACCGTGTCTGAAGCTGCAAGAATGTGGGGAGAAAGCAGGAGTCTTAGATCAACAGTTCCCAAATTATTTTTGGTTCCCTTGGTTCCATAAACTCACCCCTTTGTACCCTCTACCCTCCCCGCAAAAAACATCATTCAGAAGAGTGGTTTGCACGACCCTCTAAGGAAAATATCAGCACAATAAAATTCAATGCAGTAGCGATTAATTGCACATGCATTCAAAATCCAACTATAGAATGCAATTAATCCAACACAGCTGATTAACTGCAATACTGGATATTGCATGAAAAATAATTTTTGCATGTTCTTACCAAGCAAAACAAAAGAGCGAAAGAAATTCGTAGGACAAAATTATTTTGAAACGGCTCCTTAACAAACATGGACAAGCCTTCCCTGACCACTGATGAGCGGCAACTACCGTATTTTTTGCTCCATAAGACGCACCTGAACATAAGACGCACCTAATTTTTAGAGGAGGAAAAGGGGAAAGCCCTGTTTTTTGAGGATCAGCTCAAAGTGGTGCAGCTTTTTTTGCAAAGGGAAAAGCCCTGTTTTTTTTGAGGATCAGCTCAAAGTGGTGCAGCTTTTTTTGCAAAGGGAAAAGCCCTGTTTTTTTTGAGGATCAGCTCAAAGTGGTGCAGCTTCTTTTGCAAAGGGAAAAGCCCTGAGGGTCCCCAGCAAATATTCTCAAAGGCTGCCTAGATCAGCACAAAAAAAACAACAACCTAAGATCATGGCCACTGGTCCCATCATCTCCCGGCAAATAGAAGGGGAAGAAATGGAGGCAGTGAGAGATTTTACTTTCTTGGGCTCCATGATCGCTGCAGATGGTGACAGCAGTCACGAAATTAAAAGACGCCTGCTTCTTGGAAGAAAAGCAATGACAAACCTAGACAGCATCTTAAAAAGCAGAGACACCACCTTGCCGACAAAGGTCTGTATAGTTAAGGCTATGGTTTTCCCAGTAATGTATGGAAGTGAGAGCTGGACCATAAAGAAGGCTGATCGCCAAAGAATTGATGCTTTTGAATTATGGTGCTGGAGGAGACTCTTGAGAGTCCCATGGACTGCAAGAAGATCAAACCTATCCATTCTTAAAGAAATCAGCCCTGAGTGCTCACTGGAAGGACAGATCCTGAAGCTGAGGTTCCAATACTTTGGCCACCTCATGAGAAGAGAAGACTCCCTGGAAAAGACCCTGATGTTGGGAAAGATGGAGGGCACAAGGCGAAGGGGACGACAGAGGATGAGATGGTTGGACAGTGTTCTCTAAGCGAACAACATGAGTCTGACCAAACTGCGGGAGACAGTGGAAGACAGGAGTGCCTGGTGTGCTCTGGTCCATGGGGTCACGAAGAGTCGGACACGACTAAATGACTAAACAACAACAGAGGGAGGGGGGGGTCTCAGCCTCCGCTGGAGGGGACTCACGATGGGAGGGGCTCTCGCCGTCTTGGATGGTGACCACCAGCGCAGCCTCCTGAGTGACGGCGGCGCTGCTGACGCGGCAGACGTACTCTCCGGAATTGGCAGAGGAGACCTGCGGGATGCGGAGGCGGGTGCCGGAGACCTGGGGGGGGGGGGGTTAAGGAGAAAGAGGAACTGTAAGACCGCAGAATTGTTGCATTGGAAGGGACCCAAAGGGTTATCAAAGTCCAAACCCCTGCAATGCAGGGAAATGCTAGCTTCATTCTTCATTCCTTTTTTTTGGTATATATTTTTTTATTAAATTTTCTGTTTTACGATTTAAAATACTCATTTTACATCCTTAAAAAATATCAATGACTTCCCTCCTTCTCCTTCCATGGTTCACGTTGCATAACATAAATCCCTGCATATTTTACAAAAACTACGGTATACCATTCAGCATTCCCTTATTGCATCCATCAAAACTCTTTTACACGGTTGAATTTATCTTAATGCCGTCAGCGTTTTCAGCCGTACCCAATTATTTCCCATATATTCAATAAACGTTTTCCAATCTTCTTTAAACGTACGTTCTTCTCGTTCTCTTATTCAATATGTTAAGTCTGCAAGTTGTGCATACTCTGTCAATTTCAGTTGCCATTCTTCTTTGGCTGGGACCTCGCTCGTTTTCCATTTTGGGGCGAACAAAACATGGGCCGCAGTAGTGGCATACATAAATAACCTTTTTTGACACCTGGGAATTTTCAGTCTGAATTATCCCAACAGAAAGGACCAGGGGGAGCGCATGTACCTGGTGGTTGGCTGGGAGAGGTCCCCCTCTCTTGAACCAGGTGACTTTGGGCTGCACCTGGCCAGCAACAAGGCAGTTGAGCTCCAAGGTCTGTCCCTCTGCCAGGGATGAGGACGAAGACTCGATCCTCACGGGTGGAACGATGCCCGAGGCTGTGGGAGGGAAAGAAAGGTGTGCCTGTGTATCTCTGCTCAACAGGTGTGTTAGGCGGGCGGGGCTGCTCCACCCCACAGGTCCCCATCCCCTCCAAGCTAAGGTTGGCTTAACCATTTGTGTGTCGGGGATTGTGGGATCTAAAACGGCCTCGGTCCTGTATACCTGAAGGAGCGTCTCCACCCCCATCGTTCAGCCCGGACACTGAGGTCCAGCGCCGAGGGCCTTCTGGCGGTTCCCTCACTGCGAGAAGCAAAGCTACAGGGAACCAGGCAGAGGGCCTTCTCGGTAGTGGCACCCGCCCTGTTGAACGCCGTCCCAGCAGAGGTCAAAGAGATAAACAACTATCTGACATTCAGAAAATACCTCAAGGCAGCCCTGTTTAGGGAAGTTTTTAACCTGTGATATTTTAATGTATTTTAATATCTGTTGGAGGCTGCCCAGAGTGGCTGGGGGGGACCCAGCCAGATGGGCGGGGTACAAATAATAAATTATTATATTATTATTATAAGTCCCTCTTTCCACTTCAGTTCTCTAATGAAGAGCAAGAGTTGCTTGGGCATGCGCAGAGGGCGTTTTGCAGAAAAACACAAGCCGTCACCAACCCTCAAAGTCTGGAAAGCAGCGAGGAGGTTCCCCCCAAATCTAAAGGGGCGATTTGCAGTTTGGGGGCCCGGGGGGGGCCTTCCCCCGAAGGGCTCTGCTTCTCAGGCTACGTACAAAAAGCGGAACCGGAGCTGCCGGGGATGGAGACAATAACGGAGGCCTCCAGTGGACTGTCGCCGTCGTTCACGTAGCAGATGTATTCACCCGAGTCGGCCGCCGAGGCCTGCAGGATCCTGAGGCGAGATCCAAGGATCTGCTCAGAGGGAGAGAGGAAATGATCAGGAGGCAGAAGGTGGAGAAACTGTGGCCCTCTGGGTGCTGCTGGACTCCAAGTCCCATTAGCCCCAGCCAGCATGGTCAGTGATGATGTGAGTTCGAGTCCAGCAATAACTGGAGAACCACAATGTTCCCATCCCTTGGCTTTTTAAAAAAATTATACTTTATTTAAACTTCCATCATAGTAAAATCGATATCAACAATAATATCCTATATAATAAAGAGCCTCTGTCCGTACGTACCACTTTCCCGTGTGTCACAGGAATTCGCAAGTGCGTGTGCGTTCCAGTGACACATGGATTGGACGACGGGAGAGGGGGGCGTGTCCGAGAGGCAGCGGCGGCGCATGCGCGCCGTCATTTCGGTCACTGCCGCCGCCTCGCATGGAGCTGCCCTGCCAAGACTCCCGCTCGGCCCTGACGCTGCTGCCTCAGCCGGCGGCCTGAGGCGAGGCCGTTTCTTGGCTTGCCGCTGCCCCGAAGGCGACGGCGCCGCCTCTCCCCCGAAGCCGTGCGGCTTGAAGCCCAGCCAGGCGGGTCTGTTGGCGGCGGAGGCGCTGCCGCCGCGGCCCCCAACAGCCGCCGCTCGCTCGCACGCCGCGCGCCTACAGAGGCCCCGCCACGTGCCTACAGAGGCCCCGCCAACCCCGCTCCGCCCGCTGCTGGCGAGCTTCTCCCTCGCCGACACCGGCCCTTCCGTCCCCTTCCCCTCCAGGGTGGAGCGCCAGCAGCTCCTCCTGCTGCTCCGCCGAGGCGGCGTCGAGCTGGGCCGGGCTGGGCACGTCGGCGGAGGCAGCGCCGGCAGCGGAGGAGCCCGCCGGGCCAGCGCCGGCCGCCAAGTCGCTGCTGCTGCCGCTGCTCCCGTTCGCCTCCATTTTGTCGCTGCCCGCCCCCCCCAAGCCTCTGCGCTTCCCGAAGCGGCTCCCGACGTCCTGCCAGGAAAGCGGGCTGAGGTGGGGGGCGGCAGCGCCAGGAGGGCAAGGGGCGGGGGAGGGGAAAGCGCAGCAGACGGGAGGTGTTTGGCCCGTGGAGCGCCGGCCGCCGCCACCGCTACCGCCCGTTTTTAACGGGCTAAATTCACTAGTTTACATATAAATAACGACAATATAGCAATAACATAATAGCATTTCTTCATTACAACTGACCCTTTCCCCAGTATTTACACTTTCCTTCTTTTCCCATTAAGGGTCAAGTAATAAAGATACAATAGAATCAAGAGGAAGAAAGAATCAAAAGAAAAGAACCAAAGCAAGAATAGGCTCAAAGAAGAACAAAGAAACAAAAGAGAAAAGACAAATCAAACATACAACACAAAATAAACACAACTGACTTCCGATTACGCTCCTTGCGTCCTTATTTTTGCCACTTGTTTATACACGGATCTACATTATTATATTGTCTTCTTTGAGTCTTTCTAATAAGGGAGATGTTATTCTTCTTTATATACAAGAATCACGCTAAGTCTACCTGGAGATTTTGATATTATAATATTGATTTAAGTATTCTGAAAAAAATCCCATTCTTTTTGAACCTTTTGATTGGAGTAGCCTCTAACTCTCCCTGTCATCACGGCTAACTGTAAATATTCTGTCAAAAGAATATTTATAGTTAGAATGGCCTTGGGTTCCTTACTCCAAATGCTCTCTCCAGGTTCAGCTGCCCTCCTGGCTTCTCGGCAGAGTATGGAAGGAACGCTCCAGTCCAATGCGGTTCACCCTCTGCCCCCTTCATCCCTGACCCAAGAGAGCTCCAAGCCCCCCCCCCACGTTACCTGGCTGTTGAGGGGCAGGGCGCCACCTCGCTTGTACCACATGACCCTCGGCTGCGACTGCCCCGCCACCAGGCAGTTCAGGTCCACTGACTGCCCCTCCACGACGGACGCGGAGGAGGTCTCGATCCGTATTGGAGGGGTGACGCCCACAGCTGGAGAAGCCAGAGGAGTCGGAGAGAGGGGGAGAATTTGGTGAGTTTCCTGCGGAGAAAGCTTTTGCCAAGTCGCCAACTCACCTGACGGAAAACACACATTCTCCCCACCCCTCCCAAACTCAAACAAGAAAGGAGACCCTGACTAAACATTCAAAAGATCTTTCTTTCTTTTTCTCTCTGTTTTAGCAATTCAAAATATCTTTCTGACGGTAAGAGCTGTTCAGCTTTCTTTCGTTGGGAGGTTTTTGAACAGAGCTTGGGAATTATAGGGACGGAACTACCTAAACCAGGGGTAGGCAACCTAAGGCCAGGGGGCTGGATGCAGCCCAATCACCTTCTCAATCCGGCCCCAGGACGGTCCCGGGAATCAGTGTGTTTTTACATGAGTAGAATGTGCCATTTTATTTAAAATGCATCTCTGGGTTATTTGTGGGGCCTGCCTGGTGTTTTTACATGAGTAGAATGTGTGCTTTTATTTAAAGTGCATCTCTGGGTTATTTGTGGGGCATAGGAATTCGTTCATTTTTTTCCTTCAAAATATAGTCCGGCCCCCCACAAGGTCTGAGGGACGGCAGACCGGCCCACGGCTGAAAAAGGTTGCTGACCCCTGATCTAAACTGTACAGAAACTTAATTCATGTATTAATTAATTAATACAGCGGCAAGAATGTTACTCGCCCAAAAATGGAAAGAAGAAGAAGTCCCAGCAAAGGAAGAATGGATACAAAAATTTATGGCATATGCAGAAATGGCTAAACTTGCCGGAAGAATAAGAAATCAAGATAACAAACTTTTTATAAAAGAATAGAAATGGTTTATTGAATATTTACAGATAAACTGTAAACAGATAAGAACATTGGCAGGATTATTGTAATAACCAGTTTTATAAGAGTATTATTTAAAGCAGATGAATAAATGAGCAAATTAAGTTAATTTGGATATGCAGAAGATATTAAAAAATAAATTTAAGGAACTGCAGAAAGAGGGGGAAGGAAGTCATGTTTTGAAAAGTTAACATGATTGTAAAATTAGTGAAATGTATAAACCTGAAAAGCATAAATAGATGGAGACTTACAGTAGGAGGAGCCTGAGCCGCCCTGGATGGTGATGATGAGGGAGGCTTCATGGACAGCTGTCCCGTTGGTGACGCGGCAAACATATTCCCCGGAGTCTGCAGCTGAAGCCTGTGGGATACGCAGGATGGAGCCAGAGACCTTGGAAGAGAGAAAGAGAGAGGGGCAAGTTAGGATGAGAGGGTGTGTGCTTTTTTGGGGGGGGGGAGATCTTGGACATTTGTCAGGCTTCGGGGAATCAGATCCCTCCCCTGGTGGCAGCAAAGAAGCAGATAAAAAAAAGAAGAGTTCTTAGCCAGTGTGGTGTAGTGGTTAAGAGCAGTAGACTCGTAATCTGGTGAACCGGGTTCGCTCCTCCACATGCAGCTGCTGGGTGACCTTGGGCTAGTCACACTTCTCTGAAGTCTCTCAGCCCCACTCACCTCACAGAGTGTTTGTTGTGGGGCAGGAAGGGAAAAGGAGATTGTTAGCCGCTTTGAGACTCCTTCGGGTAATGATAAAGAGGTATATCAAATCCAAACTCTTCTTCTTCTTCTTCAATAATCACAGCGAGAGACAAAGGAATGCGGTGTCTCTCTAGAAATGGTGTTGCTCCAAGTGAAGTCCCACACCTCTACGTCTCTCCTATTCTATGTCACCCCTGTGTGGGCTAATCGGAGCTTTCTGCCTCTGAGTTTTCTGTTCTCCTACTCTCAATGCACGCCTGGTCCTGGGAGGAATGCTTTCCAAGGACACTGAGTCTGTCAGCTGTCCCTCCCTTGGTGCCACTTCTTTTTCCTGCTGTTCCTCTTCCAGTAATTCCCAACTTCTGCCCTCTGCAGCCTCTGAACTATGCCCTTCTGCAAACCACTGTTCTAAATCTATACTGTCCTCCTGTTCTAGGAAAGATTCAGGAGAAGGGGGTGGCAGCCCCCTCCATTCCTCCTCAGTTCAGCCCCTGACAACATTGCGGTACCAGATCTTGGTTCCAAAGCCTCTTGAACTCATACCTGGTGATCGGCAGGGAGGGCGCCTCCTCGTCTGTGCCACGTGACTCTGGCTTGCGAAGCAGGTCCTGCCACGATGCACTTCAGGTCCAGCGTGTGGCCCTCAGCGGGGGAGGTGGAGGAAGACTCAATCCGTACTGGGGGAGTCACCCCGGCGGCTGTGTTGCCAAAGAAAAGAGGGAAGGGCGAGAGCGAATGTGCAATTTCAGAGTCAAGCGGCTGGAATTGGTGACCCGAAGGTAGTTATGTCTGTTAACTTCAGCGGGTCTACTCTGAGGAGGCTCAATGCAGAAGATGAGCCTGCTGGATCAGGTCAAAGGCCCACTGATCAAACTAAAAGGTAAATGACCCCTGGAAGGTTAAGTCCAGTCAAAGGCGACTACGGGGTTGTGGCGCTCCTAACGCTTTCAGGCGCCGGTGTTTGGCCACAGACAGCTTTCTGGGTCATGTGGCCAGCATGGCTAAACCGCTTCTGGTGCAACGGGACACCGTGACAGAAGCCGGAGCGCACGAAAACACCGTTTACCTTCCCGCTGCAGCGGTGCCTATTTATCTACTTGCACTGGCGTGCTTTCAAACTGTTAGGTTGGCAGGAGCTGGGACAGAGCAACGGGAGCTCACCCCATTGCGGGGATTCGAACCGCCAACCTTCTGATCGGCAAGCCCAAGAGGCTCAGTGGTTTAGACCACAGCACCACCCACCTCCCCCTTTACCTTTTAGTGATCAAACTAGCTCAATAATGTCTACATTGACTGGCAGTGGCCCTCCAGCAGGGAGCCTTTTCCCAACCCCACCTGGAGATGTTGCCAATGGGGAACCTGGGACCTTCTGCATGCCAAGCAGGTGCTCTGCCACTGAGCCTTTGTCAGACTTACGGAAGGAGCCTGTGCCACCCTGCTGGATCGTGACGAAGACCGAGGCCTCCTGGGTGGCTGGACCACGGCTGACGCGGCAGACGTACTCGCCAGAATCTGCCGGAGAAACTTTCACCAGCCGCAAGCGGGATCCAAAGGCCTGGAAGTTGTTACCAATTTAAAGGCATATTTGTTAACCGTGTGAGTTTTTAGTCTGGCTAAGCTAATCTGGCATCCCCCAACCCAGTGCCTTCCAGGTGTTTTGGACTACAACTCCCATCAGCCCCCAACACCTGGGTCCGTCTAGCTCTGTACTGACTACACTGACCACCAGCAGCTCCCTGGGGAGTCTCTCCCAGTCCTACCAGGAGATGCTGCCAGCTTCTGAACTAGGACTCTCTGCATGCAAAGCACATGCCATAATAATAATAATAATAATACTAATACTAATACTAATAATAATAATAATAATAATAATAATAATAATAATAATAAAATTATTTATACCCCACCCATCTGGTTGGGTTTCTCCAGCCACTCTGGTGCGGCTTCCAACAGAATATTAAAAAACAAGTCTATTAAACATTAAAAGCTTCCCTAAACTGGGCTGCCTTCAGATGTTTTCTCAAAGTCTGGTAGTTGTCTTTCTCTTTGACATCTGGTGGGAGGGCATTCCACAGGGCGGGCGCCACTACCGAGAAGGTCCTCTGCCTGGTTCCCTGTAGCCTCACTTCTCGCAGCGAGGGAACCGCCAGAAGGCCCTCAGAGCTGGACCTCAGTGTCCGGGAAGAACAATGGGCGTGGAGATGCTCCTTCAGGTATACTGGACCAAAGCCGTTTAGGGCTTTAAAGGTCAGCACCAACACTTTGAATTGTGCTCGGAAACGTACTGCCCTAACCTCAATAATAGGACCCACAAAGGGGAGGAGGGAATTCCGGAGATTCCTTGGAATCTTGCTTTTATGAGGTATGTTGGATAAAGGTAAAGGTAAAGGGACCCCTGACCATTAGGTCCAGTCGTGTCCGACTCTGGGGTTGCGGCGCTCATCTCGCTTTATTGGCCGAGGGAGCCGGCGTACAGCTTCCGGGTCATGTGGCCAGCATGACAAAGCCGCTTCTGGCGAACCAGAGCAGTGCACGGAAACGCCGTTTACCTTCCCGCCGGAGCGGTACCTATTTATCTACTTGCACTTTTGGGCGTGCTTTCGAACTGCTAGGTGGGCAGGAGAGCTGGGACCGAGCAATGGGAGCTCACCCCGTCGTGGGGATTCAAACCGCCGACCTTCTGATCAGCAAGCCCTAGGCTCTGTGGTTTAACTCACAGCGCCACCCGCGTCCCGTATGTTGGATATGTGATTGTAAAACTTTAATCTAAAAAAACCAAATAAATTGATTTATATAAAAATAATAATAAAAAAGTGAAATGACAAAAATGAAGCAAATGAGAATGTTTTTGGCAGGCGCCAAAAAGAATGCAGCAGAGGGAACCGCATGATCTCAATAGTCAGGGAGTTCCAAAGTGTCGCGAAAGTAGGGCTGACTTAAATAGCAAAATCAAAAGCTGCCTTACACCAAGTCGGGCCCCTTGTTGCACCTAGCTCAGTACTGACTACACTGGGCGGAAGCAACTCTCCAGGGGACATTCCCAGCCCTGCTTGGAGATCTTGAACTGGGAATGCTCAAGACTTGGCACTCGGGGCAAATGCCAGGGGGAAACCGGGCAGGCGCCGCCCCATACCTGGTGGCTGGCCGGGAGGGCTCCTCCACGCCTGTACCACGTGACCGTGGCCTGATCCTGGTGCGCGATGACGCAGTCCAGCTCCAAGGTTTGCCCCTCGGCGACGTGGGGGGATGAGGCCTCGATCCTCATGGAGGGGGTGATGTCTAAAGCTGGCAGAGCCAGGTGGAGAGAGAGAGAGGTGAAGGAAGGCCAAGCCAGAACGGCAGGTTTGCTCCCATCACCCCAGCCCCCCTTTTTATGTTTCCCCTCCCTTCCTGAAGGGGGCGATGCTTACTGGAGGCGGCTCCGGTGCCAGAGACGATGACAGAGGCTTCTCTGACTATGGAGTCCAGGCTGACGTGGCAGATGTATTCGCCAGAGTCAGCTGTGGAGGCTTGTGGGATGCGCAGGTGAGAGCCGGAGATCTGGGAATGGTGGGAAGAAGAAGAAGAGTTTGGATTTGATATCCCGCTTTATCACTACCTGAAGGAGTATCAAAGCGGCTAACAATCTCCTTTCCCTTCCTCCCCCACAACAAACACTGTGAGGTGAGTGGGGCTGAGAGACTTCAGAGAAGCATGACTAGCCCAAGGTCACCCAGCAGCTGCATGTGGAGGAGCAGGGAATCGAACCCAGTTCACCAGATTACGAGTCCACTGCTCTTAACCACTACACCACACTGGCTCACCACACTGGGAGAAGCAGGCTCATCATCACCACCTCTTTCAATGGCATTTATTTATTCATTTACATGATAATTTAATAAATAATAATACTAATAATACTAATACTAATAATAATAATAATAATAATAATAATAATAATTTAATATTATTTATACCCCACCCATCTGGCTGGGTTTCCCCAGCCACTCTGGGCAGCTCCCAACAGAATATTAAAAACACAATAAAACATTAATCATTAAAAACTTCCCTAAACAGGGCTGCCTTCAGATGTCTTCTAAAAGTCAGGTAGTTATTTATTTCCTTGACATCTGACGGGAGGGCGTTCCACAGGGCGGGCGCCACTACTGAGAAGGCCCTCTGCCTGGTTCCCTTTAACCAAACTTCTCACAGGGAGGGAACCACCAGAAGGCCCTTGGAGCTGGACTTCAGTGTCTGGGCAGAGCGATCAGTCACCAGTCTAGCTGCCGCATTCTGGATCAGTTGTAGTTTCCAGGTCACCTTCAAAGGTAGCCCCATATAAAGTGTGTTGCAGTAGTCCAAGCGGGAGATAACTAGAGCATGCACCACTCTGGCGATACAGTCTGCGGGCAGGTAGGGTCTCAGCCTGAGTCCCAGAAGGACTCTTGCACCCTCTTCATTTCTACAGTCATTTCCCCGGCTTCTTCCAAAACTGTGTTAAAATTCAGGCCCTGGGATTGAGGCTCCATCCATACCTGCACTCTAACCACTGCATCACACTGCCTTCAGAGAAGGCTCGAGAAATGAGCAGGCCACAAGCTCTACTAGAATAAAGCTGCCTGGAGTCTAAATGCTCTCTGGGAAATGGCCGTCTGAGTCTGCTGGGGCAAGGGGTTTCTGGGCTTACGTGCCCAGGGGCAAAGGCCCTCTCTGGTTCCTCCAAACAGAAGTTCGTTTGCTGGTTGCATGCGCAGAATTTATATATCACCTTTTTCTCCAAGCAGCTCAGGGTGGGGCACATGGATCTCCCCTTTCTCATTTAATCGCCACAACAACCCTGTGAGGTGGGTTAGGCTGAGAGTGAGCGACTGTGGGCCAAGGTCACACACCCAGGGAGCTTCATGGCTGGGTGGGGATTCGAACCCTGGTCTCTCCCAGGTCCTAGTCTGACATTCTAAACACTACGCAACACTGGCTCAAGACTGCATAATGCTCGGATGGCTTCTAAGTGGTTTGCAGAACAAAAAAACCAATCGTGCAATATTGTTAAAACGCGAAACCATCTTTTAAAAATATGCTGCAGTTAAAATGCGCAATCAGTCGCGTTAACCATTGAAAAATTAACGGCCGTGGTTAAGGTAAAGGTAAAGGTACCCCTGACCATTAGGTCCAGTCGTGACCGACTCTGGGGTTGCGGCGCTCATCTCGCTCTATAGGCCGAGGGAGCCAGCGTACAGCTTCCGGGTCATGTGGCCAGCATGACTAAGCCACTTCTGGCGAACCAGAGCAGCGCACGGAAACGCCGTTTACCTTCCCGCCAGAGCGGTTCCTATTTATCTACTTGCACTTTGACGTGCTTTCGAACTGCTAGGTTGGCAGGAGCAGGGACCGAGCAACGGGAGCTCACCCCGTCGCGGGGATTCGAACCTCCGACCTTCTGATCGGCAAGCCCTAGGCTCTGTGGTTTAACCCACAGCGCCACCCGCGTCCCAACGGCCGTGGTTACAATGTGCAATAAAGCAATCCCAGTAAAATAGCAGTCTTGGGTCAATAGGGAATGGCTGTCTAAACAGATGTGCCTTCAAAACCGGCAGAATGCCAATAGAGATGGAGGGCTTTCCTATATCAGCAGAAAGTGCCTGTCCAAGGAGGATTGGAATTTGCTTCCTACCATCCTTACCTGGCGATTGAACCTGGGACCTTCTGCAAGTTTTACTGCTGGCCAGCCAAGCAAGGCCAGGAAAGAGAGGGGCAAGGAAGAATCGCCAACTCGAGCCCCCAGATCGCACTGCCTACGTACCTGGTGATTGGCCGGCAGGGTCCCGCCACGCTTGTACCATGTGATTGTGGCACCTGCCCGGCCTGCCACGACACAGTTCAAGTCCAAGGTCTGTCCTTCGACAATGGAGGGCGATGGAGACTCGATCCTCAGCGGAGGGGTGATTCCCGAGGCTGGGAGTTCAGCGGGAGGAAGAGAGGAAGCCGCCTTATACAGAGTCAGCTCACTGGCCTATCTGGCTGGGGATTGTCTGCACTGACCGGTGGAGCCTTTCCACAGGGAAACCCTAACTGGAGATGCTGCCAGCGAATGAACTTAGGATCTTCTCCCATGGAGCTAAGGCCCTTCCCATAAAACCCCCCACAAGATTCTAGTCCTCAGAATGGTGAATGAAGGCTTGCTTTTAAAAGGATCACAGGGAGACGTTTGTTCCCTTTAGCTCAGTGATGCATGCACTGGCTGGCAGCAATGCTTCTCCGGGGATTCAGGCAGGGATAATAATAATAATAATAATAATAATAATAATTTATTATTTGTACCCCGCCCATCTGGCTGAGTTTCCCCAGGCACTCTGGGCGGCTCCCAATCGAGTGTTAAAAACAATACAGCATTAAGTATTAAAAACGTCCCTAAACAGGGCTGCCTTCAGATGTCTTTTAAAAATAGCATAGCTGTTTATTTCCTTGACCTCTGCTGGAAGGGCGTTCCACAGGGCGGGTGCCACTACCGAGAAGGCCCTCTGCCTGGTTCCCTGTAACCTCACTTCCCAGCCCCACCTGCCGGAGAACTGAACCTGGAGCCTTCTGCATGCCAAGCAGTTGCTCTGCCATGGAGATGCAGTCCTCTCCAAAACGCTAAAGACCAGGACCGGCATCAATGGATGGCATGGTCTGGTACATGGGCCACCACACTGGCAGGTGGCCCATTGCCCCCAACCTCCCTGGACCTGATGCAGCAAGGTGGCACCCTCCGTTGAAGGGTGGAGGGTATCTTTCCCGAGGGTGCTCCGGAGACTGGGAGCTGAGGCTGATAACCACAACAGGAGAAATGAAACGCTTAGCCTATAAACCTAAGAAGTGTCTGGCTGCTGGGTCAGGCCAAGGGCACACAGAAAATCTCCCAATGTTCGCATGGGTGGAATGAGGAACAAATTTGGGTGACGGACACTTGCTAGTGCTCCTTCTGCATGGACTCCCAACCAATCCCCCACCCCACTCTCCGCCATGCTTGACGCTCATGGGGTGCCACGGCTGCCACTCAGGTAGGTCACCGAGCTATTGCCCCTTTGTTCCAGCCTATCAGCGGGCAGTTCTGAGGATACTTGCCTTGCCCTGGGAACTGGCAACCCCCGCTACACCACTGCCCAGCACATGCTCCAAGGGGAGCCCACAAACATGACCCGAGTGAAAGAGCAACTCTCCCCCCCCGCTGCGGTTTCCAGCAGCTGGTATTTACTGCCTCCGACTGGCGAGGCGGCGCATGGCCAGAGCATTGTTTGACTCACTCTGGGAGGTGCCGTAGATGGTGACCACAATGGAGGCTTCTTGCACCGCCCCACTGCTTCCGTCGCTCACCCGGCACACGTATTCTCCAGAGTCTGCTGCCGTAGCCGCCAGGATCCTCAAATGGTAGCCAGATATCTGCAGGGTAGAGGGGACAAAGGGACAGTCTGAGTCCCCCTGGAGCCCGGTTTGTGGGCATCGTTGGCAGTGCCGGATTTACGTATAAGCTAAACAAGCTATAGCTTAGGGCCCCACTCTCTTGGGAGCCCCCAAAAAATTCAAAGGGAAAAAAAACTGGATGTACATTTCCAAAATATAAGATAAAAAAACAAAATAAAACCTACATACAGCAACAGTGTTTTGTGTTGTGTAGGCTCCTATGATGTAAGTCTTGGGTAGGCAAACTCTGGCCCGGGGGCCGGATCTGGCCCAATCGCCTTCAAAATCTGGCCCACGAATGGTCTGGGAGTCAGCGTGTTTTTACATGAGTAGAATGTGTCCTTTTATTTAAAATGCATCTCTGGGTTATTTGTGGGGCCTGCCTGGTGTTTTTACATGAGTAGAATGTGTGATTTTATTTAAAATGCATCTCTGGGTTATTTGTGGGGCATAGGAATTCGTTCATTTCCCACCCCCCCCCCCCAAAAAAATATAGTCCGGCCCCCCACAAGGTCTGAGGGACAGTGGACCGGCCCCCTGCTGAAAAAGTTTGCTGATCCCTGATGTAAGTAAGCCTGCTAGCCTGCTCCCTAAAATATCACAGGTTTGCTCATTTCTATATATAGGGTGCCTACATTCTGCATGGACTGGCTGCAAATTACCATATAGCATATATTCAACACAAAAAAACAAAAACAGCGACAATTTGTTGTTGACAAAAAACAGCTGGACATATAAAGGGCCCCATTACCTTCAGTAGCTTAGGGCCTCATCAAACCTAAATCTGCCCCTGATCGTTGGACAGGCACACACACCAACTCCGTACCTTGTGATTAGCCGGGAGTGACCCTCCTCGCTTGTACCACGTGACCCTGGCCCGCGATTGCCCCGTGACGAGGCAGCTCAGCTCCAAGTCCTGCCCCTCGGTGATGGACGGCGATGAAGATTCGATCCTGACTGGTGGGGTGTCTACGGAGACAAGAAGAGCCCAGATCAGACTCGAGAGGCCCAGCGTCCTGCCACATTAGTGGCATACATAAATAACCTTTTTTACACCTGGGAATTTCAGTCTGAATTATCCCAAACAAAAAGGACTCTGTTGTTGTTTTGAAAAGTACTTTTCAACAGTTTTTTCAATTCATTAATTGAAAGAGAACCACACAGGTTCTGCGCACGCCTGAACTAGACCGTCACTGGCCTTAATTGTCCCTAACCACCTCCTCCTTTTAAGTTGTTTGAGTACCAAGGCGTTTGAGAACCAAACTGCACTGCATTTATTTATCCCAATTTGAACTATAAAATGGTGATTTACAATTTTTTTTAGGAAAAAAAGTTCTCTCTCTCTCTCTCTCTCTCTCTCTCTCTCTGTAGTTGGAGGTAGGTTGGGAGACAGGCACTTGACGCCCGGAATTCATGCCCACTGACTCGACACCTAGTGATGCTTCTTCTAACCAACTTGCCCTCCCTGTGCCAATAAACGCGCCGGCCTAAGAACAGAAGCAGAGTGTCAGGGATCTGACCTCACGCAAGGCTCTTGAGACGGGGAAGGAGGGGTGGAGGGAAGTGCAGCCTCTCTTGGGAAGCAGCTCGGAGTCCAGCGGGGATAGGAAGGACAGCCCCAGTGGTGAGGAGCAGGAACTGCCAGGCAGTGCGGTGGGGCTGGGGGTCAGAGAGGCAGACAGAGCCTCAGCACCACCGCAGTGGTCTGAGAAGCAAAGCGGGCAGCTACTTCCGTCGCCCCAAATGCGTGGGGGGGGGGAAGCGTAAGGAACGGAGGCGACGCTTTGGAATTCCAAAGCTATGTTGGGGGAGGAACCGGCGAAAGCCACTCCCGGATTCTGGAACCGACTCAAGCGGACACGAATCTTAAACGCTCCAATGTACATAGTTTGTAAATAAAGTATTAGCTTTAGAAGAACGGATGTTTCTGGCTCTTTACTCTCGAGGAGACAACCCCGAGCCCTGCTGGATCAGCCCAATAGCCCAAGTCCAGCCTCCTGTTCTCACAGTGGCCTACCAGATGACCAGTGGCCTACCAGATGACCATTACAGGAAACCCGCGCACAAGAGCCCTCTCCCCTCCTGTGGACTCTAGCAACTGGGATTCAGAAGCATTGCTGCCTCAGATTGTGGAGGCAGAGCACGACCATCGCGGCTGGGATCCATCGCTAGTAGCCCTCTCCTCCATAATGTCGCCTAATCCTCTTTTAGAGCCATTTAGGCTGGCGGCCATCACTGCCCTCCTGTGGTAAGGAGTTCCACAGGCTGACTATGCGCTGCGTGAAGCAGTGCTTTCTTTGATCTGTCCCAACATTCAGCTTCACTGGATTCCCACAAGACGCCACCTCAGCATCTTCAAAGATCACGCCTGAAAGGTCCTGGAAACGTTACCATGTGCAGAACCGTGTCCTTGCTGTTGTACGGTCACCATGATGGAGGCTTCCTTGGGGCCTGCCCCGTTGCTGACACGGCAGACGTACTCGCCTGAGTCTGCCGCGGATACTTGCAGGATGCGCAGGACGGACCCATAGACCTGAGGATACAGAAAGCCATTAATATTATTTTTTGTATATAATTTCTTTTAAATTTTCTGTTTTACAATTTAAAATACTCATTTTTACATCCTTAAAATAGCAATGATTTCCCTTCTTCTCTTTCCACAGTTCATTTTACATATCATAAATCCCTGCATATTTTACAAAAACTATACCATTCAGTATTCCATTATTGCATCCATCAAAGCTAAATTACACTGCTGAATTTATCTTAATGCTGCCAGCGTTTTCAGCTGTGCACAATTATTTCCCACTAGTAAGTTAAGCCCGTTGAAAAACGGGCGCTGCGGCGAGCGCTAGCCGGGCAGCACACGCGTGTGCCTTGCGGGGCGGGGGGCACAGCCGCGGCTGCGCTCCTGCCGCGGCGGAGGAGGCTGAGCGCGGGGAAACCGGGGAGCCCCCCAATCCCGGACGCCCCCTCGGAGGTCGGCACCGTCGCGCGCGCCCAGCTCCCTTGGCGGCTCCGGCCGCGCAGGAGAAGAGCCGGGCAGGAGGGAGGGCGGGCGGGGGCGCTTCTGGGGCCGCGACGTCCCTCCCCGCCCGGGCTCTCCTCGCCGCCGCTGCCCCGCAACCTCCTCCGCCTTCTTTTTGCCAGGGAGGGAAGCAGCAGCAGCAGCGTCGGCGGGTGAGCGAGGGAGTGTAAGGCGGCAGCTGGAGGCTCCGCTGGAGGTGCGCGGGCGGCGTGGGCCTCGGAGAAGGGCGGTGGGAGGCAGAAGACCACCCTCCTCCCCCCCCCCGCGCTTTGGCTGGCGCTGCTGCTGCTGCCGAGGCGGGCGCCGCTAGCGGAGTTGTAGCGTCGGAGGCAGTGGGAACAGCAGTCAGTGTGCGCTCAAACTCCGCTGCAGGTGGGCGGCAGCAGGAGTCTCGGGCACAGGTCTGCGGGCGTCGGCGCTACGCGCCGCCACCGCCACCGCGCTTTGCTTCCCCGCGGATGTTATTCGGGAAGCAATTGTGCGCTCAAACTCCGCTGCAGGTGGGCGGCAGCAGGAGTGTGGGGCACAGGTCTGCGGGCGGCGGCGCTACGCGCCGCCACCGCCACCGCGGGGGTGGGGATCGCCTATTGGTCCGTACTATCCAATCCGTGTGTCACTGGAACGCACGCGCACTTCCGAATTCCTGTGACACACGGAAAGTTGTACGTCCCGACACAGGCTCTTTATTATATAGGATATATTCAATAAATGTTTTCCAATCTCCTCTAAACGTATGTTCTTGTTCTCTTATTCGATATGTTAAATCTGCAAGTTGTGCATATTCCATCAGCTTAAGTTGCCATTCTTCTTTGGTTGGGAACTCGCTCGTTTTCCATTTTTCGGCTAACGAAACACGGGCCACAGTAGTGGCATACATAAATAACCTTTTTTGACACCTGGGAATGTCAGTCTGAATTATCTACCTCTAGCCATGCTGGCTAGGAATGATGAAATTTCAGCGTCCATCAACATCTAGAGCAGTGATGGCTAACCTTGACACTCCAGATGTTTTGGAACTACAACTCCCATCATCCCTAGCTAACAGGACCAGTGGTCAGGGATGATGGGAGTTGTAGTCCCAAAACATCTGGAGTGTCAAGGTTAGCCATCACTGATCTAGAGAGACAGGTTCCCTATCCCTAAACTAGGCAGTCACTTGCTTTCACTGCTCCTGGCTACCTCCATCACTTGCCTTCACTGCCCCTGCAGCAAGGCTCCTCACGGGGACCTTGCCATGGGACCACATTCATTCAGTGCTCTACCAGCTGCACTGGCTCCCGGTGGAGTACTGGGTCAGGTTTAAGGTGCTGGTTCTGACCTTTAAAGCCCTATGTGGCTTAGGACCCTCGTACCTACGGGACCGCCTCTCCTGGTATGCCTCACAGAGGACCTTAAGGTCCACGAATAACAATAACTTAAGGGCCCCGGGCCCCAAAGAAACCAGATTATCCTCCACAAGGGCCAGGGCTTTTTCAGTGTTGGCTCCGACCTGGTGGAATGCTCTGTCCCATGAGACTAGGGCCCTGCGGGACCTGACCTCCTTCCGCAGGGCCTGTAAGACAGAGTTATTCCGCCTGGCCTTCAATCTAGCCTGATCCCCTATTCCTTCCCCCCCTTCCCTTTTTTCTGAAGAAACCCTTCTGGGTCCCCACATTAAAATTCTTCCCTGGTCTCCCTACTGGCCTAGCAAGACTAACTTGGCCAGTTAGCCCTGGTGATCCCACTGATGTTTGTTTTTCATGCTATTTTTAGCTGTTTTTAAAGTTGTTTTTAATCATTGTTTTGTATTTGTTGTTATCCGCCCTGAGCCCGGTTTTTGGACCAGGAAGGGCAGGGTATAAAAAAAAATATATTTATATTTATTTATCTTGTTCACAACTCTGCCTTGGGGATGGAAAAAGTGCAGGCTTCCGAAAACTGGTGGACTTCACCTCCTGTCAGCCCAACCTGTACCTACCTGGTGGTTAGAAGGCAGGGCGCCTCCTCGCCGGTACCATGTGACGGATGCAGCTGGCTGGCCGGCCATGATGCAGTTCAGATCCAAGGTCTGCCCTTCTGTGACCGACGAGGACGACGATTCAATCTTCACCGTCGGGGAAAGGCCTGCAGCTACAAGGATAAGCAAGTTGGGTCAGGCCCAGCACAGCCCATGCAGTCTGGCATCCTGATTTACAACCGGATGGGAAGACCACAAGCACAAAACAGCACTCTCCCCACAACAAGCCCCCCCCCCCGTCACCATGTCTCCCTGCCACAACTGGCATTCAGCGAGCTACAGTTCCCAGAGTTCCCTGGGAAGAGGGATCGGTTGTTAAAACCACTCCAGCAATTGTAGCTCTGGCGACTTTCCTGGCAGGATTCATTGCGGATTAGGAGCTCCTGTCAACATTCCATTGGCAGAGATAACTATTACAGTGGTACCTTGGTTCTCAAACTTTATCCGTTAGTGAGATTATATATAAACCCACAGGGACACGGGTGGCACTGTGATCTAAACCACTGTGCCTAGGGCTTGTGGATCAGAAGGTCGGTGGTTCGAATCCCCTGGGGCTCAGTCCTTAGGGCAAAGATCTGCTAAACCTCCCTTTCCTTAATTATTTCTGAAACTCCTGTAAATTGTGACTGAAGCTATCTATCTGCCAGTTAAAACATTCATCTGAAATTCGAGTCAACTGGTGGCTTATGAGGTGACGCCACTAAGGGGCTCAAAACAAAACAAAACAAAAAGCATGCTTTAATCATATGTACCAAAGAGAGATTTTTAACAGCTAAGAGATTCTCCAACACTGATAAATTTTCATTTTATTCCGTTCTATTCTTAATCCTCCGCTTCAATGCTGAATGTGCTGATTGTAATGTGAGGTGCGTTTTGTGGAAAACCCTGAGGGGTAGGCTGCAGAGTTTTGGAGGGACACGTTTGCTGCCTTAGTGAGATTATATATAAACCCACAGGGACACGGGTGGCACTGTGATCTAAACCACTGAGCCTAGGGCTTGCCGATCAGAAGGTCGGCGGTTCGAATCCCCGCGATGGGGTGAGCTCCTGTTGCTCGGTCCCTGCTCCTGCCAACCTAGCAGTTCGAAAGCACATCAAAGCGCAAGTAGATAAATAGGTACCGCTCCGGCGGGAAGGAAAACGGCGTTTCCCTGCGCTGCTCTGGTTCGCCAGAAGCGGCTTAGTCATGCTGGCCACATGACCCGGAAGCCGAGTCTGAAGAAAACCCTCTACTTACCTCGGATGACCATCACCTCGATTCTTGCCCGACCGACTCCTGCTGCGCTGCTCCCCACACAGTGGTACACCCCGCCGTCAGCCACCGTGATGGAGGGGATGACCAAGGTGGCAATGTCCGTCCTCTCTGCACGGGACTGTGGGTAAGGAAGAAGAGGAGAATCACTGGAGTGTTTCTGGAGCTGTGGAGTCACAGGCCATGCTGGGTGCTAGGCAGGCCTCTGATGTGCAAAAAAGGGGCCCTGCCAGATTGTCTAAAATGAAGCCATGTAATCCACAGCAAGCATTTGATGGTGACTGGGCAAAGGGCTGTCTCCACAAATGCATTTGAATGATTCAGTTTGCTTTTCCTTGAAGTGACGCTATTGGCGTTTGCTCATGCTGCCCTCCAGACACTTTACACTCCGACACCCAGCCGGCCCCATCCAGCTCAGCTGTATGACACTGGGGCTGATGGGAGCATGGGGCTGAGCTGGGAGCCCAAAGCTTAGCAAACATCTCAGCTGCTTTGGACAGCTCCGTTTTGGAGAGAGAAAGCAGGCCGATACAAACCTCTCTATCCAAATAAGCAAGCAAACAAAAGGATTAATGTTGGAAGGGAAACATCCACCTCGGAGTCCTGATTGACTGTGATGAGGGCAGAGTTGGGGACAGAGGGTATGTGGAGAAGACCGGGTTACATGCCCCCAGTCATGGTGGAGGGGGAGGCATGTTGAGCCCCATTTCCCTCTTGAAGCTGCAAAACTGGTGGAGAATGCAGGCATTCCACATAAGCTTGTTGTTTCTGAGGCATGTTCAGGAGGGGTAGATGGGTGAGGCAGATGTCAGGATGAGAATGGACCTCTTTCCTCCCCACCGGAGAATAAATGTGGAGCAGAATTCAATCCCGTTCACATTTAAAAGGTGAACTTAATTGGCACATTCCTAAACGTTGGGTTGTACCCAGTGCTGGTGCCACTCTGAGCAGACCCAGTGAAGTTAATGGATAGGACTAACTCAGGTTCGTCAATTGCAAAGGGTCTGCTCTGAGGAGAACTGAAGTTGGACACAGCCCAACAAGCAACCACCCATCAAAGTTCGCACTCCTCCGAATTTTGCAGTGCAGCTGTCCAGCTAAGCAGAAAGTATAAAAACACGCATGCTAGCCTAAAATGAGGCTATGACTGCATGTATGATTGAAAACAATGTACAAAAATGTACTGTATTAGGGAAATTATTGCTTTGCAAAAATGTGCAATTTAGACCAAACTGCTTTTTTTAAAAAAAGTGTATACAGTCATACCTTAAAAAATTCCTTCCAGTAGCACCTGAGACCAACTAAGTTTGTTCTTGGTATGAGCTTTCGTGTGCATGCACACTTCTTCAGATACCTGAAGAAGGTGCTACTGGAAGGAATTTTTTAATTTTGTTTTGACTATGACAGACCAACACGGCTATCTACCTGTAACAGTCATACCTTGTTATTCGAACAGCTTAGTTCTCGAATGTTTTGGCTCCCAAATGTACAATGGGGCTTCCACGGCTTCCAATTGGCTGCAGGAGCTTCCTGCAGCCAATCAGAAGCCGAGCTTTGGTTTTCGAACGTTTTGGAAGTCAAACGGACTTCCGGAACGGATACTGTTCGACTTCTAAGGTACGACTGTATTGGGAGAAATCTGCACTAAAATACTGATGAATTTTAATGTGGACTTTAAAAAATAAATTACAAACTGATGTAGAGAACTGAACTTAAAAACGGGGAAAATGACAAATCTGCCCATCTTTGCCAGAGAACCAGAAGGACAGGAAGTGTAAAATGGATAGACAGGGGGTTGTGTCCAGTGCTAGCCCTACTCAGAATAGACCCACTGAAGTTAAAGGACATAACCATCTTAGGTCTACCGGTTCCAAAGGGTCTACTCTGAGTATGCTTAGTTGGAAGCAACAAAGAGACAGACATCAGCGAGGAAATTGAGGGGGAAGCGAGAGAGGCCATGGAGAGGCTTGTGTAGAGGGTAGGTGGGTGGGCTACCTGTTGGAGCTCCTGGATCCGCCGCTGGAGAACCTCCAGGCTGTCACCTTGGAAGTGGAAGAAGCCAAAGACGGAGAGAGCCTATCCGGGGGATGGGGAAGAAAGAAAGAAAGAAAGAAAGAAAGAGAGGAAGGGAACAGGAGGGGGCAGCCCGGAGGTGAAAGAAGGAAGAGGAAGAGAGTGAGGGGGGGGGAGAGGAAGGACCTCGTGGCCCTGGCCTGGGTCCCTGCCAGGAACATGCCCCCACAAATTCCAGGAGACAAAATGCGAACAATGACGGAGTCAATGAAGGATGGGTTGCTAAGCAGGCTGTACAGCTCAAGTATTTGTGAACACAGTGTTATAAGAATTCTAAGGTCTCAAATATAAACTGAATGTTAATCAATGTTCACAAGGCAAACACATACATAAGGATATAAACCATGTGTCTGAAATAGTACAGGAGAGCAATCCTGAAGCCATTTTAACTCTCCCAGTGACTTCAAATATTCCTCTGCATTAAGGGAGGAAAACGGGAAAATCCTCCCCATTGTCTTTTGCTGACAAATCCTGTCTTAAGGGCGTATTTGTGTATGAATAGGGTGAGCTGGATTCAGGAACTAAACTATTAACCATCGCAAAAGAATGGTCAGGCTGCCCAGGTAAAGCAACCAGTGACCATTATCAGGTATCCTGGCAAACAGGATTTCTGCCATAGACTGCCTTCTCTGCTGTAGACCTCCTCCTATGAGGTGGTCTCTGGCTACAGGGCGGGCAACTTCAAAAGTCTATATAAGGGTTGTTCTGGGTTCCTCCTCCCTCCTGCATGTGGTGAGTGAGGACCCTGTTGCAACAGTTTAATAAAGATCAGGCTTACTAGCTGCTTTGCTTCTCAATATTCTCTGGTTGGCCTCTGTTATTTTCTCCTACCGATAGGGAACCCACTTAAGGACTCTTGGATACCCCATAAGGGAAAAGGAGGAGTTTTTTCTTATAACAACAGGTACTCAGATGGTACACTTGTTCAATGTAAAGTGCAAACACCCCTACTGTAACTTCTCAAAAGCGTGCCCCGCCTGGGTCCTGCGTACACGCTCACCGAAACATGCAACTAGGTGAGCACAATCACTTGCAAATGTGTAGAGCTGGCTTGTATGTGAAGGAGTAGCGAGGAACAATAATAATAATAATAATAATTTATTATTTGTACCCCGCCCATCTGGCCGGGTCCCCCCAGCCACTCTGGGCGGCTTCCAACAAACACTAATACATTAAAATATCACACATTAAAAACTTCCCTAAACAGGGCTGCCTTCAGCTGCCTACAAGAGTAGCCCTAGGCATGTGCAGAGTGCCTTTGCTGAGTAAGGACAGACAACCCTAAGATGAAGCATCGTTGGGACTTTTTTTTTGAAGCAGAGGGGACGGCTTCCAGCTAACATCATCCGCCTCTCCCATTCTGGGCCCCTTTTTCATTTCCTCCTTGAATCCTCTTCAACATTGACATTTTCAGTGGTGGGGAGGCCCCTCTGAAGCAGAGAAGCCCATCGCCCCCTATTCCTCCGAGACTCACCTGTGAGGGCAAGCGGCCTCCTTCTTTTTCCCAGGTGATGGTGGCAGCAGGGGAGCCTCCTGCGCGGCAGTAGAGCCTCACAGTGCTCCCTTCGTGGACCTCTGTCCGTTCCGGGCTCACCTGCACTTGTGGGATGCTGGCACCTGAGGAAGAGCAGAGTGGCAGGTGAGCTCACCTCTTCCCCTCCAATTGCCCCCCCAGCCCCTCTTGAAGGGAGCAGCCCCCCAAGATACTCGACAGAGTTGGCTGCCAGGGTGGATTGGATTAAGACTTGATTTAAATCAGGCATAGGCAAACTCGGCCCTCCAGATGTTTTGGGACTACAACTCCCATCATCCCTAGCTATCAGGACCAGTGGTCAGGGATGATGGGAATTGTAGTCCCAAGACACCTGGAGGGCCGAGTTTGCCTATGCCTGACTTAATTTATTTTATTATTATTATTTTTAACAGAAAGACTCATTCTTGCTGGTATCATCTTAATATTGACAACCAGATGAAGGTTTCATTTTTGGAATAATAAATTTTCAGAGTAGTTTTTACAGTTATATCAAAAATTACTGATTTGGTTATACTATTAGACAGTGCTTTTTTCTGGGGGCACACAGGAGTACTCATACCCCTAAACATTTTGTGAATCTTTGTACTTTTGTCCATTTACTGTATTTATTTTTCACTTCTCGCCAGGGCACAACATACTGTGTACTTGTAAGAAGGCACGGGCCATATGCTGCCCAGCGCTATTCCGCACGCGACACAAATACTGGGCTTCATCGGAAGGCTCCGCTGCCGGGAAGCGCAGGATTCCACCCTGGATGACGGCCTTGGAGGAGATGACGCCCCCTTGTCCACCTGATAGAGAGAAGAAGAAGAGGAAGAGTTTGGACTTGATATCCCACCTTTCACTCCCCTTGAGGCAGGCATGGCCAAACTTGGCCCTCCAGATGTTTTTTAGGACTACAACTCCCATCATCCCTAGCTAACAGGATCAGTGGTCAGGGATAATGGGAACTGTAGTCCCAAAACAGCTGGAGGGCCAAGTTTGGCCATCCCTGCAAGCGGCTAACAATCTCCGTTTCCCTTCCTTCCCCACAACAAACACTCTGCGAGGTGAGTGAGGCTGAGAGACTTCAGAGAAGTGTGACTAGCCCAAGGTCACCCAGCAGCTGCATGTGGAGGAGCAGGGAATCGAATCCAGTTCACCGGATTACGAGTCCACCGTTCTTAACCACTAACACCACGCTGGCTCTCAGAGGAGAGAGAGGAGTCCCCCCCCCCCCCAAATTTGTTATGGATCACTTCCCAATACTCTTTTACGCTTTTACAAGTCCAAGTCCCCTGAAAAATTCCTGGGGATGTCCGACGGAAGGTGATCTTTCAGTGACCACGGTGTCACCTAGCAGGAAGCTTACCAATCCACTCCACCGTGGGCTCTGGGCTCCCTGTAGCGATGCAGCGGAACTCGGCCGCTTGTCCTGGCTGGACGCTCAGCTGCGAGGGCTCAATGGTGGCCATGGGGTGGACCGCGGGTCCAGCTGCATCGGGGAGAGGAAAGTTTAAGGCGGCTCTGGGAAGCCAGAGGGGGGGGGGGGTCCATGCCGATGGCAATTCCAGTAAGTAAACAAACAAACCCCTATGTTGCCAAACGCGAGTCAGCTATATCAAAAGCAACACGATGACCAGAAACATCTTCATCAGCAAATTAGTTCAACACTTGTTAGTAGAAATTAGTTCAACACTTGTTAGTAGTAATTTCTTCATTGACCAATCTTTTCGAATAGATATAATATACATGAAAATGAAAAAGACTCAGGAACAGTGCTCATACAAGCATGTAGTCCAGGCATCCCCAAACTGCGGCCCTCCAGATGTTTTGGCCTACAACTCCCATGATCCCTAGCTAACAGGACCAGTGGTCAGGGATGATGGGAGTTGTAGTCCAAAACATCTGGAGGGCCGAAGTTTGGGGATGCCTGATGTAGTCACTTTGTTTCTGGTCATTGTGTTGCTTTTGATATTGGTGGCAATTCCAGAGCAGGGATGGAGAAAGGCTCATGCGCTGTGCCCTCAAGGCCCCGCAGAATCAGGAAAGGAACCGAGCGATGCAAATGGATGTCACCCTAGACATGAAGCATGCGTGAAGGCCCCTGCCCCACTGATGGTTGTGGAGCAGGATGGTGGGTGGGCGTAGAAAACAGGAATGCCAGCAACCTGTCCTCATGCCAGCAAAACCCATGCAAAAGAGGAGGAGAAAGAGGTGGATAGGACTCCAGTGCGAGGGGATGAAACCACAACCTTGGAACGATGGTCAATGGGGCATGCAAGTGGGGGCCCAAACCGACTTACAGGGCCTGTGGCCTTCCACCACTTCTACAGGTCCGTAGAACATCTGGGTCTTAGACGGAGCTGCAGGCGAGGGAGAGGGATGTAAAAACCAGGCCCGGGGGTGGGGGGTGGGATGAGAGCCTGGCCAATGGCAAGGACCCCCGGGGCACCCAAGGGACTGTTTTCCAGAGCCGGAGATCCTTGCCCAGTGGATCAGCCCACTGTTAAGGGAATGGATTGTCCCTGGAGATGTACCGTATTAACCTGAATATAAGCCGCACTTTTTTTTGGTCCAAATTCCGACCGTGAAAAATTAAAGTGCGGCTTAAATTCGTGACCTTGCAGAAATTGGCTTTTACGGTGACGCTGTAGGATTTCCTTCTACATTTGCCATTTATTGGTGTGAATGCCTGCGGAATTTTAAGGGAGAGGCTTATATTTGGGTATTGTCTCCCCCCCCCCCCCGTGAATTTTAAAGGTGCTGCTCATTTGCGGGCGCGGCTTATATTCGGGCCAATACGGTATGTTGGGGGCGGAACAAGGGACCCTCTGCGTGTAAAGCAGCAGCTCTGCCACAGAGCCACTGCCTCACACTAAAAATAAAGAAAGCCTCTAGTCCTCATGGTACTGAGAAAGTTAGAAACAGGAGCTAAGTTAAGGTCCACCTAGCTCAGTATTGTCCACACTGGTTGGCAGCAGCTCTCCAAGTTTTCAGATGGGGATCCTTTCCCACAGCCCTACCTGGAGACGCAGCCCAGGACTGAACGTGGGGCCTTCTGCATGCCAAGCAGCTGCTCTAGAACTGAGCTGTAATCCCTTCTTTTCAGACACAGGACTGCAGGAAGCAGTCTTCTACGGAGCCCCTCCAGCTCAGTATCGTCTGCACTGACCGGCAGAGGCCCTCCTGGCTTTCAAGCAGGAGAAAGGGGGCGAATGGCCCTCTCTGATCCCGGCGCCTGAAACCGCAACTCCCATTATCCCCAAGAAGCAACAAGTGGGAGCCGTCTTTCGTGACATTTTGGCAGAGACGAGCGTGCTCAGATGCCGTGTGCCCAGGGCTACGGGAGCAGCCTGTGGCCAGGTGGGCGAGTGTTGGGTGTCGGTGTTAAGCCACGATCCGGCTGTGCCTGCAGCCTCGGAGCACCCGGAGCATGCAGCCCCCTTCCCCCGTCCCTACCTTGCACGTAGAGGGTGGCGACTCCTTCGTCCATGTCAAACATGTTGGACCCTGTGCAGACGTAGATCCCGGCATCCTCTGGTTGGACGTTGCGTATGGTGAGGATCCCGTTGAAGTCCATGGCCCGGCTGGGCAGCTTCCCATTGTTCTGGCGTGTCCATACCAGGGTGTAGGCAGGAGACTGGGGGAGCAGCCAGGGGAGAAAAGAGTTGGGACAGGCGGCTTTTCAACAGGTAAGGTTACCTCTCTACCAGCCTCCTTCCCCCCGGCTTTTGACACCAGAGATGTGAGTAATAAATTAAACGATGATAATGAGAATAACAGTAATGATGATGATAAAAAATAATAACAACGCACATTTGTTTTTAATGTGGACTTTCATACAAGAATTTGCTTTTCAACATGCAACATGTATACAGACATTTCTTTCAATGTGTGTGCTTTTTAATTGAATGAAATTTGTATGTCGCTTGATTATAAGAAAACTTCTACAAGCGGTTTAAGAAAAATATGGAAGAAAACATTAGAACTCTCCATTGGAAACATAAACAGGTATGAAAGAATATTCAATATATTTTTTAAAAAGGTAAAGGAGCCAGAAGGTAAAGAAATCAGCCCTGAGTGCTCACTAGAAGGACAGATCCTGAGGTTAAGGCTCCAGTACTTTGGCCACCTCATGAGAAGAGAAGACTCCCTAGAAAAGACCCTGATGTTGGGAAAGGTTGAGGGCACAAGGAGAAGGGGACGACAAAGGACGAGATGGTTGGACAGTGTTCTCGAAGCTACTAACATGAGTTTGGCCAAACTGCGAGAGGCAGTGAAGGATAGGCGTGCCTGGCGTGCTCTGGTCCATGGGGTCACGAAGAGTCGGACACGACTGAACGACTGAACAACAACAAAAGGAGCCCTGGACGATTAAGCCCAGTCAAAGGCGACTATGGGGTTGCAGAGCTCATCTCGCTTTCAGGCCGAGGGAGCCGGCGTTTGTCCACAGACAGCTTTCCGGGTCATGCGGCCAGCATGACTAAACCGCTTCTGGCGCAATAGAACACCGTGATGGAAACCAGAGCGCATGGAAACGCCGTTTACCTTCCCGCAGTAGCGGTACCTATTTATCTACTTGCGCTGGTGTGCTTTCGAACTGCTAGGTTGGCAGGAGCTAGGACAGAGCAACGGAAGCTCACCCCGTCACGGGGATTCAAACTGCCGACCTTCAGCGCCAAATCAATGGTAGCTAATAAGAACTAAAACACACATAATGTTTGAAGTGTCTGGAGAGGTTTGCCCAAACAAAAATGCTTTTAGCAGGTGCCAAAAAGGGCACAGCGAAGGGAGGGAATTGCAAAGTACAGGTGCTGCCACATTAAAAAGCCGATTTCTGACAAGTGCAGAATGAGGATTATGTGGTTGAATGCAACCCTTAACTTTTACACAGGGGGGGCTCTTGACATCCACCCCGCTCCCCTGAACTAGGACCTGGAGTTCAAATCCTCCCATTGGGCCTCAAAGCTCACTGAGGGCCTGTCGCGGCCTCTGAGGCTAACCTACATTGCAGGGTTGTTGCGGGATTAAATGAGGAAGGGTGAGAACCACGTATGCCACCTGGAGCTCTTTGAAGCAAAAGGTGGGATGTACATGAACGCAAGCAAGCAAATGAGCACACAAAGGCCGAAGGGGCTCACCTTGCTCTTGGCTGTGCAGACAAAGGTGACGTCTCCCCCCGGCTTCACGCTCTGCACCTTCTGCTCCTCCACGGTCACTGTGATGGGCTTGCTGGGGCCTTCTGCGGAAGCAGAGAGAGATGTGCGAAAAGACTCCCTCGTGGCCTTCTCCTTGCCAAGATCCATGCCCTTCCTTGGATCCTGTCCTACTTCCTCTCCCCTGCCCCGTTCGTGGAATCCTCTCCCCAAGGAAATGCGCCAGGCACCATCGTTGACAACTTGCCTATTTCCCCCAGCCTTTGGCAGCAAAGGGAGCCTCAGGCGTGGTCCATTTAGTGGGGTGGGAGGGGAGGAGTTATGCTAAATGAGCATCTAAGCCATTTTGAATTGTGCAGAATCATAGGATTGCAGCGTTGGAAGGGACCATGAGTCATCTAGTCCACCCCTTGCAATGCAGGAATCTTTTGTCCAATATCAGGCTCGAACCCGTGTCCTTGAGATTAACTGTCCCTAATTTTCAATTGCTTTTGCTTGTTTTGTCTTCTTGTGTGATTCCAAGACTCTTTTTTGGTGCAAAGTGACCAATGGATAAAAAAGGTGAAAAGTTAAAGGACCCCTGGACGCTTAAGTCCAGTCAAAGGCGATTATGGGGTCGCGGCGCTCGTTTCATCTTTCAGGCCAAAGGAGCTTGCGTTTGTCCACAGACAGCTTTCTGGGTCATGTGGGCAGCAGGACTAAACCGCTTCTGGCGCAATGGGACACCGTGACGGAAGCCAGAGTGCACGGAAATGGCGTTTACCTTCCTGCCACTGTGGTACCTATTTATCTACTTGTGCCGGTGTGCTTTTGAACTGCTAGGTTGGCAGAATCTGGGACCGAGCAACGGGAGCTCACCCCATCGTGGGGATTCGAACCGCCGACCTTCCAACTGGCAAGCCCAAGAGGCTCAGTGGTTTAGAGCACAGCGCCACCTGCTCCCCTTCCAATGGAAATAATGTAAATAGCAACAACAACCAATGCCCATCCTCAGGCTGGCTCTACAGAAGAGAGCCATGTTTGTGACTTGGGTACAGAATCCCATAATACAAGCCCTGCTGGATCAGGCCAGTGGCCCAACCTTGTCCAGCCTCCTGTTCTCACAGTAGCCAACAAGACACCCGCTAGGGAAGCCTGTAAGCAGGACCCTTAGGGCAATAGCCAAAGTCTCCCCACTTAACAGGCAGTCAGAGGTATCCTGCCTCCAACAGTGGAGAGAGAACCTAAGAAGAGCCTGCTGGATGAGGCCAGTGGCCCTTATAGTCCAGCATCCTGTTCTCACAGTAGCCAACCAGATGCCCCAGTGAGAAATCCGCAAGCAAGACTGAAGGAGCAGAGAGCCCTCTCGACTCCTGCGGCTCCCATCCATTGGCATCAACCCCTCCCTGCCCCAATCTTGAGCTCTGCACCTCTACAAGCTCCTCCTGGAGAAGGAAGTTCACTCCTAGCAAGTTCACTCCGTCTTACCTGTGACGACCACCTCGGCACGGCTGGCATTGCTAAACTGCGGGTTCCGGCATGTGCAGATGTAGACGCCGGCTTCGGAGGGCTGGATGTTGGGGAAGTGGAGCTCCAGCCCTGGGGAGGAAATCAAGGGAGATGGAGACGAGCTGGAAGGTTTCCCAGGGGTCATCTAGTCCAACCCCCCTGCAGGCACTTCTTTTTTCCTATTATTATTATTTTTATTATTTTTATTATTATACAAAGTAATAATCATATCTGTTTAGGGAAGTTTTTAATGTTTGATGACTTATCATGTTTTTAATATTCTGTTGTGAGCCGCCCAGAGTGGCTAGGGAAACCCAGCCAGATGGGCGCGGTAGAAATATATTATTATTATTATTATTATTATTATTATTATTATTATTATTACTGAATAAAAATGTGCGTCCCACCCCTGAGACCATTCCATTGTAACTATCCAACCTCCCAAAATTTCAACACCTCTTGCGATGGTTTGAGCCCTTTCCGTTTTAACAGTACAAATTCTTCAAACACCCTCCATATCTCCTCAAAGTAATTTCTCCTGCATATTCCCCGTTTTACCTTAATGGCACATGTCAATTTATCATTCATAGCTATATCCCACACACCTCATTATACCGTTCTTCCATTTTATATTCTGCTTGCCCCTTCCACTTCCTAGCTATCATAATTGGTGCAGCTGTCAATAAATTTGTGAGCAAATCCTTCCTAGCCTGCGAACCTTCCACCCCACTGTAAATGGATAATAATGCTACCTCTGGACTTTTGGTCAGCTTTAACCCAGTGATTTCTGTTATCTCCTTAAATACCCTTTGCCAGAAAAATTGTACATATTGTACAGAAGGCTGTCTTTGGGAGGGGGTCTGTGCGTAAGTGTTACAGTGGGTGAGGGGGGAGACACACACGCTTCTCCACGGAGTCAGCGTATAAATGAAGGTAGCCGTCTTCCTTTTAAGCCAGACCGAGCGACTCAGCATTTATTCATTTACCAAGCCAGGAAAGGAGAGACAGCTTCCGCCCTCCCCCCCGATGGTAACTGCCAGGCTGCTGTCAGCGACTCCCGGCTGGTTCCCCAGGAACGCACAAAGACAAGGGAATGTTTCTTGCCATCCACTTTTTATTCCGTATCTACAGAGAGAGGCTATAGAACCCAGCCTCTTGGATAATGGGTAATGTAGAGTGAATCTCCACCCCCCATCTCTCCCACTTCCTCATTCGTCACTTCTATGGGTGCTGCTAAGAGCCCTCTGTCTTTGAGCTCCTTGCTCTCCTACTTTCAAGGCCTGCCGGGTTCTGGGAGGGGAGGTCTAAAGACACTGTGTCCATCAGCTGTCGCCCCCCTGGGGCTTCCACTTCCACCTCCTCCTCTCACATTATTTCCCAACTTTCCCCCTCATCTTCCTCTGAGCTGCGACCTCCCTCAAACTGCTGTTGTAAATCTAAACCAAGGGTCAGCAACCTTTTTCAGCCGTGGGCCGGTCTACCGTTCCTCAGACCATTTGGTGGGCCGGACTGTATTTTGAAGAAAAATATGAACAAATTCCCATGCCCCACAAATAACCAAGAGATGCATTTTAAATAAAAGCACACATTCTACTCATGTAAAAACACGCTGATTCCCGGACCGTCCGCAGGCCAGATTGGGTCACATCCGGCCCACGGACCTTACGTTGCCTAAAGGTAAAGATAAAGGGACCCCTGACCATTAGGTCCAGTCGTGACCGACTCTGGGGTTGCGGTGCTCATCTCGCTTTATTGGCCGAGGGAGCCGGCGTACAGCTTCCGGGTAATGTGGTCAGCATGACTAAGCCGCTTCTGGCGAACCAGAGCAGCGCACGGAAATGCCATTTACCTTCCCGCCGGAGCGGTACCTATTTATCTACTTGCACTTTGACGTGCTTTCGAACTGCTAGGTTGGCAGGAGCAGCGACCGAGCAACAGGAGCTCACCCCATCGCTGGGATTCGCACCGCCGACCTTCTGATAGGCAAGCCCTAGGGCTCTGTGGTTTAACCCACAGCGCCACCCACGTCCTTTTAGGTTGCCTACCCCTGATCTAAACTGTCTTCCTCTTCCCTGGAAGAGTCAAGCCGGAGAGGCTGTCTCCACCATTCCTCCTCTGCTAGTCCCTGACAGTAACCCACCTTGCTGCCTGCGCTGGGTGGTGCTGGGCACGGGGCGCCCGTCTTCCCGGGACCAGTAGAAATAGTGTGGTGGCGCCCCGCTGACGTGGCAACGCAGGGTCACCTCGCTGCCTTGCAAGACGGCGGTCCGTGGAGGGTGGACTTGCACGACGAGGCCTGGCTGGTCTGGAGTACCTGCGGAGTTGGGAAAGAAGGTTCTTTCGATCATATGTGGTGGTCTTGTAGTAAGGTTAAAGCTTACTGGGGAAATGATATATAATGAAATGAAAAGGATGTTTAAAATAACCTTTGCAACAAAAAAAACCCAGAAGCTTTTCTATTGGACAGAACTACCTAAACTTTATAGAAACTTATTCATGTATACTATTACAGCGGCAAGAATGTTATTCCCCCCCAAAATGGAAAGAAGAAGTCCCAGCAAAGGAAGAATGGATACAAAAACTTATGGCATATGCAGAAATGGCAAAACTTACCAGAAAAATAAGAAATCAAGGAAACAAACTTGTTATAAAAGAATGGAAATGGTTTATGGAATATTTACAGATAAACTGTAAACAGATGAGAACATTGGCAGGATTATTGTAATAACCTGCAGTTTCGTAAGAGAGCCAGTGTAGTGTAGTGGTTAAGAGCGGTAGACTTGTAATCTGGGGAACCGGGTTCGCGTCTCCGCTCCTCCACATGCAGCTGCTGGGTGGCCTTGGGCTAGTCACACTTCTCTGAAGTCTCTCAGCCCCACTCACCCCACAGAGTGTTTGTTGTGGGGGAGGAAGGGAAAGGAGAATGTGAGCCGCTTTGAGACTCCTTCGGGTAGTGATAAAGCGGGATATCAAATCCAAACTCTTCTTCTTCTTATATATTTGAAGTAGATGAATAAATGAGCAAATTGAGTTAATTTGGATATGCAGAAGGTATTAAAGATAAATTTAAGGAACTGCAGAAAGAGGGGGAAGGAAGTCAAGTTTTTAAATGCTGAAATGATTGTAAAATTAGTGAAATGTATAAACCTGAGAAGCAGAAATCTTTTTTTAATAGAGAAAGAAAAGGTTCCCCACCCCCTTCTCTCTCAGAACACAAGAACTTGCAGACATCTGACGAAGCTGAGTGCTGGAAGGTTTGAGGAGGATAAAGGAAAGTCCTTCCACCTGCAGTGCAGAATTAAACTGCGGAACTTGCCTACACAGGAAGCAGGGAGGACCACCAGCTTAGAAGAAGAAGAGTTTGGATTTGATATCCCGCTTTATCACTACCTGAAGGAGTCTCAAAGCGGCTCACATTCTCCTTTCCCTTCCTCCCCCACAACAAACACTCTGTGAGGTGAGTGGGGCTGAGAGACTTCAGAGAAGTGTGACTAGCCCAAGGTCACCCAGCAGCTGCATGTGGAGGAGCGGAGATGCGAACCCGGTTCACCAGATTACAAGTCTACCGCTCTTAACCACTACACCACACTGGCTGTAAAAGAGCATGGGGAAAATTCACGGAGAAAAAGGCTACCAATGGCTATGAACCATGATGGCTATCCATAGTTAGAGGAAGCAATGCTTCTGACTCTTGGCTGCTTGAAACTGCAGTATAGAATCATAGGATAATAGAACCGGAGAGCTGGAAGGGGTCCCGGGGGTCATCCGGTCCAACCCCTTGCAATGCAGGAATGTCAGCTAAAGCATCCCTGCTTGTGGGTTTCTCGCAGGTTTCTGGTTGGCCATTATGAGAGCAGGATACTGAGCCAGATGTGCTACTGGCCTGAACTGGCGGGCTCTTCTAGTGTGGCCAGTGTGGTGTAGTGATTAAGAGCGGTAGACTCGTAATCTGGTGAACCAGGTTCGCTTCCCCACTCCTCCACATGCAGCTGCTGGGTGACCTTGGGCTAGTCACACTTCTCTGAAGTCTCTCAGCCCCACTCACCTCACAGAGTGTTTGTTGTGGGGGAGGAAGGGAAAGGAGAAGGTTAGTCGCTTTGAGACTCCTTCGGGTAGTGATAAAGCGGGATATCAAATCCAAACTCCACTTCTTCTTCTTCTAGATTATACACAGCAACCCTTCGCTGCTGGCAATGTGGCGTGTGCAACGTGTGTGTGTATATTAAGGCAGAGGTCAGCTGGCGAACTTCGTACTCACCCAGGGACACACACTTCTGCCCACGGAGATTGGGGTTTCCTGCGTAACCTGGAGCACACCTGAGAAGGGAGCAAGAGAGAGAGACACAGGTGAGAGTCACACCTCTGGGAAAGAGACCAGTCAGTGGTCCTAACAGCCCTAACAGGGGTGACAGAAGAGTTACTGAGAGTTAGGGCAGATCCAGAACCAAAAGGGCTACTGGGCTACATCACTGCCCGTCCGCAGTTGGATACTCACTGCTCACAGTACTGGCCGGTGTAGCCCGGCTCACAGGCTGTGCAGCGGTAGCCTCCACCCCCCAGGCTCTCACACGTCCTGGAGAACCTGAAAAAAATTAAAAAAAAGTAAAGTAAGGAAGAAGAGTCAGGAGGTTTTAAGGATATCAGAAGAGCCCATGTAGCCCAGCCTCCTGTTCTCACACTGGCCAACCAGATGCCCCTAAGCAGGGAAGCCCCTGTTATAAGAATTTTAAGGTCTCAAATATAGAATATTCATAAATGCACACATATCTAAATATATGAACCATGTGTCTGAAGTAGTACGGGAGGGCAATCCTGAAGCCATTTTGACTCTCCCAATGACTTCAAATATTCCTAAGCAGTAAGGGAGGCAAATGGGGAAAGCCTTCCCATTGTCTTTTTGCTTGCAAATCCTGTCTTAAGGGCGTATTTGTGTATGAATAGGGTGAGCATGTGACCTGGATTCAGGAATTGAAGTATTTACCATCAAAAAAGAATGACCAGGCTGCCCAGGTAAAGCAACCAGTGACCACTGTCAGGTATCCTGGCAGACAGGATTTTTGCTGGAGACAGCCTCCTGTGATGTAATTCTGCTGTAGACCACCCCCTTCTGTGATGTACGTATGATGTTTTGGGGGGTGGGCTTGAGCTACAGGGTGGGGAATTTCAAAAGTCTATATAAGGTAAGGTTACCAGATTTTTTTCAATGAATCTGGGGACACTTTTCAACTTCAATGGATTTTGTCAGGGGACTGATATGTAAATGCAGGGACTGTCCCCAGGAAACGGGGACATCGGGTAACCTTAATATAAGGGCTTGCGCACCATTGTTTGGGGTTCCTCCTCCCTCCTGCGTTTTCCAATCTCTTCTGTACATATGTTCTTCTTGTTCTCTTATTCAGGCATCCCCAACCTGCGGCCCTCCAAATGTTTTGGTCTACAACTCCCATGATCCCTAGCTAACAGGACCAGTGGTCAGGGATGATGGGAATTGTAGTCCAAAACATCTGGAGGGCCGAAAGTTGGGGATGCCTGCTCTTATTCTATGTTAGGTCCGCAAGATACACATATTCCACCAGTTTAAATTGCCATTCTTCTTTAGTTGGGACTTCGCTCATTTTCCATTTTTGGGCTAACTTAACCTGGGCCACAGTAGTGACATACATAAACAACCTTTTTTGACACCTGAGAATTTCAGTCTGAATCATCCACAACAGAAAGGACTCTGGGTTTTTTGGGGGGTGGTTAAACATTTTTTCAATTCTTTGTGGATCATTTCCCAATACTCTTTTATAATCCTTGATAGCTTTATAGACCCAGAATGTGGGATGTAATCCACTGGGAGCAGTCAAGTACAACATTCCTTCTAATGCTAAAGAAGACATGTGAGGGGATGTTTGGTCCAGCCAGTCAAAACTTCCTGTTCCTCCTGGCTGGAGCATCCTTCCTTTTGCATGTTATAGAAGGTGGGCGTGACCTAACCTGTCCAGGTAACAAAAGGACAAGTCACGCAGCACTCTCCCTCTTTTCCATCTTCCTTTTGTCCTGTGAACTGCCTGACTGCTAACTGCAGTCATTAGGTCAACCCACATATGGGGTAAACCTGTTTGTATATGCTTGTAACTTTAAGCCTTAAGCTTGCCTTCAGGGATCACACTGTGATCTGCCTGACCGTGAGTAAACTTTCCTTTTGTTACCTATGAATAAGACTGTGGTGTCTTTATTCCTTTAAGAGGAATTCAAGGGAACTTATCATGAACGTACAATTCAATCTGAGACAGACTGAATTGTATAATATAGTGAGAGGCTCACACGAGCCTGCAACCAGCTATCTGCTGTGCATGTTAAAGGTAAAGGTAAAGGGACCCCTGACCATTAGGTCCAGTCGCGGACGACTCTGGGGTTGTGGCGCTCATCTCGCTTTACTGGCCAAGGGAGCCGGCGTACAGCTTCCGGGTCATGTGGCCAGCATGAGTAAGCCGCTTCTGGTGAACCAGAGAAGCGCACGGAAACACCGTTTACCTTCCCGCCAGAGCGGTACCTATTTATCTACTTGCACTTTGATGTGCTTTCGAACTGCTAGGTTGGCAGAAGCAGGGACCGAGCAACGGGAGCTCACCCCGTCGCGGGGATTCGAACCGCCGACCTTCTAAGGCGGTTTACTTAGCAAGCCCTGCTAAGTAAAGGAACTTATTAGGTCAAGTTAGGAAGGATATTAACAATATATCCTGCCACTCTGAACATTCCCACACGAAGCGGCTGGCTAAAGCAGATTTGCTCCCCCTGCCCACAAATCCACATCTGCTGCCAACCCCATACTGAGACCCAGTCCAACCCGCATCCACTCAGTCTCTCTCTCTCTCTCTCTCTCTCTCTCTCTCTCTCTCTCTCTCTCTCTCTCTCTCTCAATGAGCCAACATCGTACTGGTTTTCCGGATCTGTCAGCGGACAGGCGCAGGGCTGGCAGTCCTCTGGGGTGCCGGCAGTGGCATCACCGTAGAATCCAGGGGCACACTTCTCACAGAACTCCCCAGCAGCATGATGAAGGCAGCTCTGGGAAGGGCAAATCATTTAATGTGTCAACACAAATAGAAGTTACTAATATTGCAGTTGCTGTATATAAGGGATTATTATTTTGACCGGAATGTAATTGAAATTAATAAGATTTCGGAACGCAGAAATAAAGTAAATCATCAAGCCATCAATTGGCATAGTTATATATATATGAAACAGGGAAAGGCAGGTAAGTGTGGGGAGGGCCGGGGTGGCGATGGTGGAATTCAGCTCTGATGCAGAGTAAAACATTCCCAACAGAAACCGTTTTGTCTGTGCAATTCTCTCTCTCTTTCCAAAGGCAATGTTTATGTCAAATAAATTGGCCAGGAAATAAATGGATGCAGCACTGGTCAAATAGGGCCCTTTCAAAATTGTAACCCTGCCGCAAGCGCCAAAGGAAGTGTTTGTGCATACACAAATATACAAATAGACACAATCTCAATCTTTCTCTCTCTCTCTCTCTCTCTCTCTCTCTCTCTCTCTCACACACACACACACACACACACACACACACACATTTTGGGAGTTCTCAGCTTACTATTTTACCTTCCCTTAATTTTTATACCTTAACATTTAAACAGTTTTAGGGAAGTTTCTGGAAACTAGGGCTGGGCGACATTGTGATATATCACCAGCTTAACATTGCAATATATTGATATACCACAATGTCTGAAATAAGGATGGAGCTATGTATTGGTTGGCTTGACAGTTTTCCCCACATTGTGATTTTTGCATAGCACACAAATCATGATTCACGATATACTGCCAGGTCAAAAATTATGTAACCAATATCACAGTATGGAGTTCAAATTGGTTCTGGATGATTTATTGATACATCATCTAGCCCTACCGGCGACCAAGAATTCATGTCCTGAAAGGATTTACAATTGTTCCCATACAAATATGGATACAAAACGTTCTGGGTTCCATCCCTGACAGCACCTCTAAATAGGGCTGGGATGAACCAATGGCATAAGTTTATGTTCCTTTTAAAAAAAATTTTTTTTTTAATTTTCTGTTTTACAATTTAAAATGCTCATTTTACATCCTTAAGATATCAATAGCTTTCCTTCTCCTCTCTCCATGATTCATTTTACATATCATAAATCCCTGCATATTTTACAAAAACTATACCAGTCAGTATTCCATTATTGCATCCATCAAAACGTATTTACACTGTTGAATCTATCTTAATGCTGCCAGCGTTTTCAGCTGTACACAGCTATTTCCCATATATTCAATAAACGTTTTCCAATCTCCTCTAAACGTATGTTCTTCTTGTTTTCTTATTCTATATGTTAAGTCTGCAAGCTGCGCATATCCTGTCAACTTAAGTTGCCATTCTTCTTTAGTTGGGACCTTGCCCGTTTTCCATTTTTGGGCTCACAAAACACAGGCCGCAGGAGTGGCATACATAAATAACCTTTTTTGACACCTGGGAATTTCAGTCTGAATTATCCCCAACAGAAAGGACTCTGGTGTCTTTTTTAAGGAAAGTACTTTTTAACCATTTTTTCAGTTCATTATGTATCACTAGCTGGCCCGGCCACGTGTTGCTGTGGCTCATTTGGTGAAAGGAAGGAAGACAGCGCACGTTTCCACCTGTTTTCGCCTGGCTGCCTCCTCTCCCCCCTGCCTCCCCACAGCTTTTCCCGTTGAACTCCCGCCTGCCTCCTCTCTGTCTTCCCCCCACTTTTGCCTGCCTCCCCACAGCTGCTCCCGTCGCACTTCCACCTTCCTCCTCTCCGTCTTTCCCCCTGCTTTCGTCTGACTCCCCACAGCTTCTCCCGTTGAACTCCCACCTGCCTCCTCTCCGTCTTTCCGTTTCTGTTTCTCCATCCCCCGTTCCCCCCCTCTCCTCACAGACTCTCTCTCTCTGTAGTTTGCGAGCGCCTTCCCTCTGACATCGTGGGTGTGATCTCGCATAGCGTGTGTCGTCGGCTGCCAATAGCCTATTGGTGTAGCCGCCCTCGCCTCCAAGGCCCCCCTCCCTCCCTCTCCTCTCTCCTCCTGTATAGCCTGTGTCACAGCAGTGATGTCACCACATTGACAATGGTGGTGGCTATGTGGCTATGTAGTATTGTGATGTCATGCTGCTCACTATGCAATTGGTTAGGATCTAAAAAAGTATGTTTTTTCCTTTTTACCTGTCACAGGTGTGACATCTGTATAATTTTTTACATAAAAACATGCCAGGAATGGTACCCAACATTGTGTCAAAATTTCAAAGCAATCGGTGCTGTACTTTGGGAGATTATCCATTAGGGACAAACTGACAGTTACATTTTTATTTATATAAGATTTCCCAATACTCTTTTACACACAAGTTTGTGTAACCTATTGAGGTTGCTCACCGAACAGGCACCAGTCTCAGGGTGGCAGGAATCTGAATGCCCGTTGCATTCGCACAGCGCACACTGCCCCAGGTAGAGCCCACCGCCTGTCCGGGTGTAGCCAGCTGCACAATCCTACAAGAGAGGGAGAGACAGGGTGGCATCAGCAAACAGTGCCCCATGAGCCCACGTGCCCAGCCTGGCCCAGCGAAGAGGCTCACCTGGCAGGAAAGACCCTGGTAGCCTGGTGGGCAGCGGCATTCCTCCACCTCCAGAGCCCGGGGCAGGCTAGTGTAGGTAGGCACCGCGGTCTCCATGCTGACACCGGTGATGCCAGCCGACAGCATCTCAGTGGAGTGAGTGGCGCGGATGAGAATCTCGTCCAGGTCAGCCAAGACCATCATGAGGTGCTCCCGGGTGGCTGGCTGGCCATCTGGGCGCTTCCAGTATTGCTGGGGAGAAAAAAAAGGGGAAGGTTGATACTGTGGGATGGAATCCATTGGCGCAGTCAAATGCAACATTCCTTATTTCCCTAGAGTGGGCACAAGCAGGAGGACATCCAGTCAGTGTAACTTGCTGTTCCACTGGTCTGGAGCTTCCTTCCACTGCATGTGAACTAGGAGATGTTGTTGTTGTTGTTGTTGTTGATAATAATAATAATAATAATAATAATAATAATAATAATAATATACTATTTATACCCCACCCAGAGTGGTTTCCCCAGCCACTCTGGGTGGCTTCCTGCAAAATATTAAAATACAATAATTCATCAAATATTAAAAGTTTCCCTAAACAGGGCTGCCTTCAGATGTCTTCTAAAAGTCAGATAGTTGTTTATTTCCTTGACATCTGATGGGAGGACGTTCCACAGGGCGGGTGCCACTACCGAGAAGGCCCTCTGCCTGGTTCCCTGTAACTTCGCTTCTCGTAGTGAGGGAATCGCCAGAAGGCCCTTGGCGCCAGACCTCTGTGTCCGGGCTGAAAGATGGGGGTGGAGATGGACGTGGCTCTGTCTGACTCCATAAAAGAGCTGAGTCACGCAGCCATTTTCTCAGTCTAGTTTTGTCTTTCTATTGTCTTGCTGTTCTTTTGCTGCCATGCTGCTCTCCTGCAGCCATTTTGTTATCTTAATGTAAATTTTGCTGTTTGCTGGCTCTCAGCCAGCAGCACATGAGTTCATACGAGACAAACTCAGTTTCTTTATATAACTACGGTACCAAGGAAAGCTTGACTTTCAGGGATCAAATCGTAAACTGAAATGTGAGTAATCTTGTTGTTACTTTATTCAGAAAGACTCTCGTTGTCTTTATTCTTTGAAGAGGGATCAAAAGGGGACACCAGGAATAGACTTAACTAAGAGATTCAAACAAATCTGCAAACTAGCTTCCAGCTATATTGAGGGGAATCTGCTTTGCTTCATCACTTCACTAGCGTGAGTGAAGGAAGGATAATACTTATTCAATATATCCTTTCCTACTATCCTTAACATTTCCACAGGTACCAGCAGAAAGCAGAGAAGAGGTTAAAGCTGACCAAAAGTCCAGAGGTAGCATTATCCATTTACGATGGGGTGGAAGGTTCGCAGGCTATGAAGGACTTGCTCACAAATTTATTGACAGCTGCATGAATTATGATAGCTAGGAAGTGGAAGGGGCAAGCAGAATATAAAATGGAAGAACGGTATAAAGAGGTGTGTGGGATATAGTTATGAATGATAAATTGACATGTGCCATTAAGGTAAGACGGGGAATATGCAGGAGAAATGACTTTGAGGAGATATGGAGGGTGTTTGTAGAATTTGTACTGTTAAAACGGAAAGGGGTCAAACCATCGCAAGAGGTGTTGACATTTTGGGAGGCTCGATAAGTTACAATGGAATGGTCTCGGTGGCAGGGTGCACATTTTTATTCTCATTTATTTATGATTGTTACTTTGTCAAAATAAAATATAAATATAAAAAGAAAAGAAAGCGGGGAAGGGGTAGTAATGGAAGTGGCGTCACTGCAACTCTCCCCTGCTGAGGTATTGCAGCCCCTGACCATGAAGAAGAAGTTCTTGCAGAGCCAGATAAGCTCATTATGCCGGCGATAAGATACACGAAACCGTGAACGACTCTGAGATATGAATATGAAAATATATTATACCAACAACTCAAGAAACTCAAATGTTCATCTCTCTGGCAAGCCTTGAGCTGTTTCTTGAGCTGTTTAGCCATGGTTAAAATTTGTTATTCTGTATTTCTTTTGATGAAGTCCATTCCTTGAAGAAACTGTACCGCTGAAACGGGGAGACCTCAAGCTAGCCACCCGTCGAAGGACAGACGAGGACGTCTGAGGGACTTTGTACAACCACTCTAAACACATAGTATTGCACATGGAACTTTGCACTTTAAGAGCTGTTTATTTGGAAAGTATGCTATAGGCTATGCCTTTAAGGAGATACCTGTGTACATGTATTATATGATGTTACTGTCAGTCTAGTTGTTGGTATAATATATTTTCATATTCATTATGCCGGCTGGCTGGCACAGCAGAAGCACAGGACGGGTGGCAATTGGCAGCGGAAACAAGCTGCAGGGTCCGTAAACTTAGATCCATTGCTCCTCCTCCTCCAGTCGCTTTATTTAAGCCAGAGTGGCCCACGTTCTCCACCAAAGCAGCGTCAGTGCTGCCTGCATCCCCACCTCTCTCCCCTTCCCAGGTATATGCCACCAAGAGACACATTGAGCTCAGGTGCAGACGGCACAGGGAGGCCTCACCTCCTGGAAGATGACCTCAAAGCTCTTGCGTTCCCGAGGCCGCAGCTCCGACAGGTAGGCCACCAAGGTGATGTCGTTACCCTGAGGGTGGGAGAGGAAATACAAAAAGAGAATGTAAGAACATAAGAGCTGGCTGGATCTGTCCAGTATCCTGTTCACTGTGATGCCCCTAAGGGAAGCCCTTGAGCAGGATTCAAGCATGAGAGCTCCCCTCCCCTCCTGTGGTTTCCAGCAACTGGGATTCAGAAGCGTCGCTGCCTCCTCCCATGAAATCAGAGTAGCTAGTAGCCACAATGGCTAGTAACCTTATTCAGAAGGTAAAGGTAAAGGACCCCTGGATGCTTAAGTCCAGTCAAAGGCAGCTATGGGATTGCAGCGCTCATCTCGCTTTCAGGCCGAGGGAGCCGCCGTTTGTCCACAGACAGTTTTCCGGGTCATGCGGCCAGCATGACTAAACCGCTTCTGGCGCAACGGGACACCGTGACAGAAACCAGAGCGCACGGAAACGCCGTTTACCTTCCTGCCGCAGCGGTACCTATTTATCTACTTGCACTGGTGTGCTTTCGAACTGCTAGGTTGGCAGAAGCTGGGATAGAGCAACGGGAGCTCACCCTGTCGCAGGGATTCGAACCGCCGACCTTCCAATCAGCAAGCCCAAGAGGCTCAGTGGTTTAGACCAGTGTTCCCCAACCTTGGGCCTCCAGCTGTTTTTGAACTACAACTCCCATCATCCCTCACTAGCAAGACCAGTGGTCAGGGATGATGGGAATTGTAGTCCGAAAACAGCTGGAGGCCCAAGGTTGGGGAACACTGGTTTAGACCACAGCACCACCCGCATCCCTTTTCTTATTCACATGATATTTCTGCTAGTGGCTAAATCCCCACCACCACCACCAAAAAAAACCCTTTATCTAGTTGCCTCAAAATCAGAGGCATAACTAAACATTTAAGGGGGACCCAGAGCTTCCTCCAATTCTAGAAATGAGGGCCTCTGCTGCTATACAGGTCCCGATGCCCAGCGAACTCCAGGGGATGTCCCCCGCCCCCACCTCTCTAGCTAAACCTGTACAAACCCAGCCCTCTCCTGAGCAAGCAGGGTCTCTTCCTTACAGTGATCTGCACATCAGCGTCCGGCAGCGGGGTGCCTCGTCCTCCGGCATTGTAGGAAAGGGTGTAGCGAAGGCGGCCCCCGTAGGATCCAACCTGCAAATGTGGGGCGAGAGGGGTCAGGTCATTCCATCTTGATGCAGGTCATGGGCCGCACCCCCCACAAGTGTCATGCACCCATCATAAGGCCCATGGTTTTTTTTTAAAAAAAATTGACTTTGTAAAAAGTGAATTTCCCTCCACCGTTGTATTCCCCCCCCCCCCCGCCCAAGAAGGTTGAGCACATGGTTCTTCTCTTCCCTCTGCTGCCTATTTCATTCCCACAACATCCTTGGCAAGGTAGGACAGACTGGGAAATTTTTAATTAAATTGAAATCAAGTAAATAGGAAGGTGACTGAACAAACACAAACAAGTAAGACTTCTCTAACTGGACCCAGTTTATACAAAACTAGATACAATATCATCACATTTCATAGAGTCAAATAATAATTGAAAAACAGACTTTGGGGAGTCTTTCAAAAAAACTGCACCCTGCGAACGGCTTCTGGGGCTAGCATGGCACCCCCAAAAGTAACATGCACCCGCTTTATGCTGCCGTTCACTCGCCCACTCCCTCCCCACCTTTTAAGCTCTTCTAAAACACAGACGTCATCAGGAGGGTGTCTGCCACAAGCACTAGGGAACCTTCTTTTGCCCAAGGGTCACCTTCGGCGGTGGGTGGGGCTAAAGTGGTAGGGGCTAAAGCAGTGATGGCTAACCTTGACACTCTATATGTTTTGGAACTACAACTCCCATCATCCCTAGCTAACAGGATCAGTGGTCAGGGATGATGGGAGTTGTAGTCCCAAAACATCTGGAGTGTCAAGGTTAGCCATCACTGGGCTAAAGTCATAAGTGGGTGGGGCTATCGATGCGAATGACTGGCGCCGCAGGCTACATTCCAACTATGCAGAAATCAAGTAAATACACATATCGATGTGTGCCCTCTCTCCATCTTCGCAAGCGAGAGGCGTCACAATTCAAGGACACATCCTGGTCAGGCAAAAGCACTTGGGGTGGGTGGGAGAGAGTCTCAAGGGCTGGAAAGAGAAGCCTAGATGGCCGGGTTAGGCTTCTGAGGCTGGAAGTAACCTGCAACTCTGCTCCAAAGATCTGCAGCTTTTTGGCGCAGAAAACCAAGAGGGTTCTGTGCATGTGCAAGGACCCTTCAGGAGCCCTGAAGCAGCTGGATCAGGCCCCTAGTCCAGCACCTTGTTTTCCCAGTGGTCAACCAGAGGCCCATTATGGGAAGCCCGCAAGAGGGACCTGATGAAAACAGCAACCGTCTCCTCACTTGTGATTCCCAACAGCTAGTATTATTCAGAGGCATTGCCGCTTCTACAAGTGTGTCTATGGGAGAGATAAAAAGCTTCACCCCCCCCAAAAAAAACCCACACAGAGCGTTCTCTCTGTGATCCCCCAAGGCACGACCTTCCCTTTAAAGTCAGCACAGGGGGTACAAAACTCCAGCGTCACCATCCATTTCATAGAATCGTGGAGTTGGAAGAGACCCCGAAGATCGTCTAGTCCCGCGGTTCCCAACGTGGGGCACACGCCCCACAGGGGGGCAATTTGATTTTTAAGGGGGGCAATTTGAGAATGAGTTATTAACAGTTCATGGCCTTTTAGGCTTCCTCCACGTGAATAGGAGTTCACTTTTTGAATAATGAGAATTATATGTCACGGGGAAGGGGGGCATCAGGATTTTAGAGATGCTTAGGTGGGGCATGGCCCCCCAAAAAAGGTTGGGAACCAGTGGTCTAGTCCAATCTCCTGCAATGCAGGAATATGCAGCCGCCCCATACAGGGATCGAACCTGCAACCTTGGCATTATTGGCACCGTGCTCCCTGTCCTCTTTCAGAAGAACATGAGGGACAGCCTGCTGGATGAGGCCAATGGCATGCTGTTCGCACAAGGGCCAACCATGGAAAACCAGCAAGCAGTATTGGAGCTCAGGAGCATCTCTCCCCCTCCTGTGGGTTCCAGCAATTGGTATTTTGAATCATTGCTGCCTCTGGCTGCGGAGGCAGAGCCATTGGGGCCAGTAGCTCATTCCCTCCTTGATTTTGTCTCATCCTCTTTCAAAGCCAGCAAAGACAGTGGCCATGTGCCTATGCGCTGTGCAAAGGACTTTCTTTTCTTTTTGTTTTCAATTTTTATTCACTTTATTTCAATTCTGCACAAATTTCTCCTTCATCAGGGCCACTGTTTCCAGGATAAAGAAGGAACAGGGTTGAAAATATTCAGGCTCAGTACAAAGATAGTCTTACCCAATTTACATGGTCATTTCAAAACAGAGTAATGATGTTCATAAATTCAGTTTTAAAAGCACTGTATTATCATAAGCTCTAACAATATTAATCTACATGCCCGTTATTTTTATCCAAAATGTTTTCAATCTATAAGAAATGTACTTTTTAAAAAGAGAAGCTAGTTTACATCCTGCGTAAAAATCCATGTTATTAAAACCAGCCAAGTCCCACAGGTACATGAATCGGCTCATATTTAAAGATGCTGGAGTTTCAGGGTGAACTTGGGCTATTCATTTAGGGACCCACATATTTCCATGTGTATCAGGCGCTTTGGTGTAGGGAATATTCCAAATCCATGGGCGATCTTTGCTTTCATACTTCTCTAGGGGCAGATCATAAGGTACAGGAAACGATAACACCGGCTCATCAGAAAACATGTTTTCCTTTACTTGGAAGACTTTCTATTGTTTTGATGCCACCGCCATGCAAATAGACACACGCACAGAGACCCCGGAATGGCTCTCATCCCTGCCCCTCACCTCCCCCCCCTGCAGTCCATGCAGTTAAGATTACCTTGTCCCCCAGGAAGGGGTCTGGCAGCTTCCAGTAGAAAGTGATTTCGGGAAGGAGAGAGAAGCCCTTGTAGAGCAACCAGTACTGAGACAGAAGAGGAAGATTCAGAGGAAAGTGAGAGGGACCAACTAATAGACGAAGCAAATCTCAAAGAGAACAGCTCCACAACATGTGCCACAGGCAGGCAGGCACCACAGCTCAGAGAGAGAGAACCCACTGCCCAGAACGTGCCCCAAACGCCAAGCCAATGGGGTGGGTGGGGTGGCACAACCACCCACTGACTCTATCACTCTCCCAAACAGCTGTCGCAACAACGTTCTCCCCATCTGCCTGGTTCTCTCTGGCTGCTTTGGACCACAACTCCCATCAGCCCCGAGTTGTGAATTGCAAACCCAGCATCAGGCTTCTGGGACTCAGCTTCCTCCCCTCCACCCCTTTGGCAGTAGATAAGCAGAACAAAACGAAAGGAGGCTCTTACCAGTTAGAAATTTTAATGATCACAGCGAGAGAGAAAAGAATCCATTTCCTAGGAACGGCGGTGCTCCCAATTAAGGGTTTCACCCACTTCCTCCCTAGTCACCCACTTCACTTCCACAACTTGCAACCTGATCTCGCAACCGCTGCACTTTCTGCGCTGCCACCTTATCTGCTCTCCTTGACCTTGGGCTGAGCGGCTGGACGCTTTCCAGCGAAATTGAGTCTGTTAACTCTCTCTCCCAGTTCTTCCTCTCCTAGCTGTTCCCCACCCAGTACTTCCCAGCTTCTGCCTTCTGAACTATGTCCCTCTGCAAACTGTCCCAAATCTATACTACTTCCCTGCTCCTGGGAAGATTCAGGATCCTAATCAGGAGCAGGGGGAGGCTCCCACCATTCCTCCTCAGTGCAGCCCTCCTCAGCACGGTCCCTGACACCCAGGTTGCTGGAGGCAGGTGGGCTGCAACTGTTCAGTCAAACCACAAGGATGAGAGGGGACGACGGGGGGTCACCATCAAGCCATCATTGCTTAGGGCAAGATGGAAGGGCTCCTCTTTCCCACAAACTCGTACGCCATCACATCGTATGCCCTTTTTGACTGGCTCTTTTTTATTAGGGGGGTTCTATTGGGTTGTCATTTTAATTTTTATTCTATGTATGTGATCCTTTATGTGAACCGCCCTAAGACCTTTGGGTATAGGGCGGTTAAATAAATAAATAAAATAATTAATAAATAAAATAAATTTTGGGGCAGAGGAGGGGAAGCAGATTGTTTTTCCTCCCTGGGCCTGGTAAGCAATTCAGTAAAATAATAATAATTAAAAAAAATAAAAATAGAACCGTTAAGAATGGACAGGAAGGCAAATCTGCAAAATGCTCCTCCTTCCCATCAAAGAGGCAAAGGGAAGTTTTCCCTACCAAAAGTGAACCCAAAATTTGTAGATCTGGAAGATTCCCCAAGGGTCATCCAGTCCAATCCCCTGCCCATGCTTGCTTTGCATCTTCTAGGTGAGCAATGCCAAAAGCAGGGTGAGGTCCAAGGCGAGAGGGAGAAAAGAGCCAGCTCTGGCACCAACGCCCCCCCCAAATTCCGCACATACCCGCCCCTGCCCCCAAACATTTTGCTTTTTTCAAAAATGCCTTCCAGATTTATTTATTGGGGGGGGGGGGCGTTTTTCTGCCTCTGCTCTGGACAGCTGTGTGTTTGCTGTGTGGCAGAGCTCTCCCCTCCTCACACACCTCTCCATGCCCATGTTCCATTCGCTGCCCGCTCTGCCTGCGCCCTGTTTGTGGGTACCTTTTTAGCCTCAGACGCCCTGAGGCGGTACTGGGAGGAAGAGAGCAGGTTGCTGGAGGAGTCTGGGGACCTTCCGCCGGGGATTCCTTGTCCCTGGGGCTTGAGGCCAAGAGAAGATGTTCAGTGAGAGAGGTAGAGGGAAGACCGGAAGGTAGTGGGGAGCAAAGGGAGGATGAAAGGATAGGAGGAAGGAGGGCAGGAAGTAGGGGAAGAGGGACAGGCAGACAAAAAGTTGAAGGAGAAGATGGCAGGGTGGAGGGAAGGGGAGAGAAAAGGAAGGAGGGAAGAACAGAAGGAAAGACGGAAGCAGGCAGAAAAGGAAGGTTGTCTCCTTTTCCCACACAGGGCAGATAAAAGTCAAAGCTGGGGGGGGGGGAATATGGGAGAAACATACATTCAAAATGTCTATAAGAATAAAATTAAATTATTATAAATTAGTTTGGAGATGGTATCCAACACCAGTCAGATTCAATCAAATAAACAAGGAATATTCGGTGTTATGTTGGAGGGGATGCCAGGAATCCGGGAATTATATTCACATGTGGTGGGGGTGTAAATATTTTTTTGGCAAAGGGTGTTTAAGGAGATAACAGAAATCACTGGGTTAAAGCTGGCCGAAAGTCCAGAGGGTAGCATTATTATCAATTTACGATGGGAGTGGAAGGTTCGCAAGCTAGGAAGGACTTGCTCACAAATTTATTGACAGCTGCACGAAGGGGCAAGCAGAATATAAAACGGAAGAACGGTATAAAGAGGTGTGGGATGTAGCTATTAATGATAAATTGACATGTGCCGTTAAGGTAAGACGGGGAATATGCAGGAGAAATGACTTTGAGGAGATATGGAGGGTATTTGTAGAATTTGTACTGTCAAAACGGAAATGGGTCAAACCATTGCAGGAGGTGTTGAAATTTTGGGAGGTTGGATAGTTACAATGGAATGGTCTTGGTGGATAAATAAGAATTTTTATTCTTATTTCTGATTATTACTTTGCCAAATGAATGAATGAATGAATACATAAATAAATTTTGAAAAAGAAAAGGAAGGTTGGGGAAGACAAAAGGATGGTAGGAAGGGCAGAGGGAAGGAAGGACAGAATCCCTGGAAAAGGGAATAAGACATAAGCTCTGAGCCCCTCTCCCCCACCCCGTGGTTTGGCTTCCAAACCCAATATGGCCCAGATGAGTATGATTTCAGCCAGTGGACTGGCAGCAAGCAGATGTGCCCCAGGGCAGGGCTGAGCAGGGAGACCCAGGGCTCCCCCATGAGACTAAGGAAGGGCAGGGATGTACCTGGGAGCCGGGAGCAGCAGCAAGAGAAGCGGGGAGCAGAGGAGCCCTGGCCAAGGAGGCAAAGGAGCGAGGAGGGCCAAGGTGGGCTGCCTGGGCAGCAGAGGGGGTCCGCAGTCCTGCTGGAGGGGGTTTGGGGGCGCCCTCCTCCTTGGGAGGAAGGGGTGCCCTGCGGGAGGAGGCCTGCCAGCGGGACAGCATCTCCCAGATTTCAGCATCACGTCTCGACTGGGCTTCCTGCACCTGAAGGATGGAGGCGAGGGAGTCAGGGAAGGAAGAAAGAAGAGGGATGGGGAAGAGAGAGAGAGAGAGAGGCAGACAGAGGAAAGGAGGATCTGCAGGCTCAGTAAAGGTAAAGGTAAAGGTAAAGGTAAAGGGACCCCTGACCATTAGGTCCAGTCGTGACCAATTCTGGGGTTGCAGCACTTATCTCGCATTATCGGCCAAGGGAGCCGGCGCACAGCTTCCGGGTCATGTGGCCAGCATGACTAAGCCGCTTCTGGCGAACCAGAGCAGCGCACGGAAACGCCGTTTACCTTCCCGCTGCAGTGGTACCTATTTATCTACTTGCACTTTGACATGCTTTCGAACTGCTAGGTGGGCAGGAGCTGGGACCGAGCAACGGGAGCTCACCCCGTCGCGGGGATTCGAACCGCCGACCTTCTGATCGGCAAGCCCTAGAGAGGTAAAGGACCCCTGGACGGTTAAGTCCAGTCGAATTCGACTATGGGGTGCGGCACTCATCTCCGCTTTCAGGCCGAGGGAGCCGGTGTTTGTCCACAGACAGCTTTCCGGGTCATGTGGCCAGCATGACCAAACCACTTCTGGCCCAACAGCACACCATGATGAGTGCCAGAGCAGATGGAAACGCCGTTTACCTTCCCGCTGCAGCGGTACCTATTTATCTACTTGCGCTGGTAGGCCTAAAAACAGCTGGGCATCCTTAGAAAGGACAGAGCTCAGAATGGCTGCACACCCCCGGGGACGAACGCCGCCATCCCCAGCTGCACAGATCCCCGTGGAGCCGGCTTTCGCACTCGTTACCTGGGTGGCTCGCCGGACCCTGCCGCCAGAGCTGGGGATCCTGCCAGCTGCCACGTCCTTCCTCAGCTGCTCCTCTGTGAGGGATGTGGAGTTCTGCTGGGGGTGGGACACGGGCAGTGGGCATGTTGAAAGCCGGCCGGCCTCTTGCCTGGCCATGCAAAGCTGAAAGCCTCCCCACACCCGACTCCCTTGAACATTCACTGTTGCCCCCCATGCAGAGGCTCTCCTGTTTGGGGGCTCGGTATGGGGTGCCCATGCAGGGAAGGGAGGGAAAGGCAGACAGGAACACATTAGGAGGGCAAAGTGCAACCCCCCCCTAATTTGCACGAAGGGGAGTGGGGTCTGTTGATCTTAGGAGGCAGCACACCACAGAATTGGGGGCATGTACTGACCCCAGACATGTCACACCAGGAGACACTCAAAATCACAGGAGCTGTTAGAAGAGCGGTAGCTCATAAGTGGTGGTCACGTAAGATGACAAAGTCATTTTGGGAATTGATATACAGTATAATGAACTGAAACAAATGTTTAAAATAACATTTGTCAAAAAAACAGAAGCTTTTCTCTTAGGAATTACAGGTACAGTGGACGCTTGGGTTACTTCCGGGTTTCGGCACTCATGCATGCGCAGAAGCACTAAATCGTGCTTTGTGCATGCGCAGAATCGCGACCCGCGCGTACGCAGACGCGGCGCTGCGTGTTGTGAACGCTGCGGGTTGGAAACATGCCTCCCGCACAGATCACGTTCACAACCCGCAGCGCCGCGTCTGCGCACGCGTGGGTCACGATTCAGCGCTTCTGCACATGCGCAAAGCACGATTTAGTGCTTCTGCGCATGCACGAGCGCCGAAACCCGGAAGTAACCCATTCCAGTACTTCCGGGCTCGGCGCGGAGCACAACCCCAAAAAACGTAACCCACAGCATTCGCAACCCGAGGTATAACTGTACCGACATTCCAAAAGACTGTTTATGTATGCAACAACAGCTGCAAGGATGCTACCAGCCCAAAGATGGAAGGAAGCAGTAGTCCTGACTAGGGGAGAATGGCAAGCCAAACTGCTGGACTATGCTGAAATGTCAAAACTGACCGGGAGACTCAGGAATCAAGAAGATAAAGACTTTAAAGAAGAATGGGGGAAATTTATAACTTACTTAGAGGAGACCATTGCAAGCAAATAAAAACACCAGCTGGACTTTAAAGATAACTTGTAAAGGAACAAAAGACATGGAAAATTTAGAGAAATGAAAACTGTGGAGAATGTAACGATATGCAGTTTTAGAAAAAATATTTTAAGGACCCCATGTAGGGACAGGGGGAAGTCACGAGCTTCAGAGAATCTCATGTGTGCATATGTTAAAAGTTCTTCTTTTCCCCACTATTTTAAATTTGTTTGTGTAAAAACCGATTTAAAAAAAGTAAATTTTTAAATTTTGTTATTGCTGCGATTATTTTGATTTGTGACCCGCCCTTCATCCTAAGACCCCCCCAGGGCAGGTTAAAGGTAAAGGGACCCCTGACCATTAGGTCCAGTCGTGTCTGACTCTGGGGTTGCAGCGCTCATCTCACATTATTGGCCGAGGGAGCCGGCGTACAGCTTCCAGGTCATGGGGCCAGCATGACAAAGCCGCTTCTGGCGAACCAGAGCAGCGCACAGAAACGCCGTTTACCTTCCCGCTGCAACGGTACCTATTTATCTACTTGCACTTTGACATGCTTTCGAACTGCTAGGTGGCCAGGAGCAGGGAACCGAGCAACGGGAGCTCACCCCGCCGCGGGAATTCGAACCGCCGACCTTCTGATCGGCAAGTCCTAGGCTCTGTGGTTTAACCCACAGCGCCACCCGCGTTTGTGGCAGGTTACAATAATGCAAGATTTAAAAACGGCTTAAAAGAAATGGCAATCTCAAGAATAGGGTGGGCCCTAAAAACGTTTTTAAAAGCTAGGTGGCCCAGGGGGTCTGACTTTGTAGAAGGCTGAGCAAGCTCTGTGGCTTCTGAACAAAGCATGGCAGCCGCTTTGGCACAGGTGCCAGCTAAAGAACAGAAGAACAGCCTGCTTTTATCTGTCCTAAATCTCCCAACATTCAGCTTCCTTGGTTGCCCGCAAGTTCCTGTGTAACGACAGAGGGAGGCGAACCTTCCCTACCCGCTTCCTCCATGCCATGCATAATAACTTTACATAGTTCTTTACACAGTTCTATCATGTCGCCTCTCGACTCACCTTTTTATCCAAACTGAAAAGCCCCAAACTCTGCAAACCACCTTCCTTCTTAGCGAGTCACCCTCCTGGCGCCTCCTGCCTTCGACAACCGCTTCCCCATACCCCAGTTTAGAAGCACATAATACAATAGCATGCACCAGAACCCAGAAGTCCATGCTCTCATTACGGGCATCTCTGCCCGCGTACCTTGTGGGCACGGCGCATCCGGGCAAAATAGGTTTCCTTCTGCCCGACAGTCTGGGCAGGAAAGAATGGGAGAAACAGAAAGAGACAGACAGACAGAGAGCAGGTAAAGGTGGAGAGTTCATAGCCCATGGCAGACCCCCCAAATACATTCAGCCCCATCATTGTGTCCCTTCTGGGAACAAGACTCTCCCTCCTCTCCGGCTTGCCCCCCAGTATTCTAGCCAGCTCTGAAGTGGCGCAGGAAAGCAGGAGCTCTGAGCAGATTTGGGGGCTGGATAAAATATTTCCCCTCAACCAGCAGGACTTTCCTCATTGAACCTTGCCCCCTCCGAGTTCAAAGTGTCATCCCCTCGCAAAATAAACCACGCCTTTGTGCAACTCACACGTAAGCCTGCGGAACTCCCTGCCGCATGAAGTTGCGGCGGTTGCTGATGCAAGACGGTTTGGGGGGCAGGCTATGCGTTTATAAACAAATACACAACAAATGGCAAGCCTTGCTGGCGGCTTGTGAGCTGTCGAAACTAGGAATGCCCACCCCACTCCTCACAATCGTATAATTCTAGAGTTGGAAGGGACCCCTGAGGGTCATCGAGTCCACCCCCTGCAATGCATATTCGAAGGCAGGATTGTCACAGGGTAAAGCAACAGCGGAGGTCTGCCTCCGGAATCCTAACCGCCTACCTTCCTGGGTGTTGCTTCATGGTTTCTTTCTCCTCCTCGCAGCCATCTCAAGAGGTCCAGAGGGTGGCAACACGAGAAAAAGGCCTTCTCTGCTTTTATTTCTACTTTATCTACTTTATATGTGTGAACCGCCCTGAGACCTTCGTGTATAGGGTGGTATATAAATTCAATAAACAACAATAAACAACAACCGCCTCCCAAGAAGGAAGCCTCACTTTTCTGCTGTCACAGGGATGGGCTCCAGAACTGCAAGCGCCACTACCTGCATCCCACAGAGCAGGGCTCTCACCTTGTCGCCCAGGTAGGTCTCCGGCAACTGCCAGTGGTAGGTTTCCTCCCCCAGCTGCCCAAAGCGGGCATAGGAGAGCTGCGGGCCCTCGGGGGACATCTCCACCGTGAAGCCGGTCTCGATCCGGGTGGTGTGTTGGCGGTTGACCAGTGAGAATCCCTGGAAGTTTCTGGGAAGGAAGGGAGTGGTGATCTGCAGGGAAAGAGCAGAGATGGCACAGATGGATGGCAGAGGGTCGTAAGCAACTGCAGCTTCGATCTGCTGAACGTAAGACTCGTTCTGCATCGGTAAGAACCTAATCTTTGAGTGTGGCAGCATCTACAGGTACACTCTGGAACTCCCTGCCTATTGACATCAGGCAAGGCGCCTTCGCTTAAAACATTTTTGGCAGCTGTATAAAACATTTTTCTTTAGGCAAACCTCCCCAGACATGTAGAATGTGGATGTATGTTTTAATCTGCTTTTTATCATTTGAATGTGTTAAAGGTGTGATTTGACTGATAATTTCATACTTTTGTTCTCTTTGTAAACTGCTTTGAGGGTTTGCTAACAATCAAGCAAGTCTATGAATTTTATGAAATATAGTTATTGATTGATTATTTATTTATTATCATCATCATTATTATTATTATTATTATTTCTAGTCCTACTCAATAGTAGAATCGCCAAAGTTAATAGGCATGGCTAAGTAGGGTTCCTTAATTCAAATATGTCTTCTTTGAGAGTAACTTTGATTGAAAAAAACCTCCATACATCTAAAGCACACAACCCACAATGAATCCTGGGAATGGTAGTTTATTCCCCATCCTCACAGAGCTACAATTCCCAGCACCCTTAACAAGCTACAGTGGCCACAATTCTTTAAGAGGGGCTAATTCTCTATTCATGTAACAGAATTATTATATATCTCTTGATTGCACCAGGGAGAGGGGGAACCTACAAAGCACTTTACGAAAAGGAAATTATCAGTAATTTACGAAAATGAAATTATCAGTAAAAATGGTTCAAACACAACTATTAAACAGGTGAGAACATCGGCAGGATTACTGTAATAACCTGCAGTTATATAAGAGTACAGTCGTATCTTGGTTGTTGAACGCCTTGATACTTGTATGTTTCGGCTCCTGAACGTTGCAAACCCGGAAGTGAGTGTTCCGGTTTTCAAACTTTTTTGGAAAGCCAAACGTCTTATGGGGCTTCTGTGGCTTCCGATTGGCTGCAGGAGCTTCCTGCAGCCAATCAGAAGTCATGCTTTGGTTTCTGAACGTTTTGGAAGTTGAACGGATTCTGTTCGACTTCCAAGGAACAACTGTATATATTTAAAGTAGATGAACAAATGAGCAAATTAATTTAATTCAGATATGTACAAAATATTAAAAATAAATTTAAGGAACTGCAGAAAGAGGGGGAAGGAATTAAAATTTTGAAAGGTAAAAAGGATTGTAAAATTAGTGAAATGTGTAAAATTGAAAATCATAAATATAATATTAAAAAAACCAATTATTAAAGCATTTACTTTTTAAAAGAAATCAACAGTAATCCAAAATCAAGATTAAAACGCCTGCCAACATTCTGCATATCCAGATAGGCTTCACCTACACAAAAACGCTTTTAGCAAGCTTAGAAAAGAGAAGAGCGAAGGTCAATAGGCGGGGAGTTCCAAAGTGTGCCTCACTAAAAGACTGCTTTCTTACAAATGTGGAAAAAGTATTGTGTGGCACCGGGAACAGTGTGTGTGAAACATAGTTTGGTACATTTCCCAAGACCGGCAGGAAGGAAATTCCTGGAAGTCCAGGAAAGGCCAGATGCTGTGCTGCTCTTACCAGGTCCCGGTGGTAGGAGGAACTGGTGCATTGCTGGGTGACGCCCATGCAGAAGCAGGGCAAACAGCCTTCCTTGTTCTCCGCGCTCAGGTGGAAGTGGTGCAGGCGGCAGCTGCCGCAGGAGGGCCCCTCCGTGTGCGCCTGCAAAGGGAACGGAGAAAAGCTGGAGTGCAAAGTAAAGAGGACGATGGGCGGGCAGTGGGCGCAAAGAAGAGAAGAAGAGTTTGGATTTGATATCCCGCTTTATCACTACCCCGAAGGAGTATCAAAGCGGCTCACGTTCTCCTTTCAATTCCTCCCCCACAACAAACACTCTGTGAGGTGAGTGGGGCTGAGAGACTTCAGAGAAGTGCGACTAGCCCAAGGTCACCCAGCAGCTGCATGTGGAGGAGAGGAGACGCGAACCCGGTTCACCAGATTACGAGTCTACTGCTCTTAACCACTACACCACACTGGCAGGGAAGGAAAGGGCAGCTGGAAAAGGTGAATGGAAACAGCATGCGCTGTTTCTGAACTTCAAATCCTCCCTCCACAAAGTTTCCCAATCGGCAAGTTGTATATTATACCCCATATCTCTTTCCCAATGAATCATTCCTTCATTTTAGCTCTTCAGCTTTCGTTTCCCATTCCAACAACATTTTTGGCAATGGTTTCTCACTATTTATTCGAAGTTCACCACATGCTGTTCGTTGAAAGAAAATTATATGAAAATGATGTACCGATGGCATTTGACTCCCACAAGATTAGAGAAAACGTACAAAAACGCCACCAACGTATGTTGGAAGTGCAAAGAGAATGAAGGCACGTTCTACAACGTGTGGCGGACATGCAAAAAGGCCAGAGCATTCTGGGAAATGATATGTAATGAACTGAAAAAAATGCTTAAGATAACTTTTGTAAAACAAAAACAAAAAGCAACAACCAGAAGCTTTTTTTTTTGATAGGCATCACAGGAGAAGAAATACCAAAGGACTTAAAAAAACTGTTTATGTACACAATGGCAGCTGCAAAAATACTGTTTGCCCAGAGATGGAAGGAAGAGGAAACGCCAACCAAGGAAGAGTGGATAGTGAAAATGAGGGACTATGCCAAAATGGCGAAAATGTCTGGGAAGATCAGACACCAAGACGACAGTAAATTTAAAAAAGAATGGTGTAAATTTTATAGAGTACATTAAGGAACAATGTAAAGATTTCAAGACGTTAGCAGCACTTGTAATTTTTTAATAGGTAAAGGAATAAATAAGGATTTAATCAAAGTTGGATATATGAATTAAAGGTAAAGGGACCCCTGACCATTAAGTCCAGTCACGGATGACTCTGGGGTTGCGGCGCTCATCTTGCTTTATTGGCCGAGGGAGCCGGTGTACAGCTTCCAGGTCATGTGGCCAGCATGACTAAGCCGCGTCTGGCGAACCAGAGCACAGAAATGCCGTTTACCTTCCCGCTGCAGCGGTACCTATTTATCTACTTGCACTTTGACATGCTTTCGAACTGCTAGGTTGGCAGGAGCAGGGACCGAGCAACGGGAGCTCACCCCGTCGTGGGGATTCGAACCGCCGACCTTCTGATCGGCAAGCCCTAGGGCTCTGTGGTTTAGACCACAGCGCCACCCGCGTCCCATATATGAATTAGATGTGGTTAACATTTAAAAAAATGTATCTGTGGAAAACCAGAAGGGGGAGGAGGGAAGTCCGGGGGTTCAGAGAACCACACAATTATATAAATACTGCTGAATTTAAGTTTGAATGATGTTAATGATGAAAACCTGAAAATAAAAAAAATTAAAAGAAAAGAAAAGGGTTTCTGAGCTCGGGAGGGAATGCACACCGATGGGTGCTTCCCCCCCAGGGCTGCCCCCCTCCTGCCTTACCTTACACTGGCACTGCCCGCTGGCATCGCAATGGCTGCTGATGCTTCCATGAGGATCACAGTGGCATTGGGTGCCAGAGTCGGGAGCTGGGAGAGAAGTGGAAGGGAAATGCTGTGGAAAGCGGGTACTCGGCAGGTGAAGGAGTGAGACTATTTCCCCTTCCACCCGCCCCAAAGCTATGATTCCGCCTTCGCCAGCCCAGGTATTTTGAGCTGCAACTCCTCTCAGCCTCCCGGCTTGGGAGTCGGAAGTCCAAAACACTGGAGGCTGCGACAATCAAATCCTCCACGGAGGCTTTTCACAGGATACCAGCAACGATTGAAGTCCACTTGGCTGCGGAAACCTGGTTTCTCTGTTGGCGGACGGCTCCCTTTGCCCCAGAAGCCGGACTCACCTGTGCACGGTTGCCCTCGGCTGGGGTTGCCCAAGTAGCCCGCCGCACACCTGGCCCAAGAGAAGAGGGCTGAGTTAAGGGGATGAAAGGAGCAGGGGCCAAAGTCTGGGGGTCTGCTTCAGCCCATCGTCCCCCCCCCCCCACCTTCCAGGCTCGGAAGGACCCAAATTCACCTCCCTGGCTGCCGGGAGCAAGAGAGTATGTTCTCTCCCCCCCCCCCTTTTAAATAATTTTTATTTGCACATTGAGAGTTACACATAATGAGACACAATATTCTGTTATAAAGGGGGGGGAGGAAAAAAGCAAAGAAAACAAAGAAAAATAGAATAGAAAGAACGTTAAACAACATATATGGTAAAAAAAAATGCAGTAATTTAAGAAATACAAACCATCGACGGCATTGTTATAAAATCCATCTTTTCAGTAAGGATTTCTTTTCTCTTCACCTTATCTTTTTCTCCTCGCAACTCTCACTTTCTTATCTATGTCTAGTCTCTGGTTTTATTCCTGAGATTTATTTAATGACTTCCTTCTGCCTCTATGCGGTTCCTAATTTCTGATATCTTAAGATTTCTGCCTCCATTTTCGCTCGGCGGAGAACCTCTATATGGATGTTATTGGCCCAGAGATGGAAAGAAGATAAAGTTCCTACCAGAGAAGAATGGCAGATCAAGTGGATGGATTATGCCGAGACGGCCAAAATGACCGGAAGAATCAGAAATCAGGAAGGCCAAAAATGTAATAAGGAAGGGGGGGGGGGATTTTATAACTTATCTTAAAGACCATTGTAAACGGTTAAAATCGTTAGTAGGATTGGAGTATCACTTGTAGTTTAATGGTGAATTTTGGACACAATGGAGAGGTAAAAAAATTGGATTATCATAAAAGATGCAGGGGGAAATGATTAACAGTAGGACCCACCAAGGGGAGAAGGGAAGTCCAGGAGATTCCTCGGAATCTTGTTTTTATGATTTATGTTTGATATATACAGTGAGGGGGAAAAGTATTTGATCTCCTGCTTTCTGGGGTTTTCCTGTTGTTATTCTGTCTCTCACAGCTACAATAAACCTACCATCAAAATTATGAACTGGTTGTTTCTTCGTCAGAGGGCAAACGGGCAAATTTAGCAGGGGATCAAATACTTTCTCCCCCCCCTCACTGTATCTGTAAAAATTTTATTTGAAAAACCAAATAAACAAATTTATAATTATAATAATAATAAAAGTTTTAAGCAATGGTCTGTTTGCATAACAACTTCTCTAAAAGTCAAAAGCGAGGCTGCAAGCCGCACCTCTGCTGAATCTTGGGGCAACCCCCCCCATTTGATCCTCACAAGAACCCTGCGAGGTAGGATGAGAAAGAGAGTGAAGCAGCCCATGGTCATGCAGTGAGAGCTTCCTGGTGGGAGGAGGGTCTCCCCCACCCCAGCCCAGTAGGCCGTTCCCGGCCTACTGAGCTCCAACTGGATTTTCCAAAGGAAGAAGGCACCCCGCCATCCAATCACACCAGGATTTCTCTCTCCCCCCCCCCCAGCCTGAGGGCTCATTCTTACACCCCCTGCCTGGCAGAGTCATCACGGCCGCCCTACCTTTCACACTGACGCCCGATGTAGCCCGGGGCGCAGGAGTCGCAGGTGGGCTGCCCGTCTGTGTCCACAAAGCAGGTCTTGGCGGGCCTGGGAGAAGAGAAGGGCGGCAAGTTAGCAGCCGAGAGAAACCACCCCTCGCTCAAAAGGGGGAAGGAGGACTGCAGAACGGCTGGCAGGCGGTACCTACTGGCTAGCAGAATACGGTCCGTAGCACGGGCACGGTTGGCAGTCTCCAGGGGTCCCACGCCTGGCATCGCCAAAGAAACCGGGCTGGCAGCGCTCACACCGTTGTCCTTCTGTGTTGTGCTGGCAGGCCTGTGGATAATAAATAATAAATAATAATAATAATATTCCTTCCAGTAGCACCTTAGAGACCAACTAAGTTTGTTCTTGGTATGAGTTTTCATGTGCATGCACACTTCTTCAGATACCGGGTAAGGACAAAATGGCAGAGTCTGGTAGCAAAGTCCGCTGTGATTTTATCTGAAATGGTGTTCCTTATAGCTTGTAAACCATCGTTGTGTGGGATGTTGGTATACAGAGATTCCACATCCATAGTGGCTAGTATAGAATTGTTAGGAAGATTATTCAAAGATTGTATTTTCCTCAGAAAATCTGTGGTGTCATGCATGCAAGTGTGCATGCACATGGAAGCTCATACCAAGAACAAACTTAGTTGGTCTCTTAAGGTGCTACTGGAAGGATTTATTATTATTATTATTATTTTGTTTCGACTATGGCAGACCAACATGGCTACCTACCTGTAATAAATAATAAATAATAATATAAAATATAAAATATAAAATATAAAATATAAAATATAAAATATAAAATATAAAATATAAAATAGAAAATAGAAAATAGAAAATAGAAAATAGAAAATATAGAAAATTGATGATGATAATCATAATCATAATTATTATTATTATTTATTTATACCCCACCCATCTGGCTGGGTTTCCCCAACCACCTTTCCCACCTCACCCAGGACCTCCCCGAACCACCCTGCTACTACGGGAGCCCACATGGGTGTGGCCAGCAAGGAGCTGCTCCCCTTCCCTTCCCTCCATACCAACCAGCCCCAGGAAGTCTCACCTGGCAGTCTCCGGTCTCGGTGTCACACTCGGCGGTGTGCTTGTTGCAGTCGCAGCGTTCGCAGGTCCCCAGGTAGAGGCCACTGGTGGTGCGTGTGTATCCGATGTCACAATCCTGGGAGAGAGAGGGGGGGGCAGGGCTCGGCTCAGCAATAGGGTGTGGCGTAAGGGATAGGCCCTTCCTGTCCCACGAGGGGCTGTCTGGTCAGCCCCCAACCCCACTGTGCCAGGTGACTTGAGAACCCCGAGGGCCTACTCCGAGTTGGACTTGGATGTGACTCAGCGCTCCACTCGCCTGGCAGGAGGGGCCGCGATATCCCGGCGGGCAAGTGCAGTCCTCGACTTCCAGGGCTGGGCTCAGTCCCGTGGTGTGTGGCACTGCCACATCCATGTGGATGCCAGAGATCCTGCAAGGAGGAAGAGGCCACAGTGAGCGAAAAGGCTCTGCCCCATGTTATTCTTTGAAGGAGAACTACATGAAAATGATTCACAGGTGGTATTTAACTCCGAGTGAGAGCTGGACCATCAAGAAGGCTGATTGCCAAAGAATTGATGCTTTTGAATTATGGTGCTGGAGCAGACTCTTGAGAGTCTCATGGACTGCAAGAAGATCAAACCTATCCATTCTTAAAGAAATCAGCCCTGAATGCTCACTAGAAGGACAGATCCTGAAGTTGAGGCTCCAGTACTTTGGCAACTTCATGAGAAGAGAAGACTCCCTGGAAAAGACCCTGATGTTGGGAAAGATGGAGGGCACAAGGAGAAGGGGACGACAGAGGACGAGATGGTTAGACAGTGTTCTCGAAGCTACCAACATGAGTCTGACCAAACTGCAGGAGGCAGTGGAAGACAGGAGTGCCTGGCGTGCTCTGGTCCATGGGGTCACGAAGAGTCGGACACGACTAAACAACAACAACAGGCTTGCCAAGAGGTATAAGACTGAATCAGATAAGTGCTGGATATGCAAAGAGGCGGAGGGAACATTCCTTCACATGTGGTGGACTTGTAAAAGGGTAAAAGTATTGGGAAATGATCCATAATGAATTGAAAAAAATGTTTAATAGTACTCCTCCCCCCCACCAGAGTCCTTTCTGCTGGGGATAATTCAGACTGAAATTCCCAGGTGTCGAAATAGGTTATTTATGTATGCTACTACAGTCGTACCTTGGATCTCAAACGCCTTGGCTTCCGAACAAATCGGCTGCCGAATGATCGAAATTCGGGAGTGTTCCAGTTATCAAATGATTTTCAGAAGCCAAACATTCGGTGGGGTGTCCGATTGGCTGCAGGAACTTCCTGCTGCCAATCAGAAGTCGTACTTTGTTTTCCGAACGTTTTGGAAGTCGAACGGATTCCATTTGACTTCCAAGGTATGTTCAAAAATGTTATTTATGTATGCCACTACTGTGGCCCGTGTTTCGTTAGCCCCAAAATGGAAAAGGAGCGAGGTCCCAAGCAAAGAAGAATGGCAACTTAAGCTGACAGAATATGCGCAGCTTGCAGACTTAACATATCAAATAAGAGAACAAGAAGAATGTACGTTTAAAGAAGATTTGAAAATGTTTATTGAATACAGTCAAACCTCGGTTGTCAAACGTAATCCATTCCGGAAGACCGTTTGACTTCTGAAACGTTTGACAACCAAGGCATGGATTCCAATTGGTTCCAAGAGATTCTTGCACTCAAACGGAAGCCGTGTCGGATGTCCTGGTTACAATAATCCATTTGCCAATGTACATTTCCATGCTTTACCTTTGCTGCATGTTTTGTGATTTTAAATCTCTGCTGGGGTTCTCTCACCAAAGAACACTTGCCCCAAACCTGGATCTTGGCATCCAGGGAATTCTCTTTTTAAACCTATTTATTCCTTGCCACCCTTTCTATTTGGTACATTTATACAGTGGTACCTCGGGTTACATACGCTTCAGGTTACAGATTCTTCAGGTTACAGACTCTGCTAACCCAGAAATATTACCTCGGGTTAAGAACTTTGCTTCAGGATGAGAACAGAAATTGGCCAGCAGCGGCAGGGGGAGACCCCATTAGCTAAAGTGGTGCTTCAGGTTAAGAATGTTTTCAGGTTAAGAACAGACCTCCAGAACGAATTAAGTACGTAACCAGAGGTACCACTGTATAGCAGTTAATACTAAAATGGACCAGATGACTTTTGGGGGTCCCTTCTAATTCTGTGATCCCCATGGAAACCTTTCGGGTTAGAAATGTAAGTTTATACTAAAATACCAAGACACTTTAACCGCAAAAAAACCCACCACTCCGCCACCCGCTCAGTCGCCCCAAAATATATCTTTCTCACTCACCAACCTTCTACCACCCATGGATTCTTCCACCCTACCTAGTCCCCAGAAGCTGGCCTTCCCAGAATCCCCTGGGCTCCCAGCTCCTATCTGGCGCAGACCAGCACCATTCCCCATTGGTCCCATTTGCTGACCAGGGACACAGACTCCTTTTTACCTGCTCTCCGCCTGCCGGTCAGAGTAGGAGGCCCGGATCATGAAAACGTCAATGTCGGCCAGGGCCATCAGGAGGTGCTCACGGGTGGCTTTCTGACCGTCTGCACGGCGCCAGGCTTGCTGAAAGGAATGGAAGCAGGAGGGTGAGGTCTGTGCTTTCTCATACAGTGGTACCTTAGTTCCCAAATGCCGAAAACCCGGAAGTGTTCCGGTTTCAGAACGTTTTTCGGAAGCCGGGTGTCCGATATGGCTGTCGGCTATTGTTTTCTGGGGTGCCTGCACCAATCAAAAGCTGCGCCTTGGTTTTTGAACATTTTGGAAGTCAAACTGACTTCCAGAATGGATTAAGTTTGGCGCTTTTGTTTTTGCTATTTATTTTGCGTTTTTGTTTTGGAGGCTTTTTTGGTTCATTTGTTTTTGTGACTGTGTGGAACCCAGTTGAGTTACAGATTGATTGATTGTGTGAATGCGGAAATGGAAAAAAGTCCCCCATGCAAACAATCATCAGTGCAGGTAAGAAAAGAAATTAATTTTAATTTTTATCATCTACAATACTATCTTATTTATTTAATAGTACAGCACATTGATTATTGCTTTCGTTTTATGGATCAGTGGTCTTGTTACATAGTAAAATTCATGTTAAATGGCTGTTTTTAAAAGTCTGGAACGGATTAATCTGTTTTGCATTACTTTCTATGGGAAAGCGTGCCTTGGTTTTAGAACGCTTTGGTTTTGGAACGGATTAAGTTTGAGAACCAAGGTACCACTGTATTTGCAAAGCCGCCACCTCACTAAGTCAGCGAGGTCCTTTCCTGGGTGCAGGAAAAATAGGGTCCTCTGAGGAACCTGGGAAAGCTGTCAGAAGGTTCTATAGTTCTCTCTCAGACTAGGAGCTGAAACACTAATTCCAGGCCGGCCAAGAATTCTCGTGGCAAAATGATAAGGAAGGGCCATGAGGACTTACTTAGAGTTTTAGTTCAGTGGTAGAGAACCTGCTTTGCATGCAGAAGGTTCCAGGTACAATCCCTGGTAGCAGCATCTCCAAGTAGGGATAATAATAATAATAATAATAATAATAATAATAATAATAATTTATACCCCGCCCATCTGGCTGGGTCTCTGGGCGGATCCCACAGATTATTAAAAACACCATAAAACATAAAACATTATAAACTTCCCTAAACAGGGCTGCCTTCAGATGTCTTCTAAAAGTCCGATAGTTGTTTATTTCCTTGACATCTAATGGGAGGGTGTTCCACAGGGCGGGTGCCACTACTGAGAAGGCCCTCTGCCTGGTTCCCTGTAACCTTGCTTCTCACAGGGAGGGAACTGCCAGAAGGCCCTCGGAGCTGGACCTCAGTGTCTGGGCTGAACGATGGGGGTGGAGATGCTCCTTCAGGTATAATGGGCCGAGGCCGTTTAGGGCTTGAAAGCTCAGAGACCCACTGCCTGAAATCCTGGAGAGCTGCTGCCAGTCAGTGCAGGCAATACTGAGCAAGATGCAGCAAAGACCTGGCTCCCTCTAGGGCTGCACGTCCACCCGAGGAGCCGGAAGCTCTATATGCCTCACCTCCCGGAAGGGCACGACGAACGTAGTGGGCGAGCCAGGCAAGGGGCTCGTTTCGGCAACATGCTCCAGGAAGATGTCGTTCCCCCGCAGCAGAACGTCAGGTTGGCCACGCAGTGCCGGGGAGCCGGGGAACGTGTCATGGGTGATGGTGTAGCGCAGTTCTCCGCCGTAGGAGGTCACCTGGAGAGAGAGGCACAGAGGGGCAGCGTGAGAGCCATTCCGCAGAACCGCAAAGTTTGGAAAGGGGACCCCCAAGGCTCATCTAGTCCAACCCTCAGCAATGCAGGATTCACAGCTAAAGCATTGCCGACAGATGGCACACCGATTTCTGCTTAAAAACCTACAGGCCACCACAAGTCATTCATTGGGAAGAGGCTGTATAGCTCAGTGAGTAGAGCACCTGCTTTGGCTCCAGGAGGTCCTGGGTTCAATTTCTGGCAGCAGGTAAGGCTGAGGAGACTTGCCTCCCTAGCCCCAAAATCCCAGAGAGCTGTTGCCAGTCGACAGTCCTGAGCTAGATGGACCAAACAGGTCGCTCTAAAGACCATAGTAAAACAACAACAACAGGATCTGAATCTACTTTAAAATCATAGTAAATAATAGCAGCTTCTCATGTTTCCATTCAAATCAACCCATAAGGATTAGAATCTTTAGTCAGAATCATGAGGACTAGAAACCATTTTGAGGTTTGGGCTATGTTTCATTTTAACAGGCAAATGGCATAAACTATGAAATAAATAGAATAGGACTTTAGGAGGAGGACCACAGCCTATTGGTAGAGCATGTGCATTGTGTGCAGAATGCCCCAGGTCAATGCCTGGCAGCATCTTCAGGAAGGTCTGGGAAAGATCATGGATTGCTGCTGCCAGGCAGGGTAAAGTTAAATGTAAAGGACCCCTGGATGGTTAAGTCCAGTCAAAGGCAACTATGGGGTTGCGGCGCTCATCTCGCTTTCAGGCCAAGGGAGCCGGTGTTTGTCCACAGACAGCTTTCCAGGTCATGTGGCCAGCAGGACTAGACAGCTTCTGGCACAATGGGACACCATGACAGAAACCAGAGCAGCGCAGAAATGCCGTTTACCTTCTCGCCGCAGCGCTACCTATTTATCTACTTGCACTGGTGTGCTTTCGAACTGCTAGGTTGGCAGGAGCTGGGGCAGAGCAATGGGAGCTCACCCCGTTGCAGGGATTCGAACCGCCGACCTTCTGATCATCAAGCCCAAGAGGCTCCATGGTTTAGACCACAATAGACGGTTCTGTGCCAGGTGGACCAAATGCCTGTCTTGGGATGTCCCATGAGTGGCTTCTGAGGCCTCCTTCAACCTCAAATCAAACCTTTCCTTGTCCTGAAATCAAAGGGTTGGGAGATTCCCCCCAAGGATCCTCTATAGTCCAACCCCCCTGCGATGCAGGAATTACAGCAGAAGCACCCCTGAGAGGTGGCACCTTGTCTCCCCTGAAGCGCTCCGGCAGCACCCAGTAGTAAATGTCACGCGGCAGAGTGTGGAAGGAGGAGAAAGTGAGCTCTGAGGCACCGGTGAAGCGGATGCCCTCGCTGATCGTCCGGGAGCTGGCCAAGTTGGAGAGGCTGAACTGTGCCCTCTCAGTATCCTCAGACCCCACTCGCACCTAGGGCACAAGGAGAGAGGCTGTCAGATACATATATTGATGGTACATCTATTGCACAGGTGTCAAACACAAGGCCCGGGGGCCAAATCCGGCCCGCCAGACCTTGTCATGCGGCCCGTGTAGCCAGGGCCGGAGCATCCATTGAGGCGGCGCTGGCCAGCCTGCCCCCCGCTCGCCGCCCCCCAACCAGAGGCGGAAATGGCGGCGGCGCAGAGCGCCTGGGGTGCCCGGCGCCCCAGGAGCAGACAGCTCGTGCACTGCCCGTCAGTTTCCGGCGCGCGAGTGGGCCCGTCCGCCGAGGCCCCGCCCCGTGCTCAGCCCCTCCCACGCCCTCCGCCGCCATGTTCAGGCAGCCGCTGCCCGGCGCTGGGTGAGGCCTGTGCAGAGCCCACCGCGGAGCTGATGGGGTCGGTAAGTGCCAGCGGGGCGAGCGGGTCGGGGCGCTGGCGGCCGGGCCTGGTAAGGGGCGCCTCCCTCGGCGCCTGGCTTAGCGCAGCCGCGGGCTCTTCGCTGGCGCAGGCCCCTCTCCTCGGGACTCGGGTAGGCGCACAGGCAGGCAGGCAGGGAGGCGAAGCGGGCGGGCAGGCAGACCGAGCCCCATGGCAGGTGCGCGAGAGCGGTGACCCCGGGCACCCAGAATCCCATTTCGCCCCAGCGGCTGCGGCGGCTCCAGGCAGGGTCCGTTCATGCCATGCTCTCCGTTGGGTTGCGGGGATGAGGGAAGCCTCCCCTATGGGGCAGACCCACGGGCAGCGTGGCTCTTGCCCATCGCCATCACCGGGAACCCGCCCCCGGGACCAGCCTGCGCCAGACCCAGGCAGCCTCCGTGCGCCACCCCACCGATTTGCACGTCCAGACGAGACGTCTGCGCCTTGCTCCCCCCCCGCCCTCTCCCCACTTTCGCAACCCACCCGTTGCATTTTATTTTGGGGGGGGGATCAGAATACTAATAGGGTGCCAGTGCACCTCTCTCTCCCCCACAGCTGAGTGCAGTCGCGTCCTGTCTCCTCACTTTAGGGGCAGGGAGATGGGAAAGGTGGCCCTAGAGACCTCCCGGCGTCGGAGCGGGCATTGCCCTTGGCAAAATCTCTGCCTTGCTGACCTGCCCCAGAGGTCGGGCAAGGTGTCGTCTTGTGGGGATGCCCACAGGCAGGCCAAATGGCTATTTCAGGATGCTGTTGCAGAACTACAACGTACCTCCCCCCCCCAATACTGGGATGATTTATTTGCCCCCACCCAGTTGTAGGGGTGCCCCACACTTTGCTCCCCTTTGTAGTAGGGTCACTTTGCGCATTGGTTTGACGCTTGTTTTTGCTGCTGTGTAGACATTTGGACAAGAGGACACACAAGAGCCCGTCTTGATTCCCTGATGTATGCACCAAATAAAAAAGTTAATGCCTTGTGTTTGCCATATGTGTAATAAACAGTGTTTGGCAATATTTGTATGTTTAAAAAAAAATTACTGTCTGTTACCAAAAATCATTTTTCAATAAATTGTACAATAATTGTACATTTGAATATCTACTTGCCATTATTCTGACTATGTTTCTGCTTTCAGAGCTAGTTATTACCGGTACTTACATTATTACAAAAAACAGTAATAATTGAATGCAGTGACAATAATTTATGATAATAAAGAGTGGACACATAGTCCTACAACCGGCCCTTTGAGGGTGACCAAACTGCTGATGCGGCCCCCGATGAATTTGAGTTTGACACCCCTGATCTATTGATACAACAGATTGTAAAGGCTAATATCCAATTGAAGCCAGAACTCTTTTATTTTAGGATTAATGGACCTATGTCAGGGGTCAGCAACCTTTTTCAGCCATGGGCCGGTCCACCGTCCTTCAGACCATGTGGTGGGCTGGACTATATTTTGAAGGGGGGGGGGAATGAACAAATTCCTATGCCCCACAAATAACCCAGAGATGCATTTTAAATAAAAGCACACATTCTACTCATGTAAAAACAGCAGGCAGGCCCCACAAATAACCCAGAGATGCATTTTAAATAAAAGGACACATTCTACTCATGTAAAAACACGCTGATTCCCGGACTGTCCTGGGCTGGATTGAAAAGGCGATTGGGCCGCATCTGGCCCACGGGCCTTAGGTTGCCTACCCCTGACAAATGTGCTGAAATCCCATAGAAAAGACTATTTATGTATGCAACCACGGCTGTGCGGATGTTATTGGCCCAGAGACAGAAAGAAGATAAAGAACCAGAGAAGAATGGCAGATGAAGTTGGTGGACTATGCCGAAATGGCTAAAATGACTGGAAGAATCAGAAATCAGGAAGACCAAAATAAGGAATGGGGAAAATTTATAACTTATCTTAAAGACCACTGTAAACAGTTAAAATTTTTAGTAGGATTAGAATAACACTTGTAGTTTGATGGTGAATTTTGGACACAATGGAGAGGTAAAAGATATGGGTTATCATAAAAGATGCAGGAGGAAATGATTCACAATAGGACCCACAAAGGGGAGGAGGAAAGTCCTAAGAGATTCCCTGGAATCTTGTTTTTATGTTGTATGTTGGATATGTCGCTGTAAAACCGAAAAACCAAATAATTAAAAAAAAAAAAAAGGATTAATGGACACACAATTAGAAAATGATTGTGGAAGATTACTCCAATATGATTACTTTGGTGAGACTGTAAACATGCACAAAGATAGAAAGACACAGTCTCACCCACGACAGAAGAATCACTGATTAAATTATTGGACTTGGCTGATGGCTTAAGCTAATACGTTAAATTCAAAAAAAATCATTACTAATGTTTGTTAAGGAATGGAAATTTCTTAGGGACTTTTTGAGTGAAAGAGAAAATGAACTTGTAATATCTGGATTTGATGATTGAAAAAAATGCTGGCTTATAGAAGATAGAATGGTTGGATTTTGGAGAATGAATGTCATATGCAGCTGCAGAGAGCCGGAAGTCCTTTCATTATTATCTTTCTTTATTTTTATTTTCTCCCCCCCCCCCTTCTCTCTCGCTTTCTCCTCCTTTAGATTTCTCCTTTTCTTGTATTTCCTTCTTTCTGACTTTGTCCTCTTTTTTTTTTTTTTTTGATTAAGTAGCTGTTTTATCTCAGTACAGTCGTAGAATCATAGAATAATAGAATCATAGAGTTGGAAGAGACCACAAGGGCCATCCAGTCCAACCCCCTGCCAAGCAGGAAACACCATCAAAGCATTCCTGACAGGTGGCTGTCAAGCCTCTGCTTAAAGACCTCCAAAGAAGGAGACTCCACCACACTCCTTGGCAGCAAATTCCACTGTCGAACAGCTCTTACTGTCAGGAAATTCTTCCTAATGTTTAGGTGGAATCTTATTTCTTGTAGTTTGAATCCATTGCTCCATGTCCGCTTCTCTGGAGCAGCAGAAAACAACCTTTCTCCCTCCTCTATATGACATCCTTTTATACCTCGGAAGTCGAAGGGAATCCATTCTGGAAGTCCGTTTGACTTACAAAACCAAGGCGCGGCTTCTGATTGGCTGCAGGAAGCTCCTGCAGCCAATTGGAAGCCGTGCCGGATGTTCAGGTTCCAAAGAACGTTCGCAAACCAGAACACTCACTTCCGGGTTTGCGGCATTCGGGAGCCAAAATGTTTGACTCACAAGACATCCGGGATCCAAGGTACGACTGTATATTATAAAAATATACTTTGTAATGGGTATGTGTGGAGGAGGGGTGGGGGTGGGGAAGGACCCTCCCGCAGGATCCGTGGACGAAGTTTGCATAGGGAAGGATGCTTCCGGCCTCTCACATAGCAGGACCCGCCTTCCTGGCCCCAGGGAGCAATACCTGGTCCCTGTTCCACGACGAGCTGGAGCACTGGCGCGAGACCCCCATGCAGAAGCAGCGCAGGCAGCCTTCGGGGTTTGCGTGGCTCAGGTGGAACGAGCCCGTGGCACATTCGTTGCACGACTGTCCCATGACGTTGGGCTAGGGAGAAAGAGAGGGAGAGGGAGGAGAGGGCGTTATAGCAGCAGGACGAGAAAAGGAGATGGATCCGATATTGCATGGCCTATTGGCCTACACATCCAGACCATCAGCCCGGGAGACTCAAGCCTTTGCTGTGCGTTGCTGTGGGTGCACTGGGTGGGTGGGGGGAGTTTTGCTGATCTAGCTGTCTCATAAATGTAAAGGGTAAAGGGACCCCTGACCATTAGGTCCAGTTCCAGTTGACTCTGGGGTTGCGATGCTCATCTCGCTTTATTGGCCGAGGGAGCCGGTGTACAGCTTCCGGGTCATGTGGCCAGCATGACTAAGCCGCTTCTGGCGAACCAGAGCAGCGCACGGAAACGCCGTTTACCTTCCCGCCGGAGCGGTACCTATTTATCTACTTGCACTTTGTGCTTTCGAACTGCTAGGTTGGCAGGAGCAGGGACCGAGCAACGGGAGCTCACCCCGTTGCGGGGATTCGAACCGCCGACCTTCTGATCAGCAAGCCCTAGGCTCTGTGGTTTAACGCACAGTACCACCTGCGTCCCATCGAGCTCTCTCATAGATGCACCAAAAGTCAGCAGTGCATAGCATAATAAATGCTGTTCAGCCCAGCTGAGGGTCACATTCTAGGCCGTGCTAATATGTCACAAAAGAGTACAACTTAAAAGCCTTGTCATCGCCTCATTTGCCCCCCAAAGCAAAGGGAGGTTGTCAATGACCCAGGCGCTCTGGCAGGTGACGTCAATGCTTCTGCTCAGAAAAAAAGAAGTCTGGGAGCTTTATGCTCCTCGATTCCTGCTGTACCTTGGTTTCCGAATGGCTGACACAGCTTCCGATTGAGTGCAGGAAGCTCCTGCAGCCAATCGGAAGCCGCACCTAAGTTTTCAAAAAGCTTCGGGAGTCAAACGGACTCCCAGAACGGATTAAGGTCGAGAACCAAGGTTCCATTGAACTTCTGAAATAATCTCATGCTGACAACAGAAGCTGAGCAGCTGGGCAGATGTTCTCAGAGCTCCTCCAAAAACCCAACCGTTGACCCCACAGATCTGGGGCTTTCCCATTCGCAAAAGGCGAATGAGGGGGTAACAAAGCTTTCAAGTTTCACCGTTTTGTCTAATCTTGCCACGCCTAACCCAGGGGAGTCTTGGCTGCTGCACCTCCAAGCGATGGGCTGGCTTACCTTGCACTGGCAAGCGCCATCTGATGCTTCGCTGCTCCCTCTCTTGTCACACTCGATGAAGCTCTGCCCTACACAAGGAGTAAAGAGACGTTGAGAGGGACAAACCCATGCAGGAAAATGTATTTTCTAGCAAAAACCCAGCGTAAGGTCTAACTCAGTCCAGAGGAGCTTCCTTGTATTTCTACTTAAATCGTCCCGAGGTGCAGAACCACGAGGACTAGAATCTTCGTGCGGCAGAGCCGAAGAGTCCGAAACCTCGAAAAGCTGCAGCCAGTCAGTGGAGAAAGGCAAAACCAGCAGGCAAAAGGAAGCAAAATAAGAAAGGAGGTAGAAACATCTGAGAAGAGAATTTGGAAGAGCTGAAGAAGTGCAAGGAGGAAGGCAAAGAGACAGGGTGCAAAGAGCAAGCGGGCGGGTGACAGAGGGGCTGGACTCTCCTTGAAGCGGGTCAGACTAGATGACTCTTGGAGGTCCCTTTCCAACTCTGCAATTCCGTGTGAAAGAAAGGAGGTGGTGGTGACAGTTATAGGAAATGAGAAAGCGTTGGAATGGTTTACTAAAGATGAAGAAGTTAAATTGGTTATGACTCAATGGGCAAGAGACTTTGGGTACAACATGCAGTTTGCAGCATGGGAAAAATTATGGAGAAAGGATCTGAAATTTACAGCGTGTTATACGTTAAAAATTATAATAATTTACAGCGTGTTATACGTTAAAATTATATGGAAATGATGGATCACTGGTATTTAACTCTGAGTAAATTAGCAAAAACGTACAGGACAAGTTCAAATGTTTGTTGGAAATGTCAGGAAAAGGAAGGCACCTTTTACTGTATGTGGTGGAACTGTAAAGTAATAAAGGGATTGTAGGAAATGATATACAACGAATTGAAAAAAATGTTTAAAATAACTTTTGTTAAAAGACCAGAAGCCTTTTTGTTAGGAATTGTAGGTGCAGAGTTACCAAAGGAACTGAAAAGATTGTTTATGTATGCTACAACAGCTGCAAAGATGGTTGGAAAGATGACAAGATTCCTATCAGGGTGGACTGGCAGATGTAATTATTGGACTATGAAGAGCTGGCAAGATTAACTGGGGAAATCAGAAACAAGGAAGATCAAAACTTCAATAAAGAATGGGGCAAATTTATATTATATTTGAAAGACCACTGTAAACACTTGAACTCTTTGGCAGGTTTTAAATAACTCTTGCCGTGTTACATATATTTTGGAGACAATGGAGGATCGTAAATTAGATGGACTTATAATATGCAGTTTAAAAAAGTTACTCAAAGAAGCCACGGAGGGGGGAAGTCTTGAGTTTCAGAAGAATCTTGTGTCATTCTTATTATTTGTGATTACAATTGTGAATGAAGCTGTAAAATCAAATAAAAACTCTTTTTTAAAAAAAGAAAAAGACAGTGAGGCTTTTTTTGGGGGGGGGGGGAATAAGAAAACGCAAACGTAATAGCGATGACGACTTGCCCTCTGGTGGAGTATCAACTTCAGGCCTAGGGGAGAAGCCTGGAAATCAGAGAGAGAAAGCAACCGTCAAAAGGGTTCAAATGTTTGGCCAGCAATACGTGAAATATTGATTTATGTGTACCAGGTGGGGAGAGAGAAGCAGGCCAACACTTCAGAGTTGTGAGATGCGGCAAGATGGTGGCGCTATTAAACTTAGATTGAACATGACAGTGTGGTTCCCACATCTGTGCTTGAAACTCAGAGGTAGGCCTCAAACCTAGCTGGTCGATTGTACTTCTAGGCCGCTTTTCACTCAAATGAATCTCAAAGCGGCTTACAACCAATAAATAACCATAACATAACAAAACATACTAGCGCATCGCGAATACAACGCACGTCATATAAAATAAACCACAGATTATCAGCGAAACAGTTTCAATGTATAAAAAAACATAACCAAACAAGCAACTAAAAAAATAAGCCAAACCTCACAATTACGGCAAGTCATGGGATTTTAACAAATCAATGCAGTGTTTAGAATCTATAGCACGATATTAAAGACATTAGCAAAATAGCAACTAAAAATATAATCTATGCACTGAGTTCATTCGCACCATCTCTGCACCCCCATGACTCATAACTTTTCACTCTGTTCAGTTCATTAAACAGTTCACTAAAATACACATAAATGCACGTAATGCCTATTGTTAAGCCAGCTCTTAAGCCAGGAGCCAAGGACATAAAGCTGCTTCCTTTGTTCCTCCTTAAACCAGGCCTTGATTCAGAACAATGAGGACTAGAAACCTGCTTTATTTTCAATTTTTAAAAAGATCACAGCTCAGTGGCATTGCACCTGCTTTGAGTGCAGAAGGCCCCAGGTTTCATCTCCTGGTAGGGTTGAGAGAGACTCTCTGCCTCAAACCCTGGAGAGCTGCTGCTGCCAGTCAGAGTTGGCAGTATTGAGCTGGATGGATCAAGGGTCTGACTCTGGACAAGGTTCCCCTGAGAAGGCCTGAAAGCTGACCGGCCTGCGCCCTCATTAGCAGAAGAAGCTTCATCAGGACATGGGTGCTTGAGCTGAGATTCCTGCATTGCAGGGGGTTGGACTAGATGACCCTTGGGTCCCTTCCAACTTTACAATTTCTATGATTCTAGGACAGATTGCGAATGGAAAACAACAGGCGCATTGCTCCTCTCCTTGGCGGTGGTGGTGGTGGGGCAGTCCGCAATCTCCTTTGGCAAATTTCTCCCTCTCTGCGCCATGGCACAATCCTATGCAGTCTCAGCAGGTTGTTCCCAACAGAATCCTACTCAGAGTAGACCCACTGAAATGAATAGGCCTAAGTTAGCCATGTCCCTTCATTTCAATGGATCTAGTACTAGAGACAGCCGGCAGTTATTCAATGCTGAGCTTTCGCAGCTTTTGCCCTAACAGAGTGACTCTGGGGTCAAACCTGAATTCAAAGGTTTTACTCACCAATCCTCACACATTTTCCTCGTGGCTGGATGGGGTCTCCTTTGAAGCCAGGAGCACATCTGGGGGCAGGGGGGAGAATATGTTAAGATGGAACTTTATCCTCCTGATGGGGGTCAGCGTCCCCCGGAAATCACTTTGTGGCCAATGGTAGGAAATATCTTTTCCCCCCTCCCCAACATTGCTGGACTCCAACTCCCATCAGCCCCAACAGTCAGCATGCCCAATGGTCAGGGATGATGGCGGTAGTTGTAGCTTACTAGCATATGGAGGGCGTGAGGTGACCCAGTCTTGTATTTTAAATACAAGGTAAAGTTATGATGGAGGTAGCCAGGAGAAGTAAAGGCAAGTGATGGCCTAGTTCAGCGATGGGGAACATCTGTGTCCCTCCAGATTTTATGGGACTCCCAACTCCCATCAGCCACAGATGGCCAAAGGTGAGGGGTGAAGATGGGAGTTGGAGTCCCATAACATCTGGAGGGCCATACCTCTCTCATTCAAGCATTAAAAGAAGGCAGAATGGCAATGGAGGTAGCAGTGGGCAGTGAAGGCAAGTGACGATCCAGTTCAGGGATGGGGAACCTGTAACCCTCCAGATGTTGCTAAGACTCCCCAACTGATACCTGATCCCTGTAAGTGGTGATGGAGGTAGCCAGGGGCAGTGAAGACAAGTGACGGTCCAGTTCAGGGATGGAGAGCTTGTGGTTCTCCAGAAATTGCTACACTCCCAACTCCCAACAGCACCAGCCAGCCTGGCCTATATTCAGGGATGATGACTAGCATGATGGCAGCCGGGGGCAGCGAAGGCAAGCGATGGTCCAGTTCAGGGATGGAGAGCTTCTGGTTCTCAAGAAACTGCTGGACTCCAACTCTCAGCAGCTCCAACGTACAGTTTGAAACTACAACAAGGAGCCCACTCACTTTTCGCAGCGACGTCCGGTGTAGCCTGGGGCGCAGGCATCGCAGGTGGCCTGCCCGTCTGTGTCCAGGAAGCAGGACTCTGAAAATCTGAAAGGAGAAGAGGGCAGTGTCACCATGGTCCCTCTGCCCCAGAACAGGCCGACCCTGGGAACGGAAGCCTCTGGGTGCATGGCTGGCAGGACCCATATCGGCCTGGATCGTGGGCAAGGGCAGCTTCCCAGTTGCGGACTGAGTGGCACGCATCAGTGGCCCATTCATAGCTGCCTTGCTTATCTATTTATTTGCACAAATTTCAATGCCACCGTCATTAAAATATATTCATATCTATGTATCTGTTTATTTGCGTGTCTGTCTAATATACCTACCTACTCTTACAGTCATACCTCCGGTTGCGAACGTGATCTGTGTGGGAGGCACGTTCGTAACCCACAGCGTTTGTGGTCTGAAGCACCGTGTCTGCGCACGCGTGTGACGTGATTCGGCGCTTCTGCGCATGCACGTGACATCATTTTGTGCTTCTGCGCATGCACGAGCGCTGAAAACCAGAAGTAACCCGTTCTGGTACTTCCGGGTTCGGCGCAGTCTGCAACCCGAAAACGCACAACCCGCAGCGTTCGTAACCCGAGGTATGGCTGTATTTGCTTTCCTAATCAATTGATCATCTGTCTACCTACCTAAGCTACTTACCTACTCACCCTGTTTACCTGCCTCATGATGGTAAAGAGCATAAAATCCACGATAAAAATACGTTCGTAAAACAAGCGCAAAATGTATCACAAAAGAAGATCAGACCGATACATCCACACAGCTCAATTTCAGGAAAAGCCAGGTGTGTTTTAAGCAGGGTACCTGAACGCCAGCACTGCAGGTGCCTGCCTGAGGTTCACCAGGAACACATTCCAATGGGCTAGTGCCACAACACTAAAAGCCCTGGTCTTTGTGGATGCAAGACGGACCTGGAAGCGTATGGCACAACTAAAGGGAGGAGGGCTGTTCCTTTCAGGAGGATTGCCCAGAAAAAGGAATACAGTAGTACCTTGGTTCTCAAACACCTTGGTACTCAAACACCTTGGTTCCTAAACACCGAAAACCTGAAAGAAAACCTGTTCCGGTTTTCAAATGTTTTTCAGAAGCTGAACGTCTGATGCGGCTGTCTGCTATTGTTTCCGGGGCGCCTGCACCATGCAGAAGCTGCGCCTTGGTTTTCGAACATTTCAGAAGTCAAACCAACTTCCGGAACAGATTAAGTTTGGCACTTTTGTTCTTGCTATTTATTTTGTGTTTTTATTTTTGAGGCTTTTTCGGTTCATTTGTTTTTGTGACTGTGTAGAACCCAGTTCAGCTATTGAACTGATTGATTGATTGTGTGACTGCAGAAATGGATAAAAGCCCCCCATCCAAACAATGACTATCATCAGTGCAGGTAAGGAAATAATAATAATTTTAATTTACAACACTGTCTTACTTATTTTATAGTACATTGATTATTGCTTACATTTTATGGATCAATGGTTAGAGAGTAAAATTCATGTTAAATTGCTGTTTGAGGGGTTGTTTTTAAAAGTCTGGAACGGGAGAAAGACCAGGAAGGGGAGGTTGGGGGAAGCCCCACAATGATGTTAATGGAGTTATGTTAATGACGTAAATTTATGTTTCTTCTTATTGCTGTTTTTTCTTATTGTTGTTTTTGTGTATTTTTATGTAGCTATTAGTTGTTGTGTCTGTTATGTTTTATTTGTTATGTTTTATTTCTGAAAAATTGAATAAAAATTATTTCCAAAAAAAGTCTGGAACGGATTAATCCATTTTGCATTACTTTCTATGGAAAAGCTCGCCTTGGCTTTGGAACGCTTTGGTTTTGGAACAGACTTCCAGAACGGATTAAGTTTGAGAACCAAGGTACCACTGTACAAGGCAAGGTGTTCCCAGAGGTAAATTCATGGATATGGACTCACCGGGCCATTGTCCTTCCCTGCAGGCTCAATGTTTGCTTTCAGCGCAACAGGAAAACTGCAGGCACACCCAGGACCGGTGCTAGGGCTTTCCGCGCCCTAGGTGAAAATCCCGGGGCGCCCAGCGCGCGGGGCACCATACGTCATGCTCAATGATGTCACGTGCCCCGCCCCCTGCGCCCGGGAGCTGCGCGCGCCAGGCGCTGCCGGGCACTGCGCATGCCGGGTGCTGCGCACGCCGGGTGCTGCCGGGGGCCAGGCGCTGCGCACGGCGGGCACTGCGCGTGGCGGGCAGGCTGGCCAGCGCCCCCTCCATTTTGGCGCCCTAGGCAACCGCCTAGTTTGCCTCAATGGTAGCGCCGGGTCTGGGCACACCTACCCACCCCCGGAAGCTGGGCATCTTGGTCCATTCCTAATCTCCTTCCTGCAAAGCCTGCCGAGTCCGCAGAGGGCAGGCGCCCGCTGACGTCCTCCAGGATGGACCCCGAGGACGATAACCCGCAACGCAAAGACCCTCAGCTCACTCACCTGCGGGGGGCTTCAGTGTACGGGCAGGGGCATGGGCGGCAGGCGGTGGGGGTGCCCTTGGTGGCATCTCCAAAGAAACCCGGCTTACACTTGTTGCACCGGGGCCCCTCGGTGTGGTGCTGACAGTTCTGCGGGGCGGGGGGAAGAAGAGGTTAGGAGAAGAGACCAAAGGAAGAGGGAGGTGATGGGCAGGGCACAGTTTCCCCCCAAATCCCCACCCCCTCCAGCCAACCCACTTTGCGCCCCTCCTCCAGTGGCCATCGCCACCCCCGCCACCAGTTGGCAAGCTTACCAGGCAGTAGCCAGAGAACGGGTCGCAGGTGCTGGAGTGCCCGTTGCAGTTGCAGCCGGAGCATGTGCCCAGGTACGGTCCGCCGGGCACTCGCTTGAAATGGGCCTCGCAGCGCTCACAGGAGAGGCCAGCGTACCCAGCGGGGCACCTGCAGAGAGACGAGCGGGAGGTGAAGACAGCGGCTTAGAGAGGCGGGTTTAGGGGCTGCAAGGGAAGGACACTGCCGACTCTCTGTAAGGCAGGCCGCAGAGACGACAAACTCAGCCTGCAGGTCGCATGTGCAGAAGAAGCACGGCTCAGGGCTAGAGCAGCTGCTTGGCATGCAGAAGGCAGGGCTAGGAGGAGACCATTGCCGGAAACCCTGCAGAGCAGCTGCTGCCAATCAGTGCGGACAACACTGAGCTATGGATGGAGTGAGGATCTGACTTGCGGCTCAGATCCTAATGTCAGCAGGTTAATTTCGAAGGTGACCCGGAAACTACAACTAATCCAGAATACGGCAGCTAGACTGGTGACTGGGAGCGGCTGCCGGGACCACATAACACTGGTCCTGAAAGACCCACATTGGCTCCCAGTACATTTCCAAGCACAATTCGAAGTGTTGGTGCTGACCTTTAAAGCCCTAAACGGCCTTGGCCCAGTATACCTGAAGGAGCGTCTCCACCTCCATCGTTCAACCGGACACTGAGGTCCAGTGCTGAGGGCCTTCTGGTGGTTCCCTCCCTGCGATAAGCGAGGTTACAGGGAACCAGGCAGAGGGCCTTCTCGGTGGTGGCACCTGCCCTGTGGAACGCCCTCCCATCAGATGTCAAGGAAATAAACAACTACCAGACTTTTAGAAGACATCTGAAGGCAGCCCTGTTTAGGGAGGTTTTTAACGTTTTATGTTTTATTGTGCTTTGGATATTCTGTTGGGAGCAGCCCAGAGTGGCTGGGGAAACCCAGCCAGATGGGTGAGGTATAAATAATAAACTACTACTACTACTACTACTACTATTATTATTATTATTATAGGTCTCCTCTGAGCAGGACTGAATTGGACACAGCCCAAAGGCACAGGGGCCGCAGCAGGCTGGATCGAGCCCCCCCCTTCCTTGCCCAGAGCCACCCTGGATGTCAGCAGGCGCCCCCATCACTGGCACACCTGCATTCCTCCACGCCATGTGCCAGGCCCAAGCCGGTGACCTCTGTGGTGGTTGTGTCCATGACAATGTCGCTCAGCCCCACACTGGCCATCCGGTTGTCATAGACGGTCTGGATCATAACTGCCTCCAGGTTCTGGAGGGTGAGCAGCAGCTCCTCACGGCTGACGGAGGCTCCCGAATCCTTCTCCCAGTGCTCCTGCAGAGGGGAGTGAAGAAAGGGCTAAGCGAAAGCTGCAGGGGAAATCCCCGTATTGCATTGGCTGCCCCAAAAGCGCTTGCGAAGAAGGCCACAAATCCTGTGACTGTTAATGTTTTAATGGTCTATAAAAATAAGAACACGCATACCACTTCACACCATAAAATCTATATGGAAAACAAGAGGGGAGACCCTTTTCGGATTAGTTGAAGAACGGCTATGGTCAAATGAAAACTGAATTATTATGATTATAAGGGTAAATAAAATAAATAAGGGTAATGTTGCTTCTACCCACCCAACCTAGCTTGGCTCACTTGTTTGAGTCACCTTAAAGTTCAATGTGACGTGGCAGTTATGAGTATTTGCCTCTGAGGGCCCGGGAGAGATCTGGATTCAAATCCTTGCTCAGGCAAGAATATTGTGCTGGGCAGAGCCGGCTCTCTCTGCCTCTCTCCCTCCTGACCCAGCCTACTTCACAGGGCTGTTGAGAGGAGCATTCAGCCTCAGCAGGACGGAACAAGCCCTCCCCGTTCCAGCCGCACTCACCTCGGTGAACTGGACCTGCCGCTGGTTCACCACCGAGGGCTGGGTGGGCACCTGCACCCGGTAGATCAGCTTCTGCCCGTTCCCCACGATCACGACGTTGGGTTTCTGCACAGGCTCCGATTGGCCCCTGGCCAGGCCATAGCGCACCTTGAAGCGCAGGAAACCTCCATAGGAGTCCACCTGCAGGCAGAGCAGAGAGGGGGGAAGGTCAGGAGGGGGCAACCCAAATGTAGACCCTGGCCTTCCAACCATAGCTGTCAACTTTTGGATTTGAAAATAAGGGATTTTCCCGAACTTTTGGATTTGAAAATAAGGGATGCCGCGAGGGCGCTGCAATGGCACCAAGTAGCCTCGCCACCCTGCGCTCCAGAGGCTGCGCGCAAACAGGTGAGCGAAAGAGCAAGCGCATAGACGGCAGGCAGGCTGGCTGTCTAGTTGGGCGTGAGGGTCTGGATGCACAAGGCATGCAAGCTCCGCCCCCAGTCGGTCTCAGACTCCTTATTGGCAGCCGAGCAACGCAGCTGAGGAGCCTCCCTGGCCGGCAGGGAGGGAGAGGAGCTGCTTCCTTTGAAATCCGGGAAATTTAAGGGATATCAACAATCCGGGATAGCAGCGGGAAACGGCATTGGAATAAGGGAGTTTCCCGCAAAAAAAGGGAGGGCTGACAGCTATGCTTCCAACCCACCCCCATAAATCCATGTGCCCATTCAGCAGCAATGTGAGCTGGGAGCCTTTCTTGGATGAGTGCAGTGGTGTCTTGGAGGGGGGGGAGGGAGACAAAGTTAAACCCTGAAAGGAGGGAGCCATAATTATAGGGACAGAACTACCTAAACCGTATAGAAATTTATTCAGGTATGCTACTACAGCAGCAAGATTGTTAAAGGTAAAGGTAAAGGGACCCCTGACCATTAGGTCCAGTTGCGGACGACTCTAGGGTTGCGGCGCTCATCTCGCTTTACTGACCGAGGGAGCCGGGGTGCACATTTTTATTTATTTATGATTGTTACTTTGTCAAATGAATAAATGAATACATTGTCGTTGTTGTTTAGTCATTTAGTCATGTCCGACTCTTCGTGACCCCCATATGAATACATAAATATAAAAAAAGGACAGAATCCCTGGAAAAGGGAATAAGACATAAGCTCTTAGCCCCTCTCTCGCACCCCGTGGTTTGGCTTAGTTACATGGTTAGATAGTTACAATGGAATGATCTCGGGGTTGAGGTGCACAATTTTATTCTTATTTATGTAGGATTATTACTTTGTCAAAATAAAACAACAATAATAAAGCAAATACAAAAAAAGAAAAGGCAGCTAATCCTGTTCTTAAAACTGGCCTATCATTCAGCACCATGAGGACTCGAACTCGCTCCTCTCACCTTGTTCCCCAGGAACTGCCCGGGGAGCATCCAGAAAGAGTCGTGTACCAGGAAACGGCGGGAGAGATCGACCAGCTGGAACTCCTGCAATCCGGGGTCAATCTGCAGCTGGGTCGAGGAGAGGGGCGGCGTTCCGGGATGAGAGGGGGTCGTCACGTTCACCCCTGGGGAAGAAAGGATCCCGGGAAAAGTGACACGGGAACGGCAGGGGGCTGTCGCAGGGCACCTAGTTGGCCTATGTGAGGCCAGGACACTGAGCAAAGTGGGTCGCACCGGGGCCCGATCCAGCAGGGTTCTTCAGAGGCCCATTAATGCCACCGGATATTCTTCGAGGAAAACTTAGTGGATGGTCCCCTCTTCCCCTGTTATAAGAATTCTAAGGTCCCAAATATAAAATAAACGTTCGAGGTAAACACATACACAAGTATATAAACCACGTGTCTGAAATAATACAGGAGAGAAATCCTAAAGCCATTTTGACTCTCCCAAATTGACCTCAAATATTTCTCTGCAAGGAGGAAGGAAATGGGAAAGCCTCTCCCTTGTCTTTTGCTTACCTGTCTTAAGGACGTATTTGTGTGTGAATAGGGTGAGCCTGTGAACTGGATTCAGGAATTAAAAGTATTTACCATCACAAACGAAAGGCCAGGCTGCTCCGGTAAAGCAATCAGTGGCCATTAACAGATATCCTGGCAAACAGGATTTCTGCTGGAGACAGCCTCTTGTGATGTATTTCTGCTGTAGACCAACCCCTTCTGTGATGTATGTATGATGTTTTGGGGGGTGGTCTTGAGGGTGGGCAATTTCAAAAGTCTATATAAGGGCTTGCACACCATTGTTCTGGGTCCCTCCTCCCTCCTGCATGTGGTGAGTGAGGACCCTGTTGCAACAGTTGAATAAAGATCAGGCTTACTAGCCACTTTGCTTCTCAATATTCTCTGGTTGGCCTCTGTTATTTTCTCCTACCGATAGGGAACCCACTTAAGGACTCTATCCAGGCTCTTGGATACCCCAAAAGGGAAAAGGAGCAGGTTTTTTTTTAACCCCCCCCCCCAACCCATTTACCTTTGAAGTTGTCGGGTGTGTCGAAGCGAAGGCGGATCTGGTTGCGGTGCCGGCTAGTGCCGTGGCAAGATTTGGTGATGCCAAAACAAAAGCAGGGGAAACACTGGGAGGTCTCCTCATTGTGGAAGTGTCCTTCTGGGCAAGGTCCTGGGGTGGGGGGCGAAAGAGGAGGGTGTCAGGGATCCAGGGTAATGGATGGATATGCCAGCAGGTTTTTTAAAAAAAGATTTCACTGATGTAAATCAAACAAATCAATACAGCAGCACTGTATAAGCAGGAAAGACATAAAATTAGGTTGGGACAGTACTGAAGGCCAGTGGGACAGTACTGAAGGCCAGTGTCCTGTCAAGAGGACGTCCTGCGAGTCTGTGTTTGTTGCATGTCCACTAGTGGCCAGAATTGTGGAAACCTTTCGGGAAAAGTGTATTTCCGAGGTTTGATGGCTCATAACACCACTTTCTTTTGGAGTAATACCATAAAATTATATATCAATGGAAAGATAATTTAATGAAGCCTAGGGATTGCCGATCAGAAGGTTGACGGTTTGAATCCCCGTGACGGGGTGAGCTCCCATTGCTCGGTCCCTGCTCCTGCCCACCTAGCAGTTCGAAAGCACGTCAAAGTGCAAGTAGATAAATAGATACCGCAGGAAGGTAAATGGCGTTTCCGTGCGTTGCTCTGGTTCGCCAGAAGCGGCTTTGTCATGCTGGCCACATGACCCGGAAGCTGTACGCCGGCTCCCTCGGGCCAATAATGCGAGATGAGCGCTGCAACCCCAGAGTTGGTCACGACTGGACCTAATGGTCAGGGGTCCCTTTATCTTTACCTTAATGCAACAAAGTTTGTTCAATTCTATATTCTATCAAAAGGTATAGCCAGATAACCAGAAAAAGGAGTGTTTACAGTTTAGAGTGTTTAGATCATTAACTTATCATTTCCACTGATATATAATTTTATGGTATTTCATAGATTTGTAGGCTTGGAAGGAGCCACAAAGGTAATCTAATCTAATCTAATCCCCTGCAATGCAGGAAACATTCGTGGGGCTCAAACCCACAACCTTGAGATTAAGAGTCTCGTGACTGAGGTTCTGGCAGCCAGCAGCATCTATATCAAGAGTTTCTGAGAGTGTAAGCCTTTCATAAGAACATTAAGAGCTTGCTGGATCGGAACAATGATCCAGTCTCCTGTTCACACAGGACCCGAGTGCGAGAGCAATGCCTGCAGTTTCCTGAGATTCAGAAGTAGTGCTGCGCCCAACTGTGTAAGCAGAGCCGAGCCATTGTGGCTAGTAGCCACTGACAGCCCTCTCCTCCATGAATTTCTCCAGTCCTCTTTTAAAGTAAGTCATTCCTGTCAGTGGCCATCACTGCCTCCTGTGGGAGGGAATTCCACAGGTTAACTACGCGCTGTGTATAAAGTCCCGACCAGAGAAGAGTGGCAGATTAAATTGATGGATTATGCCGAAATAGCCAAAATGACCGGAAGAATCAGAAATCAGGAAGATCAAAATTTTAATAAGGAACGGGAAATTTTATAATCAACCTTAAAAACCATTGTAAACAGCTAAAATCGTTAGTAGGATTGGAACAACACTTGTAGTTTAATGGTGAATTTTGGACACAATGGAGAGGTAAAAGACTTGGATTATCATAAAAGATGGAGGAGGAAACGATTAACAATAGGACCCACAAAGGGGAGGAGGGAAGTCCAGGAGATTCCTTGGAATCTTGTTTTTATGTTGTTTGTTGGATATGTGAATGTAAAATTTGCAAAATACTGTAAATATTTTTAAAAACACACACACACAAGAGAACTACACGCTGTTTAAAGAAATACTTCAACAGATATGCTAATTAGATGGATAGATCAGCGCCTGCCCAAACGGTCCCCACCCCGCCTTTCCCGCCCCTCTGGCTTACCTCGTCCAGGTGTGAGGCTCAACACTCCATCAGGGATGCCGAAAACCATCCCGCGGGCGTTGATGGCCTCGCAGGTGTAAGCTCCCTGGTCGGCCTCCCTGACGTCTTCGATGACCAGTGTCCCCCGCCCGTTCTTGCTGGTGATGGACACCCTGTGGCCGTAAGGGGCAGAGTCAGCATCCCATTCCCAGGTGGTGGAGGGAAAAGGTGGTGGTGGGGAGATGGAGACCAGGCACACCTGGGCCACCCGCGGCTTACCTGCGGCTGCTGGGGATGTGGCCCCAGTTTAGCCTCCAGGTGATGATGGGGGTGGGGACGCCCACGGCCACACAGGTGAAGCGGACCGTCTCCCCGGGGGCGGCCTGGATGGATTCCTCGGGGGGCATGGTCACCTGGGGAGGGGCTAGACAGGGAGAAGAATCACAGAGTTAGAAGGGAACCAAAATATCATCTAGTCCAGCTTCTTGCAAGGCAGGAATCGCAAAAGAAAGGGGGAGGAGCATCTCTCTTATGCTCTCCTTCAACCTCGACCACGAAATCTGCAAGTGAAAATGCCTACGCAGCGGTGGCCTAATGGTCAGCATGACGGACCAGGGCCTCAGAGACCAGGGTTCGAATCCCCACTTTGTGATGGCCTGGGACTCAGGCTCAGACTCAGAACCAGAGGAGGCTCAGTCCGCGTCGGATCCTCTGCCGCAGGTATCAGCTGAACCTAGTCTGGGGCCTGATCCTGAAGAGCCTCAGTCTGCACAGGTTCCCCTGCAACAAGCGCCAGCTGGGCCGAGTCAGGGGCCTGAGCCTGTCCTGGCTCCAGGTGCTGAGGATACCTCATTGCCGTCAGCTGGGCCTTCAGAGGCTGAGGCGGCCCCTGGGTCTAGTAACCCTCCGGCGTCTCCTTGCAGAGACTCAGGGCTGAGAGAAGGAGGGACCTGAGTACTCGCAGGAGGAGTGCTCGCCTTCAGGCGAGGCAGGGTGGTGAGTCATTGGGGGATCGGGACCGGCCATTACCTCGGCAGAGATAAAAGGGAGGTCAGAGCCCGCCCCAGGTTACGGGAGCAAGATTACTGCTTGCCAGATCCTGCCTGTGTTCCTGGATTCCTGCCCTGCACCCTGCCTCGACTTCATCGGACTGACCCCTCGTAGACTCCTTGGACTTCAGACCGGACTTGGACCTCACCTCTTGCATTACCCTCGGAACCAGCACACACTTGACCACAAAGCTGACTGAGTGCCCTAGGGGAACAGTCACTGTCTCTTAAGTCTATCTTACCCCACAGGGTTGTAGTGTGGATTAAATGAGAATCCTGCACACCAACACCACCTTGGGGTCCTTGGAGGGGGGATATAAAGGCGATAAAATATTGGCTGGGATTGTAGCATGAAGCTCTTAAAGGATTCTAGTATTTGATTGCTGTACTGAGCTGCAATTTTGCAATTTGGCTGTGATCCACTTTGGAGTGTTGCCTCTACAGTTCCATCCTTATTTCAGACATTGTGACATATCGATATATCATGATGTTTAGCTGGCAATATATCGTGATGTTGGAAACCAGATTTCGCCCAGCTCTACTTTGCACATACAGTGGTACCTTGGTTCTCAAACGCCTTGGTTCCCTAATGCCGAAAACCCAGAAGTGTGTGTTCCGGTCTTCAAATGTTTTTTGGAAGCCAAACGTCTGATGTGGTTGTTGGCTATTGTTTCCGGGGCACCAGCACTAATCAGAAGCTACGCCTTGGTTTTCAAACATTTTGGAAGTCAAACAGGCTTACGGAACGGATTAAGTTTGGCGCTTTTGTTTTTGCTATTTCTTTTGCATTTTTGTTTTTGAGGCTTTTTCGGATCATTTGTTTTGTGACTGTGTGGAACCCAGTTCAGCTACTGATTGATTGATTGATTGTGTGAATGCGGAAATGGATAAAAGCAATGCCTATCATCAGTGCAGGTAAGAAAATAATAATTTTAATTTTCATCTACAATACAGTGCTGTCTTATTTATTTTATAGTACAGTACTTTGTTTATTGCTTTCATTTTATGGATCAATGGTCTCAAGATTGCTGTTTTTAGGGTTTTTTAAAAGTCTGGAACTGATAAATCCGTTTTGCATTGCTTTCTGTGGGAAAGTGCGTCTTGGTTTTGGAGCGCTTTGGTTTGGGACTGGATTAAGTTTGAGAACCAAGGTACCACTGTATTTATATGGAAAAGCAAAAATGCTTTGCTCTAATATAACTTTGCTATGGCAGTTGTCAAGGGACGCGGGTGGCGCTGTGGGTTAAACCACAGAGCCTAGGACTTGCCGATCAGAAGGTCGGCAGTTCGAATCCCCGCGACGGGGTGAGCTCTCCCTGCTCCTGCCAACCTAGCAGTTTGAAAACACATCAAAGTGCAAGTAGATAAATAGGTACCGCTCCGGTGGGAAGGTAAACGCCGTTTCCGTGTGCTGCTCTGGTTCGCCAGAAGCGGCTTAGTCATGCTGGCCACATAACCAGGAAGCTGTATGCCAGCTCCCTCGGCCAATAATGCGAGATGAGCGCCGCAACCCCAGAGTCGGTCACAGCTGGACCTAATGGTCAGGGGTCCCTTTACCTTTAACCGTGCTATGGCAGTTGTCAGTCGCCATGTTGTTGGGGCCGGGTAGGAATATTTTCCACTTGACAAATTGGCACCGACCATTTGGTTTTCGCCTACCTAGTAGCAATCGTCACAACTTTTGTGAGGTTAGGCATTGGGTAAGCCTTTGTTTGGTTGGAGGGGAGCTTGTTACCTTTGCCTGCGCCTCCTAAGTAAGGGTTTCCTGTTAAAGGGATCAGGGGTGTGGATCCTGTCCGAAGCCTGGGTGTGGGCTAGGGCCATGTCACAGTCCCTACGGAGGCCCCTCGGGGTGCCCCTATCTGACGAAAGTTATAGGGCACCCCCATCGGTGGTTTACCCTTCTGTGGACTCCCTGCAGATGGGCAGGAGTCAAAATATAGCCTGGCTTCACCCCGATGCCTAAGCCAAATCGCTCACATCTGTAACCAATAAAGTTGTGGCCTATTTGAACCCATAAACCAAATATTCCGTGTCGGGGTGATTTAATGTTCTCCTGGGAAGTTTGTGGTTCAGGTGCCTTGGGACACAAATCATATTACAAGTCGGCTTTTGGGGAGGGGGCTTAACTCTTCCCACTCTATCTTGCTCTCCCCCCACCCCAAACTCACTGCAGCCAATCTCATCGGAGCGATCTGCGCAATCCGTCTCATCGTCGCACTGGTAGCTGGCCGGGATGCAGGTGCGTGTGGAAACGCAGACGAACTGGTCTGGAGCGCAGGTGTCCCCAGGGCCCTTGGTAGCTGCGGAGAGGACAAGAGCATTAGCGGAGCAGATTGCTTTGGTGTGGCAGCACCTACACTGCGGAACTCCACGCCTCTTGACCGTAAGGCAGCTGCCTTCGCTGTACTCAGCACCCACTGCCTTCGCTGCTTCTCAGCACCCACTGAAACCATTTCCCAAAGGAGCAGAAAAGACTATGTATGTGGCCATGGCTGCTTGGATGTTATTTTCCCAGAGATACAAAGAAGATAAAAGTCCCTACCAGAGAAGAATGTCAGATTAAGTTGATGGATTATGCCGAAATGGCTAAAATGACCGGAAGAGTCAGAAATCAGGAAGACCAAAATTCTAATAAGGAATGGGGAGAATTTATAACTTATCTTAAAGACCATTGTAAACAGTTGAAATTGTTAGAAGGATTGGAATGGCACTTGTAGTTTAAAGCTGAATTTTGGATATAATGGTATGTAAACAATTTGGATTATTCTAAAAGGTGCAGGAGGAAATTATTAACAGTAGGACCCACAAAGAGGAGGAGGGAAGTCCAGGAGATTCTTTGGAATCTTGTTTTTATGTTGTGTCTTCGAGATGGGATTGTAAAATATTAATCTGAAAAACCAACTAAATTTAAAAACGGGGCGGGGAAGAAGCCATTTCTTTTTAGGAAAAGCCTATCCGAGACGTGCAGAATGCTGGCATGCATTTTAATCTGCTTTTTCGACTCATCCTTAATTTTAAAAGTTTTAAGTAGTTTTAAACACCATCTTATTCTTTTTCGTTAACTAGCTCTGGGATGGCTCAGTTGGTAGCGCGTGAGACTCTCAGATCTCAGGGTTGTGGTTTCATGCCCTGCATTTGGCAAAAGGTTCCTGCCTTGCAATGGGTTGGACTAGATGGCCCTTGGGGGTCCCTTCCGACTCTGCAATTCTATGATTCTATTATTCCATTCATAAACTGCCATGAGTTTTTGTTTTTTAATCAAGTGGTTCAAATATTTCATTTTATTTTATTTTTTAAATATATTTTTATTCAAGATTTTTTTTAGTTTACAAAAATATGTGCATTGTCTCTTTTTTCAAGTTGTGTGGTACAGATATTTTATGAAATAAATAGAAGAATGTATTGTAGTATACACCCTGTGGATGGGAGCTTAATTTGTAAAGGAAAATACATTTTCTTTTTTATAATTTTATTGATTTTACATAATTTTATACATTTCAACTTTAACCATTTCAAACATTAAAATAAAATGTTCTTTTGAACCTTTGGACCTCCCTCCCTCCCTCCATGGGTTTAAGATTAAATTTACTGCATCTTTTACCATTATCCATCTGTTATAAACTCATGGTTACCAAAATTAATTCCACCTTACAAGTGTCATTACATCCCTGCCAATGATTTTAACTGTTTACAGTGATCGTTTAAATAAATTATGAATTTACTCCAATCTTTTAAAAATATTTGATCTTCCTGGTTTCCAGGAAGGAAAATATTTTTTCAAGTCTGTTTTGATGCCATGTGGCTGACCGCATACAAAGCTTCATGTATATGCTTGGCAACTGTTTTAAGAATTTTCAGTAAAGTTGGTAATACATAAAACAAATAAACAAAGAAATGGTTCTATCCAGTGATTCTTGCATTGCAGCGGGTTGGGCGAAATTTCACCCCATTCATTCCAATGGGCCCCCTCTGCTGCTGGTCCTACTCAAGAGTAGACTCACTTATGTTCATTGGGCATGACTAACTTAAGGTAAAGGGACCCCTGACCATTAGGTCCAGTCGCGAACGACTCTGGGGTTGCGATGCTCATCTCGCTTTATTGGCCGAGGGAGCCGGCGTACAGCTTCCGGGTCATGTGGCCAGCATGACTAAGCCGCTTCTGGCGAACCAGAGCAGCGCACAGAAACGCCGTTTACCTTCCCGCCGGAGCGGTACCTATTTATCTACTTGCACTTTGACGTGCTTTCAAACTGCGAGGTTGGCAGGAGCTGGGACCGAGCAACAGGAGCTCACCCTGTCGCGGGGATTCGAACCGCCGACCTTCTGATCGGCAAGCCCTAGGCTCTGTGGTTTAACCCAGTGTTTCTCAGCCAGTGTGCCTCCAGATGTTTTGGGACTACAACTCCCATCATCCCTCGCTAGCAATACCAGTGGTCAGGGATGATGGGAATTGTAGTCCCAAAACATCTGGAGGCACACTGGTTGAGAAACACTGGTTTAACCCACAGCGCCACCCACGTCCCCCATGACTAACTTAGGCCCATTAATTCCAAGGGGCCTGCTCCAGGGGGAACTTAGCTGGATTCAATCCAAAGGGCCCCCGCTGTGGTGAACCACCCGGAGTGTTTGTGTTAAGCACCGGGACACGGAAACCCGGATGCACATCGACAAATTCTCCCGGCGCTCCCAAAACGCTTACGGCAATTCAGCTCGTCCGAGCCGTCTGTGCAGTCGTTGTCCCCGTCACATCGCCAGAGCTTGAGGGCGCAGTGCCCGTTCCGGCACTTGAACTCGTTGGGCTCGCAGGGGCTGGGGGTGCCTGTCCGGGAGACAGAGAGGGAATTCAGAAGCTGGTACCCGGCCGCCACCCACAAAACCCTCCCCATCCGTCAGGGGTTCTTTGAGCTTCAGAGAGATGGGCAATATGACCCCCCAGGGGTCGCTTCTAACTCTAAAGATCTAGGACTCTATGTTAAAATAAGCTGAGGTTTATTACTGTTAGCCAGATTCCCAAATATCTAACTTTTTTTTTACATATTTTCAAACCAGACATTTTTTCTAACATATTTTTCAACTTATCATTTCTAATGTCAAAATAATAAATGGAGATAGGACCAGCATGAATAGCTGGCTCGGGTGAATATTTGATGTTTCCTCCCTTTATGGTCTTGATCTATGGGCTACTACTAAAATGAGGCTGCATTTTAAGCCGTATTTTAAGCTGCATTTTAATTAACTGTGTCCCCCCCCCCTCCCATTATGTTTTATTGTAATTTATATTTGGTGTTAGCAGCGCTGAGCCCGACCCTGGCCGGGGAGGGCGGAGTATAAACAAAAAATTAATTTATATTTATTTATTTATTACTTTTTCTATTTGGCATTTGTCTGAAAGAATATTATTTATTAAAATATTTGCGGATTGATCAGTATAGATCAGTATAGATCGCTTTAATTCCAGCCAGGAAAGAATTTCCTATTTCCGTTTTCTCTAATACGTACCTTAATCAAAAAATGACCAAGAAATATTATCGAAGGCTTTCTCCGCATCTAAAAATATGACTGTGGCCTGTTTTTCATTTCTCACTTCCAAATACTCTATTAGGTTAATTACATTTCTTATCTTGTCCTTCATTTGTCGGCCTGGTAAGAACCTGGCTTGGTCTCTGTGGACTGACTCAGTCAGGGTCTTTTTCAGTCTGTTAGCTAAAATTGTAGCAAATACCGGTAGTTTATAATCACAATTCTAGGACTCGATGATCAATCAAGGCCCTACAGAAGCTGATGCTAGATTCCCCTGTAGCTCAGCAGCAGAACATCTGCTTGGCATGCAGAAGGCCCCAGGTTCAGTCCCTGGCAGCATCTCCAGGTGGGGAATACCCCCTGCCTGATTGGTCACTGCTGCCAGTCTTTATAGCCAGAGCTAAATGGTCCGACTCTGTACAAGACTGCTCCCTATATCAATCAGCACATTTTTCAGCACCACAAAGACTAGAAAATTTGCTTTCAAGCCCCATGGTGGGACATCTGCCTTGCATGCAGAAGGCCCCAGCTTCCATTCTCCAGGTAGGGCTGGGAACACCTCCCCCCCCACCCCAAACTCTGGAAAGCTGCTGCCAGTCAGTGCAGCCAACACAGAGCTAGGTGGATCCGTGGTCTGGCTCCTCAAGCGACTCGCCAACGGGGGCTCACCGCATCTGCTCTCATCGCTTCCGTCGCTGCAATCCCTCTCCCCATCACAGAGGTAGTCCCGGGGGATGCACTGTTTGTTGGAGCAGACGGCCTCATCCTTCCGGCAAGGTCGCGGGAAGGGGGGCAGGGAGGGCTTGGAGGGGAAGACCCAAGACGGAGGGGTGACTGGGGCTCGGCGGGTGGTCACTGAGGCTGTGGTGGCGGGCACCCGGGTGGTGCCGGGCCGTGCGGAGGTGACAGGCAGCCGAGGGGTGGTAATGCCTGCAGAGAAGGTAGAAAGCAGGAAGTCAGTGTGTTCTCGTCTCGAACTCAGCACTTGCCTCTCCCGGACGACACAAGGGAGACTAGGATGAATCGCTTGATTCTCGCTGTGGCTTGATAGAAAGGGGGATGCAGAAAAGTCAAAAGGATGAGGAGAATTCAAATTCTCCTCATCTTTTATTTTATATACAGTCAAACCTCGGTTGTCGAACATCATCCATTCCAGAAGACCGTTCGACTTCCGAAACGTTTGACAACCGAAATCTGAAAGCAGACGCCTCAATACAGTAGGGAAAATCAAAATGGAAGCTGCACAGCACGTTCAGCTTCCGAAAACCGTTCAAAAACCAGAGCATTTACTTCCAGGTTTTTGGCATTTGGGAGCCGAAACATACGATAACGGAGGCAATGTTACCTAAAAGAACACTGTAAACAACTAAAAACTTTGGCAAGATTTGAATAACGCTTGTAATGATTTAAAAATTAAGGTAAAAAAGGGATTATTTTAAGAAAAATAGAAGGAAAATATATGTAATGCAGTAGAAAAACTTTGATAATGGCAACCGCATAGAGGGGTGGAGGGAAGTCTAAGGATTCAGGGAATCCTAAATGTTGATTATGATTAATGTTTGAATACAAATGTACAGTTGTGAAATTGAATAAAAAATATTAAGAATAAAAGAAGTGCCAAAAGCTTTTCTTCTTTCCCAAATGGGGCAGGGGGCAGCAACAGCTTCTGCCTAGGCCGCCCCCCGCCTCTCGTTCCTCACCGCAGCCGTCCTCGTCGGAGGCGTCGTCACAGTCGGCGTGGCCATCGCAGCGATCCTCCAGGAGAACACACTCGCCATTGTCACAGCCGAACTCATCGCTGCCGCACTCGGGAGCTAGAGAGTTGGAAGGGATACCAAGAGTCACCTAGCGGGATTTGACATCTTTCCGCAGGGCCTGCAAGACAGCTGTTCCGCCAGGCCTTTCGCCAGGGGGCAGTCTGACCTATTTTCCTTTGTATAAGAGCATGGGTAGGCAAACCAAGGCCCGGGGGCCGGATGCGGCCCAATCGCCTTCTCAATCCGGCCCACAGACGGTCCGGGAATCAGCGTGTTTTTACATGAGTAGAATGTGTCATTTTATTTAAAATGCATCTCTGGGTTATTTGTGGGGCCTGCCTGGTGTTTTTACATGAGTAGAATGTGTGCTTTTATTTAAAATGGATCTCTGGGTTATTTGTGGGGCATAGGGATTCGTTCTCCCCCCCAAAAAAAATATAGTCCGGCCCCCCACAAGTTCTGAGGGACAGTGGACCGGCCCCCTGCTGAAAAAGTTTGCTGACCCCTGTATAAGAGCAAGCATGAAGGAGGCCTCCCAGCCTGTTCACAGGTCTTTATACGATCAGTGAAAACAGTTGGTCCTGGCAAGTATTAACCGCTCTCAATCTCAACCTGATAACTGCCATTTGTCCAGATTTTAATTTGTCTGAATTAATTTTAAGATGTATTTTAATTAATTGATGCCTGTTTTAATGTATACTGTGTTATTTGTATTATTATAGCCGCTCTGAGCCTGGCTTTGGCTGGGGGGGGGCGGGATACAAGTAAAATTTATTATTATTATTATTATTATTATTATTATTATTATTATTATTATTCCAACCCCCTGCAATGCAGGCATTACGGACTCGTGGGGGTGGAAGGGATGCCGGACATGAATTCTCTGCCTCCGCCCCCACCCCTGGTCATCATCCCCAGCCCACAGCCATGCTCACCGCAGTCCAGCTCGTCCGACATGTCCCGGCAGTCCGATCGGCTGTCGCAGAGGAACTCTTTGGAGATGCACTCGCCGCTCCGGCACCTGAACTCATCGGCCGTGCAAGCGCGAACCACGGGCGTCACTGAAAGCAGATGGGGGGGGGGCATCAGGGCCACTCTTGCGGAGAGAGGTTGGGGGGTGTAGCGGGGAGAAGCCAGCTGCACTCTGCAGCCCTCCTTCGAGGAAAGGAGCGACTCCACCAAAACCTCGATCCAGCTCACAGTACAAATTTGCCACACTTTAAATTGCACTAGTCTGTCATCACCCGCCCCCTCCGGCAGGTCTCTCGCAGCTATGGGCGCAATCTTCCCCTTTCTCGCTCACTTTAAGGGCTGACAATAGTGACAAGAGTGACTCTTTTTCTCTCTATTATTAATATTTATTGAGTTTATATACTGCCCTATACCCGGAGGTCTGAGGGAGGTTCACAGAAAAAAATCACAACATGTATAATCAGAATTAAAAAACAACAACCCAATAACACGCCCTCCCCAAAAAAGAGCAACATTTTAAAAGGGTATAGGATGTCAAACAGATCAACCAAGGGCCTGGTTAAAAAGAAACACTTTTGCCTGGTGCCTAAAGGTGTGTAATGAAGGCACCAGGCAAACTTCCCTGGGGAGAGCATTCCACAGACGGGGAGCCACTACAGAAAAGGCCCTGAATGAACCCCAGCAACCCCCAGGCAAGCAAACCTGCCTCCTTCCAAGCTGTGTTCCACCCCCACCCACCCACCCAGAAAGCAGAACCCCACCTCCACCCACACCCCACCTTTGGCACACACCAAAACCCACAGCACACAGTTAGGGGGCTACTAGCACAAGCCAAGCAAACCAGGAGCCAGCCACACAAACGCCCCAGACATCCACCCACCAAACTTCTTTCCTGCTTTTTTTGATAGTTACTTCACAGATTGGCATCAATACAAGCAGACTCTCCATTGTCCCAGCACAGGGGGTCAAGGAAGGAGGCAACGGAGCCCAACAGAGCCACTGCTGTCAGTCACACAAAAAATACAAGCAAGCTGCACAAAGCATGCCTTGTTCAGATCAGCCCTTTATGATTCAGAACCATGAGGTCTAGAAACTTGTTTTATCGTCAAGGGCAAGGAGCACATTTCAGTGGCAGAGCACCGGCTTGGCGTGCAAAACGTCCACAGATCAATACCCAAGGGCAGCATCTCCAGGTAGAAGTGGGAACCTTCTCCTGCCTGAAACCCTGGAGGGAAACAGCTGCCAACCAGTGTAGGCAGCACTGAGCTAGATGGACCAGTGGTCTGACTCAGCACAACGCGGCCACCAAGGACCTCGCCCTGCAGTCCCCGCATCCGGATGGAGCCTGGGAAATCAGAGGAATGGCTGTCCTAAAAGTCCTCTCCGCTGGCATAGCTCCAAGCATGTGTGCCTGTTTGGAAGAGGTCAGAGCCAGGCCCCTGGGGGTGCTAGCAGCTGGTGAGCCGGAGAGCGACTGGGTCAGACCCAGGCAACTGGGTCTGTCTAGCTCAGTCTTGTCTCCACTGAGTGGTTCCGCTCCTTCCTCCAGGGCCATGTCCAGATAGTGGTGTCAGGGGATGAGTGTTCAGACCCCTGGGCTCTCACTTGTGGGGTGCCTCAGGGTTCCGTCCTCTCCCCCATGCTTTTCAACATCTACATGAAGCCACTGGGAGAGATCATCAGAGGGTTTGGACTGGGTGTTCATCAGTATGCGGATGAGACCCAGTTCTACCTCTCTTTCAAATCAGAACCAGTGAAGGCGGTGAAGGTCCTGTGTGAGTGCCTGGAGGCGGTTGGAGGATGGATGGCAGCTAACAGATTGAGGTTGAATCCTGACAAGACAGAAGTACTGTTCTTGGGAGACAGGGTGCGGGCGGGTGTGGGGGACTCCCTGGTCCTGAATGGGGTAACTGTGCCCCCTGGGAGTCATTTTGGACTCACAGCTGTCCATGGAGGCGCAGGTCAATTCTGTATCCAGGGCAGCTGTCTACCAGCTCCATCTGGTATGCAGGCTGAGATCCTACCTGCCTGCAGACTGTCTCGCCAGGGTGGTGCATGCTCTAGTTATCTCCCGCTTGGACTACTGCAATGCGCTCTACGTGGGGCTACCTTTGAAGGTGACCCAGAAACTATAACTAATCCAGAATACGGCTGCTAGACTGGTGACTGGGAGCGGCCGCCAAGACCACATAAAGACCTACATTGGCTCCCAGTATGTTTCCGAGCACAATTCAAAGTGTTGGTGATGACCCTGAAACCCCTAAATGGCCTCGGCCCAGTATACCTGAAGGAGCGTCTCCACCCCCATCGTTCAGCCCGGACACTAAGGTCCAGCTCCGAGGGCCTTCTGGCGGTTCCCTCCCTGCGAGAAGTGAGGTTACAGGGAACCAGGCAGAGGGCCTTCTCAGTGGTGGTGCCTGCCCTGTGGAACGCCCTCCCATCAGATGTCAAGGAAATAAAAAACTATCTGACTTTTAGAAGACATCTGAAGGCAGCCCTGGTTAGGGAAGTTTTAAATGTTTGATCGTGTTATTAATATCCTGTTGGGAGCCACCCAGAGTGGCCAGATGGGCGGGGTATAAATAGATGATGATGATGATGATGACTGGCAGCAATGGCTCAGCAGAGTTTCAGGCAGAGAAATTTTCCCCAGCCTACTGGGATACGTTTCTAGAGACTGGACCTGGGACCTTCTGCATGCCAAGCAGGGGCTCTGCCCGCTGAGCTGCGGCCCTTTCCCAACCATGCCACGCTGCTGCAAACCAGCCACTGCACTCTGCCCGGCGGGGCAGGCATCAGGAAGCAACATGCCAGTCCCTGCCCGTGCGTGCCACAGCCCAGCTGGAGGGAGAGGCTTGTGTTCTTTCTGGCATGATTCACAGATCCCGAGGGAGGGACCAGGGATGTCCACCACTCACACTGGCAGAGAAACACACGGCACAACGCAAGCAGGTGAGCGCAAAGGGACCTGGAAGCCACCCCACCCCTCAAAAAGGGCTGTGCAACAGGCAGGTGCAGAAGGCAGCTCTGCCGGTCCATGCACAGCTCAGAGATGTTTTTCTCCCACTAGGGATCCAGGGTTGCCCGTTGCAACTTTACTGGCAGTGTGTTCAGGAGACGCAATAGGGAGGTTATTTTGCTGAACCTAAGAGTGTAAGACAAGCGTGCTGAATGGGGTTCTGCCCATCGAGTCCTGCATCCTGTCCCCAAAGTGGCCAAACAGGTGCCAGGTGAGAGGAGAGAGACTTTGTGTTGGCCACCAGGCAATGGCTTTTGCCACCTGCCTCGCTCCACCTCCTCCAGTCCTAGGACCATTTCCCAGACCATGACTTTAGGAACAGCAGAAGCAACTAGGAAAAAGAAGAGTTCAGGTATATATATATATATATTTTTAAATTGTGTGTGTCTTTGTTTCTCAGTTTGTATTGTGCTTTTTTATGCCCTGTGACTTGCCGTTATTTTTTGTTGATTATGGTTTAAAAATTATCTATTGCAATTGCTAAGAGTGAATTTCTGCTTCATTCTTATTTGCTGATATTTAATTTTACAGTGTGCTATTACAGTGGCACCTTGGTTCTCGAATGTAATCCATTCCGGAAAACCGTTCCGAGTTCCGAAACGTTCGGAAACCGAGGCACAAAAAGGGCTATCTGCAAATTCTGCTGAGAAAACGGAAAAGCACGCAGCGGAAGCCGTTCAACTTCCGAGGCGGGTTCAAAAATGGAAGCATTTACTTCCGGGTTTTCGGTGTTAGGGTTCCGAAACGTTCGTCAACGGAGATGTTCGAGAATCGAGGTACCGCTGTATATTCTAATGGATTGCTGAATATCACTTTCTTTGATACGAGTCATTTATTTTAAAGTTATGTTTTTATTGCGACATGTTTTGGGTACTGGAGCAGGTTGTCAGAAGGTGTGCAATCTTGGCTGTTTCCTCAAGCTTGCAAACCGCCTTGTGAATGGTAATATAGAAAGGTAAAGTTAAAGGAACCCCTGACCATTAGGTCCAGTCGCGGACGACTCTGGGGTTGCGGCGCTCATCTCACTTTATTGGCCGAGGAAGCCGGCATACAGCGTCCGGGTCATGTGGCCAGCATGACTAAGCTGCTTCTGGCGAACCAGAGCAGCGCACGGAAACACCGTTTACCTTCCCGCTGCAGCAGTACCTATTTATCTACTTGCACTTTGACATGCTTTCGAACTGCTAGGTGGGCAGGAGCTGGGACCGAGCAACGGGAGCTCACCCCGTCGCGGGGATTCGAACCGCCAACCTTCTGATCAGCAAGCCCTAGGCTCTGTGGTTTAACCCACATTGCCACCCGCGTCCCAATATAGAAAGGTGGTGTACAAATTAAAAGTGGGATGAAATGAGATTATGGGAAACCTCAAAGCAGGACTTAAAGAGTGCAATAGCAGCTCCTCCCTCCAGCAGTTTCGAGTGACCGGCACTCAGAAGCACGGCTAGCACAGACGGGATGGAATTGTGTCGCTACGGAGGTGGCCTCTCCTGATATATAGCTGAGCAAGAGAAGTGCGTGCTCTCTCTGTGTGGAGATGTGGCTCCACAGGGTTGCTCCGAAACCTCCCTCTTACAATCTGCAAAGATCACACTGTCCAGACCTCACAGATGGTGAAACGTGAGCCCTGCAGCTGCAAGAACAATCTCGGATGTTTTCTTCCATACGGGATTTCTAAGGAGCTGCTGCAGAGAGGAGCCAAAAGGGGGGGGGGGTGACAGTTCCCGGGGGGGGGGGTGATCATTAGGGATGGGCAAATTCGTCCATTTCAACCCACTTTCTCTTCTTTCCTATCTTAAATTCAGTTTCAGGATTTGAACTGGTTTTAGATCTACTGCTTTTTTGTATTTTGACTGTTGCTACGATAAGCTGCTTTGGTTGCTGATGTTTCTGATCTGTTTTATGGTTCTCTTTAATTGAAGATTTTTTCCCAAAAATAAATAAATCAGTTTCTCCGCATTTCCACAGCAATTTGCAATTTTGGGCGGCAGCAAGGGAGAAACAACGCCCGTGAAAACTGATCAGCACTTTAGTGCAAACTTCTCTCGACAGACTCATTTTTTAATACAGTTTCTGACTGGTGTACACCGTTCTGCAAGGGGTTTTCTCTGTTGTTGTTCAGTCGTTCAGTCGTGTCTGACTCTTCGTGACCCCATGGACCAGAGCACGCCAGGCACGCCTATCCTCCACTGCCTCTCGCAGTTTGGCCAAACTCATGTTAGTAGCTTCGAGAATACTGTCCAACCATCTCATCTTCTGTCGTCCCCTTCTCCTTGTGCCCTCAATCCTTCCCAACATCAGGGTCTTTTCTAGGGAGTCTTCTCTTCTCATGAGGTGGCCAAAGTACTGGAGCCTCAACTTCAGGAATCTGTCCTTCTGAAGTTGAGGACAGTTTTCCTGAAGTTGAGGGTTTTCTCTAGCATAATGCATTTTAATCTACTTTTTTTCTTTCTTTTATATTTTATTGTAATTTTATTGTTGTCAGCCGCCCTGAGCCTGGTTTTGGCTGGGAAGGGCGGGGTATAAATAAAATTTATTACCGGTATTATTATTATTATTATTATTATTATTATTATTATTATTTATTATTTGGGGCATGTTATTTCACTCTTATTTCACGCTCAAGCCCCCCGCACAATATATGCATTTTTGGACACATCGCTTGTTTGGAAAACGGTGTCCCGAAATTTGCACAAATGCCAGCTTGGAAGGATGGCTATTTTTCAGTTTGTACGTCTTGAAGTGTGAATTTGAAGAGATCTCCCTTCTAATGTGAACTGAATGCGAATTTCTCCCCCAGCCACACAGACCAGTGCACTTCAACCAGGGCCCCTCATTTGTTCTTGGACAGCCATCAGCCCTGACAATCGCCTACGCTGGCTGAGGATGCTGGGAATTGTAGTCCAACAACATCTGGGGGCCCCGGGTTAACCCACCTTCCCTCGAACCAAGAGGGGAGGTGCCTGGTGACCCTATTCTGCCCCCGGGGCAGAAGCCTCCAGGTCCCATTGCACCCCTCTGACGCCACACTCACCTGGGGGCTCCATTGTAATGGGGGGAGGCGGGGTTTGGGCTGAAAGCAAATGGACAGTTAATGGTGAATGGGACGGGGGGCGGCGCCCATTTCCACAATAAACTCCACCCCCTCCTAACCCACATATAGGTTCCAGTCTGGTTCACCTGCTCCCAAGCGACGGAACTGGAATCCCCACGTGGAGGTGACGTAGGAGGCGATGGAGCCGCTCTCGATGACCGAGAAAAGAACCTGGCGGATCTGGTCCTCGTCCATGTTCCCCTCGGAGCCCACGTCCAGCTCCACGAAGGTGTAGCCGTCAATCTCCCTGGGGGGGAAAGGAGGTGCGTGGGCATGATTCACGGACCTATCATGTGCGGAAAGGGGTAAAACCTACGTCTGGAGACAGGGTCCCATTCCCACCTAACTTTTCCTTTCTAGGGATCGTTCAGATCCTAAAACAGTGTTTCCCAAACTTGGCTCTCGAGCTGCTTTGGGGACTGATTTAGGGATGGTGGGAGTTGTAGCCCAAAACCAGCTGAAGACCCACGTTTGGGAACCACTGTCCTAAAATATCTCTCTTTTTTTTGTATAATTTTTCATTAAATTTTCTGTTTTACAATTTAGAATACTCATTTAGGCATCCTTAAAATATCAGTGACTTCCCTTCTTCTCTTTCCATGCTTCATTTTGCATATCACAAATCCCTGCATATTTTACAAAAACTATACCATTCAGTATTCCATTATTACATCCATCAAAACCTATTTACACTGTCGAATTTATCTTAATGCAGCCCACGTTTTCAGCTGCACACAAATATTTCCCATATATTCAATAAATGTTAAATCTGCAAGCTGCGCATATTCTGTCAGCTTAAGTTGCCGTTCTTCTTTCGTTGGGACCTCGCTCGTTTTCCATTTTGGGGCTAACAAAACACGGGCTGCAGTAGCAGCACACATAAATAACCTTTTTGACACCTGGGAATTTCAGTCTGAATGTATCCCCAAGAAAAAGGACTCTGTTTTTGTTTTGTTTTTGAAAAGTACTTTTAAACATTTTTTCCAATTCATTATGGATCATTTCCCAATACTCTTTTACCCTTTTACAAGTCCACCACATGTGAAAGAACCTCTTTGCATCTCCTAAAATATCTCAACTTGCAGCTGTTGATTAAAAGAAACAAACAGGGGAGGAAAAACCAGTTTCTGGATCTCGTCACCAGGGAAGAACATTGGGGCAAGGTCTTCTCTAAAGCAGGGCTGGCAAAGGGGTGATCCTTCAGATGTTGTAAAGACTTTGCCTCCCACCAGCCCTGGGCAGCATGCCTAGTGGTCAGGGCTGATAGTGGGAGGCTGAGGCTGAGGCCATCTAGAGAGCTACAGGGTCCCTGTCCCTGCATTAAAAGGAGGCAGAGTGGAGGTAGCCAGGGGCACTGAATACACGTGACTGTCTACTTCAGGGTAATAAGGATAAATGGACACAAATCTGACATCAGGAATCACAAGACAGAGAAACCAGTAGGAGAACACTTCAATCTCCCAGGACATTCTATACAAGATCTCAAAGTAGCTGTCTTATTGCAAAGGAATTTCAGAAATAGACTGGAAAGAGAAGTTGCTGAATTGCAACTTATTACCAAGCTTAAAACCATGGAGAGACCTGGTCTGAATAGAGACATTGGATTCTTATCTCATTATACATGACAAAGCTATTTTTAGCCATCTCACCCCTTGCTTTTTCCTGCAAGACCAGTTAACAGTCAACAGGTTTACCTCACCTATCAATCACCCATTCCCACCACCCTTCTGAGTAATACCCATCCCCACCCTCTCACTATATATAAGGGTCTGGTGACTTTTGTCTCAGTGTATCTGAAGAAGTGTGCATGCACACGAAAGCTCATACTAAGAACAAACTTAGTTGGTCTCTAAGGTGCTACTGGAAGGAATTTGTTTATTTTGTTTCGGTCGGGAATGATGTGAGTTTGAATCCAACATCATCTGGAGCCCAGCAATGTCTTGAGGGCCACCCATTCCCTTTCCCTCTTCTAAAACAAAGCAAGATTGTGATGGAGGCAGCTAGGGGCGGTGAAGGCAAGTGACAGTCTAGTTCCGGGATGGTAGCCTTCTGGGTGTTGCTAGTCTTCAGCTCCATCCAGCCCTGGCCACTAGCCTTGCCCATTGTAGAGATGCGAGTTGTAGTTCTGCAGCAGCCCAGATGTCCCCCATCCTTTTTCTAAGGATTTGGGCCATTCTTGGTGGGGCTTCTGGTCTTTTCTCCTACACTATGCTTGCTCCCACAATCTCACATCGCCCGGTAAGAACTTCTGCCTGCAATGCAAGCTCCTTAAAAGAAAACAGCAAAGGCGGGGGTTAAATCCTGCCTCCGTGGCACCCTGGACATGGAAATCAACCCCTGGACTCACTTGATGAAGACCACGCTAACCACCTGCTCTCCGGGGATCTTGTAGTATTCAGACTCCAGCTGCGGAGAGAAAATTGCATCAGCCTCGTAGAATTGCAGAGTTGGAAGGGGCCCAAATGGCCACTTAGTCTAATCCCCTGAAATGCAGGAATCACTGCCAGGGTAGAACCTGGCTTCTTGGCTACCATCCTCTGCAGCATTCAAGGTGTTTGCTGATCTGACCTTTCGGGGGAGAAGGAAGAGGGCCGATTCTGCTGCATCTGGTGCTGAGAGGGGACGCTAGACCCGCTAGCTCATCGCAAGACAGTTGTGGCTAATTGTAAAATGTACTGTATATTCCTGCGTATAAGACTACTTTTTAACCCAGGGAAATCTTCTCAATAGTCGGGGGTCGTCTTATACGCCGGGTCGTATTTCTTATACGGCGAGTATATCCCAAACTCTATATTTTAACTGGAAAAGTTGGGGGTCGTCTTATACGCCCAGTCGTCTTATACGCCGGAATATATGGTAGTCATTTACTTGTCTGCAATATTTCTAAGCCACCTTTAAAACACACACACACACACACACACACACACACACACACACACACACACACACAGCAAATTAAATTACATTTAAACGATATTAAACGATGCATTGAAAGCTATGCAAAGCTGTCTGCTTGTCCCCAAACACACATTTTAACTGCCTGCAACAGGAGATCTGGGGAGATCAGAGGCGTGTGCATTTCATCACCATGGAGCCACTGCAGAAAAGGCCCCGCTCCTGATACATTATCATCTTAACTGCAGGGAGGGTGGAACATGGAACAGGGATACCCTAGCAGATGTTAAAACACTGAGTTCAAGGGAATCTCATGGGAGTAGGTGCTTATTTTGATCCAAATGCATAGGGGCATAAAAATCAGAGGAGGATAATAAGACTGTCCAAAGGGTCATGATCTCTGTCCCCTTGGGGCAGCTCCTTTGTGGAAATGGGACAGAATCAGGCCTTACCGTGTCCACCACCGCTTTGGAGACATCCTGGAACTCCTCTGAGTTGACATCATCTAGGCGGGAGCTGTAGTCGATGGACTTTGTGAAATTCACCAGGGCCCGGAAATAGACTAGAGGGGAGAGATGATGGAGAGGAGATAGTTGGTCCCGTTAGTGACTTAATACAGAAGAATTCCTTCTCTTGTTCACCCCGCCTAAACACTCATGACCACAGATACTAATGAGAATTATCGTGTGTGTTGAAAGTTACCTATCTGCAAGGATGCTCTAAGGTGGCATCGGAGATAGCGAGGCCCAATGATGGAGGTAGAGAGGGGCAGTGAAGGCAAATGATGGCCTAGTTCACAGAGACTCTCTCAAGGCAAATCTTTAAAAATGTAGTATAAACACCGACAACTGGGAAACACTGGCCTGCGAGCGCTCCAATTGGAGAACAGCGTTTACCAAAGGCGTCATGGGCTTTGAAGACGCTCGAACTCAGGACGCAAGACGGAAACGTGCGAAGAGGAAGGCACGCTTGGCAAACCCTCACCGTGATCAACTCCCGCCCAGAAACCTATGTCCCCACTGTGGAAGGATGTGTGGATCCAGAATTGGCCTCCACAGTCACTTACAGACTCATTGTTAAAACAGTGTTTATGGAAGGCAATCTTACTCGGCTACGAAGGATTGCAGAAGAAGAAGAAGAAGAAGGAGAAGGAGGAGGAGCAGGAGGAGGAGGAGGAGGAGGAGGAGGAGTTCACAGAGGGGGAACCTCTGGCCTTCAGGCATTGTCGGGACGCCAGCTCCCATTAGCCAGCATGACCAACAGTAAGAGACAATTGGAGTCCAATAATAATAATTTATTATTTGTACCCCACCCATCTGGCTGGGTCTCCCCCAGCCACTCTGGGCGGCTTCCAACAAAAATAAAAAATACATTAAAATATCACATATTAAAAGCTTCCTTAAACAGGGCTGCCTTCAGATGTCTTCTGAATGTCAGGTGGTTGTTTATCCCTTTGACATCTGAAGGGAGGGCATTCCACAGGGCGGGTGCCACTACCGAGAAGGCCCTCTGCCTGGTTCCCTGTAACTTGACTTCTCGCAGCGAGGGAACTACCAGAAGACCCTCGGAGCTGGACCTCAGTGTTCGGGCAGAACGATGGGGGTGGAGCATGTTCCCTGCTCTGCATCAGAGGAAGGCAGCGGGGTAATGGAGGCAAGCAAGGGGCAACGAAGGCAAGTGAGGGCCTGGTTGCCGGAACCGCGGAAAGAACACGTCGCCGACTTCCTGCAAATTAGAAGCTGCCGGAGACGCGAGTGCGAAGGATTTCAAAGCCGTGACTGTAGCTCAAGGGAACTCTTGCCAGATAATGTGTGTGTGTGTGTGTGTGTGTGTGTGTGTGTGTGTGTGTGTGTGTGAAATGAAAGGGACCCAAATATGCCACCCCACCCAGGCAATAGCTTTCATGAGACAGGCCTCCCTGCTCCCACACAGGCATGCAAGGCCTCAGCAGACCCCTCCCTCCAAGATGGGGAGATGAGGGGGAAGTCCCTTTCTCTTCTCTTCTCTCCCCCCCCCCCCCGTGACGGGGAGGGGAAGGGAGACAAAAAGGCCCTGGATATCAGCCTCCCCACCCCCAGATTTCACACAGGCCGCCTGCCAGGAGCGTTGGCTAGCGGCAGCTCCCAGGCGCAGCTGCAAGGCGGGCCAAGTGACGGAAGGGTGTGCGACAGCAACGTTTTCGGTGCTTCAGGTGCCTCTGCGGCGAGAGCCGCGTCTGCAGCAGGCGCTTTCCCTGCAGGGAAACGGAACGGGGGCGAGAGGCAGCTATGCTTGGCTGCTACCTTTCATCCGAGACAGTTAACTGGGGCGCTTAACTGCACTTTTTGAATGGGGAGATAAGGACACTGCCCGGCTGGCCTTGTGTCTGGCTGCACAGCAGCCCTGAGGCAGGACAGAGTTATACGGCAAAAAGAGCAAAGAGCGGGGAATCGTAGGATCACAGATTTAGAAGAGGGACCCAAGGGTCATCTAGTCCAACCCCCTGCAATGCAGGAATCACTGCCAGGGCAGAACCTGGCCTCTTGGCTACCAGCCTCTATAGAATTCAAGGTGTTTGCTGCTCTGACCTTTCGGAGGAAGAAGGAAGAGGGCGATTCTGCTGCTAGCTCATCGCAAGGCTGTTGTGGCTAATTTTAAAATGTACTCATTTACTTATCTGCAATATTTCTAAGCCACCTTTAAAACACACACACAAATACAAAGCAAATTAAATTACAATTGTGTTAAACGATGCATTGAAAGCTATGCAAAGTTGCCTGCTTGTCCCCAAACACACATTTTCACTGCCTGCAACAGGGAGATCAGAGGCGTGTTTCTTAGCGGAGTGCATTTCATCACCATGGAGCCACTGCAGAAAAGGCCCCGCTCTCGATACATGATAATCTTAACTCCAGTTAACTGGGCCCCTTAACTGCACTTTGCGGGATACAAATAATAAATTGTTGTTGTTGTTGTTGTTGTTTCCAATGAGGGGATAGGACACTGCCCGGCTGGTCTTGTGTCTGGCTGCACAGCAGCCCTGGGGTAGGACAAAGAGCAGGGAATCGTAGAATCACAAATTTAGAAGAGGACCCCAAGGGTCATTTAGTCCAAACCCCTGCAATGCAAGAATCTCTACTAAAGAATTCACGACAGGTGGCCACCTAAGAAGGGGCAGGTGATGTGACCAAAGCTAGGCAGTGAGTCAAAACAGGAACCCTGAGACCACAGATGATGATGATGATGATAAATTATTTATACCCCACTCATCTGGCTGAGTTTCCCAGATGCTGTATTGTTTTCAACAGATCCACTCTGAGCAGGGCTATTTATTTATTCATTATATTTTGTCCCACTTTTTTTCTCCAATGATTTCAAGGCTCATTGGTTCTTTCACTCCCTGTTTTATTCTCACAACAGCCCTGCGAGGTAGGCTAGGCTGAGAGAGAAGTGACCCTGGTCCGAGATCACCCAGGGAGCTTCGTGGCTGAGTTGGGGGGGGGATTTGAACCCTGTTCTCTCCCAGGTCTTAATCTGACACTCTAACCAGCATGCCACGCTGCCTTTCTAGCTCCGGATGCAACCCAACCTCTCCATCGGGGCAGCAGTCAGACCCACAGCCTTGAACAGAGTGGGGTGAAAACACCCTTTCTCCCTGGATTTGGGCCCCCTTCTCTGGCCAACAACCATTGCTAGGTTATCCAGGGTGAGAGTGGCCACAGAAGCATCAGAGGAGCAAAGTCCCCCTAAATCTCAGAATTGTAGATTTGGAAGAGACCCCGAGGGTCATCTAGTCCAACCCCCTGCAATGCAGGTATCTCAACTACAGTATCCATGACCTGATGTTTTACTTGTAATGTTCTTTGTATCTTTCACATGTTCTACTATTTGATGTTGTATGAGTCGAAGCTGGTCTGTGACCGTTTAAATAAATGATTGATTGAGCATCCATGACAGATGGCCATCTGATCTGTGCTTAAAAACCTCCAAAGGAGGAGAGCCCACCACCTCTTGTGGGAATCTGTTCCACTGTCAAACATCTCTTACTGTCAGAAAGTTCTTCCTGATGTTTAGTCAGAATCTCCTGTCTTGTAACTTGCAAGTCATGGGTTCGAGTCCTCTGACTCGAGCAGGAGAAAATAAGCTTGCCCCTTCTTCCATGGGACAGCCCTTGAGATATTTGAAGATGGCTATCCCTCTCTCCTCTCAAGTCTCCTCTTTCCAAGGCTAAAATAAACCCAGCTCCTTCAACCGTTCCTCATCAGGCTTGGTTTCCAGACCCTTCACCGCCCTGGTCACCCTCCTCTGCGCATCTTCCAGCTTGTCAACATCCTTCTTAAACTATGCTGCCCAGAACTGGACATAGTATTCCAGGTGTGGTCTGACCCAGGCAGAATAGAGCGGTAATACCGTATTGGCTGGAATATAAGCCGCACTTTCCCCCCAAATTCCGACCGTGAAAAGCTAAAGCGCAGCTAAAATTTGTGACCTTAAAAAAATTGGCTTTTACAATATCGCTGTAAGATTTTCTTCTACATTTGCCATTTACGGGTGTGAATGCCTGGGGAATTTTAAGAGCGCAGCTTATATTCGGGTATTGTCTTTTTTCTCTCCCCCCCCCCTTGAATTTTAAAGGTGCGGCTTATTTGTGGGTGCGGCTTATATCCGGGCCAATACGGTATTACTTCCCTTGGTCTGGACACTAGACTTCTGTGGATGCAGCCCAGAATTGCGTTAGCCCTCCTTCTCCAACTCCCAGGGATGCCAGGGTGCCTCTACCCCACTCCAATGCAGCCTGGGCAAACAGGGGTGCCCGTTGTCTGACCCACACAAAGGCTCCATTCAGATGCCCCATGTGCCACTGTGCCCCCATGACCTGGCAAGAGCTGCCCGCTCCTCCCTGCCTGCAGAGTCACCCCCAAAGAATGTGCCATGCCCCTGGATTCAAACAGGCCTTTCTAATGCCCTAACAATATTTTTTTTCTCAAGGGGGATGAATGTTTGGGTGGAGGAAATGGTAAGGGGCAGTTCTCTCACCCCCCCCCAAAAAAACCCTTGCCTTACTCTCTTCCTTGCCGCAGCCACATGCAAATCTTTCATGCCAGGCTTGGCAACATTTGGGGGGGTGACCCAGATTGTTGCCTCTGGGGTTAGTATCACCCCGAGGATTAATCCAGCCCCTTGAAGCTCTCTATTTTTATTTTTATTTTAATGCTGGAAACTCAGCTCTGGAAGGTGGGAGCAAAACAGCAGAGAAAAGTGCTTCCTCTGAGCATGCACAGAGTGCTGTTCACGTTGTCGGGGAATAGGCAGGCAGCTTTTATCTCTTTTTGTTTCAGGGCCTTCATATCCCACTGTTCTCCCCCTTCTGCATTTAATCCCCACAACAGCCCTGTGAGGTAGGTCAGGCTGAGAGGCAGGGACACTGCCCCCCCAAGGTCACACCCAGTGAACTTCCTGGCCGAGTGGAGGGATTTGAACCCAGGTCCAATGCTGTAACCACTATGCAACATTGGCTCTCAGAGACAAATAAGCATTTTAGGGGCTGTGGCCCCCTCTGAACAGGGCAAGGGATGAGGCATCGGCCTGGGACAAGCCTGCTGCCCCGCTGGCCCAGGAGCAATGTCAAGGCTGAATCTGCCACAGGCCCACTCGTTTGGGGACGAATCACGGGGATTCCAGCTTCTTTCGCACCCGGATCCTGCTTGCGGGCTTCCCACAATGGGCATCTGGTTGGCCACTGTGAGAGCAGGACTCTGTGGACTAGATGGGACACACTGTCCTGATCCAGCAGGCTCTTTCGCCGCTTCTTAAGCTTTACTGGCAGCAGCGGCCAGCTACGCTCAAGCGATGGAGCCTCCAGATGCAGGCGCAGTCTACCTCCGAATCCCTGTGAATCACAAGCGAGGAGGGTGCTGCTCCCCGTTGGAGCATCTGTTTGGCCACGGTGAGAACAGGACGCTTGGGCCAGATGAGCTTTTTGGCCTGATCCGGCTGCCAGGCTCTTAAAGAGAGGGAAGAGTGCTGGCAAAGGCAGCAGGGTGGGGGTGGAGGAGAGGAACAGGCAAATATCCAGGGAGATTTATCCGCCTGCACCCTGTAGAGGCCTGGCCAGGCTTGGCAACTGTCACCCCCACCCACCCCTGGCCCTGCAGTTGCTCCAGTCGTGTAAAAATCAGCCCCAAGTCTTTGATTCCTTTTAAGGAGCCCTGTGCTCAGTGCCTCGCCTCTCGCTCCCTGGGGCGGGTGAGCTGGAAAATCACTTTGAGTCGCAAAAGGAGAACAATAAAAGAGAGAGAGAAAGAGGTCTGCGGGCTGAGTCAGTTTGGCTGGCCAAACCTCCCCTTCCCTCATCGCAAGAGTCCAGGGGTAGAGATCGCCCATGGGATCACCACAGGGCACTCCTTAAACGCCCACCCGAAAATTCCCGGGCACCCAACTTGTTCTCGGATGGAATCACGGGAAGCTGTCTTCTTCTGCCGAGTCAGACCATTGGTCCAGTAGGCTCAATAATGTTGACTCTGACTGGCAGCACCTCTGCAGGGAGATTTCCAGCACTACCTGAGCTGAACTTGCAAAGCAGGTGCTCTAACCACTGAGCACCATTGCCCTCACTCCACGACACCCTTCTCCCTGCCTCCACGCCAGGCAATTTCCAGCATGCAGCTAATTATTCCATACCACCAAAAATACCCAGCTTTCTTCTGACCATAACAATGGCTTGGGGGGGCACAGCGGGGGACCCCAACTCAGCCCCCCCCCCAGCGTAGCCTCTGGCTTTCTTCACATGCAGGCTGCAATGCCCCATATTGGGTGGTGTTATAAAAATAGTCTGAAATACACGTGTCTGAAATAGTATAGGAGAACAATCCTAAAGCCATTTTGACTCTCCCAAATTGACCTCAAATATTTCTCTGCAAGGAGGAAGGAAATGGGAAAGCCTCTCCCTTGTCTTTTGCTTACCTGTCTTAAGGGCGCATTTCAGGAATTCAGGAATTAAGGTATTTACCACCACAAACGAATGGCCAGGCTGCCCAGGTAAGGCAATCAGTGACCATTATCAGGTATCCTAGCAAACAGGATTTCTGCTGTAGACCGCCTCCTTCTGTGATGTATGTATGATGTTTTTTTTTGGGGGGGGGTCTCTGGCTACAAGGTGGGCAACTTCAAAAGTCTATATAAGGGCTTGCACGCCATTGTTTGGGGTCCCTCCTCCCTCCTGAATGTGGTGAGTGAGGACCCTGTTGCAACAGTTGAATACAGATCAGGCTTACTAGCTGCTTTGCTTCTCAATATTCTCTGGTTGGCCTCTGTTATTTCCTCCTACCGATAGGGAAGCCACTTAAGGACTCTATACGGGCTCTTGGATACCCCATAGGGGAAAAGGAGCAGGTTTTTTCTATAACAGTGGGTTAGGGACCAGCCACTTACTGAGCTGAGAGTCATCCTCAGGGATCTCTGCACCAGTCATGCTTGCAGGGGGAGGGAGCCCGACAGGAGGAGGAGATGGAAGGTCTGCAGAGAAGAGAAGAGAAGAGAAGAGAAGAGAAGAGGAGGAGGAGAGGAAAAACCAGTTTTGTTATTGAAAATTCTAGTGCCCGACTGTTACTGTAAGAGTAACAGAATAGGAAGGATGGAGAGGTTTGGTTATTGAGACAGTTGAGGAAGGAATCATAGAATCGTAGAATCGTAGAGTTGGAAAGGACCCTGAGGGTTGTTATAAGAATTTATAAATCTCAAATATATAAATTATATGTTCATAAATCTACAAGGCAAACACATACAGAAGTATATAAACCACGTGTCTGAAATAGTACAGGAGAACTCTCCCGAATTGACCTCAAATATTTCTCTGCAAGGAGGAAGGAAATGGGAAAGCCTCTCCCTTGTCTTTTGCTTACCTGTCTTAAGGACGTATTTGTGTGTGAACAGGGTGAGCCTGTGACCTGGATTCAGGAATTAAAAGTATTTACCATCACAAACGAAAGGCCAGGCTGCTCCGGTAAAGCAATCAGTGGCCATTAACAGATATCCTGGCAAACAGGATTTCTGCTGGAGGCAGCCTCTTGTGATGTATTTCTGCTGTAGACCTGCCCCCTTCTGTGATGTATGTATGATGTTTTGGGGGGTGGTCTTGAGGGTGGAGGGACCCAGGTGGCGCTGTGGGTTAAACCACAGAGCCTAGGGCTTGCTGATCAGAAGGTTGGTGGTTCGAATCCCTGCGACAGGGCGGTCCCAGCTCCTGCCCACCTAGCAGTTCGAAAGGATGTCAAAGTGCAAGTAGATAAATAGGAACCGCTCCGGCGGGAAGGTAAACGGCGTTTCCGTGCGCTGCTCTGGTTCGCCAGAAGCGGCTTAGTCATGCTGGCCACATGACCCGGAAGCTGTACGCCGGCTCCCTCGGCCAATAATGCGAGATGAGTGCCGCAACCCCAGAGTCGGACACGACTGGACCTAATGGTCAGGGGTCCCTTTACTTTACCTTTACTTGAGGGTGGGCAATTTCAAAAGTCTCTAGAAGGGCTTGCACACCAGTGTTCTGGGTTCCTCCTCCCTCCTGCGTGTGGTGAGTGAGGATCCTGTTGCAACAGTTGAATAAAGATCAGGCTTACTAGCCGCTTTGCTTCTCAATATTCTCTGGTTGGCCTCTGTTATTTTCTCCTACCGATAGGGAACCCACTTAAGGACTCTATACGGGCTCTTGGATATCCCATAAGGGAAAAGGAGCAGTTTTTTTCCGTTATAACAGGGTCATTAGTCCAACCCCTTGAAATGCTGAAATATGCAGCTGTCCCAGAACCTGAAACCTTGGCATTATCAGCACCATGCTCTAACCCAGGCGTAGGCAAATCTGACCCTCCAGATGTTTTGGGACTACAACTCCCATCATCCCTGACCACTGGTCCTGTTACCTAGGGGTGATGGGAGTTGTAGTCCTAAAACATCTGGAGGGTCAAGTTTGCCTATGCAGTGCTCCAACCAACTGAGGAAGGTAGGAAGGGCAGGAAAGTTTGGCTATTGAGACTGCTGAATGGCGAAAAATCAATAGGAGGGAAGGAAGCAGACATACCAGGCAGGAAATGACTGCAACCCCCCGCCCCCAACAACAACCCTCACCTTGATGTCCTCCCAGGCATACCCCTCCCAATCCCTCCCTGCAACCCGCCTGCCTCCCCCCACCCATCTGAAATGCCTCCATTGCCCCATCTGTTCAGCCAGGAGAGCTGTGGTCCTCCACACATGCAGTGATGCTCTCAGGGGCCCCCTCTCCCAAAATGGGTGATGGCATCAGAAACAGTTGCACCCCTACCTCCCCAAAGCCAACCAGACCAGAGAAGTTAATAATAATAATAATAATAATAATAATAATAATAATAATAATAATTTGTTATTTATACCCCGCCCATCTGGCTGGGCTTGCCCAGCCACTCTGGGCGGCTTCCAACAGAATATTAAAATACAATAATCTATTAAACACTAAAAGCCTCCCTAAACAGGGCTGCCTTCAGATATCACAGAGCAATGGATTCAAACTACAACAAAGAAGATTCCACCTAAACATTAGGAAGAACTTCCTGACAGTAAGAGCTGTTCGACAGTGGAATTTGCTGCCAAGGAGTGTGGTGGAGTCTCCTTCTTTGGAGGTCTTTAAGCAGAGGCTTGACAGCCACCTGTCAGGAATGCTTTGATGGTGTTTCCTGCTTGGCAGGGGGTTGGACTGGATGGCCCTTGTAGTATATAATTCTATAATTCTATGATTCTATGATCTTCTAAAAGTCTGGTAGTTGTTTTTCTCTTTGACATCTGGTGGGAGGGCGTTCCACAGGGCGGGTGCCACTACCGAGAAGGCCCTCTGCCTGGTTCCCTGCAACTTGGCTTCTCGCAGCGAGGGAACGGCGCTGGACCTCAGTGTCCGGGCAGAACGATGGGGGTGGAGATGCTCCTTCAGGTATACTTGCAGGCAGGATAAGCATGGTTCAGCATAGTACATCTGGGGGGAAACGAGCTCCGCGCATCGTTTTGAATTCCCTCTAAATTCTGAAGCAGGTTTGCAGGTCTGCGGGTGTGTCAGGGCTGTGTGGGGAAGGGAGCGTCGTGAAACTGAGCACGGGCGTGTGTGCAGAGGTTTGTGCTTCCAACGCCTCCCCCCCCCCACCGGATGTATTCCCTTGTCTTCAAACGCCCCCCCCAATCTTGGCAACCCCCTTGGCTCCCAGAAAGTGGGCTGTAGCCCAAAACTTCCAAGGGACTTGCCCCACCAAATCCCGCCTCTCCTTGGAATGCCTGGGGGGTGGGGGTGGAGCAGAGATGGTCTGGGGTTTTCCCCCAACCAAGATGTCAAAAGGAGCGGAGCGGCTTAAAATAAAAATGCATGCATGTGCACAGACCCACATTTTGCAGCAGGCCCAGGCAGCAGAGAAGAGACTGCACCCAACATAAACTTTACACACCCACCCCGCTTTTGCAAGCAGGGATCTAGACCTCTCTCTCTCTCTCCCCCCTCGGCTTTTAAAAAGTAATTTGTTTTCTCTTCTAAAAGCTTTGCTTACGGGATGAAAAACACAAATACAGCACGCACGCAACAGCCGCTGCCTTGTTTGTCTTGCACGCAAAACATCCTGTCGGCATCTGCTAGCTCAGAGGAAGCTCTGGCAGCAAGTGGTGTAGCGGGTTGTCGCCAATGAGTAGACCCACTGAAGCTAATGAGCGTGCATGACTTGGGTTCATTCGTTTCAGTGGGTCTGCTTCAAGGAGAACGTGACTGGATGCGCCCCAACTAATTTAAAGCACATTCCCCCCCCCCGGGAAATGTAGTTTGGCCCTCACCAAGAGAGCTACAGTTCCCAGCACCCACAAGAAACTACAATTCCCAGCACCCATAAGAAACTACAATTCCCAAATTTGAAATTGAAATTGTTGGAAATTGTTCAGAATGGAGAATTAAAATGTGCGAGATGGTAGCGATGGCCAAATTAACGGCAAATATTGGAGGCCGTTCAAACCAAGAAATAATAAAGGAATGGGAAAGAGTGAAAGATTATATGGTTACATCTTGTTCAGGAATTGATATTCTGGTAGATTTGGAGTACGTGCAGGGGGAAATAAGAAAGAAATTAAAATATAGGATAAGGATATCGGATGCAGTAACACAACTTAAGAAGGTATAGCAGATTATTGAGTAATTAAAATCACGCATGAGTGAGGGGGAGTGAGGGGGTGGGATAATGGGATCAGGAAATATAGAAAGAAATAATTGCTGTAATGATTTCTTTTCTTTTTTAAGATGGTTTGTGTATTTGTTCCGTTTTTTTCGTTTTTGTGAGATTTTGAATTTGAATCAATAAAGTTTATTTTAATTAAAAAGAAAGAAAGAAACTACAATTCCCAGCACCCATAAGAAGCTAAAATTCCCAGCACCCACAAGAAACTACAATTCCCAGCACCCACAAGAAACTACAATTCCCAGATTTCTTCTGTGTGTGTGTGTGTGTGTGCTTTAAATCCATGATGTGTATGCAGCCAGTGTTTGTTTTCCCCTCTGAAAGTCACTCCAAATGCACACCTCTATATCAATTAGCACATGACCATTTGTGTTGGGGGGCCCTACACCCCAACATCTCTGCAGGGGGAATAAAGAGGGGAAGGCCATGCCCCCCACACCTTAGCTGCCTTATGCCAAGTCAAACATACACTGCATCGAGCTCAATAACATCAACACTGGCTGGCAGCAACACTCTGGGGTTTCAGGTATTTGCATCCTTACGGGGAGATGCTGCCAGAAATTGAACCCAGGACCTTTCAGTCTTTTGGCAAAGGGAATAATCTCAGCACTCTCCGCCTTGCTCCTAAGCAGAGGGGCCGCCACTTGCCCCGCGCCAACCTAATTTGGCCTATTCCCTGTTGGTTGTCCTTAAAAAAAGGACAGATAAAGGTGGATTCTGTTCCAAGCTTCCAACTCCCGCACTGAGAGGCAGTATGGCATAGTGGTTAGAGCAGGCATCCCCAACCTTCGGCCCTCCAGGTGTTTTGGACTACAATTCCCATCATCCCTGACCACTGGTCCTGTTAGCTAGGGATCATGGGAGTTGTAGGCCAAAATATCTGGAGGGCCGCAGTTTGGGGATGCCTGCTCTAACCACTATGCCATACTGCCTCTCAGTGCAGGAGTTGGAAGCTTGGGAGAGAAGGTATGGGGGGCATGGCCTTCCCCTCTTTATGGGTTAGAGTGTCGGACCAGGACCTGGGAGACCAAGGTTCAAATGCCCCCCAACTCAGCCATGAAGCTCACTGGTTGACCCTGACGACCAACCCCTGCCTCTCAGTCTAACCTACCTCACAGGGTTGTTGTGGGGATTAAATGGGGGGGAAAGGCCATGTCAAGCTCCTCGGAGGAAAAGGTGGGATAGAACGGCAATAAAGAAAGGAACCCGGAAGCTGGAAATGAGCACAGATGCTCTGGATAGTCGAAGGGGCCGGAGGCGACTTCTCCTCCCGAGACGCCGCAGGCGAGAGTGAGCTCCAGACAAGACAGGCCTCCGCCTTCGCAAAAAGCCTCCCCCACAGACGGATGGGCCTCTTGGGTCGTGAATGGGATGGGGCCGGCAGGGACTCATCTCGCCAGCGGCTCTGGAAACCGCCCCAGGCCTCTCCTGCCCACGGCTCAGGCAGGGATCCGGAACCAGACGCCCTCCGTGGCACGACCGGGCATGCCACAGGCTCTTGGCGGTTGCCAGCACAGACCAGATGCCCCAAAGGGAAGCTCGGGAACAAGAGAGAGAGAGAGAGTTTGGATTTGATATCCCGCTTTATCACTACCCGAAGGAGTCTCAAGGCGGCTAACATTCTCCTTTCCCTTCCTCCCCCACAACAAACACTCTGTGAGGTGAGTGGGGTTGAGAGACTTCAGAGAAGGGTGACTGGCCCAAGGTTACCCAGAAGCTGCATGTGGAGGAGCGGGGAATCGAACCCGGTTCACCAGATTATGAGTCCACCGCTCTTAACCACTACACCACACTGGCTCTCAAAATCTTGAAAACATTAAGTCAAATATGCAACAAGGTCTGGTGTGCGGAGATGCATGGGGAGATGGAGAACAGAGGAAGAAGAGTTCTGGTGGATCAGACCAGTGGCCGGTCCACTTCAGCATCCCCTTCTCCCAGTTGCCCCTTTTGGGAAACCAGCAAGCACGATTCGAGCTCAATTTCACTGTCCCCTAGACGCCTTTGTTGCCCATTGTACTCAAAAGACCTTTCACTCAAAAGACCTTTCGCGAGCATTTCCTGCCCAAAACGCACATTGCGCAACGCATCTGCTTCCCCCCCCCCAAATGCACCGTTTGGGGAGTGGGGGCTGTATCCAACATCATTTGTCCGCTTACTCCCTTCTCTAGCACAGATGGGCGGCGCATTTGAACATTGCACCAAATCCAAAGGCAAGTTGCACCGGTAGAACCTCAGCGCATGACAATCTCAACAAAGCGCAACAAAATCACCCGCAACCTGCAATGTTCATTCCCTCACGCTGCGACACCCCGCTAGGCGACGGTAACTTAGAGCTTCATTAGACACAACCCTTTTATTCTGCATTTCCCCCGTAAAATGGGAGCTTTTGTTTGTATTATTTAGGAGCTAAAATCTCCATCCGAGAACGACAGGGTCCTCTAGCTCAGCAGGAATCACAGCGGAAGAATCCCTGACAGACAGCCATCCAACCTCTGTCTAAAAACCTCCAAGTCCACCACCTTCTGAGGTTGTCCCGTGGTCTAAACCACTGAGTCTCTTGGGCTTGCTGATCAGAAGGTCAGCGGTTCGAATCCCCGCGACAGGATGAGCTCCCGTTGCTCTGTCCCAGCTCCTGCCAACCTAGCAGTTCAAAAGCACAAAGTGCAAGCAGATAAATAGGTACCGCTGCGGCGGGAAAGTAAATGGCGTTTCCGGGTGCTCTGGCACTCGCCACGGTGTTCCATTGCGCCAGAAGCGGTCTACTCCTGCTGGCCACATGACCCGGAAAGCTGTCTGTGGACAAAGGCCGGCTCCCTTGGCCTGAGAACGAGATGAGCGCTGCAACCCCATAGTCGCCTTTGACTGGACTTAAGCATTTGGGATTATTTTTTATGACTGATACCTGCATTCTGACATTTGCAATCCAACTGATATTATTTATTTATTATTATTTATTATTTATACCCCGCTCATCTGGCTGGGTTTCCCCAGCCACTCTGGGCGGCTTCCAACAGAACATTAAAATACAATAATCTATTAAACATTAAAAGCCTCCCTAAACAGGGCTGCCTTCAGATGTCTTCTAAAGGTCTGGTAGTTGTTGTTCTCTTTGACATCTGAAGGGAGGGCGTTCCACAGGGCGGGTGCCACTACTGAGAAGGCCCTCTGCCTGGTTCCCTGTAACTTGACTTCTCGTAGTATATAAGATATAGATATAAGATATAAGATAATTTATTGTCATTGTGAGGGAACCACCAGAAGGCCCTCGGCACTGGACCTCAGTGTCCGGGCAGAATGATGGGGGTGGAGGTGCTCCTTCAGGTATACTGGACCGAAGCCATTTAGGGCCTTAAATATCTGTACTCTGACCCACACGTATGTCCAGGAGCAGCCAACTTGGTTGAGGGACCATTGCAAATTTCTCCCCCGTCCTGCCCACCCATGTACGAAGCTGTTGGGAGCCCTGTTGCACCCAGCTCAGGACTTCCTGCAAGCAACAGCATCCCAGGGTGCTGCCAGCTCTACAGCCGGAGTTTCCACGGAACAGGGGGAGACGTCTTGTACTCCACCACTAGACCAAGACCCAACTGGCCTCTTACCTGTGGGGAAGAGAGGCTCGATGGTGGGGAGAGGCTTGTCCGGGGAGACTGTTCCGCTGCCGTTCTCGCCACTTCCATACCCATCTGCAAGGGAAAGCAAGAATCACAATGTGAGAGTCACCTGAGCCAGCAAAGAGTCGTAGCATTGTATAATTGGAAGGGACCCCTGAGGTTCATCTAGTTCAACCCCTTGCAATGCAGGAATCGTAGCATTGTTGTTGTTGTTAGAGTTTATATATATACCCAGGGCGGTTCACAGAAAAGATCACAACATATATAATCAGAATAAAATCAACAACCCATTAACACACACCTCAGAAAAGAGCCACATTTTAAAATGGTATAGGTTGTTAATCAGGTCTGGTTAAAAGGAACGTTTTTGCCTGGCACCTAAAGGTGTTTAATGAAGGCGCCAGGCAAACTTCCCTGGGGAGAGCATTCCACAGATGGGGAGCCACTGCAGAGAAGGCCCCGTTCTCGTGTTGCCACCCTCCGGACTTCTCGAGGAGGAGGCACACGAAGGAGGGCCTCAGAAGGTGATCTCAGGGTCTGGGTAGGTTCATATGGGAAGAGGCGGTCCTTGAGGTATTGCAGTCCTGAACCGTTTAAGGCTTTATAGGTCAAAGCCAGCACTTTGAATTGGGCCTGGAAGCTAATTGGTAGCCAGTGCAGTTGGACCAGGATCGGTGTAATGTGCTCAAACCGTCCTGCCCCGGTGAGCAACTTGGCCGCTGAATTCTGCACTAGCTGAAGTCTCCAAACCGTCTTCAGAGATGGAGAGTCCACCCCCTTCCGAGGGAATATTCTGAGTTCTGCTTAGAACCCTTGGCCTGTGCTATTAGACAACATAGCGAGACCTACAGAGCAGTTCACAACTCAGTTGAATATCAATGGGTTTCATTTGGAGATGATACACTTTTGTTTATCACAAAGCCTCACACTTGGTATCCAAAGGCTGTTGCGAACAATAAATACTTTGGGTCAAATTTCTGGCTACTCTATTAACTGGGTTAAATCAGACCTGGTGCCAATGGGCGGAAAGGTGCTAACACATTCATTTAAGAAATATCAGTTCTGCATTAGTGTGTTGGGAGCCGGCCAGAGTGGCTGGGGAAACCCAGGCAGATGGGTGGGGTATGTATGTATGTATGTATGTATGTATAAATAAATAAATAAATAAATATGTTGTTGCTGTTGTTTTTGTTGTTGTTGTTGTTGTTGTTGTTGTTGTTGTTGTTGTTTGTTCAGTACTTAGGTATTTTAATTCCAAGAGATATAATCCTGTTAGTATCAGGTAATAGAAACAAAATAATCAAAGAGGTTTCCTTAGACATTGACAGGTGGGAGTCATTAAACCTTACCCTTTGGGGAAGGGTATATGAATATTGGCGCTGTGGTCTAAACCAGAGAGCCTCTAGGGCTTGCCGATCAGAAGGTCGGCAGTTCGAATCCCTGCGATGGGGTGAGCTCCTGTTGCTCGGTCCCTGCTCCTGCCAACCTAGCAGTTCGAAAGCACGTCAAAGTGCAAGTAGATAAATAGGTACCACTCCGGCGGGAAGGTAAACGGCGTTTCCGTGCGCTGCTCTGGTTCGCCAGAAGCGGCTTAGTCATGCTGACCACATGACCCGGAAGCTGTCTGTGGACAAACACCAGCTCCCTCGGCCTATAGAGCAAGATGAGCGCCGCAACCCCAGAGTCGTCCGCGACTGGAACTAATGGTCAGGGGTCCCTTTACTTTACCTAAATGAATATTACTCCCATATTATATTCCAAGAGGAATCACAGTCCATTTTCCCAGAAAATATTCCCAGAAAATAAGCTCATTATTAAAGAAATGCCTATGGGGTTCTTCAACTCCAAGATTATCATTATTAAAAACACAATTAAACAAGGAGAAAAGCATTAGGATGTATAAATACTAATGGGGGGGGAGTTAAAATTGTCAGATGACAATATTACCGGTATCCTAAACCACACGCTATCTATGTGAACTTTGACAGTGGGTCAACAGAGATGGACTCTTCATACCCTTACTTTTGCCAAAAGACTGATACTGATCCATTGCAAAGATAATTCTATGCCCCCCTTTGATCAATAGACAGAAGATATGATAGAAGATATTTCTTGCAACATACAGTTTGCTTTTAGACGTATGTTGTGAATGGATAAACATAATGATATTTGGAAATGCACTTTTTCTGTTTTTTCTCTCCTTCAATTTATTTCTCCACTGAAAATCCTATATAATAATTCCCTAATGTCCCTGCGTCCGTCCGTGTGTCAGTGGAAATTTTAACTGCGCATGTCGGAGAGGGACGGAGGGATTGGAGGGAAGAGACCAGGGATTGGAGCAGGGATTGGAGAGGGGGGCGTGTCCGGAAGGCAGCGGCGGCGCACGCGCGTTCTCAGTTGTGCCAGCGCCGCTGCCTCGCACGGACATGGCGAGGTTGCCGAGGCCCACTGCGGGGGGGGGGAGCCGCGCAAAGCGCGGCTCCCCGCCGCCGCCTTTACTGCTTGCCTCCCGTTGTGCCTCCCATTGCCGCCCAGCTCCAGCGGAACTTCCCGCTGCCGATTCTCGCCAAAGCGCGAGGGAAGCGGCGCCAAGCGAGAGAGGGAAGGAGGCCGGCGGCGGCGGAGAAGCAGGCAGACAGGGAGCGCAGAGACGGCGAGAAAGCGAGCAGGGCGGGCGGTGAAGCGGCGCCGGAAGCCGCCGGCTGCCCTCGCTGCCGCCACCGCCGCCTTACACTGAGGGGAAAGCCGAGCCCGGCGGTGCTGTGGGGAGGGGGTGAGGGAGGAGGGAGCACGGGGCCCCCTGCCCGGAACCGCCTCCAAAAGCCGCTGACTGCCCTCGCCGACGCCTCTCCCTCAGGGGAAACAGCGGCCGCCGAAGGCCCGAGCCCGGAGGTGCTGTGGGGAGGGGGGCGAGGGAGGAGGGAGCGCGGGGGCCCCTACCCAGAACCGCCTGCGCCTTCCCGCCACTTCCACACCAACGGCCTCCACCGCCCGGAGCCCCACCGCCACCGCCGACGCGCTGCCCCCGCCCTCCCCCTCCCCCTCCTTGCCTGGGCCCGAGCGGGCCTTGGAGGAAGCGGCGGCTTCGGGCTCCAGTGCGTATATGAGGCGAGTGAAATCTTACTCAACGGTAAACCTCACGGGAAAATAAACGAGGGGAGGGAGGAAAAAGCAAGGGGTGGGGGAAAATAAAAGGGAGAGGCAAATACAAGGGGGAATAAAAAAGGAAGGAAAATAAAAAAATATGGGGAAATCAAGGGGAGGGAAAGGGAAAGGAATAATAAAAGGGGAAAACAAGGGATAAAGGGAATAAAAGGGGGAGAAGAAATGGGAGGAAAAGGAATAAATAAAAGGGAAATAAAGGGGGGAAAGGGGAAAAGAAGGGGGGAGAAAAAACAAAGGCGGAAAATAAGAAGAAAAGGAGATAATGAAAAAAAGAAAGGAACATCAAGTGGAGGAAAAGGAAAAAATATGGTGACAGAAAGAGTGTGTTTGTGTGTGTGTGTCTCAGAGTGTCACAGTATGTCTCAGAGGGAGAGAGAGGAGTGTGTGTGTGAGAGAGAGAGAGATAGATTGTGAGGGATTAATGTCTGTAAGGAGACAACCGCGTACGCCGCCATAGGAGGGAGAGGAGGCTGGGGAGGGAAGGGTTAATGTGTTTGGGGAGGGGGATGCAGCGTTTTGGCACGTAGGGATGCGAGGTGTGGGGGGCCAAGACAAGAAGGCTGACATATCACATATAATCTAGGGCCCGTTATTAACGGGCTACATTCACTAGTGAAATATAAATACACTGAGAGCCTTCTCCTCCTCCACGAATCTGTCCAATCCTCTTTTAAAGCCGTTCAAGGTGGCGGCTGTCATTGCCTCCTGTGGGAGGTAGTTCCACGGGTTAACTCTACAGCCTGTGAAGGACTTTATTTTGTCTGCCCAGAATCTTCAGACATGCACCTTTGCGAAAAACGAGATTCGGACATTGTGGCAAGCTCCGCCGTCCGTCCTTCGCATAGCCAAACGTGGTGCTTTGGAAGAGACGGAAAGTTCCCCCAGCCCAACCCTCACCTCCGGACGCCTCGTCCGCTAGCAGATCCTCGTCGTCAGAAAGCTCCGCGTATTTCCTCCAGCGCTGGCGCACAGCCTCCGATTCTGTGTCTTCAGGGAAGGAGGACTCATCCGACCGCTTGGAGGCGTGAGACACCTGAGAGCAGGGAAAGCAGAGCGGTTAGCTGGAAGAAGGATGCTGCTTTCGTCTCGAGCGTGGAGCACCCACCTTCTCTCTCCCCTACCAGGATCCGTCCCAGGAAAGGTTGCCACCACTTGCCGTTCTAGCCTGGTTCAGATCCTCTGCAACTTGGCCTCCTCTGCCACCCCAACAGGGCTGCATTTAGGTTTGATGAAGCCCTAAGCTACTGAATGTAATAAAGGTAAAGGTAAAGGGGCCCCTGACCATTAGGTCCAGTCGTGACCGACTCTGGGGTTGCGGCGCTCATCTCGCTTTATTGGCTGAGGGAGCCGGCGTACAGCTTCGGGGTCATGTGGCCAGCATGACTAAGCCGCTTCTGGCGAACCAGAGCAGCACACGGAAACGCCGTTTACCTTCCTGCTGCAGCGGTACCTATTTATCTACTTGCACTTTGATGTGCTTTCGAACTGCTAGGTTGGCAGGAGCAGGGACCGAGTAACAGGAGCTCACCCCGTTGCGGGGATTTGAACCGCCGACCTTCTGATCGACAAGCCCTAGGCTCTGTGGTTTAACCCACAGCGCCACCCTTGTCCCATTACTGAAGGTAATGGGGCCCTTTATATGTCCAGCTGTCCTTTGTCAACAACAAATTGTCGCTGGTTTTTTGTGTTGAATATATGCTATACGGTAATTTATGAACCTAATAGGTATCTAAAGCCATTTGCACATAACAACATATGTATTTTATCAAAGTAATTGTTGAACTGAAACACAATTAAGAAGTATATTAATAGTGAAATACAATTAAGAAGTATATCAAGAGTGAAATAATTATTAAGCTCTAACTTAAAATGATTTTTTATTCATAACAAACTTAATAATGCAAACAATTTGCCAATAACAAAAGTTCCTTTAGAACGCAATTTACAAAGACTCATAATCTAGTCTCTAGAAACTTGAAATAACCCTATAACATGAAATAATAATAGGTGTCAATATATGATGCAAACTACTAATAAATAGCAGAATGTAGGCATCCTATATATAGAAATGAGCAAGCCAGTGATATTTTAGGGAGCAGGCTAGCAGGCGGGGCCCATTACTTACACCATAGGAGCCTACACAACACCAAACACTGTTGCTGTTGTGTAGATTTTATTTGATTTGTTTTTTATCTTTTACTAGTTGAATTAAGCCCATTAATAATGGGCGCTAGCGGCAGCGACGGGGACCCGAGGCGCTTCCTTCTCCCTGCCTCAGGCGGCCAAGCCACCACCATGGCGGAGCCGCCTGTTGCCGCTGCCCCGCCGGCAGCCCCGGCGACGGCCGCCCTCCCCGCCGCCACCACGGGCGGCTGAGGCGAGGAGAAAGAAGGGAGGGGGAGAAGCAGCAGCGCGCGGGGAGCAGCCGCCATTGCGGCTGAAGCGGAGAGGTTCGGAGGCTCGCGAAGTGCAAGCGCTTCGCTCGCGCTGCGCTCCAACCTCAGGCTCCTCCTCCTCTCTGCGCTCCAATCCGTGTGTCAGTGGAGCGCATGCGCAGTTGCGATTTCCACTGACACACGGACGGCGGACGCAGGGACACAGGGAGATTATTATAGAGGATTTTGGAAATGTACATCCAGGTTTTTTTTCCTTTAATTTTTTTTGGGGGGGGCCCAAGAGTGTGGGGCCCTAAGCTACAGCTTCTTTAGCTTATACGTAAATCCGGCACTGCACCCCAACCTGACCTCCTCCGTCCTTCTCGCTTGAGTCTCTTCCAACGCCAGCATGGCTGAAAGGCTGGAGAAGCGGCTCAAAGTCGCTCATGGGAGCCGGCCCCCTACCCCTGGCCCCTGCCCGTCTATGGGAGTCGAGGGGAAGTGAGGGGCCAGGGTGCTGAGGGAGGCGGGGGCCCGAATGCGGGGACCCTCCTCCACAAGGGGGCAGAATTTGGTGGCACAAGAGTGTGTGTGCCCCACAAACCCCACCCCAGACCTGTCCTTTGCTTTGCCCAACCTGTCCTGTATTTTTTCCCGACCAAAGGTGGCAACCAGGCCCAGATGGAACATTCCCAATTGTTGGAAGAGCCCTGAGGGTGGATTGATCCTGCAAGCAGGATTCGAACACAAGAGCAAAGTCTCCCCTCCTGCGCTTTCCAGGGACTGGAAGTTGGGAGGTAGACTGCGCCTGGATATGATGAGTCCTTCTCTTTAGATGCCTCAATGGGAAGAGGAGAGACATCTTAAGAACCTCAGAAGAGCCTGCTGGATGCGGCCAGTGGTCCATCTAGCCCAACGTCCTGTTCTCAAAGATGCTGCAATGGGAGCCTCAAGCAAGTACTGAGCATATCTCCGAACTTGTGAATCCCAGCAACTGGCGTTGCAATATTTTACTGAAAGTTTTCAACACGCGATACAATAAAAGCCAACCTAATCTCGAGAGAGTGAGAGAAAGATACAGAAAAGCCAAAACAAGAGGGAAAACCAAAAACCAAAAGGCAAGAGAGAGAAGACAAAAATAGATACAAAAACCCTCTTGGCACAATTGTGCCGTAGCCTTTATCCATATACGGTGGTACCTCTGTTTTTGAACATAATCCGTTCTGGAAGACCGTCCGAGTTCCAAAAACCGAGGCGCAAAGGGCGGTCTGCAAATTTAACAGAGGAAATTGAGGGAAAAAATAACATATACACGCAGCGGAAGCAGTTCGACTTCCGAGGCGTGTTCGAAAACGGAAGCATTTACTTCCGGGTTTACAGCGTTCAAGTTCTGAAACGTTCATCAACGGAGACGTTCGAAAACAGAGGTACCACTGTACAGAAAAGCAGACTTTCCCAGCTCTCACCTGGGAATTCCTGTTTCTTTTCCCAGGCTCTCACACAGAGCTCCTCGTCCGCCCCCGCCCCCCCCCCCATCTCTCTGTGTCCAAGATAGAGGACTTTGAAAAAAGTTAAAAACCAAAAGAGCTAAGGGCAAAAAAGGGAAACCCAAAACAAAAAAAAGCGGGCTTCCCCTCCAATATCTGCCAATTGTATATATACAGTAATAATACTTCAAATTAGTCAGAACAGGCACGACGGGATAACATTTAGGTACCGTATTTTTTGCTCTATAAGGCGCACCTGACCATAGGACCATAGGACGCACCTAGTTTTTAGAGGGGGAAAGCCCCATTTTTTTGAGGATCAGCTCAAATTTCAGCAGCTTCTTTTGCAAAGGAGAAAAGCCCCATTTTTTGAGGATCAGCTCAAAGTTGTTGAGCTTACTTTGCAAAGGGAAAAAACCCTGTTTTATGGGGTTTAACTCACAGTTCTGCAGCTTCAGGAAAAGGGAGCCATTTCTACAGTTTCCAGACAGATAATCTAATCAGCCAGTCACATGTCGCTGGGGAAACAGCCTCCCTCTGCAAGGGGGCGGGGCTGGAATCTCTCTCCCTTATCTCTCTCCCCGATCGTTTGCTGAGCAGCTGCTCAGCAGGCTTCCTTTCAACACCCCCTTCTCTCTCTTTTTTTTAAAAAAAGCACGATCTGCTTTTGCCCCTGGGCAGTTCAGCTCCAGGGACCACACATTCGCTCCATAAGACGCACAGAGATTTCCCCTTACTTTTTAGGAGGGAAAAAGTGCGTCTTATGGAGCGAAAAATACGGTATATCAAATTACAAAGCTTATCATGCATCACAGCAACTGGTGCTTAGAGGTATACTGCTTTTGATAGTGGAGGTTCGACCTAATAAGAGCTTGCTGGGTCAGGCCAAGGGGCACCGTCTAGTCCAGACTCCTCGTCTCAGAGCAGCCAACCAGGAACCTCAAAAGGAACCCTCTGAGCAGAGCAGCAACTTGGGAATCCCCAAAACTGACATTAAAGGGTATACTGCCATGGATAGTGGAGGTACAACATAAGAAGAGCCCTGTGGACAAATCAAGCCAAAGGCCCATTCTGATCCAGGCTGCGGGGAATGAAACTACAGCAGAGACCTGCCCCCTCCCCTTGGTGCCCGCCTGGGGAGAAAAGGGTCTCCGGGCCGCGGCACCAAGGGGACTGAGACAGAATGGGCGACGCCAGGGTGCCAAGATCCTCCTTGAAGTCAAGGAGCCGAGCTGAGGGTCCTCGAGTCGCCTGGAAGAACAAACTGGGGAATTTGGGAGAGGCTTTGATAAGAAGCAGAGAATCAAGGAGCTTTTACAAGCAGCGAGCATGCACAGCAAGCTCATGCTGAACGACAGCAGAGTGGTGTAGCGGTTAGAGCAGGGGTCAGCAACCTTTTTCAGCCGTGGGCTGGTCCACCATCCCTCAAACCATGTGGTGGGCCGGACTATATTTGGGGGGGGATATATACATATACAGCAAGGCGTGGCTGGGTCAGCTAGTTTTAAATAAAAGCACACATTCTACTCATGTGAAAACACCAGGCAGGCCCCACAAATAACCCAGAGATGCCTTGTAAATAAAAGGACATTCTACTCATGTAAAAACACACTGATTCCTGGAGCGTCCGTGGGCCGGATTAAGAAGGTGATTGGGCCACATCCGGTCCATGGGCCTTAGGTTGCCTACCCCTGGGGGTTAGAGTTTCAGACCAGGACCTAGGAGAGTCCGGGGTTTGAATCGCACCACCCACTTGGGTCATGACACTCACTGGGCGTGGCCTTGGGCAAGTTGGTGCCTCTCAGCCTAACCTACCTCACAGGGCTGTTGTGGGGATAGAACGAGGAGCGGGAAGAAGCACATACGCCGTCTTGAGCTCCTCGGAGGAACGAAGGTGGAATGTGAATGCAAAAAATTAAAAATATATAAATACAGTGGTACCTCAGTTTTGGAACGTAATCCGTTCCGGAAGACTGTTCCGAGCTCTGAAACATTTGAAAACCGAAAACTCAATAGCTGACAGCTAGGCCTCCGGATCTTGCACTCAGCGGAAGCTGTGTGGTATGTTCAACTTCCGAGGCGTGTTCGAAAACTGAAGCATTTCCTTCCGGGTTTACAGCGTTCGAAAACCGAAACATTCGACTTCCGAGGCGTTCGAAAGCTGAGGTGCCACTGGGCGGAGCAGGACGTTTGCCGTCGCCCCAGGGCACCGCAGAACAACTCTGCGTTTCTCCAAATCGCCCCCCTTGTGGATTCATTGATTAAAAATATTGATTGCCCTCACTCTTTGCCAGTACAAGATCCAGGGGCGTAGCAAGCGGGGACGATGGGGGCGGGCCGCCCCGGGTTCCACCCCAGAGGGGGGTGCCACTTAAAAAAATTTTTTTTTAATTTTTTTAAAACTTTATTGGAAAAAAGAGATAATAGACACACACACACACAACCCCCCACACATCACAAAGTGGCACCATCAGAGGGGGGTGACACTTCTTTATTATTTTTTAAAAAAATTAAATTTTAACTTTATTGAAAAAAAAGAGATAATAGACACACACACAAAAAAACCCCACACCTCGCAAAGTGGCACCATCATTTTTGGGGGGTGGGGTGACTTGCTATGCCACTGGGTGCAGCTCTGCCAGTGCCCTGGCAAAGTGGTGGTGGGGGGTGACAAAAAAATTCCGTCCCGGGTACCACCTGGGCTGGCTACGCCTCTGACAAGATCCCAGCGGGCCGGTTATGTATGGACACAAGAATAAAAGCAGCCGGCTGAACCGTTAATATAAACGCTAAGTGCCCGCTGGAACGTGGCAAGAAAAGGCAGCTTGGACTCCGGAAGGGGGAGCAGCTTAAAATGCAACAATCGAGCTGGCAAAAAGCCCTTCAAATTAGTATTATGAATAAATTTATGTAACGCCCTTCATCTCATGACCACAGGGTGGTTTGCAACTTGCCAGGACAGATAAAGGAAGCCTTAACCCGTTTCTGGAATCAGAGCAGCAAGAGGCAGCGGCTGTACCTGTAAACATAGCAGCGGCCATGGATAAAGCATTGTTATTAATTGTTATTAATCCCGCTTGTGGGTTTTCTACAGGTTGGCCACTGGGAGAACAGGATGCAGGGACTGGATGGGCCCGCTTTGGCCTCATCCAGCAGCCTGTTCTTAGGTTCTTACCACCATTTCCCAGCAAAAGTCTCCAGCACGGATTAAAACCGGAAAAATTTGAGGGGGGGAGGAGCAGGTTTTTTCCAATGCCATTTTTTTCTGGAAAAATGGGAAAACAACAGTTTAATATACTTTGAATATTCCACACACTTCCCCCCTTCCCCCAATTTTTCTGGAAAAAAACGGCGTTAGGGGAAAAACGGGGGGGGGATATGTGCCCCCCCATTTTTCCGGGTTTTTTCCAGGCCTTCCCATCTCTAGCACAGATACTACTGGCCCAGGGATGGAAAGAAGACAAAGTCCCGACCAGAGACGAATGGCTGATGAAGAGGATGGACTACGCCGAAATGGCGAAACTGACCGGGAAAATCAGAAACCAGGAAGAGAAGAATTTTAAGGAGGAGTGGGGGAATTTTATAATGTATTTCAGAGAACACTGTAAAACACGACTAAAACACTGTAAAACACGTGTTCAGAGAACACGACTAAAAACTTTGGCAGGATTTGAGTAACGCTTGTAATGTACAAAAATTGTGGTTAAAAATGGGTTAATTAAGAAAAATAGAGAAAATAAGAGAAGCAGATGAAAAAAGATCGATAGAGGTAACCATGGAAGGTCAGAGGGGAGTCGAAAGATTCAGGGAATCCTAAATGATGGTGTTGGTGTTTAATGTTTGAATGTCAATTCAACCTAATAAAAAAAGATTTGACTAAAAAGTCTCCAAGGAGAAACTAGAATTTGCCCTCAAGTTTGACGCTACCTGTTCAGGGCTCAGCAGAGACCAGGGCTTCCTCTCCCACAACTACGAGTGTAAGATTTTGCTAGGGAAACGCATTCCCAGTTTCCTGCTGTTCGTGCAGCCTCTGGGCTTATTCTGTACACATCGGATCTTCGCACGGGAATGTGAGAGGCTGCGTTGCTCTCCTTTTCCTGGACTTCTGACTCCACTGTTTACAATTTCTCCCTCTCCCTAAATATATTTATATATCGGCCAACTGAGGATACCCTTCCATGCATCTCTCGAAGTGGCTCTCGTTGCACAAAAGCCTTTCCCGTAACAAATCTGCTCTGTGTCGAAGGTCGCTGTGAGGCGCCCGGTTCAGGTTTTTGCTGCGACAGGCTCAGCATGGCTGCCTCTCTTGGCAATTTTCTGAGTCACCCGGGAGGCCAGGAAGCAGATTGGTCCAAGGAGGGCTGTTCAGGTTGAGCAAACACAGATAAGAGGGGAAGCCTCTCCGGAGCAAAAGCACGTCTGTTTATTAGATTACAAATGGCACATTCCTGAAAGCTGGTTTTCCCATCACCTTTCTGCTGAAGTGGACAGAAGAGATGGAAATATCACCAGCCAAACTGTGCAAGTGGGGATTCCCTCTGACTCCGTTTTCATTAACGACTCAAGTTTCTAGTCCTTATGACCGGGATAAACCTTGAAGGCATCACAGCGTTGCCTGATCAAATATCAGGAGCCACCAAAGGGCTGGATGGAGCCCAGGGCAGCCAGGTCATAGAACCACAAGATCATAGAATTGGAAGGGACCCCTGAGGGTCATTTAGTCCAACCCCCTGCAACGCAGGAGCCACAGCTAAAGAATTCCAGCCAATCTGTTTTTAAAAACCTACAATGAAGGAGAGCCTTCTGCCTTCTGAAGGAATCCAGCTCTTTCTGGCAGAAGTTCTGCGTAGCTCTGCCGCGCCTCCCTCATGAGGACTAGAAGCACAGCCAAAAGCATGCAGAATAGGGAGCTGCAAATTTGCACCAGTCAAGAAAGCCGCCACTGCTGCGTTTCACTCGAGGACCGGAGGTGTTTCGTTTCGCGCAGAAAACAAAAGATACCTTCGGGGAATAAAGGCGCGACGGTTGAGAACACGTCTGGCACAAAACGGGAGTTGTTATGGTTCCAACCCCCCCCCCAAAAAAAAGCACTGCGGGAGCCACATCCATCGCTCGCTCTCATCCCAGTGCCGACCCTGCTGGGTCTCAGATACCCAGCGAGTCAGCCCTGTGGCGGGTCATGCGTCCCTGCAATGTGCGCGCGCGCATGTTGGGTCTGTTATGCAAGGCCGTGCATCTGCAGAGCAGCTCAGGGAGGTGGCGAGAGTTCACGTCCACCGCAGGCCAAAAGCCGCGTCGCAGCAGCCACACGGCTGGAGGGGCCAACTGGCCCCTGTCCACTGAGCACACAGGAGAGCCCCCTCCACCTCCGGCCAGCCCCCACCCCTGCTCCTGCCTTGCAGCTGCAAGAACCTCCTGGCAAGAACCTCCCCGACATTGCTGAGCAGCGGAGTCATCTCCGAGGAAGGGGGAGACGACAACGGAGAGGGGCGGTGAGCTCATCTCCCCATCACTTGCCTCCCACGGCAGTACCAGGCCTTGCTAACCTCCAGGCCAGGAAGGAAGGAAGGAAGGGGCTTGCTCTTCCCACCCCCACCCCCCTCCTCTGGGGCCAGAGGCTGAAAGCTGACCACCGCTGCTACCTCTGACCCCTGCAGGGACAAGGAGCGTCTCGCTCAATGTGGCAGGCTAGGGACCGAAGCTCGGGGATGTCCGCTTTTATTTTTTATTGATTTTACAAATATAAAAACAAAATAAAAAAATTCCTTCCAGTAGCACCTTAGAGACCAACTAAGTTTGTTCTTGGTATGAGCTTTCATGTGCATGCACACTTCTTCAGATACCTGGTACTTGGTATCTTCAGATACTTGGTATCTGAAGAAGTGTGCATGCACACGAAAGCTCATACCAAGAACAAACTTAGTTGGTCTCCAAGGTGCTACTGGAAGGATTTTTTTTATTTTGTTTTGACTATGACAGACCAACACGGCTATCTACCTGTAATTACAAATATAAAGTTGCAACAATCCAAATATATATTCGTAAATGGAGATTTCTCTGAATCTCAAGACTTCCCCCCCCACCCCGTCCATGGGTCTTGATATCAACATTAAAACCTGGATATTATTACCTAATCCATATTTTATATCAATCCAAATTATCCGTAACATTTGAGATTAAGATCCTGCTAATATTTCCACCTGCTTACAGTGGTCTCTCTTGGTTCCTGAGCTTGCCAGTCAGCTTTGCGATTTCGGCATATTCCATCAGTTCAACTCTCTGGTAGGGACTTTGTTTTCTTTCCATCCCTGGGCTAATAGCATCCGAGCAGCTGTTGTCCCATACTGATTTCCTCCGCTTTTAAAGCCATCCCAAGTTGGTGGCCATCTCTGCCTCCCCGTCAAATGGCGTTCAGAAGCATCGCTGCCTCCAAAACCACAGAGGTAGAGCATCGCTAGTTGCCCTCGACAGCCCTCTTTGTGAATTTGTCCAATCCACTTTTAAAGTCATCTGAGTTGGCAGCCTCCTGCGGAGGAGAGTTCCACAGTTTAACACTGCGCTGCGTGATGGAGGATTTCCTTTTAACTTCCCTGAATCTCCCTGAGTTATGAAAGAGGGAGGGAAAAGCTCTTCCCTCACCACTCTCTCCATGCCTTCATAAAGGGTAAGGGTAAAGGTAAAGGGACCCCTGACCATTAGGTCCAGTCGCGGACGACTCTGGGGACGACTCTCGCTTTGGTGGCCGAGGGAGCCGGCGTACAGCTTCCAGGTCATGTGGCCAGCATGACTAAGCCGCTTCTGGCGACCAGAGCAGCGCACGGAAACGCCATTTACCTTCCCACTGGAGCGGTACCTATTTATCTACTTGCACTTTGACGTGCTTTCGAACTGCTAGGTTGGCAGGAGCAGGGACCGAGCAATGGGAGCTCACCCCGTCGCGGGAATTCGAACCGCCGACCTTCTGATCGGCAAGCCCTAGGCTCTGTGGTTTAGACCACTGTGCCACCCATGTGCCTTCATACCTGCCAACATTTCTCTGGTGAAAATGCAGACACCCTATTCCAGAATAATAATAATTTTATTATTTCTACCTCACCCATCTGACTGGGTTGCCCCAGCCACTCTGGGCAGCTTCCAACATATATAAAAGCATAATAAATCATTAAATTGTTTTTGTTTTTTTTTATTTCTCTATACAGGGCTGCCTTCAGATGTCTTTTAAAGGTTGCATAGTTACCGGTACTTATCTCCTTGACTGGGGGGGGGGGGTGTCACATAACTCCAGCATTTCTCCAATGAATATAGGGACATCCTAAGGAAAAGTGGGACGCGGGTGGCGCTGTGGGTTAAACCACAGAGCCTAGGGCTTGCCAATCAGAAGGTCGGCGGTTTGAATCCCCGCAATGGGGTGAGCTCCCGTTGCTTGGTCCCTGCTCCTGCCAACCTAGCAGTTCGAAAGCATGTCAAAGTGCAAGTAGATAAATAGGTACCGCTCCAGCGGGAAGGTAAACAGCGTTTCCGTGCGCTGCTCTGGTTCGCCAGAAGCGGCTTAGTCATGCTGGCCACATGACCCGGAAGCTGTACGCCGGCTCCCTCGGCCAATAAAGCGAGATGAGCGCCGCAACCCCAGAGTCAGTCACGACTGGACCTAATGGTCAGGGGTCCCTTTACCTTTAAGGAAAAGTGGGACATTCTAGCGTCAAATCAGAAACATGTAAATCTGGGGCTGTCCTGGGAAAATCGTGACACTTGGGAGGGTCTGATGCCCTGCATCGTTTTACAAATGTCTATCATGTAATCTCTGACTCATCTTTTCTCTAAACTGATATGCCGGAGGATCGTTACAGGACCAATAACTAAGATATTGAAAATAAATAAACGATGAGCTTGATGGAAGGTCCCCTGACGTTTCCTTATGTGTTGAGCTACTAATATATTGAAATATTAGCAATAATAATCTTGACTCAGCGCTTCCACCACAGGGGATATCTGCACATCTCTGTTTCCCAAGACCCTCTGCAGTGATCTTGGGGTTGGGGGGGGTGTCGCCGCTGCTCCCCCCGCCTCTCCTTCGCCCTTCCGCCAGCCCCTTGCAAACAGTGCCCTCCCTGCTCAGGTGGGAAAAAGCCTGCCTGGGCCCCGTCCTTGGCAGCGGAGGCGTCCGAGGGCAGCAGACCGCGCCAGGAATTCAACGCGGCAGCAATTTCGCCCCCTGTACAAACACGGCAGGGCGCATTATTGAAGGCTGGGCGGTCCCGGGACAATGGCTACAGCCGGAGACATAAAAGGGGGTTTAGCTGGGCCGGGCCGCCTGAAAGGGCGTGAAAAGGCAAGAGGGGAAACAGGAGCTGGCAGGCCGTGCCGGCGGCAAATGCCAGCAGGGCACCATGCCAGTGGCGGGAGATGAGCCAGGCAGTGCGGGTTCTCTGCGAGGAGGCCTGCTTCTCCCGTGGGGTTTGTGTGGCCTGTGCCAGGCTAAGGCTAGCCAGAAAGTGGCCTCGGCGCCGATCAGAGGGCTCTGGGCACAAAGGGTGCCACCCATCCGTCCTGGTGGTACAGGCAAGGCATGCCAACCAGGGAGCAAAAAAAGGAAAGTTTGGCTTAAGAACTCTCCTTAAGCAGAGTAGCCCTCTGTTAGGGATCGTTGAGCTGGGGGAGTCTTCAGCACGGAGTGGGGTTGGACTAGATGACCCTTGGGGTCCCCTCCAAATCAACCATCCCGTGATTCTGTGAAAAGCACTGGGCAAAGCAGTGGGAGAGGAATTAAGAAGAAGCTGATCAAAGCCTCTCTTGAGCCACAAGAGGTTCACTCCAAGAGGGAGAGGGCACAAAGGATGGGGTCGAAGGAATCCTCACGGCGTTCAGCCCAGAACCCAGGAACACATTCTGAGCACCAGAATCTGCAATGGCATCTCCAAGTCGCTGGTAGGGCTGGGCAACATCTGGTTTTTAACATTGCAATATATCACCAAGTCCAGGGCCGGATTTAGGTTTGATGAGGCCCTAAGCTACAGAAGGTAATGGGACCCTTTATATGTCCAGCTGTCCTTTGTCAAGAACAAATTATTTGTCAACAACAAATTGTCATTGTTTTTTGTGTTGAATATATGCTATATGGTAATTTATGGACCTAATAGCTATATGGTAATTTATGGACCTAATAGGGGGACGTGGGTGGCACTGTGGGTTAAACCACAGAGCCTAGGGCTTGCCGATCAGAAGGTCGGCGGTTCGAATCCCTGCAATGGGGTGAGCTCCCGTTGCTCGGTCCCAGCTCCTGCCAACCTAGCAATTCGAAAGCACGTCAAGTGCAAGTAGATAAATAGGTACCGCTCCAGCGGCTTAGTCATGCTGGCCACATGACCCGGAAGCTGTACGCCGGCTCCCTCGGCCAGTAAAGCGAGGGAGCGCCGCAACCCCAGAGTCGTCCGAGACTGGACTTAACGGTCAGGGGTCCCTTTACCTTTAATAGGGATCTATAGCCATTTGCATGTAACAAATAGGAGCCTGCACAACATAAAACACTGTTGCTGTATGTAGGTTTTATTTTATTTGCATATTATCTTATATTTTGGAAATATACATCTGTTTTTTTCCCCTTAAAATTTTTTGGGGGCCCCCAAGAGAGTTGAGTCCTAAGCTATAGCTTGTTTAGCTTATACGTAAATCCGGCACTGTCCAAGTCAGAAGTTTGTAACATTGTGCACAGCGTTGGAAGAGTGGACAAAGAGAAGTTTCTCTCCCTCTCCCAAGATTGCAGACTGAACACTGGAAAATTCAGGAGGCTGAACGCTGGAAGATAAAACTGGCAATTCCCAAGAAAACTGAAGCTTTCCTTCTGAGGATATTGGGGGAAAGTGTCCCAAAGAATACGATTTTTAAAACTGTGTATGCAGTAACAGCTGCCAGAAACCTGCCTGCGCAGAACTAGAAGGAATAAACCCAACCTCTGCTTTAAAACCTCCAAGGAAGGTGAGGCCACCACCTTCTGAGGTCAAAGAATCATATAATGGCCAAGTTGGATGGGACCCCAAGGGTCATCTAGTCCAACCCGCTACAATGCAGGAACTGCAGCTCAAGAATCTGTGACAGATGGCCATTCAACCATCTCAAATAAAACCTTAAAAAGACCACAGAATATAATCTTTCGTCTTAAGACACCGGTAAGAATACATACTATGGGAAGCGCATTTTTCAAAATACTCTTTTCCTGGTTTTTTTGAGCAACATATATTCAAGTCCGGAGAGCTTCCTTGCAAGCTCATTTTCGAGATATGAGATGCAGAAAGAATTTCAGCGCTCTTGGGCAGAACGGCCAACTTGATGCTGCCTTGGCAGCACCTGCGCCACATTGGGATAGTGGAAATATATACAACTAGAAATTAATCCGTTCAAGCCATGCGACTCAAATCGGGTCGACTATTGCATCGGGTTTTTTTTAAGCAACGGGGATTCGGGGCCCTGAAACTGTGAGTTTCATCCATTTCATTGTGGATCCGCCCCAGGCATGAATTGGGCATGGAGCCTAATTCCTCTCTCTGCCACGCCCCTCCTGTTTCAGCACCTCCCAAAATCCCATTTTTGTTTCATAAGCTGTTTCTTTGCGGGGTGGGGTGGGGGTGTGAGCAGGGGCGTAGCAACAGGGGGGGCCGCCCCGGGTTCCACCCCAGAGGGGGGTGACACTTTTTTAAAGAAATTTTTTAAAAAAAATTTTTTTTTAATTTTTTTTTCTTTAAATTTTAACTTCATTGAAAAAAAGAGATAATAGACACACACACAACCCCCACACCTCACAAAGTGGCACCATCAGAGGGGGGGCACTTTTTAAATTTTTTTAATTTTTATCATTTTTTTTTTTTTTATTTTAACTTTATTGAAAAAAAAGAGATAATAGACACACACACACACACACAACCCCCCACACCTCACAAAGTGGCACCATCAGAGGGGGGCGACACTTTTTATTTTTATTTTTTTTATTTTTTTACACTTTTTATTATTATTTATTTTTTTTTATTTTAACTTTATTGAAAAAAAAGAGATAATAGACACACACACACAAAAACCCCACACCTCGCAAAGTGGCACCATCAGAGGGGGGTGACACTTTTTAATTGTTTTTATTTTTTAAAAAATTAAAGTGGTGGGGGGGGGTGACAAAAAAAAATTCCGCCCCGGGTACCACCTGGGCTTGCTACGCCTCTGGGTGTGAGGGAAGATGCTCCAGCTGTGTCTAGGGCAGCTCCCGGCCCTGGTTGGCACGTGGCAAAGCTTCCAGCAGGCACACAAAGTAAATAACCTGAAAGGCAGCACTATTTGTGTGTCAACTCTGCCGAGGGCAAGCTTGTGGTCGCGAGCCACAAGGGAGGCAGGTAAGTTGCTGACTAACGGTTGGAAATTCCTGCCCTGCGGTGCGGAGGGACTGATGCCAACTGGGAACCAGGAAGAAAAGACTTCTTTGGCATTGGCTACAAAGGAAGGAATGGGGAGGAGGGGAGAGGCGGCGTCTGGTACTGGCAGAGAGGGAGAGAAAGAGAGAGAGTGGTTTGCCGGGGACAGGTTATGGGGAGATCCTGCCCCTCTGATGGGCAGATTCTCACGTACTCGGCAGGGTGCCAAGCCAGGAGCATGTACTCATAAAATCCTTCTCTCTCTCCCTCCCTGCAAAAGCGTCCCTGCTCAATTCCTCTCTGCAGCCTGGAAACACTGACTTCACTGCCGATTCCTGGTCTCTTCGTGCATCTTGGAAGGAAATCGCCTCAGAGAAGCGGCCTGGAGCAAAAACCGGGGATCTGCGTTCCAATTCAGAAGCGGCTGCATCAACGGAAGCCACAGGTCACCCTGCAACTCGCTTGGAAAGAGCTGGGAACCTCAAATCAGAATTTACACCATGGGGAGGGTGGGGGGAAACATAAGAGCATCAAAACAGCTCTGCTAATTCAGGACATCTCATCCTTTACCACACTAGCCAAATACCTTCTAAGAACCGAGGAACACAGATAGACTGCCTCTGGAACTGGAGGTTCCATAAGAACGTAAGTAGTCTGGCTGCTGGGCAGTGGCCCATCTAGTCCAGCATCCTGTTCTCACACTGACCAACCAGATGCCTGTGGGAAACTAGAAAGCACGACCTGAGCACCATTTCCGGCAACTGATATTCAGAAGCTGTGGAGGCAGAGCATAGCCACTGTGGCTGGTAGCCACAGATAGCCTTCATGAATTTGTCTGCTCCTCTTTTCCAAGTCGTCATCATCATCATCATCATCATTATTAACCCACCCATCTGGCTGGGTCTCCCCAGCCACTCTGGGTGGGTGGCTTCCAACAGAATTGCAAGTACAATAAAACATCAAACATTAAAAACTTCCCTAAACAGGGCTGCCTTCAGACGTCTTCTAAAAGTCAGGTAGTTGTTTATTTCCTTGACATCTGATGGGAGGGCGTTCCACAGGGCAGGTGCCACCACTGAGAAGGCTCTCTGCCTGGTTCCCTGTAGCTTCGCTTCTCGCAGGGAGGGAACCGCCAGAAGACCCTCATGACTGGACCTCAGTGTCCGGTCTGAACGATGGGGGTGGAGACGCTCCTTCAGGTATACTGGGCCAAGGCCGTTTAGGGCTTTAAAGGTCAGAACCAACACTTTGAATTATGCCTGGAGACGTACTGCGAGCCAGTGGGTTTTTCAGGACCGGTGTTATGTGGTCTCGGCAGCCACTCCCAGCCACCAGTCTAGCTTCCTCATTCTGGATTAGTTGTAGTTCCCGGGTCACCTTCAAAGGTAGCCCCACGTAGAGCGCATTGCAGTAGTCCAAGCGGGAGATAACCACAGCATGCACCACTCTGGCGAGACAGTCTGCGGGCAGGTAGGGTCTCAGCCTGCGTACCAGATGGAGCTGGTAGACAGTTGCCCTGGATACAGAATTAACCTGCACCTCCATGGACAGCTGAGAGTCTAAAATGACTCCCAGGCTGCGCACCTGGTCCTTCAGGGGCACAGTCACCCCATTCAGGGCCAGGGAGTCCCCCACACCCGCCCAAATTGGTTGAATGAAGACAGATTTTTTTAATCCAGCTCAGCCCAGTATCTGGGCACTTAATCAACCCTTCATCAGGGCTGACGCCCAGTTAATCAACTCTGGATTTCCTTACGCATACACAGAAAGGGAAGATTAAAGAGAAGTACGACAGCAGTCGATAAGAAGCCGAGCAAAACAGTCCTTCCGATGCAAGAAGAGTTTTGTGCCAGACAAACTTTATTATTAAAGTAATAAAATAAAAAAATCCTCCAGCATTTGAAGTAGTAGCTTTGATCTTCTGATGGGATTTTACTGGTATTATTGCGGTTTAATTGCTGGCTCAGTTTTGCAAAGTTCTTTCTCTATGTATCCCCCCCCCCCCCAGCATTCTTTTCCCCATAGTTATCTGTCACATTTATAGCACACCTTTCTCTCCATGGGGCTCAAGACATGGTTCTCCTCTTTTATCCTCTCAACAGCCCTGCAAGGCAGGTTAGGAATCGGGCTTTTAGTGTCGGGGTACCTGCCCCTTGGAATGCATTCCCCTTTAAATATTAGGCTCTGGCATCTTTTGAGAACCCAACAAGCCTTGTGCAAGCGGAGAACTTCCTCCCAGTCTTCATCTGCACCGGGATCGTTTTTAAGATTTGTTTTTACTGCTCCCTGACTTGCCCTTTATTTATTCATTAAAAAATCATATACCAAAGTATCACAGAAATATATCACAGTGGTTTACTACAATACAAAACCATACAGCAAAATCATCAAGTTGCAAGCGAAAGAATTGCAACAGACGTTTGCGAGGGATGTTCTCCTGACTGCCTGCAGAGGCCTGGTGGAATAGAAAAGATTTCAGCAGGAGTTTAAATGTTGGCACAGATGGCGCCTGCTCAACCTCCAGTGGCAGAGAGTTCCACAGGACTGGGCCAGCAACACTAAAGTTTCTCATTGTCAAACGAGCCTCACCAACTTGGGAAACGACCAGATATGCAGATGATTTCTGTAATCAAGCGGCGATATTACAGGGGTACCTTGGTTCTCAAACTTAATCCGTTCCAAAACCAAAGCGTTCCAAAACCAAGGCACGCTTTCCCATAGAAAGTAATGCAAAATGGATTAATCCATTCCAGGCTTTTAAAAGCAACCCCTAAAACAGCCATTGAACATGAATTTTACTATCTAACGAGACCATTGATCCATAACCTGGGTAGGCAAACTAAGGCCCGGGGGCTGGATCTGGCCCAATCGCCTTCTAAATCCGGCCCGTGGATGGTCTGGGAATCAGGGAGTTTTTACATGAGTAGAATGTGTGCTTTTATTTAAAATGGATCTCTGGGTTATTTGTGGGGCCTGCCTGGTGTTTTTACATGAGTAGAATGTGTGCTTTTATTTAAAATGCATCTCTGGGTTATTTGTGGGGCATAGGAATTCGTTCATCCCTCCCCCCCAAAAAATGTAGTCCAGCCCCCCACAAGGTCTGAGGGACAGCGGGCCGGCCCCCTGCTGAAAAAGTTTGCTGACCCCTGATCCATAAAATGAAAGCAATAAACAATGTCACACAATCAATCAATCAGTAGCTGAACTGGGTTCCAAAACAGTCACAAAAACAAAACAAAAAAGAGCAAAATAAATAGCAAAAACAGACCGACCTCAGCGTAACACTCAAAACGGAAGTGTGGCACTGAAATCATCAGCGTAACACTCAAAACGGAGCGCATTCGGCTTCCGAAAAAAGTTCGCAAACCGGAACACTCACTTCCGGGTTTGCAGTGTTTGGGCTCCAAGTTGTTTGAGTACCAAGGCGTTTGAGAACCAAGGTACCACTGTACAGTGTTACCTCGCCTAACGAATAAATAACTCGCCTAACGTATTTTTCGCCTAACGAATGACTTCCGGTAAAACAAAATGGCCACCGCAAACGAATTTCTTCGACTTAAGAAAAGACGTCGCGGCCGCTTTTAATAGGATTTTTTCGACTTACGAATTTTTGACCCGATTTTTTCGACTTACGAATTTTCCCCCAATGCATTCCTATGGGGATTCACCGAACGAATTTTTCCGACTAACGGAAATCGCGTCGGAACGCATTATCGTCGTTAGTCGAGGTACCACTGTATAAGGGTTCAGGCAGTCCCTGAGGCACCCTAAGTTGTTCAGGACTTCATAACTAAACACAAGGCCCCTGAGCCTGGCTTGGCAGTAGATGGGCAGCCAGGGCAGCTGTTCTAACAACGGGGCCACATGTTCTCGACTAAAAGCTCCCCTCAGCAATCTGGCCTCAGCATTCTTCACAAGCTGGTGCTTCCCAACCAGGCCCACAAACAGCGCATTGCAGTAATCTAGCCACGAGGTTACCAATGCATGGACTACAGACTACCTGCCACCCTCGTTTAACTACCTGCCACCCTCGTTTAACAAACGAGTCGGCTGCTCTGCTTCTGCCCTTCTCTGGAAACCTGATGTTTCTGCCCTCCCCCCCCTTCCCCGCAGTCTCCTTTCCTGCTGCCTAGGAAAAGCGACTTTCCATCCTGCTCTCTGGTCCAGCCACCCATCAGAACAATGGCAGCTATTTCCAGAACTAAACTGCCCGGCTACTTAAAGGCCGGAGAATCGCAGTCTGGTGGCCTTGACTCTCTTCCGGAAATTGTCTTGCGGAAGTTGCTGAACGGGCAAACAGTAGCCACGGGAAATCCCTCTCAAAGACGGGGGTCCCTTAGCAATCCAACGCCCTTCCTGCCTCCCTTCCCGCTGCCCCCCCAGCTCCGGGTAAGCCCAGCCCAGCTCCCTGTTTAGTTTCAACGGGTCTACTCTGAGTAGGACTAATGCTGGAAATGGTTATAGCCATAGTTGCAAGAGCTGAGGGAGCCAGGCTAACCCAACTTATCCAGAATGCGGTAGCTAGACTGGTGACTGCGAGCGGCCGCCAAGACTATATAACACTGGTCCTGAAAGACCTCCATTGGCTCCCAGCATGTTTCCAAGCACAATTCAAAGTGTTGGTGCTGACCTTTAAAGCCCTAAACGGCCTCGGTCCAGTATACCTGAAGGAGCGTCTCCACCCCCATCGTTCTGCCCAGACACTGAGGTCCAGTTATGAGGGCCTTCTGGCGGTTCCCTCACTACGAGAAGCCAAGTTACAGGGAACCAGGCAGAGGGCCTTCTCAGTAGTGGCGCCCGCCCTGTGGAACGCCCTCCCACCAGATGTCACAAGGAAATAAACAACTACCTGACTTTTAGAAGACATCTGAGGGCAGCCCTGATTAGCGAAGTTTTTAATGTTTCCAGTTTTATTCTGTTTTTAATCTGTTGGGAGCCGCCCAGAGTGGCTGGGCAAACCCAGCCGGATGGGCAGGGTATAAATAATAAATTACGATGGTGGTGATGATGATGATGATGATTACATGTTAAGGCTGGAGAAGAGGAGACAGAGATATGGTATGACAGCCATCCTAAAATATCTGAAGGGCTGTCCCATGGTAAATGGAGCAAACTTTGCTTTCGTCTGGTCTGCTCCAGATGGCAGGACTAGAACCAGTCAGTGTTACAGCTAGGTGCCAAATGGCTCCTTAAACCAGGGTTACAGTTGCCAAAACGGAATGTCTAGTTGCCATTTTGGGGCCAGACAGGTTGGGGCCAGTCCTATTTTTTCCAATATTAATTTTTGGTTCCTGAAATTCATTCTGATTGTGGAGATAAAATATACCAGAAAAAAATTGCTGCTAATCTGTGAAAAAGAGCCCAGATCCAAGCATCGCCAGGCATGCGCCCCCAGATGGTGGAGAAGTCAGGCGCCACCCTGGCACCTTCACTTGGTCGCAAGTGTCCGATTGTTGTTGTTGTTTAGTCGTTTAGTCGTGTCCGCCTCTTCGTGACCCCATGGACCAGAGCACGCCAGGCACTCCTGTCTTCCACTGCCTCCCGCAGTTTGGTCAGACTCATGTTGGTGGCTTCGAGAACACTGTCCAACCATCTCGTCCTCTGTCGTCCCCTTCTCCTTGTGCCCGCCATCTTTCCCAACATCAGGGTCTTTTCCCGGGAGTCTTCTCTTCTCATGGCCAAAGTATTGGAGCCTCAGCTTCAGGATCTGTCCTTCCAGTGAGCACTCAGGGCTGATTTCTTTAAGAATGGATAGGTTTGATCTTTGATGCAGTCCATGGGACTCTCAAGAGTCTCCTCCAGCACCATAATTCAAAAGCACCAATTCTTCTGATAGCCAGGTGCAAAATGTGCCTGATGGCAGGTGAATTTCGAACGCTGATCTGGAGATGGCTGCCAGCGGGGATTGAGCCTGGGGACTTCTGCATGCCAATTATCGGCTCTGCTACTGAGCCACAGCCCCCTTCCCCAAAGAACCTCTTTGTTGCCCTTGCGAGACAGAAGCCCAGTCTTGGCTTCTCAAGATGCCCAAGCCCCGTTGACTCATTTCCAGGCTTTCAACATCACCTCGGAGAGCGAGGGATGGAGACAGGCAGGCGGAGCTCTTCCGCTACTTGACTCCACTCCAGAAAACATCAGGACAACCACTCCAGGTTACCGGGTGACAACCACGTGCTTCCTCCTTTGACACTTAACACAGGCCCCACACAGGAAGGCGAGGAAATGACTGGCTTCAGGACTCCATCCATCTTCCTCTTGACCCAGTAAACACGGAGCTTTGTTCTAGCATAAAGTATGGGGCAGGGGAATAAAACACGGACCAACAGAGGAGAAGGGAGGGGGAATCACAGAATTGTAGATTGGAAGACACCCCCCAGGGGTGATTTAATCCAGCCCCCTGCAATGCAGGGATCAAAGTTAAATGAGGAAGGGGGATTCTGGAGCCTCGGCAAGGAAGGATGGCCCCAACTGCAACAACAGCCCCACGGATGCCCAGAGATGGAAGGAAGAAACTACCCCGACCAGAAAAGAATGGCAAACCAACTTGATGGACTATGCCGAAATGGCAAAATTAACTGGGAAGCTCAGAAATCAAGAAGACAAGAACTTAAACTTGGAATGGGGAAAGTTTATAATTTATTTAGGAGACCACTGTAAGCAGCTTAAAACATTGGCAGGATTTTAACCACACTTGTAAAGTAATTGAAAGTACAGTGGTACCTCAGGTTACATACGCTTCAGGTTACATACGCTTCAGGTTAAGAACTCCGCTAACCCAGAAATAATGCTTCAGGTGAAGAACTTTGCTTCAGGATAAGAACAGAAATCGTGCTCTGGCGGCGCAGCGGCAGCAGGAGGCCCCATTAGCTAAAGTGGTGCTTCAGGTTAAGAACAGTTTCAGGTTAAGAACGGACCTCCGGAACGAATTAAGTACTGTACTTAACCAGAGGTACCACTGTATGGATAATTCAGAAGGATTAAAATTTGGATAAGTATTAATATGCAGTTGTAAAAAATATCATTTGGAAGGGATGGGGGGAAGTCAGGAGATTCAGAGCAATCTTGATATTTGGATCCGGGACTGTTTTTGGTTGTATGTTTATGCTTTTTAAAATTGAATAAAAAAATTATACAAAAAAAAAACAGGAAGGATGGTGCATCACAAGGAAGCAGGTCTCCGGAAAGGGAACTCTGGATACTACCGGGCATTGCAGGAGGACATCAAAATGCAATTCCTAGAGCCAGGACAGAACTCGTAGGAAAACAGCCTCCTGGACATAAAGTCTCAGAAACAAAAAAATATAAGAAGAGTTTGCTGGAAGACCAACATTCTGGGTGGGAATGTCGCCAGCACTCCACACATCAACGCTGGTACCCAGACACTTGTGGTAGACCATTTTGTCTACTAGGATTCCACCATAACCAGCAACTTCTCCATCAATGCTGAGCTGGACAAGCGTATTGGCAAGGCAGCTATGGCAACGGCTCACCTCTCCAGAAGGGTACGGGAGAATGTGATGCCTACACCAAGATGAAGGTCTACCAGGCTTACGCTGCTTTATGGAGGTGAGTCGTGGGCAACTTACAACTGTCAGAAGTGATGCCTCAATGCCTTCCACATGCGCGGCATCGGGGAGATTTTGGGCTTAACATGGCAGGGCAGAATTTGAAACAAGTATGTGTTCTCCCAAGCCCACATTCCCAGCACGTTTTGCCCTCCTGTCTATGCTGGCTTCCACAGAACGGAAGATGGCAGGATTCCCAAGGATGTGCTCTATTGGGAGCTGGTTTCCAGCGGGCCAATTGGCAGACCGACTGCGTCGCAAAAATGTCTGCAGACATGACATGAAGGCTGACAACATCGATCGTGTGGGAATCCCTTGCAGATGACCGCAGTGCCGGGAGACAGGTGGTCAAGTCGTGCATCCATAGCAGTGACCAGAGGAGGAATGGCCGCTGGGAGGAGCGCAGAGAGAAGAAATGCAATGGTGCATCTGCAGCAGCGCAACCAGATGCCTTCATCTGCCCCCACTGCAACAAAACATGTCTCTCCCGTATCGGTCTCTACAGCCACAGCAGGTGCTGTAACTCTACAACGGATTGACTTCACCCCTGAAGGCGCACTCCATCATTGTTTCCAAAGACACATGGATGAAGCAACAGCTGGATCAGGTCCATCTAGTTCAGCATCCTGTTCTAGCTCTGGCTATCCAGCTACCCCAATGGCAAACCCACGAGGAGGATTTCAGCCCAATGGCACCCTCCTCTCCTTTCGTTTCCGGCAACTGGTTTTCTGAAGCACTGCTGCCACCAACCATACCAAAGGTGTCATGGGCTTTGAAGACACTCGAACTCAGGACGCAAGGGAGAAACGTGCTAAGAGGAAGGCACGCTTGGCAAATCCACACCATGATCAACTCCCGCCTGGAAACCAATGTCCCCACTGTGGAAGGACGTGTGGATCCAGAATTGGCCTCAACAGTCACTTATGGACTCATTGTTAAAACCATGTTTATGGAAGACAATCTTACTTGGCTACGAGTGATCGGCAAAGAAGAAGGAGACAGAGCAAAGACATCATGGCTAGTAAAGGTAAAGGGACCCCTGACCATTAGGTCCAGTCGTGTCCGACTCTGGGGTTGCGGCGCTCATCTTGCTTTGTTGGCCGAGGGAGCCGGCGTACAGCTTCCAGGTCATGTGGCCAGCATGACAAAGCTGCTTCTGGCGAACCAGAGCAGCGCACGGAAACGCCGTTTACCTTCCCGCCGGAGCGGTACCTATTTATCTACTTGCACTTTGATGTGCTTTCGAACTGCTAGGTTGGCAGGAGCAGGGACCGAGCAACGGGAGCTCACCCCGTCACTGGGATTTGAACCGCTGACCTCCATGATTTGTTCTATTTATTTATTGCGACCATTTGCACCCTGCTTTTCAGCCAAAAAAGGCTCCCATAAAGAACTGCGTGAAATCAAAAAACAAGACACTCCTGAGTTTGGTCCAAAAGCCCAAGGGCTTTAAAGTCTCCCACCCGTCGTGGCCTCCAATATTCTGCTCTTGCCTAGGAATCTCCCAAATGCCTTGTCTCGCCACAGAAAGCAAAAGGGAAAAAAAATGGATAAAGAAGGAGAGGAGAATCCAGATGACGCCACTCAGTCACCAAAGGGCCTGTAGATCAAGGCCCTTCTGCACATGTTTTACGCAAAGACATTGCAGCTGTTTTTGCAAATTATGGGATAAGAGGTGGAGGTTTCGAGCTGGGCTTCTCTGCTCCCACCCACCCAATCTATATAGACACCCAGCATTTTTTTTACATGGGGCCATACTGCCAGAAGTGCTGGAGGAGTGCTGGAGGAGACTCTTGAGAGTCCCATGGACTGCAAGAAGATCAAACCTATCCATTCTTAAAGAAATCAGCCCTGAGTGCTCACTAGAAGGACAGATCCTGAAGTTGAGGCTCCAGTACTTTGGCCACCTCATGAGAAGAGAAGACTCCCTGGAAAAGACCCTGATGTTGGGAAAGATGGAGGGCACAAGGAGAAGGGGACGACAGAGGATGAGATGGTTGGACAGTGTTCTCAAAGCTACTAACATGAGTTTGGCCAAACTGCGAGAGGCAGTGAAGGATAGGTGTGCCTGGCGTGCTCTGGTCCATGGGGTCACGAAGAGTCGGACACGACTGAACGACTGAACAACAACAAGTACTGCCAGATGCCACCTCCTCAACCCTTGGGCGGGGAGGCGAAAATCAAACCGAGAAAAAGCCCCCCCCCCCCGCAATTGCCACCTCGGAAGAGGCTCCTCTCTAATTATCCTCCTCCTGGAAGTCAGATTTCCAACCCCCTCGCAGGGCAAACATTATCCTTGGCCTCCAAAATCGCCCCTTTCCATTTCCAGGGCTCTCTCCGCTTGCAAAAACAGAACCAGGACAAAGGGAACTTTCCGCTGAGGAACTTGCAACATCCTGACACCTCCAGCCCTTTGTGCACGCACAGATTGGCAGCCGCCCATCCTCTGGGAACCCCTGTCCTGTCCCACTACAGAGGCCTCCTCCCCCCCCCCAAAAAAATCACACACACATCCCTCATCCCCAGCCAGGAATCAGCTGCTCTCGGAAATACTGTTATCCGTTCGGCCTCTTCCTCTTGACTGTATTTTTCTTTTTTAAGGACTGGACAAAATCACCAGTTCTGCGGGGATTTTTCTTTTAAAGAAATTTCCTTTGTACGGGAAGCAACCAGCTCTCTGCTTCCTCAGGGACCCTCTCAGGTCTTCTCAGCCTCCGATTTAAGGACATCTGGAAGACTGGGCACGGTCCCCTTTTTTCAAGGCTATTGTGGAGCGTTTGGAAATAAAACTGCAAATAACGGTTAAGGGCGCTCTCCAAATCAGTGGTGTGGGCTTGGAACGCTGCTCTACCGCTGAGCCCTTCCAGGAAGCTGCCTTATGCAGAGTCAGACCATGGGGTCCCATCTAGTTCAGTGCTGTCGACACTGGCTGGCAGCCTCCCTGAGTGTCAGGCAGGGGCCCCCCCAGAGATTACACCCGTGGGGATTGAACCCAGGACATTCGGAATGCAAAGCAAGGGCTCTGCTCAGATTTATGGCTCTTCCCTTAAAAACAAAGCCAAGATTCTAGACCTCATTGTTCTGATCTAAATAGGAAGTTAACCTTCTGCTGATCCATCTAACCACTGACTGCAGGGTACCTGGCAGGGGGTCTCTCCGAGCCCTACCTGGAAATGGGGGGGGGTGAACCTGGGACCTTCTGCATGCCAAGCAGCTGCCCTGCCACTGAGCCTACGCCTTGCGGGTTCTGAACAGAAAGGCTGGTTCAAAAACAGGCCTGCCGGGCACTCAGTGCTTTGACTCACCAACACTGACTGGCAGCAGCTCTGTGGGGGTTCAGGGAAGGATCTCTCCCAGCCCCACCTGCAGATGCCATGGGGGACTGAACCAAAGACCTTCCGCATGCTAAGCAAGGTGTCTGCCACAGTCCTCACAGTGATAAACATTTTTTGTTTTTACTTATGATTTTTATTAAGATTTTCATAACGTTGACGAATTTCAAATCTGCCATACATTTCTCTCATAATTTGACTTCCCACCTTGCCTTGCGTGCTGTTTTTACGCAAACCGCATCATATCCCACATTTCATCTAATGCATATTCCTCAATTTCATATCTGATCATTTTCTTCCCGCGGCTCAAATTTCAAGCGCCCCCCACAATTCCATTTGGTTATTTTTCTTCCCCCAAACAGGCCAGAAAAGGCTTCCACTCTTCCATAAATCCCGGCCCCTGTATCGATCTCTTTACTTTTGCCAGTTCGTTGCCTAGCGCGTTAATTTTAGGAGCCGTCGCCTGGTGATAAACGGAACTCGATCGAGTCGAGCCACAGGCATTTAAAACAAAAACGGGACCTGGCGGAAGAGAGGAGCCAGCGGTGGCCACGGATGAAAGCAGAGAAGCCTCCCGAAAATAGACCACCAAGGCGGCAGCCAGGGTGGCGACAGACGCAGGGGAGCCCGCGGGAACGGCCCCTTTCTGGGAAAGGGCAAGGAGGAGCCCCCTCCCAGGTTGCCTTCTCTTTGTGAAGCCTCAAGAGCCACTTTTGACATGGGCAGGGGCAACCATAGGAGCCCCCCCATCATTCTCCAGGAGGGGCAGATCCCCACCCCTTCCTTTCACCCTCCTAAAAGCGTAGGGTCGGAAGGGACCCCTGAGGATCATCTAGACCAACCCGCTGCCATGCACGAGTCCCAGCTAGCCCTCATTCCAAGCCCTTGGCAACTCCAACACACCAAAAGGCCTGGCCAAGGGCGGCCCAACTTTTCATACCAAGTGGGCCGCAAGAGTACTTTGACATGGAACCTGAAGTCCCGCTAGACAGCTCGGTCAGGAGAGCATGAGACTCTTTAAGTCTCAGGGTTCCGGGTTCGAGCCCCCGCCTTTGGCAAATGATTCCTGTGTTGCAGGGGGTTGGACTGGATGACTCTGGGGGTCCCTTCCAACACTACAATTCTTTTGGGGGGGATTTATTAATTTGGGATTTTCAAATTAAAATTTCACAATCCCATGGGTGGCGCTGTGGGTTAAACCACAGAGCCTAGGGCTTGTCAATCAGAAGGTCGGCGGTTCGAATCCCCGCGACGGGGTGAGCTCCCGTTGCTCGGTCCCTGCTCCTGCCAACCTAGCAGTTCGAAAGCACGAAGTGCAAGTAGATACAGTGGTACCTCTGGCTACGAACGGGATCCGTTCCGGAGCCCCGTTCGTAACCTGAAAGGTACGCAACATGAAGCGCCGCGTCTGTGCATGTGTGCGACGCGATTCGGCGTATGCGCATGACGTCATTTTGCGTGTCAATAATTTCACCATCATTTTAACATTTCAAAACTCGACTTCCTTCCCCCCTCTTTCTGCAGTTCCTTAAATTTGTTTCTTATATTTTCTGCATATTCCAAATTAATTTACTCATTTATTCATCTACTTTAAATATATACAGTGGTACCTCAGGTTACCGACCCAATCCGTTCCGGGATGCCGTTCGCACCCCAAATTCCGGGATGCTGTCCGTAACCTGAGCGGTGATATCGCACATGCACCAAAGCGCAATATCACGCTTCTGCGCATGCACGAGCTATGCGGAGCATGCGCAGACTGCACGGACGCTTCTGCGCGTGTGGCGAAACCCACTTCCGGGTTTGCCGTGTTCGTAACCCGTGTCGTTTGCAACCCGCAGCGAACGCAACACGAGGTACGACTGTACTCTTATGAAATGGCAGGTTATGGCAATAATCCTGCCCATGTTCTTATCTGTTTACAATTTGTAAATATTCAATAAACCATTTTCATTCTTTTATTAAAGTTTTTTATCCTGATTTCTTATTCTTCCGGTAAGTTTCGCCATTTCTGCATCATATATCTTTGTTTCTCAATTTGATCCTATTACATGGTTTGCTATGTGTTGTGGTATTTTACGCCTTGTGACAGCTATTCCTGTATAGGGGAGCTTTTTAATGTGTAATGATTGATTCTGTTTTTATATATATTGAAAGCTGCCCAGAGTGGCTGGGGCATCCCTGTCAAATGGATGGGGTACAAATAATAAAATTAGTACTGTAGTTGCTTAGTAATTATTAGCTGTAATTGTTAAGAGTGAATTTCTGTTTAATTATTATTTGCTGATGTTTCGAGAGTTAATTTTATTGTGTACTATTATATTCTAATAGATTTTTACTTCATTTGATACGTCGTTTCATTTTTATCTTTTACTATGACTTTTTGTACTGGATCAGATTGCTATAAGGCAGGGGTAGTCAACCTAAGGCCCGTGGGCCGGATGCGGCCCAATCGCTTTCTCAATCTGGCCCGTGGATGGTCTGGGAATCAGCGTGTTTTTACATGAGTAGAATGTGTCCTTTTATTTAAAATGCATCTCTGGGTTATTTGTGGGGCCTGCCTGGTGTTTTTACATGAGTAGAATGTGTGCTTTTATTTCAAATGCATCTCTGGCATTTTTGTGGGGCATAGGAATTCGTTCATTTCCCCCCTCAAAATATAGTCCGGCCCCCCACAAGGTCTGAGGGACAGTGGACCGGCCCCCTGCTGAAAAAGGTTGCTGACCCCTGTTATAAGGTGTGTGTGTGTCCTTTGTCTTATATTCTGCTGCTGTAAACCCCCTTTTGTGTCACAGTATACAAATTAAAGGTGAAATGAAATAAACACACAAAGAGCAAATCAATGCAGCAGGCATCCGTTGGGGCCGTATCCTGCCCGGGGCAAAGCACAGGTCCCCTCCGCCATGAACACCGCCCCGGCCAAAGGATGCAACTCTCAGTAGAACAACGAGAGAGTCGCACATGTACACATCGCCAGGGCTGCAGCTCTTAAGTTTTGGATGGAGTATAAAAAGTTGCACAGCACCTGTTGGCCGCTACGGCTGGCTGGCTGGGGGGGGGGTGCGTGGAGGAAGGGCTTGAGAGAGAGCCCCTGCTGCCGCCGGGCTCCGGTTACCGGAAGCCGCACATTTCTTTGCCTGCTGCCTGTCACCTCCTGCCCTGGAATCTTACGGAGAACATCCTGTCCGCAAAAGCCCAGCAAATCCCTCCGAGGGCCGTGCGGCTGATAATCTGGGAAGAGTTTTGCAAAACACCAGGCAATGCCAGGGATGGATCTTAGCCCGGCAAGGCAGCTGCGCTGGCCCACTGATTTCAACTCGACTCGGGGTGGAATCGTATCGAGTTTGGAAGGGACCCCACGGGTCATCTAGTCCAACCCCCTGCAAATGCAGGAATCTGTTTATTTTTATTGGCTTTTCACAATTTTATACATTTTAAATTTAACCATTTCAAACATTGAAATAAAAGGTTGTTTTGAACCTTCCCTCCCTCCATGGGTTTAAGATTAAATTTACTGCATCTTTTACCATTGTCCATCTGTTGTATTGTCCACAGTTACCGTAGTTAATTTCAGATTACAAGTGTCATTACACTCCTGCCAATGATTTTAACTGTTTACAGTGGTCTTTTAATTGATTATTGTAACTCGCTCTACGCGGGGCTGCCCTTGAAGCTGACCCAGAAACTCCAGCGGGTGCAGAATGCCGCGGCGAGGCTCCTTACGGGGTCCTTGCCGCGGGACCACATTCATCCAGTGCTTTACCAGCTTCACTGGCTCCCAGTGGAGTACAGGATCAGGTTCAAGGTGCTGGTTTTGACCTTTAAAGCCTTATGCGGCCTAGGACCCTCGTACCTACAGGACCGCCTCTCCCTGTATGCCCCGCAAAGGACCTTAAGGTCCACAAATAACAACTTTTTGGAGGTCCCGAGCCACAAGGCTGTTAGACTGGTTTCAACCAGGGCCAGAGCCTTTTCAGTACTGGCCCCAACTTGGTGGAACACTCTGTCACAAGAGACCAGGGCCCTGCGGGATTTGACATCTTCCCACAGGGCCTGCAAGACAGAGCTGTTCCACCTGGCCTTCGGGTCAGACTCAGTCTGATGGTTTCCTCCCCTTGGTTTTGTTTATGGGCGACAAATGAAGCGGCATTTTAAATTTTAAATTGGCTTTTTAACCTGTATTTTAATTAATGGTTTTTCTTTTTATACTTTATTGTAATTCTTACTGATGTTAGCCGCCCTGAGCCCGGTTTCGGCTGGGAAGGGCGGGGTATAAATAAAATTTATTATTTATTATTATTATTATTATTATTAAATAAATTAAAATTTTACTCCAGCCTTTTAAAAATACTTGGATCTTCCCTGGTTTTCCAGGAAGAGCAATGCAGGAATCTTTTGCCCAATCTGGGGCTCGAACCCACGACCTGAAATTAGGAGTAATGACTAGCTCTGACTACCGGCATGCTGGCCGGTAGGGCCCACAACATCTGCAGGGAGGCAGCCCCCCCCCCACGCTCATGCCCCAAACCATCCGGGTTGCCCTTTTCCATCGCAATGATATCATTTTCTTTTTTCTTCTGACCAGAAAGGCGTTTGCTATTCCAGATGTGGCCACAGAGCAGATTTACGTAAGGGATGTTATTATCCACTCAAGGCAGAGCAGTCGTTGGGTGGGGGGGGCAGTAGGAGGGGGAGGGGAGAGCCCGATGGGCATCTCCAAAACCAGGACAGCGGACAGACAGTGCAAGGTTCAATGCACGAGCTTGCACACAAAGACACATGCATTGGGGTTCGGTAATGAGGACTAGCGGCATGGCGGGAAGCACGTCACAAAGGCCAGACTCTCCTTGGAAGGAAGTGGCTCACAGCCAACTTCCCTTACGTGCAAAGACAGCACCTAGCTCCCTGCTGAGCTTTGTCCAAAAAGCCTCTATGACTCTCCCTTCCTCCCTCCCGGACAGTTTTCCCACATTGCATAAGACACAGGGATAACACAGGCCAGATGAGAGTGGCTGGAAAGAGGGCGAGATTTCTGCATAAACGGAGAGGCTGCCGTCGCTGGGCTTCCTCTGAGGAGCTGCTCACAAACTCAGGGGCTGCTCGCTCTGCCTGGGATCTTGCCACAAAGGAAGTCTGCAGGCAACACAGCAGACCTCTTGGGAGTTTTGCAGATTCCCCAGGAGCGATGTGCCAGGGGCTAGAAAGAGAGGGTCAGCATGGCCTAGTGGTTAGACTAGGGCAGTGTTTCCCAAACTGCTTTTGGACCATAATTCCCATCACCCCTGACCATTGGTCTTGCTAGCTAGGGATGATGAGAGTCGCAGCCCGAAAACAGCTGAAGACCCAAGTTTGGGAAACCCTGGGAGAGGCCAGGGTTCAATTCCCGCCCCGCCCCCTCAGCCTTGAAGCTCACTAGGTGTTCTTGAATCCACCACTTACCCGCAGACTAACCTACCTCACAAGGGTGTGAAGTTTTACAAAGGAGTAGTTCCCTGATGAGGGCCAGATTCCTCATGGATAGGGTGCTAGGTTGTTGTTGTTTTCTATCTCTCCTGGACATTTGCTTTGTCAAAAATGTTCCACAGGGACATTTCTCTCTCCCTGTGGCCCTGGCAACACTCTCCAGGCCACGCTCCTGACTCGCCACGACACCCACTCCCTAGGTTTGAGCTCCTGGCAACTAGGCCCTCCACTCAAGATACCGTAGAGGCAGGGCCTTCTTGGTGGTGGCTGCTCCCAGGCTTCGAAACTCCCTCCCTGGAGGAGCCAGACTGGTTCCCTCCTTGCTGTCCTTCCAACAAGACTGTTCTACTCCAACAAGCTTTTGGGGGCTGACTCTGATTTTCAGGAAATGACTTTTAACTAGTGTTGTGCTGTTTTTACCATCTGCATTTCAATCTATTTGTTGTGTGTGTGTGTGTGGTTTTAATTCTTTTGGAAATGCTTTTTACTGGTTTTACAAAATAAATCTCACATTCATCACATTTGAATTTTAAAATCAAACAAGATTCTTCTGAATTTATATGCTTTTATATGTTTTTAACTCTCTTTTCTTTAATGAATTTCTGGTATAACTGTAAATAAATAAAAAGACAACACAAAATATTGTGGGGGAGGGCAAAGAAATTGAATTCAAAATCAACATAGTATTTTTAGCTCTTTATATTTCATCAGGGTCATTTTAATTCGCAGGAGCCGCGTGGGGGTCCCAGTCTGAGACAAAGGTGGGAAAGAGATAAATAGACCCACCACTGTCTCATCCTGGGCTGAGTAAATTTGCCAAATGGGCATTTTGCTATAATGTTTTGCAACACCGGGATCAATTATTATGTCCAACTTTATGTTGCTTTCAACCTTCTGCAACACTATTTCTTTATGTTCTTTAGCTTTGACTTATCTTGCTTATTAACAAAACAAAAACTATTTATTTTTTGCAAAAGATTTGCTGTTTTCAATGAGTGCCAAAACCAACCTGCAATTGCAGGTTATCGAAAGCTGAGGCTTTGGCAAAAGCTTCCTATGTAGAAGGGGTGGGGGTGGGGGAGTGTAACTCCAGCCTCGCTGCTTCCTCTAGGGCAGGCATGGCTAATGTTACATGTCAACCTTGGAGTAGCAGATCTGGCAGAGTGAATGGAGAAGGGGAGGCAGCCCGTGGAACAAGCAACGCTCAAAGCTCACAAAGCTCCCTGCCTTAAGCTAGCTTCCAAATCTATCTGCCTTTTGTTGAGAAACATGAGGACTAGAATGTTTCATTGCTGTTAGAACAAAACAGATCAGCATTAACAGACCCTCCAAGTGTCCCTATTTTCCAGAAACAGGCCTGGATTTAAAGAACACAAACAGCATAAAAGTAACACTGTGGTGATAATATGAACCATAAACAATCAATACCACCACACAATGGCTGAAACTATAATAAAAGATTTACTGGAATCCTCTTCTGAAAAACTAACAGTCTTTCAATGAAGCCACATGATTAACAAGCCATATATGCGTGATATAACAGAATGTATAATGTTCACAATTGGTTGATGGTGAGTAGATAGTAGAATTCTTCAACGGTTCAAAGCAAAAATCTCATGGATGTAATAGTAGATGAAGCATATTTATATGAGTCTTGCAACATCACCATCCAGCCGAAATCAACACAAGTGGCACATGAGAAGGACGAAGAAGACCTGTCCTCCGGATTACTCACAGGTTTCGCTATATAGCTTCATCAGTTCAGGTTAAGCATTCTGATTAGCACAACATGCGAAATATTCCACAGGAACATCCCAGAATGCCTCCACTTTTCCTTAGGACGCCCCTATTTTCATCAGAGAAAAGTTGGGGTGGTGTCTCTATTTTCAGACAAATGTTGGGGGGGGATGTCTCTATTTTCATCGGAGAAAAGTTGGAGGGTATGGAGTTATACGACAACTGAGCCAAGGAGATAAATAACTATATAACCTTTAGAACATGGGTAGGCAAACTAAGGCCCGGGGGCCGGATCTGGCCCAATCGCCTTTTAAATCTGGCCCACAGGCGGTCCGGGAATCAGCGTGTTTTTACATGAGTAGAATGGTTGCTTTTATTTAAAATGCATCTCTGGGTTATTTGTGAGGCATGGGAATTCATTCATTTCCCCCAAAAAAATATAGTCCGGCCCCCCACAAGGTCTGAGGGACACTGTACTGGCCCCCTGCTGAAAATGTTTTTTGACCCCTGCTTAAGAAGACATGAAGGCAGCCCTCTATAGGTAAGTTTTATTATTATTTTTATATGTTGGAAGCCGCTCAGAGGGGCTGGGGCAACCCATACAGATGGGCAGGGTATAAATAATAAAATTGTTGTTGTTGTTGTTGTTAAATAGGACATCCCTATTTTTATCAGAGAAATGTTGGAGGGTATGCAGCAGTAAAGCACTTGCTTGGCATGCAGAAGGTGCCAGGTTCAATCCAGGCCTCTGCCTCTGCCTAAAGTTGCTTCCGATTCAATCAACCCTTTCTAGAGAACCATGAGGACTAGAATGTTTCTTTGCTGAACACAGATCAGCAGTAAAGCACCTGCTTGGCATGCAGAAGGTCCCAGGTTCGATCCTCGGCAGCACCTCCAGGGAGGGCTGGGTAAAGACACCCTGCCTGGAACCCTGGACAGCTGCTGCTGCCAGCCAGTGTAGGCGATGCTGAGCTAGAGGGACCAGCATCCTATGTTCTTGGGATGCAACACCTGCTTCAGGCCGTCAGATCCATAGGCAAGAGGGCTAAGGGTTGTAGTCCAAAAGAGCTGGGGCTGCTGGGAGTTGAAAGTCCAAAGCATCTTTGTGGGCACCAGGCTGGGGAACGGCCCAGACAGCCCGGGAGATCTGAGCAAAGCAACTGCGAGCTCTCAGAGAAAGGGAGGGGAGGTTATTTATAGCGTGTCCCCCCCCCCTTGCTTCCTGCACACCAAGGTTGACCCACGTCAGCGGGGCCTTCTGAGCGTTTCCTTTTCCTGTCCTGAATGGCCCCCAAATCCCTCTGCCGACCCAGGTTCAAGAGGGGTGAGGCAGCGGGATGCCCTCAGCCCAGAATCGGGGCCATCCGCTTGGCTCCGCGGCTGCCAAGAGGCGACTGTATCTCTGTTTGTGATCAGGCCCATCCATGCCAACCCAGCCGTGTCCTCCTCCTCCAATCCCTTGGGCAAAGGGCCAGCCCAGCCCAGAGCGTGCATAACTTGGCACCCAGATGCCAACGTGCGGGCATCGTGCCCACTGACCCCAGTCAAAACAAGCCCTAATCTGCCTTGTTTGCTCAGAACGGGAAAAGGTAAAGAGATGAGCACAGCGGCGGGGGGGGGGGGCGGACAGATGGACGGAGAGGCGGGTGGGAAGCAGCACCCAGGCTGGGCCACAGGTTCGCGGAAGGGCAACCAGAACGTTCACAGGGAAGGAATTGAAAACAAACCTCCCGATAGCAGGACGTTGTCCTACAAGTCTATGGAGAATAATGCTGCGGACTGTGTTGGTCGCCTCCCCTCTCAAAGGGTGTTGCAGAGTTGGAGGAAGTTCAGAAAAGGGCAGCCCAAGTGATCAGGGGTTGGGAGTTGTAGAATGGGACCCCTAAGGGTCATCCAGTCCAACCCCCTGCAATGCAGGAATCTCAGCTAAAGCAGCGACTCCCCTATGGGAAACGGTTTCAGTGTTTGGGGCTTTTAAGTTCAGAGAAAAGGCAAAGGGGGCAAAGAAAGTTCAGAGAAAAGGCAGGGAAGGCAAAGAAAGTTTGGAGAAAAGGCAGGGAAGGCAAAGAAAGTTCAGAGAAAAGGTAGGAAAGGTAAAGAAAGTTCAGAGGAAAGGCAGGGAAGGCAAAGAAAGTTCAGAGAAAAGGCAGGGAAGGCAAAGAAAGTTCAGAGAAAAGGCAGGGAAGGCAAAGAAAGTTCAGAGAAAAGGCAAGGCGATGCAGCCTGTCCAGCCCAGCATCCCTCTTCCCACAGTGGCCAACCAGGTGCCCTAGTGGAAAGCTTGCAAACAGGACCCGAGTATCTGGCATTTGGAGGCAGACTGCAACTGGACAGGGAGGTTTTAGCCATCCATCCAAGCACCTAAGCATTTGGCTCACGTGCAGAGCAACCAGCGTTTGGAGGTAGGCTGCCTCTGGACACGGAAGCTCCACCTTTTTGCGAAGCTCAGATTTACTGCCAGCGGACCTGTCTAAGAACCTCGGAAGAGCCCTACAGTTGCATGAGGCCAAAGGGGGCCCATCGAGCCCCAACATCCCATTTGGAAAGCCCCCCCCCAAAGCGGAACCCGAGCGCAACAGCAATTCTCCCCTCACGCGTGCGATTCGCCTTGAGCACATGAACTCGTGCAGGGGGGCAGCAGGCTCCTCTTGGGCATCAGGGGGCAGGTGTGTCCAGGGCAAACTGCCAGGGTCTGCACTCTGCGCAAACGCAGGAACATCAGGCCAGCGTGCAAAGGCAGCTCGTCCCAGGAGGCGGTGCGCACTCCGCACATGCTCAGAGGCTCGCCGACTTCCCTCAGGCCGCCGCCAGCCTTCACCTCCTTTCCCCCACCCCCTTGGCCCGTCTTTGAATAGCTTTTAAAGACCCACGGCTATTCTCTGCTTGGGCTTTGGACCAGCAATGGGCACATTCCTTTCCCGAGCAACAGTGCCTAATTTATCCTTCACGGCCGGCTCAAAAATAGCAGCTGCTGCAGGGAGAGGATTGGGGGTGGAGGGGATGTAGGGGGGGGGAGACACAAAGGCCCACAAGCATGACCATTGATATCAAGAGGTGTTGCCTGCGCCATGAGGGTTCGGGTGAGAGGTCCTATGCCCGGCGCCGCCAGGATACCCTCAACCACCTTCGGACGAGACCCTTGCAGGCAACTGAGGGATTCTTCCAGCAAGTCCTGGCAGGGTGGGGCCCCGGGAACGGAGGGAGGGAGGGAGGAAGAGAGACTGCCTGAGCAGAGAAGGCTCAGAGGACACCTCCTGGAGCTAGGTGGGCTTGATCCAGCTGGTTCTCCTCGTGTGCTTACGGAACTCCCTCCCACTGGAGGCAGTGATGCCCAGTGCCTACCAACCTGGATGGACGACTTTAAAAGAGGATTAGGCCAATAATAACGCTGTCAGTGGCTACTGGCCATGCTCTGCCTCCCCGGGTCGGAGGCAGAGATGTTTCTGAATCCTGGTTTCTCATTGAATGGGCATCTGGTTGGGCAGTGTGAGACCAGGGTGCCCGACTAGGTGGGTCACTGGTGTGACCCAGCAGCAATCTTCTTATGTCAACAGGACAAATCGCCCTGCTAACTAGAAGGCCTCCGATGCTAGCTAGCCAGCCCTGCCAGCTGCCTGCATGCCAGGAGACGGAAGACCCGCCTCTCATTCCTCCGGGCCCCCCCCCCAGCCTGATCTGCTTTCTGCCACCTCCCTCCCGCCGCCTGGGAGCCTTTGATGGGTGCTGCTGCCTGCAGCCCCCACCTGGCTTATCAGACATTCCTGCTGGTGCCCTTTGCCCTCTTCCGCAGCGGTGGGGGGCGGAGGGAAGGAAAGGGCGGTGCGGTTTAACCCCTTGCGCTGCACACACCCAGGAAAGGCAGAGAAGCCACACACACACACACACACACACACAGCCTCCCTAAAGAATGTGGCAAGAAGGCGATACCAGGCATGGAAAGCTCCTGCCTCCAAACTGTGAGCCCACCCCATTCCCTTCGCAAGCCGCACCCTCGGAAGAGGCTGGCTGCTGGATCAGGGGAATGGACAGCCCATCTAGCCTGGCAACCCAACCCGATGCCCATGGGGAACCTGCAAGGAGGATCTGGGCACAAGAGTCCTCTCATCTCCTGCACTTTGTCAGCAACGGATATTCAGGAACGTCTCCACCCCGTTGTGAGCCGCCCAGAGTGGCTGGGGAAGCCCAGCCAGATGGGTGTGGCATAAATAAATTATAATAATAATAATATATTATTATTATTATTAGCGGTGGAGGCAGGTCATAGGCATCCTGGCTAGTAGTCCTGGAGAAGAAGAGTTTGGATTTGATATCCCGCTTTATCACTACCCTAAGGAGCCTCAAAGCTGGTAACAATCTCCTTTTCCCTTCCTCCCCCACAACAAACACTCTGTGAGGTGAGTGGGGCTGAGAGACTTCAGAGAAGTGTGACTAGCCCAAGGTCACCCAGCAGCTGCATGTGGAGGAGCGGATATGCGAACCCGGTTCCCCAGATTATGAGTCTACCGCTCTTAACCACTACACCACACTGGCTCTCAGTGTGCCTTCCTCCTCTGTGACTTTGCCCAAACCTCTTTTAAAGCCATCCATGTTGGTGCCTGTCACTGCCTCCTGTGGGAGGGAGTTCCACAGTCCATCTATAAGCTGCATGAAGAGAGCATTTCTTTGTCCTGAACCTCCCAACATTCAGTTGTGTGGCGCAGCCCAGAGTTATTGTGTGTTATGATAGAGGGAGAAGACCATTTTTCCTCGCCTGCTTTCTCCATCATTTTCTGCGCCTCCATCCTGCTCTCGCGACTAAAAAGCCACACATGTTTTCACAGTCGTCTAGCAAACAAGAACCTCCTTCTCCAGGGGATCCTTTGGGGATCCCTCCAGGGAGACTCATGTGGATCAGCTTCACCTAGGGAAGGGGAGAGGTGTTGGGCTTGGAGCTGGAAATAAGGGAGGGGCCAAAAGGAGTGGGGGAATAGTCACACAACAGCCAGGACAGGTAGTCTATTAAATTTAATGGTGTACAATACAACCTCAACATTTTCCTTTTATATCCGCGCATAAAGAAAATGGGTTGAGATCTCTCTTTAAAAAAAAAAAAAAAAAAGATAAGTAAGAAAGCTAAACAATCAGACAGGTTTCTTAAATATCCTGGATGGGCACTAGGTAAAGGTAAAGGGACCCCTGACCATTAGGTCCAGTCGTGACCGACTCTGGGGTTGCGGCGCTCATCTCGCTTTACTGGCCAAGGGAGCCGGCATACAGCTTCCAGGTCATGTGGCCAGCATGACTAAGCCGCTTCTGGCGAACCAGAGCAGCGCACGGAAACACCGTTTACCTTCCTGCCAGAGCGGTACCTATATATCTACTTGCACTTTGACGTGCTTTCGAACTGCTAGGTTGGCAGGAGCAGGGTCTGAGCAACAGGAGCTCACCCCGTCGCGGGGATATGAACCGCCGACCTTCCGATCGGCAAGCCCTAGGCTCTGTGGTTTAACCCACAGCGCCACCCGCGTCCCGGATGGGCACTAGACCTCCCCATTTGACCTGGTGACAAATCAGGCTTTATTCCATGAAGGCTGGCACCAAATTAATGTCTGAAAGCAAGGAGACAAGTGCTTTCCAACAAAGGAGGATGCCTTTGGCTAGCACAATAAAAGTTTGTCATTCCTAACAAAGGAGAGGGCTGGTTTCTTTTTAAAATCAAGAATCTTTACAGCCCACAATGTGCTTCAAATCTGCCACGCAAGAGTGCAAAGCCAGGATCCCTCGAGAATTAAGACATAAGCCGTCAGCGATCCTAAACTGACCCTCTTGCTCAAGAACGGAAGGCCTGACTGGTTCAGTGACAGAGGGACCGAAGCAGGAACCTTGACCGCTAAGGGAAGGATGGGATACAGCCGAGGACCAGAATTTACCTGTCCCTCCATTAAAAGAAGGCAGAGATGTGACGGTGGTAGCTAGTGGGCAGTGAAGGCAAGGGATGGTCTAGTTCAGGGATGGGAAGTTTGCGGGCCTCCAGGTGTTGCTAGACTCTAACCCCCAGCAGCCAGCACAGACAATGGCCGGGGACAATGTGAGTTTATAGTATAAAAAGGTAAAGGTAAAGGGACCCCTGACCATTAGGTCCAGTCATGTCTGACTCTGGGGTTGTGGTGCTCATCTCGCTTTATTGGCCGAGGGAGCCAGCGTACAGCTTCCGGGTCATGTGGCCGGCGTGACTAAGCCACTTCTGGCGAACCAGAGCAGCGCACAGAAACGCCGTTTACCGTCCCGCCGGAGCGGTACCTATTTATTTACTTGCACTTTGACATGCTTTCGAACTGCTAGGTTGGCAGGAGAAGGGACCGAGCAACGGGAGCTCACCACGTCGTGGGGATTCGAACCGCTGACCTTCTGATCGGCAAACCCTAGGCTCTGTGGTTTAACCCACAGCGTCACCCGCGTTTATAGTATAAGGGAATCCAAAGGGCTCAGATCTCCCCCAGCCCTGAACTAAGAGGTCCACCAGAAGTTGGCCAATGGCCCACTTGCCTCCATCGTTGTTCACTTCCCAGAGGAATCTGAAAACATTCCTGCTTATCCAGGCATGCAGTGGTTGAAGAATCCCTCTCCTGGCAACCTCGAGATCACTGGATGGAAGGATGCTTCTTAAAATCTTAATTGCTTTCGGGATTTAAAAAACTGTTGACTGCTTTTGGATGTTTCAGTTGGGATGGTTTCTTGAATGCTGCATGTAATCTGTATGATTAGTGTGCCACCTTGGGCTCCTAGGGAAGGAAGGGCTATGAATTCAACCAATCAGTCAACAATAATATTGGGTGATTTTACGAGAGCTGCTTTTCCTCAAGGCACAACTTTCACAACTTCAAATGCCCAAGCGAAGATTCAAAGATGTACATGCAACCTCCGTAACAAACCAGCCACAAGCCATCTCATTCGGATCTCTCTGAGACACGGAACGGCGTCAGGTCAGGACACAGGGACTAGTAGTTTGGAAATAAGTCAGCCGGCTACCAAGGGACCCGCCCCAAGTTGGAGTAAAGTGGGATGGCGCAGCTCAGGCTACGTTGCACCAAGGTGGGACACACGCAAGTCTCCTTTAAAGCAAGGGAGGGGGCAGTTTCCAAATCCACTTTGAACTGCAGGTCTCGCTCCCTGGATACAGTATATGACAGTATATGGCAGCAAATTCCACTGTCCTGACAGTAAGAGCTGTTCGACAGTGGAATTTGCTGCCAAGGAGTGTGGTGGAGTCTCCTTCTTTCGAGGTCTTTAAGCAGAGGCTTGACAGCCACCTGTCAGGAATGCTTTGATGGTGTTTCCTGTTTAGCAGGGGGTTGGACTGGATGGCCCTTGTGGTCTCTTCCAACTCTATGATTCTATGATTCTATGAAATAATCCAACACACCAAAACCTGTGCCAGAGTGCGTTCCATTCGCCACTGACCAGCACAGCTGAATGGGCTTCCAGAGAGGCTCATGCCCCATCACTGAAGCCTCACCAGCCCACAGGGACTCAATTTTCTGCAAAACGCTTTTGTAAAAGCAGTGTATACATTTTATAAAACAAAATAGCAACCGGGGAAGGCACTGTCATAGAATGAGAAAGGAGTGTCTGTTCACACTGGCCAGTGTGCTTTATTAAGAATGGCCATAGCTTGGTGATAGAACACCTGCTGGGCATGCAGAAGGCCCCGGGTTCAAATCCCCAGCGATCTCTCTGGGTAAAGCTGGGAGGGACTCTCTGCCTGGAATGTTGTGGCGCTGCTGCCAGTCAAAGTAGGAGATGCTGAGCTCGATGGACCAAAGGTCTGACTCAGTATAAAGAGGTTTTCCCTGTTCTCTGGAGAACAACAGCTTTTTCCCAGCCCTGGGGGCATTTCTTCCATGACTACCTTTACCAGCCCCAAACTCCCCCAGCCAGCCAAAAAATAAGTGTACTAACAATCTAGCTCCACCATTCTTTGGGGTGTCACCCCCTGGCACAAAGAGACACCAAGTCTGAAATCTGTATCCTACCCTCACATTCTACCCAGTGTTAGAAACTCACGATATATAAGCTAGGTGTCAAATGGCTTCCTAAACCAGGGTTACAGTCGCCAAAATGAATTGTCTAGTTTGCCATTTTGGGTGGCCAGTCGTATTTCCCAATACGTTTTGGTCTCTGAATTTCGTTCTGATTGTGCAGATAAAAAAATCACAGATAGAATTCTACACAGGGTGTGTTGCTAGTGTGTGAAAAGCAGGCAAGATCCAAGGATTCCCCAGGCACACAGCTCCAGATGTCACGACACAATCCTGGAGATGTCAGACACAATCCTGGAGCCCTGGCACCTTCACTCGGTCGCAAGTGGCCGAGAGCCAGGTGCAAAATGCGCCCGGCTGATTTCGATCCCTGGCTCTAATCACAGATAAGAACATAAGAAGAGGCCGTCAGGATCAGGCCCATGGCCCACAGCCTCCTGCTCTCACAGCAGACAACCAAATGCCTGTGGGAAACCAGCCAGCAAGATTCAAGAACAAGAGTTGTTCCTGGTGTTTATGGGGTAGAAGGCACTCTGCACATGCCTCCGAAGCAGCCAGCAAACGCACCATCGCCGCCTTCGCAAATTCTGGGTTCCCCCAGCACTTCGGAGAGATTGCCCACCGGTGAGACAAGGCCCAAATAAAGCCCTGGGGGGGGTGAAGGTGGGGGGGGGAAGAGGGCATTCCCAGCTTCGCCAACCCAGGCGCAAAAAAAAATGGGTTATATTTAGAGCGCTGTTTACAGTTCCGCCATGCCTCGTATTTCATTTCGCCACTTCACACAGATGCACAAACAGGATCCTACCCTGGGATGAGGGATTCCTCCCCCCCCCCACATGCAAATTCCACAATCAAACCAGCCAGGTTCCCCACCAAAAGCAAGCCAGGGCATGTGTGTGTGTTGGGTGGGGTGCAGGGAGAGGTCAGGCTGGGGGAAGGAGGAGGAAACTGCCCCCAAGGAAAGGACATGTGCCCCCCCCCGCCACCAGCTGTTTCTCTCCAGAGTCCCCAGCCCAGACGGGCACCCCTAAAAAGTGGGGGTGGGAGGGAAGAGATGGTTCAGAACACAGATGCAGCCGGAAGAGGAGACAGAAGGCAGGCCTTTGGGGAACAGCCGTAGCTCAGTGGTAGGACAACTGCTTGGCATGCAGAAGGCCCCAGGTTCAATCCCTGGCAACATGTCCATGTAGTGTTGGGAAGAGAAACCCCACTAACAGTCAGTGGTACAGACAATACTGAGTTGGATGGGCCAATGGTCTGACTTCGAATAAGGCAGCTTTTATTTAAATCAGCCCTTTTGCAGGACCATAAGGACTAGAATCTCTACTTTGAGCAGGGGGTGGGAATCCCGCTGCAACCCTGGAGAGTGTGAGCAATACTGATGGATGGAAAGTCTGGCTCAGCATAAGGCAGCTTTGTCCGTTCCTAAGTTTGAGAGGAGGGCTGCAGCTCAGCATCAGAGCACCCGCTTGGCATGCAGAAGGTCCCAAATACAGTCCCCGGCAGCATCTCTCCACTGGATAGGGCTGACCATGCCCCCTTGTCTGAAACCCTGGAGAGCTGCTGCCAGCCAGCGATGGAACATTTTGGCTCACTACAGAGCAGCTTCCTGAGCCTCTCGTTAAATCCAACCATGAGAACTAGCAACTTGGTTTCGTTTTACAGCAGCAGGGGACCTGCTTCACATGTGCAAGGTCCCCGGTGTCTCCAGGCAGGGCTGCCCCAAACCAAGGAGAGCTGCTGCCAACCAGTGCAGGCACTACTGAACCAGGTAGAACGGCTGTCTGTCTCAGTGCAAGGTGGTTTCCTCCTTCCATCGCTCCAGAGCAACCAACAAGGATCTTTTCAAATGCCACAGCCCTGCCCAGCATGCCAACCTGATCCCATTTCCCTTGACTTGGCCCAAACCCCGTGGCACACTATCCCCCACCTCAACCTCTGTCCCCAGCTGGCCCCCCTTTCCACACCAGCAAGCTGTGTGCATAGCGCATAGTGGCGCGGCAGCACCTTCTGCCAAGGGTGTGGCCGTACCACGGGGAGGCCTCGAGGAATGTGCCCTCCAGGAAAAGGGCCCAGCCAGGGCGAGGAGTGGCTGGGGGTGGGCCTCCCCCCTTCTTTCTTCCCATAACCCTCGGAGAGCCATGCACAAAGCAGCCCATTGTTAGCAGCGCATAGTGCAGAGGGCTGGCTGTGTGGGTGGAAAGGCAGGCTGGCTAGCATGGGGAGAGCGGGCTGGCCTGCCAGTCACCCCCCTCCCCTGATGGTGAAGGGGGAAGGCAGCAGGTCAAGAGGGTGGGTAGTAATAATAATAATAATAATTTTATCATTTATACACCGCACATCTGGCTGGGCTTCCCCAGCCACTCTGGCCAGCTCCCAACAGAACACTAAAAACCAAATAAAACGTCAAACATTAAAAACTCCCCTAACCAGGGCTGCCTTCAGATGTCTTCTAAACGTCAGATAGTTGTTTATTTCCTTGACATCTGATGGGAGGGCGTTCCACAGGGCGGGCGCCACCACCAAGAAGGCCCTCTGCCTGGTTCCCTGTAACCTCGCTTCTCGCAGGGAGGGAACCGCCAGAAGGCCCTCGGAGTTGCACCTCAGTGTCCGGGCTGAAGGATGGGGGTGGAGGCGCTCCTTCAGGTATACTGGGCCAACACCGTTTAGGGCAGTGATGGCTAACCTTGACACCCCAGATGTTTTGGAACTACAACTCCCATCATCCCTAGCTAACAGGATCAGTGGTCAGGGATGATGGGAGTTGTAGTCCCAAAACATCTGGAGTGTCAAGGTTAGCCATCACTGGTTTAGGGCTTTCAAGGTCATCACCAACACTTTGAATTGTGCTCGGAAACATACTGGGAGCCAATGTAGGTCTTTCAAGACCGGTGTTATGTGGTCACGGCGGCCGCTCCCAGTCACCAGTCTAGCTGCACCGGCACTTTGAATTGTGCTCGGAAACGTACTGGGCTTGCTGGGAGGCTGCAGGCTGAAGTAAGGGGGAAATGAGACTGCTGGGACAGTGCAGCCTGGCTGCCAAGGGCGGGTGGTTAAACAAGGGAGGCAAAAGCTCATGGCTTCGGAATGGAGCATCTTCTAAAAGCAGCATCAGTGTGGAATCTGGCACAGCGAGGGGAGAGGGCAGAGTCAGGAGAGGGGTGTGTGGTTGGCTGGGAAAGCCAAATTAATATTTTGGTGCCTGACGTGGAAACCCCAAATGAGGAAGGGACGCAAGCTCAGTGGCAAAGCATTTCCCTGGCATGCAGGTTTCATCCATCTCCTGGCAGGGCTGTCCCCCTGCCTGAAACCCTGGGGAGAGCCACTGCTGCTGCTGCCGGTCAGTGTCTAAATGGATCAATGCAGCCCCCTATAGCACCCTAAGGCCCCAGGTTCAATCCCCACACAGCATCCTCCGGGTAGGGCTGGGAATGCCCCACATTTAAAACCCGGATAGAGCCGTTTCTGCCAGTCTGTGTAGACAACACAGGCGTTGGATCAAGGCGTTGACTCGGTAATAGAAAGCAACTTCTTCCCACAACCACGCGATGAATTCAGGAGCCGTTTGTTGCCGCTGAAGGACCCCACCCCTCCAATCAGACACCTGCCTAGGGGGCGCCAATGCCGGACCCCTCAAACTGCTCCCCCAGCTCAAAAGCCCACAGACCACGTAGCGGGCTGCCACCTTTCGTCTCTCCGCTCGCCAGGAAGCAAAACCCGGTCGCCCACGGCGCGCAGAAACTGGATCCCAGGGATCTCGCCATTTTGCTGGACGTGGCTCCCTTAAAGGAATGTGGTTTGGGGAGGGGGTACCAGTGGTGTGGAAACACCCAGAACCCCACAACTTCAGGGCAAATCCCCCCCTAACGGGGCACCACAAGTGGACAGGTCTCCCCACCTCTCCAAATTTCACCCTCTCTCTCCATCCGGGCGCAATTTTCGCCCCTCGCAGAGCGCGGCCAAGTTTCTGCAGCTCCGAACACTTTTCCATTTTATTTTAAGACTGCTATTTTTACGGGTCTCCCTGTCTCTCTCTCTGGAGCCCGTCAACATTTAAATTTACAGCCGGGCCAGGAGAAAAGGAGGATGGAGAGCACCCCGGGTACGCCGGCATTTCCTCCACCTGGCCGCCGCCGCCGTCGCGCGTCCTCCAGCCGGGCATGGTCCAAACTGCACCGGGGACGTGGCGAAGCCCGGTGGCCGGCCGAGCCGGGCCTGGGCCAGCCCGCCGACGCCAGCCGCGCCATGAATAGCCTCCCCAGTCCCACGTTTAAAATTAGACGCCCTGGAGGCGAACAGGCAGGCGGGCACCCCACCCAGGGCCGGCCGGGGAGGGGCAGGAGCCACCCAGGCGCAATGAAGGGGGCAGGAAGAAAGGAGAAGGCATCTCCGGACGGGCCCCCCTCCCGCTCCAAACTCCGATCTTCCCGACGCCCAGCACCGATCCGCTTTGACCAAGCCGCTCCCGGAGCGCCCCACCACCACCACCACCATCCAGCGCTACTTACGCCCAGGAGCGCGGCGGCCAGGAGCAGCGCCCAGCAGAGGCAGCCGCCGGAGGGGCGCGCCGTCGAGGGGGAGCCCCGCGACCTCCTCCGCTCCCTCTTCCCGGCTCCCATTTGCAGCGCGCGGAGCAGCAAGAGCTTCGGGTCGTTCTCCTCCTCCTCCTCCTGCGCCCGGGAGCGCGCACCGAGCCTTCCTTCTCCTCTTTCCTCGCTTCTTCGACGGCGCGGTCGCTGCTGCAGCTGGGGGGGTGATGTCGCCAAAGATGCCCCGTCCGCGCATCGGCCTCCTCTCGCGCGCTCTCCTCCTGCAGAGCTCTCGCCGGGCGAAAGGGCGAGCCCGCGGCGGTCCCAGCTAAACTTTTTCTTTCCCCCCACCCCGACCCCTCCTTCCCGGCCGCCTCTCCTCCTCCTCCTCCCCTCCCTTGCCAAGCAGCACCGCCCCAAATCTCTGGCTCCACCAGCCTCCCGGCAAAGCTGGCCTGGAGTTTCCCGGGACGGGACGGGGATGAGATGGGGAGGGGAAGGGGGCGTTTCCCCTCGCCCCCAAAGACCTTGCCTGGGGAGTAAAGCCCTCTTTCTCCACTGGGAAGGGGCAGGCCTCCATCCACTATTCCCGATGCCTACTAGCTCGGCTCTGCCTCTAAGGTCAGGGGTGGTGATGGTTCAGAATACCACTGTGCCCACTGTCAGAACAGGAGGCTGGACTGGATTAGGCCTTCTTTGGGATTGAACCCTGGACCTTCTGCATGCAAAGCAGATGCCCCACGGCTGAGCTGTGGTCTTTTTAAAATTAAAAACAAAGCAAGTTCCTAGTCCTCATAGTTGCAAATAAAGGGCTCGTTTAAATGGAAGCATAGGAGTCTGCCTATTGCTGAGTCCATTCTAGCTCAATGTTGCCTACGCTGACTGGCAGAATGGCTCTCCGTTGTTTCAGACAGGGATTCTCTCCCTGCCTTGCCCAGAGATGCTGCCAGCGGGGATTGAACCTGGGGCCTTCTGCATGCAAAGCAGGTGCTCTCCGCTGGGCTGTGGCCCTTCCCTGTGTGTTTGTATGCACAGGAAAGTAGAGCCCATCCAATCTATCCTGCATTTTCTCCCACCCGTCAGAAGCAGTTGGGAAGGAAGGAACCACATATACCCTGCCTGTTTGTACCCCCTTCACTTCTGTTCTTCCTGGGAGGACCCAGGCCCCACCAGTGGCTCTCCATCATGACTGGGGGAGCAAGCAGAGCTGTTTCCTCAGTGCCCCACACCTGGGGGAGGGGGTTCTCCAGGGGGCAGGACCAGGCAGGACCCAGGGGGGCTTTTCTTACATTGTTAGGTATCTCCTTCTGCTTGGTCCTGTTCCCACCACCCCACCCCTAGGGGGTCTACGGATCAGCCCCCACCCCTTGCTCTGTGACAGCCCCAAAGCAATCTGAGTGCCGTTAATGATTCACTCTCCATATCTTGTTTGAGTGAGGGAGAAGCTGTCTGTGGAAAGCCAGGTGGAAGGTTGAGCCCAAGACTATCCAGGTAGCCCCAGCATGCTGCTTCCGCCTTCTGCCCTGATGTGGGGGCAGCCATTGTGGTGTAGTGGTTAAGAGCGGTAGACTCGTAATCTGATGAACTGGGTTCGTGTCTCCTCTCCTCCACATGCAGCTGCTGGGTGACTTTGGGCTAGTCACACTTCTTTGAAGTCTCTCAGCCCCACTCACCTCACAGAGTGTTTGTTGTGGGGGAGGAAGGGAAAGGAGAATGTTAGCCGCTTTGAGACTCCTTCGGGTAGTGATAAAGCGGGATATCAAATCCAAACTCTTCTTCTTCAGATGACCCTGTTTCTGCCCGGTTGCAGTTGCTGGGCCCCGCCACCCCTCTCCGCTGAGAAACACAAGGACCCCTCTTTCCTGGTGTGCTTCCTTCTGCAAGGCCATTCATTTTGCACTCGCTGCTGCTCAAGCATGGAAGTTGGGTACAACATCCACACAATGTCATCCCAATAATAATAATAATAATAATAATATCCCGCCCAACTGGCTGGTTTTCCACATCCACTCTGGGCAGCTCCCAACAGAATAATAATAATAATAATAATAATAATAATAATAATAATATAAGCTCAGATCATACCCTAGATTAAAATAGCTTTCTAGGGGAAAGCTGAAGCCCTTTTTGGAGCGCCTTAGGATCAGTTTTTTATGGTAGTCCAGATCTCAGTCATACGGATGAGAAGATATATCAACCTTTTATGCTCTTCCACACCCGCCCAATGCTCCTATCCCTTCTTTTAGATTCTTTTAGCGTCTTTTAAATTCTCATAGACTTTTATATTCACCTTCTGTTTTAATACCTTTTAGCTATCCAAAACGCTTATCAGATTTTAAATGACTGTATCCTATCCTTTTATGCTGGTCTATGACCGTAATAAAGATTTGATTTGATTTGATAATAATAATGCGATAAAACATCAAACATTAAAAACTTCCCTAAACCGGGAGCGGCTGCCGAGATCACATAACACCAGTCTTGAAAGACCTACACTGGCTCCCAGTACGTTTCTGAGCACAATTCAAAGTGTTGGTGCTGACCTTTAAAGCCCTAAACGGCCTCGGTCCAGTATACCTGAAGGAGAGTCTCCACCCCCATTGTTCTGCCCAGACACTGAGGTCCAGCTCCGAGGGTCTTCTGGTGGTTCCCTCGCTGCGAGAAGCCAAGTTACAGGGAACCAGGCAGAGGGCCTTCTCGGTAGTGGCACCCGCCCTGTGGAACGCCCTCCCACCAGATGTCACAAGAGAAAAACAACTACCAGACTTTTAGAAGACATCTGAAGGCAGCCCTATTTAGGGAAGCTTTTAATGTTTAATTCTGTTGGAAGCTGCCCAGAGTGGCTGGGGAAACCCAGCCAGATGGGTGGAGTATAAATAATAAATTATTATTATCATAAATTATTATTATTAGGGACTAGATGACCCTCAGAACCCCTTACAACTCTACAGTTCTATGATTCTAAAGCTATCCAAGTTGGTGGCCATCGCTTGCCTCCTGAAGGAGGGAGTTCCATTATTTAACTACACGCTCTGTGAAGAAAGACTTCATTTCATCCATCCTGAATCAACTTCATTGGATGTCCACAAGTTCTGGTGTTATGATAGAGAGAGAGAATTATGAGTTATGATAGAGAGAAACCTTTCCTCCGTCCACTTTCTCCAGGCCAGACCTAATTTTATAAACTTCTAGCCCGTCGCCTCTGACTCATTTTTCCCTCTAAATTAAAAAGCCCCAAACGCCACAACCTTTCTTCATAGGAATCTGCCCTACAAAGAACGAGACCCTTGGACAATCTACCTCAATATTGTCTACACTGACTGGCAGCAGCTCTCCAAGGTTTCAGGCAGGAAGGATCCATCCTGGGTGGGGATCTACAACTGAGCTAAGGCCTTTCCCTTGCTTGGCTGCTGTGTGAAGCAGGATGGCACAACAGGATGGCCTTTTGGTCTGATCCACTCGCCCTGGCTCTTTCTGGTCTTTTCCTGGGATTTTTTTAAAAAAAGTGTAATACAGGCTTGCAGGAAAGATCTCTCGCGGCTGCCCTCTCCCGGCAGACAAGGGACACGCTCCTTCTTTCTCTCGGAATCGACTCCCATCTGGCTGGGTTTCCCAGTACGTTTCCGAGCACAATTCAAAGTGTTGGTGCTGACCATTAAAGCCCTAAACGGCCTCGGTCCTGTATACCTGAAGGGGCGTCTCCACCCCCATCGTTCAGCCCGGACACTGAGATCCAGCACCGAGGGTCTTCTGGTGGTTCGCTCGCTGTGAGAAGCCAAGTTACAGGGAACCAGGCAGAGGGCCTTCTCGGTAGTGGCGCCCGCCCTGTGGAACACCAGATGTCAAAGAGAACAACAACTACCAGACTTTTAGAAGATATGAAGACAGCCCTGTTTAGGGAAGCTTTTAATGTTTGATGGATTACTGTATTTTAATATTTTGTTGGAAGCCGCCCAGAGTAGCCGGGGAAGCCCAGTCAGATGGGCGGGGTATGTATGTATGTATGTATGTATGTATGTATGTATAAATAAATAAATAAATAAATATCATCATCATCATCATCTTTCCAAGGCAGTCTGAAAAATAGAGGCAAAGGAGCTCCACTCAGCCCTCACTTGCCCTGCCTCCTTCCAGCTCAGGGGGTAATTTTTTAAGACACATTTCCAGGCACTGACTGCCGTGCTAACGTTGAACACGTCCCAATTCCACCTCCCAGCTCCCACTCCTTGCTGGTTTATGTAGCTTTTCCCTAACCGGGGAAAATCTGATCAGTCATGAAAACTGGCTGATTCAAAACAAAACTATTCACTTTGGAATAGTGGTTGTGGTTTTCTGATGTGTCATGTTGATACGTTTCCTGCGGGGAGGGGGTGATATACTGTAATGCACCCCACCTCAGTTCCCATTAGCCCTCCCTTTGTGCAACATAGAATTGTAGAGTTGGAAGGGACCCTGAGCATCATCTAGTCCACCCCCTGTGATACAGGGATAAGCAACTGTCCCATGCAGGGATCGAACCTCCAACCTCGGCATTATCAGCACCACGCTCTAACCAAACGAAAAGCAGTTTTAATAACCAGAGTTGTACACACACCATGCACCTCCATTCTATTATTAATATTCATTTATCTATCAATTATTGTTAAGCACTGACCTATTTTACTTCTTCACACGACACACAGTTCAGCTATGGAACTCACTTCCGCAGGAAGCAGCAATGGACACCAGCCTAGATGGCTTTGAAAGAGGATTGGACAAATTCATGTGGCTATTAGCCGTAAACGGGTTGGAGGCAGCAATGCTCCTGAATAGCAGTTGCTATTCAGGAGAGGGGAGATTGCTCTTGTGTTCGAATTCTGCTTGCAGGCTTCCCATAGACATCTGGTTGGCCCCTGTGAGAACAGGAGGCTGGACTAGATGGCCTGAACCAGCAGGTTCTCCTTAGGTTCTTAATCGCCTCCTAAAACCACCTGTCTCAAGGTCATTTACATAAAAGGCCATTAAAGGTGAAGGTAAAGGCACCCCTGACCATTAGGTCCAGTCGCGGACGACGCTGGGGTTGCGGTGCTCATCTCGCTTTATTGGCCGAGGGAGCTGGCGTACAGTTTCCAGGTCATGTGGCCAGCATGACAAAGCCGCTTCTGGCGAACCAGAGCAGAGCACGGAAACGCCGTTTACCTTCCCGCCGGTACCTATTTATCTACTTGCACTGGCGTGCTTTTGAACTGCTAGGTTGGCAGGAGCGGGGACCGAACAACAGGAGCTCACCCCGTCACGGGGATTCGAACTGCCAACCTTCTGATCGGCAAACCTAGGCTCTGTGGTTTAACCCACAGCGCCACCCACGTCCCAGAGTCGTCCGCCATTAAAAAACAACAAATACATTTATGAGACCCTTATGGAAAAGACTCACTGATGCAGCTAGGAAAGCCTGTTGGAACAAATATGTCTTTGTAAAGTAAAGCCAGGGGGCCCCTGCCATATCTTGTCCCCCTTGTTCTGCTGAACAGGGGCAACCACACCAAAGGCCCTGCTTTGAGCCACTGTGGAGCTGGCTTCTGAGATCTATGGGACTTGCAGCAGAAACTCTACCGCAGACCGCAGAGACTTACTGTAGTTCAGCCCGTGCAGACCTACAATTCCCAGCACCCATAACAAACTACACTTCCCAGGATTCTCTCTGGGGGGAATCCGTGTGTGCTCTAAATGTACGGTTTGTCCGCAGCCATGGTCCAAAGGAAAGATGCTCAATAGCCAAGAGTTGCTGGGAGAGCCGACTGCCACCGTTGGCCAGGGTTGCCAGGGTTGGAAAGGGATTCCACGGGTCCTTTGTCCTGCCTTTTTGCAAAACAATCCCCCCCCCCCCCGCTTAGCTGGGCCACTGTTCCTCCCCCCCCCACCAGTTCCTTCCTTCCCAGGGAGATTAAATGGAGGGTCAAAGGTAACTGGAGGGATGGTCTGCAGAGTTCAAGACCTCTCCCTAGAGAAGGGGGGCAAGGGTTTGTGGAGTGACAAAAAGCTTGGAGGAGAGAGAGATCTGACTCTGCTCCCTCTGGCGGAAGAAGGAAAATAGAGTGAAGGTTTAAGGGAGGGAGGGAGATAGCCAAAGCTTTCAGGAGAAATTCATTTCACTTCTCATTTACCTTGTTTGCCCTTTCTGAAATAGTATGAGAGCCAAAACATGGCAATCGTTTGAAAATCTGCACTTCTCCAGAGTTTGCGATGCAGTTCTACGGCCAAGTATTTGTGTATCTTTTTTTTATTAAAAAATAATACATATAACTAGGGTAGAACAGTGCTTTTTTTCCTGGGGGGGACGCAGGGGTGCGCATACCCCTAAACATTTCGTGAATCTAAGTTTGGCCTCACTGAGGGGCAGTATTTCAATATGAGTAGGAAAATTAGAGTCCCCCTAAACTTTATTATTATTTTTTAAAGCACTGGGGTCCATAAAAATGCATACTGAATCTGTAGCTGCATTGTGTTAAGGAAAATTGTTTTGCAAAACATGTTTCTGTCAGGAAAAAAATGGCATAAAGACATGCACATTGAAAATAATAACGATGCTATATGATACATAGGCTGATGTGCAGAACTGAATTCAAGATTGGGGAGAGGAGAAATTGAAATTTCACCCATCCTGGGTTAAGACCAGAAGAGCTCACAGACTGCAGCCTATTCCACCTTGTGGAATCCGAATCCGCTGCCCCCATCACCCCAGACGTGGGGCTGGAAGGCTGAGTCAGACCCTTGGTTCATCTAGCTCAGTATTTTCTGCATTGGCCGGCAGCAGAGCCCCAGGATTTCAGGCGGGGGACATTTGTGTGGCAGCTGCATCAGAGGGAAAGGAATTGACGTTGCAGGTCTGTAGCTTTGGTGGGAATGGTGAGGGAGCTGCTGCTGCCCCCCCCCGGCAGCTGCCCCCCCCCCCCCGCCTAATACCCGGCATCCTCATTTGACTTCACCTCGGGTTCAGGGAACCCACTGCTATTTCACAGAGCTGGCTCTCCACCCCACTGCAGATGCCCACCTCCCCTCTTTGCTTGACCAGCTGGCTGCAGGGTAACCTTCCCAGATCGGCTGCTGGTTAATGATCTGCCATCCCAGTGGCCTTGACACCTGCTATGGGTCCCAGGCCATGCAGGTTTAGAAGAGGGGAGGCAAATGGGGGGGAGAGACAGGAAGAATGTTTTTGGTACTGGAAAAAAGACAGGAAGTACTGTTTTGGGGGGACAGGGGGTGGGCGGGGGTGGAGGACTCCCTGGTCCTGAATGGGGTAACTGTGCGCCTGAAGGACCAGGCACGCAGCCTGGGAGTCATTTTGGACTCTCAGCTGTCCATGGAGGCGCGGGTCAATTCTGTGTCCAGGGCAGCTGTTTATCAGCTCCATCTGGTACCTGCCCGCAGACTGTCTCACCAGAGACATGCTTTGGTTATCTCCCGCTTAGACACTGCAATGCGCTCTACATGGGGCTACCTTTGAAGGTGACCCAGAAACTACAATTAATCCAGAATGCGGCAGGTAGACTGGAGACTGGGAGCAGCTGCCGAGACCATATAACATTGGTCCTGAAAAACCTACGGTACATTGGCTCCTAGTACCTTTCCAAGCACAATTCAGAGTGTTGGTTCTGACCTTTAATGCCCTAAACGGCCTAAGCCCAGTATACCTGAAGGAGCATCTCTGCCCCCATCGTTCAGCCCAAACACTGAGGATGGGCGGGGTATAAATAATAAAATTATTATTATTATTATTAGGTTTCCAAGGCACAGCTATGACTACTGATCTCTCACCTCTGTCCTGTTCAATGGGAAATGTCCGGTAGGCCTACCGGATATGCAATTATACCATAATGCGGCAGCCTTCATTTGGATTAAAGATTGGATTGAATTAAAAAATGTGGATCTTCTAGATTTGGAGGGGTACGAAATTGGCTTCGGATGGCACTGGTATCTACAAAAAGAGACGATAAGTGAAAAACATATGTTTATGAAGAATGTAATTAGGAAATCGTTGATAAAAATCTGGCAGAAATATAAATATTATTTTGAGATGAAAACCTCATGGTGGTTATCTCCATTAGAATCTATAACAGTAAGGAAAACAAATTCAAAAAGCAATTGGCCCACCTATAGAGAGCTTTTAGAAGAGAAAGAGGGAAATCTGAAACTTAAAGATTACAACGACATCAAACAGCACTTAAATAGTTGGCTACAATATTTTCAAATAAACCAAAAATTTCAAGAAGATAATAAAATAGGATTTGAAAAGGAGGAATCTAAATTGACAGAAATACTATTAAAAGGGGGGAATAAATATATAAAAAATCTGCAGGAGGAAATGTTAATATGGGAAACAGAAGAAGAAACGGTGAAGGAAACTATGATAAAATGGTGCCAAGATATGGGAAAAGTAATAACAATAGATGAGTGGGAGAAAGCATGGAAAAGAAATATGGAATTTACACCAAATTATGAACTGCAGGAGAACTTATTAAAAATCCACCATAGGTGGTATATGACCCCTGTGATAATTTCAAAAATACAAAAAAGAGGAAATATAATATGCTGGAGATGTGGAAAAGAAACTGGCACTTTATACCACATGTGGTGGAAATGCGAAACAATTAGAAATTATTGGGCTATGATTTACAATGAATTGAAATTTTTTTTAAAATACACATTTGGCAAGTCTCCAGAGTTATTTTTATTAGGAATAATAAACGAAGACATACAACCGATACACAAAAATTTTGTATTTTATGCGATAACAGCAGCGAGATTGTTAGTGGCGAGTAATTGGAAAGAGAAGAGTATACCAAGTAGAGAGGAGTGGAAATTGAAAATGTTAAATTATTATAATTTGGCCGTAAAAGATTTTGAAATTAAAGGAGAAAGAAAGGATTTAAGAGGAAAGGAATGGTCAGCATTTGAAGAATATATAAGCAGTAAATAGTACCACTCTCTACAGCAGAAAAGGAAAAGTTCAGCAGTATAGATATAGAATTATGATTAGATTAAGAGTAGGTATTTTCAATAGAAAACAAAAGAAGTAACATAGCATAGACTGGGAGCAGAGGGAGAGGGGAGGGAGGGGGGATTTAGCAAAAGTGTTATATGTGTTATATGAGTAAGTTTGTAATTGTGCAAGTATAATTTAACAATGCATTTATTTTAATTCAAATGTAATATTTGAGTGTAACTAATAAAGTTTGTTTTTTTAAAAAAAATAAAAATGGGAAATGTCCCTTCTCCACCGTCAGCATCTTTTATTGACTCCTAAAACTGGGGCACTAAAGGCAAGTGACGGTCAAGTTCAGGGACAGGGGTCATGTGACGTTTCAGACAGTGGAGGACCCCAGTTGCCTGGGCTGATGGGAGCTGGAGTCGGAGTACCTTTATTTATTTCAGGGATTGATATGCCTGTCCAAAAACCATCTGCAAGACCACAACCCTGAATTAGACCCTCACTTGCCTTTACTGCCCCGAACTTCCTCCATTACCACTCTGCCTCCTTTTAATGCAGGGATGGGCAACTCCCATCGTCATCCCTTAGCATTGGCCATGCTTGCTGCAAGAACTGATCAGAGATGCAGCCCGACAATATTCGGAGCGTCACAGAAATCCTCCCAATTTCTGAACTAGACCATCGCTTGCCTTCACTGCCCCAAGCTAAATCTCACCCAGCTCAGTCTTCTTTTAATTAAGGGTTGGGAAACCCGCAACTCTCCAGATGTTGCTGGCCTCCAACCATCAACCCTTACTGTGGGGCCAATGCTGGCTGCTGGGGCTGCTCGGAGTTCGAGTCCAGAGACATCTGGAGGTTAACCACCCTAGAATCATAGAATCCTAGAGTTGGAAGAGACCACAAGGGCCATCCAGTCCAACCCCCTGCCAAGCAGGAAACACCATCAAAGCATTCCTGACAGGTGGCTGTCAAGCCTCTGCTTAAAGACCTCCAAAGAAGGAGACTCCACCACACTCCTTGGCAGCAAATTCCACTGTCGAACAGCTCTTACTGTCAGGAAGTTCTTCCTAATGTTTAGGTGGAATCTTCTTTCTTGTAGTTTGAATCCATTGCTCCGTGTCCGCTTCTCTGGAGCAGCAGAAAACAACCTTTCTCCCTCCTCTATATGACATCCTTTTATATATTTGAACATGGCTATCATATCACCCCTTAACCTTTTCTTCTCCAGGCTAAACATACCCAGCTCCCTAAGCCGTTCCTCATAAGGCATCGTTTCCAGGCCTTTGACCATTTTGGTTGCCCTCCTCTGGACACGTTCCAGCTTGTCAGTATCCTTCTTGAACTGTGGTGCCCAGAACTGGACACAGTATTCCAGGTGAGGTCTGACCAGAGCGGAATACAGTGGTACTATTACTTCCCTTGATCTAGATGCTATACTCCTATTGATGCAGCCCAGAATTGCATTGGCTTTTTTAGCTGCTGCATCACCCTACCTTAAAGCTTAGGGGAAAGTATTGTTGTCTACGGGAGGGGTCAGTATGGACGATGCCCTGAGTCTTTTCCAATCTTTCGGGGAAGCGAGGGTTAGACTCTAAGAGAGGATTCTATCACTGAACTGGTCAGACAAGTTTATTTGTAAGATGATGGCCTTAGTTGGCCATTTAAGTGTCCTCATTAGCATCCCCAAAGAATGAGCCAGGCTATGAGGGATGGTTCCCTCCAGGCCCATGGACCTCTTCTAGCTGCTAGGTGGGAGAACAAGAGGCAAAGAGCTGAGGCTGGAAGATGGAGACCCAGAGACCTGCTTCCTCTATGCTGGAGCCAGAGCAGTGATTAATGAAGACGCAAGATGTGTTGGGGTGTCAATTCCGTGAGCCCTCCATCTCATGCTCAGGTTGTGCATATGTGTGAGTCAAACAGTGGTACCTTGGTTCCCAAACGCCTTGGTTCCCAAACACCGAAAACCCGGAAGTAAGTGTTCCAGTTTCTGAACGATTTCGGAAGCCGAACGTCCGATGCAGCTGTTGGCTATGGTTTCCTGGGCGCCTGCACCAATCAGAAGCCATGCCTTGGTTTTCGATCATTTCAGAAGTCAAACGGACTTTCGGAACGGATTAAGTTTGGCACTTTTGTTTTTGCTATTTATTTTGCGTTTTGGTTTTTTAAGGCTTTTTCGGTTCATTTGTTTTTGTGACAGTGTGGAACGCAGTTCAGCTACAGACTGATTGATTGTGTGACTGCGGAAATGGATAAAAGCCCCCCATCCAAACAATGACTACCATCAGTGCAGGTAAGGGGAAAAAAATAATTTTCATTTTTATCATCTACAATACTGTCTTATTTATTTTATAGTACAGCACATTGATTATTGCTTTCATTTTTATGGATCAGTGGTCTCGTTAGATAGTAAAAATCATGCTAAGTGGCTGTTTTGGGGGTTGTTTTTAAAAGTCTGGAACGGATTAAACCATTTTGCATTACTTTCTATGGGAAAACGTGCCTTGGTTTTGGAACGCTTTGGTTTTGGAAAGGACTTCCGGAACGGATTAAGTTTGAGAAGCAAGGTACCACTGTATCCTAAAAACACCATCATCTCTGGCAACCTTTATCCCAAGGAAACTGAACTCTGGTAAAGCTCCTGGAGGCTGCTTGGAGATTGGGGTGGCTCATTGAGAGCCAGTGTGGTGTAGTGGTTAAGAGCGGTGGACTCTTAATCTGGTGAACCGGGTTCGCGTCTCCACTCCTCCACATGCAGCTGCTGGGTGACCTTGGGCTAGTCACACTTCTTTGAAGTCTCCCAGCCCCACTCACCTCACAGAGTGTTTGTTGTGGGGGAGGAAGGGAAAGGAGAATGTTAGCCGCTTTGAGACTCCTTCGGGTAGTGATAAAGCGGGATATCAAATCCAAATCCAAACTCTTCTTCATATATAACCCAGAGTCCAGACCAAAGAGGTTCACAAATGCCATTTGTGAAGTGGTTCACAAATGCCATTTTAATTCACAGCTGTTGCCTATTTCACTAGTGATCTCTGCAAAAGCCGGGACGTTTCTCTCCCCCCCCCACCTCCCTTCATGCTTCAGCTGGCGAGTTTAAAAAAAGCATCATCTCAGCACCGCACATTACCATGAATGGCCATGAAAATCACACTGCTGGGGTTTCATTTCTAAAATCCAAGGTGTCTCTGATTAAACCCGCTGAGCGGAAATGCCTGTTGGTGCCTTTGCGGGTCTTCTTGTGCCTAGAGGCAAAGGCAAGGCACCCTTATTAGATTCAGAGGCAATCTTTTCCTGGGCAGTTCACATCTTCAGAAGCTGATGTCCAGGACTGAGCCCTGAGAGTTGCTTCGAGAAAGATTTTCCTTTCGCTATATAGGAACACAGAAGAATGCCCTGCACTGAGACAGGGTCCATTTAACCTAATACTGTCTACACAGGCTGGCAGCAGCTCCCCAGGCAGGGGACATTTGCAAAAACCTCCTGGAAATGCTGTGGAGATATTGCTTCCTTCTAAAAATAAGGTCATAGAATCATAGAATTGTAGAGTTGGAAGGGACCACGAGGATCATCAAGTCCAACCCCCGGGAAGGCGGGAATCTTTCACCCAAACCGGGACTTGAACCCACAACCCTGAGATTAAGAGTCTCATGCTCAGATCTGAATAAAGATCTGATTTGAATAGAGACATAGGAACCTGCCTTATCCCAAGCCAGACCCTTGGACCAACTGCTTCAGTGTTGTCCACACTGGCTGGCAGCATCTTTGTACAATTTCCGTCGGCAGCTGTATCCCTGGAGATGCTGGGGGTTGGACCTGGGACCTTCCCCACTCCAGACAGCTGTCCTTACCTGTCCTTAATGTCCCTCTGCGCTGGGAAAAGAGATATGAACCGGGTGCCATGCAGGTCCAAGGCTGAACAGTGCCCTTGGAGGCTCCTACAATAGCTAGGAACCAGCCCCCTTGGAGACGGGGTGGGTGGTATTTAAAGGCTCCGCCGCTCATTCTCGCTCTCCCAGGCGGTCGGTCGGTCGTGCCACAATGTGGAGGTTCCTCGTCCCATTCCTGTTGGCAGCTGAGGGTAAAGTCCACTCCCCGCATGCAACCTAGCAGCCCACCTCCTCAATTCACCTGAGACCACCACCGTGCCTGTAGTCATTTTCCATACTGGGCCTCCCTGCCCCTTATTTTGCTTGGTGGACTGTGGTCTTGAGAGCAGTAGGGTATAATGTAGCAGTATAATGCAGATTCCCCCATTTGCTTTGAGAGCAGAAATGTGGGGAAACGCGTCTGCTTTGGCCCTGATTCCAGGGGCTTGGAGCCAGCTGCAAAGCCAGCGTCGGCCAATCTGGAGCCACCCTACTTCAGACCCTCCAAGTGTCCCTGTTTTCCAGGGGCAGTCCCGGATTTACAGAAGCCCTCCCGGTTTCTGACATGATCCCGGAATATCCCACTTTTCCTGTCCCTATTTTCATCGGAGAAACGTCGGAGGATATGGAGTTATCTGATACCCCCAAGCCATCTGATGGTAGTCCTGTATAGGGAAGGTGTTTTTTCTTTCTTTAATGTTTAATGTTTCATCATGTTTTTATATATGTTGGATGCCGCCCAAGGTGGCTGGGGCAACCCAGTCAGATGGGAGGGGTATAAATAGGAAAATTATGATAGAATAGGATGTCCCTATTTTCATCGGAGAAATGTTGGACTGCATTCCCCGCCTTGCAGGCAATCACAGGGAAAGTGAAATCTGCAGGAGGAATTGGGTAATATCAGTTCCATCAATAACCCCCAACACAAACTGCCTTCCTCTCTCTCCTCAGTCTTTGGCTGTGGACAACCTTCTTATGCCCCCACGGGGAGAGTGGTGAACGGCGAGGATGCCGTGCCATACAGCTGGCCCTGGCAAGTAAGTACCTCCATGAGGGGGAGCGTTGCCTAGTGGTGTCATCTCACCTTAGTGTTCTAGAGCTGGGAAAGCGGAAGGCTGACTGGAGCAATTGGAGGGGCACTGGGGAAACTCCCCTACGAGGAACAACTAACGGGTCGGGGGACTTTTCTTTTTAGCTGTGGTCACATCCGCATAAAGTTCAAAGTTTCTTCTCATTGTTATCCGCACAACCATCTTGTGAGGTAGGCCAGGCTGAGAGAGAAGGTGACTGGCCCAAGGTCACCCCAGTGACCTTCATGGCCGAGCGGAGATTTGAATCTGGGGCTCTGAAGTCCTCGTCCAACCTTCTTAACTACTATCACACACACCGACAGTCTGGAATCGCCCACTGTCCCAGACAGAGGTCTGGGGAGCCTTTGGCCAACCAGATATGGCTGAACTACAACTCACATCATCCCTGTTGGAGGCAGACTCTGTTCACCCACCGAGTGGACTCAACGCGTGCCCCCCTGGCACATGCCCCCACCCAAGCACAACACTCGCCCTGTTCCGGGCACTGGTAACCCACGCTACGCCACTGGCTGGGGCTGCTGGGGGATGCAGTTTGGCGACAACTGGACAGCTGCCCCTGTCCTTGAGGAACGGAGCAGGAAAGCGTTAGGAAAGTCCTTTCAGGTGGGGAGCAAAGCAGAAGATTTGCCAGCCTGGCCGGATCGCAGCTCCTCCATCATCTACGCTCTCTTCTACAGGTCTCCCTGCAATATGAAAGCGGAGGGCAGTTCCACCACACCTGCGGGGGGACCCTCATCGATGCCAACTGGGTCATGACTGCCGGGCACTGCATCTCGTAAGTGCGGTCTCTCTCAAGGCGTGCTAAGCACTGAGCACACCCATGAAACGGGGGTAGGAACCCGGGGGCCATGTGGGAAATCTTTGAAGGGCCACATGGGCTGCTAGGAGGGCCTAGCGGGCAGGGTAATGGATTTGACTCATACCTTGGCACCTTGAGACCACACGGGAAATCACCCGAGAGTCGCACGGCAGTGGGGGGCAGCGTCAGAGGGGAAAGCGGGCGAAGGAGCAGGTCTATTTCTTAAAACCTTAGAACTGTAGAGAGGGAAGGGGCCCTGAGGATCATCTAGTCCAACCCCCTGCAATGCAGGAATGTGCAGCTGTCCCAGACCTGTGCACTTGGTGTTATCAGCGCCATGCTCTAACCAACTGAGCTAGGCTGAAACATTTACATTGGTACCTTGGTTCTCAAACGCCTTGATTCCCAAGCGCCAAAAACCCGGACGTAAGTGATCCGGTTTTCAAACGTTTTTTGGAAGTCCAATGCGGCGGTTGGCTATTGTTTCTGGGGCGCCTGCGCCAATCAGAAGCTGCGCCTTGGTTTTCAAACATTTTGGAAGTCAAACGGACCTTCGGAACGGATTAAGTTAGGCACTTTTGGTTTTTTAAATTTTAATTTTAATAATCTACAATGCTGTCTTATTTATTTTATAGTACAATACATTGATTATTGAGACGCGGGTGGCGCTGTGGGTTAAACCACAGAGCCTAGGGCTTGTCGATCAGAAGGTCGGCGGTTCGAATCCCCACGACGGGGTGAGCTCCTGTTGCTCGGTCCCTGCTCCTACCAAACTAGCAGTTCGAAAGCACGTCAATGTCAAGTAGATAAATAGGTACTGATCCGGCAGGAAGGTAAACGACATTTCCGTGCGCTGCTCTGGTTCGCCAGAAGCAGCTTAGTCATGCTGGCCACATGACCCGGAAGCTGTCTGCGGACAAACGCAGTAAATGCCAGTAAAGCGAGATGAGCGCCGCAACCCCAGAGTTGTACACGACTGGACTTAATGGTCAGGGGTCCCTTTACCTTTTTACATTGATTATTGCCTTCATTTTATGGATCACAGGTCTCACTGGATAGTACCGTAAAAATCATGTTAAATTATTGTTTTGGGGGTTGTTTTTAAAAGTCCAGAATGGATTAATCCGTTTTGCATTACTTTCTGTGGGAAAGTGCACCTTGGTTTGGGAACGGTTTGGTTTTGGAACGGACTTCCGGAACGGATTACGTTTGAGAGCCAAGGTCCCGCTGTACTTCATAAAATTTGATTGTATAAAATGCCTCACAATAGCTTACAAAGAAGATAAAACGATAACATTTTACAAAAATGAGCAGAAATAATTCAAAAACGTCGGAAAGGTTTTAAAAAATAGACTTAAAATCAGATTAAGACTCACACTGACTTTCCAAAAGGGCTTGTCTAAACGAGAGTGTTTTTGGCAGGCGCTGAAAAAAGTGCGGCAAAGGCGCAGGCAGAGGCGTAGCAAGCCCAGGTGGTACCCGGGGCGGAATTTTTTTTGTCACCCCCCCACCACTTTAATTTAAAAAAAAATTAAAAAAAGTGTCACCCCCCTCTGATGGTGCCACTTTGTGAGGTGTGGGGGTTTTGTGTGCGTGTGTCTATTATCTCTTTTTTCCAATAAAGTTAAAATAATAAAATAATAAAAAATAATAAAAATGTAAAAAAATAAATAAAATAAAAATAAAAAGTGTCACCCCCCTCTGATGGTGCCACTTTGTGAGGTGTGGGGGGTTGTGTGTGTGTGTGTCTATTATCTCTTTTCCCCCCCAATAAAGTTAAAATAATAAAAAATAATAATAATTAAAAAAATTAAAAAAAATTAAAAAGTGCCCCCCCTCTGATGGTGCCACTTTTTGAGGTGTGGGGGGTTGTGTGTGTGTCTATTATCTCTTTTTTCAATGAAGTTAAAATTTAAAAAAAAAGTTAATTTTTTTTTTTTAAAAAAAGTGTCACCCCCCTCTGGGGTGGAACCCGGGGCGGCCCGCCCCCTGCCTCCCGTTGCTACGCCCCTGGGCGCAGGCTTGATCTTCAATAGGCAGGGAGTTCCTACAGTGAGCTACTTTCCAGACACACAAAAGCCAGAGGGTTTTTAACACACCTCTCTCTTCTCAGAGCATCCCGCAAATACAAGGTGGTTCTGGGTGAGTACGACCGGAGCAAAGAGGAAGGCTCAGAGCAACACATCCTGGTCAACTCGGGGGACATCTATGTGCACCCCGGCTGGAACGGCAACTGCGTGGCTTGTGGGTAAGCAGCAGAAGAAGGGCCTTTATCTTTTTTCATAAGGTCGGCGGTTCGAATCCCTGCGATGGGGTGAGCTCCCGTTGCTCGGTCCCTGCTCCTGCCAACCTAGCAGTTCGTAAGCACGCCAAAGTGCAAGTAGATAAATAGGTACCACTCCAGCGGGAAGGTAAACGGCGTTTCCGTGCGCTGCTCTGGTTCGCCAGAAGCGGCTTAGTCATGCTGGCCACATGACCCGGAAGCTGTACGCCAGCTCCCTTGGCCAGTAAAGCAAGATGAGCGCCGCAACCCCAGAGTTGTCTGCGACTGGACCTAATGGTCAGGGTCCCTTTACCTTAAAATTGCTAAAATGTACCGTACAAAACAAGTTCAAATTGGTGTTGGAAATGCAAAGAGAAGGAAGGGACTTTTTTTTATCATTTTATCATTTTCTTTAATTCATTATATATCATTTCCCAGAAAGCCTTAAGCCGAGTACATGTCCACAACATATGGTAAACAGTACCCCCCTTCCCTTTGCATTTCCAACACAAAACCTCCTCCTCCTCCTCTTTCAGGGATGACATCGCCTTGCTGAAGCTTTCCCGCAGCGCAGAGCTCAACGACAAAGTGCAACTGGGGTGCATCCCGCCCCCGGGAGACCTGCTCCCCAATGGATCCCCCTGCTACATCAGCGGCTGGGGGCGCCTCTACAGTACGTGACCTTATTTATTTATTTGTTGCATTGCTCTCCCTCTTTTTTTGGTCCTCTGAGGAACTCCAGGGGGGCACATGTGGTACTCCAACTCCCTGTTTTATTCCCACAACAACCCTGCGAGGTAGGTTAGACTGAGAGGCAGAAAACTGGCTTCCAAGGACATCCAGTGAGCTTCATGTGGCCAGGTTGGGTGGGATTTGAACCCGGGTCTCCCCCAGGTCCTAGTCTGACATTCTAACCACTATGCCACCGCTGGCTTTCTTTACTCGGGGAGCAGGGAAGGTGGAAGCAAGGTCCCAAGAACAGCTGGAGGGGAGGGGCAGAGTCAGCATGAGTCCCCTAGGTTTGATTTTTCCTCTTCCCTCCCTGTCCCTTTTTCCTTGTGTGTCGTGTTATTCTTCTTCTGATTTTGGATTGCAAGCCTGTGGGCATCTTGTTTTAATTGATCGTATGCAGTCCACTCTGGGAGCCTTTTCGTTTGAAGAGTGGGGCACAAATGCTTTAAATAAATGCAGAAATAAATCAATGCACTGGCCGGATTCTAGTCCTCGTTGTTTTGTTGATGGGCTCAACAGAAGCAAAGCAAGGTGCCTTCTACCGAGCCAGACCATTGGTCCACCTACCCTAGTACTGTCTGCACTGACAGGCAGCAAAGGCTCTCCAGGCTTTGAGGCCAAGGAGTCGCTTCCGGGAGATGCTAGCGGGGACAGAACCTGGGACCTTTCGCATGCAAAGCTCTACCACCGCACCCCGCTAAAAATAAAAGAAGTTTCTAGTCCTCCTGGCATTGAGAGGGCCACTTGGGATAGGAGCAAAATCAGCTGCCTTATATCGGTCCATCAGTATTCCCCGCACTGACTGGCAGCAGCTTCTCCAGGAGTTCAGCCAGTGAAGACTTTCCCCCAGCCCTACCCGGAGATGCTAGCGGGGGTTTGAACCTGGGACTTCTGCATGCCAAGCAGGTGCTCTAAGACCTGAGTTACAAAACCCTTCTTTTCCCCCCTGAAATATTTTTGTTTGATTTTACAAATACAAAACTCATGACAAAATCGTTACACATCCATATGCAGAGATTCTCTGAATCTCCAGACTTCCCCATCACCCTCTCCATGGGTCTTTACAGCTGCAATTTCAGTTCACTATCCACATTTTTTTTTATCCATCTGAATGATCTATAGTCTTTTTTTACCTGACAAGATGTGCTGGTCCCGTGGGTTACCCGAAAAGCGAAGTCCAAGTCCGGTCCGTGGTCAGAGGTGCAACGTGAAGGCAGTATCTGAAGCTGGGTGCAGGGCAGGGAGTCAGGCAAAGTCAGGAACAGGTAGGCAAGCAGGGAACCAGGGCGGGTCAGGAGCTCAGGCAGGAAAGCAGGACAGGTTACAAGCAGGAACACTGGCAGGAACTGGTAACCAATGATGTTGCTCCTGCAACTTGGGGCTGGGGCTGGCTGGCTTTTATCTGCCCCGAGGCATAGGGCAGCCCCGATCCTCTGGAGACTCGCCTCTCCTGGCTTGGAGGCGAGCACTCCTCCTGCGGGAACTCAATTCCCTTCGCCTCTCTGCCCTGAGCCTCTGCAGCTCAGGAGATGCTGGAGGGTTACCTGACCCAGAGGCAACCTCAGCTTCCCCTGACAGGGCTGGGAGTGGAGCACCTGCAGGCAATGGGTCCTCCATCCCATCAGGAGCCAGAGCAGACTCATCAGATGCCTGCACCTGAAGATCCAGCACAGGTGAGGCCCCTTCAGACTCCGGCCCTAGCCCCGGCTCTGGAGGCGGGGAATCCTGTGCAGGCTGGGATCCCTCTGGTTCAGCATCTGAGTCTGAATCCCAGGCCATCACACAAGTGATATTAAAATCCTGCTAATGTTTTCATCTGCTTACAGTGGTCTCCTAAGTACATTGTAAATTCACCCCCCCCCAATTCTTTTTCAAAGTTCTTGTCCACTTGGATCGTGAGCTTCCCAGTGAATTTTGCCATTTCAGCATAGTCCATTGACTTGGCTTGCCATTCTTCCTTGGTCGGGATTATTTCCCAAAACCCCTTCCCTTCTCTTACAGCTGGCGGGCCTCTCCCCTCCATCCTTCAGCAAGCCCTGCTCCCGTCGGTGGACTACGCCCACTGCAGCCAGCCGGACTGGTGGAGCTCCACCGTGAAGGAGACGATGGTCTGCGCCGGGGGAGACATCCGTTCCGGCTGCAACGTCAGTAAACCGCAAAGAAGGGGGCTAGCACCGGATAAGGGACCTGCGGTGCTGTTGCCCCAGAGGATGCTGAGTGATGGGGCCCCATCTCCAGCTATCCTGGGGGCAAGGCAGTGGAAGGCAGAAAGGGCCGGTCGTAGAACCGTAGCATTGTAGAGTTTGGAAGGGACCCTCAAAGGTCCTCTAGTCCAACCCCCGGGCATGCAGGAATCCTGCCCACGGCCATCTCTGGGTGGCTCGAACCACCAACCTTCTGGTTATCAGCCACTCAGCCAAAAGCGTTTCCAAGGAGGGAAATGATTTCCATAGGAGGATGCCTTTTTCAGATTGCTTAAGGAAACATTATAGTATATTATAGTATATTATACTATATTATATAGTACAGGCATGTCCAACCGGTCGATTGCGATCGCGGAGTGTCCCTGGCCGATCCTGGTCGATCGCGTGATCCTGATCGATCGCCCCCCCCCAAATAATAATAATAATAATAATAATAATAATAATAGCTCAACAACTTTGGTCAATCCAATGGGTAGATCACTGCCAGTTGTTTTTTTTTATAGTGTGAATTGATCGCAGTCTCTTGGGAGCTGGACATGCCTGATATAGCATATTATACTATAATATTATGGTACGGTGAACTTGTGAGCAGGATTTGAGCTACGAGCACCAGAAGGAATTAGATTATAATATCGTGGTTCTGATTTGATAGATAGAAGACAGGGTGCAGCAGAAGGGGTAAAACCGGGGTCAGCAACCTTTTTCAGCCATGGACTGGTCCACCGTCCCTCAGATCATGTGGTGGGCCGGACTATATTTTGCGGAAAAAAATGAACAAATTCCTATGCCCCACAAATAACCCAGAGATGCATTTTAAATAAAAGGACACATTCTACTCATGTAAAAACACGATGATTCCCGGACTGTCCGTGGGCAGGATTGAGAAGGCAATTGGGCCGCATCCGGTCCACGGGCCTTAGGTTGCCTACCCCTGGGGTAAAACAACAAGTCCATGGAGAACGGGGTGGGAAGTCGACAAAAATAAGAGAAAAGGCAAAATTGTGTTTCGACTGCATGTGTTAAAAATGTTGAAACAATAAAATATAATGGGGGGAGGAGTAGGAAGGAGTTCCAGAGAAGGCATTGCCTTTAGGAAATGGGCATGCTGTAGGTTTAAAGGCACGTTATTTCCCCTAAAGAATGCAGGGAACTGTAGTTTAAGGCTGCTGGGAATTGCAGCTCTGCAAGGGGGAAACTACGGTTCCCAAGAGCCTTTTGCGGGGTGAGCTGTGTGCTTTGCAATGTACAGTAGGAATGCAAAGCCATTCTTTTGCACGATACGGCAGCAAAGGGTCTTGCGGCACTTTGAACCAGGAGCAGGGAACCCCTTCTCAACCCGGGGGGGGGGGTGTTACATTCCCTTCTGGGCAACCTCCTGGGGGTGCCATGTGCCGTTGGTGGGTGTGGCCAGAGGCAAAGGTGGGCGGAGCAACAAAGGTCTGATTTACTTTTGAACTCTAGCATTGTAGAGTTGAAAGGGACCCTCATGGGTCATCTAGTCCAACCCCCTGCAGGGCAGCAACTGCACCCAAGACTCGTTTCTACAGGGACTGATTGATTCATTTTGCGTTATTCATTTTGCAATCTTCAGCTCGTGGGTGGCATATGAATTTAATAGATAGTATACAAGTACTAATGATCTACCCTACTGCAGAGCTACAGACCTTGCCTTTTAATGCCCGGGTTCGGTGCAGCTTTCTTTAAAAAAATAAAAATAAAAATTATTTATGCCTTTCAGATTTATACATTTCACTAGTTTTACAATCATTTTAACATTTCCAAACTGAGAATAAAATATAAAATATTGATAGATGCAAAAGAAGAGGAGGTTTTTCCCTGCCGGATATGAGACTTTACTATGAGGCATCCTGTCTTTGCTGGTTGAAGGAATGGATGGCATTAGAGAATTCACGTATTCTAGACTTGGAAGCTCATGACAATATTTTTGGTTGGCATGCATATTTATGGTATGAAAAGGTGACAGCTCATAAAGGATTTACAAATTGTATAGGAAAAAATTGTATAGAGCATGGGATTAATACAATAATTTATTAGAGGCAAAAACACCACTTTGGCTCTCACTGTTGGAAGCTGTAGTGGTAAAGGAAAAGAATATGATAGAAGGGTGGACAACTTATAGAAATTTATTAAAACAAGAGGGAGGAGAGTATAAATTAAAGGATTTTAAGGAATTATTAGGGAAATTAACAACATGGATACAATATCATCATTTGAACGGGGTGCAGCTTTTGAGACCCTTTTCACACCACGCCTATTATTTCAGGGTGACTCCGGAGGCCCCCTCAACTGCCGGGCTGCTGACGGGAGGTGGTACGTCCATGGGGTGACCAGCTTCGTCTCTGCCTGGGGGTGCAACACCTTGAAGAAGCCCACCGTCTTCACCCGCGTCTCTGCTTTCAACAACTGGATTGAAGAGGTAGGCCCTGCATGCCGGGGCTCTGGCGGGGCACCAGATCGTTCTTTTACGAATAATTATAATTAATTGCTTCGACTGGACGTGGAGGGGAGAACTTAGAGGCCCGCCAAGGCTTGGGAAGGACGTCCGGTGACTCCCTGTTTGAAATTGAAGGTGGAATTTTACAGCTGCAGCAGAAGAGCTGAGAACAAAGAGAGAGACCTCTCCAGAGTAACTCCGAGTCAACAAAGGAGGATCAGGAATAATTAATATGGACATCATATCTGATAAAGGAATAAAGGAACAATCGATGGAAATTAAAACCTCACACAGGAAGAAGAAACGAGAACTTCATTTGCGAATTTACAAATTACAATACGTCTTGGTGTGAATTGAAGTTCATCATTGTAGGATGTGGTACAAGGGTTGTTTTTTTTAACCAAGAATGGGTTGTATTTGGTTTGAGCAATAATCTGGAGGCAGAATTAAAGGGATCAGACCCTGAAGTACAGCAGGTGGGAAGCCATGCAAAATTTATAATTGGCTATGTAACTGATTGCCGATTAGAAGGTCGGCGGTTCGAATCCCCGCGACGGGGTGAGCTCCCGTTGCTTGGTCCCTGCTCCTGCCAACCTAGCAGTTCAAAAGCATGTCAAAGTAGATAAATAGGTACTGCTGCAGCGGGAAGGTAAACGGCGTTTCTGTGTGCTGCTCTGGTTCTCCAGAAGCGGCTTAGTCATGCTGGCCACATGACCCGGAAGCTGTACGCTGGCTCCCTCGGCCAATAATGCGAGATGAGCGCCGCAACCCCAGAGTCAGTCACGTCTGGACCTAATGGTCAGGGGTGCCTTTACCTTTACCTTTATGTAACTGATTTGTATTTGAATTGGTATTGTTATTTGGTCTTAATATAATTTGGCGCATATTGGATTTTTGTAATTGAAAATTAATAACAATTATTTAATGAAAAGAAGAAGAAGGAGAGGTAGGTCCTGCTTCTTGCCTATGGGAGGTCAAGCCCCACAGACCCCGTCCCAGAGAGCTTCCTGCTCCCTCTTGCTGATGGGAGACCGTTTCTCGCCTCTCCCAGTGTGAGCAGTTTCCCTAATAAGCCAATGGCCAATTGAGTCCTGTATCTGGTCCTCACAGTGGCCAACCATCATGCACGTAAAGCACAGGGTTCCCCACCCCAACAATCCTGGGAACTATAGTTTAAGCACATGGTGTGGATCTGCCCAAAGATCTCTGCAGCTCCTTGCTGCCCTGGTACATTTCCTAACAACTCTCCTTTTTCCCTCGCAGACCATTACCAGCCATTAAAGTCAAGCAGCAGCGACTGCAGCAGAATCCCTTCCTTTGCTGGACTCTTCGGAATAAAAATTTAATAAATGCTCTCACCTGCCTACTGTCTCTTTCTTTCTCTGGCCTTTGCGTGTTTAGACCTTTTCACCTCCCCCTTAAATAAATTCAGACAAGACTCACATTTTTGGTTTGGTTTTTGGCAGAATTTAGGCCACAACTTTATTGATTACAGCAAGTGAGTGGTTGCATAGGCTCTGGTTCGACCAGCTCCCTGCACCGTGGCAGGTAGGTAGCGCTGACCCAGGGCACCAGCATAGGTCAGCCTAGGGTGATCACCTGGAACAGCGGAAAGCCAGGGTCAGGCTAGTCCACCACCCAGATGTCGCCCTAGACTCGGCACGGGGACAACCCATCTCAGGGTTGACCAAACCATTGAGTCCCTGGATTCCTTTAACGGAATACCCTTCGCATAGGGATGGCTAGAGCGTTCTGCCACCCCATCACCTGAACCAGAGCCTATCCGCAACTTTACAAGTTGTGATCATTTGCTACGCGGCAGGCGAAACCCAAGTGGCACCAGCCAATCAGCCAAGTGGGGGAAATTCCTGCCATGCCCCTGTCCCAATGACAGGCGACACACGACGGCATAACAAGGATAAGCACAAGCCCTAAATATAGGGAGAGGTGGGCGGGTGTTCCGATGCACTGGCCCAAAGAGGAAGCTCAGGGACATGTGCATGGGCCTTATGTAGGTCCCTTGATCCGTTTAGCTAGCGTCCCATTGGTCAGATTACACCCAGCATCGAGGGACCTACCAATAGGGTGTTGTGGCTATCCAAACGTTCCCACCCACAACACAGGGTTTGGTTGCCAGGTCGCACCGCAACATGTGCCCTCTTTGAGGGAGGACATGATTTGTTGCTTCTCTGGGCCAGCCCTACTGCTAGGCAAGGCAAGCTGCTTCAGGCAGCAAATTCTGGGGGAGGTGGGGGTGACGCACTGGAGCACAGAGCTTTCCTGCCATCTCCTGAGCTAGTCTCAAGTCACCCTGTGGTGCTCTGGAGGGTGCTGTCACCAGCACTGAAGGACGGTTCAGCTTCCAGCCCAGTCACCTTCAGCAGAGACGGGTTTAGGGGCCACGTGTGTGGCTTCCTGATACCTGAGTGCCAGACAAAAGGGTGTGATTAACTTGGCTGGGAAACAGGGAAATGTAAATATCTCTTTTATTTTACTTGATGGGTTTTTGGTGGAGGGAAAGAGGAGGCATGGGGAGGGTCAAGGATACTCAGATTACTGCTACCAGACCTCCCCTTTCATGATGTAGCTGTGATGTATCTGGGAGGGGTCCTGGGTTACACCCTTTTTGTGATGTATGTATGATGTATAGGGGGGTGGTCTTGAGCGGGAGGGGGGGAATTTCAAAAGTCTATATAGGAGCTGGTACACCATTGTTCTGGGTTCCTCCTCCCTCCTCCATTTTTGGGAGTGATGGGCCCTGTTGCAACAGATCTAATAAAGATTTTGCTTCTCAATTTTTCTCTGGTTGGCCTCTGTAATTTACTCCTACCGATGGAGAACCTGAAAAGGCTCTTGTGTACCCCATAAGGGAATAAGAGCAGATTTCTGTTTATTTCAAAAGGAACACGAGAGGCGGGGAGGGGGGAGGGGCCAAAGTTTGGTGTATTACAGGATGCTGTTGGAATTTGAAAGCCCAAAGTCCACCCATGCCTTCTGCACAAGGGGTGGGGAATGTGGGGGGGGGAAGGGGGGTCAGACACATCTTGTCCTTCCCTTCAGCTGGGAAAATGTCTGACAGTCACTGAAGAAGAATTTGGATTTGATATCCAGTTTTATCACTACCCAAAGTAGTCTCAAAGCGGCTAACATTCTCCTTTCCCTTCCTCCCCATAACAAACACTCTGTGAGGTGAGTGGGGCTGAGAGACTTCAGAGAAGTGTGACTAGCCCAAGGTCACCCAGCAGCTGCATGTGGAGGAGCGGGGAAGTGAACCCGGTTCACCAGATTACGAGTCTACCGCTCTTAACCACTACACCATGCTGGCTCTCTGATGGACCACACTGAGGCAGAGGGTAGTCCATCAGGACAAGTGAGGGCACCACCAACCCCAATGTGCCCTCTGCCAGCCCTCACTTACCCACCCGAAAACACATACCGGTAACTTCCTCCGAAGAGTCGCAGGAACTGCGTCTACCCCTACACCAAGCTACAATTCCCAGCACCCTTAACAAACTATAATTCCCAATATTTGAGGCGGTGGGTGTGCTTTAAAGGTGTGCTTTAAAAGGGCCGCGGGTGGCGCTGTGGTCTAAACCACTGAGCCTCTTGGGCTTGCCAATCAGAAGGTCAGCGGTTCGAATCCCCGCGACGGGGTGAGCTCCCGTTGCTCTGTCCCAGCTCCTGCCAACCTAGCAGTTCGAAAGCACGCCAGTGTGAGTAGATAAATAGGTACGGCTGTGGCAGGAAGGTAAACGGCATTTCTGTGCGCTCTGGTTTCCGTCACGGTGTCCTGTTGCGCCAGAAGCGGTTTAGTCCTGCTGGCCACATGACCTGGAAAGCTGTCTGTGGACAAATGCTGGCTCCCTTGGCCTGAAAGCGAGATGAGCGCCGCAACCCCATAGTCGCCTTTGACTGGACTTAACCGCCCAGGGGTCCTTTACCTTTAAAATGTGTGCAGAATGCGCTTTAAATGTATGGTTTGGACCTGTCCCTAGTTTTGCCCTTGCATAACTGCCCAGGCAAGGAGGAGGATGCCTGGGTGGGGCAGGGGTTATGGCAGATGAGAAATGGCCATTCTCAGATACTCCAATATTTGGCAGGTGGGAAAAAAAGGTATACAGTGGTACCTTGGTTCTCAAACTTAATCCGTTCCGGAAGTCCGTTCCAAAACCAAGGCACGCTTTCCCATAGAAATTATGCAAAACGGATTAATCCATTCCAGACTTTTAAAAACAACCCGCAAAACAGCCATTTAACATGAATTTTACTATCTTGATCCATAAAATGAAAGCAATAATCAATGTGCTGTACGATAAAATAAGACAGTATTGTAGATGATAAATAGTTAAAATTAATTCCCCCCCCCTCACCTGCACTGATGATAGTCATTGTTTGGATGGGGGGCCTTTATCCATTTCCGCAGCCACTCCATCAATCAATCAGTAGCTGAACTGCGTTCCACACAGTCACAAAAACAAACGAACCGAAAATGCCTCAAAAACAAAAATGCAAAATAAATGGCAAAAACAAAAGCGCCAAACTTAATCCATTCCGAAAGTCCATTTGACTTCTGAAATGTTCGAAAACCAAGGCGCAGCTTCTGATTGGTGCAGGCGCCCCGGAAACAACATACGACAGCCGCATCGGACGTTCGGCTTCTGAAAAACATTCGAAAACTGGAACACTTGCTTCTGAGTTTTCAGTGCTTGGCATCCAAGGCGTTTGAGAACCAAGGTACCAGTGTACAGTGACGATTCCTGCGCAATATCAGCAGCACCATACAAGCTTGAGTTCTTACAAATGTGGAATAAGGTTGCAGGTTCAATCACTGGCAGCAACGCTAGGTAGGGCCGGGAGAGACTCCCTGCCAGAAACCCTGCAGAGCCACTGCAAGTCAGTGTGGACAATACTGAGCTAGATGGCCCAAGGGTCAGACTCAGCATAAGGCAGTTTATTTTGCTCCAGTTTAAATTTGCCCTTTATCAGAGCGGCAGAATCTTAATTTATTTTTAGTGGAAGCCTGTAGCTCTGTGGCCGAACCCCTACTTTGCATGCAGAAGATCCGGTTAAGAAGTTAAGTCCATAATGATTCACCAGGCAAGAGATTTTGGATATACAGTAATATACAGTTGGCAGCATGGGAAAAACTACAGAAGGACGATTTGAAATTTCCAGCGTGCTAAACGCTGAAAGAGAATTACACGAAGATGATGTACCGATGGTACTTAACACCCAGGAGGTTAGCAAAAATGTATAGGACCAATTCGAATGTATGTTGGATAATGTAAGGAAAAAGAGGGCACCTTTTATCATATGTGGTGGAACTGTGAAAAGATAAAGGAATTATGGGAAATGATATATAATGAATTAAAGAAAATGCTTAAAATAGGTAAAGGTAAAGGGACCCCTGATCATTAGGTCCAGTCGCGGACGACTCTGGGGTTGCGGCGCTCATCTTGCTTTATTGGCCGAGGGAGCCGGCGTACAGCTTCCGGGTCATGTGCCCAGGATGACTAAGCCGCTTCTGGCGAACCAGAGCAGCGCACAGAAATGCTGTTTACCTTCCCGCCGGAGCGGTACCTATTCATCTACTTGCACTTTGACGTGCTTTCGAACTGCTAGGTGGGCAGGAGCAGGGACCAAGCAACGGGAGCTCACCCCGTTGCGGGGATTCGAACCGCCGACCTTCTGATCAGCAAGCCCTAGGCTCTGTGGTTTAGACCACAGCGCCACCCGCGTCCTCATGCTTAAAATAACATTTGTTAAAAGACCAGAAGCCTTTCTCTTAGGAATTCTAGGTGCAGATATACCAAAATATTTGAGAAGACTATTTATGTACGCGGCTACAGCTGCAAGGACTCTGCTTGCCCAGCGGTGGAAAGAGGGGAAGATGCTGATAAAAGCGGCCTGGCAGATGAAAATATTAGAATATGCAGAGATGATGAGATTGACAGGGAAAATCAGAAATCAGGAGGATCGAAACTTCAATAGGGAATGGGACAAATAGAAGCTGTACTTGAGCTCTTTGGCAGGCTTTCAACAACTCCTGCAATGTTACAGAGACTATGGATACTTTGGAGCCCTTTAATGTGGAGAAATTATGATATGCAGTTGATTTAGATATATCAAGGACCCACGGAGGGGAGGAGGGAAGTCCTAAGATTCGGAAGAATCGTGTTTGAATTTGAAATTTTAATGTGTTAAATGTGAGATTTATTTTGTAAAACCAATAAAAAACATTTTTTAAAAAAACATGCAGACGACTCTGGGCCTTTCGAAGACACAGCAGAGGGCACACTCCCATGAATGATTTAGAATAATAGAACTGTAGAGTTGGGAGGGACCCCCAAGGGACATCTAGTCCAACCCCCTGCAATGCAAGAATAAATTTTATGACTCAATCCCTTTAGCACCAGTATGCTCATTTCCCACCCGGGTTAGAAGGAAAACCCAAAGTTTCCAAAGTGAGAGAGGGCGAAAATTATTTGCAGATCATTTTCCGCAGCCAGCAGCCAGCAGGCCATCAATCAAGGTCTTGCAGCCAGCCTTGGCCTTCACCTGGCTTTTATCAGCTCCTGGAGAACGTGGCGTTGGGGCTAGCGCCGCCTTGTGCAAAAATGTCTCTTTTTGAACAAGGGTTAATTGTTAACAGATTCCAGCTGCCCCAGACACCTGTTCTCCTTCTCAAGGGCGTTTCACCTTCGTGGAAAAATATTTTTTAATTTTTCCAGCTCTTACGACAGAAGGAGAAAGCGGATCTTGGATTCCCACGCTCCTGGCATCGGGGGCTTAATTTCAGCCCCAGAATGCCAAGGTTGTAGCAGAGCAGAAATCACGAACTGTGCTTCCTCTCACTTTTTTTTCCTTTCTAAAATTGCATTGCCAAAATAAGTTTTTTTAACCAACCAGAAACAACTCCTTAAAAGACTTGCTGGAAGAGGGAGGTTTCAGTACAAAGGGGCTTGTCTGTATTATATTATATTATATTATATTATATTATATTATATTATATTATATTATATTATATTATTAATTATATTATATCCTCTATAATAATGTCCCTGTGTCCCTGCGTCCGCCGTCCGTGTGTCAGTGGAAATCGCAACTGCGCATGCGCTCCACTGACACATGGATTGGAGCGCAGAGAGGAGGAGGAGCCTGAGGTTGGAGCGCAGCGCGAGCGAAGCGCTTGCGCTTCGCGAGCCTCCGAACCTCTCCGCTTCAGCCGCAATGGCGGCCGCTCCCCGCGTGCTGCTGCTTCTCCCCCTCCCTTCTTTCTCCCCACCTCAGCCGCCCGTGGCGGCAGCGGGGAGGGCGGCCGTCGCCAGGGCTGCCGGCGGGGCAGCGGCAACAGGCGGCTTCGCCATGGTGGTGGCTTGGCCACCTGAGGCGGGGAGAAGGAAGCGCCTTGGGTCCCCGTCGCCGCCGCTAGCGCCCATTATTAATGGGCTTAATTCAACTAGTTTATTATATTTATTATATTATATTATATTATATTATATTATATTATATTATATTAATTATATTATATTATATTATATTATATTATATTATATTATATGGACTCCAAGTGTCATCTAGTCCAACCCTGCAATTCCTGAATTACTGCTTTAAATGTCTTTATTACAAATTTACAGTGCTTTTTTCTGGGGGTACGCAGGGGTGCGCATACCCCTAAAAAATTTGTGAATCTTTGTACAGTGGTACCTCGGTTTACGAACTTAATCCGTTCCGGAAGTCCGTTCTTAAACCGAATCCGTTCTTAAACTGAGGCGCGCTTTCCCTAATGAGGCCTCCCGCTGCCAGTGCCCTTCCACCATTCAAATTCCGTTCTTAGACTGAGGTAAAGTTCACAAACCAGGACACTACTTCCGGTTTTGCGGAGTTCGTAAACCGAATAGTTTGTAAACAGGGCTGTTCCTAAACCGAGGTACCACTGTACTTTTGTCCATTTACTGTATTTATTTTCCCCGATAAATTGGTGTTTATCTTGAGTCAAAATGAGAGCACCCCTAAACATTTTTATTTATTTATTTTAGAAAAAAGCATTGCATATTTATCATGTCTATATCCCAGCTTTTATCCCCCAGAGAGCTCAAGGCAGCAGACAGAGTTCTCCTCCACCCAATTTGCCAGATCACCCAGCGAGTTTCATGGCCAAGTAGGGATTTGACCCCTAGTCTCTTCTAGTCCAACCCTTACCACTACACCACACTGCCTCTCAATTTCTATCAGGAAGAGATTGCACGGAGTAGGGGGCCACCACACAAAAGGCCTGCTTCACTGCAGGAATGTTGACAAAATGGCCCTCAGGGTCCCTTCCAACTCTACAATTCTACGATTCCCCGCCCCAAGAGCGGGCAGATTTTTTCCTTCCGTTACCTGGCACCTGCCCATCTTCAGACTGACCTCCCACCAAATGGCCTTGAGTGCTGGGCAACAGGAGAGTCCAACACCTGTGTTGGGCACCCGAACTTCCTGCTGCTGATAAGGAGGGGTATTAAAAGTTGTGCAGCACCTGTGAGCAACCCCCAGTCAAGATGCTCGCACTGTTGATACCCGTTCTGTTGGTGGCTGGTGGTAAGAATCTCTCTCTCTCTCTCTCTCTCTCTCTCTCTCTCTGTCTAACACATGGGTAGGCAAACTAAGGCCCGGGGGTCAGAGGCGTAGGAAGGTCAGGTGGTACCCGGTGCAGAAAATTTCTTGTCACCCCCCCCATTGATTTATTATTTTTATTTTATTTTATTGCCTGCAAAAATGGTTTTACGTCTTATGTCAAAATCAAATTCAAGTCTAATTAGATGGCTTTCCGCAGGGTTAGGGTTGGGAACAGTAAGTGCTCCACGGAATTGAAATTTCAGCCTTCACAACATAGGAAAACAGCCAAGTAAACAGCTATTTTCGTGGAGGAGGGTCAAGATATTAATTGATATGCATGGAATTTCATATATAGCTATATAATCCCTAGTATAGTAAGATAAGACCTTTGGAGCAGGTATTTTTTTTAAAGTTTTTTATGAACAGCCCTAGTAGGGCAGTAATTGTTCCTTGATAATTTGTCACCCCCCTCCATGATGGAACCTGGGGCGGCCCGCCCCTTTCGTCTCCCCTTCCTATGCCCCTGCTGATCCGGCCCAATCGCCTTCTAAATCCGGCCCACAGACGGTCCGGGAATCAGCGTGTTTTTACATGAATAGAATGTGTCCTTTTATTTAAAATGCATCTCTGGGTTATTTGTGGGGCATAGGAATTCATTCATTCCCCCCCCCCAAATATAGTCTGGCCTCCCCCACAAGGTCTGAGGGACAGTGGACCGGCCCCCTGCTGAAAAACTTTGCTGACCCCTGGTCTAACATAAACCAATAAGAAGAGCCAGTGCTTTTTTCCCCTTAAAAAATGTTTAGGGGTACTCTCATTTTCCTACTCATATTGAAATACTGCCCCCCAATGAGGCCACACTTAGATTCACAAAATGTTTAGGGGTATGTGTCCCCCAGAAAAAAAGAGCTATGCTGGATCCGGCCAGCAGCCCATCCAGTCCAGCATCCTATTCTGCCAGTGGCCAACCAGATGCCTATTTTGTAAACCCGCAAGTAGGATTCAGAGCAACTCTCCCCTCCTGCAGTTTCCAGCAACCGGGATTCAGAAGCGTCGCCGCCTCCGTGACGGCAGAGCGTGAATTTGTCAGATAAATCCACAAATTTGCCTTACAAAGCCATCCAAGTTAGTGGCCATGGCTGCCTCCTGTGGCAGGGAGTTCCATAGGTTAACTGTGTGCTGTGCAAAGGACTTTCTTTTATCCATCCAACATTCAGCATGTATCGAAACAACTTCTTGCCGTCGGTCTTAATCTCTCTCTTCCTCTCCTCCTGCTCATGCAATGTGTGAGGGCGAAAAATTCGCCCCACCCTGCCTCTAATCGTGCAAGAGGGAATCCTTTTCTCTCCAACACTTCCCAAAGCAAAACAGGGACAGCCTTTGCAGCATCCTGTTTTCAAAATGCGGATGCCCATAATTGCCCCATAATTGCCCCACCCATGACGCCACATGGCCATGACTTAGCCCAAGATACTTTGCAGATTGATGCAAAGGTCAAGTTGCCCTAGGCTACCTTCCTGCCAGATGGCTGGACCGGCAGCCTAGAATCACAGGATTGTAGATTGGGTGGGACCCTTTGGGTCATCTAGTCCAACCCCCTGCAATACAAGAATAAGCAGCTGTCCCATACGGGGATCGAACCTGAAACCTTGGCAAAGGTAGAAAGGAGATAAAATACCAACTAAAATGGAGTGGCAATTATTTGAATATGTTGAACTGGCAAAGATGACACGAAAAATTAGGAACCAGACAAACCAAAAGTTTAACAAAGAATGGGATTTATTCAGATCATATTTAAAAGAACATTGTTCTCATATGAAATCTTTGACATGCTTTGATTAACTTCAGCAATGTAATATGCTACAAATATTATCGATAATTTACGATAAGTTAAAGGATATTCAAATATGCAGTCAACAAGGAAACGAAGGACCCATACGGAGGATGACAGAAGTCTCAACATATGGAAGAATTTTATTTTGTATGTAACATTTTCTTTGTAATTGATGGGATCTGTTTTTTGTTTTGTTTTTTTGTCCTTTTTGTGGTGAAGGGACCTAATATATTTTAAAAAAAAAATCAGTAAAGATTAAATTGCTAAAAAAGGAAGAAACCTTGGTGTTATCAGCACCATGCTCCAACCGAATGAGCTATCAAGGTGAATATTACTTCGACACCTGCAATGGGATAATGCCCTCTTCAGGGCAAGAAGTAGGGTAGCTTAGAAACTTGAGAGGAACCACCTATGGGCAAGTCCTCTGGCAAAGAGGTGGACTTTGATAATCTTTTGTTAATATGGCGCCCTGTGCGAAGCCAAAATCTGGCACCCCAAAACGGATCTTCTCAATTTTGCACCCCCTCAGCTCAGTGCCATGTGCGGCACCGTTCTAAACCCGGCGTTGGTCTCAGGGGCTTGCCACCCAGAATCTGCCACCTGGCTAGTGGTAGGGCCGGCCAGAGAGCATGCCTGATTCCTGGACTCCATCTGCTGTGGCGCTGTCTCCTGAATCAGACCTCCGTCAGAGGGAGGCTTGGAAATGTGGAATGCTCACTAACAGTTTTTGTGACTGTTAGTAATTGTTTGTATATTGTTAGCTGTGACGGGGGTTGGACTAGTCACAGGGGTGGCCAACTCCCAAGAGACTGTGACCTACTTACAGAGTTAAAAACTGGCAGTGATCTACCCCGTTTTGGAGGGTTCAGGTCAAAGTTGTTGAGCTTTTTTGGGGAGGAGGAAATCCCTGTTTTTGGGGGGTGCAGGGCAAAAAAATTGATACCAGTAGATCACAATCCAACTGTTGGACGTGCCTGGACTAGATGACACTTGGGGTCCCTTCCAATCCTACAATTCTATGAATTCCATCCTTCCTTCCTTCGCTTCCTTCCCACCTTCCTTCCTTCCTTCAGTCCGTCCGTCCGTCCGTCCATCCTTCCTTCCTTCTTTCCTTCCTTCCTTCCTTCCTTCCTTCCTTCCTTCCTTCCTTCCCTCCTTCCCACCTACCTTCCTTCCTTCCTTCCTTCCTTCCTTCCTTCCTTCCCTCCTTCCCACCTTCCCTCCTTCCTTCCTTCCTTCCTTCCTTCCTTCCCTCCTTCCCACCTTCCCTCCTTCCTTCCTTCCTTCCTTCCTTCCTTCCTTCCTTCCTTCCTTCCTTCCTTCCCACCTTCCCTCCTTCCTTCCTTCCTTCCTTCCTTCCTTCCTTCCTTCCTTCCTTCCTTCCACAACTGACAGCCACCACTGTCTCTTCTGCCCACAGCCTACAGTTGTGGAACGCCCATCTACACCCCCAATGCCAGGGTGGTGAATGGTGAAGATGCCATCCCTTACAGCTGGCCTTGGCAGGTAAGGAAGCTGCTTCTCCTTCCATTCTCTTGTGCCACATTCACATCCGTTTTTTTTAAAGCAACAACAACAACAACAACAACAACAACAACAACACAACTTATATACCACTTAATTAGAGGGGTATCTCCAAACTTCTGGCACCCAATGGCGTAAAATACTCACTGGCTCCTATCAAATGCTCATCCTACTCAGAGTATACCCATTGGAAGTAATAGCCGTAAGGACATAAGCAAAGCCTGCTGGGTCAAGGCCAAGGCCGATTCTCCAAATGTCCCTATTTTCCAGGGACAGTTCCAGATTTACAGAAGCCGTCCCCGTTTCTGATTTGATCCCGGAATGTCCCGCTTTTCCTTAGGACATCTCCAGTTTCATCGGGGAAATGTTGGGGGGGTATGCAAAGGGGCCCCCATCTAGTCCAGTGCTCTGTTCCCACAGCAGCCGACCAGATACCTGTTCTGGGAAGCCCACAAGCAGGGGCTCTCTTCAATAAGAGCTCAGTTGGGATACAACCCAAATTTAGAGATGCTATAAGAATTCTAGGATCCCAAATATAAAATAAACGTTCATAAATGTACAAGGCAAACAGATACATAAGTATATAAACCACATGTCTGAAATAGTACAGGAGAGCAATCCTGAAGCCATTTTGACTCTCCCAAATTGACCTTAACATATTTCTCTGCAAGAGGGAGGAAATGGGAAAAGCCTTCCCATTGCTCACAAATCCTGTCTTAAGGGCATATTTGTGTATGAATAGGGTGAGCCTGTGACCTGGATTCAGGAACTAAAAGTATCAACCATCACAAAAAAATGGCCAGGCTGCCCAGGTAATGCAATCAGTGACCATTATCAGTTATCCTGGCAAACAGGATTTCTGCTGTAGACCGCCTCCTTCTGTGATGTATGTATGATGTTTTAGGGGGGTGGTCTTGAGCTACAGGGTGGGCAATTTCAAAAGTCTATATAAGGGCTTGCACACCATTGTTTGAGGTCCCTCCTCCCTCCTGCATGTGGTGAGTGAGGACCCTATTGCAACAGTTGAATAAACATCAGGCTTACTAGCCACTTTGCTTCTCAATATTCTCTGGTTGGCCTGTTATTTTCTCCTACCGAGAGAGAACCCACTTAAGGACTCTATACGGGCTCTTGGAGACCCCATAAGGGAAATGGAGCAGTTTTTTCTTATAACAGTAACAAAGGTTCTCCCCCCCCCCCCGCAACTTGACCGCTGTCACTGTACAGTATATTCTGATCCCCTTCACAGATCTGTGTCTATGATGGTGTCTTAATCACTTCCCTGCCGCCTCTCTTGCCTCCCCACAGATCTCCCTCCAGTACGAGAAGGATGGCGAATTCCGTCACACCTGCGGGGGCACCCTCATTGCCCCCAACTGGGTCATGACTGCCGCCCACTGCATCTCGTAAGCTCTTCTCGTAAGGGGTGGGAACTGGTGTGTGTGTGTGTGTGTGTGTGTGTGTGTGCGTGTGTTAGTTTACAGGCAGAAGGAGCTGGTGGCCTTACGGACAGGTGAACTGGTCCATTTCATATTCTACCGGTTTCCATCAGGGATACAGGTGATGTGGGATGGTCATGCCTCGTAATGCCTTGGTCAGACCCCACCTGAAGTCCTGTGTCCAGTTCTGGGTACACCACAATTTAGAGAGGGCATGGAGAAGCTGGAAGGTGTGCACGGAAGAGTGACCAGGATGCATAGCTGTCAACTTTCGGATTGGAAAATAAGGGATGCCGCGAGGGCGGTGCAATGGCACCAAGTAGCCTCGCCACCCTGCACTCCAGAGGCTGTGTGCGAACGGGTGAGCGAAAGAGCGAGCGCATAGACGGCAGGCAGGCTGTCTGTCTGTTTGGGCGTGAGGGTCTGGCTCCACAAGGCATGCAAGCTCCGCCCCCAGTCGGTCTCAGACTCCTTATTGGCAGCCGAGCAACGCAGCTGAGGCGCCTCCCTGGCCGGCAGGGAGGGAGAGGAGCTGCTTCCTTTGAAATCCGGGAAATTTAAGGGATATCAACAATCCGGGATAGCAGTGGGAAACGGCGTTGGAATAAGGGAGTTTCCCGCCAAAAAAGGGAGGGTTGACAGCTACGCCAGGATGATGGAGGGTCTGGAAACCAAGAAGGGTCTGGAGTTGGGTACGTTTAGACTGGATAAGAGGAGACTGAGAGCCACTTTCAAATATCTGAAGGGTTGCCATGTGGAAAACAGAGCAAGCTTGTTACAGGTAGGTAGCCGTGTTGGTCTGCCGTAGTCGAAACAAAATAAAAAATAATAAAATTCCTTCTAGTAGCACCTTAGAGACCAACTAAGTTTGTTCTTAGTATGAGCTTTCGTGTGCATGCACACCTCTTCAGATACACTAAAACAGAAGTCACCAGACCCTTATATATAGTGAGAGGGTGTCTCGCTGCTCCGGATGATAGGACCTGAACCAATGGATTCAGATTGCAAGAAAGGAATTTCCGACTAAATCTGAGGAAGACCTTTCTGATGGGGAGAGCTGTTCGACAGTGGGACAGTCTCCCTGCAAGCTTTTAAACAGAGTTTGGATGGCCGTGTGCTAAATATGTCTCCTGCATTGCGGAGATGGTCGTGTTTGGACCAGATGACTCTCGGGGTCCCTTCCAACCCAACAAATCTACGAGTCTATGATGGCCTCTTCTCTGTGTTTCTCCTACACTCTCACAGCAAATCCCGGACGTATCAAGTTGTGGTAGGTGAATATGACATGGATGCGGAAGAAGGCTCCGAGCAGCGCATTCCCGTGAACTCGGATGACATCTTTGTGCACCCCAAATGGTTCTCCATCTGTGCCGCCTGCGGGTAAGTGAGCCGTGGCCCTTTATAATAATAACTAGTATATTAAGCCCGTAAAATTACGGGCGCTAGCGAGGGAGTGCCGGCTCCTGGAGCTGCCTGTCCCTGCTGCTAAAGCAGCAGGGACGGGCAGCCTAAGGAGCCGACGCTCCCTCGGCCGGTCGCTCAGTAACCGCGGGAGCAGCAGCGCCGGGCGGGATGCATCCCGCTCGGCGCTGCAGCTCCCGGCGAGAGAGTGCCGGCTCCTGGAGCTGCCTGTCCCTGCTGCTTTAGCAGGGCAGCCTAAGGAGCCGACGCTCCCTCGGCCGGGTCCGTGCGAGGCAGCGGCGCTGGCACAAATGACAACGCGCGTGCGCCGCCGCTGCCTCACAGACACGCCCCCCTCTCCGCCCGCTCCAATCCCTGCGTCCATGTGGGTCCCGGTCATGCGCAGTAGCGCACTTCCGTGACACACAGAAAGTGGACGCAGGGACACAGCAAGATTATTATATAGGATAATTTTATTATTTATACCCCACCCATCTGGCTGGGCTTCCCCAGCCACTCCCAACAGAACACTAGAAACAGAATAAAACTTCAAACATTAAAAACTGGCTCCATCTTGGGGGCGGGGGTGGTCTGGTCTACTCCTCTTGACCCAGGCCTATGGCTTTAAATAATCTGAGAAACTGGGAGGGAGAAGACTGTTATTATGATGACTATTTTATTATTAGTCTATCTGTTTGTATGCTTTTTATTATGGCTTTATTACGATTTTATCACTGGTTTTCTGCAATGTGTTTTTAATGTTGTACACCGCCCTGGGATCTTCTGATAAACGACGCTATATAAATTGAATTAATGATGATGGTGATGATTTTTTAAAACTGTTTAGAAAAAAAAGCTGCTTAAAAATAAATAAATTCAAATGGTGTATGAATTTAATTAAATAAATAAATAAACCCACCTCCAGACCGGCACCAGCGTTCTGGGCCAGCTGAAGCTTCAGGACCAGACCCCCATCAGTTGCCCCTTGGGACTGGTGGGTTGGAAGCCAGGGAGCCGACCAGCAGATGGCGCCAGAGTCAATGACAGGCAGAGCCAACTCAGTCATATTTTTCTCCCCATTCTCGTCGTCCTTCTCCTTTCGGAGTATACAGTGGTACCTTGGTTCTTAAACACCTTGGTTCTCAAACGCTTTGGTTCCCAAATGCCAAAAACCCAGAAGTGTTCCGGTTCTTGAACATTTTTCGAAAGCCGAACATCCGATGCGGCTGTCGACTATTGTTTCCGGGGTGCCTGCGCCAATCAGAAGCTGCACCTTGGTTTTCGAACATTTCGGAAGTCAAACGGACTTCCGGAACGGATTAAGCTTGGTGCTTTTGTTTTTGCTGTTTATTTTGTGTTTTTGTTTTTGAGGCTTTTTTGGTTCATTTGTTTTGTGACTGTGTGGAACCCAGTTCAGCTACTGATTGATTGATTGTGTGGTGTGGAAATGGATACAAGCCCCACATCCAAACAATGACTATCATCAGTGCAGCTAAGAAAAAAATAATAATTTTAATTTCTATCATCTACAATACTGTCTTATTTATTTTATAGTACAGCACATTGATAATTGCTTTCGTTTTATGGATCGATGGTCTCATTAGATAGTAAAATTCATGTTAAATGGCTGTTTTAGGGCTTGTTTTTAAAAGTCTGGAACGGATGACTCCGTTTTGCTTTACTTTCTATGGGAAAGCACGACTTGGTTTTGGAACGCTTTGGTTTTGGAATGGGTTAACTTTGAGAACCAAACCACTGTACTAAGGAGGAGGAGGAGAGGCAGGGCCATTCCTTGACCCAGATGTCAGAAGGCAGGCCAGTGGGTTTGGAGGAACTGAAGCTGGTGGGGCAGAACTGCATTTGCCCCACCCAGAGAGCAACCTCTTGACTCTCTCTCTCCTGCTTGCCTCCATCCGCTCTGTCCAGCAACGACATCGCCCTGATGAAGCTGTCCCGCGCCGCCGAGCTGAGCAACACGGTGCAGCTGGGGTGCCTCCCCCCCGCAGGGGAAGTGTTGCCTAATGATTACCCCTGTTACATCAGCGGCTGGGGACGGCTGTACAGTAAGTGGTTCCGCCCTTATCTGAAGGGGGCCTGGAGAGGGAGGGTTTTTAAAAAAGAGGTCAGCGGTTTAAAAAAAAAACAGAGGTTGGGTGGCCATTTCTGCATCACAAGAGGGTTAGAATAGATGACCCTTGGGGATCCTTTCCAACGATTCTACGGTGCACACATATAAACAAGTTCCTCATCCCAGGGGCGTAGCAACGGGAGGGGGGGGCGGTCCGCCCCGGGTTCCACCCCAGAGGGGGTGACACTTTTTTTATTAAAAAAAATAAAAAAAAATATTTTTTTACATTTTTTTTTACATTTTAACTTCATTGAAAAAAAGAGATAATAGACACACACACAACCCCCACACCTCACAAAGTGGCACCATCAGAGGGGGGTGACACTTTTTATTTTTTATTTTATTTCTTTTATTTTTTATCATTTTTTATCATTTTTTTATTATTTTAACTTTATTGAAAAAAAAGAGATAATAGACACACACACACACAACCCCCCACACCTCACAAAGTGGCACCATCAGGGGGGGTAAAATTTTTCTTTTTCTTTTTTTACATTTTTATTATTTTTTATTTATTTTAACTTTATTGAAAAAAAAAGAGATAATAGACACACACACAAAACCCCCACATCTCGCAAAGTGGCACAATCAGAGGGGGGTGACACTTTTTAATTTTTTTTAATTTTTTTTTAATTAAAGTGGTGGGGGGTGACAAAAAAAATTCCGCCCCAGGTACCACCTGGGCTTGCTACGCTTCTGCCTCATCCTCAGGGAGGCCAGTGGCGCTCCTATCTTTTTGTACAGAGTGGCATGGGATTTTGATTTAGGGGGATGGGCTCAGGGGTGGAGCACCTTCTCTCTTTCTCTCTTTCTCGTAATAGTGGGCTTTTTGTTTTTATTTTATAACAATTTATTAATTTTCCAAAAAAAACATAAAAGAATAAAAGATAACAACAATTTTTTTTAAATAAATAAATAAAAAGACAGGGGGAAATAACACCATAAGTAAATTTTACTTGACTCCCCTCCCCCTCTTAGTTTCATGCACATCCATAAAACCTTATATTCTTCATAATCCAATTTTAAACCTTCTTCATCTTAATACAAGTGACATTTAAAAGTTTTATGCTAATGTCAAAATCAATACACAAAGCTCAAAAGATATGCATTAAACATTTACCGCCTTTTTTAAAATTCAAAGTCCTTTCTTTCTTGGGTTTCAAGTTATCTAATTTATCCTGCATAGTTCCAAAGTTTGTTTTGCCAATCTTCTTCTTTGGCGGAGGCTTTTTCCTTCTGGAGGAGTTGCTGGCAGTTCTTGGCTTGGCATTGATTCTTGAGTACAGGAACAATGTCTTTCGTTCAGTAAGTCCATCAAAACCTGTACATCTCAATATCACATCTTCCAATTTTTTTTTAACAATCATTTCCCACATTCCTTTCCAATCTTTATATGTCTTTTCCCAGGTCTGCTTTTCTTAAGGGACCGCCTCTCCTGGTATGCCCCGTGTAGGACCTTAAGGTCCTCAAATAATAACATTTTGGAGGTCCCGAGCCATAAGGATGCTAGGCTGGCCTCAACTAGGGCCAGGGCCTTCTCAGTACTGGCCCCGACTTGGTGGAACGGTCTGTCAGAAGAGACTAGGGCCCGGCGGGATTTGGCATCTTTCCGCAGGGCCTGCAAGACAGAGCTGTTCCGCCTGGCCTTTAGGTTGGTTTTAGTTTAACCCTGATGTTTCATTCCTTTATGGTTTGATTGGTGGGCTACTTAAAAATGAGGCTGCATTTTAAACTTTAAATCATATTTTAACTTGCATTTTAATTTATTGTTTTGTATGTTTTGTTGTGATTTTATGGGTGTTAGCCGCTCTGAGCCCGGTCTTGGCTGGGAAGGGCGGGGTATAAATAAAAATTTATTATTATTATTAAATAAATTGAAGTTCTAATTTGAAAAACCAAATAAACTGCTTTTCTTAAATAAATTTATTTATTAGGTTTTTCAAATTAGAATTCTGCAATCACATATCCAACATACAACATAAAAACAGGATTCCAAAGAATCTCCTAGGGGACTTGCTTTTCACGCAGGAAACCCCAGGTGGAATCTCCAGCTTGGCCCCTCCAGAAGCTGGTAGCAGGGGGATATTGGAGACTCTTCTCTGGCCGAGTCTGGGTGCGCTGGGTCCAGGCAGACAAATGCCATATTTACTTGAGCTCAATGCGCATCTTTTTTGGCCAAACGACGTTGCGAAAATTAAGGGGTGCACATTATTATATTTGATGGTGCATTGACATTCGCCAGCAGATTCCTTTTTTTGGTTTCAAAGTTTTGAAAACTGAGGTGCACATTAGATCCGATGGCACACCAGATTTGCGTAAATACGGTCGCATGGCTTGACGCTGGTCAATTTCTTGGCGCGGCGCATAGTTAAACTATGGAACTCACTGCACAGGAGGCAGTTATAAGCCACCAGCCTGTGTAGCTTTAAAAGAGGATTAGACAAAAATCATGGAGCAGGAGAGGATCATGGATCAAGGGCTACTAGCCAGGACGGAGACTCGGCTCTGCCTCCGCAGTTGCAATGGTCTTGGGTTCGAATCCTGCTTGCAGGTTTCCCACAGGCACCCTGTTGGCCCCTGTGAGAATGGGGTGTTGGACTAGGTGGGCCACTGACCTGATGCAGCTGGCTCTTCTTATGTTCTTATGATAGTCCAGCAACATCTGGAGGGCCACAGGTTCCCCACTCCCATTTCCATGTCCAGATCTGCTTCCCTCCTGACCCCTGACCAACTGTGCCTTCCTTCGCAGCCAACGGCCCCCTTCCATCCAAACTCCAGCAGGCCATTCTTCCAGTGGTGGACAATGAACACTGCAACCAGAAGGACTGGTGGGGCGGTGTCATCCGGCAAAACATGATCTGCGCCGGAGGGGACATCCGAGCCGGCTGCAACGTAAGTCCGGGGAGGAAATGGGAGTTTGGCCCTTGGAAAACGGAGAAACAAGAGTCTTGAGAAGGTGCCTTCAGGGCTAGCAGATGAGCTGTGGCACCCAGCCCTCCAGAGGTGGCCTTTGAGAGCCAGTGTAGCGTAGTGGTTAGAGCATCGGACTGAGACCTGGGAGAGAGCCGAGTTCAAATCCTCCCTGGGTGGAAGCTCTCCCTGGGTGACCTTGGGGGCCAGCCGCTCGCTCTCGGCCTCATGGAGCGATTATCAAGAGGACAAGACAGGGAGGAAGAGAAGACTGTAAGCGGAGCAGCTACATTGCAGCTAGGAAGCCAACCTTGTGCGCAATACAGTGGTACCTCTACTTACGAGTAACTCTACTTACTTTTTTTCGAGTTACGAGTGACTTCCGGTAAAACAAAATGGCCGCCGCATCTGAATTTTTTCTACTTACGAAAAGACGTCGCGGCCGCTTTTAATAGGATTTTTTCGACTTACGAATTTTTGACCCGGATTTTTCGACTTACGATTTTTTTTCCCCAATGCATTCCTATGGGGATTCTACTTACGAATTTTTTCTACTTACGAAATTCGCGTCGGAACGCATTATCGTCGTAAGTAGAGGTACCACTGTACTCTGTTCTTGAGGTTAAAACGATGTCCAAACACTTGTCAAAAGCTTTCACTTGCAGAAGGCAAAAAACGAATGGTAAATTTTGTTAAGGAGCGCCGGGTGGTTGTTGGGAGACGCCCACCCTACCCCATTCCCCTCACAGAGCTATAATTCCCAGAGAAGTTTAACAAGCAATCATCCTTTACGGGAAACTCTAGGAACTGTATCTCAGGGAGAGGACTACAGTGATACCTTGGTTCTCAAACTTAATCCATTCCGGAAGTCCGTTCCAAAACCAAAGCGTTCCAAAACCAAGGCACGCTTTCCCATAGAAAGTAATGCAAAATGGATTAATCCATTCCAGACTTTTAAAAACAACCCCCAAAACAGCCATTTAACATGAATTTTACTAACTTACGAGACCACTGATCCATAAAATGAAAGCAATAATCAATGTACTGTACTATAAAATCAATCAATCAGTAGCTGAACCGGGTTCCACACAGTCACAGAAACAAATGAAGCAAAAAAGCCTCAAAAACAAAAACACAAAATAAAAAGCAAAAACAAAAGCGCCAAACTTAATCCGTTCTGGAAGTCCGTTTGACTTCTGAAATGTTTGAAAAACAAGGCGCAGGTTCTGATTGGTGCAGGCGCCCCGGAAACAATAGTCGACAGCCGCATCAGACGTTCAGCTTCTGATAAACATTCGAAAACCGGAATAGTTACTTCTGGGTTTTCGGCGTTTGGGAACCAAAGCGTTTGAGTAGCAAGGTACCACTGTATAAGGTCAGTGACCTTAACAAACTACAGTTCCCAGGAAGAAGCCATGGCTGTTCAAAGTGGTATCTAGCACTTTAAACGTACGGTGCAAATGTGGCTTACAAATGCTGGGTATTCACAGCTGCGTTTGCACCACTGATTCTTGCCTCCTTTTCTTCCCCTTAGGATGAAGGGCACGGCAATGTACTTACTTGTTAGTTTGTTAGTTTGCTTGCTGAATTTATAGTCCAGCTTTCCTCCTGGGAGCTTAAGGCAGCAGCCGTTTCTGGCAAGTACCATATTGGCCCAAATAGGCGAGGTCCAAGTCCGGTCCGTGGTCAGAGGTGCAACATAAAGGCAGTCACTGAAGCTGGGTGCAGGGCAGGGAGTCAGGCAAAGTCAGGAGCAGGTAGGCAAGCAAGCAGAGTGAAAAGGATCTACCGGTAGGAGTCTTGGTAGACCACAAACTTGACATGAGTCAACAGTGTGATGCAGCAGCTAAAAAAGCCAATGCAATTTTGGGCTGCATCAATAGGAGTATAGCATCTAGATCCAGGGAAGTAATAGTACCACTGTATTCCGCTCTGGTCAGACCTCACCTGGAATACTGTGTCCAGTTCTGGGCACCACAGTTCAAGAAGGATACTGACAAGCTGGAACATGTCCAGAGGAGGGCAACCAAAATGGTCAGAGGCCTGGAAACGATGCCTTATGAGGAACGGCTTAGGGAGCTGGGTATGTTTAGCCTGGAGAAGAGAAGGTTAAGGAGTGATATGATAGCCATGTTCAAATATATAAAAGGATGTCATATGGAGGAGGGAGAAAGGTTGTTTTCTGCTGCTCCAGGGAAGCGGACACTACAAGAAAGAAGATTCCACCTAAACATTAGGAAGAATTTCTTGACAGTAAGAGCTGTTCGACAGTGGAATTTGCTGCCAAGGAGTGTGGTGGAGTCTCCTTCTTTGGAGGTCTTTAAGCAGAGGCTTGACAGCCACCTGTCAGGAATGCTTTGATGGTGTTCCTGCTTGGCAGGGGGTTGGACTGGATGGCCCTTGTGGTCTCTTCCAACTCTATGATTCTATGATTCTATGATCAGAGAACCAGGGCAGGTCAGGAGCTCAGGCAGGAAAGCAGGACAGGTTTCAAGCAGGAACTGGTCACCAACAATGTTGCTCCTGCAACTTGGGGCTGGGGCTGGGGCTGGCCGGCTTTTATCTGCCCCGAGGCATAGGGCGGCCCTGATCCTCTGGTGACTCGCCTCTCCTGGCTTGGAGGCGAGCACTCCTCCTGCGGGAACTCAGTTCCCTTCGCCTCTCTGCCCTGAGCCTCTGCAGCTCAGGAGAGGCTGGAGGGTAACCGGACCCAGAGGCAACCTCAGCTTCCCCTGGCAGGGCTGGGAGTGGAGCACCTGCAGGCAATGGGCCCTCCATCCCATCAGGAGCCAGAGCAGACTCAGCAGATGCCTGCACCTGAGGATCCAGCACAGGTGAGGACCCTTCAGACTCAGGCCCTGCTGGTTCTGGAGGCGGAGAATCCTGTGCAGGCTGGGATCCCTCAGGTTCAGCATCTGAGTTTGAATCCCAGGCCATCACACCCGAATATAAGCCGCTCCCTTAAAACTCCGCAGGCACTCACACCCATAAATGGCAAATGTAGAAGAAAATCCTTCAGGTACTAGAGAGGACCCACAAGTGGGTTAATCACCTGTTTGTAGCACCATAAAGGAAAATAGAAAAAATCAATACCGCACTGTAAAATACGGGGAAAGCGATGAATGACATTAGAATTAATTGCACAACTGTCTCAAGCTCGCAAGAAAACAATTTTGTTCTGTTTTAGCGTAAGTCTGTTTCGGCAGTGATATCGCAAAAGCCCATTTTTGTAAGGTCGCGAATTTAAGCCGCATTTTAACTTTTCATGGTCGGAATTATTTGGGGGGGGGAGGGGGGAAGTATGGCTTATATTTGGGCCAATACACTATAGTGGGTAAGTATGATGTGGGTGGCGCTGTGGGCTTGCCGATCAGAAGGTTGGCGGTTCGAATCCCTGCAACGGGGTGAGCGCCCGTTGCTCAGTCCCAGCTCCTGCCCACCTAGCAGTTCGAAAGCACGTCAAGGTGCAAGTAGATAAATAGGTACCGCTCCGGTGGGACGGTAAACGGCGTTTCCGTGCGCTGCTCTGGTTCGCCAGAAGCGGCTTTGTCATGCTGGCCACATGACCCGGAAGCTGTACGCCGGCTCCCTCGGCCTATAGAGCGAGATGAGCGCCGCAACCCCAGAGTCATCCACAACTAGACCTAATGGCCAGGGGTCCCTTTACCTTTACCTTTTTATGTATACTCCATAAGAGCAAACTTGTTTTCTGAGCAGGGAGTCTGATTTAGCGAAAACGGCATTGCCTCTGCAAAAAAGGGGGACTCCCTGAGGGAGCCCCAAGTTTCAAAGAAGTGCAAAGTATCTGGGGGTGGGACTTCGGTTCAGGGTAGCAGCTCACGGGGGCCGCATATTGAGCAGAACCTTCCCCTCCAGTGGTTTCATTGTACAGCTTGTTTCCAATCGTAGAGTTGTAGAGTCGGGAGGGACCCCAGAGGGTCATCTAGCCCATCCCCGATTTTCGCTGTGTTTTCCAGGGCGACTCCGGCGGCCCCCTGAACTGCAAGGCTGCTGACGGGAGATGGGAGGTCCATGGCATCGCCAGCTTTGTCTCCGCCTTGGGGTGCAACGCCCTGAAGAAACCCACCGTCTTCACCCGCGTCTCCGATTTCGAGACCTGGATCCAGGAAGTAAGCGGTTGCAAAGGAGACCCACCCAGTGGCTCCCATGCTTGGAAGCGCATTTCAGCACAGTGGGGTGGCAATTTCCAAATTGCCCCCTTTCCAAAGCTTTCTTTTCCTCCCAAACCCCTGGATGTGAAATCAAAACAGTGTTTGCATGCAAGTACTTAGCCCCAGGGGATGCGGGTGGCGCTGTGGGTTAAACCACAGAGCCTAGGGCTTGCCGATCAGAAGGTTGGTGGTTCGAATCCCCGCGACGGGGTGAGCTCCTGTTGCTTGGTCCCTGCTCCTGCCAATCTAGCAGTTCGAAAGCACATCAAAGTGCAAGTAGATAAATAGGTACCACTCCGGCAGGAAGGTAAACGGGGTTTCTGTGCGCTTCTCTGGTTCGCCAGAAGCGGCTTAGTCATGCTGGCCACATGACCCGGAAGCTGTACGCCAGCTCCCTCGGCCTTGCTGCAGGCCTGTGTTAAGAGCCCTCCCAGCAAGCTGCATACATAACCCATGACAATAAACCGGTTTTGTTTCAAGCAAGGGTTCAACAGACCCTACACATAGCAATGGCGTTAACAGCTGAATGGGCCAATTCAGAGGAAGTCAGCCCTTCAGATTATCTGACTCCAGGGAGCGTCCATATACAGAACACTTGTCCTTTGACAAGCGGCCATGCTGAATTCCCCTCGCCTGTAATTTGATGCTATAATTTATACCCAGCCTCTAATTCTAGATCAGGAGTTATATCTAAAATACTCTTCCTTTTTCTTCCAGACCATCACTAACCATTCATGATGACCTGACTTACCTTTTGCGGGACCCCTCCTAGTCCCAGAATAAAAAGCAGCTGAGAGATATCTCACTGGTGGTTTCGTCTGCTTATTTCAGTGTCTTCTGTCGAATGCAAAGCACACATAACCCAAACGGCTCACTGGTTTCGCCAAAATTCTGTCATCGGCCGATGGAAATGGCGCCAAATGCCTGCAAATTGCCCCCTACAACGTTTGGCGGTGAAAACACCCCGTTTCACGGTAGGCAAAAAAACAAAACAAAACAAAACAAAAAACCCGGACCTCGGCGCCCTTACCTGACAGCCCTATTAGAAAAGCTAACCAATAAACTGAAACTGACATGGGGACAAATAGAAGAAGACTCGTTCGCCCTGGTTTGGTTCCCCTTTATCACATACAGTGGTACCTTAGTTCTCAAACGCCAAATAGCCGGAAGTACTGGTAAGTGTTCTGGTTTTCGAACATTTTTCGGAAACCGAACGTCCGATGCGGCTGTCAGCTTTTCTTTCTGGGGCGCCTGCACCAATCAGAAGCTGCGCCTTGGTTTTCAAACATTTTGGAAGTCAAGCAGTGTTATGTACTGAGTTGAATAGGATCGAAAAGGCAGCAGTCTGATTGGTCCTAGAACAATAGGATTCAGAATGCAGCAGTTGGATTGGTCCTAGAACAATAGGATCCAGAATGCAGCAGTTGATTGGTCTGCAGGAGCCACCGAATCCAGCTCCAGGTGGAAGTGAATCCGCAACCTGATTGGCTTACAAGAGTATCTGGGAATTAGCCAATCACATGGGACCCATTGTGTAAATAATGTATATAAAGCAGACGTTCTGGGGGAACTCTCATTCTTCACTACTATGAGCTGAATAAAGAGCATGAAATCCACACTCGACTCCGAGTATATTTCAAGCAGACTTCCGGAACAGATTAAGTTTGGTGCTTTTGTTTTTGCTGTTTATTTTGCGTTTTTGTTTTTGAGGCTTTTTCGGTTAATTTGTTTCTGTGACTGTGTGGAACCCAGTACAGCTACTGATTGATTGATTGATTGATTGAGTGTGTGACTGCAAAAATGAATACAAGCCCCCCGTCCAAACAATGACTATCATCAGTGCAGATAAGAAAGAAAAAATAATTTTTATTTTTATCATCTACAATACTGTCTTATTTATTTTATAGTACAGTATGGGTGGTGCTGTGGGTTAAACCACAGAGCCCATGGCTTGTCTATCAGAAGGTTGGTGGTTCGAATCCCCGCAACGGGGTGAGCTCCCGTTGCTTGGTCCCTGCTCCTGCCAACCTAGCAGTTCGAAAGCACGTCAAAGTGCAAGTAGATAAATAGGTACCGCTCTGGGGGGAAAGGTAAACGGCGTTTCCGTGCGCTGCTCTGGTTCGCCAGAAGCAGCTTAGTCATGCTGGCCACATGACCCAGAAGCTGTACGCCGGCTCCCTCGGCCAATAAAGCGAGATGAGCGCCGCAACCCCAGAGTCGGTCACGACTGGACCTAATGGTCAGGGGTCCCTTTACCTTTACCTTATATTGATTATTGCTTTCATTTTATGGATCAATGGTCTCATTAGTAAAATTCATGTTAAATGGCTGTTTTGGGGGTTGTTTTTAAAAGTCTGGAATGGATAAATCCATTTTGCATTACTTTCTATGGGAAAGCGCGCCTTGGTTTTGGAACGCTTTGGTTTTGGAACGGACTTCCGGAATGGATTAAGTTTGAGAACCAAGGTACCACTGTACATAGCCCAACAAGACAACAAGAATCCGCTGGCAGCATACAAATCCATCTGGCTATCCTGATCTAAAAATACACACCCACCCCGCTCACCCACTAAAACAAATCTCACTACAGCCAACCAAAGACAACCAACCACACCCTAGGCCACCCACAACCTCTCTCGCCACCAAGGAAATACAACAAGCGATATTAAGAGAACCCATACAAGTAACGCAGATGCAAAATGCCACACATACACTAAGTAAAAGAATAGAAGCATAACCACCTGACCCGACCCCTCTCACCATTCCCCCCTCCCCTCTTCCCCCCTTTACCCACCTTCTTCCTAATTGTTTGAACCACTACATGAACCAATAACTTCTACTGTGATGGCCTGGGATTCAGACTCAGATGCTGAACCAGAGGGATCCCAGCCTGCACAGGATTCCCCGCCTCCAGAACCAGCAGAGCCGGGGCTAGGGCTTGAGTCTGAAGGGTCCTCACCTGTGCTGGATCCTCGGGTGCAGGCATCTGCTGAGTCTGCTCTGGCTCCTGATGGGATGGAGGACCCATTGCCTGCAGGTGCTCCACTCCCAGCCCTGTCAGGGGAAGCTGAGGTTGCCTCTGGGTCCGGTTACCCTCCAGCCTCTCCTGAGCTGCAGAGGCTCAGGGCAGAGAGGTGAAGGGAACTGAGTTCCCGCAGGAGGAGTGCTCGCCTCCAAGCCAGGAGAGGCGAGTCACCAGAGGATCGGGGCCACCCTATGCCTTGGGGCAGATAAAAGCCGGCCAGCCCCAGCCCCAAGTTGCAGGAGCAACATTGTTGGATACCAGTTCCTGCTTGAAACCTGTCCTGTTTTCCTGCCTGAGCTCCTGACCTGCCCTGGTTCCCTGCTTGCCTACCTGTTCCTGACTTTGCCTGACTCCCTGCCCTGCACCCAGCTTAAGTGACTACGGACTGCCTTTACGTTGCACCTCTGACCACGGACTGGACTTGGACCTCGCCTTTCAGGTAACCCACGGGACCAGCACATCTACATTGACTAGTAGGGTTGTGGGTGGCACTGTGATCTAAACCACTGAGCCTCTTGGGCTTGCTGATCGGAAGGTCAGCGGTTCGAATCCCCACAATGGAGTGAGCTCCCGTTTCTCTGTCCCAGCTCCTGTCCACCTAGCAGTTCGAAAGCACGTCAAAGTGCCAAGGTACCGCTCCGGCGGGAAGGTAAACGGGGTTTCTGTGTGCTCTGGTTTCCGTCACGGTGTCCCATTGCGGCAGAAGCGGTTTAGTCCTGCTGGCCACATGACCTGGAAAGCTGTCTGTGGACAATTGCCGGCTCCCTCGGCCTGAAAGCGAGATGAGCACTGCAAACCCATAGTCCCCTTTCACTGGACTTAACAAATCCTTTACCTTTTTACCTTTTACATTGACCACTAATAGTGAAACATATTTCTAGTTACAGGTAAGTAGCCGTGTTGGTCTGCCGTAGTTGAAACAAAATTTAAAAATTCTGATATTTTTTCCACATTGCACATCGCGATGTGCAAATGACATGAGAAAACTTGGCACGCTTATTTGTATAACGTTATTCTTGTTTATAAAAAACCAATAAAAAAGAAGAAAGAATAAGAATAAGCTGAAAAGTCCCAGGTCCCAAACGCCAACAAGGCTTCTCACCAGTAGGCGGCAGCAGAGCTAGGGCGACCAAACCCTTTAAGACTCAGAAGGGTTTCATCATTGAACCTTGGGGTAAGGGATATTCCTTTACCGAAAGGAGAGAGGGGCTGAGTCCAACCCCACCGCCACGGTCCCACATCCCTCACAGTCCAGACCTTAATTGCTATCCTGTCGTTGCGTGACTCTACATCGTCCGGCAAGGCTGGAAAGGAAGCATACGCAGTGGGAGCGTGCCGGGCGCCATTACTGAATAACGGGCTCGCTAAGAAGATTGATGACTGCTCCGGGCAGCAGCTCAATGTGGTTCAAAGGCTCTACTACACAACTGCACACTATTTTTCACACATTCTTCCTCTGAGAGGCAGGTCTGGATTTTATTCCGTGAAGAGTCTACATCTTTTATAACCGTTGCTATGTTTCTGTATCATTTGGAATACAGTACTGTCCTGCAATGGGTTGCTGGTTATATTGCTTTCGGCCTGCAATGGCATTGGAGTGTATATTGTATCTGTCATTCATTGATACCTTTTAATGATTTCCAGTTTGTTTCAGGATGATGACTTTGAAACGCCATAACGTACATGTAAACAAATTATTTGCAATGTTGTGTTACGATTTTTTAAATGATTTTGTGTTTGTTATCGAAATGATGTGCAGATTTTCATTTCTGCTGTGTTGTGAAATGCTTTGAGCATATTTATATGCAAATGTGGGACTCAAAATTCAAATAAATAAATCCAGCCAACATTTAGGGCTACTTATCTGAATCTGGCCTCCCATTAAAATCCCCAAGTCCACCCGTTTGCAAAAGTCTCCTCACGCACCATGATGCACCTCAACCATTGTTTCTATAAGTGGAGACACCGGCAAAGGCCTCTTTTCTCTCTCCTCCTCCTCAAAACCACACAAACATGCAGAGCAAGAAGGGCTTTAGCAAAGGCTTCCTTTTTCATTTTGCCCCTCGCCTCTTTCCGCCATTTTGCTCTGCCTTGGCTGGTGCCAGGAGCAGCCGAGATGCTTCGTGAGAGAGCCAGGTTCTTCCTGTCAAAGCCTCTCTTGCTCTTCGCGTGTGCGAGGGGGCTTTGAAGAGTCCTTTGCCCACCTCTAGTTTCCTGCGGGAGGGAGTCCTTTTTGCTGGCCCCTTTTCAGATGAAATTATGGCCCTCTGTTAAAACTGGGTTGCAGGCAGGGCCTGGACGGAAGCCAACAGCCCTCTCCCCAACTTGTGACTCCTAGTGTGGCATCGGGTTAAAAGGAAGCCATGTTGTAAGGGCTAAAGGGAAGCCATTTTATAAGTTAGAGTATATAGGTTTTTTCTAGGCAGTGAATAGGAATTAAAATGGGTCTTTCCAAGACCATTAAGGAAATGGGTTCCGTTCCAGAAGGGCGTCCGGTAACCACGGAAAGAGCACAGTTTTCTTAGTCTCTTACAGGCATGTACAAAAACAGAGCAGACCAAGGTTTGCAAAAGCAAGGCAGTTTCCCACTGTTTATTTTTCCCAGGCTGTTGCAACAGCACAGTTTGGAGTGAAGAACCTCGAACAATGGTGTGGGGGTTACTTATATGACAGGAGAGAATTAGCAGAAGGTGAGTGGATATTTGGGAAGTTGCGGAGGGGTGTCAATTTTGCCAAGATACCGGTAAATAGGTATTGATTGGATTTCCGTTTACTTTAGCATTTGATTAATCAATCCTGTTTTTCTTTGATCTGCAGGATGGAGCCGGTGCTTCTATGCACATCAGAGCCCCACATTGGCATCAGCTGGATATAATTTTGACGTTTGCCCCCCCCCCCCCAAATAAAATGGTTCTTCTCTATGGTGCTTGTTGTGTGTTTGATGTTACTCCTTGCAGGCCCAGTAGATGGCGCTGCAGGATCAAAGATTTTAACAGTTCAACATTTGACAAGGAGAAGCATCTAGGCGTCAGAGTGATAGGAATACCGGTATATATCTATGCAATCCCCTAGCAGTAAAATAGATTTATATAAGTTTTCTTAACTACATATAACAAAAGGGGATACTTATTTTCTACAGGCACACGAAAATTACAAGCTTGGTTACATTTACTAGCAAAGATTATAAAGAGATACATTCGTTATGATAGCGGTAAAATACTATTTGTTACATCTATATTCGGAAAGACCTAGAAATACAATCTTGCTGAGAGCAAAGGGTTTTGTTTTTTAAGGAACTAAATATGCATGTTGTAGTGAATGACATACATTTAATACAGATAGAGTAAACCATAATATCAAGAGAACGCATTAGAGCAGACTTGTTTTCCTTCTTGGGGGGGGGGGCGCATCGGCTGGATGTTGTCTTCAAAGCATGGAGGTGAGAAGGTGCATTATTTTACTTAAAAGGTGAATGTCTAAGCTCCTTATGCAGAAGTTATCTTTAATGAAGGAAGCTGCAATTAACAACCTGGTCGGAGTATATTTGATGTGGTTTTTGGGTGTAAAATGTCCTTCACTCTATTTCCTTCTTAATCAAGTACTGTGAAGGTGGGGGTTTCTGATCATAGCTTCTGAACATGGCTTCTCTCGTGTCAAGGAAGTAACGTTCTTGGAGTTTTGTAATACACTTTTTGTTCATGGGTGCGCTCTGACAACAGCAGAATGCAATGTATCAAAATATATAACACCCTATCCTGTCTCCAGGCAGAGTCCACTGTATTTGGTGTAACTTCTGATTGGTTTAAGGTCAAACCTAGGAATGTATAAAGGGAAGCCTCCCCTGTTAAGGGGGGCCGGACTTTGGAGAATATTCCTCCAAGCCTGTTGCTTGCTGTCAACAATCAATAAAATCTTTTTGTTTTAAATTCATCTGTTTGCAAGGAGCCTGCAAGGAGTAACATCAAACACACAACAAGCACCATAGAGAAGAACCTTTTTTTTTGGGGGGGGGGAGTCAAAATTATATCCAGCTGATGCCAATGTAGGGCTTTGAAATGGGAAATTTTTTGGAAGGAAACCGTAAATTTCACAGCATGTTATGCTCTTAGAGAGAACTTTATAAAGATGCACTACCGGTGGTATCTTACTCCAGATAAAATAGCCAAAATAAATAAATCAGCCGATAATAAATGCTGGAGATGCCATAAGACAACAGGATCCTTTTTCCAAATATGGTGGACATGCCCTCTAATTAAAATTTTCTGGGAATTGATACATGAGGAGTTGAAAAAATTGATTAAAACATCATATACAAAAAAAGCAGAATTATATTTATTAGGAATAATAAGTGAGGAAATACCCAGAGATAAAATTAATATCTTCCTATATGCTTCAACAGCTGCAAGAATGTTGGTAGCAAGAAACTGGAAAGGGAACATCATCTTATATAATAAAGTTGCTGTGTCCCTGCGTCCATTCCGTGTTCTACATAGGCACCATGCTTATTTATTAGCCACGGATAGATCTATCCCTTCAGGGATTTGTCTAACCCCCTCTGAGCACCATTGTAATCTATAGTGGTCAGGAGAAGGAGACACCCTTTTTGGACACCCGGTCCCAAAACGTCCTCCACCCCTGCTTCAGGTACACCCCTAGCATGCCAGGGCCTCACCGGGACACATTTTTGCCACCAAGTTTCAGCTATGAAAAAAACACACAAGAGTTCCCCAGAGCATGTGCAAAGTGCAATTGTTGCAATCAGGGCATGCGTAGGGGTCACAGTTCCAGGGTCAGGTCTCAGTGCCTCTCTCCTTTCCGTAAAGGAATATCGCTTACCCCAAGGTTCAATGATGAAACCCTTCTGAGTCTTAAAGGGTCTGGTCGCCCTAGCTCTGCTGCCACCTGCTGGTGAGAAGCCTTGTTGGCGTTTGGGACCTGGGGACTTTTCAGCTTATTCTTATTCTTTCTTCTTTTTTATTGGTTTTTTATAAACAAGAATAACGTTATACAAATAAGTGGTCCAAGTTTTCTCATGTCATTTGCACATCGCAAAAGTAGCATAAGTAATGTGGAAAAAATATCAGAATTTTTAAATTTTGTTTCAACTACGGCAGACCAACACGGCTACTTACCTGTAACTAGAAATATGTTTCACTATTAGTGGTCAATGTAAAAGGTAAAGGACTTCTGGATTGTTAAATTCAGTCGACGGGACTATGGGTTTACGGCGCTCATCTCGCTTTCAGGCCGAGGGAGCCGGCATTTGTCCACAGACAGCTTTCCAGGTCATGTTGCCAGCAGGACTAAACCACTTCTGGCGCAATGGGACACCGTGACAGAAACCAGAGCGCACGGCTTTTTCCCAGCTGGAAATCACCGGAACTCAGTTCCGGCACCTCTCAGGTGGGGGCACCATTGCCATTAAAAGAGAACAAGTGTTCATATAAGTGTTCATGGTGAGTTGCAGCACCTCTTTTTCTAGAAAAATAGCACTGGTCATTGTCTCGCCTTTGAGTCCACCCCTAACCAACACCACCTCACAGCGCCTATGTAAAAATGCGAGCGCCTTTCCTCACTTCCATTATTCTTTGTTTCCTCTCAATCCCAGCCTGGAAGTACGGTGATCCCCGGCAGGCTATTTATGCCAGGAATTCAACTGGAGCATATTGCGGAACTGGCGAAAACCGGTAGGTACAGAGACCCACGGGAAAGCAGGGGGAACCAATGGCGACGGGTGCATTGTCACAGGGAGCGTGTTTAGTAAGCGCACAAGGCTGGAATTCATTACATGACTTGCGCCCACCTCCCCTCCAGAAATCTTTTTTACTGTGCATTCGTGATGGGGTGGGGTGGGGTGGGGGTTGGGAGGAGAAATTTGAAGGTAAATCTATGAAACGTTCACTTTCCAAAACTGTATGAGAACCCCAAAGCATAGCCATCCTTCAGAATTCTCCCTTATCCAAACTTTGCCAAGCAACCAATGTGTAATGATGTGTCACTTAAATATTATACAGAAACTAGTTGAAGGTAGCCCGTTACATTAACGGGCGCTAGAGGAAGAGGAGGAGGAGGCGGCAGGAGGCGGCAGAGGCTGGCGGCTGACTGCAGCTGACAGGCGGCCCCGGTGGCGGCTTCGGGCGGGTAGGCCTCGGGTGAAGCCGGGGGCTCGTGTGATCGGCGTGGCCGGGGGAGCGAAGGAGTGTGGCGGCGGCGGCCGGAGGAGGAGGAGGAGGCTCCGTGCAAGGCGGCGGCGCTGCCCCAACTGACAACGCGCGTGCGCCGCTGCTGCCTCCCGGACACGCCCCCCTCTCCGGCCGCTCCAATGCCTGCGTCCCTGTTGGGGGGGGAAGTAGAGCTCTCCAATCCGTGCGTCCCTGTGGGACATGCGCACTGGCGCAGTTCCACTGACACACAGTGGACGCAGGGACACTTGAACATTATTATATGTGATGCATTATATTAGGGGAAATCTCTTGCTAGTCAAAACCGCATCTCAAAAATGTGTTTGTTAGGAGAAATTCACACTAAAATTCACACTTTTTTAAAGGAAAGAAAGAAAGAAAGAAAGAAAGAAAGAAAGAAAGAAATTTGCACATCGCTGCAGAAGTGTGGGGAATGGAATTTGAGATAGAATAGGAAAAGTCAAGAATCAAAACGGATATTTCCTTCCATCCCTAACTTGTGATGATTTGTGCTCATTGATGGTATTGGGGCGGTTGTACATGATCCAACTTTCAGTATTGGCCGCATCTGCACTATATGTTAAAAGCACCGTGATACCAGTTTAAACATGGCTCCCCCTAGAGAACCCTGTAAACTGTAGTCTGTCAAAGGTGCGGAGAGTTGTTCCCCTCGCAGAGTTGCGGTTCTCAGAGCTCCCTGGGAAGAGGGATTGGCACTGGAATAGCTCAGCTGGTAGAGCACGAGACTCTTCAGCTCAAGGTCATGGGTTCGAGACACACATTGGCCAAAAGAGTCATTTAAAAAAAGTTTTTTTATTGATTTTTCCATGTATACTTCTTCTAACAATATATCTTTAAATTTTTTTCATATTTCTACCCTCCTCCCCTGGATTCCCTCATACTTCTCTTTTGCTTTATTTCCATATTGTTCACCCTGCGTATTGTTTCCCCCAAAATTTTCCCAATACAGTCGTACCTCATGTTACGAACACTGCAAGTTGTCTTCGTCATGGGTTTCGAACGCGCCAAACCCAGAATTACCAGAACGGGTTACTTCCGGGTTTGGCGGTTCGCGCATGCGCAGGCGTGCCGAATCGCATTGCGCACATGCGCAGACACGGCGCTTCAGGATGCGGGCCCTTTATGTTACGAACGGGGCTCGGGAACGGATCCCGTTCGTAACCAGAGGTACCACTGTACATATAGCAAGGGCGTAGCGAGGCGGGGGGGGCGCCCCGGGCAGAGCCCTGGGGTGGGGGCGACACTCGGGGTGGGGGACACCGCCCCCCATGATCGGCGGCGCCGAAAGCATCGCTCGACGCGTGGCGGCTGGCTTGCTTGCTTGCTTAGCCAGCCGCCGGCACCTGTTTTTCCTTTTATTATTATTATTAAAGAGCTTTTCTCCCCGCTGCCGGGGTGGCCAGCGAGGAGGAAGGGTGTCACGCTTGTCACAAGGGTGACACCCCACCCTCACTAGCCCGCCCCTCCCCTCGCCCCTGTTGGCGGCTCTGCCCGGCAGTGGGGGAAAAAGCCCTTTAAAAAAAAGAAAAGCCAAGGCAAGCAGGCTGCTTGGCTTGGCTTTGCTTTTTTTAAAAGGGCTCCCCCCCCCCCCGCTGCCGGGGCGGAGCCGCAGAGACGTTGCGTCGTGACGTCACAATGCGATGTCACGACGCCCTGCCCCCAGGGGTGCCTCCGGTCGCCGCCCCGGGTAGCAAGGAGGCTTCCTCCGCTCCTGCATATAGTCCATGCCCTGGGAAGAAAGCTTCTCTTAGGCCTTGGCCCCTGAATTGTTGACTCTGCCCCTGCCTAAGATACGGCCTCCCCTCTCCTCCCTACCCTCTAATTATTTAATCTGGTTACAGGTAGGTAGCCGTGTTGGTCTGCCGTAGTCAAAACAAAACAAAAAATAAAAAATTCCTTCCAGTAGCACCTTAGAGACCAACTAAGTTTGTTCTTGGTATGAGCTTTCGTGTGCATGCACACTTCTTCAGATACCTGTGCATGCACACGAAAGCTCATACCAAGAACAAACTTAGTTGGTCTCTAAGGTGCTACTGGAAGGAATTTTTATTCTTTTTTATTTTGTTTTGACTACGGCAGACCAACACGGCTACCTACCTGTAACCAGATTAAATAATTAGAGGGTAGGGAGGAGAGGGAAGGCCGTATTTTTATTTTATATTTTATTTAATCTGGGCTTGTTTCACTCTCTCTCTCTCTGTGTGTGTGCTTTGCAGGGCAGGGGCGTAGCAAGGGGGTGGGGGGGGCGCCCCGGGCAGTGCCCTGGTGGGGGTGACACTTGGGGCGGAGCCCCCGCCCCCCGCAGCCGCCCTGCGTTTTTTTTTTAAAGGCTATTTTCGGCGCTGCCGGGGCATAGCCGCAGGGGCGGCCAGCAAGGAGGGGTGTCACGCTTGTCACTGACGTGACACCCCCCCTCACTGGCTGCCCCTGCGGCTCCACCCCGGCAGCGCCGAAAATAGCCTCCCCCCCAGCGGCTTTTCCCACTGCTGGCTGGCTTGCGGCGCCGAGGCATGGAGGAGTGGGGCGGGCCAGCAGCCAGGAGGGGTGCCACCCCTCCTGGCTGGTCCGCCCCTCTCGTCCATGCCGTGGCTCCGCCCAGGGAGCCCAGCGGCGAAAAAAACCGCTGAAAGGGTTTTTTTCAGCGGCTTTTTTCGCCGTGGCATGGGGCAAAGGCGTCGCTCTGTGCGCATGCGCATTGTGACGTCATGCGCACGGAGCGACGCCCCGCCCCCAGGGGTGCTGCTTGGCTTGCCGCCCCCGGTAGCCAAGCGGCACGCTACGCCCCTGTTGCGGGGACAAACCTTTCAGTTTGCAACTCAACATCATGAAATGTGCCAGCAGCTGGATGAAGGGATTGCAATGCCCAACACCGCAGATGAGGCGGGTTCAGGAGGTGTTCTTGAGATGGAGCTGGCTGTAGCAGGAAGCACTTTCTCATGTTCATTTGGTTTCTGTTCCCTTCAACTTTATCTGCCCACTGCCAATTTTCAAGTTGCATTAGCTCAGCCTTCTTTCCAGGCACTACCTACTGAGCCACAACCCTTCCCTTGTGTGCTGTGTTCCTGATGATTATGGCACAGGAGTAGGGTCATTGTAAAAAGTTGGCAACCCTAACTGTGAGAGAAGGCAAAACCAAGAAAGTGAGAAGTTGGGGGCATTATATTAGTTTTTAGTTTTTGCTTCCTTCTTTTGTTGACAGTCGAGTCTTCCAATGAAGCCACTGCTTCACCTCCCCCCCTCCATTTTATGCATTTGCTGTGTCCTCTTTCGTTACATGACTTGCACCCACCTCCCCTCCAGAAATCTTTTTTACTGTGCATTCATGGTGGGAGGAGAAATTTGAAGGTGAATCTATGAAACGTTCACTTTCCAAAACTGTATGAGAACCCCAAAGCACAGCCATCCTTCAGAATTCTCCCTTATCCAAACTTTGCCAAGCAACCAATGTGTAATGATGTGTCACTTAAATATCATACAGAGATGCATTATATTAGGGGAAATCTCTTGCTAGTCAAAACCGCATCTCAAAAATGCGTTTTAATCTGGGTTTCTTTCACTCTCTCTCTCTTTGTGTGTGTTTTGCAGGGACAAACCTTTTCTGTTATATCTTAATATCCTGAAAGGTCAATGAACGGACTTGATGGGAAGCCCGCAAGCAGAACCTGAACACAACAGCCCCCTCCTCCTTGCAATTCGCAGGAGAAGTCTATTCAGAGGTCGTCTTCTTCTTTGGCGATCACTCGTAGCCGAGTAAGATGGTCTTCCATAAACACGGTTTTAACAGTGAGTCTATAAGTGACTGTGGAGGCCGCTTCTAGACGTACACGTCCTTCCACAGTGGGGACCTAGGCTTCCGGGTGGAAGTTGATCACAGTGAGGGTTTGCTTTCCTCTTGGCGCGTTTCTCCCTTTCATCCTGAGTTGGAGTGTCTTCAAAGCCCATGACACCTTTGGCAAAGGCTGTTCTCCAGTTGGAGCCCTCGCAGGCCAGTGTTCCCCAGTTGTCTGTGCTTATACTACATTTTTAAAGATTTGCCTTGAGAGAGTCTTTAAACCTCCTTTTGTTGACCCACCAGCATTACGCTTTCCATTTTTAAGTTTGGAATAGAGTAGTTACTTTAGAAGACGATAATTAGGCATCCGTACAACGTGACCAGTCCAACGAAGTTGATGTTGAAGAATTATCGCTTCAACACTGGTGATCTTTGCTTCTTCCGGTACACCTGCATTAGTTCACCTGACTTCCCAGGCGTTGTGTAAATTTTTTCGGAGGCACCGTTGATGGAATCTTTCGGGGAATTGGAGATGGCATTTATAAATGGTCCATGTTTCACAAGCATATTCAGAGGTATACTGCCTCCCACACCAGAGGTGGAAAATAGACATTGTGGCTAGTAGCCCTGGAGAGCCTTATAGTCCCTTTTTTAAGCCATCCAAGTTAGTGGCCAACGCTGTCTCTTGTTGGGAGTCTTTGCCTTGGTTTCCTGCTCTCCTTCTGTATAGGAATGGAAGAGATATTTGATTAAGCACCCATTTAAAGCCAGATCTGTCACATTCTCACTTTCCAAAACAATACACAAACAAAACACAGCTATAGCCTTCAAAAATTGCACCCGCCTGAATTTTGCGAAGCCAAACAAGGTTTACAAAAAATGAGGGATAAACAGTGCATAAAAATGAAGGTATTGGTGAGAATAGCATGCAAGATTGCATAATAGTAAGGGAAGCTGCTTGCCAAAAGTGTCAACGTTGCATAAAATAAATGGGTTAATTAAGAGAAATTTGCACTAAATCGCTGGGAAGAGCAATGTTTAATAATTATTGCATTTTAATGTTCTGTTGGAAGCTGCCCAGAATGGCTGGGGAGACCCAGCCAGATGGGCGGGGTACAAATAAATTATTATTATTATTATTATTATTATTATTATTATTATTATTATTAAGAGCCACGTTGGCTGAAAGATTTTTAGGTGTGTGTGGGGGGGGAGGAATATCTTGAATAAATGAAATTGCATCAGAAAGCACGTTTAAATTCCTGTTTAATTCACAGAGTGTGTCTGAAATTATCAACCTGCAACTTTGTCCAGAATTCACTGTCCCGTCCAAGCCAGGTGAGCACACAATCTGGGTTCAGTCTGCTCACAAGCTCCCAGTCCTTGGACTGGCGTTTCATCTACCTTGAGAGGATTCTGCTTCCGCACTGCCAAAAGGAAAAGCAATGCCTAGCAAAGAGCCAGTGTGGTGTGTCATCATGGTCAGAAGTGGACTGACTAAGGTCCAGGTTCACTTAAGAGACCCTGAACCACTCCCTCCCTCTCAAGCTAACTTTCCTACCTTGCAGGGTTGCTATTGTAGGAACGTTTATATTATAGTTTAGTTTAGTTGCAGAGTCAAACGTTTCCTTACTGAGATCAGCACCGCAGCAAAATGGCTTGCTGACTCGTTAGAGTCTTTTTTAGTTGTGAATCCCTTTTATCCCTCTTAAAAACAATACACATGAATCTGTGTTATAATAAAACAAACTAGTTTACCGTCAGATTCATACTTACAAAATAAACGATATGTTACATATTACTGAGTCTTAACAACTCCTTCATAGCAGCAGCTTAACTGTTCAACGGTCCAAACAAACTGTCACAGATGACAGTTGGTCCTTCTTGGAATGTTGGAGTTGACTGACAGATCCCACAGCTATGAGGATTTTTAAGATGAAAAAGAGTGTGAGGTTATAACTCAGTGCTCCCATGTGCTCTGTGAATAGAATGGATGTCAAATTGATTTCTTCCCAAAGCTTTTTGTGTCTCACTCCATGCTTACATTAATATTTCGTTGTTGGCCTGCCACTGCTCTGTCCATTCCCTTGCCTGCCTGCCTGCCTGCCTGCTTGCTACACGCAGGCCCTTGCAGAGCCAGGCAGAGGCCCGGGCCAGGTAGATAATGTGGCCCCACCCTTTTTTTTTACCCTGGGGATCTCCGATAACGTAATTTAAAAAAATGTATTTAAAAATCTATTTTTAAGTAGACATCTTTGACTATTATTTATTATATTCTTATTCTACTCTTAAAAAAGATGTATGCTTGTGAGAAAGCCACTATTGGCTTAAGCCACTATTTCTTTAAAAAATATGGTTTCCACCAAATGTTATCCTCATTGAGCTATATGTACTCCTCAGGTGTAAGTAATATTCCTGGCCTAGTCAACAAAATTTTAAACAAATGGCCACATCTTCATCAATTTTTCATCATTTTCAAAAAAAAATTAGCGATAAGAAAGCCAACACACTTATCTTTAAGTTACGTGTGGTTTAAATTTTTGGCAAACAAGATTTCAAACAAAAACTCACCAGCTTTTAACATCATGAAAAACATGGCCCACCATCACAAACACTTGACTTGACTAAGACCTTACTTGCTTACCCAGGGCGTATTCACAATCCCTCACCTCTCCAACACTATTAGCAGGTTGAAACGCACCACCCTCCCGCCCTTCGCGTTTTCTGTTTCCCCCCCTGATTTTTTACATTCACCTCAGGTGAGCGATTGTAAATATGCTGACCGAGGCCCCCTTTGGAACTTTAGTGCTAGCCTACTTCCAGGGACACTGGGCATCCCGACTCCAGTTATTCTGACCGTGACTGATATTTATTCCTGCCCTGCCCTTCTTGCCTAGTTTATTCATCACTTGCCTTTTAAATTGTGGGCCATATATTCCAGCACGATGCGGATCAGTTGGACAATTGTGAGGATGAAGGAACCAAAAGCAAGGGATCCTATATGGTATCTGTGGAGAGAGAGGAGAGGTCCTGTAAGGTGGAGCTGCCTTTCGAAACGTTCTGGGTCAAGACGGGGAACCCCAGACTTTGACACCATTCCTAATTAAGGCTGAGGTTGCTGCTCTTATCCAAGGTTTACATTTTCATGTACACAGGTACCTTGGTTCTCAAACGCCTTGGTACTCAAACAACTTGGAACCCGAACACTGCAAACTCAGAAGTAAGTACTCTGGTTTGCGAACCGTTTTCGGAAGCCGAACGTGCTCCGTTTTGGGTGTTACACTTCCGTTTTGGGTGCCACACTTCCATTTTGAGTGTTACGCTGAGGTCTGTCTATCTGTGCTATTTATTTTGCTATTTGTTTTTGCGGCTCTTTTTTTTGTGACTGTGTGGAACCCAGTTCAGCTACGGATTGATTGATTGTGTGACTGCTGTACATTGTTTATTGCTTTCATTTTATGGATCAATGTTCTTGTTAGATAGTAAAATCCATGTTAAATGGCTGTTTCAGGAGTTGTTTTTTAAAGTCTGGAACGGATTAATCGGTTTTGCATTACTTTCTATGGGAAAGCGCGCCTTGGTTTTGGAACGGATCAAGTTTGAGAACCAAGGTACCACTGTATTGCATCTCCCCAAACAAACAATGCCACCTACTCTAAATAGAGGAGGGATGGGCAAATCTTTTCAGCTAGTCCAGGGGGTCGCATTTTCTTCCAGGGGCCACATTCCAGCAGTGGGCAGAGCTACAGGGAAAAGAGGGCGGAGAAATGAATATAAACGTTCCCTTTGTCTGGTTAGGCTAGTTTCAACACTCACTCACTCCTCTCTATGCAGGCAAGCATTATACAGAGTTCAAGGGCACATTCCAAGCCAGGCAAAAGCTCTCAAGGAGGCTGCGCAACAGATAGGCCAGCGAGGGTATGGCCTGGACAGCTGCTGCCACTCAGTGTAGACAACACTGAGCTAGATGGACTCAACGCTTTGACTCTGTGTCAAAGACAGCTTCCTATGTTCTATTCCCAAGGGAGACACTGGGACAGCTTCCGCTTACCCAATGCATGAGCTGTTCCTGTCTGCCGTATGAGGATCCCCACACAAGACGCGCACCGTAAAGTCCTGACGAAGGCACTGCACACCGCACAGGTCGGGATATCGCGGGGTTTCCTCAGGGCACAGTAGTATGAGGCAAAGGTCCACGCCAGCACACACTGCCCCAGAAAAATGAGGGATAAACAGTGCATAAAAATGAAGGTATTGGTGAGAATAGCATGCAAGATTGCATAATAGTAAGGGAAGCTGCTTGCCAAAAGTGTCAACGTTGCATAAAATAAATGGGTTAATTAAGAAAATTTGCACTAAATTGCTGGGAAGAGCAATGTTTAATAATTATTGCATTTTAATGTTCTGTTGGAAGCTGCCCAAAGTGGCTGGGGAAACCCAGCCAGATGGGCGGGGTATAATTACTATATTATTATTATTATTATTATTATTATTATTATTATTATTAAGAGCCACGTTGGCTGAAAGATTTTTAGGTGTGTGTGGAGGGGGGTGGGATATCTTGAATAAATGAAATTGCATCAGAAAGCAAGTTTAAATTCCTGTTTACTTCACAGAGTGTGTCAGAAATTATCAACCTGCAACTTTGTCCAGAATTCACTGTCCCGTCCAAGCCAGGTGAGCACACAATCTGGGTTCAGTCTGCTCACAAGCTCCCAGTCACTGGACTGGCGTTTCATCTACCTTGAGAGAATTCTGCTGGGTGTCACGTCTTTCGTTGCTTCAGCACTGCCAAAAGGAAAAGCAATGCCTAGCAAAGAGCCAGTGTGGTGTGTTATCATGGTCAGAAGTGGACAGACTAAGGTCCAGGTTCACTTAAGAGACCCTGAACCACTCCCTCCCTCTCAAGCTAACTTTCCTACCTTGCAGGGTTGCTATTGTAGGAACGTTTATAATATAGTTTAGTTTAGTTGCAGAGTCAAACGTTTCCTTACTGAGATCAGCACCGCAGCAAAATGGCTTGCTGACTCGTTAGAGTCTTTTTTAGTTGTGAATCCCTTTTATCCCTCTTAAAAACAATACACATGAATCTGTGTTATAATAAAACAAACTAGTTTACCGTCAGATTCATACTTACAAAATAAACGATATGTTACATATTACTGAGTCTTAACAACTCCTTCATAGCAGCAGCTTAACTGTTCAACGGTCCAAACAAACTGTCACAGATGACAGTTGGTCCTTCTTGGAATGTTGGAGTTGACTGACAGATCCCACAGCTATGAGGATTTTTAAGATGAAAAAGAGTGTGAGGTTATAACTCAGAGCTCCCATGTGCTCTGTGAATAGAATGGATGTCAAATTGATTTCTTCCCAAAGCTTTTTGTGTCTCACCCGATGATTTCATTAATATTTCGTTGTTGTCATGCCACTGCTCTGTCCATTCCCTTGCTTGCCTGCCTGCCTGCCTGCCTGCTTGCTTGCTACTGTACACGCAGGCCCTTGCAGAGCCAGGCAGAGGCCCGGGCCAGGTAGATAATGTGGCCCCACCCTTTTTTTTTACCCTGGGGATCTCCGATAACGTAATTTTTAAAAATGTATTTAAAAATCTATTTTTAAGTAGACAGCTTTGACTATTTTTTTTATTATATTCTTATTCTACTGTTAAAAAATATGTATGCTTGTGAGAAAGCCACTATTGGTTGTAAGCCACTATTTCTTTAAAAAACATGGTTTCCACCAAATTTTATCCTCATTGAGTTATATGTACTCCTCAGGTGTAAGTAATATTCCTGGCCTTGTCAACATAATTTTAAACAAATGGCCACATCTTCATCAACAAACTTATCTTTAAGTTACGTGTGGTTTAAATTTTTGGCAAACAAGATTTCAAACAAAAACTCACCAACTTTTAACAGCATGAAAAACATGGCCCACCATCACAAACACTTGACTTGACTAAGACCTTACTTGCTTACCGAGGGCGTATTCACAATCCCTCACCTCTCCAACACTATTAGCAGGTTGAAACGCACCACCCTCCCGCCCTTCGTGTTTTCTGTTTCCCCCCCTGATTTTTTACATTCACCTCAGGAGAGCGATTGTAAATATGCTGACCGAGGCCCCCTTTGGAATCGGAGGCCCGGGCCAAGTGGCCCATGTGGCCCACCCTCTGTCTGGGGCTCATGGCCACTTCAGCTCCCGGCAACCAGCACCCCCTGGCCAGCCCCAGAGGCACCATTCACCTGGGGAGCTTGTAGCCAGGGCTGCTGCAACAAATAGCTGTGCAAGCCTTTTTTGGGAGGGCATCAGAGGAGGCAAGGAAGGAAAGAGGGGCAGAGGCCAGTGTTGCCCGCCTCCAGTGCTCAGAATGGGGCAGAGTTTTAGGCACAGCATCCAAATCTCATGAACAGCACACCTCCAATATGGTGTGTAATTGGCCCCAAGGCCTGGGACCTTGCCGGTGTGAGGACAGCAGCGCTAGGCCTGCTCTGCCCATGTCCCATGTCTTCAAGAATTGACCCTCATCTACGTCTATTTCTTTTTACAGTAATGAACCGTTGCTTCCCCACTTTTGACACCGCTCAAACTGAATCCTTCAACGTGAGCTGGATGGATAAAAGAACAACTCTGGACACTATCAAGAACGGCACAGAGTAAGTCCTTTGACTCCCTGGGTCCTTTGACTCCCTGGCGGCTGACAGTTGGAGGAGACTGGGCAGCCGTTGAGTCAGTTGAGAGGGGTTTGGGAGAGGGAGTGTGAGGTGGTTGAAAAAGAAGGTCTGGGAGAGTAGGTTTAGGTTAGGTAATTGTATTAGGTTAGGTAATTGTATGGTTATCTTTTATATGATTAGCAAAGATATTACCACTGAAACTGAGTATGTACACAAGAAACCTTAATACAACCATTACGATCTTAAGCAAATAAAACTTCCGTATTTAAAGTGCCAATCATAAAGTCGCCTGTATTATTTTCCAGCAAAGGAACATGAAACCCACAGGAGGGGATACCCATTAAAGATGCTATACTTTCCTCCAGAGTGGAAAGGATAGATTGTGGTTGTCCAGCTTGTCAATAAGTTACCTCAGGGAAGAGGCGAGCTTTTCTGTAAGGCATTTCTAGTTGCTGAGCCCCTTACACGGTAGACACAAAGGGATAGTGTCATATATAGCTCAGGTTTTAAAAGGGTACCTGGCCACGTTAGTTGCTGGAAAGGGACTCTCTTTTCTTTGTTAAAAAACCTTCAAAGGCTAGAGGGTTTACCGAAAAGGCTAACGGGATAAGTGGGAGGTTAGATTTACCTCATCAATCCCTGTTAGTTCTTTTAATAAATTGAGAGGGCGAAGTGAGAAGACGAAAGCAAGGGTCTTTTCATCGATCTCTGCCTCTTTGCTTCCCAGGGATCTGCCACTGCTATATGGAGTACCACAAGCTTGACCAAGAAGGAGCCACCAACAACAACGTTGGTTTGACCACCGACGTGGGCGCCTACAGCAGTGTCAAGGAGACGTGGTTTGCCACCTGTAAGTCTGGGCGGAGGGGAGCGGGCAGGAAAATGGGTGTTGGAAGATGGGCAACCCTGGTCCAAAAAACCCAAAGTTCCCAAAGTTCCCACAAGGTCTTAAACTTATTTCCACACTGAAGATGGCAAAAAGTGAGGGTGGTGTTGGGGCTTGGGGAGGCCCCCATTATTCCTTTTTCTTTTTACATCTTCTTCCCTTGACTACTCCCCACCTTCAGATATCTCGCCACCTCTGGAGCACCCCTCTATCACATTGTTCCCAAAATTGATAATTCCTCAGACTGCATAGGGATCTCTGGGAAGGAGAGCTGCAGCCCACAGGTGAGTCACAAACGTAGCTGAAGGATCTTGGTTCCCAGATTGACCTCTCTGACTAGAGGGAATGGGGGATCAATTGGATTTGGCACACATTTAAAGTCATTTCCACTTTCTGAATCAATATGTGGAGCGAAACATATAATTCCTTGGAAATTTGCACTTTTCCGAAGTTTGCCAACCAACCAATGTTTACAAAAATGTGCATATTAGGGGAAGGTGTGCATTAAAAAAGAAGTTATTATGGAAAGTAATATGCAAAAAGTGCATTAGGTTAGGGAAAATTGCTTGCAAAATTACATTAGCCCAAACTGAATACTAAAGTGGGTTTCTTGGGAGAAATTTGCATTTTTTTAAACAACAACAACAACAACCATAAACAGCTACAGAATGTGGCGAACTGAATGTAAGATTGGAAAACAGAGATACTGAGGGGATGAAAATTAGCAGATATATCCATCCCTGCCCCTGACTAGCCCTCCAATTCTGGGCTGCTTTGGTGTCTCATCCTGACTTAGGGTTTTAATGAGGACAGTTGTGGCCATTTTGGCTTCATAGGCAACAGAAAATGGAACCCAGAACCCAAGTGACATGGTGCAACAATATCTTCTTATAAGTTCTTTGTCTTGCTTGAGGGGGCAAGCCACACTGGCTCTGGATACTTAGGGATCCTCACGTAAGATCTTTCGGGAACTCGGACAGCCCTGCAAGATCTTGCGTGAGCACCCCAGAATCAAAGCCCTGAGAAGGGCTTAAAAGCTCTTTTTGCCCCAGATCCGCCGCTGGATTGCGCTCTACCTTGCTGCAAGGTGGGGAAGGGACTAAGGCCCTCTCAACATGGCAGCTCTGGAAGCCTGTGAGATTTCAGGAGAGCATCCCAGAGCCCGCATTAACATGTGCAGTTTCAACTGGCTAGCCTTCAGCTGCTTAAGGTTGAAATCGTGCAACATATACACATGTGGATTGTACTGTACACACTGATATCTCAAGTTCCTCCAAATGCCAGAGTAAATAAATCCAATCGTGCTCCTCAGCACTGCATTTAAAAGTGTGTCTTCAATGCTGGGGGCAGCAGTTCTGTAAAAGGTAAAGGTAAAGGGACCCCTAACTATTAAGGTCCAGCCACGGACGACTCTGGGGTTGCGGTGCTCATCTCGCTTTATTGGCCGAGGGAGCCGGTGTACAGCTTCCGGGTCATGTGGTGAAACAGAGCAGCACACAGAAATTTATCTACTTTTTGGGGGTGCTTTCGAACTGCTAGGTAGGCAGGAGCTGGGACCGAGCAACAGGAGCCCACTCCTTTGCTGGCATTCAAACCACCAACCTTCTGATTGGCAAGCCCTAAGCTCTGTGGTTTAACGCACAGTGCCACCCGCATCCCAACAGTTCTGTACTTAATTTTGCGGTGGTATCTTACTCATACAATAGGCTGTGAGGTAATTTCAGTAGAGAATAGTGAAGTAAGTTGGGGGGGGGGAGAGGAGAGAGGTAAGGAAGGCCGAAAGTGTGAGGTAAGTTATTAAAGTAAGGTGAGTCAGAAAAGGACTGGCTCCTCAGCGATCTAAACCCAAGTCTCCCTGCTCCTATACCATCACTGACTTCTGCCAGTGTTCAAAATGGATTGTGTTTTTCTGGGGAGTAAATTGAGTTGCCCTGCCATTAGAGCATGTTTCCTGCTTTCTTCCTCCAGACATTCAACGCCTCCACCTACTTGCCCTGCATGGTGGATTGCATCTTCTTCAAATACAATGACGAAGGGCTCTTCCAGCGCATCATCTTCTACCTTCAGATCTACAACTTTGTGGGCTTCCTCTGGTGCATTAACTTGGTCATTGCCCTGGGGCAGTGCGTGCTGGCGGGGACCTTTGCCTCAATAGCGTATGGTTTTTGCCAGAAACCCTGGACAGCTGCTGCCACTCGGTGTAGACGACACTGAGCTAGACGGACTCAACGCTTTGACTCTGGGTCAAAGACAGCTTCCTATGTTCTATTCCCAAGGGAGACACTGGGACAGCTTCCCCTTGCCCAATGCATGAGCCGTTCCTGTATGCCGCATGAGGATCCCCACACAAGATGCGCACCGTAAAGTTCTTACGAATGCCCTGCAGACCGCACAGGTTGGGATGTCTCGGGGTTTCCTCAGGGCCCAGTAGTACGAGGCAAAGGTCTCAAATTAAATGCAAACATAATAATAAGTCGAGTGCTTGCACATTTTGCCCTGGATCTCAGCTTCTACAGTATGAGAGAACTGTCCATTCCATTATGTGCCATGTGGGGGGGGGGGAATCCACAGAGAGGTCAAGAAAGGTACGAAAGACCTTCAAACTAGCATTCAGATGCAAAGCCGCAAGGCAGATGGTGTGCTTTCCCCCCTCTTGACAAATTCCACCCATCCTGGCTGGGGACTGTGTGTATAAGAGGCATCTGAATGCTAGTTTGCAGGTCTTTCGTACCTTTCTTGACCTCTCTGAGGATCCCCACACAAGATGTGCATCGTAACATCCTGACGAAGGCCCTGCAGACCGCACAGGTTGGGATGTCTCGGGGTTTCCTGAGGGCCCAGTAGTACGAGGCAAAGGTCCCTGCCAATGTTATGTGTTGGGCCAATGGCCGTAAATAAACTTACTACAGATATGGTAACGTCCTGACGAAGGCACTGCACACCGCACAGGTTGGAATATCTTGGGGTTTCCTCAGGGCCCAGTAGTACGAGGCAAAGGTCTCAAATTAAATGCAGACATAATAATAAGTCGAGTGCTTGCACATTTTGCCCTGGATCTCAGCTTCTACAGTATGAGAGAACTGTCCATTCCATTATGTGCCGTGTGTGTGTGTGGGGGGGGGAAGTAGTTTCTTTTATCTGCTTTGGACCTTCCAAACTTCTGCTTCATTGGATGGCCCCGAGTTCTGGAATCCTCCAAAGAGGTTTGAGGGATGGGTGGGGATCTTGCTGAGCTTCTGGGATTCTTGGAAGACGTCTGCAAGGTCGTGTAACTACACAGACAAGGCCCTGTCCCCCCCTCCCCCCAAAAAAAAATCCACAGAGAGGTACGAAAGACCTTCAAACTAGCATTCAGATGCAAAGACGCAAGGCAGATGGTGTGCTTTCCCCCCTCTTGACAAATTCCACCCATCATGGCTGGGAACTGTGTGTATAAGAGGCATCTGAATGTTAGTTTGCAGGTCTTTCGTACCTTTCTTGACCTCTCTGTGGATTTTTTTTGGGGGGGCAGGGCCTTGTCTGTGTAGTTACACGACCTTGCAGACGTCTTCCAAGAATCCCAGAAGCTCAGCAAGATCCCCACCCATCCCTCAAAGCTCCTTGGAGGATTCCAGAACTCGGGGCCATCCAATGAAGCAGAAGTTTGGAAGGTCCAAAGCAGATAAGAGAAACTACTCCCCCCCCCCCACGGCACATAATGGAATGGACAGTAGCAATGGCCTTTAGCCTGGATGGCTTTACAAGTGGGGTTAGACAAATTTGTGGCAGATCAGGTGGTCAGTGGCTACTAGTCACAAATGCTATGTTCTCCCTCCACTGTTTGAAGCAGTTTGCCTCTGAATATTAGTTGCTAGTGTAGCGATGGCTAGGCCAGTCAACTGACCAGGAATTTAAAACAAAAAGATTTTATTGATTGCTGGCAGCAAGCAACAGGCTTGGAGGAAGATGCTCCAAAGTCCGGGTCCCCTTAGCAGGGGAGCTTCTGAACATGGCTTCTCTTGTGTCAAGGAAGTAACGTTCTTGGAGTTTTGTAATACACTTTTTGTTCATGGGTGCGCTCTGACAACAGCAGAATGCAATGTATCAAAATATATAACACCCTATCCTGTCTCCAGGCAGAGTCCACTGTATATGGTGTAACTTCTGATTGGTTTAAGGCCAAACCTAGGAATGTATAAAGGGAAGCCTCCCCTGTTAAGGGGGGCCGGACTTTGGAGCATATTCCTCCAAGCCTGTTGCTTGCTGTCAGCAATCAATAAAATCTTTTTGTTTTAAATTCCTCTGTTTGCAAGGAGCCTGCAAGGAGTAACATCAAACACACAACAAGCACCATAGAGAAGAACCTTTTTTTTTGGGGGGGGGGGAGTCAAAATTATATCCAGCTGATGCCAATGTGGGGCTTTGAAATGGGAAAATTTTTGGAAGGAAACCGTAAATTTCACAGCATGTTATAAACTTTATAAAGATGCACTACCGGTGGTATCTTACTCCAGATAAAATAGCCAAAATAAATAAATCAGCCGATAATAAATGCTGGAGATGCCATAAGACAACAGGATCCTTTTTCCAAATATGGTGGACATGCCCTCTAATTAAAATTTTCTGGGAATTGATACATGGGGAGTTGAAAAAATTGATTAAAACATCATATACAAAAAAAGCAGAATTATATTTATTAGGAATAATAAGTGAGGAAATACCCAGAGATAAAATTAATATCTTCCTATATGCTTCAACAGCTGCAAGAATGTTGGTAGCAAGAAACTGGAAAGGGAACATCATCTTATATAATAAAGTTGCTGTGTCCCTGCGTCCATTCCGTGTGTCACGGAATTGCGCTACTGCGCATGTCTGTGTCCCACACGGACGCAGGGATTGGAGCGGGCAGAGAGGGGGGCGTGTCCGCGAGGCAGCAGCTGCGCACGCGTGTTGTCAGTTGCGCCAGCGCCACTGTCTCGCACGGACGCAGAGGGCCGCCCCATCCTCGCCGCCGCTACCACCGCCCCCGGGGGAAACGAAGAAGGGGGAGGGAGCCCCTCTCCACCCCCCAGCGGCCGCTGTTCTGCCTCCTCCTCCTCTAGCGCCCGTTATTGAACGGGCTAACTTCAACTAGTACCAACTAAAAGGGAATGGGTAGACAAAATCTGCGAATATCTGGAGATGGCAAAATTAACAGATCTGATTCGGAGAAAACCCAAGGATAAGATCAAAGAACAGTGGGAATGTTTGAACGATTACTTAAAAAGAGCAGGTCCAGGAGAAAATATATGGCTGTGCCTTGGTTAACCTGACAGGGCGTGAACAAAAAGTACATCGCTAAAGAAAGGGAACATGGTAGTAGCGAAAAAATAAATAAATAAAAACAACTAATGAGGCAGAATATAGGAAAAAATTATTTTTATTGAATACTGTGTGGAAGGCGGTGGAAACGCCTTTTGTGTGCTATTCTAGTTACTTCTGATTCTTTTTCTTCTTTCTCTTTTTTCTTTCTTCTGCTTTCCTCTTTGGACTATATGCTCTGTCTATTGTCTTTTTCTCTATTTTGTTCTTTCTTTTATTCTTTTTCTTCTGGAAAAAAGGTAATAAGAAATAAGTCATTTGGAAAATACAAGTGCAGTGGACGTGAAAAATAATGTTTTGTACCTTTTTAATGTTTTACATTGTAGTATTTTCTTTCTATGTATAGTTTTTTCTTTGTATTCATGTACAACAAATGTACAAATGTGTTGCATTTTATGAATGAAGCATTGTTAATAAAACTTTAAAAGAAAAAGATGATAGTCCTTGTTTGGATGTATTCATTTCCGCAGTCACACACTCAATCAATCAATCAGTCAGTCAGTCAGTCACACAATAAATCAACTAGCTGAACTGGGTTCCACACAGTGACAAAAACAAAGGAACCGAAAAGCCACAAAAACTCAAAATAAACAGCAGAAACAAAAGCGCCAAACTTAATCCGTTCCAGAAGTCCATTTGACTTCTGAAATGTTTGAAAACCAAGGCGCAGCTTCTGATTGGTGCAGGCACCTCGGAAACAATAGTTGACAACCGCATCGGACTGTGGAACGCCCTCCCAGCAGAGGTTAAAGTGATAAATAACTGTCCTACATTCAGAAAATACCTGAAGGCAGCCCTGTTTAGGGAAGTTTTTAACTTGTGATTTTGATGTATTTTAATATTTGTTGGAGGCCGCCCAGAGTGGCTGGGGAGACCCGGCCAGATGGGCGGGGTACAAATAAAAAATTATTATTATTATTATTATCGGACGTTCGGCTTCTGAAAAACGTCTGAAAACCGGAACACTTCTGGGTTTTCGGCGTTTGGGAACCAAAGCGTTTGAGAACCCAGACATTTGAGTACCAAGGCGTTTGAGAACCAAGGTACCACTGTATACTCGGAAAGGAGAAGGAGGATGTGGAGAAATATATAACTGAGTTGGCTCTGTCTGTCATTGACTCTGGCGCCATCTGTTGGTCGGCTCCCTGGCTTCCAACCCACCACTTCCAATGGGGCAACTGATGGGGGTCTGGCCCTGAAGCTTCAGCTGGCCCAGAATGCTGGTGCCGGACTGGAGGTGGGTTCATTTATTTATTTCATTAAATTTATACACCGTTTGAAATTTTTTTTTAAAGCAGATTTTCCCCCCTAAACAGTTTAAAAAAATAATCATCACCATCATCATTAATTCAATTTATATAGTGTCGTTTATCAGAACATATTGCAGAAAACCAATGATAAAAACGTAATAAAGCCATAATAAAAAGCATACGGACAGATAGGCTAATAATAAAATAGTCGTCATAATAACAGTCCTCTCCCTCCCAGATTCTCAAGCCATAGATTATTTAAAGCCATAGGCCTGGGTAAAGAGGAGTGGACAAGACCCCCCCCCCCGCCCACCCCCAAGATGGAGCCAGTTTTTAATGTTTGAAGTTTTATTCTGTTTTTAGAGTTCTCTTGGGAGCCGCCCAGAGTGGCTGGGGAAGCCCAGCCAGATGGGTGGGGTATAAATAATAAAATTATTTATTATTATTATTATTATTATTATTATTATTATTATTATTATATTCTATTAAAGGTAAAGGGACCCCTGGCCATTAGGTTCAGTCGTGGACGACTCTGGGGTTGCGGTACTCATCTCACTTTACCGGCCGAGGGAGCCGGCATTCAGCTTCCGGGTCATGTGGCCAGCATGACTAAGCCGCTTCTGGCGAACCAGAGCAGCGCACCTTCCCGCCAGAGTGGTACCTCTTTATCTACTTGCACTTTGACATGCTTTCGAAGTGCTAGGTGGGCAGGAGCAGGGACCGAGCAACGGGAACTCGCCCCAGCGCGGGATTCGAACCGCCAACCTTCTGATGGGCAAGCCCTAGGCAGGGGGCGTGGCCGGGCTGAGAGGCAGGGGGCGTGGCCGGGAGGCGGTGATGTCAAAACGGGAGGTGGAAGGTTGGCAGGCAACTGCTAAGCAACAGGTTCCAGATGAGAATTTCCCTTTGGAAACATTCTCCTCTGTCTTTGGACAGTCTTGGAGTCCTTTTTGGCAGACTGTTTGGACTCAGAGTGACCCCCCATGGCCATGAGGGGCCAAACCGTCAGCCCCTTTGGTGAGTCCCAAGCTTCAGGACTCGGGGGTGTTGTGATGGTGGTTAGCAAAAGGGGGGAGACAGCCCCCCCTTTTTAATCTGGACCAATCGGCTTTGTGTGAGTGCGCGTGGAGCCTAGCTGTCAACCTTTCCCTTTTCTTGCGAGGAATCCTATTCGGAATAAGGGAATTTCCCGCAAAAAAGGGGAAAGTTGACAGCTATGGCGTGGAGTGTTTGGGGTTTAGTGCGCGGGATGGGGGGGGCAGATGAGGATGGGAAGTTGGGATTGAAAGTGGAGTGTGTTGGGGGAGGGGGGCACCCAAAGCCAAATTCTCTGTTCTTTCTTTCACCTGGGCATAGCCAGGATTTATGTTAGGGAGGGGCAGGACACCCACCTGTCGTCATCCTCTCTCTGCCTGGCTCAAGCGGGATGAAAGGTCTCAACAAGAGTTAAAACAAAATAAAAAATAAAAAAATTCCTTCCAGTAACACCTTAGAGACAACTAAGTTTGTTCTTGGTTCTTGGTACTTCTTCAGATATGAGCACACGAAACTCGTACCAAGAACAAACTAAGTTGGTCTCTAAGGTGCTACTGGAAGGAATTTTTTAAATATTTTTTATTTTGTTTTGACTATGACAGACCAACACGGCTATCTACCTGTAACTCAACAAGAGTTGTTTGAAATTACTTTCTTTTGACCCCAAGTGCTCAGGAAAATCTGTCAAAGTTCCTACCCTAAGTATTTTTATTTATTTACTTGATTAAGGGGGGGGAGCTGCCATGCCCCTCACCCACCATTTCTGAGATCTTGGGTGGGGAAGATGTATTTGCCTTCGATCAGGACATGGTTTCGGAGGGTGGTGAGTTTGGTGGCTTTCAAAGGGGAGCACAGCTTTTTGGGAGATGCTTTCGCGCCGGATGTGTTGGACCACTTGAGGGGGAGGGAGGGGGGAGGGAGAGAAAGTAGGAAAGACTTTTTGGTGGGCTTCAGAAGCTTGAACACCAATCAGCAAATGACACGTGCCCTTTTGTTTTTGGTGGGGAGTTAACTGAAACAAGCTGGGCTCACATGGATGTTTTATTTTATGCATTTAATTGGTCCGGAGGAGTAAATGGAAGACCCCCTTCCTTGTTATGGGCTCTTTGGGTCGGGATCAGCTCAAGCCGCTTCCAGGGTCCAGGAATGTGTGTTTGCATGTTTGGAGAGGGAGTATCAGATCTCGTTTTTGCTTTGGTTGATATATTTTATTTGTCTAGCGCCGTCAGTGGCGCGTGAGAAGTTCCCTGCCCCGAGGAGCTTAAAATCAAAAGTTTGACAAAAGGGGAGGGGAATGATTGTGGGGCGTGTTGGCACAGGCAAAGGGTGGTGTGCTCAGTTCAGATAAACGTCCTCCGGCTTAGGGGACATTTAAACTTGGTCCTGCTTCTAAACGGGAGTGGATGGGTGGGTGGAAAAAGAAAACGGATTAAAACAATCTGAGAAACCCTGGGCTACGTGATGGAGTAACGTTTTGCCAAACTTGGGTCTCCAGCTGTTTTTGGACTACAACTCCCATCATCCCCAGCTAGCAGGACCAGCGGGCAGGGATGGTGGGAACTGTAATTCAAAAACAGCTGGAAACCAAAGTCTGGGATACACGAATGTAGCCTTTAGCAGTGTTGTGAAGGCGCATTGGTCGAGGACATGCTTCTCCTGCAAGAGGGTCTCTGGTTCAATCCCTGATATCTTCAGCTGGAAGAACCGAATAATAGCCAGGATTTGAAACCCCAGAGAGTGACTCCCCCTCAGCCACAACAGAGAGCTCTGGACTTAGGTTGCAGGGGCAGAGGAAGGTGGGGGCGATGGGAGCGCACCGCCCCCATTGCTGCGGTCCCGGTGGAGTCCCATCGTGGCTGCCCCCCCGCTGGCGCTGGGCGCCCCCAGTATGCGTTCCCCGCCCCCAGTGCCGGAGAATGAATCTCCGCCACTGTTAGGTTGACCAGGAGTCTGGCTCCCAAGAACAAAGCAGCTAAAAAAATAAGTAGCATTTTTATAGCGCTTTAGACCACTCAACAGAATGCCGGCTAGGTGCTTCTCTTGTGATGCGTACAACAACCTTGCAAGGGAGGCTAGTGTTTCAGGTGGGAAGCTGGGACCCAGGGAGGGGGTGACTTGCCAAAGGCCCTGACTTCGTAGCAAGAGCTAAGATTTTAACTGCAGGGCGGGCTCTTCCCGATTTCTAGCTCCCTCTCTTACCCGCTGCACAAACTTTCACAACCAGGGAGATAGACCGTCACAATTTCCTCTCCCGGTTTGGTTCTACATAAGAAGGGAAATGCGCCCTCTGCTGTCTGCAAGGGAGACATACGGCTAGCACCACCAGGAAGGAAGCCCCCTTTGCTTATTATATACAGTGCTGCACTTAAACATTTGGAAAGGGGTAGTAAAAAAAGAAAAAGAAAGCCTGTGATAATTAAAAGGAAAGAAATGACAGGATGCTGCAATAGATGGGCCTTTGGCCAGATACAGCAGGGACTCTCGGTAAAATTGAGAGTTAGGAATTCAACAATCCATTGCAGCTCTTGCAAACATGCAAAACAACATCAAATCTGCCGTTACCAGAAATACGTGTGTGTTTGCTCTTACAAACATGGCAGGTGTGCCTTTCAACTGTGAGTGTTGTGGCATCTTAGAGATGAACAAACGCCATTAGGGCATAGGTTTTGACCATAGCCGTAAACTGTGAGGTCAGGGAAATGAAAGGCCCCATCTGCATTGAACATTTGAAGCAGTATCACCCCACTTTTAAAACAGTCTTATTTGGGGCTTCCACTTATTCAGGCTGCTGAGAGTTGCTAGGGGACCCTGATGGGGTGAGTTCCCGTTGCTCGGTCCCTGCTCCTGCCCACCTAGCACTTCGAATGCACGTCAAAGTGCAAGTAGATAAATAGGTACCGCTCTGGCGGGAAGGTAAATGGCGTTTCCGTGTGCTGCTCTGGTTCACCAGGAGCGGCTTAGTCACCCATGGATGGCTCCGTTGGTAGAGCATGAGGCTCTTGATCTCAGGGATGTGGGTTCGAGTCCCGCGTTGGGCAAAAAGATACCTGCGTTGCAGGGGGATGGACTAGATGAACCCTGGGAGTCCCTTCCAGCTCTACAATTCTGTGATTCCATAGCTGTGGCATAGTAGATATTTCCTCCTGTCCTCGATTTACCCACCCACCCCCATCTCTCTCTCACCAGGGGAGAAGCCGAAACACGACCCAAGGTTCGGCGGCCCCATCAGAAATAGGTAAGAAACTCTTTGCGCATGGACAGGTGAGTTGGCTGCAATCTAGACTACTTGTGCGGTGTCTTTGAAAGCGGCTGGCAGGCAAGGCGGCCTAAGAGGAGAATGGGCAGGCTTAGGTTCATCTGCAACGAACTTGTAGCCCTTCAGATGTTGCCAGATGACAGCTACCTGACTAGGAATGTGGGATTTATTATTATTATTATTATTATTATTATTATTATTCCATTTGCAGCTAGGTCTATCCAACTGACCCTTTCTGAAACAATACTGGAACTAGAACACAGCTATTTTTCACAGTTCTCACTTACCCAAATGTTATGATGCTGTTCTCCAATAAAAAACACACACACATAAATTAGGGGAAAGTGAAAAATAAAACTGAAAAATTTCCCATCCATTTATTTGATTGTGTTTATATCCCGCCTTTTCCTCCGAGGGGCTCGTTTGTGGTTTTCCCCTTCCTCATTTTTTCCTCACAACAACCATGTGAGGTAGGTTAGGCTGAGAGGTTCCGACTGGCTCAAGGTCACCCAGTGAGCTTCATGGCTGTGTGGGGATTTGAACCTTGTGGGATTAAATAAGGAAGGTGAGAACCGTGTGCAGTCGTACCTTGGTTGTCGAACGCCTTGCGACTCGAATGCCGTAAACTGGGTAATGAGTGTTCTGGTTTGGAAGCTCCTGCAGCCAATTGGAAGCCTCACCTTGGTTTTTGAATGTTGTCGGAAGTCAAATGGACTTCCAGAACAGATTCCGTTCGAGAACCAAGGTATGACTGTATGCCACATTGAGCCCCTTGGAGGGAAAGGAAAGCTATAAATACAATAAATAAATGAAGATAACACAAAGGAGGCAAAATATGGCCTGAAGCTCAACATCAAAAAAACTAAGATCATGGCCACTGGTCCCATCACCTCCTGGCAAATAGAAGGGGAAGAAATGGAGGCAGTGAGAGATTTCACTTTCTTGGGTTCCATGATCACTGCAGATGGTGACAGCAGTCACGAAATTAGAAGACGCCTGCTTCTTGGGAGAAAAGCAATGACAAACCTAGACAGCATCTTAAAAAGCAAAGACATCACCTTGCCAACAAAGGTCCGTATAGTTAAAGCTATGGTTTTCCCAGTAGTAATGTACGGAAGTGAGAGCTGGACCATAAAGAAGGCTGATCGCTGAAGAATTGATGCTTTTGAATTATGGTGCTGGAGGAGACTCTTGAGAGTCCCATGGCCTGCAAGAAGATCAAACCTATCCATTCTTAAAGAAATCAACCCTGAGTGCTCATTAGAAGGACAGATCCTGAAGTTGAGGCTCCAGTACTTTGGCCACCTCATGAGAAGAGAAGACTCCCTAGAAAAGACCCTGATGTTGGGAAGGATTGAGGGCACAAGGAGAAGTGGACGACAGAAGATGAGATGGTTGGACAGTGTTCTCGAAGCTACTAACATGAGTTTGGCCAAACTGCGAGAGGCAGTGAAGGATAGGTGTGTCTGGCGTGCTCTGGTCCATGGGGTCACGAAGAGTCGGACACGACTGAACGACTGAACAACAACAAACACAAAAGAGAGCAAATGCTGCTCGCATTCCGTGGATTGATTCGCATTCCGGATATGGGAACATTGGCAATTTGGGCTCCCCATCTCCTATATTCTCCAATATCCCTGGTGGCGGCTCAGTTTTGTGAAGAAAATTTGCCCTCTGGCCCAGTGGTATGTGGCCAGTGGAATAGGGGGGACTAGACTAGTCCCTTAAATGTTCCCTTGGCTCCTCCTTCCCAAAGCACAGGAGGCTTCTGTCTGCCTTAGGGAGGGAGGCGCGATGCTCCGATGGGGTCCAAGAGCCCTTCCAGCACTTTCCCAAAGAGCCAGTGTGGTGTAGTGGTTAAGAGCGGTAGTCCCGTAATCTGGTGAACCAGGTTCGCGTCTCCGCTCCTCCACATGCAGCTGCTGGGTGACCTTGGGCTAGTCACACTTCTCTGAAGTCTCTCAGCCCCACTCACCTCACAGAGTGTTTGTTGTGGGGGAGGAAGGGAAAGGAGAATGTTAGCCGCTTTGAGACTCCTTCGGGTAGTGATAAAGCGGGATATCAAATCCAAACTCTTCTTCTTCTTCTTCTTCTTCTTCTTCTTCTTCTTCTTCTTCTTCTTCTTCTTCTTCTTCTTCTTCCTGCATCCTGTCAGAGGCCTGCCGTCTCCTTCCCAAACCCTACAGAAAACTTCACCCCATAGCACTTCTCTGGCCTGTTTAGAGTAATTCTTCCCTCTTTTTAATTGTTCCTTCCAGGGTTGGGCCTTCAGAGGAATTTAAGCTGTCTAGTTCAGGCAGCTTCCTTCATCACCCAGGCGTTCTCCAGATGCCCTAGACTACAACTCCCATCAAGCTGGCTGGGGCTGATAGGACTTGTAGTCCAGAACATCTGGAGGATGCCAGGTTGCTGAAGGCTGAGCCTAGGGTGAGTGTTTTTGGGGTCCGAGCAGACTCCTCCATCCCCATTTCTGCTATTTTTTCCATACATGTCCATGATCTGTCTTCCCGCCGTCCTTCTGTTCCAGGAGCTGTACAGACGTTAACTGCTGCTTGATCTTCACGGTTTTCATCGCTGGCTACATGATGGTGGGGATTCTGGGTAAGTAATGCTAAAAGCTTGGAGATGAGGGCAAGGAAGGTGGAATCAAGGTGGGAGCTATAGTTTCGCCACGCAGACGCAGTTTGTCTGGAAGCTTTGCCAGCTTCAGTACATGACATGCGAACCAAATTCATTCAGGTTTTCTTGTTTTCTTTTTTAAAATTTTTGTTTATAGATTTTATTGATACATCAGAACAACAACAACAAAAAAGAAAAACAAAACAAAACCAATATACTGAGAGCCAGTGTGGTGTAGTGGTTAAGAGCAGCAGACTCGTAATCTGGTGAACCGGGTTCGCGTCTCCGCTCCTCCACATGCAGCTGCTGGGTGACCTTGGGCTACAAATTCTTCTTCTTCTTCTTCTTCTTCTTCTTCTTCTTCTTCTTCTTCTTCTTTATACAGCAATAAAAAGAAATTAAAAATTAGATATTGACTATAAAAGTTACAACCAACGAAAATTAAACATTTACAGCACATAAATGTAAATAACAAAGTTTTGACTTCCTTCACCCTGATATTGGCTTTTTAATTAATTTCTTTTCAACTGTTTCTTTGGTGAATTATTGTTATGACTAGTAAATTAAGCCTGTTAAGCAAAACAGGCGCTAGAAAGCTCTCTCAGGAGCTGCAGCGGCAAGGCAGCAGGAGCCGCCGGCACCCCCACCCACCCAACTCCCAATGCGCGCACCTCCCGGCAACACCACCTCCTTTCTCCCTCCCTTCACCCAGAGGGGAGCGGCCTGCTGGCCGCCTCCTCTCCCGGCTTCTCAGCCATGGCCTCCTGGGGGAGAGAAGGTCCGGTCGAAGCGCCGTGCGAGGCGGAGGCGGCGGAGGATCCTGGGCGGGCCCGTGGCGGCGGGAAAGGCCTCCGGCGCCGCCTCCGCCGGGCTCAGTCTCCTACTCCCCCCCCCACTGTTTTTTGTTCCTCCGGCTCCCGGAGAGACCACATGCCTCTCCCGGGGAAGGAGAGGCGAGGCGGCGCTCGCAGTGGGAGGCTCCGCCAGAGCAGTGAGGAAGCCGGCGGCAGCGGGAAACTCGACTCGCGGGCGGCAGCGCTTACTCCCGAGTAAGCCTGCTGGGAAGGGCCAGGCCCCGTCTCCCCCCCCCCGCCTCACCGCGCAGGCAGTCCTGGCACTTGCGGAGCCCCCGCGCGTAGCCGACGGTGTTAGGCGGCTGCAGCGGGAGGCTGAAGGCGGCGGGGGGAGCGCTGCTTGGCGGCGCTTCCTCCGCGCTTGGAAAGCACGCTAGCCCCCGCGCGTAGCCGCCGATGGTAGGCGGCTTTAGCGGGAGGCTGAAGGCGGCGGAGGGAGGGCCGCTTCGCGGCCCTCCCTCCGCGCTTTGCAAGCAGGAAAGCTTGCAGTGGGAAAGCTTGCAGCGGGAGGCTCGGCACGATGGCACCCTGGCAGTGACCAAAATGATGGCGTGCATGCGCCGCTGCTGCCTCTCGGACACGCCCCCCTCTCCCGTCGTCCAATCCGTGTGTCACTGGAACGCACGCGCACTTGCCAATTCCTGTGACACACGGAAAGTAGTACGTCCCGACACAGGCTCTTTATTATATAGGATTGTCTCACATACATAACCTAAGAATCATAAACCATCTTGCAGAAATTAATCAAACACTCAGGTTGTTTTCATTTGCATGCTTGATTTTGGGCACAATCTCTGTTCAGGGCCAGCAGAAGTAAAGAAGTTGCAAAGCGCTGCCCTTTGTGCTAAGACGCGTTTTACCATTTGCAGACACCGTAATAGGAAGAGTCTTCAGCATAAAAACAAAAAACTGCAATGTTATGGGCTAGAAACTTGCTGTGTATTTTACTAATGCCCTGAGACCTGAAAGAGAATACTGCATTGATTCTTGACACAGACCCTCCAAGTTTCGCTATTTTCCAGGGACAGTCCTGGATTTACAGAAGCTGTCCTGGTTTCTGATTTGATCCCGGAATGTCCCACTTTTCCTTAGGATGTCCCTATTTTCATCAGAGAAATGTTGGGGGGTATGGAATAGGATGTCCCAAGGTTTTTCCCCAGCTGGAAATCACCGGAACTCAGTTCCGGCCCCTCTCAGGTGGGGGCACCCTTGCCATTAAAAGAGAGCAAGTGTTCATATAAGTGTTCATGGTGAGTTCCAGCACCTCTTTTTCTAGAAAAATAGCACTGGTCATTGTCCCGCCTTTGAGTCCACCCCTAACCAACACCACCTCACAGCGCCTATGTAAAAATGCGAGCGCCTTTCCTCACTTCCATTATTCTTTGTTTCCTCTCAATCCCAGCCTGTAAGTACGGTGATCCACGGCAGGCTATTTATGCCAGGAATTCAACTGGAGCATATTGCGGAATTGGCGAAAACCGGTAGGTACAGAGACCCACGGGAAAGCAGGGGGAACCAGTGGCGAAGGGTGCATTGTCACGGAGAGGGTGTTTAGCCAGCGCACAAGGCTGGAGTCCATGGCCAGAAACATACCTTGGCCTGGCAGAGCCATTTTCTTCCTCCTCCTTTTCCTCATCGACTTATCGTGTTGTTTTTAGTTTTTGCTTCCTCCTTTTGTTGACAGTCGAGTCTTCCAATGAAGCCGCTGCTTCACCTTCCCCCCCCCATTTTACGCATTTGCTGTGTCCTTTTCCCGATCTCTTTCGTTACATGACTTGCGCCCACCTCCCCTCCAGAAATCTTTTTTACTGTGCATTCATGGTGGGAGGAGAAATTTGAAGGTGAATCTGTGAAACGTTCCCTTTCCAAAACTGTATGAGAACCCCAAAGCACAGCCATCGTTCAGAATTCTCCCTTATCCAAACTTTGCCAAGCAACAAATGTGTAATGATGTGTCACTTAAATATCATACAGAAATGCATTATATTAGGGGAAATCTCTTGCTAGTCAAAAGCGCATCTCAAAAATGCGTTTGTTAGGAGAAATTCACACTAAAATTCACACTTTTTTAAAGAAAGGAAGAAATTTGCACATCGCTGCAGAAGTGTGGGGAATGGAGTTTGAGATAGAATAGGAAAAGTCAAGAATCAAAACGGATATTTCCTTCCATCCCTAACTTGTGATGATTTGTGCTCATTGATGGTATTGGGGCGGTTGTACATGATCCAACTTTCAGTATTGGCCGCATCTGCACTATATGTTAAAAGCACCGTGACACCAGTTTAAACATGGCTCCCCCTAGAGAATCCTGTAAACTGTAGCCTGTCAAAGGTGCGGAGAGTTGTTCCCCTCGCAGAGTTGCGGTTCTCAGAGCTCCCTGGGAAGAGGGATTGGCACTGGAATAGCTCAGCTGGTAGAGCACGAGACTCAAGGTCATGGGTTCGAGACACACATTGGCCAAAAGATTCATTTAAAAAAAGTTTTTTTATTGATTTTTCCATGTATACTTCTTCTAACAATATATCTTCAATACCGGTATATTAAAGATATACACGAAAGCTCATACCAAGAACAAACTTAGTTAGTCTCTAAGGTGCTACTGGAAGGAATTTTTTATTTTTTATTTTATTTAATCTGGGTTTGTTTCACTCTGTGTGTGTGTGTGTGTTTTGCAGGGACAAACCTTTCGTTTTCTATCTTAACATCATGAAATGTGCCACCAGCACAATTAACGGACGGCAGTGCCCGACACCGCAGGTAAGAAGAGTGGGCGGGCTCAGGAGTTGGGGGCCTTGACTTCTCCCAGACTCCAGATGGGACAGTTGGAAATTCCGTCAGATCAAAGCATTTGTTCCATGCGCTTGCCTTCCATTCCCTCTCTCCAGATCTGCGTCCCGTCCTGCCCTTCCAAGTTCTGGGCGGTGCCTCCGGAGATTATCCGAAAAGATAAGCCCGAGGACATATGGGACCAGACCCAGTGCCAGCCAGCAATTGACCTCCGGACGACCAACCTGGTAAGTTGGCACCTTTCGTTATGGGCAGGTTGGTTCTTCGCCCCCAGCCATTTCTCCACTCTGCAAGCGTACAGGCCATAAGAAGAGATCCTGGCTGGATCAGGCCTGTGGCCCATCAAGTCCGGCATCCTGTTCTCGCAGGGGCCAGTCAGATGTCTTGATGGGAAGCCCGCAAGCAGAACCTGAACACAACAGCCCTCTCCTCCTTGCAATTCCCAGGAGAAGTCTATTCAGAGGTCGTCTTCTTCTTTGGCGATCACTCGTAGCCGAGTAAGATGGTCTTCCATAAACACGGTTTTAACAGTGAGTCCATAAGTGACTGTGGAGGCCACTTCTAGACCCACACGTCCTTCCACAGTGAGGACCTAGGTTTCCGGGTGGAAGTTGATCACAGTGAGGGTTTGCTTTCCTCTTGGCGCGTTTCTCCCTTTCATCCTGAGTTGGAGTGTCTTCAAAGCCCATGACACCTTTGGCAAAGGCTGTTCTCCAGTTGGAGCCCTCGCAGGCCAGTGTTCCCCAGTTGTCTGTGCTTATACTACATTTTTAAAGATTTGCCTTGAGAGAGTCTTTAAACCTCCTTTTGTTGACCCACCAGCATTACGCTGGGATAAACAGTGCATAAAAATGAAGGTATTGGTGAGAATAGCATGCAAGATTGCATGATAGTAAGGGAAGCTGCTTGCCAAAAGTGTCAACGTTGCATAAAATAAATGGGTTAATTAAGAGAAATTTGCACTTAATTGCTGGGAAGAGCAATGTTTAATAATTATTGCATTTTAATGTTCTGTTGGAAGCTGCCCAGAGTGGCTGGGGAAACCCAGCCAGATGGGCGGGGTATAAATAATAAATTATTATTATTATTATTATTATTATTATTATTATTATTATTATTAAGAGCCACGTTGGCTGAAAGATTTTTAGGTGTGTGTGGGAGGAGGGGGGCGGAATATCTTGAATAAATGAAATTGCACCAGAAAGCAAGTGTAATTCCTGTTTTATTCACAGAGTGTGTCAGAAATTATCAGCCTGCAACTTTGTCCAGAATTCACTGTCCCATCCAAGCCAGGTGAGCACACAATCTGCTCTGTCCATTCCCTTGCCTGCCTGCCTGCTTGCTTGCTACACGGCCACTTCAGCTCCCGGCAACCAGCACCCCCTGGCCAGCCCCAGAGGCACCATTCACCTGGGGAGCTTGGAGCCAGGGCTGCTGAAACAAATAGCCGTGCAAGCCTTTTTTGGGAGGGCATCAGAGTAGGGAAGGAAGGAAAGAGGGGCAGAGGCCAGTGTCGCCCGCCTCCAGTGCTCAGAATGGAGCAGAGTTTTAGGCACAGCATCCAAATCTCATGAACAGCACCCTCCAATATGGTGTGTAATTGGCCCCAAGGCCTGGGATCTTGCTGGTGTGAGGACAGCAGCGCTAGGCCTGCTCTGCCGATGTCCCGTGTCTTCAAGAATTGACCCTCATCTACGTCTATTTCTTTTTACAGTAATGAACCGCTGCGTCCCTACTTTTGACACCGCTCAGGCTGAATTCTTAAATGTGACCTGGATGGATAAAAAAACAATTCTGGACACCATCAAGAACGGCACAGAGTAAGTCCTTTGACTCCCTGGGTGAACTTCAGTGAATTCCTGGTTACATTGGGTATTGGGGTGCAGTGATTTTGAAGGGGCTCTGCGGCACATGCCACAGAACATCCTACAACCACTGGCATTTTCCAGTTAAAAATAGGATGAGGCAGCAGGAGAATGTGGAATACTGTACCTCTCTCGGCCTGTGACCCAGGGAAGCCTCTGCCAGTCAGAGCTGACAGCAGTGGGTCGGATGAACACGGAGCGATAAGAGTCTGCTGGATCGGGCCAGTGGCCGTCTAGTCCATCACCCTGTTCTCACAGAGGCCAACCAGAGGCCAACAACAACAACAACAACAACAACAACAACAACAACAACAACAAATAGTTTTTTATTTGTATACCGTCTTTCTATCTTACAATACTCAAGGCGGTTTACAAGCAGAAGAATAAAAAAATGTACATCTTACAACAATCCAATCCAATACAAAAATGTGATAATAAAACAAAACTTTAAAATAAGCAACCTACATCAAAAAGTAACATTCAACAATTATTAGAGTAGTACAAAATAATATCAACATATAAAAGTTACAACAACAGTTGCAATAAATAATTTCTAAACTAATCAATAAAACAATGGCAAGCCACAGTACATCAAATCATGCAATACAAATAGAGAAGCAGAGACTAGAGGGTGGGGCAAGGCAGGTGGAAGGAGGCCTTGCCTGATGGAGTCTCTCCCCTCACAGTTCTTCCTTCAGGAACAGCTCCCTTATGAAGAATCCCAGGGCCAGGGGGTGGGCCAGGGCAGGTGGAAGGCCCTGGACAGTCCCCTTTCCACCCCCTTAGTGCCAAGACCGCCTTTGCCCTCCAAGGTTTTGCCTCTTCTAGTCTTGGCATGAGTCCTCCTGGGTCCCCATACCCCCTTTCTCATAGCTACCATTTTGGTCCCTTGTCTCTGCAGACAGCTGGTACAGGCTCTCGGTGCCAAGAGGCTTGGACTGAAGATCGTTGAGGATTTCACGCGGTCGTGGGAATGGATCTTGATGTGAGTGGCTGAACAGGTTGAGAGGGAGAAGCTTTGTGCATTACATGATTTGTGCATTACTTCATACAGCAGGAGGGTGGCTCTGGAGGCTGAAGGTGTATATGGCAACGATCTTCAACTGGGAGTGCCCAGGTGTTATTGGACTCCAACTCCCATCTTCCCCAGCCAGCTTAGCTGAGGGTCAGGGCTGATGGGAGCTGTAGTCCTACAATGACTGGGCAACCCAACGTTGAAGAGCGATGGTTTATGGTTATAGTCGGAGCCAAATGTTGTATACTTTTTACTTTGCTGTGCAAGTGTGCAATGTGGCTGTTGGCTCAGAAACCAGCATTCTAGTGTTCTGGAATTTTGTTTAAAAACTAATCAAGTTTCTAGGCCTTATAGATGCACCATAAAGCTTGAGGCAGTGTTGAAATCTCAGTTGGACAGGGGTACCAACTTGAATAAAATATTGTGGGGGCCCAGATAAGCCCTGCCCCATGTAATTGATCACACACACATGGGAATGGCCATCAACTTTGGGGGGCAGCCCCCTCAAATATTTTATTCTGGGGGCCAAGGCTTGAGTGCGTTCACATACTTCTGCCATGGGAAATGTATCTGGTTCTGCCTTCCCTCCAGGGATTGGCGTTGTCACTTTACTTCCTTGAAACTTTTATAGATCACTAAACATTTAACGGGACCCAGGTGGCGCTGTGGGTTAAACCGCAGAACCTAGGGCTTGCTGATCAGAAGGTCGGCGGTTCGAATCCCTGTGACGGGGTGAGCTCCTGTTGCTCGGTCCCAGCTCCTGCCCACCTAGCAGTTTGAAAGCACGTCAAAGTGCAAGTAGATAAATAGGAACCGCTCTGGCGGGAAGGTAAACGGCATTTCCGTGTGCTGCTCTGGTTTGCCAGAAGCGGCTTTGTCATGCTGGCCACATGACCTGGAAGCTGTACGCCGGCTCTCGGCCAATAAAGCGAGATGAGCGCCGCAACCCCAGAGACGGAGAAGGAGCCTTCTGTTTCAGCTTTTAAACACCTGCTAAAACCATTTCTATTCCATCAGGCTTCTGCAGGCAATTAAGAAGACACACGTCCACAATAATTAGCCGATTTCTGATGTTAACATTTTTGTATGGCTTTTATTGTATGGTTTTACCTATAATTGTTGTAAACTGCTCTGGTATCTTTTATGATTATAAAAAATGTTTTAATGAAACAAACAAATAGATTGCAATTGAACACATAAAATGCAGTTCTGTTGAAATACTGTTGACTAATAGCGCTCCATCGAATCAGTTCATCTCTTGAGGAAAACCTGCAGAATTGTGTTGTTGTTGTTTTTTTAAAAAAAGTCTTCAACACTTTCAGTACTCTATTTTTTGGGTGGAAGGGGGATGGATCTTGTACCTGATGCTGATTTTCATTCTTGCTGCACTGGGAGCAGAAAAACTTTTTGACCTCCTGTCTCTGGTAACACGGCAGTGTCTGGCGCAAGTGGCAAGGCATGTTGTTCCTCTCTATTGCCAATGCCCAGGCTGCGAGCACAATGGCTTACGCAGGCGAAACTATTAGCAAGCTTGGGGGAACTTGAAGGTTGGCAGGAGTACAAAAGGCCTTCAGGGAAAGCCCGCCTTCCCTTTAAAAGCCCGTCGATGATTGGCTGCGCTCAGTGGTGCTGGACAAGCGGAATGGCACGGCACGGAATGCTGGAAACTGGGTGGGAGGCAGGCTGGGATGGAGTATTCGGAGGAGGGTGTGCGGCTGACTGACCGCTACCCAGCTGCGGCTGGAAGTTGGTGGTTAGATTTGGGGTTGGCTGGGTGAGTGCATTTTTCAGCAGACGTGGGGAGATCACCTCTGTGCTCTGACACTCTCCCTTACCTTGTCTCCCTTCCTTCCAGGGGACTGCTGATTGCCATGGCGCTGAGCCTGATATTCGTGGTGCTGCTAGGTTACATTGCTAAGTTTCTGGTGTGGGCCATCATTTATTGGGTGCTGGTTGCCATGGCCTGCGGTGAGTAACGTGGTGGGGAAGGACCAAAGTAGAGGAGCCAAAGCGAAGAAGGCCTACACCTCCCTGACTTTCCCCAAGGAATCCTGGGAGGTGCAGTTTTCCCCTCACAGAGCAATAGTTCCCCAGCGTCCTTAACAAACTACAGCTCCCAGGATTCTTGGGGGGGGGGACGGACGACGCCAGACAATTTAAATGTGCACTGATTGTGCTTTAAGTGTTGTTGACGTCCGTCTGACCAACTCAGTATTGTCTACACTGACTGGCAGCAGCTCCCCAGGGCTTCAGGGAGAGGATATTTGGCAGCCCTGTCTGGAGATACACTTGGGAATTGAAGATGGGACATTGTGCATGCAAAATAGATGCTGCCCCCTAGACCTACAGCACTGTCAGGGCAATTCAGAGCAGGTCCCCTCTTCTTTTTTAAAAGCTTTTTATTATACACATACATAAAATCTTGCATAATATCGCTGGGGACTGATCTTGGGGACCTTCTTCATGCCAAACAGGTGTTCCTCACTTGACCTACAGCCCTTCTCCTGAAAACTATTCCTGTTTTCAGGAAGGGGGTGGGGGAGCGTCTATCGATCTCGGCCTCTTTGCTTCCCAGGGATCTGCCACTGCTATATGGAGTACCAGAAGCTTGACCAGGAAGGAGCCACCATCAACAACGTTGGTTTCACCACCGACGTGGGCGCCTACAGCAGCGTCAAGGAGACGTGGTTTGCCACCTGTAAGTCTGGGCGGAAAACGGGTGTTGGAAGATGGGCAACCCTGGTCTAAAAAACCCAAAGTTCCCAAAGCTTGGTTATGAGAGTGGCCCAGGTGTGAACCCCCTTCTCTCGCCTCCAGTGATCATCCTCTGTGTGGTGGAAGTCATCATGATGCTCACCGTCGTGTTCCTCCGAAAGCAGATCATGATGGCCATTGCTCTCATCGAGGAAGCCGGCAGGTAAGGGAGTCTCTGTAAAGCCAGTGCGTGCGGAGCCTCGGTCCCGGGGGCCAAATGCAGACCTCTGTCTGGCCCTTGGGACCCTCTCCCCAAGCCACACGCCCCTCTCCCTGGGCTGGGCCACACCCCTCGCCAGCCGTGCTTCGCACTTTCCTTGAGAGTTTTTGCCTGGCTGGAATGTGTCCTTGAGCTCTAATAGCACCTCTTTTTTTGCCTGGACGGGGGATATGGAGAGAGAGGTGCACGAGAGGAACTAGTTTTCTGTGCACAGGTAAAATAGGTGTTGTTGTTCCACCCACTTCTGCCTCCACTGAGAGAGGGAAAGCAAGCAACTAGCCCAGCCCCTTCCTCTTAATTTCACTGTAGCCACAAAGTGGGTATCCTCTTCTTTCCTCCCTGTGCTTCGCTGCCTCCACTGAACTGCCCTTTAACCTTGGGAGGTTTCCCCTGCCCAGACTGCCCCAGCCCAATTCTCTATACACTCGTACCTTGGTTTTCAAACAGCTTAGTTCTCTCTCTCTTTTTTCATAATATTTTATTAACTTTCCAAAAATAACAAAAATAAAAAACAACAACAATACAAAAACAAAACAAAACAAATTGACTTCCCTCTAACCCCTTCTTTGGTTCAATTATTTATCAAGATACTGCATGCCCATTGTTGATTTAAATATGTTATAAACTTGAGAGCCAGTGTGGTGTAGTGGTTAAGAGCGGTAGACTCGTAATCTGGGGAACCGGGTTCGCGTCTCCGCTCTTCCACATGCAGCTGCTGGGTGACCTTGGGCTAGTCACACTTCTCTGAAGTCTCTCTGCCCCACTCACCTCACAGAGTGTTTGTTGGGGGGGAGGAAGGGAAAGGAGAATGTGAGCCGCTTTGAGACTCCTTTGAGTAGTAATAAAGCGGGATATCAAATCCAAACTCTTCTTCTTCTTATCGATTATCCATTCATAATAAAATTACAAGTAATCTTAAAACCCTGCTAATATATTAACCTGTGTACATTGCTTCTGCATTTGCATGTTTAGACCTTTAACCGCCCCCTTAAATAAATTCAGAAAAGACTCACCTTTTTGGTTTGGTTTTTGGCAGAATTTAGGCCACAACTTTATTGATTGCAGCAAGTGAGTGGTTGCCTAGGCTCTGGTTCGATCAGCTCCCTGCACCGTAGCTCCCTGCAGGTAGCTCTGACCCAGGGCACCAGCATAGGTCAGCCTAGGGTGAACACCTGGAACAGCGGAAAGCCGGGGTCAGGCTAGTGCACCACCCAGATGTCCCCCTGGACTCAGGCACGGGCACAACCCCTTTCAGGTTTCTGAATGTTTTGGAAGTCGAACGGACTTCCGGAACGGATTCTGTTCAACTTCCAAAGTACGACTGTATCAATTAACAGCATGAGGCCGCAGGGAGGAACAAGGATTTTGTGCCACCTTTTAACTCGTATCAATATGCAGCTCAAACCTTTGTTCTGATGTCTGGAACAGTCTCTCTATCTTCAGCTGGCAACCCAACAAATTTGGGGAGCAAACGACTCGCCGAGTTTTCGTGTTTTTCAAGCTGCTTGCCGACGTAAATCTTATTAATCTTGTGTCAGAGAAATAAATGAGGAGTGGTGCCTTCACCCCCCAAAAAGACTTGACCTAGGGCAGGGTTTCCCAAACTTGAGTCTCCAGCTGTTTGGGGACTTCAGTTCCCATCATCCCTGACCACCGGTCCTACTTGCTAGGGATGATGGGAGTTGTAGTCTTCCTGAAGGAAGCTTATGTTAGCTCTGCTTGTTTTTCCCTTTGCACGTCATTCACGAAAAGCTCGACAGCCAGGGTATCTCTGGGGTTTTAAAAAAATCTTTGAAGTGCACTGGAGATAATTGCACAGTGCTAAAGTGCATTGAAGCACATTTAATGTGGTCATTTCTTGAACTGTCTGCCAATGAGGCTTTGTTTAATTCTACTGCATGCAGCTATCTAATTAAAGGGAAGACCTGTGTTTGCTTGGGCTCCTAAAAAGAAGATGGGAAACAGTAGAGGGGAAACATTGCAAAATCATACAAGCAGAGATGGTGCAAAGGCTATATTATGGGTTCTAACTAGTTTGAAGTGTCTCTGGAGAACTGTACTACAGAGGAATTTGATTGAAGCAGAAAACCTGGGTTAACAGGGTTCTCTCTTGTTCTCTCCTGCAGAGCCATAGGATACATGATGAGTTCTCTTTTGTACCCGTTGGTGACCTTCCTCTTGCTGGTGATATGTGTGACCTACTGGGGTATTACTGCTCTGTATCCTTTATGAAGAGAAGACTTGTTACTTCATATCCTGCAAGTGTCCCGGGAAAACCCCAGGCATCTCGTTTTGTTTTTAATTGTGAGAGAACAACTTCCATTTTGGTTGCTGTGATCTTGCGTGATTTTGCAATGCTATTTCCCCCTGGAAAAAGTGCTTTGGGGGCCCCCAATCTTGCGTAGCACCCCCAAACAAACATCTATGGGGTGTTGGGGGGCGGGGGGCTGAGTATGCTCTGCAGCCATGGAAAGTTGACTGGCTATTGGGGCAACGATAGCACAAAATGAAATGGTGAGGCTTAAACCCTAAATAGAAGCAGTGCACTGCGACATTTTGTTTTTAATGGTTTTACCTTTGTGGTTCTGTTGAATTGCTACCAAGCTTATGCCATTATTGGGAGGAAGGGAAGCTAGAAATAAGCCGCCTACACGCAATACCTTTTGAAGCACCTTCGAAGCACGTTTACTCCCCTCAAAGAATTCTGGCCACTGTAGTTTGTTAAGGGTTGCTGGGAGCTGTAACTCTGTGAGGGGTAAACTACAAGGCCCAGAATCCTTTGAGGGAAAGAACGTGCTTTGAGTGTGCTTAAAAGCTATAGTGTGTACACAGCCATGGGACGAGTACATGAATGAAGAGAGCAACTTGGTTTTTCAAGACTTGGCTGTGTTTTGACAGGAAGTCATAGCAGATATGTAATACTACTTGGCGTTTGATATCTAGTGTATAATGGCGGAACGTAGCAGTTCCTGGTGACAGCTTTAGAGATTTTATATCCTAACACCTACTAAAACCAAGGCAACAACATCCTGAAACCCTCCCACCCTCAGGTAAGAACGCCAGCTTCCAATTTTGAATCACAAAACTCTTGGCATGGCAACACTTGACATGTTGGCAAGCTTTAGAAATGTCCGTGAATATTCAAGTTCAGCTCTTCACTGCTTCCCCCTCTTCAGTTTTCGCTCGCAGTAGGGAAATTTCTTAGAAAGCATTGCTAATAACAAGGCCAGTGGAAGTGATGATATACCGGCTGAACTATTTAAAATTCTAAAAGATGATGCTGTTAAGGTGCTACACTCAATATGCCAGCAAATTTGGAAAACTCAGCAGTGGCCAGAGGATTGGAGAAGATCAGTCTACATCCCAATCCCAAAGAAGGGCAGTGCCAAAGAATGCTCCAACTACCGCACAATTGCACTCATTCCACACTCTAGCAAGGTTATGCTTAAAATTCTACAAGGCAGGCTTAAGCAAGATGTGGACCGAGAACTCCCAGAAGTGCAAGCTGGATTTCAAAGGGGCAGAGGAACCAGAGACCAAATTGCAAACATGCACTGGATTATGGAGAAAGCTAGAGAGTTCCAGAAAAACATTTACTTCTGCTTCATTGACTACGCAAAAGCTTTTGACTGCGTTGACCAAAGCAAACTATGGGAAGTCCTTAAAGAAATGGGAGTGCCTGATCACCTCATCTGTCTCCTGAGAAATCTCTATGTGAGACAAGAAGCTACAGTTAGAACTGGATATGGAATAACTGATTGGTTTAAAATTGGGAAAAGAGTACGACAAGGCTGTACATTGTCTCATATTTAACTTATATGCAGAATTCATCATGCGAAAAGCTGGACTGGATAAATCCCAAGCTGGAATTAATATTCCCGGAAGAAACATCAACAACCTCAGATATGCTGATGACACAACCTTGATGGCAGAAATTGAGGAGGAATTAAAGAACCCTTTAATGAGGGTGAAAGAGGAGAGCGCAAAATATGGTGTGAAGCTCAACAACAACAAAAAAAACTAAGATGATGGCCACTGGTCCCATCACGTCCTGGCAAATAGAAGGGGAAGAAATGGAGGCAGTGAGAGATTTTACTTTCTTGGGTTCCATGATCACTGCAGATGGTGACAGCAGTCACGAAATTAGAAGATGCCTGCTACTTGGGAGAAAAGCAATGACAAACCTAGACAGCATCTTAAAAAGCAGAGACATCACCTTGCCGACAAAGGTCCGTATAGTTAAAGCCATGGTTTTCCCAGTAGTTATGTATGGAAGTGAGAGCTGGACCATAAAGAAGTCTGATCGCCGAAGAATCGATGCTTTTGAATTATTGCGCTGGTGGAAACTCTTGAGAGTCCCATGGACTGCAAGAAGATCAAACCTATCCATTCTTAAAGAAATCCGCTCTGAGTGCTCACTGGAAGGACAGATCCTCAACTTGAGGCTCCAGTACTTTGGCCACCTCACGAGAAGAGAAGACTCCCTAGAAAAGACCCTGGTGTTGGGAAAGATTGAGGGCACAAGGAGAAGGGGACGACAGAAGATGAAATGGTTGGACAGTGTTCTCGAAGCCACTAACATGAGTTTGGCCAAACTGCGGGAGGCAGTGAAGGATAGGTGTGCCTGGCGTGCTCTGGTCCATGGGGTCACGAAGAGTCGGACACGAGTGAATGACTGAACAACAACAACAACAAACAGGGAAATTTCTGTGTTCCATGTCGCACAAGGTCTTAAACTTATTTCCACACTGAAGATGGCAAAAAGTGAGGGTGGTGTTGGGGCTTGGGGAGGCCCCCATTATTCCTTTTTCTTTTTACATCTTCTTCCCTTGACTACTCCCCACCTTCAGATATCTCGCCACCTCTGGAGCACCCCTCTATCGCATTGTTCCCAAAATTGATAATTCCTCAGACTGCATAGGGATCTCTGGGAAGGAGAGCTGCAGCCCACAGGTGAGTCACAAACGTAGCTGAAGGATCTTGGTTCCCAGATTGACCTCTCTGACTAGAGGGAATGGGGGATCAATTGGATTTGGCACACATTTAAAGTCATTTCCACTTTCTGAATCAATATGTGGAGCGAAACACATCATTCCCTGGAAATTTGCACTTTTCCGAAGTTTGCCAACCAATGTTTACAAAAATGTGCATATTAGGGGAAGGTGTGCATAAAAAATGCACTGCTTTCGAACTGCTAGGTAGGCAGGAGCTGGGACCGAGCAACAGGAGCTCACCCCTTTGCTGGGATTCAAACCACCAACCTTCTGATCGGCAAGCCCTAAGCTCTGTGGTTTAACGCACAGTGCCACCCGCATCCCAACAGTTCTGTACTTAATTTTGCGGTGGTATCTTAAGTTCAGTAGAGAATAGTGAAGTAAGTTGTGGGGGAGAGGAGAGTGATAAGGGAGGCCGAAAGTGGGAGGTAAGTTATTAAAGTAAGGTGAGTCAAAAAGGACTGTCTCCTCCGCGATCTAAACCCAGGTCTCCCTGCTCCTATACCATCACTGACTTCTGCCAGTGTTTAAAATGGATTCTGTTTTGCTGGGGAGTAAATTGAGTTGCCCTGCCATTAGAGCACGTTTCCTGCTTTCTTCCTCCAGACATTCAACGCCTCCACCTACTTGCCCTGCATGGTGGATTGCATCTTCTTCAAATACAATGACGAAGGGCTCTTCCAGCGCATCATCTTCTACCTTCAGATCTACAACTTTGTGGGCTTCCTCTGGAGCATTAACTTGGTTATTGCCCTGGGGCAGTGTGTCCTGGCGGGGGCCTTTGCCTCATATTACTGGGCACTGAGAAAACCACAAAACATCCCCACCTGTGCGGTGTGCAGGGCCTTTGCCCAGACAATAAGGTGCGCATCTTGTGTGGGGATTCCCATGCGGCAGACAGGAACAGCTCATGCATTGGGCAAAGGGAAGCTGTCCCAATTCTTTTATAAAGATTTTATCCTCTTGGTTTCTGAGTTTTCCAGTCAGTTTTGCCATCTCGGCAGAGTGCCGCCCATCTGACTGCAATGCCCTGGCCATTCTGGGTAGCTTCCCCAATATCTCAAGGAATGGCTGGGAGATACCCTGTCTGACATTCTCAGGATCTGCTGCTACTCAGTGCAGACACTTGACCTCTCACCCTGCTAACTGGGCCCTCCAGGCCTCTCTGCCTGGCCTATGGTATTTGCTCCAGGGCATACCCTCGCTGGCCTATCTGTTGCACAGCCTCCTTGAGTGCTTTTGCCTGGCTTGGAATGTGCCCTTGAACTCTATATAAAGCTTGCCTCCATAGAGAGGAGTGAGTGAGTGTTGAAACTAGCCTAACCAGACAAAGGGAACGTTTATATTCATTTCTCCACCCTCTTTTCCCTGTGGCTCTGCCCACTGCTGGAATGTGGCCCCTAGAAGAGAATGTGACCCCCTGGACTAGCTGAAAAGATTTGCCCATCCCTCCTCTATTTAGAGTAGGTGCCATTGTTTGTTTTGGGAGATTCAATACAGTGGTACCTTGGTTCTCAAACTTGATCCGTTCCAAAACCAAAGCATTCCAAAACCAAGGCGCGCTTTCCCATAGAAAGGAATGCAAAACTGATTAATCCGTTCCAGACTTTAAAAAAACAACCCCTGAAACAGCCATTTAACATGGATTTTACTATCTAACAAGACCATTGATCCATAAAATAAAAGCAATAAACAATGTACAGCAGTCACACAATCAATCAGTAGCTGAACTGGGTTCCACACAGTCACAAAAAAACAGCCGCAAAAACAAATAGCAAAATAAATAGCAAAAACAGACAGACCTCAGCGTAACACTCAAAATGGAAGTGTGGCACCCAAAATGGAAGTGTAACACCCAAAACGGAGCACGTTCGGCTTCCAGAAACAGTTCGCATACCAGAGTACTTACTTCTGAGTTTGCAGTGTTCAGGTTCCAAGTTGTTTGAGAACCAAGGTACCTGTGTACATGAAAATGTAAACCTTGGATAAGAGCAGCAACCTCAGCCTTAATTAGGAATGGTGTCAAAGTCTGGGGTTCCCCGTCTTGACCCAGAACATTTCGAAAGGCAGCTCCACCTTACAGGACCTCTCCTCTCTCTCCGCAGATACCATATAGGATCCCTTGCTTTTGGTTCCTTCATCCTCACAATTGTCCAGCTGATCCGCATCGTGCTGGAATATATGGCCCACAATTTAAAAGGCAAGTGATGAATAAACCAGGCAAGAAGGGCAGGGCAGGAATAAATACCAGTCACGGTCAGAATAACTGGAGTCGGGATGCCCAGTGTCCCTGGAAGTAGGCTAGCCCTAAAGTCTTTCACAATCTGAAAGGGTTTCAGAGCTGCTCTGTTATGTTGCTGGCCCTAACAGAGTGTGGCAGCTTCATAGAATCATCGAATTGTAGAGTTGGAAGGGACCCCAATGGTCATCTAGTCCAACCCCCCTGCAATGCAGGAATCTTTGAAGATTTTCAGATTCTTCAGGTAATTCACATTACAGTTGCTGCTTTGTTAACTAGTGGGGTAGGGGAGCGGGGGTGGGGGTGGGGGGAACCACTTCCGGAAACGAATGTGCCCCTTTGGGTTTCAGATAGTATGTGGATAGAGAAATATAAAAAGCCCAGGACACATTTTCACAGCCCTCTAGCGGCTAGGATGGCTCATTTACCATAAATCATGTATTTAGCATTAACTCTGGAGTTGTATACTCGATTTTGACCAAACGAAGCCTCCTAGAGCAAAATATACATCAGTATGACCCCCCCCCAAAAAAAACACCATGACCACAAAATAATAATAAATAATTAAAAGCAAAACATTCCTTTCCCCCCTTTATGAGGCATCCTTAAGGCGTAACTGTAATTTTAATACAGCAGTACAAGAATGCAAAAAACAAAATACAAATTTCAAATACAGTAATATTCAAGTTAGGAGGTTTAGTTAGGTTGAGAGTTAATACATGACTTCCGGTACATGAGCCACCATAGCTGCTAGAGGGCCGTGGAAATTCGAGTCCCGGGCTCTTTAGGCTCTTCTACCTATGTACTATCTGGAAGCAAAGGGGCACATTGGTTGCCGGATGTGAAATGCATTGGTGTTATTTTCAGCTCTCCTACCCTACTAAACTGGGAACAGCCAATGGGAGCGTGTCCTTGGGAAGCCCCGGCTACCTAATTCTCCTGTGGCATTTGTAGATTCCAGCAACAAGGCTGCCGAGTTCCTGCTTTGCTGCCTGGATTGTTGCTTTGGGTGTCTGGAGACGTTCCTCAAGTTCCTCAACAGAAATGCCTACATCATGGTAAGCCTTGCAGGTGGGCCACCTAGAAGATATGGGGTCTTAACAGTGGCGGTTGTGAGGGAAAGAGATGGGGATGCCCACGGGGGAAGTGAAGGGCTCTTCTTCTGTTTGCAGGACCCCTTTATGAACTCGGCAGTGTGCTGTAGTGGTTAAGAGCGGTAGACTCTTATCTGGGGGACCGGGTTCGAGTCGCCGCTCCTCCACATGCAGCTGCTGGGTGACCTTGGGCTAGTCACACTCACCTCACAGAGTGTTTGTTGTGGGGGAAGAAGGGAAAGGAGAATGTGAGCCGCTTTGAGACTCCTTCGGGTAGTGATAAAGCGGGATATCAAATCCAAACTCTTCTTCTTCGGCAAGCAGTGCCTCCCTCAAAACTACAGCTTGCATAGGAACCAACTCATCGGGGCCGAGGGTTCTTCGGTCCCCCCAGTAAAATATTTGAGGGGGACAGGGGCCCCAAAGTTGATGGGCATTGCCAGTGACAGTTTTTATACTGCATTTTTAAAGCTTCGCCTTGAGAGAGTTTTTAAGCCTCTTTTGTTGAGCACCAGCCTTACGCTTTCCATTTTTAAGTTCGGAATAGAGTAGTTGCTTTGGAAGACGGTAATCAGGCATCCGCACAACACAAGCAGCGTTAATGTAATATGTGATTATTTGTGATTAAAACAAACCAGGTCACCTAAGAAATCATGGTTTGGAAAGTGTGGTTGAGTTTTCAAAGCTCCCATGGTTAACATTGAATATTTATTTCCAAACCACTTCTCAGGCAAGATCAGCTCCCTAAGTGACTTACAATTAAAACCCACCGAAACATACAGTATGTTGCGATGTTTATGAGAGTTGTGATTCTGGTGCCTAAATGGGGGCGTTGCAACCCCCAGGCTCTTTCCTCTAGCAAAAAAATAATTGATTGGGAATCAATGGTGGAGGGTGGATTGTGGAACCCCATAAAATTCTAGGCTGGGCTGTGTGGTTCTATATGGCCATCTTAATCCCAATAAAACTTAGGGGTGGGGTGTGGGGTGCTGCTGAGGGAGGGGAAGGGCATCCTTCCAAAAGACTGAGCTTATTTCCTTTGTCTCTTTCAAACCCTTCCCCTCCTCAGATTGCCATTTATGGAGATAATTTCTGTGTGTCGGCCAAAAATGCCTTCATGCTACTGATGCGTAATACTGACAGGTAATGGGGCGAGAGGGTGGGATCAGCAGGGGCCAAGGAGAGGCAGGGATGAAGATGGACATTCTTGGTTCAAACCTCCCCTTTCTACCCCTGCAGAGTTGTGGTCCTGGATAAAGTCACTGACCTGCTGCTGTTTTTTGGGAAGCTCTTAATAGTTGGCGGAGTTGGCTTTCTGTCCTTCATCTTCTTCAGTGGGCGAATTCCCACCGATAACACCGAGTTCAAAGCCCCCGTCCTCAACTACTGTTGGCTGCCCATTCTGGTATGTGTAACTGTGCCCATTTCTTGGGCCTTCACCTTTTCTCTCTCAATCTCTCTCTCTTTTTCCTGGCCCATTTTAAGGGAATTCTACACCATTCCAATCCAATATGGCGGCTAAGATGCACAGATTTGCTTTAGTTTAGCTAAAAAGTGGTACAGACCCCCCTCCAAAAACAAAAAAACAAAGTTGCTGACAGAAAACTGCAAGGAATTTCTTCAGGTGAAGAATCTTGGTTGTCTCAAGGAGGATCCTCAGCTCAGGAAATGCTTTGTATATGCTTTGTTGGACAAATGGCCTGAGGAGAGGCTAACCTGTGGCCTTCTGGATATTGCTGACATCCAGCATGGCCAATGGCCAAAGGTAATGGGAGTTGTAGCTCAGCAGATTCTGAAGGGCTACAAGTTAGTCAACTTAGTAGCTTCTTGTGTCGCTTCACAAAATAATACCAGAAACCGTTGAAGAAAGAATGAGTTGTCCCCAACAAACTGGGAGCTTAAAAAATATGGCGGGCGAGAATATTGTGAACTAGCCTTTGGCAACCCAGTGTCCTCGAGCAGATTTGTACTACAACTCCCATCATCCACATCTACGGTGGCCATCTTGGAGGAGGCTAATGGGAGTTGTGATCCAAAACATCTGATTCCAATGGCGGAAGTCTTGCCCCTCTCACCTCATGCCATGTTTTTCCCCCCTTCTCTCTCTCTGCTTCAGACTGTTGTGGTAGGCGCCTACTTCATAGCCCAAGGTTTCTTCAGCGTGTACAGTATGTGTGTCGACACTCTGTTCCTCTGTTTCTGTGAGTAATTCTCCTTGCCCATCTTGCCCTAATGATACTCTACTGCAAACCTGGGTGGCTAACCTGGGGCTCTGCAGGTGTGGCTGGACTCCCGCTGCCATAAGCCCCAGCTGGCATGGTCCATGGCCAGGTATAATGGGAGTTGTAGTTCAGCAATGCCTGGAAGGGCTCCCCTCGCCACAGATTAAGCATTCATTTGCTTATCTGATGGGACCTGAGGCGATACTTTCCTTTTCCCCTGCAGTGGAAGACCTGGAGCGGAATGACGGCTCCCCGAGGAAGCCGTATTACATGTCCAAGTCTCTCATGGATATCCTCAACAAGGAGAACAAGGATGTCGAGGCCACGTAGAAGAACATTTGGTGTTACTGGTCCACCCGATTGCGCCTCCCCAATGCGTGGGGCAAGTCAGCGCCCTTTGGGATGAACAGGACATCTTTGTTGGATACAACCCCAAATGGGTGGACTTAACAGGGGAGGCTTCCCTTTATCCATTGCTCTTTTTTTTATATATATACACTTTATTGATTGATTCTTTGTTGTAACATGTACAAATCAGTATTCTTTTATATACATTGTATAGTCATATTTTAGACAGTAATGCTTAATGTTAATTACTTTTTTTTTTTTGCAAAAAAATATTTTTATTGAGATTTTTCCAAAATAACTTAACAAATTACACTTCATATAGTTCACATAACTTCACTATCTCCGCATATACTCCGCCGAGTATTTGGACCTCCGTCCCTTTTTCCCCCCAGTTTTATTTTAAGTCACCTCATTCTTACGCTTTTCTTCTATTCAGTGTTCACCGTATTTACCTTATTTAATACAAAATATTTACCCCTTCACATTACAAGTGTACTGTTCAAACCTGTGTGTATCCATATCTGTACAATATTTTTTAATGTATTCAATAAACGTACTCCAATCTGCACGAATCGTTTGGTCTTTTTGATTTCTAATTCGTCCCGTTAGTTTTGCCAACTCTAGATACCCTGTTAATTTAATTCTCCACTCCTCTAAACTTGGTACTTCTTCAGTCTTCCATTTCTGGGCCCATAGTGTTCTGGCAGCTGTAGTGGCATACAAAAATAATCTTCTATCATTTTTTACAATTTCCTCCCCCACTAATCCTAACAAAAAGGCTTCTGGTGTTTTCAAAAAAGTATATTTCATTATCTTTTTAAGTTCGTTGTAAATCGATTCCCAAAAGGATTTGGCCTTCTTGCAACCCCACCACATGTGGTATAGATCTCCTTTCTCATTCTTACATTTCCAACATTTATCATTTCCCACCTTATACATTTTCATCAGTTTTGCCGGGGTTATATACCAGCGGTACATCATCTTCATGATGTTTTCCTTTAAGACGGTACACGCTGTAAATTTGATATCATAGTTAATGTTAATTACTATTGATTGAATACATTCTGTAAATCTAGTGCATTCTTCTTCTTCTAATGTCTAACTACCATCAAATAAACCTGAGTAGAAAAAATAAAAATAGAAAAAAGTGAAATAAGGCTTAAATTACTAATGAAATAAAAGATATGCCATACCTTTCTGTGTCTGCTTCCATTTGTTCTTTCCCCTATCTTTCCTCCTTCATTACATACAAGCCGAGTCAATCATAGTCAATACTAAGCAAGTCAAAACCCGAAGCGATTTTTTCCTTAATATTAAATAAATATATTTACTAATTTCCCCAACTCCTCTCCACATCCCCATCGCTTCCCACCCGACTTCCCGTCTTTCCTCATTGTATACTTCGATCTTACCTATGAGTGTAGTTCAATTCAGTTACGGTACATTGCTTCCTGTAAGTTTTTTACACACTGCAATGTCTGGTGGCATCCCTTTTTATCCCCATTTTATAGTTCTTTTCCTTCCAGATTTACTTAAAAGCTGGCAATCTGATCTGACCCTTACTATATTTTTGAACATATTCTACATATCTGGCCCAATTCCCTTGAAAATTTTGTTTCGATTTTCCTCTTAAGTTGTTAATTGGGCCATTTCAGCCATTTCCTGTAGTTCAGGGGTGGCCAACTTCCAAGAGACTGTGATCTACTCACAGAGTTAAAAACTGGCAGGGATCTACCCCCTTTTGGGGGGTTCAGGTCAAAGTTGTTGAGCTTATTTAGGGAAGAGGAAAGCGACGTTGAGCTTTTTATTAGGAAGGAAAGCCCTGTTTTTAGTGGTTCAGGTCATTTTAGGGGTGCAGGGTGTTGAGCTTTTTTAAGGGGAGCCAAAGTTTTTTAGCTTCTTTGGAGGGAGACACTGATCTACCAGTGATCTACCACAGACATCCAGTGATCTACCAGTAGATCACGATCTACCTGTTGGACATGCCTGCTGTAGTTTATACTGCCACTCAGCAATCGTCGGTGGTTCTGATTCTTTCCATTTCTTTGCTATTATTATCCGAGCTGCTGCAGTGGCGTACAAAAAAACAAAAACCTCTTTTAATTTGCTGGGGATTTCTCTGTCCGTAATGCTTAGTAGGATTCTGGCTTCTTTGGAAATGTTATTCCTATCAGTTTTTAAAGTTCCTAGTAAATCGCCCCCCAAAATACTTTTATCTTCTGACAATTCCACCACATATGTATTAGATCTCCTTCCTTCCCCCTACATCTCCAACATATACTTACTGCACCTTTATTCATCTTAGCTATTTGGACAGGGGTAAGGTACCATCTGTGTTGGACCTTCATCATATTCTCTATTATATTGTAAGAGGTTGTAAATTTCATAGTCGTCCTCCACAGATATTCCCATTGATTCATCATAATGGGGCATCCTATGTCCTGCGCCCATTTTACCATAGTTGATTTTATCTCCTCCTCTTTCACTTCCCATTCCAGTAGGTGGTAGGATTTTGATATTACAACTTCCATTTTGGTTGCTGTGATCTTGCGTGATTTTGCAATGCCATTTCCCCCTGGAAAAAGTGCTTTGGGGGGCCCCCAATCTTGCGTGGCACCCCCAAACACACATCTTTGGGAGCTATGCCCTAAAAAGTGGGGGGTTGGTGGTTGGGGGGCTGAGTGAGTATTCTCTGCAGCCATGGAAAGTTGACTGGCTATTGGGGCAAAGATAGCACAAAATGAAATGGTGAGGCTTAAACCCTAAATAGAAGCAGTGCACTGCGACATTTTGTTTTTAATGGTTTTACCTTTGTGGTTCCTGTTGAATTGCTACCAAGCTTATGCCATTATTGGGAGGAAGGGAAGCTAGAAATAAGCCGCCTACACGCAATACCTTTTGAAGCACCTTCGAAGCACGTTTACTCCCCTCAAAGAATTCTGGCCACTGTAGTTTGTTAAGGGTTGCTGGGAGCTGTAACTCTGTGAGGGGTAAACTACAAGGCCCAGAATCCTTTGAGGGAAAGAACGTGCTTTGAGTGTGCTTAAAAGCTATAGTGTGTACACAGCCATGGGACGAGTACATGAATGAAGAGAGCAACTTGGTTTTTCAAGACTTGGCTGGGTTTGACAGGAAGTCATAGCAGATATGTAATACTACTTGGCGTTTGATATCTAGTGTATAATGGCGGAACGTAGCAGTTCCTGGTGACAGCTTTAGAGATTTTATATCCTAACACCTAGTAAAACCAAGGCAACAACATCCTGAAACCCTCCCACCCTCAGGTAAGAACGCCAGCTTCCAATTTTGAATCACAAAACTCTTGGCATGGCAACACTTGACATGTTGGCAAGCTTTAGAAATGTCCGTGAATATTCAAGTTCAGCTCTTCACTGCTTCCCCCTCTTCATTTTTTCTCGCATTAGGGAAATTTCTTAGAAAGCCTTAGAAAGCATTGCTAATAACAAGGCCAGTGGAAGTGATGATATTCCAGCTGAACTTGAGAAACTAAATGTAGGAAACTAAACTACATGAGAAACTAAATGTAGGAAAATTATACTGTAAAGTAAGGCAACAGTATATTCTTGAAAACTCTGCATAAGCAATAGATAGTGTGCATGAGCTAATTTCCAGGGAAAAGGAATATTGGAAAGAAAACAAACATTAACTAGTTAAGATTCCTGTTGAAAAGAAAAAAAAAGAAAAAAAAGGGAAAACAATTAAACCAAGTCCTCACACACTCACATAGAAGTTGTTTTTGCACAGAATTCAGCCTGTAAAAGGCACTTCCATGTAAGGTAACAGCTCGTGTCTGCAAAGGAGAAATAAATAAACAAAGCCTAAAAAATTAGAGCTATCAGGAGATAGGTACTTTTAGGCACCGTTTTCAAAACTCATTAGCTGTGGCCTGGACAACTTTACTCAGATGCAGCAAGGCGAAATGTTTCTCAGTCTGGGCTGTTTGTAAACAGACTTTAAGCAAACTGCAGACTGAAGGATTAAGATCTAACAGGCTCCTCTACCAGGAGAACTTTGAGCACTGAGAAAAGAACATTTTCTGCTAGCCAGGCCCTCCAGGAGAGAAATGTAAATTTCTTACTTTCCTGGGTCAAAGGAAAACCACTGAGTAGTCCTTTTGAACCTTAAGGCAAGGCATGGCTGCTGCAGAGAGACAAAGCATTCGTGCAACACCTTTTTGCATGCTAATTTAAAATTCTGTTCTTCCTTCAAAATAGGAAGCAAATCTCTACCATTTGTTGCATCAAGAGAGATTGACAAATCAATGTGTGCAGGATCTAAAGAACTTTTCGCTGAGAAGCTGTAATCATTTAAATTTAAACTTCTGAAACTTTTGTTCTCACTGATTTTAAAATCATTCAGAGAACTGTTGACAGGGGGAAGACTGAGTAAGCCCCCCTCATTGGCCTCATTCAAAGACTTGGAGGAAAGGATGTGTAAGCTCTCATCAGCAGCTAAATTCTCACAGATCTTAAACTCACTCAGAGAATTAACGGAAGAGCTGCGTAAACTGTCCTCATCTGCATCACCCTGTAGTGTGCTGCTGCCTTTAGGAGGCAGTGTTTCACAAAACTGCTGCTCTTTGACCTCAATCCTATATAATAAAGAGCCTGTGTCCGTACGTACTACTTTCCGTGTGTCGCAGGAATTCGCAAGTGCGCGTGCGTTCCAGTGACACAGGGATTGGAGGACGCAGACCAATAGGAGCGGGGGCAGCGCCGCTTCCCGCAGCCTCCTGCTGTCGGCCATCTTCAGCGGACCTTTCCGCTGGCTCCGGCTTCCTCTTTGCTTGCCGCACTGCCGCCCATCTGCAGCAGACAAAGCAAAGAGCGGGGGCAGCGGCGCAAAGCGCCACTTCCCCCAGCCTCCTCCTGCCCTTCCGTTGTTGGAGCGCAGCTTCCGTTGTTGGAAGCGGCTCCGGCGGCCCGAGCTGGTGGGGGGGGGGGAAGGGGAAAAGCGGGATAGCGGGGCCTTCGGAAGCTGGGAAGGGACCACTCTCCTCCGCCGCCAGGCCCGGCCCGGCCCGGCCCGCTCAACGCCTCGCCCCAGCCCTGCCCGGCGGCTGAGCTCTCGGATGTTACCTTCATCGCGGCGGCTGCGGACGAGGCGACTACAGAGACCCTGCGCTTCCTGGAGTTCACACGCGCCGGGCGGGAAGGAGGGAGGGGGAGGAGGAGAAGGAGGCATGAGGGGGGAGGGGAAGTAGGGGGGAGATAGGTGTGTGTGTGAGAGAGAGAGAGAGCTCAGCTCCACCACCAGCTGGGCTTCCCGCCGCCCGCTCGGCCTCCAGGGGACGCCCAGGCAGGCAGGCGGACCACGGCTGGGGCTGTGTCCGAGCAGGGGGGGGGAGTGAGGAGCCGCGGCTGTGCCCCCCGCCCCGCAAGGCGCGCGCGTGTGCTGCCGGGCTAGCGCCCGTTTTTCAACGGGCTTCAATTCACTAGTATTTACTAAGAAATCACACATTTCTGGGAGAACTGTTTTTTCCTCACTAGGAAGAGAGAGAATGGGGATTGGGCTAGCAACCTGTGCCACTGGCAGAAATCCTACAACAGACAGAATGCCAGCAGTTGGCTTGCTGCTTTCTTCCTCCCTAATTTGAGTAACTAATTGTTGCACAGCAGTCCGAGGTGCCTGTTCTGCGGAAGAACCAGCAGAATAGGTGGGTGGCATTAAGGTTTCAACGGACTGGGGCACAGGAAGAGGAGGAGGAGAAGCTGATAGAATGTCAGCCAGCGTGCTTGAATTAGGAACTGACAGCCCTGGGGGTTGCGATGGAGGCAACAATTTAGGGGTATCAGAGGATGCAGCCAGAGGCTGGGCTAAAGGTTTAGATAATTTGGCTATGGCATCCCTACATAACCTCCATACGTGCAAAACTTTAACAGATGGGTCAGGAGATTTGCGTAAGGCTACCCCTACCCTCTCCCATTTTTGCACATCAATTGTCCCCCCCTCTGGGAACCATGGACAAATTTTAGAAATTTGAACAAGCAACCTTCCAACTAATTTATCATATTGACCAGTATATCCTGCGGAAGCTAACAAAAATAGCAAATTCTTCTTATGAGCTACCTGTAAGCTTGAAAGACGGCCCCCCATGATCTTTACCTGATAGTCGGTGCGCACCGGAGCTCCTGCAGAGCGATAAAAGATCTTTAAGCCTGAAAGGACCCCTCCACGGTCAGTCCAATGAAGGGAGTCCTACACGGTCCCTTGCAGTGAGCCTCACACGGGGCACCACTTTGTTGTGTCCCTCTGCGTTGCGCAGAGTTGGCATGAGTTCGAAATAAAGACAAAGAGGTTTGACCTGCAAAAGCTCTGAGTCGTAAGTGCTCTCTCTCGCACCCCAGCCTCAGGCTACTTTTATTAGCACAAAGCATCTCGTCACAAATTCAAAAGAACCAATGAGAATCATCTAAAGGTTCCCCAAAAACTCCAAGTGGGAACAAAGTAGAACAAAGACACTTTGAAGTTGCAGATCTAGTTTCCCCCCCTAGAACTACCTTCCCTACTCTAGTATCTATTTGCATTCCAAAGCTCAAGTACATGAAAGGATAGATTAGGAAGCAGGAAAAGGAAATAAACATCCTTGGCAAACATCCTTGGCATTTGGCCTGCTGGTACCGGTACTTACACCAGGGCTCTAAGATTTACTTCAAGGGGAAAAGATACTATGGGTATCAAAGGAACACACCTAAGAAACATTCTTGCCAGTCAGTTGTAACATCTGGTAATTCTAAAGAGAGAGACGTGACTCTCCCATCCTAGAGTTATGGAAGCAGCGGTAGCCAATTTCTTGCCAATTTTGTGTCCTGTAAGATTGGTCAGGAGAACATGCTTTTCTGGACCAGCAAGGAACGTCACACTCACACAATCCAGAACTGGACATCGGAATGATATTGCTCACTCACTCAATGAACAGAGAAAGACATATTTTCCTTAAACACAATCCTACATGAACCCCACAAATGATTAACTGTGCAAATGACTCTCCTTGCTTTTAAATCATTGGCATTTTAGTCTTAACTTCCACTACCCCTGGAATAACAAAAAAAAACCTTTTGGCAGCAGATGATCGGGGGAGAACTAGTCCCACAAAGATTTTTGGTAGGGGTCCCTTTAATTGTGAAAACATGAGAATAACCACCCCAGGGAAAGTTACAAATTTATCCCCCTGATTTATCAAATTTATCCCCGCACTTCCTTTAGTGGCTGCTTCTAAACCCTTTACATTTATTGCAGCAATTCTCCCTGGGCAGCTGCTTTTGATCCTTTTTGCACAACACAATAGAATAGTGAAAAACAGTCCTTTAAATCTTATTACCATTACCTGAAAGTCACAAGAAATCCTTTTTACACTGAGGAGACCGCATTAATCACCTTTCCAATCCTGCGGCTCCAGATTGTGACACTGACATTCCCAGTGGAAGCTTTTCTGCTTACTTTCTTCACTTAAGTAGAAAAAGCTTGAGAGATGAAGCTTGAGGCTTAACTGCCTGTGCTTTTCCTTTGTTCCTGAAAGCCCTCCCTCCTGAGAGCCTGCACTCAAAATTCCTTATCACACACTGAACTAAAGCAAAAAGCATCGTGAAAAGATCACTGATTAAAGTTCCCTTTAACTGTTTCCCTTTAAATCCTTCTCTGAAAGCTGCCGTTGCCCTGTGTAGAGGCAATGAAGTGACAGGAAGGAGAAAGAGGGGCTCTGACGATGTTACTACGCTCAGAGCTCGGGGGGGGGGCGGGGGCGGGGACGAGAGTTCCCTCTTCCAATTCCATGCTAGTTAAAGTGCCCTTTAACTGCTCCCTGTGGCAGAGGCGTAGCAAGCCCAGGTGGTACCCGGGGCGGAATTTTTTTTGTCACCCCCCCACCACTTTAATTTTAAAAAAATTAAAAAGTGTCACCCCCCTCTGATGGTGCCACTTTGCGAGGTGTGGGGTTTTTTTGTGTGTGTGTCTATTATCTCTTTTCTCCCCAATAAAGTTAAAATAAAAAATAATAATAAAAATAATAAAAATAATAATGTAAAAAAATAAAAAAATAAAAATAAAAAGTGTCACCCCCCTCTGATGGTGCCACTTTGTGAGGTGTGGGGGTTTTGTGTGTGTGTGTGTGTGTCTATTATCTCTTTCCCCCCCAATAATGTTAAAATAAAATAAAAATTAAAAATTTTTAAAAAATTAAAAAATTAAAAACAATTAAAAAGTGTCCCCCCCCTCTGATGGTGCCACTTTGTGAGGTGTGGGGGTTGTGTGTGTGTGTGTGTGTGTGTGTGTGTGTGTGTGTGTGTCTATTATCTCTTTTTTCCCCAATAAAGTTAAAATAAAAAATAATAATAAAAAAATAAAAATAAAAAGTGTCACCCCCTCTGATGGTGCCACTTTGTGAGGTGTGGGGGGTTGTGTGTGTGTGTCTATTATCTCTTTTTTTCAATGAAGTTAAAATTTAAAAAAAAATTATTTTTTTTTAGAAAAGTGTCACCCCCCCCCCTCTGGGGTGGAACCCGGGGCGGCCCCCCCCCATTGCTACGCCCCTGCCCTGTGGAATCCTGCTGAAAGCTTCCGTTGCCCCGTTTGAGGCTCTGGAAGCATCAGCAGCAGGATTGGCTTCCTGCAGCTCTGACTTTTGTACACTCAGAACTGTTGATGGGATCCCAGTTCCCTCCCCAGGACTCAGAGCATTGGATAGGGATGATGCCTTGGGTGCTGGGATCCCTTTCCGCTCTATGACAACCCTGACTCTCTTCCATAAAACCCTGAGTTTTATGGGTGCCCTAGGTGGGGAGAGCATGCGCTCTCCAATTTCCCAGTCTTTTAACCCTAGAGACTAGTCTCTATGAACCAAGGGCATTGAACTCTAACTTCCTCAAGTGCTTCCTCTAGCTCCTGGCTGAGAACCAAGGTGGAAGGGGTGGCAGACTGATCCCCCTCTGGGAGCTGAGACTGTGATGAGGATGGTGCCTTGCTTTGATGAATCCCCATCTTCTCAATTGCGTCCCTGCATAGCTTCCATGCTGCAATGACCGACACAGGTGCTTGTGGCTGGGAAATGAGACATTTCCCGACTTCCTCCCAATCCCCTAGATCGAAGGAGCCTGATTCTGTATACCACGGACATTGACCTTTCATTGTTTCTACCAGCTCATCTAATTCTGCCCTAGTTATTCCTGCCTGACTGAAAGTTTCTACAACTTCCTGCAACTCTTCCACATGACTGGCTTGCTGAGTTGTACTAGTTAACCCCATACTCACGGGAACGCGTACGTTGAGGGCCCAAAAGACTTTCCCGTCTCGTGTGAAGAATGGGGGGTATCACATCACAGGCACCACAATGCGGAGATGGCGAAAGACGAGACCCTGAGGCAAGATGATTTTCCGGAGCGCTCCCTTTTATTAGGTTTTGACAACTTGGTAAATTAGCATAGTAAACATCATTAGCATAGGCACAGCCCAGCTCAGAACAAAGGGAAACTTTTGAAAACTTTCCACCCCAAGTATGGCAAGGGGCGACACCCCAAGCCTCGCCCAGGACTGTTGGGACGATTCTATGAGCCCACACAGTACACACACATACCAAGACAGGTCGCGCACCGTGTTGGCATACCACGGTGCCTCCACGCCGGCCGGGGCGCCGTGTTGGCAAACCACGTTAACCTGAGGCGTCAGAGTGACTGACACGTATTGGGAAGAACAATGGATAATGGCGGATGCCTAGTAAACATCAGGAGTTACACGGGATGAGCACGAGGAGGGTGCATGGAGAGGAGCATGGAGACCAAGCACGTACCTAATGGCGGGTTCCTGGGTGAGGCTTGGGGTGTCACCCTATGCCATATATGGGGTGGAAAGTTTTCAAAAGTTTCCCCTGTTGGGACCAGAGTTATGCTAATAAGGTTAATGTTTAAACATGTTGTTGAAACCCAATAAAAGGAGGGCTCCGCGAGTAATCGAGGTTGCCTTCACGAAAACTCATCCTGTCCTAGAGTCTCGTCATTTCACCATCCCCGCACAGGACACTGCCATCGTGTAGGTGCCTGTTCCTCATGCTCCCCCCATGCACCCTCCTCCTGCTCACCTCATGTTACCAGGTAATTTTCCATGCGCCGCAATTTGCCTTTTGTTTCCTTGACACATATCCTACTGTTCCGACGTTCGGTGCGACGTGGCTTGCCAGCACGTCACCCTGGCCGGTTGCGAGGCACACTTATATTGTGTGTGATGTGTAGCATGTGCATGGCGTGATCATGTGGGCTCATAAATCATCCCAACACATTATAAATACTTTAACTTATAAAATGGCTTCCCTTTAGCCCTTACAACATGGCTTCCTTTTAACCCGATGCCACACTAGGAGTCACGAGTTGGGGAGAGGGCTGTTGGTCTAGCTGTTGGCTTCCGTCCGGGCCCTGCCTGCAACCCAGTTTTAACAGAGGGCCATAATTTCATTTGAAAAGGGGCCAGCAAGCATTGGCCCTGTCCACTGACTCCCTCCCGCAGGAAACTAGAGGTGGGCACAGGACTCTTCAAGGCCCCCTCGCACACGTGGAGAGCAAGAGAGGCTTTGACAGGAAGAAGCTGGCTCTCTCACGAAGCATATCGGCTGCTCCTGGCACCAGCCAAGGCAGAGCAAAATGGCAGAAAGAGGCGAGGGGCAAAATGAAAAAGGAAGCCTTTGCTAAAGCCGTTCTTGCTCTGCATGTTTGTGTGGTTTTGAGTAGGAGGAGAGAGAAAAGAGGCCTTTGCCAGTGTCTCCATTTATAGAAACAATGGCTGAGGTGCATCACGGTGCATGAGGAGACTTTTGCAAACGGGTGGACTTGGGGATTTTAATGGGAGGCCAGATTCAGATAAGTAGCCCTAAATGTTGGCTGGATTTATTTCTTTGAATTTTGAGTCCCACATTTGCATATAAATATGCTCAAAGCATTTCACAACACAGCAGAAATGAAAATCTCCACACCATTACAATAACAAACACAAAAGCATTTAAAAATCATAACACAACATAGAAAATATTTTGTTTACATGTACGTTATGGCCAGGGGCGTAGCAAGGGGGCGGGGGGCGGGCCGCCCTGGGTACCACCCTGCTAGGGGTGACACTTTGGGTTTTAAAAAAAAAATTAAATTTTTTTTTAAAAAAAGGCTATTTTCGGCGCTGCCGGGGCGTAGCTGCCGGGGCGGCCAGCGAGGAGGGGTGTCACGCTTGTCGCTGATGTGACACCCCCCTCGCTGGCTGCCCCTGTGGCTCCGTCCTGGCAGCGCCGAAAACAGCCTCCTCCCCTGGCTTGCAGCGCCGCGGCATGGAGGAGAGGGGCGGGCCAGCAGCCAGGAGGGGTGTCACCCCCTCCTGGCTGGTCCGCCCCACTCCTCCATGCCGCGGCTCTGCCCAGGGAACGCAGCGGCGAAAAAAACAGCTGAAAGGGGTGGGAAGGAAAACAAAGCAGCCGCTTTAAAATTCACTATTTCCTATTGGAATACAATCTTGAACAGTAAAAATAATTTTACAAAGAAAAGTCTTTTGAAGATGAAAGTTGGGGCTTCTGAGATACGAGAACTGGAACCCAGGACAGGGCCCTGTTTCGGACACATAACATTGGCAGGGACCTTTGCCTCGTACTACTGGGCCCTCAGGAAACCCCGAGACATCCCAACCTGTGCGGTCTGCAGGGCCTTCGTCAGGATGTTACGATGCGCATCTTGTGTGGGGATCCTCAGAGAGGTCAAGAAAGGTACGAAAGACCTGCAAACTAGCATTCAGATGCCTCTTATACACACAGTCCCCAGCCAGGATGGGTGGAATTTGTCAAGAGGGGGGAAAGCACACCATCTGCCTTGCGGCTTTGCATCTGAATGCTAGTTTGAAGGTCTTTCGTACCTTTCTTGACCTCTCTGTGGATTCCCCCCCCCCCACATGGCACATAATGGAATGGACAGTTCTCTCATACTGTAGAAGCTGAGATCCAGGGCAAAATGTGCAAGCACTCGACTTATTATTATGTCTGCATTTAATTTGAGACCTTTGCATCGTACTATTGGGCACTTAGGAAACCAAAAGACGTCCCGACCTGTGCGGTCTGCAGGGCCTTCATAAGAACATTACGGTGCGCATCTTGTGTGGGGATCCTCATGCGGCAGACAGGAACGGCTCATGCATTGGGTAAGGGGAAGCTGTCCCTTGGGAATAGAACATAAGAAGCTGTCTTTGACACAGAGTCAAAGCGTTGAGTCCATCTAGCTCAGTGTCGTCTACACTGAGTAGCAGCAGCTGTCCAGGGTTTCTGGCAAGAAGTCTCTCCTGGGAGATGCTGGGGATTGAACCTGAGACCTTCTGCCTACGAAGCAGAAACTCTACCATTGAGCTATGGCCCTTCTACTGTGACTTCTCATTTTTGGGGTGAGAAACTAGCCTGCTCCCCCAACTCCACTGTTTTATGCCACCACCTCCTTGGAAATTTTCTGCTGATGACTCTGAAACAGCCTATTATTATTGATGTTTTATGATGGTTATGGCAGCTCCCAACAGAATATTACAACCATGATAAAACATCAAATATGAAATCTTTTCTAAACAGGGCTGCTTTCAGATGTCTTCTAAAAGTCAGGTAGTTGTTTATTTCCTTGACATCTGAAGGGAGGGTGTTCCATAGGGTGGGCGCCACCACTGAGAAGGTCCTCTGCCTGGTTCCCTGTAACTTCACTTCTCGCTTTCTCACCTCTCCCAAAGGGAGAACCCATAGAACAGCAAGCAGTAGCAGGGGGCAGGAGCAAAAAGGAGATTATTCTACCTGGCAAGCAGAAACACTTTCACTGATGGAACAATTGTAATAGCGCACCATTGAATTCCACCCCATGAAAATACCCTCGCAAGCAAACTCTCCAGCTGGGTGCATGGAATAAATTCACTGTCAAGGATGTCCTCCAACCTTCTGAAAAGGGAACTGGGCTGAAAAGCAGGGTTAAAAAAATACCCAACAACTTCAGAAGTCGCCTTGCCAATTAAGCAGTACCGTAGGCCATATTCATGGATGACAATCTTACTTGGCTATGAGTGATCGCCAAAGAAGAAGAATATGAGCAAATATAATCCTTCATTTACATGAATAAGAGAGACAATGCGGCCTACCTAAAATAATAAATTAATAAATTTGTATCCTTTCTATAAAATATTTTGTTTTTGTACATTAAGGAAAAAAGTCTATATACAGGCTTGGGCCTGTATATAGTAGCATCCAACCCATCAGTCCACCCATTTGGGGTTGTATCCAACAAAGATGTCCTGTTCATCCCAAAGGGCGCTGACTTGCCCCACGCATTGGGGAGGCGCATCAGGTGACCACGTATAGGGGAGGCGCAATCGGGTGGACCAGTAACACCAAATGTTCTTCTACTTGGCCTCAACATCCTTGTTCTCCTTGTTGAGGATATTCATGAGAGACTTGGACATGTAATACGGCTTCCTCGGGGAGCCGTCATTCCGCTCCAGGTCTTCCACTGCAGGGGAAAAGGAAAGTATTGCCTCAGGTCCCATCAGATAAGCAAATGAATGGTTAATCTGTGGCGAGGGGAGCCCTTCCAAGCATTGCTGAACTAAAACTCCCATTATACCTGGCCATGGACCATGCTGGCTGGGGCTTATGGCAGCGGGAGTCCAGCCACACCTGCAGAGCCCTAGGTTAGCCACCCAGGTTTGCAGTAGAGTATCATTAGGGCAAGATGGGCAAGGAGAATTACTCACAGAAACAGAGGAACAGAGTGTCAACACACATACTATAGACACTGAAGAAACCTTGGGCTATGAAGTAGGCGCCTACCACAACAGTCTGAAGCTGAGAGAGAGAAGGGGGGAAAACATGGCATGAGGTGAGAGGGGCAAGACTTCCGCCATTGGAATCAGATGTTTTGGATCACAACTCCCATTAGCCTCCTCCAAGATGGCCACCGTAGATGTGGATGATGGGAGTTGTAGTACAAATCTGCTCAAGGACACTGGGTTGCCAAAGGCTAGTTCACAATATTCTCGCCCGCCATATTTTTTAAGCGCCCAGTTTGTTGGGGACAACTCATTCTTTCTTCAACGGTTTCTGGTATTATTTTGTGAAGCGACACAAGAAGCTACTAAGTTGACTAACTTGTAGCCCTTCAGAATCTGCTGAGCTACAACTCCCATTACCTTTGGCCATTGGCCATGCTGGATGTCAGCAATATCCAGAAGGCCACAGGTTAGCCTCTCCTCAGGCCATTTGTCCAACAAAGCATATACAAAGCATTTCCTGAGCTGAGGATCCTCCTTGAGACAACTAAGATTCTTCACTCCCAGCAATTCCTTGCAGTTTTCTGTCAGCAACTTTGTTTTTTTGTTTTTGGAGGGGGGTCTGTACCACTTTTTAGCTAAACTAAAGCAAATCTGTGCATCTTAGCCACCATATTGGATTGGAATGGTGTAGAATTCCCTTAAAATGGGCCAGGAAAAAGAGAGAGAGATTGAGAGAGAAAAGGTGAAAGCCCAAGAAATGGGCACAGTTACACATACCAAAATGGGCAGCCAACAGTAGTTGAGGACGGGGGCTTTGAACTCGGGGTTATCGGTGGGAATTCGCCCAGTGAAGAAGAAGAAGGACAGAATGCCTTGAGGATCCCTAAGAATCCAGAGCCAGTGTGGCTTGCCCCCTCAAGCAAGACAAAGGACTTATAAGAAGATATTGTTGCACCATGTCACTTGGGTTCTGGGTTCCATTTTCTGTTGCCTATGAAGCCAAAATGGCCACAACTGTCCTCGTTAAAACCCTAAGTCAGGATGAGACACCAAAGCAGCCCAGAATTGGAGGGCTAGTCAGGGGCAGGGATGGATATATCTGCTAATTTTGATCCCCTCAGTATCTCTGTTTTTCAATCTTACATTCAGTTTGCCACATTCTGTAGCTGTTTATGGTTGTTTTTTTAAAAAATCTTTTTAAACCCTCATGAAAATTCGTCAGCATTTTAATACAAATTTCTCCCAATAAACCCACTTTAGTATTCAGTTTCGGCTAATGTAATTTTGCAAGCAATTTTCCCATACCAAATGCACTTTTTGCATATTACTTTCCATAATAACTTCATTTTTTATGCACACCTTCCCCTAATATGCACATTTTTGTAAACATTGGTTGGTTGGCAAACTTCGGAAAAGTGCAAATTTCCAAGGAATGATGTGTTTCGCTCCACATATTATTTCAGAAAGTGGAAATGGCCTTAAATGTGTGCCCCAGTAGGTCACAAATACCCCAGTAGGTCACAAATATCATCAGCAAGAGGAAGGTCATGAAGAAAATGTTTAAAATAACCTTTGTTAAAAAACAAGAAGCTTTCTTATTAGGTATTATAGGACTGGATGTACCAAAAGCGCAAAATAATTTGTTTATGTATGCAACAATGGCCACATGGACTTTAGCCCAATATTGGAAATAAATAAATGAATAAATAATACGCCGCCCATCTGGCTGGGTTTCCTCAGCCACTCTGGGTGGCTTCCAACAGAATATTAAAATGCAATAATCTATTAAACATTAAAAGCTTCCCTAAACAAGGCTGCCTTCAGATGTCTTCTAAAGAGTCCAGCTCTGAGGGGCTTCTGGCGGTTCCCTCAGTGCGAGAAGCCAAGTTACAGGGAACCAGGCAGAGGGCCTTCTCGGTAGTGGCACCCGCCCTGTGGAACGCCCTCCCATCAGATGTCAAGGAAATAAACAACCATCTGACTTTTAGAAGACATATTTTAGAAGTTTAGGATAGTTTTTAATGTTTGATGTTTTACCGTGTTTTTAATATTCTTTTGGGAGCTGCCCATAGTGGCCAGGTGGGGAGGGTATAAATAATAATTAAAAATTATTGTTGTTTATTTATTTTGGACAGCTTCCAAAGAGAATTGGACAAATTCCTGGAAGATTTGGCTAGCCATGGCTACTAGGCATGCTGGCTAGGCAGCAATGCTTTTGAAAACCAGTTGCTGGAATCCATGGGAGGGGAGAGGGCTCTTGGTCCCTCCGGTTTGCCATAGGCCTCTGGTTGGCCTCTGTGAGAACAGGGTGATGGACTAGACGGCCACTGGCCTGATCCAGCAGACTCTTATCGCTCCGTGTTCATCCGACCCACTGCTGTCAGCTCTGACTGGCAGAGGCTTCCCTGGGTCACAGGCTGAGAGAGGTACAGTATTCCACATTCTCCTGCTGCCTCATCCTATTTTTAACTGGAAAATGGCAGTGGTTGTAGGATGTTCTGTGGCATGTGCCGCAGAGCCCCTTGAAAATCACTGCACCCCGATACCCAATTTAACCAGGAATTCACTGAAGTTCACCCAGGGGGTCAAAGGACTTACTCTGTGCCATTCTTGATAGTGTCCAGAGTTGTTCTTTTATCCATCCAGCTCACATTGAAGGATTCAGCTTGAGCGGTGTCAAAAGCAGGGAAGCAATGGTTCATTACTGTAAAAACAAATAGACGTAGATTAGGGTCAATTCTTGAAGACACGGGACATGGGCAGAGCAGGCCTAGCGCTGCTGTCCTCACACCGGCAAGGTCCCAGGCCTTGGGGCCAATTTCTCACCATATTGGAGGGGGCTGTTCATGAGATTTGGATGCTGTGCCTAAAACTCTGCCCCATTCTGAGCACTGGAGGCGGGCAACACTGGCCTCTGCCCCTCTTTCCTTCCTTCCCTCCTCTGATGCCCTCCCAAAAAAGGCTTGCACAGCTATTTGTTTCAGCAGCCCTGGCTACAAGCTCCCCAGGTGAATGGTGCCTCTGGGGCTGGCCAGGGGGTGCTGGTTGCCGGGAGCTGAAGTGGCCGTGTAGTAAGCAAGCAAGCAAGCAAGCAGGCAAGGGAATGGACAGAGCAGTGGCAGGCCAACAATGAAATATTAATGAAAGCATGGGGTGAGACACAAAAAGCTTTGGGAAGAAATCAATTTGAGTTATAACCTCACACTCGATTTCATCTTAAAAATCCTCATAGCTGTGGGATCTGTCAGTCAACTCCAACATTCCAAGAAGGACCAACTGTCATCTGTGTCAGTTTGTTTGGACCGTTGAACAGTTAAGCTGCTGCTGCTGCTGCTGCTATGAAGGAGTTGTTAAGACTCACTAATATGTAACATATCGCTTATTTTGTTAGTTTGAATCTGACGGTAAACTAGTTTGTTTTATTATAACACAGATTCATGTGTATTGTTTTTAAGAGGGATAAAAGGGATTCGCAACTAAAAAAGACTCTAACAAGTCAGCAAGCCATTTTGCTGCTGTGCTGATCTCAGTAAGGAAACGTTTGACTCTGCAAATGATAATTTCTGACACACTGTGAATTAAACAGGATTTTAAACTTGCTTTCTGGTGCAATTTCATTTATTCAAGATATCCCCCCCTCCACACACACCTAAAAATCTTTCAGCCAACGTGGCTCTTAATGATAATAATAATAATAATAATAATAATAATAATAATAATAATAATAATTTATTTATACCCCGCCCATCTGGCTGGGTTTCCCCAACTACTCTGGGCAGCTTCCAACAGAACATTAAAATGCAATAATTATTAAACATTGCTCTTCCCAGCAATTTAGTGCAAATTTCTCTTAATTAACCCATTTATTTTATGCAACGTTGACACTTTTGGCAAGCAGCTTCCCTTACTATTATGCAATCTTGCATGCTATTCTCACCAATACCTTCATTTTTATGCACTGTTTATCTCTCATTTTTTGTAAAGCTTGTTTGGCTTCGCAAAATTCAGGGGGGTGCAATTTTTGAAGGCTATAGCTGTGTTTTGTTCATGTATTGTTTTGGAAAGTAAGAATGCGACAGATCTGGCTTTAAGTGGGTGCTTAATCAAATATCTTCTCTATTCCTTTCCAGAAGGAGAGCAGGAAACCAAGGCAAAGACTCCCAACAAGAGACAGCTTTGGCCACTAACTTGGATGGCTTAAAAAAGGGACTATAAGGCGCTCCAGGGCTACTAGCCACAATGTCTATTTTCCACCTCTGGTGTGGGAGGCAGTATACCTCTGAATATGCTTGTGAAACATGGACCACTTATAAATGCCATCTCCAATTCCCCGAAAGATTCCATCAACGGTGCCTCCGAAAAAATTTATACAACACCTGGGAAGTCAGGTGAACTAATGCAGGTGTACCGGAAGAAGCAAAGATCACCAGTGTTGAAGCGATAATTCTTCAACATCAACTTCGTTGGACTGGTCATGTTGTACGGATGCCTAATTATCGTCTTCTAAAGTAACTACTCTACTCCAAACTTAAAAATGGAAAGCATAATGCTGGTGGTCAACAAAAGGAGGTTTAAAGACTCTCTCAAGGCAAATCTTTAAAAATGTAGTATAAGCACAGACAACTGGGGAACACTGGCCTGCGAGGGCTCCAACTGGAGAACAGCCTTTGCCAAAGGTGTCATGGGCTTTGAAGACACTCCAACTCAGGATGAAAGGGAGAAACGCGCCAAGAGGAAAGCAAACCCTCACTGTGATCAACTTCCACCCGGAAACCTAGGTCCTCACTGTGGAAGGACGTGTGGGTCTAGAAGTGGCCTCCACAGTCACTTATGGACTCACTGTTAAAACCGTGTTTATGGAAGACCATCTTACTCGGCTACGAGTGATCGCCAAAGAAGAAGACGACCTCTGAATAGACTTCTCCTGGGAATTGCAAGGAGGAGAGGGCTGTTGTGTTCAGGTTCTGCTTGCGGGCTTCCCATCAAGACATCTGACTGGCCCCTGCGAGAACAGGATGCCGGACTTGATGGGCCACAGGCCTGATCCAGCCAGGATCTCTTCTTATGGCCTGTACGCTTGCGGAGTGGAGAAATGGGTGGGGGCGAAGAACCAACCTGCCATAACGAAAGGTGCCAACTTACCAGGTTGGTCGTCTTCAGGTCTGTTGATGGCTGGCACATGCTCTGCTGCCATATTTCCTCCGGCTTATACTTTTCAGTAATCCTGCGGAGGGCAGGACGGGACGCAGATCTGGAGAGAGGGAAAGGAAGGCAAGCGCATGGAACAAATGCTTTGATCTTACGGAATTTCCAACTGTCACATCTGGAGTCTGGGAGAAGTCAAGGCCCCCAACTCCTGAGCCTGCCCACTCTTCTTACCTGCGGTGTCGGGCACTGCAGTCCATTAATTGACCAGGTGGCACATTTCAGAATATTAAGATATAACAAAAAAGGTTTGTCCCTGCAAAACACACACAAAGAGAGAGTGAAACAAGCCCAGATTAAATAAAATATAAAATAAAAATACGGCCTTCCCTCTCCTCCCTACCCTCTAATTATTTAATCTGGTTACAGGTAGGTAGCCGTGTTGGTCTGCCGTAGTCAAAACAAAACAAAAAATAAAAAAATCCTTCCAGTAGCACCTTAGAGACCAACTAAGTTTGTTCTTGGTATGAGCTTTCGTGTGCATGCACAGGTATCTGAAGAAGTGTGCATGCACACGAAAGCTCATACCAAGAACAAACTTAGTTGGTCTCTAAGGTGCTACTGGAAGGAATATTTTTTATTTTGTTTTGACTACGGCAGACCAACACGGCTACCTACCTGTAACCAGATTAAATAATTAGAGGGTAGGGAGGAGAGGGGAGGCCGTATCTTAGGCAGGGGCAGAGTCAACAATTCAGGGGCCAAGGCCTAAGAGAAGCTTTCTTCCCAGGGCATGGACTATATGCAGGGGCGGAGGAAGCCTCCTTGCTACCCGGGGCGGCGACCGGAGGCACCCCTGGGGGCAGGGCGTCGTGACGTCGCATTGTGACGTCACGACGCAATGTCACTGTGGCTCCGCCCCGGCAGCGGGGGAAAAAGCCCTTTTAAAAAAAGCCAAGCAAAGCCAAGCAGCTTTTCTTTTTTTTAAAGGGCTTTTTTCCCCACTGCCGGGCAGACAAGCGTGACAAGCGTGACACCCTTCCTCCTCGCTAGCCCACCCCTCCCCTCGCCCCTGCAGGCCTGCGGCAGCGGGGAGGGGGGAAGCCCTTTAAAAAAAGGGCTGGGATTGAGAGGAAACAAAGAATAATGGAAGTGAGGAAAGGCGCTCGCATTTTTACATAGGCACTGTGAGGTGGTGTTGGTTAGGGGTGGACTCAAAGGCAGGACATAGAAAAAGAGGTGCTGGAACTCACCATGAACACTTATATGAACACTTGTTCTCTTTTAATGGCACTGTCCCTGGAAAATAGGGACACTTGGAGGGTCTGTGTCAAGAATCAATACAGTATTTTCTTTCAGATCTCAGGGCATTAGTAAAATACACCGCACGTTTCTAGCCCATAACACTGCAGTTTTTTGTTTTTATGCTGAAGACTCTTCCTATTACGGTGTTTGCAAATGGTAAAACGCGTCTTAGCACAAAGGGCAGCGCTTTGCAACTTCTTTACTTCTGCTGGCCCTGAACAGAGATTGTGCCCAAAATCAACAAAAATTTTAAAAAAGAAAAAAAGAAAACAACCTGAATGAATTTGGTTCGCATGTCATGTACTGAAGCTGGCAAAGCTTCCAGACAAACTGCGTCTGCGTGGCGAAACAATAGCTCCCAACTTGATTCCACCTTCCTTGCCCTCATCTCCAAGCTTTTATTATTACTTACCCAGAATCCCCACCATCATGTAGCCAGCAAAGAAAAGGGTGAAGATAATACAACAGGTACTGTCAGTACAGCTCCTGGAACAGAAGGACGGCGGGAAGACAGATCACGGACATGTATGGAAAAAATAGCAGAAATGGGGATGGAGGAGTCTGCTCGGACCCCAAAAACACTCACCCTGGGCTCAGCCTTCAGCAACCTGGCACCCTCCAGATGTTCTGGACTACAACTCCTTCCAAACCAGAACACTCATTACCCAGCTTGCGGCGTTCGAGTCGCAAGGCGTTCGACAACCAAGGTACGACTGCACACGGTTCTCAGCTTCCTTATTTAATCCCACAGGGTTCAAATTCCCACACAGCCATGAAGCTCACTGGGTGACCTTGAGCCAGTCGGAACCTCTCAGCCTAACCTACCTCACAGGGTTGTTGTGAGGAAAAAATGAGGAAGGGGAAAACCACAAACGAGCCCCTCGGAGGAAAAGGCGGGATATAAACACAATCAAATAAATGGATGGGAAATTTTTCAGTTTTATTCACACTTTCCCCTAATTTATGTGTGTGTGTGTGTGTGTGTGTGTGTGTTTTATAAGCATTGATTGGAGAACAGCATCATAACATTCGGGTAAGTGACAACTGTGAAAAATAGCTGCGTTCCAGTTCCAGTATTGTTTCAGAAAGGGTCAGTTGGATAGACCTAGCTGCAAATGGAATAATAATAATAATAATAAATCCCACATTCCTAGTCAGGTAGCTGTCATCTGGCAACATCTGAAGGGCTACAGGTTTGTTGCAGATGAACCTAAGCCTGCCCATTCTCCTCTTAGGCCGCCTTGCCTGCCAGCCGCTTTCAAAGACACCGCACAAGTAGTCTAGCTTGCAGCCAACTCACCTGTCCATGCGCAAAGAGTTTCTTATTTATTTCTGATGGGGCCGCCGAAAGTTGGGTCATGTTTGAGCCTCTCCCCTGGTGAGAGAGAGATGGGGGTGGGTGGGTAAATCGAGGACAGGAGGAAATATCTACTATGTCACAGCTATGGAATCACAGAATTGTAGAGCTGGAAGGGACTCCCAGGGTTCATCTAGTCCATCCCCCTGCAACGCAGGAATCTTCTTGCCCAGCGCGGGACTCGAACCCACATCCCTGAGATCAAGAGCCTCACGCTCTACCAACGGAGCCATCCATGGGTTTATAGATGTTACTGTTCGGACCCAGAGCCACCACAGAGCCTTTGGAGCAACTTTCTTTCCCCTCACCGTGTCAGTTATGGAAAAGTCTCTCTCAAAAGGTATGAATCCCAATCAGCTGTGCTTTATTCATTGATTGCCTGACCTTCCCCAAAGGTCCCAGGGGCTGGAGGCAGCAGAATAACACAGCAAAGGCAGCCCTAGAGCAGCTTGCCATTCTACAACAAGAGCAGAACTCTAGCAGGCAGTCTGGTTGCACGTAAACTGCATAGCTGTCAACTTTCGGATTTGAAAATAAGGGATTTTTTCAGACTTTCGGATTTGAGAATAAGGGATGTCGTGAGGGCAGTGCAATGGCACCAAGTAGCCTCGCCACCCTGCGCTCCAGAGGCTGCGCGCAAACTGGTGAGCGAAAGAGCGAGCGCATAGACGCCAGGCAGGCTGTCTGTCTGGTTGGGCGTGAGGGTCTGGCTGCACAAGGCATGCAAGCTCCGCCCCCAGTCGGTCTCAGACTCCTTATTGGCAGCCGAGCAACGTAGCTGAGGAGCCTCCCTGGCTGGCAGGGAGGGAGAGGAGCTGCTTCCTTTGAAATCCGGGAAATTTAAGGGATATCAACAATCCGGGATAGCAGTGGGAAACGGCATTGGAGTAAGGGAGTTTCCTGCAAAAAAAAGGGAGGGTTGACAGCTATGGTAAACTGGAAAACTGGCTCCCTCCTTTGAGGAGAAACTAGCCAAGTTGCCACAAGCAGCTGCTTCCAGAAGGTGAATGTCTTTTATTCAAGCCAAAGGGCTGCCACTGCCTGGCTGCCGCCCTGCCATAAGCCTCCTGGGGCATGCCCATCACCCTGATGGGGTGAGTTCCCATTGCTCGGTCCCTGCTCCTGCCCACCTAGCAGTTCGAAAGCACATCAAAGTGCAAGTGGATAAATAGGTACCGCTCCGGCGGGAAGGTAAACGGTGTTTCCGTGTGCTGCTCTAGTTCACCAGAAGCGGCTTAGTCATGCTGGCCACATGACCCAGAAGCTGTACACCGGCTCCCTCGGCCAATAACGCAAGATGAGCGCTGCAACCCCAGAGTCATCTGTGACTGGACCTAATGGCCACGGGTCCCTTTAACTTTAATAAAATAATAATAATAATAATAATAATAATAATAATAATAATAATAATAATAATTATACCCCACCCATCTGGCTGGGCTTCCCCAGCCACTCTGGGTGGCTTCCAACAGAATATTAAAATGCAATAATCTATTAAACATTAAAAGCTTCCCTAAACAGGGCTGCCTTCAGATGTCTTCTAAAGAGTCCAGAACTGAGGGGCTTCTGGCGGTTCCCTCAGTGCGAGAAGCCAAGTTACAGGGAACCAGGCAGAGGGCCTCGGTAGTGGCGCCCGCCCTGTGGAATGCCCTCCCATCAGATGTCAAGGAAATAAACAACCATCTGACTTTTAGAAGACATATTTTAGAAGGTTTAGGAAAGTTTTTAATGTTTGATGTTTTACCGTGTTTTTAATATTCTTTTGGGAGCTGCCCAGAGTGGCTGGGGAAACCCAGCCAGGTGGGGAGGGTATAAATAATAATTAAAATTTATTGTTGTTTATTTATTTTGGACAGCTTCCAAAGAGAATTGGACAAATTCCTGGAAGATTTGGCTAGCCATGGCTACTAGGCATGCTGGCTAGGCAGCAATGCTTTTGAAAACCAGTTGCTGGAAACCATGGGAGGGGAGAGGGCTCTTGGTCCCTTTGGTTTCCCATAGGCCTCTGTGAGAACAGGGTGATGGACTAGACGGCCACTGGCCTGATCCAGTAGACTCTTATCGCTCTGTGTTCATCCGACCCACTGCTGTCAGCTCTGACTGGCAGAGGCTTCCCTGGGTCACAGGCCGAGAGAGGTACAGTATTCCACATTCTCCTGCTGCCTCATCCTGTTTTTAACTGGGAAATGCCAGTGATTGTAGGATGTTCTATGGCATGTGCCGCAGAGCCCCTTGAAAATCACTTCACCCCGATACCCAATTTAACCAGGAATTCACTGAAGTTCACCCAGGGAGTCAAAGGACTTACTCTGTGCCGTTCTTGATAGTGTCCAGAGTTGTTCTTTTATCCATCCAGCTCACATTGAAGGATTCAGCTTGAGCGGTGTCAAAAGTAGGGAAGCAACGGTTCATTACTGTAAAAAGAAATAGACGTGTATAAGGGTCAATTCTTGAAGACACGGGACATCGGCAGAGCAGGCCTAGCGCTGCTGTCCTCACACCGGCAAGATCCCAGGCCTTGGGGCCAATTACACACCATATTGGAGGGGGCTGTTCATGAGATTTGGATGCTGTGCCTAAAACTCTGCCCCATTCTGAGCACTGGAGGCGGGCAACACTGGCCTCTGCCCCTCTTTCCTTCCTTGCCTCCTCTGATGCCCTCCCAAAAAAGGCTTGCACAGCTATTTGTTGCAGCAGCCCTGGCTACAAGCTCCCCAGGTGAATGGTGCCTCTGGGGCTGGCCAGGGGGTGCTGGTTGCCAGGAGCTGAAGTGGCCGTGAGCCCCAGACAGAGGGTGGGCCATATGGGCCACTTGGCCCGGGCCTCCGATTCCAAAGGGGGCCTCGGTCAGCATATTTACAATCGCTCACCTGAGGTGAATTTAAAAAATCAGGGGGGGAAACAGAAAAGGCGAAGGGCGGGAGGGTAGTGCATTTCAACCTGCTAATAGTGTTGGAGAGGTGAGGGATTGTGAATACGCCCTCGGTAAGCAAGGAAGGTCTTAGTCAAGTCAAGTGTTTGTGATGGTGGGCCATGTTTTTCATGCTGCTAAAAGTTGGTGAGTTTTTGTTTGAAATCTTGTTTGCCAAAAATTTAAACCACACGTAACTTAAAGATAAGTGTGTTGATGAAGATGTGGCCATTTGTTTAAAATTATGTTGACAAGGCCAGGAATATTACTTACACCTGAGGAGTACATATAACTCAATGAGGATAAAATTTGGTGGAAACCATGTTTTTTAAAGAAATAGTGGCTTACAACCAATAGTGGCTTTCTCACAAGCATACATCTTTTTTAAGAGTAGAATAAGAATATAATAAATAATAGTCAAAGTTGTCTACTTAAAAATAGATTTTTAAATACATTTTTTAAATACATTTTTTCAAAAAAAAGGGTGGGGCCACATTATCTACCTGGCCCGGGCCTCTGCCTGGCTCTGCAAGGGCCTCCAAGCAAGCAAGCAAGCAGGCAGGCAGGCAGGCAGGCAGGCAGGCAAGGGAATGGACAGAGCAGTGGCAGGCCAACAACGAAATATTAATGAAAGCATCAGGTGAGACACAAAAAGCTTTGGGAAGAAATCAATTTGACATCCATTCTATTCACAGAGCACATGGGAGCACTGAGTTATAACCTCACACTCTTTTTCATCTTAAAAATCCTCATAGCTGTGGGATCTGTCAGTCAACTCCAACATTCCAAGAAGGACCAACTGTCATCTGTGTCAGTTTGTTTGGACCGTTGAACAGTTAAGCTGCTGCTATGAAGGAGTTGTTAAGACTCACTAATATGTAACATATCGTTTATTTTGTAAGTATGAATCTGACGGTAAACTAGTTTGTTTTATTATAACACAGATTCATGTGTATTGTTTTTAAGAGGGATAAAAGGGATTCACAACTAAAAAGACTCTAACGAGTCAGCAAGCCATTTTGCTGCTGTGCTGATCTCAGTAAGGAAACGTTTGACTCTGCAACTAAACTAAACTATATTATAAACGTTCCTACAATAGCAACCCTGCAAGGTAGGAAAGTTAGCTTGAGAGGGAGGGAGTGGTTCAGGGTCTCTTAAGTGAACCTGGACCTTAGTCCACTTAGTCAGTCCACTTCTGACCATGATACCACGCCACACTGGCTCTTTGCTAGGCATTGCTTTTCCTTTTGGCAGTGCTGAAGCAGAATCCTCTCAAGGTAGATGAAACGCCAGTCCAAGGACTAGGAGCTTGTGAGCAGACTGAACCCAGATTGTGTGCTCACCTGGCTGGGATGGGACAGTGAATTCTGGACAAAGTTGCAGGTTGATAATTTCTGACACACTCTGTGAATTCAAAAGGAATTTAAACTTGCTTTCTGGTGCAATTTCATTTATTCAAGATATTCCTCCCCCCCACACACACCTAAAAATCTTTCAGCCAACGTGGCTCTTAATAATAATAATAATAATAATAACAATAATAATAATAACAATAATTTATTATTCATACCCTGCCCATCTGGCTGGGTTTCCCCAGCCACTCTGGGCAGCTTCCAACAGAACATTAAAATGCAATAATTATTAAAAATTGCTCTTCCCAGCAATTTAGTGCAAATTTCTCTTAATTAACCCATTTATTTTATGCAACGTTGACACTTTTGTCAAGCAGCTTCCCTTACTATTATGCAATCTTGCATGCTATTCTCACCAATACCTTCATTTTTATCCCTCATTTTTATCCTTCAATTTTTGTAAACTTTGTTTGGCTTCGCAAAATTCAGGCGGGTGCAATTTTTGAAGGCTATAGCTGTGTTTTGTTCATGTATTGTTTTGGAAAGTAAGAGTGCGATAGATCCGGCTTTAAATGTGTGCTTAATCAAATATCTTCTCCATCCCTATACAGAAGGAGAGCAGGAAACCAAGGCAAAGAGTCCCAACAAGAGACAGCGTTGGCCACTAACTTGAATGGCTTAAAAAAGGGACTATAAGGCTCTATAAGGCTTTGAAGACACTCAAACTCAGGATGAAAGGGAGAAACGCGCCAAGAGGAAGGCACGCTTGGCAAACCCTCACTGTGATCAACTTCCACCCGGAAACCTAGGTCCTCACTGTGGAAGGACGTGTGGGTCTAAAAGTGGCCTCCATAGTCACTTATGGACTCACTGTTAAAACCGTGTTTATGGAAGACCATCTTACTCGGCTACGAGTGATCGCCAAAGAAGAAGATGACCTGTGAATATACTTCTCCTGCGAATTGCAAGGAGGAGAGGGCTGTTGTGTTCAGGTTCTGCTTGTGGGCTTCCCATCAAGGCATCTGACTGGCCCCTGCGAGAACAGGATGCCCGACTTGATGGGCCACAGGCCTGATCCAGCCAGGATCTCTTCTTATGGCCTGTACGCTTGCGGAGTGGAGAAATGGGTGGGGGCGAAGAACCAACCTGCCATAACGAAAAGTGCCAACTTACCAGGTTGGTCGTCTTCAGGTCCATTGATGGCTGGCACATCCTCTGGTCCCATATTTCCTCCAGCTTATACTTTTGGATAATTTGCGGAGGCACCGCCCAGAACTTGGAAGGGCAGGACGGGACGCAGATCTGGAGAGAGGGAATGGAAGGCAAGCGCATGGAACAAATGCTTTGATCTGACAGAATTTCCAACTGTCCCATCTGGAGTCTGGGAGAAGTCAAGGCCCCCAACTTCTCACTTTCTTGGTTTTGCCTTCTCTCACAGTTAGGGTTGCCAACTTTTTACAATGACCCTACACCTGTGTAGGACCGGTGGTAGGGATTTGGGCGCCTTGGCGATGGGGCGGACCACGTGACGTCACTGTGCATGATGTACAGTGCCCCGCCCCCTGCCCGGCCAGGCGCCCCGCGCCATCGTGGTTTTAGCCGCGGGTTGGGGCGGCACCGAGCGGTGGCGGGGGGCGAGGGGCAGTCTGGCCAGCACCCCCTCCATTTTGGCGCCCCTGCCGCTGCGGTTTTCGCCCCAAGCTTCTTGCTCCGCCGCTGGTTGGGGCAGCACCGTGGGGCGGCGGGGGGGCGAGGGGCAGGCTGGCCAGCGCCCCCTCCATTTTGGTGCCCTAGGCAACTGCCTAGTTCGCCTTAATGGACGCGCCGTCCCTGCTCCTGTGCCATAATCATCAGGAACACAGCACACAAGGGAAGGGTTGTGGCTCAGTAGGTAGTGCCTGGAAAGAAGGCTGAGGTAATGCAATTTGAAAATTGGCAGTGGGCAGATAAAGTTGAAGAAGAAGAAGAAGAGTTTGGATTTGATGTCCTGCTTTATCACTACCCGAAGGAGTCTCAAAGCGGCTAACATTCTCCTTTCCCTTCCTCCCCCACAACAAACACTCTGTGAGGTGAGCGGGGCTGAGAGACTTCAGAGAAGTGTGACTAGCCCAAGGTCACCCAGCAGCTGCATGTGGAGGAGCTCCTGATCCTGCCCACTCTTCTTACCTGCGGAGTCGGGCATTGCAGTCCGTTCATTGACCTGGTGGCACATTTCATTATATTGAGGTATAACACAAAAGGTTTGCCCCTGCAAAACACACACACACAGAGAGAGAGTGTGAAACAAACCAACCACCATCACAACACCCCCGAGTCCTGAAGCTTGGGACTCACCATAGGGGCTGACGGCTTGGCCCCTCATGGCCATGGGGGACCGTCTGAGTCTGAGTCTCACTCAGGCAAGCGTCACCTGATCCCAGGACTCTGCAAAGACAGAGGAGAATGCTTCCAAAGGGAAATTCCCATCTGGAACCTGTTGCTTAGCAGTTGCCTGCCAACCTTCCACCTCCCGTTTTGACATCGCCGCCACCCTGCCTGCGCTCACCTGCCTCTCAGCCCGGCCACGCCCCCTGCCTCGGGCTTGCCCATCAGAAGGTTGGCAGTTCGAATCCCGCGCTGGGGTGAGTTCCCGTTGCTCGGTCCCTGCTCCTGCCCACCTAGCACTTCGAAAGCACGTCAAAGTGCAAGTAGATAAAGAGGTACCACTCTGGCGGGAAGGTAAATGGCGTTTCCGTGCGCTGCTCTGGTTCGCCAGAAGCGGCTTAGTCATGCTGGCCACATGACCCGGAAGCTGTATGCTTGTATACTGGCCGAGGGAGCCGGCGTACAGCTTCCGGGTTATGTGTCCAGCATGACTAAGCCGCTTCTGGCGAACCAGAGCAGCGCACGGAAACGCCGTTTACCTTCCCCCCAGAGCAGTACCTATTCATCTACTTGCACTTTGACATGCTTTCGAACTGCTAGGTGGGCAGGAGCTGGGACCGAGAAACGGAACTCACCCCGTCACGGGGATTCGAAACGCCGACCTTCTGATGGGCAAGCCCTAGGCAGGGGGCGTGGCCGGGCTGAGAGGCAGGTGATCCGCAAGCCCTAGGCTCTGTGGTTTAACCCACAGCGCCACCCGCGTCTACCCATGAACTAAAGCAGGCATGTCCAAAGACCATTCAGGGGGCGTAATCAGGCCCGTCGGTTGGATTAATCTAGCCCCGTGGCTGTTTATTTCCAGGGGTAAAATTCTACATTCTAGGGAGGTTGAGAAAGTTTTCTGCTTGGAACCCCACCATGTGGAAAGGGCTAGCCTTCATTCTGCAACCCAAGATGGGTAGGGAAGGGCCATCACAGAGCATCTGCTTGACTTCAAGAAAGCCCCAGGTTCAAACCCCAGCATCTCCAGATGCTATGCCAGTCCATGTAGACAGTACTGAGCTAAATGGACCGGTGGCGTGACTCTGCAGAAGTCTAGCTTCTACAGTGCGTTTTCATATTGTCATTTTATGTTGTGATCCACCCTGAGATTTACAGGGATAGGGCAGCATGCAAATTGAATAAATAAAACTAATACATTCTTATGAAGGGAATATGGAGTCAGCAACCTGTGAAAATGCCTAGCAGCCACATGTTCTATATATCAGAACACTAAATACTTGTGAGATCACGTACACAATACACACACGTGAACCTGCTTCCCTGCAAATTTCCATTCTGTTGTGGTTTCTGGTCAACACAGAGCTAACTGTACACCAGGAGGCGTTCTGATTCTGGGTGTTTTGCCCACTGCATACGGGCATTTCCTTTGTCTGATGAAAAGGGGAGGTTTGGTTTTGATTTCCCCTTCATGCCAGTGTGTGTTCTGTAGTTTGAGTTTGCGCTGTATGATAGAGAGAATGGAGCTTGACTCCTCAGGTTTTTGTTTATGCTACAATAAAGTTATGTTAGTTTAGTAGCAACGGTGTCGAGCTGATTTACTTAAGACACTGACGAAGCAGACCTTAATTGCTACCCTGTCGTTGCGTGACTCTACATCGTCCGGCAAGGCTGGAAAGGAAGCATACGCAGTGGGAGCGTGCCGGGCGCCATTACTGAATAACAGGCTCACTAAGAAGATTGATGACTGCTCCGGGCAGCAGCTCAACGTGGTTCAAAGGCTCTACTACACAACTGCACACAATTTTTCACAGGTTATGGGGAGATAGCAAGGCTTTGATGGCAAGGCGTCCTGAAGTGATTTATGGCCAGGGCAGGAGGTCTGTGTGTTTGCTGCAGCCGGCACAACTGCAGCACAACTTAAAATTTAATTGACACAACTTAAAATTTATAATAAAATTAAGTATTTGGGCATATGGATAACGGCCAAGAAAACCAATTTATATGAAAACTGTGGGATAAATAACACTGGTGCAGTCAATCACAACATTCCTACAATGTACACAAGGGGTCTCAGTCCTCCAGTTAGAGTTTCCTGTACCTGGACTGAGACCACTTCCTCTGTGTGACCAGAGGTGGGAGTGGCCTTATCTGTAGTTACTCAAAGTTACAGGAAAGCTGCCATTCTCTCTCTTCCTCATCGGATCTTCGAGCAAGCAACATCTCAAGAGAAGATGCACTCTTGCCAAGAGGGCCCAGATGGAGCCTCCTCCCTTAAGGAGAGACTCCACATGTACATACATTTAATATAAGCTAGCCTGCCTTTCTGAGACTTGTAGAACCTTGGAAATGTCTGTGAGTAAACCTTTTTACTTTTAAAAAGCTATGTGTCGTGTATTTACTTTTAAGAGGGAACCAAGGGATAAGTGCCAGCATTCTGCCTTATTTTAAGAAGTTCAAAAGAACTTGATCGCCACGTTTTGCTGCGTTTAATTGGGGATGAGAATCTCTGCTAGTTTGGAGCTTGTTAACACAAACTGGGATAGGAAATATTAAACAATATTCCCTCATCCACATTCCTACTCATCTCCCACAAAGGGTTAGTGGCCCCAGAACTGCGTATTTTGTGTATTTTTAAAGGATTGCTTTGGATTGTAATTTTTGGCAGAGTAGAATTTTTCTAATCGGACTTAGAATCATAGAATCATAGAGTTGGAAGAGACCACAAGGGCCATCCAGTCCAACCCCCTGCCAAGCAGGAAACACCATCAAAGCATTCCTGACAGGTGGCTGTCAAGCCTCTGCTTAAGGACCTCCAAAGAAGGAGACTCCACCACACTCCTTGGCAGCAAATTCCACTGTCGAACAGCTCTTACTGTCAGGAAGTTCTTCCTAATGTTCAGGTGGAATCTTCTTTCTTGTAGTTTGAATCCATTGCTCCGTGTCTGCTTCTCTAGAGCAGCAGAAAACAACCTTTCTCCCTCCTCTATATGACATCCTTTTATATATTTGAACATGGCTATCATATCACCCCTTAACCTTCTCTTCTCCAGGCTAAACATACCCAGCTCCCTAAGCCGTTCCTCATAAGGCATCGTTTCCAGGCCTTTGACCATTTTGGTTGCCCTCCTCTGGACATGTTCCAGCTTGTCAGTATCCTTCTTGAACTGTGGTGCCCTGGTAAGCACATGGTCTTTTGTTCTCCATTGTGGCTAGTTCACGGTTAGCACATGGTCTTTTGTTCTCCATTGTGCTGTGAAAGGGGGATTAGCGACCCCTCCCCTCCCTCAGAGCTCACAGACCTCAGAGGCAGTGAAGATTTGTTTGCATTTTGAGATTTCTGATTTATTGAATTTTAGCCATTTTTGGAAATTTTTCAAATTTTTCAAATTTTGAGGATTAAAATGGCAAGCTCAGAATTCGATAGTGAAGCAAGATCAATTAAAAAAGATTTGTTACTTTGGAATAAATTAAAATTATCTTTTCTAGGACAGATATCGGCAGTGAAATTAAACATTCTGCCCAGGTTCCTTTTTTATTTCAGACAATTCCTATATTAGGAAAAACATTTATCATAGATGACTGGAGAAAGGAGATATCGAAATTCATTTGGGAGGGTAAGCGACCAAGGATATAACATAAAGTTCTTATAGACACAAGAGAAAGGGGAGGACTTGGCCTCCCCGATCTGAAATTATATTACGAGGCCACGTGCTTTGCATGGCTAAGAGAGTGGTTCTTACTTCTTGATAATGAATTGTTAGATTTAGAAGGGTTCGACCTCCGATATGGGTGGCACGCTTATTTGCAGTATGGGAAGTATGCGGTGCATAAAAATTTCACTAACCATATAATTAGAAATGCCCTATTTAACACCTGGGAGAAATATAAAAAATTATTAGAGCCTAAGACCCCACGTTGGATCTCCCCTTTAGAGGCAAAGGCCGTTAAGAAAAAGAATATGAAAACTAATTGGATGACATATAACGATTTAATAACTGAGGAGGAAGGGGATATCAAATTAAGAAGATATGAGGAGATAAAAGATCAACTAGGGGGCTGGTTAGATTACCATCAACTACATGGAATATTCCAACAAGATAAAAAGAAGGGATTTGCCACCAAACCATCAAGATTGGAGGTAGAATTGATAAATAACAAGTACAAGGTAATATCAAAATCCTACCACCTCCTACTGGAATGGGAAGTGAAAGAGGAGGAGATAAAGTCAACTATGGTAAAATGGGCGCAGGACATAGAACGCCCCATTATGATGATTCAATGGGAATATCTGTGGAGGACGACTATGAAATTTACAACCTCTTACAATATAAGAGAGAATATGATGAAGGTCCAACACAGATGGTACCTTACCCCTGTCCGAATAGCTAAGATGAATAAAGGTGCAGTAAGTATATGTTGGAGATGTGGGGGGAAGGAGGGAGATCTAATACATATGTGGTGGAATTGTCAGAAGATAAAAGTATTTTGGGGGGCGATTTACGAGGAACTTAAAAAACTGCTAGGAATAACATTTCCAAAGAAGCCAGAATCCTTATTACTAAGCATTACGGACAGAGAAATCCCCAGCAAATTAAAAGAGGTTTTTTTTGTACGCCACTGCAGCAGCTCGGATAATAATAGCAAAGAAATGGAAAGAATCAGAACCACCGACGATTGCTGAGTGGCAGTATAAACTACAGGAAATGGCGGAAATGGCCCAATTAACTAACAACTTAAGAGGAAAATCGAAACAAAATTTTCAAGGGAATTGGGCCAGATATGTAGAATTGGGCCAGAAATCCGGAAGGAAAAGAACTATAAAATGGGGATAAAAAGGGATGCCACCAGACATTGCAGTGTGTAAAAAACTTACAGGAAGCAATAATAATAATAATAATAATAATAATAATAATAATAATAATAATAATAATAATTTTTTATTTGTACCCCGCCCATCTGGCTGGGTCTCCCCAGCCACTCTGGGCGGCTTCCAACAAACACAAAATACATTAAAATATCACAGGTTAAAAGCTTCCCTAAATAGGGCTGCCTTGAGGTATCTTCTGAATGTCAGATAGTAGTTCAACTCCTTAACCTCTGCTGGGAGTGCGTTCCACAGGGCGGGCGCCACTACCAAGAAGGCCCTCTGCCTGGTTCCCTGTGGCTTTGCTTCTCGCAGTGAGGGAACCGCCAGAAGGCCCTCGGCACTGGACCTCAGTGTCCGGGCTGAATAATGGGAGTGGAGACGCTTCTTCAGGTATACAGGACCGAGGCCGTTTAGGGCTTTAAAGGTCAGCACCAACACTTTGAATTGTGCTCGGAAACGTACTGGGAGCCAATGTAGTTCTCTCAGGACCGGTGTTATGTGGTCCCAGCGGCCACTCCCAGTCACCAGTCTAGCTTCCGCATTCTGGATTAATTGCAGTTTCCGGGTCACCTTCAAAGGTAGCCCCACGTAGAGCGCATTGCAGTAGTCCAAGCAGGAGATAACCAGAGCATGCACCACTCTGGCGAGACAGTCCGCAGGCAGGTAGGATCTCATCCTGCGTACCAGATGGAGCTGGTAAACAGCCGCCCTGGACACAGAATTAACCTGCACCTCCATGGACAGCTGTGAGTCCAAAATGACTCCCAGGCTGTGCACCTGGTCCTTCAGGGGCACAGTTACCCCATTCAGGACCAGGGAGTCCCCCACACCCGCCCGCACCCTGTCTCCCAAGAACAGTACTTCTGTCTTGTCAGGATTCAACCTCAATCTGTTAGCCGCCATCCATCCTCCAACCACCTCCAGGCACTCACACAGGACCTTCACCACCTTCACTGATTCTGATTTGAAAGAGAGGTAGAGCTGGGTATCATCCGCATAGTGATGAACACCCAGCCCAAACCCCCTGATGATCTCTCCCAGCGGCTTCATATAGATATTAAAAAGCATGGGGGAGAGGACGGAACCCTGAGGTACCCCACAAGTGAGAGCCCAGGGGTCCGAACACTCATCCCCCACCACCACGGCCCTGGAGGAAGGAGCGGAACCACTGTATAACAGTGCCCCCAGCTCCCAACCCCTCAAGATGGTCCAGAAGGATGTTATGGTCGATGGTGTCAAAGGCCGCTGAGAGATCCAGCGGAACTAGGAAATAGCTCTCACCTTTGTCCCTAGCCCACCGGAGATCATCAACCAGCGCGACCAAGGCAGTTTCAGTCCCATGATGAGGCCTGAATCCCGATTGGAAGGGATCCAAATGGTCCGCAGCCTCCAGGCGTGCTTGGAGTTGTTCGGCAACCACCCGCTCAATCACCTTGCCCAAGAATGGTAGATTTGAGACTGGGCGATAGTTGGCCATATTGGCCGGGTCTAAAGATGTTTTTTTTAAGAAGCGGTTTAATAACCGCCTCTTTCAGCGGGTCTGGGAAGACTCCCTCGCAGAGGGAAGCATTCACCACCCCGCAGAGCCCATCGTCCAGCCCTTCCCGGCTCGCTTTTATTAGCCAGGATGGGCAAGGATCAAGAAGACAGGTGGTCGGTTTCACTCGTCCAAGCAGCCTGTCCACATCCTCGGAGGAAGCAATGTAACTGAATTGAACTACACTCATAGGTAAGATCGAAGTATACAATGGGGAAAGACGGGAAGTCGGGTGGGAAGGGATGGGCATGTGGAGAGGAGTTGGGGAAATTAGTAAATATATTTATTTAATATTAAGGAAAATATCGCTTCGGGTTTCGACTTGCTTAGTATTGACTATGATTGACTCGGCTTGTATGTAATGAAGGAGGAAAGATAGGGGAAAGAACAAATGGAAGCAGACACAGAAAGGTATGGTATATCTTTTATTTTATTAGTAATTTAAGCCTTATTTCACTTTTTTCTATTTTTATTTTCTCTACTCAGGTTTATTTGGTGGTAGTTAGACATTAGAAGAAGAAGAATGTCCAAGATTTACAGATTGTATTCAATCAATAGTAATTAACATTAAGCATTACTGTCTAAAATATGAATATACAATGTATATATGTAAAAGAATACTGATTTGTACATGTTACAACAAAGAATCAATCAATAAAGTGTATATATATTAAAAAAGAGCAATGGATAAAGGGAAGCCTCCCCTGTTAAGTCCACCCATTTGGGGTTGTATCCAACAAAGATGTCCTGTTCATCCCAAAGGGCGCTGACTTGCCCCACGCATTGGGGAGGCGCATCAGGTGACCACGTATAGGGGAGGCGCAATCGGGTGGACCAGTAACACCAAATGTTCTTCTACTTGGCCTCGACATCCTTGTTCTCCTTGTTGAGGATATTCATGAGAGACTTGGACATGTAATACGGCTTCCTCGGGGAGCCGTCATTCCGCTCCAGGTCTTCCACTGCAGGGGAAAAGGAAAGTATCGCCTCAGGTCCCATCAGATAAGCAAATGAATGGTTAATCTGTGGCGAGGGGAGCCCTTCCAGGCATTGCTGAACTACAACTCCCATTATACCTGGCCATGGACCATGCTGGCTGGGGCTTATGGCAGCGGGAGCCCAGCCACACCTGCAGAGCCCCAGGTTAGCCACCCAGGTTTGCAGTAGAGTATAATTAGGGCAAGATGGGCAAGGAGAATTACTCACAGAAACAGAGGAACAGAGTGTCGACACACATACTGTAGACGCTGAAGAAACCTTGGGCTATGAAGTAGGCGCCTACCACAACAGTCTGAAGCAGAGAGAGAGAAGGGGCAAAAACATGGCATGAGGTGAGAAGGGCAAGATTTCCGCCATTGGAATCAGATGTTTTGGATCACAGCTCCCATTAGCCTCCTCCAAGATGGCCACCGTAGATGTGGATGATGGGAGTTGTAGTACAAATCTGCTCGAGGACACTGGGTTGCCAAAGGCTAGTTCACAATATTCTCGCCCGCCATATTTTTAAAGCTCCCAGTTTGTTGGGGACAACTCATTCTTTCTTCAACGGTTTCTGGTATTATTTTGTGAAGCGACACAAGAAGCTACTAAGTTGACTAAGTTGTAGCCCTTCAGAATTTGCTGAGCTACAACTCCCATTACCTTTGGCCATTGGCCATGCTGGATGTCAGCAACATCCAGAAGGCCACAGGTTAGCCTCTCCTCAGGCCATTTGTCCAACAAAGCATATACAAAGCATTTCCTGAGCTGAGGATCCTCCTTGAGACAACCAAGATTCTTCACCCGAAGAAATTCCTTGCAGTTTTCCGTCAGCAACTTTGGTTTTTTGTTTTTGGAGGGGGGTCTGTACAACTTTTTAGCTAAACTAACGCAAATCTGTGCATCTTAGCCGCCATATTGGATTGGAATGGTGTAGAATTCCCTTAAAATGGGCCAGGAAAAAGAGAGATTGAGAGAGAAAAGGTGAAGGCCCAAGAAATGGGCACAGTTACACATACCAGAATGGGCAGCCAATAGTAGTTGAGGACGGGGGATTTGAACTCGGGGTTATCGGTGGGAATTCGCCCAGTGAAGAAGAAGAACGACAGAATGCCAACTCCGCCAACTATTAAGAGCTTCCCAAAAAGCAGCAGCAGGTCAGTGACTTTATCCAGGACCACAACTCTGCAGGGGTAGAAAGGGGAGGTTTGAACCAAGAATGTCCATCTTCATCCCTGCCTCTCCTTGGCCCCTGCTGGTCCCACCCTCTCGCCCCATTACCTGGCAGTATTACGCATCAGTAGCATGAAGGCATTTTTGGCCGACACACAGAAATCATCTCCATAAATGGCAATCTGAGGAGGGGAAGGGTTTGAAAGAGACAAAGGAAAGAAGCTCAGTCTTTTGGAAGGATGCCCTTCCCCACCCCCACCCCCAAGTTTTATTGGGATTAAGATGGCCATATAGAACCACACAGCCCAGCCTAGAATTTTATGGGGTTCCACAATCCACCCTCCACCATTGATTCCCAATCAATTATTTTTTTGCTAGAGGAAAGAGCCTGGGGGTTGCAACGCCCCCATTTAGGCACCAGAATCACAACTCTCATAAACATCGCAACATACTGTATGTTTCGGTGGGTTTTAATTGTAAGTCACTTAGGGAGCTGATCTTGCCTGAGAAGTGGTTTGGAAATAAATAATCAATGTTAACCATGGAAGCTTTGAAAACTCAACCACACTTTCCAAACCATGGTTTCTTAGGTGACCCGGTTTGTTTTAATCACCGTGTATATATTACATTAACGCTGCTTGTGTTGTGCGGATGCCTGATTATCGTCTTCCAAAGCAACTACTCTATTCCGAACTTAAAAATGGAAAGCGTAAGGCGGGTGCTCAACAAAAGAGGCTTAAAGACTCTCTCAAGGCAAAGCTTTAAAAATGCAGTATAAAAACTGTCACTGGCAATGCCCATCAACTTTGGGGCCCCTGTCCCCCTCAAATATTTTATTGGGGGGACCGAAGAACCCTCGGCCCCGATGAGTTGGTTCCTATACAAGCCGTAGTTTTGAGGGAGGCACTGTTTGCCAAAGAAGAAGAAGAAGAAGAAGAAGAAGAAGAAGAAGAAGAAGAAGAGTTTGGATTTGATATCCCGCTTTATCACTACCCGAAGGAGTCTCAAAGCGGATAACATTCTCCTTTCCCTTCTTCCCCCACAACAAACACTCTGTGAGGTGAGTGTGACTAGCCCAAGGTCACCCAGCAGCTGCATGTGGAGGGGCGGAGACTCGAACCCGGTCCCCCAGATTAGAGTCTACCGCTCTTAACCACTACACCACACTGCCGAGTTCATAAAGGGGTCCTGCAAGCAGAAGAAGAGCCCTGCCAGGTGAGGCCAAAGGCCTATCTTACCCAGAATCCTGTTCTCACAGTGGTCAACTGGGTGACTCTTGGTAAGCAGCCCCCAAGCAGGACCTGAGTGCTGTGGGAGCAGGCGCAGCAGGGCTTGGAGCCCCGGTTTCCCACTCCCAGACGCATTACAGTGGCTCTTCAGCCTCCTCCAGGATCCACATTCGCATCCCCATCTCTTTCCCTCACAACCGCCACCGTTAAGACCCCTAATCTTCTAGGTGGCCCACCTGCAAGGCTTACCATGATGTAGGCGTTTCTGTTGAGGAACTTGACAGACGTCTCCAGACAGGAAAAGCAATAATTCAGGCAGCAAAGCAGGCACCCGGCAGCCTTGTTGCTGGAATCTACAAATGCCACAGGAGAATTAGGTAGCCGGGGCTTCCAAAGGACACACTCCCATTGGCTGTTCCTAGTTTAGTGGGGTAGGAGAGCTGAAAAGAACACCAATGCATTTCACATCTGGCAACCAATGTGCCCCTTTGGTTCCAGATAGTACATGGGTAGAAGAGTCTAAAGAGCCCGGGACTCAAATTTCCACGGCCCTCTGGCAGCTATGGTGGCTCATGTACCAGAAGTCATGTATTAACTCTCAACCTAACTAAACCTCCTAAGTTGAATATTACTGTATTTGAAATTTGTTGCATTCTTGTACTTCTGTATTAAAATTACAGTTACGCCTTAAGAATAGAATAGAATTGAATATTTTTATTGTCATTGTCCCCTTCGGGGACAACGAAATTACTTGGCTGCTCCATCCACCCAGATAGGGCACTCCACTCAAAAACAAAACAACTACAAAAACACTGATTAAAACCATACACACTGATTAAAACCACACACACTGATTAAAACATAACTGGTAAGATAAGATGACTTCAAAGTCCAGGCTTCCCATTCAAGGCCGCGATTGCTCTGGAGAAGAAGCTGTTTCTAAGACGGCTTGTTCTTGTTGTCATCTTCCTGTATCTCCGTCCTGATGGCAAAAGTTCAAATAGACGGTGACCAGGATGCGATGGATCTTTCACTATGTCCAGTGCCTTTCTGTGGCACCTCATGGCATAAATCTGCTCTAGGGTGGAGAGCGAGCAGCCAACAATGCTCTCTGCTGCCTTAACAACTCTGTCCAACCCCATCCTGTCCTTGGTAGTACAGCTTCCGTACCACACACATAAGCCATAAGTGAGCACGCTCTCAATAGCAGAGTGATAGAAGGATGCCTCATAAAGGGGGGAAAGGAATGTTCTGTTTTTAATTATTTATTATTATTTTGTGGTCATGTTTTTTTTGGAGGGGGGGGTCATACTGATGTATATTTTCCTCTAGGGGGCTTCGTTTGGTCAAAATCAAGTATACAACTCCAGAGTTAATGCTATATACATGATTTATGGGAAATGAGCTATCCTAGCCGCTAGAGGGCTGTGAAAATGTGTCCTGGGCTTTTTATATTTCTCTATCCACATACTATCTGAAACCCAAAGGGGCACATTCGTTTCCGGAAGTGGTTCCCCCCACCCCCACCCCCGCTCCCCTACCCCACTAGTTAACAAAGCAGCAACTGTAATGTGAATTACCTGAAGAGTCTGAAAATCTTCAAAGATTCCTGCATTGCAGGGGGGTTGGACTAGATGACCATTGGGGTCCCTTCCAACTCTACAATTCGATGATTCTATGAAGCTGCCACACTCTGTTAGGCCCAGCAACATAACAGAGCAGCTCTGACACCCTTTCAGATTGTGAAAGACTTTAGTGCTAGCCTACTTCCAGGGACACTGGGCATCCTGACTCCAGTTATTCTGACTGGGACTGGTATTTATTCCTGCCCTGCCCTTCTTGCCTGGTTTATTCATCACTTGCCTTTTAAATTGTGGGCCATATATTCCAGCACGATGCGGATCAGTTGGACAATTGTGAGGATGAAGGAACCAAAAGCAAGGGATCCTATATGGTATCTGCGGAGAGAGAGGAGAGGTCCTGTAAGGTGGAGCTGCCTTTCGAAATGTTCTGGGTCAAGACGGGGAACCCCAGACTTTGACACCATTCCTAATTAAGGCTGAGGTTGCTGCTCTTATCCAAGGTTTACATATTCATGTACACAGGGACCTTGGTTCTCAAACGCCTTGGTACTCAAACAACTTGGAACCCAAACACTGCAAACTCAGAGGTAAGTACTCTGGTTTGCGAACTGTTTTCGGAAGCCGAACGTGCTCCGTTTTGGGTGTTACACTTCCATTTTGAGTGTTACACTGAGGTCTGTCTATTTGTGCTATTTATTCCACTGTCGAAGCATCCCGGAATTGGAGGGCTAGTCAGGGGCAGGGATGGATATATCTGCTAATTTTGATCCCCTCAGTATCTCTGTTTTCCAATCTTACATTCAGTTCACCACATTCTGTAGCTGTTTATGGTTGTTGTTGTTTTTTAAAAAAATCTTTTAAAACCCTCATGAAAATTCGTCAGCATTTTAATGCAAATTTTTCCCAAGAAACCCACTTTAGTATTCATAGAATCATAGAATCATAGAGTTGGAAGAGACCACAAGGCCATCCAGTCCAACCCCCTGCCAAGCAGGAAACACCATCAAAGCATTCCTGACAGGTGGCTGTCAAGCCTCTGCTTAAAGACCTCCAAAGAAGGAGCTCCACCACACTCCTTGGCAGCAAAGAAGGAGACTCCACCACACTCCTTGGCAGCAAATTCCACTGTCGAACAGATTCAGTTTTGGCTAATGTAATTTTGCAAGCAATTTTCCCATACCAAATGCACTTTTTGCATATTACTTTCCATAATAACTTCGTTTTTTATGCACACCTTCCCCTAATATGCACATTTTTGTAAACATTGGTTGGTTGGCAAACTTCGGAAAAGTGCAAATTTCCAAGGAATGATGTGTTTCGCTCCACATATTATTTTCAGAAAGTGGAAATGACTTTAAATGTGTGCCAAATCCAATTGATCCCCCATTCCCTCTAGTCAAAGAGGTCGATCTGGGAACCAAGATCCTTCAGCTACGTTTGTGACTCACCTGTGGGCTGCAGCTCTCCTCCCCAGAGATCCCTATGCAGTCTGAGGAATTATCAATTTTGGGAACAATGCGATAGAGGGGTGCTCAGAGGTGGCGAGATATCTGAAGGTGGGGAGTAGTCAAGGGAAGAAGATATAAAAAGAAAAAGGAATAATGGGGCCTCCCCAAGCCCCAACACCACCCTCACTTTTTGCCATCTTCAGTGTGGAAATGTTTAAGACCTTGTGGGACATGGAACACAGAAATTTCCCTGGTTGTTGTTGTTGTTGTTCAGTCATTAAGTCGTGTCCGACTCTTTGTGACCCCATGGACCAGAGCATGCCAGGCACACCTATCCTTCACTGCCTCCCGCAGTTTGGGCAAACTCATGGCAGTGGCTTCGAGAACACTGTCCAACCATCTCATCCTCTGTCGCCCCTTCTCCTTGTTCCCTCAATCTTTCCCAACACCAGGGTCTTTTCTAGGGAGGTCTTCTCTTCTCGTGAGGTGGCCAAAGTACTGGAGCCTCAACTTGAGGATCTGTCCTTCCAGTGAGCACTCAGAGCGGATTTCTTTAAGAATGGATAGGTTTGATCTTCTTGCAGTCCATGGGACTCTCAAGAGTTTCCACCAGCGCAATCATTCAAAAGCATTGATTCTTCGGCGATCAGACTTCTTTATGGTCCAGCTCTCACTTCCATACATAACTACTGGGAAAACCATGGCTTTAACTATACGACCTTTGTCGGCAAGGTGATGTCTCTGCTTTTTAAGATGCTGTCTAGGTTTGTCATTGCTTTTCTCCCAAGAAGCAGGCATCTTCTAATTTCGTGACTGCTGTCACCATCTGCAGTGATCATGGAACCCAAGAAAGTAAAATCTCTCACTGCCTCCATTTCTTCCCCTTCTATTGCCAGGACGTGATGGGACCAGTGGCCATGATCTTAGTTTTTTTTTATGTTGAGCTTCACACCATATTTTGTGCTCTCCTCTTTCACCTTCATTAAAGGGTTCTTTAATTCCTCCTCAATTTCTGCATCAAGGTTGTGTCATCAGCATATCTGAGGGTGTTGATGTTTCTTCCGGGAATATTAATTCCGGCTTGGGATTTATCCAGTCCAGCTTTTCGCATGATGAATTCTGCATTCAAGTTAAATACCGGTAAGCAGGGAGACAATGTACAGCCTTGTCGTACTCTTTTCCCAATTTTAAACCAATCAGTTATTCCATATCCAGTTCTAACTGTAGCTTCTTGTCTCACATAGAGATTTCTCAGGAGAGAGATGAGGTGATCAGGCACTCCCATTTCTTTAAGGACTTGCCATAGTTTGCTTTGGTCAACGCAGTCAAAAGATTTTGCGTAGTCAATGAAGCAGAAGTAAATGTTTTTCTGGAACTCTCTAGCTTTCTCCATAATCCAGCGCATGTTTGCAATTTGGTCTCTAGTTCCTCTGCCCCTTTGAAATCCAGCTTGCACTTCTGGGAGTTCTCGGTCCACATACTGCTTAAGTCTGCCTTGTAGAATTTTAAGCATAACCTTGCTAGCATGTGGAATGAGTGCAATTGTGCGGTAGTTGGAGCATTCTTTGGCACTGCCCTTCTTTGGGATTGGGATGTAGACTGATCTTCTCCAATCCTCTGGCCACTGCTGAGTTTTCCAAATTTGCTGGCATATTGAGTGTAGCACCTTAACAGCATCATCTTTTAAAATTTTAAATAGTTCAGCTGGTATATCATCACTTCCACTGGCCTTGTTATTAGCAATGCTTTCTAAGGCTTTCTAAGAAATTTCCCTAATGCGAGCGAAAACTGAAGAGGGGGAAGCAGTGAAGAGCTGAACTTGAATATTCACGGACATTTCTAAAGCTTGCCAACATGTCAAGTGTTGCCATGCTAAGAGTTTTGTGATTCAAAATTGGAAGCCTCTTACCTGAGGGTGGGAGGGTTTCAGGATGTTGTTGCCTTGGTTTTACTAGGTGTTAGGATATAAAATCTCTAAAGCTGTCACCAGGAACTGCTACGTTCCGCCATTATACACTAGATATCAAACGCCAAGTAGTATTACATATCTGCTATGACTTCCTGTCAAAACACAGCCAAGTCTTGAAAAACAAAGTTGCTCTCTTCATTCATGTACTCGTCCTATGGCTGTGTACACACTATAGCTTTTAAGCACACTCAAAGCACGTTCTTTCCCTCAAAGGATTCTGGGCCTTGTAGTTTACCCCTCACAGAGTTATAGCTTCCAACAACCCTTAACAAACTACAGTGGCCAGAATTCTTTGAGGGGAGTAAACGTGCTTCGAAGGTGCTTCAAAAGGTATTGTGTGTAGGCAGCTTATTTCTAGCTTCCCTTCCTCCCAATAATGGCATAAGCTTGGTAGCAATTCAACAGGAACCACAAAGGTAAAACCATTAAAAACAAAATGTCGCAGTGCACTGCTTCTATTTAGGGTTTAAGCCTCACCATTTCATTTTGTGCTATCTTTGCCCCAATAGCCAGTCAACTTTCCATGGCTGCAGAGCATACTCAGCCCCCCGCCCCCCAACCACCAACACCCCACTTTTTAGGGCATAGCTCCCAAAGATGTGTGTTTGGGGGTGCCACGCAAGATTGGGGGGCCCCCCAAAGCACTTTTCCAGGGGAAATAGCATTGCAAAATCACGCAAGAGCACAGAACCAAAATGGAATTGTAATATCAAAATCCTACCACCTCCTACTGGAATGGGAAGTGAAAGAGGAGGAGATAAAGTCAACTATGGTAAAATGGGCGCAGGACATAGGACGCCCCATTATGATGAATCAATGGGAATATCTGTGGACGACGACTATGAAATTTACAACCTCTTACAATATAATAGAGAATATGATGAAGGTCCAACACAGATGGTACCTTACCCTGTCCGAATAGCTAAGATGAATAAAGGTGCAGTAAGTATATGTGGAGATGTGGGGGAAGGAGGGAGATCTAATACATATGTGGTGGAATTGTCAGAAGATAAAAGTATTTTGGGGGGCGATTTACTAGGAACTTTAAAAACTGCTAGGAATAACATTTCCAAAGAAGCCAGAATCCTTATTACTAAGCATTACGGACAGAGAAATCCCCAGCAAATTAAAAGAGGGGTTTTTTTGTACGCCACTGCAGCAGCTCGGATAATAATAGCAAAGAAATGGAAAGAATCAGAACCACCGACGATTGCTGAGTGGCAGTATAAACTACAGGAAATGGCACAATTAACTACCAACTTAAGAGGAAAATCGAAACAAAATTTTCAAGGGAATTGGGCCAGATATGTAGAATATGTTCAAAAATATAGTAAGGGTCAGATCAGATTGCCAGCTTTTAAGTAAATCCGGAAGGAAAAGAACTATAAAATGGGGATAAAAAGGGATGCCGCCAGACATTGCAGTGTGTAAAAAACTTACAGGAAGCAATGTAACTGAATTGAACTACACTCATAGGTAAGATCGAAGTATACAATGGGGAAAGACGGGAAGTCGGGTGGGAAGGGATGGGGATGTGGAGAGGAGTTGGGGAAATTAGTAAATATATTTATTTAATATTAAGGAAAATATCGCTTCGGGTTTCGACTTGCTTAGTATTGACTATGATTGACTCGGCTTGTATGTAGTGAAGGAGGAAAGATAGGGGAAAGAACAAATGGAAGCAGACACAGAAAGGTATGGTATATCTTTTATTTCATTAGTAATTTAAGCCTTATTTCACTTTTTTCTATTTTTATTTTCTCTACTCAGGTTTATTTGATGGTAGTTAGACATTAGAAGAAGAAGAATGAATTCAATCAATAGTAATTAACATTAAGCATTACTGTCTAAAATATGAATATACTATATAAAAGAAGACTCATTTGTACATGTTACAACAAAGAATCAATCAATAAAGTGTATATATATATATATATATAAAGAGGAATATATAAAGGGAAGCCTCCCCTGTTAAGTCCACCCATTTGGGGTTGTATCCAACAAAGATGTCCTGTTCATCCCAAAGGGCGCTGACTTGCCCCACGCATTGGGGAGGCGCATCAGGTGACCACGTATAGGGGAGGCGCAATCGGGTGGACCAGTAACACCAAATGTTCTTCTACTTGGCCTCGACATCCTTGTTCTCCTTGTTGAGGATATCCATGAGAGACTTGGACATGTAATACGGCTTCCTCGGGGAGCCGTCATTCCGCTCCAGGTCTTCCACTGCAGGGGAAAAGGAAAGTATCGCCTCAGGTCCCATCAGATAAGCAAATGAATGGTTAATCTGTGGCGAGGGGAGCCCTTCCAGGCATTGCTGAACTACAACTCCCATTATACCTGGCCATGGACCATGCCAGCTGGGGCTTATGGCAGCGGGAGTCCAGCCACCCCTGCAGAGCCCCAGGTTAGCCACCCAGGTTTGCAGTAGAGTATCATTAGGGCAAGATGGGCAAGGAGAATTACTCACAGAAACAGAGGAACAGAGTGTCGACACACATACTATAGACACTGAAGAAACCTTGGGCTATGAAGTAGGCGCCTACCACAACAGTCTGAAGCAGAGAGAGAGAAGGGGGAAAAAACATGGCATGAGGTGAGAGGGGCAAGACTTCCGCCATTGGAATCAGATGTTTTGGATCACAACTCCCATTAGCCTCCTCCAAGATGGCCACCGTAGATGTGGATGATGGGAGTTGTAGTACAAATCTGCTCGAGGACACTGGGTTGCCAAAGGCTAGTTCACAATATTCTCGCCTGCCATATTTTTTAAGCTCCAGTTTGTTGGGGACAACTCATTCTTTCTTCAACGGTTTCTGGTATCATTTTGTGAAGCGACACAAGAAGCTACTAAGTTGACTAACTTGTAGCCCTTCAGAATCTGCTGAGCTACAACTCCCATTACCTTTGGCCATGCTGGATGTCAGCAACATCCAGAAGGCCACAGGTTAGCCTCTCCTCAGGCCATTTGTCCAACAAAGCATATACAAAGCATTTCCTGAGCTGAGGATCCTCCTTGAGACAACAAAGATTCTTCACTCCCAGCAATTCCTTGCAGTTTTCTGTCAGCAACGTTGGTTTTTTGTTTTTGGAGGGGGGTCTGTACCACTTTTTAGCTAAACTAATGCAAATCTGTGCATCTTAGCTGCCATATTGGATTGGAATGGTGTAGAATTCCCTTAAAATGGGCCAGGAAAAAGAGAGATTGAGAGAGAAAAGGTGAAGGCCCAAGAAATGGGCACAGTTACACATACCAGAATGGGCAGCCAATAGTAGTTGAGGACGGGGGCTTTGAACTCGGGGTTATCGGTGGGAATTCGCCCAGTGAAGAAGAAGAATGACAGAAAGCCAACTCCGCCAACTATTAAGAGCTTCCCAAAAAACAGCAGCAGGTCAGTGACTTTATCCAGGACCACAACTCTGCAGGGGTAGAAAGGGGAGGTTTGAACCAAGAATGTCCATCTTCATCCCTGCCTCTCCTTGGCCCCTGCTGGTCCCACCCTCTCGCCCCATTACCTGTCAGTATTACGCATCAGTAGCATGAAGGCATTTTTGGCCGACACACAGAAATTATCTCCATAAATGGCAATCTGAGGAGGGGAAGGGTTTGAAAGAGACAAAGGAAATAAGCTCAGTCTTTTGGAAGGATGCCCTTCCCCTCCCTCAGCAGCACCCCACACCCCACCCCTAAGTTTTATTGGGATTAAGATGGCCATATAGAACCACACAGCCCAGCCTAGAATTTTATGGGGTTCCACAATCCACCATTGATTCCCAATCAATTATTTTTTTGCTAGAGGAAAGAGCCTGGGGGTTGCATTTAGGCACCAGAATCACAACTCTCATAAACATCGCAACATACTGTATGTTTCGGTGGGTTTTAATTGTAAGTCACTTAGGGAGCTGATCTTGCCTGAGAAGTGGTTTGGAAATAAATAATCAATGTTAACCATGGGAGCTTTGAAAACTCAACCACACTTTCCAAACCATGATTTCTTAGGTGACCTGGTTTGTTTTAATCACAAATAATCACATATTACATTAACGCTGCTTGTGTTGTGCGGATGCCTGATTACCGTCTTCCAAAGCAACTACTCTATTCCGAACTTAAAAATGGAAAGCGTAAGGCTGGTGCTCAACAAAAGAGGCTTAAAAACTCTCTCAAGGCGAAGCTTTAAAAATGCAGTATAAAAACTGTCACTGGCAATGCCCATCAACTTTGGGGCCCCTGTCCCCCTCAAATATTTTACTGGGGGGACCGAAGAACCCTCGGCCCCGATGAGTTGGTTCCTATGCAAGCCGTAGTTTTGAGGGAGGCACTGTTTGCCGAAGAAGAAGCGTTTGGATTTGATATCCCGCTTTATCACTACCCAAAGGAGTCTCAAAGCGGCTCACATTCTCCTTTCCCTTCTTCCCCCACAACAAACACTCTGTGAGGTGAGTGTGACTAGCCCAAGGTCACCCAGCAGCTGCATGTGGAGGAGCGGCGACTCGAACCCGGTCCCCCAGATAAGAGTCTACCGCTCTTAACCACTACAGCACACTGCCGAGTTCATAAAGGGGTCCTGCAAACAGAAGAAGAGCCCTTCACTTCCCCCGTGGGCATCCCCATCTCTTTCCCTCACAACCGCCACTGTTAAGACCCCATATCTTCTAGGTGGCCCACCTGCAAGGCTTACCATGATGTAGGCATTTCTGTTGAGGAACTTGAGGAACGTCTCCAGACACCCAAAGCAACAATCCAGGCAGCAAAGCAGGAACTCGGCAGCCTTGTTGCTGGAATCTACAAATGCCACAGGAGAATTAGGTAGCCGGGGCTTCCCAAGGACACGCTCCCATTGGCTGTTCCCAGTTGAGTGGGGCAGGAGAGCTGAAAATAACACCAATGCATTTCACATCCGGCAACCAATGTGCCCCTTTGCATCCAGATAGTACATAGGTAGACTCGAATTTCCACAGCCCTCTAGCAGCTATGGTGGCTCATGTACCAGAAGTCATGTATTAACTCTCAACCTAACTAAACCTCCTAACTTGAATATTACTGTATTTGAAATTTGTTTGTTTTTTGCATTCTTGTACTTGTATATTAAAATTACAGTTACGCCTTAAGGATGCCTCATAAAGGGGGGAAAGGAATGTTTTGCTTTTAATTATTTATTATTATTTTGTGGTCATGGTGTTTTTTTTTGGGGGGGGGTCATACTGATGTATATTTTGCTCTAGGAGGCTTCGTTTGGTCAAAATCGAGTATACAACTCCAGAGTTAATGCTAAATACATGATTTATGGTAAATGAGCCATCCTAGCCGCTAGAGGGCTGTGAAAATGTGTCCTGGGCTTTTTATATTTCTCTATCCACATACTATCTGAAACCCAAAGGGGCACATTCGTTTCCGGAAGTGGTTCCCCCCACCCCCACCCCCGCTCCCCTACCCCACTAGTTAACAAAGCAGCAACTGTAATGTGAATTACCTGAAGATCCTGAAAATCTTCAAAGATTCCTGCATTGCAGGGGGGTTGGACTAGATGACCATTGGGGTCCCTTCCAACTCTACAATTCGATGATTCTATGAAGCTGCCACACTCTGTTAGGGCCAGCAACATAACAGAGCAGCTCTGAAACCCTTTCAGATTGTGAAAGACTTTAGTGCTAGCCTACTTCCAGGGACCCTGGGCATCCCGACTCCAGTTATTCTGACCGTGACTGGTATTTATTCCTGCCCTGCCCCTTCTTGCCTGGTTTATTCATCACTTGCCTTTTAAATTGTGGGCCACATATTCCAGCACGATGCGGATCAGTTGGACAATTGTGAGGATGAAGGAACCAAAAGCAAGGGATCCTATATGGTATCTGCGGAGAGAGAGGAGAGGTCCTGTAAGGTGGAGCTGCCTTTCGAAATGTTCTGGGTCAAGACGGGGAACCCCAGACTTTGACACCATTCCTAATTAAGGCTGAGGTTGCTGCTCTTATCCAAGGTTTACATTTTCATGTACACAGGTACCTTGGTTCTCAAACGCCTTGGTACTCAAACAACTTGGAACCCGAACACTGCAAACTCAGAAGTAAGTACTCTGGTATGCGAACTGTTTCTGGAAGCCGAACGTGCTCCGTTTTGGGTGTTACACTTCCATTTTGGGTGCCACACTTCCATTTTGAGTGTTACGCTGAGGTCTGTCTGTTTTTGCTATTTATTTTGCTATTTGTTTTTGCGGCTGTTTTTTTGTGACTGTGTGGAACCCAGTTCAGCTACTGATTGATTGTGTGACTGCTGTACATTGTTTATTGCTTTTATTTTATGGATCAATGGTCTTGTTAGATAGTAAAATCCATGTTAAATGGCTGTTTCAGGGGTTGTTTTTTAAAGTCTGGAACGGATTAATCAGTTTTGCATTCCTTTCTATGGGAAAGCGCGCCTTGGTTTTGGACTGCTTTGGTTTTGGAAAGGATCAAGTTTGAGAACCAAGGTACCACTGTATTGCATCTCCCAAAACAAACAATGCCACCTACTCTAAATAGAGGAGGGATGGGCAAATCTTTTCAGCTAGTCCAGGGGGTCACATTCTCTTCTAGGGGCCACATTCCAGCAGTGGGCAGAGCCACAGGGAAAAGAGGGTGGAGAAATGAATATAAACGTTCCCTTTGTCTGGTTAGGCTAGTTTCAACACTCACTCACTCCTCTCTATGCAGGCAAGCTTTATATAGAGTTCAAGGGCACATTCCAAGCCAGGCAAAAGCACTCAAGGAGGCTGTGCAACAGATAGGCCAGCGAGGGTATGCCCTGGAGCAAATACCATAGGCCAGGCAGAGAGGCCTGGAGGGCCCAGTTAGCAGGGTGAGAGGTCAAGTGTCTGCACTGAGTAGCAGCAGATCCTGAGAATGTCAGACAGGGTATCTCCCAGCCATTCCTTGAGATATTGGGGAAGCTACCCAGAATGGCCAGGGCATTGCAGTCAGATGGGCGGCACTCTGCCGAGATGGCAAAACTGACTGGAAAACTCAGAAACCAAGAGGATAAAATCTTTATAAAAGAATGGGGACAGCTTCCCTTTGCCCAATGCATGAGCCGTTCCTGTCTGCCGCATGGGAATCCCCACACAAGATGCGCACCTTATTGTCTGGGCAAAGGCCCTGCACACCGCACAGGTGGGGATGTTTTGTGGTTTTCTCAGTGCCCAGTAATATGAGGCAAAGGCCCCCGCCAGGACACACTGCCCCAGGGCAATGACTATGTTAATGCTCCAGAGGAGGCCCACAAAGTTGTAGATCTGAAGGTAGAAGATGATGCGCTGGAAGAGCCCTTCGTCATTGTATTTGAAGAAGATGCAATCCACCATGCAGGGCAAGTAGGTGGAGGCGTTGAATGTCTGGAGGAAGAAAGCAGGAAACGTGCTCTAATGGCAGGGCAACTCAATTTACTCCCCAGCAAAACAGAATCCATTTTGAACACTGGCAGAAGTCAGTGATGGTATAGGAGCAGGGAGACCTGGGTTTAGATCGCTGAGGAGCCAGTCCTTTTCTGACTCACCTTACTTTAATAACTTACCTCCCACTTTCGGCCTCCCTTATCACTCTCCTCTCCTCCACAACTTACTTCACCATTCTTTACTGAACTTAAGATACCACCGCAAAATTAAGTACAGAACTGTTGGGATGCGGGTGGCACTGTGCGTTAAACCATAGAGCTTAGGGCTTGCCGATCAGAAGGTTGGTGGTTTGAATGCCAGCAAAGGGGTGAGCTCCTGTTGCTCGGTCCCAGCTCCTGCCTACCTAGCAGTTCGAAAGCACCCCCAAAAAGTGCAAGTAGATAAATAGGTACTTCTCCGGCAGGAAGGTAAACGGCGTTTCTGTGTGCTGCTCTGTTTCACCACATGACCCGGAAGCTGTACACCGGCTCCCTCGGCCAATAAAGCGAGATGAGCACCGCAACCCCAGAGTCGTCCATGGCTGGACCTAATAGTTAGGGGTCCATTTACCTTTACCTTTTACAGATCTGCTGCCCCAGCATTGAAGACACACTTTTAAATACAGTGCTGAGGAGCACGATTGGATTTATTTACTCTGGCATTTGGAGGAACTTGAGATATCAGTGTGTACAGTACAATCCACATGTCTATATGTTGCGCAATTTCAACCTTAAGCAGCTGAAGGCTAGCCAGTTGAAACTGCACATGTTAATGCGGGCTCTGGGATGCTCTCCTGAAATCTCACAGGCTTCCAGAGCTGCCATGTTGAGAGGGCCTTAGTCCCTTCCCCACCTTGCAGCAAGGTAGAGCGCAATCCAGCGGCGGATCTGGGGCAAAAAGAGCTTTTTAGCCCTTCTCAGGGCTTCGATTCTGGGGTGCCCATGCAAGATCTTGCAGGGCTGTCCGAGTTCCCGAAAGATCTTACGTGAGGATCCCTAAGTATCCAGAGCCAGTGTGGCTTGCCCCCTCAAGCAAGACAAAGAACTTATAAAAAGATATTGTTGCACCATGTCACTTGGGTTCTGGGTTCCATTTTCTGTTGCCTATGAAGCCAAAATGGCCACAACTGTCCTCATTAAAACCCTAAGTCAGGATGAGACACCACTAGTCAGGGGCAGGGATGGATATATCTGCTAATTTTCATCCCCTCAGTATCTCTGTTTTCCAATCTTACATTCAGTTCGCCACATTCTGTAGCTGTTTATGGTTGTTGTTTTTTAAAAAAATCTTTTAAAACCCTCATGAAAATTCATCAGCATTTTAATGCAAATTTCTCCCAATAAACCCACTTTAGTATTCAGTTTTGGCTAATGTAATTTTGCAAGCAATTTTCCCTAACCTAATGCACTTTTTGCACATTACTTTCCATAATAACTTCATTTTTTATGCACACCTTCCCCTAATATGCACATTTTTGTAAACATTGGTTGGCAAACTTCGGAAAAGTGCAAATTTCCAGGGAATGATGTGTTTCGCTCCACATATTGTTTCAGAAAGTGGAAATGACTTTAAATGTGTGCCAAATCCAATTGATCCCCCATTCCCTCTAGTCAGAGAGGTCAATCTGGGAACCAAGATCCTTCAGCTACGTTTGTGACTCACCTGTGGGCTGCAGCTCTCCTCCCCAGAGATCCCTATGCAGTCTGAGGAATTATCAATGTTGGGAACAATGCGATAGAGGGGTGCTCCAGAGGTGGCGAGATATCTGAAGGTGGGGAGTAGTCAAGGGAAGAAGATGTAAAAAGAAAAAGGAATAATGGGGGCCTCCCCAAGCCCCAACACCACCCTCACTTTTTGCCATTTTCAGTGTGGAAATAAGTTTAAGACCTTGTGCGACATGGAACACAGAAATTTCCCTGTTTGTTGTTGTTGTTGTTGTTCAGTCATTTACTCGTGTCCGACTCTTCGTGACCCCATGGACCAGAGCACGCCAGGCACACCTATCCTTCACTGCCTCCCGCAGTTTGGCCAAACTCATGTTAGTGGCTTCGAGAACACTGTCCAACCATCTCATCTTCTGTCGTCCCCTTCTCCTTGTGCCCTCAATCTTTCCCAACACCAGGGTCTTTTCTAGGGAGTCTTCTCTTCTCGTGAGGTGGCCAAAGTACTGGAGCCTCAAGTTGAGGATCTGTCCTTCCAGTGAGCACTCAGAGCGGATTTCTTTAAGAATGGATAGGTTTGATCTTCTTGCAGTCCATGGGACTCTCAAGAGTTTCCACCAGCGCAATAATTCAAAAGCATCGATTCTTCGGCGATCAGACTTCTTTATGGTCCAGCTCTCACTTCCATACATAACTACTGGGAAAACCATGGCTTTAACTATACGGACCTTTGTCGGCAAGGTGATGTCTCTGCTTTTTAAGATGCTGTCTAGGTTTGTCATTGCTTTTCTCCCAAGTAGCAGGCATCTTCTAATTTCGTGACTGCTGTCACCATCTGCAGTGATCATGGAACCCAAGAAAGTAAAATCTCTCACTGCCTCCATTTCTTCCCCTTCTATTTGCCAGGACGTGATGGGACCAGTGGCCATCATCTTAGTTTTTTTTTTGTTGTTGTTGAGCTTCACACCACATTTTGCGCTCTCCTCTTTCACCCTCATTAAAGGGTTCTTTAATTCCTCCTCAATTTCTGCCATCAAGGTTGTGTCATCAGCATATCTGAGGTTGTTGATGTTTCTTCCGGGAATATTAATTCCAGCTTGGGATTTATCCAGTCCAGCTTTTCGCATGATGAATTCTGCATATAAGTTAAATATGAGACAATGTACAGCCTTGTCGTACTCTTTTCCCAATTTTAAACCAATCAGTTATTCCATATCCAGTTCTAACTGTAGCTTCTTGTCTCACATAGAGATTTCTCAGGAGACAGATGAGGTGATCAGGCACTCCCATTTCTTTAAGGACTTCCCATAGTTTGCTTTGGTCAACGCAGTCAAAAGCTTTTGCGTAGTCAATGAAGCAGAAGTAAATGTTTTTCTGGAACTCTCTAGCTTTCTCCATAATCCAGTGCATGTTTGCAATTTGGCCTCTGGTTTCTCTGCCCCTTTGAAATCCAGCTTGCACTTCTGGGAGTTCTCGGTCCACATCTTGCTTAAGCCTGCCTTGTAGAATTTTAAGCATAACCTTGTTGGGTGTGAAATGAGTGCATTTGTGCGGTAGTTGGAGCATTGTTTGGCACTGCCCTTCTTTGGGATTGGGATGTAGACTGATCTTCTTCAATCCTCTGGCCACTTCTGAGTTTTCCAAATTTGCTGGCATATTGAGTGTAGCACCTTAACAGCATCATCTTTTAAAATTTTAAATAGTTCAGCTGGAATATCATCACTTCCACTGGCCTTGTTATTAGCAATGCTTTCTAAGACATTTCCCTACTGCGAGCGAAAACTGAAGAGGGGGAAGCAGTGAAGAGCTGAACTTGAATATTCACGGACATTTCTAAAGCTTGCCAACATGTCAAGTGTTGCCATGCCAAGAGTTTTGTGATTCAAAATTGGAAGCTGGCGTTCTTACCTGAGGGTGGGAGGGTTTCAGGATGTTGTTGCCTTGGTTTTACTAGGTGTTAGGATATAAAATCTCTAAAGCTGTCACCAGGAACTGCTACGTTCCGCCATTATACACTAGATATCAAACGCCAAGTAGTATTACATATCTGCTATGACTTCCTGTCAAAACACAGCCAAGTATTGAAAAACAAAGTTGCTCTCTTCATTCTTTACTCGTCCTATGGCTGTGTACACACTATAGCTTTTAAGCACACTCAAAGCATGTTATTTCCCTCAAAGGATTCTGGGCCTTGTAGTTTACCCCTCACAGAGTTACAGCTCCCAGCAACCCTTAACAAACTACAGTGGCCAGAATTCTTTGAGGGGAGTAAACGTGCTTCGAAGGTGCTTCAAAAGGTATTGTGTGTAGGCAGCTTATTTCTAGCTTCCCTTCCTCCCAATAATGGCATAAGCTTGGTAGCAATTCAACAGGAACCACAAAGGTAAAACCATTAAAAACAAAATGTCGCAGTGCACTGCTTCTATTTGGGGTTTAAGCCTCACCATTTCATTTTGTGCTATCTTTGTCCCAATAGCCAGTCAACTTTCCATGGCTGCAGAGAATACTCAGCCCCCTGCCCCCCATAGATGTTTGTTTGGGGGTGCTACGCAAGATTGGGGGCGCCCAAAGCACTTTTTCCAGGGGGAAATAGCATTGCAAAATCACGCAAGATCACATTGTCCTCTCACAATTAAAAACAAAATGAGATGTCTGGGTTTTTCCCGGGACACTTGCAGGATATGAAGTAACAAGTCTTCTCTTAATAAAGGATACAGAGCAGTAATACCCCAGTAGGTCACACATATCACCAGCAAGAGGAAGGTCACCAACGGGTACAAAAGAGAACTCGTCATGTATCCTATGGCTCTGCAGGAGAGAACAAGAGAGACCCCGGTAAACCCAGGTTTTCAGCTTCAATCAAATTCCTCTGTAGTACAGTTCTCCAGAGACACTTCAAACCAGTTAGAACCCATAATATAGCCTTTGCACCATCTCTGCTTGTATGATTTTGCAATGTTTCCCCTCTACTGTTCCCTATCTTCTTTTTAGGGTCTTCCCTTTAATTAGATAGCTGCATGCAGTAGAATTAAATAAAGCCTCATTGGCAGACAGTTCAAGAAATGACCACATTAAATGTGCTTCAATGCACTTTAGCACTGTGCAATTATCTCCAGTGCACTTCAAAGATTTTTTAAAAACCCTAGAGATACCCTGGCTGTCGAGGAGCTTTTCGTGAATGACATGCAAAGGGAAAAACAAGCAGAGCTAACATAAGCTTCCTTCAGGAAGACTACAACTCCCATAATCCCTAACAAGTAGGACCGGAGGTCAGGGATGATGGGAACTGAGGTCTCCAAACAGCTGGAGACTCAAGTTTGGGAAACCCTGCCCTAGGTCCAGTCTTTTTGGGGGGTGAAGGCACCACTCCTCATTTATTTCTCTGACACAAGGTTAATAAGATTTGCGTCGGCAAGCGGCTTGAAAAACACGAAAACTCGGCGAGTCGTTTGCTCCCCAGATTTGTTGGGTTTCCAGGTGAAGATAGAGAGACTGTTCCAGACATCAGAACAAAGGTTTGAGCTGCATATTGATACGAGTTGAAAGGTGGCACAAAATCCTTGTTCCTCCCTGCGGCCTCATGCTGTTAATTGATACAGTCGTACCTTGGAAGTCGAACAGAATCCGTTCCGGAAGTCCGTTCGACTTCCAAAACATTCAGAAACCAAAGTGTGGCTTCTGATTGGCTACAAGAAGCTCCTGCAGCCAATCGGAAGCCGCAGAAGCCCTGTTGGACGCTCGGCTTCCAAAACTAGTTTGCCAACCGGAACAGCCACTTCCAGGTTTGCGGCGTTCGGGAGCCAAAATGTTCAGGATCTAATCTCTTCGAGAGGGGACATTTTATCATATGTGCTGGGATTGCAAAAATATTAAGAACTATTGGGAAATGATTTATAATGAAATGAAGAAAATGTTTGAAATAACCTTTAAAATGTTTAAAAGAAGGCCCTCAGAGCTGGACCTCAGCGTCCGGGCAGAACGGTGGGGGAGGAGACGCTCCTTCAGGTATACTGGACTGAGGTCGTTTAGGGCTTTAAAGGTCAGCAACAACACATTGAATTGTGCTCAGAAACATACTGGGAAAGAAGAACGTGTCTCGTCGATAGAAGACTGGAAAGCTAAACTAATATGCTGAAATGGCAAAATTGACGATGAAATTAAGAGGAAGAGACGATAATGAATTTAAGGCAGAATGGAAGCTGTTTACTGCATATATCGGGTCCTCCCTCAAAGTGTTGCGGTGCGACCTGGCAACCAAACCCTGTGTTGTGGGTGGGTACGATTGGATAGCCTCAACACCCTATTGGAAGGTCCTTCGATGCTGGGTGTAATCTGACCAATGGGACGCTAGCTAAACGGATCGAGGGACCTATATAAGCCCATGCATGTGTCCCTGAGCTTCCTCTTTGAGCCAGTGCATCGGAACACCAGCAACGTGTCCGCTGCAAGCCGAAAGAGAGAGCAATCTCCCTTCAACGTTACGGTGATCTGTTTTCTCTTGATTTACCCCTTAGTCGTTATTCTCCACTTAATTTTCCCTCCTTGCCTTCCCTTTCCCCCCATGGGACTTTGGCCCCCTTTCAGCCTCTGGAGCTTGGCACAGCCTTTTCTGGCTGGTCGGCTGCTGTCAGGGAAGAGTTAGAGTAGTGAGAATGTTCAGGAAAGGCAAGGGTTAAGTTTTGGCTCCAACTCAGAGGAGGGGAGGTACAAGCCAGCCCTCCCTAGAAGGTTAGAAAAAAGAGCGGGAAAACGAAAGGAGCCTCCTGTTTGCCTCTTTGAGAGTTGCTGGTCAGGGAGAAGCAGAGCTCAGAAGTTATCTGAATAGAATGACTGTGAGGAGTGATAGTGTTGAAGTGAAGCACTATTTATAAGTACTGTTTGTGAATTCATAATAAAAATTATAAAAGACCAAGAGGCTTCTGTGTGGTAATATGAAGAGGAACTGACCAGCCCTGACAGCTGCCTCTTGCTCCTTTTCCTGCTGCAGCTGCAGCATCGGGGCTCTAAGGCAAAGATTCTAAGAGCCGACAATAATCACAGAGTCCCCTCTCCTGGCGGCTGCTTTTATTGGGGGTTTTTGGGGGGAATTTCGCCAGGTTTGGGGACCCCCCACTCACCCCAAGGAGTCCGCCATTTTAGTACATTCTTTGTAGGGGACTTTGCTGTCAGCAATTCTGGCGGGAGCGCCATCTTTAATTGGTTGGGTGCCATCTTGTTTTGGCGGCAGCGCCATCTTGGTTGTGCAGCGCAATTGAGACTTAGTCTGTAGTCTTGCCAATTTTATTTGATTGTCGGGATCGCGATGCCCGTAGAGCCAATACCCACAGGCCGAAATATGGCCTACCTTTAGAATGCATTGACAGAGCACCGGTCAAAGACGTTAAAGTCTCGACCAACACAGTAAGGGACATAATCCCTGGTGCTCATCTGCCTTCTAGACTTCGGAACAGAATTCTTAATAGGCGCTATGTATGTCGATATATTTAGACTCCTTCCCCCGAATCCTTGGTGCGCAATGCCTTTGCACTGAGACCATTGCTCAAAATTTGTGGTTGAGGGCTGGGCCAGGCTTCAGCCTTCCAGAGCGCCAGGTAGGAGGCCAATCACTTTTGACATTCTTTCCGCTATGCGCAAGAAACTGAGGGTGACATGTTGGTCTACTTAGGAAGCGAGGCTCTTTTCGGCAGCATTGTCAATTGCTTTCTTTGGTGCACTGCGTGTGGGTGAAGTGGTGCTGGAGACAAGGGCTTACTTTTGCAGGACATTCAGTTGTCTGGCGCTGAGCTGGTGCTCACTATTCGCAATTCAAAACCTGACCAGATGGGCAGAGGTGCCTTGATGAGGCTGCCTGGCTCTTGTCCAGTTAAGGATATCAGGAGATATTTGTCCCTTTGCCCGCCTGGGGATGGTCCATTCCTGATTCACGAGGATGGGTTTTTGCTCAAAAGGCATCCATTTGCTGCAGTAATGCGTAAGGCAACAGCAGCATGCGGCCTGTCGGCCAGCGAGTTTGCACCTCATTCATTCCGCATTGGGGCAGCGGGGTTAAGGGATTGGTTACAGGAGTGAGCGCTTGGCGGCGAGCAATGGCGCTCATGTGGCGGATAGGCTCTGGTTCAGGTGATAGGGATGGGGGAACGCTCTCACCATCCCTATGCAAAGGGTATTCCGTTAAAGGAATCCAGGGACTCAATGGCTTGGTCAACCCTGAAAGGGGTTGTGCCCGTGCCTGAGTCCAGGGGGACATCTGGGTGGTGCACTAGCCTGACCCCGGCTTTCCGCTGTTGCAGGTGTTGAAGGCTGACCTATGCTGGTGCCCTGGGTCAGAGCTACCTGCAACGGTGCAGGGAGCTGGTCGAACCAGAGCCTATGCAACCACTCACTTGCTGCAATCAATAAAGTTGTGGCCTAAATTCTGCCAAAAACCAAACCAAAAATGTGAGTCTTGTCTGAATTTATTTAAGGGGGTGGTTAAAGGTCTAAACATGCAAATGCAGAAGCAATGTACACAGGTTAATATATTAGCAGGGTTTTAAGATTACTTGTAAAATTATTATGAATGGATAATCGATAAGAAGAAGAAGAGTTTGGATTTGATATCCCGCTTTATTACTACTCAAAGGAGTCTCAAAGCGGCTCACATTCTCCTTTCCCTTCCTCCCCCACAACAAACACTCTGTGAGGTGAGTGGGGCAGAGAGACTTCAGAGAAGTGTGACTAGCGCAAGGTCACCCAGCAGCTGCATGTGGAGGTGCGGAGACGCGAACCCGGTTCCCCAGATTACGAGTCTACCGCTCTTAACCACTACACCACACTGGCTCTCAAGTTTATAACATATTTAAATCATCAATGGGCATGCAGTATCTTGCTAAATAATTGAACCAAAGAAGGGGTTAGAGGGAAGTCAATTTGTTTTGTTTTGTTTTTGTATTGTTGTTTTTTATTTTTGTTATTTTTGGAAAGTTAATAAAATATTATGAAAAAAAGAGAGAGAGAACTAAGCTGTTTGAAAACCAAGGTACGAATGTATAGAGAATTGGGCTGGGGCAGTCTGGGCAGGGGAAACTTCCCAAGGTTAAAGGGCAGTTCAGTGGAGGCAGCGAAGCACAGGGAGGAAAGAAGAGGATACCCACTTTGTGGCTGTTGGGACGATTCTATGAGCCCATACATCGAAACAGCATACACACACGCACTGACACGCATCTCGCCGTGCGGGCATAGCACGGTGGCTTCGCGCCGGCGGGGGCGACGTGTTGGCAAGCCACGTTTCCCGCGGAGGCGACGAAGAGGCTGTCACTTCTCCAAGGAAACAATGGGCTATGGCAAAAGGTGTAACACCTGGATCAACATAGGAGAGAGCACGAGGAGGGTGCATGGAGTGGAGCATGCAGGATGAGCACGTACCTAATGGAGGGGTCCTGGGTGAGGCTTGGATGTGTCACCCCTTACCTTATTTGGGGTGGGAAAGTTTTGAAAAGTTTCCCCTGTTGGGACAGTTCCTATGCTAATGTGGTTAATGTTTATGCATGATGTTAAACTCAATAAAAGGGAGCGCCCAAGAGAGATCGAGGTCGCCTTCCCGTTATACCTCAACCTGCCTTAAGGTCTCGTTATCTCGCCATCTTCGCATGTGGCTACAGTGAAATTAAGAGGAAGGGGCTGGGCTAGTTGCTTGCTTTCCCTCTCTCAGTGGAGGCAGAAGTGGGTGGAACAACAACACCTATTTTACCTGTGCACAGAAAACTAGTTCCTCTCGTGCACCTCTCTCTCCATATCCTCCGTCCAGGCCAAAAAAGAGGTGCTATTAGAGCTCAAGGACACATTCCAGCCAGGCAAAAACTCTCAAGGAAAGTGTGAAGCAGGGCTGGCGAAGGGTGTGGCCCAGCCCAGGGAGAGGGGCGTGTGGCTTGGGGAGAGGGTCCCAAGGGCCAGACAGAGGTCTGCATTTGGCCCCCGGGACCGAGGCTCCGCACGCACTGGCTTTACAGAGACTGCCTTACCTGCCAGCTTCCTCGATGAGAGCAATGGCCATCATGATCTGCTTTCGGAGGAACACGACGGTGAGCATCATGATGACTTCCACCACACAGAGGATGATCACTGGAGGCGAGAGAAGGGGGTTCACACCTGGGCCACTCTCATAACCAAGCTTTGGGAATTTTGGGTTTTTTAGACCAGGGTTGCCCATCTTCCAACACCCGTTTTCCGCCCAGACTTACAGGTGGCAAACCACGTCTCCTTGACGCTGCTGTAGGCGCCCACGTCGGTGGTGAAACCAACGTTGTTGATGGTGGCTCCTTCCTGGTCAAGCTTCTGGTACTCCATATAGCAGTGGCAGATCCCTGGGAAGCAAAGAGGCCGAGATCGATAGACGCTCCCCCACCCCCACCCCCTTCCTGAAAACAGGAATAGTTTTCAGGAGAAGGGCTGTAGGTCAAGTGAGGAACATCTGTTTGGCATGAAGAAGGTCCCCAAGTTCAGTCCCCAGCGTTATTATGCAAGATTTTATGTATGTGTATAATAAAAAGCTTTTAAAAAAGAAGAGGGGACCTGCTCTGAATTGCCCTGACAGTGCTGTAGGTCTAGGGGGCAGCATCTATTTTGCATGCACAATGTCCCATCTTCAATTCCCAAGTGTATCTCCAGACAGGGCTGCCAAATATCCTCTCCCTGAAGCCCTGGGGAGCTGCTGCCAGTCAGTGTAGACAATACTGAGTTGGTCAGACGGACGTCAACAACACTTAAAGCACAATCAGTGCACATTTAAATTGTCTGGCGTCGTCCGTCCCCCCCCCCCCAAGAATCCTGGGAGCTGTAGTTTGTTAAGGATGCTGGGGAACTATTGCTCTGTGAGGGGAAAACTGCACCTCCCAGGATTCCTTGGGGGAAGTCAGGGAGATGTAGGCCTTCTTCGCTTTGGCTCCTCTACTTTGGCCCTCCCCCACCACGTTACTCACCGCAGGCCATGGCAACCAGCACCCAATAAATGATGGCCCACACCAGAAACTTAGCAATGTAACCTAGCAGCACCACGAATATCAGGCTCAGCGCCATGGCAATCAGCAGTCCCCTGGAAGGAAGGGAGACAAGGTAAGAGAGAGTCAGAGCACAGAGGTGATCTCCCCACGTCTGCTGAAAAATGCACTCACCCAGCCAACCCCAAATCTAACCACCAACTTCCAGCCGCAGCTGGGTAGCGGTCAGTCAGCCGCACACCCTCCTCCGAATACTCCATCCCAGCCTGCCTCCCACCCAGTTTCCAGCATTCCGTGCCATGCCATTCCGCTTGTCCAGCATCACTGAGCGCAGCCAATCATCGACGGGCTTTTAAAGGGGAGGCGGGGTTTCCCTGAAGGCCTTTTGTACTCCTGCCAACCTTCAGGCTCCCCCAAGCTTGCTAATAGTTTCGCCTGCGTAAGCCATTGTGCTCGCAGCCTGGGCATTGGCAATAGAGAGGAACAACATGCCTTGCCACTTGCGCCAGACACTACCGTGTTACCAGAGACAGGAGGTCAAAAAGTTTTTCTGCTCCCAGTGCAGCAAGAATGAAAATCAGCATCAGGTACAAGATCCATCCCCCTTCCACCAAAAAAATAGAGTACTGAAAGTGTTGAAGACTTTTTTTAAAAAAAAAACAACAACACAATTCTGCAGGTTTTCCTTAAGAGATGAACTGATTCGATGGAGCGCTATTAGTCAACAGTATTTCAACAGAACTGCATTTTATGTGTTCAATTGCAATCTATTTGTTTGTTTCATTAAAACATTTTTTATAATCATAAAAGATACCAGAGCAGTTTACAACAATTATAGGTAAAACCATACAATAAAAGCCATACAAAAATGTTAACATCAGAAATCGGCTAATTATTGTGGACGTGTGTCTTCTTAATTGCCTGCAGAAGCCTGATGGAATAGAAATGGTTTTAGCAGGTGTTTAAAAGCTGAAACAGAAGGCTCCTTCTCCGACTCTGGGGTTGCGGCGCTCATCTCGCTTTATTGGCCAAGAGCCGGCGTACAGCTTCCAGGTCATGTGCCCAGCATGACAAAGCCGCTTCTGGCAAACCAGAGCAGCACACGGAAGCGCCGTTTACCTTCCCGCCAGAGCGGTTCCTATTTATCTACTTGCACTTTGACATGCTTTCGAACTGCTAGGTGGGCAGGAGCTGGGACCGAGCAACAGGAGCTCACCCCGTCACAGGGATTCGAACCGCCGACCTTCTGATCAGCAAGCCCTAGGTTCTGCGGTTTAACCCACAGCGCCACCTGGGTCCCGTTAAATGTTTAGTGATCTATAAAAGTTTCAAGGAAGTACAGTGACAACACCAATCCCTGGAGGGAAGGCAGAACCAGATACATTTCCCATGGTAGAAGTATGTGAACGCACTCAAGCCTTGGCCCCCAGAATAAAATATTTGAGGGGGCTGCCCCCCAAAGTTGATGGCCATTCCCATGTGTGTGTGATCAATTACATGGGGCAGGGCTTATCTGGGCCCCCACAATATTTTATTCAAGTTGGTACCCCTGTCCAACTGAGATTTCAACACTGCCTCAAGCTTTATGGTGCATCTATAAGGCCTAGAAACTTGATTAGTTTTTAAACAAAATTCCAGAACACTAGAATGCTGGTTTCTGAGCCAACAGCCACATTGCACACTTGCACAGCAAAGTAAAAAGTATACAACATTTGGCTCCGACTATAACCATAAACCATCGCTCTTCAACGTTGGGTTGCCCAGTCATTGTAGGACTACAGCTCCCATCAGCCCTGACCCTCAGCTAAGCTGGCTGGGGAAGATGGGAGTTGGAGTCCAATAACACCTGGGCACTCCCAGTTGAAGATCGTTGCCATATACACCTTCAGCCTCCAGAGCCACCCTCCTGCTGTATGAAGTAATGCACAAATCATGTAATGCACAAAGCTTCTCCCTCTCAACCTGTTCAGCCACTCACATCAAGATCCATTCCCACGACCGCGTGAAATCCTCAACGATCTTCAGTCCAAGCCTCTTGGCACCGAGAGCCTGTACCAGCTGTCTGCAGAGACAAGGGACCAAAATGGTAGCTATGAGAAAGGGGGTATGGGGACCCAGGAGGACTCATGCCAAGACTAGAAGAGGCAAAACCTTGGAGGGCAAAGGCGGTCTTGGCACTAAGGGGGTGGAAAGGGGACTGTCCAGGGCCTTCCACCTGCCCTGGCCCACCCCCTGGCCCTGGGATTCTTCATAAGGGAGCTGTTCCTGAAGGAAGAACTGTGAGGGGAGAGACTCCATCAGGCAAGGCCTCCTTCCACCTGCCTTGCCCCACCCTCTAGTCTCTGCTTCTCTATTTGTATTGCATGATTTGATGTACTGTGGCTTGCCATTGTTTTATTGATTAGTTTAGAAATTATTTATTGCAACTGTTGTTGTAACTTTTATATGTTGATATTATTTTGTACTACTCTAATAATTGTTGAATGTTACTTTTTGATGTAGGTTGCTTATTTTAAAGTTTTGTTTTATTATCACATTTTTGTATTGGATTGGATTGTTGTAAGATGTACATTTTTTTTATTCTTCTGCTTGTAAACCGCCTTGAGTATTGTAAGATAGAAAGACGGTATACAAATAAAAAACTATTTATTGTTGTTGTTGTTGTTGTTGTTGTTGTTGTTGTTGTTGTTGGCCTCTGGTTGGCCTCTGTGAGAACAGGGTGATGGACTAGACGGCCACTGGCCCGATCCAGCAGACTCTTATCGCTCCGTGTTCATCCGACCCACTGCTGTCAGCTCTGACTGGCAGAGGCTTCCCTGGGTCACAGGCCGAGAGAGGTACAGTATTCCACATTCTCCTGCTGCCTCATCCTATTTTTAACTGGAAAATGCCAGTGGTTGTAGGATGTTCTGTGGCATGTGCCGCAGAGCCCCTTCAAAATCACTGCACCCCAATACCCAATGTAACCAGGAATTCACTGAAGTTCACCCAGGGAGTCAAAGGACTTACTCTGTGCCATTCTTGATGGTGTCCAGAATTGTTTTTTTATCCATCCAGGTCACATTTAAGAATTCAGCCTGAGCGGTGTCAAAAGTAGGGACGCAGCGGTTCATTACTGTAAAAAGAAATAGACGTAGATGAGGGTCAATTCTTGAAGACACGGGACAGGGGTAGAGCAGGCCTAGCGCTGCTGTCCTCACACCGGCAAGATCCCAGGCCTTGGGGCCAATTACACACCATATTGGAGGGGGCTGTTCATGAGATTTGGATGCTGTGCCTAAAACTCTGCCCCATTCTGAGCACTGGAGGCGGGCAACACTGGCCTCTGCCCCTCTTTCCTTCCTTCCCTCCTCTGATGCCCTCCCAAAAAAGGCTTGCACGGCTATTTGTTGCAGCAGCCCTGGCTACAAGCTCCCCAGGTGAATGGTGCCTCTGGGGCTGGCCAGGGGGTGCTGGTTGCTGGGAGCTGAATGGCCGTGTAGTAAGTAAGCAAGCAAGCAAGCAAGGGAATGGACAGAGCAGATTGTGTGCTCACCTGGCTTGGATGGGACAGTGATTTCCGGACAAAGTTGAAGGTTTATAATTTCTGACACACTCTGTGAATAAAACAGGAATTACACTTGCTTTCTGGTGCAATTTCATTTATTCAAGATATTCCGTCCCCCTCCTCCCACACACACCTAAAAATCTTTCAGCCAACGTGGCTCTTAATAATAATAATAATAATAATAATAATAATAATAATAATAATAATAATAATAATTTATTATTTATACCCCGCCCATCTGGCTGGGTTTCCCCAGCCACTTTGGGCAGCTTCCAACAGAACATTAAAATGCAATAATTATTAAACATTGCTCTTCCCAGCAATTTAGTGCAAATTTCTCTTAATTAACCCATTTATTTTATGCAACGTTGACACTTTTGGCAAGCAGCTTCCCTTATTATTATGCAATCTTGCATGCTATTCTCACCAATACCTTCATTTTTATGCACTGTTTATCCCAGCGTAACGCTGGTGGGTCAACAAAAGGAGGTTTAAAGACTCTCTCAAGGCAAATCTTTAAAAATGTAGTATAAGCACAGACAACTGGGGAACACTGGCCTGCGAGGGCTCCAACTGGAGAACAGCCTTTTCCAAAGGTGTCATGGGCTTTGAAGACACTCCAACTCAGGATGAAAGGGAGAAACGCGCCAAGAGGAAAGCAAACCCTCACTGTGATCAACTTCCACCCAGAGACCTAGGTCCCCACTGTGGAAGGACATGTGGGTCTAGAAGTGGCCTCCACAGTCACTTATGGACTCACTGTTAAAACCGTGTTTATGGAAGACCATCTTACTCGGCTACGAGTGATCGCCAAAGAAGAAGACGACCTCTGAATAGACTTCTCCTGGGAATTGCAAGGAGGAGGGGGCTGTTGTGTTCAGGTTCTGCTTGCGGGCTTCCCATCAAGACATCTGACTGGCCCCTGCGAGAACAGGATGCCCGACTTGATGGGCCACAGGCCTGATCCAGCCAGGATCTCTTCTTATGGCCTGTACGCTTGCAGAGTGGAGAAATGGCTGGGGGCGAAGAACCAACCTGCCCATAACGAAAGGTGCCAACTTACCAGGTTGGTCGTCCGGAGGTCAATTGCTGGCTGGCACTGGGTCTGGTCCCATATGTCCTCGGGCTTATCTTTTCGGATAATCTCCGGAGGCACCGCCCAGAACTTGGAAGGGCAGGACGGGACGCAGATCTGGAGAGAGGGAATGGAAAGCAAGCGCATGGAACAAATGCTTTGATCTGACGGAATTTCCAACTGTCCCATCTGGAGTCTGGGAGAAGTCAAGGCCCCCAACTCCTGAGCCCGCCCACTCTTCTTACCTGCGGTGTCGGGCACTGCCGTCCGTTAATTGTGCTGGTGGCACATTTCATGATGTTAAGATAGAAAACGAAAGGTTTGTCCCTGCAAAACACACACACACACACACAGAGTGAAACAAACCCAGATTAAATAAAATAAAAAATAAAAAATTCCTTCCAGTAGCACCTTAGAGACCAACTAAGTTTGTTCTTGGTATGAGCTTTCGTGTATATCTTTAATATACCGGTATTGAAGATATATTGTTAGAAGAAGTATACATGGAAAAATCAATAAAAAAACTTTTTTTAAATGAATCTTTTGGCCAATGTGTGTCTCGAACCCATGACCTTGAGTCTCGTGCTCTACCAGCTGAGCTATTCCAGTGCCCATCCCTCTTCCCAGGGAGCTCTGAGAACCGCAACTCTGCGAGGGGAACAACTCTCCGCACCTTTGACAGGCTACAGTTTACAGGATTCTCTAGGGGGAGCCATGTTTAAACTGGTATCACGGTGCTTTTAACATATAGTGCAGATGCGGCCAATACTGAAAGTTGGATCATGTACAACCGCCCCAATACCATCAATGAGCACAAATCATCACAACTTAGGGATGGAAGGAAATATCCGCTCGGGGCCGGGTGGAGGTGCTGCCGGGGGGCTGGGTGCGGGAGGGGGGGCGGGCGCCTGGCCCGCCGATCTCCCGCTCCGTTTTCGCCCGCCTGGGTCCTTCCCCTCCCTCCCGCCTGGGCGCGGACACCCCGCCCCCCGGGGCGGGGTGCATGTGGTGGTGGTGTGCCGCGAGATTTTTTTCGTGGGACAGGTGTGCCGTTGCCCCGAGGAGGTTGGGAAACACTGTCATAGATTCACCTTCAAATTTCTCCTCCCACCATGAATGCACAGTAAAAAAGATTTCTGGAGGGGAGGTGGGCGCAAGTCATGTAACGAAAGAGACCGGGAAAAGGACACAGCAAATGCGTAAAATGGGGGGGGGGGAGAGAGAAGCAGTGGCTTCGTTGGAAGACACGACTGTCAACAAAAGGAGGAAGCAAAAACTAAAAACAACACGATAAGTCGATGAGGAAAAGGAGGAGGAAGAAAATGGCTCTGCCAGGCCAAGGTATGTTTCTGGCCATGGACTCCAGCCTTGTGCGCTGGCTAAACACCCTCTCCGTGACAATGCACCCTTCGCCACTGGTTCCCCCTGCTTTCCCGTGGGTCTCTGTACCTACCGGTTTTCGCCAATTCCGCAATATGCTCCAGTTGAATTCCTGGCATAAATAGCCTGCCGTGGATCACCGTACTTACAGGCTGGGATTGAGAGGAAACAAAGAATAATGGAAGTGAGGAAAGGCGCTCGCATTTTTACATAGGCGCTGTGAGGTGGTGTTGGTTAGGGGTGGACTCAAAGGCGGGACAATGACCAGTGCTATTTTTCTAGAAAAAGAGGTGCTGGAACTCACCATGAACACTTATATGAACACTTGTTCTCTTTTAATGGCAAGGGTGCCCCCACCTGAGAGGGGCCGGAACTGAGTTCCGGTGATTTCCAGCTGGGAAAAAGCCTTGGGACATCCTATTCCATACCCTCCAACATTTCTCTGATGAAAATAGGGACATCCTAAGGCAGTGATGGCTAACCTTGACACTCCAGATGTTTTGGGACTACAACTCCCATCAGCCCCGACCACTGATCTTGTTAGCTAGGGATGATGGGAGTTGTAGTTCCAAAACATCTGGAGTGTCAAGGTTAGCCATCACTGTCCTAAGGAAAAGTGGGACATTCCGGGATCAAATCAGAAACCAGGACAGCTTCTGTAAATCTGGGACTGTCCCTGGAAAATAGCGAAACTTGGAGGGTCTGTGTCAAGAATCAATACAGTATTTTCTTTCAGGTCTCAGGGCATAAGTAAAATGCACCGCACGTTTCTAGCCCATAACATTGCAGTTTTTTGTTTTTATGCTGAAGACTCTTCCTATTACGGTGTCTGCAAATGGTAAAACGCGTCTTAGCACAAAGGGCAGCGCTTTGCAACTTCTTTACTTCTGCTGGCCCTGAACAGAGATTGTGCCCAAAATCAAGCATGCAAATGAAAACAACCTGAGTGTTTGATTAATTTCTGCAAGATGTTTTATGATTCTTAGGTTATGTATGTGAGACAATCATAACAATAATTCACCAAAGAAACAGTTGAAAAGAAATAAATTAAAAAGCCAATATCAGGGTGAAGGAAGTCAAAACTTTGTTATTTACATTTATGTGCTGTAAATGTTTAATTTTCGTTGGTTGTAACTTTTATAGTCAATATCTAATTTTTAATTTCTTTTTATTGCTGTATAAAGAAGAAGAAGAAGAAGAAGAAGAAGAAGAAGAAGAGTTTGTAGCCCAAGGTCACCCAGCAGCTGCATGTGGAGGAGCGGAGACGCGAACCCGGTTCACCAGATTACGAGTCTGCTGCTCTTAACCACTACACCACACTGGCTCTCAGTATATTGGTTTTGTTTTGTTTTTCTGTTTTGTTGTTGTTGTTCTGATGTATCAATAACATCTATGAACAAAAATTTAAAAAAAGAAAGAAAGAAAACCTGAATGAATTTGGTTCGCATGTCATGTACTGAAGCTGGCAAAGCTTCCAGACAAACTGCGTCTGCGTGGCGAAACAATAGCTCCCACCTTGATTCCACCTTCCTTACCCTCATCTCCAAGCTTTTAGCATTACTTACCCAGAATCCCCACCATCATGTAGCCAACAAAGAAAACCGTGAAGATCAAGCAGCAGTTAACGTCAGTACAGCTCCTGGAACAGAAGGACGGCGGGAAGACAGATCACGGACATGTATGGAAAAAATAGCAGAAATGGGGATGGAGGAGTCTGCTCGGACACCAAAAACACTCACCCTAGGCTCAGCCTTCAGCAACCTGGCACCCTCCAGATGTTCTGGACTACAAGTCCTATCAGCCCCAGCCAGCTTGATGGGAGTTGTAGTCTAGGGCATCTGGAGAACGCCTGGGTGATGAAGGAAGCTGCCTGAACTAGACAGCTTAAATTCCTCTGAAGGCCCAACCCTGGAAGGAACAATTAAAAAGAGGGAAGAATTACTCTAAACAGGCCAGAGAAGTGCTATGGGGTGAAGTTTTCTGTAGGGTTTGGGAAGGAGACGGCAGGCCTCTGACAGGATGCAGGAAGAAGAAGAAGAAGAAGAAGAAGAAGAAGAAGAAGAGTTTGGATTTGATATCCCGCTTTATCACTACCCAAAGGAGTCTCAAAGCGGCTCACATTCTCCTTTCCCTTCCTCCCCCACAACAAACACTCTGTGAGGTGAGTGGGGCTGAGAGACTTCAGAGAAGGGTGACTAGCCCAAGGTCACCCAGCAGCTGCATGTGGAGGAGCGGAGAGGCAAATCCGGTTCACCAGATTACGAATCTACCGCTCTTAACCACTATACCACACTGGCTCTTTGGGAAAGTGCCGGGAGGCCTCTTGGACCGCGTCGGAGCATCGTGCCTCCCTCCCTCCCTAAGGCAGACAGAAGCCTCCTGTGCTTTGGGAAGGAGGAGCCAGGGGGACATTTAAGGGACTAGTCTAGTCCCCCCTATTCCACTGACCACATACCACTGGGCCAGAGGGCAAATTTTCTTCACAAAACTGAGCCGCCACCAGGGATATTGGAGAATATAGGAGATGGGGAGCCCAAATTGCCAATGTTCCCATATCCGGAATGCGAATCAATCCACGGAATGCGATCAGCATTTGCTCTCCTTTGTTTTATCTTCATTTATTTATTGCATTTATAGCTTACCTTTCCCTCCAAGGAGCTCAATGTGGCATACAGTCATACCTTGGTTCTCAAACGGAATCTGTTCTGGAAGTCCATTTGACTTCCGACAACATTCAAAAACCAAGGTGAGGCTTCCAATTGGCTGCAGGAGCTTCCAAACCAGAACACTCATTACCCAGCTTGCGGCGTTCGAGTCGCAAGGCGTTCGACAACCAAGGTACGACTGCACACGGTTCTCACCTTCCTTATTTAATCCCACAGGGTTCAAATCCCCACACAGCCATGAAGCTCACTGGGTGACCTTGAGCCAGTCGGAACCTCTCAGCTGAACCTACCTCACAGGGTTGTTGTGAGGAAAAAATGAGGAAGGGGAAAACCACAAACAAGCCCCTCGGAGGAAAAGGCGGGATATAAACACAATCAAATAAATGGATGGGAAATTTTTCAGTTTTATTCACACTTTCCCCTAATTTATGTGTGTGTGTTTTTTATTGGAGAACAGCATCATAACATTTGGGTAAGTGAGAACTGTGAAAAATAGCTGCGTTCTAGTTCCAGTATTGTTTCAGAAAGGGTCAGTTGGATAGACCTAGCTGCAAATGGAATAATAATAATAATAATAATAATAATAATAATAAATCCCACATTCCTAGTCAGGTAGCTGTCATCTGGCAACATCTGAAGGGCTACAGGTTCGTTGCAGATGAACCTAAGCCTGCCCATTCTCCTCTTAGGCCGCCTTGCCTGCCAGCCGCTTTCAAAGACACCGCACAAGTAGTCTAGATTGCAGCCAACTCACCTGTCCATGCGCAAAGAGTTTCTTACCTATTTCTGATGGGGCCGCCGAACCTTGGGTCGTGTTTCGGCTTCTCCCCTGGTGAGAGAGAGATGGGGGTGGGTGGGTAAATCGAGGACAGGAGGAAATATCTACTATGTCACAGCTATGGAATCACAGAATTGTAGAGCTGGAAGGGACTCCCAGGGTTCATCTAGTCCATCCCCCTGCAACGCAGGAATCTTTTTGCCCAACGCGGGACTCGAACCCACATCCCTGAGATCAAGAGCCTCATGCTCTACCAACGGAGCCATCCATGGGTGACTAAGCCGCGCCTGGTGAACCAGAGCAGCACACGGAAACGCCATTTACCTTCCCGCCAGAGCGGTACCTATTTATCTACTTGCACTTTGACGTGCATTCGAAGTGCTAGGTGGGCAGGAGCAGGGACTGAGCAACGGGAACTCACCCCATCAGGGTCCCCTAGCAACTCTCAGCAGCCTGAATAAGTGGAAGCCCCAAATAAGACTGTTTTAAAAGTGGGGTGATACTGCTTCAAATGTTCAATGCAGATGGGGCCTTTCATTTCCCTGACCTCACAGTTTACGGCTATGGTCAAAACCTATGCCCTAATGGCGTTTGTTCATCTCTAAGATGCCACAACACTCACAGTTGAAAGGCACACCTGCCATGTTTGTAAGAGCAAACACACACGTATTTCTGGTAACGGCAGATTTGATGTTGTTTTGCACGTTTGCAAGAGCTGCAATGGATTGTGGAATTTCTAACTCTCAATTTTACCGAGAGTCCCTGCTGTATCTGGCCAAAGGCCCATCTATTGCAGCATCCTGTCATTTCTTTCCTTTTAATTATCACAGGCTTTCTTTTTCTTTTTTTACTACCCCTTTCCAAATGTTTAAGTGCAGCACTGTATATAATAAGCAAAGGGGGCTTCCTTCCTGGTGGTGCTAGCCGTATGTCTCCCTTGCAGACAGCAGAGGGCGCATTTCCCTTCTTATGTAGAACCAAACCGGGAGAGGAAATTGTGACGGTCTATCTCCCTGGTTGTGAAAGTTTGTGCAGCGGGTAAGAGAGGGAGCTAGAAATCGGGAAGAGCCCGCCCTGCAGTTAAAATCTTAGCTCTTGCTACGAAGTCAGGGCCTTTGGCAAGTCACCCCCTCCCTGGGTCCCAGCTTCCCACCTGAAACACTAGCCTCCCTTGCAAGGTTGTTGTACGCATCACAAGAGAAGCACCTAGACGGCATTCTGTTGAGTGGTCTAAAGCGCTATAAAAATGCTACTTATTTTTTTAGCTGCTTTGTTCTTGGGAGCCAGACTCCTGGTCAACCTAACAGTGGCGGAGATTCATTCTCCGGCACTGGGGGCGGGGAACGCATACTGGGGGCGCCCAGCGCCGGCGGGGGGGGGGCAGCCACGGTGAAACTCCACCGGGACCGCAGCAATGGGGGCGGTGCGCTCCCATCGCCCCCACCTTCCTCTGCCCCTGCAACCTAAGTCCAGAGCTCTCTGTTGTGGCTGAGGGGGAGTCACTCTCTGGGGTTTCAAATCCTGGCTATTATTCGGTTCTTCCAGCTGAAGATATCAGGGATTGAACCAGAGACCCTCTTGCAGGAGAAGCATGTCCTCGACCAATGCGCCTTCACAACACTGCTAAAGGCTACATTCGTGTATCCCAGACTTTGGTTTCCAGCTGTTTTTGAATTACAGTTCCCACCATCCCTGCTAGCTGAGGATGATGGGAGTTGTAGTCCAAAAACAGCTGGAGACCCAAGTTTGGCAAAACGTTACTCCATCACGTAGCCCAGGGTTTCTCAGATTGTTTTAATCCATGTTCTTTTTCCACCCACCCATCCACTCCCGTTTAGAAGCAGGACCAAGTTTAAATGTCCCCTAAGCCGGAGGACGTTTATCTGAACTGAGCACACCACCCTTTGCCTGTGCCAACACGCCCCACAATCATTCCCCTCCCCTTTTGTCAAACTTTTGATTTTAAGCTCCTCGGGGCAGGGAACTTCTCACGCGCCACCGATGGCGCTATACAAATAAAATATATCAACCAAGCATGCAAAAACGAGATCTGATACAACACCCCCGAGTCCTGAAGCTTGGGACTCACCAAAGGGGCTGACGGTTTGGCCCCTCATAGCCATGGGGGGCCGTCTCACTCTGAGTCTCAGTCTGAGTCAACAGTCTCAGTCTCGTCAAGCGCCACCTGATCGCAGGACTCTGCAAAGACAGAGGAGAATTCTTCCAAAGGGAAATTCTCATCTGGAACCTGTTGCTTAGCAGTTGCCTGCCAACCTTCCACCTCCCGTTTTGACATCACCGCCTCCCGGCCACGCCCCCTGCCTCTCAGCCCGGCCACTCCCCCTGCCTAGGGCTTGCCCATCAGAAGGTTGGCGGTTCGAATCCCGCGCTGGGGCGAGTTCCCGTTACTCGGTCCCTGCTCCTGCCCACCTAGCACTTCGAAAGCATGTCAAAGTGCAAGTAGATAAAGAGGTACCACTCTGGCGGGAAGGTGCGCTGCTCTGGTTCGCCAGAAGCGGCTTAGTCATGCTGGCCACATGACCCGGAAGCTGAATGCCGGCTCCCTCGGCCGGTAAAGTGAGATGAGTACCGCAACCCCAGAGTCGTCCACGACTGAACCTAATGGCCAGGGGTCCCTTTACCTTTAATAGAATAAAATAATAATAATAATAATAATAATAATAATAATAATAATAATAATAAATAATTTTATTATTTATACCCCACCCATCTGGCTGGGCTTCCCCAGCCACTCTGGGCGGCTCCCAAGAGAACTCTAAAAACAGAATAAAACTTCAAACATTAAAAACTGGCTCCATCTTGGGGGTGGGCGGGGGGGTGGTCTGGTCCACTCCTCTTTACCCAGGCCTATGGCTTTAAATAATCTATGGCTTGAGAATCTGGGAGGGAGAGGACTGTTATTATGACGACTATTTTATTATTAGCCTATCTGTCCGTATGCTTTTTATTATGGCTTTATTACGTTTTTATCATTGGTTTTCTGCAATGTGTTCTGATAAACGACACTATATAAATTGAATTAATGATGATGGTGATGATTATTTTTTTAAACTGTTTAGGGGGGAAAATCTGCTTTAAAAAAAAAATTCAAACGGTGTATAAATTTAATAAAATAAATAAATGAACCCACCTCCAGCCCGGCACCAGCATTCTGGGCCAGCTGAAGCTTCAGGGCCAGACCCCCATCAGTTGCCCCATTGGAAGTGGTGGGTTGGAAGCCAGGGAGCCGACCAGCAGATGGCGCCAGAGTCAATGACAGACAGAGCCAACTCAGTTATATATTTCTCCACATCCTCCTTCTCCTTTCCGAGTATACAGTGGTACCTTGGTTCTCAAACGCCTTGGTACTCAAATGTCTGGGTTCTCAAACGCTTTGGTTCCCAAACGCCGAAAACCCAGAAGTGTTCCGGTTTTCAGACGTTTTTCAGAAGCCGAACGTCCGATAATAATAATAATAATAATTTTTTATTTGTACCCCGCCCATCTGGCCGGGTCTCCCCAGCCACTCTGGGCGGCCTCCAACAAATATTAAAATACATCAAAATCACAAGTTAAAAACTTCCCTAAACAGGGCTGCCTTCAGGTATTTTCTGAATGTAGGATAGTTATTTATCACTTTAACCTCTGCTGGGAGGGCGTTCCACAGTCCGATGCGGTTGTCGACTATTGTTTCCGAGGTGCCTGCACCAATCAGAAGCTGCGCCTTGGTTTTCAAACATTTCAGAAGTCAAATGGACTTCTGGAACGGATTAAGTTTGGCGCTTTTGTTTTTGCTGTTTATTTTGAGTTTTTGTGGCTTTTCGGTTCCTTTGTTTTTGTCACTGTGTGGAACCCAGTTCAGCTAGTTGATTGATTGTGTGACTGACTGACTGATTGATTGATTGATTGAGTGTGTGACTGCGGAAATGAATACATCCAAACAATGACTATCATCTTTTTCTTTTAAAGTTTTATTAACAATGCTTCATTCATAAAATGCAACACATTTGTACATTTGTTGTACATGAATACAAAGAAAAAACTATACATAGAAAGAAAATACTACAATGTAAAACATTAAAAAGGTACAAAACATTATTTTTCACGTCCATTACACTTGTATTTTCCAAATGACTTATTTCTTATTACCTTTTTTCCAGAAGAAAAGGAATAAAAAAAAGAACAAAATAGAGAAAAAGACAATAGACAGAGCATATAGTCCAAAGAGGAAAGCAGAAGAAAGAAAAAAGAGAAAGAAGAAAAAGAATCAGAAGTAACTAGAATAGCACACAAACGGCGTTTCCACCGCCTTCCACACAGTATTCAATAAAAATAATTTTTTCCTATATTCTGCCTCATTAGTTGTTTTTATTTATTTATTTTTTCGCTACTACCATGTTCCCTTTCTTTAGCGATGTACTTTTTGTTCACGCCCTGTCAGGTTAACCAAGGCACAGCCATACATTTTCTCCTGGACCTGCTCTTTTTAAGTAATCATTCAAACATTCCCACTGTTCTTTGATCTTATCCTTGGGTTTTCTCCGAATCAGATCTGTTAATTTTGCCATCTCCAGATATTCGCAGATTTTGTCTACCCATTCCCTTTTAGTTGGTATGATGTTCCCTTTCCAGTTTCTTGCTACCAACATTCTCGCAGCTGTTGAAGCATATAGGAAGATATTAATTTTATCTCTGGGTATTTCCTCACTTATTATTCCTAATAAATATAATTCTGCTTTTTTTGTATATGATGTTTTAATCAATTTTTTCAACTCCTCATGTATCAATTCCCAGAAAATTTTAATTAGAGGGCATGTCCATCATATTTGGAAAAAGGATCCTGTTGTCTTATGGCATCTCCAGCATTTATTATCGGCTGATTTATTTATTTTGGCTATTTTATCTGGAGTAAGATACCACCGGTAGTGCATCTTTATAAAGTTCTCTCTAAGAGCATAACATGCTGTGAAATTTACGGTTTCCTTCCAAAAAATTTCCCATTTCAAAGCCCCACATTGGCATCAGCTGGATATAATTTTGACTCCCCCCCCCAAAAAAAAGGTTCTTCTCTATGGTGCTTGTTGTGTGTTTGATGTTACTCCTTGCAGGCTCCTTGCAAACAGAGGAATTTAAAACAAAAAGATTTTATTGATTGCTGACAGCAAGCAACAGGCTTGGAGGAATATGCTCCAAAGTCCGGCCCCCCTTAACAGGGGAGGCTTCCCTTTATACATTCCTAGGTTTGGCCTTAAACCAATCAGAAGTTACACCATATACAGTGGACTCTGCCTGGAGACAGGATAGGGTGTTATATATTTTGATGCATTGCATTCTGCTGTTGTCAGAGCGCACCCATGAACAAAAAGTGTATTACAAAACTCCAAGAACGTTACTTCCTTGACACAAGAGAAGCCATGTTCAGAAGCTCCCCTGCTAAGGGGACCCGGACTTTGGAGCATCTTCCTCCAAGCCTGTTGCTTACTGTCAGCAATCAATAAAATCTTTTTGTTTTAAATTCCTGGTCAGTTGACTGGCCTAGCCATCGCTACACTAGAAATTAATATTCAGAGGCAAACTGCTTCAAACAGTGGAGGGAGAACATAGCATTTGTGACTAGTAGCCACTGACCACCTGATCTGCCACGAATTTGTCTAACCCCACTTGTAAAGCCATCCAGGCTAAAGGACATTGCTACTGTCCATTCCATTATGTGCCGTGTGGGGGGGGAAAGTTTTTTCTTTTATCTGCTTTGGACCTTCCAAACTTCTGCTACATTGGATGGCCCTGAGTTCTGGAATCCTCCAAGGAGCTTTGAGGGATGGGTGGGGATCTTGCTGAGCTTCTGGGATTCTTGGAAGACGTCTGCAAGGTCGTGTAACTACACAGACAAGGCCCTGCCCCCCCCAAAAAAAAATCCACAGAGAGGTCAAGAAAGGTACGAAAGACCTGCAAACTAGCATTCAGATGCCTCTTATACACACAGTTCCCAGCCAGGATGGGTGGGATTTGTCAAGAGGGGGGAAAGCACACCATCTGCCTTGCGGCTTTGCATCTGAATGCTAGTTTGAAGGTCTTTCGTACCTCTCTGTGGATTTTTTGTGTGTGGGGGGGGGGGGGACAGGGCCTTGTCTGTGTAGTTACACGACCTTGCAGACGTCTTCCAAGAATCCCAGAAGCTCAGCAAGATCCCCACCCATCCCTCAAACCTCTTTGGAGGATTCCAGAACTCGGGGCCATCCAATGAAGCAGAAGTTTGGAAGGTCCAAAGCAGATAAAAGAAACTACTTTCCCCCCCACACACACACACACGGCACATAATGGAATGGACAGTTCTCTCATACTGTAGAAGCTGAGATCCAGGGCAAAATGTGCAAGCACTCGACTTATTATTATGTCTGCATTTAATTTGAGAGCTTTGCCTCGTACTACTGGGCCCTGAGGAAACCCCAAGATATTCCAACCTGTGCGGTGTGCAGTGCCTTCGTCAGGACGTTACGATGCGCATCTTGTGTGGGGATCCTCAGAGAGGTCAAGAAAGGTAATTTGAGACCTTTGCCTCGTACTACTGGGCCCTCAGGAAACCATATGATATCCCAACCTGTTTCATCTGCAGTGCCTTCGTCAGGACGTTACCATATCTGTAGTAAGTTTATTTACGGCCATTGGCCCAACACATAACATTGGCAGGGACCTTTGCCTCGTACTACTGGGCCCTCAGGAAACCCCGAGACATCCCAACCTGTGCGGTCTGCAGGGCCTTCGTCAGGACGTTACGATGCGCATCTTGTGTGGGGATCCTCAGAGAGGTCAAGAAAGGTACGAAAGACCTGCAAACTAGCATTCAGATGCCTCTTATACACACAGTTCCCAGCCAGGATGGGTGGAATTTGTCAAGAGGGGGGAAAGCACACCATCTGCCTTGCGGCTTTGCATCTGAATGCTAGTTTGAAGGTCTTTCGTACCTTTCTTGACCTCTCTGTGGATTCCCCCCCCCCACATGGCACATAATGGAATGGACAGTTCTCTCATACTGTAGAAGCTGAGATCCAGGGCAAAATGTGCATGCACTCGACTTATTATTATGTCTGCATTTAATTTGAGACCTTTGCCTCGTACTACTGGGCCCTGAGGAAACCCCGAGACATCCCAACCTGTGCGGTATGCAGTGCCTTCGTCCAGACATTACGGTGCGCATCTTGTGTGGGGATCCTCATGCGGCAGACAGGAACAGCTCATGCATTGGGCAAGGGGAAGCTGTCCCAGTGTCTCCCTTGGGAATAGAACATAGGAAGCTGTCTTTGACCCAGAGTCAAAGCGTTGAGTCCATCTACTTCAGTGTCGTCTACACCGAGTGGCAGCAGCTGTCCAGGAGTTCTGGCAAGAAGTCTCTCCTGGGCCTCCTGGGAGATGCTGGGGATTGAACCTGAGACCTTCTGCCTACGAAGCAGAAGCTCTACCATTGAGCTATGGCCCTTCTACTGTGACTTCTCATTTTTGGGGTGAGAAACTAGCCTGCTCCCCCACTCCACTGTTTTATGCCACCACCTCCTTGGAAATTTTCTGCTGATGACCCTGAAACAGCCTATTATTATTGATGTTTTATCATGGTTATGAGACCTTTGCCTCATACTATTGGGCACTTAGGAAACCAAAAGACGTCCCGACCTGTGCGGTATGCAGTGCCTTCGTCCAGACATTACGGTGCGCATCTTGTGTAGGGATCCTCATGCGGCATACAGGAACGGCTCATGCATTGGGTAAGGGGAAGCTGTCCCAGTGTCTCCCTTGGGAATAGAACATAGGAAGCTGTCTTTGACCCAGAGTCAAAGCGTTGAGTCCATCTACTTCAGTGTCGTCTACACCAAGTGGCAGCAGCTGTCCAGGGTTTCTGGCAAAAACCATACGCTATTGAGGCAAAGGTCCCCGCCAGCACACACTGCCCCAGGGCAATGACCAAGTTCATGCACCAGAGGAAGCCCACAAAGTTGTAGATCTGAAGGTAGAAGATGATGCGCTGGAAGAGCCCTTCGTCATTGTATTTGAAGAAGATGCAATCCACCATGCAGGGCAAGTAGGTGGAGGCGTTGAATGTCTGGAGGAAGAAAGCAGGAAACATGCTCTAATGGCAGGGCAACTCAATTTACTCCCCAGAAAAACACAATCCATTTTGAACACTGGCAGAAGTCAGTGATGGTATAGGAGCAGGGAGACTTGGGTTTAGATCGCTGAGGAGCCAGTCCTTTCTGACTCACCTAGTTTAATAACTTACCTCCCACTTTCGGCCTTCCTTACCTCTCTCCCCCCCCCCCAACTTACTTCACTATTCTCCAGTGAACTTAAGATACCACCGCAAAATTAAGTACAGAACTGTTGGGATGCGGGTGGCACTGTGCGTTAAACCACAGAGCTTAGGGCTTGCCGATCAGAAGGTTGGTGGTTTGAATGCCAGCAAAGGGGTGAGCTCCTGTTGCTCGGTCCCAGCTCCTGCCCACCTAGCAGTTCGAAAGCACCCACAAAAAGTGCAAGTAGATAAATAGGTACTGCTCCGGCAGGAAGGTAAACGGTGTTTCCGTGTGCTTATCTGGTTCGCCACATGACCCAGAAGCTGTACACCGGCTCCCTCGGCCAATAAAGTGAGATGAGCACCGCAACCCCAGAGTCGTCCATGGCTGGACCTAATAGTTAGGGGTCCCTTTACCTTTACCTTTACCAGAACTGCTGCCCCCAGCATTGAAGACACACTTTTAAATACAGTGCTGAGGAGCACAATTGGATTTATTTACTCTGGCATTTGGAGGAACTTGAGATATCAGTGTGTACAGTACAATCCACATGTGTATATGTTGCACGATTTCAACCTTAAGCAGCTGAAGGCTAGCCAGTTGAAACTGCACATGTTAATGCGGGCTCTGGGATGTTCTCCTGAAATCTCACAGGCTTCCAGAGCTGCCATGTTGAGAGGGCCTTAGTCCCTTCCCCACCTTGCAGCAAGGTAGAGCGCAATCCAGCGGCGGATCTGGTGCAAAAAGAGCTTTTTAGCCCTTCTCAGGGCTTCGATTCTGGGGTGCCCATGCAAGATCTTGCAGGGCTGTCCGAGTTCCCGAAAGATCTTACGTGAGGATCCCTAAGTATCCAGAGCCAGAGTGACTTGCCCCCTCAAGCAAGATAAAGAACTTATAAGAAGATATTGTTGCACCATGTCACTTGGGTTCTGGGTTCCATTTTCTGTTGCCTATGAAGCCAAAATGGCCACAACTGTCCTCATTAAAACCCTAAGTCAGGATGAGACACCAAAGCAGCCCAGAATTGGAGGGCTAGTCAGGGGCAGGGATGGATATATCTGCTAATTTTCATCCCCTCAATATCTCTGTTTTCCAATCTTACATTCAGTTCGCCACATTCTGTAGCTGTTTATGGTTGTTGTTGTTGTTTAAAAAAATCTTTTAAAACCCTCATGAAAATTCGTCAGCATTTTAATGCAAATTTCTCCCAAGAAACCCACTTTAGTATTCAGTTTTGGCTAATGTAATTTTGCAAGCAATTTTCCCTAACCTAATGCACTTTTTGCATATTACTTTCCATAATAACTTCATTTTTTATGCACACCTTCCCCTAATATGCACATTTTTGTAAACATTGGTTGGTTGGCAAACTTCGGAAAAGTGCAGATTTCCAAGGAATGATGTGTTTTGCTCCACATATTGATTCAGAAAGTGGAAATGACTTTAAATGTGTGCCAAATCCAATTGATCCCCCATTCCCTCTAGTCAGAGAGGTCAATCTGGGAACCAAGATCCTTCAGCTACGTTTGTGACTCACCTGTGGGCTGCAGCTCTCCTTCCCAGAGATCCCTATGCAGTCTGAGGAATTATCAATTTTGGGAACAATGCGATAGAGGGGCGCTCCAGAGGTGGCGAGATATCTGAAGGTGGGGAGTAGTCAAGGGAAGAAGATGTAAAAAGAAAAAGGAATAACGGGGGCCTCCCCAAGCCCCAACACCACCCTCACTTTTTGCCATCTTCAGTGTGGAAATGGTTAAGACCTTGTGGGAACTTTGGGTTTTTTAGACCAGGGTTGCCCATCTTCCAACACCCGTTTTCCTGCCCGCTCCCCTCTGCCCAGACTTACAGGTGGCAAACCACGTCTCCTTGACGCTGCTGTAGGCGCCCACGTCGGTGGTGAAACCAACGTTGTTGTTGGTGGCTCCTTTTTGGTCAATCTTGTGGTACTCCATATAGCAGTGGCAGATCCCTGGGAAGCAAAGAGGCCGAGATCGATAGACGCTCCCTGTAATGTAAAGACCCTTGCTTTCGTCTTCTCACTTCGCCCTCTCAATTTATTAAAAGAACTAACAGGGATTGATGAGGTAAATCTAACCTCCCACTTATCCCGTTAGCCTTTTCGGTAAACCCTCTAGCCTTTGAAGGTTTTTTAACAAAGAAAAGAGAGTCCCTTTCCAGCAACTAACGTGTCCAGGTACCCTTTTAAAACCTGAGCTATATATGAGACTATCCCTTTGTGTCTACCGTGTAAGGGGCTCAGCAACTAGAAATCCCATACAGAAAAGCTCGCCTCTTCCCTGAGGTAACTTATTGACAAGCTGGACAACCACAATCTATCCTTTCCACTCTTGAGGAAAGTATAGCATCTTTAATGGGTATCCCCTCCTGTGGGTTTCATGTTCCTTTGCTGGAAAATAATACAGGCGACTTTATGATTGGCCCTTTAAATATGGAAGTTTTATTTGCTTAAGATCGTAATGGTTGTATTAAGGTTTCTTGTGTACATACTCAGTTTCAGTGGTAATATCTTTGCTAATCATATAAAAGATAACCATACAATTACCTAACCTAATACAATTACCTAACCTAAGCCTACTCTCCCAGACCTTCTTTTTCAACCACCTCACACTCCCTCTCCCAAACCCCTCTCAACTGACTCAACGGCTGCCCAGTCTCCTCCAACTGTCAGCCGCCAGGGAGTCAAAGGACCCAGGGAGTCAAAGGACTTACTCCGTGCCGTTCTTGATAGTGTCCAGAATTGTTCTTTTATCCATCCAGCTCACGTTGAAGGAGTCCGCTTGAGCGGTGTCAAAAGTAGGGAAGCAACGGTTCATTACTGTAAAAAGAAATAGACGTAGATGAGGGTCAATTCTTGAAGACACGGGACATCGGCAGAGCAGGCCTAGCGCTGCTGTCCTCACACCGGCAAGGTCCCAGGCCTTGGGGCCAATTACACACCATATTGGAGGGGGCTGTTCATGAGATTTGGATGCTGTGCCTAAAACTCTGCCCCATTCTGAGCACTGGAGGCGGGCAACACTGGCCTCTGCCCCTCTTTCCTTCCTTGCCTCCTCTGATGCCCTCCCAAAAAAGGCTTGCACGGCTATTTGTTTCAGCAGCCCTGGCTCCAAGCTCCCCAGGTGAATGGTGCCTCTGGGGCTGGCCAGGGGGTGCTGGTTGCCGGGAGCTGAAGTGGCCGGGCAGCCCCAGACAGAGGGTGGGCCATATGGGCCACTTGGCCCGGGCCTCTGATTCCAAAGGGGGCCTCGGTCAGCATATTTACAATCGCTCTCTTGAGGTGAATGTAAAAAATTGGGGGGGGGGAAACAGAAAACACGAAGGGCGGGAGGGTGGTGCGTTTCAACCTGCTAATAGTGTTGGAGAGGTGAGGGATTGTGAATACGCCCTGGGTAAGCCAGTAAGGTCTTAGTCAAGTCAAGTGTTTGTGATGGTGGGCCATGTTTTTCATGCTGTTGAAAGTTGGTGAGTTTTTGTTTGAAATCTTGTTTGCCAAAAATTTAAACCACACGTAACTTAAAGATAAGTGTGTTGATGAAGATGTGGCCATTTGTTTAAAATTATGTTGACAAGGCCAGGAATATTACTTACACCTGAGGAGTACATATAACTCAATGAGGATAAAATTTGGTGGAAACCATGTTTTTTAAAGAAATAGTGGCTTACAACCAATAGTGGCTTTCTCAAAAGCATACATCTTTTTTAAGAGTAGAATAAGAATATAATAAATAATAGTCAAAGTTGTCTACTTAAAAATAGATTTTTAAATACATTTTTAAAAATTACGTTATCGGAGATCCCCAGGGTAAAAAAAAAGGGTGGGGCCACATTATCTACCTGGCCCGGCCGGGCCTCTGCCTGGCTCTGCAAGGGCCTGCGTGTAGCAAGCAAGCAAGCAGGCAGGCAGGCAGGCAGGCAAGGGAATGGACAGAGCAGTGGCAGGCCAACAACGAAATATTAATGAAAGCATGGAGTGAGACACAAAAAGCTTTGGGAAGAAATCAATTTGACATCCATTCTATTCACAGAGCACATGGGAGCTCTGAGTTATAACCTCACACTCTTTTTCATCTTAAAAATCCTCATAGCTGTGGGATCTGTCAGTCAACTCCAACATTCCAAGAAGGACCAACTGTCATCTGTGTCAGTTTGTTTGGACCGTTGAACAGTTAAGCTGCTGCTATGAAGGAGTTGTTAAGACTCACTAATATGCAACATATCGTTTATTTTGTAAGTATGAATCTGACGGTAAATTAGTTTGTTTTATTATAACACAGATTCATGTGTATTGTTTTTAAGAGTGATAAAAGGGATTCACAACTAAAAAAGACTCTAACGAGTCAGCAAGCCATTTTGCTGCGGTGCTGATCTCAGTAAGGAAACGTTTGACTCTGCAACTAAACTAAACTATATTATAAACGTTCCTACAATAGCAACCCTGCAAGGTAGGAAAGTTAGCTTGAGAGGGAGGGAGTGGTTCAGGGTCTCTAAAGTGAACCTTGACCTTAATCAGTCCACTTCTGACCATGATACCACGCCACACTGGCTCTTTGCTAGGCATTGCTTTTCCTTTTGGCAGTGCTGAAGCAACGAAAGACGTGACACCCAGCAGAATCCTCTCAAGGTAGATGAAACGCCAGTCCAAGGACTGGGAGCTTGTGAGCAGACTGAACCCAGATTGTGTGCTCACCTGGCTTGGACGGGACAGTGAATTCTGGACAAAGTTGCAGGTTGATAATTTCTGACACACTCTGTGAAGTAAACAGGAATTTAAACTTGCTTTCTGGTGCAATTTCATTTATTCAAGATATCCCACCCCCCTCCACACACACCTAAAAATCTTTCAGCCGTGGCTCTTAATAATAATAATAGTAGTAGTAATAATTTATTATTTATACCCTGCCCATCTGGCTGGGTTTCCCCAGCCACTCTGGGCAGCTTCCAACAGAACATTAAAATGCAATAATTATTAAACATTGCTCTTCCCAGCAATTTAGTGCAAATTTTCTTAATTAACCCATTTATTTTATGCAACGTTGACACTTTTGGCAAGCAGCTTCCCTTACTATTATGCAATCTTGCATGCTATTCTCACCAATACCTTCATTTTTATGCACTGTTTATCCCTCATTTTTCTGGGGCAGTGTGTGCTGGCGTGGACCTTTGCCTCATACTACTGTGCCCTGAGGAAACCCCGCGATATCCCGACCTGTGCGGTGTGCAGTGCCTTCGTCAGGACTTTACGGTGCGCGTCTTGTGTGGGGATCCTCATACGGCAAACAGGAACGGCTCATGCATTGGGTAAGCGGAAGCTGTCCCAGTGTCTCCCTTGGGAATAGAACATAGGAAGCTGTCTTTGACCCAGAGTCAAAGCGTTGAGTCCGTCTAGCTCAGTGTTGTCTACACTGAGTGGCAGCAGCTGTCCAGGGCATACCCTCGCTGGCCTATCTGTTGCGCAGCCTCCTTGAGAGCTTTTGCCTGGCTTGGAATGTGCCCTTGAACTCTGTATAAAAGCTTGCCTGCATAGAGAGGAGTGAGTGAGTGTTGAAACTAGCCTAACCAGACAAAGGGAACGTTTATATTCATTTCTCCGCCCTCTTTTCCCTGTGGCTCTGCCCACTGCTGGAATGTGGCCCCTAGAAGAGAATGCGACCCCCTGGACTAGCTGAAAGGATTTGCCCATCCCTCCTCTATTTAGAGTAGGTGGCATTGTTTGTTTGGGGAGTTGCAATACAGTGGTACCTTGGTTCTCAAACTTGATCCGTTCCAAAACCAAGGCGCGCTTTCCCATAGAAAGTAATGCAAAACCGATTAATCCGTTCCAGACTTTAAAAAACAACCCCTGAAACAGCCATTTAACATGGATTTTACTATCTAACAAGAACATTGATCCATAAAATGAAAGCAATAAACAATGTACAGCAGTCACACAATCAATCAATCCGTAGATGAACTGGGTTCCACACAGTCACACAAAAAAGAGCCGCAAAAACAAATAGCAAAATAAATAGCACAGATAGACAGACCTCAGCGTAACACTCAAAATGGAAGTGTGGCACCCAAAACGGAAGTGTAACACCCAAAACGGAGCACGTTCGGCTTCCGAAAACGGTTCGCAAACCAGAGTACTTACTTCTGAGTTTGCTGTGTTTGGGTTCCAAGTTGTTTGAGTACCAAGGTGTTTGAGAACCAAGGTAGCTGTGTACATGAAAATGTAAACCTTGGATAAGAGCAGCAACCTCAGCCTTAATTAGGAATGGTGTCAAAGTCTGGGGTTCCCCGTCTTGACCCAGAACGTTTCGAAAGGCAGCTCCACCTTACAGGACCTCTCCTCTCTCTCCGCAGATACCATATAGGATCTCTTGTTTTGGTTCCGTTGTCCTTACGATTGTCCAGCTGTTCCGCATATTCCTGGAATATATGGCCCACAATTTAAAAGGCAAGTGATGAATAAACCAGGCAAGAAGGGCAGGACAGGAATAAATACCAGTCACGGTCAGAATAACTGGAGTCGGGATGCCCAGTGTCCCTGGAAGTAGGCTAGCACTAAAGTTCCAAAGGGGGCCTCGGTCAGCATATTTACAATCGCTCACCTGAGGTAAATGTAAAAAATCAGGGGGAAACAGAAAACGCGAAGGGCGGGAGGGTGGTGCGTTTCAACCTGCTAATAGTGTTGGAGAGGTGAGGGATTGTGAATACGCCCTGGGTAAGCAAGTAAGGTCTTAGTCAAGTCAAGTGTTTGTGATGGTGGGCCATGTTTTTCATGCTGTTAAAAGCTGGTGAGTTTTTGTTTGAAATCTTGTTTGCCAAAAATTTAAACCACACGTAACTTAAAGATAAGTGTGTTGGCTTTCTTATCGCTATTTTTTTTTTGAAAATGATGAAAAATTGATGAAGATGTGGCCATTTATTTAAAATTATGTTGACAAGGCCAGGAATATTACTTACACCTGAGGAGTACATATAGCTCAATGAGGATAAAATTTGGTGGAAACCATGTTTTTTTAAAGAAATAGTGGCTTACAACCAATAGTGGCTTTCTCACAAGCATACATCTTTTTAAAGAGTAGAATAAGAATATAATAAATAATAGTCAAAGTTGTCTACTTAAAAATAGATTTTTAAATACATTTTTAAAAATTATGTTATCAGAGATCCCCAGGGTAAAAAAAAAGGGTGGGGCCACATTATCTACCTGGCCCGGCCGGTCCTCTGCCTGGCTCTGCAAGGGCCTGCGTGTAGCAAGCAGGCAGGCAGGCAGGCAGGCAGGCAGGCAAGGGAATGGACAGAGCAGTGGCAGGCCAACAATGAAATATTAATGAAAGCATGGAGTGAGACACAAAAAGCTTTGGGAAGAAATCAATTTGACATCCATTCTATTCACAGAGCACATGGGAGCACTGAGTTATAACCTCACACTCGATTTCATCTTTAAAATCCTCATAGCTGTGGGATCTGTCAGTCAACTCCAACATTCCAAGAAGGACCAACTGTCATCTGTGTCAGTTTGTTTGGACCGTTGAACAGTTAAGCTGCTGCTATGAAGGAGTTGTTAAGACTCACTAATATGTAACATATCGTTTATTTTGTAAGTATGAATCTGACGGTAAATTTGTTTTATTATAACACAGATTCATGTGTATTGTTTTTAAGAGGGATAAAAAGGATTCACAACTAAAAAGACTCTAACGAGTCAGCAAGCCATTTTGCTGCCGTGCTGATCTCAGTAAGGAAACGTTTGACTCTGCAACTAAACTAAACTATATTATAAACGTTCCTACAATAGCAACCCTGCAAGGTAGGAAAGTTAGCTTGAGAGGGAGTGACTGGTTCAGGGTCTCTTAAGTGAACCTGGACCTTAGTCTGTCCACTTCTGACCATGATAACACACCACACTGGCTCTTTGCTAGGCATTGCTTTTCCTTTTGGCAGTGCTGAAGCAACGAAAGACGTGACACCCAGCAGAATTCTCTCAAGGTAGATGAAACGCCAGTCCAAGGACTGGGAGCTTGTGAGCAGACTGAACCCAGATTGTGTGCTCACCTGGCTTGGACGGGACAGTGAATTCTGGACAAAGTTGCAGGTTGATAATTTCTGACACACTCTGTGAATTCAACAGGAATTTAAACTTGCTTTCTGATGCAATTTCATTTATTCAATATATTCCTCTTCCCCCCCTAAAAATCTTTCAGCCAACGTGGCTCTTAATAATAATAATAATAATAATAATAATAATAATAATAATAATAATATTTTTTTATTTGTACCCCGCCCATCTGGCTGGGTCTCCCCAGCCACTGTGGGCAGCTTCCAACAGAACATTAAAATGCAATAATTATTAAACATTGCTCTTCCCAGCAATTTAGTGCAAATTTCTCTTAATTAACCCATTTATTTTATGCAACGTTGACACTTTTGGCAAGCAGCTTCCCTTACTATTATGCAATCTTGCATGCTATTCTCACCAATACCTTCATTTTTATGCACTGTTTATCCCTCATTTTTTGTAAACCTTGCTTGGCTTCGCAAAATTCAGGCGGGTGCAATTTTTGAAGGCTATAGCTGTGTTTTGTTTGTGTATTGTTTTGGAAAGTGAGAATGTGACAGATCTGGCTTTAAATGGGTGCTTAATCAAATATCTTCTCCATCCCTATACAGAAGGAGAGCAGGAAACCAAGGCAAAGACTCCCAACAAGAGACAGCGTTGGCCACTAACTTGGATGGCTTAAAAAAGGGACTATAAGGCTCTCCAGGGCTACTAGCCACAATGTCTATTTTCCACCTCTGGTGTGGGAGGCAGTATACCTCTGAATATGCTTGTGAAACATGGACCACTTATAAATGCCATCTCCAATTCCCCGAAAGATTCCATCAACGGTGCCTCCGAAAAAATTTATACAACACCTGGGAAGTCAGGCGAACTAATGCAGGTGTACCGGAAGAAGCAAAGATCACCAGTGTTGAAGCGATGATTCTTCAACATCAACTTCGTTGGACTGGTCACGTTGTACGGATGCCTAATTATCGTCTTCTAAAGTAACTACTCTATTCCAAACTTAAAAATGGAAAGCATAATGCTGGTGGTCAACAAAAGGAGGTTTAAAGACTCTCTCAAGGCAAATCTTTAAAAATGTAGTATAAGCACAGACAACTGGGGAACACTGGCCTGCGAGGGCTCCAACTGGAGAACAGCCTTTGCCAAAGGTGTCATGGGCTTTGAAGACACTCCAACTCAGGATGAAAGGGAGAAACGCGCCAAGAGGAAAGCAAACCCTCACTGTGATCAACTTCCACCCGGAAACCTAGGTCCTCACTGTGGAAGGACGTGTGGGTCTAGAAGTGGCCTCCACAGTCACTTATGGACTCACTGTTAAAACCGTGTTTATGGAAGACCATCTTACTCGGCTACGAGTGATCGCCAAAGAAGAAGACGACCTCTGAATAGACTTCTCCTGCGAATTGCAAGGAGGAGGGGGCTGTTGTGTTCAGGTTCTGCTTGCGGGCTTCCCATCAAGTCCGTTCATTGACCTTTCAGGATATTAAGGTATAACAGAAAAGGTTTGTCCCTGCAAAACACACACAAAGAGAGAGAGAGTGAAAGAAACCCAGATTAAAACGCATTTTTGAGATGCGGTTTTGACTAGCAAGAGATTTCCCCTAATATAATGCATCTCTGTATGATATTTAAGTGACACGTCATTACACATTGGTTGCTTGGCAAAGTTTGGATAAGGGAGAATTCTGAAGGATGGCTGTGCTTTGGGGTTCTCATACAGTTTTGGAAAGTGAACGTTTCATAGATTCACCTTCAAATTTCTCCTCCCACCATGAATGCACAGTAAAAAAGATTTCTGGAGGGGAGGTGGGCGCAAGTCATGTAACGAAAGAGGACACAGCAAATGCATAAAATGGAGGGGGGGAGGTGAAGCAGTGGCTTCATTGGAAGACTCGACTGTCAACAAAAGAAGGAAGCAAAAACTAAAAACTAATATAATGCCCCCAACTTCTCACTTTCTTGGTTTTGCCTTCTCTCACAGTTAGGGTTGCCAACTTTTTACAATGACCCTACTCCTGTGCCATAATCATCAGGAACACAGCACACAAGGGAAGGGTTGTGGCTCAGTAGGTAGTGCCTGGAAAGAAGGCTGGGGTAATGCAACTTGAAAATTGGCAGTGGGCAGATAAAGTTGAAGGGAACAGAAACCAAATGAACATGAGAAAGTGCTTCCTGCTACAGCCAGCTCCATCTCAAGAACACTTCCTGAACCCGCCTCATCTGCGGTGTTGGGCATTGCAATCCCTTCATCCAGCTGTTGGCACATTTCATGATGTTGAGGTGCAAACTGAAAGGTTTGTCCCTGCAACAGAGGCGTAGCGTGCCGCTTGGCTACCGGGGGCGGCAAGCCAAGCGGCACCCCTGGGGGCGGGGCGTCGCTCCGTGCGCATGACGTCACAACGCGCATGCGCACGGAGCGACGCCTTTGCCCCATGCCACGGCAAAAAAAGCCGCTGAAAAAAACCCTTTCAGTGGTTTTTTTCGCCGCTGGGCTCCCTGGGCGGAGCCACGGCATGGACGAGAGGGGCGGACCAGCCAGGAGGGGGTGGTACCCCTCCTGGCTGCTGGCCCACCCCTCTCCTCCATGCCTCTGCGCCGCAAGCTAGCCAGCAGTGGGAAAAGCCGCTGGGGGGGAGGCTATTTTCGGCGCTGCCGGGGTGGAGCCGCAGGGGCAGCCAGTGAGGGGGGGTGTCACGTCAGTAACAAGCGTGACACCCCTCCTTGCTGGCCGCCCCTGCGGCTATGCCCCGGCAGCGCCGAAAATAGCCTTTAAAAAAAAAACGCAGGGCGGCTGCGGGGGGCGGGGGCTCCGCCCCAAGTGTCACCCCCACCAGGGCACTGCCCGGGGCGCCCCCCCACCCCCTTGCTACGCCCCTGCCCTGCAAAACACACAGAGAGAGAGAGAGAGAGTGAAACAAGCCCAGATTAAATAAAATATAAAATAAAAATACGGCCTTCCCTCTCCTCCCTACCCTCTAATTATTTAATCTGGTTACAGGTAGGTAGCCGTGTTGGTCTGCCGTAGTCAAAACAAAATAAAAAAGAATAAAAATTCCTTCCAGTAGCACCTTAGAGACCAACTAAGTTTGTTCTTGGTATGAGCTTTCGTGTGCATGCACAGGTATCTGAAGAAGTGTGCATGCACACGAAAGCTCATACCAAGAACAAACTTAGTTGGTCTCTAAGGTGCTACTGGAAGGAATTTTTTATTTTTTGTTTTGTTTTGACTACGGCAGACCAACACGGCTACCTACCTGTAACCAGATTAAATAATTAGAGGGTAGGGAGGAGAGGGGAGGCCGTATCTTAGGCAGGGGCAGAGTCAACAATTCAGGGGCCAAGGCCTAAGAGAAGCTTTCTTCCCAGGGCATGGACTATATGCAGGGGCGGAGGAAGCCTCCTTGCTACCCGGGGCGGCGACCGGAGGCACCCCTGGGGGCAGGGCGTCGTGACGTTGCATTGTGACGTCACGACGCAACGTCTCTGCAGCTCCGCCCCGGCAGTGGGGGGGAAAAGCCCTTTAAAAAAAAGCCAAGCCAAGCCAAGCAGCCTGCTTGCCTTGGCTTTTCTTTTTTTTAAAGGGCTTTTTTCCCCACTGCCGGGCAGAGCCGCCAACAGGGGTGAGGGGAGGGGCGGGCTAGCGAGGGTGGGGTGTCACCCTTGTGACAAGCGTGACACCCTTCCTCCTCGCTGGCCGCCCCGGCAGCTCCGCCCCGGCAGCGGGGAGAAAAGCCCTTTAATAATAATAATAAAAAAGGAAAAACAGGCGCCGGCGGCTGGCTAAGCAAGCAAGCAAGCCAGCCGCCACGCGTCGAGCGATGCTTTCGGCGGCGCCGATCGTGGGGGGCAGTGTCACCCCCACCCCGAGTGTTACCCCCACCCCAGGGCTCTGCCCGGGGCACCCCCCCGCCACCTCGCTACGCCCTTGCTATATGTACAGTGGTACCTCTGGTTACGAACGGGATCCGTTCCCGAGCCCCGTTCGTAACATGAAGGGCCCGCATCCTGAAGCGCCGTGTCTGCGCATGTGCGCAATGCGATTCGGCACGCCTGCGCATGCGCGAACCGCCAAACCCGGAAGTAACCCGTTCTGGTAATTCTGGGTTTGGCGCGTTCGAAACCCATGACGAACACAACATGCAGCGTTCGTAACATGAGGTACGTCTGTATTGGGAAAATTTTGGGGAAACAATACGCAGGGTGAACAATATGGAAATAAAGCAAAAGAGGAGTATGAGGGAATCCAGGGGAGGAGGGTAGAAATATGAAAAATTTTTAAAGATATATTGTTAGAAGAAGTATACATGGAAAAATCAATAAAAAAACTTTTTTTAAATGACTCTTTTGGCCAATGTGTGTCTCGAACCCATGACCTTGAGCTGAAGAGTCTCATGCTCTACCAGCTGAGCTATTCCAGTGCCAATCCCTCTTCCCAGGGAGCTCTGAGAACCGCAACTCTGCGAGGGGAACAACTCTCCGCACCTTTGACAGACTACAGTTTACAGGATTCTCTAGGGGGAGCCATGTTTAAACTGGTATCACGGTGCTTTTAACATATAGTGCAGATGCGGCCAATAGGGGAAAGTGGGGCACGTTGAGCCGTTTTTTACTTTAAGCTCTACACACCTCAAAATAATGCACATAACAGAAAACTTTTGCATTTAATATTTATTAGGTACTATTCCAAGCAAAATCAAATGGTTAATGTTTCACATTTGATGGAATAAAATGACAAAAAAATCACATTTAAGTTTTTCAAAATAATGGATCAATGTGCCCCAGTAGTGGGGCACATTGATCCTTCATTTGGGGCACATTGAGCCATTCCGATTTAAGAGCAAAGAAGGCATTTTTACTACACAGTATAAACTTCCAAAAGAGTTTCAAAAATATCTCAAAGTTCTTAAGAGTCAGCATCACTTCAACTTGTACTCATTAAGTAAACATGGAAATGTTACCATCTTAGAAGCACGAGCAGTTCCTCCAAGCAGAGTGGTTTAGGCAACAATTTTACAATATCCTCAAAAGGAATCAAAGCTTCTGGTTCAGAAGAGGGAGTGAACTTGGGCTGGTCATTCACTTTGGACAGAACACGTTTTAGAAATTTTACAATGAAGTCCCCATATTCATCAGTTCCGGTAACTTCAGCAACATAATGGGAAATTGTGGCTCAATGTACCCCAATCCCAATTGGATCAATGTGCCCCACATCACCATTTCAGACATAAATCTATTTTACGCAAAACAGGCTGGCAGCCATGACAAATATTTTAGTACATACTGCAGCTATGTTAACTATGATCACATAAATGAAAAGATATTTCAGCTACCTTTACAACTTTTAGAGCTACATGGTTCACAATACATATAAATTTTTTTACTAAAGCTTACCTAATTTAACAAATCTGGATTTTTTTTTAAACTTCTTTGAAAACCCAATCCCAAACACAATGACAGTATGTAGTATCACTGTTGTTGTTGTTGTGTTGCCACAAACTTTGTAGAAAAGCTAAAGTACTGTTTTAAAATGGAAAGGATCAATGTGCCCCATGGCTCAACGTGCCCCACTTTCCCCTACTGAAAGTTGGATCATGTACCTCAATACCATCAATGAGCACAAATCATCACAAGTTAGGGATGGAAGGAAATATCCGTTTTGATTCTTGACTTTTCCTATTCTATCTCAAATTCCATTCCCCACACTTCTGCAGCAAATTTCTTTCTTTCTTTCAAGAAGTGTGAATTTTAGTGTGAATTTCTCCTAACAAACACATTTTTGAGATGCGGTTTTGACTAGCAAGAGATTTCCCCTAATATAATGCATTTCTGTATAATATTTAAGTGACACATCATTACACGTTGGTTGCTTGGCAAAGTTTGGATAAGGGAGAATTCTGAAGGATGGCTGTGCTTTGGGGTTCTCATACAGTTTTGGAAAGTGAACGTTTCATAGATTTACCTTCAAATTTCTCCTCCCAACCCCCACCCCACCCCATCACGAATGCACAGTAAAAAAGATTTCTGGAGGGGAGGTGGGCGCAAGTCATGTAATGAATTCCAGCCTTGTGCGCTTACTAAACACCCTCTCCGTGACAACGCACCCTTCGCCATTGGTTCCCCCTGCTTTCCCGTGGGTCTCTGTACCTACCAGTTTTCGCCAGTTCCGCAATATGCTCCAGTTGAATTCCTGGCATAAATAGCCTGCCGTACTTACAGACTGGGATTGAGAGGAAACAAAGAATAATGGAAGTGAGGAAAGGCGCTCACATTTTTACATAGGCGCTGTGAGCTGGTGTTGTTTAGAGGTGGACTCAAAGGCGGGACATAGAAAAAGAGGTGCTGGAACTCACCATGAACACTTATATGAACACTTGTTCTCTTTTAATGGCAAGGGTGCCCCCACCTGAGAGGTGCCGGAACTGAGTTCCGTTGATTTCCAGCTGGGAAAAAGCCGTGTGTTCTGGTTTCTGTCACGGTGTCCCGTTGCGCCAGAAGCGGTTTAGTCCTGCTGGCCACATGACCTGGAAAGCTGTCTGTGGACAAACGCCGGCTCCCTCGGCCTGAAAGCGAGATGAGCGCCGTAAACCCATAGTCCCGTTGACTGAACTTAACAATCCAGAAGTCCTTTACCTTTTTACCTTTTACATTGACCACTAATAGTGAAACATATTTCTAGTTACAGGTAAGTAGCCGTGTTGGTCTGCCGTAGTTGAAACAAAATTTAAAAATTCTGATATTTTTTCCACATTACTTATGCTACTTTTGCGATGTGCAAATGACATGAGAAAACTTGGACCACTTATTTGTATAACGTTATTCTTGTTTATAAAAAACCAATAAAAAAGAAGAAAGAATAAGAATAAGCTGAAAAGTCCCCAGGTCCCAAACGCCAACAAGGCTTCTCACCAGCAGGTGGCAGCAGAGCTAGGGCGACCAAACCCTTTAAGACTCAGAAGGGTTTAATCATTGAACCTTGGGGTAAGGGATATTCCTTTATGGAAAGGAGAGAGGCACTGAGACCTGACCCTGGAACTGTGACCCTACGCATGCCCTGATTGCAGCAATTGCACTTTGCACATGCTCTGGGGAACTCTTGTGTGTTTTTTTCATAGCTGAAACTTGGTGGCAAAAATGTGTCCCGGCGAGGCCCTGGCATGCTAGGGGTGTACCTGAAGCAGGGGTGGAGGACGTTTTGGGACCGGGTGTCCAAAAAGGGTGTCTCCTTCTCCTGACCACTATAGATTACAATGGTGCTCAGAGGGGGTTAGACAAATCACTGAAGGGATAGATCTATCCGTGGCTAATAAATAAGCATGGTGCCTATGTAGAACCTCCAGAGTCAGAGGCAGTCTACCTCTGAGCACTCGGATTCTGGGAAAGGAACAACATGGGAGGGCTGTGCCCGTGGGGCTTCTCTCTTAGATTCTCATTGGGTACTGGACGCCAAGAATTGGAAGGGACTCAGGGAATCATCCAGACTGACCCAAAGTGGTAATCTGTCAGGGATGCTTTAGTTGCGATTCCTGCAATGCAGGGGGTTGGACCAGATGACCCTTGGGTGTCCCTTTCAACTCTACAGTTTTATAGGTAAAGGTACCCCTGACCATTAGGTCCAGTCGCGGACGACTCTGGGGTTGCGGCGCTCATCTCGCTCTATAGCCCTAGCGAGCCGGCGTTTGTCTGCAGACAGCTTCTGGGTCATGTGGCCAGCATGACTAAGCTGCTTCTGGCGAACCAGAGCAGCGCACGGAAATGCTGTTTACCTTCCCGCCAGAGCGGTACCTATTTATCTACTTGCACTTGGCGTGCTTTTGAACTGCTAGGTTGGCAGGAGCAGGGACCAAACAACGGGAGCTCACCCTGTTGCGGGGATTCGAACCACCAACCTTCTGATCGGCAAGCCCTAGGCTCTGTGGTTTAGACCACAGAGCCATCTGCGTCCCTTACAGTTTTATAAACCCCCCAATAAACCCCCCCAGTCGATATATACACCTCCTCCTGTTCTCTCTCTCTCTCTCATACACTTCTGCTCGCTGCAATCTATTTATTTATTTTCCAGATAGATTGCTAATGACCAGGACAGATAATAGCAATCGCAGGGCACTTAATTCTCACTTATCCTGCAGAAGGATTTCAGCTGGATTCTGCTGGTACATCCTGGCAGGAGAAGAGCCTTTGGGTGCCTCTGTTAAGAGCCGACTGGATCAGTCCCATGGTCCATCTAGTCCAGCACCCTGTTCTCTCAACGGCCAACCAGCTGCCTCTATTGTGAAACCCGTAAGCAGGATCCAAGCAAGAGAGCTCTCTCCCCTCCTGCGGTTTCCAGCAACTGGGATTCAGACGCATCGCTGCCTCCAACTGTGGAGGGGGAAACACAGCCTTATCCCCCATGAATTTATCTAATCCCCTTTTAAAGCCATTCCAGCTGGTGGCCCTCATTGCCTCCAGTGGAAGGGAGTTCCATACCCTGTTTCCCTTTTTTTAATATGTAGTCATAAAGTAAGCCATGGCAGGTTTTTTTTACCTTTGTGAGAAGTAAGACGTACCCCAAAAGTAAGCCGTGGTGCCACCATTGTTCCCGCCGCCGCCTCAGCCCCACCTGCGTGCGCAGGGAGCCAGCAAACCAGTGAGAGGCACGGGGGGAGAAAACGCGCCTCTTGTGGAGTTCTGCCCCGCCTGCTTAGCGCGCAGGGAGATGCGCGCGCGGGAGGGGGAGACGCCTCTTCCTGCCCCGCCTGTTCCCCATGCACAGGGAGCCAGCAAACCAGCGAGAGGTGCGGTGGGAAACGCGCCTCTTGCAGAGTTCTGCGCCGCCTGCTCAGCGCGCAGGGGGAAGCTGTACCGTACCATACTGACGTAATAAAAATAAGACATCCCCCCAAAAATAAGCCCCCCTGTGTTTTTTTGAGGGGAAAAAATTATAAGACAGTGTCTTATAAAAAGGGGGAAAGACGGTAGTTCAACACGGCAAGCATGCGGAAAAGGGCTTTCTTTAATCCTTTCTGAATCTTCCAGCGCTCAGCTTTATTGGATGCCCATGAGTTCAAGTGTTGCAAGAATTATAGTACTAGGATAAAAATAGAGGTCTCCCCTTACAGACCCTGCAGCCCACCCCATCACTGAAGTGTTGATTCCCAGTTTCCTTACTTAGTCCAGTCCTTTTCTGTTTACACTTGAGGCTGATCGCTTTGCAAGATGGGCCATCGGGGGCATATCACGGGATGGGCCGATGCCATCAAGAAGCACCTTGGCACGTCCTGCTAGGAAGTCTGTCTGTCTGTCTGTCTGTCTGTCTGTCTGTCTGTCTGTCTCTATCTATCTATCTATCTATCTATCTATCTATCTATCTATCTGAAATCCTATGACATCCATGCTCAGAAGCAGGTATAAGCACAAGTACAGTGGTACCTTGGTTCTCAAACTTAATCCGTTCCGCAAGTCCGTTCCAAAACCAAGGCGTGCTTTCCCATAGAAAGTTCTTTTTTTTTTGGAAGCCGAACGTGCTCCGTTTTGAGTGTTTCGCTTCCGATTTGAGTGCCACACTTCTGTTTTGAGTGTTACGCTGAGGTCTGTCTGTTTTTGCTGTTTATTTTGCGTTTTTGTTTTTGCGGCTCTTTTTTGTTAGGTTTCTATGACTGCGTGGAACCCAGTTCAGCTACTGATCGATTGATTGATTGTGTGACTGCAGTACATTGATTATTGCTTTCATTTTATGGATCGGCGGTCTCGTAAGATAGTAAAATTCATGTTAAATTGCTGTTTTGGGGGTTGTTTTTAAAAGTCTGGAACGGATGAATCCGTTTTGCATTACTTTCTATGGGAAAGCGCGCCTTGGTTTTGGAACACTTACTTCCGGGTTTGCAGTGTTTGGGTTCCAAGTTGAGTACCAAGGCGTTTGAGAACCAAGGTACCACTGTATCTGGACAGCTACCGTAAGGAGGAAGTTAGAGGCTGACCTACAGGGACCTTTAGGGGTCACCCAGCAAGGCATTCCGTATAGACCTTGCTCCAGTTTGTTTGTTTTTCAAATGGTTAGATCCGTTCCAGGCCGAAAGAGGAACAATCTCCGTCTTCCCTCTTTCACATGAGTCTTTATGACCACCTCGGCCTCATGCCTCTGCCCTGACTCATCCTGACCCTTGCTTTTGTTCTTTATTGAAGAAGCAGCGTGATTTTATTGTAAATTTGATCTCTGGGCGTGTGGAAGCCTCTTTGGCCCCAAACGACAACACCCTAGTCCTCAGGAGGCATTGGAAAACACCCTTAGCAGGTGACAGGTTCAAAGCTAAGAAGGCAGCCAAACCTGGGTGGTTCCCTAGACCAGATGGCTGGGAGGTCGCCTGCTCTTGATGGGGTTACACTTCCTCTGAAGGAGCAGGTTCATAGCTTGGGGGTCCTCCTGGATCCATTGCTGTCGCTCGAGGCTCAGGTGACCTCAGTGGCCTGGCGTGCCTTCCATCAGCTTTTTTTTTTTTTAATTAATATTTATTAAGTTTTGCAATTTTATAAGCACATAACATTTAACTTCTTGGTTAAATTTCCCTTGCTTCCCCCCTCTCACTGTGAGAAGCTCTAATTTCATCTCCCCCCCTCTCACAGGGGACCACGTTCATTGTACATTTAACCTGATTCTTTCATAACATTGCTTAGGCCTAACCCAACTCCTGGGTTAGGCATTTCTAATTTCCCCAAATATAACTTTCTATTGACTTCCCCGACTCCTCACTGTTGAATTCATCATCAATATTGTTTATCAGGTTGCTAATAACTGATGCTAATTTCCTCCCTAGGCCTTTAAGTAGCTTTTCATTTTCCCTAAATCCAACTCTTTATTTCCCCCCTCCCTCCCTTAGGTCCAGGGTTTCTAGCTATAATATCTTCCTTACATTAATCATTGCCAAAATCATATTCCTTATTCATTCCAACCAGTACTGTATCCTTAATCCATACTTTCAAAACCAGAAAAATCAACAATATTACTAAGCATATTCCTATTTACCCCACACCCTCCCTTTTTGCCACCCATGTCCACCAGTTCTCAAGACCACTAGGGTCTTCTTCTCTTTCCCTCTGCAGCCCCCTCCTCTTCAATTCTTCATTCTTCATTCGCCCTCCATCAGCTTTGGCTGGTGGCCCAGCTACGCCCCTATCTGGACAGGGATAGCCTAACTACTGTTGTCTATGCTCTGGTCCCCTCAAGGTTAGATTACTGCAATGTGTTATATGTACGGCTGCCTCTGAAGACGGTCCGGAAACTTCAGCTGGTGCAGGATTCAGCGGCCAGGTTGCTCACCAGAGCAAGACGGTTTGAGCACATTGCACCGATCCTGGCCTGACTGCACTGGCTACCAATTAGTTTCCGGGCCCAATTTAAAGTGCTGGTTCTGACCCACAAAGCCTTAAACAGCTCAGGACCGCAATACCTCAAGGACCGCCTCTTCACATATGAACCTACCCAGACCCTGAGATCATCTTCTGAGGCCCTCCTTTGTGTGCCTCCTCCTCGAGTGGTCCGCAGGGTGGCAACACAAGAACGGGGCCTTCTCTGCAGTGACTCCCCATATGTGGAATGCTCTCCCCAGGGAAGTTCGCCTGGTGCCTTCATTACACACCTTTAGGCGCCAGGCAAAAACTTTCCTTTTTAACCAGGCCTTTGGTTGACTTGATTTACATCCTATGCTCTTTTAAAATGTAGCTCTTTTCGGTGTGTGTGTGTGTGTGTGTGTGTGTGTGTGTTATTGGGTTGTTGTTTTCATTCTGATTATATGTGTTGTGATCTTTTCTGTGAACCACGCTGAGACCTCCGGGTATAGGGCAATATATAAACTCAATCCATCCATCCATCAATCAAAATAACTGTGTTGCTTAATTCACCCCCAACCCTTCAGGATCTGCGGCTTCCTATTTATTCCCCTTGGACCGGCCAGACCATTAGGCCCCATGAGGCTTCTGCCTCAGGCAGCAGATGCTGGGCAACAGCATCCTTCTGCCTGCTGTGCCTGATCCCTGCGCTACCTTGCTGCTCACAGCTAAGCTGGAGGATGCTGCAGGATGACACTGTAAATATTTAAATCCATAAAGGCAAGGGGACATAGCTCGGGGGTAGAACACCTGCTTGGCATGCAGAAGGTCCCAGGTTCAAAACCAATGATCTCCAGGTAGGGCTGAGAGAGACTCCCTGGCTGAAACCTTGGGAGAGCTGCTGCCAGTTAGTGTAGTAGACAATGCTGGCTTGGGAGATACTCCTTGCCTGAAACCCTGCAGCCAGCCACTGTAGACCAGGGGTCGGCAAATTTTTTTTTGCCGTGGGCCAGTCCACTATCCCTCAGACCTTGTGGCAGGCCGGAGAAGTGGCACGGGGGGGGGGGGGAGCTGGAAGAAGAGGCGAGGAGGGCAAGTAGTGATTGAACAAAATGTGCCACTTTGAAATCCATGATTGCATTTCTAAAATGCTTCACTGTTGTTGTTGTTGTTGTTGTTTAAAAAAATTCCATGCTAGTAGAAATCTAGCACTCAAGGCTGGGAGCGTCCCCCCTGAGGAGCTAGCTTTTTTCCTTGCAGGGACATATGGCAGGCGGGTGCGTGTGTGGCAGTGGTACATCCATTCGGCCATCTTGTCCTGCCTGCTTGTGCAGAATCAGCCTCAGAGCTTATGTTTTTGGTGTATATGTATACAGAGAGATATATATATATATTACTCTGAATCTCGCGACTTCCCCCCACCCCCTCCATGGGTCCTAATGCTAATATTTAAACCTGCACATCAGTTCGTTGTCCAAATTTTTTGTCCCTCTAAATTATCCATAGTTTTTGTTACTTCACAAGCGTGGTTAAAATCCTGCTAATGTTTTCATCTGTTTACAATGGTCTCGTAGATATATTATCAGTTTTTCCCATTCTTTTTTAAGGTGCTTGTCCTCTTGGTTTCTGAGCTTCCCAGTTAATTTTGCCATTTCGGCATAGTCCATCAATTTGCTTTGCCATTCTTCCCTCAGAGCTTAGGTTTTTAAGGGTTTATCAAGAGCGAGAGGAAACCAGCTTTAAAGTGATGCACCATGCAACCAATAAGCTGATGGCGTGTTGCTGAATCACCCCTGCTCGAGAAAACACTATTTTTAGCCCACAGGGCTGACCCCGGCAAATATTTTGGCCTGTTGTAAAGGTTATGGGGCTGCAACTGACCACGTCAGTTTCCTAACGGGGGGGATGAAGAGCTTTTCGCCGTTTCCAGAAGTGGAAATGTGCGCTTTGCACCAGCGTGCGAATCGACAGGCAGGGCCGATGATCCTCTCTGCTCCCATTTGTGATTATCTCAGCCGCCGGCGATACGGAGCTGGCAGAGGATAGAGTGTTTATCACTGCTGGCGCGGACATGACGCAGCTCAGCCAAGAACATGCCAAACCAGAATGCCTTTGCGCTAGAAGCTTTTTATTACGGTGCCTGGGTCAGCTGGCAAAGCGCAGCAACACATCAGATTGTCAAGTCAAGCTGGAGTTGGCACGGGAATGGGGTGGGGGTGGGTGGGACGTGCGGGTGCACTCTTTGGCCCCAGCGAACCCAGCGAACCCAGAGCCCACCGGGACCCAGGCACTCTCAGAGGGAGGGGGACAAGTTGGCATACTCCTCAGAGCTTTGATGGGCTGAGCAAAATCCCGTGGGCTGCTGGATGCTTGGTAAAGGTAAAGGTAAAGGGACCCCTGACCATTAGGTCCAGTCGCGTATGACTCTGGGGTTGCGGCGCTCATCTCGTTTTATTGGCCGAGGGAGCCGGCATACAGCTTCCAGGTCATTCTGTTAGAAACCTTTATTAGGCATAGTAAAACCATACATTCTCGTACAGTCACCATATACAAATTGTATAAAATACAGGCTCAGCTTCCAGGTCATGTGGCCAGCATGACTAAGCCGCTTCTGGCGAACCAGAGCAGCGCATGGAAACGCTGTTTACCTTCCCGCTGGAGCGGTTCCTATTTATCTACTTGCACTTTGACGTGCTTTTGAACTGCTAGGTTGGCAGGAGCAGGGACCGAGCAACGGGAGCTCACCCCATCGCAGGGATTTGAACCGCCGACCTTCTGATCAGCAAGCCCTAGGCTCTGTGGTTTAACCCACAGCGCCACCCGCGTTTTGGGGAATGGGGCAGTGTCTGTCTATGATGGCTGCAGATGATGACAGCTTAGTCCTGTCTGTGTACCTTCCCCAGACACTCAACCTGGTCTTCCTATCTAAGCTGCGACGCTCCTTCCCCTTGCTATAGAACAGGGGTCAGCAACCTTTTTCAGCCGTGGGCCGTCCACCATCCCTCAGACCTTGTGGGGGGCCGGACTATATTTTTTTGGGGGGGATGAACAAATTCCTATGCCCCACAAATAACCCAGAGATGCATTTTAAATAAAAACACACATTATATTCATATAAAAACACACTGATTCCCAGACCGTTTGCGGGCCGGATTTAGAAGGCGATTGGGCCGCATCCAGCCCACGGGCCTTAGGTTGCCTACCCCTGCTATAGAAAGATGAAAGGGATGAAAGGACTGTTGGAGATGCAATAGGGTTAATGCTTCTCTAAAACATACAATATTTTCATTGTCCTATATTGAAAGATTTTTGGCAGAAGGGAACTGAAACCATCAACAGAACTGTACGGAACAACCTTACATTTACAGAGCAAAATATCCTCTTGAATTATATACCCAGCACATGGAACCTTACAAAAGGACAATACAAGTGGACTCTCTGTGCCCTTACCACAGCAAAAAAGACTGATTCTGATGAATTGGAAAAATAAAAATGCAGCTCCCTTCTACAATTGGATTGAAGACTTATATAAACTCGCAACATATGAACAACTTGCATATTAACGCAGACTTGCAATGGACAAATTCAATGTTATTTGGAATCCATTCTTACAAATACTGTAATAGGTTAAGATCTGGTGAAGTACAATAACAACCTTGTACAGTATACAGTTTTGGGTCGCCCCCCCCCCTTATTTCCCTTCTACACGAGTTCTGTTTCTCTTTTTCTCCTTTTTATTTACGTCTCACCATGTTTAGTGCACATATACCGGTAATTATGAGCTTTTCGAACTTTCAATAAAGATGTTGAAAGAAAGAAAGAAAGAAAGAAAGAAAGAAAGAAAGAAAGAAAGAAAGAAAGAAAGAAAGAAAGATGAAATGACAGGGGTAAACTCATAGAACCAAAAGATTGTAGAGCCAGAAAGACCCCCAAGGGTCATCTGATCCAACCCCCTGCAAGGCAGGAATCCCTGACCATTAGGTCCAGTTGCGGACGACTCTGGGGTTGCGGCACTCATCTTGCTTTACTGGCCGAGGGAGCCGGCGTACAGCTTCTGGGTCATATGGCTAGCATGACTAAGCCGCTTCTGGCGAACCAGAGCAGCGCACGGAAACGCCATTTACCTTCCCGCTGGAGCAGTACCTATTATCTACTTGCAGTTTGACGTGCTTTTGAAGTGCTAGGTTGGCAGGAGCTGGAACCGAGGGAGCTCACCCCGTCGCGGGGATTCAAACTGCCAACCTTCTGATCAGCAAGCCCTAGGCTCAGTGGTTTAGACCACAGCGCCACCTGCGTCAGATGGCCACTCAACCTCTCCTTAAAAGCCTTCAAGGACCTTCCTAGTGCCCTTATTTTCCAGGGACAGTCCTGGTTTTACAGAAGCCGTCCCGGTTTCTGATTCGATCCCGGAATGTCCTGCTTTTCCTTCGGACGTCATCGGAGAAATCTTGGAGGGTATGCAACCCTCAAGCCATCGGCAGCCCTGAATAGCGAAGTTCTTAAACGTTCTATTACATTTTAATATATGTTGGCTAGCAGTGGTTTTGCTGGGTTGGATCAGAGCAGAGCTCCTCAAAATAATTGACGCAGCTAAACTTAGGCCCACTGATTTCAATGAGTCTAATAGATCTGTAGCTTCCAGGTAGGCGTGCATCCTCATTTCGCAGCTCTCCTTGGTGAAATCGCAGGATCCCCCTCACAGGTCCCAGCTCCTGCGGCCTTGACTTTAGCCAGGGGATTGCCAGCAAAGGCAAGTCACCAGCATCCCATAATCTTCCCGCTAAGAAGGGAAGGCTCAGAGGCTTAAGCCTGCCTTTGTTTCAAGGGCGGTCTGGGCCACGTGGTGGAAATTTACTACTTTCTCTGCCCAGTGGTTGGCCGGATTCATGCCCGTTGCACCTCTTGGGGCCCTCATTAACGGCTGAGCTCTTTGCCAGCTAGCCAGAGGAACAAAAGACTCTTTTCTTGCACTGCCTGAGGTCCAAACATGGCCAGGAGAGGGAATGGAAACTTGGGCAGACCTACGAAAGAAATCCGGTTCAGTTCAACCCACCCGATTTGCGCTCCCTGAAACGAAAGCAAAATTCAATCTGCAATCTGCGCTTCTCTGAACTTGGCAATACATCTCTCCAGTACGAAAGCACATGCAGTAGAGTACAGTATAGTGTGCATTAAAGTGCCTTATAACAGTGCAAATAGCATGCAAGAATGCATATATAGTGGAGGGAATTACTGCTAGGCAAAAATGGGAATATCAGGCGAAACTGCGTGCATGTCCTGGGGAAATTCTCTCACAAAAATGCTGGTGAATTTTCACGAGGACGTTAAACACACACACACACCCCGCAAACTAACGTGAAAAGACGGACAATTGGAAATATGAGCAGCCAGAAAGATCGGTCAGCCTCTTGTTGACAGGGCTGCGGGATTTGTTTTTGTCACCCGGGCAAGTTAAATAAAGGGCTGTATAACTTTATTGCCGCAAATGTCCCGGCTGCCTTTATCATGTTGGCATGTTCTGGACCTGCTGCGGAAGAGAAGGATAAAGATCAAGCCAGCACCCTCGGGAGGCATGATGGGACAGAAATGGGCACCCATTTCACCCTTGCGGGAGGGGGGGCAGAGGCTGTTTGCTTTGGGTCACACAATTCCTCGGAGGCACCTAGTCTGGCCCTGGCCATGTGTTGAGTCAGCTGATGAAAAAGCACATGGCTGTACCAAACCAGGAAAGGTCATAGCAGGCCGGGCGAAGGTGGGGTCCATGGAGCCTGGTTGCTAGCAACAGGCAAATCTGTCCATTTGGGGCTTCTTTCTGCTCCTTCCCACCCACCCCAATTTCATGGCTCAGGCCCAAGCTATCTGGCATACCGTATTATTATTATTATTATTATTATTATTATTATTATTATTACAGTTTATATACCGCCCTATACCCGTAGGTCTCAGGGTGGTTCACAGAAAAGATCACAACATATATAATCAGAATAAAAACAACAACCCAGTAACACACACACCCCTCCCAGAAAAAGGTATAGGATGTCAAACAGATCAGCCAAAGGTCTGGTTAAAAAGAACGTTTTTGCCTGGTGCCTAAAGGTGTATAATGAAGGTGCCAGGCGAACGTCCCTGAGGAGAGCATTCCACAGACGGGGAGCCACTGCAGAGAAGGCCCCGTTCTCGTGCTGCCACCCTCTCGAGGAGGAGGCAAATGAAGGAGGGCCTCGGAAGAGGATCTCAGGGTCCACGTAGGACCCTTCATACAACCCTTCCCAGGCTCCGAAATCTTCAGGGAAACCCTTCTCTCGGTGCTGCCACCCTCGCAGGCACTCTTGGTGGGTTCGCAGGAGAGGGCCTTCTTGGTGGTGGCTCCTCCCAGAAAACTTTGGCATCCCCTCCCTAGAGGAGTTAAAACTGGCTTCCTGTCCTTTTCGCCAGCAGGTGAAAACTTTCTTCTTCCAACAGGCTTTTGGGAACTGATGGTGTCTCAGTGAAAGGGCTGGTGGCGCACTGTAAACATTTAAAAACGTTAGCAGGTTCGATACAGAACTTGTAATTGGAAACGACAAAGGGGAAAACTGAAGTGTAATAATTTAGATAAATGTAATTAGATGCAGTAAAAAAGGAAGATAAATTTTGTTCTGCTTGACTTTTCCCCTGAGCCTCTCTAGAAATGTTTCCAAATCAAAGTGTGTGTGTGTGTGTGTGTGTGTGTGTGTGTGTGTGTGGTCAGCATATCATATGCTGATGATACAACCTTGATGGCAGAAAGTGAGGAGGAATTAAAGAACCTTTTAATGAGGGTGAAAGAGGAGAGCGCAAAATATGGTCTGAAGCTCAACATCAAAAAAACTAAGATCATGGCCACTGGTCCCATCACCTCCTAGCAAATAGAAGGGGAAGAAATGGAGGCAGTGAGAGATTTTACTTTCTTAGGTTCCATGATCACTGCAGATGGTGACAGCAGTCACGAAATTAAAAGACGCCTGCTTCTTGGGAGAAAAGCAATGACAAACCTAGACAGCATCTTAAAAAGCAAAGACATCACCTTGCCGACAAAGGTCCGTATAGTTAAAGCTATGGTTTTCCCAGTAGTAATGTACGGAAGTGAGAGCTGGACCATAAAGAAGGCTGATCGCCGAAGAATTGATGCTTTTGAATTATGGTGCTGGAGGAGACTCTTGAGAGTCCCATGGACTGCAAGAAGATCAAACCTATCCATTCTTAAAGAAATCAGCCCTGAGTGCTCATTAGAAGGACAGGTCCTGAAGTTGAGGCTCCAGTACTTTGGCCACCTCATGAGAAGAGAAGACTCCCTAGAAAAGACCCTGATGTTGGGAAAGATTGAGGGCACAAGGAGAAGGGGACGACAGAGGATGAGATGGTTGGACAGTGTTCTCGAAGCTACTAACATGAGTTTGGCCAAACTGCGAGAGGCAGTGAAGGATAGGCGTGCCTGGCGTGCTCTGGTCCATGGGGTCACGAAGAGTCGGACACGACTGAACGACTGAACAACAACAACCTTTACCTTTACATGTGTGTGTGTGTGTGTGTGTGTGTGTGTGTGTGTGTGTGTGTGTATAATAACCAGGAGCCAAGACAGAGCTGGAAGACAGCCGAGCTTGCAAGGCACGTGAGAGAGGGCTGGAGAGAGGAAGGAGCTAAGTCTCCTTTATCAGGACAATTTATCAAAATTGCTCTTAAATGGTGGGGCAGCGATTGATGAATTAAATAGCTGCAGATACTCACCACCTCTGCCAGAGCCATAAACTGGGTCTAGGCATCGCAGGTTCATCAGGTTTAAGCCTACCGGTATGTACACATTAGAGGCTTAAAGCGCAGCGAGGTCATCCTGTGGCCTTGGCTGCATTTCAAGCAGCAATAGCACGTCACAGTACATAGCCGAGAAGGGACAAGGAGGTCTTTGCACATATCGAATATGGTTTCCTTTGCACATGAGCAGTGGCTGTTTCAAACACACACGAGCTTAACTTTGTTATAAGAATTCTAAGGTCTCAAATATATAAATTAGATGTTCATAAATGTACAAGGCAAATACAAGTATATAAACCACGTGTCTGAAATGGTACAGGAGAGCAATCCTGAAGCCATTTTGACTCTCCCCGTGACCTCAAATATTCCTCTGCATTAAGGGAGGAAAATGGGAAAAGCCTCCCCATTGTCTTTGTGCTTGCAAATCCTGTCTTAAGGGCATATTTGTGTGTGAATAGGGTGAGCCTGTGACCTGGAGTCAGGAACTAAAGCAGGGGTCAGCAAACTTTTAGCAGGCGGCCGGTCCACTGTCCCTCAGACCTTGTGGGGGGGCGGACTATATTTTGAAAATAAAAATAAAAATGAATTATTATGCCCCACAAATAACCCAGAGATGCATTTTAAATAAAAGGACACATTCTACTCATGTAAAAACATGCTGATTCCCGGAACTGTCCGTGGGCCGGATTGAGAAGGCGATTGGGCCGGATCCGGGCACCGGGCCTTAGTTTGCCTACCCATGAACTAAAGCAGGCATGTCCAAACACAGTTCCGGGGGCCTAATCCAGTCCACCGGTTGGATTAATCCAGCCCCCGTGGCAGTTTATTTCCTGGGGTAAAATTCTAAAAACAACCCTAAAAAAGCTCACCAACTTCGGTTGGCCCTTTGGTCAGCCCCCACGGCCCTTCACTTCATAAAATCTGGCGCTCCTTGAAAAAGGTTTGGACACCACTGAACTAAAGTATTAACCATCACAAAAGAATGGCCAGGCTGCCCAGGTAAAGCAATGTGACCATTAACAGGTTTCTTGGCAGACAGGATTTCTGCTGTAAACCGCCTTCTTCTGTGATGTATGTATGATGTTTTGGGGGGTGGTCTTGAGGGTGGGCAATTTCAGAAGTCTCTAGAAGGGCTTGCACACCATTGTTCTGGGTCCCTCCTCCCTCCTGCGTGTGGTGAGTGAGGACCCTGCTGCAACAGTTGAATACAGATCAGGCTTACTAGTTGCTCTCCTTCTCAATATTCTCTGGTTGGCCTCTGTTATTTTCTCCTACCGATAGGGAACCCACTTAAGGACTCTATACGGGCTCTTGGATACCCCATAGGGGAAAAGGAGCAGGTTTTTTCTATAACAGTGGGTTAGGGACCAGCCACTTACTGAGCTGAGAGTCATCCTCAGGGATCTCTGCACCGGTCATGCTTGCAGGGGGAGGGAGCCCGACAGGAGGAGGAGATGGAAGGTTTGCAGAGAAGAGAAGAGAAGAGAAGAGAAGAGAAGAGAAGAGAAGGAGAGGAAAAACCAGTTTTGTTATTGAAAATTCTAGTGCCCGACTGTTACTGTAAGAGTAACAGAATAGGAAGGATGGAGAGGTTTGGTTATTGAGACAGTTGAGGAAGGAATCATAGAATCGTAGAATCGTAGAGTTGGAAAGGACCCTGAGGGTTGTTATAAGAATTTATAAATCTCACATATATAAATTATATGTTCATAAATCTACAAGGCTAACACATACAGACGTATATAAACCACGTGTCTGAAATAGTACAGGAGAACCACCCTGAAGTCATTCTGACTCTCCCAAATTGACCTCAAATATTTCTCTGCAAGGAGGAAGGAAATGGGAAAGCCTCTCCCTTCTCTTTTGCTTACCTGTCTTAAGGGTGTTATTTGTGTGTGAACAGGGTGAGCCTGTGACCTGGATTCAGGAATTAAACGAAAGGCCAGGCTGCCCAGGTAAAGCAATCAGTGGCCATTAACAGATATCCTGGCAAACAGGATTTCTGCTGGAGGCAGCCTCTTGTGATGTATTTCTGCTGTAGACCACCCCCTTCTGTGATGTATGTATGATGTTTTGGGGGGTGGTCTTGGGGGTGGGCAATTTCAGAAGTCTCTAGAAGGGCTTGCACACCATTGTTCTGGTTTCCTCCTGCCTCCTGCATGTGGTGAGTGAGGACCCTGTTGCAACAGTTGAATACAGATCAGGCTTACTAGTTGCTCTCCTTCTCAATATTCTCTGGTTGGCCTCTGTTATTTTCTCCTACCGAGAGGGAACCCACTTAAGGACTCTATACGGGCTCTTGGATACCCCATAAGGGAAAAGGAGCAGGTTTTTCTCATAACAACATTGAATGTGGCTTATGTTTGCAAATCAGACGGAAGCTGGTTTCGGGCGGAAACACATCAAACCCTCGTGTTTCTCAATAAACTACAGCAGTGGTCCTCAACCCCTGGTCCGCGGCCCAGTACCGGGCCGTGGATCAAATGGTACCGGGCTGCCCAAGGAACATTAAATTATTTCAATTTTATTTACTGTGGTGTTAAAATGTTAAATCACTTTATATTCATTTTTGGGTGTAACTGTATTTTATTTTGAAGGCATGTTTAAATACAATTAAATTAAAATTATGACATCAAAACAATCTAAAATATAAACAATCAATGTCCCCCCCTCAGCGGGCTGCAGTAAAATTATCAAACGTTGACCGGTCCACGATGATAAAAAGGTTGGGGAGCACTGAACTACAGGATATAGATCAAGAAGAGGTGGCCCATCTTTGCAGATGAAGTCATACAGCAATGGGGCAGGAGCCATGGAGTGCAGAAAGATGGCCAGGACCATCCAGCACCCCCCCCCAAAATGCTTCCTGACCCAGTGACCCTCCCTGTTGGGAGCGGGGAGGGCTCGGCAACCACTTGGCCCACAGAAACACAGATCTCACATTTCCGAAACCCCGGCTCAGTTCACCGGGTGTGCCGTCTGGAGGTTGCAGGGTGCAAACGTCTGTCCCAGAATGGAAGATCTAAAAAGAAGCTGAGTTACACCGGAGAGAGAACATGCGCAGAGCATCCCATTCGGGGAAGAGGCTGGTTCAGGAAATGTGGGGGGCGAAGGGAGAGAGCCAGGAGGGACAGGCTGTTCTGAACTCCTTGTCCAAAGTCCTCCTGCAAGCAGCGCTGGCCTGTTCTCTGATTAGGAAAGAGGGCTGGCTTAAGCTGTCCCTCTTTACTGCCCACCCCTGGAGCGTAAGAACATAAGAAGAGCCCTTGTGGATCAGGACGGTGGCTCATCCGATCCAGAATCCTGTTCCCCACAGGGGCCAAGCAGATTCCCCCAAGGGGAGTCAGCCAGCAGGATTCGAACACAAGACCAACTCTCCCCTCCTGCGGTTTCCAGCAACTGGCATTCAGAAGCATTGCTACTTCCAACTGTGGAGGCAGAGTAGAGCCATCCTGGCTGGTAGCCCTCCACAGCCCTCTCCTGCTTGGGGTCTAATCCTCTTTTAAAGCCATCTGAGTTGGTGGTCATCGCTTCTTCCTGTGGCAGGGAGTTCCGCAGTTTAACTAAGCACTGCATGAAGGACTTTTCTGAATCTTCCAACACTCAAGGGTCACTCGATCCAGAGCCATCCTCCTCCTTGGATTTGTCTAATATTTTAAAGCCATCCAAGTTGGTAGCCAGGGAAAATGGGTGCTTAGAAAGGCTGCAGGGGTAGGCAACCTTCGGCTCCCAGATGTTTTGGGACTACAACTCCCATGATCCCTAGCTAACAGGACCAGTGGTCAGGGATGATGGGAGTTGTAGTCCCAAAACATCTGGGAGCCGAAGGTTGCCTACCCCTGGGAGTGAATAGAGTGTAAGGTGTTTCCTTGCACAGTTTAACACTGGGCTTTCTTTTAACTGTCCTGAATCCTCTGGCATTCAGCTTCATTATTGGATGTCCATAAGTTCCAGTGTTATGCGAGAAGAAAAGTTTTCTGCCTGCAGACAAAATTATTCGAGTATGCTGAAATGGCAATATTATTGGGGAAAGTTACAGGTAGATAGCCGTGTTGGTCTGTCATAGTCAAAACAAAATAAAAAAATTCCTTCCAGTAGCACCTTAGAGACCAACTAAGTTTGTTCTTGGTATGAGCTTTCGTGTTCATGCACACTTCTTCAGATACACTTCTTCAGATACAATGTACCTGAAGAAGTGTGCATGCACACAAAAGCTCATACCAAGAACAAATTTTGTTGGTCTCTAAGGTGCTACTGGAAGGAATTTTTTTATTTTGTTATTGGGGAAAGTTAGGAATCATGATGACCAATAATTTAACACAGAATGGGATAAATACAGACAATACCTAAAAGATCATTGTAAACATCTGAAATCTTGGGCAGGCCTTGAATGACTCCTGCAATGTGACGTAACTTATGGATATATTGGATAAATATGAACTAAATGTTATTCAAATATGCAGTTAATACAGAATTGTAGAGGACCCACGTTTGGGTGGAGGGAAGTCTTAATACTTTAGTATATAATTTTATTTCATTTTCAACATTTAAGTATTCTTTTCTTCTTATGTAGGAGAAGGAAAATTGTGATGTATACCCAAAAAATCAATAAAGATTAAATGCAAAAGAGAGAGAAAGAAGAAAAGTTTTTCTCTGCTCGCTTCCTCCACACTGTGCATGCAGGAATGATAGATAATAATAATAATAATAATAATAATAATAATAATAATAATAATAATTTATTATTTATACCCCGCCCATCTGGCTGGGTTTCCCAGATCTGCGGTAACACGACAAACAGCTTTTGAAACGCAGAAAGGGAATTACAGTGGTACCTCGACTTACGAAGATAATGCGTTCCGACATGATTTTCGTAAGTCGAAAACATTCGTAAGTCGAATCCCCATAGGAATGCATTGAGTGAAAAAAATTCGTAAGTCGAAAAAATCCTATTCAAAAATTCGTAAGTCGAAAAAATCCTATTAAAGCGGCCGCGACTTCCTTTCGGAAGTCGAAAAATTCGGTTGCGGCGGCCATTTTTTTTCTTCCGGAAGTCATTCGTAACTCGAAAAACACGTAAGTCGAGTTGCTCGTAAGTCGAGGTACCACTGTACACAAGTGCGCAGACACTGGCTGCCTAAAATGCCTTATCGCATCTCCGGGGAATAAAATGGAAATGGAAACTAATAGCGATAAAAACCCTCCTCCTCCTTTAAGGAGACTTTCCTGCAAGAGGCAGCCTCGTATTGTAGGCCTCTTTGGGTTATCGAAAACCCTCCCTGCGCAGAAGGCTCTCCTGTGTTGTTTTTCAGCGCTCAAAGGGAAGCGAGCGATGGCCTTCACCTTGACTGTACTGTGCTCCAGCCTCTCAATTTCTCTCTAAAAGGGCAATGGGTTGTGTGTCTGGATCCTGCGCCTCCTGCAACTTACACAGCTATCAGGTTTATTCCCAGTCATAAACCATCAAGCGCAGGAGGAGAGATGGGCTCAGAGCAGACTCGAGACCTCTTGCCACAATACTTTATTTACCTTGGACTTTGGGCGATCACTCCTGGTGTGAGCGCAGGTCTACCCCTTGCAGGGTGTTTTCGTACAACACAATCCACAACCCCATGGGTGGGAGGGAGGGAAGCTTGAAAAGAGGACTGGGCATTTAAATCTTCAAAGCACATGGCTTCTCCCAAAGAATCCTGGGAGCTGTAGCTTAATAATAATAATAATAATAATTTTATTTGTACCCCGCCCATCTGGCTGGATCTCCCCAGCCACTCTGGGCAGCCTCCAACAGATATTAAAATACATCAAAATATCACAGGTTAAAAACTTCCCTAAACAGGGCTGGCTTCAGGTATTTTCTGACTGTAGGATAGTTGTTTATCACTTTAACCTCTGCTGGGAGGGCGTTCCACAGGGCGGGCGCCACTACCAAGAAGGCCCTCTGCCTGGTTCCCTGTAGCTTTGCTTCTCGCAGTGAGGGAACCGCCAGAAGGCCCTCAGCGTTGGATCTCAGTGTCCGGGATGAACGGTGGGGGTGGAGACGCTCCTTCAGATATACAAGACTGAGGCCGTTTAGGGCTTTAAAGGTCAGCACCAACACTTTGAATTGTGCTCGGAAATGTACTGGGAGCAAATATAGTTCTCTCAGGACCGGTGTTATGTGGTCCCGGCGGCCACTCGCAGTCACCAGTCTAGCTGCCACATTCTGGATTAATTGTAGTTTCCGGGTCACCTTCAAAGGTAGCCCCACGTAGAGCGCATTGCAGTAGTCCAAGCGGGAGATAACTAGAGCATGCACCACTCTGGCCAGACAGTCTGTGGGCAGGTAGGGTCTTAGCCTGCGTACCAGATGGAGCTGGTAGACAGCCGCCCTGGACACAGAATTAACCTGCGCCTCCATGGACAGCTGTGGGTCCAAAATGACTCCCAAGCTGCGCACCTGGTCCTTCAGGGGCACAGTTACCCCATTCAGGACCAGGGAGTCCTCCACACCCGCTCGCACCCTGTCCCCCCAAAACAGTACTTCTGTCTTGTCAGGATTCAACCTGCTTGTACCTTGCAGCACTACAATTCCCAGCACCCCTAACAAACTACAGTTCCCAGGGCAGAGGGGGTCGGTGTGCTTTAAATGGGCATGCAGCCCAGATGCTGATGTTTCAACTGGAAGCTTTAGGGGAGGAAGTTTCCATCATGGCAACAACACGGGCAAGGGGGAGGGTGGATTGTAGCCCTCCTTGCCCATGGCGGGCCATGAACGTCCTCTGGGCTACAGCTTCCTATTTACGGCAGTCTCTTTGACCCACGCAGGCTCCAAGTGGGTCACTGTGACATTTCACACACAGCGCCCAGACTTTGCGTATAGAATAAAAACGGGTTAAACATTAAATCCCACGGAAGGTCCCCTCCCAGGTCAGCTGAGTCGAATGACAGGAGGTCATGCGGCATGGCCACCAACGCTTGCAGAGGGCTCATCCACGTGGCAGGCGGCCAGGTCAGGTTGGCTTCGGGTCACACAGAGGCAATAAAGCGTACACACAGGGCCAGATCTGCTCTTGCCGCCGCTGCCTTCCTGCTTATGTGACCTGGAGTAGACCCAATGAGATGGAAGGGCCTAAATTACCCATGCCAGTTTACTTCAGCGGGTCTACTCTTGAGTAGGACGAGCCCTGGCTACAACCCATGGGAGCAGACTCGGGGAACCCGATGGTCCGCTCAGCTCAGCATTGCCGAAACTGACAGGCGGCAGCTTTCTGGGGTTCCCGGCCGTACCTGGAAATGCTAACAGGCGCCAGCCTTGGGAGCTTTCTCCTGCAAAGCTCTGCCACTGTGCTATGGTCCTTCCTTTCCCAATGCAGCAAGTTTCTAGTCCTCATTGAGTAAAAGGCTGATTTTTTTAAAATAGGAGCATAGGAAGTTGGTTCGTCAGGCCATCAGTTAACCGCTGTATTTGCTGTACAATCCGCTGTATAACCAAGGGTTTGCCTTCGCAGGCTGGCAGAGGCCTTACCAGGGACTGAACCCTGGATCTTGGGCACTCAGAGCACATGCTCTACCCTTGAGCTAAGGCCGTTCCCCTAAAAACAGATATTCTAGTCCTCCCGATTCTGAATCCCACTGGAGACTTCTTCTTTGTGTTCGAATGAAACTGTGTCTTCTGGGCTGAAGTGTGAGCAGTTGGGGGGAAGCGACCGAACTATGTTTCAAAATGGAACGGGCAAATATGTCCACCTGAATATCCAATTTGGCTAGGACGGGTGGCTTATCAGCAATCGATGTTCTGCAAACATGACCCCACCTCATGGAGATGTCTGCGGAAGCTCATTGGGAGCAGAAATCGGTCTATGTGGTTTACTCTCCTGGGCAGACGGTCTAGTTTAGTACCAAAAACGGGGGAAACCCCTCACATGCCTGTTTGGGATTTAGCTCTGTAGAGCTGACCTGCGTTTCAGTCTATAGACCTTTTCTCCACCTTCCTCTGGCACAGCAGGGAGATGAGATGAGTTCCAGGCGGGGCCTTTTGCATTGCTGTTTCCAAAACAACGACGCCCTGATCTCGAGCATCCCTTTGGATCTTCTCTGAACTGCAATGTGAAGATTCCCCAGCTCTCAAAAGGACCGTTTCTTGACACCCTGTTGCAATGGGGGGGGGGAGAGCAGCTTCCCTGTCCCACCAGCTAAGAAACCTCCCCATTGTCTCTTTCCTCACAAACCCTGTCCTCACAAATCCTGTCTTAAGGGCACATTCAAGATATGAACAGGGTGTGAGCCTGTGACCTGTGACCTAGATTCAGGAATTAAGTAGTTATAATAACAAAAGAGTGGCCAAAACCCAGATAATGCAATCAGGTAACTTGCCAGACAGGAGATAAACAATGCACTCAGATTTCTGTTGTAGACCGCCTTTTCTGTGATGTAGGTATGACGTATCTGGGGGGTGGTCTTGGGCTACACCCCTTCTGTGATGTATGTATGATGTTTCTGGGGGGTGGTCTTGGACTCCAGGGTGGGCAATTTAAAATGTCTATATAAGGGCTTGCACACATGGCTCGGGGTCCTCCTCCAAACTCCTGCGTGTGGGGGACCACCCTGTTGCAACAATTAATCAAGATCAGGCTTACTAGCTGCTTTGCTTCTCAATATTCTCTGGTTGGCCTCTGTTATTTTCTCCTACCCATAGGGAACCCACTTAAGGACTCTATACAGGCTCTTGGATACCCCATAAGGGAAAAGGAGCAGTTTTTTCTTACAACACACATAAAAGATTTTTGTTCAGACAAGCCTATCCGGGCATGGATAACGTTGCCATGTGTTTTAATCTCTTTGCTATCTGTCTTAAATTAGCTTTCTAAAGCCTTTTAAGCACCTGTTTAAAACTGCATTTTATTTTTATTATTTGTAAATCACTTATCAAGGATTTCATTATGACTGAATGGTATTTAAATCCTGTGAAATAAAATAAAAGCAACGTAAGCCAGGGGAGGAAACCTCACTGAAAACAGATGAAATTAAGGAATACAATATCCACACTAACCTTTGCTCTGTGCTTTTTAAAGTATGTGTATACTTTTTCTGGGAAAGCATGTGAAACAGAGCAAACATAAATCTGTGGAGAGTCCAACTGCTGTTTGCTGTGATTATTCAGCAGTAAAACACGGGTTTTCCTGGGGAAAATATACTGGGATTAAAAAAACACCAACCACCACTTAGAGATGGAGCTTCAAATCCCAGACCTGCCCTTAGAAACACCAAACAAAGTGTGGGTAAGCCTTAAATGAGTGGCTCCCAAACTTTCAACCCACGGTTCCCTCGATCGGTCCCATAAATTTACCCCCAGAACCCCCTACCTCACCCTATAAAAAGCATGATTGACAACAGCAGTTTGCACAACCAGGTAAGGAAGATAATAACACAAAAAAATTCAAAACAGTAACAATTGCACATTCATTCAAAATCCCTTTTAAAAAACCATTTAGTTCAATTGCTTCAGCAAAATGGATGGGCTTCCTCCACTGATGCCAGCTTTCCAAAGTCTGATGGTCATTGACACCTCCAGTGCCCCCCCCCCAAATATTGCCCCCCCTTGCCTCTTAGCATCCCCTTGGGTAAGCCAAGCACCCGCACCCCCCATGATGCGTCTGCCCACTTTAGCAGCCACCAGACTAACATTGTGTCCCAGATAGGTTTGTTGGAACACTGAAGTGTTTTTAAATGTGTCAATTCCCTCTTTGGTAAACAGGGGAAGGACAGCCTTGCGGGAAGACGGGGTCCTGTTGTTGTACCAGGGCAAAAGTCCAGGAGCCGGGCAAGATGCCAGCACAAGGCCGCGAAATGCCAGCTATCGAATGGATGCCAGGAGGGCTTAGAGTGCATTTGGCCGTGGAGTTTGTAAGAAGGCAGCTTTGCTCCATCCAACCAGGGTACATTAATACAGGTCTCCGGGAGAAGAAACAGCAGCAGAGGAGAGACTTTGTGTATGGAGGGTGGGGAAGAATAGTTTTATGTTCTGAGAGGCTAGAGAAACACCGCTAGTAGCTTATTATGATGATTGTTTAGAGTGGGATCGAAGTCAGATGTAGAACTATTAAGACAGTGGGTGGAAATAGCGCCAACCCACACAGGACTGTAACCCTTGTTTACAGTTCCAACTCAAGAGTAGGCCTCTTGGAATTAATTGCAGAACTGCAGAGCTGGAAGGTTGCGTCCCAAGTGTATAGGGAAGTATTTGATGTTTTATTCTGTTTTTAATATTCTGTTGGGAGCCGCCCAGGGTGGCTGGGGAAACCCAGACAGATGGGCAGGGTATAAATAAATTATTAATTATTATTATTATTATTATTATTATTATTATTTTGATTGATGGAATCTGTGTGGAGAGGGTAACAATGTTCAGATTTCTGGGCATTGAATTACAGGAGGATCTGTCCTGGAGTGCAAACATAAGGGGGCTTGTGAAGAAGGCGCAGCAGAGACTGTACTTCCTGAGAGTTCTAAGGAAAAACCATCTTCCACAAAAGCTGCTGCTTGCCTTCTATCACTGTGCCATTGAGAGCGTGCTCACTTATGGCTTATGTGTGTGGTACGGAAGCTGTACTACCAAGGACAGGATGGAGTTGGACAGAGTTGTTAAGGCAGCAGAGAGCATTGTTGGCTGCTCGCTCTCCACCTTAGAGCAGATTTATGCCACGAGGTGCCACAGAAAGGCACTGGACATAGTGAAAGATCCATCGCATCCTGGTCACCGTCTCTTTGAACTTTTGCCATCGGGACAGAGATACAGGACGATGACAACAAGAACAAGCCGTCTTAGAAACAGCTTCTTTTCCAGAGCGATCGCGGCCTTAAATGGGAAGCCTGGACTTTGAAGTCATCTAATCTTACCTGTTATGTTTATCATTGTATGGTTTTAATCAGTGTGTATGGTTTTAATCAGTGTTTTTGTAGTTGTTTTGTTTTTGCGTGGAGTGCCCTATCTGGGTGGATGGAGCAGCCAAGTAATTTCGTTGTCCCCGAAGGGGACAATGACAATAAAATATATTCTATTCTATTATTATTATATTCTAGTCCAACCCCTGCAATTCAGGAATCACAGCTCAAGAATCCCTGACAGATGGCCCAACCTCCAGTGAATCATAGCATTGTAGCATTGGAAGGGTCCTCCGAAGTTATCTAGTCTAACCCCCTGCGGTCCAGGAATGGAAGCTTACTTAGATCTGGTCACTTGGATGGATCTGCTCTGCATAGTAATGAAGCCGGAGGCAACCAGCAGAACCGGGAATTATTGTCAGGGACTTCCTTGGCCAGATTTAAAAAAAAAAAAAAAAAAAGCGGCAGCGCAGTTGGGCTGGGAAGGGGGGAGAGAGCCAAATAAGTCGACCGTGCAGCTCAGCCTTCGACAGCCAGGCGGACTACGGCTCCCATAGCTCCCAGTTGCCACCATCTGAGGGGCACTGTCTGGAGATTACGCACGCAGCGAGGAGCGCACAGAGTGGGGGGTGGGTCGGTGCGGAGAGCTTTACTCCCGGGAAGGCGTGCAGGGGTGGGCCGGCATCCTCCGGCTCCTGCCCAGCATAGAACCGGCTCGATGTTCCTTACAGTCCTTTGGGGGCGGCTTCCACGCCCGTGGAAAAACCAACCAACCAACCAAACAAACGCATCTCGCCTTCTTTTCCTTTCCAAGCTGCAGCGCTTACGAAAGGGGTGTGCGTGTTCCACGTGATTAACGGCATCAACAACTCATCTGCATAGTATGCAAATGGGGGAAGTGGACCAGGGCACTTTGGCGCGAGGGATCTTTCTTTACTCCTTCCTTCCCCCGCGTCTCCCTCCGTCTTCGCTTGCAAGGCGTCCGGAGGCCGGAGGGACAGGTGGCGGCGCGGGCATGGGCCTCTCGGGGTGCAGTCCAGCGGCGAGGGAGACAGACGAGGCGGGGGGTGAAAGGGTGCCTACCCTAGCCACGCCCCTTCCTGTGGAATTTTTCTGGGTCTGGGGAAGGCGGGGGAGAAGGGGGGGGGAGAGATGCGCATCATATAAGCGGCAGCCGCAGCGTTGGACCGCATCAGCAGCTCTCGGAGAGGGTGAAAGCGGCGTCGCACCGGATTCGAGTTGGTGAGTGAGTGCGCGCCGGAGCTTCGATCCCTTTACTCAGAAGCTCAATCGGTAAAGCAGGAGACACTTAATCTCCGGGTCGTGCGTTCGAGCCCCACATTGGGCAAAAGATTCCTGCGTGGCAGGGGGTTGGACTACATGACCCTTGGGTGCCTTCCAACTCGATTAGGATTCTGTGTGTGTCCGAGAGAGGGGAGAACACACAGAATAGCTGTCAGACCCTTGTCCAGCTAGCTCAATATTGTCTACACAGACTACAGTAGCTGTCCAGCATTTCAGACAGGAATCTGTCCCTCCTGTCTGGAGATGGCAGCGGGGATTAAACCCAGGATCTTCGGCAAGCAAGGCAGGAGCTCTGCCACTGAGCTACGGCCCTTGCATAAATTCCGCAGGGAATCGTCTCCTGGGGATGGGCGCAAGGCGAGCGCGGTGACGCGTGGCTCCGTGCGCCCTGGGCGCAGCGCTGGGCGCTTTTGGAGAGACGCGTCGTAGCTCCAGTTCTGGCCTGCTGGGTGGCGCACGCCCTCCTTACGGTGATACACACCCCCTGGATGCAACGGGGAGGGAGGGACGGAGGCTGCCCCCAGGAGCGCCCCGGAGAGTAGCAGCAGCGGCAGTCATCTGCCCGCCCCCCTCCCGCAAGGAGTGCTATATTCGCGGGATATCCGCATCACCTTAGTTGGGCATCGCCGTGAGAGGGCCCCCCCCCCCGCCCACGCGCCTCCAAATCTCCCGGAGGAGGGAGAGAGGGAAGAAGAATGTTGCTGCCTGTGCTGCCCCCCCCATCAGGAAAAAGGGAGTCAGAAAGGGCACTTTGCACGTGCTCAGAAGTGGTCTTCCATTAGGCTAAAGGTAGATAGCCGTGTTGGTCTGTCATAGTCAAAACAAAATAAAATAAAAAAATTCCTTCCAGTAGCACCTTAGAGACCAACTAAGTTTGTTCTCTAAGGTGCTACTGGAAGGAATTTTTTTATTTTATTTTGTTCCATTAGGCTGTTGCGGAGGTCAGAACCCCTCTGCAACTCAGAAGAACCCCTTTTGTTAAGGGCGGTTGGGTGGGATCGCCAATTGAAGCCTCCAGCTGCAGAGGCAGTCTACCTTTTAGTGTCAAGAGGGAGAGGTTGGAGGGGGTGAGTTCTTGCTTTCTCGTGAGGGATTCCCATTGGACAACAGTGAAGATGCAGGATGCTCAGGCTGACCAATTAGGGCTGCTTTGGTCTTCCTGTGCTTTGATACCCTGAGATGAAATTGGGAGCTGGGAGAGAGGCCTGCCTTTCTCCAAAAAGCCCACTAACAAACATCAGAAGAACCTGGCAGCTGGATCAGGCCAGAACCGGGCCCAGCATCTTTTTCTCACAGCAGCCAGCCCCGATGCCTCTTCTGGGAAACCCAAAAGCAGGACCCGAGTGCGAGAGCAAAACTCTCCCCACTTGGTATCATTCGTAGGCCACAAACAGGTAGGAGGAGCCTGGCCATTGTGGCTAGTGGTGTTTTCCCGTTGCCATGGCGATAGGGTGATAGTGCTGAGGAGAAGGACACCCTTAGGTGGGGGGCAGAGTTTCTAATGGCTTCTAGCCTGGAAGAATCTTTAAAGGTGGGGTGAGCTGCCATGGGGCATTAGGCTTCTGCTGGCTGATGTGATGCCCTTGTGCCCTGTTGCCGGACTCCGAATCCCATCATCCTCAGCAGCTAAGCTGGCCAATGATCAGCAAGGATAATGCTGGGTGTTGCAGTCTAATAATATCTAGAGCAGGCATAGGCAGCCTTGGCTCTCCAGATGTTTTGGGACTACAACTCCCATCATCCCTAGCTAACAGGACCAGTGGTCAGGGATGATGGGAATTGTAGTCCCAAAACATCTGGAGAGCCAAGGTTGCCTATGCCTGATCTAGAGAGCCATCCCTGCATTAAAAGGAGGCAGAGTTGTGATGAAGGTAGCCAAGGTCAGTAATGGCAAGTGATGGTCTAGTTCAGAGACATAGGGAGCCTGTGGGGAAGGGTGGTTGTGCAGCAGCGATACAGTATATGGAGCTACAAGGAGCTTGGGTGACAGGTGAGAGGAAGGAAATACCATAGTGAGGTGCTGTCAAGTGCAGCTGTGCACCCAAGGGAGGGTCCATACCTCGGCGAGGGAGGCAGAAAGCCCCAGGTTCAATTTCCCCCAACACCTCCAGTGATTTCCCGTAGAAGGGGATGTGCGAAAATGGTTTCTTTCTTACCTGCTGGGAGAGGGAGCTGTAGCTCGGTGGCAGAGCACCTGCTTGGCATGCAGAAGGGCCCAGGTTCGATCCCAGGCATCCCCAAATGAAAAACCCAGAGCCTGCTGGACCCGTGGTCTGATTTAGAAGAGGGCGTTTTAAAATCAGCTCTTTGCTTAGAACCATGAGGACTAGAATCTTAGGGCTCAATAGCCCCGGCATCTCCAGGTAGGGCCGCAAAAGACCCGCCGCCTGAAACCCTGGAGAAGCTGCTGCAAGTCAGTGCAGACAATACTGAGCTTGATGGACTAAGGGTCTGGCTCTATGTAAGACAGCTTCCTATGTCCCTGTGCTAGAAGGCAGCATTGTTATGTGTTGCAAAAGGGACTGGGCTGTATATGTGTGTGAGAGAGAATGAGCGACTGTTCCCTGGTCACCTCCCCTCAAAAAGGGTTTTATAGCTTTGGAAAAAGTTTACTAAAATGACTGCGGGGATGGAGTGACAACTTGCAAAGAAAAATGGCAGTGTTTGGGACTTTTTAGGTCAGGAAGAGGTGGCATGATAGATATTTATAAAACTATGCATTGCATAAAAGGTAAAGGTAAAGGACCCCTGACAGTTAAGTCCAGTCGCGAATGACTCTGGGGTTGCGGCGCTCATCTCGCTTTACTGGCCGAGGGAGCTGACGTTTGTCCGCAGACAGTTTTTCCGGGTCATGTGGCCAGCAGGACTAAGCTGCTTCTGGTGAAACCAGAGCAGCACACAGAAACGCCATTTACCTTCCCGCCAGAGCGGTACCTATTGATCTACTTGCACTTTGACGTGCTTTCAAACTGGTAGGTTGGCAGGAGCAGGGACCGAGCAACGGGAGCTCACCCTGTCGCGAGGATTCGAACTGCCGACCTTCCGATCGGCAAGTCCTAGTCTCAGTGGTTTAGACCACAGTGCCACCCGCGTCCCTTTTATGCATTGCATAGAAAAACCACATGGGTAGGCAAACTAAGGCCCAGGGGCCAGATCTGGCCCAATCGCCTTCTCATTCCGGCCCACGGACGGTCCGGGAATCAGCGTGTTTTTACATGAGTAGAATGTGTGCTTTTATTTAAAATGCATCTCTGGGTTATTTGTGGGGCATAGGAATTCGTTCATTCCCCCCAAAAAATATAGTTCGACCCCCCACAAGGTCTGAGGGACAGTGGACTGGCCCCCTGCTGAAAAAGCTGTCCCCCCTCTCTCATAACACTAGAACTCGTAGACATCCAACTAAGCTGTGGGTTGGATAAGATTCAGAAAAGTCCTTCTTCAGGCAGTGCATAGTTAAACTACGGAACTCCCTGCCACAGGAAGCAGTCATGGTTACCAATTTGGATGGCTTTAAAAGAGGATTAGACGAGGAGAGGATGGCTCTACTCTGCCTCCACAGTTGGAAGTAGCAATGCTTCTGAATGCCAGTTGCTGGAAACCGCAGGAGGGGAGAGTTGGTCTTGTGTTCGAATCCTGCTGGCTGACTCTCCTTGGGGGTATCTGCTTGGCCCCTGTGGGAACAGGATTCTGGATCGGATGAGCCACCGGCCTGAGGCACAACGGCTCTTCCTATGTTCTTACATTCCAGGGATGGGCAGAAAAGAGGAACAGCTTAAGCCAGCCCTCTTTCCTAATCGGAGAACAAGCCAGCGCTGCTTGCAGGAGGACTTTGGATGTTAGGACAAGGAGTTCAGAACAGCTTGTCCCTCCTCGCTTCCTCCCTTTGCCGCCCACATTTCCTGAACCTGCCTCTTCCCCCGAATGCGCATGTTCTCTCTCCAGTGTAACTCAGCTTCCCTTTAGATCTTCCATTCTGGGACAGACGGTTGCACTCTGCAACCTCCAGACGGCACACCGTCTGGAGCTGGGGTTTCGGAAACGTGATATGTCATATGTGTATGGGAGAGGGTCACTGGGTCGGGAAGCATTTGGCGGGGGTGCTGAATGGCCTTGGCTCCTTGCCATCTCTCTGCACTCCATGGCCTCTGTCCCAGTGCCATGTGACTTCAGATGAGTCAGCTGCGAAGACTTTGGTCCTGAGAAAGTATGTGTGTGTGTGTGTGTGTGTGTGTGTTGTTCTTTCTCAAGAGGAACACATCTCTCAAGCACACACACACACACACACACACACACACACACACCAGTCTGATAATGGGTTTGAGAGATGCTTTTGCCTTCTTGAGGACGGGGTCTAAGACCCTGGGCTGCATCCAACTCAGAGTACACCCACTGTGATTAATGGAGCCGGCTAACAGCAATCTGAACCTTTCGTGCCATTGACCCAGTCTGGTGCAATGCTCTGCCAACAGAGATCCGGCGGACGCCTTTTAAATGGATTTTCTATTCTGCCAGGATTATGCAGCCAATTAGGAATAAATCCAAACCGATGGATTTAAACAGGGCTATTTTTCTAGAAGGGTGGCGCTGTGGGTTAAACCACTGAGCCTAGGGCTTGCTGATCAGAAGGTCGGCGGTTCGAATCCCTGCAACGGGGTGAGCTCCTGTTGCTCAGTCCCAGCTCCTGCCAATCTAGCAGTTCGAAAGCATGTCAAAGTGCAAGTAGATAAATAGGTACCGCTCCAGCGGGAAGGTAAACGGCATTTCCGTGCGCTGCTCTGGTTCGCCAGAAGCGGCTTAGTCATGCTGGCCACATGACCCGGAAGCTGTACGCCGGCTCTCGGCCAATAAAGCGAGATGAGCGCCGCAGCCCCAGAGTCGGACACGACTGGACCTAATGGTCAGGGGTCCCTTTACCTTTTACCTATTTTTCTAGAAAAAGAGGTGCCAGAACTCTCCAGGAATGCCTCCCTTGCTCTCTTAGAATGGCAATGGCACCCCCCCCCTTGAGAACTGAGTTCCTGTTAGTTCCAGCTGAAAAAATAGCCTGAATTTATTTATTATTTTATTTCTTTATTGAATTTATATACCGCCCTTTACCTGGAGGTCTCAGGGCGGTTCACAGAAAAGATCACAATATATAAAATCAAGGGAGGTTTATTTTAAGTGTACAGTCATACCAAAAGCGCCTCTCTGGTTGCGGACTTTTCGGGGTGCGAACGGCACCCCAGAACGGATCATGTTCGCAACCAGAGGTACCACTGTATGGTGTTCCCACTGCCTGAGAACCTGGCTAGTGACTCCCTGTAAATCTCTAAATATCCTTTCTCTTCTCTCCAGTTACAGAGTGCAGCGTCCTCTTGAAATCCAGCAAAGATGTGGATGGTGTCTCCCCCTTCTGGTGAGTCTCAAATATAGCTCAGTTTCCCACTCACTCTTCCTGGGCTGTTTCTTACTCATGGATGGTTTTTGATGGGTGGAGTAAACTTGCCCACCCCCCACCCCCTGCTTGGGAACCAGAGAGGAAGGAAAATTCCAAATGTTATTTAAAAAAAAACATAGTCTTGTGACTTGATTTGAATTGTTCTGGCAGCCCCTGTGCCGAGGAATGCCTTCCCCATCGAGGCGCTTCTGACACCTTTGTTGCACGGCGTCTTATGCTGAAGACTGCACCTCTTTACCCTGGCCTTTGACACATGAAACACACACACTGTATTAGAAGACAGCCTTGCAAACTGTGCTCAGCTGATTTCAGCATTCGGGTTGCATCTTGATAGCTCAGTTGGTTAGAGCATGGCGCTGAGAACACCCAAGGTTGCAGGCTGAATCCCTGTAAAGGGATCCTGCGTGGCAGGGGGTTGGCCTAGATCAGAGCTCTCCAAACTTTTCAGGTTGGTGACACACCTTTTAGACAGGCATCATTTCGCGACACAGTAATTCAGTTTTGCTAGCAAACCGGAAGTTAAACTAACCCCTTTCCAGCCCTGGGATGAATGCGGGGTGCCTTTGTGCAACACACCTACACACTGCAGCTGACACAATAGTGGCGCTGTGGTCTAAACCACTGGGCTTGCCGATCGGAAGGTTGGCGGTTCGAATCCCCACGACGGGGTGAGCTCCCGTTGCTCTGTCCCAGCTCCTGCCAACCTAGCAGTTCGAAAGCACGCCAGTGCAAGTAGAGAAATAGGTACCGCTGTGGAAACGAAGGACCGTATCAGGGCAGATAAAAGAAAGGACTTTTCCACGCAGCTCATGGTTAAACTATGGAACTCCCTCCCATAGAAGGCCGTGCTGGCCATCAACCTGGATAGCTTGCTTGCTTATCAGGGGTGCGGGTGGCGCTGTGATCTAAACCACTGAGCCTCTTGGGCTTGCCGATCAGAAGGTCGGCCAACTTAGCAGTTTGAAAGCACACTAGTGCAAGTAGATATATAGGTACTGCTGTGGCGGGAAGGTAAATGGCATTTCCATGCACTCTGGTTTCTGTCACAGTGTCCCGTTGCACCAGAAGCGGTTTAGTCCTGACTCAGCTGTCTGTGGACAAACACCGGCTCCCTTGGCCTGAAAGCGAGATGAGCGGCGCAACCCCATAGTCGCCTTTGACTGGACATAACCGTCCAGAGATCCTTTACCTTTTAACTAATGTGTCACGACACACAGTTTGGAAAACTCCGGGCTAGATGATCCCAGAAGCTTTTCTTTTGGGAATTATAGGGACAGAACTACCTAAATTGTATAGAAATTTATGTATACCACTACAGCAGCAAGAATGCTACTTGACCCAAAGTGGAAAGAAGCAGAAGTCCCAGTAAAGGAAGAATGGATACAAAAACTTATGGAATATGCAGAAATGGCAAAACTTACCAGAAGAATAAGAAATCAAGATAACAAACTGGTTTATGGAATATTTACAGATAAATTGTAAACAGATAAAAACATTAGCAGGATTATTGTAATGACCTGCAGTTTTATAAGAGTATATATTTACAGTAGATAATTAAACGAGCAAGTTAAATGAACTTGAATATGCAGAAGGTATTAAAAAATAAATTTAAGGAATTGCAGAAGAGGGGGAAGGAAGTCACATTTTGAAATGTTAAAGTGATTGTAAAAGTAATGAAATGTATAAATTTGAAAAGTATAAATAAAAACTTTTTTTAAAAAAAGAGAGAAAGCGAAATCTCCAGGACATTAGGTTGTATCCAGTGCTAGCCCTACTCAGAGTAAAAAGGTAAAGGGACCCCTGACCATTAGGTCCAGTCGTGTCCGACTCTGGGGTTGCGGCACTCATCTCGCTTTATTAGCCAAGAGCCGGCGTACAGCTTCCAGGTCATGTGGCCAGCATGACTAAGCCGCTTCTGGCAAACCAGAGCAGCGCACGGAAATGCCGTTTACCTTCCCGCCGGAGCGGTACCTATTTATCTACTTGCACTTTGATGTGCTTTCGAACTGCTAGGTGGGCAGGAGCTGGGACCGAACAACGGGAGCTCACCCCATCGCAGGGATTCGAACCGCCAACCTTCTGATCAGCAAGCCCTAGGTTCTGTGGTTTAACCCACAGCGCCACCTGGGTCCTTATTATTACTCAGAGTAGACCTACTGAAATTAACAGACACAGCTGACTTGGGCCCATTAAATATATTTATGACTCCCAGGCTGAGGATCCACCATATGTCCTCAAAAAAAATCAGCACCCTTTAGATGCCAGTATCAACGGCCGGTACCATCAGTTTGTTGCGGATACTGTTTACAGCCAACCTGTTTTGGGTGTCTCCCCGCATTCCCAAGAAGGCAGAAGGGTCAAATGGTTGCAGATATCTGTGAAACAACTGTTCCTCTCTGGTTCCTCTCCCTTCCGCTCTGTCCTTGGAGGTTTTCCACGGAGCTCTTGGGCACAACCCGTTCTTCGGAGCTTCGACAAATCCGAACTGACTTAATTCTGATTATTTTCTACAACTCTTTCATTACTTCAACGGCCATCAGCCCCATATGCATAGTATAAGTACAGAAACCTGCCTCAAACGGCACGGGTTGGGATCCAGTTTGCCGAGGGCAACTGGCTACACTTATATATTTGTCGCTCAGAAAAATCCTTGAGCTCCCGCAGGATTCACGCCTGGTGTGATCTGGTTTGCCTGAGGTTGTGTATAATAAATAATAATAATAATAATAATAATAATAATAATAGCATGTGGGTGGATTTTTGCTTTTTTCAGTTTGCTCCAGTGCAGTTATAAATAAGCAGAATGGTGAAGCATTTGGGGGAGGGGGCATTTGAACTATGGTCCAAAACAGTTGGAGGACATTGGGGAAGACTGGGCTGCAAGGTTTAAAGGAAGGCAGGATGCTGTGTCTGTTTGGGAGGTGGGGTGGCAACGGAATTTGGGGAGCGATCTTATGGCGAGGAAACAGGGATGGATACTAAGCGTTGCCAGACCTCCATGTCTGACCTGAAGCCTCGCCCCCTCCAAGCGGCAGGTGCAGGGCTTGAAATCTCCAGGTGGGCGAGAGAGGCTTTAATAATACATTTAAATATATTAAGAAGGCTGTTTATGCAGCCTGCAAGCTTCAGCCCAGCAGGAGCTGGTTACAAATTATAGCATGGATATTTGGGCAGGGGTGTGGGTGTGGGTGTATCTGCATCTGCCCATGTCCTCTCCCAATTAACCTCTGTCTCTAGGGCCTGGCCCTGTGATATCACTGACCTCCCCTGTCCCAATTAACCTCCGTCTCCAGGGGATGCCCCTCTCCTGTGATATCATCAGGGGATGTTCCTAGGTCTCAGGTTTGGGATGCTGCTGATAACCCTAATTGTGACCATGAACTACACAAACGTCCTTCTATTCATCTGGACAATGCCAAAGGATTCCCCCGCTTGCCTTGCTTTCGTATCTCAAGATCAGCCTTCAGATCATCCAGTGGCCGAGTCAGACTCACATGTGGCATGATGCTGCCTTAGACTGAGTCAGAGCCTTGGCCCATCTAGGCTAGTATTGTCTACACTGACTGGCAAGAGGCTCTCCAGCATTTTCAGGCTGGAGCTGCTGCTGGGGAACGGAAGCTGGGAGCTTCTGCATTCCAAGCAGACGCTCTACCACTGAGCCAGGGCCTCGTCCCAAACAGAGGGAAAGGAAAGGGCTTTAGCCCAGTGGCAGAGTACTTGCTTGGAATGCAGAATGTCTCCAGTGCAATCCTGAGCAGCATCTGCAAGGAGGTCTGGGAATGTCCCCCTGCCTGCCTCAAAAAGTGTGGACTCTATTTTTACGGAGCACTGCACAGTAGCACCCTCTACATAAAGCCCGGGTGTTGCTGGACTACAAACCCCATCTGCCTGGCCAGTTGTCAGGGATGATGGGAGTTGTAGTCCACCAATGCCTGCTCAAGATCTTGAAGCTCTGCCAGTCGATACCTGGAAAGCCAGCTGGTTGTAAATGCAGCACAGAGGCCAGGCCAACCCTTGCAAACTATTATGGGATGGGCATTATGAGAAGCGGGCATGCTGTAACACTGATGTCCTTCCCAGCACCCTCTCCTTTGGCATCTGCCGCCTTCTGCATCCGCTGCCACCCATGAACTGCCTACAAGGACTGCCCCATATTTGCAGCCAAGTCCCAGAAGCAGCGAAGTGCCCCCCACCCACTTCCCATCCACATTCAAGAGCAGCTTTCTGTTCCTTTTGCCAAAAATGTTCAGCTGGCATTAAGTCTGCGGAGAGATGGGGGGAATCCAGAATTACGGGTATGACACAAACAGGGTTTATTAATTGCCTGTTGCATTGTTATCTAGTGAAACCAGGACTGGGGACATTGCAAATGGGAGCCACGGGTATGTCTTCAAACTGCCAGCTCTTGAGTTTTATCTGCAGCCGATAAATCTCTGCGTGGAACTGATATCTCTCATCTCTTAACTGTGGAGACACAAAGTCCTCTGGTTTCGGGTAAAATTCCTGTGGCCTGCCTTGTTGTTTGGGGGCAAGGCACAGATATTTGGGGACACCGACTCTCTCCCAGTGATGGTGCGAAAACGGTCGCTGTCATCCGTCCCTGGCTGGAGCGGTTGACTCAGTAATTCTCTCCAAGTTCACAATGCAAGTACTTGCAAGTTCAGAAGCCAGGAAAGTGTGCTTGAAAATGTTTTCAGCTGTGTGATGTAAATACAGTGGTACCTTGGTTCTCAAACTTAACCCATTCCGGAAGTCCATTCCAAAACCGAAGCGTTCCAAAACCAAGGCTTGCTTTCCCATAGAAAGTAATGCAAAATGGATTGATCTGTTCAAGACTTAAAAACAACCCCTAAAACAGCCATTTAACATGAATGTTACTATCTAACGAAACCATGGATCCATAAAATGAAAGCAATAATCAATGTAAAGGTAAAGGTAAAGGGACCCCTGACCATTAGGTCCAGTCGTGTCCGACTCTGGGGTTGCGGCGCTCATCTCGCTTTACCGGCCGAGGGAGCCGGCGTACAGCTTCCGGGTCATGTGGCCAGCATGACAAAGCCGCTTCTGGTGAACCAGAGCAGCGCACGGAAACGCCATTTACCTTCCCACTGGAGTGGTACCTATTTATCTACTTGCACTTTGACATGCTTTCAAACTGCTAGGTGGGCAGGAGCTGGGACCGAGCAACGGGAACTCACCCCGTCGCAGGGATTCGAACCCCCGACCTTCTGATCAGCAAGCCCTAGGCTCTGTGGTTTAACCCACAGCGCCACCCGCGTCCCAATAATCAATGTACTGTACTATAAAATAAACAAGACAGTATTATAGATGATAAAAAATTACATCCCCCCCCCCTGACCTGCACTGATGATAATCATTGTTTGGATGGGGGGGCTTTTATTCATTTCCACAGTCACACAATCAATCAGTCAGTAGCTGAACTGCGTTCCACACTGTCATAAAAACAAATGAACCAAAAAAGCCTCAAAAACAAAAACGCAAAAGAAATAGCAGAAACAAAAGCGCCAAACTTAATCCGTTCCGGAAGTCCGTTTGACTTCCGAAATGTTTGAACACCAAGGCGCAGCTTCTGATTGGTGCAGGCGCCCCGGAAACAATAGCCGACAGCCGCATCGGAGGTGTGGCTTCCGAAAAACCGGAACACTTACTTCCGGGTTTTCGGCGTTTGGGAACCAAGGCGTTTGAGAACCAAGGTACCACTGTATAGAAATCAGTCACCTCGGTGGGAACACCAATCTGATTACTGCTGGGTAGTGCTCTCAAGTGAGGAAGAGTACGCTCGATCTAGAGTCCGTCACTAAAAAACCATCCTCATTTTGGACGGCGGGCTCTATGCCGACCAGTCACTGTTATTCAAGAGTCTGAACTGTTGGTTTTGGAAGAACGGAAGGGGAGAAAGAATGAGGTGGTCGTTAACTTAAGCACACACACAATTGCTGCCCCAACCATCGGTACAGCTCTTGAATGAGCAAAATGCATTTCCGGGTTTTTTGCATTGGGTAGAGTTTGGAGAGGGGCATCTTTTCAGGGGTTGGACTAGATGACCATTGGTGTCCCTTCCAACTCCACCATTCCGTGATTCCAACGGGTGCTTTTTGATCATGGCGGTTTGGTGGGTGCTCAGAGGTGGCAGAGGGATGGGCTCAAGCAGTTGTGTGTGTGCCTGTGTGTGTGCGTGAACCCAGGTTTCACATTGGTGGGTGATTTTTTTTAAATTTATTTTTTTCGGGGTTGCTCTGATCTGCTATTTTCTTTCAGATGAAGAATCTCGCGAACTTTCCGGAATTTGGAAACGCGACAAGGGCAGGGTGCAAAACATGCTAGTAGGACTTGTCCCTTCTCACACTTTCTCAAGAGTAGACCTTTCCCCCCTTGGGATTATGATAAACTATAATCTATTTTCAGTGTTAGTGAGTAGGGCTGTTAGTTTGCTGTTTTGTTTTGTTTTGTTTTGTTTTTAATGAATTGTGAGCGGGGCTGGTCTTTATGTTTAAAATTGGGTGGGGGAAGAACGGGAAGAGAAGCATCACTAAGAACAAGATGCTTTTAAGAAACGTAATGGGATCGTCACAGCGCTGGGAGCTAACGGGATGGGCTGAGCTATGCCTTTGCATGTGGGCTGCTGTTCGCTTCCTTCTGTGCTGATATCTCATCTTCTGCAAAACTTAAAATGCTTCTTACTGTGTTTGGTATAATGCCAGCCTGGCACCTTTTGGGGGGGGGGAGGGGATCCCACTTTCAGAATTTGCCTGCATGGTTTTGCAGTTCTGCAAAGCATCTTGCCACTGCTGCGGGCTTTTAAAGGCTTCCCTGGGTTGGGTTGGGCGGCAGTAGATGCACCCAGGAAGCAAGATTCACTGGCACGGTGTTTGCTAACCAGGGTTAAGGCTGAAGACTCACCTGGCCCAGCAGTTAGGGAGGTGAGGTATACCCTAAAGCAGGGGTCAGCAAACATTTTTAGCAGGGGGCCGGTCCACTGCCCCTCAGACCTTGTCCGGGGGCCAGACTCTATTTTGAAGAAGAAGAAAAAGAACAAATTCCTATGCCCCCAAAATAACCCAGAGATGCATTTTAAATAAAAGGACACATTCTACTCATGTAAAAACACCAGGCAGGCCCCACAAATAACTCAGAGATGCATTTTAAATAAAAGCACACATTCTACTCATGTAAAAACACACTGATTCCCGGACCGTCTGCGGGCCGGATTGAGAAGGTGATTGGGCCGGATCCGGCCCCTGGGCTTTAGTTTGCCTACCCATACCCTAAACCTGTACAAAGTTCTTGGCAGGCTGTACTTATGGGTTCCCCCACCCCAAAGCATGGGGGAAAAACACAACTTAATGTGTGCCCAATCTCGCAGGGGTGGCATTGGCCCGAAGAGATGCAGCCATGGAGGGAGGTTGAGCATGCCTTAACAGTGCATGTTAATCTACGGAACTCGTTCCCGCAGGAGCCAGCGATTTCCCCAACATAGAGGGCTTTAAAAATATTAGACAAACTTCAAGAGGGAAGAGGGCTCTGGTGCTCGGATTCTGCTTACCCACTGGCCTGACCCAGCAGGCTCTTCTTATGCACTCATGGGAGCCAACACCAGGGGGTGCTGCTGGGATCATCAACCACCCTCCAAATGGCCAGTGGTTTGGAGGCTGCCCAGTGGCAGGAGCCAAACGCCCATTGACTTTTCCTCCGTCTGCTGCCTTTTGGGGCTTATCGAAAATCTCCCTTTCAAACTGAGAACAAAGCGTTAACTTTAAAGTCCAGGTAGATCTCTCTCTCTCTCTCTCTCTTATAATTTAGCAAATCGTAGAATAATAATAATAATAATAATAATAATAATAATAATAATAATAATAATTTATTATTTATAACCTGTCCATCCAGTTGGGTTTCCCCAGCCACTCTGGGCGGCTCCCAACAGAATGCTAAAAACAGAATAAAACAACAAACATAAAAAACCTCCCAGTACAGGTCTGCCTTCAGATGTCTTCTAAAAGTCAGATAGTTGTTTATTTCCTTGACATCTGGTGAGAGGGTGTTCCATAGGGCGGGCGCCACCACTGAGAAGGCCCTCTGCCTGGTTCCCTGTAACTTCACTTCTCGCAAGGAGGGAACAGCCCGGTCGCCCCTCCACTCAGCTCCCATTGGCCAGTTCCCAACTTTCCCCTTAAGGGATTGGTGGAGGGCACATGGGATGGAATTTTAATGCACCCAATTTTAATGCCTGCTCCTCTTCGGGGATGTATGCTCAGCACATAGGGGACATCTCTGCCGGGATCTCCCCCTTTCTTGCTCACAGCTTCCTCTGCCGCCTTGCTCTGCCGCCTTCCAGGTATATTCCAACACACCAAGAAGCTGTTCCTGAGCGATCAGGCCGGACGGGCGCAGGCTCTGGAGTTCCTGCGCCGGAATGTCGCCAACTCCCTCTCTATGGCCAACCTGGTGATGGGCCTCTCGTCTGTCCTTTGCAGTCTGAATGGGTAAGCCAGACCACAACATTTCTCCAGTGAAAATAGGGGTGTCTATTCTACAACAGGACAGAGGACAAGATGGTTCGACAGTATTCTCGAAGCTACCAACATGAGTCTGACCAAACTGCGGGAGGCAGTGGAAGACAGGAGTGCCTGGCGTGCTCTGGTCCATGGGGTCACGAAGAGTCGGACACGACTAAACGACTAAACAACAACAAATTCTACAACAGAAGGGACGCGGGTGGCGCTGTGGTCTAAACCACAGAGCCTAGGGCTTGCTGATCAGAAGCTCGGCGGTTCGAATCCCCGCGACGGGGTGAGCTCCCGTTGCTCGGTTCCTGCTCCTGCCAACCTAGCAGTTCGAAAGCACGTCAAAGTGCAAGTAGATAAATAGGTACCGCCCTGGCGGGAAGGTAAACAGCGTTTATGTGCACTGCTCTGGTTCGCCAGAAGCGGCTTAGTCATGCTGGCCACATGACCCAGAAGCTGTCTGCGGACAAACGCCGGCTCCCTCGGCCTATAGAGCGAGATGAGCGCCGCAGAGTCGTCTGTGACTGGGGTCCCTTTAACTTTATTCTACAACAACAACAACAACAACAACAACAACAACAACAACAACAACAATAGCCCACTCATCTGACTGGGTTGCCCCAGCCGCTCTGGGAGACTTCTGTTATAAGAAAAAAACCTGCTCCTTTTCCCCTATGGGGTATCCAAGATCCCACATAGAGTCCTTAAGTGGGTTCCCTATCGGTAGGAGAAAATAACAGAGGCCAACCAGAGAATATTGAGAAGCAAAGTGGCTAGTAAGCCTGATCTTTATTCAACTGTTGCAGCAGGGTCCTCACTCACCACATGCAGGAGGCAGGGGGAACCCTGAACAATGGTGTGCAAGCCCTTCTATAGACTTCTGAAATTGCCCACCCTGTAGCCCAAGACCACCCCCCAAAAACATGCATACATCACAGAAGGAGGCAGTCTTCAGCAGAAATCCTGTCTGCCAGTATACCTGACAATTGTCACTTATTGCTTTTCCTGGGCAGCCTGGCCATTCTTTTTTGATGGTAAATACTTTAATTCCTGAATCCAGGTCACAGGCTCACCTCATACACAAATATGCCCTTAAGACAGGTAAGCAAAAGACAGTTCCTATCATACCTGACCACTGGTCCTGTTAGCTAGGGATCATGGGAGTTGTAGTCCCAAAACATCTGGAGGACTGAGTTTGCCTATGCCTGCAAAAGACAAGGGAGAGGCTTTCCCATTTCCTTCCTCCTTGCAGAGAAATATTTGAGGTCTATTTGGAAAGTCAAAATGGTTTGGGAGAGTCAAAATGGCTTCAGGATTGCTCTCCTGTACTATTTCAGACATGTGGTTTATATACTTACGTATGTGTTTGCCTTGTAAACTTATGAACATTTAATTTATATATTTGAGACCTTAAATTCTTATAACGCTTCCAACATATATAAAAAACATATAAACAAAGCATTGAACATTTAAGAACTTCCCTATACAGGGCTGCCTTCAGATATCTTCCTAAAGGTTTTATAGTTACTTATCTCCTTGGCTCGGGGGGGGTCGAATAACCCCATGCCCTCCAACATTTTTCCGATTTAAATAGGGGAAAGCGGGACATTCCAGGGTCAAATCAGAATCCAGGACAGCTTCTGTCAATCCGGGACTGTCCCTTGGAAAATAGGGACATTTGGAGGGTCTGCCTTCATCCACACAGGGTCATGCGCCACAGCGCAGGAGGTGGGGCCAGGGTCGAAGACACTTTGATAGGCCGATCCCCTCCTCATGCGCTTGGCCGCTCCTTGCCTCACTTGGCGGCTTTGGGAACATTGAGAGCACTCAGCAGGGCAGCCGTGACAATGCATAACGACTCTCCTGTCTCTCCCCCCACCAGGCAATATAATTATGCATGCTGGCTGGTCCTGATCGGATTTCTCCTTGACCTTGCGGACGGTGCCGTTGCCAGGCAGCTGAACGCTTGTTCCGCGCTGGGTAAGTACCTCCTCTTTGTGAAGCCTCCACGCGCCGGCCTTTGACCTGCGTTGCTTGGCAAGCTCATGAGTGCTCATCCGGAAGATCTCATCGGATCAGATAGTTAGGCAGGATGGAATTCGCTCGCACAAGATGCAGCAAAAAAGAGGATTAGAGAAATTCCACCATGGAGGAGAAAGCTAGTGATGGCTGCTCTCCACCGGCGATAAATCAGACAGGCACTCTCCCTGCTAAGTTTCGGGTGCCAGGTCAAAACAAGTCTCATTGCAGAAAGCTTTTGCACCATGAATGCTGTTCTAACGTCTCCACTGGGGCAGTTACAGGTGCCACACATCACTCGTTCCGTAAGATATCCATCTTCTAGTTTACTTTGGAACTCCCTGCCTCTTGACGTCAGGCCTTGTGGTGCCTGCTTAAAACATTTCTGTTTAGCCAAGCCTACCCAGACATTTAGAAAGTTGGGGTGTCTTTTAATCTGGCTTTTAGCTTATCAGCTATTGCAATTATTTTTGAACCTTTCATACTGTCGGGTTTTTGTTTTCTTTATACTGATTGTGTCATCGTTTTATTCTTCTTGCAAAGTGCGTTGAGATTTTGCTTTGTTTCTGCAATCAATCGCCATGTAACTTCTATGAAATAAATAAATACGTTTCTGACGTTTTGAGCTAGGTTTTAAATATTGTATACAGTGGTAACTTGGTTCTCAAACTTAATCCATTCCGGAAGTCTGTTCCAAAACCAAAGCGTTCCAAAACCAAGGCGCGCTTTCCCATAGAAAGGAATGCAAAATGGATTAATCCGTTCCAGACTTTTAAAAACAACCCCTAAAACAGCAATTTAACATGAATTTTACTATCTAACGAGACCATTGATCCATAAAATGAAAACAATAAACAATGTACTGCAGTCACATAGTCAATCGGTCAGTAGCTGAACTGGGTTCCACACAGTCACAAAAACAAAACAAAAAGAGCTGCAAAAACAAAAACGCAAATTAAATAGCAAAAAGAGACAGACCTCAGCGTAACACTCAGATCGGAAGTGTGGCACTCATGTTCGGCTTCCGTAAATAGTTTGCAAACCGGAACACTTCGCAAACCGGGTTCCAAGTTGTTTGAGTACCAAAGTGTTTGAGAACCAAGGTACCACTGCATTGTATGTTTTAGGGTTTTGGGGATTATTATTATTATTGTTATTTACTGTAAGCCACTTTGAGGCACAGAATGGAAAACACAAATTCCTTAAAGAAAGGAATACGCTGTCCTCTGTCGAAGGCAGTATGCCTTTGCATACCGGTTACTAGGAATCGCAAGTGGGGAGACAGCCATCACTCTCAGGCCCGCTCAGATTCCCCTTCCGATACTGTGCTCTTTATTTCGGGCTGGTGTCTTTATGCATTTTCTAGATATATAACTGTATTTTTTAATTATTCTGGTACCCTTTCCCTGGGACTTTCTTTGGAAGGGGGCGGGGCACCAATATTTATTTATTGTTATTCATTACATTGATATCCCAGCTTCTCCTCCGGTGAGCCCAAGATGGAGCACACAGCTCTCCCCATTTTACTTACTTATCAAACCTTTATTAGGCATTTTACAAATAAAACCACGAGAGATAAAATCATGTACAAGAGCCTTAAAATATATACTGTACAAAGAAGCAACAGTTGAGTACATAGGCTGGTTATATGTATATATATATATATATATAATCTGGAATTTCTTCCTGTTAAACTACTCCTTGGGACACTGCTGCCAAAAACTCGGCTACCCCCGCAGTCACCCTTTGGTCAATGTCAGACAGACAGAATCCAACACTTCCACCGTGCAGCGGTTTCAAACCACCCAGGAGGGAGGATAGCACACGTTCGCGCAGCATACTGTGCAGTGGACAATGAAAGAGAATATGCTCTACAGCAGTGTTCTCCAACCTTGGGTCTCCAGCTGTTTTCGGACTACAATTCCCATCATCCCTGACCACTGGTCTTGCTAGCGAGGGATGATGGGAGTTGTAGTCCAAAAACAGCTGGAGACCCAAGGTTGGGGAACACTGCTCTACAGTATCCGGGACATTCAGGGAACATCTGCAGTATCTCTTGTTTCTAGGAATGTTCTGATATCTACCCCTGACAAATGCCGAGGGAAAGACATTCAGACGGGCCAGCATAAATGCCCTTCGTTGGGCTGGGATTATTAATTTAGTAACATAGTTGACCCTGCTGTCTAAGATATTTAAATCATAGAATATGCTCTCCCCATTTTATCCTCCCAACCACCTTGCAAGGTGGGTTAGTCTGAGACACAGGAACTGGCCCCCCTGGTGACCTTTATGGCCGCATGGGGGATTTTGAATCCTGGTCCACCCAGGTCCTAATCCAGCAGCCTAACCACCACATCACACCAGCTCTCGTAATAAATTAAACCTTTGAGTTTGATGCCTTCCAGGGGGCCATAATGGAGAAACGTCACTAGGCATTTCGGCCTCTACAGGGCGCCCATCTTGTCTCCTGCCCAGGGCTAACTTGGCACCTGTCTTTGACATTCCGTAGGTGCGAAGCTGGACGATTTTGCTGATTTCACTTCATTTGGGCTGGCCACCGCCCTTCTCCTGCAAGCCCACGGGATCCTCGACGGGCTTCTGGTGATCATGTACGTCTTGGCTGTGTTCACGCGACTGTGTTTCTTCTCTAGCGGTGAGTCCACAGCTGTGGCGATAACATGGCCCCGTTAAGTTTGGCTGCAGGGGTCATATTCGCTAGTTCCATATATTCAAGCAGTTTAACTTGCCACTTCATATTTGATGGGATTTTATCTCCTTTCCACCCGTTGGCAATCAGAATCCTTGCTGCTGTAGTTGAGTACCAAAAAAATATTCCTTTTCTCTCTAGGAATGTCTGGTGCCATAATACCTAAGAGGAAGGCTTCAGGCTTTTTGATAAACTTTGTTTGAAACAGTTTTTTTAATTCATTATATATAAGTTCCCAAAAGCTCTTTATTTTATTTTTTGCAACCCCACCACATGTGGTACATTGTTCCCTCTAACTCTCTACACCTCCAGCATAAATTTGAGTTGGTTTTGTACATTTTGGCCAATTTGCTAGGAGTGATGTACCATCTGTAGCCTATAGCATCTTCATAAAATTTTCTTTTACAGTAAAACAAGCCATAAATTTCAGTTCCCTTCTCCATAAATTTTCCCATTCTGCCATCTGTATGTTATATCCAGGGCTGGATTTAGGTTTGATTAGGCCTTAAGCTACTGAAGGTAATGGGGCCCTTTATATGTCCAGCTGTCCTTTGTCAACAACAAATTTTCACTGTTTTTGTGTTGAATATATGCTATATGGTAATTTATGGACCTAATCGGTATCTAAAGACATTTTATTTGTTTTTTTATTTTATATTTTAGAAATGTGCATCCATTTTTTTCCTTTAGATTTTTTGGGGGGCCCCAAGAGAGTGGGGTCCTAAGCTATAGCTTGTTTAGCTTATACGTAAATCTGGCACTGGTTATATCCAAAGTCCTTTGCCCACTGCACCATAACCGATTTTACTTCTTATTTTATTTCCCAGTCTAACAATAATAGCCTGTACATTCTGGAAAGTAATTTGTCTTTATTTTTTAATAGACCTTTCTCTAATTCCGATATTTCCGTCGCAAAACCAATTTTTTTTATCTACCTTAAAGATATCGTTCGCTGTGGTCTAAACCACAGAGCCTAGGGCTTGCCGATCGGAAGGTCGGCGGTTCGAATCCCTGCGATGGGGTGAGCTCCCGTTGTTCGGTCCCAGCTCCTGCCAACCTAGCAGTTCAACAGCATGTCAAAGTGCAAGTAGATCAATAGGTACCGGTCCGGCGGGAAAGTAAACGGTGTTTCTGTGCTCTGCCTCTGGTTCGCCAGAAGCAGCTTAGTCATGCTGGCCACATGACCCGGAAGCTGTACCCCAGCTCCCTTGGCCACTAAAGCGAGATGAGCGCCGCAACCCGAGTTGTCGCGACTGGACTTAACGGTCAGGCATCCCTTTACCTTTAAAAACAGAATAATATTCTAGTTTTCATTGTTCTGAACAAAGAGCTGGCTTAAATAATAAATTCCCTATATTTATTAGTTTTGCATATTTCTGCTTCGGCACATCCACAGGAGCAGTTCGCTCCGAGTCAACTCACCACCTCCTTTCCTTCTAATCTCCCTAGGGATGCCGTTCATGTACCGAGGTCTGCCCTGCCCGTACGGAGCATCTGTGCTGGCAGCCACCTACCTCCTGACGGGGGGCAACCTGCTGGTGATGCGCATCATCGCCATGGTGATGATCCTGTTCATGGTGGACCAGGGCTTCTACCCTCACGACAAGGTGCTGGAGTCTCAGCCCTGGAAGAAGGCCGTCTTCGCAGGAGGTGAGTGCCGAGCAGCGGGCCCCTTCAGCTCAAATAATGAGGGTACCCAGGGCAGACCCTCATGCTGTGATCTCTCTCTCTCTAGCTATCCATCTGTCTGAAGATAATAAACCTTTCTGCGATGGGTTCGTGCAGAAACGTTGTCATCAGGTCACAGCAAAATGTTATCTTAGCTGTGGTTCCTGCATTGCAGGGGTTTGGGTTAGATGACTCTAGAATTCTGCGATTCCGCGATTCAGTTCAGCCTGAAAATTATGGAGAACCTGCAATCCTTATACAGTCAAACATCGGTTGTTGAACGAAATCTGTTCCGGAAGCCCAAGGCTGGCTTCCAATTGGTTGCAAGAGCTTCCCGCACTCAAGCGGAAGCCGCGTCAGAGGTTCGGCTTCCGAAAAACGTTCAAAAACCGGAGCATTTACTTCCGGGTTTTTGAGACGAAATGTTCCAAAACGGAGCCGTTCAGGAACCGAGGTTTGACTGTACTGTACAAATAATTTTTCCCTGCTTCTAGATTAACTTGCATGCTGGTAGCCTGGAAAGCCTTTGTCCAACAACCGCGAGCTATTGGCATGCTTTCTTTGGTTATTTATTTTAAATCATGTATGGCTTCAATCTACATGCTTATTGTCGAAAGTCCTGGTGGGAACCGTTGGCGGCAAATAGTCCCAAAAAATTATATCAGAATAAATGAAATTTTAAACCCAAACACGCATTTTTTGTTCTTGCGGAAACAGAATTGCATGCTGAATATTCCTTCGTTGCTTGGGGTTGGACTAGATGAGCCCTGGGAGTCCCTTCCAACTTTACAATTCTGTGAAATCTCTCTCTCTCTCTCTCTGGCATTGCAGGGATCTTGATGGTGATGTTCTCTGCCACCTACTTTGCCTCGCTATACTACCTGCTTTGGTCTTCGTCGTATATCTTCTTCCCAACTGCTCTGTGGAGCCACAGAGTCTAACCTTGCTTGCGTGGCGTCATGCGTGGACGGACAGCAGCTTTTGCACCTCACTGTGGGGCACATGCCCAGTGGGGCCACCCCCTCCAGGACCCTAAAGACCAGCCTACCCAGCGTTAAAATCCACGCATCGCGTAAAACCTTCCTAGAAACGTTTCCACTGTCCTGATTAGGAACAGAACAGCTGCGACGTCTCTGCTATGGGGGAGATTTCTGCCCTGCAAAGGCTGGGCATCTGGGGAGCACAGTGGGTGATTTGGCTAACACTCCCAAGCCCCACTTTTGGTGTAGATATGAATATACAGATTCTTTACATATGTATATAGAAAAAGATTTACAATGAGTTCAGCTTTATTAGATTTCTATTTTTTTAGTCCACAATTTTACCCACTGGTGGTTTTTAAAGAACTTGGCTTCCAAATATCGTCACCGGCTGACTTTTTCAACTAATCCAAGGATAGGTCCCTGCAGCCTCACCACAAAGTCGTCTTTAAAGAGAGCATCTGGATGAAACACCGCAGGATCACTGCTTGTGGGATGAAAGCTGGCCCTTGGGGGAAGGAGTGGTGATACATCTTTTTACCTCCTGAAAGGCTTGGTGGTCAAAAATAAATCAAACCCATCAAATTACCTGTATGGATCCTAGATTTGCCGTTCTAAGATTGGGTGTATCAAATACTTCTGCCAGGGAGCACTGTCAAATGTTTTTGTTTTATTGAAATATTACTGAAATATTTGAAAAACTTATTTCCTGCCCCCATCCCCCAGGGGATAATAATGGAAAGGGAGATGATTTGTGTTACTAGAAATGTACATTTGAAACGAATTCTTTTGTTTTGGCATTTTTTAAAAAATAAACTGTGAAAAACACTGTTTTTGCTATCTGGCATTGTGTGAAAAGGGGTTTGGGAGGGGTAGAGCTGCAAGGGGAATGGAAGGTTTGGGGCGGGGAGAGACCCCCATATGGTCTCCCAGAGAAGCACTAGCTGCGTCAAGTGGAAAAAATGAAACCAGCTCATTTCTGGAACCAACGACGATGATGATAATAATAATAATAATTAATATTATTCTGGGTTGCTCCCAACAGAATATTAAAATGACGATAAAAGATCAAACATAAAAAACTTCCCTAAACAGGGCTGCTTTCAGAAGTGTTCTAAAAGCCAGATAGTTATTTCCTTGACATCGGATGGGAGGGCATTCTACAAGGTGGGCGCCACTACCGAGAAGGCCCTCGGAAAAAGGGAAAGCCAGAATGCGTGCAGCAATTCACAATGGCATCATTCAGATCACGGATATTTTGAGTGGTACAAAGGATGTTCAAAAAGGAACGAAGGGATTGGTCAGCAGGCCTGGATGGGGTGTAGGAAGAACTAACGGAGCAGGATGGCTGGAAGATTTTTAGCTACGTAATCATGGAGCGAGCAGGGATAAGAATGACGCAGTGCCCCACTTTGCCTATTAAAGTTCCACCTGCTCTGGATTCTTCGTAATGAAGGGTCCTGCTTGCGGACTTCCTGCAAGCATCTTGGTGGTCACTGCAAGAATAGGGTGCTGGACCAGAAGAGCAACTGGCCTGATCCAGCAGGACTCTTATGTCATACTGTAAGGCTTACCTCTCCCATCAGTAAGGTTTACCTCTCCTATCAGTCAATCACCCATTCCCACCACCCTTCTGAGTAATACCCCTCCCCACCCTCTCACTATATATCAGGGTCTGGTAACTTCTGTTTCAGTGTATCTGAAGAAGTGAGCATGTACACGAAAGCTGATACAAGAAAAAATTTAGTTGGTCTCTAAGGTGTTACTGGATGGGACGCAGGTGGCGCTGTGGGTTAAACCACAGAGTCTAGGGCTTGCTGATCAGAAGGTTGGCGGTTCGAATCCCTGCGACAGGGTGAGCTCCGGTTGCTCGGTCCCAGCTCCTGCCCACCTAGCAGTTCGAAAGCACGTGCAAGTAGTGCAAGTAGATAAATAGGTACCACTCTGGCGGGAAGGTAAATGGCGTTTCCGTGCGCTGCTCTGGTTCGCCAGAAAGCAGCTTTGTCATGCTGGCCACATGACCCGGAAGGTTCTGCGGACAAACGCCGGCTCCCTCGGCCTATAGAGCGAGATGAGCGCACAACCCCAGAGTCGGACACGACTGGACCTGATGGTCAGGGGTCCCTTTACCTTTAAGGTGCTACTGGAAGGAATTTTTTTATTTTGTTTCGACTATGGCAGACCAACACAGCTACCTACCTGTAACTGTACGGCTATGGTTATTGGCAATGGAAGGCTGGTGCTTCTATTGAGACCAAATGACTCTTCTGAAAGCCTTAACACACCACCTTTGCTATGTAACTTATGGCTGCTGTGGACTCCACCTTCCACCAGCCCCAACATCTTATCAATTGTGTTGGCTGGGGCTGCTGGGAGTTGCAGTCAAAAGCAGCCAGGGAACACCAGCTTGGTGAAGGCTGCAATATGCTATCAAAAAGAGAGCAAAGCGTTTAATTTATTTTTTTGAAAAAACACAACTTTATTTCTCAAACCAAAGTAATAAATAGGATTTTAAAAAAAACAACAAGTTTTCAAGGGAGAACTCCACTCAAGGAAGGTTTGGCAGGGGAACGCTCCAGTAAGGCAGTGTCAGCTACGTGGCATCGGAAGCAGAGCTTGGCTGTTCTTCCCTGCTCCTGGGTGTGCAGTTCTGCCTGGCCGCTGACTGTGGCCATGGGTGGGAAGGTGCTGGTCTTCAAGGGATGCCATGGGTGCGAGGTTAACGAGCGGCCTGTCTGGAGTGCGGCTCACGTCCTCAGTCGCTGGAAGTCTTCATCTGCTTGCAGAAGGCGTCAAACTGCTGCTGCTCCAGCTCAGTCATCACCCTGTTGAGAGCGTAGATCTGCAGGCCCAACAAGGACAGCTCTACGGTTTTAATACTTTAAGACTTTGGGCAGTAGATCAATAGATACAAACGATTTTAAAACACAGCCAAGCTTCCTACTGCAGATGCCCTCACTACTTACTGAACTCCCTGCCACAATTCTTAATTCAGACAAACTTTCTTTGGGGGTGGGGGGAAGGAGCAGCCAGCCAAAGCTGTTTCCCAGGGTGAGGCTGCCGTTGCATGTTGACAGCTTCTAGAAGCCACAGGTGAGAGCTGAGTGCAGGGTGGGCGCCAAAGATGCTCAAAGTACCCCAGAAGGAGCACAACATGTCCACAGGGTGGATAAAAATCAATTTTTAAAAAAATAAATAAATATTGGATTTTTTTATTTAAATTGTATTTTTAAAATAAAATGCTTTTGGAGGAAAAATATTTCTAAAGATTGTTTTCTGTTTAGGTTACATTATAGTCTAAAGGCTATTCATCTGGAAATAAGGATTTGTTTTAAGTTTTTCATCATCATCAATCCTTTATTGCATTAGCAGGATTTTAAGTTTTTCATGTGTGCTAAAACTCAGTGTAAGGGTTTTTTTTTTAAAAAAAAGTTTAACCACATCAGTTAACAAACATGGATACATATGCTATAATGTTACTGCTTCAGTTAAATAAATTGTTTAAATTGTTTTTAAGGAAATGATTATTTTTCTCCTTCCAATAAAGTGCAGCAGAAAAGTTGTCCAAATATAAACAGTTAACTTTTTAAACCTCACAATAATTTCATAATTATCTGTCTATGTATTTCTAATAGTATAACCAAATCAGTCATTTTTGATAGAACAGTAAAAACTGCTCTGAAACGTTATTATTCCAAAAATGAAACCTTCATCTGGTTGTAAATATTAAGATTAAAGCAGCAAGAATTAGTCTTTCTGTCAACAAACGATTTAAATCAAGTCTTACTGACTAGTGATTTAAATCGTGCCCCTCCCCTAGAGCCCCATACAAACTGATAATAATAATCACTAACAACAATAGTGGCAGGGAGTTCCCCGGGTCAATTGCCGCCCTTCAATGAAGCAGACCCGGCGGAATTTCCGCCAGTCTATTCCCTGCCAAGTCTCACGAGAGCAGCGCTGACCCGAGAACACCGTCCGTACCTTATTAGCAAAGCCACGCCCCTATCTTGCCTTCAAGGAGGCGATCCCCTCCCTCCCGCTTCCCGTCAGTCATGTCTCGCGACAGCAGCGCAAACCCGAGAAGACCGGCCGGCCGAAATTAGCATGGCCCCGCCCACCTCGGCCCGTTGCCGTTGCTTGAGCTCCTGCTGGGCCGCGCGCTGCTTGGCCTTCTCCAGGCGGCTGCTGGGGCCGTCCTTGCCCTTGGGAGGTGTCCCCTGCTGTGGCAGCGGGATTGGAGGCGGCGGCAGCCTCTCGCGGCGGGCCCCGCCGGGCTCCATTTTCTTCCTCCTCCCGCGTAGGAAGATGGCGGCCGAGGTAGGGACGGCGCATGCGTCGGGGGAGGAGCGTAACGGGGGTGGGACAAGAAGCGCACCTTCGCACGGGCTTGGTGAGATAGCCGCTCTACCCACCCACTCCTCGTCTCTATGATGCGGTGCTCGTACGTGAGGACTGTATGCATGCGCGAGGACGGGTGCATAGGAATATGAAGAGTTACACATTCCATTAGTTTGGAACGGGCGTTTCCAGGCTCGCTTTGGATAAAAGCATTCTTAAATATCTCACGTTTAGAGAGATGTCCATGGAGAAATCTTTGATTTTAGCCTAGTTGTGTCCCCCTTCTCCCAAAAGAAAAAGGGATGCCGTTGCCGAGATTCGGTTGGCCTTCACTAGTGGCCAAGCCTTTAATGTGATAGGTCCTGTCCCGCGGAACTCCCTGCGACTAGACCTTTGGCCGGAACCATCCCTCTTTTGAGAGCTGTATTCGTGCACTCCTCAGCAGAGATTGGAGTAGCCGCTAGTTTAACAATGCACTACTTGAAAGGGAGATTTAATCTCTGGGTCGTGCATTGCAGAGGGTCGGACTAGATGATCCTCCTGGTCCCAACCTTACGAATCTATGATCTGTGATCTACTTGTATTCCTTTTGCATCAATACGTAGGTAATACAACTGGTAAAGGCTTGCTGAGTTTCTCATTGTGAGTCTTTTTGAGCTTAGTTTAATAAAAATAAAAATACTGTAATAGTTTGGGCTATGTGCAAGTTGCAATATCAATGTCGTTCCAATCTCAAGGGCCTTCTGAGACTGGAGGTCTCGCATCACTTCTGCCTATTCAACTCCCTATGCAACACATTCCAGCCCCAATATAAGGCCGTTTCTAGTTTTCATTTGTACCCCTTTGCCATTCATCCTCATCCAATCATGGAATGGTAGATTTCGATGATACCCCCAAGGGCCGTCTAGTCCAACCCCTTGCAACCCTTGTTGATTTGCTCCCTGTGCCAAGAAGTTTTATGGAGAACCACCATGAGGGCCCGACAACACTGAAAAAGCCATAGTGTGAAACAGAGTCCCGCCCGGGGCTGGAGGAGATCTGAGGAGACACCTCCAGAACTCCCATCATTTTATTTATTTCATAAAATTTGCTTGGTTGGCCGCAAAACAAAACAAACCTCAGAGCAGTATACAAACGAGATAAAATTACCAACAAGAAAAACTGGCAACAGCAATTTAAAACTATCAAAAAGTTAAAAATAGCAACAGACTTGAAACAGATTAAAACTGGCATCAACCAATAATAACAATTTTATTATTTATACTCCGCCCATTTGGCTGGGTTTACCAATACCAATACCCAATGCTTTTTTCTATATCTATATCTATCTATATATATCTATCTAGAGAGCGAGAGATAGAGAAGCATTGGGTGTGTGTATATATATAAGTTTAGGGGTATTCTCATTTTGACTCAAGAAAATCACCATTTTATAGTTCAAATCAGGAAAAATAAATACAGTAAATGGACAAAAGTACAAAGATTCACATGTTTAGGGGTATGCGTACCCCTGCGTACCTCCAGAATACTAATTCTAATTCTTTCCAGGGATTTTGCACTAAACAACCCAGATTCGCATTTGGGGTGTGTGTTTAGTTTTAATGTCAATTCAGTTTTGTTTGCATCCTTCCTTTTTGTGTATGTCCTTTCTTTTTCTTTTTCAACTTGCACCAACTTTCTTACCACCTGGGTAGGATTTGGCTAGATTCCGGAAAGGTTACGTCGAAGGCGTCCGCCCGATGTCCCTCGGCAGGGAGTTCCAAAGGCTTGGCCCACTAAAACCGAGTTGTCACAAACGCGGAGAGGCGATTGTGTGACATCCCTCGGGGATGGCGTGGAAACGACGGAGATCGGAATCCGGCGCCGCCTAGCGGGCCGCGCAGCCTCCATCCAGCCTGCGATCCCGACTCGCTTTGTCCAACACGGGAAGGCGGAGCGCCGGCTCTGCTCTTCCGATCCATCTCGCCTCTTCTTCGCCCTGCTCCTCCTTTTGCAGCCCGTCGAGGGCGCAGGGAGGAGCCGGAGGTAGAGAAGCAGGAGGCGGAGGCAAGACGAGGCCGGCCGGCAGACGCATCTCTCCTTCCTCTCGGTCCCTTTGCGCTCCTCTCCGCCGCGGCCCCCTCTCCATCTCTCCACCGAGCGCGCCGTCCTCCGGAGGAGACACAAAGGGAGCCCGGAGAAGGCGCCTGGCTGCTCGGCCGAGGCGAACCGGGGCAAGCGGTGGCCGCGGCTGGGGCCAGGTGGTGGCGCGCCATGGCGGGCGCGTCGTGCAGCCTGAAGGACGAGCTGCTGTGCTCCATCTGCCTGAGCATCTACCAGGACCCGGTGAGTTTCGGCTGCGAGCACTACTTCTGCCGCCGCTGCATCACGGAGCACTGGAGCCGCCAGGAGGCGCAGGCGGCGCCGGCCCGCGACTGCCCCGAGTGCCGGCGCACGTTCGCCGAGCCGGCGCTGGCGCCCAGCCTCAAGCTGGCCAACATCGTGGAGCGCTACGCCGCCTTCCCTCTCGACGCCATCCTGCTGAGCGCGCAGCAGCGCGGCGCGTCCGCCTTCGCGTGCGCCAAGGAGCACGGCAAGGTCAAGCTCTTCTGCCTCACCGACCGCGCCGTCGTCTGCTTCTTCTGCGACGAGCCGGCCGTGCACGAGCAGCACCAGGTCACCAGCCTCGACGACGCCTTCGAGGAGCTCCAGGTGCGCAGAGGGGAGGAGGTGCCTACTGCGCCTGGGCAGCAGCAGGAGGCCGGGATAGGGAGGAGGCCGTCTGCTGCAACCCTGGAGAGAGGAGGGTGCCTGTTGTGTCTCTGTAGGAGCTGGAGGGGAAGGGCACCTGTTATGCCCCTGGGGAGCTGGAAGAGATGTGTCCAGTTATGGGAAGGTGCTCCTTGTGCCCCTGGGGGTGGGGAGGGGGGTCCAGTTCTACTCCAGAAGAAACTGGAGAAGGGTGCCTGTTGTGCCCTTGGAGGTGGAGGAGAAGGCCTGTTGTGTCCCTGTATGAGCTGCAGGAGAAGGGTTCCATGGCGCTTCTGTTGTGCGCAGTGCTATTTTTCTAGAACAAGAGGTGCCGGAGCTCACCATGAACTTTTCCCTTGTTCTCTTAGAATGGCTGTGGCGCCCACCTGAGAGGTGCCGGAACTGAGTTCTTGTGATCTCAGACTGAGGGGGGGAAAGCCCTGGTTATTCCCATATAGTCCAGCGTCCTGTTATCGCAGTGGCCAAGCAGATGCCTTTGGGAAAGCCACAAGCAGGAACTGAGCACAAGAGCCCTCTTCCCTCCTGCGGTTCCCAGCAACTGGTACTCGTAAGCATTGCTGCCTCCACCTGTGGGAGCAGAGCCGAGCCGAGCCAATGTGGCTAGAAGCCATCCCTCCCCTCCTCCATGAATTTGCCCAGTCTTCTTTTAATGCCGTCTAGGTTGGTTGTCACGACCGCCTCCTGTGGTGGGGAGTTCCATAGTTTTAACTCTGCGCAGTGTGAATAACTGCCTCGTTCTGGGAGGGTCCCTGAGCTCTGCAGCGGGAGCAGGGCACGGGTGCGAGACCCATCTGGATGATGCCGAAGCTGCGGGCACTGCATCACCTCCTTGCTACCCGTCTATTTTTCAGAGGGAACTGAAGGAGCAGCTGCAGACTCTGCAGGACAGCGAGCGCGGCCACACAGAAGCCCTGGCTCTCCTAAAACGGCAGCTAGCCGAGACAAAGGTAAAGGCTGGGATGGTGGTTTGGCCGGCCCCAAAGCTGTACCTGAGTGTTGTCAGAAGGCAGCTTCCTCTGTTCCTGAGCAAAACCCATCATTGCCTACGCTGAGTTTCAGGCAGGTGACATTCCTCATCCTAGCTGGTGCCTTTGGGGTTTGAACCTGGGACCAAGGTGTCTCCCGCTGAGCTATAGCCCTCCCCTAAAAACAGAGTAATATTCTAGTCCTCATTGTTCTGAACAAAGAGCTGGCTTAAATAAGAAGTTCCCTTGTACCGAATCAGGCCTTCGGTCCATCTAGGTCAGCATCGCCAACACTGACCAACCAGGGTTTTATTCTGGGGAGACAGTCCCAGCCCTGTCGGGACATGTTGCCAGGAAACGGAACCCGGGACCTTCTGAATGCTAAGCAGATGCTCTGCCCTTGAGCTGCGGTCCTTTCCTCAAAAAATAAAAATACAGGCTTCTAGTCCTCAAGGCCTTGAGCAAATGGTGTGAATTAAGCTCTGTGGTACCTGGAGGGCCACAGATTTCCCCACTCTTGATTTTAAGTAAATGGGGTTTAAATAAATGCCAGTTTCTCTCCCCCCCCCCCCGGAAATTTTGACTTGTGTTCTAAGACTGCAAACCAATACTAGAGATTTTTCACCTGTTTTGCTCCTGCCTTTTGCTAAAAGGAGCCCTTTAAAAAACTTCCCATGCTAAGTTAAAGTCTGCTAGTTGTTGATATCAGCTGCGGAAGAGATTTTGAAGCCTCAGGTGTCTGCCTTCTCACCAAATGAATAGCCCCCTTGTTTTGTGGGGATTGAAGGGAGCTGGGAACATTGCTCAGATCCGATCGCTCCCCCCCAGAGTGCAAATACTGAAGCACTTTCAGATAAAAGGTTTGTGGCGGTGACGCTTCTCATGTTTCGACATCCAAGGCCCCTTCACTAACAGTCACTCGGGTGCTAAGCACGCAGGAGCATACGAGGCGGGTTTCTTACAGTGAGACAGACCATTGGAGTCCACCAGGCTCAGCACTGTCTTGCAGGAAAGGCTGTAGCTCATTGGCAGAGCATCTGCTTCGCATGTGCAAGGCACCTGGTTCAATCCCCAAAGACCTCTTTGAGAGACCACTGCCTGAAAAACTGCAGAGCCTCTGCCAGTCAGAGTAGGCAACACGGAGCTAGTTGGGCCAATGGTCCCGATACGTCACCTGCCTGTGTCTGCAGCAAGGGGTTGGGAACCTGCAGCTCTCCTGATGTTACAGAATCATAGAATTGTGGAGCTGGAAGGGACCCCCAAGGGTCAACCAATCCAACCCCCTGCAATGCAGGAATCACGGCCAAGGAATCGCTGGCAGGAGGCTACGTTGCTAGACTCCAGCTCCCAAGAGCCTCTGCCACTGTGGTCAGTGTTCAGGGATGCTGGGAGTTGTAGTTCCGGAATAGCTGGAGGACCTCCTGATCCTCATCCCTGATTGACCGTGACTTTCTGTCCAGGGGTTTGAGATGGACAGGACGTCCCAGTTTTACCTGAAGGTGCTGCTGAGGATTGCAGCTGGGGCCTTCTGCAAAAGGAGCCGGGCGTCTACCGCTGAGCTACAGCCCTTCTTTTGAGGCAGGGATGGGGAACCTGTGTCTCTCCAGATGTTCCTGGATTCGAACTCCTAACAGCCAGCATGGGCAGTGGTCAGGGATGAAGGAAGGAGGCCGTCCACATCTGGAAAGCCCAGGGCTCTCCATCCCTTCATTAAAAGCCTCATTATAACAATACCAATTTATAACACAATTACTAATATCAATCATTTAAATACCAAATTATATAATTTAGATAAAGTGGCCCCCACGTGCTAGAATTGTTGGTTTTCTTTATTTCTGCATTCCAAAAACTTACTGATTTTAGTTACATTCCAGTCATAATAATAATCCCTTATACAACAGCTGCAGTATTTATAGCTTCTATTTGTGTTGACACATTAAATGATTTATGAAACTACAAGTGAAGATCTCAAAACTTTATCCTTGTTCTTCCTGTGTGTGACATTTATTCCGTCCATGGTGTTTCTTCCTGTCCTTGTAAAATGGGATATATATATATATTTCCCTGGTTGTTGCTGTGATCTGTCATGCCTTGGGCAGAGCTGGTCTCCCATTGTTGCTCTAGAGATTTCTCCCTCACTCAGTCCTGTGCTTCGTTATTTTGCAACTTTAAAGTGAAAGTCACATCTCTCATAAAAATGGGAGGTCTCATCCCCTACCCCACGCAGACGGCTTTAAACAAGCCGCAAGATCCGCAAGATCTCCGTCTTCGCACAACAATCCTGCAGGGCGGTATCGAGGCGATCGCGGGAAGCCAAGCTCCGCCCCTGACTTTCCTGCATCTCTTTCTCTCCACGCAGTCCTCCGCCAAGAGCCTGCGGGCCACGATCGGGGAGGCGTTTGAGAGGCTGCACCGCCTGCTCCGCGAGCGCCAGAAGGCCATGTTGGAGGAGCTGGAGGCGGACACGGCCCGGACTCTGACGGACATCGAGCAGAAGATCCAGCGCTACAGCCAGCAGCTCCGCAAAGTGCAGGAGGGCAGCCAGATCCTCCAGGAGCGGCTGGCCGAGGCGGACAAGCATTCCTTCCTGGCCGGCATTGCGTCCTTGTCGGAGAGGTAGGCCGGGTTGTGCGGGCGACCGACAGCAGGGGAAGTTTGGGAGCCCGGGGTTAGAGCAGCCTTCCCCAGCTAATTCTCGTTGGGTTGCGTCAAACTAAACATCACTCATAGGAACATAGGGAGGGGGCTGCTGGACCAGGCCAGCTTCCTGTTCTCACAGAGGCCAGCCAGACCTGCAAGCCGGACCTCAGTAAAAGAGCAACTCTCCTCTCCTGTGTGGAGAGCCAGTGTGGTGTAGTGGTCAAGAGTGGTAGACTCGTAATCTGGTGAACCGGGTTCGCGTCTCCGCTCCTCCACATGCAGCTGCTGGGTGACCTTGGGCTAGTCACACTTCTCTGAAGTCTGTCAGCCCCACTCACCTCACAGAGTGTTTGTTGTGGGGGAGGAAGGGAAAGGAGAATGTGAGCCGCTTTGAGACTCCTTCGGGTAGTGATAAAGCGGGATATCAAATCCAAACTCTTCTTCTTCCTCTTCTTCTTCTTCTTCTTCTTCTTCTTCTTCTTCTTCTTACTTCGTTCTTTCAACTTGATGCTTATTCATAGCTATACAACAGGCACGTCCAACAGGTAGATTGCGAACCACTGGTAGATCACGGGGTGTTCCTGGTAGATCTCTGGCCCCTCAGTGATCTACTCCCCCCCCCAAAAAAGCTCAACGACTTTGACTTTCCTAAAAAAGCTCAGCAACTTTTGCTTCCTAGCAAAAAAGTAGGCCATCAGATTAAGTTCCACTATCAGACTGGGGATTCAGGACCCTCAACTGTGTTTTATATAATCAACTTTTGATTATGTTCTGTGTATATCGCAATGATCATTCAGTTCCATTCATTCATATATTCAGTTCCATTCATTCATTTGCTCCCTAAAAAAAGCTCAACCACCATGGCTTCCCCAGAAAAGCTCAACAACTTTGATCCATCCAACGACAACGGGTAGATCACTGCCAGTTTTTTTATACTGTGAGTAGATCACAGTCTATTGGGAGTTGGACTATACAAAAATACAAACCCATTGCAAAGCATATTTTTTATAATATACTAAGATAAATCAGCTACTTTTTATGCTATATTAAGATAAACAGTCTAAAAAAGGACAAAAGTCAGAAAGAAAAGACAAGTAAAAGAGAGATGGAGAAGGGAAAGAAAGGAAAAAAACTAAAGATGTGTTTTCCAGCACCTGGCATTCAGAAACATCACTGCCTCTGGGAGGCAGAGTACAGCCACCGTGTCTAGCAAACATCAAGTAGACCCATTGAAAGTGTGTGCAACCCACATGCTCCTTGCTCACCCTGGTTCTCTTCCTCCTCACAAGGCTCAAGGGCAAGATCCACGAAACGAACCTCACGTACGAGGACTTCCCCACCTCCAAGTATATGGGGCCCTTGCAGTACACTATCTGGAAATCTCTTTTTCAGGACATCCACCCAGGTGAGCGAATGTGTTTGCTTCATTTCTGAATTGCTTCCTGTAAAAATATCCCGATTTTAACAGTGAACGGCCGCAACAAAATCAGCATTATATGACAGTTGCAAGTCTGGGGCAGATGTAGACGGGGATAAAAGATCTCCACTTCAAAGGTTTGTTGGGAAAGGAAGGTTCTTAAGTGTTGATGCAAGATAAAAAATAGGTATAAAGGTAGAATGCCCAAATCCACGTTTGGTGAGAGAACCCCAGAAGAGATTTAAAATCACAAAGCACGCAGCAAAGTAAAGCATGGAACTATAGGTTGTTAGACCTTTGAAATATGCCCTTGTGAGTTTCAGAACTCCCCTCGCATCTAAAAAGACCACATGTTTGGGAAATTAAAAATGGTACCGGTATACTTACAAACTCTCCAAAGGTCATATTCATGTGCTTTTCCATACAGCATTCAGAAAAAGTTGCAGAGGCAGTAAAACTTGGCTTAGTTACAGTGGTGAAAATTCCTAAATTACTGGTATAGGAACTCAAGAAAGGCTTATTAGGGCCAGGTGGTCTGAGCTTGGAGAAACCAGCTCAGACCTCTTCACATGCTGAGTTTCTCAGGTAGACTGGGTGGGGTGGGGTGGGGAGGGGAGGAAAGTCTTGATTTCCTAGTCCCTCCCAAGGTGAGCTAAGCCTGGCAGGACAGCTTACTTTATGGTCTTAACCCCTTCATGCATTAAATAGACTTAAGCATGTTGGTTATATGAGGCTAGTTATCCCATACTTAGCAGACACCAGAAGGGAAATAAGAGATGGCTGCTGTCTGGCAGCATCTACATTCTGCAACTCCCTGTTCTTTGACACCAGGCAGGCACCTTCACTGCAATCATTTAGGTGCTTGCTGAAAAATAATTCTGTTTAGGCAAATGTCTACCCTGACGTGTAGAATCTACCTTAGGTTTTCTTCTGATTTTATCCTTCCAATGTTTTAAAGCAGGCATAAGCAAACTCTGCTCTCCAGATGTTTTGGGACTACAACTCCCATCATCCCTGACCACTGGTCCTGTTAGCTAGCGATGATGGGAGTTGTAGTCCCAAAACATCTGGAGGGCCGAGTTTGCCTATGCCTGCTTTAAAGGGTTGTTTGGTATTAATATTTTATCAAAAAGAGTTTCATTTGTAAAGAAATAATAAAGTGATGTGAAGAAGAAAAGAAAAATAAAAAGGCACAAAAAATGTTGTTTCTACTGTTAGATTTAATGGGACCCAGGTGGCACTGTGGGTTAAACCACAGAGCCTAGGGCTTGCTGATCAGAAGGTCGGCGGTTCGAATCCCTGCGACGGGGTGAACTCCCGTTGCTCGGTCCCAGCTCCTGCCCACCTAGCAGTTCGAAAGCACGTCAAAGTGCAAGTAGATAAATAGGAACCGCTCCAGGTGGGAAGGTAAACGGCGTTTCCGTGCGCTGCTCTGGTTCGCCAGAAGCGGCTTGGTCATGCTGGCCACATGACCTAGAAGCTATACGCCGGCTCTCGGCCAATAAAGCGAGATGAGCGCCGCAACCCCAGAGTCGGATACAACGACTGGACCAAATGGTCAGGGGTCCCTTTACCTTTACCTTACTGTTAGATTTATTGTTTTGTTTTCTTCTCTTCATAAACTGCTTTGGGGTTCCCGCCTCCCACAGCCAAGCGGTGTAGAAATATTACAAAATGAATAAATAGCAACGTATTTCTCCCCGCAGTGCCTGCCACACTCACGCTGGACCCCTCCACGGCCCACCAGCGCCTCATCCTCTCCGACGACTGCACCATTGTGGCCTACGGCAACCTGCACCCGCAGCCGCTGCAGGACTCCCCCAAGCGCTTTGACGTGGAGGTCTCGGTGCTGGGCTCGGAGGCCTTTGGCGGCGGGGTGCACTACTGGGAGGTGGTGGTCTCGGAGAAGACGCAGTGGATGATCGGCCTGGCGCACGAGGCCGTCACGCGCAAGGGCAGCATCCAGATCCAGCCCAGCCGCGGCTTCTACTGCATCGTCATGCATGACGGCAACCAGTACAGCGCTTGCACGGAGCCCTGGACCCGGCTGAACGTCAAGAGCAAGCTGGAGAAGGTGGGCGTCTTCTTGGACTACGACCGCGGCCTCCTGATCTTCTACAACGCTGACGACATGTCCTGGCTCTACACCTTCCGGGAGCGCTTCCCAGGCAAGCTCTGCTCCTACTTCAGCCCGGGGCAGAGCCACGCCAACGGGAAGAATGTGCAGCCGCTGCGGATCAACACCGTCCGCATTTAACGGCTGCCGACGGGGTGGGGGAACCGTCAGCGGCACGGCATTGACTGCCGTGAGCCGTGGTGTGCCTGCTTTGCAGGGGGTTGGACTAGATGACTCCTGGGGGTCCCTCCCAACTCTACCATTCCGCGGTTCTGTTCCTGACTGGCAGAACACAGGGGTGAACACGCAGGGTTCCTTGCTTGAGCTTCCGAAGGTGGGGCTTTTCAATTAGGAACAGAAAACTGGTGTGAGGTCCCCCAGGGGAAGGGAGTCGGGATTCTTGCTTGTGGCGTTTCTGGGTGCTGCCCCTCGACGCAGCTTGGTGGGCGGCCGGCCATGGTGCAATGAGGTGGGCCGTGGGCCGGCTGAGGAACAAGGCGCTTTTGTGAGGGAACAAAGCTCCAAACTTTTCTTTGCCGGCAAAGTCCGCATGGTGCAGATTCCAGGCCCACGGGCAGGTGCATGTACCAGAACGAAACCTCGCGGGCCCCACCGCCAGCTGGTTTAAGTGGGAACGGGTTTTCCGTTTATGTCTGTATGGACTTTTATTAGTTGGTCTGATTTCCTGTTTGGGGAGGCTGGGAGGATGAGCGCAGGGGAGGGGCAGGAAAGAAACAAAGAAACGGTGAAATAAATGGAACGTTTGGACCCCAAACCTTGCTGGATGTTTTGTGGGGTGCGCAGATTGGTGTTGTTGTTGTTTGTAGTGTCAGGCTAGGACTAGGGGGACCTGGGTTCAAATCTGTGCTCTGTTCTCTTCCCCAGCCATGGGGTAATCGTAGTCTCTCAGCGCGAACTACCTCGGAGGGTTGTTGTGAGATTATGGGAGAGTCTTGGGATGGAACATGAATGCCGCCCTGAGATCCTTGAAGCTGCCTTGGAGCGAGTCGAACCATTGAACCAGCCAGCCCAGTATTGCCACTGGTTCCCCACCCCTGCATTAAAGTAAAGCTTTGAGCTCAGGGCAGGGCAGGCAAGTGATGGTCCAGTTCAGGGCCTATGGTCTTCCAGAGACTCCCAACAATCAGAGATTATGGGAGTTGTCCCATGCTAACACTTGCACGGTCGAAGGTTCCTTGTCCCTGTGTTTAAAGAAGCCATAGTTGCAATGGAGGCAGCTAGGGGCAGTGAAGGCAAGTGACAGTCCAGTTCAGGGATGGAGAGCTTGTAGTTCTCAAGAAATTGATAGACTCCAACTCCCAACAGCACCAGCCAGCCTGGCCTATATTCAGAGATGATGACTAGCAGTGAAGGCAAGTGACGGTCTAGTTCAGGGATGGAGAGCTTGTGGGTCTCAAGAAATTGCTAGACTCCAACTCCCAACATCTGGGGGCCATGAGGCCCTTCTGCTGGAGTGTTGCTGCTCAGTGGTGGAGTGACCCCCACAATTAACAAGCAAACACGGCTGGGGGAGGAATGATTCTGGCAATGCTGAGCAGCTGCAAGCAGGAGGAGGCTGGTGCAAGTTTTCTGCGTCCAGAAGAGGGTAGCATTGCCTGAATTTGTGCCATAAGCGAACAGTTTAAACGCAGTGAGTTGGGGGAGCTGCATTTTCCTTTCAGCAAGGAATGTAAAATATCTCCCCACGTTGACTGCTTGGCTAGGCATGTCCAAATAGCGGCGATGTTTCACCCTGCAGGCGGCAGAATGGTGGCTTTGGTATGTTTCTCTATGTCAGAGCTCGCCAATTTGGCACCTTCTGAAGGTTACTGAGCTGAAGCGACCCTCATTGTCCCTGACCACTGGGCATGCCGGCTGGCAGGGATCTTGGGAGTTGGCATCTGCCAACATCTGGAGGGCCACAGGTTCCTCTGTTGCAGGCCGACCATCGCTTGCCTTTACTGCCCCTGGGTCTCCATCACAACTCTGGCTCCTTTACACACAGGGATGTAGCAGCTGCAGCCCCCCAGCTGTTGGTGGATTCCTTCTGCCACCATCACTTGCCTTTACTGCCCCTAATTCCCGCCATCGCTACTTTGCCTTCTTTCCATGCACGGATGCGAGGTCCCTTCATCCTTGACCATCAGCCATGCTGGCTCCTGAAGGTTGGAGTCCCACGACAGTTGGAGGTCAGTAGCCTGACTCTCCCTGCTCAAGTTGTTGCAGCGAATGTAGACATCATCATCGTCTTCAATGGATGCAAAAAAGGGGGGGGGAGCTCTGTAGTTGAACTGTGCAAAATTCAGCGAGGCTACCTTATCTTGCAAAGGATCTGAGTGGGTCATGTCAGGTGCTTTGTGTTGAGCTGGGGAAGGCAGAGGGTGGGGTTGGTTTTTTCCTGTTTGTGTTCTATAATTGCTAGAAGCAATGTTGATTGATTTCAGCTCTCTGGGTTTCCAGGCAGGTTCCACCCCCAGCCCTGCCTGGAGATGTCAGAGATTAAACATCCTTTCCCTTAAAAACAAAGCATGCTTCTAGTCCTCATCGCTGCAAATTGAGGGGTGACTTAAATAGGAACGGAGGAAACTGCCTTATGCCAAGTCAGGCCCTTAGACCAGGGTTTCCTAAACTTGGCTCTCCAGCTGTTTTTGGACTACAACTCCTATCATCCCTAGCTAGCAGGACCAGTGGTCAGGGATGATGGGAATTGTAATCCAAAAACAGCTGGAGACCCAAGTTTGGGAAACCCTGGCTTACTCTGACTGGTAGCAGCTGTCCCTGGTTTCAGGCAGGGAACGTTCCTAGCTGTACCTGACGATGCCGATGAGAAAACCAGGGACCTGCCTGTAATGTGAGCAAACTTGTAATGCAAGTTTCTAGTCCTCACCACTCTGAATAAAAGACTGATTTCCAAAGCTGGCAAGCTCCTGTGCCCCACACCGACAGGAGAGCTGTGTGATTGTGGTGTCAGGCAGGACTAGGGGAAAGGGGGCACTGGTTTTAAGTAACTGGAGAAGAGGGGATTCCAGGGCTAGTTGGAATCTGCAGCCCCCTTCCCTCATCACCCTTGTGGATCCACTGTCTCGGGGATCCAGCTCTGGCCCTCCTTGTTTTAGCTGGGGCCGGGAACGGGGGTCCTCCTCAGCCAACATTTTTCATGTATTAGATGGCATCATTAGATCCCTTCGTTTGGGAGGCATGCGACATGTCAATAATTCCGGGATTAGCATCTATGTGGGACGGGGGCAACGATGTGCCAGCCAGCCAGAGGTCCTGATGCAAGGCCACCCCTCCTTTCGTTGGGCTCAGCTGCTGCAGGGTAACCCTACCCTCGCCCACAACAAAGGCGGAGAGGCGATCGCGACTCCAGGGAGTTATGTGCTCCATCTCAGGCCGCCATCTCAGCTTCCCAGAGTTGGCATGTGCCCAAGCAGAGGCGGCCATGTCATTGCAATTCTCTCTCCTAGCCGGTATTTGAGAGGAGGGTCCTGCGCCATGAGAGATGCTTATCCCCACTGGAAAGACACAGGACTAATTTTAATTCCATTGCTCAGCTCCGGCTGACATTGCTGTCAGCGGTGGCGCTGTCCGAATGCCTTGGAAGTTTTGTGGGGGTTTTTAATTTACTTTTTTGACGGCAGCTGGGGGGCCTTCTCAGATCACCCCTGCGGCCCTCTTAATCCGATCTCCCTCATTTCATTTCATTTCATTTGATACCCCTGTCGGGGGCAGGGGCTCTTGATTTTGGTCTGTGTGTGTGTGTGTGTGAGAGAGAGAGAGAGAGAGAGAGAGAGAGATTTGGATATTAATGTGGCACATACAAAGAATACTTTCCTCATAGGAGGAGGCCTGTTACCCCATTCTTTCGGGGAACCTGTTCTTTTTCTCCTACAGAAAGGTTTAAGTTTCTAGTCCTCAAGTTTCTGGGAGGAAGACCAATTTAAATAGAACTGTTTCTTCCAATGCTTGCAAACCTTTTCCACACTAATTTGGGAGATGTGCAATTGCACCAGTGTCTGTGGCTGGCGCAGATAAAAACCTCAGATTCATAGGGTCAAAAGCACAGGCCTCTCTGGCAACAGTCTTGCTGATTTCAAGGTCCTGGGCCCAGAGGGTTGCCTCTACACCAGGGTGCCTTAGAGCTCCTCTCCCCATGGGTCTTCTTGTGTTCTTAGGAGAGAGACTTGTTGGACTTGGGTGCTGCTTTTGGGTCTCCCTTTGGGGCCACTGCGAGAACAGGATGCTTTTGGCTCGATCCAGCAGGCGCTCCATAGGTTCTTGTGGAAATCTGCACCCTATGACTAAGTCTCCACGAATAACCTCCGTAAACCTCGAGGGGCTTTAAATGCGTGTAGAGAACATCAGGAGGACACCACTGACCTGGTGGTTGAGGAAGGTTGCTTTGAACACCTTGAATGTAAGGGATATGGAACCCAAAGTATCCTGGCAACCCAAAGGAATGCACAAATACAACCATTTTTAAAAAGACCAACAAGAGCGTTTCCCCCATTTTATTATTATTATTATTGTTACCAACTCAGAAGCATCTTTCCATTTGTTATGATACTATTTTTGGTATAATGCCCCAAACCAGTTATATAGGCTTGTATCCGATCCTACCCAAGAGTAGACCCATGGAAGTTAATACACATGACTAGCTAAGGGGCCTACAAGCCAAGGAGGACTTCTCTAGATACGAGCCCCCGTCTCCAGCTGCCACGACTTCCAAAAAGCTTTAGCGTATACACACACACACACACACACACACAAACACACAAAATATGGAATGGGCTTTGGGTCTTCTTTTTTCTTTTTCTTCTTTTGCATGCACAGAGAAAGGAAGCTGGCATTCTGCCGAAGGACTTTGGGAGGCAAAAAGAAGGGAGAGAAAAACAAGCACACAGCACCCGCAAAGTCGCCAGTGAAAAAGAAAGCCCCCACAAATCCAGTTAACACACACCCCAAAGGAGCCCCATCAGTCCCCGAGCAACGGAAAACAACGGGGGGGGGGGGGAGCTGCTTCTGCCGGAGGATTCAGACAAACAGTTTTCTCCCACTCGCCCAACGAAGCATCTATTGATTTGTGTAGCTCCTCCAACCAACGGAGGTCTCTTGAGCCCATAGTTTGCCTGAGATGGCACCAACCCGATTCGAAACTCGGGATTGGTGGACTCGGGTCAAAAAGGCACGTGGGGTGCAAAACTGCTTGTCCGAATCCTCTCCCCCCCGCCCCCCGGGTCAGTTTTCAGGAATTCTCCCCTTATTACTATGGAGTCACGTTCCACCATTTGAAGGCAGAAGGCTTGCGCTGAACGTTGGTGCCGCAGTGGACCTCCCCCAGCTGCTTGTGGTAGGACGAAACGTCGTCGATGAAGTTGCACGTCAGGCCCAGCGGCTCCAGGAGGGAGCAGACATGCTGCTCCAGGCAGCACTCTGCCTCGATGATAGGCCCAAACGGCTTGGGGATGCCCAGGTCCCTGGACAGCACAATCATGTTCACCTGGATGCAAAAGGAGACGGAGAAATTGACCGCTGAGCTAACGAGGACATAACGAATTGTTTAAGGGGGAATGGAAAGCAACCATTGATGGGTTATCTATCAAACTTATCGCCCATACATGAAGTCGCAGGCAGGATTTGATATACAAGCAGCGGATTATTGAAAGAATTAATACTGGGGCTTAGATAATAAAAACGTGTGTGTTTTAAAACAGTGAATAAAAAAGAGTAATAAAAATAAACCTCAGGAGAAGTAGTTATGCATGTACAGTATAAAAAAAAACACTAGGGTGATCAGTGTTTTGAAATATCTTTGGAGATTTAATAAAACTATATATCAAAACAAAACAAAAGGAGAGGGAGAGAGGGAAAAAAGAGACCAGGCTGCGGTTCTTCCTTGGGCTGTCTCCTCCAGCCAACTGCTTTATCCAGCACCCATCTTATTTGTTTCATTTATTTAGTTCATAGAATGTATATACCGCTTGATTGTAAATAAATATGGATAGCTCAGTTGGTTAGAGTGTGGAACACCAAGTTGCAGATTCGATCCCTGTATGGGACAGCTGCATATTCCTGATTTGCTGGACTAGATGATCCTCCGGACCCCTTGGCATTATCAGCACCATGCTCTAACCCAGTGTTCCCCAACCTTGGGCCTCCAGCTGTTTTCGGACTACAATTCCCATCATCCCTGACCACTGGTCTTGCTAGCGAGGGATTATGGGAGTTGTAGTCCAAAAACAGCTGGAGGTCCAAGGTTGGGGAACACTGCTCTAACAAACTGAGCTATCCAGGCTCTAGTTTGGATATGCTAGTTAATCAATTAGATCCCACTCCTTGCCTGGAAGGATGTTAAGTCTCCTCCTTTGTTCATTCCCTTTCACTATATAAATTCCCCAAAATAGGATGGGCCTGAGCTTGCTGGCTACAAGCTGAGACTATTTCTGCATTTTGTAAACCCAAGACTTTCTGCCTGCGTTCCTCTTGCTGCTACTGCACAGAATAATGCTTGAATCTGACCATTGGAGTGTTCTAAGTACAGCTTTAAAACTTACTAAGGTGCATAGCTGTCAACTTTCGGATTTGAAAATAAGGGATTTTTCCCAAACTTTCGGATTTGAAAATAAGGGATGCCGCGAGGGAGGTGCAATGGCACCAAGTAGCCTCGCCACCCTGCGCTCCAGAGGCTGCACGCGAACGGGTGAGCGAAAGAGCAAGCGCAAAGACGGCAGGCAGGCTGTCTGTCTGGTTGGGCGTGAGGGTCTGGCTGCACAAGGCTTGCAAGCTCCACCCCCAGTCGGTCTCAGACTCCTTATTGGCAGCCGAGCAACGCAGCTGAGGAGCCTCCATGGCCGGCAGGGAGGGAGAGGAGCTGCTTCCTTTGAAATCCGGGAAATTTAAGGGATATCAACAATCCGGGATAGCAGCGGGAAATGGCATTGAAATAAGGGAGTTTCCTGCAAAAAAGGGAGGGTTGACAGCTATGCTAAGGTGTATGGTATGTTTAATGCTAAGAGCGGTAGAAACGGAGAAGCTCTGGTAGCGGACCAAACAGGATATTAAAAGGTTTAATGCTACACTTTGTAAACTGCTGGGGGCTCTCTTTTGCTGGAGACTGTGTTTAGCCCTGGGATCCAGCCAATTTGTTTGCTGGTGATCTATCTCTATTCTCACCATATTGGGGAAGTAAGCCATCGCTTTGCCTTGCTTGTCCATCTTGAAGAGGGCTGGGAGGTCAATGATGTCCTTTTCTGCCAGACCCAACTCCTTCTTGAGGATGTCCCGGTTCCAGTCGATGCATCGCTGGGGGAGGTTCAGAAGTGACAGGTGCAGATTTAGTGACCTCAGATAATGTGATTTGTTTCACAAAATTTACACACGGCTTGATTGTAAAAAAAAAAAATCTCAATGTGATTTTCAAAGAGAATAAAACCATAAAATTAGCAGGCCTCCCTCCTGTCAGCAATTGTGCTGCAGCATTCTGCACTGACTGCAGCTGCTTCCGGATCAAGCGCAAGGGAAGCCCCACACAGAGCGCATTGCAGGACTGAAGTAGCCAACGCCAGATTACTCAGCGTTGCGGGAATTTTTCAATTTTGCAGCAGCGTTTCGTTGGCAGTCTCCCTCCCTTTTCATTTCCTCACCGCTCCGTTCCGTTTTTTTCAATGGATACTTTAAAAGCCCTGTCTTAACACCACCAGCCCTGTTCCTTAAAGATGCCTGAATAGGTCTTGGAGAGGCAGTGTGGCGTTGAGGGTAGAGGCAGAGTGTTGGAACTAGGGAGTGGAAAGACCTAGGCAGCCCCACGGAGTGACCCGAGTCCTGTGACTCTCTTCCTCTTCATTTAAGCTACCTCACAGTGAGATTAACTTGGAGTGAGAAGGATGTAAGAGTGAGAAGGATGTAAGAAGGATACAGGCAGATCCTGCTACATCAGCCCAATGTCCCACCTGGTCCAGCATCCTGTTCTTGCAGGTGCCCCAAGGAGAAGCCCAGAAGCAGGATGTGGACATATTTCTGAGTGCCTTCTGTTTCCTTCTCTGTCACCCAGACCAGCCTCCCCACACCGCTTTGCACTTCCAATGGGACCTGGACATAAGTCAGATCCAATACAAGTAACCAGAGCCTCGGAAAGCACATAGAGCTGGAAGAGGAAGTGGGAAAGAGGGTCAACCTTCCCAACTTCAGCGCTGTGCTTTTTTAAAGTGAGAAAAAAGCAGGGTGGATAAAAATCAATGATTTTTTTAAAAAAATCAAAAAAATCAGATTTTTTTTATTTAAATCGGATTTTTTTTATTTAAATTGGATTTTTAAAATAAAATGCTTTTGGAGGAAAAATCTTTCTAAATATAGTCTTCTATTTAAGTTACATTGTAGTCCAAAGGCTATTCATCAGGAAATAAGGATTTGTTTTAAGTTTATCAAGTGTGTTAAAACTCAGTCTAAGTTTTTTTTAAAAAAATGTTTAACCACATCAGTTAACAAACATACATATGCTATCATGTTATTGTTTTAGTTAAATAAATTGTTTAAATAGTTATGAAGGAAATGATTATTTTTCTCCTTCCAATAAAGTAGAGCAGAAAAGTTGTCCAAATATAAACAGTTAACTTATTAAACCTCACCATAATTTCATAATTATCTGTCTATGTATTTCTAGTAGTATAACCAAATCAGTAATTTTTGATATAACTGTAAAAACTACTCTGAAAATTTATTATTCCAAAAATGAAACCTTCATATGGTTGTAAATATTAAGATTATACCAGCAAGAATGAGTCTTTCTGTAAAATAAATATTTAAATCAAGTCTTACTGACTAGTGATTTAAATCAAGCCTTACTGACTAGTGATTTAAATCGTGATTTAAATCAATTTGATTTAAATCAAATCCACCCTGGAAAAAAGTAACTATCCTTATAGTCTCATAACCAAGGGGGCTCAGAGGCTTCATTTGTGCCTTGGTTTAAGTATGCTTTTTGGTGGGGTGGGGGGATAATTTTGAATAAAATGAAAAAGGACAGCCACTTGACAAGGACAGAACTGTAAAGTTGGAAGGGATCTCCAACCTGCTGAAGCGCAGGAATTGCGGCTCAAGAATCCTTGACGTACCTGCACATACTGATTCTCTTGCACCATGACCTCGTTGGAGAGCACCTTGTTGACTGTGACGCGCTTCGTGTCTGTGCCGGTGTACCCTGGGGTGGGGGAACAAAAGGCCGGGGGGGGGGAGTTACTCCTAGAAGCCACTCGCAGGGCTTGGCAGCTTCTTATTTTCTGAAAGGAACTCCTCAAATGTTAGTGCACGCACACACACACACATGGCTGGATTTAGGCTTGATGAGGCCCTAAGCTACTGACGGTAATGGGGCCCTTTATATGTCCAGCTGTCCTTTGTCAACAACAAATTGTCGTTGTTGTTTTTTGTGTTGAATATATGCTATATGGTAATTTATGGACCTAATAGGTATCTAAAGCCATTTGCACATAAGCCATGCAACCAGTCCATGCAGAATGTAGGCATCCTATATATAGAAATGAGCAAACGAGTGATATTTTAGGGAGCAGGCTAGCAGGCAGGGCCCATTACTTGCATCATAGGAGCCTACACAACACAAAACACTGTTGCTGTATATAGGTTTTATTTTATTTGTTTTTTATCTTATATTTTGGAAATGTACATCCAGGGGTTTTTCCCCCTTTAAATGTTTTTTTGGGGCCCCCAAGAGAGTAGAGTCATAAGCTATAGCTTAAACAAGCTTATACGTATATCTGGCACTGCACACACACACACACACACACACACACACACACACACACACACACAAGAATATGAAATGTCTTGGACAGCGATGGCACTAGAAGAAGACCCATTGGCAACTAAAGACATGCTCCAGGGGCTCCAATTTAGGAAACCGGGTGCCTGGTTTTCAAGACACCCAGTCTAGACGACCACCTCTCTGAGTGGAACCCCAATGAATCCTGGGAACTTTAGTTTAAGGGTGCTGGGTATTGTAGCTCTGTGAGAGGTACGCTATTTATTCCACAAAAGTTACTCACTGCTTGATTGCTATTTCCCCCCCAAGCTCGAAGTGGTTTATTTAAAAAGTTTAAGCAATGAAATGACCAAAAGGGGACATTAACAACAATCAAGTTAAAACAACAACAGACTACTGTATAAACAGATTAAAACTTGCATCTGAATATATGGGTAGGCTGGTCCAAAGAAAAATGTTCATAGCGGGTGCTGAAAAGAAGACACTGAAGGTGCCTGATTGATCTCAATAGGCAGGGAGTTCCAAAGTGTAAACTATACTTCCCATGAATATTGGGGGTTTTTTGGGGGGGGGGGAGAACACTGTACTTTAAATGGATCTTAAATGCATGGTGTGACCATTGCTGTTCTGTAATGTTGCCAATATTATCATACACAGCTGAGACTGCAGTAGCATCTGCGGGATGGGGAGATGCATTTCAAACATAGCAAACGCTCAGCTTGGGGGGCCCATGGCAAGAAGAGGATCCGATTATCCCCTACAAGGAGGCTGGATAATTTGAAGCCGGTGTCCATGATGCGTTACAACTATGGGCCTCCCCTCCCCATTCTTTGGGACATAAGGCGGTTGCAGGAGCCGTCCATGAGACATCTTCGTCCTGCTTCCCCGCACATTGGTGCAGAATGAGGAAGGGGAAAGCCTCTCTCTCTCTCTCACACACACACTCACACACACACACACACACACAGAGAGAGAGAGAGAGAGAGAGAGAGAGAGAGAGAGAGAGAGAGAGAAGAGTTTTGGGTTGAGTTACAAGGTACTTTGCGAAAGGAGCGATAAAACTGATGAGCCAATTTTGCACAAGGTAATTTTCAAAAAACAAATGCAAACATGCCAGAGAGTCCAATCCCTCCTCAGAGGCAGGACTCTGTTCCAAGACAGCTGCAGGAAGCAAGATTGCAGTTTGGGGGACTTTTTAGTTTAGAGAAAAGGCAAGTAAGTGGCAACACAAGATAGGTATATAAAACTATGCCTGGCATGAAGAACGTGGACAGAGAAAAGCTTTTCTCCCTCTCTCGTAACACTGCAACTCATGGACACCCAGCAAAGCTGAATGTCCGAAAATTCAGAACTGGTAAAAGAAAGTCGTTCACGCAGTGTTGACCTGCGGAACTCCCTCCCACAGGAGGCAGGGACGGCCCACCAACCTGGATGGCTTTAAAAGAAAATTGGACAAATTCATGGAGGAGGAGAGGGCTAGCAATGGCTACGAGCCACAATGGCTATACTCTGAAAATCACACGGAGGGGAAAGTGCTCTTGTTCTCGGCTTCTGTTTGCGGGTTTCCCACAGGCATCTAGTTGGCCCCTGTGAGAACAGGATGCTGGACTTAGATGGGCCACTGGCCTGATCTAGCAGGGTTTCTTTTTATGCTCTTATCCTGGGTTTGTCTGAACAGCCTACCTTTGAACATGACGGCTTCTCCATGACCTTCTTTCTGCTTCTCCCTGAACAGCTTGTAGCAGGCGGAAGGGCTGGCCATGAGCATCCGGAATTGCTGAGAAGAGGAAAGGGAAACGAAGGACCGTATCAGGGCAGATAAAAGAAAGGACTTTTCCACGCAGCTCATGGTTAAACTATGGAACTCCCTCCCATAGAAGGGCATGCTGGCCATCAATCTGGATGGCTTGCTTGCTTATCAGGGATGCGGGTGGCGCTGTGATCTAAACCACTGAGCCTCTTGGGCTTGCCGATCAGAAGGTCGGCCAACTTAGCAGTTTGAAAGCACACTAGTGCAAGTAGATATATAGGTACTGCTGCAGCGGGAAGGTAAATGGTGTTTTCATGCACTCTGGTTTCTGTCACAGTGTTCCATTGCACCAGAAGCGGTTTAGTCATGCTGGCCGCATGACCCGGAAAGCTGTCTGTGGACAAACGCCAGCTCCCTCGGCCTGAAAGCGAGATGAGCACCGTAACCCCATAGTCGCCTTTGACTGGGCTTAACCGTCCAGGGGCCCTTTACCTTTACCTTTGCTTGCTTACTTCCTTTATTTGTTTATTTATTATATCCCTACGTCCTATGTGGACGCGGGTGGCGCTGTGGGTTAAACCACTGAGCCTAGGGCTTGCCGATCAGAAGGTCGGCGGTTCGAATCCCTGCGACGGGGTGAGCACCCGTTGCTTGGTCCCTGCTCCTGCCAACCTAGCAATTCAAAAGCACGTCAAAGTGCAAGTAGATAAATAGGTACCACTGCAGCGGGAAGGTAAACGGCGTTTCCGTGGGCTGCTCTGGTTCGCCAGAAGCGGCTTAGTCATGCTGGCCACATGACCTGGAAGCTGTACACTGGCTCCCTCGGCCAATAAAGCGAGATGAGCGCTGCACCCCAGAGTCGGTCATGACTGGATCTAATGGTCAGGGGTCCCTTTACCTTTTATGCACCTTTTAACTCACATGAGTCACAAAGCAGCTTACATGCCATAAATAATAACACAGCAGAATAATAATAATAATAATAATAATTTATTATTTGTACCCCGCCCATCTGGCCGGGTCCCCCCAGCAACATAAACCACATAAAATAATCAACTGATCACCAGTGAAACAACCACCTTCCATAAAACAACTTAGAAAATAGGCTAAACAGCACAACCACAAGAAAAGTCGTATTATAAAATTCACAAAGCATTACAGCACTCATAACCCACAAAACAATATTAACAACATTAGCGAACTAAGAACCCAAAACAAACTAAGCATTGCTGAATTCACACATGCACACACTCCCTATCCCCATGACTCTTCCATAGTCTCCGTCCAATCCTTTAAAAGAGGACTGGATGAATCCATAGGAGGGGAAGGTTTTGGCCACGCCAGCTATGCTTTCATCGCTGTTTCTCAGCCAAAACCACGTAATTAACTAGCGACAATGAGTAAGGGTCACAGACCTTCGCAGCTGACGCTTACCTTTTTGCCAGGAATGGGGACAAAAGTCACAAACTCGTCCACGTGGCCCACCGTCAGCCAGTCAGAGTACAGCTCAATGGGTGACTGGACTTTCTGGGCACAGAGGAAATCCCGCACCACCTTGGTCATCCTCCGCCCTGCGGACCTGAAAAGGTCAACATCCCCCCAAGAAAAAGGAAGAGGATGACCAATTAAGGATGAATGGCTTATAAAACTGATGGACTATGCTGAAATGGAGAAAAGGACTGCTAAACTAAGAGGACATAATGATGAATTGTTTAAGGGAGAAAGGAAACCATTGGTGGATTATCTATCAAACTATCGCCCGTACATGAAGTCGCAGGCAGGATTTGAAACAGAAGCAGCAGATTATTGAAAGAATTAGCGATATTGGGGCTTAGATAATAAAAACATGTGTTTTAAAGAAGCTAATAAAAAGGAGTAATAAAAATAAACATCAGGAAAGGAGGGGTGGTCAAGAAGAAGTTATGTATGTACAGTCAAACCTCGGATCCCAAACAAACGCCTCAGTTTCTAACATTTCCCAAAAGCCGAAAACCCAGAAGTAAATGTTCCAGTTTTCGAACGTTTTTCGGAAGCCAAACATCCGACGCAGTTTCCACTGAGTGCAGGAAGCTCCTGCAACCGATCAGAAGCCACGCCTCGGTTGTCGAACATTTCGGAAGCCGAACGGGCTTCCAGAATGGATTGCGTTCGACAACTGAGGTTTGACTGTATAAAAAAAAACTATTGGATGATAAGTGTTTTGAAATATCTTTGGATATTTAATTATATAAGCACATTTCCCCCCAGAAGAGGAGAAGGAAAAGAATGAGAGAGAGAAACAGGGCCAGTGAAAACGGACATTTTCATTTCTCTGAGTGAGGCAGGTGACAGATCTTCTCCTTCGTCAGAGTTCAGCACCGCCTCTGCACTGCTTTCACTACAAGCCCTGAGGCCCTCAGTGGAGGACACAGTCCCTCTTGCCACCGTTGACATGAGGCTCAGATGCCTGTCCAGCCAGCTTCTGGACACAAAAAAGGCTGGGTGTTTTGTCCTTTGCAGGAAAATGCATATTTATCGTAATTCTTTCCATGCCCCTTTAGCCTCTGTCCTCATCCACCGATGGCAGGCAACGGTGGGAGGCTTTGCACAAGGCAAATAAAGGTGCCCAACCCCTATGATTGATAATGGTCAGTGGTGGGTTTTGAGTTTTCTTTTCTAAACCAGAAATTCAGGTCGTCTGGCCTTTTACAATATCTACATCCGCGTGCACTCTCTTTCTTACAGAGGGAAGCTGCTTCCGATGAGGATTCTCCCCAAAGGGTACTCTTTTCCATTGGCAGTCACTGGCGGGCTGACTTCCAGATTCCCAAAAGAGTCCAAGCTGGTGACTTCTTCAAAGAGGGGCTCCCTGGACACGTAGCCAAAGTCCGGGCCCTGCAGGGGAAGGGGAAAGATACCTGCTTCAATCACAGGGCGCCCACTACAATGTTAAGTATCATGGTTAAATTGACACGGAAATGGTGAATGCCTGTGTGTGCGGCTGAAAGGATTCAACTCGGAGATCCCATTGAAGCACTGGTAGCTCCCTGATTGTGGGATGCTCTCCCCAGAGAGGCTCACCTGGTGCCATCATCTTTAGACACCGGGCAAAAACATTCCTCTTTACCCAGGCCTCTGATTATTAAGTAATCTAAGGCCTGCAAAAGTTTGGGGGAGAGGATTGCTATTATTATGATTATTTTACTATTAGGCTGTCTATCAGCATGCTTTTTACTATGTTTTTATCACTGATGCTTTGTCATTCGTTCTCTAATGTTGTACACTGCCCTGACATCTTTTGATAAAGGGCATTACAGTGGTACTTTGGTTCTCAAACACCTTGGTACTCAAACAATTTGGAACCCAAACACTGCGAACCCAGAAGTAAGTGTTCCTGTTTGCGAACTTTTTTCGGAAGCTGAACGTGCTCCGTTTTGAGTGCCACCCTTCCATTTTGAGTGTTACGCTTCCATTTTGAGTGCTACACTGAGGTCTGTCTGTTTTTCCTATTTATTTTGCTTTTTTGTTTTTGCGGCTCCTTTTTTGTGGCTGTGTGGAACCCAGTTCAGCTACTGATTGATTGTGTGACTGCTGTACATTGTTTATTGCTTTCATTTTATGGATCAATGGTCTTGTTAGATAGTAAAATTCATGTTAAATTGCTGTTTCAGGGGTTGTTTTTTAAAGTCTGGAACGGATTAATCCGTTTTGCATTACTTTCTATGGGAAAGCGCGCCTTGGTTTTGGAACGGACTTCCAGAACAGATTAAGTTTGAGAACCAAGGTACCACAAAAATAAATTGAAACAACATTATTATTATTATTATTTATACCTCGCCCATCTGGCTGGGTTTCCCCAGCCACTCTGGGCAGTTTACAGCATATCTAAAAACATAATAAAAACATCAAGCATTAAAAACCTCCCGATACAGGGCTGCCTGAAATACAGTAATAATAATAACCATAACCATCAATAAATTGTCTCTGAGCTCCTTCATGGGTTGATAACTAACCCCTCTTCCCAGGGAACTCTAGGAATTGTAGGGAATTTTTGGGAACCCTAAGAGGGGAACTGGACTCTCCAAACAACCCTCACCACTCATAACAGACTACAGCCCCCATGATTCTTTGGGGAAGCCATGACTGTTTAAAGTGGGATGATAGTGCTTTAAATGCACAGTGCAGACGGCGCCTTGCTGGGTAACACAAAGGAAGCTCGAAAGGGCAGAAAAGGCACGTGTTAGAAACGTCCTGTCCTAATGTTATCTTGCAGAGGGCTCAGAGGTGTGAAGCAGCTGTCCTGATGGACAAGATGTCACAATACTCCGCTAATAAGCATGAAATGTCTCCACAGTGAGGCCCATTCCAGTTCCCTGAGCTGTTTAAATCCCCCATAAGCTCCATTTGGAGGGCATATGCTAGAGTTCAGCTGGGTGGGCTGCCTGCCCCCCTCATTGACTTTTTCACTTTATCTGCTGAGCTCGTGGCAATTCTCTGAGGATTATTTGCACCTGTGTGTGTCGGGGAAAGGAGATTGCTTTAATGGATTAATTTATTGCTATTATCAGAGAGAGAGAGAGAGAGAGAGAGAGAGAGAGAGAGAGAGAGAGAGAGAGAGAGGCTGGTTTGAATGGATGCCTTTTTCCATTTATATTTGTGGCTCTGAGTTTATATCCTATATAATAAAGTTGCTGTGTCCCTGCGTCCAGTCCGTGTGTCACAGAATTGTGCTACTGCGCATGTCCGTGTCCCACACGGACGCAGGGATTGGAGCGGGCGGAGAGGGGGGCGTGTCCGTGAGGCAGCGGCGGCGCACGCGCGTTGTCAGTTGCGCCAGCGCCGCTGCCTCGCACGGACGCAGAGGGCCGCCCCATCCTCGCCGCCGCTACAGCCGCCCCTGGGGAAAACGAAGAAGGGGGAGGGAGCCCCTCTCCACCCCCCAAGCGGCCGCTGTTCTGCCTCCTCCTGCCTCCTCCTCCTCTAGCGCCCGTTATTGAACGGGCTAACTTCAACTAGTATATATATATAAATGGAAAAAGGCATCCATTCAAACCAGCCTAAAACCACAACAAGGTTAAAATCTAAAACAGACTCCTTGGGAAGAGCGGGGTTAAAAGTTAGAAGAAATAGGAACAACTTATGCTCAGAGGTACTCTTGCTATTGACTTTGCACTGCAGTCCAAAGCAAAGTATAAAAGGGGTCTTTAATTGGGAAAAGGTGAAGCAAATGCATCTTTCCAGGATGAATGTCCCTAAATATGGTAAGGTCTGAGGCTAAGAGCCCACCCTGCCTCGCCTAATCCAAGCTCACATCTGCAATCCAAGCTCCTATCTACTTAAATGCACACAGACGGCAGCCAGAAAATTGCACATAGCCTCTGTTTAAGCCACATAGCTTACTTTTGAATTAAATCCAAATTTGGGGACCATGGAGAGAGCTATATACTGGGCATAAAACTGAAATGTTGGAAGCAGCCTTACATTGATTCAAGCCTATTGGTTCTTCTAGCTCAATGTTGCTTACACTGACTTGCAGCAATGGCTCTCAAGGGTTCCAGGCAGGGGACATTTCCAGACCTACCTGGAGATGCTGCCAGTGGGGATTGAATCGGGGACCTTCTGCATGCCAAGCAGGTGCCCCTAGTACCACGCTGTGCTACAGCCCTTCCATGAACTTTTCACAGAAGCCACCAATTTAAAAGATGTCTCAGCACTCAGGGAAGCATCTCCAGCCCACCTGCCTTCTTCCCCGAGAGAGGACTCAAACATATCATTCCTCAGTTTTTGGGGTGTGTACGTCTGCGTGTATGTGTAGGTTTGCGGTGCTGAAAGCCGGTAGCCACCAACTGCTGGGGGACCAGCTGTCTTGCAGGGATAAGATGTCATGGATTCAAGTCAGCACCAGAAAGATTTACGAGTGACAGAGAGGGAATCTGCAATTTGGCAGTTTAAAAATCTCTGCCCAGAAAGGAAAAGGAGATGTTTGAAGAGGGGAGGGCAAGAAACTCATACGGAAGTTCATGGATTTTTATTTTTAAAAGGTCCCACGCTGACCTCAGGACAAGAGCCTTCAATACAGCCTCCAGCAGCTAGCTGTCCTCTAGCTGTTTTGGACTACAACTCCCATAAGTCCTTGCATCATACAGCCCACCAAGCCCAGCATCCTCTTCTCTCAGTAGCCTGTGGGGAACCTGTAAGCAGGATCCGAGCACAAGAGCCCTCTCCACTCCTGTGGTTTCCAGTAACTGGGATTCAGAAGCATCGCTGCCTCTGACTGTGGAAGCAGAGCACGGCCATGGTGGCTAGTAGCCATCACAGAATTGTACCATTGAGGATCATCTCATCCAATGCAGAAATATGCAGCTGTCCCATGCAGGGACCAAACCTGCAACCTTGGCGTTATCAGCACAACGCTCTAACCAACTGAGCTCTCCCCTCTACTCCATGAATTTCTGCGACCCTCTTTTAAAGCCATTCAAGTTGGTGGCTATCACAGACTCCTGCAGAAGATTCTATCAATTGTTCTTGCCTCTTCTCTAAGTGAAAAAGGAGAAGAGTAACTGATCTAGACCTGAGACACCCGACGCACTGCTGGTGAATACACACAAATGCTCTGCTTGTATAAAAGTAAAAGGTAAAGGACCCGTGGATGGTTAAGTCCAGTCAAAGGCGACTATGGGGTTGCGGCGCTCATCTCACTTTCAGGCCGAGGGAGCTGGCGTTCGTCCACAGACAGCTTTCTGGGTCATGTAGTCAGCATGACCTAACCACTTATGGCACAACAGGACACCATAACGGAAACCAGAGCGCACAGAAATGCCATTTACCTTCCCGCCACAGCGGTACCTATTTATCTACTTGCACTGCCGTGCTTTCGAACTGCTAGGTTGGCAGGAGCTGGGACAGAGCAACGGGAGCTCACCCCGTCGCGGGGATTCGAACCGCCAACCTTCTGATCAGCAAGCCCAAGAGGCTCAGTGGTTTAGACCACAGCGCCACCCACATGTTGCTTGTATACAGCAATTTAACATGGATCAACTTCCGAGGCTGAAGAAGAGCCAACAAGGATTAGGACAGGAATGATTTGAGAGACAGATTTATAAACATTATTTAAAAAAAAATGCACTGCATGGAGAGTGGAAAGATAAAAGTTTCCCCCCTCTCTCCAAAAACAATACTTGTGGGCATCCAATGAAGCTGAATGTTGGAAGATTTAGGATATAAGAAAGTCCTTCTTCACACAGCGCAGAGTTAAACTGTGGAACTCGCTCCCGCAAGAAGCCATAACAGTCACCGGCTTTGATATTTTAAATAGAGGACTGGGCAAATTCATGGAGGAGAGGGTTATCCCTGGCTACTAGCCACAATGACTATGCTCTGCCTTCAGAGCCGGAGGCAGCAATGCTTCTGAATAACAGTTGCTGGAAACCACAGGAGGGGAGAGTTGAATTTGCACTCAAATCCTCTTTGTGGGCTTCCCATAATGGGTATCTGGTTGCCCACTGTGAGAACAGGATGCTCTATCTGGTCCAACCAGCTCCATCAGATACATCGGCTGAGACCCTGCCTGCGCATGCACTGTCTCGCCAGAAGGGTACATGCTCTGATTATCTCCTGCTTGGGCTACTCCAATGCGCTCTACATGGGGCTAACTTTGAAGGTGACTCAGAAACGACAACTAATCCAAATTGCGGCAGCTACACTGGTAACAGAGCAGCCACCGTATAACACCGATCCTGAAAGATCTACATTGGCTCCCAGTATGTTTTGGAGCACAAGTCAAAGTGTTGGTGTTGACCTCTAAAGCCCTAAATGGCATTGGCTCTGTATACCAGAAGGAACATCTCCACCCTCATCGTTCAGCCCAGACACTGAGGTCCAGCTCTGAGGGTCTTCTGGCGGCTCCCTCCCTGAGAGAAGTGAAGCTACAGGGAACCAGGCAGAGGGCCTTCTCAGTAGTGGGGTCCGTCCTGTGGAACGCCCTCCCATCAGATGTCAAGGAACTACACAACTTTTAGAAGACATCTGAACCCAGCCCTGTATGGGGAAGCTTTTAACGTTTGACGTTTTATTATGTTTTTATATGTGGTGGAACCCTCCCAGAGTGGCTGGGGAAACCTAGCCAGATGGGTGGGGTATAAATAATAAAATTATTATTATTATTATTATTAGGAACCAGCTGGGCCTTGGACCTGATCCAATAGGGCTCTTATGTTTTTAAGAAAGGAGAACAGGGATTCAGAGCAGGAAAGACGGAAAGGAATCACAAAAAGGGGTCTAGGTTTCAACGAGACTTGGCACTGAAAAACGGCCTGGCAGGATATTAGGTTGTTTGAACCTACTTTGCAAGGTGTAATCCCATCTCTGTGATTAGGTTACCGAGCGGTGCAACGAAGCGTATCACAGAAGGGCCCTTTTTCTTCCTGCCAGAAGATCCTTCGGCGATTGCGCCAACCCGGCCAAGGAGAAAGCAAAGTTGCGGCCGACGACAGCTTGACGGCTTCATCCCAAGGCCAGGAACGAACTGGGATTCCTTCCTTGCGATGTCCTTGGACAAAACGTCTCTTTTCCTTAAAGGCCTCGTGGGCTCGGAATGGCGGGTGGGTAGGAGTGGCCAGGAAGCCACCAGAGAAAGCGCAGAGTCTTTTGCCTGGATAACGTTACCAGAGCTCCCCGTACGAATCCTACCTCCAAATAGATTTCAGAATGACTCAGGGTATCTGTTTCATCGCCTTAATCCTTCGTCATTCAATAATCCTGACTGCGAAGGCCTGTTTTGCTCGTCCGAGGATAACTGGGGCAGCCTCGTGGCCGTAGCCAATTGCGATGCCATCTTACGAATTCGTGGTATGGGGCGGGCTGCAAAAGCCTCCCTGGGAAGGGGGCAGCGTGCCAGCTGCATCGCTGGAGCCCAAGGACTGGATGATTTCGGAGGGGAGGGCCACCAAATGGCATTAATAAGGGGATCTGCCTGGGTGGAGTTGGGTATTGAGATCTGTTAAATCCCGAAAGAAACTCAAAAACTAAACCAAACAAAACACCCCAGCACATTCTGCTCTTGCAAATTTGTGACTTTCAGCATGCATTGAATGATTGTTGTTCGCTATTCTTATGGATAATTGTGTTGAGGTTGTTGTTTTTTCCCCTTTTACAATCAAGCAGTGCATAAATTTTGTGAAATAAGTATGTCAGAAACTTTTAATCAGTTGTCTTGGTGAGATTTGCAATCATTGCACAGTTGTGTAAATATTGTTTTCGGACAGGGCTGTGACTCAACGGTATAGCCCCTGCTTTGTGTGGCGGAGGAGGCCCCAGTTTCAATCCCTGCTGGCAGCATCACCAAGCAGGGAAGGGCAGAGCACCTGCTTGGCCTGCAGAAGGCCCCAGGTTCAATTCTGACACCTTCTAAGTAGGGCTGGAAAAGACTCCCTCCCTGAAACGCTGGAGAGCTGCTGCCAGTCTGTGTGGACAGCTCTGAGCTAGATGGACCCAGCTTCCTGTCTTCCTATGGACATTTTACTTTTGTGTGTGCTTCTTCAAAAAGTCACTGAATAAGGCGTCATGTACATCTTTTCAGAGAAATTTTGCAGCAACGCCACACAGATAGATGAGGATGATGTTTTAAATGCAGATATCACCCTTCATTACAAGATCACAGGGTTGTTCACAGAATAACATACAAGTAAATAATTAAAACAAAAACAACAAAATAAGGTAGGGAAGAGGGGGCGCCCCAAGGAGTCGACACCACCTGACCAAGTGGGGCAGGCTCCTGGCACCCCGCCTCTTGCAGCATCACAGCCCTTGTTTATCTTGCGCTTGGGAGACTCGCTTGGTGAAAAGAGAAGACTGTGGCGTCCTTCTGCGCATGCCCCGAGGGCACAATTTCTGGTGGGCACAGTGGGGAGGCTGCCATAAGGATGATTTATGCAGGAATGAGGATGTCTTGGGTTAGCGCCTCGGTTTCCACTTGCTTCCCCTAAATGGCGGAGAGGCAATTAACTCAGGGAGGTGAGGGGACGGAGCCTTCTAATCATTCCTCTTCACGCTCATGGGAGATTGGAGACTTGAAACTTTGCTGCCGAGGTGTGGGGAGGTGGGTTTGTCCGAAGACAGCCTCCGGGTCATGTGGCCAGCATGACTAAGCCACTTCTGGCGAACCAGAGCAGCGCACGGAAACGCCGTTTACCTTCCCGCTGGAGCGGTCCCTATTTATCTACTTGCACTTTAACATGCCTTCGAACTGCTAGGTGGGCAGGAGCTGGGACCGAGCAACGGGAGCTCACCCCGTCGCAGGGTGGTGCGATAGAGGAGCTGAGATGCTTTCTTCCTTTCTCATAATGTGAGAACTCCACTGAAGCTGAATGTTGGAAGATTCAGGGCCCATAAAATTATGAAAGGGCTTTTTCACGTAGCACAGAGCTAAACTGTGGAACTTGTTCCCGCAGGAGGACGTGATAATCACTAAAGCCAATGCCTTTAAAAGAGGGTTAGACAAATTCAGGGAGGAGAGGGCTAGCGACGGCTACTAGCCAGCTCTGCCCTGCAGTTGGGGGCAGCAATGTTTCTGGACACCAATTTCTAGAAACCCCACAATTCCGCGACTTTTCACTGAGACGCTTTGAGATTCTAGCTACTTTGCCGCTTCTAGGAAAGGTCCTTCAGAAAGGTCCCCGTTTCCGTCCCTATAACAGCTCAGATGGGACCATTGTGGCCAGGAGTGCTTCTCCCCTTGGTTGATTCAAGCCAAGTCCTTCTGCGCAGAGAAATAATTTCTCCCGCCTCTCAGTTTTTCCACTAAGCCCCACAAAGGGCTTATGGATGGACATGTGTGCCTTGCCGGAGAAGCGGGCGAGAATATTTGGCTAAAGTGTCCCATCTGGAAAATGAGATTGGAAAAGACAGGAGGCGGAATAGAGGAGGCTTCAAAGCAAACAATTGGAATATAATACGTTCAGCTCGCTCCAGAGTCCAAAATTGCTTTTCTAAATGCTATTATTCCACCCACCCCCCTTTTAGAGGGGCGATTGCTTGCATATATATTTATATATATATTTGCAAAGTAAGAGCCAGAGATCAACGTGGTATTCCTTTCCTGCATGACAAATCCAGGACTGGCTGTACTCATTCAAGGCATGATAAATGATAGATCTCACCATGTTTAAAAGCGATTAACCTTCTCTGAGGCGGGCGCGGACCGTGAAGGGGGGGGCCAACGGCGGTTCGCGCTCCCGTCTCCGGTTACCAGCGATGCGGGGTGGCGCCCAGCGGCAAGACAGGCCGGTGCCCAGGCACCCCCCCAAATTTCAGGGGTACAGACATCTCACGAGAGGCTAGAAGGGCACACACAGACCAGATCTGGTGGTGCGAATGTAGACTGGGGGTCCAATGAGGTTAAGGGGTTGCCAAAGGTTCAGTCCTCACCCTGCCCACTGTTCTGACTTGCTGCTGGCAAGGGCTCCTGCCTGTCCTTGGCTGACATTGCTTGACGCAAGCCGTCAGTGGGCTGTCCGGCAAGAGGGGGCAGTTTTTAGATGCCTCGCCCGTTCTTGACGCTCACCTCAAAAAGGATCCTGGAGAGGTGGAATTGGCTCAGAAAAGGGAGGCTCCCCTAGGAGGAAAGGCTTCAGCGTTTGGGACTTCAGAGAAAAGGTGGCAACGTGATAAAATTATGCCCGGCAAGGAGAAAGCGTAACACAATAACTGGCGGGCATCCAATGAAACCGAACGTTGGAAGGTTCGGGATGTATGAAAGGAAGTCCTTCTTCATGCAGCACAGAGTTAAACTGCGGAACTCACTCCTGCAGGGGGCCAGAAATGGCCATCAATCTGGATGGCTTTAAATAAAGGATGAGGGCATTAGGCAAATTCATGGAGGGCAGAGGGCTGTCAATGCCTACTAGCCCGATGACCATGCTTTGCATTTGGAGGCAGTAAATGCTGCTGAATGCCAGTTGCTGGAAAGGGCAAGAGGGGAGAGAGGTCTTGTGTTTGAATCCTGCTTGCTGGTTTTGCTTTGGGGCATCTGGTGGGCCCTTGTGAGAAGAGGATGCCCACTGGCAAGATCTCTTCTTATGTTCTCCGACTGAAGGTGTGTGCGATCCCAAAGCAAGAACGTCTGGAGAGCCCTTCTGGGCTGCCGTTGATCCAAAAGGGAAAGGGCTGCAAAATGATACAGAGCATCTGCTTTGCATGCAGAAGGTCCCATGTTCTGTCCCCAGCAGCATCCTCAGGTAGGGCTAGAAAAGACCTGAAACTTTGGAGAACCACTACCAGCCGGTGTAGGCAATACTGAGCTAGGTGGACCAAGGGTATAAAGGCAGCTTCTATGGTACTGTTTAAGTCAGCCCCTTATTCCAAAACCATTGAGGACTAGAACCTTGGCTTTACTTTTAAGAAAAGGGCCACAACAGGGCGGCAGAGCACCTGGCTTGCATGTAGAAGGTCCCAGGTCCAGTCCATAGCATCTCCAAGTAGGGCTGGGAAAACACTCCCTATCTGAGACCGTGGAGAGCTGCTGTCAGTCAGTGCAGACAATACTGTGCTAGATGAATTGACCCGATAGATCTCTTGTTCAGTCCCTGACCTCCCCAGAGTATTGAACTTGGTGTTGGGCTGTGGGTAGCAGCTCTTCTGTTCGGGAATGGAATGAAGACCTTGAGCAGAAGCTGGGAAAATGCAAGCTGGACCCTCCTCTTCGATATTTTTTAGCCCCTTTTAAATTTTTAGACTGCTATATTCATTCTGCGTTTTAATTTCTTTTAGCTCTGTAAAGCACTTTTCAGATTTTAAATGCTGGTCTATGACCGTAATAAAAATTTGACTGATTGATTGATTGAATTGACCTGATATGAGGCAGATTCCTATGAGTTAATTTGGGCCTTTTCAAAAAATGAGTCAAGGGATGCCTCTGAGGAACCACTGCAGACCCCTGGTTTCTATTCACTATAAGGAAACAGAAAAGGGGAATCTTTTCGGTGTTATGTTGGAGGGGATGCCAGGAAACAGGAAATTATGTTCACATGTGGTGGAGGTGTAAATACGTAAAATTAATTTTAAAAAAACTGGCAAAGGGTGTTTAAGGAGATAACAGAAATCACTGGGTTAAAGCTGACCAAAAGTCCAGAGGTAGCATTATTATCAATTTACGATGGGGTGGAAGGTTTGCAGGCTATGAAGGACTTGCTCACAAATTTATTGACAGCTGCATGAATTATGATAGCTAGGAAGTGGAAGGGGCAAGCATAATATAAAATGGAAGAACGGTATAAAGAGGTGTGTGGGTTATAGCTATGAATGATAAACTAACATGTGTGCATTAAGGTAAGATGGGGAATAAGCAGGAGAAATGATTTCGAGGAGATATGGAGGGTGTTTGTAGAATTTGTACTGTTAAAACGGAAAGGGGTCAAACCAACGCAGGAGGTGTTGAAATTTTGGGAGGCTGGATAAGTTACAATGGAATGGTCTCGGTGGCGGGGTGCACATTTTTATTCTCATTTATTTATGATTATTACTTTGTCAAAAGAAAAAAGAAAAACTTAAAAAAGAAAAGGGGAATCTTGGTGCTTTTAGGGGGCAGGGAAGCAACAGGGGAGACTACGCAGTCCAGCTGTGCTGCATCATCCAGTGTCTTGGCTCTGCCCTTTCCAAGGGGAACAGAGCAGATGAAGACAGCGTGATCTCGCAGAGCGAAACAGCAGCATTAAAAACCCATTTCTTTTCAAGTGACTGACCCAGTGCGTTCCATGTCAGCCCCCTGCCGCTCCCAGACGCCCTTAACCGTTTCTGCTTTTTCTCCCCAGCGAAAAGCACACAAGGTGGGGTGGGGGTGAGGGGCTCTGGGGAGACGAGCTAGGCTTGGCCCCCATCACACGGGGTCAACATCACCCTTCTGGAGTTCCCATGCCCACATCTGCCCCCCCCCCCGCCAAACACTCAAGCCTGCTTTGCTGCCAGAGGAGGGGATAGGTAATGGGCTGGCCTCCAGATGCTGCAGGATTCTGACTCCCTTCAGCCCCAGCCAGCAGGGCCAGGGGTCAGGGATGAGGACGGGAGCTGGGAGCCCAACAACAGTACAGCTAAACTGTGGAACTCACTTCCACAGGAGGCAGGGAGGGCCGCCAACTTGGATGGCTTTGAAAGAGGGCTGGGCAAATTCACGGAGGAAGTTAAAGCTATCAGTGGTCACTATCCACAATGGTCGTGCTCTGCAGTGTGAAGCTTCTGAATACGAGTTTCTGGAAACCCTAGTAGGGGAGAGGACTCCTGTGCTGCTTGTGGGTTTCCTGCAGGCCACTGGTTGGCCACTGTGAGATCAGGATGCTGAACTAGATGGGCTATATGCCTGATCCTGCAAGCTTTCCTTAGGTCCTTATGGAAATTACGTGCTTTAAAGGTGTGCTGGATGTGCGTCCGACTCACAGTGTGGCTCTGCTTTCTGCCAGGATCAGGCCAATAGCCCATCTAGTCCAGCATAGTCTCTTTTCCTGTTAAATAAATTGGAGTTCTCCTTAATATGTACACCAATAAGAAACAAACCAAGAACTCAGGCCAATATAGCATTCAATAGTGAGAATAATCCCTACTAGCAAGTCAAATATAAATTGCAAAAACAAAAATACATGTAGCCATACAGTTGTTATAATAAACTTAAAGCTACGAAAACATACACAAAATAAGTCTTTTAGCACAATATATCGATGCAGCGTTCATAATAGTGCAAAATCAGGATGTATCGGTATCATGTTTGATGTAATCCTTCCAGCTGATGAAGGTAAAGACACCGAAACAGGGCCCTGTCCTGGCTTCTGACTTCTGACTTTGTATTACCATGGATGCTACCTTATTCTAAAAGACTTCTACATAAAACACGATACCTATACATCCTGATTTTGGACTATTATGAACGCTGCATCAATATATTGTGCTAAAAGACTTATTTTGTGTATGTTTTTGTAGCTTTAAGTTTATTATAACAACTGTATGGCTACATGTTTTTTGTTTTGTTTTTTGCAATTTATATTTGACTTGCTAGTAGGGATTATTCTCACTATTGAATGCTATATTGGCCTGAGTTCTTGGTTTGTTTCTTATTAGTCTCTTTTCCTGGCAGGATGCATGTTTGGGATGGCAAAGCAGGTGAGAGCAGACCTTGCCTTAGCAAAACCTCCTTCGCACAAGGGAATTCAGGATAAATCACATTTTGTGGTAACAGCGGTAAGAAGAGGATGCTCTTACCAAAATCTCTTTCACAGCAAAGTCTTCGAGGCCTCCGTTCCTTGGGGAGTCCAGGACCACCGGGAAGCCCTTGTGGGGGGCATGGATGTAGCCAAACTCAATCTCATCCTGCAGAGAAAAAGAGAAATCAGCAAGATCTGGACTCGTTCCATGCAGACTGAAGGTGTAAAGAAGAAGAAGAGGAGTTTGGATTTGATATCCCGCTTTATCACTACCCAAAGGAGTCTCAAAGCAGCTAACATTCCCCTTTCCCTTCCTCCCCCCACAACAAACACTCTGTGAGGTGAGTGGGGCTGAGAGACTTCAGAGAAGTGTGACTAGCCCAAGGTCACCCAGCAGCTGCATGTGGAGGAGCGGAGACGCGAACCCAGTTCACCAGATTGCAAGTCTACCACTCTTAACCACTACACCACACTGGCTCTCACACTGGTAAATAGGTGAATAAACCGTATTTCTTAAAGCTATGACAATCTCCGCCGTGTCTCAATTCTCTTACGGAACACAGACCCTGGGTGAGTGTCTGGGAACTCACTTCCACAGGAGGCAGGGGAGCTCTTGCCCAACTTTTGTAACATTAGATTGCAGAGCTGCCTCCTCACAAAGAGCTTTGCTTTAATCTAGCAAGCTCAGTTCCTTAATGACCCGCTGGGGATAGAAATCATTTCCTTCTCCCCCCCCCCCCCCGCAAATAAAAATTCTGCATGCTAAACATGCACCCTGCCAGGAAGCTGGGAGCCCACAGCTAAAACCAAGGACATCTGATGAAGCTGAATGTTGGGAGATTCAGGGCAGAGAAAAGCAAGTCTTTCTTCGTGCAGCACGGAGTTAAACTGTGGAACTCTCTCCCGCAGGACGGGGTCACCAACTTGGATGGCTTTACAAGAGGACTGGACAAATTCACAGAGGAGGAGAAAGCTGTCAGCGGCTACTAGCCGCAAGGACTATGCTCTACCTCTGCAGCTGGAGGCAGCAATGCTTCCAAATTCCAATTTGCTGGAAACTGCAGGAGGGGAGAATTGCTCTTGTGTTCGAATCCTGGGTTTCCCATAATGGGCATCTGGTTGGCCACTGTAAGAACAGGATGCTGGACTAGACAAGCCATTGGCCTGATCCAGCAGATCTCTTCTTACAGCTTACCTTTCCTGAAAACCTGGGAAGTTGCAGTTCAGTAAATGTGGACAGAATCGTGGATTGGGAGCTTTAGGCCGAGTCATGTCGTTGGCCCAAGTACCTTGGTATTGTCCACACTGGCTGGCAGCAATGGCTCCCCAGGGTTTAAGACTGGCAACCCACTCACCTGCATCCACCGGTCCCCTCGGTTCATGTACCGTGAGCAGACCGACAACTGGCAGTTAGATTTGCTGACCAAGTTCTTGATCTCCTTCAGGAAGAGGTAATTATCCTTCACACTGACAGGGGAGGACAAAGATGGGTTAACTGAGGATGCTTTCATGGCCAGCTTGAAAGTGGGGTGGATTCCACAGAGCAGGGCTGGGGAACAGCTGTGCCCCTCCAGGTGTTGACGTCATGGTCAATGGTCAAAGATGAGGGGAGCTGGTAACATCTGTAGGGTACCCCAGGTTCCCCACTAAAAGGAGACAGAGCTGTGAAAGGGGTAGCTGCAGGTAATAAAGGCAAGTGTTTGAGGTGCGTAGGTATGGGCAACAAAGGCAAGTGAGGGTCTGGGTTCAAGGACAGGGAAGCTGTGGCCCCCCTAAGTGTCATTGGACTGCAACTCCCAGCAGCCAGCATGACTTAAGGCAGGCACGTCCAACAGGTAGATCGTGATCTACCGGTAGATCACTGGATGTCTGTGGTAGATCACTGGTAGATCACTGGCTCCCCCAAAGAAGCTCAACAACTTTGGCTCCCCTTTAAAAAGCTCTTTTTTTTTTGCCCTGCACCCCCCCAAAACGGATTTCCTTCTCCCTAAAAAAAGCTCAACAACAACTTTGACCTGAATGCCTAAAAAACGGGGCTTTCCTCCTCCCCCAAAAAGCTTAACAACTTTGACCTGAACCCAAAAGGGGGTAGATCACTGCCAGTTTTTAACTCTGTAAGTAGATCACAGTCTCTTGGGAGTTGGCCACCTCGGACTTAAGGGATGGTGATGGGAGTTGGAGTCCAGCAACATCTGGAGTGCCGCAGATGTTCCTCTCCCCTGCCAAGAGGCTACCCCACCCCCCAGGATATCACAAACACTTCTGCCTTTTCTCCCTTTTTGCCCACTACTGCCTTCCAGACCACCTGGCATGATGCCTACGGGTGGGAAAACCTGTTGATTTCGGTTTCTAACTTTTTTCAAATCTTACCTTCAGTTCTCCACCTTCCCACACCAGCTAGTGATTTTCTTTTTAATAATAATTCATCAAAATTCATCAGCATTTTAGGGAGAATTTCTCCTAACGCACACACGTCAGTCTGCATTTTGAACTTCTTGTAAATACACATTTTAACAAAGCAATTTCCCCTAACCGCTGCACATTCTTGTATGATATTCATTTAGACTTTGCACCAGTGTATGATTTTTTGTTGTACACACAACTTGGTTAGGGAACTTCACTGCAAAATTAGGAGCAGTGAGAATTAGGTAGATTTGCTGTACAATGCGAACTGGGTTGAATGCCTTCCTGACCTCGTCCTTTTGTAAAGTGTTGTTAAACGGCACTCGCATTAAACATCAGTGATTGTCATAATAAAATGTTTCTCCTTCTATACTATCAGCTGCTGTTGCATCTCCCTCGTTGCTATCTAATGCTTAGTTTTTGGGGGAAAAGAAACCCACCACGGACAGAACCTGAACCCCAGTCCAGTTTCAGGACGCAAAAGCTGGTTTTACAAATTCAAACTAAGCCCTGCATTCAAAACATCTCCTGTTAAGTTCCAATGCCCCCTCCTTTCCTGACACCTTACCTGCAGACAAAAACGTTGACTGGCGCCAAAGTGTTTGGGGTCATGATCCATGGGGCGATCCGGAAGACTACGGTGTCTGTGAAAATTGGGGTCTGTGGAATACCCTGGAAGAAAGATGGAGCCAGCTTGTATTCTGCTACTCTAGAAGGCAGGGACATGGGTGGCGCTGTGGGTTAAACCACAGAGCCTAGGGCTTGCCGATCTGAAGGTCGGCGGTTCGAATCCCTGCGACGGGGTGAGCTCCTGTTGCTCGGTCCCAGCTCCTGCCCACCTAGCAGTTCGAAACCATGTCAAAGTGCAAGTAGATAAATAGGTACTGCTCCGGCAGGAAGGTAAACGCCGTTTCCGTGCACTGCTCTGGTTCACCAGAAGCGGCTTAGTCATGCTTGCCACATGACCTGGAAGCTGGACACCGGCTCCCTCGGCCAATAAAGCGAGATGAGCGCCGCAACCCCAGAGTCGGTCACGACTGGACCTAATGGTCAGGGGTCCCTTTACCTTTTACCTTTAGAAGGCAGGACCCGAACCAACAGATCGAAATTACAAGAAAGGAGATTCCGACTAAACATTAGGAAGAACTTTCTGCTCTTTTTCAGGGACTGGTATTCAGAAGGATTGCTGCCTCCAACCATGGAGGGAGAGAACCACCCTGGCTAGTAGCAGCTCAGAACAACTGGTGAAACAGAATGGTGCATGAGTTAATACCCTTTTATTGCACCAATGAAATGTTGCAGAATGCACCGGTGATAAAAAGCCACCAATCCATTAAACACGGTGGCCCTTTGTTTTTAAAAACTGGCTGCCCAGAGAAACAGAGGCAGCTACGGAACGTTGACCAACTGCACAGCCTCTGTGAGGGAAGAGAAAGGTCTGCTGGAGCAAGGAAGCAGAAGGCAGAAGACAGATCCATTAGGGATCCCTAACCAGATTAGCAGGTGGCTAATAGAAGTTGCAGGCCCCACGAGAGTCATGTGCAGCATTCCAGCAGGCGAGTGAGAGAACATGAGAAGGCCGTCCAGCTTAATTTAAAGCTGGCCTTTTCTTTTAGCGGCCCCCAATTCATATTGCTTTGTTGAGGTGGGGGTTGAAGAGGCAGGTGGGAAGGGAGGGGAGAGAGAGGCAGCCAGAGAGATTCACACCCCAAGCAGCCTCTTTGTGGCTGAAGTAGCAAACAAAGAGAGAGGGGGAACTTGAAAGCGAACCCGTCACCTGCCAAGGGAAAACTGGCACATTAACAGTGTGAAGTGAAGTGTCGAGCCCTAACATCAGCAGCTCCTTCTGCAGTTACACCATGCCAGTGGCAAGGAGGAGAGAACGGTTTTTGGCTGCCTGAAAGCAACAACTTCCATTAGCTGCTGGCTAACTGGGCTGCATACTGCTGTTTAGACAGTGTGGCATAGTGGTTAGAGTGCTGGACTAGGACCTGGAAGAAACCAGGGTTCGAATCCCCCTTACTCGGCCATGAAGCTCGCTGAGTGGCCTTGGGCAAGCCACTGGCCTTCTGTCTAAACTACCTCACAGGGTTGTTGTGGGGAGTAACTTAGGAGAGGGAGAGCCATGTACGACACCTTGAGCTCCTTGGGAGGAAGAAAGGTGGGCTGTGAATACAATAAATATCAGTCTAACATCCTGCCCTGCCGCACCAGCTTCCTCACCCGCACAGACCTTTCACTTCCCTCGCGGCGTTGCGCTGTTGATGAACGTTCTGTAGCTGACGCTTCAAAGCCATTTTGCTTAAAAGCGGCACTCAAGGTGGTGTTTATAACTGCAATGACGATGTCATCCCAGCCAAAATGGGAACTTACATGAATTTTATATGTTAAATTTGTGAAAATCTAATAAACTTTATTATATAAAAAAAGGAATGCCCTACCGTCAGATGTCAAAGAAATAAACATCTCCCTGCCTTTTAGAAGATACCTGAAGGCAGCCCTGTACAAGGTTTTTAATGTTCCCAGTACGTTTCCGAGCACAATTCAAAGTGTTGGTGCTGACCTTTAAAGCCCTAAACGGCCTCGGTCCTGTATACCTGAAGGAGCGTCTCCACCCCCACCGTTCAGCCCGGACACTGAGATCCAGCGCCGAGGGCCTTCTGGCGGTTCCCTCACTGCGAGAAGCAAAGCTACAGGGAACCAGACAGAGGGCCTTCTCGGTAGTGGCGCCCGCCCTGTGGAACGCCCTCCCATCAGAGGTTAAAAGGATTAACAACTACACGACATTTAGAAAACACCTGAAGGCAGCCCTGTTCAGGGAAGTTTTTAATCTGTGATGTGTTAATGTATTTTAATGTTTGCTGGAAGCCGCCCAGAGTGGCTGGGGAGACCCAGCCAGATGGGCGAGGTACAAATAATAAATTATTATTATTATTATTATTATTATTATTATTATTATTATTATTATTATTATTATTATTATGTTTGAGGCTTATTTTGTGTTTTAATATTTTGTCGGAAGCCGCCCAGAGTGGCTGGGGCAACCCAGTCAGATAGGTGGAATATATAAAAATTTTATTATTTGAAGTACCATCTTTCCTGGAGGGCAGTATCTCCACTGCCTCCGCAGAACCCACCAACTCACCCACCCCTTTCTCTGGCCAAACCTCAGCAACTGGCTCCAGCAGGCTAACGTTGATGGTGACGAGACCGTCGAAGCCGTCGTCTGGGAAGCGGAGACCCTCGACAAAGAATTCCATCTCTGCAGAGCCCCCCGTGTATTTCACGACGTGGAAGAGCTTCCGTGGCCCCAGGACGTGGATGTAGCGCTGGCCAAAGAAGGGATCTGCGGGTCAAATATATGTTGGAAATGTAAGGAAAAAGAAGGCACCTTTTATCATATGTGGTGGAAATGTCAGGTAGTAAAAGAATTTTGGGAAATGATATATAATGAATTGAAGAAGAAAAAATGCTTAAAATAACTTTTCCTTAAAAACCAGAAACCTTTCTTTTAGGGATTCTAGGTGCCGAAATCCCAATGGAGCAGAAATCTATTTATGTATGCGGCTGCGCGGATGTTATTGGCCCAGAGATGGAAAGAAGATAAAGTCCCAACCAGAGAAGAATGGCAGATTAAGTTTGATGGATTATGCCAAAATGGCTAAATTGACCGGAAGAATCAGAAATCAGGAAAACCAAAATTTTAACAAGGAATGGGGAAATTTTATAATTTATCTTAAAAACCACTGTAAGCAGTTAAAATCATTCGTAGGATTGGAACAACACTTGCAGTTTAAAGTTGAATTTTGGATGTAACGGAGAGGTAAAAGATTTGGATTATTCTAAAAGATGCAGGAGGAAATGATTAACAGTAGGACCCACAAAGGGGGGGAGGGAAGTCCAGGGAATTCTTTGGAAGCTTGTTTTTATGTTGTATTTTGGATACGGGATTGTAAAATATTAATCTGGAAAAAACCAAATAAATAAATAAATAAATTTTAAAGAAGGGATCTGTGGCGGGAAGGAAAGCGGAGATCAACACAAGTAAGGAAGAAGAACTCTGCTGGATCAGGCCAGGAGTGCATCTAGACCAGCATCGTGTTCACAGGAAGCCTGCAAGCAGGATTTGAGCACAAGAGGCCTCTTCCCTTCCGTGGTCTCCAGCAACTGGGATTCAGAACCATTGCTTCCTCCAGCTGTGGAGGCAGAGCATAGCCATATTGGCTAGTAGTCGTCAAAAGCCCTTTCTTCCTCCATCAATTTGTCTGGTCCTCTTTTATAGTCATCCAAATTAGTGGTCATCACTGCCTCCTGAGGCAGGGAGTTCCATAAGTTAACACTGCGCTGCGTGAAAAGGTGTTTCCTTTTATCTGTCCTGAACCTTCTCACATTCAGCTCACTTGGACGTCTCTGAGTTCTAGTGTTATGAGAGGAGGAAAACTCCTCTCTGTCCACTTTTTCTATGCTGTGCACAATTTTATAAACTTCTATTGTGCCGCCTCTTACTTTATCTAATTTTTAAAAGTCCCAAATCTTTCCTCACAGGGGAGTTTCTCCATCCTCTCTTTGATCATTTTGGCTGCCTTTTTCAGAAACTTAAATAATAATAATTTTAAAATTACAAGCTTTGTTGATTTTTTTTTTTTAAAAAAAACAATTACCAAGCATTGCCTTCCAGGACAAATACATATATAGATGTTAACCCAGGCATCCCCAAACTCAGCCCTCCAGCTGTTTTGGGACTACAACTCCCATAATCCCTAGCTAACAGGACCAGTGGTCAGGGATGATGGGAATTGTAGTCCCAAAACAGCTGGAGGGCCGAGTTTGAGGATGCCTGTGTTAAGCCTTGCATGCGAACATCCACATGGAATCAACACAGGCTGGGAAAATCTTTTGCATTACAGATTAAAATCACATCCTTTTCCAACTCTGCCATATCCGTTTTGACGCGAGGCAACCAGAACTGTACATGATATTCGAAATGCAGCGGCACCAAAGATTTGTAGGAAGTCATTACGATGTTGGCAGCTTTATTTGCAATTCCTTTCCCAATGATCCCTGGAGCATGGAATTTGCCTTTTTCATGGCTGACACACACTGGGTCGACATCTTCATTGGGTTAGTTCAAATAAGAGTTCCTTTCCTGTGATTTGGGGGGGGGGGATTGGGATTGGGCAGGGTCCAAAAAAACCGATGTCCAAGGAGCAAGCCCACCCAACCCTGCTATCTATTGAGGAGGTGAAGGCAACTCCATCGCCCTCCCCCAACCCAGCTAATTAATACGTTAATTGAAGGCCTGGCTCGGAAACCAGAATGTCCAGAATTCAAGGCCGAGGTCCTGCAACTCAATCCTGGGGAACAGTTATTTGGCAAGCTGGCCAGAGAGGTCTTAGCTTTCACCCAGTCACCAGACTCTGATGCCCTTGAGAGACGCCAAACAATTGATCCTCAGGACTCAAAAACAAGCAGAGTCTGTGAGCCCAGGGAGAAAGGAGGGCTCTCTGAAAGGGAAATTGCACAGGAGGGCCATGCATTTCTAAAAAGTATTATTTCAGTGCTTATTTATTGTGAGATGCTCAGAGCTCAACATTTTCTTGCTGGAAAAGCGGGGGGAGGGGAGAGAATATTAAATTTGTCTTTTTTGGGGGGTGAGCTCCCGTTGCTTGGTCCCTGCTCCTGCCAACCTAGCAGTTCGAAAGCATGTCAAAGTGCCAGTAGATAAATAGGTACCACTCTGGCGGGAAGGTAAACGGCGTTTCCGTGCGCTGCTCTGGTTCGCCAGAAGCGGCTTAGTCATGCTGGCCACATGACCCGGAAGGTGGATGCCGGCTCCCTCGGCCGATAAAGCGAGATGAGCGCCGCAACCCCAGAGTCGTCCACGACTGGACCTAATGGTCAGGGGTCCCTTTACCTTTTACCCAAAGCTAGCTTGATTTTGAGCAAACCCACTGCAGTTAATAGAATCGGCTAACTTTATTTTATTTTATTTGTTTACTTTTTGCATTTCGATCCCACCGTTTTCTCTGGGGGGGCCCTCCAAGGTGGTGTACACAGTTTTCTCTCTGCCCCGATTTAATCCCCACAACAACTGTGTGAGGCAGGTCCATTCATTCAATGCTCTGAGTAGGATTTAGGAATACAGAAAAGCTGCCTTGGATTGTTGGGCCGTATAGCTCAATTATCATCTGCACGGACTGGCAGCAATGACTCTCCAGGGTACCAGGCAAGGAATCCTTCCCAGTCTCACCTGGAGGTGCTGGGGATCCAACTTGGGCCCTTCTGCATGCAAAGCAGGTGTCCTACTGCTGAGCTACGACCTTCCCCATAGGTGGATAGATGCCACCTCCGGGGATTGATCTTCCACTCATCCCCTTTTGACAGGCACATCTACCTCACGCCCGGCCTGGCTGCAAATGCCACCAGCCAGGCCTCTCCAACACGGGCAGCATTCTCCACTGCCCCCACCTTCTTCTTCAGCCCCATCCAACATCCCCGTAACCGAATCTGGTTTTATAACCAGCAATAAAAGACACAAGAAGGCGCTTCGGGGGCAGAGATGTCTCCTGGGGATTAGGGGAGGCTAAACAGAGTGATGATGTCATGGGCTGCAGCAAATGTCTTTTGGCCGCTGTAAAATGAGGTGGCCGCCAACGGTTGGCTTTTATTGGAGTGGGGATCATACCCACCTGCAGCTCTGTTTAAGAGCTAGACACCAATCACTGGAAGACCTTGAAAATGTGACCTTCAGTTGTTTAACACCGAGCGTTGCCACCAACTGAGCCCTGCTCAGAGTAAGCCCATTGAAATTAATGGACATGATGACTAACTTCAGCCTATCCATTTCAATGGGTCTATTCTGGGTAATGTCTAGATGGATACAAACTGACTCCTACATCAATCTACATGGGAAGATATTATCATCTTTGTCATCATCATCATCATATATATAATAAACTCTCTTATACTAACTCACATTTATTTCTCCATCTAGAATAGTGCTGCCAACTCTGACTGGCAGCTGCTGCCCAGAATCCCAGGCCGAAAGAGTCCTTTCACCTTGTCGGCAATCGGAAAATCCTCCTTTAATTAGAGGATGTCAGAGATTGAACCTTCTGCACACAAAACAAGTGACCTCCAACTAAGCTATGTTTTTCAAGATTCCAGTCCTCATTGTGCTGAATGAAGGGCTGATTTTAAAACGTAGGAAAATGTCTTCTGCTAAGTCAAACCATGTAGCTCAGCAGTGTCTACACTGACTTGCAGCTGCTCTCCAGGTTTTCAGACAGGGAGTGTCTTTCTAGAGATGCTGCCAGGGGTTGAACCTGGCAGCTTCTGCATGTCACAGAGCTACATCCCTTCCTTTAAGGCACTCTGGAAAAAGAGTTCACGGAAGTAACAAAGCCCAGGACACTTTCAACTAGTCATTTGTAGCTTAACAGAAAAAGCGAGACAGAATGAGCCAATATTTGCTTAAATGCGATCCCTGCTCCACTTTGGCCAAGTCTGAGTTTAGGAAAATATCAATGAAAACACCAGCTGGCGAGCCTTAAGTTAGGAAGAGGGAGCTCAGAAGTTCCACCCCTTCCCTCTTTGCCCCGCTTCACATCAGGTGTGGGGCCTGTCCTCCTTCGCCAGAGATTTTAGGAGCCTTCACCCGGATTACCCATTTAATTATTCCATGGCTCAGAGAAGCAAACAACCAGCCTCCTTCCCTAGGAAGAACGCCGAGAGGTAACGCCGGGCCACTAGGCTTGGCCGGCTTCCCTAGGATCTCTCAGAGAGCAGCTCCTGACAGAGACAGAGTTAGCGGCTGACTGACAAGCCCCTCTGGTGCTCCTTGCCAGGGAATGCCGCCCCTTCCCCTCGGCCGGCTCCAATTGCAATGCCTGGTTTCAGCAAGTTGTCGGTGGGCCCGTCTCTGGGCGCCAACGGAGCTACTGGAATGTTGAAGACACCGGGGTCCTTTCTAATTAGATGTGTTGACGACCCATCAGGCCTAATTATTCCCAAGCTGCGCTGTGCTACAAATGAGATGCAGGTGCGAGAATTAACGTGACATGTGCATGCACTTTCTCGGGGGGGGGGGGGAGATGAGGTTAAAAATTGTGCCGCCTATTCACTAAGAAGCAGAGAGGTGTACCTCTTCTGTCTCGGAGTTGGGGGAGGAGGAGAAGAGAATCATAGTTAGTACCCCCAAGGGCCATCTAGTCCAGGCATAGGCAAACTCGGCCCTCCAGATGTTTTGGGACTACAACTCCCATCATCCCTAGCTAACAGAACCAGTGGTCAGGGATGATGGGAGTTGTAGTCCCAAAACATCTGGAGGGCCGAGTTTGCCTATGCCTGATCTAGTCCAACCCACTGCAATGCAGGAATCTCAACCAATGCTTCCATGACAGATGGCCACCCAACTTCTGCACTAGAGGGAGAAGCTGGAAGAGGGAGACAGACCCTCTGCTGTGTGGTCCCCAAGAGACAGGGGGCTCGGTCAACACCCAGGAAAGGACTAGCACAACCCTCAGAGAGTCTGTGCCAGGATGCTGTCCACGCTCCAGGGGCTATTAGGAAAGGAACTCAAAATTAAACTGCCCATGTGAATCTATGGTGCATCCACACTTGCCATCCAGTTCTGGTCACCTCCCTTCAAAATGGATATCAAGGAAGGTTCAGAAAAGGGCAGCCAAATCAATCAAGGGGATGGAGCGGCACCCTTATGAGGAAAGGTCACAGCGTTGGGGACATTTTAGCATAGAGAAAAGGCGTGCAAGAGACGACACGACAGACGAGAAAAGCGATCCTCGCTGTCTCATGGACATCCAATGAAGCTGAATGTTGGCTAAAAGGAAGGACTTCTTCATGCAACGCACAGTTAAACTGTGTAACTCCCTGCCACAGGGTCCGTGATGGCCACCAGCTTGGATGGCTTTAAAAGAGGATTGGACGAATTCATGGAGGAGGAGGAGGAGGAGGAGGAGGAGGAGGCTATTGATGGCTACCAGCCACAATGGCTCTGCTCTTCCTCCACGGTCGGAGCCAGCAACACTTCTGAATCTCAGTTGCTGGAAATGGCAGGTGGGGAGAGGGCTCTTGTGCTTGGATCCTGCTTGCAGGCTTCTCACTGCGAGAACAGGAGGCTGGACCAGAGCGGGCACTGGGCCTGATCCAGCTGCCAGGCTCTCCTTATGTCCTGATGACTCTTGCAGTAAAAACATTGTGACAAAGAGAGTGGAAACAGACAGCCCACTTACTCTGCAAGTAGAAGACCCCAACTTTGTCGCAGTCGGACAGCGGAATGTAGAGGACCATCTCGTAGCCTGGAGGGAGCCGGTCAGGGCCTTTTGTTCTCAAGAACATGCGGGACATGTCTTCCAGGTCTGGGGGGGTTCGATGCCCGGGACAGAGAGAGGAAAGGAGACCCGGGGTGGAGAGGAAAAGAAAAGAGAAATGCACATCAGAATTTGGGGATTCGTGATGAAAATCTTTCAATTTATTATTTTACGGCCAAAGGCCTACCAAAAAAGTTTAAAAACCATATACAGCATGTATAACATCATTTTAACGATTTAAATAGGGTTAATTTAAAATTTGATTTAACAAGTTTAAGATCAACCAACAAGTTAGTACAAATACTTATGACCCGGCAAATTTAAAATTTGCTCCTTCATTAAGACAAACATATGACAGATACTTCGCAGATTTTTATAGTCGACAGGACTCTATTTAGATGAAAATTAGAATAAATCAGTATTCATAGAGTAGGCCATTTCTCTTTTTATATGAAAGAACGATGATGAAAATCTTGGAATACGCAGAGATCGAAAAATTGACGGCGCTGATACAAATCTAGACTCTTTTAAAGACCGGGAACCCTTTTCTAGTCTATATAAAACGTTATTTCCCAAATGCAAGGATCACAGCGGGGTTTGAAGTGCAAGAAAATAGCAGAATATATTAAGAAACATGTCAGAGAGGGTGAAATTAGGTAAGGCGGAACCTTAAGATGCAATTGTATGTAATTGGAGTTACAAACATCAATGTCTGGTGAGCAGGGAGTCACTAGTTTTGTTGAATTAGAATGTAATTGCTCAGTAACAAACGTTAACTTTCTAGATTGGAAAAAGAATAAAATACTGTTACAAAAAAAAAAAGGATTTGGGGATTCGACAAACCCCACCTACCGTCCTTCGAGAAGACTTTGTCATCTTGGCAGTCCTCCTTTCCGGTGTACGGATTTTCCTTATCGCAGTTCACCAGCAAAACGGCACCCTGCCCATCTGGACCCCACGTCCATGTCGCCTGGAATTGCAACACTTTCACTGCATTTCAATGACACTTTCATCTCCAAGGAGCTCAAGGTGGCTCTCCCTCTCTTCATTTAATCCCCACGACAACCCTGCGAGGTAGGCTAGGCTGAGAGGCAGTGATTGGCCCAAGGTTACTCCAGCATCTTTCATGGCAGAGTTGGGGGGGCGGATTTGAACCCTTGTCTCTCCTGGGTCCTAGTCCAACACTCTAACCACTACACCACCACCACCGCCTCTTGAGTTTAGCCAGCAGAATGGGGCAAAGGGTTTGCCTTTGTGCTTTTATCATTTGAACCAATGTTGTGCCAATAAGATAAAATAAATTCGTTTTCTCTACTGCCCGCTGGACATTCTCCATCAGTTAACTACAACCAATCTCGAACGTGGCTACCAGACTGGTGACTGGGAGTGGCCGCCAGGACTGTATAACACTGGTCCTGAAAGACCTACGTTGGCTCACAGTATGCTCCCCATTCAAAGTGTTGGTGTTGAATTTTAAAGCCCTAAATGGCTTCTGCCCTAGATACCTGAAGGAGCATCTCCACCCCCATCATCCTGAGGTCCAACTCTGAGGACCTTCTGGTGGTTCCCTCACCGCGAAAAGCGAGGATACAGGGAACCAGGCAAAGGGCCTTCTTGGTGGTGGTGTCCTCCCTGTGGAACGCCCTCCCGTCAGATGTCACGGAGATGAGTAACTATACAAAGCAGCACATTTGTTCGTGCAGTTTTGTGACTAAATTACTGTGGGTTCGTCAATGACTTTCTGCATGCATTGGCCTTCAATGATTTTTTTAATCATTATTCTTATGGATAATTGTAACGTTTTACCTTTGAGTTCCCCCCCCCTTCTACGACCAAGCAATGCCCATTGTGAAATAATTTTTAAAAAATTAATCAGTTGTCTCAGTGAGATTGACAATCATTTTGCAGACCCTCCAAGTGTCCCTATTTTCCAGGGACAGCCCTGGATTTACAGAAGCCGTCCCGGTCTCTGATTTGATCTTGGAATGTCCCTTTTCCTTAGGACGTCCCTTTTTCCATCAGAGAGATGTTGGAGGGTATGGAGTTATGTCACCCCCGAGCCAAGGAAATAAGTAACTATACAACCTTTAGAAGACATCTGAAGGTGGTCCTGTATATGGAAGTTTTAAAAATATTTAATGTTTTATTATGCTAGTGTATACAGTGGTACCTCAGTTCTTGAACATAATTCGTTCCGCAAGACTGTTCCGACTTCCAAAACGTTCGAAAACCGAGGTGCAAAGGGCTGGCCGCCAATTCAGTTGAGAAAATTGAAAAACACGCAGCGGAAGCCGTTCGACTTCCGAGGCGCGTTCGAAAACAGAAATATTTACTTCCGGGTTTTTGGTATTTGAAAACCGAAACGTTCAGCAACGTAGACATCCGAAAACCGAGGTACCACTGTATTTTGGAAGTTGCCCAGAGTGGCTGAGGCTACCCAGTCAGATGAGCAGGGTAAAGGTAAAGGTAAAGGGACCCCTGACCATCAGGTCCAGTCGTGTCCGACTCTGGGGTTGCGTGCTCATCTCGCTCTATAGGCCGAGGGAGCCGGCGTTTGTCCGAAGACAGCCTCCGGGTCATGTGGCCAGCATGACAAAGCTGCTTCTGGCGAACCAGAGCAGCGCACGAAAACGCCGTTTACCTTCCCGCTGGAGCGGTCCCTATTTATCTACATGCACTTTAACATGCTTTCGAACTGCTAGGTGGGCAGGAGCTGGGACCGAGCAACGGGAGCTCACCCCGTCGCAGGGATTTGAACCGCTGACCTTCTGATCAGCAAGCCTGTAGTTTAACCCACAGCGCCACCTGTACCCTGATGAGCAGGGTACAATTAATACAATTATTATTATTATTATTATTATTATTATTATTATTATATTATTCTCAGCAGCCATTGGCCTGATCAGCACGGTTTTTTTTTCTGACGTTCTTCTCCTAAACAGTGGCTGGGACACTCAGTGCCACTTTTCCTTGGGAGTCAGATTCTAAGGAAGGCTCTGGGTTGCAGTTCTGTTGGGCACAGCATTCTGCCCCGATTGACCCCAGGGTAGCAAGAGGCTCTTTCCAAGGAGCGTTGCAGCCCAGAGGGATCACTGCCTCGCCTCAGCAGGGAGCCTGGAGGAATGAAGGGCCTCTGTGCCAAAGGACGGGTGGCAGGGCAGGGCGGAGCAGAGCGGGAGGCTCTCCTTTCGTACAGAGTGTCCCAGGCTTTCCGTGGGAGCTTTTCATGGTAATTTAAATGCTTCGCAGGGCTGAGGGCTAACCCCATTTGACTCCATCCTGGGCTCCCAACCTCCCTGGATGGTTGGTTGGAGAGGAGAGCTGTCCCGTTTCCGCAAGGCCTTGGGGACAGAAGCACACAACCGGCACCAGGCATTGCAGGTGGGCACTAAGGAGGCAGATGCCCCAGTCCTGAAGGTTATGATATAACAAGGAAGCTGCCTTTCACCAAGTCAGACCACTGGTCCATGCATCTCAGTACTGTCTACTCTGACTGGCAGCAGCTCTCCAGGATTTCAGGCAGATTTCAGCCTTCAGATTTCAGGCAGGAGAGCTTAGTGTCACGGAGAAGAGTTTCAAATGATCTGCTCCATCCCAGGAAGCCAAGGGGCAGCTCTATGCCAGGCCCAGCAAGTGACCTTAGTCCAGCCGTCACCCACCTGGGTGCCCCTCTAGCTGCGATGGACTATAACACCCATCAGCCACAGAGAGAGCATTTCCAGTGGCATTGGATGATGGGAGTTGTGATTCCAAACAGGTGGAGAGCATCAGGCTCAGTGCTTTTTTTCTGGGGGGGACACAGGGGTATGCAAACCCCTAAACATTTGGTGAATCTAAGTTTGGCCTCATTGAGGGGCAGTAATTCAATATGAGCAGGAAAATGAGAGTACCCCTAAACATTTTTTTTAGAGAAAAAAGCACTGATCAGGCTGGTGAAGGGATTCAAAGATGGGTTACCCCCGGCAATTTTTATTTTTAAAAAAAATCTCTTCACTACATCTTTGCAAATCTCTATGCAAACAAAAGCAGGAGGGAATGTTCACCTTTTTGGGGTGGTTCTTCTCCACCACCCCATCGCGGTCAGCATCGACATCCAGAGAAATCTCTAGAAAAATACAACAGTCGAGTCAGCAAGCCCTTCCCACTTTGTGGCATATCCGGGACATTTCCTGCATTGTGAAATAGCCATGGGGTAGAGAGAAAAGCCAGATATTGGGTAGTTTCCCAATTTCCCGATCCATCTATAACAGTTCCATGCTACCACTGTGCTCTTTCCCCTAAGATCCCAGCCTTCATGGATCTGAATGATGGGCTTATTTAAAAACCTAGGAAGCTGCCTTCTGATGTGTCAGAGCTCTGGTCCACCTACCCCAGCAGTTTCGACACTGGCTGGCAGCAGCTTCTCCAGGGCTTCAGACAGGGAGTCTTTCCCCAGCTCTAACTGGAGATGCTGCTGGGGATTGAAACCAGAACCTTCTGCATGCAAAGCAGGTGCTGCACCACAGAGCTACTGCCTCCTGCTAAAAATAATGCACGGTGCTAGTCCTCAAGGAGCACACAGAAGAGGGAGCAAGCTTGTTTTCTGCTGCTCCAGAGGGCAGGACCCAAATGGATGGATTCAAATGAGGAGATTCCGACTAAACCTTAGCTGTGGAATGGACTCCCTCGGAAGGTGGCGGACTCTTCTGTTGGAGGTTTTTAAGCAGAGGTTGGAAGGCTCTCTGTCATGGATGCTTCAGTTGAGATTCCTGCATTGCAGGGGGTTGGACTAGATGACCCTTGGGGGTCCCTTCCAACTCTACAATCCTGTGATTCTAAGAGTAAGTAAACAAGCTTGTGGGGGGGGGGGAAGACAGTCCTCGCTAGCCTGATTCAAAAGTCCAGTAACATACACCCCACCCACCCATCCACCTTTCAAGGAGGGCCAACTATCCAGTTTCCCGATGGCATCCGGACCCATCATGTGAGACAACCCCGGCATTGCTGGAGAGCTGTTTTCGCTGCTGCCTTGGAGACCAGAGGGACAACGCTCACGGCTACGGTTTCTCTGGAGCGACGGCCACAAGAGCCAGCACAGCTGGGCTGGAAGGAGCTCCCTGCTTTCATAAAAAAGGCCGGAGCAAAATGAATACAGTTGTACCTTGGTTTTCAAACTCCTTGTGACTCGAACGTTTTCGCTCCCGGAAGTGAGCGTTCCGGTTTGCAAACTTTTTTTGGAAGCAGAATGTGCTCCTGCAGCCAACCGGAATCTGTGTCTTGGTTTTCAAACGTTTTCGGGAGTCAGATGGACTTCCAGAACGGATTCCGTTCGAGAACCAAGGTAGATAAAAATTGCTCCACCGCCTCCACAACCAGCACTGGTAGGTTCTTCCAGATGCAGCCAGGAATTCCAGGGCGCCAGCTCAGAGTTGTTTTGTTTAGCAAGAGTTTAAAACCACTTGATAAAAAGCATAGCGTAAGAAAGATCCTAAAAACAGCCTGCAGGATCAGGCCGATGGCCCATCTAACACAGCATCCTGTTCTCACACTCGACGGCCAGATACCCCCATGGGAAGTCTGCAAACAGGACCAAAGCACAAGAGCCCTCTGCCCTCCAGCAGTTTCCAGAAACTGGGATTCAGAAGAATGGCAACCTCCGACAGTGGAAGCTTCTTAGTTGCGTCAGACGACAATTCCTTGGTGGGGAGACAAAAGCTGCCTCTTTGCAAAGGGTACCAAACTGGGAGGGGTAGCTAATGCCGCAGAAGACAGAATCAGGATTCAAAATGGATTGGATAACTGGGCCCAAATTAACAAAATGAATTTCAACAGGGACAGATGTAAGGTTCTGCGCTTAGGCAGGAAGAACCGGATGCACAAATATAAGATGGGGGACACCTGCTTTGCCAGTAGTACATGTGAAAAGGATCTAGCGGTCTTAGTGGACCACAAGCTTAACATAACAGTGTGATGCAGCAGCAAAAAAAGCTCGTGCTACCGTGTTTCTCCTAAAATAAGACGTAACTAAAAAATAAGCCATAGCAGGGTTTTCAAGGGGTTAGAAAATATAAGGCATACCCCGAAAATAAGACGTAGCGTATTTTCCGGCGTGTGCCGCCTCAGCCGCCATGGAGCGCGATGGGCTCCTGTGCGGGGAGAGGGAAGGCTCTCCCCGTCGCTCAAGCTGCCGCCGCCGCCGCCACGGAGCTCGGGCTGGGCGTGCGCAGTGAGCGCAACAGGCTGCTGTGCGGGGAGAGGGAAGGCTCTCCCCGCTGCTCAAGCTGCCGCCGCCGCCGCCACGGACCCCGGGCTGGGCGTGCGCAGCGAGCGCAACAGGCTGCTGTGCGGGGAGAGGGAAGGCTCTCCCCGTCGCTCAAGCTGCCGCCGCCGCCGCCACGGAGCCCGGGCTGGGCGTGCGCAGCGAGCGCAGCAGGCTGCTGTGCGGGGAGAGGGAAGGCTCTCCCCGCTGCTCAAGCTGCCGCCGCCGCCGCCACGGACCCCGGGCTGGGCGTGCGCAGCGAGCGCAACAGGCTGCTGTGCGGGGAGAGGGAAGGCTCTCCCCGTCGCTCAAGCTGCCGCCGCCGCCGCCACGGACCCCGGGCTGGGCGTGCGCAGCGAGCGCAGCAGGCTGCTGTGCGGGGAGAGGGAAGGCTCTCCCCGCTGCTCAAGCTGCCGCCGCCGCCACAGAGCGTGGAAAAGAAAAGGGAATACTTTTTGAGGGCAACGATAGCCACAGAACTTGTTCTCCTTTTTTGTAACAGCAAGTTGTACTGTTAATCTTGTCCTTTTATGAGAGCCAGGGTGGCTGGCTCAGGAATAACATATTTTTCAGCTCTGTACTGCAGTTTCCTCAATGCTTTGCTGCTTTTTAAAAATTCAAAACAATGTCCTATTTTTTGCAGCACCAAAATATCGCAGGCTATCCAGAATTATTGGCAAAGGCTGCCTTAGCCAAAATAGAAAGCAATAGCTGTCATACTTTGAGATGGTTTATACATTGAATCACCAACACAGTGCCTACAAACACACAGGTACTTGCAGAGACCTTCCCTGGCACTCAGAGGGTCCCACCTCCCACAAAAAAGGAGTACCGAAAGAGAGCTGGCAGAACCATTTCTGGTAGAAAATCCTCTGCTTTTGATATATTGCTGTACCATACTTAATAAAAATAAGACATCCCCCGAAAATAAGCCATACCGTGTTTTTTGGAGGGAAAAAGAATATAAGACGGTGTCTTATTTTAGGAGAAACACGGTATTCTAGGTTGCATCAACAGAAGTCTATTGTCCCGATCAAGGGATGTAATCGTACCACTCTATTCTGCCTTGGTCAGACCACACCTGGAATACTGTGTCCAATTCTGGGCACGGCAATTTAAGAATGATATTGACAAGCTGGAATGCGTGCAGAGGAGGGCAACCAAGATGATCAAGGGTCTGGAAACCAAGCCAGGTGAGGAATGGTTGAAGGATCTGGGTATGTTTAGAGCGGAAAAGAGGAGACAAGAGGTGACAGGATAGCCGTCTCTCAAATATTTCAACATCAGGAAGAACTTCTGACAGCAAGACCTTTTGAAAGTGAAACGGACTGCCTTGGGAGGTTGTGGACACTCGTTCACTGGAGGTTTCTAAGCAGAGTTTGGAAGGCAATCTGGTCCTTCCCTACTCTATGATTCTAGGGGGAAAGACAGAGAAAGAGAGGGCGAGAGCACATCTTGATACTTACCAATTCCCGTCAGGAAAACACCAGCTTGGTCAATAGGGTGGCCGCCATTCTCACCATAATAGCCCACAGTTACCTGAGGAAGGAAAGAACGTACAGTGCAGAGTTAAAGTTTTGAAAAGCCAAAGGAACAATCTGGAACTATATTGACAAGCTGGAAGGTTTGCAGAGGAGGGTGACCAAGATGATGATGGTCTGGAAACCAAGCCTTATGAGGAATGGTTGAAGGAGTTGGGTATGTTTAGACTTGAAGAGACTGAGAGGAGATATGATAGCCATCTTCTTAAGGGCAGTCCCATGGAAGAGGGAACATGCCTGTTTTCTCCTGTTCTGGAGGGTAGGATCCAAACCAATAAATTCAAGTTAGCATAAATGAACTTTCTGACACTAAGAGCCATTTGACAATGCAATGGCCTCCCTCAGAAGGTGGTCAATTCCCCTTCCTTGGCGGTTTTAAAGCAAAGGTTGGTTGGCCAACTGTGATTCCTGCATTGCAGGGGGTTTGACTAGATGATCCTCAGGGTTCCTTCCAACGCTACAATCCTATGTAATGGAAAAGGGATCCAAGGATACGTCGTGCCAGATAAGGGTCAGCTGCATTGCTGCATGTTCACCGCCAGTCCTTCCCAGCTTAAAGCTCTCCAGTCTCTATGCCAGGAAAATAACTGCCAGCCTTGGTATTTTTGAGGGTGAAGCTTGCAGCGTTAGGGGACTGGCACAAAACCACAGCCCTTGCCACACCACGGCCCCTTTAGAGACACCAAGAGTGATTTCAGTTTTGCAATCGGCTGGAAGCAGAACTGAAACAATAGATTCACATGACCCTACACTTTTGCCCCTCACAACTGCCAAGAAAACTGGTGCATGTTTACTCAGCGGCAGCTGATGCTCCCTAAAAGGTGAATTTAAACTGCAGTGTTTGCATTTGCTCAACAAAGGCCCCCATCCCTGCCTCGCCATGTGCCTGCCTGCTTGGTACCTGCCCTGACCAAGCTGTACATTTGTACGTAAAAATCCTGCAAGTCCTGGTACTTGTAGAATAACAGAATTAGAATAGAATATAGAATATATTTTATTGTCATTGTCCCCTTCGGGGACAACGAAATTACTTGGCTGCTCCATCCACCCAGATAGGGCACTCCACGCAAAGACAAAACAACTACAAAAACACTGATTAAAACCATACACACTGATTAAAACCATACAATGATAAAACATAACAGGTAAGATTAGATGACTTCAAAGTCCAGGCTTCCCATTCAAGGCCGCGATCGCTCTGGAGAAGAAGCTGTTTCTAAGACGGCTTGTTCTTGTTGTCATCGTCCTGTATCTCCGTCCCGATGGCAAAAGTTCAAAGAGACGGTGACCAGGATGCGATGGATCTTTCACTATGTCCAGTGCCTTTCTGTGGCACCTCGTGGCATAAATCTGCTCTAAGGTGGAGAGCGAGCAGCCAACAATGCTCTCTGCTGCCTTAACAACTCTGCACAACCCCATCCTGTCCTTGGTAGTACAGCTTCCGTACCACAATTCCGTTCCGAATTGTAGAGTGGGAAGGGAATCCAAAGGGCCATCTAGTCAAAGCCCTTGCAATGCAGTAATCACAGCTAAAGATGACCCTCGGGGTCCCTTCTAACCCTACAGTTCTATGAACTGTAGGGTTGGAAGGGATACTGAGGGCCATCTAGTCCAACCCCCTGCAACGCAGAAACCACTGCTAAATGCTGCCCCTGCTTGGAATGCAAAACTGAGCCTACCAGGAGCTCAGGGAAGCAATGAGCGTGGGAATGTCTCTTACTTTGTTGTCGTTGGCCTCGGTGCTAGGACGCGTCATCTGTATACTCAAGGTGGTCTTGGGGTCCAGGGGCCACTGCTTCCCGCCATTGGCGGGGGCATGCTCCGACTGGCCGTCGCTGACGATTTCAACCTCGACATCATCCGAGTGCTTCACGGCGAATGTGACTGCGTCAGCAGGAGCTGCTCTGTAAGGGAGTAGGCGGAAGGAGGGTGGTGATGTGAAACTGGATGTTTGCAGGTCCAGCACAGAACCCTGGAACCCCCACAGTCTTTGCCCCAGAGGGCCTACAATCTACATTTGCATGGACTTCATTCTCTGGTCACAGCCACAACACTGCCCAAGCTCTGATTTTCCATCTTTTTCCCCGGGAAGAGCCTGGAACACGCTGCTTGGAGCCCGGGGTGGTGCGCAACAGGAAGACTCCAGTCCTCATGGTTTTGAAGGGTGAGCCAATTTAAATAAGAACAGAGGAAGCTGCCTTATTACTGAGTCAGCCCATCAGTCTACCCAGCACATTACTGGCATCACCGACCGGCAGAAACAGCTCTCCAGCTAGACTGGTGGCTGGGAGCAGTCACCAAGACCATATAACACTGGTCCTGAAAGACCTACATTGGCTCCCAGTACATTTCTGAGCACAATTTGAAGTGTTGGTGCTGACCTTTAAAGCCCTAAACGGCCTTGGCCCTGTGTACCTGAAGGAGCATCTCCACCCGCATCCTTCAGCCCGGATACTGAGGTCCAGCTCCAAGGGCCTTCTGGCGGTTCCCTCCCTGCGAGAAGAGAGGTTACAGGGAACCAGGCAGAGGGCCTTCTCAGTAGTTGTTGCCCGCCCTGTGGAACGCCCTCCCATCAGATGTCAAGGAAATAAACAACTATCTGACTTTTAGAAGACATCTGAAGGCAGCCCTGCTTAGGGAAGTTTTTAATGTTTGATGTTTTATTGTGTTTTAAATATTCTGTTGGGAGCCACTCAGAGTGGCTGGGGAAACCCAGCCAGATGGACGGGGTATAAATAATAAATTATTTGTTATTGTTATTAGAGACAGGAAGTCTTTAGACCCCCTGAGGGATCAAACCTGGGACCTTCCGCATGCAAACCAGGTGCTCTCCCACTGAGCCATGGTCTTTTCTTTAAAAATAAAGCAAGCTTCTAGTCCTCATTGTTCTGACAGAAGGGCTGATTTAAACAGGAGTATAGAAAGAGACTATCGGTCCATCTCATCTAGCGTCGTCTACACTGACCGGCAGCTTTCCCCCCTGTGCCTCCTTTCATCCTCCACTCGCCAGGTCTGTCAGCTGGCATGGAAGGAGCAATCCTACTCTGGGAGAACTCAACCCTTGAAAGAGAGAGCGAATTTAATCTTGCACACATGTGCTGGAAAAGACTCCAAACCAGGAGAGCCAAAGATGTCTCTGTTAGCGGGAGAGATTTACTGCCACCACAGCTGTACGGTCCTCAGCAGACCGTACAGCAGATGTGCAGAGCTCCGTCTCCTCCCTCGCCCTTTCCTATACATACCTGGCGACAGTGTGAGAAACTCAGATATATAAGCTGGGTGCCAAATGGCACCTTAAACCAGAGTTACAGTTGCCAAAACAGAATGCCTAGTTGCCATTTTAGGGGCCAGACGGCTCTAAAGCCACATTTTTCAATATGACTTTTTGGTTCCTGAAATTCATTTCTGATTGTGCAGATAAAATATAACGGATAGAATTCTACACAATGTGTTGCTAGTGAAAACTGTGAAGATCCAAGGATCCCCAAGCATGCACCTCCAGTTGGTGCAGACGACAGGCGCTATCCTGGAGCCTTGGCATCTTCACTTGGTTGCAAATCGCCGATAGCCAGGTGCAAAATGTGCCTGGCGACTCCTGAGGCTTCAAGAGAGGCAGACATATGGACTCCAGCCCTCCCAACCGCAATAGAAACATACACCAATAACATAGAAATACCGTATTGGCCCGAATATAAGCCGCACCCGGATATAAGCCGCACCTTTAAAATTGGAGGGGGGGGAGAAAAAGAAAAAATACCCAAATATAAGCAGCTCCATTCCTCGCTGCTCGTGACTTGAATACTGGGGGGGGGGGGAGCCACACTGCATTGCCAGTGGCCTTCCCCCTTCCTCACTCTCTCTCCCTTTCCATCCTTGGGGGAGTGGGCGGGGGACTACGCATGGGGCAGGCCCCCGCTTTGCCCAGCTCCTGGCACTGTTTGCCCCACACTCCTGGCTGCATACCGTAAGGCCACAAATATAAGCCGCACTTTAACTTTTCACGGTCAGAATTTGGGGTGAAAGTGAGGCTTATATTCAGGCCAATATGGTAATATTGAATTTCTTATCCTACCTGGGGTCCCTTCCAACTCTACAATTATATGATTCCAATAATATGCCAGTTACTTATTGTGTTTGTCTTTCTCTCTCCCCCCCACTCCCCCAGTTCTCCTTTGGATTGTTTTGAGGGGCACATCCCTTGTTCGACCGACAGCCTCTCCTCGCAAGACTCAAGATTTCAGCCCTTCCTGGGCCCTGCAAAACCTGAGCTGCAAGCCTCAAAGCAAGGACCCTGGCTCTGCTATAAATCTGTGTTGAACGTGAACCACCAGACGACACCGGTTTAAGAAAATATGATCTCCGAAGAATGCAATTATCATTAAAAACAAAATAACAAAATAAAAAATTCCTTCCAGTAGCACCTTAGAGACCAACTAAGTAATCATTGTTAAGCATCCTGATTTCTACACACCCCAGCCTCAGGTTTGCTTTTGTAGTGCAGCCATGGGCTTCAAGGTCAGGGGAAGTAACCTGAACCCCTTCCTCTTTTGGATCTTTGGTGGCTGGCCGGCCCACCCACTCCACCCTTTTGGGAGTCATTGCATAACACCCCTAAGCTTCCCACATCTATTTTTAAATGCTGCGTCAACTAGACCCCTGACAGTGGCAGCTGGATTTCTGCATTAGCAAGGGACCCGAGTGCCAGCACTAGCCCACTGCAACTCCTTGGCGGGGGGGGGGGGGCAGCTGCAGCAGTTGACACAGCAGATTGAAGTTGATAATGAGAAACCCCAGGGCAGTTGGAAGCCGCTGCTTGCAGCACAAAGCTTCCTCCTTGGTTACACCCAGGACTGATGTCCTGTCGACATGCCCCAAAAGCTCTGGGCAGTTGACATCCTAGCCCTGCTCTCTGAAAAGCCAAAAAAATGAGATTTCAGATGCCACCCAGAATCTTCCCCAATATATCACCCATAAACGAAAGAAATCGGAGTAATTTTTTTTAAAGGATTTGCATTCATTCAACTGCTTTCCCAAACAGGCACAAAAACAATATTAAAGGTGAAAACAAAATAAAAAATAAAAAAATTCCTTCCAGTAGCACCTTATAGACCAACTAAGTTTGTTCTTGGTATGAGCTTTCGTGTGCATGCACACTTCTTCAGATACACTGAAACAGAAGTCACCAGACCCTTATATATAGTGAGAGGGTGGGGAGGGGTATTACTCAGAAGGGTGGTGGGAATGGGTGATAGGCTGATAGGTGTGGTAAACCTGTTGACGACTGTTAACGACTGCAATTAGTCTTACAGGAAAAAGCAAGGGGTGAGAAGGTTAAAAATAGCTTTGTCATGTATAATGAGATAAGAATCCAATGTCTTTGTTCAGACCAGGTCTCTCCATGGTTTTAAGCTTGGTAATGAGTTGCAATTCAGCAACTTCCCTTTCCAGTCTATTTCTGAAATTCCTTTGCAATAAGACAGCTACTTTGAGATCTTGTATTAAAGGTGCTCTTTGCAAGACTTTAGATCTGACCTACGCAATCAAAGCAGATCCTTTATGATTTGCACTCAATGCACAAACACATATAAAATGCAATTTTAAAAAATGCTGGAAATGCTGCCAGAGGGGATTGATGCTGGGCACACTGAGCTGCAACCCTTGCCATAAAACTGAGCAAGATTCCAGTCCCCATGGTTCTGAAAGCAGGGCTCATGTAACTAAGAAGCTGCTTTTCAGTGAGTCAGACTGTTGGTCCATCTAGCCCAGCATTGTCTTCTCTGGCAGGCAGTGGCGCTCCAGGGTTTCAGACTCAGGGGGTCTCTCTCAAGATGTGCCTGGAGATGCCAAGGATTGAACCGGGCACCTTCTGCATGCAAGGCAGATGTGCTGCCCCTGAGCTACGACCATGACCCCAGCCAGCAAAACGTAATAAAGATTAACCACAGAAGTCTGGGTGTTTTTAGTATTGGAAAGGGAGAAAAATTATCCTGCAGAGACAAGCATTCTTTAAAGCCCTCTGAATTCCACTTCCAATGGCATAACTGATTTGGCAACTCCACTGCTTAAAACACACACAAAGAGAGATCACACAATGGGTGATGGTGCCATCTGCAAATGCCCCTGGCAGAAAGCCTGGCATAAACGCCTCATTCAGCGAACAGGACAATGGACAATCAGCTGCAAACAAGCATTTGCAGTGACAGGCGAGGCTTACAAAGGATTACTGGGTTCTCTCTGCATAGATGACCGTTTAAAAATACAGACAGGCAATGGGTAAAGGGGCATCTCAATACAGCTCAGCCCCCAGAGCCAGTTTTCAAAGCAAGAGACGGGACCCCGAAACAAACAGCTAACAAAACAGACCTCTGAGCATGCGCAAGCTGCCCGCTATTCTTAACCACCAAGCAACCAGACTACCAGCTTCTACATCTAGGATTCGGGATGAGAGGTTACAGAGCATAGGTTTCAAGGCAACCTTGAGCCCCGATGTCTCTTCTCCAGTCTTAGAAACTCAGATATATAAGCTAGGTGCCAAATGGCTCCTTAAACCAAGGTTGCAGTTGCCAAAATGGAATGTCCAGTTGCAAGTTTGGGTCAAGATGGCTCTTATTTTTCAAACGATGGACTGACTGTGATTGATTCTCAGTTAAACATCTGGCTAGTTAAGGTGACTATCTTGAGTTAGGTTAAGAACTTTGAGAATTTAAAAAAGAAAAGTCACTTGATCCAGGGACAGTCCACATATATAATTAGCCAGCTCCGAGCTCTTTTTCTTAATGGTGACACGGACCATTCATAACGTAGGAATACTCTTCACAACTGTGAGCAGGGCATTGGAGTGGGGGAAGTGAAGACAGGCGACAACAGTTAACTATAACGGCGTTGACTGCTCCTGCTCCAGCTGCACAGAAAAAGCATTTTGGTTCCTGAAATTCATTCTGACCATGCAGATAAAACAGAACAGATAGAATTCTACAGGACAGAGCATTAGTGTGCGAAAACAGTCAAGATCCAAGGATCCCCAGGCATGCACCTCCAGATGGTGGTGATGTCAGGCGCCATCCTGGCTTGGTTGCAAGTGGCCGACAGCCAGGTGCAAAATGCACCTGAAGTTCCCCACTTAGATGTAAGATGGTAATCTGAGCTCGTGCAAAATGCTTCTCTAGAGCCACTGAATGTTAAATGCTTGGAAGTCCTAGGACTGCAGGTTGCCCATCCTTGCATTAGAAGAAGGCAAAGTGGTGATGGAGGTAGCTAGGGGCAGTGAAGACCAGTGAGGGCTTAGTTCAGGGATGGGGAGCTTGTGGTTTTCAAGGTGTTGCTAGACTCCCAACTCCTGCCAGCACCAGCCAGCCTAGTCTATAGCCAGGGATGATGACAAGGATGGCGGTAGCTTGGGGCAGTAAAGGCAAGTGAGGGTCTAGTTCGCGGATGGGGAACCCAACGCCCTTCAGGTGCTATTGGACACCAGTTCACAGCAGCCAGTCTGGCGAACAGTCACCAGGGATGATGAGACATTAAAGTTGCCCACCCCTACCTTTGGAAAGGCAGATTGGCGATGGGGGTAGCAAGGGGCAGTGAAGGCAAGTGGGGACCCTGTGGCCCTGCAGACAATGCTGGAATCTATCTCTGATAAGCCTTAGCAACCAGTTTGGTCAATGGTCAGAGGATGGGAGGTGGAGGGCCCCATCCTTACGTTAGAAAACAGCAGAGCAGTGATGGAGGTAGCCAAGAGCATTGAAGGCAAGTGATGGCCCTTCAGGTATTATTGCTGGATTTCAACTCCCAGCTGCCAGCCCAGCCAACCGTCGGGGATTGGGGGAGTTTTAGTCTAACAGGATTCATAGAATCACAGGATTGTAGAGTTGGAAGAGAACTCAAGGGTCATCTTTTCTAATCCAACCCCCTACAATGCAGGAATCTCAGCTAAAGCAACCATGACAGATGGCACCAAGTCCCCACCCGCAACCTAGACCATTTCAAACCCCGGGAGGATGTTTGGTTAGAAAGTGTCACCTCTCACAATGGCACACAGACAATGTTTGCCATTGCAGGTAAAAGAGCTGTGAAATCTGAACTAAAGAGTGTCACTGGGTGCATGCTGTGCTGGGAGTAAGCGCCCCTGAACACAGTGGGATTTATTCAGTAGGGAAGCATGCACAGGATTGTGCTCCTTTGCATGTTAGAACAGGGGTCAGCAACCTTTTTCAGCTGTGGGCCGGTCCACCGTCCCTCAGACCATGTGGTGGGCCGGACTATATTTTTTTGGGGGGGGGATGAATGAATTCTTATGCCCCACAAATAACTCTGTCCTGGAGTGCTTGTGGGCTTGTGAAGAAGGTGCAGCAGAGACTGTACTTCCTGAGAGTTCTAAGGAAAAACCATCTTCCACAAAAGCTGCTGCTTGCCTTCTATCACTGTGCCATTGAGAGCGTGCTCACTTATGGCTTATGTGTGTGGTACGGAAGCTGTACTACCAAGGACAGGATGGGGTTGTGCAGAGTTGTTAAGGCAGCAGAGAGCATTGTTGGCTGCTCGCTCTCCACCTTAGAGCAGATTTATGCCACGAGGTGCCACAGAAAGGCACTGGACATAGTGAAAGATCCATCGCATCCTGGTCACCATCTCTTTGAACTTTTGCCATCGGGACGGAGATACAGGACGATGACAACAAGAACAAGCCGTCTTAGAAACAGCTTCTTTTCCAGAGCGATCGCGGCTTTGAATGGGAAGCCTGGACTTTGAAGTCATCTAATCTTACCTGTTATGTTTTATCATTGTATGGTTTTAATCAGTGTGTATGGTTTTAATCAGTGTTTTTGTAGTTGTTTTGTTTTTGCGTGGAGTGCCCTATCTGGGTGGATGGAGCAGCCAAGTAATTTCGTTGTCCCCAAAGGGGACAATGAAAATAAAATATATTCTATTCTATATTCTATTCTAACCCAGAGATGCATTTTAAATAAAAGCACACGTTCTACTCATGTAAAAATACCAGGCAGACCCCACAAATAACCCAGAGATGCATTTTAAATAAAAGGGCACATTCTACTCATGTAAAAACATGCCGGATTGAGAAGGCGATTGGGCCGCATCCGGCCCCCAGGCCTTAGGTTGCCTACCCCTGTGTTAGAATTTACCGTAGTAACAAAACCAACCCCAAGGCTCTGTTCTGCTCCTGAAATGTACAGCCTCGCACCCTAAAGGAGGTGCACCCCTGAGCATATGCAGAGCGTTGCTCTCTCACCACTGACCCTCATACACCTGGCACCAACGGGCATTTCATTTCCAGGCAGTTCAAAGACATGAAAAGCATGCTGGTGTCTGGAAAGCCTAAAGGGTTTTAAATATATATATATACTGTATATATATTTGTCATTGGAACCTCTGTGCTGAAGACAGGGCTCTTGACAGCCGTCCCTCATCAGAGGCAGGGATGACAGGTCACTCTCTCCATCTCTGGCACCCACTGACTACACCAAGAAACCCCTTACTTGAGCAGGAATTTGAAGGATTGAGATTTAATCTCAACACTCGCATGCTCGGGCGAAGGATTCCCGAGTTGACCTCAAACAGCTGTTTGGGGTGGCTGAGCTGACCACAGGAGAAGTTTTGCCACAGGACAGGAGTAAAAGGAAGTGGATAATGGGGAAAAGAAGCACGTAAGAAGAGCCTGTTGGATCAGGCCTGTGGCCATCTAGTCCAGCATCCTGTGCCTCAAACCCACAAACAGGATTCAATCACAAGAGCAACTCTCTCCTCCTGCCGTTTCCAGTAACTGGGATTCAGAAGCATGGCTGCATCTGAATGTGGAAGGCAGAGCAAAACCATCGGGTATAGTAGTCATCAATAACCCCCTTTTCCAGGGTGGGGGGGGGGGAGAATCAGAGCCCCATCCTAGTATAGGAGGTGTCCTGGTGCTGAGAACCACAGCAAAGAGTCCAAGGCAAAGCAGGCTCCAGTTTTCCAGGAAAGATCACACTTCCGTGGAAAAATACAGCAGGGTGATCTCCCCAATGAGCCGCAGGTGGAGGAATCGGCAGAACAGCAGGTTAACACAGGACGCTGCGTCACACCAAACATGAAGGTGGCTATCAAAAACCATAGGCTGCAACAAGTTCCATTCTTGCTCAAAGAGCAGACCAATTGAAGTTAATGGGCATGGCTAACTCAGCTCCAATGGGCCTGTTCTGAGTAATACTTAGTTGGCTGACAGCTGAATATACAAGGCGTCAGGTGTGAGCAAGGCATGCTCCGTTATTCACTTAAATTTATCATTGCATGTACAGCCCACCTTTCCTCAAGGTTTTCCCCTCCCTGTTCTTAATCCTCATGGCAACCTTGTGAGGTAGGCTAGGCTGAAAGACAGTGAGCAGCCTTCGAGGTCACCAGGTAAGCTTCTCATGGCTGAGCTGGATTTGAACTCAGGTCCTAGCCCAACACTTTCTTTTGGCTGCCTTACGCCCCCTCTCCTACAGACACCCCATGGGGCTCCCAGTCATGTTAGTCTTTCATCAATGAAAGGAGCTGCAGGCATTCCTAAGCACAGCTTCAAAGCTGCAAGCGATAAAGAGCTCTGTATAGCTCAGAACCTTGCAGAACGCTTCACCAACCAAAGACAGACTTTTGATACCACTACTTCTCAGCAAAAAATTCTGAAAGGTTTCCGAGAGGCCTTAGGGGAAGGTGGGAGTCCAGGTTTTAAATGCAGCACATCGGAAGGGGGTTCCAGTGGCAAATCACCACCTTTGAAACATATATATCCAAGGATTTCATGCAGGGAGCCTCTCCCAGCCCTACCTGGGACCTTCTGCATGCAAGGCAGCTTAGGTTAACTCCAGACTCTGGAAATATTGGCAGCGGGGGGGGGGGGGGTCCCAAATATAGGGAAATGAAAATCGGAGCACCAACATCTGGCAAAAACAGGTGATGCTAAAGGAGGCTGTTTGCACCTAAGAAGATGGTGGAGAGACATTTTGCTGGGAGGGGTGATTTGAAAGTGGGGGGGGGGCGGCATTGCCAGAACTAAAGGAATATGGGTGAGGATAGGCAGGTGCCAGCATGGGGGGGGGGGTGGGTAATGGTGAGGGTCCGGCAGCAAAACCAATAGGGGGTTGGGGGTGTCAATATAGGAAGGGGTTGCTTTGAAAATGATTTCTTGCTGGGGGTGGCAGCAGATGCTGGGCTAAAGAAAGGATGGGAATCGGGAAAAGGGTGCTTTTCGGGGGGTGGTTTTATGCAGTGGCGGGGGTCCCCTTTGGACGATGCAATTTTTTGGGGTGGAGCTATTTGGGAAGGAGAAATCCAAAGGACCTAAAAAATTAGGGGGCACGCAGGAGAGTCCCCTGGAAAGTCGTGCTGGGTCCTTCTGGTGCGGCGTGGGGTTCCCTTTCTGAAGATGCAAAACTTTTTGGGGGGGGGGGAGATGGAAGTATAGGCGGCCTCACCCATAGACGTCGGTGCAGAGGCGGGTGCCCACCACGCAAACCACCTCGATCCGGTTCCCGAACTGCAGCCGGAGCGTCCGATCGCGCCCCATCGTGCCGGGAGGAGCCGCCTCGGTTGGTCCCACAGGTGGCCACTGAGCACCGCCGGCCGCCGGCCGCTGCCTGCCTAAGCCCGGCCCCGCCCTCGATGCGGAGGGGGGGAGGGAGGCTGTCAATCAAAGCCATTTGAAAAGAGAGAGAGAGCAAATCGCCCAGCTCTCCATTAAAGAGACCGGACCGTATTTTTAGCAAAGGGGGGGGGCGTGTTAAGTTCGTTGCGGAGAGAGAGAAGCGCCTGGCGTAGCGCCGCCTAGAGGTCACCTGGGGCTTAGCTCTCCCACCGTGCCTCTGAGCAGCTGCAGAGCGCATTTCTTTAGTTGCAAAAGCATTTATATACCGTTGCGTCGTAAAAAAAATGTGGCGCAGCGGTTTGCAACATGGTGAAAACATAGGAAAAGCTTTGAGCAGGAGGAACTGAAAGACCATAGCTTGTTTTTAAGAAGTTGGGGGAGGTGAACAAATCCATGCAGGGGGAGAGAAATAGATTCATTTTTGTCCCAAAAATCTTTGCACTATTAAGTATTCTGACTGTGACATTTTACTATTTCTTTAACATTTGTTGTGTAAACAGACGGCCCACTTTATTGCTCCCTATCCTGGAGATCCCTGTTCTTATATTCTTTCCAGGCATGCAAAGATAAGGAATCATAGAGTTGTAGAGTCGGGAGGGGCACCCAATGGTCATCTAGTCCAACCCAAAGTATAATATAATGCCGTTCGGTACGGATCAAGAGTTCTGAAGAAAAGTTTACTTAGGCCTTAAAGCATTGCTGGTATTTACTGCTTAAGTAAAAAAAAAATGAATATAAGTAAGAAATCAAACTGCTTCTGGGTGAGATGTAGACAATTTAAAAAATAGATGCCAAGGGATGAAGTCACACTTGGGCAAAGATGTGCATCTTGCTGGTCCCTGTAGATGGCATGATGCTTGGCCAAGGGGTTCTTCTGCAGGCCCATCTCTGGCTATAAGACATCGCAGAGAAGTAGAGCCTCCAAGTTCAGAAGAAGTCTACCTTGGACTGCCAAGCTCCTTGGGATGCTCAGCAAAGAGGAAGGCTGTTGCCTTCAGATGGAATCCTGGAAGATTCAGGACCGCTAAAAGGAAGTCCATCTTTAGGCAGTGGAGAGCTAAATGGAATTTGCTCCTGCAGAAGGGCAGTGAAGGCCATTGACTTCGATGGCTTCAAGAGAGGATTAGACAGATTCATGGAGGAGCTATTGATAGTAGCTATCGATGGCTGCTAGCCAGGATGGCTATGTTCTGCCTCCACGGCTGGAGGCAGCAATGCTGCTTCTTTTCTCCTAACTAAAATGAAACCGAATCATAGAGTCACCTAGTCCAGCTCCCCGCAATGCAAGCATCACAACTAAATGAAGTGGGTGGGTTGGGGGAAGAGGCAAGACAAGCCAGCTGGAAATGTCAATGAAAAAAGGAGGGAGCCCACCTAGAGTCTTTTAAGGTCGCCGTGGCCAGATATGCTTTAATTGAGATATGCAACGGAGGGTGGGCCTTTGCAAGTGGAGTGGGTGACAGGGTGGATTGCAGGAGAGAAATTCGGAGCTGGTGCCAGGGGATCTGGGGGAGAATAGCGCATGCCACCGCTCAGCTGGGTATTGATCCACCTTGTCAACATTCTGGTGCAATGAGTGTCTCCACTGGCAAGCCACAAATGTCACCATTAACTGCACTAAACTGACAGCTGCCCTGAATAGAAATGTTATGCCCCTGCCCCACCACCATCCAGTCTCCCCACCTCCCAAGGCTGTCCGTGGAGATTTGCAGGGTAACAGAAACGGGGATCAGGCTAGCAGGTAAACTGAGCTCAGCAGCTTCCTCTGATGTGGGGCAGAAATTTTTCCCCAAATTTCCCCCCAGTTCTAGTGTTAGGAGAGAGAAAACCTATTATTTACCCACTTTCTCCCATGCCAGGAATAATTTTATAAACTTCTGTCTTGCTCGCCTTTTCCATAGACTCAAAAATCCCAAATGCTGCAACCTTTCCAATCTTGAATTGGGTCCACTTACAGCGCCTTCGAGATCTGTGTTGGGTAATTCCATTTCACTATCCACCCCACCCCACCCCCACCTAAGCAGCCAGGGAACTGCATTCTACCCCAGTTGTAGTACCTTGGCTATCTTCAAGGGAAGCCCCACACAGAGTGCATTGCAGTAATCTAACTGCAATTGTTCAGAAGTTGATTTGGGCTCTTGAACGAGGAGGCCAGTGAGAGAGGACAAACTCCTCTGGAAAACAGCTGCCCCCAGTGTACAGTTTTTCTCTGCAATTTGGGGAAATTTGGGGTGTACTCCTGGAGTGCCCACCCATTGCAAATTTGTAGTTTTAGCTTCAGTTAATTTATTTTTATTTTTATTTTCATCATTTTTATTTGATTTTACAAATATAAAATTGTAACAATCCAAATGTATATCCATATATAGAGAGTACTCTGAATCTCAACACTCCCCCCCCCCCATGGGTCCTATTGTCAACATTTAGAACTGCATATTATTCCGTAGTCTACCATACCTTTCCGGCTATAAGACTAGGTTTTTTTACTTTAAAATAAGGTTAAAAAAATGGGGGCGTCTTATACATGGATAGTGTATATGCCCATTTTCTAATTTTGAGGTCCCCAAAAGTAGGGGGCGTCTTAAACATGGGGGCATCTTATACATGGAAAAATAAGGTATATTTTGCATCACTCCATATTGTCCATAATAATTGTTTCATTACAAGTGAGATTCAAATCCTGCTAATGTTTTCATCTGCTTGCAGTGGTCTCCTAAATAAGTCATAATTTTTCCCATTCTTTTAAAAAGTTTTTGTCCTCTTGGTTCCTGAGCTTTCCAGTCAACTTTGCCATTTCGGAGTAGTCCATCAGCTTAGTTTGCTATTCCTCTCTGGTAGGGACTCTTTCTTCTTTCCTCAGTTTCAGTTTAAATGCACTTGCTCTTTTTATGCTTTTGACCACCTCAGAAGGAGGTAGACTCTCCTTCATTGGAGATCTCTACACTGAAGCTGGATGGCCATCTGCCAGGAATTATTTAGCTGTGATCCCTGCACTGCAAGGGGGTTGGGCTAGGTAACTCTTGGGGGTCCTTTTCAACTCTACAATTATATGAACCTTAACTGTTTTTAACCATCTTTTGTGTGCATTACCTTGAGCTGGTTGTTGGAAAGGTGATGAATAAATCAATGACAAGGAAATGTCAAGAAAGTGCGGGATGTAATCCACTGAGAGCAGTCAAGTACAACATTCCTTGAAATGCTAGAGAAGACATGCGAGGGAATGTTTGGTCCAGCCAGCTGAAACTTCCTGTTCCTCCTTCCTTTTGCATGCGATAGAAGGTGGGCGTGGCCTAACCTGTCCAGGTAACAAAAGGAAAAGGCATCCTGCCACCCTCTCCCTCTTTTTCACTTCCTTCTTAATTTGACCAGCTTCTTAGCTAGGACTGCTCTGCTAGCTCTCAGCTAGTAGAAGCACTGGGATCATAGCTGTCAACTTTCGGATTTGAAAATAAGGGATTTTCCCCAAACTTTCGGATTTGAAAATAAGGGATGCCGCGAGGGCGGTGCAATGGCACCAAGTAGCCTTGCCACCCTGCGCTCCAGAGGCTGCACGCGAACGGTGTGAGCGAAAGAGTGAGCGCGTAGATGGCAGGCAGGCTGGCTGTCTGGTTGGGCATGAGGGTCTGGCTGCACAAGGCATGCAAGCTCCGCCCCCAGTCGGTCTCAGACTCCTTATTGGCAGCCGAGCAACGCAGCTGAGGAGCCTCCCTGGCCGGCAGGGAGGGAGAGGAGCTGCTTCCTTTGAAATCCGGGAAATTTAAGGGATATCAACAATCCGGGATAGCAGCGGGAAACGGCATTGGAATAAGGGAGTTTCCCGCCAAAAAAAGGAGGGTTGACAGCTATGACTGGGATTATCCCCCCATATGGGGTAGATCCACATGTACATACCAGTATTTGTAACTAAGTCTGCTTTCAGGGATTCAACTGTGAACTGATGTAAGTAAACTTCTTTTATTGACTTTGAATAAGATTGTGGCGTCTTTATTCTTTTAAGAGAGATCCAAGAGAACTTACCAGAAACATACAATTCAGTCTGACACAGACTGAATTGTACAATAGTGAGAAGTTCACACAAGCCTGCAACCAGCTGTCTGCTGTGCATGTAAAAGGGGAATTTAAACTCTGCTAAGCAAAGAAACTTGCTAACGCAAGTTAGGAAGGCTATTAATAAATAATATATCCTCTTCTGCCACCCTGAACATTCCCACAGAAAGCTTGTTTGTTTCAAGATGTACAAAGCTGCATTCAGAAAGGCTTGTTTTCTTTTTGCAAAGTGCAGATTCTCGTGGGTTGAAACAAACAAGACTGTTTATCTCTTCTAAGTGCTCCATTGTGGGGTTTTCGCCGGTGCCAAAAAGGACTCAGGTTACCTCCTGCCGGGATTTGGAGGATCAAGCACCAGAATTTATAGGGACTTTGACTGTTCCTCTGAAGAGCTCATGGGGACAAGGACTCCTAGGGACACTTGCAAGGGAAACACATTTGGGCTTCCAGAAGTCAGAGTCCCTGGGTGGCCCCCAGCACAGCTTGGGGTAGGTTGCAAAGTTCTTAGGTCAGGGCTTGTTTATCTGAGGCAGGTTTCACTCTGAGAGCTGCTTAGAACACCCTGGTGCAAACCCAGTACATATGGATCTATTTAAAAGCTGGTTGCCTCTGGGCATATGCAGAGTGTGTTTTCCTTAGCGAGTTGCAGCTACATCAATGGATGGGTTTCTGGGTCTTTTGGGTCATTGTCCTGAAGTTTAGGACTAAAACTATGTTTTGGATGGAGATTTCCTGTGGATTTCCTGCACAATATGGCTTTTTGATTCCCTCAAAAAAGAAATGTTTCATAGAAATCATAGTATTGTAGAGTTGGAAGGGACCATGAGGGTCATCTAGTCCTGCAATGCAGGAATATTTAAGTGATACATAGGTCACAACTGCACCATGTTGTAAGAATATCAAGGTCTTATATATTTCAACCATACTTTTAAAGCACTCTTATCTACCACTTTGGGCTTCCCCCAAATAATTCTGGGAACCATAGTTTGCTAAAGGTGCTGAGAGTTGCTAAGAGACTCTTAACAAACTATAGTTCCCAGGATTCTTTGGGGGAAGCCTCAAACAATGCATGTATGTCTGGTGGCTTTTGTTATGCTACATGCAGTGGATAGGAATTTCTGTCCTCTTGTGGTATCATGATCAGAAACCTACTCTCCTCTCCTGCAACTGCTCTGTTTACCTTCTAACCTGATGAAGAGTTCTGGAGAATTCAAAAGCTTGCACAGTGTTATACGAATTTAAGGGAAATTATCCCGGTAAAGGGTCCGATTCTGGGTGGAATCAATTGTTATACGAATTTAAGGGAAATTATCCCGGTAAAGGGTCCGATTGCAGGTGGAATCCTGAACCCCGGCAGGACTTTATTTGAAACCCCTGCCGCCGTAGAAATAACAGAGACCAGACCAGAGTTCTAATCGAAAAGCAAAGCGGCTAGTTAAGCCTGATCTTTATTAAAAGCTGTTTCAACAGGGTGCTCTCCACACACACGGGAGGGGGGGACCCAGAGCCATGCGTGCAAGCCCTTATATAGACATTTTAAATTGCCCGCCCTGGAGTCCAAGACCACCCCCAGAAACATCACACATACATCACACATACATACTACAACACAACAAAAATCTGAGTGCATTGTTTATCTCCTGTCCAGCAAGTTATCTGATTGCATTATCTGGGTTTTGACTACTCTTTTGTTATTATAACTACTTAATTCCTGAATCTAGGTCACAGGTCACAGGCTCACACCCTGTTCATATCTTGAATGTGCCCTTAAGACAGGATTTGTGAGGAAAGAGACAATGGGGAGATTTCTCACTTTGACCTTTCAGAGAAATATTTGAGGTCAATTTGTTCTGGGCCTAATCTGTGGGGTTTCAGACATGTGGTTTATATATACAGTTATGAACATATAATTTTTTATATATGACCTTAAAATTCTTATAACACTTCATGAAATTTTGGCTGATCCAATAAAGTCATTGCCCTCATACAGATAGTAGAATCTTTAAAATGTTACTTTTATGCAAGCCTCGTTTTATTTGTATAATTTTTTCTGTTTGTTTATCTTCACTTACAGATCTGTTTTTTTGCTTGCACCAAACAACTTACCTCCCTTTTTGCAGCAAGGGGCTGAGACCACACCCTGATCCCTACCTACCCACAACACTTTGTGATTTCTAAACATTGAAACATTGCACTCTGTGTTTTAATAAATGCCAGAGCACTGCAAACCCAAGGGAAAGTTCTGAGGGTGGGTGGGGAATTTTGGAGGCCCCTTGAGCTCTCTTGGAAATGGATCCAGGCTTAAGTAAGTAAGTAAGTAAATGGAATAGCATTGATGCTCAGTGAAGAACCTTAAAATAGAACAAGCACCTCAGCACCTTACTGCCTGTCAACGCCTCTGGCAGGGCTCACAAATCTTTTGTCCTGAAAAGGGTCATATGGCTTATTATTCCATAGATGGCTCCCTCTGTGGGGATTTATAGTACAGGCCTCTGAGCATGTGCAGTTTTGCAACTGAAACTCACTCACATCATTGCACCGTCAAGACTGCAGGAGCAGAGCAGGGTGGCTGTGAGATTAAACACGTTTACTTGGAAATAAGCCCCATTTTGCACATAATGAATTAAAGAAGATGTTTAAAATGACTGTTCCCAAGATGCCTGAATAGGGGAAGAGATTCCAAAAGAGATGGTTAAGTTGTTTATGTATGCTACTGCCGCAGCCAGAATCCTGTATGTGCAGAAGTGGGAAAAAGAAGAAGTCCCAACGAAAGAAGTATGGATCTTAAAATTAATGGACTTTGCAGAGATGGCGTAGCTGACAGCAAGAATAAGAGATCAAAAGGACGAGAACTTTGTCGGAGAGTGGAGGCTCTTTTCGGACTCTTTGAGAAAAAACTATATAGCCAAATGAAATCGCAAGCAGGACTTGAATAATGGGCAAGGGAAGGAGAATAAATAAATGATTGTTATAATTACAACAGAAAATAAATGGCAGTTATGGCAGCAGATAAAGGAATACAACAGGAACATCACAGACATAAGGATTGGGAGTGAAAATGTAAAAAATTATTATAAATTGAACAATGTCAAATGTTGCATAAAAAACAAAAACAAAAAAAGGGAAATAAGCCCCAATTTGCTAAAGAGAAGAAGGGTGTGTTTTTAAAGTCAAAACAGGAAAATGAGGACTTGCATCCATGTTAACTGACCATATGGCTTCTGAAAGATGCAGACATCGCCCTAATAATGTTTTTTTCAAAGGTCTGATTTCCGTATAAAGTATATTTAAATCAGCCCTTAATTTAGAACCATGAGGACTAGAATCTTGCTCTGTTTTAAGAGAAAGGCTGTAGCTCCATGCACGCAGAATGCCCCAAGTTCAATCCTCAGCATCTCCAGGTAGGGCTGGGAGAGACCATCTGTCCAAAGGCCCTGGAGACCCGCTGCCAGTCAGTGTGGAAAATATTGAGCGAGATGGACCCAGGGTGTGACCAGGTATAGGGCAGCTTCCTCTGTTCCTCTTCAAATCAGCCCTTTATCCAGAACAATGAGGACTAGAAACTTGCTTCATTTTTAACAAAAAAGGACCACAGCTCAGCTGCTCGGCCTACAGAAGGTCCCAGGTTCAATTCCTAATGGCATTTCCAGGTAGGGCTGGGAATTGTCCCTTGCCTGAAACCCTAGAGAGCCTCTGCTGCTGGTCAGTGTAGACAATTCTGGGCTAGATGGACCCATGGTCTGATTCAGTATAAAGCAGCTTTCTCTGCTCTGATGTCTTAAGGGAGGAGCCTAGCTGAGTGGTTAAAGAACCAGCATTGCATCCACAGTTCAAGAACTATGAGGACTAGACTCTTAAATTATTTTTAGGTGAGGGACTGTAGCTCAGTGGCAGAGCCCCTGCTTGGCATGCAGAAGGTCCCAGGTTCAGCCTCCAAGGACTGGAGTTGTCCCCTGACTGAAACCCTGGAGAGCCATTGCTGCCAGAGTTGACAATACTGTACTGAGCTAGATGAACCCATGGCCTGAACCAGACTTGTTTATCATGGAAATAGGAAGTTGGCCCTGCCTGCAGTATGTGCGCCTGGGCAGGTAGAATTCTGGGCTCACGCCTGGAGTATAAAGGTGAGTCAAACACCAGTATCTTCGCTCTGCTTTCCTCCAAACCCATACTTGTAGGTTACAGACGGAGACATCCTCCTCCCCAGATTGGCGAAACCACCTGCAGTTTGGCGCTGGCTCCACTAGAGGTTGCCAGCTCACCACCTTCAGCCCCTGAAAACAGAACAGAGTTGTTGTTCAGTCGTTCAGTCGTGTCCGACTCTTCGTGACCCCATGGACCAGAGCACGCCAGGCACGCCTATCCTTCACTGCCTCTCGCAGTTTGGCCAAACTCATGTTAGTAGCTTCGAGAACACTGTCCAACCATCTCATCCTCTGCCGTCCCCTTCTCCTTGTGCCCTCCATCTTTCCCAACATCAGGGTCTTTTCTAGGGAGTCTTCTCTTCTCATGAGGTGGCCAAAGTACTGGAGCCTCAACTTCAGGATCTGTCCTTCTAGTGAGCATTCAGGGCTGATTTCTTTAAGAATGGATAGGTTTGATCTTCTTGCAGTCCATGGGACTCTCAAAAGTCTCCTCCAGCACCATAATTCAAAAGCATCAATTCTTCAGCGATCAGCCTTCTTTATGGTCCAGCTCTCACTTCCGTACATTACTACAGTACTGGGAAAACCATAGCTTTAACTATACGGACCTTTGTTGGCAAGGTGATGTCTTTGCTTTTTAAGATGCTGTCTAGGTTTGTCATTGCTTTTCTCCCAAGAAGCAGGCATCTTTTAATTTCGTGACTGCTGTCACCATCCGAAGTGATCATGGAACCCAAGAAAGTGAAATCTCTCACTGCCTCCATTTCTTCCCCTTCTATTTGCCAGGAGGTGATGGGACCAGTGGCCATGATCTTAGTTTTTTTGATGTTGAGCTTCAGACCATATTTTGCGCTCTCCTCTTTCACCCTCATTAAAAGGTTCTTTAATTCCTCCTCACTTTCTGCCATCAAGGTTGTGTCATCAGCATATCTGAGGTTGTTGAGTGGGAAAGCGACCCGAGGGTCATCTAGTCTATCCCCCTGCCACTTTGCAGTTGCGGAGAAAGGTGTCCTCTGGGCCATTTTATTTGTGGCCCAGACAGCAGATGTTTGCTGGTCTGAGAACCGTAGCCCATATGAGGCAGGTGGACTTTCCTGGATGTCTCAGCAGCGCCAACAGTCCTGGAATGAGCAAATGATTTAGGGGTGCTGCAGAGCATGTGCAAAGTGCCTTTCTCTCAGTGCTGAGTAATTGGGGCTGCACACAAGCACACACACCCTACCTAGGATTAAGAGACAGGGCTTCCGAATAACAAAGGCCTGCTGCAGAGCATGTGCGAAGTATCTTTCTCTCATCCTTTTTCTCTCAGTGCAAAAATGGACAGAGGTTGAAGGATTTGTAAGTGAAAAGAGCCATTGGTAGAGGGTTCTCCAAGGTAGTAACTTCTGCAGAGGAAATATTTGGTGTCATTAAGAGTCAAGGATTGTTCTACTGTTCAAATTCAGATTATTTATGTACCAATGTATGCAGTGCTTTTTTTCTTTAAAAAAATGTTTAGGGGTACTCTCATTTTGACTGCTGAGACTTACTTCCGAGGAATCAGACCAGGGGATGGCTGCAATCCAAAACAAACACACACGCATACACACGCATGCACAAAAAAGGAGAACGCTCCTTGGAGACCTGAATCATCTCCTTGCCAGTAGCCCACGCCAAGCAACAGCCTGTTCCCCTGCTCACGCCAACCTCTCCCCTTCGTTTTACAGCTGGTGACAAGCTCCATTCTGTGGCACCCCTAACATACACACACCACAAAAATCTGTGCACGCCCCTCAAGAAATAGGAGGAGCCCTTGTTTGATCTTGCGCCTGCAGATACCCCAAAGCCCGCAGCAAGCTCCGCAAACGCCCAACACAAGCGGCGCTGCGCTGGGAATGGGGTTCACGGGTGAGGTGGGGGGGGGGAAATCTCTGGCTTCCCTAGATGATCAGAGTGGGGTGGGACATTACACACTCCCCCCCCAAAAAAACCACAGCTACAAACTTCATCCTTGCAGCCATTGACAGCCTTTTTACGGTAGTTTCTTCTCCCGTTAGATTAAAAAAATGTTTAAGGGTATGCGTCCCTGCATCCCCCCAGAAAAAAAGCACTGAATGTATGTGTGTTTCTATATCACGTTTGCATGATTTCACACACGATACCTTGGAATCATGATTATACGAATCATGATACCATGAAATCATGATCTCTTGACCCCGCGCTATGATTTCATGAAATCATGATACCACAATAATGAAATCATGATATCCCATTCTCACAAAATCATGACATGTCATGCGTCATGTAATCATGCTGTCGCACAATCATGAAAATCACGATACCACAATAATGAAAACACGAGAACGCAATCATGAAATCACGACACCACAATCACGAAATCACGACACCACAATCACAAAATTATGATACCACAATAATGAAATCACGATAACGCAATCGTGAAATCACGATAACACAATCATGAAAACATGGCAACACAATCATGAAATCACGACACCACGATCATGAAATCACGATAACGCAATCATGAAATCACGATACCACAATCAAGAAATCACAACCTCACAATCACGAAATCGCGATACCGCAATCACAAAATCATGATACCACAATCATGAAATCGTGATATCACGTTCTCACAAAATCATGACATGTCATGGAATCGTGCTGTCGCACAATCATGAAAATCATGATACCGCAATCATGAAATCATGCTATCACGCTCTCGCGAAATCATGATACGCCATGTGTCATGGGATCATGCTGTCGCACAATCACGAAAATAGGATACTGCAGTCATCAAATCATGATACCGAAATCATGAAATCATAATACCACAGTCATGAAACCATAATACAACAATCATGAAATTATGATACCACAATCATGAAATCACAATACCGCAATCATGAAACCATGATACCGCAATCATGAAATCACAATCTGTTGATCACACGCCGTGGTTTCATGAAATCATGATAGCACAATCATGAAATAATGATATCCTGATCTCACGAAATCATGATATGCCTTGCATCATGGGATCATGCTGTTGCACAATCATTAAATTCGTGACGCCGCGATCATGAAATCATGATCCCACAATCATGAAATTGAAACTCATGGTATCACAATCATGAAATTGAAAATCACGATGTTGCGATCATGAAATCATTAAATGATCATGAAATCACAGCGTGTAATCATGAAATCACGATATAGCATTTCACGTAGACATCGTGAATCGTGCAATCATGACTTCATGATTGTATGATTTCATGATGCCTGTGGAATGATATGATTGCATGATACCGTATTGGCCCGAATATAAGTTGCACTCCCCCCCAAAAAATTCTGACCTTGAATAGTTAAAGTGCGGCTTATATTTGGAACGGAGAGCTGCACGACCGCCTCCCGACACTACCACCCTGAACGGGGGCTGGGGGCGCCAGCTTGGGGAGGTAGTGCTGGGAGGCGTTGGTACCGGGAGGTACTGTTCAAGCATCCCAAGGCTTCAGAGCCAGGGCTCTTCGCCAACTCTGGGATACGGGGGGGGGGGGGCGCCGGAGGAAACTTTGCACCACGGCGCCAGATATGCTTAAAACGGCCCTGGACCCCAGTGTGGCCCAGGCAAAGGCAAGTGATGGTCTAGTCCCAGAATGGGGAACATGTTTAGCCTTCCAGATGGAGTTGGACTGCCAACTCCCATCAGCTGGCCTAAGCAAAAGTCAGGGAAGACGGTGGGAGTTGTTGTCCACTAACATTTGGAGGTCCACAGATCTGGGTCAGAGGGTGAGCAGCTCCCTGCAAGCCGTTCTGAATTATTTACCTCTCTGCACAAGGCAGCATTGGAACCTGTACTCTCTCTGAAGTGCCCGCTCTGTAACCCAAGGGATCACACCTCTCTCCCATCAAAAACCATCCATTAACAAATCCCTTGCAGAAACGCCCAGAGGAGGGAAACAAAGGCACCCAACCAAACCAGTCCGGTTGTGAAATCGAGCCTTTTCCACACGCCCCTCGTCGGTTTTGTCATCAATTCCACATGACAAATTGGCAGGTTGTTCTGCAAAGCCGGGATTATGTTCCTGGCACGTGGGCAAGTGCGCCCAGGTTGCCAGCCACACTTTGCCTCCCACGCTTGGGCTGTGTGTGGCTCCCCTACATCAAAGTTCAGTAGGTAGGCAGCCTGGGGTCATTTTGCACTCATGGCTGTCCATGGAGGCGCAGGTTAATTCTGTGTCCAGGGCCGCTGTCTACCAGCTCCATTTGGTATACTAGCTGAGACCCTACCTGCCCACGCACTGTCTCAACACGGTCGTCCATGCTCTGGTTATCTCCCACTTGGACTACTTCAAGGCACTCTACCTGGGGCTACCCTTGAAGGTGACTCGGAAACTACAAACCATCCAGAATGCAGCAGATAGACAGGGGACTGGGAGCAGCTGCTGGGACCATATAACATTGGCCCTAAAGCAGGGGTCAGCAAACTTTTTCAGCAGGGGGCCGGTCCACTGTCCCTCAGACCTTGGGGGGGCCCGGACTATATTTTGGGGGAATAATGAAAGCATGGGTAGGCAAACTAAGGCCTGGGGGGCCGGATCTGGCCCGTTAACCTTCTAACTCCGACCCATGGACAGTCCGGGAATCAGCGTGTTTTTACATGAGTAGAATGTGTCCTTTTATTTAAAATGCATCTCTGGGTTATTTGTGGAGCATAGGAATTCATTCTCCCCCCCCAAAAGAGTATAGTACGGCCTCCCACAAGATCTGAGGGACAGTGGACTGGCCCCCTGCTGAAAAAGTTTGCTGACCCCTGCCCTGAAGGATCTACACTGGCTCCCAGTACATTTCTGAGCACAATTCAAAGTGTTGGTGCTGACCTTTAAAGCCCTAAACAGCCTCGGCCCAGTATACCTGAAGGAGCGTCTCCACTTTCATCGTTCAGCCCGGACACTGAGGTCCAGCTCCGAGGGCCTTCTGGCTGTTCCCTCCCTGCGAGAAGCGAGGTTACAGGGAACCAGGCAGAGGGCCTTCTTGGTAGTCGCATCCGCCCTGTGGAACACCCTCCCTCCAGATGTCAAGGAAAGAAAGAACTATACAAATTTTGGAAGACATCCGAACGCAGCCCTATATTGGGAAGTTTTTGTTATGTTTTTATATGTGTTGGAAGCCAACCAGAGCGGCTGGAGCAACCCAGTCAGATGGGTGGGGTACAAATAATAAAATTATAATTAAGTAAGAGGATATGCTGTGTGTGTGCCAAATAGATACTGGGGATTACCAAGAAAAGAAAAGAAAAAATGAATGTAGACTCCTTGGGGCAGAGACCTATCTTCCTGTTCTTATTCTAATGCTCCAGATGCTGAATTGTGTTATAATAATAATAATAATAATAATAATTTATTATTTGTACCCCGCCCATCTGACCGGGTCCCCCCAGCCACTCTGGGCGGCCTCCAACAAACACCAAAATACATTAAAATATTACAGATTAAAAACTTCCCTAAACAGGGCTGCCTTCAGGTGTTTTCTAAAGGTCATGTAGCTGTTGATCGTTTTGACCTCTGAAGGGAGGGCGTTCCACAGGGCGGGCGCCACTACCGAGAAGGCCCTCTGCCTGGTTCCCTGTAGCTTTGCTTCTCGCAGTGAGGGAACCACCAGAAGGCCCTCGGCACTGGACCTCAGTGTCCAGGCTGAACGATGGGGGTGGAGACGCTCCTTCAGGTATACAGGACCGAGGCCGTTTAGGGCTTTAAAGGTCAGCACCAACACTTTGAATTGTGCTCGGAAACGTACTGGGAGCCAATGTAGATCTCTCAGGACCGGTGTTATGTGGTCATGGCGGCCACTCCCAGTCACCAGTCTAGCTGCCGCATTCTGGATCAATTGCAGTTTCCGGGTCACCTTCAAAGGTAGCCCCACGTAGAGCGTCACATACTTCATTGGTGTTATTACTGATGACTAATAATGAGAAGCAGGGTGCACATACTCTAAATCAGGGGTTTCCAAACGGTGATTCATGAACCACCAGTAGCCTGTAGGCTTCATTCAGGCAGTTGTAAAAATACAATTAAAAGTCACACAGCATGTAACAGAGCCCATTGCAATTGCTACACCAGGCAGGGAAATCATTTAGTGGGTCTACCAAGATGCTCCATGAATTTCTCTTATCCTCCTTTAAAGCCACCCAAGTTGGTGGTCACCCCTGCATCCTGTGGGAGGGAGTTCCACAGTTTAACACTGCGCTGCATGAAGGACTTTCTTTTATCCGTCCTGAATCTTCCAGCATTCAGCTTCATTGAATGTCAACAAATTCTGGTGTTATGGGAGAGGGAGGAAAACTTTTCTCTGTCCATTTTCTCCAGGCTGTGCCTAATCCATCACAGAATTATAGAATTGAAGAGTTGGGAGGGATCCCGAGGATCATCTAGTCCAACGCCCTGCAATGAATGTCACCTCTTACTTTTCTCTGAACTAAAATATCCCAAACACTGCAATATTTCTTCACGGGGAGTCGCTCCATCCCCTTGATAATTTTGCAGACCCTCCAAGTGTCCCTATTTTCCAGGGGCAGTCCCAGATTTACAGAAGCTGCCCCAGTTTCGGATTTGAACCTGGAATGTCCCACTTTTCCTTAGGACACCCCTATTTTCATCAGAGAAATATTGGAGGGCATGGAGTTATGCAACCCCATGAGCCAAGGAGATCAGTAACCTTTAGAAGACATCTGAAAGCAGCCCGGAATCGGGAAGTTTTTATTATGTTTTATTATGTTTTATAAATGTTGGAAGCCACCCAGAGTGGCTGGGGCAACCCAGTCAGATGGGCAGGATATGAATAATAATTTATTATTATTATTATTATTATTATTATTACAGTATTATTATTATTGAATAGAATGTCCCTGTTTTCATTGGAAAAATGTTGGAAGGTATGGTTTTGGCTGCCCTTTTCTGAATGTAAGCAGGGCCGGTGCGTCCATTTAGGCCAACTAGGCAACTGCCTAGGGCGCCAAAATGGAGGGGGCGCAGGCCAGCCTGCCCCCCCCGCCCGCCCCCGCCGCTCGGTGCTGCCCCAACCAGCGCCGGAGCAAGCAGGTTGGGGCAAAAACCGCGGGTGGCGAGGCCAGCCTGCCCCCTGCCGCCGCCCTCCGCCGCCCCAACCAGCGGCGGAGCAAGCAAACCGCAGCGGCGAGGGGCGCCCAGCAGGGCAGGGGGCGGGGCACCGCTCCGCTACGTGCGTCATACGCAATGACGTCACGTGGCGCCCGCCCCCTCGCCTAGGGCGCCAGAATAGCCAGCACCAGTCCTGAATGTAAGTGGGCAAAGTTGGACAATTTCATGGAGGATAAGTGTTTTAATGGCTACTAGTCAGGACTGCTCTTCTGCTCTGTTCCTGCTTATGGGTTTCTCATGCGGGGCATCTGTGAGAAGAGGATGCTGGCCCAGATGGGCCACTGGCCTGATCCTGCAGGGCTTTCCTTAGCTTCACAAGCAGAGGGACCCCTTCATGACCCTAAGCCACCAAGACCAGATTTGCAACATTCTTCCCGCTCTGCCCAGCAAAGACTTTTCGCTACCAGGAGGGTGAATTGTTTTACCAGGACTTTATACTACTAATAGTTAAAAAGGAGAAAAAAGAAAGAAAAAACCTCTGAGTCAATGCAAGATTTCAGCACGCAAACCCAGGGCTTGTGCCGAAATAAATCATGCAGAACTACTCTGACAAACGGCATTAATCATAAGTTAATGCCCAGGTTTGGCTGAGGCTCCTTGGCGCTGGTCGTATATCTTGCCCCAGGATTTAAATGGAGAAAAAGAAAACATGCCTCAGCTAATTATACATATTACAGAAAATAGCCTGGGAATGGATTGTTCTGATCATTCTAGAGGGTTCTGGTGGGGGAACCCTAAGGAATGCATGAAATCATAGAATTGTAAAGTTGGAAGGGACCACGAGGGTCATCTAGTTCAACCCGCTGCTATATTTTTGCCCATGGGACTCGAACCCATGACCCTGTAATTAAGAGTCTCATAATCTGCTAACGGAGCTATCTAAAGAATCATGTACAGAAGTAGGCCATGGTCTATCCGGCTTAATATTGTCTCCACTGACTGGCAGCAATGGCTCTCTGAGGTTTCAGACAAGTCCCCTTCCCAGCCCTACCTGAGACCTGGGACCTTCTGCATGCCAAACAGGTGCTCTGCCACTGAGTTACAGCCCTTTCCTTAAGACGTAAGAATATAGGGCGTTGTGTTATACCATGCCAGACTCTTTGGTCCAGCTACACTGACTGACAGGGGCTCTCCAGGATCCGAACCCCCTACTTGGAGACACTGCAGGTTGGGGATTGAACCTGGGACCTTCTGATCTCCAATTTGACTGGGGAACAAGAAGAGCCACAAGCTGAAGAATAAGAAGGAATATGGGGGTGAGGGAAAGAGAAAGAAAGAGGGCACTTTGGGATGTGGGGCAGAACTACATTAAAGGAAAATTCTGTGCAGATAAAGCACATGATTTTACCCCCAAGAATCCTGGAAATTGTTGTTTCCTCCCCGCAGAGCCACAATGCCCAGCGCCCTTAGCAAACTACGGTTCCCAGGATTCTCCGGAGGAAGCCATGCCCTTTAAATGTGTATTTTAAATGTAGGATGCGGATCTAGAGGTGATGTTTAACCATGTACGATTTCTTTTCGCCCAGCTATCCATTCTGGAGAGCTACCGGTTTCTAGCTACCGGTATATCAGCAGGACTGTCGCTGCAAAACCGAACGCTTCCCTTTTTAGAGGAGAGATTCCAAGGCGTTCAGGTGCAGAGGGGATATTCTCTCTCCCTCTCTCCCCACTGCCACCCAGTGGTCTTCCCTGGCTCTGCGTCCTTGCGCCAGAGGTATGTAAGACACCCCGACACCATATGGCCAATGCAATCAGACTAATTAAATAAATCCTCCCACAAACAAGAACTGGCTGTTGCTTCCTCCTTTCATTGCATGCAATTAGCTGGTGAGGCTTTGTAGGTCAGTCGGCAATTATGCACGCTGGCATACTAATTAATGCATGCAATTAGCAACTTAAGGAGATGATTAAACTATCCTGGGTGGCTGCGATGCATTTGGTTGTGGGCCTGATGAAAAGGAAGTGCAGTCACTGCAAACGGGGACCCCGCCATTCTGCCTTTAGCAAGTTCTTCCATAGCAGCAATGGCCAGGTGGCTATCTAGTCACAGACTGTCGTTTTCTCCTGCTTTCTAAAGCATCCCATGGACTGCAAGAAGATCAAACCTATCCATTCTGAAGGAAATCAGCCCTAAGTGCTCACTGGAAGGACAGATCCTGAAGCTGAGGCTCCAATACTTTGGCCAGCTCATGAGAAGAGAAGACTCCCTGGAAAAGACCCTGGTGTTGGGAAAGATGGAGGGCGCAAGGAGAAGGGGATGACAGAGGACGAGATGGTTGGACAGTGTTCTCGAAGCTACCAACATGAGTCTGACCAAACTGCAGGAGGCAGTGGAAGACAGGAGTGCCTGGCGTGCTCTGGTCCATGGGATCATGAAGAGTCGGACACGACTAAACAACAACAACAACAAAGCATCCTAGGCTTGTGAAGGGACCTTCTAGGGTCACCTAGTATAATGTTACCAGATTTTTTTCAAAGAATCCGGGGACACTTTTTTAAAAAAAAGAGAAAAAAAGTTATTAAAAAAAAGTTACTTAAAAAAGAAGTATTATCTTCTCTTCTGTGGTCTCCTCTGTTGCGCGGCCTTCCTCTGGGCCTTGGCCTGCTCTCTTGGAGCGCTAGCCGCCATGGAGTAGGCTCGGGTCGGGCCTGGGCTCGGCCATGTGTGCTTGCCCTCCCGGTGCTCTCCTACCTCTCCTCCTCAGCAGCGGCAGTGGCACAGCAAGGTCGGGGCTCCCCTCTTTTTTCTCCTTCCTCTTTCTCTCTCTTCCTTCTCCTTCTCCTCTCCTCCTTCTCCCTGCGTCAGCTCCAGGGTTTTGCTGGCCCCGGAACGCCGCTGGGCAGTCAGCTGGGTGGCCAGGCGCTCTCACTTCCGGCTTGATTTGTGTCGCGGTGGAGGGGGGTCAGAGGTTACCCCAGTTGACGTGCCGGGCGTCCCCGGTTCCCCCTCGGCAGTGGCGACGGCAGTGGCAGTCTCAGCAGCCCGGAGCCAGCCTGCAAGTCCCCATATGATGTGCCTTGTGCCGTTGAATCAATCACACAACATTCATTCCCCAGAGACATTCCAGGGACGGATTTTGTCCGGGGACAGATTTGCAAATCCGCGGACTATGCTCAGGAAATGAAGACGTAACCATAATCTAGTACAACCCCCTGCAATGCAGGAACTGCAGCTAATGCACATAATCATGGAACCTTCCACAAACACCTCTCTGATAAGTAAAGCAATAAAGCAACGCAACAGTCAAATAATATGAGTTTTTAAAAGATGCAAACATAAAATAGGCGTAATGCAACTTACTTTAAAATGCTGGCTGGTCATCATCAAGCAGTTGATGCATGCCTTCCAACATTTATTCGATGAAAATAGGGACATCCTAAGGAAAAGCGAGACATTTCAGGATCAAATCATGGTTTGAGTATATTACACCGATCCTGGTTTGAGCATATTACACTCTTTCCATATGAACCTACCCGGACCCTGAGATCACCTTCTGAGGCCCTCCTTCGTGTGCCTCCTCCTTGAAAGGTCTGGAGGGTGGCAACATGAGAACGGGACCTTCTCTGCAGTGGCTCCGTCTGTGGAATGCTCTCCCCAGGGAAGTTCGCCTGGCGCCTTCATTACACACCTTTAGGCACCAGGCAAAAATGTTCCTTTTTAACCAGGCCTTTGGTTGATCTGTTATAACATCCTATATCCTTTTAAAATGTGGCTCTTTTTTGGGGGGTGTTATTGGGTGGTTGTTTTTATTCTGATATATGTTGTGATCTTTTCTGTGAACCACCCTGAGCCCTCTGGGTATAAAGGTAAAGGTAAAGGGACCCCTGACCATTAGGTCCAGTTGTGTCCGACTCTGGGGTTGCGGCGCTCATCTTGCGTTACTGGCTGAGGGAGCTGGGTTACAGCTTCCGGGTCATGTGGCCAGCATGACAAAGCCGCTTCTGGCGAACCAGAGCAGCTCACAGAAACGCCGTTTACCTTCCCGCCCGGGCGGTACCTATTTATCTACTTGCACTTTGACGTGCTTTCAAACTGCTAGGTGGGCAGGAGCTGGGACCGAACAACAGGAGCTCACCCCATCGCGGGGATTAGAACTGCCGACCTTCTGATCAGCAAGCCCTAGGCTCTGTGGTTTAACCCATATAAACTCTAGTAATAATAAAAAAAAGAAACCGGGACAGCTTCTGTAAATCCAGGACTGCCCCTGGAAAATAGGGACACTTGGAGGAGCTGTTGATGTGCAACAGGGAAGGTGGCCTGCCTGATATCAGGTGGGAGGGCACAGCAACATATGCATCTGAGCCATGGGGTGGGGGACACACTAGAACAGACATGAGGATATAACATGAGGCCTGCTGGATCAGGCCAATGGCCCATCTAGCCCACCATCTTGTTCTCACAGTGGCCAACCAGGTGCCCCCAAAGGAAACCCCCAAATAGGACCCAGGCACAAGTGCCCTCTCCCCTCCTGCAGATTCCAGCAACTGGGATTCAGAAGCATGGCTGCATCTGACTGTGGAGGCAAAGCATCACTGCCTCCTGCAGGAGTGAGTTCCGTAGATTAACCATGCACTGGACTCCCCCAAAGATCATGGTGATCAGGCAGGGATTTAAGAAATCTGGTGGTCCTTGAGGTATTCTGGACCCAAGTTGATAAGGGCCACACAAATTAATGAACTAAACCTGGCTCGGTAACCTATAGGCAGGCAGTGTAATTTCTGTCTGTCCCACCAACAGTCTAGCTGCAGAATTTTGCTCCAAAAATGAACAGAATTACAAATAATGGGAATTACAAATAAAGTCATGCTCCATTCTGGAAAAATGAATCAACAGAAACTAGCACTGGTACTAGCCATATTTGTGAGTAGGTTTGGGGAGATTTGATTCAGTTTGCATTTAAAGTTGAGCCTAACCAATTTGCACATTCTGGAACCATATGAGAACCAAAACAGAACAGTCCTTTAAAATCCACACTTCTCTGAATTTTGCAACGCAGCTCTCTAGCCAGGCAACGTGTACAGAAATGCATGTACTGGGGTGAACTGTGCATAAAACTGGACATATTAGTGAAATCAGCGCCCCAAAATGTGTTACGTAAGGGTAAACTGCAAGAATGTTCTAAGGGAATGTACGTGCCAAAACACTGGTGGATCTTTATGCTAATTCTTTTTTAAATCTGCAAATTGATGTGGAAGTGTGCAAAGCTGAATTTAAGATGGAAAAAATGGGGCGAAATGGAGAGAAATTGAAATGGATAGATTTGCTGATCCATACCGGTAGCTGTGTGTAGAAAATATTGGATTATATTGTACTAAGTGTTGATCCACTGAAATTAATGATCTTAAGATACAGTATTCATTTGTTCATTGTATCTGTATCCCACCTTTCGTCTAAGGAGTTGCGGGTGGCCTACCTGATTCTCATCTTCATTTACAGTACTCCTCACAACAGCCCTGCAAAGTAGTTTAGGCTGCGAGTGAGTGACTAGCCCACAAGGTTACACCAAGGTTACGCTCTATGGCCAAGCGGAAGATTCAAACCTGGTCTCTCCTATGTCCTAGTCTGCTATGCCACACAGTCTATTCAGAAGTATGCAGCCCAGTTACGTATAACGCCATATTATGTGTTCTGTTTTAATCCCAGTTAATTATAACATCTCAAATTATAGCATCCGCTCTCCTGGCTATGATGAAGCGGTGACTGTTACCCTGTCAGATGGGCAAAATCTGACATCTGACCTGGGAAGGGAGCTGTGTCTCTCTTAGCTGTTCAGCCTGAGGTCATGAAAAAGAGGAGGCAGCGCCCCGAGCCATCGGGATAGCCTGGATCCTCTAGTGCCATGTCAATTGCTCCTCCGGAATTGCAGGGGTGATGCAAGGGGAAAAGTCACAGGGGTTTCTTTTTTCAAAAGGTGCTTCCAGACAGTCAGTTTTCAGATGGGATTCAACAAACCATAGAATTGGAGGAGTCATCTACCGTAGTCCAACCCCCTGCCAGGAAGGAACAGCAATTAAAGAATTCAATCACATGGGAGCAAACTCAGGTCACACAACTGAAGTTCGTATTCACAACATGCCTGCTCTCTGCCTGTCCACCCACCCCTGCCCCCGCCCTCCAAATTGGTCTTTTTGTGAAAAGAAAAGCAATAAGGAATTGGACTCTTTCTGATGAGGAAATGCACCGGGGAGAATGGGATCGCTCAACACCAGTGGTGTAGCGTGGGTTGGCAGTGCCCGGGTCTGCACAGAGGGGGCGGGGAGAAGGGAGAGAGGGAAATGGGCGGAGCATGCATGCACATTTGACTGCCTAATGGCGTCTGCGTCACCCAGGAGATCACAGCCACAGAGATAAGAAAAGAAAAGACATTCCTTTGTCTGGAGAAGTCACTTCCTGGTTTGCATGGAAAAGCCATTTTATTCTTACACTTAATTGTTGCATTATACTTGTTGCTAACCCTCAGAACTCCATCTTATCTCCCCCCCCCCGTTGCTCATATCTTGAATCTTGCTTGTGATTTCATATCTCTAAAATACTTTGACAAATAGTTTTTTTTTAAAAAGGCCTCCATTTTCCATAAACAGTTCATCATTTTGATCTCTAAATTTTAGTCAGGTTTCGCCATTTCAGCATAATCCATTAATATTATACTGTAAGTTGTTCTTCTTTGGTTGGAATCTCTTCCTCTTTCCATTTTTGCATGTAAAAGATTCTGGCTGCAGTTGTTGCATACATAAAAAGATTAGTCAGCTTCTTTGGGGGGTTTTTTGGGGGGGCTACCAATTTAAACATATTTTTAAATTCATTATATATTCCCCCCCCCACTCCAAGAATTCCTTGGCCGCCCAGATGCCTGTGGGAAACCCACAAGCAGGATTCGAGCACCAGAGCCCTGTTCCCTCCTGCGGTCCCCAGCAATTGGGATTATATGGCCGCCAGGACCATATAACACCGGTCCTAAAGGATTTTCACTGGCTCCCAGTACGTTTCCAAGCACAATTCAAAGTGTTGGTGCTGACCTAAATGGCCCTTGTATACCTGAAGGAGTGTGTGCACCTCCATTGTTCAGCCTGGACACTGAGATCCACCTACGAGGGCTTTCTGGCGGTTCCCTCACTTCGAAAAGTGAAGTCACAGGGAACCAGGCAAAGGTCCTTCTCGGCAGTGGCACCCTCCCTGTGGAACACCCTCCCATCAGATGTCAAGGAGATAAAGAAGTACACAACTTTTAGAAGATATCTGAAGGCAGCCCTGTATCGGGAGGCTTTTAATGTTTGACGTTTTATTATCTTTTTATATGTGCTGGCAGCCGCCCAGATGGATGGGGTATAAATGTTGTTGTTGTTGTTGTTGTTGTTGTTGTTGTTGTTGTTGTTGTTAAGAAGCATCACTGCCTCTGACTGTGGAGGGAAAGCATAGGCTTCAATAGCCCTCTCCAAACCCAAATCAGTTTTCCCTGCCCAGGTGCCCTATTCCCCCGCTTGGTAACGAAACACAACGTCTCCTAGCACCCTGAGTAATACGCAAAGAAAAGAACACATGAATAGCTAAATTATAGTATTCCTCGTAGCCAGGAGTCCTGCCCTTTCTGTCTCTCAGCGTGTGACCTCCCTGATGATCCAACACCCTTGCACACCCAGGTCCCTACCAAAGGACCCAGATTTTGAAGTGTTTTGGGGAGAGATTGGAACCTCCTCCCTCTGTCCCTTCCCCAACTATATATTTCTCTCCATATATCTATATATGTCAGATCCCAGCTGCACTCGAAGGCAAGGAGACAGCACCAACACACCAAAGAGGGAAAGGGAACAAGGTGGAGCAGAGGTCCCAGGGTTCCTTTTCGCCTTCCTAAGCCAGTCATGCTGGTTTCCCCGTGAAAACAGGACAATCCGGGCTCTCTGCAGAAGTGCTAATTTTGGCCACCTTTTCTCCCCGCTGAGACAATGACAGCCAGGCAGAGAGTCGTGCGGGTGTCCACCGAGCAGCCGAACTACATCGTCTGTGTGCTGGGGACAGAAATCTCGATAGACATCCATGGGTAAGTGATGGCGTTTCTGTGGGCAGGTGATGGCATTTTGCATGGGCTGGCAGTTGAGAGTTTTGTGAGAATAGGCAGCCCTGGGTGGTGGTTAAAGGGCGTTGTGAGCTTGGTGCTGGGTTCAATCTTAGCTGTGTCTGGCAATAAGCAAGGTCATTGTTTTTCTGGTCTCTGTCCTACAGCAATGTTGTGAGTGGGACTGAGGTGATGCATGTGGGGCACTGAGGGAAAAGTGTGCCGTAAATCCTTATTTTTTAAAAATGTCTTGGCACCAGCTTTCAATGGCACGAACCCACAAGACTCGTCGTTTAAAATACTGTAGTGTCAAATATATTTTAATCAATGCTTCCTTGAAAGGTCATCCCTGACAATAGACCTCTCCAATAGAACACCTGCTTTGCATGCAGAAGGTCCCGGGTTCAATCTATGGCATCTCCAGGTAGGGTTGGGGAGGTCTCCCTGGGGAGCTGCTGCCAGACAGTGTAGACATGACAGAGCTAGATGGATCTATGGTCTGACTTGCTAGAAGGCAACTTCCTACTACCGGTAGCTACCGGTATTAAAAAAACTCAGAAACTATAGCTCACCAGGGGTTGACGTCCAGAAATCCCTGACCAGTGGCTATGCTGGCTGTGATTCCATACCGTCCAACATTTGTCCAATGAAAATAGGGACAATTCAACAACAACAACAACATCAACGTTTCTGAATAATAATGCTAGGCTCGATGGGCCACTGGCTTGATTCAGCAGGCTCTTCTTACATTATGCTTCTATGTTATTTATTCATCTATTTCATAAAATGTATACACCGCTTGATGGTAAAAAGCTAATAACCCTCAAAGCACTTTACAAAAGATAAAACAGGAAAATCAGGAAAAATTTGCAGCCACACTTCAAAACATACAAAAAGTTAAAATACTAGAACAGATTAAAATCCGCACCAACTTTCTAAGAGTCTAGATATGCTTGTTTAATCAATAATGTTTTAAGCAGGTACTGAAAGGAATACAGTGGAGGCAGCTGATTGCTATCAAGAGGCAGGGAGTTCCAAAGTTCCAAACAGAGTTCTTACAACTGTGGAACGTGTGTTATGTGGCACCTGTAGCGGTGGCAATTCCACTGATTAAAGTGGTTGAGTGGGTCTGTGTCAGGCAAGAGAATATTGTAGGTCAACTGGTTATGTTATGTCACGTTAAGAAACCCTAGGAACATGAGTCCTCTTTTCTGAGGAAGGAGAGGTGTGAAGGAGAATAGATCGAGCTTAGCCATGAACCCTTAAAGGTGGAGAGAGTGGGGGGGTGGGTTGTCAGACAACGTTAGGCAAGCAAAGACTTGAAGGCTAGGTGTGCAAGCAGCCCACGCCCCTGAGATCGAGGCGCTATTTCTGTACACTGTGACACCAGCAGTGTGCAGTCTCCGGCATGAGTAATCCCTCAAGAACTGTGTTCTGCACAGGGAGAAGCAGGAGAAGGGTGTCAGGGACCTGAACGCAGCTTTATTATTTTAGATTGGTTTCATGTAAGTGCATGCCTGGAGGAGGGTGGTTCTGTGCCCTCTCTCCTCATGTGCTTGGCATGCCGTCATGGAAGACAGAAACATGGGCTGGGTGTTCAGTCACAGAGTTGGAAGGGACCCCGAGGGTCATCTAGTCCAACCCCCTGCAAGGCATGAATTGCAACTAAAGCATCCCTGGCAGATGCCCATCCAACCTCTGCTTTTTTAAAAAAAACCTCCAAAGAAGGAGTGTCCAGCACCTTCTGAGGGAGTCCAATCCACTGTTGAACAATTTTTGCCATCATAATTTTTTCCGGATCTTTAGTCAGAATCTCCTTTCCTGTAACTTGAAGTCATTGGTTCTAGTCCGACCCTCTGGAGCAGAAGAAAAAGATGGCTATCATGTCACTTCTCAGTCTCCGCTTCTCCAGGCTTCTTCAACTGTTCCTCGTAAGGTTTCATTTCCAGACCCTTCATCATCTTGGTTGCCCTCCTCTGCACACATTCCAGCTTGCCAATATCGTTCTTAAATAGTGGTGCCCAGAACTGGACACAGTATTCCAGATGTGGTCTGACCAAGGCAGAATAGAGGAGTACTATTATTTCCCTTGATCTGGACACTAAACTTGTATTGATGCAGCTGAGAATAACATTTGCCTTTTCTTTTCTTTTTTTGCTGCTCCATCATCACACTGTTGACACATGTTCAACTTGTGATCTACTAAGACCCCTGGATCCTTTTCCCATGTCCTGCTGCCAAGCCAAGTGTCCCCTCATCTTATATTTGCACAGCTGGTTCCTACGTAAGTGTAGAACCTCACTCCCGTTTACTCCCTGTCCAGTGCACTCCCAGCGTTGGTTTGGGAAGTGGTGCACTCCCAATGCTTAGGCACTATCCATAGCTTGGGACCAGTTTCCTTGTGGGATTGCCCTACTCTATAAATACCAACTCAGCCATGTCGATCAGCAGAACTGCCACTGCTACAGATGCCATATAAGACTCGTTCTGCAGTTGCAAGGAATCCATATTTTAGTGTGTCAGCACCTATGCTCTGGAACTCCCTGCCTCTTGACATCAGGCAGGCACCTTCACTGTTCTCTTTTCGGCACCTGCTTAAAACATTTCCATTTAGGCAAACCTACCCAGACACGTACAACAGCCGATTGTTGTTGTTTTTAAATTCCTTGTTTTTAACTATTTACATCCATAATTTTAGCATCTGTTATGAAAGGTTTTGCGGCAATCAAGTGGTACAGAAATCTTTTTAAATAAACAAAAAGCCGCTCTGCCCCTCTGTCTTTGCCTCCCCTCCAAAACTGATCCCACTGCATCAAACTCTGAGGTAGCAGAGATCCAGGTTTGCAGAGATTTGCGGCTTTGCAGATTCCGCCGCATCAACTCTGATTGGGCAGAATTCTGCTCAGAACCACCAAATCCACTAGCTGTACCCAACATGCAGCGTCAACATGGCTGTGCACTGACTAGGGGCTGATGGGAGTTGTAGTCCAACATGTCTGGAAGGCACCAGGTTGCCAAAGGCAGCATTGGCAGAGAGACATATTTGTGTGTGGGTGAGGGGAAGAACTTCATTTAAAAAATTAGTCTGAATATCACATTACTGTACTCCTTTTCATTCCATATCCTTGAAGCCACCCTGTCAACTGTTTCTGCCAATGTATGGATGTACCTGTCAACTAAGGATAACATTTTGCCCATCTGACAAAGCTGTATTTCTAGTCCAAGACTGCTTGTACCTCAGGCAACCTGTTAGCCTTTCAAGGTGTCACAGGGCTCTTTGTTCGCCTTGCCGCTGTCAAAGGGTGCATTTGAAAGTTTCTTTCTCTATGACCTCTTGAGTAGGTCACATACTTACACACTTGCTTTGATAGTTGTAGCTGAGGAAGAGTCTTTAGCCTGGGGGGACATTTATTTGTTTGTTTGTTTTAATTTATTTCATGAAATTTTCATGCCACTCGGTTGTTAAAAAAAACAAACTCAAAGCGGTTCACAAAAAGATAAAACAAGGAAATCATCCAGAAAAATAGTTTAAAACGTACAGAAAGTTCACACCAACTTTGTAAGCGACTGGGTAGGCTTGTTCAAACAACAATGTTTTTAGCAGGTGCCGAAAAGAATACAGTAAAGTTGGTATCAATAGGCAGGGAGTTCCAAAGTTTGGGTGATGCTGCACTAAATGACCAAGCTCTTACAAATGCTAAGCATTTGTTGTTCAGTCGTTCAGTCGTGTCCGACTCTTTGTGACCCCATGGACCAGAGCACACCAGGCACGCCTATCCTTCACTGCCTCTCGCAGTTTGGCCAAACTCATGTTAGTAGCTTCGAGAACACTGTCCAACCATCTAATCCTCTGCCGTCCCCTTCTCCTTGTGCCCTCAATGCTAAGCATACCCTCCAACATTTCTCAAGTGAAAACAGGGACATCCTATCCTACGTCGGGAAGCTTCTCCCTTGCAACATATAAGCCACATAAGCGGAATGGGCTACTGGGAGAACAGGATGCTGGGCTACTTGGGCCCTTTATGGTCTGATCCAGCAGGTATTTTATTATAAGGAGGAGGAGGTCCAGAGTGCTCTTGTCAACCGACCACTTGCTGAGGTGTGGGGAGAATTGCTCTCGCACTCAGGACCTGCTCAGGGGCTTCCTGTAATGGACTCCAGACATTAACTGCTATCTGATCAGCCAGCCCAAACTCCCAGGATGACCTTTATAGGTGTGTGCAGATTAAGAAATCGAAGGTGGTTGTTCCACCTGCATGGAAAACACTATTACCTGTAAAATGTTTGCTCTTATTTAGGGCCCATAAATGAGGGTTTCATTCCCCCCTCCACCCTGCATTCCATCCTTCCTTTCTGTGACCAAAGATGACTAGCTCCAGGAGTCATGCTTAATGGGTGTGCTTCTGCAGATCGTAAATCCAACAGAGTCCAACTACAAGGAAAGGAGCGATTAGACGGGTTTATGGCCAGATTTGTTGCCTCCCTCGGCTTCCCTTTTAAATTCTGCGTGTTGACAGGTTAATATATTTCTTTACAAGCTGCTGCAAGGCATAGACGGAGCTGGGTGGAGGAAGCACAGAAAGAAAGGTGGCAATGCATATGTGGAATATATATGTGTGTGTGTGTAAGGCTGTCATCAAGCAGCTCTCATTGAAGCTGTAGCGTTGCATCACAATCCTGGCTTTGGAATGCAGTCAGAATGCAGGGAAAGTTCTAGGGTAGAGGATCCCAAAGTGGCCAGCAGGATTCCCAGGGGCCAAGAGGCAAGGGGGAATCACGGGTGCGATAGAGGTGTCAATGTCTATCAGACTCTAAAAAGCCCCTATCACTGGATCAAGTTCAACAGCTTAGTTGAGTTCATTAAACTAAATAGTTTTAGCTGGCTTTGGAATAAATATCCCATTAATGGCTACTGTTTCGGATTGTATTGTGTTATTTTCTTCCTTAGTAGGTCGTGCAAAGCGCAATTCTGGATGATTCTTTATTTTAGAGTAGCGGGCCCTAGGTATGGGCACTAGTTTATGGAATCCAAGGGGGTGCCCCCAAAATAAAAAAAATTGGGAACCACACTCCTTACTGAGCCTGCTTTGCACTAAAGTGTTTGGGGTTTGTTGCCTAGCTGGAATAGAGAACCAGTGGGCCCTAGTGGTTAGAGCAGTGCTGGGTTTAGGGAAGTGCTATGGGCGGTTTCCCCACACAGGGCGCCGAGCCGAAGGAGCACAAAATATGCACAGAGGGTGGAGGGCATGAAAATAAGGAATATTTAGGGATGTGGGCCAAATTTTGTCCTCGCTCAGGGTCACCATATTACCAAAGTCCGCCCCTGGTTAGAATGTCAGATTAAGACCTAGGAGACCAGGGTTCAAACCCCCACTTTGCCAGGGAGCTCACTGGGTGTGACTTTGGGGATGAGGTCACTGCCTTCCCTCAGCCTAACCTACCTCACAGGGTTGTTGTGGGGATTAAATGAGGAGGGGGAGAACCACGTGTGCCACCAGGTGTTCCTTGAAGGAAAAATATGTCATTCAAATGTAATTGTAAAAGTGATTGTAGAATCATAAAAGTGCAGAGCTGGAAGGGATCCCCAAGGGTCATCTAGTCCAATGCCCTGCAAGGCAGGAATCCCAACTAAAGCATCCATGAATGATGGCTACCCAGCCTCTGCTTTAAAACCTCCAAGGAAAGAGAGTCCACAACCTCCAGCGGAATGCCGTTCCAGTGTCAAACAGCTCTTACTGTCAGAAAGTTTTCCCGATTATCAGTGATGATAATGCAATGATAAAACTGAACACACACCCCACCCCAATGGTTTGCTCTGACCCTAGGTCTATACCCAAAGGTGCCACGTCATTTGATGTCCGTGGAACTTCCGGGCTTCGAGTCTACGTCATCTACAACCCCAATGTTGACACAGCATCTGAAGGTACAAGGTGGCTTCTCGACTCGGACGTGGAAGTGGTCGTGGCTCTAAGCGGACCCAGCAGCACCGTCAATGACAACAAGGTGAGCAGGGAGCAACTGGGCTCCTCTGAGAGCCTGGCAACCATTCCTGGGAGCCAGCCTTTGACCACGTTGTAGTGATAATAATAATAATAATAATTTATTATTTGTACCCCGCCCATCTGGCCGGGTTTCCCCAGCCACTCTGGGCGGCTTCCAACAAATATAAAAATACATTAAAATATCACAGATTAAAAACTTCCCTAAACAGGGCTGCCTTCAGGTATTTTCTAAATGTCAGATAGTTGTTTATCGCTTTGACCTCTGATGGGAGGGCATTCCACAGGGCGGGCGCCACTACCAAGAAGCCCCTCTGCCTGGTTCCCTGTAGCTTTGCTTCTCACAATGAGGGAACCGCCAGAAGGCCCTCGGCGCTGGATCTCAGTGTCCGGGCTGAACGGTGGGGGTGGAGACGCTCCTTCAGGGAGGTGCGCTGGATCCAGATGGATTTCATACCCAGTCAGGCCGATTGTTGTATGGTGTTTTGAATTACTTTTGTAAAAGAAAAGAAAACCCATTCCACATTTGTAAGAATTCAGTACTTTTAGTATTTTAACTTTTTAGGTATGTTTTAAACTATCGTCGTAAATTATTCTGGATAATTTTATTGTTTAAGCTTTTTGTAAACCACTTGGTGTGTGTTCCCCCCCCCCCCTTACAATCAAGTGGTGTATAAATTTTATGAAATATCTAACTAACTAAATAGAACCTACCTTCTAGGGTTGTTGTAAGAGGCGTTGAAAACAATGTGCTCAAGGCACCCTTATACCAACAGCTGTGCTCATCTTCTGAAAGTCTGTCCTTTTGGATACAATTCTGGAGGGAACCATGAGACTTAGGGGAATAAAAAGATGAGGGGGCACCTTACATAATTTTCAGAGTATCCCTGTTTTGAGAAAATCAAGATTGAGAGAGTGGTTATTTAGAGGAGAACATCACATGGACAGTGGAGAAATAACAGAGGTCCACATTAAACGGTGGTATGGAAGAGCCCATGTTGCTGCTATGTGGGACTTGCCATTCTGTGGGCCATTTAAACCTCGCAAGAAAAAACATTAGGTGTCAATGGCATTGCTGGGAATGGCTGCTTGTGGGTTTCCCTTTGGGGCACCTGTGGGAACAGGATGCTGAACTAGATCAGAGCTATTGGTCTGATCGAAACTGCAGGGCTCTTCTTATGTTCTTATGACTGGGAACTGTGTCTTTTTGCAGGTTCGGGTTTCATATTACGGGCCAACGGGGGACACCCTCATTGCCAATGCTTGGTTGTACATCACTTGTATGGGTAAGTAATGACCAGTCCTTCCACATTCTCACTCGTATTTGGTATTCAGATCCTTATTCCTTACAGCTCTAGGCTGTTGGTGCAACACACACACACATTAGAATTCCTGGATCCCAAGATCCACGTCTGGGGCAAGTACTTTTGGCAAGAAAACCCCAGCAGAGATTTAAAATCACAAAATATGCAGCAAAGTACAGCATGGAAATATAGGCTGTTAGACCTGTACAGACTCCTGTGGGTTCCAAATTTCCCCTTTTCCCCAGCATAGAAAAAAGCCATACATTTGGTAAGTTAAAAATAGTTTACTTACAAACCCTCCAAAGGTCAGATTCATGTGCTTTTCCATATAGCATTCAGAAAAAGTTGCACAGGCAAGTTACAGTGGTGCCAGTTCCTAAATTATTGGTATAGTGACTCATGAGAGCTATACGGTTGAGCTGGAGCAACTAGCTCAAACCTCTTTACATGTTGAACTTCTCAGGTAGACTGGGGGTGAGCAATAGGCTTCATTACCTATTTCCTCCCAAGGTAAGGGGAATTGACCTAGCTAAGCCTGGCATGGCAGCTTACTCTGTGGTGTTAACCCCCTGGACTGCTTGGGGAGGAAGGATGGGGTATAAATTCAATAAATTCAATAAAGTAAAAATATTCATGCATAGTATCAAATATGTAGCCTGAAGTACTAACATGATTATCCCGCCCCCGCCCCCCCCCCCGCCCCAATATATTGTCAGCTATCTCTCTGGACGCTGATACTAGCCGAACTGGTAAGGTGGATGGCAAAGCAAACAACAAGGTAAGAATGGCAGAGTTTCCTATGTTTCTGTCAGTCCAACCTCCTGTTCTCACAGTGGCTGAAACCCGCAAGCAGGACCTGAGCACAACAGCAGCCCTCTCCCCTCCTGTGGTTTCTAGCTACAGGTGCTCAGAAGCATTGCTGCCTCTGACCGTAAGGACAGAGCAGAGTCATCCTGGCTAGTAGGCATCAATAGCTCTCTTCTCCATGAATTTGCCCAGTCCTCTTTTAAAGCCATCCAAGTTGGCGGCCATCACTGCCTCCTTGTTGGCCTCCAAATGGGGAGGCGGGATCTGGTTGCATGGATCCGCCTTGGAAAAGGGTCTGTCTGCTGGAAGCAGAATGAAAGTGTTGTGGGAATTTCGGGGGGGAGCTTCCCTTCAAAACACCCCAGTACGCTGTTTGGGACATGAGCAGAGAGGGGTGACTGGGACCCCAGTATGCTGTTTGAGACATGAACAGAGAGGGGTGACTGAAACCAGAATGTCTGAAAACAGCACAGAAAGACAGGCCTCACACCATTTTGACTCCTGACACCATTTTTGACTCCTAGCTGGCCAGGTATCAGATGGCCCAATTGACTTACAAAGGACAGTAGTTAGCCTGCATTTGCCCTGCCCTGCCAAGTCAGGAAACCTTTTGTTCTCCAGAAATGTTTGTCTGGGAGGGGTCAAGGAGGGATGACCAGGTGTCTCTCTGCAAGGGGGTGAGAAAACCTTTCCATTGTCTCAGAAATAAACTAATCACAATCTCAAAAGGAATGGCCAGACTGCCAGGAAAGGCAATCAGATAAGACATTATCATATGAAGTGGCAGACAGGAGGTAAACAACTAAGATTTCTGCTGGGCTGGAGACCGCCTTTTTCTATGATGTAGCTGTGATGTATCTGAGGGGTGGTCCTGGGTTACACCCCTTTTTGTGATGTATGTATGAGGTATAGGGGGTTGGTCTTGAGGGGAAAGGGGGGGAATTTCAAAGTCTATATAGGAGCTTGCCCACCATTGTTCTGGGTCCTTTTCCTGCTCCTGTGTGAGAGGAAAGCACCCTGTTGCAACAGTGAAAATAAAGGCTTTGCTTCTCAATTTTTCTCTGGTTGGCCTCTGTTTTCACTCCTACCGATGGAGAACCTGCAGGGAACTTGCAAGGGCTCTTGTGTACCCCATAAGGGAATAAGGGCAGATTTTTCTACAACAAAAGAGAGTAATGAGAGGCTCGGTCCCCACCCCACTCCACCCCACCCCCAAGGCACACAAGAGAGACCCTCTTATATATCATTTGAGAGGAAGTGAAATTCATTGTTGCTGTTTTCCCTGCAGACAAAATGGTCTTGGGGGCCCCAAGGAGAAGGAGCGGTTTTGCTGGTCAACTGTGACAGGGACGGCCCAAGTTTTGGAGACATGGACAATGCCTATCCGTACGTCCGATCCCACACAGGTACATGCTAGGGCCAAGCAGCCAGTGTGGTGTAGTGGTTAGAGTGTTGGACTAGGACCTGGGAGAGTCCAGGGTTCAATTCCCCCCACTTGGCCATGAAGCTCACTGGGTGTGACCTTGGGCTAGTCACTGCCTCTCAGCCTGACCTACTTCACAGGGTTGTTGTGGGGATTACATGGGGAGAGGGAGAACCATGTATGCTCCTAGGAGCTCCTTGGAGGAAAAGGTGGGGTGTAAATGCAATAAATAAATAAATAAATAAATGCCCCTTGAACCCTGGCCTTGCAGCTTGATGGGAATAATCCTGTGAAACCCGCATTCCTTCCCCCAAAGGCCTACAGCTTATTGTGATGGGCAAGGATGGTTCTAATAATAATAATAACAACAACAACAACAGTAATTATTATTACCCACCCTTCATCCTAGGGTCCCAGGGTGGGTTATTACACTGATTTAAAATACAATTAAAAAAAAAAAAAAAAAAAAAAAAAACTTCCAAAAATGCACAGGCTCAGCAACTCTTGTCCGTTTGGCATTAATTCAGATTCTATAGCCAAATCCTGGAATTAAAAATAAGGAAAGAGTACAAACCAGTCCTCTCTGCAGTGCTCATGGGCATAGCCAAGATTTTTGTTGTGCGGTGGGGCAGGCTTTTCGTTAGGAGCAGCAGAACCTCAGTTTGCTATATATTTTTATTGATTTTTTAATTATTGAGGGGCAGCTACCCCTCCCTGCCCCCCTTGGCTACACCCATGGCTGTGCGCTCTCCATTTTCCCCTCTTATGGTGACCCAGATATGGGGAGGGGAAGGACCAGCACCGTCAGCTCTCGATATCCCCAAATTTCATAGCATCGAATGAAGCTTCATCTCTGCACCTCTGAAGTCAAGTTTCATATGTGCAGCCGTGCAACGAAGCTTCGAACGTGCACCTCTGCTGAAAAGACCTTTGAGGCTATTTCCCAGAGTCAACAGTTCTCAAACATCAACCCCTAGTTTGCATGAACCTTTGGAGTGGGTTGATATGTAATTGGAAAGGCAAACTCCGTCAGAACACCCCATCTAGGGAGGCTGGAAGGAGCACCTGGATGGTGACCTACCGTATTTTGACACCTAAATCCTTGCCCCTCCTGTTTTTCCAAGACCTGCAAGACCTGTCGCTTCTGATCCTGAACACCCATGGCCCTGCCGGTGTCTTTGACACCCACAAGCTGGTCCTTCACATCTCCCTGTTCGATGCAGCCAAAGTGAGAGTTTTCCACGCTAAAGGTGAGTCCCTGGTTCTTTGCTCTAATATCTGCCCTCTGGTCTGGCAGAATCAACAGAGGGATCCTCCAGACAGCCTGTTCATTGAGCATCCGTCCTGATTTGCTTGTGCAATGCTTATGCAGAGGTCGGACAATGTGCAGTCTTTATGGTGCATTTGTTCTGCTTTCAGTTACAGGTAGATAGCCGTGTTGGTCTGTCATAGTCAAAACAAAATAAAAAAATTCCTTCCAGTAGCACCTTAGAGACCAACTAAGTTTGTTCTTGGTATGAGCTTTCGTGTGCATGCACACTTCTTCAGATGTTGTTTGATGTTGTTGGGTGCCTACAGACAGCCACCCAATCTTAAACAACTCCTCACCCACAATAATACTACAACCAGACTTAACACAGACACTGGCACCAGAGCCTGCAATAAACCCAGATGCCAACTTTGCTGCCACATACACCCAGACAACACCATTACTGGCCCCAACAACATCAAACATACCATCTCAGGACTACCGTCTTTCCCCCTTTTTAAGACACCGTCTTATAATTTTTTTTCCTCAAAAAAACACAGGGTGGCTTATTTTCGGGGGATGCCTTATTTTTATTATGTCAGTATGGTACGGTACAGCCTCCCCCTGCGCGCTGAGCAGGCGGGGCAGAACTCTGCAAGAGGCGCGTTCCCCCCCCCCCCGCGCCTCTCGCTGGTTCGCTGGCTCCCTGCGCACGCAGGAGGGGCTGAGGAGGCGATGGGAACAATGGCGGCACCATGGCTTACTTTTAGGGTACGTCTTACTTCTCACAAAGGTACAAAAACCCTGCCATGGCTTACTTTATGACTACGTATTAAAAAAGGGGAAACAGGGTATTTAATTGCTCATCGTCTAACATTGTGTATGCCATCAAATGCCAACAGTGCCCTTCAGCTCTCTATATTGGACAAACAGGCCAAACCCTACGCCAAAGGATAAATGGACATAAATCTGACATCAGGAATCACAAGACAGAGAAACCAGTAGGAGAGCACTTCAATCTCCCAGGACACTCTATACAAGATCTCAAAGTAGCTGTCTTATTGCAAAGGAATTTCAGAAATAGACTGGAAAGAGAAGTTGCTGAATTGCAACTCATTAGCAAGCTTAAAACCATGGAGAGACCTGGTCTGAACAAAGACATTGGATTCTTATCTCATTATACATGACAAAGCTTTTTTAACCTTCTCACCCCTTGCTTTTTCCTGTAAGACTAATTGCAGTCGTTAACAGTCGTCAACAGGTTTACCTCACCTATCAGCCTATCACCCATTCCCACCACCCCTCTGAGTAATACCCCTCCCCATCCTTTCACTATATATAAGGGTCTGGTGACTTCTGTTTCAGTGTATCTGAAGAAGTGTGCATGCACACGAAAGCTCATATCAAGAACAAATTTAGTTGGTCTCTAAGGTGCTACTGGAAGGAATTTTTTTATTTTGTTCTGCTTTGTTTGCAGAAAACTTATGTGGATGTTAGACTGCACCCAGTCTTTAGTGTGCATTAATTCTGATTTGTCTGCAGGGAGGTTATACAACAGCAAACTTCCATCCTGCATTTGTTCCAGTTTGCTTGCAGGATATTATTTACATGACTTTCCCTGTAAATATTATAAATAAACACAACAAAATATAATAACAGATGTCACGCGGCTTACTTTCAATGCAGGCGATGTGTCATTCTCCAACTACGAGCATGTGCTGGGGGTGGACAAGCTCTCTTACACCGTGGGACGCACCGATGGGAAAGGGCAGCACACTTTCTACGTGGAGGGCTTGGCCTTCCCAGATGCCGACTTCAAAGGCCTAGTTTCTTTGAACGTGACACTGCTGGAGCACTCAAGTCAGGTACAATCCTGATGAGAATAGTGGGGGACACGGGAGGCCATAATTTCCAGCTGCACCCATGCTTCCAATAAGCATCTGGTTGGCCACTGTGAGAACAGGATGCTGGAAGTGATCCCAGTGGCCTGACCCTGCAGCCAGACTCTTCTGATGTTCTCTCTCTCCCCCCCACCCCCACTCTTACTTTCCACAGAATTCGCCAGCCACACCCGTTTTCACAGACACTGTGGTTTTTCGAGTGGCTCCCTGGATAATGACCCCCAACACACTGAAGCCCTTGGAGATATTTGTCTGCAGGTTAAAAAACACACCATATTTTTGTGGGTGGCGGTGGTAGTGGGGTGTTGTGGGTGGAGCAGTGGGTAATGGTGTCATTTAGGGTGCTAAAACCAAGCTGATGGTTAATGTTCAGATGAGCATCACTTCCTAGGTTTCCAACCTTTTAATGGATTTTGGTGGTTTTCAAGCAGAGGTTGGATGCCCATCTGCCAGGGATTCTTCACCTGTGATACCTGTATTGTGGGGGGTTGGACCAGATGACCCTTGGGATCCCTTCCAACTCTATACTTCTAAGATTCTATATCTCATAGTTTCCTTAGAGTTGTAGCTAGGGCTAGTCCTACTCAGGGTAGAGCTACTGAAGTGACTGAACATGGCAGACATAGGCCCATTCATTTCCTGCTCTGACTAGGACTTGGCTGAAGGCAACCCTTTGCTCCCCAGCTAAACATCTCAGCGCTAGAGAAAACAAGTCCTGGGAAACGTGTGTGTGTGGACCATAAGTACTAAGCTAATTTAATTTGAGAATGGTTCACTTCTGCAGTTGAGCCACAATGGCTTCCAAAGTAAGGGAGTCAAGGGCTACTAGCCAGAATCCGGCTATGCTCTACCTCCACAGTCAGAGGCAGTAATGCTTCTGAATGCCAGTTGCTGGGAATCACAAATGGGAAGAGATGCTGTTGTACTCATATCCTGCATACAGGATTCTCATTTGGGGCAACTGGTTGCCCGCTGCGAGAACAGGAGGCTGGGCTAGATGGGACACTGGCCGGATCCAGCAGGCTCTTCTCGTGTTCTTAACAGCTCTCCAGGGCCGTCTCTACCCGGGGGTACAAGGGGTGCGGGGCACTCAGGCACTGAATTCTGGGAGGCATCAGGTGCCCGCCGCTGAAGCTGCCTAAGCTGTTAACTGTGATTGGCGGTCAATCACAGTCGATCGCTGGGTCATTTCCATTCTCTTTTGTGGAAGAGCTGCAGAATCAATGTATCCGGTGGCGCCCCCTAGTGCCGTCTTTAATTTCTGCATGATTGCAAAAATGGAAGATAGAGCTATCGCTGCCGCTCCCCCCCCCCCATGTCAGCAGTTTTTGCTGTTCAACCTCCTTAAAAGCTGAACAACTTAGACTTGCGCCCCTAAAAAAAGCTCAACAACTTTGACCTGGCGCTGGGCAGATATGCTAAAGATGACCCTGCGGTCCTCATCTACATAGTTTCCCTTCCCTTTGCATCTTTTCCTCCTTTCCAGCATTGAAAGAGGCACCAACCCCAACCAGACATTCCTAGAGGCTGTGAAAGCCCTGGCAGAGAAAGCTGGCTGTAAGCTGACCATCTGCCCGGAGATTGAAAATCGGGGCGACCGCTGGATCCAGGTACCCTCCTTGAAGTTGTACATCCCTGAGGCCAGGTAGGGCACCTGCTGCCACCAGGAGGTCTCTGCCTTCCCCATCACTGCCTTCCCCCTGGTCTCCCAATACACACTCCAGCAGTTAAGGAAGGGTGAATATTTGTTTGCTCACCTTAAGGCACAATTGCTAATTTGCTGTTTATAGGACCTGTTCATAGGATTTTGTAATTCTTGTATATTATTGTTTTCCTTTTATTATTTTCATTGGCTTTGTTCCCTGAAGAACGGGTTGCAAACGCTTTAAGTAACTAGTACGTGTTAAACCCATTTGGGGAAAGAGGGAAGAGTGTTTTTGCAAACAGATTTTTAAACTGGTCATTCCCAAAGGGATACGGCACCAGTGGTGGGGATCCTGATCCATTTCCCTCCCCTCTAACAGGATGAGATGGAGTTTGGTTATGTGGAGGCCCCCCACAAGTCCTTCCCCGTCGTCTTTGACTCCCCCAGGAACCGAGGCCTCAAGAAATTCCCTTTCAAAAGCATTTTGGTAAGCCAGGCTTCTTCAGCCCTCAGCACATCACTTCTGTTACTGAAAGCAGATGCTTTCATCAATAGCATTAGAAAAGAAATCTAAATATCATGGCTGTGTTTGCAGGAAATGCTAAACTGAGGTTTGTTCAACAAACCACACTTTGTCTCATGGATGAACAAGAAGCAATGACTTGTTTTCTCCATTTTCAGTGGACAAATAAAGTGAAAGAAATGGGGGGGGTGAAAAGGTGCATAAAAGTCTACTACAATATGCTATATACAGTACATATATAAGTAATGTCATTCATTATTCCAGAGAGTATACAAGTCACTATAATTTCTATAATTGCATTGCAAATATCATTATATTTATTCATACACAATCTGCAACTAAAAGCAATCCTTTCATATGTTACAAGAGTTGTCTTAGCTTCTTGATTCCTGGTTTTTTTTGCCTCCTGCCTCTGTTGCTGGAAGAGATTACGGGCTGAGGTGGCCAAACAAACCATGGTTAAGTGAGGCTTCAGACAAAATGCCAAGCTACTTTGAAAATGAGCCATAGTTCCTAAGCAAAAAGGAAACAATGGCATGACATTTTGGTTTGCCACCAGAAAACAAACCACAAAACAAACCATTGGTCTGCTGGGCTGGGTTCATACAAAACACAATTTGGCTAAGCAAACCATGGTTTTGTGTTGCGTACAAACCAGGCCCACGTCTTCCTTGAAAGAGCCCAGGATGGTTATGTTTGTCTCTCCATCCACCCTACTTTTCCCCTATCAATAGCCCTGTGCGGTAGGTTAGATCACTAGAGAGTGATCTAGGCCTGAGGTCACTTGAGGAAGTTTCAAGGCTAAGAGTAGATTTGAACCCAACTCGGTCTACTACACTGGGTTAACATAAGAACATATGAAGAGCCCGTCCCTTCCTGCGGTTTCCAGCATTTGGTATTCAGAAGCATTGCTGCCTCCAACTGTGGAGGCAGAGCACAGTCATTGTGACTCATAGTCATGGCTAGCCTTATCTTCTCCCATGACTTTGTCCAATTCTCTTTTGAAGCCAACCAAGTTGATGGCCATCACTGCCTCCTGCGGGAGGGAGTTCCATAGTTTAACCATGTATAGAAGGACTTCCTTTGATGCGTCCTGAACGTTCAGCTCCATTGGATGTTCAAGTGTTACGAGAGAGGGAGAAACAGTAATGAATTTCCGTGGGTCTACTCTGAGCAGAATTTAGTTGGCTGCAACTGACTTTATCTGTACACTGCCCTTCTCAAAGCCAAATAATGAAAGCACATCTCTCCAGATTAAGTAAGATTTCTCACCTTCCTCTCTGGAAACAGAGAGCATTTTCCAGACACAGATTAGAAGTTAAAGGCACATCTTGTGCAACACCTTGTCTTCTGTATACTTGCCTATGCTTCTATTTCTCCTTGTTGTGTTTCCTTGGAGGGCCCTGATTTTGGGTATGTGACCCGAGAACCCCGGTACGGACGCGTATCCAGCCTGGATTCATTCGGGAACCTGGACATCAGTCCTGCCGTGACAGTCAAGGGGAAGGAGTACCCACTGGGAAGGATCCTCATTGGCAGCAGTTTCCCAGGGTAAACCACCAAGTTCAAAATAAAAATAATTCCCCATCCTTGCTTGTAAAGGTGGGGGAACACTGCATTGCAGGGGAATGGTTTCAAGGCTTGCACACAGTGCCATTCAATTGTTAAATGAAAGTAATTGGGGGTGGGGGAAGGGTCATATCTCAGTGGTAGAGATTCTGCTTTGGATGCAGAAGGTCCCAGATTCAATCTTCAGCAGCATCTCCAGGTGGGTCTGGGGAAAGGACTCCCTGCCTGAACTTATGTAGAGCGACTGCCAGTCAGGGAGCCTTCGGTCATCCAGATTTATATCCCAGCTTTTTCTCCCAGGGACTCAAAATGCCATACATGGTTCCCCCATTCCTCCTTTAATCCCCACACCAACCCTGTGAGGTAGGTTGGGCTGAGAGGCAGGGATTGGCCCAAGGCCACACCCAAGAAGCTTCACGGCACAGTGGGGATTTGAACCCTGGACTCTCCCAGGTCCAAGTCCAACACTCTAACCACTATGCCATTCTGGCTAAACCACAACTTGTATCATCCCTGATCATTGGCCATGCTGCCTGAGGCTGATGGGAACTGGAGTCCAACGATATCTGGATCCCACCCCCCATGATCTAAGGTACCAAGGACGTTCCAGAGAGAGCAATGATGACATAAATCCAAGTCTTTTCATCAGGGGATGAATCAGAAAGTCATTGCCTTGTTGCTGGATACCATTCAGATATTATCTCTGGGAAACCCTGGTCTAGCAATTGTTTTCAGGGAGGCAAGTACTAGGAGTGGGTTGTCATGAGGCTAACAAAAGCTTTCCTGTGCTGTTCTGTGCTTGGTTAATAAAGGTAAAGGTAAAGGTACCCCTGACTGTTAGGTCCAGTCACGGACGACTCTGGGGTTGCAGCACTCATCTCGCTCTATAGGCCGAGGGAGCCAGCGTTTGTCCGCAGACAGCTTCCAGGTCATGTGGCCAGCATGACTAAACCGGTTCTGGCGAACCAGAGCAGCGCACGGAAACACTGTTTACCATCCCGCCAGAGCGGTACCTATTTATCTACTTGCACTTTGACGTGCTTTCGAACTGCTAGGTTGGTTAATAAGGAAGCCTTAATGTAGGAGGAGGAGGATCTCATGGTATGAGACCACCTAGTGACCCAAGCACCTCCCAACTCAGACAGAGGCAGCTGGGAAGATGTTTGCTGGGAAGGCAATGCTGGTTTCTGCTTCTCAATGGGTTCCTCACCATCCAGATACTGCAAAGATGCATCTGGCTACTCATGTGAGCATAGGAAGCTGCCTCTTACTGAGCCATGTCCCTGACTGGCAGCAGCTCTCCAGGTTTTCAGGCAGGGATGCTTTTTCTAACACAATGAATTTTTGTAATTTATTTCACTATTAGATGCATTTATATGCGTGCATTACCATAGTATATGCATTTCTATAACCATTGTTTGACCAAAGAATAGTGGTGCACAATTAGAAGAAGTGCGAATTTCAGAAGGTGGCTGTGTTTTGGTTTGGAAAGCTCAAATGATGTGAGAATCAAATGCAAACTGAATATATTCCCCCCCCCCCATCACTAGTTCTAATCCCACCTTCTATTCTCTCTCTCTTTCTCTCTCTCCTTCCCTCCATCCCTCCCTTTCTTTTTTTAAAAAAACCCTGCCTCATCTTTTAGGTCTGGCAACAGGAAAATGGTCAAAATTGTCCGGGATTTCCTCTATGCTCAAAGAGTCCAGCCCCCTATTGAGCTCTATTCTGATTGGCTCACTGTAGGGCATGTGGATGAGTTCCTGACCTTTGTTCCGGCTTCCAACAGGAAGGTATTGATCCTCAGGGAAGTGCTTTGACCAGCTTCCTTTTCCATATTTGATGCTTTATACCTGATTAGCTCTGCACTGGAAAAGTCACTCTGCCGGTTTCTCTCACAGAGTCCTATCCCTGTCCCCAGTCTCTGTGGGAGGGCTGCAGCCTCCCGAAACAGCTTAACAGGGGAATTAGACAAATTCAGGGAGGGCAAAGCCATCAGTGGTTACTAGTCACAGTGTTTTACCTCTGCTGCTGGAGTCGGTATGCCTCTGAATCACAAAATCATACTGTATTACGGTATGGTTTGACAGCCATGGACAGAAAGTCGCTACAGAGGGTGGTGAAGACAGCACACGACATCATGGGCTGTCCCCTGAGTCTACTAGACGTCATCGCAGCAGGAGACCATTGCCTCAGAAGAGCGAGGAACATTCTCAGGGATGACTCACACCCTGGCCAGCACCTCTTTAATCTCCTGCCCTCGGGCAGGAGATATAGAAGTATGATAAGCCACACCAACAGGTTAAAGAACAGTTTCTACCCGTGGGCCGTGAGGCTGCTGAATGGAAGACAGCAACATTGCAGCTGAAGTTCAGGGTTGGTGGTCGTACGACAGCACATAGTGTAACAAGGACAGAGATTGTGGGGAGGAGGGGAGCTCATTTAATCTCACTGTAAACATGTGGTACAGTGACAATAAAGTATTTCTAAAGTGAGGAGAGTTGCTGTCTCACTCATGTCCTGCTTGTGGGCTTCCCATAATGGGCACCTAAATGGAGGACCCAAATTCTGCCCGACGGTTTACCTTTCTCATTTCTCTCCCTGCAGGGTTTCCGGTTGCTCTTAGCCAGTCCCGCTGCTTGCCTGAAGCTGTTCAGAGAGAAGCAAAAAGAAGGTTTCGGAAATGCTGCCCTGTTTGAAGGTGAGGACAGAATCAAAGAATGGTAAAGTTGGAAGGGACCCTGAGGATCATCTAGCCCAACCCCGTGCAATGCCATAATATGCAGCTGCCCCATACAGAATTTGAACCTGCAACATTGCTGTTGTCAGCACCATGTTGTTACTGCTCCCTTCCTGATGGGGCTCACGAAAGCCAGCACGTTTTAAAATTTGTGAAAACCATTTCCCTTGCAGGTCTCGGGAGAGTGGGGACCATTACTCTGGATGAGCTCCTGGCGGACAGACTTTTGCACCGTGACAGCAAGTATGTGCAGGTAAACAGTTATCAGAGTGCAGGTGGATCTGGACCGTTTCCATCCCACCCTGAATTTGCAGTGCAGTTTCCATTCCACCTCGGGACGCGGGTGGCGCAGTGGTCTAAACCACAGAGCCTAGGGCTTGCCGATCAGAAGGTCAGTGGTTCGAATCCCCACGACGGGGTGAGCTCCCGTTGCTCAGTCCCTGCTCCTGCCAACCTAGCAGTTCGAAAGCATGTCAAAGTGCAAGTAGATACTGTAAATAAGTACCGCTCCAGCGGGAAGGTAAACGGCGTTTCCGTTCATTGCTCTGGTTCGCCAGAAGTGTCTTAGTCATGCTGGCCACATGACCCAGAAGCTGTACACCGGCTCCCTTGGCCAATAAAGTGAGATGAGTGCCGCAACCCCAGAGTCATCCTCGACTGGACCTAATGGTCAGGGGTCCCTTTACCTTTACCTTCCATTCCACCTCAGTTCACCTTTTGCAAAAAAAAACCTACATTATTTGTCCCGCTGTCCGCCATGGCACAATTATATACTGTAATGTCCATAATTAATCACATGATTGTATCGTTGTTATGTTCTTCCACCCCATCATTTCAGTGCATAGGAAACACAGTGCAAAGGAGGGGAAGGGGAACAATCAATTATGTATCATTTGCAGATGGAAAGCAACGTAAATACCTATTGTGGTTGCTAGATTGATTTCCGTTCCAGAAGTGAGACAAATAGGCGAAACCTGGCTATTTCTGTTCCTGTTAATGGTGAAATTGAGCAATTGTGTCTGGGATGAGCCCCGGCATCTCTCTGAAGTCACACCCTGTGTAAGATCTGCAATACATCTTCCCTGGAAGAGAAACACATTTTGTTTCGTTTCCATCATCCAGTAAACGCCATACCACAACTTCCCCTGGCAGCTGGTTTCTATTGCCCAACTCGCTTAGGCAAATGTCTGTCCCCCTTTTTAGGAATCTCCTTTCTGCATTCCTAGACCTTGCCATCAGCATCTCTTTCTGCATCCAAAGACAGACTTTTTGTTTTTTTTCAGCCCCAAGGAGGCCTCATAACACTTCTCAGCACTTCATAACACTTCTCAGCAACTTTCACAAATGACAGCTCCCAGAAGCCGTGACTGTTTCAAACGGCATTGTAGTGCTTTGAATGTCTGGCATGAATGAGCCTTTGGCCTTGCTGGCCGGGGCTGGTAGGTGTTGGGGTCGAACCACATTTGGAGGGCCATGAGTTCCCCCATCCCTGAACTAGACCCTCACTTGTCTTCACTGCCCCTGGCTCCCTCCATTCCCTCTCTGCCTTCTTTTAATGCTGGGCTGGCCAACCTCTGGCTGATCCCAGACTACAACTCCCATCCTCCTCCTCCTCCTCCCTGACCATGCTGCCTGTGGCTGATGGGAGTTGGAGTCCATCAACATCTGGAGGGCCACAACTGTTCTCCATCTTCCTTCCTAGGCCAGCCTTTGCCAACCTGGTGACATCCAGGTCTTTTCTTCTTCTTCTTTTTTTAACTTCGAAATATTGACCAAATGCTGACTGGGGCTGATAGGAGCCGTAGTCTGAAATATCTGGAGGACACCAGATCGACGAAGGCTATTAGGCATAAGGATGGGTGAAACTGTCCATCTCGCTTTCTTTCATTTTTCCAATTTTCAGTTCTCTGCATTGCCACATCAGTGTACAAAGTGTGATGTGCATCTTTAAAAAGCCTTAAAATCTTTAAAAAGCCTTCATGAAAATTTCAGCAGCAGTTCAGTGTGGATTTCTCCTACTATATACATTTATGCATATGGAATGCATATGGAATGCATATATACATTTATGCATATGGATCTGCATTTTTGGAATGCAGATTTCCAAAAAATAGCAAGGAGAGACAAGAGGGCCTTTTTAAACAAGCAATGCAAAGAAATAGAGGAAAACAACAGAATGGGAAAAACCAGGGAAAAACCAGAGATCTGTTCAAGAAAATTGGAGATATGAAAGGAACATTTCGTACAAAGATTACCACAATTAAGGACAAAAGTGGAAAGGACCTAACAGAAGCAGAAGACATCAAGAAGAGGTGGCAAGAATACACAGAAGAATTATACCAGAAAGATATGGAGGTCTCATACACCCCAGGCAGTGTGGTTGCTGACCTTGAGCCAGACATCCTGGAGAGTGAAGTCAAATGGGCCTTAGAAAGCCTTGCTAACAACAAGGCCAGTGGAAGTGATGATATTCCAGCCGAACTATTTAAAATTTTAAAAGATGATGCTGTTAAGGTGCTACACTCAATATGCCAGCAAGTTTGGAAAACTCAGCAGTGGCCAGAGGATTGGAGAAGATCAGTCTACATCCCAATCCCAAAGAAGGGCAGTGCCAAAGAATGCTCCAACTACCGCACAATTGCGCTCATTTCACACGCTAGCAAGGTTTTGCTAAAAATTCTACAAGGCAGGCTTAAGCAGTATGTGGACCGAGAACTCCCAGAAGTGCAAGCTGGATTTCGAAGGGGCAGAGGAACCAGAGACCAAATTGCAAACATGCGCTGGATTATGGAGAAAGCTAGAGAGTTCCAGAAAAACATTTACTTCTGCTTCATTGACTACGCAAAAGCTTTTGACTGTGTCGACCACAGCAAACTATGGCAAGTTCTTAAAGAAATGGGAGTGCCTGATCACCTCATCCGTCTCCTGAGAAATCTCTATGTGGGACAAGAAGCTACAGTTAGAACTGGATATGGAATAACTGATTGGTTCAAAATTGGGAAAGGAGTACGACAAGGCTGTATATTGTCACCCTGCTTATTTAACTTATATGCAGAATTCATCATGCGAAAGGCTGGACTGGATGAATCCCAAACCGGAATTAAGATTGCCGGAATAAATATCAACAACCTCAGATATGCTGACGATACAACCTTGATGGCAGAAAGTGAGGAGGAATTAAAGAACCTTTTAATGAGGGTGAAAGAGGAGAGTGCAAAATATGGTCTGAAGCTCAACATCAAAAAAACTAAGATCATGGCCACTGGTCCCATCACATCCTGGCAAATGGAAGGGGAAGAAATGGAGGCAGTGAGAGATTTCACTTTCTTGGGTTCCATGATCACTGCAGATGGTGACAGCAGTCACGAAATTAGAAGACGCCTGCTTCTTGGGAGAAAAGCAATGACAAACCTAGACAGCATCTTAAAAAGCAAAGACATCACCTTGCCAACAAAGGTCCGTATAGTTAAAGCTATGGTTTTCCCAGTAGTAATGTACGGAAGTGAGAGCTGGACCATAAAGAAGGCTGATCGCCGAAGAATTGATGCTTTTGAATTATGGTGCTGGAGGAGACTCTTGAGAGTCCCATGGACTGCAAGAAGATCAAACCTATCCATTCTTAAAGAAATCAACCCTGAGTGCTCATTAGAAGGACAGATCCTGAAGTTGAGGCTCCAGTACTTTGGCCACCTCATGAGAAGAGAAGACTCCCTAGAAAAGACCCTGATGTTGGGAAGGATTGAGGGCACAAGGAGAAGGGGACGACAGAAGATGAGATGGTTGGACAGTGTTCTCGAAGCTACTAACATGAGTTTGGCCAAACTGCGAGAGGCAGTGAAGGATAGGCGTGCCTGGCGTGCTCTGGTCCATGGGGTCACGAAGAGTCGGACACGACTGAACGACTGAACAACAACAATACATTTATGCATGCAGTCCCCTCCCCCTTTTTTGCAAAGCCTATGTTCCCTAATATTTAAATTTCCCCAATAGGTTTATTTAAATTTCATAAGAACAGAGGGACAGGCCAAACAACCTCCTTTTCTCACTATCTCTGACCAGAAGCCCCAAAGGAAAACCCACAAGCAGGGTTCCCTACTTTTGAATGCCACCTTCGTTATTGTGTGCATTTTTACGCACACTTTACCTCAGTATATGCATTTTTGGTACACGTGGCTGGAGAAGTGCATTGCAAAATATGGAGAAATGCAAATTTGGAAAGGGGGCTGCATTTCGCTTCCTGTCTTGTTTCGGAAAGTGCGAATAAAGCAGATTCTTTTTTAAAGAATCAATCCCCCCATTCATTAGTTAGGCTGACAGAAAACAGTCACTTTGAAAAACACAAATTTCCTTTTCACGGAGGCCAAATTTCACACTAAGAATCACAAACCCAAATAACCTAACTGGCCTAAACACACCAGTCACGCTCCTGTTGCCTCTTGGATTTTAAGAAGTCAGCTATGAACAATCACTTAGTTGACATGGATCAAAGTCACTTCCTTTTGTTGTTCAGTCGTCTTAGTCATGTTCAGCTCTCTGTGACCCCATGAACCAGAGCATGCCTTGAAAACTCTCACTTGCTTCTCAAAGCTTCTCCTTTTCCATGGCGTTTTCTTGGCAAAATACTGCAGTGGATTGCCAGTTCCTTCTTCAGATGGATCACGTTTAGTCTAAACTCTAGGCTATGACCTGTCCATCTTGGGTGGAGCTGCATGGCATAGCTCATAGCTTCTTGGAGTTATTCAAACCCCTTCGCCACGACAAAGCACTTCCTTTTACCCGCTAACAAAAATATGTTGTTGTTGTTTTTAAAAAAACAACTGGTCCTTTTAAAATAAAAGCTCACTACCTCTTTATAATCTTCCGGGAGCTATCGCAACAAGGAAAGAGGAAGATGTGGATTTATTTCTCGCTGACTGACAAGGGGAGCGCTGTTAGCGTGACCTGTGCCACAACACTCTGAGGTAAAATTTGAGGTAAAATGTGATGCCGACCCAGATATTTGTGGTCATTTCTCTCCTAACCACACAAGAAACCAAATTCCACAGCGATTATGAAAGAACAACTGCGGTTAGCTAAACTGAGGCAATCTGGATATAAAATAAAAAGGCATGGCTAAGGTTTTTCATTTTTTTACCTCAGACATGGACAGGGGGCATAGATTGCTCTCCTGACCTAAAATGAGGCTGTTTTAAATGAGCAAGATGGTTGTGGCAATTTCTACCACCACAGTTGATTAAGGTTATTTACTTTGCTTTATTTTTCAGAAAGGGGGTAGCCAAGATGGCACCCTCCTGGTGCTGAGGGTCTACAACTCCCCCTCATTCCCGACCCTTGGGCGTGATGGCTGGGGATGAGGGGAGATGGAGGCCACCTGCAGGACGCCATGTTGGCTGTAGCTGCGGTAGAATATAGTAAAGGCCATGAGGAGAACCTGCTGGATCAGGCCAATGGCCCACCCAGCCCAGCATCCTGTTCTCACAGCGGCCAACCAGGGGCCCATTTTGTGGGAACCCCACAAAAAGGACCCGAGCGCAACAGCAAAAGTCCCCACTTGTGATTCCCAGAAACTGGTATTCAGCAACGGGCGGAGGCAGAGCAGCAGAGCCATTGTGGACAACAGCCATCGATAGCCCTCTCCTCCATAAGTCTGTCTTTTAAAGCCTTTCAAGTGGGTGGCCATCACTGCAAACTGTGACCGTGAGTTCCACAGTTTAACTCTAGAAGTCCTTGATTTCATCTGTCTTGAATCTTCCAACGTTCAGCTTCAGCGGATGTCTGAAATGTCCGGTTTTCCAAGAGAAAGAGAACAAGCTTTCCTCCATTGGCTTTCTCCGCACCACACGTAGTTTTATAAACTGTCATGTCACCTCTCGCTTGCCTTTCCCCCTGGTCATTTGGGTCGCCTTTTTCTGGACCTTTTCCAATATCCTTTTTGAGGTGAGGCGACCAGAACGGTACATGGTATTTCAAATGCGGTTGTGCCATAGATCTGCATGGCTGCATTTATATGTGAACGCTACCCTGAGGCAAAATCCAGAGTGAAAGCTCTTGCTTGCTAAAGGGGCAGTTTCCACATCATGGGGAACCTCAGGTAACAGTTTGCCCTGACTGTCCCTCTGAGGGCTCCTTTGATCCTTCCCAACTACCGTGCGAAGGAAACAAACCCTGCTCCCTGGGTTAACTTTACATCTAACAGCGAAGCATAAAATTGGAAGGTACCCAACGGTCATCTAGTCCAACCCTCTGCTATGCAGGAATCTCAACTAGATCATACATGACAGATGGCCATCCAACCTCTGCTTAAAAACCTCCAAGGAAGAAGAGTCCACCACCTCCTGAGGGAGTCCGCTCTGCTGTCAAATCAGCTCTTACTGCCAGAAAGTTATTCCTGATGTTTGGTCAGAATCTCCTTTCTTGTAACTCGAAGCCATGGGTTCGAGTCCTACCCTCCAGAGCGGTTAAAAACAAGCTTGCACCATCTGTCATGTGTCAGCCTTTGAGATATCAGAAGATGGCTATCCAGTCTCCTCTTTTGCAGGTTAAACAGACCCAGCTCCTTCAAGCTTTCCTCATAAGGCCTGGTTTGTTAAATTGGAGGGGGGGGGATCTTAGCTGCAAACCATGGCTCTCTGGTATCAAGTCTAGTTGCTATCGGTTCACCAACCTAGGTTTTAAGTTTTCTTTCCTCCTGGCACAAGGCCTGCAGAGTCAAATTGATTAGAAAGATGCTGTCCTGGCAAACTATTTATGGTGGTTGTGTGAACAAGATGGATGCGAGGCAAAAAAAAAAAAAACAAACTACCCTGAAGTAGCACTAACACATAGGGCCCCTCTGAAAGATCAATTTTATTGTGCATTTGTGATGGTTTGGACTTGTGACAGTATTGGTGCAGTTATAAGCAATACCAGTCTCCATTGCATTTGCGCCTTACTGTGTTTTTGGGGCTTTGTTTCCAATCCATGCAGTTGGGGAAGCATAAAGGCAGGGTAGTGTAGTGGTTAGAGTGTCAGACTGGGAGAGACCCAGGTTCGAATCCCCCACTCAGCCGTGAAGCTCATGGGGTGGTCTTGGGGGCCAGTCACTGCCTCTGAGCCAGACCTACCTTGCAGTGTTGTTGTGGGGATAAAATGGAGAGGAGGGGAAGCATGTGTGCTTCCTTGATCTCCTTGGAGCAATGGTGGGATAGAAATAAATAATAATAATAATGCAGAACAAATCCACCAGTAATACATTATTATTGTGTCAATAAAATGATTCAAAATATGCACACACTAAAACAATCTGGAGGGGCCTGTGATTTGTTATTTAATCTCTCGGGAATTTGTGGTTGTTTTTTAAATTAAAAAAAACCTGTTACTTGCTATCCTGAGCTTAAAAATGCATGGCAACTTTGCTGCCTTCAGGTGCAAATCTTTCAACATGAAACATAGGAGAGTTTTACAGCCCAAGGGGAATATTTTGCATTTTCTTTTTTCCAGAGTTGCATTGACTGGAACCGGAGCATTCTGAAGCGGGAGCTGGGCCTGAGCGAGCGAGATATCGTGGACATCCCTCAGCTGTTCACTCTGGAAGACTCTACGGCGACCGCCTTGTTCCCAGACATGGTGAGGGGCTTTCCTCCCTCCGCCATTCCTTGGCGATTATGCAGGGGCGTGGAGTGCAACTGAAACCTCTTCTCTGGGAATCGGCTTCCGGAGCAATAACCCCCAGAGAGCTGCTGCCAGTCCGTGTAGGCAGCACTGAGCTAGATGGGGAAGGGCTATAGCTCAGTGGTGGAGCAGCTGCCTTGCAGGTTCAATTCCCAATAGCATTTCCAGGTAGGGCTGGGAGAGGCTGCCTCCACAAAATCCTGGAGAACCACTGCCAGTCAGTGTAGACAATACTAAGCCAAATGGTCTGACTCAGTGAAAGACAGCTCCAACCAGTCCTCTCCTCAGACCCATGGGGACTAGAAACTTATTTTACTTTTAGGCGGAGGCATAACTCAGTGGTGGAGCACCTGCCTTGCCTTGCTGAAGGCCCCAGGTTCCATCCCAATGGCATCTCTGGCTAAGACCAGGAGAGACCCTCTGCCTGGAACCTTGGAGAGGCACTGCTGCCAGTCAGTGTAGTGAACTTTGGGCTGGATGGATGGTTAGACTCAGTAGAAGGCAGCTTTCTACATGCTGAACTTTAGCTAGGGTGGCAGAAAAACCAATCCAGACTGTAGCATTTGGTTGTTCTTCCTCCGCTTAGGTGAACATGCTCGTCTTGGGGAAGCACCTGGGCATCCCAAAGCCATTTGGCCCCATCATCCATGGGCAGTGCTGCCTGGAAGAGAAAGTCCGCTCCTTGCTGGAACCGCTGGGACTGAACTGTACCTTCATTGATGACTTTTTCTCCTACCACATCTTGTCTGGCGAGGTCCACTGTGGCACCAACGTCCTCCGGGAACCCTTCTCCTTCCACTGGTGGAACACAACCCCCTGAAATTGGTGGGGGGAGCCTCCGGGCCCCCTCCCCACACACTTATTTCTTCAGTACTTCTGGGCAGCGAAGATGCCTGAAGGTTTTGAAAGAACACCATCTTCTCCAGCATGTTGGACTTCGAAAATGAGAATTGACTTGGGGTCAAAAAACCCACTTAAACATGATGCACTAAACTTACCAAAACCACAAAATTATGGTTTTCTGTGCTTCACTGAAAGATTGGCAGTGATGGGGTAGATGGGGAGAATTCTTTGGCAGAACAAATATTTTAAAGGTTGCATGCAACTGAGGTCTACTCAGAGGAGACCCACTGAAAGAAATGGGCATGTTAGTCATGCATTGCAGGGGGTTGGACTGGGTGACCCTTAGGGTCACTTCCAGCTCTGTAATTTCATGATTCTTTGTTCATTAGCTCCAGTGCGTCTACTCCTAGTAGGGCTGGCATTGGGTGCACTCTTACTTCGGGGTAAATCCTACTGGATGCAGCAGGGATTACGTTTGAGCAAACATACGCAGGACCACAACACGTTCTCTCCCCTTCCCATGAAGATTTTGCAGAGCAAGAGATGGCTTAAAATAAATGCATTTCCAAAGAATTCTAAAAAGTGTCGCTCAGCTCATTTATAAACTGAAGTCACATCTGATCAGGAATCACACCCTTTGGTCAAACATGACAGAAGTTTAGAAAAAGGAAGTCTTCATTCACTAGATTTTTAAACAAGAAATATACTATTGTTACTCATCTAGTCCAAAACACTGCAATGCAGAAGTCACAGTTAAAGAATCCATTCAACCTCTGCAGAAAACAAGCTTGCTCCATCTTCTATGTGACCAATTTGTCACAGATGCTAACTCTCCTGAGCCAGGGAAAGTCTTGGGATAAGGTGTGTATGGTCCACACTCACCACTAACCCTTATCCAGTGCCGGATTTACGTATAAGCTAAACAAGCTATAGCTTAGGGCCCCACTCTCTTGGGGTGGGATTTAAAGGGGGGGAAACTGGATATACATTTCCAAAATATAAGAGAAAAAACAAATAAAATAAAACCTACATACAGCAACAGTGTTTTGTGTTGTGTAGGCTCCTATTTGTTATGTGCAAATGTCTTTAGATACCTCTTACGTAGATCACAATCTACTGGTAGATCGCGGGGTGTTCCTGGTAGATCCTGGTTGTTCCCTAGCCCCTCAACGATCTCCCCCCCCCCCCAAAAAAAAACAACACCTCAACAACTTTGCCTTCCTAAAAATAGCTCAGTAAATTTGGCTTTCCAAAAAAAGCTATTTGGTCTATCCAACGACAATGGATAGATCACTGCCAGTTTTTTAATACCTAAATCCGACCCTGCTTTGGATGAGGTGTGCATGGTCCACGCTCGCCAGTAGCCCTTATGCGAGGGTTTTGTTTTTCTGAATGGAACTTCCGGCCACGCCGCTCTTGCCTTTGTAAAGTTGGGTCCGAGATGCGCGTTGGCTCGCTAGAGGCGCGTCATCTTATGCAAATACGCCCCGGCGAGGATTCCACTACTTGACCCTCCTCCCAACCAGAGGGATTGATGGCGGTGGGCGGGTCGTTTCTCCGAATTGAGAGCCTGGACTAGGATCGCTGTCGATTTTCCCTCGCCTGCCTGGCGGTGGAGCGGGGCGGAGATCAGACTTGTTCTCGGAGGCGCCACGCGGCTCCTGCGCCCGTTCCAGACCAGGTAAGCCTCGGAGGGGAGGGGGAGGGGGAGAAGCGCATCCAAGAGGGTGGATCTTTCTTTTTTTAAAAAAAATATTTACAGGTAACATTTGTATTTAAACATAATCAATTTTATGGGTTTCCCCGAATCATCAGGCTTCCCCCGCCCCTCATTGTTTCCTATATATATATATTCTTACTACATCTAATTATATTTATTGAAATTTGTTTATATCCACTTTTAATCTTCCAATTTACATTACAAGTCCTGCTAACGTCTTTAAGTGTTTACAGTGATCTTTAAGGTATTCTATAAACTTTTTCCATTCCTTAAATTTCTTATCATCTTGGTGTCTGACCATTTCGGCATAGTCCACCATCCTGATTATCCATTCTTCCTTGGTGGAGTTTTCTCTTATTTCCACCCCTGGGCAAAAAGCATCCTTGCAGCTGTCACATACATAAAGAGTCTTTTCAGGTCCTTTGGTATTTCTTCAGAGGGTGAGTCTTTACAATGGTGCAGGATCTGGGAAGGGCAGCCGGCAGGAGTCCGTTTGCACTTGGGCTCTCAGATAGAACTTTGCACATGCTCAAAGCGTCCCTCTTCACAAAGAGGCAGGTTCTGTGGAACGGCACCCCTGTAAGACAGACTAGTATGAGTGAAGATCGAACACACACACCACCTTAAAAAAAAAGTATTGACCCTGACAGGGGTGCCAACTTGAATAAAATGTGGGGGGAGGGGGCAGGTAAACCCTGCCCTGCATAATCAGTCACATGATGCAATACCTCAAGGACCGCCTCTTTCCATATGAACCTACCCAGACCCTGAGATCATCTTCTGAGGTCTCCTCCCTTGAGAGGTCCGGAGGGTGACAACACAAGAAAGGGACCTTCTCTGCAGTGGCTACCTGTCTGTGGAATGCTCTCCCCAGGGAAGTTCGCCTGGAGCCTTCATTATACACCTTTAGGCGCCAGGCAGAAACATTCCTTTTTAACCAGGCCTTTGGTTGACCTGATCAACAACTCATAGCCTTTTAAAATTTGGCTCTTTTTAAGGGGGTATTATTGGGTTATTGCTTTTATTTTTAATTTATATAATGTGATCTTTTTACATGAACCGCCCTGAGACCTCCATGTATAGGGCGGTATATCTATATAAATAAAAATGTAACTGTCAGTTTGTCCCTAATCAATAATCTCCCAAAGTACTACACCGATTGCTTTGAAATTTTGACACAACGTTGCTTTCGAATATGGGAGTGTTTATATGTAACTACATTATATAGATGTCACACCAGCGACAAGTAAAACGGAAAAAACATACTTTTTTGGATCCTAACCAATCGCATAATGAGCAGCATGACATCACAACACTACATAGCCACCACCATTGTCAATGTGGTGACATCACTGCTGCGATACAGGCTATACAAGGTCAGAGAGCCATGGAAGAGAGAGGATGGGGAGGGAGGGGGCCATGGAGGCGAGGGTGGCTACACCAATCGGCTATTGACAGCCGACGTCACACGCTATGCGAGAGCATACCCACGTCGTCTTTCCAGTCTATTTCTGAAATTCCTTTGTAATACGTTTCCAGTACGTTTCCGAGCACAATTCAAAGTGTTGGTGCTGACCTTTAAAGCCCTAAACGGCCTCGCTGTATACCTGAAGGAGCGTCTCCACCCCCACCGTTCAGCCCGGACACTGAGATCCAGCGCCGAGGGCCTTCTGGCGGTTCCCTCACTCCGAGAAGCGAAGCTACAGGGAACCAGGCAGAGGGCCTTCTCGGTGGTGGCGCCCGCCCTGTGGAATGCCCTCCCATCAGAGGTCAAAGCAATAAACAACCACATGACCTTTAGAAAACACCTGAAGGCAGCCCTGTTCAGGGAAGCTTTTAATCTGTGATATTTTAATGTTTTGTTTTTTAATATTTGCTGGAAGCCGCCCAGGGTGGCTGGGGAGACCCAGCCAGATGGGCGGGGTACAAATAATAAATTATTATTATTATTATTATTATTATTATTAGACAGCTACTTTGTTACAAAGGAATTTCAGAAATAGACTGGAAAGAGAAGTTGCTGAATTGCAACTGATTACCAAACTTAAAAGGGACCCAGGTGGCGCTGTGGGTTAAACCACAGAGCCTAGGGTTTGCTGATCAGAAGGTCGGTGGTTCGAATCCCTGCGACGGGGTGAGCTCCCGTTGCTCGGTCCCTGCTCCTGCCAACCTAGCAGTTCAAAAGCACGTCAAAGTGCAAGTAGATAAATAGGTACTGCTCCGGCGGGAAGGTAAACGGGTGTTTCCGTTTGCTGCTCTGTTTCACCAGAAGCGGCTTTGTCATGCTGGCCACATGACCTGGAAGCTGTACGCCGGCTCCCTTGGCCAATAACGTGAGATGAGCGCCGCAACCCCAGAGTTGGACACGACTGGACCTAATGGTTAGGGGTTCCTTTACCTTTACCTTACCAAACTTAAACCCATGGAGAGACCTGGTTTGAATAGAGACATTGGATTCTTATCTCATTATACATGACAAAGCTTTTTTTAGCCATCTCACCCCCTTGCTTTTTCCTGCAAGACCAATTGCAGTCGTTAACAGTTGTCAACAGGTTGTTTACCTCACCTATCAGCTAATCACCCATTCCCACCACCCTTCTGAGTAATACCCCTCCCCACCCTCTCACTATATATAAGGGTCTGGTGACTTCTGTTTCAGTGTATCTGAAGAAGTGTGCATGCACACGAAAGCTCATACCAAGAACAAACTTAGTTGATCTCTAAGGTGCTACTGGAAGGAATTTTTTTTATTTGTTTCGACTACGGCAGACCAACACGGCTACCTACCTGTAATAAATCAAGACTACAAGATATTCACATCAATCTTGGCCAACCACCTAAAAATCTTCCTACACAAGTTAACAGCCCCAGACCAGACTGGCTTTGTCCCTGGCCGCAATATAACAGACCCCATCAGGAAACTACGGTACTGAACCTAATCAAACACAGCAAGGCAACTAAACTTCCACTGACAATTATGTCCCTAGACATCCTCAAAGCTTTCGATTGCTTAGAGTGGAAATACATATTAGCAATACTACAGTAACCAACATGAAATTTGGCCCCAACTTCCTACAAATCCTCAAACAAATATACTCTCAAGCCTCAGCAAAATGCAGAACTAACAATATGGACTCTAATACTATAGCAATCCAAAGAGGCACAAAACCAGGATGCCCACTGTCTCCCTTCTTATTTATCCTGGCTCTGGAACCCCTAGCAATCTGAATCCAAGCAGCCACAGACATCAAGGGAGTGGAAATAAAAGGCAGAACCTATAAATTAGGACTCTTTGCAGATGACCTAATGGTCACAACACCAGACCCCATAAGCACAGCAACCTCCCTAATCAGAGAACTCAACACATTTGCAATGGTGTCAGGCCTACAGGTAAATTTTGCAAATCAGAAGCTATGTGCTTCAACACTCCTCACACCCAAAAAGAACTCACTAATGTCACCAAGTTAAAACTTTGTCACACCACGTTCAGATACCTAGGGGTACAAATAACCAGAAACCTCAATAAATTGTACCTCCACAACTACAATTCCACTCTCTCAGACAAAATAGCCACGATCAAAATGATCACCCTCCCAAAACTAACCTACCTATTCCAAACCCTCCCAATCTGGATTCCCCCAACCCAACTCCGCAGATAGAGAAAACTACACTCTTTTATCTTCTCATATACCAAGAATAAGCTCCAAATACCTGCACCTCCCCACCTCAGAAGGAGGGTGGGGAATCCCCAACATAGAAGCATATTACATTGCCAACCAAATACGCCATATACCGTAATCCCATATATACTACCGGTAAAAGATGAGACAAAACAATGGATACACCTAGAGAGGGACACAATTGAAAATATCTGCACAACAGCATACCCACTCCTCCCAAGGAAACTAAGGAAAATTCCCACACTTAACAGGTACACACAGGCCATGTTCGAAGCATGGAAAACAGAAATAGGCAAACTATCCCCAACCCCATCCCCACTAATTCCCCTGGCGTATACCACCCATTATTCCACCATGCAGCACAAAACCTCCAGATAAAAACCTGGCAAACCAAAGGCTTATATCACCTAATAGACTTCTATAAAAATACCAGTAACAAACCTTTGTCAACACAAGAAATACAGGACAAACTAGAAGACACCCAAATGCCCTGGTTAGCACAACACCAATTACATGCTATCTTAAACAATCCAGCAGTAAAATCAGCAGCAACTAGGCCCCTGACAACCTTTGAAAACCTCCTCCTAACAACAAAGGGACACGGTAACGGGATGGTATCCACAATATACAAAATGCTACTCCAAAATCCCACAAACCCCCTAAACACAATCAAAAAACAATGGGAGGATGACATAGGCTATGAGATTAACCCCACTCAATGGACCAGAATGTGGTCTAAACCCCCCTTTTAATCCATATCATCGAAAAGAAAAGAACTCACTCTGAAACTCACCTACAGGTGGTACCTAACACCAAGAAAACTAGCGCTAATACGCCCAGGAACCTCACCAAAATGCTGGAGAGGGTACACCTCCACAGGCACATACCTCCACATGTGGTGGGAGTGCCCCAAAATCCAACTATTCTGGACAACAGCCATACGAGAAATATGTAAAATAACTAAGCAAGTATTAGAAATCACCCCAGAATTGGCCCTACTAAACATCTTCCAAGACAATAATGCCCATTTACACCACAAAGAACTCATAACCCACCTACTTTCAGCAGCCAGAAACATCATAACCAGACACTGGAGAGACCTGTCAGGAGTAAGCATGGACCAATGGTACCAAATAGTATGGGAAACAGCCTTACTAGAAAAATTAACCAATAAACTGAAACTGACATGGGGACAAATAGAAAAAGATGCCTTCACCCCGGTATGGCTCCCCTTTATCACATACACAGCCCAACAAGACAATGACAAAAATCCACCAACACCATACAAATCAATATGACTAACCTGATCCAAAACACCCACCCACCACACTCACACATGAAAACAAAGATCACCACAGCCAATCACAAACAAACAACTACACCCTAACCTAGGCCAACCCCAACCCCAAGGAACACAAGTGAATAGAGAACCTGCACAAGCGACGCTGACACAAAACCCCACATATATTAAGTAAAATAGAAACATTGCCACCCAACCCCCACTCACCTCTCCCCCCTCCATCTCAGTCCCCCTTTTCTTCCTAATGTCTCAACAAATGAAACTGATCTGTAAAAAATGTTACTTGGAAAAAAAGAGAGAGAGATTGCACATACTTTTGTAAACCAAGAAAATCTTTAATAAAAAAACATTTTTTTAAAAAATAGGGGGTCTGATTAGGTATAAAGCAGCTGAACTGAAGTACTTAATATTGCAACATTTTGTTGCAGTACCCCGCTTGTCCTTGCCTCTGGCCCACTCACAGATCTTGTATGTTTGCCCCTTCTCCTTGCTCCCCTCTTTTGTGGTTCATCTCTGCAGGCAGCTGAGACCTCACTGAAGGGGAGATGACAGCAAACATGGAAAATTTGCCCGAACACCTCCTGTTGGATATCTTGTCCCTGGTTCCAGCAAGCAACCTCATTTGCAATTGCCAGCTGGTCTGCTCTCAGTGGCGGGACTTGGTAGACCTGCCGGTTCTGTGGAAGCGCAAGTTCCAGAATAGGGACCATGACTGTTCTCCAAAGCCATTGGCTTTCTACATTTTCTCCCGCCTAGAGAAGAACTTAATCAAGAACCCTGATGGCCGAGGTATGTCCCCGTTAATCTGGGAGAATAAAACGCTCCTGAACAGAAATCTGAATCACAAAGCCTTTAGGAACATAGGAAGCTGTCTTACACTGAGTCCCAATATTGGTTCATCTAGCACAGTAATGGCTACACGGGGGAGGGGGGCATATATCGATATATAGTCCAAAACTGGTTTGAAGGTCACATGGTTATAATCTTTTCATAATATTTGAGCTGGTAATATATCACAAATCACAGTGTGTGTAAGGGCCAGACGATATCTGGTTTTCAACATCGCGATAACTCACCAGCTAAACTCTGCAATGTTATCAGCAGCTAAACCTCACAATATCACCGGCTAAACATTGCAATCTTGTCGCCAGTTAAACATTGCAATCTACCACAATATCTGAAATAATGATGGAACTATACAGAGGTGATCAGGACAATGTCCGGGCAACTGCTACTACTTAGGGGTCTAAAATGGATAAATGACAATATTATCAATCATCACACACTCAGTTTCATCAGCACGCAAGCCAAAATGCATCCCAACAGGACTTTGGGCATTGGGCTTGGCTACCAAATGGTGGTATTCGGGACAATCCTAAATTTGGCGGTGAGTCATAGTGAATACAAATAATCTGGGACTGCCAGCAGGCCTGTTAGGAGACAGAAGAAGCAGCAGTGGCAGAACAGCTTGCCATGGCCGTGGTACGTGTTGGCAGTATTAGCAACAATTTGAAGGCCTTGCGGTGGCCTTGAAAACCAGTTATCGCCCAGCCTATCTATCTATCTATCTATCTATCTATCTATCTATCTACACACACACACACTCACACACAGTACCATATGTATATAAATAATTGCATATTCTACTGGCCACCCCAGCAAGCAATAGAAATGGCCCAGGATGATGGAAATTGTAGTTTAGCAACATCTGGCGGGCCAAGGTTTCCCTACACCTGTTGCTCAGAGTAGACCTGTTGGAATTAATGGACCCAAGGTAATAATGTCAGTTAACTTCAGAGTGTCTAATACTTAATCATGCAAACTAAGGGTGATAATTTAACTACCGTCATTTCCAGACTGCCTGTTTTTTGACCCTTCGTCCTGATTGTTGGCCCCACATTTAAGGAAACTGGCTATTTATCGAGCAAATTCATTTGTGGGGAGGTCAAACGAGCCTAAATCTGAGAACCTGAACTTGCCATTATGCAACTGAGTCCCTCTTGGAAACAGTGACAGTCCGAAAGTGGCCTAAGTCATTCTTGTTTTCTTTCTAACCCATTGGCTGCTTCCATGCACTCAAAGCCTCTCCCTTCATTTTCTGTCTCCCCATCACACACGCTGTGTCAGATGGTCTGGACTCCTGGGAAATCCAGACACCTGCCGAGGGCCACTGGGAAACTGAGGAAATGTCCATCGAAGACTCAAAACGCATCCATGAGATGATCGACCCTTTTGAAATGGGCATTTTTGGGGAGAGAGATGAAGATGCTCCTGTTCAGCGCTACAAATGCTTTGCTGCACGTAACGGGTGAGGAACCTATCATTGTCTGAACTCAAATCCACTTAAAGAAGAGGAAAGGGAGTTTTCATTTGCCCTGGTGCGGGTTCTTGTGCTTCGCACTGTATTCTGCATAAGGAGAGTCCCCCCTCTCAGTAAATATTGATGCAATGGTCACAAAACGGTGGAGCAATTTGCATCACCAAATCCTATCAAATGGCTTTCCCTAAAAAGGGTTGCTAGCAGGCCATCATTCCTTGCTTCTGCGTAGGAGGGGGCAAACTTAGTTTCCAGGGAGCTGGAGGTGGCCCCTTTGCCAGTTGCTGAGCCTCTTAGAACATGTGGTCCAAATGCTGTGGGTTAAAGGTAAAAGTTCAAGGACCCCTGGATGGTTAAGTCCAGTCAAAGGTGACTATGGGGTTACAGTGCTCATCTTGCTTTCAGCCTGAGGGAGCCGGCGTTTGTCCACAGACAGCTTTCTGGGTCATATGGCCAGCGGGGATTCGAACCGCCGACTTCTGATTGGCAAGCCCAAGAGGCTCAGTGGTTTAGACCCACAGCGCCACCTGCATCCTCCAATGCTGTGGGGTAGTGGTGGTGATGTGGGATAGTGATGGTGTTCCTTAATGTCTCAGGCCCTGCAGCAAGTCTCAGCTCATCACCTTGAAGGACGAAGGCTACTGGGACGAACTGATGGATGAAGCCAGACCCAGTATTGTAGTGGAGGACTTGTGAGTGCCAAGTGTCCTGTCCCGGCTGGGGCATAGGGAGGGTGGACACCCCAAACAAAGTTCTCGGCATCTGTGAGATCCCAAGGATAGATGTGGTCAGTGAGTTGGAAGCAGAGGGTCTGCTTGGACCTAGGCTTCAGCCCCTAGGGGCAGTTGTCTAGGGGAATGAAAGGGGCCATTGGCCATCACTTCCATGGTGGCACAGAGAGGGCAGTGGTTCTCAAGGGTTTCAGGCTTAGCTGGAGATGCCAAGGATTGAACAAGAGACCTTCTGCATGCAAAGCAGGTGCTCTAACCACTGAGCTACTGCCTATTAGGGATTGCAGTTTGTCTCCGCTTATTTAGAGTGGCACCCAGTCCTAATTATTTACCAGTTGTGTTCACCAGGAAGGCACTGGGACCCATCTTTTAGTTTTATTTTGAATGTTAACGAGACACTTCTTAATATTGAGTCACTTCACTTCCCTGACCAAAGATACCCAGAAATATAAAAATGCAAGTACCAAGATCCAGTTCTTTTTTCGGGGGGGGGGCGCAGGGGTACACATACCCCTAAACAATTTGTGAATCTAACGGGAGAAGAAACTAAAAAAATGTAGTTTCTTCTCTAGCACGGTGAATCGTCAGCTGTGTAAAATGAAGTAATACATGTTCTTTGTACTTTTGTCCATTTACTGTATTCATTTTTATTGAGTCAAAATGAGAGTACCCCTAAACATTTTTTTTAGAAAAAAAGCACTGCCAAGATCTCTCTCAATCACCATGTTGTAGTGGCAGAAACAGTGGTGGTTGATGTGCCCAGCTGGATCCATGTTTGTCCCAGGCTCATATAATTTCTCTCTCTTCCTCCCGCCCCCGCCCCCCAACCAAAAACAGGTTTTCAAATGGGCCTGGTTCATGCTATAAACTGACTGTGAAGCTGTTGTCTGCAGACTCTGAAGTCCTTGAAGAATATACATATGAAGAACCTGGTGTGTCATATTTTTTTCCGGTGAGCTGAGCCTGAGTAGAAAATACAAACTTTGTTAAATTAGTGGAGGGTGGTCTATGAGGGTGAAAGGGGTCCCACCAACCTCCGTCTGCTACAACGTGCAGGCCTTCTTGTGTAAATATTTCATAAAAGATATATTCCACTAGATTGTGGAAAACCTCAAAGTGTCTTACTGACAATCAGCTCAGCTGGTTGACTACCTGTGAGCTCCTTCCTCTTGCTTAACATCCGGCAAGAGGAGAATGGGGACCAAAGTAGTCTGCCTCTGTCTCTCCTTCGCTCTGGCTCCCCCTACTGTTGGCTTCCCCGTTCCACCCCTCAAGCCTCCGCTGTGGGGGGAGAGATCGCATCCCTGAAGGGGTAGTTTCCTCTCTGCAACCACCCCCAGACCCAGCAGACCTTTCTCTCTCCTCTCTAGGTTGCACACACGTTTAACAACTACCCTCAAGGTGTCCGTCATATCCTCTTTGAACACAACGGGCACAAGGAAGCCTATAGTCTCAGGCGCTGTAAGTTCTTCCCAAGTGAAGACAGGGAGCCATCCCGGGGTGAAATGAGGGTGTTGCAAAGCAGCATCACACTTGAGCCACCACCAACGGCAGAAGTGGATGACTACGACTACCTCTACGACTATGACAACGTCTATGGCTACCACTACTTCTACGACTATAAATAGACTAGATTACCCCGATCCACATTCCAGTAGTGATGAATTGCCTGATCTTTTTGACTTTGATTCCAGTTCTGATTAATGGTCAGTGCCGGATTTATGTATAAGCTAAACAAGCTATAGCTTAGGGCCCCACTCTCTTGGGGGCCCCCCAAAAAATAAGGGGGGAAAAACTGGATGTACATTTCCAAAATATAAGATAAGTTCAACAATTACTTTGATAAAATACATATTTTGTTATGTGCAAATGGCTTTAGATACCTATTAGGTCCATAAATTACCATATAGCATATATTCAACACAAAAAAACAGTGACAATTTGTTTTTGACAAAGGACAGCTGGCCCCATTACCTTCAATAGCTTAGGGCCTCATCAAACCTAAATCTGGACCTGTTTGTGGTACGATAACTAATAAAAAGCTGCCAATTCCCCCTTCTTAGCGCCGTCATCCCTTCACTCATCTGCGCTAAATTTTGCACCCAGTTGTGCCTTCGATTTTGGGTGCTCTTTGCTTCTCTCAACCTGTTACCTTTTGCAGATGCTCTGTTTCCACATATCTGTGATTCAGAAGCATGTCTGAATATGAAAACAAGGCAAGAGATGGGCTGGCTAGGAGGCTGGTGAAAACCGACTCTCTCTTTTTTATTTTTTAAGTGAGATGGTTTTGGGATAGCAAGGGGTCCTCTTCCCCCACCCCCATTGGATAGGGCGCGTCGTAACGATGGGTGGCAACCTGAACTACTTTTCTATGGTTTAATGCTGCAAATCATGGCATCAGTGACACTGGCATAGATTGATCTGAAAAGAGACCCCCTATTTTAACCCTGTGTGTTGAACCAAAGGTGAACGGTTCCAGAAACTCTGCTAATGCCATCTTGGTAGTCAATATAACACCACAATTAATTTATAGTTGTTGTAGAAACGGGCTCATATATGCTTATATTCGCTTGCTTTGATACAAGCTAATTGACTGGGTTTGATGGCGTCCTTATCTGTGGGCCTGGAGCGCTGGGCTCTGAGTCCAGAAAGGGGAACTAATATGTTAGATTTGGGTATTGGCCATCCAAGCCCTCATCTGGGCAGGTGGAGCAATGGGATGTCCTAGGCAATGGGATGCATGCTGCTTTGCATATGCAGAATGTATTCACTTTTGCTTGAGTGTGGACAGGCCATCTCCTTGCTGCGGTGTCTGTCCTGCGTCTCTGCAAGAGAAGGCCAGGAGATCTGGCTGTCTGGCTTCCTGTAAGCCTATACATTTCTTAATAAAGCACTAGAACGGATCATTCCTGCGTCTTTGCCTCCTCCTTCGTCATACCTGCACACAGCCACTCCCATGAGCCCTCCTCTGGGTCTATGGTTCAGAACACCCTGGTACCAGGCTTTATCCTAAACGTGACCTAGAAGGCATGAGCAAAGATCCTGGCCTCTTAGTGGCTAATATCACTCTAACCCCACGTGCCAGCAAAGTTTGATTGTTGCCTCCTTTTGGAAAGAATGGAGTTCTGCGCAGACAGTGAATGAATCTTCCTGCAAAAGTGAACCTATGAATCAGGAAATAGACAACGTAAACAGTCATTTCTCAAGCAGGTCATATTCACTCAGCTAGAAACTAGCTCAAGGTGGACAAAATAGCAAATAGACAGTGTTATAAGAAAAAACTGCTCTTTTTCCCTTATGGGGTATCCAAGAGCCCGTATAGAGTCCTTAAGTGGGCTCCCTGTTGGTAGGAGAAAACAACAGAGGCCAACCAGAGAATATTGAGAAGCAAAGCAGCTAGTAAGCCTGATCTTTATTAAACTGTTGCAACAGGGTGCTCACCCCGCCCCCCATGCAGGAGGGAGGAGGAACCCAGAACATTGGTGTTGATATAAGTTAAAATTCACTAGGAAAGGCATAAAGTTGGGTCCGGTTTTCCCAAGGGGGAGTCCGGATTTTTCTCCCTGGGAAGAGCTGGAATTTTAGAGCTTTTCCCCTTGTGCCACAGACAGAGACCACACCAGAGTTATCAAAAGCAAAGCACAGCTTCCCATTTATTGAATCTGTTGCAACAGAGGTTTCCCCCAACGTAACAGGTACGATGCGAAGAAGAACCCAGAACAATGGCGTGCCAGCTCCTATATAGACTTTGAAATTCCCCCCACTTGGCTCAAGACCAACCCCCTATACATCATACATACATCACGGCTACATCATAACTTGGGAGGGTCAGAGGAGGTTACTTGAGAATTTTCCACACCTGGTCATCCCTCCTCGACCCCTCCCAAACACACATTTCTGGATAACAAAAGGTTTCCTGGCAAGGGAGTCATCCTGCGGCTTATGTAGATCGGCTTGTAGATCGTCTATCTTCTGGGCTTATGCAGATCTGATAGTTTGCTTACAGGGAAGTGATAAGTGTCGGAGATATGCATGCAGAGGGGAGTGGAGAGGGAAATTGATCTTAATCTGGGGTCTCCTGTAGGTCACACGTAGGTAAGGAAAAGGTTCTATTTCCTTGAAATGGCTTCCCTGATGTCAAGAGTTGTGGTGGTTGAAGTCCAGGAAGCCAGGGTCCCCTCTCTGTTCGTGGGGTACAGTGTAGGAGGGTAGGGTGACCTCTTATGACAGTGTGCAAGCTGTTATACAGTGGTACCTCCGGTTACGAACTGGATCTGTTCCGGAGGCCCAGCCATATTCTAATGATTTTGTAACCGGAGGACCTGCTTCTGCGCATGTGCAAGCAGCAAACCCACTTCCGGGTTTGCTGAATTCGCAACTCGAAGATTACATTACCCGAAGGTAACATAACCAGAGGGTCCACTGTGTAGACCATGGGTGCCCAAACTTTTTTCAAAGAGGGCCAGATTTGATTAAGTGAACATGTGTGAGGGCCGACCACAGTTCTTGAGCTTTTTTTGTGATTGAAGTTTTACAATTTTACCCCTTTTTTTTAGGACCCCAAAAGGGACTTAGGACATGCCTGGTATATACTTTTGAAATTGCCTACCCTGTAGCTCAAGCCCCCCACCCCCAATACATCATACATACATCACTGAAGGGGCGGTCTACAGCAGAAATCCTATCTGCCAGGATACCTAATAATGGTCACTGATTGCATTATCTGGGCAGTCTGGCCATTCTTTTGTGATGGTAAATACTCAGGTCCTGAATCCAGGTCACAGGCTCACCCTATTCATACACAGATATGCCCTTAAGACAGGATTTGTGAACAAAGAGACAATGGGGAGGTTTTCCCATTTCCTCCTTGCAGAGAAACATTTGAGGTCAATTTGGGAGAGTCAAAATGGTTTCAGGACTTTTTTCCTGTACTGTTTCAGACATGTGGTTTATATATTTATGTATGTGTTTGCCTGGTAAATTTATGAACATTTATTTTATATATTAGACCTTATAATTCTCATAACAGTACTATTCCAAACAAAAATGCCTCCGGCCTTTTTTTGCAAAGTTGTTTTAAACATATTTTCCATCTCATTTTAAATCATTTCCCAATATTATTTAACCTTTTTGCATGCCCGCCACATATGAAAAAAGATTCCCTCCATTTCATTACATTTCCAACACAGATCGGATTCTGCTTTATACAATCTACTCAGTGTTAGATACCATCTGTGAATCATTTTCATATAGTTCCCTTTCAAGGTAAAGCATGCAGTAAATTTCAAATCTTTCTTCCAAAGTTTCTCCCGAAGATTTAGGTCAGGGGTCAGCAAACTTTTTCAGCAGGGGGCTGGCCCACTGTCCCTCAGACCTTAAGCAGGGGCCAGACTATATTTTGAAGAAGAAAAAAAGAATGCATTCCTATGCCCAGGACCGGTGCCACGGATTTTGGTGCCCTTGGCGAGGGGGCGGGCCACGAGACGTCATTGCGCATGACGTACGGTGCCCCGCCCCCTGCCCGCCAGGCGCCCCGCGCCGCCGCGGTTTTCGCCGCTGGTTGGGGCGGCGGCAGGCGAGGGACAGGCTGGCCAGCGCCCCCTCCATTTGGGTGCCCCCGCCGTCGCGGTTTTCGCCCCAAGCTGCTTGCTCCGCCGCTGGTTGGGGCGGCACCGGGCGGCGGGGGGCAGTACACATTTGAGAAAGCTAGTAGCATTAAGATTAATTCAACAATTTAATAAATGAAAGGTGTAAAATTGGAGAGCTGACAAAAAAGGACATAGCAGAATATGCAGGAAAAATAGTTAAATAGATGAGCCAGGGAAGGGGAAAAAGAAAAGTAATGGATTATATGGTAATATGTAAATGTTTATTTCGAGATGTTAAAATGAAAACTTAAGAAAAAAATATTTATTTAAAAAAAGACAATTGAACTTTGGCCAGACTTTTTGGGATAGTACAGAAAATGAGCATCCTGAGCGCAGGATTGCAAGAGAGTTGCAACTTTTGTTTTGCAAATTTTGGTTTCAGAGCTGCCCTGGGTTTGAAATAAGCAGGGCAACACAGTCCAAGTAGAGAATAATAGTGTTACTGGAATATCAAGTATGGTTTCAGATTTGCCAGGCTTGTGCGGAGGGCTGTCTCAAAAACGAAGGGGTGCTAATCATATAAAAAAAAAATCTGCTCTAGTCCTTGTCAAAACCTCAAATTTCGTTCCTTAGGGTAGGACCTTAGGCTTAGGGTGAAGTAATAAAATAATAGGAATAATAATAATATTTTCTCAATTGTAACTACATTCCAGAGTGGTACCAAGCGCCCAGTGTCTATAAATTCTAATGATAATAAATCGTTACACAAAGTTTAAAGCATAAACGCATATGATTAAAATCTACCTAAACAGAAACACTGTCAAAATAAAGATCCATAGCTGAAATCCGCAACGAAGCATTCCCATTTTAAAACAAAATAAATAAATAAAAATTCCTTCCAGTAGCACCTAGAGACCAACTAAGTTTGTTCTTGGTATGAGCTCATACCAAGAACAAACTTAGTTGGTCTCTAAGGTGCTACTGGAAGGAATTTTTTTTATTTTATTTTGTTTTGACTATGACAGACCAACACGGCTATCTACCTTTAACCATTTTAAAACGTTAACATAAAGACCTACTTAAAATAATTTTAAAAAGGCAACGACAGGAGGCTCGGATTGAGAAAGCAAATGCAACTGATGAATGGCTTCTTGGAAGCGAACCTGGAAATCCCCAACTGGTGACTGACGACAATGGCACTACTCTACCCTTTTCTCGGATCTGTGTTGCGCCTGGGATTTCCCTTCTTCAGGGAGCAGAAGCAGAGGCCGCTTGGTTGGTGGATCTTGGTTGGTGGAAGAGAAGCACCGGGCGGGACTTCCCCCGGCTTGTCATTTTAATATTTCCTCCTGCAGACAGCTGGATACTTTCTGTTTCTCCCTTTCTCCCCTCCCCCCACCTTTTATTTTTGCATTCCCTCCGTTTTGCAACTGGGTGCTGCTCGGGGCAGAGACTCTTTTTCCATTGCTCCGCTGGAAAGGTAAAAATCCAGGAGTTTTGGTTTTTTTTTAAGGGAAGGGGACCTCGTGCAAGGCAGCCAAGGGGGTAGGTTGGTTGTTGTTGGTTGTTTTTTTATTGTTGTTGTGTGTGTGTGTTGCGCGAGTGCGTTTCGCGAGAGCTTTTTGCACGTGGGAACGCAAGAGGGGTCTGTAGGATGAAGTCGGTGGCCACCCCCACCCCCCCGGGTGCATTCCGCAAAAAAAAAATCTCCGCTTAAGCCCTGCAAAGCTTACCGATACCAGCATAGAGGCAGAAAGAGGTTGGAGAGGTAGTACAAGCGGGGGGGGGGCAGATCTTGAGGCTTCTGTGTGTAGTTTTGGGGCAGGGGTCGTGAGGGGGGAGAGTTGTTGCTGCTTTTGAGCATCCTGTTGGGGCAGCTGGTTGACCACAGTGAAAACAGGATACAGGGCTGATCCGATGTTATTACATTAAATAACCAAGCGAAATATTTTTTTGTGTTTCACTTTATGATGTATATAAAACAGAGAGAACAGTTGCAGATGGGTTGTTAAAACAACAAAGTCCGGGTAAAGAATATTAGCGTCACCCGATGATCAAGTATACTTCCAGATTTGTGATGAAAAGGTTGCTTGTTTGTTTTTAAAGTGCTGAATAATAAACAGCGGTGCTGAAAAGTGGCCGTATTTGGTGCTCTTCGCCGCGTAAAAGCGTCAGGTCTGCACCGCAGGGCTGTTGTGAGTTTCGTTCGCTCAGAAATCGGAAACGGGAACTGGACGACACCTTAAGAGTTGCCCCAAGGCATTCTCTCTCTGGCTTTGCCTTGATTTGATTGCAAAAAGAGATTAGACAACAAAATGGGCTGATTTGCTTGCAGGGAGGTGATATTGATGTTGCGTCAAAGCAAGTGTTGCGCCCACACGTTCGATTTTATTTTCTTATCGCTTTCCTCCTTGCAACCCACCCCCCAAGATCTTTTTGGGAAGCGGGTTTGTTGTGCAAGAGACCATTCAAATAATTTATAATTGCACAAACGGTTGTCATGTTTCGAAAAGGACACTATGATGACTCTCATTTTAAATACCCCCTACGATATGTAGGCCAAGGGTGGCCAACTCCCAAGAGACTCACTCACAGAGTTAAAAACTGGCAGTGATCTACCCCCTTTTGGGGGGTTCAGCTTCTTTGGGGGGAGCCAATGAACTACCAGTGATCTACCGCAGACGTCCGGTGATCTACCTATTGGACATGCCTGATGTAGGCTATAGAAGCTGTGATATATTGCTGAGGGGGGCGGGCAGGAGAAGAGAAGAAGAAAGTAAGTCTTCAGCCACCAGTTATGTTTTTGTCTCATCCAGAAAGTTTAGACAGAGACGTTTGGGCAAATTTTAAAAATCCACCTGGATATACGCTCCCCCCAACAGAGTGTCCCCCCGCCTCTCCATCCCTTGATGATTGACCTTGCTTCCAACATGCAGTAAACAGTAGGGGACACTCCAGGGTTGTTGTATAAGCCTCCCTGTTAACAGTGGACTACACGACAGGGTTGTTGCGTAGGCCTCTTCTTGTTAATTGTGGGGTACACACTGCAGGGTTGTTGTATAAGCCTGCTCTTCTTCTTCTTCCTCTCTCTCTGTCATACGCAAACACCAAACAGCATTGAGGTGTGGAGTTTATTAGCAATGAATTAAATTGCTGAACTAGCATAACACTCCCTCTCCCTGCCACCGCCCAAACCATGTGGCTGTCATGGCATTGGGATGTTTTAAACCTTTAAAGCCACACCCAAAATGAGAAATGAGTTACATAAATAAGGAACTGGAGCCCCTGTTGTTAGTCCTTTCTGTTTCGTTGGGGCAGAAGTTAAAGGGACTCGGCTGCTTTCAAACACAGCTCTGCTAACAGTCTTCATCTCTATGCATAAGGTGATCAGAAGGTCGGCAGTTCGAATCCCTGCGACAGGGTGAGCTCCCGTTGCTCGGTCCCTGCTCCTGCCTACCTAGCAGTTCGAAAGTACGTCAAAGTGCAAGTAGATAAATAGGAACCGCTCTGGCGGGAAGGTAAACGGCGTTTCCGTGCGCTGCTCTGGTTCGCCAGAAGCGGCTTAGTCATGCTGGCCACATGACCTGGAAGCTGTACGCCGACTCTCGGCCAATAAAGCGAGATGAGCGCCGCAACCCCAGAGTCGGAAACAACTGGACCTAATGGTCAGGGGTCCCTTTACCTTTTATGGTTGTATTGCTATGATTTTATATTAAAATAAAAAATATTTAAATAAATAAATATGGCCCTTCCCTCAACAGCCCTTTTACTGATTCCCCCCCCCTTTTCACAGACTGCTGAGACCACCCCAGAGAAAGATGGTGAACATCGGAGATTTGCCGGAAGACGTTCTGATCGACGTGCTGTGCCTGGTCCCTGCCAGAGAGCTGGTTCTCCACTGCCGCCTCGTTTGCTTGCTGTGGCGCGACTTGGTGGAGCTCCCTTCACTGTGGAAGCGGAAGTGTCACCTTGAAGGGTTCCACCCCCGTGCGCCGGACAGGAACGTTCCCGACTGGAGGATATTCTACTTCCTCTCCACCCTACGGAAGAACTTAATCCAGAACCCTTTGGCCGAAGGTTTGTTTGGCGCAGATTTCGAGCTGATCTGGAGCACCCTTTCTTCAAACGTTGGCGGGGTGGGGTTGGGGTTGAGCTGGGCCTCAAAAGTCTGGAGGATGGGATGCGGCCCTCAAGGCCTTTCTGCCTGGCCCTCAGGAATTTTGCAGGCCACGCCCCCTTCTCCACAAGCCACGCCCTTCGCTCTCACTGCTTCCTGACCTGAGCGCTTGTCCCTGGATGGGATGTATCCTTGGTAAAAAGGATGCAGGTGGCGCTGTGGTCTAAACCTCCGAGCCTCTTGGGCTTGCCGAACAGAAGGTCGGCGGTTCGAATCCCCGCAACGGGGTGAGCTCCCGTTGCTCTGTCCCAGCTCCTGCCAACCTAGCAGTTCGAAAGCACGCCAATGCAAGTAGATAAATAGGTACCGCTGTGGTGGGAAGGTAAACGGCGTTTCCGTGCGCTCTGATTTCTGTCACAGTGTCAAATTGTTAAAGACCTTTGAGACTCAATAAAAAATAATGGAAGAAAAAGAAAAAGAAAAGAACAACCATAATAATGTAATGATCACTGTCATGGAATCATAGAATTGTAGATTTGGAAGGGACCACAAGGGTCATCTAGTTAAACCCCCTGCAATGCGGGAATCTTTCGGCCCACAACCCTGAGGTTAAAGAGTCTCATGCTCTGCCGACTGAGCTTTGGCTTCATGCTGCATTTGTCAAAAATATACCTGCACAGATGTTGGGCTTGAAATAAAGAAAAATCAACCATTATTCCCTTATGGGGTACACAAGAGCCCTTTGTAGGTCCTCCATCGGTAGGAGAATATAACAGAGGCCAACCAGAGAAGATTGAGAAGCAAAGTCTTTATTATTCTGTTGCAACATGGTGTTTGCCCCACACACAGGAGAGCAGGGAAAATATCCAGAACAATGGGGTGCCAGTTCTTATATAGAGTTTTGAAATTGCCCCCCTCCAGCTCAAGACCACCTCCCAATACATCATGAAAGGGGAGGTCTGGTGGCAGTAATCTGAGCATCCTGGACTCTGCCCCATGTCTCCTCCAAACACCCACCAAGTGAAACAAAAGAGATATTTACATTTCCCTGTTTCCCAGCCAAGTTAATCACACCCTTTTGTCTTCATCTGGGTACCTGTCTGGCACTGAAGGTATCAGGATGCCAGGAATTATCACTTTAATTCCTGAGATAATGGGAAGGTTCCCCCACCCCCTCCTTCCTTGCAGAGAAACTGTCAGTTTGGGAGTCAGAATGGTGTGACACCTGTCTTCCTGTGCTGCTTCAGATATGTGGCCTTGTTTTGCTTGGCACACTTATGAACAATTATAGATATATGAAAGAGGAAGTGGAAATGAGTGCCTCTCTTTCAGCTTCCTCCTTCAGTTCTATGTACTTGTCAAGGGACTTGGGAAAGGCCACTGCCAATTGGACAGTGACGGTCTCCTCTGCTTTCATTGTATCTTCTCTCTCTGCTTTTCCCCACAGAGGGCTTCAACTCCTGGGAAATTGAACAGAATGGAGGGGACCAGTGGAAGATTGAGGACCTTCCTGGAACTCATGGGAGGGAATTTCCTCACCCGCACGTCCGCAAATATTTTGTGACATCTTACGGGTGAGGATTGTGGGTCTTAATGTTGAAAGATCTTAGCGCCGTACCCAACAAACCTCTTCCTTTTTGGGTGCGCCAGTTTGCACCCAGATGCCACCCTCTGGGTTGTCTCCAGCCAAGTCCTACTGAGAGATAGGCCAGCTGAAATTCCTGAACCTAAATCAGTCTTGAGGACTAGTAGCTTCCATTTTTTAAATTTATTTTTAAATGAAATGAGATTCCTACGATGCGCCAGTTTTCATCCAGATACCGACTACGTTCTACTCAAGAGTCAACCCATTGAGGGGGGGGGGGGGAAATGGACCATAGTCAGTCATGTCCCTTGACTGCAGTGGGTCTACTCTGAGTAGGACTAGTATTGAAAATGTAGCGCCTGGGAACTATAGCACCTTTTAACCTTCTCCGGGTTTGGAGCAATTGGATCTCAAACAAAGCGGCAAAACACCAAGCAGGATTCAACAAGATTTATTGAATTGCGTACGCAATGAGGCAGAGCGATCCTTCGCAAAGTTCTGCCCAACCCCTGAGGGGTGCGTGATCTTTTATACATTTCCAGAACAAAGATAAGTTTCGATTCTTCTAAACACGTGTTTTACAAGAATTCACGTGATTTCCCGTAAGTCGTAAATATCAGTTCCTCTTATCACAAGCAGGTGCCAGGACTTCCAATTAGCAGAAACTTGGTCTTGGAGTGCCGGATACTCCCTTGCAGGAGACATGAGTTACAGCAAGGTCATCTTTGTAGTTCAGAACAATCTCCTTTCTAGGGCCCCAAGCTAACTTGTCCAAGGCTGGTGCCAGGGGTAGATAAGAATATCAGAAGCTGCCAAGAATGTAGAACTAATTATAAAACACAGATCAAAGCTTAGGTAGACACGAGCTGACATTCCTTTAGAACATCCCAATTAAAACACATTCCAGAAACCATTATAGCGTCCTTTAGACATAACTGACTCCATATATGAATATAAAATACATCAATAAAAGATTGCACGATCATTACTACATGGAACCATAACAACATATATATATATATGCATATCCGGCTCTTCAGAAGCAACCCATGCTGAAAGGTGAGATAAGATTGGCCCCATTGTCTGGTTGCCAAAGAGAGCAGGAGGTAGGGTCATCATAGCTGCCTGTAAGATGTGGGTGGGGTATCTGTGGCTTTGAGAAGTTGTTGGGCTCCTAGTAGCCGTGCTCCAGGATGATGGGAGTTGGAGTCCAGCAATAATAATAATAATAATCCTATATAATAATCTCCTAATGTCCCTGCGTCCGCGTCCGTGTGTCAGTGGAATTGGCAACTGCGCATGCGCTCCACTGACACACAGATTGGAGCGCAGAGAGGAGGAGGAGCCTGATTGGTTGGAGCGCAGCGCGAGCGAAGCGCTTGCGCTTCGCGAGCCTCAGAACCTCTCCGCTTCAATCGCCGCCGCCTCCTCCTGCTCCGGGGCCAGAAGCCTCAATGGCGGCCGCTCCCCGCGCGCTGCTGCTTCGCCAGCGTGCCGAGCCTCCCGCTGCAGCCGCCTACCATCATCGGCAAAGCGCGGGGGCTTTCCTGCTTCCGAAGCGCCGCTGCCGCCGGCGCCTTTGCTTGCCTGCCGCCCGCACTCCTCCAGCGTGCTGAGCCTCCCGCTGCAGCCGCCTACCATCGTCGGGTTTGCTTGCCTGCCGCCCGCACTCCTCCAGCGGAGCCTCCCGTTACTGGAGGCTCCCGACGCCTTTCCTTGCTTAGCAGCCTCGCAAGCGGCGGCAACCGCCACTGCTCGGGCAGCGCTTCAAGCGAAGTCGCCTCCTCCGACCGGGCTCCTCGCCACCGCCCCCTCCGCGCGCGCTGCTCCCCAACTTTCCACAGCACCGCGCGCACACGCGGAGGGGTGTGTGTGTGTGTGTGTGCGGCGCCCAGGAGGCTCCTCTCGCCGAGGCTAGCGTCCGGGGTTGGGGGGCTCCCCGGTTTCCCCGCGCTCAGCCTCCTCTCTCCGCAGCGGCAGGAGCGCAGCTGCCTCTTCCTGCCCGGCTCCAAGATGGCCGGCCCGGCGTCGGCGCCCTGCGCGGTCCAAGCGGGGGGGGGGGGAAGTGAGGAGCCACGGCTGTGCCCCCCGCCCCGCAAGGCGCGCGCGTGTGCTGCCGGGCTAGGGCCCGTTATTTCAACGGGCTTCAATTCACTAGTAATAATAATAATAATAATAATAATAATAATAATAATTTATTATTTGTACCCCACCCATCTGGCTGGGTCTCCCCAGCCACTCTGGGCGGCTTCCAGCAAACATTAAAATACATTAACACATCACAGATTAAAAACTTCCCTGAACAGGGCTGCCTTCAGGTGTTTTCTAAATGTCATGTAGTTGTTGATCCTTTTAACCTCTGGTGGGAGGGCGTTCCACAGGGCGGGTGCCACTACCGAGAAGGTCCTCTGCCTGGTTCCCTGTAGCTTTACTTCTCGCAGTGAGGGAACCGCCAGAAGGCCCTCGGCGCTGGACACCTAGAGGGCCACAGGTCCCTCATCTCTGTGTTAAAAGAAGGCAGAGTGGTTATTGTCATGGAATTCTACTCAATATTGATCCAGAGCAGAACTCCGACGTGTAGTTAGCAGAGTAAAAACTTAAAACATTGCAAGATTCCCAAAAAATAGACTAGAGGCAATTGTCTTTCATCCAGCAGACCTTTATTGCTACTGAAGACAAATGAGCATAATGGTCACAAATCCAATACATTCAGGATTGGCACTGTCCATAAGAAATCCAGTTGCAGCATACTTAACTTAAACTTATAATAACTTACATAAATAATATATATATAAATTTTTATTTATACCCCGCCCTTCCCAGCCAAGACCGGGCTCAGAGCAGCTAACACCCATAAAATCACAACAAAACATACCAATCAATTAAAATGCAGGTTAAAATACGATTTAAAGTTTAAAATGCAGCCTCATTTTTAAGTAGCCCACCAATCAAACCATAAAGGAATGAAACATCAGGGTTAAACTAAAACCAACCCAAATGCCAGGCGGAACAGCTCCGTCTTGCAGGCCCTGCGGAAAGATGCCAAATCCCGCAGGGCCCTGGTCTCTTGTGACAGACCGTTCCACCAAGTTGGGGCCAGTACTGAGAACTTATAATGAGTCTAAACCTTAACACCAAGCATACTATGTACAGAACACCACGCCAGAAGGAAAAGAGAGAGATATAGGGAGTGAAACCCAGGCTCCTTCTAGCCTTCTGCTTCCCTAAGTCCGGGAAGCGTTTGTCCAGCTTAGGGAAGGAGGCACGATGCTCTGACAGGATTTTGGAGCCCTCCTGTCTCTTTCCTTCCCAAAGCCTGTCAGGCGGGGGAGGTCTCTTCACATGGGCAGGAGCATCAAGCAGCTAACCCGCCCTCACTGCCCAGCCTTGGCTACGCCCCCCCCCTTGCGGCCCCATGGAGAAGAGATCAAAATAGCCCAACAGGAATCTCAGTGGTGTGGTCTACCCAGGTCCTTGCAGAACCAGGCAGAGGCCCGGGCCAGGTAGATAATGTGGCCCCCCTTTTTTTTTACCCTGGGGATCTCCGATAACGTACTTATTTTTATAATGTATTCTAATTTTAAATAAATTTTACAATAAATACATTATTCATTTTAAAATGTATTATACCATTTTTAATGGCTCAAAAATTTATTTTAAAAATCTATTTTTAAGTAGACAACTTTGTCTGTTATTTCTTATCTTCTTATTCTACTCTTAAAAAAAGACGTATGCTTGTGAAAAAGCCACCATTGCTCGTAAGCCACGATTTCTTTAAAAAACATGGTTTCCACCAAATTTTATCCTTATTGAGCTATATGTACTCCTCGGGTGTAAGTAATATTCCTGGCCTAGTCAACAAAATTTTAAACAAATGACCACATCTTCATCAATTTTTCATCATTTTCAAAAAATTGTTAGCGACAAGAAAGCCAACACACTTTAAGTTACGCGGGGTTTAAATTTTTGGCAAACGCGATTTCAAACAAAAACTCGCCAACTTTTAACAGCATGGCAAACATGGCCCACCATCAGAAACACTTGACTTGACTAAGACCTTGCATATTCACAATCCCTCACCTCTCCAACACAACCAGAGGGGGCGCTATTAGCAGGTTGAAACGCACCACCCTCCCACCCTTCGCGTTTTCTGGGGTTTTTTTCTTTCTGGTTTTTTACATTCACCTCAGGTGAGCGATTGTAAATATGCTGACCGAGGCCCCCTTTGGAATTGGAGGCCCGGGCCAAGTGGCCCATATGGCCCACCCTCTGTCTGGGCCTGGGTCTACCTCTCTCTTAAGAAAGTGATTCTGAAGGTGTTTGCTTGTTGCAAACCTCCCCTCCCTGCCACACACACTCCCCCCACTTTTTGAACCATTGGTACTTATGAACACCTCAAATGTGCCTTCGCAGGCTCTGTCTCAAAAACCAGCTTGTTACCTTAAAGGATCACGGCTACTGGGATCAGCTGATGGACGAGGTCAAGCCAGATATTGTGGTGAAGGATTGGTAAGTAAATTGGGGTGCGGTGGGGGGGGGGAAGAGAACTCAGAGAAAGGAGAGTACAGAAACGGAGGAAGTGGCCTCAAGTGGTGATAACGGCACTGAAAGCCCAATTTATTTGCTATAGAATGAGGCACACTTAATTCCTTGCAGGAGCAACTATTTGCAAATGTATGTTCACCGCGGTAACCTCCTCCAATGGGGTAGTGGCCCTGGGTCTAGATTAATATTTCTCCAGCTGGGTCTCTGCATCCAGCATCCCAGAGCTGACCAATCTGCACGAAAGTGGAGCTTTTTAGCCACTGAGAAAGAGTCTTCTAGCCCTTTGTGCCAACAGGAGCCAATTGGAGTGAAAGGAGGCAAGTCGGCCACTGAGAATGGGCTCCTAGGGTCCCTCTGGAGAAGGCAAGCCGGGAACAAGTTATTCTGTGTGCTTCAAAGCTATGGACAAGCTATAAACTGTAAACAGGTCGATACATTGGCAGGATTTTAAGTAAATGCTTGCAACTAGCAGAAAATTAGATAAAATTAAGGGAAATAATAACACTGGGGAACAATTTTTTTTTCCATTTTCTGTTGCATGAGATTTTTCAACTGTTCTTATATGTTCTCTCAATGCTGATTTCAAATCTGAAGTCGGTTTTGTTCTGTGAGCTCTAGTTTTTTTGCAATTCATGTCATTTTCAATGCTATACATGTCATGTGCAATGCTATATAAGTCATTTACATGTATACTCATATTGTACTACTTTGGCTATGTGTTTAATAAAATATTGAATTCTTGCATTGTGAAAAACGAAGATTATGGTGAAAAACATGAATTGCAAAAAACAAAACTAGAGCTTACAGAACAAAACCGACTTCAGATATGAAATCAGCACGTCAAAATTAGGTTAGAACAACTGCAGGTGTCAATGCAACCAAAATTTTGTTCCCCAGTGTAATTGGATAAGTATAAGTATGGAAATGCAGCAGAACTTTCTTTATATAAGGAGCCAGAAGAGGGTATGGAGGGAAGTCTAGAGATTCAAAGAATCTCAAAGAGAAGGTTCGTGAAAAGGTATCTGTATAAATCTAGATCTGGTAGAAATGTGAGTTAACTTAATTGTGGAAATGTAACTGCGGAAAATTAATTTTTAAAAAATTACAAAGAAAAGAAAAGCATTTAGGAGCACTGAAATGCAAGGTTTCAAAGGAATGGTGTGCAAGCTTTTGTTATGTACAGTGGAACTTCTAAATTCACCCTGAAAAATGATACTGCAGCACTCCAAATCATTTGCCCGTGAAAGTAGCAGATCCAGGCAACATGTGGAGATCTGCATTGATAGTTGCAATGCATCCCTTGTTATTAGTATTATTATAAGATAATTGCATAATCTTAGAGGCAGGTGTGGCTGTGAGCAGGTAGGGTGGCCAGGCCTTGGAGGAAGGGCTCCAGAACTTCCAAATTTGACACCACACTACTGACCTCCAGTGACGGATTTATGTATAAGCTAAACAAGCTATAGCTTAGGGCCCCACTCTCTTGGGGGCCCCCCAAAAAAATTAAAGGGGGGAAAACTGGATGTACATTTCCAAAATATAAGATAGAAAACAAAACCTACATACAGCAACAGTGTTTTATGTTGTGTACGCTCCTATGTACATATTTTGTTATAACAAAATAAAAAATTTCCTTACAGTAGCACCTTAGAGACCAACTAAGTTTGTTCTTGATATGAGCTTTCATGTGCATGCACACTTCTTCGAAAGCTCATATCAAGAACAAACTTAGTTGGGTACTGGTCTGTGACCGTAATAATAAATTTGAATTTGAAACTTAGTTGGTCTCTAAGGTGCTACTGTAAGGAATTTTTTTATTTTGTTTTGACTACAGCAGACCAACACAGCTACCTACCTATATTTTGTTAGGTGCAAATGGCTTTAGATATCTATTACCATATAGCATATATTAAACACAAAAAACAGTGACAATTTGTTGTTGACAAAGGACAGCTGGACATATAAAGGGCCCCATTACCTTCAGTAGCTTAGGACGTCATCAAACCTAAATCCGGCCCTGGACCCCCTCTGCCGTCACATCCTGATGCTACAGAGACGCAAGGTTAGAGATGGGGTCTGTGGCCACCTGTCCAGTGGTGACATCCTTTTGTTCCTCCTGTTCCGCATCCCAGGTATGCCGCCCGATACGACTGCGGCTGCCGCTACCAGCTCTGGGTGGAGCTTCTTTCCTCAGACTACATCGTCCTGCAAGAATTTCACCCCCAAGATGTGGTCATTGAACAGTGGAGCGATGCAAACTGGCACGAGGTGAAGGCATTGGGGTGGGGCGGGGCAGTGGGGTGGGCCTGGCTTGGCTCTGCCTTCCCCCAGAGCACAACCGCAAGCTGGGCATTTGTTTTTTGCCAGTTTGCAAATAAAATATTAACATTGGGGTCCTTGTGGGGCTTGTGTAGTCCAGCATCCTGTTCTTGGAGTGGCCAGTTCGAGGACAGAAGCAGCGAATCTCCCTACCTGTGATTCCCATTAACTGATATTCAAGTACAGTTGATTTATTTATAAAACAATATTTGTAGACCACCATTTGTTAAAAATGGGACGCGGGTGGCGCTGTGGGTTAAACCACAGAGCCTAGGGCTTGTCGATCAGAAGGTCGGCGGTTTGAATCCCCACGACGGGGTGAGCTCCCGTTGCTCGGTCCCTGCTCCTGCCAACCTAGCAGTTCGAAAGCACGTCAAAGTGCAAGTAGATAAATAGGTACCGCTGCAGCGGGAAGGTAAACGGCATTTCCATGTGCTGCTCTGGTTCGCCAGAAGCGGCTTAGTCATGCTGGCCACATGACCTGGAAGCTGTACGCCGGCTCCCTCGGCCAATAATGCGACATGAGCGCCCAACCCTAAAGTCGGTCACGACTGGACCTAATGGTCAGGGGTCCCTTTATCTTTATTCGTTTAAAACAAAAAACAAAAAAACACCAGAGCGGCTTACAACATATAGTTAAAATCAGAAACCGTGGAAAGATGTGTTCTTAATTGTCTGCCTAGGCGTAGAGGAATAGAAAAGTTCAGCAGGGGTTTAAACATCGGCACAAAAGTTGCACCTGCTGAACCTCTAGTGGCAGAGAGTTCCACAGGACTGGGCCGATGACACTAAAGGCTCGCTTTCTTCTTGTCAAGTGAGCTATGCCAACTTGGGGAATGACAATAACGTTCCTGCGGAGGATGTCAATGATCGAGCTGGGAAATAAGGGTTCAGGTGACGCTTGAGGTAGCCTGGACCTAACGTAGACAGGCAGGCAGGGGAGACGCTTTAACAACGGTGTCATGTGGTTTCGACCCGTCAGCAATCTGGCCGCAGCATTCTGCGCCAGCTGGAGCTTCCGAACCACCCCCAAGGGCAGCCCCATGTAGAGCGCAACGCAGTAATCTTGCCCATGGACTACGGTGGTCAGGTAACGTCGGTAGGTCTACTCTGAGCAGGTCTACAGCCTCAAAAGATCAGCAGAGGGCTGCTGCCTCTGTGCCTCACGAGGTTCCTGGTGTCGCGACGCCCGATTGGCTACTTGGAGAACAGGATGCTGGGATGTTCGGACCTTTTGCTCCTTTATCCCGCGATGGTGGCCTTACGATGCGATCAGGCCCAGAAACTTCGCAGCGTCCAAACCTCTTCCATTTCTCTCTCTCTCTCCAGGTCTCGCACACTTTTCACAATTACCCTCGTGGTGTCCGCCATGTCATCCTTCGCCACGGAGGCACGGACACCCAGTACTGGGCAGGCTGGTATGGCGTCAGAGTCACCAACAGCAGCATAACCATTGGGCCGGAGGTGGCAGAGTGAAAGGTCGTGGCGCCGAGAGGCCTGGCTGAATTTTTTACAGAGACATATATACATATATCTATAAAAGCTCTCCTTTCAGTACTTTCTTTCTCTCGCGTGGTTGATGGGCGAAGCATCCCTTCCTGGCCCCTTTAAATTTGCACAGCTAATAATCCTCTTCCATCGCCACCCTTGACAAGGATCCTTTTTTTTGCAGACCACCTGCTTTGCCAGTTTTATTTAGAGCAAGCCGGCTCTCCGCAGTGCTGATTGGCTAGCCCTTGTGTCGGTCATGGCTGCGTGCAACGCTGGTTGGCTGGCCAGTGTGTCCGCAGTTAGGACGCCCACTTCCTTTACGTCTCAAGAGCAGAGTTGGTGTTTATGTAATTTATAAAAAGCCGGGTTTTTTATTTTTAAAAAATCTCCCAAAGGACCAAATAAATGCCCACACTTGGGGAAAAAAAGTAATCAGCCAGCTTAGAAGAAAGTTGTGGGCTTTTTAGTGGTGGGGGAAGGTTCAGGTAAGGCTGGGGAAAACTCCTGCCTGAAGCTCAGAGCCACTGCCAGTCAGTGTAGGAAACACTGACCTAGATGGACCAACAGGAAAAGGCACCTTCCTGTTTTAAACGAGCTCTTTAGTCTAACCATGAAGGCTAGTGTCTTCTAATTGTTATGGGGAGGCAGTTGCTCATTGAGGGAGCCCTTGCTCTGTATGCAGAAGGGATCTCCGGCACCTCCGGGTAGAGCTGGGGGCGCTCCATGCCTGAGACCCTGGAGATCCACTGCCAGTCAGTGTAGACAGCACCAAGCTGCATGGATCTGGTGGTCTGACTCTGCCTAAGGTGATGGCGTAGGTTTGTATTGGAGGATGGCAAGCTGGATCCTTCTCTCCATTTCCATGTTATGTCTGTATGCAAACCCGAGTTTCAGATGTTCTCTGCTATTCCTGGCTAGGCTACAAGCAGTGATGTAGCGGGTTTGTTCCACAAGGTGGCGGGTTGGCCAGGATTTTCAGATCACTGGTTATTGCAAGGATGTGGCCCTGTCCTCCGGCTTTAGAGAACAAGTCAGGCCAACTTTATGGTGGTGGAGAGTTCTATGAATGGATGCATCAGCTGCAATGACAAAAAATATGGAACCTCCAGCTTTAGACGCAGTCTACCTCCAAATACTTCTCGCTGGGCCGAAACAGCAGCAAATGGGAGGAATCTGGTTGCCTTCTGGGGGAAGTTAAGAGCTGGATGGACTTTTCATCAGATACCATCAGGGCTTTTAGGAGTTTTATGCCTTCAAGCTCTGATTAGGCACCACACAGAGGGAAGAACGGAATCTGGTACCTGAATTGTGCTGGTTTTTGCTTAGAGAACAAATAGTACCTCAAACCTGGGTCGGGGGCAGTTGTGTGGGGAGAGGCCTTAGCTTCAGCCCAGCCTGACTCCTGTCCTTATGGCTCTTTTTAAGATCTGCACGTCCCATTGTAAAGCTTTTTCTCCAGGAGGGGCAAGCCTGTTTTCAGGGTCTTACGTCTGTTTGCTAACATTTCTTTTCCACAGGTGAGTGGAGACAGTTAAAATCATGCCCTCCTCACCAGCAGGGGGCAGCCTTTTTCACCACTTTGCAGCTGAAAGTGCCTGTTCTTGTCTGGTGTTTGCTCCTTTTGCTGGAAAAAAAAAGGCAGCGACTGTTTTGGCACATCTCAAAAAGATCTCTGTTTTGCTGTTTTGTGATAGTGGAGGCAGGAGGATGCATGTACAAGTAATAAAAAAAACCTATTCAAACACCTATTTGCATGATTCCAGAAACCTCCTGCTCGGATTAGCAATGGTGTATCACCTAGACAAGAAAGGAGAGGAGGCGGAGGCAGCCCAGAAGGAAGGTGTTGGGGGGAGAGCAAAGGAGGGGGAAACAGGGGCAGGGGTTTTTTATGATGGGGGCGGGGCGGGACAGCAGGTGCCTGAGAAAAGGAGTACATACAGTGAGGGGGGGGGAAGTATTTGATCCCCTGCTAAATTTGTCCATTTGCCCTCTGACGAAGAAATGACCAGTCCATAATTGTAATGGTAGGCTTGTTGCAGCTATGAGAGACAGAATAACAACAGGGAAAACCCCAGAAACCTAGAAGACAAAAGTCAAGAGATTGATGTGCATTATAATGAGTGAAATAAGTATTTAATCCCCTATCAACCAGCCAGATGTCAGGCTACCTGACAGAGGGCAATTTAGCAGGCAATCAAATACTTTCCCCCCCTCACTGTACAAACAAGCAGCGGTGGGTGGTCAATGAGGGAAAGTGGGGCACCCCCAACCTCTCAGTGTGCCCGCTTTCTAGCTTTTAAGTGGGCCGGGGGGGTGGAGCTATCTGCCACCCTCCTCCTTCGTCTTGATGTTTCTCCTACGGTAGTAAATCTCATCAGGGAGGATGATGGGAACAAAACCGCAATCGGTCAGCTCTGCCTATCGTCGCTTCTGGTGCCACCAACTGCTGGCCTCTCTGCCTGCCACCCTACCGCTCTCAATGGGCACCAGCAGTCTCTGTATATCTTTAAGGTCTTATATATACAGTATATAATAAATGTTCATAGCTGTACAAGGCAAGTCTGGAAACAGTACAGGAAAACAGTCCTAAAGCCATTTTGACTCTTTCAGCCACCTCAAATATTTCTCTGCAAGGAGGAAGGAAATGGGAAAGCCTCCCCATTGTCTCTTCACAAATCCTGTCTTAAGGGTGTGTCTGTGTATGAATAGGGTGAGCCTGTCACCTGGATTCAGGAATTAAGTAGTTGTTATCACTGAAGGATAGGCGTGCCTGGCGTGCTCTGGTCCATGGGGTCACGAAGAGTCGGACACGACTGAACGACTGAACAACAACAACAATCACAAAAGAATGGCCAGACTGCCCAGATAATGCAATCAGTTTTCCCAGTAGTAATGTATGGAAGTGAGAGCTGGACCATAAAGAAGGCTGATCACCGAAGAATTGATGCTTTTGAATTATGGTGCTGGAGGAGACTCTTGAGAGTCCCATGGACTGCAAGAAGATCAAACCTATCCATTCTTAAAGAAATCAGCCCTGAGTGCTCACTAGAAGGACAGATCCTGAAGCTGAGGCTCCAGTACTTTGGCCACCTCATGAGAAGAGAAGACTCCCTGGAAAACACCCTGATGTTGGGAAAGATGGAGGGCACAAGGAGAAGGGGACGACAGAGGACACGATGGTTGGACAGTGTTCTCGAAGCTACTAACATGAGTCTGGCCAAACTGCGGGAGGCAGTGGAAGACAGGAGTGCCTGGCGTGCTCTGGTCCATGGGGTCACGAAGAGTCGGACATGATTAAACAACTAAACAACAACAATATTAATAGACAATATATTAAGCTTTTCCTAAATGCAACAACGACAGCAAGAATTTTATTAGCACAGAAGTGGAAACAAGAATTACTGACAAAAGAAGAATGGCAACTGAAGCTAATGGAGTATGCGGAATTGGCCAAAATGACGGGAAGAATCCGAGAACAGTGGGACCAAAAGTTCATCAAGGACTGGACTAAATTTGTAAATTATTTGAAAGACAGTTGTAGTCAATTACCGTATTTTTCGCACCATAAGGCGCACCTGACCATAAGGCGCACCTAGTTTTTAGAGGAAAACAAGAAAAAAAAATTCTTTTCTAGAATATTTCTTTCTGTCACCCCTTCCTTCCTTCCTTCCTTCTTCAACGGCTAAGAAGGAAGGGAGGGAGGGAGGGAGGGAGGGAGGGAGGGAGGGGTGAAACAGAGAGGAAGAGAGGGAGGGAAGGAAGGAGGGAGGGAAGAGAAAGAAGGAAGGAAGAAGGGAAGGAAGGGGTGAGAGAGAGAGAGAGAGAAGGAAGGAAGAAAAGAAGGGGTGAGAGAAAGGAGGGAGGGAGGGTTTCCCCTTCCTTTTTAGGAGGCAAAAAGTGTGTCTTATGTAGTGAAAATACGTTGGTAGGATTGCAAGAAGCTTTGTAAGGAAAGGTACAAAAATCACTGCAGAGAAGAATAAGAAATTATGAGGTTTTATTGATTTTGATTTGAAAGCAATGATTAAGTAGTGAAAATGCAGAAATTTGAAATGAAAGACAGAAAATCATGAGGAAGGTTTGAAGGAAGTAACGGCTCTAAAAAGCCAAAACGTATAATATAAGAAGAGAGAGTGTAATGGAATGTATTATTGTAACACTAATAAAAATGATATGACAAAAAAATAATAATTAAGGGACAGGGACATACTTACACATGTGGTGGAATTGCACAGTCATCCGGGAATTTTGGGACAAATTATATGATGAATACAAAAAGCTATTCAGATTTACATTCAGAAAAAGACCCGTAGCCTTCCTCCTAGGAATAATGTCAGCGGAAATCAGAAAAGATATAAGACCATTGTTTATGTACTGAACAACAGCAGCCAGAATATTAGTGGCAAGAAATTGGAAAAATGAAGCCCCACCCACGATAATAGAATGGCAGGCTCTTATGACTGAATACCTCAAACTGGCAAAGATGACGGGGAAAGTAAGAGGGCTCTCAAAGTATACAAAGAATGGAAAATATTCAAAGATTACCTAAAAACATATTGTCCAAATAACAATCTCCTTACGGAATTAAACTGATCCTTGTAAAATACAATGTGCAAATGTTAATTTATTAGAGTACACAAAAAAAAACCAGGGTAATAGAAGGCTGTGTTGTCTTCCACAAACATGGTTTTAACAATGAGTCCGTAAGCGACCGTGGAGGCCAATTCTGGATCCACATGTCCTTCCACAGTGGGGACATTGGTTTCTGAGCAGGAGTTGATCACGGTGTGGATTTGCCAAGCGTGCCTTCCTCTTAGCACATTTCTCCCTTGCGTCCTGAGTTTGAGTTCAAAGCCCATGACACCTTTGGTAAAGGCTGATTTCCAAGTGGAGCACTCACAGGCAAATGTTTCCCAATTAAGATGGCATTAGCAGAGGTTCCGGAGCAGTTCACCTTTGGTTCAACACACAGGGTTAAAATAGGGGGTCTATTTTTACATCAATATATGCCATGATCTGCAGCATTAAACCATAGAAAAGAAGTTCAGTTTGCCAACTGTCAGATCCCTTAAGGGTTGCTCATGAGTAAAGACAAACTCCGTCTTGCCTTTCTAGGTTTTTATTGTGCAAAAACTATGTACAGTGCAGAGCTATCTACAGACATGACTGCCTAGTCACTAGCAGAATCCGGAAGTATTCCCTCCCAGTTTCCGCGCCAACAACAAAGCCTGGGCATTCTGAAATGCCGCCTTCTCCTCCTACGTGCGATAGGCGCTGCAATTGACGTCTCCCCCTCTGCGCTGGTCCGCTGCATGGTGCCAGGTCTCTCTGCAACTCCCTGGACCCCTGGCACTCCCAGCCACTAACTGCTCCTCCCCCGAACGAGAGCTGCCAGATTCACTCGGAGATGAATCTGTTGTTAGCACTGGCTGCGGCTCCCGGTATACACTCAATGCTGGACTGGCAGGGGTGGGCAGATCCCTGAAACCACCCATTGATGCGATGTGCCCTGTGCAAGGGGGGGAGGACCCCTTGCTATCCCAAAACCATCTCACTTAAAAAATAAAAAAGTCGGTTTTCACCAGCCTCCTAGCCAGCCCATCTCTTGCCTTGTTTTCATATTCAGATATGCTTCTAGATCACAGATATGTAGAAACAGAGCATCTTCAAAAGATACAAGCTGAGAGAAGCAAAGAGCACCCCAAATCGAAGCTACAACTGGGTGCAACATTTTGTGCAGATGAGAGAAGGGATGACGGCACTAAGAGGGGGGCAGCGGCTTTTTACCAGTTATCATTGTACCACGAATCACAACCGGACGCACTGTAAAAAAACCCATAAGGCGATTCGTCACTGCTGAAATGCTCCAGTGGATCGGAGGAATCTAAGTAGTCGGACTCGGAGTAATCATCATCCACTTCTGCTGTTGGTGGTGGGCGAAGTGTAATGCTGCTTTGCAACACCCTCATTCCACCCCAGGGCGGCTCCCTGTCTTCACTTGGGCCTTTTTCTGGGAAGAGGAACTTATGGAGGCTGGGACGACAGGCTTCCTTGTGCCCTTTGTGTTCAAAGAGGATATGACGGACACCTTGAGGGTAGTTGTTAATAGCGCGATAAACCTGGAGAGGAGAGAGAGAGGGGGCTGCTGGGTCTGGGGGAGGTTGCAAAGAGGAAACTACCCCTTCCAGGATGCAACCTTCCCCCCACAGCGGTGCCTCGAGGGGTGGAAGGGGGGAAGCCAACAGTAGGGGGAGCCAGAGCCAAGGAGAGGCAGAGGCAGACTACCAGGTAGTTTTGTCCCCATTCTCCTCTTTCCGGATGTTAAGCAAGAGGAGGGAGCTCACAGGTAGTCAACCAGCTGAGCTGCTTGTCAGTAAGACACTTTCGAGGTTTTCTACAATCTAGTGGAATATATCTTTTATGTAATATTTACACACAAAGGCCTGCACGTCGTAGCAGACTGAGGTTGCTGGGACCCCTTTCACCCTCATAGACCACCCTCCACTAATTTAACAAAGTTTGCATTTTCTACTCAGGCTCAGCTCACCGGAAACCACGATGGCACATGAGATTCTTCATATGGAAATGGATGTTCTTGAAGGACTTCAGAGTCTGAAGACAACAGCTTCACAGTCAGTTTATAGCGTGAACCAGGCCCACTTAAAAAGCTGTTTTTGATGGGGGGGGGGGAAGAGAGAGAAATTATATGAGCTTAGGACAAATTGAGATCCAGCTGGGCACATCAACCACCACTCTTTCTGCCACTACAACATGGTGATTGAAACAAAATTTAAAAAATTTCCTTCCAGTAGCACCTTAGAAACCAACTGTTATTGGTAGGAGCTTTCATGTGCATGCACACTTCGTTCGTGTGCATGCCCACGAAAACTCATACCAATAACAAACTTAGTTGGTCTCTAAGGTGCTACTGGAAGGGGGGGGGAATTATTTTCTTTCGACTACAGCAGACCAACACAGCTACCTACCTATAATTAGAACATGGTGATTGAGAGATATTGGCAGTGCTTGTTTCCTAAAAAAAATGTTTAGGGGTACTCTCATTTTGACTCAACAAAATCACCATGTTATAGTTCAAATCGGGGGAAACAAATACAGTAAATGGACAAAAGTACAAAGAACATGCATTACTTCATTTTACACAGCTGACGATTCACCGTGCTAGAGAAGAAACTGCATTTTTTTAGTTTCTTCTCCCGTTAGATTCACATAATGTTTAGGGGTATCTTCTTCTTCTTCTCTGGCGATCACTCGTAGCTGAGTAAGATTGTCTTCCATAAACACGGTTTTAACAATGAGTCCGTAAGTGACTGTGGAGGCCAATTCTGGATCCACATGTCCTTCTACCGTGGGGACATTGGTTTCCGGGCGGGAGTTGATCACAGTGTGGATTTACCAAGCTTGCCTTCCTCTTAGCACGTTTCTCCCTTGCGTCCTGAGTTCGAGTGTTTTCAAAGCCCATGACACCTTTGGTAAAGGCTGTTCTCCAACTACAGCACTCGCAGGCCAGTGTTTCCCAGTTGTCAGTGTTTATACCACACTGTGCCTTCCTGATTAACACATCTGGTTAACTAATTTGGACTGGGTGCCACTCTAAATAAGCAGAGACAAATTGCAATCCCCAATGCAGGAAAGGACTCAGTGGTTATAGCATTTGCTTTGCATGCAGAAGGTCTCTTGTTCAATCCTTGGCATCTCTAGCTAAGACTGGGAATGCACTCTGCCTGAAACCCTTGAGAACCACTGCCCTCTCTGTGCCACCATGGAAGTGATGGCCAATGGCCGCCTTCATTCCTCTAGACGACTGCCCCTGGGGCTGAAGCCCAGGTCCAAGCAGACCCTCCCCTCTGCCTCCAACTTACTGACCACATCTATCCTTGGCATCTCACAGATGCCGAGAACTTTGTTTGGGGTGTCCACCCTCCCTGCGCCCCAGCCGGGACAGGATACTTCGTACTCACCAGTCCTTCACGACAATCATAGGTCTGGCTTCATCCATCAGTTCATCCCAATAGCCTTCGTCCTTCAAGGTGATGAGCTGAGACTTGCTGCAGGGCCTGAGACATTAAAGGACACCATCATTACCCCACATCACCATCACTACCCCACAGCATTGGGGGTTGCAGGTGGTGCTGTGGTCTGAACCACTGAGCCCCTTGTGCTTGCCCATCAGAAGGTCAGCAGTTCGAATCCCCACGACTTAGTGAGCTCCCATTGCTCTGTCCCAGCGCCTGCCAACTTAGCAGTTCGAAAGCACGCCAGTGCACGTAGATACAGTGGTACCTCGGGTTACAGACGCTTCAGGTTACAGACACTTGACACTTCCGATTTTACCGCGGACCGCGTCGGTTCGCAACTTGAGAAGCTTGTACTCTCAAGTTACCAACTAGAAGAAAAGGCTTCGGAGGCAGGAAAATCCGAGGTCGGAAAAGCTTGGAGAGGTGATCTCCTTGCGAAAGGTCGGTGGTGCCTGGAAAGGGACCCGAAAAATTCTCGCGGAAAAGCAGAGGAGAGAGGGAACCTAGGGCACGGAGACCAAAGCGAAATGCAGCTCTTCTAGTTGGGAGCCGGTGAACTGACGCGACGGAGAACTGACGGTAAAATTCCCGTTTTTTGAATTTTAAAACCTAAGCCGAGACGTCTGAAATTTATAAAGAAATAACGGAGAGAGAAGGTGAACACCCCTTACCCCTTGCATAGAAAGAAAAGGAGAATACCGGGAAAGCTAGGGGAGAAGGGGAGAAGGAATAAACAGAGTGAAACCTTTAAGGAACGTCTTCGGCAGGCAGAGGGTGTGTGAAAAGAAAAGTAACATATAAATTTGCATACCTTAGTGGAGCCGCCGGGATAACAAATAAAAACGGACAAGCTATAAAGTTGAGCCAGACACGAGAAAAAGAGGAGAGAAGGCTGCTCAGAAGTGGGTGATATCCAAAAGGAGATAAGAGGCAAAGTCATTGCGAGGAGTGGAGGCGTGCAGGCGAGGGAGGTGAAAATGGCGCTGCGTTGTTAAGTGAATGAGAAAGCAAGCGGGGAGCTGGAATGCGGAGGTGACGTGTTAAGGGAAGTAAAGAAAATAAAAGAGGAGACAAAGAACATTGTCCACGAGAAAAGCAGTAACGAAGGAAAACAGCGACCCCTTGTGGCTGTAAAATACCTTTATTAACTCCATATATTGGAGGAAGATAAAGATAAAGACAACAAGGACAATAAAGAACAGTGACCTCTAGAGGGGGAATCGCTGTAAGCAAAATGCCGAATGCAGGCACTATAAAGAAGCCCACACAAGGGGGGACACCACAAGCACAACAAGTACAACAGAGGAAGCAATCACTAATTGAGCAGGAAAAAGAAATGGATTTAAGAGAGCTTATATTAGGATTAAGAACTGACATAAGAAATGACATAAGTGAAGTTAAACAAGAACTTACAGAGATAAAGAGAGAGATGAACGATAGATTAAAGGGAATGGAAGAGAAAATGGAGAAATTAGAGGATAAAATGGAAAGTAGTGAAAAGGACAAACAGGAAATAAAGAGCAGACTGGCAAAACTGGAAGGGAAAATAGTGGAAACCGAAAATGTAACAAGTGAAATACAGCAGAAAAATCAAAACCTGGAGATTGCAGTAAAAAAGCTCCCAAAAGAAAAGAAGGAATATAAGAAAGAGATAGAGAAATTGAGGAAAGATTTGGAGACCCAGAAAATATTAAATGAGGCCATGCAAGATGCACTCTCGATGATGCAAATGCAGATTCGAGAAAAAACATTGAGATTTCGAAACATTCCTGAAGAACAAAATGAAGAAGTAGAAGAAAAAATGGTAAAAATATTAGCAAATTGGTTAAATTTACAAGAAAAAGAAATGGACTCTTATATAGAAAAAGCATTCAGAGTGAATTCGGAGAAGGCTAAAAGAAACAATTGGCCGGGAGATATATTGATAACGTTTACAACAATGCGAACGAGGAATAAGATTTTACAAACAAAAAGAAGCAATAAATTAAGGATTGAGGGAACTGAAATTATAATTTTAAAAGAAATCCCTCCCAGATTGGTCCAGCGAAGAAGAGACTATCAATTTTTGACAAGGCCGTTGAAGGCAAAAAGGATCCTGTTTCGTTGGGAGTTTCCAGAAGGACTATCTTTCACGTATAAAGGGAAGAAGAGAAGATTTGAGAATGTAGTGGAAGCGGACAGATTTTATAGGACTTATTCACAGGAGCTTGGAGGTGGAAGAATCAAAACATCTAGAATGCCTCAAGACAGAGTGGACAATGGAGAAGAAGAACCCGTCACCGAGACTGAATTGGAAGAAGGTGAAAGGGAAGAGGAGGAGGAAAGAGAAGAAGAAGAAGATTTAGGAGTAAGACTATGAACCAACACCCTAGTAGCCTAATATAGCGTTTAATACCCCTGTTTCTTGCTTTCTCTATAAATATGCTGGGTCTCCTACATCTAATCATATCATAATCAGTATAAACATTGGCAAAAGTAAGACGGACCAGTCTTAATAATATAAGACTGGAAACAAATTGGTTAAGTATTTCTGTTTGATTAAGGAAATTAATGGAAAGTATTTGAAGATTGAGACCTTTACGTATATATATATTTTTAAATATTAGAAAATTCTGTATTAAAGTAATAAAATGAAGTTCAAAATTATCTCATGGAATATTCATGGCTTAAATGATAAGAAAAAAAGAAACAGAGTAACACATTACCTAAAAAAACAAAATTGGGATTTGATATGCCTCCAAGAAACCCACATAAATAAAAAACATGAAAAAATATTAAAAAATGAAAAATTAGGAATGGAATTTGTAACTGCACAAGAAAAGAAAAAGAAGGGGGTCGTAATTTATGTTAAACCAAAATGGAAACCAGAATTGTTATGGAGAGATGAAGAAGGCAGAATTGTAATAGTAAAAATTAATAAAGAAGGGGAGGATTGGATTTGTGTGGGAATATATGTACCAAATGGTAGTAAGGTAGAATTTTTTAAAAAATTAGAGGATCAATTGATGAATTATGTGGATAAAAAGTTAATAATAATGGGAGATTTGAATGGAGTTATAAATCCGGAATTGGATAAGACAAAAAGTAAAGGAAAGAAAAAAGATAATAAATTACCAATTATTTTTAGTGAAATTACCAAAAATTTAGATTTGAAGGATGCGTGGAGAGACAAATTCCCTATTCAAAAAGAATTTACGTATTATTCATCAAGGTATCAAACAGAATCGAGAATTGATGCAATATGGTTATCTAAGGAATTAATACCCGAAATACAAAAAATTCAAATCAAAGCAAGGGTCTTATCAGACCATAACCCAATAGAAATGCACCTGGAAAGAATGGTAGAAGGGGAAAATAAGAGATGGAGAATGAATGTGTTTTTGCTAAATAATCAAAGGATAAGAGAAGGGGCGGCAAAGGTGCTGAAAGAGTATTTTGAATTGAATGGGAACGGTATGGTTGACCCGCAAACGGTTTGGGAGGCTGGAAAAGCAGTGATAAGAGGTTATTTTTTACAACAAAATAAAATTATGAAAAATATTAGAGAAAAAGACAAGGAAAGTATATTAAAAGAAATTAGGAGTAAGGAGAAAGCTTTATATAGAATGGAAAAGGGAGTGACACAGCAAGAAATAAATATATTAAGAACTCAGTATGAAAATATGATAGAGCAAGAAATGGAGAAGAAAAACCAATTCTGGAGATATAAATATTTCGAGGGGGCAAATAAGCCAAATAAGCTACTAGCATGGCAAATAAAAAAGAGAAGTGAAAATTTGATAAATAAAATAGTGAAGCAAGAGAAAATAATAAAGGGGCAAAAAGAGATAAAACAAACCTTTGTAGATTATTATACAGATTTATATAAAGAAGAAGAGATAGAGGAAGAAAAGATGGAAGAATATTTAGAAAGGACAAAACTAAATTTTGTAGGAAAAGAAAAAATGGAAATTTTAAATAAAGAGATTACAAATACGGAAATCATAGAGGTAATCAGAGAAATGAAAAAAGGGAAAGCCCCGGGCCCGGACGGGCTGCCTATAGAATATTATAGTGCAATGCAGGAACAATTAATACAACCATTAAAAGAGCAAATGAATATGGCCATGATAAAAGGAATAATACCACAGTCGTGGAAAGAAGCCCTGATAATTTTGATTCCAAAACCTAATAAAAATCCAGAAATGATGGAAAATTATAGACCTATCTCCCTACTTAACTGTGACTATAAAATTTTCGCTAAAATCATAGCAAAGAGAATAGGGACAGTTTTGGATAAAATAATACACCAAGACCAAGTGGGGTTTGTTAAAGGGAGACAGGCAAAGGATAATATAAGAAATATAATAAACATCATAGAGTGCCTAGAATTCGATAGAGGGAAGGAAGCTGCAATATTAACTTTAGATGCAGAGAAGGCGTTCGACAACGTCTCTTGGAAATTTTTAAAAAAAATGCTACATAAAATAAAATTAGGAGATAATCTAGAAAGGGCAATTGACGCAATATATAAAGAGCAAAAAGCAAGATTAATAATAAATGAAACATTAACAAATGAAATAAAAATAAAAAGAGGCACTAGGCAAGGGTGCCCCCTTTCACCTACGCTATTTATATTAGCATTGGAAAGTTTGTTAATTAATATAAGAGAAGAACAAGAGATTAAAGGAGTAGCGGTAGGAAATAAAAAACATAAAGTTAAGGCGTTTGCTGACGACGTGATTGTTACAACTGAAGATCCAATAAAAACCATCCCGAAGGTAATAGAAAAAATAAAAGAATATGGCGAATTGGCAGGGCTGAAAATAAATTATAATAAAACAGAAATGTTAATTAAAAATATGGAAAAGAAGGATGCAGAAAAATTAGAAAAAATAACAGGAATTAAAATAGTAAAAAAGATGAAATACCTAGGAATCTATATGACAATAAGAGGAATTGATCTAGTCCAAGAAAATTATGTAGGGGTATGGAAACAAATTTCGAAAAATATGGAATTATGGTCAAAGTTAAAACTATCTATGATGGGACGAATATCTCTAATTAAGATGAACGTGCTGCCCAAATTAAATTATTATTTCCAGAACTTGCCCCTACTTGGAGGTTCAAATATATTCAAAGATTGGAAAAAGACAATATCTAAATTTATATGGAATGGCAAAAGGCCAAGGATAAAATACAAAATAATGATTGACAAAAGAGAGCGTGGGGGCTTTGGTTTGCCTGACTTACAACTTTACCATGATGCAGCGGCCATAATATGGATTAAAGAATGGATAACTCTGCGAAATAATAATATAATAGACCTAGAGGGACTGGATTTGGGAGCCGGCTGGCACTGGTATCTAAGCAAAGAAAAATTAAGTCAAAAAAATGGGTTCCATAATAATGTTATTAGAAGATCACTATATAAAGTATGGTATAAATATAAAACATTATTAGAACCAAAAACACCCTGGTGGCTGTCCCCAGTAGAAAGTATAGCGGTGAGAAGAAGAAATATGGAAGGTACATGGCCAACATATAAAGAATTATTAGTAGAAGAGAAAGGCGAATTAAAATTGAAAAGTTATGAAGAAATAAAACCTCTGCTAACTACTTGGCTACAATATTATCAAATCAACCAAAGATTCAAAATAGATAAACAATTGGGATTCGAAAAAGAAAGATCAGAATTAGATAAAATTTTATTGGGACAAGAAAAGAAAATTGGTAAAAAGATTTATGAGTTATTGCTAAAGTTAGAAACCGAAGAAGAATTAATTAAAGAACAAATGATTAAATGGGGACAAGATTTAAATAAAACAATTATGTTAGAAAATTGGGAAAATCTTTGGATAAGGGATAGGAAAATTTCAACAAATTATGATATACAGGAAAATCAGTTGAAAATGCAGTATAGATGGCATTTAACACCAGCCAAGTTGGCGAGAATGTATAAGGGAGCAGAAAATACATGCTGGCGATGTAAGGAAGAAGTAGGCAGTTACATCCATATATGGTGGCATTGTAAAAAAATTAAATCATTCTGGGAGATGGTCTACAAGGAAGTGAAAAAAATACTAAGATATTCTCCAAAAAAACAACCTGAACTCTTTTTATTGGGAATGATGAAAGAAGATATACAACCTAAAGACAGAACAATAATATTCTACGCAATGGCAGCAGCAAGATTATTAATAGGAATGAATTGGAAATCACAAATTGTACCTACAAAGGAGGATTGGCAAATTAAAATGTTAAATTACTATAATTTAGAAATGGGATATAGAGAAATCGAAGAAATAAAACAAGAAAAAATATTGGGAAAATGGGATAAATTTAGAGAATATATCAGTCAAAATATAAAAAATACCAACCTCTTTGCAGCCACTTAAAGGACTCGACTAGAAAATAAAAGGAAAAATTAATGGAGAAAGGCATGAGAAAATAATAGGAGTAAAAGGAAGAAGGGTAATTCCGGATAGGTTGAGAAGTTACAAGGGGCAGGGGAGGGAAAGGGGAGGGAACAGGGGAGGGGGGAAATAGGGGAGATACAGAAAAAAGGAAGACTTAAGTGTATAATGGATATGTTGGTTATTTTGTTAACCTCTTCTTGGAACAGGACTGCAATGGAATTTTCTTTTTTTGATGAAATGATGTATAGAAAATATGAAGAAATTAATCCTGTATTATTTATGTTAAGTTAAGGAAGTTTTCTTTATTGATTTATTTTTTACTTGATTATCCTTTTACATTCTGTATCTTTTAATAAGATTAAATAAAGATTCTTAAAAAAATTTAAAAAAAAAAAAAAAAAAAAGGTTACAGACACTTCAGGTTACAGACTCCGCTAACCTAGAAATAGTACCTCGGGTTAAGAACTTTGCTTCAGGATGAGAACAGAAATCGCACGACGGCGGCAGCGGGAGGCCCCATTAGTTAGTGGTACCTCAAGTTAAGAATATTTTCAGGTTAAGAACGGACATCCAGAACGAATTAAGTTCTTAACCCGAGGTACCACTGTAAATAGGTACCGCAGTGGTGGGAAGGTAAACGGCGTTTCTGTGCACTCTGGCTTCCGTCACGGTTTTTTGTTGCGCCAGAAGCGGTCTAGTCCTGCTGGCCACATGACCTGGAAAGCTGTCTGTGGACAAATGCCGGCTCCCTCAGCGTGAAAGCGAGATGAGCACCGCAACCCCATAGTCGCCTTTCACTGGACTTTACCATCCAAGGGTCCTTACCTTTTACTCACAGCATTTGGCTCTCCCCACTCCCCACAACACACTTTTTTAGTCCATAAAAAAAAGAACAGCTCATTTGATAGGATTTGGTGATGCAAATTGCTCCACCCTTTAGTGACCATTGCATTTTAATGGGTTATATTTATTGAGAGAGGGGGCTCTCCTTCTGCAGAATACAGTGTGAAGCACAAGAACCTGGAGCAGGGCAAATGAAAACCCGCCTTCCTCATCTTTAAGTGGATTTGAGTTCAGACAATGATAGGTTCCTCACCCGTTACGTGCAGCAAAGCATTTGTAGAGCTGAACAGGAGCATCTTCATCTTCATCTTCATCTCTCTCCCCAAAAATGTCCATTTCAAAAGGGCCGATTCTCCCACGAACTCTTTTTGAGTCTTCTATGGACAGTTCCTCAGTTTCCCAGTGGCCCTCGGCAGGTGTCTGGATTTCCCAGGAGTCCAGGCCATCTGACGCAGTGTGTGTGATGGGGAGACAGAAAATGAAGGGAGAGGCTTTGAGTGCATGGAAGCAGCCAATGGGTTAGAAAGAAAACAAGAATAGGCCACTTTCAGACTGTCCCTGTTTCCAAGAGGGACTCAGTTGCATAATGGCAAGTTCAGGGTCTCAGATTTAGGCTGGTTTGGTGATTGTGTGCAAGCAACTCACATCACAACAAAATCAGACATCTTGACGCAATGCCATAAAACCTCCTCACAAATGAATTTGCTCGATAAATAGCCAGTATCCTTAAATGTGGGGCAAACAATCAGGATCAAGGGTCAAAAAACAGGCAGTCTGGAAATGACCCTAGCTAAATTATCACCCTTAGTTTGCACGATTAAGTATTAGACACCCTGAGGTTAACTGACATTATTACCTTGGATCCATTAAATCCAACAGGGCTACTCTGAGTAAGAGGTGTAGGGAAACTTTGGCCCTCCAGATGTTGCTAAACTACAATTTCCATCATGCTGGGCCATTTCTCTTGCTTGCTGGGGTGGATGGGAGTTGTAGTTCAGCAACCTCTAGGTTCCCACACCTGGAAAAAACAAGGTGCTTGGCTATTTAGAATATGCAATTATTTATATACATATGGTACATTGTGTGTTTGTTTGTTTGTTTGTGTGTAGATAGCTATATAGAGATAGATAGATAGATAGATAGATAGATAGATAGATAGATAGATAGATAGATAGATATAGATGATATAGAGATAGATGATAGATATAGATAGATGATAGATATAGAAATAGAAATAGAGATAGATGATAGATAGATAGATGATAGATAGATAGATAGATAGATAGATAGATAGATAGATAGATAGATAGATAGATAGATGGGCTGGGCGATAACTGGTTTTCACGGCCACTGCGAGGCCTTGCAGATTGTTGCTGCTACTGCCAACACATAATGCAGTCATGGTAAGCTGTTTCTGCCACTGCTTCTTCTTCTGTCTCCTAGCAGGCATGCTGGCGGTCTGGCAGTCCCAGATTATTTTTATTCACTATGACTCACCGCCATACTTTGGATTGTCCCGAATACCACCATTTGGTAGCCAAGCCCAAAGCCCAAAGTCCTGTTGGGATGCATTTTGGCTTGCATGCTGATGAAACCAAGTGTGTGATGATTGATAATATTGTCATTTATCCATTTTAGACCCCTAAGTAGTAGCAGTTGCCAGGACCTTGTCCTGATCGCCTCTGTATAGTTCTATCGTTATTTCAGATATTGTGGTAGATTGCAATGTTTAGCCGGTGATATTGTGAGGCTGAACTCCTGATAACATTGCAGTGCTTAGCTGGAGAGTTATTGTGATGTTGAAAACCAAATATCGCCTGGCCCTTACACACACTGTGATTCGTGATATATTACCAGCTCAAATATTAGGAAAAAATTATCACCATGGGAACTTCAAAACAGTTTTGGACGATATATCGATATATCACACACACACACACACACACCCCAGTGTAGCCATTTCTGTGCTAGATGAACCAATAATGGGACTCAGTGTACGACAAATTCCTATGTTCCTAAAGGCTTTATAATACAGATTTCTTTCCAGGATCGTTTTATTCTCCCAGATTAATGGGGACATACCTTGGCCATCAGGGTTCTTGATTAAGTTCTTCTCTAGGTGGGAGAAAATGTAGAAAGCCAATGGCTTTGGAGAAGAGTCCTGGTCCCTATTCTGGAACTTGCACTTCCACAGAACCGGCAGGTCTACCAAGTCCCGCCACTGAGAGCAGACCAGCCGGCAATTGCAAATGAGGTCGCTTGCTGGAACCAGGGACAAGATATCCAACAGAAGGTGTTCGGGCAAATTTTCCATGTTCGCTGTCATCTCCCCTTCAATGAGGTCTTAGCCGCCTGCAGAGATGAACCACGAAAGAGGGGAGCAAGGGGAAGGACATACAAGATCTGTGAGTGGGCCAGAGGCAAGGACAAGCGGGGTACTGCAACAAAATGTTGCAGCGTTAAATGTTTCAGTTCAGCTGCTTTATACCTACTCCTAAAATAAGACACCGTCTTATTTATTTTTTCCCTCAAAAAAACACAGTATGGCTTATTTTCGGGGGATGTCTTATTTTAACCGCTCCGTGTCAGTACGCTGCATAGCCACGCCTATCTAGGCTGTCTTAGGGGAGAGGCGCCGCGTCGCTATGCCTCAACTAGAGCTAGGGCCTTTTCTGTTTTGGCCCCAATTTGGTGGAACGCACTGTCTCAAGAGACTAGGGCCCTGCGGGATCTGTCATCTTTCCGCAGGGCCTGCAAGACGGAGCTGTTCCACCTAGCCTTTGAATTGGACTTAGTCCGACGTTTGTAAGACTAGATCCTCCCTACTGTTTATAATTCATGGGCAGTTACATTAAGGCGGCTTTTAAATAACTTTTAAATCATTTTAAAATCATTTTAAATTTTGTAATCTGTATTTTAATTGATCGTTTTTGTGTTTATGTTTTATTGTGATTCTGATTGTGTGAGCCGCCCTGAGCACGGCTTTGCTGGGGAGGGCGGGGTACAAATCAAAATTATTATTATTATTATTATTATTATTATTATTATTTTCGGGGTATGGCTTATATTTCACAAATGCGTAGAAATCCTGCTATGGCTTATTTTATGGCTACGTCTTATTTTAGGAGAAACACGGTAGTCAGACCATGTAGATTAGCATTTCCCAACCCTGCTGCCCACTGATTCATGACCCCCTCCCCTATCTGGGTGCAGGAAGTGGGAAGCCATGTCACGTCATGCCATTAAGACTTGTGCCTCCTGTTCCTGGTTCACTTGGAGAAACTGACCTCCCAGTTGAATAGTGATCAGCTATCACAAATCTCTCTGGCTCTGTGTCCATACTAGGAGCCAACTTCTAGAGGTTGAGGGGACTTTTGCCGCCACATAGAATGTTTGAGGGAGCCGCCCCCCCCTCACAAAAAGTTGATGGGCATTGCCATTCAAATGGTGTGCACGTGCAGCATCATCATCAACATCATTATTTATTGAATTTATATACCGCCCTATACCCGGAGGTCTCAGTCAGGGCGGTTCACATAAAAAGATCACAGTGTATAAATTAACAATAAAAGCAATAACCCAATAATACCCCCTTTAAAAGAGCCACGTTTTAAAATGGTATGGGATGTAGATCAGGTCAACCAAAGGCCTGGTTAAAATGGAATGTTTTTGCCTGGCGCCTAAAAGTGTATAATGAAGGCGGCAGGCGAACTTCCCTGGGGAGAGCATTCCACTCTGGAGCCACTGCAGAGAAGGTCCCTTTCTCGTGTTGCCACCCTCCGGACCTCTCAAGGAGGAGGTCTCAGAAGATGATCTCAGGGTCCGGGTAGGTTCATATGGAAAGAGGCGGTGCTTGAGGCATTGCATCATGTGATTGATTATGCAGGGCAGGGCTTACCTGCCCCCTCCCCCCACATTTTATTCAAGTTCGCACCCCGTCAGGATCAATACATTATTATTTTTTAAGGCAGTGTGTGTGTTTGATCTTCACTCATACTAGTCTACCCTACAGGGGTGCCGTTCCACAGAACCTGCCTCTTTGTGAAGAGGGGTGTTTTGGGGGACAAACAGAAGAAGACACCTTCATCCCGGTATGGCTCCCCTTCATCACACACACAGCCCAAATAGACAAGGACAGAAATCTACCGGCAGCATACAAATCAATTTGGCTAACCTGACCAAAAACACTCACCCACCCCTCTCACACAGGAAACCAAAGATCACCACAGCCTACCACAAATGAACAATCACACCCTACACCAACCCTGACCTCTCTCACCACTAAAAGAGCACAAGCAAACAACAGAGAACCTGTACAAAAGACGCTGACACTCAACTCTGCATATACCGGTATTAAGTAAAATAAAAATACCGCCACCCCATCCTACCCATCTCCCCATCTCCCCACACTTCTCCCCCTTCTCTCCCTAATGTCTCAACAAACGAAACTGCTATATAAAAATGTTACAAGGAAAGAAAAAGAATGAAACAATGCATATACCTTTACAAATCAAGAATATCCTTAATTTAAAAAATAAATAAATGAATGAATAAATAAATAAATATATGGAAGATAACTATAAAGCTGAAAACACTGGCAGCACTATGATAATTTCAACAGAGTAAATAATTTTTGATGGCTGTAAAAGTGGAAAACTGATTTGCATGGAAAATATGCGGGAATGATATGTAACATGAAGGAGAAGAAGGGAAGTCATTGGTTATTTTAAAGTTTGTAAAATGTTTATTTTGAAATGTAAAATTGAAAAATTTAATAAAAATTATTATTTAAAAAAAAGAAAAAAAGGAGGGGTGTTTTGAGCATGTGCAGAGTTCTATCTGAGAGCCCAAGTGCAAACGGACTCCTGCCAGCTGCCCTTCTCAGATCCCGCCCCATTGTAATGATCCACCCTCTGAAGAAATACCAAAGGACCTGAAAAGGCTCTTTATGTATGCGACAGCTGCAAGGATGCTTTTTGCCCAGGGGTGGAAATAAGAGAAAACTCCAACCAAAGAAGAATGGATAATCAACATGGTGGACTACGCCAAAATGGACCGGGAAGATGGAAAAAGTTTATGGAATACCTTAAAGATCACTGCAAACACTTAAAGAGGTTAGCAGGACTTGTAATGTAATTTTGTATGGTTAAAAGTGGATATAAACAAATTCGGATAAATATAATTAGATGCAGTACTAAGAAAAAAAGATAAACTGTATATTGGAAGCCATGGGGGGCGGGGGAAGTACGAGGATTCAGGGAATCCCATGATGTATAGAATTGATTATGCTTAAATACAAATGTTATCTGTAAAAAGAAAGATCCACCCTCTTGGATGCGCTTCCCTCCCCGCCCCCCCAATCCCTTCCGAGTCTTACCTGGTGTGGAACGAGCCCAGGAGCCGCCCGGAGCCTCCGAGAGCAAGTCTGGTATCCGCCCCGCTCCACCGCCAGGCAGGAAGGAGAAACCGAAAGGGATCCTAGTCTCAATTCGGATAAACGACCCGCCCACCTTCATCAATCCCTCTCGTCGGGAGGAGGGGCAAGCAGTGGAATCCCCGCCGGGGCGTATTTGCATAAGATGACGCGCCTCTAGCGAGCCAACGCGCGTCTCGGACCCAAATTTGCAAAGGCAAGAGCGGCGTGGCCGGAAGTTCCGTTCAGTAAAACAAAACCCTTGCAAAAGGATATGGGTTGCTTGCGAGCGTGGACCGTACACACCTCATGGCAAGCCTTTCCCTGACTCAGGAGAGTTAGCATCTGTGACAAAAGACCAACGATACTCAAGGGTTGCCCATCATCCTGTTATTAGGACGATGGAGATCTATGGAGATGAGGATGTCATCTAATCAGGGACTGGAGGCTGACAGACTCCACACACGCGCCCATCTCCCATGGATTTGCCTTGCAATTTATAGAGGGAGTCACAGGACCAGGAGAACGCAGACACAGAGGAAATATAATAGAATGGCAATAAAATCTGCATTGGAAATGCTGGCTTGTAGTTTAACGGTGAATTTTGGACATAATGGAGATGTCAAACACCACTGTGGGAGCAGGGCTGGGGCGGGAGAGTGCTGGAGCTCTGTCTGGTCGAGTTGCATGGAATCAATTTCAATCTTTACCCCCCCAAGGATGTGGACAGGCTGCTTGAACTGGTGAAACCACCTGTCTCTTTGATCCTTGCCCTTCCTGGCTAATAAAAGCAAGCCGGGAAGGGCTGGGCGATGGGCTCTGCAGGGTGGTGAATGCTTCCTTCTGTGAGGGAGTGCTCCCAGACCCGCTGAAAGAGGCGGTCATTAAACTGCTTCTTTAAAAAACATCTTTAGACCCGGCCAATATGCCCAACTATCGCCCAGTCTCAAATCTTCCATTCTTGGGCAAGGTGATTTATGTAATTGTAAGTCATAAAGTCACTTTTTTTTTATTTTTAAATAATCTCCCAAAGGACCAAATAAATGCCCACACTTGAAAAAGAAAGTAATCAGCCAGCTTAAAAGAAAGTTGGGGGCTTTTTAGTGGTGGGGGAAGGTTCAGGTTTAGTGGTTCAGGTAGGGCTGGGGACCAAAAAATTATAAATAAGTGGGCACTTTACAGGAATTGGGTAGAAAGGGGAGAAGCCAACCCGAATATACAAGCACGTATGAACAGACTGTGTACATGGTTAAAGATATGAAGAAGGAAGCTCAGAGTAGGGGGGTGGGTGGGAAGGGAGCGGGGAAGATAGGGGAAAAGAAAAAGGAAAAAAATGGGGGAATTGTAAATAGTAAAGATACGTGGAATGAATTGTCTTTATGTAAACCTTTATAGGAATCATATATAATAATATTATAGACATGTGGAATGGATTTTGATTTGTAAGCTTTCGTGATGTAAACTTATTTAAATAAAAAACAATTTTCTAAAAAAAAAAAAAGGTAGGGCTGGGGAAAACTCCTGCCTGAAGCCCAGAGAGCCACTGCCAGTCAGTGTAGGAAACACTGATCTAGATGGACCAACAGGAAAAGGCACCTTACTGTTTAAACCAGCTCTTCATTCTAACCATGAGGACAAGCGTCTCCTAATTTTTATGCTCTGTATGCAAAAGGGATCTCCGGCACCTCCAGGTAGAGCTGGGGGCGCTCCCTGCCCGAGACCCTGGAGATCCACTGCCAGTCAGTGTAGACAGCACCAGGCTGCATGGATCTGGTAGTCTGACTCTGCCTAAGGTGATGTCGTAGGTTTGTATTGGTGGCTGGGAGCATGGCAAGCTGGATCCTTCTCTCCATTTCTATGTTATGTCTGTATGCAAACCCAAGTTTCAGATGTTCTCTGCTATTCCTGACTAGGCTACAAGCAGCGATTGTAGCCTGTTTGTTCCACAAGGATAAGGATTCAGGAATTAAGTAGTTATCATCACAAAATAATGGCCAAGGTAATGCAACCAGTGACCATTAACAGGTTTCCTGCCAGACAGGATTCTGCTGTAGACTGCTCCTTCTGTGATGTATGTATGATGTTTGGGGGGGGTGGGCTTAAGCTTACAGGGTAGCAATTTCAAAAAGGGCTTGCACACCATTGTTCGGGGTTCTCCCCTCCTGCGTGTGGTGAGTGGGGACCCTGTTGCAACAGTTTAATAAAGAGACAGGGACTGACTTGGTACCGACAGTAGAAGAACCGTTAGTCAGCGCTAAGAAAGCATTAGAGGAAATAGAAGAATTTGGACAAGTAGCAGGCTTCAAATTAAATAGAAAAAAAGACAAAAATGTTAAGTTAAAAATATGGATAAAGAAATGGTAGATAATATGCAACAACAAGCAAACATAGAGGTGGTTAGAAAAATCAAAAATTCTTGTAACAGCTGGCTACAATGGAAAGGGAGGCTGTGGTTAGGCCTACAGGAAGGCTGGAGGGAGAACGGGAAGAGAGGTCACAATATAAGTAGGCAGCAAACCACACACCTTGATCCTGAGAGCAAAGAGGACACCTCCCTATCCTGGAAGCCTGGAGAGATGGCGCAGTCTTAATGAATGAGTGAATGAATGACATTTGTAGCCGCCAATCTTTTTCTCTAAGGAGCTCACGGAGGCGTCCATGATTCTCTGCCTCCTCCTTTTATCCTCACAACCACCTACATCAGAAGGGGGGATTTCCCTGTATGATTTTGGGCCAAGGTTACCTTATGGAAAAGGGAGTCGTCGTCTTTTGGGCGGAGTGTGTCATGGCGCCTTTATTGATTTGCCCCATTGTTTATTTCCCGCAAGTTCCAGTCTATTTGGTATTTTGTTCAACTTGAGCTAGTTTCTAGCTGACTGAACATGACCTGCATGAGAAATGACTGACTGTTTATGTCGTCAATTTCCTGATTCATAGCTTCACTTTTGCAGGAAGATCCCACTGTCTGTGCAGAACTCCATTCTTCCCAAGAGGAGGCAATAATCAAACTTGGCTGGCACGTGGGGTTAGTGTGATATTAGCTATTAAGAGGCCAAGATATTTGTTCAGGCCTTCCAGGTCATGTTTAAGATAATGTCTGGTACCAGGGTGTTCTGAACTGTAGACCCAGAGAAGGGCTTATGGGAGTGGCTGGGTGCACGTATGATGAAGGAGACCAAAGACACGAGAATGATCCATTCTAGTGCTTTATTAAGAAACTAGCTGACCCGGCCACGCGTTGCTGTGGGTTATCCCTGTGGCTGCCCCCACCCTGTGACGATCCATGACGTGTTGCTGTGCCTGACTTGTTTCCCAGGAAAGGGGGAGGATGTGTCCGTTTCCCCCTGGACTATGTGTTTTTTCCTCCCCCCTGTGGTTGTGTCTCATCCCTGTGATTACTCCCATCCTGTAGTGACCCATGGGGTATCCCGTCCCCCCCCCCACACCCTACGTCAGCCCATGACTTATTTGGGCCCTTCCTCACCCCACACCCCACCCAGGGCTCCACTCGGGATAGTATTTAAAGGGCTGTATACCTGAGGCCTAGTCTGTAAAGTGGAGCAGAGGCCTAGTCTGTAGGCTGTAAAGTAGAGGCGAGGGCTAGTCTGTGAAGTAGAGCAGAGGCCTAGTTTGCAGGCTTTAAAGTAGAGGCTTGGGCTAGTATTTACCGTAAATGCGAGCCGAGGCCTGCGCCCTGTATCTCCATTCCTTGGCCCCAGCCTGACTCTATGGGTTATCTGGTAATGGCCACCTTGGTAGTTTCAATTGTTTGGTTGATGACATCATTATTTGGTGCCGCCCTTCAGAGCTTTTGCTGGTGACAGTGCGTGATCTGCCTTTCTATTGGATGCTGCTGGAGTAATCAGAGCTTCTGCTGGTGATGTCTAATTTGCGCGCCACTTCTTTTTGCCTTTATTCTATATTTTAGGTATGATAGGTTTTTTAAAAAAAATTTATTATGCCAGATCAAATTTCTGTCCAAATTTGATACTATTTGGTCCAGCCGTTACAGAGCAAGGCTGTGACGACCACGCACACAATGGGAACATTTTTATATATATAGATATATAGGCTTACAGGTAGCCAGGCAGCCAGATCTCCTAGCCTTCACTTGCAGAGACGCAGGACAGACACCGCAGCAAGGAGATGACCTGTCCACACCCAAGCAAAAGTGAATACATTCTGCATATGCAAAGCATTTCATTGCCTAGGACATGGGTCGGCAAACTAAGGCCTGCAGGCTGGATCAGTCCCAATAGCCTTCTAGATCCGGCCACGTTTTTTCGACTCAGCTAGGCTTGGGGGTCAAAAGTGAGGCGGGTGGCTGCTTGAGACAAGCCCCTTCTCCGTCCGCCGCGCACGCAGAGCAATCTTTTCTTCTGGGGTGTGGGGTGGAGAAGAGGGAAAAGGAGCCCCAGTTCGGATTTCCACCATGGAGCTGCCGGCGACTGACCTCAGGAAGGGCAGTTGCGGCAGCAGGGGCTCAGAGGCGCCTCAGGAACGATGTCCGCCGGTGTCTGTGGCGGCAGTGCTCCCTGCCGGAGGAAACAGGGAGTGCCTGGGCAGCTGCACTCCAAATCAGTTCTACGCTCTGCTGGGGAGGCCGCTAGTTAGCTACAAGGTGCGAGCCATGGAAAGGTAAATAGCTGCCGCCACCTCGTCTTCCCTCACCTGGGGAAAAGAACATTTTTGCTTGAGTGGCGCTGGACTGACTTAGCGTGGCCAATGGCTTTTCCCTTCACCCACGCATGCGCGCACATTCTCCAGGGCTGACAGGAATGGCGCGCTTACTTCAGCCCCAGCCCCACCCCACCTTACGAGATAAATAACTGTCAATGCATAAAACGCAAAGGAAGCAGTGTGGCTGTATGAGGGGAACACCGCCGCCCCCAAAAAACACATTTGGGCAATGTTGGGATTGGTGCCATTAAGGTTTTTTTGCCAAAAATGTGGGTCATAATCATGGCAACATATAGTCCGGCCCCCCACAATCTCTGAGGGACAGTGGACCGGTCCCCTGCAGAAAATGTTTGCTGACCCCTTGTTGCAATGGCCAAAATGGCCTATCTTTTGAGCTACGCCAATAAAACTCAAGAGACTAGAGGAGCTAGGAGTCCATTATTGTTTAGCAATAGGTTACAGCGGAATCTTTTCCCAAAACTGCAACCCCGCCCAAAGGTCCAGGCAGGGTATTTATAACATTTCAAACAAAGGATTTCAAATTAACCAATCAAGATCGAGAAACGTTATCATAAAACAAATGTATAACGAATCACAACACAGAAGTTTTATTCTGTAAAATGTTTTATTTTGTAAAATGTTTTTATTTGATGTTGTAGAAGTACATGTACACTTTAATAAAGTTTATAAAAATTTAATAAAAAAAATAAAAATTAACCAATCAAGTTCTTCATTACCTCATATTGGTTTAGTACGCATGTTCATTACCTAATTTAATACGCATGCGCAATAAGCATTGCTAACTAAACCTTGGTTCTCAGAGATCTGTTACATTTTGTTAGTTTGCACGTATGAGAATCTGTGTTACGTGTACCATGTATTAAGTTATGTTCTAGCTTATGAATGGCATCTTTGTGATTGACGAATTTCTTTCCCTGTGGGGAAGGCCTCATGCCAAATCATAAGTTTCTTAAAGCAACAGGTTACCATAACTGTCCTATATAATAATCTTGCTATGTCCCTGCGTCCACTTTCTGTGTGTCACGGAAGTGCGCTACTGCGCATGTCACACAGAGGGACTCAGGGATTGGCCAGCAGAGACCACTTCCGCCGCCGCCTTTACTGGAGGCTCCCACAGCCGCCATTACTGGCTGGAAAGCGCGGGGGAAGCGGCGCGGAGCGCCGCTCCCCCCGTCGTCGGCTGTCTCCGCGCCTCGGATCCCGGCGCCGCCTCTAGCTCTTGCTGCCGCCGGCGGCAATCAGGGCCTGCCCCCAGAGCGGGCTTCACGGGCGGCGACGCCCCCGCTGCTCCTCCGCTCTCCGGAACCGGCTCCCCGCGTGCGGGGCGGCGTGCAGGCTGCCGGGACGGGCGCGCAGCTCTCGCCCGCCGGCCTCCTGCGTCCTTCGCCGCCTCCGCCTCCTCCCACCGGGTCCCCAGCCCAGGCGCGCCGCTCCGGCGCTGAAGTCGGGGCATGCGGGGCGGCGTGCAGGCTGCCGGGACGGGCGCGCAGCTCTCGCCCGCCGGCCTCCTGCATCCTCCGCCGCCTCCGCCTCCTCCCACCGGGTCCCCAGCCCAGGCGCGCCGCTCCGGCGCTGAAGTCGGGGCATGCGGGGCGGCGTGCAGGCTGCCGGGACGGGCGCGCAGCTCTCGCCCGGCTGAGGAGGGGCGGGAGAGCTGAGGCAGGCGGCGGTGGTGCACTGAGGTGGCTCCTGCTCCTCCTGCTGCTGCTGGCTGTGGAGCGGCGGTGGTGGCGGCATGAATAAAGAACCGCCCTCCGAGGGCGCCTCAATAACACCCTCCTTTCCCCCCCCTCCCCTGCTTCCTCCTCCCTCGCCTCCGCTTTTCTCCTCCTCTGGAGTAGCGGCCGAGGCTGGAGCCGGCGGCGGGGAGAGGCTGTAGGAAGCGGGGAGTGGGAGACGCCAGCGGGAGGCGGAGCCAGGTCCTCTCCGAGAACGCCTCACTCACCTCACGGCCCCAAACGGAGGAGCCCGGAGGCGGAGGAGGCGTCGCCGCGCTCTCGCTCTTGCTCTCCCTTCGCCCAAGCTGAGCCCTGCTGTCACCACCAGGGAGCCGGATTTTTACCTCCCTCGCCACCGCCCGCACACCAGCCTCCCCACCACCTCCTGCCCGCCTCGCACTGCCGCCCGGTCGCCGGGGATGGGGGGGGAGGTGTGTGTGTGTGTGTGGGAGGGAGAGAGAGAGGCGAGCTATTTCTGGAGGTGTGGGAAGTGGGGGGAGGTGTGTGTGTGAGAGAGAGCTGAGCTGTGTTTGTGGGTTTCCCAAAGGCATCTGATTGAACAGGCTGCTGGGGAGGGGAAGGGTTAATGGGAGGGAGAGGAGTCTGGGGAGGGAAGGGTTAATGGGAGGGAGAGGAGGCTGGGGAGGGGAGGGTTAATTGGAGGGACCGCTACACCCCCAATGGCCCCATATGTTCTAGGGCCCGTTATCTGATAACGGGCTTAATTTACTAGTTCTATTATAAGCATATTCAATGATTTATAGGGGTTCACATTATTATATTCATTATGGCCCTTTGGGCCACTGCCACACCCTGGCTAGGACATCCCATTGCTCCACCTGCACAGATGAGGGCTTCGGTGACCAATACCCAAGTCTTACAGATAGTTCCCCTTCCTGGACTCACGAGCCCAGCACCCCAAGACCACAGATAAGGACGCCATCAAACCCAGCCAATTAGCTTGTATCAAAGCAAGCGAATATAAGCATATATGAGCCCGTTTCTACAACAACTACCAATTAATTGTGGTGTTATCTTGACTACCAAGATGGCATTAGCAGAGTTTCTGGAACCGTTCACCTTTAGTTCAACACACAGGGTTAAAATAGGGGGTCTCTTTTTAGATCAATCTATGCCAGTGCCACTGATGCCATGATCTGCAGCATTAAACCATAGAACAGAAGTTCAGGTTGCCACCCATCATTGCGACGCACCCTATCCAATGGGGGTGGGGGAAGAGGACCCCTTGCTATCCCAAAACCATCTCACTTAAAAAATAAAAAAGAGAGTCGGTTTTCACCAGCCTCCTAGCCAGCCCATCTCTTGCCTTGTTTTCATATTCAGACATGCTTCTAGATCACAGATATGTAGAAACAGAGCATCTGCAAAAGATAACAGGTTGAGAGAAGCAAAGAGCACCCAAAATCGAAGCTACAACCGGGTGCAACATTTAGCGCAGATCAGAGAAGGGATGACAGCGCTCAGAGGGGGGGGGGGCTTTTTACCAGTTATCATCATCATTCTTTTATTCGACCGTCAGTCAGAAGACCAGTTATCATTGTACCACAAATCACTGTAAAAAAACCCACCAGGCGATTCATCACTGCTAGAATGCTCCGGTGGATCGTAGTAATCAAAGTAGTCGTAGTCATCGTCATAGTCGTCCACTTCTGCCCTTAGTGGTGGGTGAAGTGTGATGCTGCTTTGCAACACCCTCATCCCACCCCAGGATGGCTCCCTGTCTTCACTTGGGCCTTGCTCTGGGAAGAGGAACTCTAAGCTGGAACAATAGGCTTTCTTGTGCCCTTTGTGTTCAAAGAGAATATGACGGACACCTTGAGGGTACTTGTAAATAGCGTGTGAAACCTGGAGAGGAGAGAGAAAGGGAGGGGGCTGCTGGGTCTGGGGGAGGTTGCAGAGAAGAAACTACCCCTTCCGGGATGCAACCTCTCCCCCCACTGCGGTGGCTCGAGGGGTGGAAGGGGGAAGCCAACAGTAGGGGGAGCCAGAGCCAAGGAGAGACAGAGGCAGACTACTTTGGTCCCCATTCTCCTCTTGCCGGATGTTAAGCAAGAGGAAGGAGCTCACAGGTAGTCAACCAGCTGAGCTGCTTGTCAGTAAGACACTTTGAGGTTTTCTACAATCTAGTGGAATATATCTTTTATGTAATATTTACACAAGAAGGCCTGCATGTCGTAGCAGACGGAGGTTGTTGGGACCCCTTTCACCCTCATAGACCACCTTCCACTAATTTAACAAAGTTTGTATTTTCTACTCAGGCTCAGCTCACCGGAAACCAATCTGAAAAACTAGCTTCTTCATATTGTTGTTCTTTAAGGACTTCAGAGTCTGCAGACAACAGCTTCACGGTAAGTTTATAGCGTGAACCAGGCCCACTTGAAAAGCTGTTGGGGGGGGGGGAGGAAGAGAGAGAAATTATATGAGCCTGGGACAAACATGGATCCAGCTGGGCACATCAACCACCACTCTTTCTGCCACTACAACATGGTGATTGAGAGTGATCTTGGTATCTGCCTTTTTTTGGTCAGGGAAGTGAAGAGATTCGATTTTAGGAAGTGTCTCGTTAACATTCAAAATAAAACTAAAAGATGGGTCCCTTTGCCTTCCTGATTAACACATCTGGTAACTAATTAGGACTGGGTGCCACTCTAAATAAGCGGAGACAAACTGCAATCCCTAATGGAGGAAAGGGCTCAGTGGTTAGAGCATCTGCTTTGCATGCAGAAGGTCTCTTGTTCAATCCTTGGCATCTCCAGCTAAGACTGAAACCCTTAAGAACCACTGCCCTCTCTGTGCCGCCATGGAAGTGATGGCCAATAGTAGCCTTCATTCCTCTAGACAGCTGCTCTGGGGGGCTGAAGCCTAGGTCCAAGCAGACCCTCCCCTCTGCCTCCAACTAACTGACCACATCTATGCTTGGGATCTCACAGACGCTGAGAACTTTGTTTGGGGTGTCTACCCTCCCTCCGCCCAAGCAGGGACAGGACTCTTGGCACTCACCAGTCCGACACCTCAATCATGGGTCTGGCTTCATCCATCAGTTCGTCCCAGTAGCCTTCGTCCTTCAAGGTGATGAGTTGAGACTTGCTGCAGGGCCTGAGACATTAAGGAACACCATCACTATCCCACATTACCATCACTACCCCACAGCATTGGGGGATGCGGGTGGCGCTGTGGTCTAAACCACTGAGCCCCTTGGGCTTGCCAATCAGAAGGTTGGTGGTTTGAATCCCCGCAATGGGATGAGCTCTGGTTGCTCTGTCCCAGCTCCTGCCAACCTAGCAATGTGAAAGCATACCAGTGCAAGTAGATAAATAGGTACCGCTGTGGAAGGAAGGTAAATGGCATTTCCGTGCGCTCTGGTTTCCATCATCGTGTCCCGTTGCACCAGAAGTGGTCTAGTTCTGCTGACCACATGACCCAGAAAGCTCTCTGTGGACAAACGCCAGCTCCCTTAGCTTGAAAGCGAGATGAGCACTGCAACCTTTGACGGGACTTAACCATCCAGGGGTCCTTGAGCTTGACCTTTGACCCACAGCATTTGGACCATGTGTTCTAAGAGGCTCAGCAACTGGCAATCGTGGGCCACCTCCAGCTCCCTGGAAAGAAAGTTTGCCCCCTCCTACGCAGAGGCAAGGAACGATGGCCTTCTAGTAACCTTTTTTTAGGGAAAGCCACCAGGGGCCTGGCTCTCCCCACTCCCCACAACACACACTTTTTTATTCCATACAAAAAGAAGAAAGGCTCATTTGATAGGATTTGGTGATGCAAATTGCTCCACCATTTTGTGACCATTACATTTTAATGGGTTATATTTATTGGGGGGGGGGCTCTCCTTATGCAGAATACAGTGCGAATCACAAGAACCTGCACCAGGGCAAATGAAAACTCGCCTTCCTCATCTTTGAGTTCAGACAATGATAGGTTCCTCACCCGTTACGTGAAGCAAAGCATTTGTAGAGCTGAACAGGAGCATCTTCATCTTCATCTCTCTCTCCAAAAATGTCCATTTCAAAAGGGTCGATTACATAATGGATGCGTTTTGAGTCTTCGATGGACAGTTCCTCAGTTTCCCAGTGGCTCTCAGCAGGTGTCTGGATTTCCCAGGAGTCCAGGCCATCTGACACAGCGTGTGTGATGGGGAGACAGAAAATGAAGGGAGAGGCTTTGAGGGCATGGAAGCAGCCAATGGGTTAGAAAGAAAACAAGAATGACTTAGGCCACTTTCAGACTGTCCCTGTTTCCAAGAGGGACTCAGTTGCATAATGGCAAGTTCAGGGTCTCAGATTTAGGCTTGTTTGACCTCCCCACAAATGAATTTGCTCAATAAATAGCCAGAATCTTTAAATGAGGGGCCAACAATCAGGATGAAGGTGCAAAAAACAGGCAGTCTGGAAATGACCGTAGTTAAATTATCACCCTTAGTTTGCATGATTAAGTATTAGACACCCTGAAGTTAACTGACATTATTACCTTGGCTCCATTAAATCCAACAGGGCTACTCTGAGCAACAGGTGTTGGGAAACTTTGGCCCTCCAGATGTTGCTAAACTACAATTTCCATCATGCTGGGCCATTTCTCTTGCTTGCTGGGGTGGATGGGAGTTGTAGTTCAGCAACCTCTCGGTTCCCACACCTGGAAAAAAACAAGGTGCTTGGCTATTTAGAATATGCAATTATTTATATACATGTGGTACAATGTGTGTGTGTGTATAGATAGATAGATAGATAGATAGATAGATAGATAGATAGATAGATAGATAGATGGATGGATGGATGGATAGATAGATAGATAGATAGATAGATAGATAGATAGATAGATAGATAGATAGATAGATAGATGATAGATAGATGATAATTGGTTTTAAGGCCACCGCAAGGCCTTCAAATTGATGCTACTACTGCCAACATGTACCGCGGTTATGGCAAGCCGTTTCTGCCACTGCTGCTTCTTCTGTCTCCTAGCAGGCCTGCAGGCAGTCTGGCAGTCCCAGATTATTTGTATTCACTATGACTCACCGCCAAATTTAGGATTGTCCCGAATACCACCATTTGGTAGCCAAGCCCAAAGCCAAAAGAAGAAGAAGAGGAGTTTGGATTTGATATCCCGCTTTATCATCACCCGAAGGAGTCCCAAAGCGGCTCACATTCTCCTTTCCCTTCCTCCCCCACAACAAACACTCTGTGAGGTGAGTGGGGCTGAGAGACTTCAGAGAAGTGTGACTAGCCCAAGGTCACCCAGCAGCTGCATGTGGAGGAGTGGAGACGCGAACCTGGTTCACCAGATTACGAGTCCACTGCTCTTAACCACTACACCACACTGGGATGTAGTCCTGTTGGGATGTATTTTGGCTTGCCTGCGGATGAAACAGAGTGTGTGATGATTGATAATATTGTCATTTATCCATTTTAGACTCCTAATTAGTAGCAGTTGCCAGGACCTTGTCCTGATCGCCTCTGTATAGTTCCATCCTTATTTCAGACATTGTGGTAGATTCCAAAGTTTAACTGGAGACAAGATTGCAATGTTTAGCCATTGATATTGTGAGGTTTAGCAGCTGATAACATTGCAGTGTTTAGCTAGTGAGTTATCGCGATGTTGAAAACCAGATATTGCCTAGCCCTTACACACACTGTGATTCGTGATATATTACCAGCTCAAATATTATGAAAAAATTATGTGAACTTCAAGCCGGTTTTGGATGATATATTGCCCCGCCCCAGTGTAACCATTACTGTGCTAGATGAACCAATATTGGGACTCAGTGTAAGACAGCTTCCTATGTTCCTATAGGCTTTATAATACAGATTTCTGTCCAGGAGCATTTTATTCTCCCAGATAAATGGGGACGTACCTTGGCCATCAGGGTTCTTGATTAAGTTCTTCTTTAGGCGGGAGAAAATGTAGAAAGCCAATGGCTTTGGAGAAGAGTCATGGTCCCTTTTCTGGAACTTGCGCTTCCACAGAACCGGCAGGTCTACCAAGTCCCGCCACTGAGAGCAGACCAGCCGGCAATTGCAAATGAGGTCGCTTGCTGGAACCAGGGACAAGATATCCAACAGAAGGTGTTCGGGCAAATTTTCCATGTTTGCTGCCATCTCCCCTTCCATGAGGTCTCAGCCGCCTGCAGAGATGAACCACGAAAGAGGGGAGCAAGGGGAAGGGGCAAACATACAAGGTCTGTGAGTGGGCCAGAGGCAAGGACAAGCGGGGTACTGCAACAAAATGTTGCCGCATTAAGTGCTTAGGTTCAGCTGCTATATACCTAGTCAGACCATCTAGCTTAGCATTTCCCAACCCTGCTGCCCACTAATTCATGACCCCCTCCCCTATCTGGATGCAGGAAGTGGAAAGCCATGTCATGTCATGCCATTAAGACTTGTGCCTCCTGTTCCTGGTTCAGTTGGAGAAAGTGACTTCCCAGTTGAATAGTGAGCAGCTAGCACAAATCTCTCTGGCTCCGTGTCCATACTAGGAGCCAACTTCTAGGGGCTGATGGGGCTTCACCGCCCCAAAGAATGTTTGAAGGAGACCCACACACACCCCAAAAAGTTGAAGGGCATTGCCGTTCAAATGGTGTGCATGCACCACATCACCATCATCATTATTATTTATTGAATTTATATACCGCCCTATAGGCTACCCAGAGGTCTCAGGGCGGTTCACTATAGGGGGGAAATGTATTTGATTGTATTGCTTGATAATTTGTGCGGATTTTAAATTTTCTTAATAAAAAAATAATGATTATGTTTAAATACAAATGTTATCTGTAAAAATTAAAGAAAGAAAGATCCACCCTCTTGGTGGATGCGCTTGTCCCTCCCCCCATCTCCTCCGAGGCTTACCTGGTCTAGAACGAGCGCAGGAGCCGGCTCCGAAAGCAAGTCTGATCCCCTCCCGGCTCCACCGCCAGGCAGGAAAGAGAAATCGAAAGCGATCTTAGTCTCAATTCCGAGAAACGACCCGCCCATCGCCTCTCGCCGGGAGGAGGGCAAGTAGTGGAATCCCCGGCAGGGCGTATTTGCATAAGATGACGCGCCTCTAGCGAGACAACGCGCATCCCGGTCTCAAATTCGCAAAGGCAAGAGCGGCGTGGCCGGAGGTTCCGTCCAGTAAAATAAAACCATCGCAAAAGGATATGGGTTACTGGCGAGTGTGGACCATACGCATCTCATCTCAAGCCTTTCCCTGGCTCAGGAGAGTTAGCATCTCCTGACCAACGATACTCAAGGGTTGCCCAGCATCCTGTTATAAGGACGATGGAGATCTATGGAGATGAGGATGTTGTCATCTAACCAAGGACTCGAGGCTGGCAGACTCCACACACGCACCCATCTCCCATGGATTTGCCTTGCAATTTAGGGCGGGGGTCACAAGACCAGGAGAACGCAGGCACAGAGGAAATATAATAGCATGGCAATCAAATCTGCATTGGAAACTACCGGCTTGTAGTTTAATGGTGAGTTTTGGACATAATGGAGATGTAAAACACCACTGTGGGAGCAGGGCTGGGGCGGAACAGTGCTAGAGCCCCGTCGAGTTGCATGGAATCAATTTCAATCCTTTACCCCTAAGGATGTGGACAGGCTGCTTGAACTCGTGAAACCAACCACCTGTCTCCTTGATCCTTGCCCACCCTGGCTAATAAAAGCAAGCCGGGAAGGGCTGGGTGGTGGGCTCTGCAGGGTGGTGAATGCTTCCCTCTGTGAGGGAGTGTTCCCAGACCCGCTGAAAGAGGTGGCCATTAAACCGCTTCTTTAAAAAAACATTCTTAGACCCAGCCAATATGCCCAACTATCGCCCAGACCCGGATTAACCGGTATTTACAACGTCGAAGCATCAAGGCGCAGTCATAGAAAAGTACCGGTAAGTTATGTAAAACTAAGCATATGTACACACACACATATATTCTGAGAGCCAGTGTGGTGTGTGGTTAGTGTTGGACCAGGGCTGGATCTAGACACACCAAAGAAGTGTTTCAGTTAAACGCATTGTAAACTTTGTACAGTGGTACCTCTGGTTATGTACTTAATTGGTTCCGGAGGTCCGTTCTTAACCTGAAGCACCACTTTAGCTAATGGGGCCTCCCGCTGCCACTGCCCGATTTCTGTTCTCATCCTGAAGCAAAGTTCTTAACCCGAGGTAATATTTCTGGGTTAGCAGAGTCTGTAACCTGAAGCATATGTAACCCAAGGTACCACTGTATGAGAAATCAGGTTGGCAAGAGTGGAACTCCACAGCGCCATCTGGTGTTGCAGTGTTATAATGCATAAACAACGCATATAAAGCACTGTTTCTTTGCCAATGTAGCTGAGTCCCAGGGTTCAAATCCCCACACAGCCATGAAGCTCAATGTGTGTGACAAGTTTTTGTAGGCCAGAGTCCATTTTTTGGAGGCACGGTTGAAAAGAATGGGCACAACAGGTCCTGTAGGCAAACCTTTGGGTAGTAGCCAATGCTGGTCCTACACAGAGTAGACCCATTGAAATCCGTCACCATCATTGGCATAGATCTATTAATGCCAAAGATTCGTAGAATTGTAGAGTAAGAAGGGACTCAAAGGTTCATCTAGCCCAACCCCCTGCAATGCAATGGGTCTACGTTGAGTAAAACCTAGTTGCATCCAACCATGTCAATTTCGGTTTCTTTCGGGTTCTCATTTTTTCAAGTTCTCCATATTATCAGATCAGGATGTGTGCGTGTGTGTCTGTCCTCATGAAAATTCATCTGAACACAGAATCCGGACACAAAAGTTGTTGGGCTTTTTTGTTGTTGCAAAATCTCAAGAATAAATGAAGTTTATTCTGGGGCTCTTCTCATATTCTTATGCTGAAAATGAGTGAATCGGTGGTCTGATCTACAGCCCCAGCCGTCCAGATGTATGCAACTCTGCATATGCTCAGAATCCCATCCTCCTCAGATACTTGCCATTTGATTTCCCTTTGGATGACTAGAGTCATCATCCTTATGGGCAAGAAGGGATATTTCCCAGTGCTTAGGCATATCCTGTTGGGCATAAATTAAACAGGAAAGAAAAGGATGAAAAGGATCTAGGGGTCTTAGTAGACCCCAAACTTAACACGAGTCAAAAGGCCATGCAGCAGCAAATAATGCTAACGTGATTCTAGGCTGCGTCAACAGAAGTCTAGTGTCCAGAGCAAGGGAAACAACACTCCTGCTCTATTCTGCCTTGGTCAGACCACACCTGGAATTCTGTGTCCTGTTCTGGGCGCCACAAATTAAGAAGGATATTAACAAGTTGGAATGTGTGCAGAGGAGGGTGACTCAGATTATGAAGCGCCTGGAAACCAAGCCTTATGAGGAATGTTTGAGAGAGTTGGGGATGTTTAGCCTGGGAAAGAGGAGACCGAGATAAGAGGAGAAAGTCATCTTAAGGGCTGTCACATAGAAGATGGAGCAAGCTTGTTTTCTGCAGAGGTTGAATGGGATTCTTTAACTATGACTTCTGCATTGCAGTGTTTTGGACTAGATGAGTAACAATAGTATATTTCTTGTTTAAAAATCTAGTGAATGAAGACTTCCTTTTTCTAAACTTCTGTCATGTTTGACCAAAGGGTGTGATTCCTGATCAGATGTGACTGTAGCGACCCGACTAGACAGGGTCGCGCCATGCGGGCGCCAGGAAGGGGAACCTTGCAGCGGGCCAGGAAAGGGGGCGACAGCGGAGCCAGGCGCGCAGGGGTTAAACCGAGCGCAGCAAGACCCGACCTCGCCCAGGCATGCCTCGAGGGGTAAACAACCCCAGGATGGGTGCGTACCTGATGGCCCAACCCCAGGTGCGGAAGGGAACCGCAAATCATCAGCGGCGGGCGGGAACCGTCAGCATCGCAATAACAATGTAAAAAGCACCCATGAATAGTGCAGGTAGACCAGAGCAGTTAACTCTTTTGTCCAAGCCACCCCGGGTGGGGAAGAGGATTAACCCCGGACCTTTAGGGCAGAAGGGAGGGGGGAATTGGGAGTCACCCAGCAAGGTGTACATAAGGGGGATTCTGAGATGGCCTCCTCAGAATCCTCACGGACTTTCCACGTTTCTCTGTGTGCTGTACAATAAACTTCAAGACATCTTCCGCTGACTTCTCGGAGTGGCGTGCGTTCTTGACGGCTAGCTACAGTTACCATTGGGGACACGACATAGTGAGGATTCTCCAAAAACTTCAACGTCCGTATCGTGTTGGGATCGCTTACCGGCAGCTACCGAGATGGCGACCCCATGGCGCGGAGCGGCACGTTTTCAGACCCCCGTTACCTCGAGCACCCTACTCAAGCGGCCGGCGGATCTGTTCACCTCAAATCAACGGAGTCTTTCCTCGGCCGGACCAGACAGCGGGAGCCTGGGCGAGCTACGGCGACTCCAGGAGCAGCTGAACCGCCTCATCTGGGAGCGGCTGCGGGTTGACGAGGAGTCAGGCCGGTCGTTGGACCAGGCCTGTGGGGGCGCGGTGCCCCGGGCAAGTCGTAGCGGCGGCGGGAGCCAAGGCCACGCGGGATCGGGGGTCTGCAGTCGGCAGACCCCAGGGGAGGGCTCAGGTCAGGAGCCCGGAGTGACTCAGCGGCTGACGTGGTTGGACGGGACGGCCCCGAGGGGGCAGGTGCTTCCCCCGCCAAGACATCGCAGCAGCCGGCTGGAGGACGACGTAGTGGCGGGGGGTTCCACGGGCGACAGCAGCGAGGACGAGCGCGCGGCAGCGACCCCGGAGGCCCGCGGGAGGCACGTCCGCCGGGGGGCGACGGCGCGGCGCAGGCCGCCCCCGGAGATGAAGGCCGTTTACGAGGGGGACCCGGCGGAACTCTCCACCTTCATCTTCCACGCAAGGAACCACGCCAGAAGGTATGGGGGAGACGACTGCGACCCAGAGGACTTGGTAGCGGCGGTCATCTCCTCCCTGCAGGGGAAGGCCGGCCAGTGGGCCATGCTCCTGGTCGACCGCAGGGACCCGGCTCTGGCCACCCTGGAGGATTTCTTGGCGGCCCTTCGAGAGCGCTTCCAAGACCCGCAGGCGGAGGACAAGGCGAAGCGACGGGTCCAGAAGGCCAGGCAAGGGGGTCTCCCGGTACAGGACTATGTAGACATGTTCAGGGGGGAGGCCGCCCGAATCTCCTCCTGGAACGAGGAGGTCCTCGTCCACTATTTCAAGGAGGGCCTCCATCCTGAGCTCCGCAAGTGGGCCGTAGTGAAAGGGACCCCCCGGGAACTGTCAACGCTGGACGGCTGGTGCCGCACGGTGGCTCAGTTGGAAGCAGACCTGGGGATGCTGGAGCTAGAACCCAGGGCGGGCAAGGACCGAAGGCCCGCGGAGAACTCAGGGACCCTCCGCCCCGCCAATGGCGCGGGGGTCCCCCGGCCCAAGCGCACCCCCGACCCGGAACGGGAGAGGAGACGCCGGGAGGGACTCTGCATGAGGTGCGGGGGCAGGACACTATGCGGTGGCGTGCCCCAAGCGACCCCCAGGAAAGGTCCGGACCCCGGCAGGGTCCCAAGCGACGTCGGGAACCAGTAGGACACCCAAGACCGAGAGCCGGGCGGCTGTCGCGACGGAGCCAAGGGGAAAGCGCCAGTCCGACTCCGAAGGCTCGGGGTCGGGAAACGACCTGGACCTGCAGTAAAGGACGCCCGGCTGCAGGTCCCGCCAGGGTCAACGGACCCCAAGAAACGGGCGGGAAGACCACCCAACCTGGTCCGGGTGAGGCTGGAAAACCCGGACGGTGGCAAGCAATGGACGGGCGATGCGCTGCTGGACTCGGGCTGCGACCACAGTATGCTGCACCCCGAAGTGGCCAAGGAACTGGACTTGCCCACCCAGGTTCGGAGCACCCCCTTAGTTTTCGTCCAGATGGACGGCAGTCCCATAAAGGGGGGTCCGTTTGGGGTGGAAGTGGGGCCGGTCTCCTTGTGGGTGGGGGACCACCGGGAGTCCAGGATGCTAGTCAGGGTCCCCACAGACGGGTACCAGGTAGTGCTGGGGTTGGATTGGCTGGTGGAACATAACCCCATAGTAGACTGGCGCTCAGGGCGCCTGACGTTCGACCTGGATAGGTGTGGGCAGCACAGGGTCGAATCGGACCCCCAGTGCCCTGGAAAGGGGGAGGCCAAAGGGGTCCACGGGGGCGAGGGCAAGCTGGATGTGGTGGCGCCGGAGATACCCCCGGAGTACCGGGATCTGGCGGCGGTGTTCGGGGAAACCGAGGCAGACGAGCTGCCCCCCCACCGCCGCACAGATTGCGCCATTGACATCCCAGAAGATGCGGTCCTCCCCAAGGGACGCATCTACAAGATGTCCGGGGAGGAACTCCAGGACCTCAGGGAGTTCCTGGACAAGAATCTGGCCAGAGGGTTCATCCGCCCCGCCAAGAGCCCCATGGGGGCTCCGGTCATCTTCGTGGGCAAGAAGGATGGCACCCGGAGGTTGTGCCAGGACTATAGAGGGTTGAACGCCATAGCGGCAGGGAACGCATACCCGCTCCCCCTCATCCCGGATCTGCTGGACCAGTTGGGTACCGGCACGATCTTCACGAAGCTAGACTTAAGGGAGGCATACTACCGGGTGCGGGTCCGGGAGGGGGACGAATGGAAGACGGCTTTTAACTGCCAGTTTGGACAGTTCGAGTTCCTGGTAATGCCGTTTGGTTTGAGCGGGGCCCCGGGGGTGTTCATGAGCCTCATCAACGAGGTAATCCACGACCTCCTGTACAAAGGGGTGGTGGTCTACCTGGACGATGTGCTGGTGTACAGTCGGGACCCCCGGGAACACGTCCGGTTGGTCCGGGAGGTCTTGCAGAGACTCCTGGACAACCACCTATACGTCAAGTTGCCCAAGTGCGAGTTCCACCGCCCCTCCTTAGATTACCTGGGGTATAGGATCTCGGCGGCGGGGGTGGCCATGGATCCCCAGAAGGTGGAGGCAGTCCTGGGGTGGGAGCGGCCGTGGACACGGCGCCAACTCCAGAGCCTGCTAGGGTTCGCAAATTTCTGCAGGGGCTTTTTGCCCAACTATTCGGCCTTGGTGACCCCCCTCACCGATCTCCTAGGTACCAAGGGGAAAGGAAAGGGGGCCAAGCGTCCCGGGGCGGCTCTGGATTGGGGGTCCCGGGCGGAGGAGGCTTTCCAGGGGCTCAAAGGGGCGTTCGCCGCCGAGCCTACGCTGATCCATGTGGATCCAGCCCGGCCCATGGTGGTACAGGTAGACGCTAGTGATGTGGCCATGGGGGCGGTACTCCTGCAGAGGGACGGGGAGGGCCATCTGAGGCCCGGAGCGTACCTGTCCCGGAAGTTTGGGAAGGCGGAAAGGAACTGGTCTACCTGGGAGAAGGAGGCAGCGGCCATCCGCATGGCGCTTGAGGAGTGGAGACACTGGCTGGAGGGGGCAAGGGAACCGTTTGAGGTCTGGACAGACCACCGCAACCTCGAGGCCCTCCGACAGCCACGGAAGCTGACCGCCAAGCACATGCGGTGGGCAGAGTTCTTCTCCCGGTACGATTTCCAGCTAAGCCACATCCCCGGGAAGGACAACTTCCTCGCGGACGCCCTGTCTCGCCTGCCCCAGTACGAGGCGGACGTCCGCACAGAGATGCGTCCGCTATTTGAGGACAAACACCTAGCCCGAGCCGTCACCACCCGTAACCAGGCTAGGAGGAAAGAGGGACAGACAGGGGGTCAAGATGGGACACCCCCCCGGGAGCGCAGCCAGCCTTCTGCAGCGCTCCGCGACAGACTAGTGGCAGCGTATCCGACAGACACGGAACTACAGAACCTGCGGGACTCCTTGACACTGGAAGGGGACATCTGGCGAAGAGGGAGCGCTGCGTACGTCCCGGAACCCCTCCGGAGGGCCGCCCTGGAAGCATGCCACGACGCCAAAGCGGCTGGGCACTTCGGCTTCGTCAAGACGTGGAAGCTGGTTCGGCGGAGCTTCTGGTGGCCCACGCTCCGTAAAGATGTCAAGGACTACGTTGCAGGCTGCGCCATCTGCCTCACCTGCAAGCCGGCAGTGGGCAAGCCGCAGGGCCTCCTACAGCCCCTGGAGGTCCCACCTCGACCTTGGTCGGTGATCTCCATGGACTTTATTACGGATCTGCCACCCAGCCGAGGCAAGACAGCAATATGGGTCGTGGTGGACCTGTTCTCCAAGCAAGCCCATTTCGTGCCCTGCGCCTCACTGCCTACCGCCACCCAGGTGGCAAAGCTGTTCATGGAGCACATCTTCCGGCTCCATGGGGTTCCAGACAAGGTCATTTCCGATCGTGGCTCCCAGTTTGTGTCCCGATTTTGGAAGGCGTTCCTGGGACTGCTGGGGATCGAACAGGGACTCAGCTCGGCCTACCACCCCCAGACTGACGGACAGACGGAACGTGTCAACCAGGTGCTGGAGCAGTACCTGCGGTGTTTTGGTTGCTACCAGCAGGACGACTGGTCACAGCTGCTTCCGTTGGCGGAGTTCGCTTACAATAACTCCGTACATAGCAGCACGGAGATGTCCCCCTTCGCCGTGGTCTACGGGATCGACCTGAGGCACCTGCCGGACTTGGGAGAGCCCACCGCCCGGGAGCCGGAGGAGCTCGGAAAGTGGAGAGAGAGGACGGCCAGGTGCTGGGAGTCCCTTCGGGAACAACTGCTGGAGGTCAAGGCGGCGCAGAAGAGGACGGCGGACCAGCGAAGAAGACCGGCGGGGGACATCAAAGCGGGGTGCCGGGTCTACCTGTCCACGCGGCACTTGAAGCTGGGCCTCCCCAGCAAGAAACTCGGGCCTCGGTACTTGGGCCCGTTTAAAGTGTTAGAGGTAATCAACGGAGTTTCTGCGAAGCTGGAACTCCCAAAGAACTTGCAACAGATACACCCGGTGTTCCACTTCAGCTTGCTGAAGAAGTCCCCGGAGGACGACGGTTGGCACCCCGTGGCGGCGCCACCCACCCCGTTGATCCTGGCAGGAGGGGAGCACCATGAGGTTAAGGACATTTTGGACTCCAGACTCTACAGAGGGCGTTTGCAGTACCTGGTGGAGTGGAAGGACTTTGCTACGGGGGACCGAGAGTGGGTGTGGGCGTCGGACGTTTTGGCCCCACAGCTGGTCAAGAGATTCCACCAACAGTGGCCAAACCAGCCGGGGGGCCCCGGGACTCAAAACGCTCCCCAGGGGAGGGGGAAGTCAGTTTCGGGGGGGCAGGATGTAGCGACCCGACTAGACAGGGTCGCGCCATGCGGGCGCCAGGAAGGGGAACCTTGCAGCGGGCCAGGAAAGGGGGCGACAGCGGAGCCAGGCGCGCAGGGGTTAAACCGAGCGCAGCAAGACCCGACCTCGCCCAGGCATGCCTCGAGGGGTAAACAACCCCAGGATGGGTGCGTACCTGATGGCCCAACCCCAGGTGCGGAAGGGAACCGCAAATCATCAGCGGCGGGCGGGAACCGTCAGCATCGCAATAACAATGTAAAAAGCACCCATGAATAGTGCAGGTAGACCAGAGCAGTTAACTCTTTTGTCCAAGCCACCCGGGTGGGGAAGAGGATTAACCCCGGACCTTTAGGGCAGAAGGGAGGGGGGAATTGGGAGTCACCCAGCAAGGTGTACATAAGGGGGATTCTGAGATGGCCTCCTCAGAATCCTCACGGACTTTCCACGTTTCTCTGTGTGCTGTACAATAAACTTCAAGACATCTTCCGCTGACTTCTCGGAGTGGCGTGCGTTCTTGACGGCTAGCTACAGTTACCATTGGGGACACGACAGTGACTTCAGTTTAGAAATGAGCTGAGCGACACTTTTTAGAATTCTTTGGAAATGCATTTATTTTAAGCCATCCCTTGCTCTGCAATATCTTCATGGGAAGGGGAGAGAACGTGTTGTGGTCCTGTGTATGTTTACTTAGACGTAATCCCTGCTGCATCCAGTAGGACTTATCCTGAAGTAAGAGTGCACCCAATGCCAGCCCTACTAGGAGTAGACTCACTGGAGCTAATGAACAAAGAATCATGGAATTACAGAGCTGGAAGTGACCCTAAGGGTCACCCAGTCCAACCCCCTGCAATGCATGACTAACATGCCCATTTCTTTCAGTGGGTCTCCTCTGAGTAGACCTCAGTTGCATGCAACCTTTAAAATATTTGTTCTGGCAAAGAATTCTCCCCATCTACCCCATCACTGCCAATCTTTCAGTGAAGCACAGAAAACCATAATTTTGTGGTTTTGGTAAGTTTAGTGCATCATGTTTAAGTGGGTTTTTTGACCCCAAGTCGATTCTCATTTTCGAAGTCCAACATGCTGGAGAAGATGGTGTTCTTTCAAAACCTTCAGGCATCTTCGCTGCCCAGAAGTACTGAAGAAATAAGTGTGTGGGGAGGGGGCCCGGAGGCTCCCCCCACCAATTTCAGGGTGTTGTGTTCCACCAGTGGAAGGAGAAGGGTTCCCGGAGGACGTTGGTGCCACAGTGGACCTCGCCAGACAAGATGTGGTAGGAGAAAAAGTCATCAATGAAGGTACAGTTCAGTCCCAGCGGTTCCAGCAAGGAGCGGACTTTCTCTTCCAGGCAGCACTGCCCATGGATGATGGGGCCAAATGGCTTTGGGATGCCCAGGTGCTTCCCCAAGACGAGCATGTTCACCTAAGCGGAGGAAGAACAACCAAATGCTACAGTCTGGGATGGTTTTTCTGCCACCCTAGCTAAAGTTCAGCATGTAGAAAGTTGCCTTCTACTGAGTCTTACCATCCATCCAGGCCAAAGTTCACTACACTGACTGGCAGCAGCGCCTCTCCAAGGTTCCAGGCAGAGTCTTAGCCAGAGATGCCATTGGGATGGAACCTGGGGCCTTCAGTAGGGCAAGGCAGGTGCTCCACCACTGAGTTATGCCTTCACCTAAAAGTAAAATAAGTTTCTAGTCCCCATGGGTCTGAGGAGAGGACCGGTTTGAAAAGGAACACAGAGTCTTGCACCGAGTCAGACCATTTGGCTCAGTATTGTCTACATTGACAAGCAGTGGTTCTCCAGGATTTTGTGCAGGCAGCCTCTCCCAGCCCTACCTGGAGATGCTATTGAGGTTTGAACCTGGGACCTTCTGCTTTCAAGGCAGCTGCTCAGCCACCGAGTTATGGCCCCTTCCCCATCTGGCTCCGTGCTGCCACCCCATGAGCTTCATGGCTGAGTGGGGGATTCGAACCCGGGTCTCTCCCAGTCTGACACTCTAACCACTATACTACCCTGGCTTTATTAGTTGTTCTACGATGCTTTCCCAACTGCTACCACATTATTGTTGTCCAAGGGGCTCTAGCGCAATGGAAAGAGGGTGAAAAAATATACCCAGAACACTTGTGTCATAAAAAGGTGTGGGATTTCAGCTGCAACTTACGGGATATGCATGGATTGGAAATGAAGCCTCAAAAAGACAGCAAGGCGCAAATGCAATGGAGACTGGGATTGCTTATAACTGCACCAACACCGTCACAAGTCCAAACCATCACAAATGCACAATAAAATGGATCTTCCAGGGGGGCCCTATGTGTTAGTGCTACTTCAGGGTAGTTGTTTTTTTTGCCTCGCATCCGTCTTGTTCACACAACCACCATAAATAGTTTGCCAGGACAGCGTCTTTCTAATCAATTTGACTCTGCAGGCCTTGTGGCAGGAGAAAAGAAAACTCAAAACCTAGGTTGGTGAACCGATAGCAACTAGACTTGATACCAGAGAGCCATGGTTTGCAGCTAAGATCCCCCCCCCCCCCATTTAACAAACCAGGCCTTATGAGGAAAGTTTGAGGGAGCTGGGTCTGTTTAGCCTGGAAAAGAGGAGAATGAGAGGAGACTGGATAGCCATCTACTGATATCTCAAAGGCTGTCACATGACAGATGGTGCAAGCTTGTCCCCCCCCCCCGCTCTGGAGGGTAGGACTCGAACCCATGGCTTCGAGTTACAAGAAAGGAGATTCCGACCAAACATCAGGAATAACTTTCTGGCAGTAAGAGCTGTTTTGACAGCGGAGCGGACTCCCTCAGGAGGTGGTGGACTCTTCTTCCTTGGAGGTTTTTAAGCAGAGGTTAGATGGTCATCTGTCATGTATGATCTAGTTGGGATTCCTGCATAGCAGAGGGTTGGACTAGATGACCGTTGGGTCCCTTCCAATTTTATGCTTCTCTGTTAGATGTAAAGTTAATCCAGGGAGCAGGGTTTGTTTCCTTCGCAAGTTAGTTGGGAAGGATCAAAGGAGCCCTCAGAGGCACAGTCAGGGAAAACTGTTACCTGAGGTTCCCCATAATGTGGAAACTGCACCTTTAGCAAGCAAGAGCTTTCACTCAGGGTAGTGTTCACATATAAATGCAGCCATGCAGATCTATGGCACAACCGCATTTGAAATACCATGTATCGTTCTGGTCGCCTCACCTCAAAAAGGATATTGAAAAAGGTCCAGAAAAAGGCGACCCAAATTACCAGGGGGAAAGGCAAGCGAGAGGTGACATGACAGTTTATAAAACTACGTGTGGTGCAGAGAAAGCCAATGGAGGAAAGCTTGTTCTCTTTCTCTTGGAAAACCGGACATTTCAGACATCCGCTGAAGCTGAACGTTGGAAGATTCAAGACAGGTGAAATCAAGGACTTCTAGAGTTAAACTGTGGAACTCACGGCCACAGTTTGCAGTGATGGCCACCCACTTGAAAGGCTTTAAAAGACAGACATGGAGGAGAAGGCTATTGATGGCTGTTGCCCACAATGGCTCTGCTGCTCTGCCTCCGCCCGTAGCTGAATACCAGTTTCTAGGAATCATGAGTGGGGACTTTTGCTGTTGCGCTCGGGTCCTTTTTGTGGGGTTCCCACAAAATAGGCCCCTGGTTGGCCGCTGTGAGAACAGGATGCTGGGCTGGGTGGACCATTGGCCTGATCCAGCAGGTTCCTTCTCATGGCCTTTGCTATATTCTACCGCAGCTACAGCCAAGATGGCGTCCTGCAGGTGGCCTCCATCTCCCCTCATGAGGGGAGGTATAGTCCCTCAGCACCAGGAGGTCGCCATCTTGGCTACCCCCTTTCTGAAAAATAAAGCAAATAACCTTAATCGACTGTGGTGGTAGAAATTGCCACAACCATATTGTTGTTCCTTTAAAAGAGCCTCATGAACTGAAGCACTTCATAATTCTCCCATTTTACTTCATGATTGTTGTTTAGGTCGGGAGAGCAATCTATGCCCCCTGTCCATGTCTGAGGTAAAAAAATGAAAACCTTAGCCGTGCCTTTTTATTTTATCTCCAGATCACCTTAGTTTACCTAACCACAGTTCTTTCATAATTGCTGTGGAATTTGGTCTCTTGTGTGGTTAGGAGAGAAATGGCTATGAATGTCTGGCTCGGCATCACATTTTACCTCAAAAGATCTTTGCTCATGCCTTCCAGGTCACGTTTAAGGTAAAGACTGGTGCCAGGGTGTTCTGAACCATAGACCCAGAGGAGGGCTCATGGGAGTGGCTGTGTGCAGGTATGACGAAGGAGGAGGCAAAGACGCAGGAATGATCTGTTCTAGTGCTTTATTAAGAAATGTATAGGCTTACAGGAAGCCAGACAGCCAGATCTCCTGGCTTTCTCTTGCAGAGACGCAGGACAGACACCGCAGCAATGAGATGGCCTGTCCACACTCAAGCAAAAGTGAATACATTCTGCATATGCAAAGCAGCATGCCTACCATTGCCTAGGACATCCCATTGCTCCACCTGCGCAGATGAGCGCTTGGGTGACCAATACCCAAGTCTTACAGATAGTTCCCCTTCCTGGACTCAGAGCCCAGCGCTCCAGGCCCACAGATAAGGACGCCATCAAACCCAGCCAATTAGCTTGTATCAAAGCAAGCGAATATAAGCATATATGAGCCCATTGCTACAACAACTACCAATTAATTGTGGTGTTATCTTGACTACCAAGATGGCATTAGCAGAGTTTCTGGAACCGTTCACCGTTCAACACACAGGGTTAAAATAGGGGGTCTCTTTTCAGATCAATCTATGCCAGTGTTACTGATGCCATGATTTGCAGCATTAAACCATAGAAAAGAAGTTCAGGTTGCCACCCATCGTTACGATGCACCCTATCCAATGGGGGTGAGGGAAGAGGACCCCTTGCTATCCCAAAACCATCTCTCTTAAAAAATAAAAAAGAGAGAGTCGGTTTTCACCAGCCTCCTAGCCAGCCCATCTCTTGCCTTGTTTTCATATTCAGACATGCTTCTAGATCACAGATATGTAGAAACAGAGCATCTGCAAAAGATAACAGGTTGAGAGAAGCAAAGAGCTGGCTGCAAAATTTTGTGCAGCTGAGAGAAGGGATGATGGCGCTAAGGGGGGGGGGCTTTTTACCAGTTATCATTGTACCACGAATCACAACTGGAAGCACTGTAAAAAAAACCATAAGGTGCTTCGTCACTGCTGGAATGCTCCGGTGGATTGGGGTAATCTAAGTAGTCGGAGTCATAGCAATCGTCATCCACTTCTGCTGTTAGTGGTGGGTAAAGTATGATGCTGCTTTGCAACACCCTCATTCCACCCCAGGACGGCTCCCTGTCTTCACTTGGGCCTTGCTCCGGGCAGAGGAACGTATGGAAGTTTGAACCATAGTCATCCTTGTCCCATTTGTGTTCAAAGAGGATATGACGGACACCTCGAGGGTACTTGTAAATAGCACGTGCAACCTGGAGAGGAGAGAGAAAGGGAAGGGGCTGCTGGGTCCGGGGAAGGTTGCAGAGAGGAAACTACCCCTTCAGGGATGCAACCTCTCCCCCCCGCAGTGGTAGCTGGAGGGACGGAAGGCGGGGAGCCAACAGTAGGGGGAGCCAAAGCCTAGGAGAGACAGAGGCAGTCAACAAAGTCTACTTTTGTCCCCATTCTCCTCTTGCCGGATGTTAAGCAAGAGGAGGGAGCTCACAGGTAGTCAACCAGCTGAGCTGCTTGTCAGTAAGACACTTTGAGGTTTTCTGCAATCTAATGGTATATATCTTTTATGTAATATTTACACAAGAAGGCCTGCACATCGTAGCAGACGGAGGTTGGTGGGACCCCTTTCACCCTCATAGACCACCTTCCACTAATTTAACAAAGTTTGTATTTTCTACTCAGGCTCGGCTCACCGGACACCAATCTTTAAAAATATTTTCTTCATATTGATGTTCTTGAAGGACTTCATAGTCTGCAGACAACAGCTTCACAGTCAGTTTATAGCATGAATCAGGCCTACGTGAAAAGCTGTATTTGGGGGGGGGGGAAGAGAAAGAAATTATATGGGCCTGGGACAAACTGAGATCCAGCTGGGCACATCAACCACCACTGTTTCTGCTACTACAACATGGTGATTGAGAGTGATCTTGGTATCTGCATCTTTTTGGTCAGGGAAGTGAAGAGACTCAATATTAGGAAGTGTCTCGTTAACATTCAAAATAATTAACACATTCTGATTAACACATGTGGTTACTAATTTGGACTGGGTGCCACTCTAAATAAGCGGAGACAAATCACAATCCCTAATGCAGGAAAGGGCTCAGTGGTTAGAGCATCTGCTTTGCATGCAGAAGGTCTCTTGTTCAATCCTTGGCATCTCCAACTAAGACTGGGAATGCACTCTGCCTGAAACCCTTGAGAACCACTGCCATCTCTGTGCCGCCATGGAAGTGATGGCCAATGGCCGCCTTCATTCCTCTAGACAACTGCCCCTGGGGCTGAAGCCTAGGTCCCAGCAGACCCTCCCCTCTGCCTCCAACTCACTGACCACATCTATCCTTGGGATCTCACAGATGCTGAGAACTTTGTTTGGGGTGTCCTCCCTCCCTCTGCCAGAGCCAGGACAGGACACTTGGCACTCACCAGTCCTCCACCACAATCAAAGGTACGTCTTCATCCATCAGTTCATCCCAATAGCCTTCGTCCTTCAAGGTGATGAGCTGAGACTTGCTGCAGGGCCTGAGACATTAAGGAACACTATCACTATCCCACATCACCATCACTACCCCACAGCATTGGGGGATGCGGGTGGCGCTGTGGTCTAAACCACTGAGCCTCTTGGGCTTGCCCATCAGAAGGTCGGTGGTTTGAATCCCCATGACAGGGTGAGGTCCCATTGCTCTGTCCCAGCTCCTGCCAACCTAGCAGTTTGAAAGCATGCCAGTGCAAGTAGATAAATAGGTACCACTGTGGCGGGAAGGTAAATGGCATTTCCGTGTGCTCTGGTTTCCACCATCATGTCCCATTGCACCAGAAGTGGTCTAGTCCTGCTGGCCACATGAAACAGAAAGCTGTCTGTGGACAAATGCCGGCTCCCTCGGCCTGAAAGCAAGATGAGCACTGCAACCCCAAAGTCGCCTTTGACTGGACTTTACCATCCAGGGGTCCTTGACCTTGACCTTTAACCCACAGCATTTGGACCACGTGTTCTAAGAGGCTCAGCAACTGTCAATCGTGGGCCACCTCCAGCTCCCTGGAAATAAAGTTTGCCCCCTCCTACGCAGAGGCAAGGAATGATGGCCTGCTAGCAACCTTTTTTTAGGGAAAGCCACCGGGGGCCTGGATCTCCCCACACTTTTTTATTCAATACAAAAAGAAGAAAGGCTCATTTGATAGGATTTGGTGATGCAAATTGCTCCACCCTTTATTGACCATTGCATTTTAATGGGTTATATTTATTGAGAGGGGGGGCTCTCCTTATGCAGAATACAGTGCAAAGCACAAGAACCTGCACCAGGGCAAATGAAAACTCCCTTTCCTCATCTTTAAGTGGATTTGAGTTCAGACAATGATAGGTTCCTCACCCGTTACGTGCAGCAAAGCATTTGTAGAGCTGAACAGGAGCATCTTCATCTTCATCTCTCGCTCTAAAAATGCCCATTTCAAAAGGGTTGATTATCTCATGGACACTTTTTGAGTCTTCTATGGACAGTTCCTCAGTTTCCCAGTGGCCCTCGGCAGGTGTCTGGATTTCCCAGGAGTCCAGGCCATCTGTTGCAGTGTGTTTGATGGGGAAACAGAACATGAAGGGAGAGGCTTTGAGTGCATGGAAGCAGCCAGTGGGTTAGAAAGAAAACAAGAATGACTTAGGCCACTTTCAGACTGTCCCTGTTTCCAAGAGGGACTCAGTTGCATAATGGCAAGTTCAGGGTCTCAGATTTAGGCTCGTTTGGCGATTGTGTGCAAGCAACCCACATCACAACAAAATCAGACTTCTTGACGCAATGCCATAAAACCTCCTCACAAATGAATTTGCTCAATAAATAGCCAGGATCCTTAAATGTAGGGCAAACAATCAGGATGAAGGGTCAAAAAACAGGCAGTCAGGAAATGACCGTAGTTAAATTATCACCCTTAATTTGCATGATTAAATATTAGACACCCTGAAGTTAACTGACATTATATCCTTGGGTCCATTAATTCCAACAGGTTTACTCTGAGTAACAGGTATAGGGAAACTTTGGCCCTCCAGATGTTGCTAAACCACAATTTCCATCATCCTGGGCCATTTCTCTTGCTTGATGGGGTGGATGGGAGTTGTAGTTCAGCAACCTCTCGGTTCCCACACCTGGAAAAAACAAAGTGCTTGGCTATTTAGAATATGCAATTATTTATATACATATGGTACAATGTTTGTGTGGATAGATAGATAGATAGATGGGCTGGGCGATAACTGGTTTTCAAGGCCACCGCGAGGCCTTGCAGATTGTTGCTGCTACTGCCAACACATACAGCGGTCATGGCGAGCTGTTTCTGCCACTGCTGCTGCTTCTGTCTCCTAGCAGGCCTGCTGGAGGTCTAGCAGTCCCGGATTATTTGTATTCACAATGACTCACTGCAGTACTTTGGATTGTCCTGAATACCATCATTTGATAGCCAAGCCCAAAGCCAAAAGAAGAAGAAGAGTTTGGATTTGATATCCTGCTTTATCAATACCCTAAGGAGTCTCAAAGCGGCTCACATTCTCCTTTCCCTTCCTCCCCCACAACAAACCCTCTGTGAGGTGAGTGGGGCTGAGAGACTTCAGAGAAGTGTGACTAGCCCAAGGTCACCCAGCAGCTGCATGTGGAGGAGTGGAGACGCGAACCCGGTTCACCAGATTACAAGTCTACCGCTCTTAACCACTACACCACACTGGGATGTAGTCCTGTTGGGATGTATTTTGGCTTGCCTGCGGATAAAACAGAATGTGTGATTGATAATATTGTCATTTATCCATTTTAGACCCCTAAGTAGTAGCAGTTGCCAGGACCTTGTCCTGATCGCCTCTGTATAGTTCCATCCTTATTTCAGACATTGTGGTAGATTCCAAAGTTTAACTGGAGACAAGATTGCAATGTTTAGCCATTGATATTGTGAGGTTTAGCAGCTGATAACATTGCAGTGTTTAGCTAGTGAGTTATCGCGATGTTGAAAACCAGATATTGCCTAGCCCTTACACACACTGTGATTCGTGATATATTACCAGCTCAAATATTATGAAAAAAATATCATGTGAACTTCAAGCCAGTTTTGGATGATATATTGCCCCGTCCCAGTGTAACCATTACTGTGCTAGATGAACCAATATTGGGACTCAGTGTAAGACAGCTTCCTATGTTCCTATAGGCTTTATAATACAGATTTCTGTCCAGGAGCATTTTATTCTCCCAGATTAACAGGGACATACCTTGGCCATCAGGGTTCTTGATTAAGTTCTTCTTTAGGCGGGAGAAAATGTAGAAAGCCAATGGCTTTGGAGAAGAGTCTTGGTCCCTTTTCTGGAACTTGCGCTTCCACAGAACCGGCAGGTCTACCAAGTCCCGCCACTGAGAGCAGACCAGCCGGCAATTGCAAATGAGGTCACTTGCTGGAACCAGGGACAAGATATCCAACAGAAGGTGTTCGGGCAAATTTTCCATGTTTGCTGCCATCTCCCCTTCCATGAGGTCTCAGCCGCCTGCAGAGATGAACCACGAAAGAGGGGAGCAAGGGGAAGGGGCAAACATACAAGATCTGTGAGTGGGCCAGAGGCAAGGACAAGCAGGGTACTGCAACAAAATGTTGCCGCATTAAGTGCTTAGGTTCAGCTGCTTTATACCTAGTCAGACCATCTAGCTTAGCATTTCCCAACCCTGCTGCCCACTGATTCATGACCCCCTCCCCTATCTGGGTACAGGAAGTGGAAAGCCATGTCATGTCGTGCCATTAAGTCTTGTGCCTCCTGTTCCTGGTTCAGTTGGAGAAAGTGACCTCCCAGTTGAATAGTGAGCAGCTAGCACAAATCTCTCTGGCTCCGTGTCCATACTAGGAGCCAACTTCTAGGGGCTGATGGGGCTTCACCGCCCCAAAGAATGTTTGAAGGAGACCCACACACACCCCAAAAAGTTGAAGGGCATTGCCATTCAAATGGTGTGCATGCACCACATCACCATCATCATTATTATTTATTGAATTTATATACCGCCCTATAGGCTACCCAGAGGTCTCAGGGCGGTTCACTATAGGGAGGAAATGTATTTGATTGTATTGCTTGATAATTTGTGCGGATTTTAAATGTTCTTAATAAAAAATTAATGATTATGTTTAAATACAAATGTTATCTGTAAAAATTAAAGAAAGAAAGATCCACCCTCTTGGTGGATGCGCTTCTCCCTCCCCCCCATCTCCTCCGAGGCTTACCTGGTCTAGAACGAGCGCAGGAGCCGGCTCCAAGAGGAAGTCTGATCTCCGCCCGGCTCCACCGCCAGGCAGGAAAGAGAAATCGAAAGCGATCTTAGTCTCAATTCCGAGAAACGACCCGCCCATCGCCTCTCGCCGGGAGGAGGGCAAGTAGTGGAATCCCCGTCAGGGCGTATTTGCATAAGATGACGCGCCTCTAGCGAGACAACGCGCATCTCGCTCCCAAATTTGCAAAGGCAAGAGCGGCGTGGCCGGAAGTTCCGTCCAGTAAAATAAAACCATCGCAAAAGGATATGGGTTACTGGCGAGCGTGGACCGTACACACCTCATGGCAAGCCTTTCCCTGACTCAGGAGAGTTAGCATCTGTGACAAAAGACCAACGATACTCAAGGGTTGCCCAGCATCCTGTTATCAGGACGATGGAGATCTATGGAGATGAGGATGTCATCTAACCAAGGACTCGAGGCTGGCAGACTCCACACACACGCGCCCATCTCTCCCATGGATTCGCCTTGCAATTTAGGGCGGGAGTCACAAGACCAGGAGAACGCAGGCACAGAGGAAATATAATAGCATGGCAATAAAATCTGCATTGGAAACTACCGGCTTGTAGTTTAATGGTGAGTTTTGGACATAATGGAGATGTAAAACACCACTGTGGGAGCAGGGCTGGGGCGGAACAGTGCTAGAGTCCCCTCGAGTTGCATGGAATCAATTTCAATCCTTTACCCCCAAGGATGTGGACAGGCTGCTTGAACTCATGAAACCAACCACCTGTCTCTTTGATCCTTGCCCTTCCTGGCTAATAAAAGCAAGCCGGGAAGGGCTGGGCGATGGGCTCTGCAGGGTGGTGAATGCTTCCCTCTGTGAGGGAGTGCTCCCAGACCCGCTGAAAGAGGTGGTCATTAAACCGCTTCTTTAAAAAAACATTATTAGACCCGGCCAATATGCCCAACTATCACCCAGACCCAGATTAACCGGTATTTACGACGTCGAGGCATCAAGCCACAGTCATAAAAAAGTACCGATAATTATGTACAACTAAAAATATGTACACACACACACACACACACACACACATATTCTGAGAGCCAGTGTGGTGTAATGGTTGGTGAGGGCTGGATCTAGACACATCAAAGAAGCATTTCAGTTAAACGCTTTGTAAACTTTGTATGTGAAATCAGGTTGGCAAGAGAGGAACTCCACAGCGCCATCTGGTGTCGCAGTGTTATAATGCATAAACAACGCATATAAAGCACTGTTTCTTTGCCAGTGTAGCTGAGTCCCAGGGTTCAAATCCCCACACAGCCATGAAGCTCAATGTGTGTGACACGTTTTTGTGTGCCAGAGTCCATTTTTTGGAGGCACAGTTGAAAAGAATGGGCACAACAGGTCCTGTGGGCAAACCTTTGGGTAGTAGCCAATGCTGGTCCTACACAGAGTAGACCCATTGAAATCCATGACCATGATTGACATAGATAGATCTATTAATGCCAACAATTCGTAGAATTGTAGAGTAAGAAGGGACTCAAAGGTTCATTTAGCCCAACCCCCTGCAATGCAATGGGTCTACATTGAGTAAAACCTAGTTGCATCCAACCATGTCAATTTTGGTTTCTTTCGGGTTCTCATTTTTTCAAGTTCTCCACATTTTCAGATCAGGATGTGTGTGTGTGTGTGTGTGTGTGTGTGTCCTCATGAATCCGGACACAAAAGTTGTTGGGCTTTTTTGTTGTTGCAAAATCTCAAGAATAAATGAAGTTTATTCTGGGGCTCTTCTCATATTCTTATGCTGAAAATGAGCGAATCGGTGGTCTGATCTACAGCCCCAGCCATACCCAGATGTATGCAACTCTGCATATGCTCAGAATCCCATCCTCCTCAGATACTTGCCATTTGATTTCCCTTTGGATGACTAGAGTCATCATCCTTATGGGCAAGAAGGGATATTTTCCAGTGTTCAGGCATATCCTGTTGGGCATAAAGGATGAAAAGGATCTAGGGGTCTTAGTAGACCCCAAGCTTAACACGAGTCAAAAGGCCATGCAGCAGCAAATTATGCTAATGCGATTCTAGGCTGCGTCAACAGAAGTCTAGTGTCCAGAGCAAGAGAAATAACTCTCTTGCTCTATTCTGCCTTGGTCAGACCACACCTGGAATTCTGTGTCCTGTTCTGGGCGCCACAAATTAAGAAGGATATTAACAAGTTGGAATGTGCAGAGGAGGGTGAATGAGATTATCAAGGGTCTGGAAACCAAGCCTTATGAGGAATTTTTGAGAGAGTTGGGGATGTTTAGCCTGGGAAAGAGGAGACTGAGATAAGAGGAGAGAGTCATCTTAAGGGCTGTCACATAGAAGATGGAGCAAGCTTGTTTTCTGCAGATGTTGAATGGGATTCTTTAACTGTGACTTCTGCATTGCAGTGTTTTGGACTAGATGAGTAACAAAACAAGTGATTCTCAGAGGCGATATGACATACAGTATATTTCTTGTTTAAAAATCTACTGAATGAAGACTTCCTTTTTCTAAACTTCTGTCATGTTTGACCAAAGGGTGTGATTCCTGAGCAGATGTGACTTCAGTTTATAAATGAGCTGAGCGACACTTTTTAGAATTCTTTGGAAATGCATTTATTTTAAGCCATCCCTTGCTCTGCAATATCTTCATGGGAAGGGGAGAGAACGTGTTGTGGTCCTGTGTATGTTTACTTAGACGTAATCCCTGCTGCATCCAGTAGGACTTACCCCGAAGTAAGAGTTCACCCAATGCCAGTCCTACTAGGAGTAGACTCACTGGAGCTAATGAACAAAGAATCATGGAATTACAGAGCTGGAAGTGACCCTAAGGGTCACCCAGTCCAACCCCCTGCAATGCATGACTAACATGCCCATTTCTTTCAGTGGGTCTCCTCTGAGTAGATCTCAGTTGCATGCAACCTTTAAAATACTTGTTCTGCCAAAGAATTCTCCCCATCTATCCCATCACTGCCAATCTTTCAGTGGCACAGAAAACATAATTTTGTGGTTTTGGTAAGTTTAGTGCATCATGTTTAAGTGGGTTTTTTGACCCCAAGTCGATTCTCATTTTCGAAGTCCAACATGCTGGAGAAGATGGTGTTCTTTCAAAACCTTCAGGCATCTCCGCTGCCCAGAAGTACTGAAGAAATAAGTGTGTGGGGAGGGGGCCCGGAGGCTCCCCCCACCAATTTCAGGGCGTTGTGTTCCACCAGTGGAAGGAGAAGGGTTCCCGGAGGACGTTGGTGCCACAGTGGACCTCGCCAGACAAGATGTGGTAGGAGAAAAAGTCATCAATGAAGGTACAGTTCAGTCCCAGCGGTTCCAGCAAGGAGCGGACTTTCTCTTCCAGGCAGCACTGCCCATGGATGATGGGGCCAAATGGCTTTGGGATGCCCAGGTGCTTCCCCAAGACGAGCATGTTCACCTAAGCGGAGGAAGAACAACCAAATGCTACAGTCTGGGATGGTTTTTCTGCCACCCTAGCTAAAGTTCAGCATGTAGAAAGCTGCCTTCTACTGAGTCTAACCATCCATCCAGGCCAAAGTTCACTACACTGACTGGCAGCAGCACCTCTCCAAGGTTCCAGGCAGAGGATCTCTCCCAGTCTTAGCCAGAGATGCCATTGGGATGGAACCTGGGGCCTTCAGTAGGGCAAGGCAGGTGCTCCACCACTGAGTTATGCCTCCGCCTAAAAGTAAAATAAGTTTCTAGTCCCCATGGGTCTGAGGAGAGGACCGGTTTGAAAAGGAACACAGAGTCTTGCACCGAGTCAGACCATTTGGCTCAGTATTGTCTACATTGACAAGCAGTGGTTCTCCAGGATTTTGTGCAGGCAGCCTCTCCCAGCCCTACCTGGAGATGCTATTGAGGATTGAACCTGGGACCTTCTGCTTTCAAGGCAGCTGCTCAGCCACCGAGTTATGGCCCCTTCCCCATCTGGCTCCGTGCTGCCACCCCATGAGCTTCATGGCTGAGTGGGGGATTCGAACCCGGGTCTCTCCCAGTCTGACACTCTAACCACTATACTACCCTGGCTTTATTAGTTGTTCTACGATGCTTTCCCAACTGCTACCACATTATTGTTGTCCAAGGGGCTCTAGCGCAATGGAAAGAGGGTGAAAAAATATACCCAGAACACTTGTGTCATAAAAAGGTGTGGGATTTCAGCTGCAACTTACGGGATATGCATGGATTGGAAACGAAGCCTCAAAAAGACAGCAAGGCGCAAATGCAATGGAGACTGGGATTGCTTATAACTGCACCAACACCGTCACAAGTCCAAACCATCACAAATGCACAATAAAATGGATCTTCCAGGGGGACCCTATGTGTTTGTGCTACTTCAGGGTAGGTTTTTTTTTGCCTCGCATCCGTCTTGTTCACACAACCACCATAAATAGTTTGCCAGGACAGCGTCTTTCTAATCAATTTGACTCTGCAGGCCTTGTAGCAGGAGAAAAGAAAACTCAAAACCTAGGTTGGTGAACCGATAGCAACTAGACTTGATACCAGAAAGCCATGGTTTGCAGCTAAGACCCCCCCCCCCCCCATTTAACAAACCAGGCCTTATGAGGAAAGTTTGAGGGAGCTGGGTCTGTTTAGCCTGGAAAAGAGGAGAATGAGAGGAGATTGGATAGCAATCTACTGATATCTCAAAGGCTGTCACATGACAGATGGTGCAAGCTTGTCCCCCCCCCCCCCGCTCTGGAGGGTAGGACTCGAACCCATGGCTTCGAGTTACAAGAAAGGAGATTCCGACCAAACATCAGGAATAACTTTCTGGCAGTAAGAGCTGTTTTGACAGCGGAGCAGACTCCCTCAGGAGGTGGTGGACTCTTCTTCCTTGGAGGTTTTTAAGCAGAGGTTAGATGGTCATCTGTCATGTATGATCTAGTTGGGATTCCTGCATAGCAGAGGGTTGGACTAGATGACCGTTGGGTCCCTTCCAATTTTATGCTTCTCTGTTAGATGTAAAGTTAATCCAGGGAGCAGGGTTTGTTTCCTTCGCAAGTTAGTTGGGAAGGATCAAAGGAGCCCTCAGAGGCACAGTCAGGGAAAACTGTTACCTGAGGTTCCCCATAATGTGGAAACTGCACCTTTAGCAAGCAAGAGCTTTCACTCAGGGTAGTGTTCACATATAAATGCAGCCATGCAGATCTATGGCACAACCGCATTTGAAATACCATGTATCGTTCTGGTCGCCTCACCTCAAAAAGGATATTGAAAAAGGTCCAGAAAAAGGCGACCCAAATTACCAGGGGGAAAGGCAAGCGAGAGGTGACATGACAGTTTATAAAACTACGTGTGGTGCAGAGAAAGCCAATGGAGGAAAGCTTGTTCTCTTTCTCTTGGAAAACCGGACATTTCAGACATCCGCTGAAGCTGAACGTTGGAAGATTCAAGACAGGTGAAATCAAGGACTTCTAGAGTTAAACTGTGGAACTCACGGCCACAGTTTGCAGTGATGGCCACCCACTTGAAAGGCTTTAAAAGACAGACATGGAGGAGAAGGCTATTGATGGCTGTTGCCCACAATGGCTCTGCTGCTCTGCCTCCGCCCGTAGCTGAATACCAGTTTCTAGGAATCATGAGTGGGGACTTTTGCTGTTGCGCTCGGGTCCTTTTTGTGGGGTTCCCACAAAATAGGCCCCTGGTTGGCCGCTGTGAGAACAGGATGCTGGGCTGGGTGGACCATTGGCCTGATCCAGCAGGTTCCTTCTCATGGCCTTTACTATATTCTACCGCAGCTACAGCCAAGATGGCGTCCTGCAGGTGGCCTCCATCTCCCCTCATGAGGGGAGGTATAGTCCCTCAGCACCAGGAGGTCGCCATCTTGGCTACCCCCTTTCTGAAAAATAAAGCAAATAACCTTAATCGACTGTGGTGGTAGAAATTGCCACAACCATATTGTTGTTCCTTTAAAAGAGCCTCATGAACTGAAGCACTTCATAATTCTCCCATTTTACTTCATGATTGTTGTTTAGGTCGGGAGAGCAATCTATGCCCCCTGTCCATGTCTGAGGTAAAAAAATGAAAACCTTAGCCGTGCCTTTTTATTTTATCTCCAGATCACCTTAGTTTACCTAACCACAGTTCTTTCATAATTGCTGTGGAATTTGGTCTCTTGTGTGGTTAGGAGAGAAATGGCTATGAATGTCTGGCTCGGCATCACATTTTACCTCAAAAGATCTTTGCTCATGCCTTCCAGGTCACGTTTAAGGTAAAGACTGGTGCCAGGGTGTTCTGAACCATAGACCCAGAGGAGGGCTCATGGGAGTGGCTGTGTGCAGGTATGACGAAGGAGGAGGCAAAGACGCAGGAATGATCTGTTCTAGTGCTTTATTAAGAAATGTATAGGCTTACAGGAAGCCAGACAGCCAGATCTCCTGGCTTTCTCTTGCAGAGACGCAGGACAGACACCGCAGCAATGAGATGGCCTGTCCACACTCAAGCAAAAGTGAATACATTCTGCATATGCAAAGCAGCATGCCTACCATTGCCTAGGACATCCCATTGCTCCACCTGCGCAGATGAGCGCTTGGGTGACCAATACCCAAGTCTTACAGATAGTTCCCCTTCCTGGACTCAGAGCCCAGCGCTCCAGGCCCACAGATAAGGACGCCATCAAACCCAGCCAATTAGCTTGTATCAAAGCAAGCGAATATAAGCATATATGAGCCCATTGCTACAACAACTACCAATTAATTGTGGTGTTATCTTGACTACCAAGATGGCATTAGCAGAGTTTCTGGAACCGTTCACCGTTCAACACACAGGGTTAAAATAGGGGGTCTCTTTTTAGATCAATCTATGCCAGTGTTACTGATGCCATGATTTGCAGCATTAAACCATAGAAAAGAAGTTCAGGTTGCCACCCATCGTTACGACGCGCCCTATCCAATGGGGGTGGGGGAAGAGGACCCCTTGCTATCCCAAAACCATCTCACTTAAAAAATAAAAAAGAGAGTCGGTTTTCAACAACCTCCTTGCCAGCCCATCTCTTGCCTTGTTTTCATTTTCAGACATGCTTCTAGATCACAGATATGTAGAAACAGAGCATCTGCAAAAGGTAACAGGTTGAGAGAAGCAAAGAGCACCCCAAATCGAAGCTACAGCCGGGTGCAAAATTTTGTGCAGATGAGAGAAGGGATGATGGCACTAAGAGGGGGGCAGCGGTTTTTTACCAGTCATCTTATTTGTACCACGGAAAACAATAGATACGTAACTGCTGGGGGAATCTAAGTAGTCGTAGTCGTAGTAATAGTCATCCGCTTCGTCTATTTGTGCCGTTGGTGCTGGGTGAAGTGTGATGCTGCTTTGCAACACCCTCAATCCATCCCAGGATGACTTACTGTCTTCACTTGAGGCTTGCTCTGGGAAGCTGGAACCATAGGATTCTTGGTACACTTTGTGTTCAAAGAGAATATGGCGGACACCTTGCCTGTAGTTGTAAATAGTGTGTGAAACCTGGAGAGGAGAGAGAAAGGGGGGGCTGCTGGGTCTGGGGGAGGTTGCAGAGAGGAAACTACCCCTTCAGGGATGCAACTTCTCCCCCCACAGAGGTGGTTGGAGGGGCGGAAGGGGGGAAGCCAACAGTAGGGGAGCCAGAGCCAAGGAGAGGCAGACTAGTTTTGTCCCCATTCTCCTCTTGCCGGATGTTAAGAGGAAGCTCACAGGTAGTCAACCAGCTGAGCTGCTTGTCAGTAAGACACTTTGAGGTTTTCCACAATCTAGTGTAATATATATATTATGAAATATTAACACAAGAAGGCCTGCACATCGTAGCAGATGGAGGTTGGTGGGACCCCTTTCACCCTCATAGACCACCCTCCATTAATTTTAAAAAGCTTGCATTTTCTACTCAGGCTCAGCTCACCGGAAACCACAATGGCACACGAGATTCTTCATATGGAAATGGATGTTCTTGAAGGACTTCAGAGTCTGCAGACAACAGCTTCACGGTCAGTTTATAGCGTGAACCAGGCCCACTTGAAAAGCTGGGGGTTTTTTGTGGGGGGAGAGAGAAATTATATGAGCCTGGGACAAACATGGATCCAGCTGGGCACATCAACCACCACTGTTTCTGCCACTACAACATGGTGATTGAGAGAGATCTTGGCAGTGCTTTTTTCCTAAAAAATGCTTAGGGGTACTCTCATTTTGACTCAGTAAAAGCACCATGTTATAGTTCAAATCGGGGAAAATAAATACAGTAAATGGACAAAAGTACAAAGAACATGTACAGTGGACTCTCAGATTGCGAACGCGGTCCGTGCAGGAGGCGTGTTCGCAACTCGCAGTGTCCGCAACCCACAGCACCGCTTCTGCGCACCCGCGGGTCGCGATTCAGGGCTTCCGCGCATGCACGAGCACCGAAACCTGGAAGTACCCCCTTCCGGGTTCAGCGCGGAGTGCAACCCGAAAACGCGTAACCCGCAGTGTTCGCAACATGAGGTATGACTGTATTACTTCATATTACACAGCTGACGATTCACCATGCTACAGAAGAAACTACGTTTTTTTTAGTTTCTTCTCTCTTTAGATTCATAAAATATTTAGGGGTATGTGTACTTCTGCTTCCCCCAGGAAAAAAGGACTGGCTCTTGATACCTGCATTTTTATATTTCTGGGTATCTTTGGTCAGGGAAGTGAAGAGACTCAATTTTAGGAAGTGTTTCGTTAACATTCAAAATAAAACTAAAAGATGGGTCCCAGTGCCTTCCTGATTAACACATCTGGTAACTAATTAGGACTGGGTGCCACTCTAAATAAGCAGAGACAAACTGCAATCCCTAATGGGCAGTAGCTCAGTGGTTAGAGCATCTGCTTTGCATGCAGAAGGTCTCTTGTTCAATCCTTGGCATCTCCAGCTAAGCCTTGAAACCCTTGAGAACCACTGCCCTCTCTGTGCCGCCATGGAAGTGATGGCCAATGGCCATCATTCCCCTAGACAACTGCCCCTAGGGGCTGAAGCCTAGGTCCAAGCAGACCCTCCCCTCTGCCTCCAACTCACTGACCACATCTATCCTTGGGATCTCACAGATGCCGAGAACTTTGTTTGGGGTGTCCACCCTCCCTATGCCCCAGCCGGGGCAGGACACTTGGCACTCACCAGTCCTTCACCACAATCTTGGGTCTGGTTTCATCCAACAGTTCATCCCAATAGCCTTCGTCCTTCAAGGTGATGAGCTGAGACTTGCTGCAGGGCCTGAGACATTAAGGGACACCATCACTATCCCACATCGCCATCACTACACCACAGCATTGGGGGATGCGCGTGGCACTGTGGTCTAAACCACTGAGCCTCTTGGGCTTGCCCATCAGAAGATCAGCGGTTCGAATCCCCGTGATGGGGTGAGCTCCCGTTGCCCTGTCACAGCTCCTGCCAACCTAGCAGTTCAAAAGCACGTCAGCGCAAGTAGAGAAATAGGTACCGCAGTGGCGGGAAGGTAAATGGCATTTCCGTGTACTCTGGTTTCTGTCACGGTTTTTCGTTGCGCCAGAAGCGGTCTTGTCCTGCTGGCCACATGACCCAGAAAGCTGTCTGTGGACCAACGCTGGCTCCCTCGGCCTGAAAGTGAGATGAGCGCCGCAATCCCATAGTCGCCTTTGACTGGACTGGACTTAGCCATCTAAGGGTCCTTTACCTTTGACCCACAGCATTTGGCTCTCACCACTCCCCACAACACACTGTTTTAGTCCATACCAAAAAAAAAAAAGAACAGCTCATTTGATAGGATTTGGTGATGCAAATTGCTCCACCTTTTTTGACCATTGCATTTTAAAGGGGTTATATTTATTGAGAGGGGGGCTCTCCTTATGCAGAATACAGTGCGAGGCACAAGAACCCGCACCACGGCAAATGAAAACTCCCTTTAAGTGGATTTGAGTTCGGACAATGATAGGTTCCTCACCCGTTACGTGCAGCAAAGCATTTGTAGAGCTGAACAGGAGCATCTTCATCTTCATCTTCATCTCTCTCTCGAAAAATGTCCTTTTCAAGAGGTTCGATTATCTCATGGATGCGTTTTGAGTCTTCGATGGACAGTTCCTCAGTTTCCCAGTGGCCCTCGGCAGGTGTCTGGATTTCCCAGGAGTCCAGGCCATCTGATGCAATGTGTATGATGGGGAGACAGAAAATGAAGGGAGAGGCTTTGAGGGCATGGAAGCAGCACGTGGTTTAGAAAGAAAACAAGAATGACTTAGATTTTTTCTGACTATTGGTCGAATAAAGGAATAAAGTAAAGTAAAGACTTAGGCCACTTTCAGACTGTCACTATTTCCAAGAGCGACTCTGTCGCAGAATGGCAAGTTCAGGGTCTCAGATTTAGGCTGGTTTGACGATTGTGTGCAAGCAACCCACATCACAACAAAATCATACATATTGACCAATGCTATAAGACCTCCCCACAAATGAATTTTCGTGATAAATAGCCAGTTTCCTTAAATGTGGGGCAAATAATCAGGACGAAGGGTCAAAAAACAGGCAGTCTGGAAAGGACCATAGTTAAATTATCACCCTTAATTTGCATGATTAAGTATTAGACACCCCGAAGTTAACTGACATTAGGTGACATTAACTGAGCAGGTGTAGGGAAACTTTGGCCCTCCAGATGTTGCTAAACTACAATTTCCATCATGGTGGGCCATTTCTTTGCTTGCTGGGGTGGATGGGAGTTGTAGTTCAGCAAACTCTAGGTTCCCACACCTGGAAAAAAACAAGGTACTTGGTTATTTAGAATATGCAATTATTTATATACATATGGTACATTGTGTGTTTGTTTGTTTGTTTGTAGATAGATATATAGAGATAGATAGATAGATATAGATAGATGATATAGAGATAGATGATAGATAGATATAGATAGATGATAGATATAGAAATAGAGATAGATGATAGATAGATAGATAGATAGATAGATAGATAGATAGATAGATAGATGGGCTGGGTGATAACTGGTTTTCAAGGCCACCGCAAGGCCTTCAAATTGTTGCTGCTACTGCCAACACGTACAGCGGTCATGGCGAGCTGTTTCTGCCACTGCTTCTTCTTCTGTCTCCTAGCAGGCCTGCTGGCAGTCTGGCAGTCCCAGATTATTTGTATTCACTATGACTCACCGCCATACTTTGGATTGTCCTGAATACCATCATTTGGTAGCCAAGCCCAAAGCCAAAAGAAGAAGAAGAGTTTGGATTTGATATCCTGCTTTATCACTACCCTAAGGAGTCTCAAAGCGGCTCACATTCTCCTTTCCCTTCCTCCCCCACAACAAACACTCTGTGAGGTGAGTGGGGCTGAGAGACTTCAGAGAAGTGTGACTAGCCCAAGGTCACCCAGCAGCTGCATGTGGAGGAGCGAAGACGCGAACCCGGTTCACCAGATTACAAGTCTACCGCTCTTAACCACTACACCACACTGGGATGTAGTCCTGTTGGGATGTATTTTGGCTTGCCTGCGGATAAAACAGAATGTGTGATTGATAATATTGTCATTTATCCATTTTAGACCCCTAAGTAGTAGCAGTTGCCAGGACCTTGTCCTGATCGCCTCTGTATAGTTCCATCCTTATTTCAGACATTGTGGTAGATTCCAAAGTTTAACTGGAGACAAGATTGCAATGTTTAGCCATTGATATTGTGAGGTTTAGCAGCTGATAACATTGCAGTGTTTAGCTAGTGAGTTATCGCGATGTTGAAAACCAGATATTGCCTAGCCCTTACACACACTGTGATTCGTGATATATTACCAGCTCAAATATTATGAAAAAATTATCATGTGAACTTCAAGCCGGTTTTGGATGATATATTGCCCCGCCCCAGTGTAACCATTACTGTGCTAGATGAACCAATATTGGGACTCAGTGTAAGACAGCTTCCTATGTTCCTATAGGCTTTATAATACAGATTTCTGTCCAGGAGCATTTTATTCTCCCAGATAAATGGGGACGTACCTTGGCCATCAGGGTTCTTGATTAAGTTCTTCTTTAGGCGGGAGAAAATGTAGAAAGCCAATTGCTTTGGAGAAGAGTCGTGGTCCCTTTTCTGGAACTTGCGCTTCCACAGAACTGGCAGGTCTACCAAGTCCCGCCACTGAGAGCAGACCAGCCGGCAATTGCAAATGAGGTCGCTTGCTGGAACCAGGGACAAGATATCCAACAGAAGGTGTTCGGGCAAATTTTCCATGTTTGCTGTCATCTCCCCTTCAGTGAGGTCTCAGCCGCCTGCAGAGATGAACCACGAAAGAGGGGAGCAAGGAGAAGGGGCAAACATACAAGATCTGTGAGTGGGCCAGAGGCAAGGACAAGCGGGGTACTGCAACAAAATGTTGCAGCATTAAGTGCTTAGGTTCAGCTGCTTTATACCTAGTCAGACCATCTAGCTTAGCATTTCCCAACCCTGCTGCCCACTGATTCATGACCCCCCTCCCCTATCTGGGTGCAGGAAGTGGAAAGCCATGTCATGTCATGCCATTAAGACTTGTGTCTTCTGTTCCTGGTTCACTTGGAGAAAGTGACTTCCCTGTGCAATAGTGAGCAGCTAGCACAAATCTCTCTGGCTCTGTGTCCATACTAGGAGCCAACTTCTAGGGGCTGATGGGGCTTCGCCGCCCCATAGAATGTTTGAGGGAGCCCCACACACACACCAAAAAGTTGATGGGCATTGCCGTTCAAATGGTGTGCATGCATCACATCATCATCAACATCATTATTTATTGAATTTATATACCGCCCTATACCCAGAGGTCTCAGGGCGGTTCACATAAAAAGATCACAGTATATAAATTAAAAATAAAAGCAATAACCCAATAATACCCCCTTAAAAAGAGCCACATTTTAAAAGGGTATGGGATGTTGATCAGGTTAACCAAAGGCCTGGTTAAAAAGGAACGTTTTTGCCTGGCGCCAGTGGCGCCTAAAGGTGTTTCCGTGCGCTGCTCTGGTTCGCCAGAAGCAGCTTAGTCATGCTGGCCGGAAGTTGTACGCCGGCTCCATCAGCCAGTAAAGTGAGAGGAGCGCCGCAATCCCAGAGTCATCTGCGACTAGACCTAACCTTTAAAGGTGTATAATGAAGGCGCCAGGTGAACTTTGCTGGGGAGAGCATTCCACAGACGGGGAGCCACTGTAGAAAAGGTCCCGTTCTCGTGTTGCCACCCTCTGGACCTCTTGCGAAGGAGGCCTCAGAAGATGATCTCAGGGTCCGGGTAGGTCCATATGGAAAGAGGCGGTCCTTGAGGCATTGCATCATGTGATTGATTATGCAGGGCAGGGTTTACCTGCCCCTCCCCCCACATTTTATTCAAATTGGCACCCCTGTCAATACTTTTTTTTTAAGGCAGTGTGTGTGTTTGATCTTCACTCATACTAGTCTACCGTACAGAGGTCCCATTCCACAGAACCTGCCTCTTTGTGTAGAGGGGTGTTTTGAGCATGTGCAAAGTTCTATGTGAGAGCCCAAGTGCAAACGGACTCCTGCCGGCTGTCCTTCCCAGATCCTGCACCATTGTAAAGACCCACCCTCTGAAGAAATACCAAAGGACCTGAAAAGACTGTTTATATATGCGACAGCTGATGCTTTTTGCCCAGGGGTGGAAATAAGAGAAAACTCCACCCAAGGAAGAATGGATAATCAAGATGGTGGACTATGCAGAAATGGTCAGACACCAAGATGATAAGAAATTTAAGGAATGGAAAAAGTTTATAGAATACCTTAAACATCACTGCAAACACTTAAAGACGTTAGCAGGACTTGTACTGTAATATAATTTTGTAAGGTTAAAAGTGGATATAAACAAATTTGGATAAATATAATTAGATGCAGTACTAAGAAAAATAGATAAACTGTATATTGGAAGCCATAGGGGGCGGGGGAAGTACGAGGATTCAGGGAATCCCATGATGTATAGAATTGATTATGTTTAAATACAAATGTTATCTGTGGAAAGAAAGATCCACCCTCTTGGATGCGCTTCTCTCCCCCCCCCCCCGCTCCATCCCTTCCGAGTCTTACCTGGTGTGGAACGAGCGCAGGAGCCGCGCGGCGCCTCCGAGAGCAAGTCTGGTATCCGCCCCGCTTCACCATCAGGCAGGAAGGAGAAATTGAAAGCGGTCTTACCGGTAGTCCAGGCTCTCAATTCGGAGAAACGACCCGCCCACCGCCATCAAATCCTCTCGTTGGGAGGAGGGACAAGTAGTGGAATCCCCGCCGGGGCGTATTTGCATAAGATGACGCGCCTCTAGCGAGAGAACGCGCATCTCGGACCCAACTTTGCAAAGGCAAGAGCGGCGTGGCCGGAGACTCCGTCCAGTAATATAAAACCATCGCAAAAGGATATGGGTTACTGGCGAGCGTGGACCATACGCATCTCATCTCAAGCCTTTCCCTGGCTCAGGAGAGTTAGCATCTGTGACAAAGGACCAACGATACTCAAGGGTTGCCCAGCATCCTGTTATAAGGACGATGGAGATCAACGGAGAAGAGGGTGTCATCTAACCAAGGACTCGAGGCTGGCAGACTCCACACACGCGCCCATCTCTCCCATGGATTTGCCTTGCAATTTAGGGCGGGAGTCACAAGACCATGAGAACGCAGGCACAGAGGAAATATAATAGCATGGCAATCAAATCTGCATTGGAAAATACCGGCTTATAGTTTAATGGTGAGTTTTGGACATAATGGAGATGTAAAACACCACTGTGGGAGCAGGGCTGGGGCAGGAGAGTGCTAGAGCCCTGTCGAGTTGCATGGAATCAATTTCAATCTGTTAGCCACCACCCCCACCCCCACACCCAGGATGTGGACAGGCTGCTTGGACTTGTGAAACCAACCACCTGTCTCCTTGATCCTTGTCCATCCTGGCTAATAAAAGCAAGCCAGGAAGGGCTGGGCGATTGGCTCTGCAGGGTGGTGAATGCTTCTCTCTGCGAGGGAGCCTTCCCAGACCCGCTGGAAGAGGTGGTCATTAAACCACTTCTTTTAAAACCATCTTTAGATGCTGCCAATATGGCCAACTATCGCCCAGTCTCAAATCTTCTATTCTTGGGCAAGGTGATTGAGCAGGTGGTTGCTGAACAACTCCAGGCACGCCTGGAAGAAGTGGACTATTTGGATCCCTTCCAGTCGGGATTCAGGCCTCATCATGGGACTGAAACTGCCTTGGTCGCGCTGGTCGATGATCTCCGGCGGGCTAGGGACAAAGGTGAGAGCTGTTTCCTAGTTCTGCTGGATCCCTCAGAAACTTTTGATACAATCGATCATAACATCCTTCTGGACCGCCTAGACTTAGAGGAGCTGGGGGCACTGTTATACAGTGGTTCCGCTCCTTCCTCCTGGGCCGTGTTCAGAAAGTGGGGGGGGGGATGAGTGTTCAGACCCCTGGGCCCTCACTTGTGGGGTGCCTCAGGGTTCTGTCCTCTCCCCCATGCTTTTCAACATCTACATGCAGCCACTGGGAGAGATCACCAGGGGGGTTGGGCTGGGTGTCCTGTCCATCAATATGCGGAAGATACCCAACTCTACCCTCTCTTTTAAATCGGAACCAGTGAAGGCACTGAAGGTCCTGTGTGAGTGTCTGGAGGCAGTTGAAGGATGGATGGCGGCTAATGGATTGAGGTTGAATCCTGACAAGACAGAAGTACTGTTCTTGGGGGACAGGAGGAGGGCAGGTGTGGGGGACTCCCTGTTCCTGAATACGGTAACTGTGCCCCTGAAGGACCAGGTGCGCAGCCTGGGAGTCATTTTGGACTCGCAGCTGTCCATGGAGGTGCAGGTCAATTCTGTGTCCAGGGCAGCTGTTTATCAGCTCCATCTGGTATGCAGGGTGAGACCCTCCCTGCTCGCAGACTGTCTCACCAGAGTGGTGCATGCTCTGGTTATCTCCCGCTTGGACTACTGCAATGCGCTCTACGTGGGGCTACCTTTGAAGGTGACCCGGGAACTACAACTAATCCAGAATGCGGCAGCTAGACTGGTGACTGGGAGCGGCCGCCGGGACCATATAACACCGGTCTTGAAAGACCTACATTGGCTCCCAGTACGTTTCCGAGCACAATTCAAAGTGTTGGTGCTGACCTCTAAAGCCCTACACGGCCTCGGTCCAGTATACCTGAAGGAGCATCTCCACCCCCATCTTTCAGCCCGGACACTGAGATCCAGCTCCGAGGGCCTTCTGATGGTTCCCTCGCTGCGAGAAGCCAAGTTACAGGGAACCAGGCAGAGGGCCTTCTCGGTAGTGGCACCCGCCCTGTGGAACGCCCTCCCTTCAGATGTCAAAGAGAAAAACAACTACCAGACTTTTAGAAGACATCTGAAGGCAGCCCTGTTTAGGGAAGTTTTTAATGTTTAATAGAATATTTTATTTTAATCTTTTGTTGGAAGCTGGCCAGAGTGGCTGGGGAAACCCAGCCAGCTGGGCGGGGTATAAATAATAAATTATTATTATTATTATTATTATTATCATCATTATTATTATTATATCATAGAATTGTTGAGTTGGAAGGGTCCCCCAAAGGTCATCTAGCTCCACCCCCTGCAATGTGGGAAAGCAGCATTTAACACAACCATACCAATGACGTCCCTTTTCCGGAAGTCCCTTTGCCTTTCTTACGGCAGCATCTGGATGGAAGGAATACGCTTGCCTGTTCCTGCAAATGGGTGCAGTCTCAAAAGAAGGGCATTGTGGGTAGACGGCAGGGCAGATCTGCCCACCTCCAGGGCTGCTGTAGCTGCAAAGATGCTGAGCGAGTGGGTCAGAATGCATGACCTCAGAGGTGCCTTCCGACCCCATGATTGTTGGCTAATCTATACGCAACAAATGTTCTTGGATGCATCTTGCTGCCCTTTGGTGGCCAATGAACTACTTCTTGTTCCCTTCCTGATAGCTAAGGGTACTGAAGGCATCTCAAAAAGATCTATTGTTTTGCTGTTTTTGTGATAGCAGAGGCAGCAGGATGCATTTATAGGAGAAGGGATTTACAACACCTGAGCCCTCAGCCGCAGGAGGGGATGCTGAGAGATGGGAGTCCAGCAACATCTAGAGGGGCAATGTTCCCCCCCCCCCCAGCCCCGGGGTCAAGCTGTTGTCGTTTTTGGGTACCCCACTTAAAGTTTCCTTGCAGGCATCCCACAAGAAACTGGCCAATGTATTAAAAGAGGAAACTTGAACCTGATAAAGAAGATTATTGATGAATTCAATAGCAGGGAGACGGGGAAGTCAATTGGAATTTGTATTTGAGAAAATTAGAAATGCCTGACCCAGGAATTGGGTCAGGCCCAAGCAATGTTATGAAGTACCGGTAATATAAGTAAGGTTAATTGTACAATGAATGTTAACCTCTGTGAGGGGGGGGAATGAAATTTGGGCTTCCCACGGTGAGAGGGGGGAAGTATGGAAAATTAACTGAGATGTTATGTGCTTATAAAATTGTAAAATCCATTAAAAATTATTTAGAAAAAAGAAAAAAGAAAAAGAAACTGGCCAACAACGTAAGTGCTTATTTATTGATCAACAGAAAAATATATATCTCACAGTGGACAGTCACAAGAGGTCCACTCAGGACACCTTTAAAATCACACGTACAGGATCCCAAACAAACGACAACACAGAGCCCCCTCTCGAAGCTCAAAACGTTGGCCCACTTTCTGCACAATAAATTGGAAAGGCAGGCCTCACTCAGGTCCGGAAGCTTGTCGAATGTGCACACAGGCACACAAAACCTGCCGGAGAAGGTAAAAGTTTGCTCCTCCGGGATCTATTCTCTCCTTACGTAAGAGAAAGAACGCTTTTAAAAAAAACCCTTTCTCACACACATTTTTAGTGGAAGAATTGTTGGCAGAGTGTGCCAAGTTTTTAGCACCAGTGTTAACAGAGGTGCCTTGCGCCTGGAGAGCATTTGAGGTCCCAAGGTACGGTGAGGAAGTTCTGGGAATCAGGTGCCTTTTTGGGCTCTCTCTTCCACGTAGAGCTGCATCTGTAAATGGAGGCGGACAGGAAGAGCTTTTAAACGGAAGGCAGCGTTGCGTAGTGGTTAGGGTCGTGGACAAGGGCCCGGAAGAGACCAGGGTTCGACTGTCCACTCAGCCATATGTGTCCTTGGGCCAGTCCCTGCCTCTAGGCCTCCCTCACAGGGTTGTTGTGAGGGTAAAACAGGGTGGGAAGAGCCATAAACGCCACCTTGATCTCCTTGCAGGAGATGAGATAGGGATGTAATAATAAAACTCACTCTCTCTAAAGCACTTTCATTAATATTTTAATATTTTAATTTTTATATATTTTATTTAATATTGACTAAACTAAGGTCTACTCAGCAACTAAAAAGAGACGGAGTCCACACTGACGCAGCCTTAGAAGCAAACAACATGCAGGAGAAAAAAGGGGAGAATCTTAATGTTTTGGGTTTTTTAAAAAAAACATTTAAAAGTTGGAAAATTCGTGGAGAGTAAACCACATGCCTCTTGCTTGCCTGGACAGAGGATGGGGAGAGAGTGTATGCAGAAACCAGTCTAGTATAAAATACTAAAATCATAACCTCTTGCCCCGCCCACCTCTGGCTCTGGCCCCGCCCACTGCTGGCTGACAACTGAGCAGCATATCAGAGCCGCCCATTTTGCCATCCAATCGCCTTGCAGATGGGTGTGGCCACAAGTGCCAAAGCTCCACCCACATATTGCAGGTAACTGCAGAGTCCTGTACAGTCATACCTCGGGTTACATCCGCTTCAGGTTGCGTTTTTTCAAGTTAAGAACACGGCAAACCCAGAAGTGCTTACTTCCAGGTTTCGCCGCACGCGCATGCACAGAAGCGTTCTGTGCGCTGCGCACATGCGCAGAAAAGGCGCTATAGTTGTGGACTTTTCAGGGTGCAAAAGGCACCCTGAAACGGATTAAGTCCGCAACTAGAGGTACCACTGTAGTCCAGGCATCCCCAAACTGCGGCCCTCCAGATGTTTTGGCCTACAACATCTGGAGGGCTGAAGTTTGGGGATGGCTGCTGTAGTCCCTTACCCTGCCCCCTACTGGCCAAAAGGGGGGACTGCAGGGAGTTCTAGCCAATACAGTCATACCTCGGGTTACAGACGCTTCAGGTTGTGTGTTTTCGGATTGCGTACTGCGCCGAACACGGAAGTACCGGAACGGGTTACTTCCGGGTTTCGGCGCTCGCACATGCACAAAAACACTAAATCGCACTTTGCGCATGCGCAAAAGCGCTGAATCGCAACCTGCGCATGCGCAGACGCGGCGCTGCGGGTTGCGAACATGCCTCCCGCACTGATCACGTTCGCAACCCGAGCGTCCACTGTATATTAAAAACAGCTGCGACCATTACCTACCTGTTCTTGAGATCACCTGAGGCCAGAGAGCCAATCCCAAGCCACCATGTGCTATAAAAGGCGGGGCAACTGTTTGCTGAGTGTAGATGGTCTCAGAAGCTTGTTGCGCACGTACACACACACACTGAGATGTCCCTGTCCCTGAGATGGTGGGCCTGACAGTCCCAGAGGAGGAAAAGGAATCACTCTTCAAAGAAATTTCATTTTAAGAAAGAGCACCCTGCTGAACTTGCCTTTAAAAGGTCCGACGTCATGGTCTTCAGCGGGATCAGTCGAGGGTCACGCATGTGGACATCTTGCTCATCGGCGAGAATCCAGGGGAAATCCTTGGGTTAAAGATGCAAATAAATTTGCTTTATTTGTTTATTTATTTCATATTCTTAATTTCGCTTCACTAAATTTATATACCACAAGAATGTGGAGGGAAAACCTCAAAACGGTTAACAAAAAAAGGCCTCATCAGCACAGAAACATAAGAGACCTGCAAACTACAGCTCCCAGGATTCTTTGGGAAGAGCTACAGCTTTCTAAAGTGGTATTAAAGGGTGCTGGTGGGGCCTTAAAAGTAGGGCAAGGAGCTAGAACCGAAATTATTTAGCTAATAACTAGTGAGAATAATAATAATAATAATAATAATAATAATAATAATAATAATAATAAATTTATTATTTATACCCCACTCATCTGGCTGGGTTTCCCCAGTCACTCTGAGTGGCTCCCAAATGAATTAATGATAATAATTAAAAAGCAAGCAAACAGAAGAAGAAGAAGAAGAGTTTGGATTTAATATCCTGCTCTATCACTACCCGAAGGAGTCTCAAAGCGGCTAACACTCTCCTTTCCCTTCCTCCCCCACAACAAACACTCTGTGAGGTGAGTGGGGCTGAGAGACTTCAGAGAAGTGTGACTAGCCCAAGGTCACCCAGCAGCTGCATGTGGAGGAGCGGAGACGCGAACCCGGTTCACCAGATTACGAGTCCACCCCTCTCAACCACTACACCACACTGGCTCTGCTACACCACACAGACATTAAAAACTTCCCTAAACAGGGCTGCCTTCAGATGTCTTCTAAAAATTAGATAATGATGAAGGGGCTCCTGACTCCCATCATCCGCGGCCATTGGCCATGCTGGCCGGTGGTGATGGGAGCTGGAGTCCAACAACATCCAGAAAGCTGCCCAAAATGACGGAATTAATAAGAAACCACTCCGTTATTTCTTTTCTTTTTTTGTATTTTTTTCCTTTGGTATATTTGGATTAAACAATTAATTTATTATTTTGTTCTGTAACTTTAAAAAACAATGCAATAAAGATTTAGTGTAAAAATGGAAGAACAAAACAAAACAGAAAAGCTGCCCAGGGTCCGCCATCACAGATTTAAATGATGGGAAGACTCGCCAAATATATCCGAGCCATTCAGGAGTTCCAAGAAGCTTCCTGGCAGAAGAGGGAGGCTCTCGTGATTCACGGCACCCTGTTGCAGAACTCGCAATTTCTATCGCCGCCTACCCTGATCACTTGGATCTTCTCCATGTTGCGAGTGGCGGCTTCTCGGGTGTGCACCAAGACGGTGAAAGTACAGCCTGCAAGAAAGGGAAGATGTGGGAATAGGCCAGGTGTATCTCCCACGTCTTCTGTCCACAAGCCACTCTTCACAGGCAGGACAAACTGGAACACCTTCACAGCCTGATCCCGAAAACCTGGACTCACAACTGCTAGCTGTGAGCACCAACTCAGCAACCAATAACCAGATGTAGTTCCAGAGGTTTTAGGGTGGGATGGAATCTTTAGACGACGGAGAGGAGAGACGGGAATGTCTCTTTAGAATCCAGAAGGGAGGGAGGGAGAGAAGGAAGGGAGATGGGGTGGAATTTTTAGAAGCCAGAAGGAAGGGAAGGGGAGACAAGGGTTTCTCTTTAGAAGTCTGGGGAATCATAGAATTGTAGAATTGGAAGGGATCCCAACGGTCATCTAGTCCAGCCCCCTGCAATGCAGGAATCTCAACTAAAGTATCCATGGCAGGTGGCCATGTATTTGAGGAGGAGGAAAACAGGCTCAAAGAATCTAAACAAGCTAACTTAGAACACAAGCATGGCTGGCCGGCCTACCTGGAGGGTTGTTGTCCAGCACTGCGTCGCAGACACTAATTTTCAAAATGAAGGCACGCAGCAGCTGTTCCACGTGGTTCAGGAGGGAGTCGGAGCTGGGGAAGGAAGAGGTGGGGGGGCAGATGGAAATGTAGTTATATAGATTAAAAAGTTACTTTGATTAACCAAACCACAGGGAATCTGAAAAAAGCTGGGGTCCTCAAAGTAACTCTTGTGGGCATCTCAAAACCATCAGAAACACACACAACCTTGGCACCTGCCATTCAGCCCCCCCCTTTGGGGGGGTGTCTTTGGGGGAAGATTCTTTTTAAGACAGGGTTTTGTTTTTCCCAGAGGAGCACTGCCTGTTTTGTTGTTGTTCTGTGTTTTGGTTTTTGGAGATGTGGATGTTTTGCCTATTTGGGAGAGAAGGTGAAATGTGCGTAACAGCTCCTTCGGTTTCCAAATATGCTCTGCCCCCCCAGCACCAAATGGATGGGGAAGCGTCTACTCTGAAAACAGCTCTACAGTGGAGAGTCTTAAGGCAGGGATGTTGCTGGACTGCAGCTCTCAACAGCTTCCGCCAACATGGCCAACGGTCGGGGACGATGGGAGTTGGGAGTTCAGCAATATCTAGAGCAGTGTTTCCCAACCAGTGTGCCTCCAGATGTTTTGGGACTACAACTCCCATCATCCCTCACTAGCAATACCAGTGGTCAGGGATGATGGGAATTGTAGTCCCAAAACATCTGGAGGCACACTGGTTGGGAAACACTGATCTAGAGGGCCACAGCTGCCCCATCTCTGCATTAAGAGGAAGCAGAGTTAAGGTCCGTATAGTTAAAGCTATGGTTTTCCCAGTAGTAATGTACGGAAGTGAGAGCTGGACCATAAAGAAGGCTGATCGCCGAAGAATGGATGCTTTTGAATTATGGTGCTGGAGGAGACTCTTGAGAGTCCCATGGACTGCAAGAAGATCAAACCTATCCATTCTTAAAGAAATCAGCCCTGAGTGCTCATTAGAAGGACAGATCCTGAAGTTGAGGCTCCAGTACTTTGGCCACCTCATGAGAAGAGAAGACTCCCTGGAAAAGACCCTGATGTTGGGAAAGATTGAGGGCACAAGGAAAAGGGGACGACAGAAGATGAGATGGTTGGACAGTGTTCTCGAAGCTACTAACATGAGTTTGGCCAAACTGCGAGAGGCAGTGAAGGATAGGCGTGCCTGGCGTGCTCTGGTCCATGGGGTCACGAAGAGTCGGACATGACTGAACGACTGAACAACAACAGAGATGTGATGGGGCAGCCAGGGGCAGTAAAGGCAAGCGATGGTCTAGTTCAGGAGTGGGGAGAACAATGCTTGATTCAAAAGTCCTATCAGCCTCGTTCAACCTGACAAGTGGGAATGGGAGCTACCAGTGTTCTGAAAGGCAGATTAATAAGATGATGCTGATGCCAATGATGATAATTTATCATTTATAACCATTGTTGTTATTCTGTCTCTCACAGCTACAATCACCAGCCACAGCTTCCAGACACTGCCCCGGGCATGCGGCCCCCAACTACCCATCCATGATTGCAAGTGGCCCTTGAGGGAGGCTGCCCGCCCCCAATATAGCATAATGTACAAACTGCTCGGGACGCGGGTGGCGCTGTGGGTTAAACCACAGAGCCTAGGGCTTGCCGATCAGAAGGGCGGCGGTTCGAATCCCCGCGACGGGGTGAGCTCCCGTTGCTTGGTCCCAGCTCCTGCCAACCTAGCAGTTCGAAAGCACGTCAAAGTGCAAGTAGATAAATAGGTACCGCTCTGGCGGGAAGGTAAACGGCGTTTCCGTGCGCTGCTCTGGTCCGCCAGAAGTGGCTTAGTCATGCTGGCCACATGACCTGGAAGCTGTACGCCGGCTCCCTCGGCCAATAATGCGAAATGAGCACCGCAACCCCAGAGTCGGTCACGACTGGACCTAATGGTCAGGGGTCCCTTTACCTTTACCTTTACAAACTGCTCAACCCAAGCCTGCAATCAACTGTTAAACCAGAACAACCACCCGTGGTCTGAAGTTGGTTTTGCAAACCATAGTTCATGCATTTGTGTGCAGGGGGGGTTATTTTTGCAGCCGCTGTTCTGCCTCCGCACCTTAGAACTGGCAGAGCCAAGCAGACAGAAGAGGAGAGCTAACTAGTGCCTGTAAACAATGGTTTGCTTATAATATAATAATAATAATAATTTATTATTTATACACCGCCCATCTGTCTGGGTTTCCCCAGCCACTCTGGGCGGCTCCCAACAAAATATTAAAAACAAGATAAAACATCAAACATTATAAACTTCCCTAAACAGAGCTGCCTTCAGATGTCTTCTAAATGTCAGATAGTTGTTTATTTCCTTGACATCTGACGGGAGAGAGTTCCGCAGGGCGGGTGCCACTACCGAGAAGGCCCTCTGCCTGGTTCCCTGTAACTGAGTTTCTCGCAGGGAGGGAACTGCCAGAAGGCCCTCGGAGCTGGACCTCAGTGTCCAGGCTGAATGATGGGGGTGGAGATGCTCCTTCAGGTATACTGGGCCAAGGCCGTTTAGGGCTTTAAAGGTCAGCACTAACACTTTGAATTGTGCTCGGAAACGTACTGGGAGCCAATGTAGGTCTTTCAGGACCAGTGTTATATGGTCTCGGTGGCCGCTCCCAGTCACCAGTCTAGCTGCTGCATTCTGGATTAGTTGTAGTTTCCGGGTCACCTTCAAAGGTAGCCCCACATAGAGCGCATTGCAGTAGTCCAAGCGGGAGATAACTAGAGCATGCACCACTCTGGCGAGACAGTCTGCGGGCAGGGAGGGTCTCAGCCTGCGTACCAAGTAGACAGCTGAGGCCGTTTAGGGCTTTCAAGGTCAGCACCAACACTTTGAATTGTGCTCGGAAACATACTGGGAGCCAATGTAGATTGCTTTGTTCAGGTTTTCCTTTATGTGCTTTGTCCACAACCAGGATGTTGGAAGAGTGTGTGGTTAGTTCAATACAGGCATGTGATGAGAAACAACATGCTGCAGTGGTTAGAGCGTTGGATCAGCGCCAGGGAGATCCAGGTTCAAATCACCACCCAGCCACAAAGCTCTACCCACTACACCACACTGCCTCTGCAAAGTTTGGTACAGCCTTTTGGGGGCAGTAAGGCCTCACCTGATAGACAGCAGGGGTGGCTGCGTGATTTCAAAGACAAATCTCTCCACGGGATGGTGCTCCTTGTCCAGAATGACCACCACCACTTTTTCCACGTCATTCTGAAAAGCAACAGAGCACAATAACTTGTTTTTTTCTTACTTTGAGTCTGTTTGCGGAAGAGCTCTGTGTATCACCAAAGTCTGCGTACACCCATACCAAGTTCCATTGGTCCAATATTATTATACCTACCATCACCAAAACGTCTTGGGGCTGGATAAAATGAAACACCAAGTTCCAGCAATTCCCTGATCTTGCGCTGACTGTCAAAAGCTTACCTTCTCCAGCAAAGGTTTGATGCAATGGAGGGTGTCTTGGATGTACTGATTCAGCTCTGGGTGGCAGGACATCTGTTCAAACAAATATCTCAAGTTGCATATAAATATGCATGGATTTGTCAAGGGGGGGGGGAAATCCTGCCAGACTGATTTTTAAAAGAAATGTTACAAATTAGCGGATTGGGGGAATGCGGGTGACATAATTTAACTTGATTTCAGCGAAGCATTAGGAAAAATGGATACAAAAACTTATGGAATACAGTGGTACCTTGGTTCTTGAACTTAATCCATTCCGGGAGTCCATTCAACTCCTGAAACTGTTCGAACACCAAGGCGCAGCTTCCGATTGGCTGCAGGAGCTTCCTGCATTCAAGTAGAAGCTGCGTCGGACGTCCAGCTTCTGAAAAACGTCTGCAAACCGGAACACTTACTTCCACGTTTGCGGCATTCAGGAGCCGATTTGTTTAGCAATTAAGCCATACGGAAACCAAGGTTTGACCGTATGCAGAAATGGCTAAACTTACCGGAAGAATAAGAAATCAAGATAACAAACTTTTTATAAAAGAATGGAAATGGCTTCTTGAATATTTACAAATTGCACACAGATAAAAACATTGGCAGGATTTCTGTAATAACCTGCAGTTTCATAAGAGTATATATTTAAAGTACCGGTAGATAAATAAATGAGCAAATGAATTTGGATACGCAGAAGATATTAGAAAATAACTTTAAGGACCCACAGAAAGAGGGGGAAGGAAGTCAAGTTTTGAAATGTTAAAATGATTGTAAAATTAATGAAATGTATAAACCTGAAAAGTATATAAATGTTTTTTTTAAAATTATTTCAGCAAAGCATTTAACAACCTGTTTAACAAGGGTGGTTTAATAACAATTGTGGATCAGATGACGGTGAAATGATATGATGGGCAACTGGCCAACCTAAAAAGATATGTTTGCGTGGTCCACCCGAAAGACAGTCACATCACTCACCTGGACAGGCACATTGTATTTTTTCCTTTTCTGAAAGATCCCGGTGGGGTAGACTTCTCGGACATAAAGGATGAGGTGAATGGCTACTTCCAGGAACTCAGAAAGGACATCAGCTACAACTGGAAGGGAAGGAGATGGATGTAACGAAGGTGGAGGATTATTGTTATTATATTATGTATTTTTGTGGTTTTATACTGTCCTCGGATGGACAAAATATAATTGTTAAATAAAATTATTAAATAAAAAATGAAGCGGGTGGTGTCTGTTTAAAACCATTTTGGTACAATTGGAAGGCAATGCCGAAAATACTGGTGAAGGTTGGATGCAGGTGTGGCACAGCCCTGATAAATGGGTTCCCCTCCCCTTGATTTTTAATAGAGCTGGGAGTCAAAGTACAGTAGGTTTCTGTTCTGAAAAATTTAGAGTAAAACCGTGCCAGTACCTTGTCCGAAGTTGAGATCCTGTCGGGTTAAAGTGGTCATCTCGGCAGCAACTTTGGAAAGATGATTACAAAGGGAGTCTCAGTACCTGAAAGACTGATAGCATGGAGATTTGGGGAGGGGAAGGGAAGGGAAGGGAGAAGATTGTGGATTGTAGTCAACTAAGTCCTACTCAGAATAGACCCAGTCTTAAATTAGCCATGAAGACTAGTAACTTTCTTTTAGAATAGGAGAGGGGTCGCATCCAATGCTAGTCCTAGTCACAGTAGATAGGTATAACTGACGTCCATTCATTTCAATGGGTCTACTCTGTAAAGGTAAAGGGACCCCTGACCATTAGGTCCAGTCGTGTCTGACTCTGGGGTTGCGGCGCTCATCTCGCTTTATTGGCCGAGGGAGCCGGCGTACAGCTTCCAGGTCATGTGGCCAGCATGACAAAGCCACTTCTGGCGAACCAGAGCAGCGCACGGAAACGCTGTTTACCTTCCCGCCAGAGCGGTTCCTATTTATCTACTTGCACTTTGTGCTTTCGAACTGCTAGGTGGGCAGGAGCAGGGACCGAGCAATGGGAGCTCACCCCCTCGCAGGGATTCGAACCGCCGATCTTCTGATCAGCAAGCCCTAGGCTCTGTGGTTTAACCCACAGCGCCACCTGGGTCTACTCTGACCCTAACTTAAATTGGATGCACGCCCTAAGGTTAAACTGAAAGGAACCCAATTTAGAGGCTGCAACACTAGGCATGCTAACCTCAGCCTAAGATCCACTGAACACAGTGGGATTTACAGTGCGATGTAAATGGGGGCGGGGCTATTGGGTGGTTGTTTTTATTTTTATTATGCATTTTGTGATTTTATATCTTGGTTTTATTTTGTGAACCACCCTGAGACCCCTGGGTATAGGGCGGTATATAAATTCTAATCATCATCATCATCATCTTATGCAGATTACTCAGAAGTAACCTACTGAGACTGGTGCCCTCCAGCTGCTTTGCCTTGCCCCCCAGCCCCGTGCTTTGCTCCTCCATAGATAGGATTGCCTTTCAGAGGTGCCAATTTGAATAAAATATGGGGGGGCGCTCAGGTAAGCCCCGCCCTGCATAATCAATCACCAGACGTGGCGGGCATTCACAATTTGAATGACAATGCCCATCAACTTTGAGGGGGTGTCCCAGCCAGCCCCCTCAAATATTTTAGGGGGGGCCAAAAGGACCTTGGCCCCTAGGGTTCCTATGGATCTTATTATGCCTGGGGCGGAGACCCCTTGAATCCGGTGGGTGTACACGGGAGTAAGTCCAGTGGGGCTTCTCTCTGCGTAAACATGCCTGAGCGCGATCTGATCAAAACGCACCATTAAAGGTTGCCAAAAACAACAACACCACCTTCAGCCCCTGCAAAACGCAAGGCAGACATCTGCTCGGGAGTCAGCCTCTCACTGGAGACCCTTTAGGGTTTACTCCAGAGTAAAGAGCTTCTGGATCGGACCGCGAAGCCGCGCGCACCCCAAAACGCCTCTCCACACCGGTTCCACCGTACCTCTCTCCGGGCGCAGCGCGGATCCCTCTCGCCCGACCCCGAGCTCGCGGCGGCGGGGAACAACGGCGCCTCCGCCCCGCCGGGAAGGCTGATGACGGCGGAGCAGCCGGAGGAGGAGCTGCCGACCCAACGACGCGGACGCCTGACGTCCTCGCCGCGCTCCTCTCTTCGCCTCGCAGGTCTTAGCGCCGGGGCGCCTCGGCACCCGGGCTCGCCGCCCAGGTCTGTGGCGTTGGCGCGCTGTCTGTCCAGCGGAGACTTTAGCGCACCTCTCCAACAGTGGGGCTTTTTAAAATTTTATTTTATTTTATTTTATTGAACTCTCGTCGTCCCCCGCCGCCTCTCAATAAATTGCTCATGGCTTAATGGTTGCCAACTTCTCCCCCCGGCCCTGCTCCTATGCCTTTAGAAACAACCTGAGCCGAAGAATTTCGCAGATGAATCTCACTGTCTCGCTCACTCGCTTGCACACCCCATGGATATTTGGGATGAGGAAGGGAAGAGAGACGATTCTGGGTGGGTGGCATTCAACTTAAGTCCTACTCAGAGTAGGCGCACTGAAATCAATGGGCCTAAATAAGCCCTGAGGACTACCGGTAGTAGTAACTTTCGGTTCGACTACAAATGAGATTCTTAAGGTGCCCCAGTTTGCATCCAGATACCCTACCCTGGGTGGTCTCCAATTTAAGCCCTACTCAGAGTAGACCTTTTGAAGTTAACGGGCCTAAGTTAGTCATGTCCATTTCTGGCTGTCGGCTCCGAGAACATCGGCGTAGTCAGGATTTGGGGGGCAGGCCTTTTTTTGGGGGCAGAACCTCAGTTTGCTATGTATTTTTAATTATTTTTATTTATTTAGGGGGGCAGCTGCCCCTCCCTGCCCCCCCGCTACGCCCATGGCTACGACCCTCTGCTGCTAATGGTGCAAACCTAGGCAGATAAGTAATTCGGCACGCAATGGTTTTGAACGCAGAAAGGTTGCCAACTTTTCTTCCCTTCGCCCGCACCTCTGCTTTTAACAGCTGCTCGTCACCCGCAGATTTCAGTTGCACGGCGAATATAAAACACACAACTGGTATCAACGTTGTCATAGAAAGTGCTTTTTGTTTTGTTTTTTTCCTGGCTGAATATCGTACACAGTATATTGATTAATCTGTCTATTTTAAATGTGGAGCAGTTTAGAAATGTTCTGTTTTTGCGGGGGGGTATTGTTAGTTATAACAAAAGGGGGGATCATAAAGCTGAATAGGGAAAAGCGAACAGCATTTATATTTTGTTTTTGCACTTCACTTAGTTTTTGTTTTGTTTTTTTAATGCTAAGCGGTTTTAGAATTGATTTAGCAAAGCTGAAAAACCACGGAACAGCGAAGGAAAAAAACAACCCGAAGCACATAACTGGTAGCAAGGGTGCCATCAGTTTTTCACAATTAATAAAGTCGATCTAGAGGCGGGAGACCCAGGTGGAGACCCCTCCCCTCTATTCTCCTGGGCAGAGGTAGGGGAGTGTGCGTGGAAAGAGGAGAGGGAATCGTTTTAACCAGCTCAGCAGGACCCTCTGGGTCTCATTGTCATTACCCCTCGCCACACCTCAATTTGCCCTTTGGGAGTTTCCCACAATCCTCTCTAAGAGGAAGGCGGGATGAAGATGATGGAGGCAAAGAGAGGGGGGCCGAGAAAATGAGCCCCTACCACCACCCAGAGGGAAAGGAGCGCCAGACTAGACCCACTCTCTCTCCCACCCCACAGCAAGCCAATTCTCTCTCTCCCCCCCCCACCTCATCTCCCTGGGAGAGAGAATATTACATATAATTGCTGGACTGTCGCCTTTTTAAAACATCTAGGCTGCTGGGTACCAGTTCCCTTTGTCTCCTTTGTGTGAGTGTGCATTTGTCTCTAGACCGAGCAGCAGCTCCGGAGGCGCGCGCGCCTGGCGACGTGAGCGCGCCTTCCCCTCTTTGCAATTCATAGAAATCCATCACACCCCCTCCTACTCGTGTATACACTCACACACACATAAAACCACACCCCTCTCCTAAGCAAAGCATGCTCCTTCTCAGACACTGTTTCCCTCTAAGTCTGGGAGCTTTAGAGAAAGTCCTCCCAGGTTTTTCCCCTGCTCTTGAAAGCCCCCCGCACTTCACTTTTTTTTTAGAAGGGGGGGGGATACTCCTAAGCCCAACCCCTCTCTCCCCTCCCCTCTATTTCCCCCCTCCCTCCTGTTCAGCACTTCGGCTTTCAGGAGAAAGCAGCGCCGCGTTGGACCAGCCGAGCTGCCTCCCAGCGCTGGCTTAGCAGGAAGCAGGTAAGCTCCGCACGCGCGCATCTACCGCGGCATCTGCGCGGCAGAGGAGGCTGGCAGCCTGGCGCGTGGTGGGAACTCTTTATCTCCCCAGACTTCCCTCCGAGCAAAATATTTTTTAAAAAAAAAATTTTTTTGAACAGGGGAAATATTTGGTGGGTGGATGCATTTCCTAAGCTGTCCTTAGGTTCTTTATTCTTAAAAAGGTGAGGGTTCTGGCATAGGATTTAAAAGAATGTTCGGATTATCTCCCCATAAACTAGTCATTTTAGACATTTTAGACATGTTGGGGATTTTTTAAAGCGAGCAAGCGGTATATAAATTTTATGAAATAAATGTTTTCGTAAGTCGCTTTGAGTTTGGTGCCGGGAGCTCCACATAAATATAATTAATGAATTATATTTGGGGCTTTTTGAGAATGAGAAATCCAGAAGGTACCACGGAAGTGAGGTTATAAAAACCTATTTATCCGTATCAATTTTTTCCTTCCCCGCTCCCAATCGACGCTAGGATGTGTATCAAGAGCCTGTGAATGGTGCAGATGCTAGCCCTACTCCGAGTAGACGGAAATTAATGGGCATCGCTACCTTAGGTCCAACAGATCATAAACCCACCAAGTTGCACTTGGAGGAGACCCACTGAAACGAATGGACCCAAGTTAGTCTTCTCAATGGAGTTCAGTGGGTCTACTCTGAGTAGGAACTGACAGCCTCCCGGAGGCAGAGCAAGTCTCCAGCTTCCCATTTGCACGTTATAATTCTAGCAGCTTAGATCCCTGTACTTACCAGTTTGCTCTTGAGTCGCTCCAGTTTTCACTTAATTTAAATGTGACTTTTTCTGTGTTGGCTTCAAACTGCACATATATATATGCTGTGTGGGGTGTGAACGAGGTTTTAACACACACTCCTTGTTATTGTGCAGCTCCCTGGGACGTGTGTGTAATTTTAAAAATGACAGGCAGTGAACAAATATTGACATACAAAGTAACTTGCTGAGGTTTGCTTTAGATGGGGAGCGTCGGGAGTTGGTGGGGATTAAGACCCTCATTACCAATAGTAGTCTTAAATTCAGGGTTACAGGCTGCTTATCTTGGCTCCATTACCAACTCATAATTTCATAAAACAATGCAGGCACGAGGTGGAAGTTGTCTCCCTTCCTCCTTGGATTGTGGCCAAACACCTTCACCCACAAATCCCCAACCCTGGACTTTTCAAGTCGAATAAAATGCAATAGCAAGGATCCAGTCTCTTTCTTTTGGAATAGCTCCACCCCCCCTTGAACAGGGGGACACCCCATTTCCTTGGAGAACTGAGACAAAGACACATTTCAGAGCTTTTGCATGGGGAGGGGGGTCTATTTCTCTCTCTCTCTCTGTTCACCTGAGCCAATTTGTCTCCAAGGGATAATTCTGGATCTCTGGAGTTTGTGCAAAAGGTTTCCTAGATCGAGCGTGGCTGCAGGACAGTGAAATGTGTGTGTTTTATGAAATGTTTCATGCTCCAGGCGGGAACTTGTAAAAGTGGCAATAGGTCAGTTTCAGAGGAGGGAAGTATTAGCGACCCCATCTTTGGCAGATGCTGCCCCCCCTTTTATGATACAAACATGAAGTGTCTGTCATACTTACCAAGAGTCTTGCCTCTTCCGTTTAAAAGAGTCCTTTCATCACAGAATCTCCAGTTGAGACGGTTTGATTAGAAATAAGATTGCATCTTTGTGATGATACTTTTTTGGGGCTTGTTGGATTCTTTTGGGGTGGGGGCTGGAGGAAAAGGGGGCTTTAAGGAGTAAAATTTTGCCCATTAACTCACATACATTTCAAAACCCAGAAGATTACATGCACACACACATCCAGTTGAAACCAATTATAAATATTGTCCTTGAACCCAGCGCAGTCCACTTCTTTAAATGTTGACTTTTCTCTGCAAAAAAAAAAAAAAAAAACTATTAGGGGTGGGTGCTTAAAAATGCAAGATTCTCCTTCTAAACGGCTTTTTAATTGAATGTTGATGGGATTGTTTTAACTTTTTTTGTTTGTTGTTTGTTTGTTTGTTTGTTTGTTTCACTGAGTGTCCTGTGCATAGAGACAGCTGTCATTAAGCGGTACAAAATTGTCAAAATTATAAAATGAAAGGCATCAGGGAATCCCACATTTTGGACCTAAATGCCAATCTTATTAGGATTTTAAAATATATATAAAAAAAACTAAGATGCACCATTCAAAATTAATGTTCCCAATGTTTTGCCACAAGGGACATTTGAAATTCAAGAAGAAATATCAATGGGGATTCCTTAGGTCAGGAACGGTACGATTCCAGGCTTGTCAAATCTACTCTAGTTTATATTGGGACCCCCAAAATCTACCAACCGGAGCTGGGTGCAAAAGACATACTCTTAATTAAAAAAATAAACAAATCAGAGTGTTTCTGAGCACACTCAGAGCCTGGGGATTTATTTTCAGGACTGAACTTGCAATCCTTTCAGACACAGACCCCCTCCTGGTGAGCTGTCTTCATCTCAGCAGCCTAATTGAGGTGGGAAAAGTCATTTTCCTGTAGCTGTTAAAACGAGTGGGAGTCAGAAACCGATAGCAAAATCCATCTATCAGGAGATCTTGTGTTGGGCATACATCAGCCTTGCATGATATACTAAAGAGAGAGAGATAAAAGAATGATGGTGACCCACTGGTGCGGATTAAATTTGCAAAGCAAGACGGCAGAGATTCTGGAATTCTTAATAGTTAAGGCTTAACGGATTACTGCTAAGGACTTGGTTCGCACAGAATGCTTAACCATGGTTTATTAATTCATGGTTCAGAGCAGGTGTGGGGAATCTTGGGTCCTCCAGATGTGGCTGAACTACAACTCCCATCAGCTTCAGCTAGCATGGCCAATGCCCAGAGATTATGAGAGTCAGGGCCAGCCCACTCATGAGACAAGGTGAGGCAACCGCCTCGGGTGGCAAAATCCAGCGAGGCAGAAAAGTTGGCCTCTGAGGGCATTCCTCAGCTGACAGCTGAGACACGATCCTTGGAGGTGAGATCTGCCCCGCAATGCAGCCTCTTGGCAAATAGGGGGCGCTACTGGTCTCCTCCCACCCTAGTTCCCAATATAGTTATTTACTCTCCCCTTGGTCCTGATGTAGATTTTAATTATCTCCTTGGTCCTGATGTAGATCTTCGCTCACCGCTTCTTCCCTGGCACTATTCTGTGGTTAACCTCAGGTGCCAAAATGTCTTGGGACAGCCCTGGTTATAGTTCAGCAACAGTCAAAGGACCAAAGGTTCCCTACCCCTGGCCCATTGGCTTAACTGTTCTGCTGTGTGGTCTTCTTCTTCAATGGTGATCCCTCATAGCTGAGAAAGATTGTCTTCCATAAACACGGTTTTAAGAGTGAGTCTGTGACTGTGGAGGCCAATTCTGGATCCACACGTCCTTCCACAGTGGGGACATTGGTTTCCTGGCAGGAGTTGATCACGGTGAGGGTTTGCCAAGCGTACCTTCCTCTTAGCGTGTTTCTCCCTTTCGTCCTGAGTTCGAGCGTCTTCAAAGCCCATGACACCTTTGATAAAGGCTGTTCTCCAACTGAAGCGCTCGCAGGCCAATGTTTCCCAGATGTCGGTCTTTATATTACACTTCTTAAGATTTTCCTTGAGAGAGTCTTTAAACCTCTTTTGTTGACCACCAGTATTACGCTTTTCATTTTTAAGTTCGGAATAGAGTAGTTGCTTTGGAAGACGATAATCAGGCACACAACATGACCAGTCCAATGAAGTTGATGTTGAAGAATCATTGCTTTGACACTGGTGAACTTTGCTTCTTCCAGTATACTGGCATCAGTACACTGCACTGGAAATGTACCGTGTGGTCTAGGGATGGTGAGCAGCAAGCATTTCAGAGCCCAGCCAGCCAGCCATACCAAACCAACTTTCCATTCTTTAACTCAGGCTTCCCCAACCTGGTGCCCTCCAGGACTTGGTGGACTCCAACTCCCATCAGACCCAGCCAGCACGACCAATGGGCAGGGCTGATGGGAGTTGTAATACAGTAAGTCCTGGAGGGATGCAGTCTTCCCATTCTTGTCCTAGAGACGGATGGGGAACCTCCGGATCTGTCTGGGCTGGCGTGTCCCATTTTGCTGCTCGAAGCGATACAGAGTTGCCGCCTTGCCCTGCCCTGTCGCCCCACCCACTTTTGACTGTGTGCCGTTCCCCATCACTGTTCTCCACCTCCATTGTCATGATGTTGGTCAAGGCCAGCCCTGACATTAGATGTGAATCAGGTTTGAAGTCCATATCGTGATATCAGTTTCGTAATTTTTGACCTGGCAATGTATTGCGAAGAGTGACGTGTGTGCTATGCAAATGTGGGGGGAAACCAATGGTTCTCTTGATTCCTGCAGCCCTTGTTAACTCTGCCGGCTCAGTTCTTCCTTGCCTTCTGCAGGGGGAATCGCGAAGCATAAGAGCAGATGCTGGCAAAAAATCACGATGCGGGGAAAACCATGAAGCCAGCCTATGCCTCTTGAGAACTCCATCTTTATTTTAGACATACAGTGGTACCTCTGGTTACGTACTTAATTCGTTCCGGAGGTCCGTTCTTAACCTGAAAACTTTCTTAACCTGAAGCACCACTTTAGCTAATGGGGCCTCCCCCTGCTGCTGCGCCGCCGCTGCCCGATTTCTGTTCTCATCCTGAAGCAAAGTTCTTAACTCGAGGTAATATTTCTGGGTTAGCGGAGTCTGTAACCTGAAGCGTATGTAACCTGAAGCATATGTAACCCGAGGTACCTCTGTACTTTGGTTCCCGAATGGCTTAGTTGCCAAACGAATCGACTCCTGAACGCCGCAAACGTGGAAGGAAGTGTTCCAGTTTTCGAATGTTTTTCGGAAGCCAAACGTCCAACACGGCTACCGCTTGAGTGCAGGAAGCTCCTTCAGCCAATCAGAAGCTGCGCCTTGGTTTTCAAATGGTTTCGGGAGTCAAACGGACTCCCGGAACAGATTAAATTTGAGAACCCAGGTACCACTGTATTTTGGTATATCGTGATGGTTAACTGGTGATAAATCACAATGTTGAAAACCAGATATCGCCCAGCCCTACTCCTAAGGGCCCCCCAGCCAACTGTTCCCCTTTGTAGGGGGACATTGCTTTCTGTGTGTTGTGTGATACTATGCAATCTAGCCTGTGGCCCCTAAGCTAGTCTGCTTGCCTTTGGTCATGGTAAAGGGTTTCGTTCCATTGCTAGGGTTGAGATAAGATTCAGGTGCCAGGCTGATCATCTCATTGCAACTTGCTCCCCCAAGAGGCCATGATGGCCATGAACGTGGATGGCTACAAAAGAGGATTGGACAAATTATTGGAGGACAAGATGTCTACTAGCCACAATGGCTATGGTTGGTCTCCATGGGTGGTGCTATGGTATAAACCACTGAGCCTCTTGGGCTTGCCGATCAGAACGTCAGCGGTTCGAATCCCCGTGACAGGGTGAGCTCCCATTGCTCTGTCCCAGCTCCTGCCAACCTAACAGTTTGAAAGCATACCAGTGCAAGTAGATAAATAGGTACAGCTGTGGCGGGAAGGTAAACAGCGTTTCCGTGCGCGCTGGTTTCTGTCGCGGTGTCCTGTTGCGCCAGAAGCGGTTTAGTCCTGCTGGCCACATGACCTGGAAAGCTGTCTGTGGACAAATGCCTGAAAGCGAGATGAGCGCCGCAACCCCATAGTCACCTTTGACCGGGAGCGGCTGCAGAGACCATGTAACACCGGTCCTGAAAGACATACATTGGCTCCCAGCACATTTCCGAGCACAATTCAAAGTGTTGGTGCTGACCTTGAAAGCCCTAAACAGCCTTGGACCTGTGTACCTGAAGGAGCATCTCCACCCCCTTCGTTCAGTCTGGACACTGAGGTTCAGCTCTGAGGGCCTTCTGGCGCTTCCCTGCCTGCAAGAAGTGAGGTTACAGGGAACCAGGCAGAGGGCCTTCTCGGTAGTGGCGCCCTGTGGAATGCCCTCCCATCAGATGTCAATGAAATAAACAACTACCGGTACCTGACTTTTAGAAGACATCTGAAGGCAGCCCTGTTTAGGGAAGTTTTTAATGTCTGATGTTTTATCATGTTTTTAATATTCTGTTGGGAGCTGCGTAGAGTGGCTGGGGAAACCCGGCCAGATGGGTGGGGTATCAGTAATAAATTATTGTTGTTGTTGTTATTGTTTTTGTCATTGTTCCCATAATTATTTTTCTGGGAGTGGAATGCTGTGTCTGCTTCTCTGTACCCAAGAATAATGTGCAAAGGGCCAGAATGCTTTAATGTGCAGATGAAGGCCATTAATCAACAGCATCTTCCTGCCATAGAAGCACGGCCCTGCTTACGGGGTGGGGGGTGGGGCTGGGAGTGCCTTCCAATAATGCATTGCGGCACGCCAGTTGTGTTGTGCCTGGGTCCTGCTTGAAAGTTTCCTACAGGCACCTGGTTGACCTCTGTGAGAACAGGATGCTGGATTCGATGGGCCATTGGCCTGATCCAGCAGGCTCGTCTTATGTTCTCAAAGTATATTCCTTCTCCCACCTGGGAACTGTAGTTTATTTAGTGTGCTGCATATGTAGTTCTGTAAGGGATAATCTACAGCTCCCAGGATTCGCTTTTGGGTGTTCTTTAAATGTGTGGTATGTAATGCAGCCCCAAACGGAAGTTGCAGAAGAGCAAATGAGGAATGGCCCCACCCTGACACTGCCATGCCAAATACATGTGGATAATACAGATCTATTAAAATGAGAAAACGGGCATGATTGCAGGCAACACAGCCTCTTGGATTCCCGCATTTGCATGTTATCTCATTTGAATTGATTTGCATGACCCACGTGAGTTCAGCTTGTTAATTTCATTGCATTTTGAGCTGAATCTACCCACGATCTTGTTCTTCAGAAGAAGTTATCATATTGAAGTCACTTTGTCTCTCCAGTAAAGGTAAAGGGACCCCTGACCATTAGGTTCAATCGCGGACGACTCTGGGGTTGCGGCGCTCATCTCGCTTTATTGGCCGAGAGCCGGCATACAGCTTCTGGGTCATGTGGCCAGCATGACTAAGCTGCTTCTGGCGAACCAGAACAGCACACGGAAATGCCGTTTACCTTCCCGCCGGAGCGGTTCCTATTTATCTACTTGCACTTTGTGCTTTCGAACTGCTAGGTTGGCAGGAGCAGGGACCAAGCAACGCGTGCTCACCCCGTCGCGGGGATTCGAACCGCTGACCTTCTGATCAGCAAGCCCTATAGGCTCTGTGGTTTAACCCACAGCGCCACCCGCATCCCTAGGTTTATATTAAATTCCAAAGCCAGCTTGACTTTTCTTTTTGTCTCTGTATTGTATATATAGAGACTTGGTCAGGGAACTCTGGCCACAGCAGTTCAGGAATTGGTGACTTCAAGACTGGACTACTACAGTGTAGTATTTATGGGGCTTCCTTTTGTGTTTGACTGGGAAACTGCAGTTGGTGCAGAATGTGACAGCCCAGTTGCCAACAGGAGTGAGGCTCTTTCAGCTCAGAGATATGCACTCGGCCAAGTTCAAGGTCTTACTATTAGTATACAAAGCCCTTCACATATTGGGGCTGGTTTACTTCCATACGTTGCCCTATATGTGTTTCCCACTTGACCACTTTGATTTGCAGTACTGGAACTCTAACAGGTGCCACATAATACTCATTCAGCTGTTATAAGAAATCGATATTTCAGTGTGGCAACTGTGGAACTCCCTGCCTGTTGACACCAGGCAGACACCATTGCTGTATGCTTAAAACATTTTCCTTTAGGGACACCGATCTAGACACATAGATGCCAATGTGTTTTTCTCTTCTTTTTTACTGTTGGTTTTTATTTTAAAAAAAATTAGTGTTAAAGTGGTATTTTTACTAGATACCGTAATTTTTGTATTACTTGAAAACCGCTTGGAGGTGATATCAATCGCATGAAATAAAAAGTAAAATATAAAAATAAACATGGGCATGGCCAGGGTTTTTGTTAGGGGGGCAGGGCTTTTGTTAGGGGGGCAGAACCGACATGATTGGCCAGTTAAGTATTTCTATTGTTTCCTCCCTGCCCCTCCCTTGGCTACGCCTGTGAAAATAAACTCTAAAATAAAAACAAAAAAGGTTGTACCCAAATGAGTCCTCCTCGGTAGACCTGCTGAGATGAATGGACCAAACTTGCAGGGGTCAGCAACCTTTTTCAGCCGTGGGCCGGTCCACCGTCCCTCACACCATGTGATGGGCCGGACTATTTTTTGTTTGGGGGGGGGAATGAAAGAATTCCTATGCCCCACAAATAACCCAGAGATGCATTTTAAATAAAAGGACACATTCTACTCATGTACCAGTAAAAACACCAGGTAGGCCCCACAAATAACCCAGAGGTGCATTTTAAATAAAAGGACACATTCTACTCATGTAAAAATACGCTGATTTCCGGACCGTCCGCGGGCTGGATTGAGAAGGCGATTGGGCCACATCCGGCCCCCGGGCCTTAGGTTGCCTACCCCTGGACCAAAGTCTATTATGTTCTACTTGTCTAACACTGGAAACAATCCAGCTCTTGTTTTTCCCAGCTGAACATATCTGTGCACATCTTAGGGTACCCTTTTCCAACCGAGGTATATACCCTACTCAGAAACAGCAGCATTCCTTTCGTGGACTATTTAAAAAAAAATACTATAGTCAAATGAAATTGCAGGCAGGATTCGAGATAAAAGCTGCGGAAGGAGGAGGATAAAATAACTGTAATAGAGAAACTTTGTGTAATAGATCGAGATATAATGCAGTAGAAAAGGTTTCAGTAAAAACTGCAGAAGTGGGGGTGGAAAGTCAATTTATGGAACCATTGGGCATGAATATTATTGTGAAAATGCTTGAAAAAATTAATAAAAAAAATTATACAGGCAAAAGAGAAAGAAATGGCAGTGTTAAGTGGTATGCGAAGAGTTGGAATGGAATGGAATGGAATGAAATAAACATAAGACGAAAGGAGAATCAGCGGTACATTTTATGACCAGATTGGGAGAAACAGCCACCCAGAGTGGCTGGGGAAACCCAGCCAGATGGACGGGGTATAAATAATAATAAATTATTATTATTATTATTATTATTATTATTATTATTATTATTAGGTTGGCCACTGTGAGAACAGGACGCTGGACTAGATTTGCGATGGGCCTGACCCAGCCGCGTCCTTCTTCTGTTCTTGAAAGGGAAGTTGGGGGAGGGAGGACGCCCACCAAGTTGGAAAGGATACGCGCTTGTCCGGAGTCCTTGGTGGGCTGTTTGTGAAGAACGAATTGCCGGAGTTGGCAAGGAATTTAAAAGACAGAGGCTGGCTGAAGCAAAGGGGGCGACCTCGGCTTTCAGAGCGGGCTGAATGCGCAGGAAACGGTCGGGGGTGGTGGGATATAATAGACCAGTCCCCAGAAAAGAAGAAGAAGAGGGGCTTCCAATGGATCCTTAGGGGGCGCTTTTCTTCTCTCCTCTTGGGAAGTTTGCAAAGCGAGCGGACTGGGGGCGCCGAGGCCTCGCGAGCTCGGCGGGGTCCGGGAGCTGTCCAAGCATGTCCCGTCTCTCCCAGGCCCGGGCGCACAGCTAGCAGATGGAGGCCGGCGCAGCGGGGCAGGCTCGCCGCATTGAGCCCGGCACAATGGGGACCCCGTCTCGCCTGCTCTCGCCGGCTTCCAGCAGGAACCTCCTCGCCGCCCGGCTGCTGGTGCGCGCGGGGCCCGACGGGAGCTTCCGAGACGCTCGTCCATCATCCGGCGCGCCCCTGCCAAGTCCCATTGACGCGCCCGGAGTTTTTGGCACGGGCGTCGAGGCCGCTGGTGGCGCATTGGGGCTCGCCTCGGACGCGCAATGGGGGGACCCTGGGGACTGGGCGGGGGGGGAGGGAGGTGGGCTCCTTCCTCTCGTCGCTTTGGGAAATATAAAAACGGGGAGGGGGCGCGCGTCTTTTCAGCACAATCTCTGCCCTTTCAAATACACTTTCCCAAGGACGCGCGCAAGCTCCCCTCGCCCGGGCGCCGTGGAGACAGCGCAGCCAGCACGACGCCGCACCTGTTCCTCCGGCCCGGCGAAACTGCCAACTCGCTTGATGGATTGCCAAGCGGCTTTGTGCAAATATATATACGCCACAGTGGGACTTTTTTTAAGGGGGGTGGTGGAGGGGGGGATAATAAGTCTTGGCTGGTGCAACTGGCCCCGTTTTAACCAGCCTTGGTTCTTTCATGATCCTGCTTGGGGAAAGGGCGGGTGGACTCAGCGGTTGTACTATTCATTATTACGTTTTATTTGTGGGTGGTGGTAAGAGGCTTTTTTCCGTTTTGGAATGTATATAGATCCGAGAGAACGGCTGTAAGGACAGCTGAAAATTAAAAGACGAAAAACCAAAGTATAAAATAGTGGCTGGATATCTCAAGGGACGCGGGTGGCGCTGTGGGTTAAACCACAGAGCCTAGGGCAGGCATCCCCAAACTTCGGCCGTCCAGATGTTTTGGACTACAATTCCCATCATCCTTGACCACTGGTCCTGTTAGCTAGGGATCATGGGAGTTGTAGGCCAAAACATCTGGAAGGCCGCAGTTTGGGGATGCCTGGCCTAGGGCTTGTCGATCAGAAGGTTGGCGGTTCGAATCCCCGCAATGGGGTGAGCTCCCGTTGCTCGGTCCCTGCTCCTGCCAACCTAGCAGTTCGAAAGCACGTCAAAGTGCAAGTAGATAAATAGGTACCGCTCTGGTGGGAAGGTAAACGGCGTTTCCGTGCGCTGCTCTGGTTCGCCAGAAGCAGCTTAGTCATGCTGGGCACATGACCCGGAAGCTGTACGCCGGCTCCCTCGGCCAATAAAGCGAGATGAGCGCCGCAACCCCAGAGTCGTCCGCGACTGGACCTAATGGTCAGGGGTCCCTTTACCTTTAAGGTGTGACATAACTGGGCTTCTGAAGCACCACAGGGGTGCCACAGAAATAATGTAGTTGGCTAAGGGGGCCGTGGACCCAGAAAGGTTGAAAATCTCCTCTCTAGGAGGTATCAAAACCAGACTGGCAAGGGGCGTGGCCTGGAGTGAGAGGAGCCAAGTAGTTCGGCCTGGAGGGCCAAATCTGCGCCAGCACCAGCCCCTGCTGCGATTCCACCAAAGTTTTCTGCTGCAGGAATGTGAGATGATGAGGGAAGACAATGGCAGCGAGCCAGTCACTGTGATCGCCCATCACAGAATCTAATTCTTCCTTCGGATATATCTTTGTAGAAAAGGAGTTTGTGGAAGAACGTGCGAAGGGGGGGGGGCGGGGTCGCTGATACAACTTGTTTCTTGCTGTTGATAATGTTCCTCTGTTTCCTTGGCCTTGGTGAAGTAACAGATGCCAATCTGGTTTCCGTCATTTTCGATTCTTTCTTTTTTAAACACGTCGCTTCTGGTGGAGGAGAAATCCTGGAATATTTAGTTGGCTGCCGTTAACATGTTGTCTGACAACGGGGTGCTTGATGCCTCCCCACCCCCCACCCCGATTTCCTTTCAGGGCAGGCAATGCTTCCGTTGTGATCTGTCAATTTTCACAGAAAAACACTAGCCGAGGGAAATTGCAACTTGGCTGGTCGCCTATGGTGCACTAGAACGCCTCTCTAGGCAACCAGGCGGGAGAAAAATCATCAAACATGGGTGGCCAACTCCCAAGAGACTGCGATCTACTCACAGAGTTAAAAACTGGCAGTGATCTACCCCCTTTTTTGGGGTTCAGGTCAAAGTTGTTGAGCTTTTCTTAGGAAGGAAGAAGGCACATTTTTGGGGGGTTCGGGTCAAAGTTGTTGAGTTTTTTTCAGGGAGGTGGTAAAATGTTGAGCTTTTTTTAGGGGAGCCACAGTTGTTCAGCTTCATTGGGGGGAGCCAATGATCTACCAGTGATCTACCGCAGACATCCAGTGATCTACCGGTAGATCACGATCTACCTGTTGGACATGCCTGAAATACAGGAACGAAAAACCACCAGAAGTACCACAGAGGCTAACGTTTTAAAAAATAGGCCTGGGAGGACAGAAAAATCTTTAAACTGGCAGTGTTCGTGTCTCTGTGGACTCTGTTAGGTGGGGCATTCCATAGCTAGGGATGCCGCCACCAAAAACTCTCTCTGGACTTGTGATGGAGAACACAGAGAAAGGCCTCCTTAAGGTTCAGGTAGGTACATAGGCTTGACTACTGCAATGTGTTCTGTGTGGGGCTGCCCTTGGACTTAGACTGGAAGCCCCAGCTTGTGCAAAATTCTGTAGCCGGACTGTTGATGGGGATAAGCCAAGTATAGGCAAACTCCATATGTTTTGAGACTACAATTCCCATCATCCCTGACCACCGGTCCTGTTAGCTAGGGATGATTGGAGTTGTAGTCCCAAAACATCTGGAGGGCCGAGTTTGCCTGGGATAAGCTATTGAGAGCACATAACTCCAGTGCTCCAAAGCTAATGCTGGCATTAATTTATGAGGCCCATAACAATTTATATCCCTGCCCTATCACTGAAATCCTGGGGGAAGTCTACAGGCAGTCCCACATAGCTCTGTTGCACGGCTTATAACGACCAGAAGCTGGGCATTCAGTGTTGTATGCCCAAAGCCTGCGGAACTCCCACCCCCATGAGATTAGGCAGGCAACTTCCTAGCTGCACATCAGGCATACAGCAAAGACTTCTGTATTCCAGTAGGTGTTTGAAGGTAATGTTCAGGTTTCAGTTGGTTTCATGGTGATCTTATTGTGTTACTCTGTATGGTTTGTCTGATGCACACTGCTTGCAAATGCCAATGATGAAGCAGTATATCAACGCCGTAATTAAATAAATAGCAGCGGAGGGATTCTGTTAAGTTTGAACCCTTCTCCCTGATATATTAGATTTCTAAATGTGAGGCATTTGCATTGGATTTTTAAGTGCAATGCATTTATACTAGATTTCTAAATGCAAGGCATTTATACTAGATTTCTAAATGCAAGGCATTTGTCGTCATTTGGAGGCTCATTCCATCAGTGTGAAGGCGGTCGCAGTCCAGGCGCAGGTTGATTATCGCTAGGCTTTCGACTTTGGGAAGGCCGGGGATTTTCCCTCCAGAGTTTTATTTTTCGCTCCAAGGTCGGGTGTGTGAGTGACAAGTCGGTTGGCCATCTGCTTGCCATCTGCTTTAGCATCTTCAACTTCCTGATTTTTTTTCACCGAAGGCAAGCCAGCTGTGTGGCACAGGCAGGCCGGGAGTGCCAACCAGATCTGGCAGGACAAGCCTGGCGTGGCACGGCGCAACAGCTGGCGTGCGGCAATGCATTATTCGAAAGCACCCCTGCGCACATAGGGTCGCTCTTCTATGACAGGGAGACGCTGGGTTGATTAATGGCCTTCATTTGCACATGAAAGCATTCTGGGGCTGCCTTTGCACGTGATTCTTGGGTGCAGGAAAGCAGACGCGGCAATCAAAATGTGTGTTTGTGTGTCCCAATTTTTTCTACCAGGAAAATAATTATGGGAACTGTAGTTTGCACAAAACAGAGTTGAAATGCACAGAACGCTAAACAAACTACAGTTCTCAGGTGGGGGAAGGAATGTGCTTTTAGAAGCTAAGAAGAGGCTGCTGGATCAGGCCACTGGCTCACCTAGTCCAGCATCCTGTTCTCAGCGTGGCCCAATGGAAAAGCCACAAGCAAGCCCTGAGCACAATAATAATAATAATAATAATAATAATATTTATTTATTTATTTATTTATTTATTTATACCCCAGCCACTACAGCGCTCTCTCTCCTACTGTGGTTTTCAGCAACATTCAGAAACATTTACTGCCTCCAACTGTAGAGGCAGAGTAGACTCATCATGGCTAGTAATTTACCCCTCCCAGAGCTACAGCTCCCTTCGCAAACTACAGTTCCAAATATTCTCTGCGGGGACTTGTGTGCGTACAAACACACACACACACACACACACACACACACACACACACACACACACTGGGTAGTTTCCAACACATAAAAAACATAATAAATCTTTGAACATTAAAAACTTCCCTAAACAGGGCTGCTTTCAGATGTCTTCTAAAAGTTGTGTAGTTCTTTATCTCCTTGACATCTGATGGGAGGGCGTTCCGCAGGGCAGGCGCCACTACCGAGAAGGCCCTCTGCCTGGTTCCCTGTAACTGAGTTTCTCGCAGGGAGGGAACCACCAGAAGGCCCTCGGCACTGGACCTCAGTGTCCGGGCAGAATGATGGGGGTGGATATGCTCCTTCAGGTATACTGGGCCAAGGATGTTTAGGGCTTTAAGGGTCAGCACCAACACTTTGAATTGTGCTTGGAAATGTACTGGGAGCCAACGTGGGTCTTTTAGGACTGGTGTTAAAAGGTCTCGGCGGCTGCTCCCAGTGCCAGTCTAGCTGCTGCATTCTGGATTAGTTGTAGTTTCCGAATCCCCTTCAAAGGTAGGCCCCACAGAGAGCGCATTGCAGTACACACCACTTGATTGCAAAAACAGAACTTTACAAAAGTGTCTTGCGTGAACACAGCTTGGGCTGACCACTGTCCTTCAGCCTAACCGACCTCACAGGGTTGTTGTGAGGATAAAATCAGGCAAGGGGAGAAGGACGCTTGCGTGTTCTGAGCTGACGGTTGTCTTCTTCTCTGGTGATCCCTTGTAGCCGAGTAAGATTGTCTTCCATAAACACAGTCTTAACAGTGAGTCCGTAAGCGACCGTGGAGGCCAGTTCTGGATCCACACGTCCTTCCACAGTGCGGACCTAGGTTTCCGGGCGGGAGTTGATCATGGCGAGGGTTGGCCAAGCGTGCCTTCCTCTTAGCACGTTTCTCTCTTTCGTCCTGAGTTCGAGCATCTTCAAAGCCCATGACACCTTTGGCAAAGGCTGTTCTCCAATTGGAGTGCTCACAGGCCAGTGTTTCCCAGTTGTCGGTGTTTATACTACATTTTCTTAGATTTGCCTTGAAAGAGTCTTTGAACCAGAGGTAGGCAACCTAAGGCCCGTGGGCTGAATCGCCTTCTCAATCCGGCCCATGGACGGTCCTGGAATCAGCATGTTTTTACATGAGTAGAATGTGTCCTTTTATTTTAAATGCATCTCTGGGTTATTTGTGGGGCCTGCCTGGTGTTTTTACATGAGTAGAATGTGTCCTTTTATTTTAAATGCATCTCTGGGTTATTTGTGGGACATAGGAATTCGTTCATTTTTTCCCTTCAAAATATAGTCTGGCCCCCCACAAGGTCTGAGGGATGGTGGACCGGCCCATGGCTGAAAAAGGTTGCTGACCCCTGCTTTAAACCTCTTTTGTTGACCACTGGCGTTATGCTTTCCATTTTAAGTTCGGAATAGAGCAGTTGCTTTGGAAGACGATAATCAGGCATCCGCACAACATGACCAGTCCAATGAAGTTGATGTTGAACAGGTGTACAGGTGGGAAATAAATGCAATTGATGTACAGCCAATTGACACCCTGATTCTTCTGTTACAGGTGAGGCACCTGGAAGCATGGCCTGCACCGCCTCCCCCTCTGCCTCCACCATCTTTGCCTTCTGCCTCCTGACTGTCTGCCCCACGGACTCCCTCGACCCTGGGCCCGCCGCGCCCCCCAGCCTCCCCGAGGTCGGCAACAGCTTCCCCAGCCGGGATGCCTGGCCGCACCCGATGATATGGACCACGGCGCACCACCGCGGCCTTGGCAAACACGACCGGGCCCATTATGGCATGCCGGCGCCCAGAGGGGGCAGGGAGGGGCCCGGCCTGCGGGTGCTCAGCCGACTGGCGTCGGTCGACGACCCGGGGCGGGCAGAACGGCCCGCGGGTCTCCGGCAAAAGGACGTTTTCCTGGGCTTTGAGTTTCCGTATCCCGAGCAGGAAAACCATGCCCCTGGGTCCGAACGGGTGAAGAAGCAGAACCGCGATCACCGGCGGCACAGTCGGAGAGACAGGTTGAGGCAGCACAGAGGTATCCTTTGAGGGCAGCAGGAGTGATGGAGGGTTGCCGAGGCCGCACAGCAGGGTTGTAGGGAGGATCTCGTGGCCCAAGGGCCACTTCTCCACGTTCGGTACCTTCCAGGGTGCGTTGGGGTGTGTGTGAATGCTGGTTGTGGGCGGGGCCAGGTGGGAAAGTGGGTGGGGCCAGAGGCGCCATGGAGCTCACTGGGTAACCTCCAGGCCCTCCAAGTATCCCTATTTTCCAAGGACAGTCCCAGATTTCCAGCAGTGGTTCCAGCTTCTTTTTCGATCCCGGAATGTCCCGGTTTTCCTTAGGATGTCCCTGTTTTCATTGGAGAAATGTTGGAGGGCATGCCACTCGCTGCCTCTCAGCCTGACCTACCTCTCAGGGTTGTTGTGAGGCTAAAATTGCACGGCCCAGGTTGTTTTCCTTCCCCTCGGATGAGAACTGCCCATAAGAGCAGATCAGAGGAGCCCTGCTGGATCATGCATGCCAATGGCCCATCTAGTCCAGAATCCAGTTCTCACAGGGGCCAAATTTCCCCAACAGACCTAGGAATCTAGATAGACTGCCTCTGGACTTGGAGGTTCTATAGGAATGTAAGAAGAGCCTGTCTGCTGGATCAGCCCTATGGCCCATTTAGTCCAGCATCCTGTTCTCACCGTGGCCATACAGAGGAGGCCTGAAACCAGGACTCTCCCCTGTCCTCTCCTGTGGTTTCCAGCAGCCATTGTGCCTAGTAGCCATTGAAAACTTCCTCCTCCTTCATGCATTTGTCTAATCCAGGCATAGGCAAACTCGGCCCTCCAGATGTTTTGGGACTACAACTCCCATCATCCCTGACCACTGGTCCTGTTAGCTAGGAATGATGGGAGTTGTAGTCCCAAAACATCTGGAGGGCTGAGTTTGCCTATGCTTGGTCTAATCCTCTTTTAAAGCCATCCAAGCTGATGGCCATTGCTGCCTCCTGCAGGAGGGAGTTCCACAGTTGAACTGGAAAAGTATTCCGCCCCCCCCCTCCCCCGGGTCCTGAACCTTCCAACATTCAGCTTCAATGCAGGAAGGGCGTTCTTGTTTGTTTCCTCTCGTTACGACGTTATGTATTTTTGTGCTTTTATGTTGTAAACTGCCCTGTGATGCTCGGGTGAAGGGTGGAATCGAAATTTATCAAATAATAAAAAGAATAACGGGATGCCCATGGGTTCTTGTGCTATGAGAGAGGGAGAGGAACCTTTTCTCCGCCCGGTTGTTCTTTTCGCTCTGACCTCGCACTCTCAACCTCCTGCAGGGAAAGCTTCTGACCCGGGGCCAAGCGCCCTGTACAAGAAACCTGAAAGCTTTGAGGAGCAGCTTCAGACCCTCCACGGCGGAGAAGGGTCTTCGGCCGGCTTCCCTCCCACCTCCTTCCTGGGCCCCACGGCAAAGACATCCACCGAGGAGCCCCCTGCTCTCCGCGCAACGTCCGCCCGGCCTCGGGTGCGAGTCAGGCAGGAAGGTGACGTTATGCCCACCCTGGACATGACACTCTTTGACTGGACTGACTATGAAGATCTTCGGCCGGATATGTGGCCTTCAATCCGGAAGAAAGGTGTGTCCTGTTTTATCATCTCCTTTTTGCGGGGAGGGGGTGTAGTTCAGAAGGTCCCAATCCCTAGGGGACTCCAGGTTATTTATTTCACAAAACTGATATGCCGCTTGATTGCTTTAAAAAAAAAAACAAAAAACACCCTCGGAGTAGTTTACAGAAAGAATAAAACAATAAACACCCATTCGGTGGCACCTTGGTTCTCAAACTTAATCCATTCCAGAAGTCCGTTCCAAAACCAAGGCGCACTTTCCCATAGAAAGTAATGCAAAAGGGATTATTTCCCAGACTTAAACAACCCCTAACACAGCAGTTTTAACATGAATTTTATATCTAATGAGACCATTGATCCATAAAATGAAAGCAATAATCAATGTGCTGTACTATAAAATAAATAAGACAGTATTGTAGATGATAAAAATAAAAATTAATTTTTTCCCTTACCTTCAGTGATGGTAGTCATTGTTTGGATGGGGGGCTTTTATCCATTTCCGCAGTCACACAATCAATCAATCAGTAGCTGAACTGGGTTCCACACAGTCACAAAAACAAATTAACCGAAAAAGCCTCAAAAACGCAAAATAAGTAGCAAAAACAAAAGTGCCAAATACAGTGGTACCTTGGTTCTCGAACTTAATCCGGTCTGGAAGTCCGTTTGACTTCCGAAATGTTCGAAAACCAAGGCGCAGCTTCTGATTGGTGCAGGCGCCCCAGAAACAATAGCTGACAACTGCATCGGACATTCGGCTTCCGAAAAACGTTTGAAAACCGGAACACTTACTTCCAGGTTTTCGGCATTTGGGAACCAAGTCGTTTGAGTACCAAGGCGTTTGAGAACCAAGGTACCACTGTACTTACAAACAACTATGGGAAACCCTCCCCAAAATAATTAAACTCGACAATAAGCTAAAAACCGGATTAAAACACACACCAGCTGGCCAGAAGAAGTACAGTACCTGCCTGACATCAATAGGCAGGGAGTTCCAAAGTGTACTATCAATGCTAAAATATTACGTTCTTGCCGATTTGCAACCAGGCCTGAGGGTCTCATACGTTTGTGAACAACCTTCCAGGGCCAATTTCCTGGCAGTGGGTGTGGCCAGAGGCAAAAGTGGGTGGGGCAATGGATGGGAAACCTACCCATGTAAAACACAGGTCTTTATTCTCTACTCCACCCCCACTTTCTCATCCTTTCTCGCTTTCTCCCCCGCTAGAGAAACAGCGTGGTAAGAACGGGGGCAACGAAACCACCCCCGCTGAGGCAGAGTCCTGCGACCATCACCTCGACTGCCTCCCAGGTGAGCAGCAGCTTTCATGAGGACTAGCACCAGTGGAGGTGAGCAGAATTGTATGTGGTGTCCTGAGGAGAGCAGGCCCCCCTCTCCTGCCCCTCCTCAACCAATCCAGAGGAGCGAAGACATCCACACCACGGCTCATTTGAAGCACATGACTCCCCCCAAAGCACCCTGGGAACCGTAGTTTACCCCTCATAGAGGTTCCCAGCACCCTTAACAAACTACAGTACCCAGGAGTCTGTGACTATATCGTTGGAGACGATCCCAGTCTTCAAGCATTGAGAGACTCCAGGGATTCCTGGTTGACGGAGACTGTGGTGTCTTTAGATATATGGTTTTATACACCTGCAAAACCTGAGCATGGGATGGAAGGGCTAATGGCATTAACAACCCCAACAGATTATTGCTTCCCCGTTAGGTGTCCAGGGGAGCACCCCAAGTCCGGCATGGGGCAAGACATATCTTTGTGTCTCCAGCTTCCAGCACCGGCCAAAAAACTCACGCAAAAAATCACAGTCCCCCTTGGCCTGTTGTTCTCCATCTTAGGATACAGTGGCATCCATCCAGGTGAGGTAGGAGAAGGCCCACCTATTTGTCTCCATGGCAACGGCGCCCACTCTTTTGAGGTGCAAATGGTGGGTACTTAGCTGAGCTGCTAAAGCCATTCATTATCTTGACCGGACCAATTCTCCTGTAGATTGTAGACTCCCATACGCAGGATCACAACTTTGGCCCCCCCATTGCTACGCCCCTGCCCCTCCCCCCAAAAAACCATAACACTGTGGTCCATACGCAGCTAGAGAAGAGAGTTTGGATGCTTCTTAACTTCTTCCCTCCTTGCATTGGCAGGATGTTGCTGTGATCTACGGGAGCACCTCTGCAAACCCCACAACCGCGGCCTTAACAACAAATGCTACGATGACTGTATGTGCACAGAAGGTGAGGGCTGAGGCTTGCCTGGTGGGAGAGGGTTGAAGCTGTCCCCTCCCCAGTGACACAGCACTGGGGAGTGCCAGGAAACCGGGAATTATGTTCATGTGTGGTGGGGGTGTAAATATGTACAATTTTTCTGGCATAGGGTGTTTAAGGAGATAACAGAAATCACTGGGTTAAAGCTGACCGAAAGTCTAGAGCAGGCATAGGCAAACTCGGCCCTCCAGATGTTTTAGGACTACAACTCCCATCATCCCTAGCTAACAGGACCAGTGTCAGGGATGATGGGAATTGTAGTCCCAAAACATTTAGAGGGCCGAGTTTGCCTATGCCTGGTCTAGAGGTAGCATTATTATCAATTTACGATGGGATGGAAGGTTCGCAGGCTATGAAGGACTTGCTCACAAATTTATTAGCATGCTACATGAATTATGAGGGACGTGGGTGGCGCTGTGGGTTAAACCACAGAGCCTAGGGCTTGCCGATCAGAAGGTCGGTGGTTCGAATCCCTGCAACGGGGTGAGCTCCCGTTGCTCGGTCCCAGCTCCTGCCCACTTAGCAGTTCGAAAGCACGTCAAAGTGCAAGTAGATCAATAGGAACTGCTCCGGTGGGACGGTAAACGGTGTTTCCGTGCACTGCTCTGGTTCGCCAGAAGCGGCTTAGTCATGCTGGCCACATGACCCAGAAGCTGTACACCGACTCCCTCGGCCAATAAAGCGAGATGAGCGCTGCAACCCCAGAGTCGGTCACGACTGGACCTAATGGTCAGGGGTCTCTTTACACGAATTATGATAGCTAGGAAGTGGAAGGGGTGAGCAGAATATAAAATGGAATGATGGTATAAAGAGGTGTGGGATATAGCTATGAATGATAAATTAGCATGTGCCATTAAGGTAAGACAGGGAGTATGCAGGAGAAATAATTTCGAGGACATGTGGAAGGTGTTTGTCGAATTTATACTGCTAAAACGGAAAGGGATCAAACCATCGCAAGAGATGTTGACATTTTGGGAGGTTGGATAGTTACAATGGAATGGTCTTGGGGGTGGGGCGCACATTTTTATTCTTATTTGTTTATGATTATTACTTTGTCAAAATAAAATAATCATAAGAATTAAAGAGGAGAAAGGAAGGGGGGAGCAGTGGGGAGCAAGCCTCTCCTATGGGGTGCTGAAATCAGTGAGGAGTTGCCAAGAACAAGGCAGGGCCAGCACAGCCACAGAGGCACCTGCTTAGGGGTGCCAGCCTCTTTCAGACTGGCCTACCTTGCAGGGTGGTTGTGAGGATAAAATATGTGTAGAGGGCAGGGAACGATGCATTTGCCGTGATTTATTGACCGGAAATTAGATATCCAGTTAGACCTTTTAAATATTCAACATCAGGTTTAAAAACCTGTTTTTGTTTTCCTTGGGAAAAAGTTGATTTCTCCTTGGGTGAGGGAACGTTGAATTTGTTCTCATCGCAAATTTGCTGTTCTCCTCACTCAAGGCCTCCTACCCTCTCCCAATTTAGGCCTACGCTGCTACGCCAAATTTCACCGCAACCGCAGGGTGACCCGGCGAAAAGGCCGCTGCGTGGAGCCGGAGTCCGCTGATGGAGATCAAGGATCCTTTATTAATGTCTAGAAGGAGACCAGGGTGCTTTCTCTGGGCCTGGAAGCAGGAGGAATTAATTTATAACTAGTGTCACCCGGGAGGGACGCAGACCAAATGACTCAGACGCTGTAGGCTGAGCTGGGATTGAGACAAGTGCATAACAGGGGCAGGCTTTCATAATTCAATTGCAGGGGGCTGGGGCACAGGACCCTTCCAACTCTTCGATTCTATGCTGCTATGAAATCTGGAGGCACAATTTTACATCTCCCCAAAGGATTTAGCAGATTTGGCCTGCTAAAATTAAGAATCAAACACTCCCAAGAGGAGCTTGCTGGAGTATGCCTGCCGCTGCTCTTTCTGAGTCCCTGTTCCTGGTGGGGAGTCCCCTCTTTATTGGAGGCAGACTCCTCTGGGAGTGTCTGTATCGGGGGCGATTGAATACTATAAGCACACCCACCCACCCAGTGAGCCATGGGGCAGAACGACAAACTTTTGTTGGAAGCTAGAGCAAGGAATCAGCAAGAGTTGCACCCCTCTCGTGCCACGTTGTCGACTGGGAAGTCTGGAGCGAGGAATAAATCCTACAGCCTGAGCTGCGTTGGTCTGCTGCATTGAGACTTTGGCTTGTATACAGTTGGGCGTACCGATTGGGGTGTATGTACCAGAACAAAGAGACACCTCACATACAAGTGCAGGGACCCAATCCAAGCCAGGCACTGTTATAACTGCACCAATCGGTGCGAAGGAGTCCAAATCCATAAGGACCACAGACATCACTCAAAGGGTGCACCACGAGAATCTGAATTTCACACCCCGTGCGTTTGATCAAGCCAGTTCCTAGTACTTTTGCTTATTATCCATTCATTTGCACACATCAATTTGCTTCCTATCAGATGGGAGGAGGTCTGCAAAGTCCTGCCCCATCTCTTCACCCAGTGCTTCCTGTTCATTGCCAAGCTTACGGTACCTCCATCAGGTCTAGAAACTTGAATCCCAGCAGCCACGGCATAGCTTACGAGCACCTGGTTCCTAACTTCCTTCCTCCTTCTCATCCAGGACATTGTCTCTCTTTTTTTAATCAATGAAGCATTCCCCTGCCGGCTTTCAGCGTCTAATTCATTTGGTTAGCACCCTTGAATCTCAGTTATTTATCATTATTTTAGGAGGAGTGGGAGGGGGGATCCTTTGGTGGGGGAAGGGGGAGATATTTGTCTCGTGAAGAGCATAAGAACGTTTCTGGTTGCAGGGAGTGGATCGCCTCCTGTCACCCCTTAGTCAATGCCGTGATGTGCTTGCATGTTCCTATTTTGATGAGATGTAAATAAAGAGATAGTTATCCTTCACACAACTGCATCCGGGCTCCTTTTTCTTTGAATGATCAGATGAGCTTGCTGCAAGCACACCGCCCCTGCTAAGATCTGGGCTGTTTCACAAGTGCCCTCCTACCACCCTCTCCCACCCAGGCAAACTGACCTCGCACCTTGCTTTCGGAACCTGCGCTGCCCTTCAACATTCTGTGACTGGTCCTTTCTCCCGCCCTCTGCCAGCAGAACATCCATGATCATTGCATGCTGAGCCAACAGATGGCCAGAGTGGTTTTTTTGCTTTGTTTTTTAAATCATCCGCCCATCTAGCTCAGATCTGTCCGCACTGACTGGCAGTCTCTGGGGGTTCAGAGGGTTTCCTCAGGCCAACTGAACTTTGCCCCTTCCCCAATGAATAAAGCAAGATTCTAGTCCTCGTGGCTTTGAAAGCATGGGTTGATTTAAATACGGTAGGAACATAAGAAAATGTCTTATGCCGAGTCAGGCCATTGCTCTAGCTGGCTTAGTATTGTGTACACAGACTGCTCCAGTTATCTCCAGTTTGGACTACTTCAATGAGCTCTACGTCAGGCTACCTTTGAAAGTGGCCCGGAAACTACAATTAATCCAGAATGCAGCAGCTAGACTGGTGACTGGGAGCGGCTGCCGAGACCATATAACGCCGGTCCTGAAAGACCTACATCGGATCCCAGTACATTTCCGAGCACAATTCAAAGTTTTTGTGCTGACATTTAAAGCCCTAAACCAGGGGTCAGCAAATTTTTTCAGCAGGGGGCCAGTCCCCTGTCCCTCAGACCTTGTGGGGGGCCGGACTATATTTTGGAAAGAAAAAATGAACGAATTCCTATGCCCAACAAATAACCCAGAGATGCATTTTAAATAAAAGGGCACATTCTATTCATGTAAAAACACGCTGATTCCTGGACCGTCCGCGGGCCAGATTTAGAAGGCGATTGGGCCGCATCCGGTCCCCGGGCTTAGTTTGCCTACCCATGCCCTAAATGGCCTCAGCCCAGTATACCTAAATAATAATAATAATAATAAACTTTTATTTGTACCCCGCCCTTCCCAGCCGAGACTGGGCTCAGAGCGGCTAAAGGAGCGTCACCACCCCCATCGTGCATCCCGGACACTGAGGTCCAGCTCTGAGGGCCTTCTGGCGGTTCCCTCCCTGTGAGAAGTGAGATTACAGAGAACCAGGCAGAGGGCCTTCTCAGTGGTGGCGCCCGCCCTGTGGAACAGCCTCCCATCAGATGTCAAGGAAATAAACAACTATCTGACTTTTAGAAGACACCTGAAGGCAGCCCTGTTTAGGGAAGTTTTAAATGTTTGATGTTTTATTGTGTTTTTAATATTCTGTTGGGAGCCACCCAGAGTGGCTGGGGAAACCCAGCCAGATGGGCGGGGTATAAATGATAAATGATGATGATGATGATGATGACTGACAGCAAGGGCACTCCAGGATTTCAGGCAACAGTCTCTCCCAGCCCTACTCGGAGATTGAACCCAGGACCATCTTCATGAAAACAGATGCTCTGCTGCTAAGATCAAGACCTAGAAAAGTAGGAAGCTGCCTTGTAACAAGAAAGACCACTGGCCCCCTTAGCTCAGTAGAGCCTACACTGACTGGCAGCAACTCTCCAGGGTTTCAGGCAGGGGACATGGCCAGTCCTTGCTGGAGATGCCGGGGAATGAAGCTGGGAGCCTGTGCGGGCAAAGGAGATGCTCTGCCATGGACCAGTGAGTGACCTCTCCTTTCGCAAAGGACTCTTGGTGCAACCCCCCCTTTTTGTAACTCTCTGCCCCTTATCTTTCCTGCAAGGATTCTCGCTGTCCTGCTTTATCAGTCCTGCAGAAGAAAACTGGGTGTGAAAACTCTGCAAGGCCACAAAGAAATGACACCCAGGGCACAAACAGATTAAAATCGCTACATTGCTTCGGTTGGCATTGGAGGAGGGGGGGGATTTTGCTAGCCTAGGAAAGTGGAGTTTTGAGTGGGTGTTAGGCTCGGCTCTGCTTCAGTTGGGGGCGGGGGAGGTTCTCTGTACATGCTCTATTCCCCCCCTTAAACCCCTTTGGGTTTCAGTCCCCTGGGGGAGGGGAGTTACTCTGCATGTGCTCAGTGGAACACAGACCTTAAAAGTCTTCTAAAAGGTGAAAAAAGCCTTTTGTTCAAGGCATAGGTGGGATGGCCCTCTGCCCATGGTCAGAGACACCTCACAGCTAGAGGCACCAATAACTGTCGCGTTCTTTTGAGCGGCAAAAGGTGACAACATCAATTAATTCCGTGGATACATCACTCCGCCTTCACAAAGGCAGGAAATAATAGACAGTTTGGTTTTATAAACTGCGGTTTTTATGTGTTCTGGGGTTCTTGAAATCCTAACTTCACTTGGGGGAAGCGGGAAACGCTCTCAGTACATGCTCCAGAGAGGCCTCTTCGCATCCCAGGAGGTGGCTTTGCTCTGAGCCAGAGAGCGGCGGTGGCGCGGCGGCTGTTGCCAAAAGGGGCGCCACTCCGGAGTGACTCCGGTTCCTGGAGCTGGCCGGGCTTTAGCGCTGCCCTTCTTGCCGAAGGAGGAGCCTCTCTCTCTCCCTCTCCCTCCCTTTCCCTCTCCGCCTGGAGGGAGTCACGGGTCCGCGGCAGGGCTGGACGGGGCGGAGCCCGGCCGGGAAGGGAAAAACGGAAGGCGAGGAAGTGATGCCAAGTCGAATTTGGGAGCCAGAAGCGGCGCGGCGCGAACGCTGCGCTCGGGCGGCTGGCGGGGCGTCATGGAAGTGCCCGCGGTGAACCTGAAGGTAGGCGCAGGAGAGGAAAGCGAGCGGGGAAGGAGGAGGTGCGAGGCGCAATTGCGCAAGGGGCTTTCCCTTGGGAGAGGGGCTCGTGCGCAAGGGAGGGTGCAAGGCCTTGTACGTGGGTGCAGTTGGCAACTGAGTAGGAGGCAGGTGTGTCCGGGGGTGCAAGAGAAAGGGCTGGGGGGCTGGGTGTGTCAAAGATGGGCTGGAGGCTGGGGGATGGACTGGTTGCTTGCATTTATATCCCACCTTTTGAGCCATGGAGCTCAAGGTGGTTGGCATGGCTCTCCTCAGGTAATCCCCACAACAAGCCTGCGAGGTAGGCCTAGGTTGAGAGTAAGTGACTGGCCCAACGTCACCCAGTGAGCTTCATGGCCAAGTTGTCATTCGAACCCTGGGCCGAGACGGACATTCTAACTCCTGCACCACGCTGCCTCGCAGACTGGGCGTGTGTGCCCGAGAACATGGTTTTAGTAAGTTGGCAATGCTAGTAAGCAGAAGCACCCGGGGCAACTTGTATATTTGGCAGCCTGGAAAGTTTCCTAGAGGAGTTGATGCTTATGACGCGTATTCTTTGTTATAGGCAATGGTTTGTAAAACACGCATTGGACCTCTTTCTTCTATTCTTTTCCTTGCTAAAGATAAGTAAGCGAGGAATGGCTGGTGCATTTCTGGGAGGGGGAAGGTGTGCCTGGGTTTGAGAGCAGGGATCGTTCCCTGCTTTTCTATTGCATCCGGGTTTTGGGTACAGAATGTCCATCAGCGAGGAATGGCTGGTGCATTTCTGGGAGGGGGAGGGTGTGCCTGGGTTTGAGAGCAGGGAGCGTTCCCTGCTTTTCCATTGCATCCAGGTTTTAGGTACAGAATGTCCATCCATGTGCAACATTTGTGCACTGGCTCTCTAAACATGCACTCCGTAATAATAATAATAATAATCTATTTGTACCCCGCCCATCTGACTGGGTTGCCAAATCGCTCTTGCTCCATGACTCTTGCATAGGAGATTCATGACACAAAAACGGACCCCTCTTTTCTGCAGAAAGACATCCATTTTCCACCCCACCTGCGGAACTATTTCCTAGCCGGTATATGTTTCCCAATGGAGCAGCTTGCCATGTTCCCCTTTGAATTTTTTTTCTACCCCTACACCCGGGCTGATGTACTCGGACGGCTTCATAGAATCAAAGAATGGTTGGAAGGGAATCAAAGAGTTGGAAGGGAACCCCAAAGGCCATCTAGTCCAACCTCCTGCAATGCAGGAATCATAGCCGAAGAATCCCTGACAGAAGGTCATCCAACCTCTGCTTAAAAGCCTCCAAGGAAGGAGAGTCTACTACCACCTTCCGAGGGAGACCCTTCCACTGTCAAACAGCTCTCACCACCAGAAAGTTCTTCCAAATATTTACCGGTAGTTGGGAGTGCCTTTCTTGTCATTTGAATCCATCGGTTCACGTCCTAGCCTCCGGAGCAGCAGAAAAGGAGCTTGCTCCGTCTTCCATGTGACAACAGTTCAGATATTTCAGCCTTCTCCTCCCCAACACCCCATGTGATGCAAAACATTGTCGAAATATGTTGAAATCCACACTCGGCCATGACCCAAAAAATTCCTGCTAGTGGCAGTTTTTATTGCTGTCTCTGGCGTGGATTGTCAGCTCTAAGGAAAAACTAAACCTGCAATGCTTGTGGTTAAGTTTGGAGGTTGTCACATGAAGATCTGATCACGTTAAAGGTTCCGTTCTTAAAGGTAAAGGTAAAGGGACCCCTGACCATCAGGTCCAGTCGTGTCCGACTCTGGGGTTGCGTGCTCATCTCGCTCTATAGGCCGAGGGAGCCGGCGTTTGTCCGAAGACAGCCTCCGGGTCATGTGGCCAGCATGACAAAGCTGCTTCTGGCGAACCAGAGCAGCGCACAGAAACGCCGTTTACCTTCCCGCTGGAGCAGTCCCTATTTATCTAATTGCACTTTAACATGCTTTCGAACTGCTAGGTGGGCAGGAGCTGGGACCGAGCAACAGGAGCTCACCCCGTCGCAGGGATTCAAACCGCTGACCTTCTGATCAGCAAGCCTGTGGTTTAACCCACAGCGCCACCTGGTTCCTTCCGTTCTTAGTTTGGGCTATTTGAACTGCTAGGTTAGGAGGAGCAGGGACCAAGCAATGGGAGCTCACCCCGTCTTGGGGATTCGAACCGCCGACCTTCTGATCGACAAGCCCTAGGCTCAGTGGTTTAACCCACAGCGCCACCCGCGTCCCTATTAACAAAGGTAGTCATAAAACAATAAACATAAAAAATACACAACGAAATTGAACAATTTCCACATAAATCATAGTAAGATCTAAAACAAAGATACAAAAAGTTAATATAAATAACAGCAACAAACTCCCCCTAAGCAATACCCAAGAGTCTGTTCAGCAGCCTCAGTTTTTGTAGCTGGAGTCAGTCAGAGCCCTGGTCTCCCAGGGCAGGTGGAAAAAGGCCTGCAAGGTTCTAATGCTCTCTTGTCCCTGGTTTATGTAGATACTGAGTACATCCTCGAAATAACGAGGTAAAATTCTTTCTAGTAAAAGCAGCACATCCTCCAGTTCCTCCAGAATTCCCACAAGTAGGAAATTTTCATTTGCATTTACAGTTTCATTCACATTCAATACATTTTTGCCACAATATTCAAAAATTAACCTGCTTCTGTCCTTTTGCCTGGTATCTAAAATGATGTCTGGTATCGATCTAACGGTAGATTGGAACTATAAACCCCACCCCATCATGGTTTGCAGTTCCAGAGATACAAACAGGAGTGTCTCATCGGAGTGGTGCATGCTCTAGTTATCTCCCTCTTGGACTACTGCAACGCGCTCTACGTGGGGCTACCTTTGAAGGTGACCCAGAAACTGCAACTAATCCAGAATGCGGCAGCTAGACTGGTGACTGGGAGCAACTGCCGAGACCATATAACACCAGTCCTGAAAGACCTACATTGGCTCCCAGTACATTTCCGAGCACAATTCAAAGTGTTGGTGCTGACCTTGAAAGCCCTAAATGGCCTCGGCCCAGTATACCTGAAGGAGTGTCTCCACCCCCATCGTTCAGCCCGGACACTGAGGTCCAGCTCCAAGCGCCTTCTGGCGGTTCCCTCCCTGCGAGAAGTGAGGTTACAGGGAACCAGGCAGAGGGCCTTCTCGGTAGTGGCGCCCGCCCTGTGGAACGCCCTCCCATCAGATGTCAAGGAAATAAACAACTATCTGACTTTTAGAAGACATCTGAAGGCAGCCCTGCTTAGGGAAGTTTTTAATGTCTGATGTTTTATTGTATTTTTAATATTTTGTTGGAAGCCGCCCAGATTGGCTGGGGAAACCCAGCCACATGGGCGGTGTATAAATAATAAATTAGTATTATAGTATTATAAACAAACCATTGTTTACAGGCACTAGTTAGCCTGTAACTAGTTAGCCTCTTCTGTCTGCTTGGCTCTGCCAGTTCTAAGGTGCGGTGGCCTTACGAGGCAGAGCAGCGGCTGCAAAAATTACCCCCCTGCACACAATTGGGTTGTAGCAAACCACAGTTAGCATGAACTATGGTTTGCAAAACCAACTTCAGACCACGGGTGGTTGTTCTGGTTTAACAGTTGATTGCAGGCTTGGGTTGAGCAGTTTGTACATTCTGCTATATTGGGGGTGGGCAACCTCCCTTGAGGGCCACTTGCAATTATGGATGGGCAGTTGGGGGCCGCATGCCAGGGGCAGTGTCTGGAGGCTGTGGCTGGTGATTTTAGCACGCTCTCATATGCATGTGCAAGAGGCACACGGAAAGTACCACTTGGGCACCCAGGGGGGCTGCTGTGAAACCCCCCTGAGGGCCACATGCCAGCTCTATGTTGCTGACATGTGTGCTGTACCATTATTTAAATTTCCAAATCATGGTTTGGTGTGATATAAGAAGCTGAAGTTGTCAGGAATGAGTTGGAACGCAGTCTTAATTTGCTGCAGACTTGTTATTTGGCTTTGAGTAGCTTCCGAGTCTGGTTTTTCCTTTCTGTCAAATGGAGGTGACGGTGGCCTACCTTGCAGGGTCATGCTGAAGGTGAACTTATTACACAGCACCATCATCAGGATGATTTCTGAGCACAGATCCTCTTCCTTGATGTGTTAGCTTTCTAGCTGCAGGGGGAGTGGGCTTTGTTTCTCCGTGTCAACTCACAAATGTGCAGATGAGGTTTCTAAGTGGATAGTGTGAAATTTAGAGAGTGAGAGCATGGCTCTTAACTTTATATGGAAGTTTTGGGGAGGGCATTGTGAGACGGAATTTAAAACTGCTTTTTTTTGGCAGCCTTGTAAACCAAAGGTTCTGTGCTATGATCAGTTTGGTTAATTATTAAAACGTAAGTACTACTAAAACAGATTTTCTTTCCCTCCCCCCCCTCACACACACGTCTCAGCAGAGTTTGCTTACATCTCTCCCCCTTTTATGGGGGGGATCCCCAAGAGAGTGGGGTAGGTGTGATTTTCTTATATGGCGAATCCTAAAATCCCTGCAGCATTCTTTTTTAGGAGATTTTGAGAGAAGCAAGGAAGCTGTGCCAGAAGCCTCCTGAGATCCAAAGTCTGCTCCTGAAGAGGCAACCCTCTTTGCATGAATCAGGGGATTGAAACTAGGAGGTGGAGGTACGCCAGTGGGTGGAGCTCATGCGCCCTTAATAGTTGTTTCCTGCTGCCTTTAAAGGTGCAGTAGCCCTGTAATATGTACGTACTCAGAAGTAAATTCAGCGGGGCTTGCTCCCAGAGTGCTGCGTACAACTGCAGCCTTAAACTGCAGATTAAAGTATTTTCCCTTGATGAGTCGTCGGGACTGACAATGAGCAAAGGGGACAAGAGTTTGCAGAGATGCTTGCTAGCGTTGTGCCCGTCTCCAGGAAACAAAGCTGAACCGATTGAGCCTCCTTGTTCAGGGACAGTATACCTCTGAATTAGCAGTTGCTTCGGGGGGGGGGGGGGAAGCAACACAGGAGCTTTTATCTCTGTGCCCCGTTTATGATTTCTGGCTGACAACTGGAAGCTGGTCTACAGGGCTTTTTGGCCCAGTCCAACAAAGGAATTCTTATCTTTTACGTAAATCCATGCCTGCCCCCTACATTCTTCTAGGGCTGCCAGCAAACTCCCAAGCAGCTGATTTTTTTCCTGTCTCAAGGCTAGATAAAATGTGTTACTGTATATTTTCGTTGAGGAAGTCTCTCTCTCTCTGTGTGTGTGTGTGTGTGTGTGGTGTTGGTGTTGTTGTTTAGTCGTTTAGTCGTATCCGACTCTTCGTGACCCCATGGACCAGAGCACGCCAGGCTCTCCTGTCTTCCACTGCCTCCCACAGTTTGGTCAGACTCATGTTGGTAGCTTCAAGAACACTGTCCAACCATCTCATCCTCTGCCGTCCCCTTCTCCTGGTGCCCTCCATCTTTCCCAACATCAGGGTCTTTTAAAGGGAGTCTTCTCTTCTCATGAGGTGGCCAAAGTATTGGAGCCTCAGCTTCAGGATCTGTCCTTCCAGTGAGCACTCCGGGCTGATTTCCTTAAGAATTGATAGGTTTGATCTTCTTGCAGTCCAATGTTAAATAAGCAAGGACAGGGGTCAGCAACCTAAGGCCCATGGGCCAGAAGCAGCCCGCGGAGGTTGTTTGACTGGCCCATGAGCCACCCCTGAACCAAGTTGCCCACTTGTGTGCTGCGCTAAACTGGTGCAGCGTGGCATGGGGACTCGCTTCCGCAGTGCCGAAAATCGTGTCTGCCCAGACGCTGAAAATCGCAGGTGAGCTCTCTCTCCCTCTCGCGATCCAGTCCACGGAGGTATCTCCGCGGGACCGATCCAGCCCAGGCAAGATAAACCTTTCTGACCCCTAAGCAAGGACTTACTGATAACAGAAGACTGAGAGTCCTGCTGGATCAGACCAGTGGCCCACCTAGTCCAGCATCCTGTTCTCCTAGTGACCAACCAGATGCCCCAATTGGAAGCAGGACTCCAGGGCAAGGGCACTCTCCTCTTTTGCGATTTCCAGCATTCAGAAATTCCAGTATTCAGAAATTTCAGAAGATTTACAGTACCGACGTTGGAGGCTAAGGTTGCCACCCGCCCCTAGAAAGACGGGGTCGCCCTGTTTTGGGATAAAAGTCTGCCACTGCTTGGCCCTCTCCACCGCCCTGACCTGACCTCTCCTCCTCCCTCTGCGCTCGAGTCTCTTCCGACGCCAGCATGGGCCAGAGGCTGGAGCTGCAGCTCAAGTCGCCCGTGGGAATTGGCCGTCTACCTCTGCCCCCTGCCCATTCTCGTGAGTCAAGGGGAAAAGCGGGGCCAGGGTGGTGAGGGAGGCAGGAAGGTGGAACATTTGGTATTATGAGTGTGTGTGTGCCCCCCAATCCCCACCCACTGACCCATCCTGTATTTTGCCTGACCAAAGATGGCAGCCGTAGGAGGCAGAGCATAGACATCAGGACCAGTAGCCATCAATAGCCATCTCCTGGGCTTGCCAATTGGAAGGTCGGCGGTTCGAATCCTTGCGACGGGGTGCTCTGTCTCAGCTCCTGCCAACCTAGCAGTTCGAAAGCACGCCAGTGCAAGTAGATAAATAGGTACAGCTGCGGCGGGAAGGTAAACGGCGTTTCCGTGTGCTCTGGCTTCCGTCACGGTGTCCCGTTGTGCCAGAAGTGGTTTAGTCCTGCTGGCCACATGACCTGGAAAGCTGTCTGGACAAATGCCAGCTCCCTTAGCCTGAAAGCGAGATGAGCGCTGCAACCCCATAGTCACCTTGGACTGGACTGAACTGTCCAGGGGCCCTTTACCTTTTTTTTTTTTACCTTTACTGTACCATGAATTTGTCCAATCCTCTTTTAAAGAAGTCCTTTTAAGGCTGTCGCTGCCTCCTGTGGAAGTGAGTTCCATAGATTAACTCTGTGCTGTGCAGACAAGACCTTTCTTTTATCTGCCCTGAGTCTTCCAACATTCAGCTTCAGTGGATGGTCCCAAGTTCTAGTATTATGAGAGGGAATCAAGTTTTTCTTTAACATATCATTATCCTCACATTTGTTTATTTACATAGCATTTCCAGCCAGAAAGGCTTCCATCGTGGCTTGCATACAATCAGTCAAAAGAAGGCAGGCTTGCAACTACATATAGAAATAAATAAACGAACGGCATAAAAGGAAACAGGGATAGGGAGGGAAGAGGAGAAAATCAAACTTGGGCACTTCTTAAATAGTTGTTCTTATTTATTAAATTTGTATACTGCCGTTCATTCAAAGATCACAGGACAGTTTCCAATATAAAAATACAAAATGAAAGCACAGAATACATAATAAACAAAATAAAAATCAATTAACTCCCCTCCCATAGATGCATAGAAAAGGCCAGAGAAACGTTTTCACCTGGCACCTAAAGAGATGTAATGAAGGCACCAGGTGAGCCTCCCTGGGGAGAGCATTCCACAAATGGGGAGCCACTGCAGAAAAGGCCCTGTTCTCGTGTTGCCACCCTCTGGACCTCTCACAGAGGAAGAAGGGCCTCAGGTGATGATCACAGGGTCCAGGTCAGTTTATATGGGGAGAGGCAGCCCTTGGGGTATTGTGGTCCTGAGCTGTTTAAGGCTTTATAGGTCAAAACACTTTGAATTGGACCCGGAAACCAATTGGCAGCCAGTGTAGTCAGGCTAGGATTGGCATTGTGTGCCCAAACAGTCTTGCTCCGGTGAGCAACTTGGCTGCCGAATTCTGCACCAGCTGAAACTTCAAAACCATCTTCAGAGGCCGCCTCACATACAACATGTTAGGTAAAGGGTCCCCTGACCATTAGATCCAGTCGTGACTGACTCTGGGGTTGCGGCGCTCATCTTGCATTATTGGCCGAGGGAGCTGACATACAGCTTCCAGGTCATGTGGCCAGCATGACTAAGCCGCTTCTGGCGAACCAGAGCAGCGCACAGAAACGCCATTTACCTTCCCGCTGCAGCGGTACCTATTTATCTACTTGCACTTTGACGTGCTTTCGAACTGCTAGGTTGGCAGGAGCTGGGACCGAGCAACGGGAGCTCCTGTCGCGGGGATTCGAACCGCCGACCTTCTGATCGGCAAGCCCTAGGCTCTGTGGTTTAACCCACAGCGCCACCAGCGTCCCTATAACATGTTACAGTACAATCTAATTTAGAGGTTACCAGAGCATAGACAACAGAAGTTAGGCTATCCTTGTCCGGACCACTTGGCACATTTTTGAGAGTTGGTGGTGTCCTTTCTTGAATTTCACAATAGGCAAAGAGAACAAGGAAATGGCAACGACTGAGCAAACAGGGAACCAAAAAGAGGGTAGAGAACAGATGTTTCGGGTTGGATTCCTTTTACATGATGACCGGTGGATACTGTACTTCACTATTTCCTGACATCATTCATTCACTTCTCTCTCTGTCCTCTCTGATGTCTTCGTGTTCCACAGATTTGCCCAATCATGACCAGTCACTGGTCTTGCCATTCTGGGGTTTTCTTAAAAATGAAAATAAAAGTGTAATCCAGATTGCTTTGCAAACCTGCCTTTTTAGGAGCTCCCTTAAAGAATGCAAAACATATCTGCTGATGCATAACTCATGGAAGTAGTAACTTTCCCCAAATGCTGGTTTTTATTTTATCTTTTTGTTCCTTGAGTGCAGTGTGAAATACCTGTTCTTTTAGATTTATGGTGCTGCATCTAGGTCCTGAAGTTCTAGTAGGTCAGCTTCATTTGCTGGTCCCACTAGGGCAGTGATGGCTAACCTTGACACCCCAGATGTTTTGGAACTACAACTCCCATCATCCCTAGCTAACAGGATCAGTGGTCAGGGATGATGGGAGTTGTAGTCCCAAAACATCTGGAGTGTCAAGGTTAGCCATCACTGCACTAGGGTGAGAAGTGGCAAGCAGGTGTTTACAAAAGTATTTATATACCACCCTCTAACAAAATATTAGAGCAGCTTGCAGCAATATCAGTTTTTTAAAAAGCATTAAAAGCAGCACAAAACAACCATTAAAATGACTAGCTACTCACTATTTTTTTTGAAAGAAAATTGTACAGGGCTGTTGTCATAAAACAACAACAACCAAGTTTCAAGAGACACCTGAAAGTCAAAAGTGGGGATGTGCCCTAGCTAGCTGCTATTGGCTTAGCTGCTGTGATGTCACAGAAAGATAAGGCAGCTCCTGGGAGATCACAAGAATCTTAGCTCTGGAGGTTTTTATGGGTCTGTTTTCTTTGATCTGCGGCCAATAATGAATAAAACAAAGGCCTTTGTGGCGGCCTTGAAAGTTGATCTCCATTTTTTGGCATCTCCTCAGTGGGTCCGCCCTCGCAGCCTTGAGGGAGAAGTTGTGTGAGGCACTGTGTGCTTATGGATCAATTTGCAAAATCTTACTCTGTGAGTTTTGGGGAGGGGGGAAAAAAATCAAGAAGGCCTTGAGGAATTCTAAAACTCCCAGCTATTCCTGACTCCTTGCAAACCAATCTGAATATTTTGTAATGAATCATTGGCTTTTGTGAGAATTTCTTTCCCTCCCCTCTCACCAAAAAACACTCCCCCCCAAACCCGCAAGCAATCATGCATCAAAGGTTATAAAATGTTTACCAGGTTCCTGCCGGCAGAGACCACCCCCCCTTCCAGTTTTTCGTTCTGTAAGCCATAAGGGGGCAATTAATTTTGTCAAAAGTCCAGCTGTGTTTGCAGAGGGTCTCGGTGTTAATCGTGTGGTGGTCTCTAGGGCATTTCCAGAGCTTGGAGAGGAGCAAATTTTTTTAATTAGCTGAGGATTTTTTTTAATGAATGTTGCATATTGAATAGATGGCTGGGGGGGGGGAGATTTTTAATTAGCCAAGGTCTTTTTTAATGATTGTTGCATATTGGCTAAACACCCCCGTCCCCAGAAGCGTTGCTGGTTAATATAATTGGACATTTTTTAAAAAGCTGTCAGCTTAGCTGTTGAATATATTAAACGCTGTCGGTTTCAATGATTAATATACAAAATTTTATTTTCCCTGTTTGCTTAGGGCTTTTTAAAGAGAATTAGTGATAACGGCATTGCGACATGTTACTGGTTCAGGAAATTGACAAATCTCCAGTGACATTTCACTGGCCTATGTATATCTATATCTATATCTATATATATATATATAATCATTCAAGTTGGATGTTTGTTAACGATCGCCTTTCTCCGTAACCCCTTGATCGATTCCGTTCAAATTTGGACACAACGTTCCATGTCCATATGGGAGTGATCATATGTACTTACATTGCACAAATACCACACCTTTCCCAGGTAAAAATGTGATTTTGTGCAAAAAATATATAGCGCCCTCCAGTGGACGTTAAACAGTACAGCACAACACACCTGTTTCTGACCCCTCCTCCTCCAATCCCGACGTCATTGCCACCATCCAATTGACAAACAGACCAGGCGGAAACCGTACTGCTGGCTCCGTCGACGGGTATACAGGCACGCCGGCCAGAATCACCATTTTCGCGGTTTCCGGCGTAGTCTCTCCAACGGCTGCAGAGCCAGGCCACATCTGACATTTCTAGGGCCGTACGGACCGGCTGGAAAGGTAGGCCGGGCACAAAGACCGAGTTTGCCCTTGGTGAGTTGGAGACGCCACCTCCAGTAGCTACAGAGGGAAGCCGTGGCACAGCCACGCCGGCCGGAAACGTCCCGTCCGCCATTTGTGGAGCCGACATTCCATTTCACCAAATCAGCCACAGCAAGGCGTGGCCGGGTCAGCTAGTATCTTATATATGTGGTCTGCTGTTGTTTTTCCATTCCTTTGACAGATGATGTTTTACTATTCTTTTCAATCAAGATTGGCTCTCACCGAATCTGACACTGGACCAGAAACTTTCAAGGATTTTATCGTTTGCATGTACATTATTTTAATATACCAAGACAATGGGCTGTATCCAATTTAGTTGGATATAACTAAGCTCTACTCAAAAGTAGAAGTTGATGAACCTGAGTAAGACTTAACATGGGAGACATCCTAATATCTTAAGCATGTGGTGGTAGAGGCTTGGTAGGAAGAGAAGTGTCCTTCTCACATGCTCAGAGGCACTTTAAGAATATTAAGAATTATTTTGCTGGACTGCGCCAAAAATCCAGCATCCTGTTTTCTGACTGCAGCTAACCAAATGCCTCTGAAGAGCTCACAAATTGGGGGCGGGGGGAGGACCTATGTCCATAACATCTGGCATTCAGAGGTATACTGCACCTGTCAATGGAGGTTTTGTTTGGCTCATAGCTGGTGAAAGATTTGTTTATCTATTATTACATTTCACATATGTGTCTATTAAAACATGTTACATGTTATTGCATCCAGACACATAGATGTTGACATGTTTCAATCCCTTTCAATTATTTGTAGCTGTTTTTCGTTGTCTTTAACTTCATTGATGATTTTAATATGTATTTGTAACTTGCTTAGAGGTTTTGCTGCGCCATCAAGTGCTGTATATAAATTTTGAAAGAAACAAATTTAATGAATTTCTGTATATAAATAAATGAAACAAATTTAATGAATTTTAATCCCACTGTTCCTCCAAGGAGGTCAGGAAAGGCATGTGTGGTTTTCTCCACCTGCTCCCCTTATTTTATGCTCACAACAACCCTGTGAGGCTGGTTATGCTATGAGAGGCAGCAAGCCGCCCAGGATCACTCAGTGAACGTCATGTGGCCGAGTGGGGGACTTGAACCCCAGTCTCCCAGGTCCTAGTCCAGAACTCTAACCACTACACCAACCCTGGGTCTCTCCATCTGTCCCCCATAAAACAAATTTTAGAAAGCCTTTCAAGCTGGTTTAATCAGCTTGGGGGTACTTTTGTGTTGCCTTTGGACCACAGCAGGGTGGATTTGATTTAAATCAAATTGATTTAAATCATGATTTAAATCACGATTTAAATCACTAGTCAGTAAGGCTTGATTTAAATCACTAGTCTGTAAGACTTGATTTAAATATTTTTTTTACAGAAAGACTCATTCTTGCAGGTATAATCTTAATATTTACAACCATATGAAGGTTTCATTTTTGGAATAATAAATTTTCAGAGTAGTTTTTACAGTTATATCAAAAATTACTGATTTGGTTATACTACTAGAAATACATAGACAGATAATTATGAAATTATGGTGAGGTTTAATAAGTTAACTGTTTATATTTGGACAACTTTTCTGCTGTACTTTATTGGAAGGAGAAAAATAATCATTTCCTTAATAACCATTTAAACAATTTATTTAACTAAAACAATAACATGATAGCATATGTATCCATGTTTGTTAATTGATGTGGTTAAACATTAAAAAAAAAACTTAGACTGAGTTTTAGCACACTTGATAAACTTAAAACAAATCCTTATTTCCTGATGAATAGCCTTTGGACTACAATGTAACTTAAATAGAAGACTATATTTCGAAAGATTTTTCCTCCAAAAGCATTTTATTTTAAAAATCCGATTTAAATCAAAAAAATCCAATTTTTTTGATTTTTTTTAAAAAAATCATTGATTTTTATCCACCCTGGACCACAGGGGCCGTCCCCCAGGATTGTCTTAAACCCTAGGCTGAATTCTATAGGAAGGAAGCTGTGGAAAATGGATGCTTGGCACAAATTTCTGGACTGGGATGTTTGCCTAGTTGCGTCAATAACAACAATCTGCATTCTGTTGTCATCGCAGGTCAGAAAGGACACATTGCTCCTAAAACGCAAGCACCCTTGTACGTTTTCTGCTTCTGGGTTCTCAAGTATTTCTTAGCAATTTTATTTCATGCCACCTCATACCAGGAAGAAGGAAATGGGTTATGAATGTGTTTGGCGCTGCTTTAAAACATTGCAAAATCACTGAGAAAACAGGTCTTGTTTAGAACTTGCATAGAGCCCCAAATATAAATAAAATTAGTTTATTAAAGTGTACGGTAGCTGCTCTTCAGCTGTGGCACTCAGAGTGGCTTAAAGATAAAATCTAGAATTATATATATAACATTGTACAGTCGTACCTTAGTTTTCGAACAGCTTAGTTCTCGAACGTTTCGGCTCCCAAACGCCGCAAACCAGAAGTGACTGTTCTTTAAAAATATATATATATTGGGTTTTTCCACACAGATAAACAAAACTTAACATAAACTAAACACATATAAAATACAAATACAAAGTACATCACAAAACACATACCATATTTTCCCTTCCTCTGTCATAACATCTTGGGGTGACTTCCTCCAGTCTCCCCTGCTGCGTTTCAGTGTTAATCATCATTAGTAATTTCCTCTCATCTTTCTCTTGTTTTTTACAACATTATTGATATTCTGTTCTAACCATATCTTATCCATACATCATACAATTATCTACTTAATCCTAATTCTAATCTATAGACTGATAGTTCTTCCAGCTTTTTTCTAATTTTCAATCTTACAATAATTTTTAATATAAACTTTGAATTTCTTCCAATCTTTTTCCACCGTCTCCTCCCTCTGGTCCCTGAGTTTTCCAGTCAGTTTGGCGAGTTCCATATAGTCCATCATTTTCATCTGCCATTCTTCTATCGTTGGTAGATCCTGTGTCTTCCAGTATTTAGCAATCAAAATCCTCGCTGCTGTGTAGAAGTGACTGTTCTGGTTTGCAAACTATTTTTGGAAGCTGAACTAGGTTTCTGCGGCTTCCAATTGGCTGCAGGACCTTCCTGCAGCCAATCAGAAGCCGCGCTTTGGTTTCCGAAAGTTTTGGAAGTCGAACAGACTTCCAGAACGGATTCCGTTCGACTTCGAAGGTACGACTGTAGTTCCTTAAAGCTGTGGTGGGGCATCTGTGGCTCTGCAGGTGTTGCCTCAGATGAAACCCAACCAAAGGAGGTAATCCACCTCCCATTTCCTCAAATCCTTCCCTTTATTACCTTCCGGTAGCTCTTTTTTCTCTCTTCACCCCCACTTCCCAGCCACTGCTGAAATGCCCATTGTAATCTCTTATCTGCCTTTGAACCCTGGGAAGGCGGAGGCTCCTTTGGGGTGGCTTCCCATGTTTAGGAAATTGGCACGTTACCTGTTCTGGATGGGGTTGTACCAGGGTGGATAAAAATCAATGATTTAAAAAAAAAATATCAAATTTTTTTTTATTTAAATTGGATTTTTAAAATAAAATGCTTTTGGAGGAAAAATCTTTCTAAATATAGTCTTCTATTTAAGTTACATTGTAGTCCAAAAGGCTATTCATCAGGAAATAAGGATTTGTTTTAAGTTTATCAAGTGTGCTAAAACTCAGTCTAAGTTTTTTTTAAAAAATGTTTAACCACATCAGTTAACAAACATGGATACATATGCTATCATGTTATTGTTTTAGTTAAAAAAATTGTTTACCGGTAAATGGTTATTAAGGAAATGATTATTTTTCTCCTTCCAATAAAGTACAGCAGAAAAGTTGTCCAAATATAAACAGTTAACTTATTAAACCTCACCATAATTATCTGTCTATGTATTTCTAGTAGTATAACCAAATCAGTAATTTTTGATATAACTGTAAAAACCACTCTGAAAGTTTATTATTCCAAAAATGAAACCTTCATATGGTTGCAAATATTAAGATTATACCAGCAAGAATGAGTCTTTCTGTATAAAAAATTATTTAAATCAAGTCTTACTGACTAGTGATTTAAATCAAGCCTTACTGACTAGTGATTTAAATTGTGATTTAAATCAATTTGATTTAAATCAAATCCACCCTGGGTTGTACTCCCTCTGAAGGAGCAGGTGCGTAGCTTGGGGGTACTCCTGAATACATCACTGTTACTAGAGGCCCAAGTGTGTGGCTAAGAGTGCCTTTTACCATCTTCGTCTGGTTCGCCAACTACAGCCATTCTGGATGCAATAGCCTGTTGGGTTTTCTTAATATTGAGGTGGTCAATGATGCTACTCAGAGGTGTGTGTTTGTAATTATAACCTGCATGGCAGCACACCTGTGAGGTCTTGACAATACAGCACACCTGAGGTACCTTAACAATTTAACTAATTAGCAGGGGGAGTTTACCTGCTGCACCGAATGCAGTGATGTGATAGGGTAATTGATTATTTTGAAAACTGTATTTAAGTTGGCCAAATGCTTTGTATGGTACTGGCTGGTGTAGAGTGGTGAGTTGCAGCTGTTTGATTATTATTTAAGAATAAAAGATAAGCAAAGATATTGCGGGCAAGTTTTTATTCCATCGCCCCAGTCGCTGCGCAAACTCGGTTGGCGAAGAAAGTCCAACATAGCCTGACCACTGTAGTCTGTGCACTGGTGACTAGATGACTGCAATGCGCTCTGTGTGGGGCTGCCCTTGGGTCTGGTTCAGAACGCTGCGTCCAGATTGCTGACAGGAGCTTCTGGTCGAGAACTTGGAATACCCTTTTTAAAGCACTGGCTGCCCATCTACTGCCAAGCCAGGTTCAAGATTCTTCCAGTAATTTGCAAAGCCCTGAACAACTTATCGGTAGGTCCACGATACCTCAAGGATTGCCTGAACCCTCATATGCTGGCTTGATCACTAAGATCGTCTGCAGGAGCGTCGCTGGTCATTCCGCAAGTTGGTGAGGCTCATTTGACAATGAGTAACTGAGCCTTTAGTGCCATCGGCCCAGTCCTGTGGAACTCTCTGCCACTAGAGATTCAGCCAGGTGCGCCTTCTGTGCCAGCTTTCCAACGCCTGCTGAAAACCTTTCTGTTCCGCCAGGCTGATGTAGGCAATTAAGAGTACTTCCCCCACAATGTTCTGCTGATATTAGCTTTTAACTCTTTTGCTCTTGTTTTTAACTCTTTATGGTTTTATTATTTTATACTGCTGTAAACTGTTGCGATAAATTCCTATGGCACAGCGCTATCTAGATATTTTGGGAGATTAATAATCAGGCTACATTATTTTTTTCCTTTCCACTTGCAGGCTATCGTTCTGGTACACTGGCTGCTGACGACATGGTAAGTTAGTAATACTGCATTTAATTACGATAAATGGTTGATTAATTCATTTGTGGCACATCCTTCCTAGTGAGGGGTGCCTGTCTCCATCCCTATTAGCTTTCAGGAATAATTTGAAAATGCTCCTTGGAACCCAGGTGCATTTGCTGGCTGAAGAATACTGTTGTTGTTTTTAAGTGCTTTTGGAATGATTTAATCATGCTGTCAATGGCTACTAGCCAGGGTGGCTTTGCTCTGCCTCCACAGTTGGAGGAGGTAGCAATGCTTCTGAATACCAGTTGCTGGAAAGGGAAGGAGGCGGGAGCTGCTCTTGTGTTCGAATCCTGATTCTGGGTTTCCTGTTGAGACATCCGGTTGGCCATTGTATAAACAGGATGCTGGACTAGATGGGTCATTGGCCGGATCCAGCAGGCTCTTCTTACATTATTTTATTCTTTCTTTTGCTCCTTATCCTCTTCTGCCCTGGACAGGGGCTGCATGGCAACTTGGTTGCCAATTTCCTACCCGTGGAGTAACTTCACCATTCTCGCCCTGGGCGTCTGGGCAGTGGCCCAAAGGGATTCTATTGATGCAATCCTCATGGTAAGTTGTTGTTGTTGTTTTTAAAAACCACCCAAATCACCATGTTACAAATACATTTGCCTGATGAAAAAGGATTTGGGTGGATTTGTTGATTTCAAGGTGGATGTCCCTAGTTTTAACATGCCTATGAGAGGTGGGCTGGTCACCATGGTACAATTAGGACCTGTAACAAAGCCTTGCCGCCTGGAATCTTTTTATTCAGGCTGCCTGCTAGCCAGCCAGCTGTACCCTCGTTTCAGGAGACTCCATTCCACTCCTTCCAGTTTCACATCTTCCTTCCCTTTACAGCAAAAGAGCTCTGGAGGTGCTGCCTGTTCCCAAGTGCCCTGGCTTTGCAGTGCTTGGAAATGTTGCACGGGGGGGGGGGGGTTGTGACATGGGTCGTGCTTCTGTTGAACCTCTCCACGCCAGCTGATGGCCTTCTTCTTGTGCATGCACGATTGTTTTTTTGGCACTCAGAGAATGAGCCTGCTATTGGAATATACCAGAGATGGGAAGCCGGTTGCCCTCTAGTTGTTGTTGAACCACAAACCGCCATCATCCCTGGCTGTTGAACCAAGTCAGCTGGGGCTGATGAGAGTCAAACGACATCTGGAGAGCTGCAGGTTCCCTGGTTTATAGGCTGTATCGGTTGGTCCTCTGTCCCTGAAATAGACCCTCACTTGCCTTTACTGCCCCCGGCATCCTCCATCACAACAATGCCTTTTGTTCATGGAGAGCTGGGCAACCTGTGGTCCTCCGTCCGTGGTTGAACTCTGCTTTCCATCATCCCTGACAGTCGGCTGTGCTGGCTGGGACTGATGGGAGTGGTAGTTCAGAAACGCTTGCCTTCACTGCCCCCAGCTGCCTCCATCACAACCGGAGAGGCCACAGGCAATCCCCGTCCTTGGCTTTATAGGCTACAGTTGAATGAAGGGAAGGATGAGCCGTGTCTTGTACCCCTTTCTCTCCTTCCAGTTCCTCACTGGGCTTCTGCTGACGATCCTGACGGACATAATCCACTTCAGCCTGTATTACCCTCTGCCGTCTTTGCTGCTCGACACCACCCGCTTCAGCGCCGGCATGGCCATCTTCAGCCTCCTCCTCAAGCCCTTGTCTTGCTTCTTCGCCTACCAGATGTACCGGGAACGTGGAGGAGAGTATGCCTTCAACCTAGGTAGGCGGCCATCGCTCAATTGGCGGCCTGGGGTTTGGTCCTCTGTGGACGGTCCCGGCCCTCATGTTCTCTCCCATGTGGCCCACCATGTTCTTTGGCCCTGCCGATCTTAGCCAAACTTCTGCCCCCTTCTTTTCTCTCTCTTGTCAGCTTCCCGTTCATCTTTCTTCTTAAGTCATGCATCCTTTTCTCCCTCTACGTTTGATTTCTTTTCCCTTGCAGACTGGGAGGCTTCGTCGGAGCGATATTCTGCCCGGGATGGTATTGACTCCACTGCTCTATCCCTTATTTGCCATTACTGAAATGCCTTCCTCTTTTGTTTATCAAGTTTTCTTCCCTTTGTATGTATCTGCTCATTTGGAGACAAGCATTAGCCTCCATCTTCCTCCTGGAAGCTTTTAAAAACACTTTTTAATGAAGGTCAACAAATGTGAGGAGAAAATGTCTCTGAGAGCAAGATGGCCGCCCTTGAGGCAGTAGAGGCCTTTTGATAGGAAGAGTAGCTCTGAGAGCAAGATGGCCGCCCTTAAGACAGTAGAGGCCTTTCGACACGAGGAATATCTTGGAGAGCAAGATGGCCGCCCTTAAGGCACTAGAGGTCTGTTGATAGGAAGAGTAGCTCTGAGAGCAAGATGGCCGCCCTTAAGGCACTAGAGGCCTTTTGATAGGAAGAGTAGCTCTGAGAGCAAGATGGCCGCCCTTAAGGCAGTAGAGGCCTTTTGATAGGAAGAGTAGCTCTGAGAGCAAGATGGCCGCCCTTAAGGCAGTAGAGGCCTTTTGACACGAGGAATATCTTGGAGAGCAAGATGGCCGCCCTTAAGGCACTAGAGGTCTGTTGATAGGAAGAATAGCTCTGTAAAATAGGTCCTTTGATATGAGGGTGTGTAGCCTTGGCAACAGAAGTGTAAGCACAGGGGTAGCCCATGTGGTGTTTTCTAGATGTTGGACTACAACTCCCATCATCCCTTGACCACTAGCCATGCTGGCTGGGGCCAATGGAATTTGGGAGTCCCAACATTACCTGCCAGCTACTCCTAGTGTAGAAACTGCTGTGGCTTTTGAGGTTCTTAATTTTTTTAAAGACTTCTTTGATTCCCTTTAGCAAGCTACGATTCCAAGAGGGAAGCCATATATCTCTCCGGAATCATCTTAGGGCTGAGGTTCTTGCAACAATGGCTGTTTTTACTTGCACTGGTTGGATTCAGGTATCCCCCAGCTGTGATGAGAGAATTAAGCTTCGATGATCACAGTATTCAGCAGAGAAGGGAATAAAATCCTGTCGACTTACTCTGTGCAGCCTTTTTATTTATGTCCCTGTCTCCTGGTGCAGTTAAGAACGATGCAAAAACAGTGACACCCTCCTTTTCAGAAAGGTGTCCTCCATATCTGTATTCTGTATACAGTATCTGTATTCTGCAAAAAAGAGGAATTTATTTAAAACAGATGTGGAGTACCCTTTAGCTCTTTGGTTTCCTGCTCCTGATTTGTAAGAACATTTTGGAGATCTGTAAAGACTGGTTCACCTTTTATGGTGGCATTTCTCTGTTGTGTTTTTTGGGTTTTTGTTTCTTTTGATTGGGGGGGGGAACCTTTTGGGACTCAAAGGTGTCGGTCCTATAGACCAGAGCACATTCTCTTCGAAGAAGCAAGGAGTGTTGTTGGCAGCTTATTAGTGCCGATTCATTCTTTTCAACCATCATTTTGTTGATAGCCGTGTCCTTTCTGAGCCATATTTGGACCCTTCTGCTTCTGGGCCTGTTTTGCAAACTGCAGGGAATGAGGTCAGTGGGTGTATTAGGAGGAAACACAGGTCTTAACCACAAAGACCACCTGAAATAATCATACATATATAATATCAAGCTAAAGTCGGAGGTACACCACAAATTTTAAACACATCTATCACACACTTGTGAGAGCCAGTGTAGTGCAGTGGTTATTGCATTATGAAAAAGCTTTAATAAAAACTTGTGGTTGTTTCTTTAAAAAAAATGAGTTTAATGATTAAATGAGGTTGGGGAGGTGAACCATGTGTGGCACCTTGAATTCCTCTTAGGTAAATGTGGAATATAAATGCAATGAAATAAGCACACACATTTCCCCAGAGAATCCTAGGAACTCTAGTTTTCCCCTCACAGAACTATAGTTCCCAGCACCCTTAAACTACAGTTCCCAGGATTCTTTGGGTGAAAGTCATGTGCTTTGGGTGTGCTTTGAATGTATGGTGTGGATCTCTACTTATTTCTACTAAGAGGACACACATTAATATTAATGGGCCTAAGTTAGTTGTGTTCATTAATTTCAGTGGGTCTACTCTGAATTCAACTAATGTTGGCTACAACCCATCTCATGTAAAAGAGTTTTTTTAAATATAGAAAGCATGCTGTCCAAATATATCTCCTGAGGAAGGCTCCGTAATCCTATGTACATTTACCTGGATGTAAGCTGAACTCAGCGGTGCTTACTTATGAGCAAAATGCATGGGCTGGCAATTTGTCTACTCACAAACCAGTTCCACTGTGTTCAGTGGGCCTTAACTCCCACTGAATTGCTGAGTTCAGACTCCTCCATCTTTTGCCAAGCAACTCTTTGGAAACTCATTATTATTATTTTTACTAAAGTGTGCTTCTGAGAGATTTTAATTTAACGTGAAGTGAGCTCTGATGGATTTGGACCAAGTTGCTATCGAGGGCTGAATCCTTTTCCCAACAGTGAACCAGATGGGGTATGGCCGGGGGGGGGGGCTGCATTCAATGCCCTTTTGTTTGTCAACAGCACCTGATATCCAAGGAAAGACTGCCTCTGGACATGGAGGCTCAACTTTCATTGACCAGAATAACTTAATTTTCTTTGGACTGATTTAAGTCCTAAGAAACACTGAGATATTTTACACGTTTAAACAAAGCAACACTTGAATTGAAACCTAACGAAAACAGAAATCTTATTAAAGGCCTACCTAATCCAGTGTCCTGCTATCAATGACTAGAAATCACACAAGTGGGGCATATATCTGTAATGGTGTCCCCTCCATTTCAGGGGTGGTGAACACTTGCCCTTCATGGTTGCTGGACTACACATGAACTACAACTCCCATCAGCCCTGCCTGGGAGTTAATGGAGGCTGGAGGGCTACAGATTCTTCATCAGGCCCAAAGACCACCACTTGCCTTTACTTCCCCCTAGCTCCTCTGTTGTAACTGTTACTGTCATGTGCCTTTATTGCCCCAGGCACCTCCATCACAACTCCGCTCTCTTATAATGGATGAGGAACCTGTAGCCATCCAGATTTTGCTGCATTCCAGCACCATTCTGGCTGATGGGTGTTGGAAGTTCAGCAATATTCAGAAGGTCACAGGTGCCTGCCCCTGTTCTAAAAGCTGGCCTTTAGAGGTAGACTGTCTCTGGTTTGGGAGGCTCAGTTTAGCTTTGGTGCTCAACAGCTAAATCATAGATAGACCCTAGGGAGGCGGGTGGCTCTGTGGTCTAAACCACGGAGTCTCTTGGGCTTGCCGATCAGAAGGTCAGTGGTTTGAATCCCTGTGACAGGGTGAGCTCCTGTTGCTCTGTCCCAGCTCCTGCCAACCTAGCAGTTCGGAAGCACACCATTGGACTTAGAGAAATAGGTACCGCTGTGGCAGGAAGGTAAGCAGTGTTTCCCTGCGCTCTGGTTTCCGTCACGGTGTCTTGTTGCGCCAGAAGCGGTTTAGTCATGCTGGCCACATGACCCGGAAAGCTGTCTGCGGACAAATGCAGGCTCCCTCAGCCTGAAAGTGAGATGAGCGCTGCACCCCATAGTCGCCTTTGACTGGACTTAACTGTCCAGGGGACCTTGACCTTTTACCTTACCATAGATCAGTGATGGCTAACCTTGACCCTCCAGATGTTTTGGAACTACAACTCCCATCATCCCTAGCTAACAGGACCAGTGGTCAGGGATGATGGGAGTTGTAGTCCCAAAACATCTGGAGTGTCAAGGTTAGCCATCACTGCCATAGATAGACCCAAGCTCCCGGAGTTTACCAAACTATTTTTAAAGTCATCTAAGACTGGGCCAATGGAGTCTAGAGTGTTTGCATAAAGAAGGTACCGTAGAGCATGTGCAGAGTGCTTCCCTACCTAATCGCTCACAGCAACCCAAAGTGCCACCTGAGAGGCAAGGTTTCCTGGACACAAAGCACCTATTCCGATAATCCCTCGTTTTGGAAATTAATCACCGGCAATGGACAACGTAGTGCAATGGCGAAGGGAACTTGTGACTCTCCTAACATGGTTGGGCTGCCAACTCCCATCAGCCAGCAGGGCCAATAGGGACAAGGACAGGATTTGTTGTCCATCAGCAAGGCTGGAGGCAGAACTGAGAAGAAAGCAGGGGCAGTAAAGGCAAGTGATGGTCTGGCTCATTGATGGGGAACCTGCAGCATTTCAGATGACAGATTCCAATTCCCATCAGCCCCAGCTGCCATGGTCAGTGGTCCCTAGGGGCAGTGAAGACAAGTGATGGTCTAATTCACGGGTCGGAAACTTACAGCTCTCCAGTTGCAGCTCATCCCAGCACTGAGATTCTTGCTGGGAACACCTTGAACCCCGGGTGCTGCATCCGAACGCTAAAAGCTGTCGCTTTCCCCTTTCCTTCCGCGCAGGTGTCCTCAACGTCGGGCAGGACCGCAGCTCGTACCAGCCCATCGACCACCCGGAGCTGCCGCACCCCTACCCAGACGTGGCTACCAAGGCCTCCCCGCCTCCCCCTTATTGAGGCATCCCCTGAACCGTCCAAAGAACACTGGGCCCTTTCCTTGCTGCTGCGTTGGGGAAGAAAACCGTCTTTGCCACTTATCCCCCAACCCCACTTCTTCCTCCCCACCAGAGGAATCGTGGTTTCTAAAAACCAGTCTAGGAGGGGGGCGGGACTTTGGCAACAAAGCAACCTGTGGCTTCTCAGTCCTCCTGAACGACTTGAGGGTTTTCTCATAGTTTCTGCCGCAAATCCAGAGCGCACCTTGGACAACAATGTTTTAAAGTCTTTCCCCCGATACCAGAAATGCAGAAATTTCCTTCTGCAATAGCAAAGTTCTCTGTATTTTTTTCCAGCCACGTTGATGCTGATCGATTGAGCCTCTCAAGGCTACCCTGGGAAGAGTAGCCCCCCCAAATAAAATAGTCCCCCCCCTTCACTAAGAGACTCTAGCAAGAGAGTTGTTAGCTGAAGGATCTGTCTGCTTACAGGAGCCAGCTATTTCTTTGGATTATTTCCAAGGAGCAATACATACCCTCACCCCCGTTGTTGCAACTGTGCCATTTTTCTGCCGATGATTTGCTGCCGGCACGCACCTTCTGATGACAGCTGTAGGTGTGCTGATCGTTTTCTCTCTCAAAAAACACTTTTGTGCCTTCAAGAAAACACACAGCCTTCCTTTCTTCCCATGATCTTTGTATGTATGTTTGTTTGTTTTCCTAAAGAAAATTAAAGAACCTTTTTAATAAAACGTTTCACACACACACAAAGTCTTGAGTTTGATAATGGCGCTGGCTTCTTTCTGCTAGACTCGCTTGTTGGTTTGAGCTGTAACAGGTGAACGAAGCTGGGTGGTTGCTACCGTCTTTCCCCCTTTTTAAGACACTGTCTTATAATTTTTTTTCCTCAAAAAAACACAGTGGCTTATTTTCGGGGGGATGTCTTATTTTTATTACATCAGTATGGTACGGTACAGCCTCCCCCTGTGGCGGCACCACGGCTTACTTTTGGGGTACGTCTTACTTCTCACAAAGGTAAAAAATACCCTGCCATGGCTTACTTTATGACTACGTATTAAAAAAGGGGAAACAGGGTAAATGGGGAGGGATGGGGAAAAACAGAAGTCATAGAAGAATCATAGAAGTGGAAGGGACCCTAGGGACCATCTAGTCCAACCCCCTGCAACGCAGGAATATGCAGCTGTCCCATATGGGAATTGAACCTGCAACCTTGGCATTATAAGCACCATGCTCTAACCAACTGAGCTGCTCAAAGGCCCATCTAGTATAGCATCCTATTCTCATGGTTGCCAACCAGATGCCCCAAGGGAAACCCACAAGCAGTACCCAAGCTCCAGAGCACTCTCCCCATAATAAACTATAATAGCTAGTTGCCCCCTATTAATTTGTCCAATCTGCTTTTAAAGCCATCCAAGTTGACCATCACTGCCTCCTGCAGAAGTGAGTTCCATAGTTTAACTGTGCGCTGCAAGAAGAATGACTTCCTTTTGTCTGTGCTGAATCACATTCAGTTTTATTGGATGCCCCTGAGCTTAAGCATTATGAGATCAGGGGGGAAATATCTCCCTGTGCTCTTTCCAGTGTTAGAAATGTGCCAGGCGCCTTTTTGCGACTGACACAGTTCCAGTTGTGACCATGTGGGTGCCAGGTTGCCGAATGACATCTCCATCTGGCCAGCAGGTAAGCCGGAGAGCTCATTTGCTGCAATTATATCCCACCGTTTTTTCCATGTGGTTCACCCCACTTTTCAGCTGATCCGAACAACGACCCTGCGAGGTAGGTTAAGTGGCTCAAGGTCACCCAGGTGAGCTTCATGACTGAGTGGGGGGATTTGAACCCTGATCTCCCAGGTCCACGTCCCACACACTAACCATTATGCCACTCTGGCTTCCTTGAATATTTCTGCTATGCAGCCATGGGGACAGCCGGGGTGTGGGTGTGTGCAGCTGCCCCCCCCCAAATCAAGTAAGTCAATAAAAATAATTAACTGGCCAATCGCTTCGCAGGTAATTCAATTCTCCCCCCCCCTAAATAAATAAATCCTGGCTACGCCTATGTATGGGGCAGCTATATAAATTCAGTAGGTGAATCAACCTTGATGGCAGAAAGTGAGGAGGAATTAAAGAACCTTTTAATGAGGGTGAAGAGGAGAGCGCAAAATATGGTCTGAAGCTCAACATCAAAAAACTAAGATCATGGCCACTGGTCCCATCACCTCCTGGCAAACAGAAGAGGAAGAAATGGAGGCAGTGAGAGATTTCACTTTCTTGGGTTCCATGATCACTGCAGATGGTGACAGCAGTCACGAAATTAGAAGACGCCTGCTTCTTGGGAGAAAAGCAATGACAAACCTAGACAGCAGCATCTTAAAAAGCAGAGACATCACCTTGCCAACAAAGGTCCGTATAGTTAAAGCTATGGTTTTCCCAGTAGTAATGTACGGAAGTGAGAGCTGGACCATAAAGAAGGCTGATCGCCGAAGAATTGATGCTTTTGAATTATGGTGCTGGAGGAGACTCTTGAGAGTCCCATGGACTGCAAGAAGATCAAACCTATCCATTCTTAAAGAAATCAGCCCTGAATGCTCACGTGAAGGACAGATCCTGAAGCTGAGGCTCCAGTACTTTGGCCACCTCATGAGAAGAGAAGACTCCCTAGAAAAGACCCTGATGTTGGGAAAGGTTGAGGCCACAAGGAGAAGGGGACGGCAGAGGATGAGATGGTTGGACAGTGTTCTTGAAGCTACTAACATGAGTTTGGCCAAACTGCGAGAGGCAGTGAAGGATAGGCGTGCCTGGCGTGCTCTGGTCCATGGGGTCACGAAGAGTCGGACACGACTGAACGACTGAACAACAACAGGTGAATCAATACAGGGAAAGTCAGCCCCGCGAAATGTGCAACAAAGCGGCGCCTTTCCGGCCGTTGCGCGCCCCTCTCGAGATCCCTGTCGTGGCCCCATCGGAGAGGCTGCGGCGCCGGCTCAGCGGCTGTAGGCTGTCTGAGTCCCCCTTGGCTTCCCCCCGTTGCATTCCCGTCAGTTTAAAGGAAGGCGCGGGAACTCCGTTTGCAACGGAAAGGGAGCCTCTTCCTCCGCCTCTGTCCTCCCTCCTCACTGTGGGACAGTCGCTTGGCTCGGTTTTCTCCCCCGAGTTATTTCTTTAGCAGGGACACAGGTGAGATCTCCCCACCCGCACCCCGTGCCTCTCCCCTTAGCAATTCTTCCCCAACACCCCAATCCCTCCATGGGGCAAGGGGAGCGGTGTCAAGGCTGTCCGCCGTTGGGAACAGGATGCTGGGTTAGAAGGAGAGGCTTTCTCGATTTGCTCCAGCGGGGCTCTTCTTCTGTTCTTGGGTAGAAGGGGTGGAGAGCAGGCCTGAATGCAATGGCCCAGGACCACCAGGAAATCACTCGCATCATGCAGATCAGAAGGGGTGAACCAGGAATTTATTAACCCCCTTAAGGCAAATGCGCATCTGGGAGCAGGGAGGTTCTCCAATGCAGGATGCAGTTCAGTATTGGGGCCACCAAGCCCCAAACACATCGGTGCTGATTATTATTATTATTATTATTATTATTAATTGAATTTATATACCGCCCTATACCCCGGGGTCTCAGGGCGGTTCACAGAATAAAATCAATATATAAAACCACAAAATACATAATAAAAACAAAAACCCAATAGCCCCCCCCCAAAAAAAACCCCACTTAAAAAGCGCATAGGATGCAAATCAGATCAACCAAAGGCTTGGTTAAAAAGAAATGTGATTAGGAGTATGCAAGATTCTAGTCTTTATTTGATACCCCAAGATTCCGGAGTACCGATTCTAGTCAATAACCCAAGATTCTAGTCCAAACTTTGTCATAAATTCATCCCCAGCGGCAACTTAAGAAGACAGCTTAAGGACATAAAATGGCCTGGGTGAGGCCCATCTAGTCCAGCATCCTGTTCTCACAATGGGAAGCCCCCAAGCGCAAGAGCTCTCTGGACTCCTGTGGTTTCCAGCAACAGGTAATTGTTTCTCCCAAAGAATCCTGGGAACTGTAGTTTGCTGAGGGTGTGCTGGGGATTGCAGATTGCAAGCTATAGTTCCCAGGATTCTTTTTTTTGGGGGGGGTGCTTTAAATGTATGGCCACTCAGTAGCGCATACTGACTTTCAGAGCCGTTCCCTGCCTTAGAATCATAGCGGCGTAGAGTTGGAAGGGACCCAGTGCGGTCATATAGTCCAACCCTACTGCGATGCAGGAATAGCAGCAAAGAAGATCGCTTTGTTTACCTCCTGTTGCTTTGACTTTCAGGCGGTTGGTTTCCTGTTGCTGGATTGGCCTTGGGTTTAAAGGGACGACACAGGTGTGGAGGACCTGGACAGGATGCCGAGAGGCAGGAAGAAAGAAAACATCCCTCCTTTTCTGAGCAGCTATGTGGCGTCTGGTAAGCTGAGGCTTCCCTGGAGTCCACTAGGGTGGGGTGGCCTTGACTGTCTCAGGGTTGCCCCTTGCAGAGCCCAGCAGGCAGGAGGTGGAGGCAAAATTGGAATGAGTTGTCTCCACCTGCCATTTGCTCTGGCGCCCCCTGCTGTTGGGCTCCACCAGTGCCAATGGGCAGCAGCCAACCACTGACCTCCTGGACTGTAGCTGGTGTGTCAATCAAGCTCAAGTGATCCTATTAAGAATTGTTATTACGTTTATTATGTTTTTGGAAAGGGTTAGGAAAGAGATAGTGGGAAATGATCCATAATGAATTGGAAAAAATGTTTTAAAGTACTTTCCCCAAAAAACAAAGTCTTTTCTGTTGGGGATAATTCAGACTGAAACTCCCAGGTGTCAAAAAAAAGGTTATTTATTTATGCCACTACTGCGGCTCGTGTTTTGATAGACTAAAAAAGGAAATGGAGTGAGGTCCCAACCAAACATACATTTAGAGAAGATTGGAGAACATTTATTGAATATATGAGAAATAATTGCGTACAGCTGAAAACGCTGGCAGCATTAAGATAAATTCAACAGTGTAAATAAGTTTTGATGGATGCCATAATGGAAAACTGATTGGTATAGTTTTTGTAAAATACGCAGGGATTTATGATATGTAAAATGAACCATGGAAAGAGAAGAAGGAAAGTTTTTGATATTTTAAGGATGTAAAAATGAGTACTTTAAATTGTATAACAGAAAATTTAATAAAAATTATAAAAAAGGAAAGAAATAGAGCAAGAGATACAGGGGAGGGGGCCATTTGTTTTTGTTCCTGTTTTATATGTGTGTGTATGTGTATTTGCATATGTAAATATATATCTTGCATTTTTATGCTGGGATCTTCAGACAAAGCATTATACGGATTGAATAAGTAAATAAATGAAATTGTATTGGCAGCTCAAGTAGGAAATAGATGTGCTCGCGTTTGCAAAAGAGGAGATTAATTTATTAGGAATTGGTTGGAAAGGTTTATAGTCACATCGTTTATCACGTTTAAGGAAGGAGGGGTCTGTGGAAGACAGGTGGGTGGGTAGTTTCAGGATTGGCAAGCAGCTGTTGATACTTGGATGGAGGTTTTTTAAAAAAATTGAGGAAGCAATGAGAATTAGAAATTAAATACGTTATTTGTCTTTCTACGTCTTGACATAGGGTGGTAAGATGCACAATTATGATGTGTACTGAGGAGTGCATTGTCTTAGAATCAGAAAAACGTTTGCATAAGAACCTGCCCCTGAGCTCGCTCCCCCTCCTCCCTTTTTCCTTGTATGTTATGTCCTTTTAGACTGTAAAACTTGAGGGCAGGGACCTGCTTAGCGCTGATTTTTGTAAGTCACTGTGGTGGGAGCCATGATTGGCTAAAGAGGCAGAGTATGGATCCCTTAAGTCATATGTCTTTGCTCTTAAAAGGTAAAGAGACCCCTGACCATTAGGTCCAGTTGCGGAAGACTCTGGGGTTGCGGTGCTCATCTCGCAGAGGGAGCCGGCGTACAGCTTCCGGGTCATGTGGCCAGCATGACTAAGCCGCTTCTGGCGAACCAGAGCAGCGCACGGAAACGCCGTTTACCTTCCCGCCGGAGCGGTTTCTATTTATCTACTTGCACTTTGACGTGCTTTTGAACTGCTAGGTTGGCAGGAGCAGGGACCGAGCCACGGGAGCTCACCCCGTCGCGGGGATTCGAACCGCTGACCTTCTGATCGACAAGCCCTAGGCTCTGTGGTTTAACCCACAGCGCCACCCGCGTCCCTGTGTCTTTGCTCTTGAGCGATGATTATTGTGCTCATTTGAGAATTGCTTGAAATAATTCATAGAAGATATTTTTCTATGGGCAAGACATCAGCGTGCGGTTCTGCTGCCGCCGGCCAGACAGACTGGGTTGTTCTGGAGCTAATTTGCCTGGCTCATCTTGAGGACGGAGCTCTAATTACAAGTGGATCAAAGCCTCCTTGCTCCTCATTTCCACCGCCCTGCATGCTGGACATCTGGTTCCACAATGACTAACTGGCATCTTAAATCGTTGGCTCTAAGCTGCTTAGAGTGACTCAGCTGGCTAGCACACTTCGGATTTCGAGCATTAAGCGTGCCGTCAGCTGCCGGGGAGAACCCAGCACGGTGGGGTGTTGTTGTTGTCCACCCACCCCAATCCTTCAAGGTCAGAGAAGCGAACACAAAGGGGCATCTGCTTCCACCCCACACCCTACCCTACAGTTCTGGACGGAGCCGGGAGCATGTCCCACGGTGCCGATCGGAGTGAGTAAGGCCGCTGCGGGAAGAGAGGCGGTTTTGCTGCAGGAGGTGCGTCGTGAAGCCGCACGCTTACGATGTGCTGAGAGAGGCATTCGGCAGCTTAGCGCAGGCACAGGCAAATAACCTTTGGCTGGGGAGGTGGGCACCCTCTGCTCAATTTAGTGTCCTTGCAGAGGGACAGGACAGGTGGCAATTACAGCAAAATGTGGCAGAGTATCTTGGGTGTCCTAGCCAGCGCTCAAAATCCTACAGCCTTGGCCCAGTATACCTCAAGGAGCGTCTCCACCCCCATCGTTCTGCCCGGACACTGAGGTCCAGTGCCGAGGGCCTTCTGGCAGTTCCCTCACTGCGAGAAGCAAAGCTACAGGGAACCAGGCACAGGGCCTTCTCGGTAGTGGCGCCCACCCTGTGGAATGTCAAAGAGATAAACAACTACTTGACATTTAAAAGACATCTGAAGGCAGGCCTGTTTAGGGAAGTTTTTAATGTGTGACATTTTTATGTATTTTTAATTTTTGTTGGAAGCTGCCCAGAGTGGCTGGGGGAACCCAGCCAGATGGGCGGGGTACAAATAATAAATTATTATTATTATTATTATTATTATTATTATTATTATTATTATTTTACAGCTGCTGAGGATGCCTTCTCAATGAATAGAGCATATCTATCTTCCCCATCTGCCCATCGACCTAAATTTGGGGGGAGTTGCCTACTCAGGTTTATACTCCCGTTTTGCTCCGTTTCGGTTGGCACCGAGCACCTGAGTTTGCTATTAAAGGGAGGGGCGGACCATAGTCGAAAACTCTTATTTGTGGTGGGAGAAGGAGTGGGTTGGTCACAGCCTCTCTGGGGATTGGCTGTGTTTCCCTCGCTAATCTGAAATCCAGGGACGGACTCTTCTAGGACAGTGAACCCCGTGCAACACCTTGAGAATCATGGCGTGCATTTGAAACCCAGGGTCTGACCGCGGGAATAAGTCCTTCCTAATGTCTGCCCTGAATCTTGCAGGTTTCAGCTTCATTAAATGGCCCTGTTGGGTTCCAGTACTATGGGAGGAGGAGGAAAGCTTATTCACTTTCTGCAAACAAAGCATAATTTAACAAACCCCTGTAATGTTTCACTTTCTCGCCGTTTTTAGAAACTTAAATGTTCCTTGATTGTTGCATCAATTTACAGTGTTCATTGTATTATTATTATTATTATTATTATTATGATTATTACCATAATACAGTCATATCTTGGCTCTCGAACACCTTGGCTCCTGAACGATCGAAACCTGGAAGTGAGTGTCCCGGTTTTCGAACGATTTTCGGAAGCCAAACGTCAGATGGGGCTTTGGCGGCTTCCGATTGGCTACAGGAGTTTCCTGCAGCCAACCAGAAGCTGCGCTTTGGTTTCCGAACGTTTTGGAAGACGAACTGACTTCCGGAATGGATTCCGTTCGACTTCCAAGGTACGACTGTACCAGTGTGCTTTACTTTCCCACAATGCACCTGCACCACACATTTAAAGCACATGGCTGCCCACAGGAATCTTGGGAACTGTAGTTTGTTAAAGGTGCTGGGAATTGTGGCTCCGTGAGGGAGAAATGACATGTGCCCAGGATTCTTTGGAAGAAGCCATGCGATTTAAATGTACAGTACGGATGTGGCATTCAGTAAATGTATGTCAGTTTCCCACACGTTCTTCCTCCTTCTGCTCAGATTCCCTGTTTTTAGACATCATGGCATGTCGGTGATCCTTGTCTGCTTTTGTGAAGTCATGGAATGTTCATGCACATCCCAACTTGCAAAGTTGAAGTCTCTGACATGGGGTCACTGTTAAACATCAGCCGCGGGAAGGAATGGAAAGGTATTTCACATGCATGCTGTGTCCTAACATAAACGGCTTTATTCCTCCCCTCTGCAGATCAAAGAAACGTTCAGAGAAACATCAACATCAATCTGTACCTGTCCACGGGAAGGCATGTAGCAGCTGACTCCGTTGTCCGCAGGTCAGACTGCGGAGGAGCGAGTGCCCAGGGGGGAAAACGGGCTGCGTTCGCGGAAAAGCGAAGCAATGACCTAAAGCAACACCGTGCGGTTCAGACCAACCTCTCTTGCCCTTATTGGCCTCTCCAGGACGCCACTGGCGGCTCTTTATCCAAACGGCAAAGCAACCTTGCTCCGAAACTGCAGAGGGGTGCATCTGGAGACTCCGAGTTTGCCAGCGATGCGCCGACTTCATGCCTCCCTCCCTGCTCATGCTCAGAGCAGCTCGGTTTAGAGGGCAACCCCCCGAGCCACCTCTCGAGTCGAAGCCGCCATGTCTCTCATGCTTGCGGCACCCTCTCCAAGAACAGGATGGGAAGCGAGGACCAATATGGGTCAAAAGCAAGCCGTGTTTGTGCGTCGAGAAGAATCTGTGGGCATCTCGGCGACGGCAGAGGTTGCTTCTCTCCGGCCGAATTGTCCGTGATATCGTCTCCTGGCTCTGTTTCCTGCCGGCGTCCTCCTGCGAGCCCCGGCGGAAGCGACGACTCTTTGCATCGTGGGCCAGGCCTTACCTTGGACCATTTGAAGTCTTCGACCTTGGCGGAGAGCGCTCGATCTTCTGCAGCGCTCCAGACCCTCTTGAAATCTTCCCGGACATCTGCCGACCTGCACAGTTCCATCCGGCAGCTCAAGCGAGAAGCCGGCTCAATGGGGGCTTTGGGCTCCTCCCCCTGGGAGTCCAAGCATCCTCTTCTCCCTTGCCAACCACTCCGCAATCCTCAGGTCTCCGCCTCGACCGTGCTGAGTGCCATGGAGCATCTCGCGGCAGGAGAGAGCTACGCCAGGCAGGCCAGCGTTAAATGGCGAGCCCCTTTCCCCCGGGACTGGGGTGGCACATCCACTGCGGGCAAACCCATCTCCGTTGTCTACAGGTGCAGAAACGCTGGATTGCAGACATCCCCAACGGAGGCCTTGGACCAGTCAGGTTCCCGTGGCGGCGTTGATCTGACCTCGCTGGGACTTCGGGGAGAAGACCGCTATTCCGAAACCTCCCTTCGCTACCTCGAATGTTGCTCGGGCGGCGCATGGCGGACTCCGGAAAGAACGGGTGCATGCGGCTGTTCCCAAACCCGCTGCCACCGAAGGGCGGCTGATCCGGAAGAGCTTGCCTCCGGAGCGTTTCGTCGCTCGGAGTTGAGTCTTTCGGAGCATGCCTTGAGTCTCCTTTCCTTCGACAGCTTGGAGGTCTCCCTGGAGGCGTTGTGCGCCGAGACTCCGGCAAACCTGGGGTCTCCTGTGTGCGTCAGCCTGGCGGTGCATTCTCCTGCGTGCCAGCTTAGGAACAGCGCCCAGGATTCTGACGTCTGCGAAGCTGGGGGCGAACCAGGAGAGGACAGCGGGGGTCCCACACTCTCCGCAGAGGAGCACGCTGCGTATCTGCCCCATTGGAAGCTCAGCCGCTTTGGAGATCATGGGCAGGCTGCCGATAGTATAGGTGCGGCCGTTGTTGGGGACAGTGCCAACGGTTCCCCGAATTCCATGGCCGGCGACTGTTGGCCTGGTGCGGAAAATGGTCCGGGAGGAGGGCCTTCAGTGGAACACACCGGGAAAAGGACCACAGCGTCGTACGATGAGGAGAGCAACAACGGGATGGATGATAAGCAAAAGGAGGTGAGCTCAGTCTGTCTATTACTAACTAAAGCAGGCATAGGCAAACTCCGGCCCTCCAGATGTTCTGAGACTACAATTCCCACCATCCCTGACCACTGGTCCTGTTAGCTAGGGATCATGGGAATTGTAGTTCCAAAACATCTGGAGGGCCGGAGTTTGCCTATGCCTGAACTAAAGTTTGGATTTTTTCGTTTCATTCCTTGTTTTGTTTCCCTCTATTTTTCTTCTCTTGTTTGGCTTTGTTTTTTTCCTCCTCTGGGGTAAGAAGAAGATGGCACGCAGATGACGGTGATGGTTGGTTGGTGAAGGACTCAGAGTGAGAGGCAGGGAAGGGAAGATCTCCCAGGGTGGGAGGCTGGGAGCAGAAAGGGAAGCTCCTAGGTGAGAGCTGGGAGAATCTACCTCTTTCCCTGTGGGGTGCCACAGGGTTCTGTCTTGGGCCCAGTCTTATTCAACATCTTTATCAATGACTTGGATGATGGGCTCGAGGGCATCCTGATCAAGTTTGCAGATGACACCAAATTGGGAGGGGTGGCTAATACCCCAGAGGACAGGATCACACTTCAAAATGACCTTAGCAGATTAGAGAACTGGGTCAAGGCAAACAGGATGAATTTTAACAGGGAGAAATGTAAAGTACTACACTTGGGCAAAAAAAATGAAAGGCACAAATACAGGATGGGTGACACCTGGCTTGAGAGCAGTACATGTGAAAAGGATCTAGGAGTCTTGGTAGACCACAAACTTGACATGAGTCAACAGTGTGATGCAGCAGCTAAAAAAGCCAATGCAATTCTGGGCTGCATCAATAGGAGTATAGCATTTGGATCAAGGGAAGTAATAGTACCACTGTCAGACCCCACCTGGAATACTGTGTCCAGTTCTGGGCACCACAGTTCAAGAAGGATACTGACAAGCTGGAACGTGTCCAGAGGAGGGCAACCAAAATGGTCAAAGGCCTGGAAACGATGCCTTATGAGGAACGGCTTAGGGAGCTGGGTATGTTTAGCCTGGAGAAGAGAAGGTTAAGGGGTGATATGATAGCCATGTTCAAATATATAAAAGGATGTCATATAGAGGAGGGAGAAAGGTTGTTTTCTGCTGCTCCAGAGAAGCGGACACAGAGCAATGGATTCAAACTACAAGAAAGAAGATTCCACCTAAACATTAGGAAGAACTTCCTGACAGTAAGAGCTGTTCGACAGTGGAATTTGCTGCCAAGGAGTGTGGTGGAGTCTCCTTCTTTGGAGGTCTTTAAGCAGAGGCTTGACAGCCATCTGTCAAGAATGCTTTGATGGTGTTCCTGCTTGGCAGGGGGGTTGGACTGGATGGCCCTTGTGGTCTCTTCCAACTCTATGATTCTATGATTCAATGATTCTTTCCGGGTGGGATAGGAGTTAAGATTTACCTGTGAGAGAGGACTTTGTATTCTTCTTTTTCTTTCCTTTTCTGTTTTTTTACTTTTCAGTCTAGATCACTTTGCTTTTTATTGTAATGTATTATGGAAAGTCTTAATAAAATCCAAATTGATACAGCCATTTCGCTTACCAGCTAACGGAGTGGCACGTTGGATGTACATTGAGTTTTGTGGCTCGTGGCCTTCACTCCCAGTTTGTGGCAGTGAGTTCCACAAGTTAGTTGGAAGCAAAACTAAATTGTGTGAAATAAGCTGATGTATGCCAGGGTGGGTACATTATTTTATTTCAATCTGCGTTGTGGATTCGGGCAGTAGACCTCTGCTTTCCTCAAGCTTTTTCAACCCAATTCAGGTTACCATGGCGCAGAATTTAGAATCTTGTGGGTGTGGAATGTCCCAAGCCTTGGGTGCTGCCCAGAGATTCCATAAGACGAGCTTGTTCCAACATATTGTCTTGATTTTCCTTTCTTTACTTACAGGACCTGGAAAGAGATGTTGAATCGATGGAGAGGAAAACAAACAGGTAACGCTTTTGCCCGTCTTTTAAACGCTTTTGGTGGTGTAAATGTTATGAAATGGTGTTTACATTTTTTAAAAGACACCCCTCCCCCATTTAAATCAAATACAGTGGAACCTTGGGTCTCAAACTTAATCCGTTCCGGATGTCCGTTCCAAAACCAAAGCGTTCCAAAACTAAGGCACGCTTTCCCATAGAAAGTAATGCAAAATGGATTCATCCGTTCCAGACTTTTAAAAACAAATCCCTTTTAACATTAATTTTACTATCTAACGAGACCATTGAGCCATAAAATGAAAGCAATAATAAAGGTAAGGGTAAAGGGACCCCTGACCATTAGGTCCAGTCACGGATGACTCTGGGGTTGCGGCGCTCATCTCGCTTTATTGGCCGAGGGAGCCGGCGTACAGCTTCCAGGTCATGTGGCCAGCATGACTATGCCGCTTCTGGCGAACCAGAGCAGCACACGGAAACGCCGTTAATAATCAATGTACTGTACTATAAAATAAATAAAACAGTATTGTAGATGATTAAAAATTAAAATTATTATTATTTTCTTACCTGCACTGATGATAGTCATTGGGGGGCTTTTATCCATTTCCGCACTCACTCACTCACTCAATCAATCAATCAATCAATCAGTAGCTGAACTAGGTTCCACACAGTCCCCAAAACAAATGAACTGAAAAAGCCTCAAAAACAAAAACGCAAAAACAAAAGTGCCAAACTTAATCCATCCTGGAAGTCTGTTTGACTTCTGAAACGTTCGAAAACCAAGGCACAGCTTCTGATTGATGTAGGCGCCCCCAAAACAATAGCAGACAGCCATATCGGACGTTTGGCTTCTGAAAAATGTTTGGATACACACGCTTCCAGGTTTTCGGCATTTGGGAACCAAGGCGTTTGAGAACCAAGGTACCACTGTAGTAAATTAATATTTTTTAATAGCAGCATGTATTTTAAAAAGCTGTAGGTGGAGTGAATGCCTGTCCATTCAAAGCGATGTGTGCATTGTCTCCGAAACCTGCTTTCTCTTTAGAAGTATCGCCTATTCCCTTAAAGAGATCAGATTAGATTAATCAACTTGAGCTGATCACTTAATCAACTTAAATTCATGGTGGTTAATTGGTTAAACGGAACACTAGCTCTTGTTTCCTTTCTTCCCCTCTCTCTCATGCCTTTGCCCCATAGGGTGGACCCCCAGCTGGAGAAATGCTTTGTGGCCTGGCGCAACTACGTCTCTGGGAAGACGGCCGCTGCCCGGGCTCTGTATGACCACCAGCTGTTGCGCAAGGGGCTTGCTGCCCTGCGGTGGGCTGTGCAGTTAAGGAAGGTCCAAGAAGGCATTACCCAGAGGAACCGCATTCTGGCGGTGATGGCTGCCAGCTTCCACAGGGTAAGAGGGCTTGGGGGTGCGTTTGGAGCAGGGGGCAGCCAAGACGGGCCCAGCTTCTGGGTCCAGCTATTCCTCACTGACAGAACTCATGCCCTCTCTGGGTTTTTGAAAAATAATTAAATGTGGAGAGCTGCTGCCAGTCAGAGCAGCCGATCATGAGTTAGATGCACGAATATGCCAATCTGCAGATGGTAAGTTCCTCAAGTTTCCAAGTTCGTCAGTTTTTTGTTCTAGCCAAAGGCCAAAGGCCATGTCAAACTTGTATTAAGACAATAGCTTGTGAAATATGGACCACTTATAAGCACCATCTCCTTGAAAGATTCAATCAATGGTGTCTCCGAAAAATTTTACACATCACTTGGGAAGACATGCAAACTTATGCCAGTGTACTGGAAGAAGGAAAGATCACCAATGTCGAAGCAATGATTCTTCAACATCAACTTCGTTGGACTGGTCATGTTGTTTGGATGCCTGATTATTATCTTCCAAAGCAACTACTCTGTTCCGAACTTAAAAATGGAAAGCATAACGCCAATGGTCAACGAAAGAGGTTTAATGACCCTCTCAAGACGAATCTTTAATAAATGTAGGATAAACACCGACAACTGGGGAACACTGGCCTGCGAGTGCTGGCCTTGACCAACATCATGACAATGGAGGTGGGGAACAGTGATGGCGACGGCACACAGAGTCAAAAGTGGGTGGGGGACAGGGCAGGGCAAGGCGGCAACTCTGTATCGCTTCGAGCAGCAAAATGGGACACGCCAGCCCAGACAGATCTGGAGGTTCCCCATCCGTCTCTAGGACAAGAATGGGAAGACTGCATCCCTCCAGGACTTACTGTATTACAACTCCCATCAGCCCTGCCCGTTGGTCGTGCTGGCTGGGTCTGATGGGAGTTGGAGTCCACCAAGTCCTGGAGGGCACCAGGTTGGGGAAGCCTGAGTTAAAGAATGGAAAGTTGGTTTGGTATGGCTGGCTGGACTCTGAAATGTTTGATGCTCGCCATCCCTAGACCACACGGTACACTTCCAGTACAGTGTACTGATGCAGTGTACTGGAAGAAGCAAAGATCACCAGTGTCGAAGCAATGATTCTTCAACATCAACTTCATTGGACTGGTCATGTTGTGTGCCTGATTATCGTCTTCCAAAGCAACTACTCTATTCCGAACTTAAAAATGAAAAGCGTCATACTGGTGGTCAACAAAAGAGGTTTAAAGACTCTCTCAAGGAAAATCTTAAGAAGTGTAATATAAAGACCGACATCTGGGAAACATTGGCCTGCGAGCGCTCCAGTTGGAGAAGAGCCTTTACCAAAGGTGTCATGGGCTTTGAAGACACTCGAACTCAGGATGCAAGGGAGAAACACGCTAAGAGGAAGGCACGCTTGGAAAACCCTCACTGTGATCAACTCCCACCCGGAAACCTATGTCCCCACTGGACGTGTGGATCCAGAATTGGCCTCCGCAGTCACTTATGGACCCTCTGCTCAAACCGTGTTTATGGAAGACAATCTTACTCAGTTATGAGTGATTGCCGAAGAAAAAGAAGGCGGCAATAGCATTAATAAAATAATACAGAACATACATCCTTAATATAAAAATGCATACTGTAATGCAGACTTTGCCAAGTTCCTGAGCATTTGAACACAGTGTCCCTTGTGCATCTCTGACAGCACCAATTACAGTGGTACCTCTAGTTATGAACTTAATTTGTTCCGGAGGTCCGTTCTTAACCTGAATACAAATACAAAGTCTGTCTGCGTACCAAAATATTCCTGAAGGAGCCATCCATGACTGCAGTGGGCTCAGTTCAGGCATTTCTTAAGGAAGCTGGCAAGAGTTTGGTCAGATAACTACCGTAGCTCTAAAATCTGTGTTCTCAAGAGAGGATACCAAGGTGGAAATTGGGTGTACCTAATTAATTGCAGGTCCCTATTGGGTTGTATCCAGAAGAGCCCATTCCTTAGTTGACATTTACTCATTTGTTTTCCCACACCTGTTTTAGAACGAACCATACCTCAGTCCTTCCTGGGTGATATAGGGTCATTTTTTAAAGATATCTTTTTTTATTGAAGTGTATCACTTGTGAAAAATTTATGGAGTGTGAAATTGAAGCTGCAATTCCTGCATTGCGACGGGTGCGGTGGGGGTTAGACTAGATGACCCCTGGGGTCCCTTCCAGCTCTGCAATTCTATGATTCTATGTCTGGAGGGTGGATGGCGGCCAAAAGATTGAGGTTGAATCCTGAGAAGACAGAATTACTGTTTTGGGGGGGCAGGGGGCGGGCAGGTGTGGAGGACTCCCTGGTCCTGAATGGGGTAACTGTGCTCCTGAAGGACCAGGTGCGCAGCCTAGGAGTCATTTTGGACTCACAGCTGTCCATGGAGAAACAGGTCCAGGGCAGCTGTCTACCAGCTCCATCTGGTATGCAGGGTGAGACCCTACGTGCCTGCAGACTGTCCCGCCCGAGTGGTGCATGCTCTGGTTTTCTCCCGCTTGGACTACTGCAATGCACTACTCTATGTGGGGCTCAAACACCAATAAACCAAATGTTACGTATCACACATATATCATACACCACAAATGTAACAGGCTAAAGCTGCTATCTACTTTACATTGTTTATCTCAACTTGCGTATACATTCACACCAAAAGTAAAAGTAAAACTGACCTTCAAACATACAGAACAATATTAAAGTCAACACAGTAGTAAATCAAGTCCTTGTTCAACATACTATACAGATAAAGTCCCAAAGACAGAGCGTACTGAGTTTGAAGATGGTTGCTGTAGAGATGCCAATCAAAAATAATGTAGGGGTCTTAACGAGTACACAACGTACTAAATCGTCTAGAGAAAAGGAGTGGTATCTCCACTCTCAGCTGTAAGTCGTCTCAAATCAAATATGTGAAGATGTCGTTGTCTAGACGATGTCTTGACGAGTGCACGAAGCACTAAAGAGTTTGGCTCTATGTGGGGCTACCTTTGAAAGGGGCCCGGAAAATTTTAACTACTGTAATCCAGAATGCGGCAGCTAGGCTGGTGACTGGGAGCAGCCACCGAGACCACATAACACCAGTCCTGAAAGACCTCCATTGGCTCCCAGTACGTTTCCGAGCACAATTCAAAGTGTCGGTGCTGACCTTTAAAGCCCTAAACAGTCTCGGCCTAATATACCTGAAGGAGCGTCTCCACCCCCACCGTTCAACCCAGACACTGAGGTCCAGTGCCGAGGGCCTTCTGGCGGTTCCCTCCCTACGAGAAGTGAGGTTACAGGGAACCAGGCAGAGGGCCTTCTCGGTGGTGGTGCCCACCCTGTGGAACGCCCTCCCATCAGATGTCAAGGAAATAAACAACTATCTGACTTTTAGAAGACACATGAAGGCAGGCCTGTTTAGGGAAGTTTTTAATGTGTGACATTTTAATGTATTTTTAATCTTTGTTGGAAGCTGCCCAGAGTGGCTGGGCAAACCAGGCCAGATGGGTGGGGTATCAGTAATAAATTGTTGTTGTTGTTTGTTGTTAATTATTCTAAACCTGGTTCTTTGTTAGTGGCAGCATGCTGTGGCAAAGCAGCAGGGGGTCCAATCTTCCCAGCAACAGGAGGCTGCGAGCCCTGGCAGAAGCCCACTGGCAACCCCAAGAAGAGGGGGAGTAAGGATGTCCCCCAACCCTTGCCACCGGCCTGCGGAACACCTGGAAGACGCCGCCCGGTACAGCAGGTGCGTAAAAGAGGAGACAGACGGGAATCCCGGTTCGGATAGTTTGCTCAGGATTGTAGCATTAAATTGATTGCAACACCCCTGCGAGGTAGGCTGGCTGTGAGAGCTGGGGCCAATCTAATCTCTGTAGGTGAGCGGGAATCTGCATCCTGGCCTCCTCAGTCTGAAACTGGCCGCTGCACACAGACACGCACTTTGGGAGGATAAACAGAGCCACCGTGACTTTCTCTTTTTAAAATTTATTTATCTGGTTTTTCAGATTAAAGTTTTACAGTCACAAGATAGGAGAAAACTATTCCTATATGCAATCGCAGCAGCCAAAATACTCCTTGCAAAGAACTGGAAAGGAAACCACATACCTACAAAAGAGGATTGGTTAATTAAAGTTTATAGAACTGGCAAAATTAACTGCGGTAATAAGATATCAAACACACCAGAAATTAAGGGCACAATGGTTATGGTTCGAAGAATATATGAACAAACACTGCTCTAAAGAGAGCATGCTGATATGTTTAGACTAAGCTTGCAAGGTGACTAGTACCATAATAGTACTGTAAAATAAGTAATTACAGCGATAAATGATATGCATTGTAAATAAGAACTTAAATGACTCAAAGATGACGAGTGCTAGTGGAGGGGAATCAAATGGGTGTGGTACCTTTTTTCTTGCACTTTCCCTTTACAGTGGTACCTCGGGTTAAGTACTTAATTCGTTCCGGAGGTCTGTTCTTAACCTGAAACTGTTCTTAACCTGAAGAGAAGCACCACTTTAGCTAATGGGGCCTCCCACTGCCGCTGCGCCGCCAGAGCACATTTTCTGCTCTTATCCTGAAGCATTAATTCTGGGTTAGCGGAGTCTGTAACCTGAAGCGTCTGTAACCCGAGGTACCACTGTACTCTCTTTGGTTTTTGGGGTTAAGTATGTGTACTTTAGGGACCAGGTGGCGCTGTGGGTTAAACCACAGGCTTGCTGATCAGAAGGTCAGCGGTTTGAATCCCTGCGATGGGGTGAGCTCCCGTTGCTCGGTCCCAGCTCCTGCCCACCTAGCAGTTCGAAAGCATGTTAAAGTGCAAGTAGATAAATAGGGACCGCTCCAGCGGGAAGGTAAACGGCATTTCCATGCGCTGCTCTGGTTCACCAGAAGCAGCTTTGTCATGCTGGCCACATGACCCGGAGGCTGTCTTCGGACAAACGCCGGCTCCCTCGGCCTATAGAGCGAGATGAGCACGCAACCCGAGTCGGACACGACTGGACCTGATGGTCAGGGGTCCCTTTACCTTTACTATGTGTACTTTATTGTTTGTTTGTTTGTTTGTTTGTTTGTTTGTAAATATGCTTAAATAAAACATTCCCCCTCCCCAAAATTTTTACAGTCACATGTCCAACATACAACATAAAAACAAGATTCCAAGGAATCTCCTGGACTTCCCTTCTCCCCTTTGTGGGTCCTATTGTTAATCATTTCCTCCTGCATCTTTTAATAATCCAAAATCTTTTACCTCTCCGTTGTGTCCAAAATTCACCCTTAAACAACCGTACAAGTGATATTCCAATCCTACTAACGGTTTTAGCTGTTTACAATAAGTTTTTAAGATAAATTATAAATTTCCCCCATTCCCTATTAAAATTTTGGTCTTCCTGATTTCCGATTCTTCCGGTCATTTTGGCCATTTAGGCATAATCCATCAATTTGATCTGCCATTCTTCTCTGCTCGGGACTTTTATCTTCTTTCCGTCTCCACTTTTTTTTCAGGGCGGAGGGAAATCTCTGGACGCAGCTTCGTCGCCAGCAGGGCGAGACCTGCAGAAAAGCGGCGGCTCTACGGGATGTGAGGCGCCTGGCTGGTAAGGCTGTTGCCCCTGAGCAGTTGCTTATATAAAAGGTAAAGGGACCCCTGACCATTATGTCCAGTCGCGGACGACTCTGGGGTTGTGGCTCTCATCTCGCTTTATTGGCCGAGGGAGCCGGGTTACAGCTTCCGGGTCATGTGGCCAGCATGACTAAGCCGCTTCTGGCAAACCAGAGCAGTGCACGGAAACGCCGTTTACCTTCCCGCCGGAGCGGTACCTATTTATCTACTTGCACTTTGACGTCCTTTCGAACTGCTAGGTTGGCAGGAGCAGGGACCGAGCAACGGGAGCTCACCCCGTTGCGGGGATTTGAACCGCCAACCTTCTGATCGGCAAGCCCTAGGCTCTGTGGTTTAACCCACAGCGCCACCCACATCCCTAGCTGCTTATATAGTGGCTCACAATAAGTTGGGAAGCTTGCAGCAGGGACTCCCTCTGTACAGGATGCCTGCTCCGCCAGCCACACCCTTTCCCAAGGTGTTCCGTTCCGTTCCCCCCACCAACGACGACAGCGGAGCACTGAGCATGCTCCTTCCTCCATGGGCTGCTGGGGGGGCCCCTTCTTCCTCCCTTAATTCCCCCCCACACACACTTCAACTTCAGATATTTTTTACTTCTGCAAGCTTTGAGATCCCCCCGGACTACTTTTTATTTTTTTAATGCAATAATTTTTATTAGTTTTCACTTCGAATAATCCAATAGTAGCCTCATTATAACGGTGCCAAATTATAATGCAGTTACTAATCCCAGTCATTCAGATGCCAAATTATATAATTTAGGTGGTGTCAGGGGCTGGCCGGTTTCCGAAGCAGTGCCAGAGGAAACAGCTGACCTAGACAGGGCTCAGCTGATGCCTGAAGAGTTATTGAGGGTCTGGGACCAGGAACAGGCACAGCCCCTGCTGACGCCAGAGGCGATAATGAAGCAATGGGAGGAAGCCCCTACCAGGGCTTTGGCACAGCCAATGGGAAGGGATCAGAACATGGAGACCGGGGAGGAGTTGGGGCTGAGAGAGCCTGCCAGAGCATCAAACACCACCAGCGTGGATGATGAAAGTGGAAGGGAAGGAGCAGGCGCCGACCCGCCCAAGTCGAGGGCACGGAAACGGAAAAAGGAGAGGCGGCGCCTAGGATTCCCGAAGCTCCTATGCTGGGGGCGGAGCCGAAAATCGGTACTTGAGGGATCTGACTCAGAGGGGTCGGATGCATAGTTGTAACGTCTGAACTGCTTAAGGCTGTAAATAAAGCAATTAGTTTAGCAGACGGTGTTTGTGGATGCTTACTCCCGAGGAGGCCACACATCCTTCTCACAGGTGGCCTCCCGCGTGCTAGAATTGATGGTTTGGTGATTTGCTTTGTTTCCGCGTTCCAAAATCTTATTCATCTCAGTTACATTCCAGTAAAAATAACAATCCCTTATACAATAACTGGAATATTAATGACATCCATTCGTCTTGACACATTAAATGATTTATAAACCCATACGTGAAGTGTTCAAATTATACAGTGGTACCTTGGTTCTCAAACGCCTTGGTTCCCAAACGCCGAAAACCCAGAAGTAAACATTTTTCGGAAGCTGAATGTCCAATGCGGCTGTTGGCTATTGTTTCCGGGGCGCCTGCACCAATCAGAAGCTGCGCCTTGGTTTTCAAACATTTCAAAAGTCAAACGGACTTCTGGAGCAGATTAAGTTTGGCCCTTTTGTTTTTGCTATTTATTTTGCGTTTTTTTGACTGTGTGGAACCCAGTTCAGCTACGGATTGTGTGACTGCGGAAATGGATAAAAGCTCCCCATCCAAACAATGACCTATCATCATTGCAGGCATAAATTTTTATTTTTATTTTAAATTTTTAATCATCTACAATACTGTCTTATTTATTTTATAGTACAGTACATTGATCATTGCTTTCATTTTATGGATGAATGGTCTTGTTAGATTGTAAAATTCATGTTAAAAGAGGTTGTTTTTAAAAGTCTGGAACGTATCAATCCATTTTGCATTACTTTCTATGGGAAAGCGCGCCTTGGTTTTGGAACGGACTTTCAGAACGGATTAAGTTTGAGAACCAAGGTACCACTGTATCCTTATTCCTTCTGGGTGTGACAATTATTCTGTCCGTAGTGTTCCTTCCTGTCCTTGTAAAATGTTCTGTCTATCTATTCCCAGCCAATGCTTGCTCTCCATCATGCCCTGGGCGGAGCTAATATCCCACTGTTGTTTCACAAGTTCTCCACCTGGACTACTTATTTGCAGAGATTGGGGTGGGTGAAACTCAGGTTTGGAGGCCAAAAGCGACCCTCCAGTTCCCCTCTCTCTGCCCCTAAAACTCCCCATAACCACACCCTTTACTGGCCCTGTTTCACACCCTCCTGGAGTGTTTGTGCATGGGGGGGATGTGCCCCTGTACTCTGATCTCTCGGATAAAATTTTATAGATTTGTAGAGTTGGAAGGGAACCCCAAGGGTCATCCAGTCCAACCCGCTGCAATTCAGGAATCGCTACCTCCTTTGCTCCACCCACTTGTCCCTCAGGCTCCACCGACATGGCCCTCAGAAAGGAATGCGGCCCCTGGGCTGAAAAAGTGCTCCCCGCTCATGGGGCCGCAAGGGGGCATTCTTACAGCACACAGAGTATTTGCCCCTGAGCTTAGAAAAACCTACCCGCCTGGCTCTCTCACCTCCGATGTCTCTCCCCCTCCTTTTCCCTGCAACGCAGCAGCTTTCAGATTGTGGCGCCTTCAGAAGGAGCGTCTGGAGAAAGAGGAGACTCGCGCCCAGGAAACTCTCGCCCGCCTGGAGAAAAAGAGGCTGGCGAGCGCGTTTGAGGCCTGGCGTTCCCGCTACAGGGCAGTCCAGCGGATCCTGCCACTGGTGGCTCAGGTTCAGAGAGGGCTGCTGAGCCGGTGAGCTGAGCATGACGATGATCATTTTTATATGTGGGCTTCTTGGTCGTTTACCTCTTTGCGACAACCTTCTGGGGTAGGTTTGCATTTGCACGGGGTTCCCCAGCCTCGGGTCTCCGACTGTTTTTTGGAATACAACTCCCATCGTCCCTAGGTAGCAGGGATGATGGGAATTGTAGTCCCAAAACAACCTGAGGACCCAAGTGTGATGGCCTGGAACTCAGGCTCAGAACCGGAGGAGGATCAGTCCGCACTGGATCCTCTGCCGCAGACATCAGCTGAACCTAGTCTGGGGCCTGATCCTGAAGAGCCTCAGTCTGCACAGGTTCCCCTGCAACAAGCACCAGCTGGGCCGAGTCAGGGGCCTGAGCCTGTCCTGGCTCCAGGTGCGGGGAATACCTCGTTGCCGTCAGCTGGGTCACCACTGACAGCTGCTCCACTACCGGCTGGGTCAGGAGAGGCTGAGGTGGCGCCTGGGTCCAGTAACCCTCCGGCGTCTCCCGAGCTGCAGAGACTCAGGGCTGAGAGGAGGAGCGACCTGAGTACTCGCAGGAGGAGTGCTCGCCTTCAGGCGAGGCAGAGTGGTGAGTCATTGGGGGATCGGGACTAGCCATTACCTCATCGGAGATAAAAGGCGGTCAGATCCCGCCCCAGGTTGCAGGAGCAACATTGCTGCTGGCCAGATCCTGCCTGTGTTCCTGTTCCTGACCTTGCCTAGTTTCCTGCCCTACACCCTGCCTCAGTTTCATCGGACTGACCCCTTGTTGACTCTAAGGACCCCTCGATGACTTCGGACCGGATCTAGACCTTGCCTCTTGGATTACCCTTGGACCAGCACACCAAGTTTGGGAAACACAGCATTAGCATCATGCAACGCCGCTCTACGTCTTTGCATGATTATTTTGCAAGAGCCTTGCGAGGGAGGCCAGTGTTTGCTGCTCTGCAGTTTTCACCCTTATGGTTTTGATTTTGGGCGATAATTGAAGCTGCATTTAAATTTTAAATTGTATTTTAACCTGTATTTTAATTAACGGTTTTTCTTCTTTTATATTTTATTGTAATTTTTATCAGTGTTAGTCGCCCTAAGCCTGGTTTCGGCTGGGAAGGGCGGGGTATAAATAAAATTTATTATTATTATTATCATTATTATTATTATTATTTTATTGGCATCCCAAGATGCTGCTCTGCAACCTTCACAACAAGCCTGCAGAGCAGTGCCTGTCCCAGAAGGCCACTTGCGTTTGAATTCCCCTTCGCCCACCTCCCCTGTCGGAGGCAGGTCACTGGGACGAATCGCAAGCGGGCAGAGTTGCCGCCGAGGGCAGCGGGAGGCTGGGCCATGACGGCCTGATCCTGCTGCCAGACTCTTCCTAAGCCCTTCTGTTCCTTTCCCCACCCCCCTCAAGCTGCTTCCAGGCCTGGAAGTCCGTCGCCGACCGGGAGGCGCTGTGCAGGCACAGGAGGGAATGCCGGCGGCTCGAATCCCTGAGGCTGCATTTCCATCAATGGGCCCTGATGATGCAAGTCAGGGAAAAGGCCAGGAAGACTCTGCTGGAGCTGTGGGCCTTGAAGCGGAGGAGAACCCACGGTGAGAACTGTAGCAAAGTCAGGCCATCGGGTCCAACTTGCTTGGGATTTCCTGCACTGACTGGCAGCAGGGGTTTCAGGGAGAGGCCTCTCTTCCTGAGCCGCAGCCTCCCCCTAAAAAAATGAAGTGAGATTCTAGTCCTCATGGTTTTGAATAAAGGGCCTGGCTTTCATTAGATTCATAGGAAAGCTACAAGGAAAGGTCCCATCTAGCCGAGTGTTGTCCACACTGGTTGGCAGCAGCTCCCCAGGGTTTCCAGGTTTCCCTGGAGATACCGGGTTTGAACCTGCGACCTTCTGCATTAAAAGCAGGTGCTCTACCAATGAGCAGCTCCCAGTGAGCCTTTCTGGAAATTTAGAAAAAACCCATCATTTGTGTACAGTGGACACTCGGGTTGCGAACGTGATCCATGCGGGAGGCACGTTCGCAACCCGCAGGATTCGCAACCTGCAGCAGCACTTCTGCACACGCACAGGTCGCGATTCGGCGCATGCACGATTTAGTGATTCTGCGCATGCGCGAGCGCTGAAACCCGGAAGTAATCTGTTCTGGTACTTCCGGGTTCGGCGCAAGTGCAACCCAAATAAAGTAACCCACAGCATTCGCAACCTGAGGTATGGCAGTACTTGAAATTCCTTCTAAAAGCTTTCCCCCCCCTCCCTCTCCCTCCCGCACTTAAATAAGCAGGGGACACGGATGCAGCCGAAAAGGTTCCTGCGGCGCAAGCGAGATGGTCCCAAAAGAGTGGCGCCGATGCTCTGGATGGCTTCTGCCGCGCATTAACGTTGCAGCAGGCGTTCCGGACTTGGGAATCGAGGTGGCGGGAATCCCAGCAGGCAACGTAAGCACTCGGACTCTGACCTAAGAGCAAAGAAATTGGGGGTAACAGGCACAGAGAGGTCTTCCTGTATGCAAACCACAGCTTTCATTATTTCGTTGTTGTTTTGAAGAAGCAAGCTTCTAGTCCTCATTGATAGAGGGCGAAATTTTGGAAACCAGAGAGAGGTACCTGAATCCAGTTTCCGAGGGACTGGTTTCCCCCTCCCATGGCTAGCCGTATGGGAAGTTGCAGAATTCTGGTTGCATAAATTTTTTTGTTTACTTTTTCTTTCTGGAGCAGGCTAGGCCCTGGCCAGGATCTTCTTCCTCCCCATACCAGTTATTTCATAACGGGGAACATTCAGGCTTGCAACCCTGTCTCCTACCATGTGAGATGGCTCAACCCATTTTAATAATAATGATAATAATAATAGTAAATAATAATAATAATATTTATACTTTTCAGGTTTATACATTTCACTAATTTTACAATCATTTTGACATTTTGAAACTTGACTTCCTTCCCCCCCTCTTTCTGCGGTTCCTTAAATTTATTTTTAATATCTTCTGCATATCCTAATTAATTTAATTTGCTCATTTACTCATCTTCTTTAAATATATACCGTATTTTCCGGCATATAAGATGACTGGGCGTATAAGACGACCCCCAACTTTTCCAGTTAAAATATAGAGTTTGGGATATACTCGCCGTATAAGAAATACGACCCGGCGTATAAGACGACCCCCGACTTTTGAGAAGATTTTCCTGGGTTAAAAAGTAGTCTTATACGCAGGAAAATACTGTACTCTTATGAAACTGCAGGTTATTACAATAATTCTGCCAATGTTTTCATCCGTTTACCGTACAATTTATCTGTAAATATTCAATAAACCATTTCCATTCTTTTTTTTAAAAAAAAATTATCTTGATTTCTTATTTTTCCGGCAAGTTTTGCCACTTCTGCATATTCCATAAGTTTTGGTATCCATTCTTCCTTTGCTGGGACTTCTGCTTCTTTCCATTTTGGGGCGAGTAACATTTTTGCCGCTGTAGTCGCATACATGAATAAGTTTCTATACAACGTAGGTAGTTCTGTCCCTATAATTCCCCAAAGAAAAGCTTCTGGTTGCTGTTTTTTACAAACGTTGTTTTAAACATCCTTTTCATTTCGTTATGTTTCATTTCCCAGTAAGCTTTAACCTTACAACAAGACCACCACATATGATAAAAATAACATTTTTCTCTCTTTACATTTCCAACACTTATTTTATTTAGGTTTATACATTTTTGCCCGTTTACTCGGTGTTAGACAACAGTGATATATCATTTTCATATAATTTTCTCTTACACCACAGCATGCTGTGAGATGGCTCAACCCCGCATACTTATACACTGACCGAGACTGTTTTGGTTTGTTTGTTGTTGTTTTGATAACATTTTATTAATTTTCCAAATATCAATAAAACAAAAAACAATAATATTCTCATTCAAAATTTAAACCATACATCTTAATTGACTTCCCTCCACACACCCTGCTGGTTCCATTATTTTACTCTTATTCATGCACGCCCTTAAAATCTTATATTCTTAACAATCCAATTTTTAAACCTCATTCATCTTATTAAAAGTGAATTTTAAAAGTTCACCCAGTGTAAAAGCCTATACACAAAGCTTACAAGTTGATGCTTTAAACCAGTGATGGCTAACCTTGACACTCCAGTTGTTTTGGGACTACAACTCCCATCATCCCTGACCACTGGTCCTGTTAGCTAGGAATGATGGGAGTTGTAGTTCCAAAACATCTGGAGTGTCAAGGTTAGCCATCACTGCTTTAAACATTTCCCTTATTAGAAAGAAAGAAATATCAATGTCCTTTTGGGTTTCAAATTACTGTATATTCCTGCGTCTAAGACTACTTTTTAACCCAGGAAAATCTTCTCAAAAGTCGGGGGTCATCTTATACGCCGGGTCGTATTTCTTATACGGAGAGTATATCCCAAACTATATTTTAACTGGAAAAGTTGGGGGTCGTCTTATACGCCCAGTCGTCTTATATACGGTATAAGACTAATATATACGGTAACTAATATGCCCTGCATATTTCATTGATTTAGTTCACCAATCTTCTTTGTCGGTGGCTTCTTCCTTCTATGGGGATGGGCTGGTCTTGGCCTGGCTACACTGACTGAGATTGTTGGTCCATCTAGCTCAGTACTGTCTACACTGACTGGCAGCAGCACTCCAAGGCCTGCCTGGAGATGCCTCTGGGGATTAAACCCGGGATCTTTCACATGCAAAGTGGCTGCTCTGTCACTCATCTGCGGCCTGTCCCGAGAATTCTCCCGCTGGTGTTTCAGAATTAACCCTCTGCTGTAATCTTGCTGTTTCACTTCAACAGAACAGAGCTACTTTTCTCTGAAAGCTCATAAAGGTCTTTTCCCCTTACAGCGCTTTCCACCGAGTCTCGGAAAGGGGGCAGCTGAGAGAAGCTCTTGGGCTCTGGCGCCGGAAGACCCTCTGCCTGCATCCTCTTGAACTCGGCCCCGGGGACCTCTCTGAGGACCTTCTCCTTGCGTCGCCGGATTCCGAGGAGTCTTCCCTGTCCTCTGGTTTCCATAGCAATGTGCCTGCCCCGCCTCTCTCCGGCAGTTCGCTGGACAAGGTGAGGACAGCTCGCCGACAGGCTTCCCTCTGACCCCGGGGTCAACGCTTTGGTGCATAGCTGGGGTCAGCAAGCGGAAAAAGCAGGAGCAGCAGATAGATAGATATACACACATCCACATATTATTTATGTATTTATTTATTTGGGGACGCGGGTGGCGCTGTGGGTTAAACCACAGAGCCTAGGGCTTGCCGATCAGAAGGTCGGCGGTTCGAATCCCCGCGACGGGGTGAGCTCCCGTTGCTCGGTCCCAGCTCCTGCCAACCTAGCAGTTCGAAAGCATGCCAGTGTAAGTAGATAAATAGGTACCGCTCCGGCGGGAAGGTAAACGTCGTTTCCGGGCACTGCTCTGGTTCGCCAGAAGCGGCTTAGTCATGCTGGCCACATGACCCAGAAGCTGTACGCCGGCTCCCTTGGCCAATAAAGCGAGACGAGCTCTGCAACCCCAGAGTATCCGTGACTGGACCTAATGGTCAGGGGTCCCTTTACCTTTACCTTTTATACCATTCAGTATTCCATTATTACATCCATCAAAACTTATTTACACTGCTGAATTTATCTTAATGCTGCCAACGTTTTCAAGTGTACACAATTCCCTCCCCCCATATATTCAATAAACATTTTCCAATCTTATTTAAACATATGTTCTTCTTGTTCTCTTATTGTATATGTTAAGTCTGCAAGCTGCGCATATTCCATCAGTTGAAGTTGCCATTCTTCTTTAGTTGGGACCTAGGATCAGTTTCCTTCCCTCCATATATAGTATAGAGTAGACCGATTGACACAACTGAACCTATGCTAGTCATGTCCATTAACTTCAGTGGGTCTCTTCTGGGTAGGACTAGCATTGGAGACTCACTCTCTCTATATAATCTTAAATAAACCAGCATTTAGAAACACAAAATTAATACTTCTGTCATTTCATGACTGGGAATAGGAAGGCAGCTCGGAGGAAAGTAGCCAGGCTAGCATCTTCTCATCGACAACGATTGAAGACTCGGAGCACCTTCCTTATCCCGGCTCCCCATCTCCCAGCCATTTCCCCAGTGACTCGCAAGATCTCGCTGCCGCAGATCTCTTCATGCAAGCGCCCTTCCCTCTGGGTAATGGCCACGCCCAGAATCGGAGGCAGCTGCTGGCGAAATGTTTTGCGTTTTGGTCGGCCAGGACTGTGCAGAACCTGAAGGCAGAGCAACACCGCAAGCGGGCTCTCCTCTCCAGGTAAGAGTCTTGGGCAGGGGTCGGCAACCTAAGGCCCATGGGCCACAAGTGGCCCACAGGGGTCGTTTAACAGGCCCACGAGCAGGGGCGTAGCAAGGGGGTGGGGGGCGGGCCGCCCTGGGTTCCACCCCAGAGGGGGGTGACACTTTAAAAAAAAATTATTTTATTTTATTTTATTTTATTAAATTTTAACTTCAATGAAAAAAAGAGATAATAGACACACAGACACAACCCCCCACACCTCACAAAGTGGCACCATCAGAGGGGGGTGACACTTTTTAAATGTTTTTAAATTTTTATTATTATTATTATTTTTATTTTAACTTTATTGAAAAAAAAGAAATAATAGACACACAGACACAAAACCCCCACACCTCACAAAGTGGCACCATCAGAGACGGGTGACACTTTTTATTTTTATTTTTTTTACATTATTACTATTATTATTATTATTATTATTTAACTTTATTGGGAAAAAAAGAGATAATAGACACACACACACAAAACCCCCACACCTCGCAAAGTGGCACCATCAGAGGGGGGTGACACTTTAAAAATTTTTTTAACTTTTTTTAAAAATTAAAGTGTGTGTGGGGGGGTGACGAAAAAAATTCCGCCCCGGGTACCACCTGGGCTTGCTACGCCTCTGCCCACGAGCCCCCCCCTGGCGAGTCCCCTAAAGCAGCGCAGTGAGGGGACTTGTTTCTGCGGCGCCAGAGATCGCATCTGCGCAGATGCCGGAAATCGCATGCGCGTGCGCGATCCGGCCCACAGAGGAATCTCCGCTGGAGTAAACCAGCCCAGGTGAGGTAAACCTTGCCGACCCCTGGTCTTGGGCAATGAAGGATGGGGACGAGATCTGATAAAGTTCGCCTTTGAAGGCGAATCTACCTACTTCACAATTTTTCCAACGGTACAGGGACCAAAATTCAGCCTTCTTTTGACATTTGCCTTTCTCCGAATTTTGCAATGCAGTTCTCAAGCCAAGTAAAAGAAATGCAAATGCCAGGCTAGAGAAACACATTAAAATGCATTTATTAGTAAAAGAAAAAAGAAGGGGGAAAAGGCATCCAAAAATGTATTATATTTGTTAATGTGCAGACTTTGCATGCAACCACAGAAATCACCTTTAGTGAGCTGAATCCTTGCTTTGAGCAAGCAGGGATTCCTTTTATTGGAAGGCCTTCAGACTGAGACTCGGTATAAAATACGGAAATTTGTGTTTGTTTAGGGAAGTACAGTCGTACCTTGGATCCCGAACGCCTTGCGAGGCGGAACGTTTTGGCTCCCGATCATCGCAAACCCCAAAACGAGTGTTCCGGTTTGCGAACGTTCCTTGGAAGCCAAATGTCCAACGGGGCTTCTGATTGGTTGCCGGAGCTTTCAGAAGCCACGCCTTGGTTTCCGAACGTTTTGGAAGTTGAACCAACTTCCAGAACAGTTTCCGTTCGACTTCCAAGATACCACTGTACATTGTTTATGGGGGAAAGTTCTATAGTCCTAGCTATCCAGCTGGAGAAACCAAGAAACCACCCAGAAGTACATTGAGGTCCTGAGGAAGTGAGAGGGGAGGAAGAAATTTAAACAGGGAGCGACATAAGATGTACCAGTCTAAACTTCAAAGGATAGAGAGAAGTCAGCATAGAGGTTGAAGGTATGGGGATAGTCTGGGAATCTGGAGGTCTCTCACTCTATCTTATGCACGCATTAGGGCAAAACCAGGCAAAGGGCCTTCTCGGTAGTGGCGCCCTTCCATCAGATGTCAAGGAAATAAGCAGCTATCCTATTTTTAGGAGACATCTGAAGGCAGCACTGTTTAGGGAAGTTTTTAGTATTTATTGCTGTATTGTTTTAACACTCGATTGGGAGCCGCCCAGAGTGGCTGGGGAAACTCAGCCAGATGGACGGGGTACAAATAATAAATTATTATTATTATTATTATTATTATTATTATTATTATTATTATTATTATTATTTTGAATAAGGTTTATTTATCCATATTAAATTACATTTGTAATTTTCAACCTTGTACATTCCTGAAATTGTTACTGTCATTATTGTACAATTCATTTACACATACTTATACATTTCATAACATACATATTGTACTTGTATTATTAATACTATATCATATTCACATTTCCTTATGTTATTAATATTCCCCATATCTTCTTTCCCCCTGTGTCTTCCCTTCACCCGTGTGTGACTTCCTTAGGCATTTTATTTATTGTTCTTATTGAGATTGTGTTGCTGTACCTTAATATTGTATAATCCTTGTTGTTTAATTACATGACTTAATTTGATCTGTCTTGTCTTTATGAACTTAATCTAGGCAGTTAAGTAAAGTAAATTATTATTATTATTATTATTATTTATTTATTTATTTATTTATTTATTTATTTATTAAGCCCCATGCACACCCTTTTCGGCAAGCTTTCAACAACATTAGGGAACATTGCTTTGTATAAAAATGCACGCATTAGGGCAAAATTGCGTTTGTAAGGAGAAATTTCCACTCAGTTGTTGAAGGCCTGTTTAAATTACAGGTGTGGATAGTTAAGATTGGGAAGACAAAGCATGGAAATGGATAGCTTCTTTCATCCCTATTTCTATATGAACTTCACCAGGGCTTTCACTTCCTGGTCCGCGGCAGCCGCCCGCCGTTCTACGTGGCGCACGACTCTAGCGTGGCTGGAGGCTGCCAGGGGGCAGCGTCTTCTGGCGTCCTGCTTTGGGAGGTGGAAGGCGGCGTTCCTGAGAGCTGACCGGCGACGGAAAGATGCACGCCGACGGCAGAGGCTGGTGGGGTACAGGGCGATGTGGCGATGGAGGAAAGCGATCAGGGGGTCCTGGGCTCTGCGTTTTAGCTCCGTCAGCCAGGTGAGCTGGGGGTGGGGTGGGGGGGTTCCACAGGCGGTTGGTATCTGAGGTTCCAGATGCCCCTGTGTAAGAATTTACACAGGGAATTATTGTGGGAATGTTTGGGAACATGGATGATGATATATTAATTAATATATCTCTTCCTGGCTTGCGTTTGCAAGTTTGACTAGCAGAGTAACATTCCCCTTTAAAACACACACAGCGGAAAGTTGCTTTGATTCACTAGAATCAACTTAATCTAGTTTCCTGGTTTATCCTATATTATAATTTTCAAGTGTCCCTGCGTCCACCTGCAATTTTCTGTGTGTCACGGAAGTGAGGTACTGCGCATGACACACGCGGAAGCAGGGATTGGAGCAGGCGGAGAGGGGGGCGTGGTTACGCTGCTTGCTTGCTGCTGCTCCTCCCACTGCTCACAGAGACTTCCGGCGGCTGGGCGGGAGAGGAGAAAGAGAGAGCCAAGGGGGAAGCGTCTCGCCGTCCCCACTGAGAGAGGCGCACGGGCCCGCTCTGCTGTGGCTGCTGGAGCTCGATGGCGGCGGCAGCAGCAGCAGAAACGGCGACGGAGGGTCCCCTGCTTTCTGCCGCCTCCGGCCGGGCGCGCTCACCTGTCTCGGCAGCGGCCGGCCCGGCCCTCTCCACCCAGGCACCCCGACGCCCCCACCCCACCCCCAGAGCCCCCCACAAAAACACAGTACAGCCAGCAGCGTCTGCCGGTCGGTGGGCAGCTGCAAAGCGGGCGGCGCAGGGCTGGGCGCCACCGGTGGCTTCGCGTCGGTTCCTGCCGCCAACGACTCGCCCCCTTCCGCTGAGCGGCGGCAGAGGGGGCAGAGGGAGCGGCAGCGGCTCCCGCAGCCGCCGTCGCTGCTGCTACCGCTGCTGCTGCAGCCGGCGACTGTGGGAGAGCGGGAGGAGGAGGAGGGGGTGGTGCCGGTGAGCGCCCGTTATCTTAACGGGTTTAATTTACTAGTTACTATATATTTCCCCTTTTGTCCCTCTTCCAAATAAGACACAGCACACGTCTTCTATAAAAAGATATAAAAGATTTACTCACGGACATTCAATTGCAGACAGCAAGATCCCAAAAGAAGGCAGGCTTATGCATAGTAAAGATATATACAATTGGAATCTCTCCATGTGGGAGAGAAGTCCATTAGGCCCCAGTTGGCTGGAAGCCAACTGAGCATCCTTCCTAAGATGTTGCTTTCATGAGGTAGTAGATCCAAGAGAGAGAGAGAATGGCTGCTGACCTGTGGGTTTTGTTCTGACCTGCCCAGGTAACGCCACTCCCACATCTAGCTGCAAGAGGAAGTTGTCTCAGTCCAGGTGGCCAGGAAGTTGTGGCTGGAGGACTGAGACACCTTCATGTCTGCTCTAGCATTGTTGTACTTGACTGCTCTAGTGTTTACATCCCACAATTATCCCGGTAAAGGATAATTAAAGTTTTTCATGTGTGCTAAAACTCAGTTGAAGTTTTTTTTTTTAAAAAAAAAAGTTTAACCACATCAGTTAACAAACATAGATACATATGCTATAATGTTATTGTTTTAGTTAACTAAGTTGTTTAAATTGTTATTAAGGAAATGAATACAGTACAGCAGAAATGTCCAAATATACCGTATATACTCGAGTATAAGCCGACCCGAATATAAGCCGAGGCACCCAATTTCACCACAAAAAACCTGGGAAAGCTTCATAGGAGCCACTGCATGCCTCACTCGAGTATAAGCCGAGGGCGGCTTTTTCAGCACAAAAAATGTGCTGAAAAACTAGGCTTATACTCGAGTATATAGGGTAAGCAGTTAACTTATTAAACCTCACAAGAATTTCATAATTATCTGTCTATGTATTTCTAATAGTATAACCATATCAGTAGTTTTTTATATAACTGTAAAAGCTACTCTGAAAATTTATTCTTCCAAAAATGAAACCTTCATCTGGTTGTAAATATTTAGATTATACCAGCAAGAATGAGTCTTTCTGTAAAAAAATGTTTTAAATCAAGTCTTACTGACTAGTGATTTAAATCGATTTGATTTAAATCAAATCCACCCTGATCTTAACCCTGTTTTTGCCTTTATCCCTTCCTTCTTTCCAGGCCAGCAGCTACTGGACGAGAGCGGCCACCTTCCACCAGTGCGTCCGGCAGCAGAGTGGCTTCATCGGAGCCTGGAAATTCCTGAAAGCGCCCCTTCTTTGGCCAAGCAGTAAGGAACTCCCCCTGTGTGTCGTTTTCTTGGGGAATTTGCAGGTGCACAGAAAGTTTTTTTGTCGCAGGGAGAATGCCAAACGCGGCCCTCTGGGCCTCCTCAGACTTTCCCAGCCCACACCCCTTCCCAGCCCCCGGTGCTTTGCTCCCTTCCTTGAGGTTTTTTTGCTTGGGTCCTTACATTTTGGGCATGCCTCCTACCTGCCCGGATGAAGGACAGGGAGAGTCTCTGTAGAAACTAGTATGCTGTGGAAAATTAAAAATTGGCGTGTCCTGCTCTACCAGCTTTTGCCACTCGCCCAAGCAACCGTGGGCAGGAAATGGGACCCCCCCTCCCCAGATTAATTGATATTGTTATAATCTGGCTATTATTGGGGGAATTTTGGAAAAATAATAAAAGCTTATTTGCTTATAATTATTATTATTAGATATTGTTATAATTTGGTTGTTATTGGAATTTTGGAAAAATAAAAAAAACTTTTTTGCATAATAATAATAATAATAATAATAATAATAATAATTTGTTGTTGTTTAGTCATGTCCGACTCTTCGTGACCCCATGGACCAGAGCACGCCAGGCACTCCTGTCTTCCACTGCCTCCCGCAGTTTGGTCAGACTCACGTTAGTGGCTTCGAGAACACTGTCCAACCATCTCGTCCACTGTCGTCCCCTTCTCCTTGTGCCCTCCATCTTTCCCAACATCAGGGTCTTTTCCAGGGAGTCTTCTCTTCTCATGAGGTGGCCAAAGTATTGGAGCCTCAGCTTCAGGATCTGTCCTTCCAGTGAGCACTCAGGGCTGATTTCCTTCAGAATGGATAGGTTTGATCTTCTTGCAGTCCATGGGACTCTCAAGAGTCTCCTCCAGCACCATAATTCAAAAGCATCCATTCTTCGGCAATCAGCCTTCTTTATGGTCCAGCTAATAATAATAATAGATATTGTTATAAGTTGCCTACTATTGGGGGAATTTTGGAAAGGGCGGTACCTTGAGGTATTGTGGTCCTGAGCCGTTTAAGGCTTTATAGCTCAAAACCAGCACTTCGAATTTATGTCAGCAGTGAGCAGAGGCAGGGCAGGAAGTGGGCAGGGCATCCTCTCTCCCCGCCCCTCTGTTTCCGCCCCCCTTTCACAGGCTGAACCCGGCTCATCCATTGTGCATTAACCTGGCTTCTCCTCTTTTAAGGGCGCAGGCGGACGAGAGACGAGTCTCCTCAGCCAGGCTTAGGTTCCAGGCTGACCTGCAGCTCTTTCCGTGTCTGGCTGACGCTCTGTAGATGCCAAAGCAAAACCCTGGGGCCACAGCGGCTCCCCTTGCATCTGGAGGCAGTAGGACAAGGCAGCAGACATGGGTGGAACCAGGAGACGAAGCCCGAAACGACCCCATCCGTGGTGGGCAGGAGGTGGCTTGGGTAAGGCTGTGAGCTGTGAAGTCTGTAGTGTGCAAAGAGGCAGGAGAGAGAGACCCTCAGCTGGGTCAATGTAGCCTCACATTTGAAATCTCGCATTTCGAATTTCTGTGCAGGCGAGTAAGCAGGCAGGAAGGGATCTTGCCGCTCTTCTCCCAGCAACTCCTTTGGTTTCCATCTGATCTGCATAAATAAATAAATAAATTTTATTTTTATATATATATATATATATATATACACACACACACACACACACACACACACACACACACAGTGGTACCTCGACTTGCGATAACTTACGTTGTTTTCGAGTTACGAGTGACTTCCGGTAAAACAAAATGGCCGCCGCATCCGAATTTTTTCAACTTACGAAAAGACGTCGCGGCCGTTTAGATAGGATTTTTTCGACTTACGAATTTTTGGTCCGGATTTTTCGACTTACGAATTTCCCCCCCCAAATGCATTCCTATGGGAATTCAACTTACGAAGTTTTTCGACATACGGAAATCGCGTCGGAATGCATTATCGTCGTAAGTCGAGGTACCACTGTGTGTGTGTGTGTGTGTGTGTGTGTGTGTGTGTGTGTGTGTGTGTGTATATATATATATATGGGCAGGGTATATATATGTATGTGTGTGTGTGTGTGTGTGTGTGTGTGTGTGTGTGTGTGTGTGTATGTATACGCACACACATACCCTGCCCATCTGGCTGGGTTTCCCCAGCCACTCTGGGCGGCTTCCAACAAAATATTAAAAATACAATAAAACATCAAACATTAAAAGCTTCCCTGAACAGGGCTGCCTTCGGATGTCTTCTAAAAGTCAGGTAGTTGTTGTTCTCTTTGACATCTGAAGGGAGGGCGTTCCACAGGGCAGGTGCCACCACCGAGAAGGCCCTCTGCCTGGTTCCCTGTAACCTCGCTTCTTGCAGGGAGGGAACCGCCTGAAAGCCCTCAGAGCTGGACCTCAGTGTCCGGGCTGAACGATGGGGGTGGAGACGCTCCTTCAGGTATACTGGGCCAAGGCCGTTTAGGGCTTTCAAGGTCAGCACCAACACTTTGAATTGTGCTCGGAAACGTACTGGGAGCCAATGTAGGTCTTTCAAGACCGGTGTTATGTGGTCCCGGTGGCCGCTCCCAGTCACTAGTCTAGCTGCCGCATTCTGGATTAGTTGTAGTTTCCGGGTTACCTTCAAAGGTAGCCCCACATAGAGCACTAGAAAGGGTTCTGTTCCTTCACAGAAATGCTGGTGGGAACAGAACATCTCGCCACTCCTCTGACGCTACTTGATAGAAGTCTAGTGGGGAAACATGCCTTCTACGAGGGTAATAGCTTTCATTTCTGTGCTGGCCTCAGTGGAGAAAGAACTCTAGCAAAGTGGAAAAATTGCCTGCCTTGCATACTGAAGGTCACAGGTTTGATCCCTGGCGTCTCCAATCTGAAATTCTTAAGAGCTGCTGCCAATTGGTGTACACAATACTGGGCCAGATGGACCGGCCTTTGGTTCAGAAGCATGAGGACTAGGATCATGGAAACGCAGGCTGCTAGCCTCCCGCTGGCGAGAGGCTGGAGGAAATGAACACTTAAATCTGCAAGCTGTGAATTCTGTCACCCTGAAATTCACGGCATGTTGTACGCTGAAAGAAAATTATATGATTAATACATTAATACTATTATTAAAAGGTCCACCAGAGATTGTATTTCTTGCGACAGCTAAAAAAATTTAATTTGCCTCAAGAACTGTTGATCCAATTTTGCAGAGGTACCATTGAAACTGTTCTCTGTAATTCTATTACTGCCTGGTATGGCACAGCCTCCAAGCTGGACGAGAAAAGGCTCCAACGAGCAGTAAGAATTGCAGAGAGTAATTGGTGTTAGTTTGCCTCCAATAGAGACACTTTATGCTGCTCGAGCCAGGAAGAGAGCAGAGAGAATTGTCGCAGACCCTTCGCATCCTGGTCATCACCTGTTTGATTTACTTCCATCCACAAAAACGTCTAGGCACAGGAATAGCTTTTTTTCCTTGTGCCATCAAACTGTTGAATTCGTAGTTATGTGCGGAAGGGAGGCAGTTGGTGGTATGAGGTTCCTTTGTTGTGCTGTTGTATTGTGAGGGGAATAATAATAATTTAATATTTTTTTTATTTGTACCCCGCCCATCTGGCTGGGTCTCCCCAGCCACTCTGGGCGGCCTCCAACAGATATTAAGATACATTAAAATATCACAGGTTAAAAACTTCCCTAAATAGGGCTGCCTTCAGGGAATAGTGTTTGTATGAGGTACTTTTTCTTCTTTACATTGCAATGTAGTTGAAGCAAAATTCCAAGTATGATTGATACTTGGCCAATAAATTATTCCTTCCTCCTTCCTTCTTATTAAAATGATGTACCGGTGGTGTTTGACTCCTAGTAAGTTAGCAAAAATGGGACCCAGGTGGCGCTGTGGTCTAAACATCAGAAGGTCGGCGGTTCAAATCCCTGCAACGGGGTGAGCTCCCGTTGCTCGGTCTCAGCTCCTGTCCACCTAGCAGTTCGAAAGCACGTCAAAGTGCAAGTAGATAAATAGGTACCGCTCCGGTGGGAAGGTAAACGGCGTTTCCGTGCGCTGCTCTGGTTCTCCAGAAGCGGCTTAGTCATGCTGGCCACATGACCTGGAAGCTGTACGCCGGCTCTCGGCCAATAAAGCGAGATGAGCGCCACAACCCCAGAGTCGTCCATGACTGGACCTAATGGTCAGGGGTCCCTTTACCTTTACTAAGTTAGCAAAAATGTATAGAACAGGTACAAATACCTGCTGGAATGTAAAGGAAAAGAAGGTACCTTTTATCATATGTGGTTGATGTGTCAGGTAATAAAAGCTTTCTGGGAGATGATATATAATGAAATGGAAGAAAAAAACGTTTAAAATAACCTTTGTTAAAAAACCAGAAGCCTTTTTATTAGGAATTATAGGTACCGACATCCCAAAAGATCAGAAAAGACTTTTAATGTACGGGACAGTGGCCGCTTGGATGCGACTAGCCCAGAGATGGAAATAAAACCAAGTCCCTATCAGAGAGGAATGGCAAACCAAGCTGATGGACTATGTATGCCAAAGCTGACTGGAAAACACAGGAACCAAGAGGACAAAAACTTTTTTAAAAGAATGGGGAAAATGTATAAGTTATTTAGGAGACCCCTGCAAGCAGATGGAAACATTAGCAGGATTTTAATCTCACTTGTAATGTAACCATGGATAATATGGATTGATATAAAATATAGGTTATGGAATACAGTGGTACTTCTACTAACGAATAACTCGCCTAACGTATTTTTCACCTAACGAATGACTTCCGGTAAAACAAAATGGCCGCCGCATCCGAATTTCTTCGACTAAAGAAAAGACGTCGCGGCCGCTTTTATAGGATTTTTTCGACTGATGAATTTTTGACCCGATTTTTTTGACTTACAAATTTTTCCCCAATGTCTTCCTATGGGGATTCGCCGAACGAATTTTTTCGACTAACGGAAATCGCGTCGGAACGCATTATCGTCGTTAGTCGAGGTACCACTGTAATATGCAGTTATAAATGTTGAGAATAAGCTGTTCCCCTCTCTGCTGCAGGAGGAAGTATTTGGCACGGTGGAGACACCACGTCCTCCTGCGCCGATTCCAGCACAGAAAGGAGACGCTGCAGCTGGCAAGGGCATGGATAGTTTGGAAGGATAGCTGCCAAACAGAGCTGGCAGTGCAAGCTTGGGTGAGTGTGTATGAGAAACTCGAGGCGGGGTGAAGTGAATAACCCTGTCCCTTTTGTTCAACCTCCACTCTGTTCCTGGGAAGCGATCTGCAGTAAAAGGAACCTCAGTGGGTTTTTTAAAAAAACAACAACAACAAACCACTGTTTTTAAGTTTCTAGTCCATAAGGGATATGATGAGAAGCTTGATAACTCATGGGTGGTGCATCGGTCAGGATAATGAGCTGGGGGTGCTGTCTCCCAGTCCGAATCTCTGCCTTCTCCCCCAACGCACAGCAAATCATTCCGCCCACCACCTTTCTCCAGGTTTCCATCTGTAGAATGGGCACAGATAATCCTGGTTTGCCTTTGTTGTCGTCAATACTTGCTGGGACGATCTAGGTGAGGTGTTTATTTTTAAGGACTAGGGTTGCTTTCAGATGGGAAAGTTATACACCATCTGCTGTCCAGTGCTGAGCAGTCATTGCAACTTATTCGCTGGGAGTTTGCAACAAGAAACCCAGATATATAAGCTAGGTGACGAATGACTCCTTAAACCGGGGTTAGTTGCCATTTTCGGGCAGACAGCTCAACAGTTTTATTTTACAGTACAGTTTGTGTTTGTGTTTGTGTTTGTGTTTGTTTTTTTTGGTTCCTGAAATTCATTCTGATTGTGCAGATAAAATATCGCGGATAGAATTCTACGGGACCTGTTGCTAGTGTGTGAAAACAGGCAAGATCCAAGGGCCCCCAGGCACGCAGCTCCAGATGGTGGAGACATCAGGCGCCATCCTGGCACTTGGGCATCTTCACTCGGTTGCAAAATGCCCCTGGCAAATCTTGAACACTGTTTACAGAGAACCTTTCCCTGCCCTGGGGCGACATTCCCTTCTGGGGGCTGCATGGCAGAGCAATGAATATAACAGTGGTACCTTGGTTGTCAAACGGCTTGGCTCCCGAACAAATCGGGTCCCGAATGCCGCAAACCCGGGAGTGAGTGTTCTGGTTTGCGAATGGTTTTTTGGAAGCCAAACATCCAACACAGCTTCCAATTGAGCGCAGGAAGCTCCTGCAGCCAATCGGAATCCGTGCCTTGGTTTTCGAATGTTCCAAATTTGACAACCAAGGTAAAAGGTAAAGGTAAAGGGACCCCTAACCATTAGATCCAGTCGTGTCTGACTCTGGGGTTGCGGCGCTCATCTCGCATTATTGGCTGAGAGCCGGCATACAGCTTCCAGGTCATGTGGCCAGCATGACTAAGCCGCTCCTGGCAAACCAGAGCAGCGCACAGAAACGCCGTTTACCTTCCCACCGGAGAGGTACCTATTTATCTACTTGCACTTTGACGTGCTTTCGTACTGCTAGGTTGGCAGGAGCAGGGACCGAGCAACGGGAGCTCACCCCGTCACGGGGATTCGAAACGCCGACCTTCTGATCAGCCAGCCCTAGGCTCTGTGGTTTAACCCACAGCGCTACCCACGTCCCACAGTGGTTTTGTCCAACTGCAAATGTGTGCTCGAACTCGGATCATGCCCCTAACTTTCCTGGATGGAGCTTAGAGGGGTGTGTAAGGTAGAAAACAGCCTACTGTGCAGAAGTAAAATTATACAATGCTGCCTTGGTTGTCGGGACACGGGTGGTGCTGTGGGTTAAACCACAGAGCCTAGGGCTTGCCAATCAGAAGGTCGGCGGTTCGAATCCCCGCGACGGGGTGAGCTCCCGTTGCTCGGTCCCTGCTCCTGCCAACCTAGCAGTTCGAAAGCACGTCAAAGTGCAAGTAGATAAATAGGTACCGCTCCGGTGGGAAGGTAAACGGCGTTTACATGCACTGCTCTGGTTCTCCAGAAGCGGCTTAGTCATGCTGGCCACATGACCTGGAAGCTGTACGCCGGCTCCCTCGGCCAATAAAGCAAGATGAGCGCCGCAACCCCAGAGTCGGTCACGACTGGACCTAATGGTCAGGGGTCCCTTTACCTTTAAAACCACTTGAGGAGGGTGCAAAGGGTGGCTTGGGGAGGGATGGAATAAAGGAGAGTCCATCTGGCCACATCCCCCAGGCCTTAAGTCATGTTAAAGATTTGGGGAGGATTCCCCCCCAAAAAAAACTCTAGAAATGGATAAATGGTAGGGTTTCGATTTAATTGGGATGTGGATGATGAAAGTACAAACTGCAGAGCTGTGCCGGACAGGGAATTCCTAGGCTAGCTTAGGCAAACCGGCCTGGCTGGCCTAGCAAAGAGAAATCTTTTTGGCCTGGGGAGATAGGTGCTGCCAAGGTGATGGGGTGTGTGTGTTTGAGGTGGCAGGGGGAAAGAATTTTTGAGCAAGAGGAGCTGGGAAGAAGAAAGATTGGGACCCATCTTGGGGAGGCCAGCTGCAAGATGCCTTGGACTCCAAGGCCCCACCGCTGTGGGGTACAAGCCCCTCTTGAAATCTTCCCACAGGTGAGGCACAGGCTGGCGCAGTGGAGCTGGGCGGTCTGGAGGCAGCGCTGCCTGCAGAGCTGGGTGGCTGAGCGTTTCTTGGCGGGCGAAGAGAAGCAGCTTCTCGAGCAGGTAAGGGTGAGCGATTTCCCAAACTGGGCACTGGGGGAGTGCTAGGGTTTCACCCAAAAACTGCCGGTGAAAATTCCCTTATTTTATTCTTTTTGTAAACCGCTTTGAGTCTTAAAATCCTAGCATCCTAGAGTTGGAAGGGCGGGGTTTAAATATTATTCTTGTTATTAATCACAGTTAAACAATCAGTTAAACAATAAATGTTATGAAATAAGTACCCTATATACTCGAGTATAAGCCTAGTTTTTCAGCACATTTTTTGTGCTGAAAAAGCCGCCCTCGGCTTATACTCGAGTGAGGCATGCAGTGGCTCCTATGAAGCTTTCCCAGGTTTTTTGTGGTAAAATTGGGTGCCTCGGCTTATATTCGGGTCGGCTTATACTCGAGTATATACGGTAAGTAAATCGGACGCAGAGAAAAAGACCCTGTTATCCAAGCTGGGGCAATTTTAGCGTTTCAATTTGTAGACACCAAAGCAGGGAGGTGTTACGGAAATGTTAAGAAAAACGTATTCCACGAGGGTCAGGCTATTTTGTCCCATCTAGCTGGCCAAGAAGAAAGAAAAGGATCATCTGTTTGTGTCTCAGGGGAGCATATTTGACAATAGGGCTTGGAATGGTGGACCCTGCTGGGGTAACAGACAGCTGCTTCCCCAAACTCTGCCGTGAGAGTACCTGCTATCTCTGACCCTTTCCACCCTCTTTTCCCCCTCAGGCTTTTGGAAGGTGGCGGCAGCTGACGGCCTCTAGTTCAGAGGGCAGAGGTGACTTCTAGCAGGCCGAAACATGTTTTTTAAGATTTCCGGGGCAGCGAGTGAGTCTGCAGGCAAAAGGAAACGGCAGCTTTCCACCATTTTGCCTGTAAAAGTCTTGGCAACTGAACATTCTCCAGCCTATCAGATTACCACTTGGAAAAGCCCATAACCTTTATAGGAAGCATGAGCTTCCCATCACAAATCTCTTCTCTCTCTCAGGTGGAACGAGCACTGGTCAAATTTTTATTGCTCAATAAAACACTAGCAGACAAAGTCTTTTTTTTCTTCCTTCCTTCCTTGCAAAGGAACAGTGCCAATCGGCTTGCCTGCAAATCACAGCTGGGCAACTGAGTCATACATTAAAGCGCATTCCCCTCTCTCATTGGCTGGAATTCAATGCTGTATGTGTCCCCTGCAACTCCTGTGCCCATTTTATAGGTAGCAAACCGAGGACATGATGCCCAGAGCCACCCGGTGCGTCCCTTCTTTGTCAAGCCTTTATGAACTTTCACCTTTTCATACCATAAATAAGCATGCCAATCGAAAATATTGTCATGACCTTCTAAGTCTAGAATATGTGAATTCTCTAATGTCATCCATTCCTTCAACCAACAAAGACAGGATGCCTCATAGTAAAGTCTCATATCCTGCAGGGAAAAACCTCTTTCTTTTGCATCTATCAATATTTTATTCTTGGTTTTTTCCCTTGCCAAATATATTTAGAAATACTTTTTTGCCAATGCATTGAAACAATCTGTCTAGCCAATCACCGGAATCAATTGAAACAGAAATAACATTCTTGGCAATACATTCATCTTTATAGTCGACACTCTTCCTAGTAGTCTTCCAAATTGCAAATTTGATATCTTCCCAGGTTTTAAAATAATTATCTTTATACAAATTTATATTGTTCGCTGTTGCCCATACACCTAAATACTTAACCCAGTGGTGGCTAACCTTGGCACTCCAGATGTTTTGGGACTACAACTCCCATCATCCCTGACCACTGGTCCTGTTAGCTAGGGATGATGGGAGTTGTAGTTCCAAAACATCTGGAGTGCCAAGGTTAGCCACCACTGACTTAACCCATGGCTGTGCATGCAGCCTACATTTAAAGCAGGTGACTTCCCCCAAAGAATTCTGGGAACAGTAGTTTAAGGGTGCTAGGAATTATAGTCGTGTGAGGGGAAAACTTCTCTTTCTGGGATTCTTTGGGGTAGCTTTTGGGACTTTTTCGTTTAGAGAAAAGGCGAGGAAGAGAGGCAGCATTGATGGAAGTTGATAAAACAATGCAGGGTTCGGAGGAAGTTGAAAGAGAGAAATTTTTCTTCTCTCAACATCATGGCCATCCAGTGAAGCTGAATGTGGCAAGGGTCAGGGCAGAGAAAAAGAAATGCTTTTTCACACAGCTATGGAACCATTAAGCTATGAAACTCACTTTCACAGGAGGCAGTGACGGCCACCAGCTTGGATGGCTTTAAGAGAGGACTGGACAGATTCATGGAGAAGGCTATTGATGACTTAACAACCATTCAGGCTATTCTCTGCCTCCACGGTCGGAGGCAGTCATGCTTCAGAATGCCAGTCACTGGGAACTGCATGAAGGAAGTGTTCATTGCCCTGGTCTTATTTATGGGCTTCCCGTAAGGGGCATCTGATCGGCCATAGTGAGAAGAGGATGCTGGGCAAGATGCCCCAATGACCTGATCCATCAGGGCTGCTCTTAGGTTCTTACGCAGCCTTGGTAGGTAAAAAAGGTAAAGGACCCCTAGACGGTTAAGCCCAAAGGCGACTGGGGTTGCGGCGCTCATCTCGCTTTCAGGCCAAGGGAGCCGGTGTTTGTCCACAGACAGCTTTCCGGGTCATGTGGCCAGTATGACTAAACCGCTTCTGGTGCAACGGAACACTGTGACGGAAGCCAGAGCACAAGGAAATGCCGTTTACCGTCCCTCCGGAGCGGTACCTATTTATCTACTTGCACTGGCGTGCTTTCGAACTGCTAGGTTGGCAGGAGCTGGCACAGAGCAACGGGAGCTCACCCCGTCGCGGGGATTCGAACCGCCGACCTTCCTATCGGCAAGCCCAAGAGGCTCAGTGGTTTAGACCACAGCGCCACCCGTGTCCCCACACAGCATTGGAAAAGAAGTCAGCATTGAACAAAATGAGACTCATGTGCACCAACCTCCCGCTTAAGAAGAAGAAGAGTTTGGATTTGATATCCCGCTTTATCACTACCCGAAGGAGTCTCAAAGCGGCTAACATTCTCCTTTCCCTTCCTCCCCTACAACAAACACTCTGTGAGGTGAGTGGGGCTGAGAGACTTCAGAGAAGTGTGACTGGCCCAAGGTCACCCAGCAGCTGCATGTGGAGGAGCGGAGACGCGAACCCGGTTCACCAGATTACGAGTCTACCGCTCTTAACCACTACACCACACTGGCTCTCAATTTAAGGCCTGCTTGCTGCTTTTCTCTATTTAGCAGAAAGCCACCCCAGCCTGCAGCAAGCACAAAGGGAGATGGTGGGTGTATGTGTGTATTTTTTGCAGGGCCTGCCTCCCAGCTGGAAGTCCTCACGCCCAACTCCCTTCTCTTTGTGACATCCATCACCTCTTCATTAAATGCTCGGCTAGGCAGGCGACCTCTCCGCCTCCTCTTCCTCGCACCCTGGGTTCCTTTTTCCGCTGATTAGGCTGATGATGAAGGAGCCTGCTGGGAACAGCTGAGCCTTCCCCCCCCCCCCCCAGCACACCCCAAAAAGAGAAGCTTCCTTCTACATCTTCAGGGACATGCTTCTCGTCTCATTAGCTCCCGCCTGTAATCGATCGGGTTGGGATTAACTTGTGCCATCAGCCGTTTGCTCCTGGACTCTCTAGGGTTGGTTGGGGGGGCGCGGGGGGAGAGATACTGAGCAGAAGGAGAAAGAAAAACTACAAGATGAATTCATGCTCGCTCTGTTATCCAGACCAGAAAGGTCGCCAAGCACCTACAAATTCCAAAAGGACCTTAGGGGAGATTGTCTGGAAGACAAAGGATTGTGCAAAATTTGGGTTTATACTCAAGAATGCAATGTAACGGCATCACGTGTTTTGAGGGCGCTGAGACTTTCGGCGTCCGTTCAGGTTGAAAGAAAAAGTTTATAGCCAAGTTAAGGTAAAAAAAAAAAAAAGGAGATAAAATGGATTAGAAAAATGTAATTAGATGCAAAAAATATAGGGAAAATTGGAAACGGGGTGGGTGGGTCCGAAGGATCTAAGTGATCCCAGAAGTACAGAAATTGAAAATGATGTGAATGTATAAGAATGTTGTTTAAAAATGGAAATAAAATATTAAAAGAAAGAAAAAGTTTATAGCCCTTCTTATTTTATTTATATTTCATGAAGTCTATATACCCTAAGCCTCAAAACGGATTATTACACAGGCTAGCACAAAGTGCTTGGGAATTTTTTTAAAAAAACAAAAAGATGTGTGTTTTTAAACAGATAGTGTCATTTGTGAGTGTGGACCAGCCACTCCAAAAATCGGGCAAAGTCGTGCCGAAATCACATTTCCATCTGGCATGTTGGTTCAGAACGCCCTTCCAGCAGATGTCAAGGAAATAAGCAGCTATCCTATTTTTAAAAGACATCTGAAGGCAGCCCTGTTTAGGGAAGTTTTTAATATTTAATGCTGTATTGTTTTAACATTTGACTGGAAACCGCCCAGAGTGGCTGAGGAAACTCGGCCAGATGGGCGGGGTAAAAATAATAAATTATTATTATTATTATATTCAAAACGGCACCCAAACATTGATGTCAATCCTCAGGAACCCTTGTGTACAGTCATACCTCGGTTGTGTTTCAGGTTGTGTTTTTTCATGTTAACGCAGCAAACCCGGAAGTGTTTACTTCCGGGTTTCGCCACATGCGCAGAAGCGTTCCGCGCAGAAGTGCTCTGTCGGCGCTTCGTGCATGCGCAAAAGCACCGCTCTGATTGCGGACTTTTCAGGATGCGAATGGCACCCCGGAACAGATCGTGTCCGCAACCAGAGGTGCCACTGTATCTCAATATGCAGCTGAACCTGTGCCCCCCAAACAGGCCTAAGCCATGCAAAAGTGATTTTTCTGTCCACCATCTTGTTGCAAAATGGTGCCCAGCATTCCAAAAGCTACAAAGTGTGCCGCCTCCCCCCCCCCCCCAGGAACCCCTAATGCAGAGTTTGGCAACGATATCACAAGAACCTATGTCCCCAAATGGGCAGAGTCATGCCAGTGTCATGTTTTGTTCAGCCATCTTGATTCAAAATGGCGCCCGGCACCCGTATGTTTCTGCCCCACAAGTCCCAATGGGCACCAGCCATGGATGAGTGGGGGGGGGGGGACCACGTCACCATAACTCCCTGCATTCACCATGATGTGCCCAACCACATTGCTACAACGTGAGTCCCAAGCTCTACCTCTCATTCAACACATTTTTCACAAAGGCAAGTCACGTAGCCATCGACTACATTTTATTTCATTTTGATTTCACTTCTCTCCTTCCTTAAGACAAGCGTCTTAAATATCTGACCTCTTCCCCCTCCCCTGCAAGAGAAGACGCAGGAAGAAGACCATGATCCTGCGCCTTTTTAATAAAATAAAAACAAAATAAATAAGTCAGCCGACCACACACTGAGGCTCCCAAGAGGAGGGCAGTTGCGTTGCAGCCGGTTGTGCTCATCCTGATTTTTTGCAACTCCCGTTCTGAACTAGAGGCTTCTAAAGCCATCAGTCCCATCGATCAGAGGGTGCTGCACTGCAGCAGCAGCTGAAAACATTTTTTTTTAGAGTGCAACCCAGAAACGAGGGTGGGCCAGATAGAGATTTGGGGTGGAAATAAGGATTTCTAGCTGCCATTAGTCTAAGGAAGGGGGAAAGGGATTGTAACAACCCAAGAAAGGCTTGAAAACATCCTCAGAGTCTTTTGGATCAGAAGGGAGATGGCCTCCCGCTTTGAAGGCAATTGGGAGGGGGATGCAGCCAATGGCGCCCCCTAGAGGAGTGTCTGGGCCATTGTGGTTCCAACCTCACATCCCTAAGGTTTTTGACTGCTGCCAGCCAAATCTGGGAGGGTGGGTGCCTTTTCTCCCTTTCACGGTTCCGCCGGACAGTTCAAGAGCGTGTGCATGTCTTCCAAGACCTGCCAGAGGCAGCTGTCCAGGGGGAAGTCGTTGTCCACCAAGTTGACCAGGTAATAGTTGTCGTGCATGTACTGGACAATCATGCGGGAGGGAGACTCCTCTTCGTACAGCTTGGCCCACTGCTCGATCCACAGGGCAAAGGCCTCATCCTGTCCAAGGGGGGCAGAGAGAGAAGCGTGTCACACTTAAAAACAACTTGCGGGGAGGGGGAGTGCAGGAGGAACTATGGGAAATATATTATTATTATTATTATTATTATTATTATTATTATTATTATTATTATTATTTATTGAATTTATATACCGCCATATACCCGGGGGTCTCAGCGCGGTTCACAGAATAAAATCAAGATATAAAACCACAAAATACATAACTGAAAAAACCCAAAACATTTTAAAAGGGCATAGGATGCAAATCAGATCAACCAAAGGAACATTTTTGCCTGGCGCCGAAAGGTGTCTAATGAAGGCGCCAGGTGAACTTCCCTGGGGAGAGCATTCCACAGACGGGGAGCCACTACAGAGAAGGCCCCGTTCTCGTGTTGCCACGGACCTCTCGAGGAAGAGGCACACGAAGGAGGGCCTTGGAAGATGATCTCGGGGTCCGGGTAGGTTTATATGGTCACATCTAGTCAAATTGGCTAACCGTGGGCCAGTCCACTATCCCTCAGACCATGTGGGGGGCCGGACTATATTTTGAAAAAAAATATGAACGAATTCCTATGCCCCACAAATAACCCAGAGATGCATTTTAAATAAAAGGACACATTCCACTCATGTAAAAACACGCTGATTCCTGGACCATCCGCGGGCCGGATTTAGAAGGCGATTGGGCCACATCCGGCCCCCGGGCCTTAGGTTGCCTACCTCTGGGCTAAGAGTTTCCTGGGTGTTTGGGGCAGGGCAGGGAACAATAACCCTCTTACCTTCCAGTACATGAAGCTAACTGGGTCTACAACCGTCGGCTGAATGATCTCTCTGCCAGGGAAGATGCCCCACGTTACGGCGTTGGGCTGCATTTCATGTGCGTTGGTGATATTCTCACCCTACCGACAGGAAAAGGAAGGTGTTTAGAAGGAAGAGAGGGAAATGGGAAAGGGCTGCATCACAGTTGTGTATACACCACGGTTTTGTATACACCTGTTAATTTGCTACCAGGCCTGTACAGATTTCAAGACGTGGGTGGCGCTGTGGTCTAAACAACTGAGCCTCTTGGGCTCGTCGATTGGAAGGTCGGTAGTTCGAATCCCCACAACAGAGTGAGCTCCCGTTGCTCTGTCCCAGCTCCTGCCAACCTAGCAGTTTGAAAGCACACCAGTGCAAGTAGATAAATAGGTACCGCTGCGGCGGGAAGGTAAACGGCGTTTCTTTCCATGCACTCTGGTTTCCGTCGTGGTGTTCCGTTGTGCCAGAAGCGGTTGAGTCATGCTGGCCACATGACCCGGAAAGCTGTCTGCGGACAAATACCAGCTCCCTCGGCCTGAAAGTGAGATGAGCTCCGCAACCCCGTAGTCGCCTTTGACTGGACGTAACCATCCAGGTGGCGCTGTGGGTTAAACCACAGAGCCTAGGGCTTGCTGATCAGAAGGTCGGCGGTTCAAATCCCTGCGATGGGGTGAGCTCCCGTTGCTTGGTCCCAGCTCCTGCCCACCTAGCAGTTCGAAAGCACGTCAAAGTGCAAGTAGATAAATAGGAACCGCTCTGGCGGGAAGGTGAACGGCGTTTCCATGCGCTGCTCTGGTTCACCAGAAGCAGCTTTGTCATGCTGGCCACATGACCCGGAAGCTGTACGCTGGCTCCCTCGGCCAATAAAGCGAGATGAGCGCCGCAACCCCAGAGTCGGACACTTTACCGTTACCCGTCCAGGGGTCCTTTACCTTTTTTCATTTTCTTTTCTACAGATCTCAGGCCCAACTGAACAGTTCCTCCCTGCATCCAGCCGGCTGAAGTAAACCCAGAAAACTCCTCCAGGGAACGATATGCTCGGCTGATCAGATTCTCTGGCTAAACAGGAGGCAATGAACCCCAAGCCAATTGTCCTAGCAGAGGCTGAACAATACTTAAAATATTCTCCAGAGTTCACAAGCAGAGGGTTTGCTCCCCACATCCGCTCTCAGTCCAAGCACCCCAAGTTTCCACGGAAACGTTTTCACTGCCAGCCTACCAGAGGAAGGACCAGTGTCGGATTAAACCCTGTGGAGGCTTCTAGGCTGTCAGAATCTCGGAGGCCCCCTCACAAATTATCTCCTAATTTTCTTTCAAGATCAAACCAGTATTATTTTGATCTGTTGTTGAGGGGCCCCATGGCTCATAGGCCAGTGCCTAGTCTGTCTGTTTGGTAATCTGGCACTGGGGAAGGACGCACCTTGACATTGACAATGTGGTAATTCACTCGCTGGCCGTAGTTCTTCAGCACTGTCTGGAGGGCTCTGACATTCTCGCTGGAGGTGAAGAACTCCAGATAGGCCTGGAAGGAGTCGAGAGAGGAGATGTTGACACCAGAGAATCCCGGCAATGGCACAATTTAAAATGTTTAAATTAACTTTTGTAAAAAAACAAAAAAAAAAACAAAGGTTTGTAGGTGCCGATATTCCAAGGGAGCAGAAAAGACTTTTTATGTATGTGACGACAGCCACCCGGATGTTACTAGCCCAGTGATGGAAAGAAGACAAAGTCCCTAACAGAGAAGAATGGCAAATTAAATGGTTGGACTATGCCGAAATGGCAACACTGACTGGAAAGCTCAGGAACCAAGGAGACCAAAACTTCAACAAAGAATGGGAGAAATTTATCATTTATCTTAGAGACCACTGTAAGCAGATGAAAACATTAGCAGGACTGCAATAACACTTGTAATGTAGCAAATACTATGGAGATAATGGAGTGATATAAAATATGGACTACTGAATAATATGCTGGTTGACAATAGGACCCATAGAGGGGAAGGTGGGAAGCCCAGAGATTCGGAGGAATCTTTAAATATGGATGTATATGGTCGTATTGTTATAATTTTATACTTGTAAAACCAAATAAAAATTATTTCGGGGGGGGGGGGGAGAGAATCCCTGGCAGCAGGTGAGGATCACCCTTTATTTATTGCATCTATAGCTCACCATTCTTCTCAAAAGAGCTCACATGCTCTTTCCCCCCTCCTCATTTAACCCACACAACAACCCTGTGAGGTAGGCTAAGCTGAGAAGCAGTGACTGACTCCTCCCAAGTCACCCAGTGAGCTTCATGGCTGAGTGGGGATTTGAACCCTGGTCTCCCAGGTCCTAGTCCGATGCGCTAGTCACTATGCCACAATGCCACAACACATGAGTGAGATGAATAAGCACCCAGCTATAAAGGACAATGGGAGAGGATTCTCTCCAGCAAAGTATCTGACAAAACTACAAATACCCAAATATAGACGGGCATTTACTCTTGCTAGATTTAATGTATTACCTTCTGCCCTGTTGCAGGGAAGATTTGCAGGGAAATCATATGCAGAACGAGTCTGCCCCTGTGGCCTGCCGGAGGTAGAATCTGTCTCCCACGTTTTACTACGTTGTCGTTTTTACGACATACGTCGGTCAGGTTTTCATCTCTCCGATTTTAGAAAATTCTTCAAATGAATTCCTATGTCTCAAACGCTTTATAGAAGACACAGACCCTGAGACTATGCTAAAAGTAGCCAAATATTGTGCAGCAGCCATAAAGCTCAGAGAACAAGCGGTGTTACCAATATGAATAGGCCCCCAAATGGCTATTTTTAGGCCATATTTTAGTGCCACAATTTTAATTCATATATTTTAAACTTAGCTGTCTACGTACTACTGCTGTTATGTAAATTTCAATGTACTATTTTTGTATTATTGATTTAATAAGCTGGTCTGTGACCGTAAGAATAAATTCATTCATTCATGCCTCTCTTCCCCCTTGCTTGGGGAAAGGCTGTGTAGCTCAGTGGCAGAAGGTCCCAGGTTCAATTCCAGCCATCTCCAGGTCAACCTGGGAGAGACTCTTGTCTGAAACCCTGGAGAGCTGCTGCCAGTCAGTGTAAGGAATACTGAGCTAAATTGACCAAGGGCCTGACTGTATAAGGTAGCTTCCTGTCTTCCTATGTCTTAAGGGAAGGGCTGCAGGTCAGTGGCAGTGTCTCTGCTTTGCATGCAGAAGGTCCCAGGTTCAATTCCTATGAAGTACCCAAGGTTGCATTACAATCAAGCGATAAATAAATGTCGTGAAGTTAATAAATAAAAATGTGGAATATAACAGCTATTCTTCTTCTGATAGTACTGCTTGACTGTCCCTTTATCGGTCTGTGATTGTGTTAAGCAGTTGGTCCCTTACCTTTCTCGCCCGGATCTGGCCACAGTGATCCATGCGACGGTCACCTCCAGGCTTGATTATTGTAACTCGCTCTACGCGGGGCTGCCCTTGAAGTTGATCCAGAAACTCCAGCGGGTGCAGAATGCCGCGGCGAGGCTCCTTACGGGGTCCTTGCCGCGGGACCACATTCATCCAGTGCTTTACCAGCTTCACTGGCTCCCGGTGGAGCACAGGATCAGGTTCAAGGTGCTGGTTTTGACCTATAAAGCCTTATGCGGCCTAGGACCCTCGTACCTACAGGACCGCCTCTCCCATTATGCCCCGCAAAGGACCTTAAGGTCTACAAATAATAACCTGCTGGAGATCCTGAGCCACAAGGCTGCCAGACTGGTGTCAACCAGGGCCAGGGCTTTTTCAGTTCTGGCCCCAACCTGGTGGAACACTCTGTTGCAAGAGACTAGGGCCCTGCGGGATTTGACATCGTTCCGCAGGGCCTGCAAGACAGAGTTGTTCCACCTGGCCTTCGGGTCGGACACTTAAAAGTCTGATGGTTTCCTCCCCTTGGTTTGGTAATGGGTGCAAAATGAATCGGCATTTTAAACTGGTTTTTAACTTGTATTTTAACTAATTGGTTTTTATTCTATTGTGATTTTTGCTGTTGTTAGCCGCCCTGAGCCCGGTTTCGGCTGGGGAGGGCGGGGTACAAATAAAAATTTATTATTATTATTATTATTATTATTATTATTATTATTATAGTACCGCTTGACTGTCCCTTTATCGGTCTGTGATTGTGTTAAATCTATTCTACTCTACTTCAGTGTTTCTGCTACCATGTGGAGCAGAGCGGCTTAGAAACAGCAACGCCGGTCGCCTCTCCGAAGAAAAAGACCCCCCCCCCCCCCCCGCAGTTCATGTTGGGATTAGCTTCGGGGCACTGAGCAAAAATCTCACTTGACCTTAATCTTATTTGGATTAAGAGAGAAGGGAGACGGTACCAAAACAATAATAACTGAAGAAGTTGATCCAAAGCTGGATATTATTAGGAATGCTTTTGGTTTCAGCGGAAAGGTAAACCGGATAGACTGGATTTCTCGTGGTGGTCAGAATTTAAAGAAAGGGGGGAAGGGGTGTGTGGCGAAGATCAAGAGGCTGCTTTCGAAAGCAAGACAAATAATGCAAGCGCGCTGGGAGGGGAGCAATTTCGCAACAGGGGTCCCGTTTAATGGGGGCTGCCGACACAGCGCCCCATGGGGCTCATAATGAGAGCTTTTGAATCCGCAGCCCTGCAGCCTTTTGTCTCGGGGATGCAAACGGCAGATCTGCTAGCCCCCTGCTAGCATTGCTTAATCTCCCCACCGCTTGCTTTATAGCCAGCTGGCGCCGAGGATCACAGCTCCCCCCCACAATTTACTCGCTCATTGTAAGGGGCTTGTCACACACACACACACACCCCGTCCCCACACTTCAATATTTCTGGGGCGGGGAATCTTTATCCCCCCCCCCCCCCCGCTTCTGACACCTGCCGGCACTGAGTGTCCAGACTTCTTTGATGGCTCTGAACCTGCTGCTTGACAACTGTTTGGGCCAAGTTAAGAGCTACAGATCAACCTTTCAAGCTAAAGAGCGAGGGGAGGAGCCATAGCCCACTGGCAGAACACCTGCCTTGCATGCAGAAGGCCTTGGGAACCAGGTTCAACCCTCAGCATCTCCAGGTCTGCCTGGGAGAGAGTCTGGTCTGAAACGTCAGAGAGCTGCTACCAGTCCGTATGGATGAGGACCGAGATGGACAGAGCAACGGCCTGACTAAGCATCACACAGTTTCCAATGTTCCTATGTCTTAAGAGAAGGGTTGTGGCTCAGGAGCAGAGCACCTGCCTTGCATGCAGAAGGTCCCCAGCATCTCCAAGCAGGGCTGCCGGAAACACTGGAGAGCCACTGCCCATCAGTGCAAACCACATTGAGCTAGGTGCACCTGATTCTCCAACTCGGCATATGTTTTAAAGCAGGCATAGGCAAACTCCAGCCCTCCAGATGTTAGGGACTACAATCCCATCATCCCTAACTAACAAGACCAGTGGTCAGGGATGATGGGAATTGTAGTCCCAAACATCTGGAGGGCTCGAGTTTGCCTATGCTTGTCTTAAAGGAAGGGCAGCAGAGCATCTGCACTCCATGCAGAAGGTCTCCTGGCTCATTATCGTGAGACGTTTTGGCTGGTCCTAATAAAGCAGGTGTGGGCAACCTCTGACCCTCCGGTTCTTGCTGAACTACAAATCCCATCGGCCCCAACAAGTATGGCCAATGGCCAAGGATGATGGGAGTTGCAGTTCAGCGACCTATGGAGGGCCAAAGATTCCCCACACTTCAGCTTTTTAACTGAGAGCCATTTTAAATTTTCAAAACCTAAGTTTCCATTGGACCTATACAGCCTAGAGCAGGGGTCGGCAACCTAAGGCCCATGGGCCACAAGCAGCCCACAGGGGTCGTTTAACCGGCCCCCGAGCCACCCCCGAACCGAGCCGTCTGCTCGGCGAGTCCCCACACACTACGCTAAACCGGCGCAGCATGGCATGGGGACTCGCTTCCGTGGTGCCAGAATTCGCACCTGCGCACACGCTCATGTCTGCGCAGATGCAGATGCCATAAATCGCGGGCATGCGCATGATCCGGCCCACATAGGTATCTCCGCTGGAGTGAACCGGCCCAGGCGAGGTAAACCTTGCCGACCCCTGGCCTAGAGTCTTTCTTTGTTTACACCACCCAACGTCTCCTGATAGAAGAAGAAGAGTTTGGATTTGATATCCCGCTTTATCACTACCCGAAGGAGTCTCAAAGTGGCTAACATTCTCCTTTCCCTTCCTCCCCCACAACAAACACTCTGTGAGGTGAGTGGGGCTGAGAGACTTCAAAGAAGTGTGACTAGACCAAGGTCACCCAGCAGCTGCATGTGGAGGAGCGGAGACGCGAACCCGGCTCACCAGATTACAAGTCTACCACTCTTAACCACTACATCACACTGGCTCTTGTTAGGTGTGGGAGAGTCCCCAGCCAGAAATCTTGGAGCACCACAGCCAGTCAGTGTAGCCGACACTAATCTGCAGTGGTACTTTGGTTCTCAAACTTAATCCGTTCCGGAAGTCCGTCCCAAAACCAAAGCGTTCCAAAACCAAGGTGCGCTTTCCCATAGAAAGTAATGCAAAACGGATTAATCTGTTCCAGACTTTTAAAAACAACCTCTAAAACAGCAATTTAACATGAATTTTACTATCTAATGAGACTGCTGATCCATAAAATGAAAGCAATAATCAATGTGCTGTACTATAAAATACTGTAAATAAGACAGTACTGTAGATGATATTATTTTCTTCTTACCTGCACTGATGATAGTCATTGTTTGAATGGGGGGCTTTTATCCATTTCCACAGTCAATCAATCAATCCGTAGCTGAACTGGGTTCCACACAGTCACAAAAACAAATGAACCGAAAAAGCCTCAAAAACAAAAGCGCAAAACAAAAACGCAAAAACAAAAGCACCAAACTTAATCCATTCCGGAAGTCGGTTTGACTTCCAAAATGTTCGAAAAGCAAGGCGCAGCTTCTGATTGGTGCAGGTGCCCCAGAAACAATAGCTGACAGCCGTGTCGGACGTCCGGCTTCCGAAAAACGTTCAAAAACCGGAACATTTACTTCCAGGTTTTCGAAGTTTGAGAACCAAGGAACCACTGTGCAAGACAACTAACTGCCTGTGCTCCTATCCCTAACTGAGCATTGCATTTCCTGAAGACTGGGCCCTGAACAGCAGCCTATAAACATGTCAAATAAATCTATCTTCCTAATTTGCCATAGCACAGGACTTGGAAACGCAGAACTGTGGAGTGGAAGGGATCCCAGGGGTCATCCAGCCTGACCCCCCGAAATGCCGTATTTTGGAAAGCTTTGCCACAAAAGGCAGTGCGGTTCCACCTTTCACACAAAAACGCAAGCTTGAAGTTAACATGCTTGATCCACACAAGAGGACAGAACTGCTTGGACTGGGAGACGGGAGGGACGGAGGGAGGGGGAGAAGAGCATCATGCTCCCAGGCATGTTACCTTCTGGAAGACGTAGCCTCCGTCGGGACCCCAGCCCACAATCGGGTCGGTGGAGGGCTTGCCGTTAATGTTCGGCTGGGAATTGATGGTCAGGATCCCTCTCCTGTTCACCTTGGCCAGCTCTTCTTTCATAAGGTTGGTCTCGGGCGCCAGAGGATCATCGTTCCAAGGTAGGCAGGTCACCTATTTTTTTTGGGGGGGGGGAGAAAATCTATCAATATTTTGGAAAGGGGACAGGGCAGGTTGTGAGTGCACACAAATGCACAGCTTTCTCCCATGCTTCTAAATCCCCTTAAATTTTTAATTTGCCTTCCTCCTGTTATACCTCAAGCACACACACATGTGTTAATGTCAGAGCCCCTCTGGCTCTTATCTTGAGCTAAGCATTCAAAGCGAGTCCGTGAGTTTAATCCATTAAGGCTTTATTGGTTACTGATTACTTTACAGCTCTCAGCAGATCGTAAATGCATCAATCGCCATTACTGTCAGTTGTCCCAACTGCCGAATTCCAGCTTTGCCGCCTTTTACTGAAGCATCTCGGGAAAGGGAAGCAGCCTCTACCCCTCCCCTTCCTCCTTCCTGAGGCAGAGGCATGGCTCTGAGATGCTACTGACAGCCCTCTCCCCACTTCCCCTTCTTCGGAGCTGTCACTGGAATCTGTCTCCAGAACAGGCGCTGGTTCTCGGTACTCACTCAACGCAGGGGAGGGAGGGGGCCCTTCCACTCCCCTGACAGTTAACCACAACAATAATTTACAGTGGTACCTTGGGTTAAGAACTTAATTCTTTCTGGAGGTCCGTTCTTCCCCCCCCCCAATAAATTTTTATTGGTTTTATCAAATTAATACAATAAAACACACAAACAACAATCAAACAGAAAAAACACACCATACAATAATAGAAATAAAAACACGCATAAATCCTTTTAACCTGTCATTCTTTGTTATTATTGTGGGTTGACTTCCTCTCGTCCTCTCTTCCTGCGTACCTTGTAAATCATCTTTAGTAATTTCTTTACCTCATTAAAAACATTTCCATGCGCTGCTCTGGTTCGCCAGAAGCACCTTAGTCATGCTGACCACATGACCTGGAAGCTGGACGCCAGCTCCCTTGGCCAGTAAAGCGAGATGAGCGCCACAACCCCAGAGTCGTCCGCGACTGGACCTAATGGTCAGGGGTCCCTTTACCTTTAATGTTTTTATGTTGGAAGCCGCCCAGAATGGCTGAGGCAACCCAGTCAGATGGGTGGGGTATAATAAATAATAATAATAATAATGGAATAGGACACCCCCATTTTCATTGGAGAAATATTGGAGGGTATGTGAGACTTGTGTCAGCACTCCAGTGACCTGACGCCAACGCCTATGTGGAGGTTCCTGGGCCAGGGTCCTCCCTGAATCTCTCACCTTGTGCCCATCCTTGTTGGGCTCTCCGGCGATGTAACACCTGAACACCTCGAAGACGCTTTCCTCGCTGGTCAGCTCCTCGCCCCACATCTTCAGCAGCTCGTCCCTGGGAGATTTGCTCTTCAGGTAGAAGAGGTAATAATCCTTCAGCTCCCCAAAGGCTGGGGAGGATGAGTTACCCCTGAGGGTTGCGGGAGAGAGAGAGGGCGTGTTAGGGCAGGGCAGGAACAAGCCCCCTTACAGGCAAGATCGCCTTCCCCCACATTCACCCACTTGACTGCTTCGATCAGCAGAACTGCTTTAGGGACCACATAATCCCTGTTCTAAATTTATAAGAAGTCCATCTTTTAGTGTGGCAATATCCAAACTTTGGAACTCCCTGCCTATTGACGTCAGGCAGATGCCTTCGCTGTACTCTGTGCTAGAAACATTCGAGTTCAGACAAGCCCACCCAGGTGTTTAGAAAACTGATGCATATTTCCATCTGTTTTTAGCCAGTTGTTAACTTGAGCTCTTGAAAGTCTTACATTATTGCTATTACATTTTTCTTACTGATAATTTTTATTGTTTTGCCTTTTTTGTAAACAGCTTTGAACAGGCATAGGCAAACTAGGTCCTCCAGTTGTTTTGGGACTACAATTCCATCATCCCTAGCTAATAGGACGAGTGGTCAGGGATGATGGGAGTTGTAGTCCCAAAACATCTGAAGGGCCAAGTTTGCCTATGCCTGGGCTTTGAGGGTCGTTTGTTTTTTTTACAGTCAAGTGGTGTATCCATTTCATGAAATAATGAACCAAAGAAGGAAACGAAGCAAGGAAATCTGCCCAGAAAGTATAGGGTCTTTTCTGGACTTGGTAGGAGACTATCCTATGGGTTTCAGTCAACTAGGTTTTACTCAGGGTAGCCCCGCTGAAATTAACGGATCCAAGAGATAGTCATTCCATTAACCTCAACGGGTCTATCAGAGGGAAATTCCCAGGAGTCAAGAAAGACTATTTGTGCGGCCCTTGTCTTATTACCCCAAAAATGAAAAACAAACGAGGTCCCAACCAAAGAAGAATGGCAACTTAAACTGATGAAATATGCGCAACTTGCAGATTTAACATATAGAATAAGAGAAAGAGAAGAACATACATTTAAAGAAGACTGGAAAAGGTTTACTGAATATATGGGTGAAAATTGTGTTCATTTAAAAACACTGGTAGCATTAAGACAAATTCAACAGTGTAAATAAGTTTCGATGGATGTAACAATGGATTACTGAATGGTTTAATTCATGCAGGGATGTATGGTATGCAAAATGAACCACGGAAAGAGAAGAAGGAAAGACACTGATTTAAGGTCGTTTAAATGAATATTTTGAAATGCAAAATTTAATAAAAATTATATATATAACAACCTCAACAGGTCTATTACCATTGCATCTTTCTGGCGTCTTCTGTTTTAATTCAGATATGCCTCGCATCGCTTCCCAGTTCAACCAGATCTTTCCAGAAGGATGCATCCACCTGCCACCCCCCTGCCAAACTCACCAGCGGCCATTAGGAAACTCATCCCATTCCTGAGTTCGGTAGATGTAACTCTTTGGTCTGGAGGCCCAGAAAATGGGTCGGACATCTTCAACTCGCCGTTTGGGGTGAGCACTGACCGCCCAGGGCAGGGAACGCCTTGTGGGGGAGGGCATAGGAGGGAGAGAAAATTAAAACTAAATAAATAAATAAATAAATAAATAAATAAATAAATAAATAATTTATTATTTATACCCCGCCCATCTGGCTGGGTTTCCCCAGCCACTCTGGGCGGCTTTCAACAGAGCATTAAAATACAATAATCTATAAAACATTAAAAGCCTCCCTAAACAGGGCTGCCTTCAGATGTCTTCTAAAAGTCTGGTAGTTGTTTTTCTCTTTGACATCTGGTGGGAGGGCGTTCCACAGGGCGGGTGCCACTACCGAGAAGGCCCTCTGCCTGGTTCCCTGTAACTCCGCGTCTCGCAGTGAGGGAACCACCAGAAGGCCCTCGGAGCTGAACCTCAGTGTCCGGGCAGAACGATGGGGGTGGAGATGCTCCTTCAGGTATACAGGACCGAGGCCGTATATTTGCACCTATACTTGTGTGCTGAATCTTTTCCAACACTTCCCGGTAGCCTACACGTGTTTTGTTCCCCCCGAATTAAAAACTGAAGGGGTGGCTCACTTTTATACCCAACAAGTGAGTCCGTGTGGTTGTAGTGGTTGGACTGGGACTTGGTAGGCCAAGTTTCAAATCCCCAGTTGAACCCTAAAGTTCCCAGGGTGACCTTGGGCTCTCAGCCTAGCCTACCTCGCAAGATCGTTGTAGAGATTAAATGTGGAGGTGGGGGGGGGAACCGTGTGCAAAATGTGGGACATAAATGTGAGTAAATGAATGACGTTTACTTTTACAGCATGCAAGTAAGGAAGAATTAATTACACCCTGGTGTGTGTGTGTGTGTTGTGTACATCACTGTTTTGAACACGCCTTGCAACTCGGAGGAGCTAAGCTCAGGCAAGAACAGTGGCGTGCAAAGACAGAAGAATCAACCTCCCACCCGATGAGGCTGCCTGTTCTGTCTTTGTGTTGGGAGTGACTGAACACTCCAGAGAATGACACATTCCTAGCACAGGCTGTCTGGAGGCGGCCAGTGGAATCTGCTAGTCAAAGCAATCACTTGCTGAGACACCTTGGATGCCTGGCCCCACTTGCATGAGAGCTCTCCGTGGTCCTTAACCCAAACCTTAGTCTGCTCTCCAAGGTGCTGTTGCCTGTCCAACCAGGAATTTTTGGCCTTCCCTTGCTTGGGCCACCAAGCAACTGGTGGGAGAGAATCGCCCTCTGCTCCTCTTCTGCCAGTCTGCTGGCTAGAAGGCCAAATTTTTCAGTAGCCTGCTATAAGGTATTTGTAGCCTTCACATCCATGAAAGCTACAGAGGATGGAGTTTCCTTTACCCGGCAGCCACAATTCCCACAAGCTAGTAAAGAATGTGGCAAGGTGGATTCCCTTTGGGTTCAACAAGGGAAAATGGGATAAACAGATTCTAGCAAGGATGGGCAATGTTTAAAGAATTCCGGAAGGTCAGACAGAGGGGGGTTAGATATAATCCTTTTGAAATTCTGTTGAGAGCATATGAATATTGTTCTTAAAGATCATAAATATATAAATAAAAAGGGTCCACCCACTAAATAGCTCAGTTGGTTAAATTGTGGTGCTGATAATGCCAAGGTTGCAAGTTCGATCCCCATATGGGACAGCTGCATATTCCTGCATTGCAGGGGTTTGGACTAGATCAGGGGTAGGCAACCTAAGGTCCGTGGGCCAGATGTGGTCCAATCACCTTCTCAATCCGGCCCGCGGACAGTCCGGGAATCAGTGTGTTTTTACATGAGTAGAATGTGTGCTTTTATTTAAAATGCATCTCTGGGTTATTTGTGGGGCCTGCCTGGTGTTTTTACATGAGTAGAATGTGTGCCTTTATTTAAAATGCATCTCTGGGTTATTTGTGGGGCATAAGAATTCGTTCATTATTTTTCCCAAAAATATAGTCCGGCCCACCACATGGTCTGAGGGATGGTGGACCGGCCCACGGCTGAAAAAGGTTGCTGACCCCTGGTCTAAATGATGCTCAGGGTCCCTTCAAACTGTACAATTCTCCGATTCCACCCGATACCTTTCCTTATTACTTTGCTGGCTTCTTTCCTCGCCCCCCTTTCCTCCCTCCCTCCCCTTTACTTTTTCATTTCCCGTTTGCACATACTCTATTTCGGATTGTGACAGCAATTGTTCGTTAGACCTCCGTCATAACTTGATGCATCTTTGCAAACTGTGCAATTATTGACCGGAAGCTTGCTTGTTTCCATTCCTGCACTTGCATTGTTTAACCTTGGGTCCCCAGATGCTTTTGGCCTACAACTCCCATCATCCCTGACCACTGGTCCTGCTTCCTAGGGATGATGGGAGTTGTAGGCCAAAAACATCTGGGGACCCAAGGCTGAGAAAGGCTGGTTTAAAAAGGTAGAGGGACCCCTGACCATTAGGTCCAGTTGCGGACAACTCTGGGGTTGCGGCGCTCATCTCCCATTATTGGCCGAGGGAGCCGGCGTACAGTTTCCGGGTCATGTGGCCAGCATGACTAAGCCGCTTCTGGCGAACCAGAGCAGCGCACGGAAACACCGTGAGCGGTACCTATTTATCTACTTACACTTTGACGTGCTTTCGAACTGCTAGGTTGCCAGGAGCAGGGACCGAGCAACGGGAGCTCACCCCGTCGCGGGGATTCGAATGCTGATCTTCTGACCGTCAAGCCCTAGGCTCTGTGGTTTAACGAACCCACAGCGCCACCCGTGTCCCAAGGCTGGCTTACAGCAACACAAATAAATAAGTTTTTCTTTTTTCTAAGAGATGTTGCAAGCTTTTGTAACCTGGTTTACAAAGATTGGCTCTTTTAAGAATAGGAGAAAAAATGGTGGTGCTCACCTGGGGTCCTCCTTCCAGAGTCCCAGGTGCTTGAGGACCTCCATGGTGGCCACCTCCCGGTTCAGGGTGTAGAAATGCAGGCCGTGGACCAGGCCGCTGTCCAGCAGCTCCCGGCACATGGTGACGGCCAGCTCAATGCCGTAGTTCCGGATTGCCGCGTCATTGTCCTTGATGGGCTCTATGATGTCCTTGATCTCCTGCGGCACCTCCAGCTTCGAAAGCTTCACAAGCTGGCGCAAGGAATGATAGCCCTACAGCAGAGAAAGGGGGGGGGGTAGAGAGAGAAATTATGGGTTGGATCGAATGCTAGCCCTGTTCAGAGTTGGGGCTGGACGATGTCTCGTATTCATTCATTCATTCATTTATACTTTTCAAATTTATACATTTCACAAATTTTATACATTTCACTAATTTTACAATCATTTTGACATTTCAGAACTTGGCTTCTTTCCCCCCTATTTCTGGGGCTCCTTAAATTTATTTTTAACATCTTCTGCATATCCAAATTAACTAAATTTGCTCATTTAGTCACCTTCTTAAAATATATACTCTTATAAAACTGCAGGTTATTACAATAATTTATAATTTATAATTTATCTGAAAATATTCAATAAACCATTTCCATTCTTTTATTTTTTTAAAAAATGTTATCTTGATTTCTTATTCTTCCGGCAAGTTTCGCCATTTCTGCATATTCCATAAGTTTTTGTATCCATTCTTCCTTTGCTAGGACTTCTGCTTCTGATATGTGGTTTTCAACATCGCAATATATCACCATCTAAACGTCGCAATATACTGATATATCACAACGTCTGAAATAAGGATGGAACTACGTAGAGGCATTGGCCAGCTTCCTGGTTTTTCCCGCGTTGCCATTTTTTGCATAGCACACCCCCACACCCCATGATTTGCAATATATTCCCAGTTTAAAAATGATGAAACTGGTATCATGATATGGACTTGAAACCGGTTTTGGACACTGTATCACCTAGCCCTAACAACACATAATGATTCGCGATATATTGCCAGGTCAAAAGTTATCCAGAAGAGGAACGTGTCCAGAAGAGGGCAACCAATATGGTCAAAGGCTTGGAAACGATGCCTTATGAGGAGCGGCTTAGGGAGCTGGGTATGTTTAGCCTGGAGAAGAGAAGGTTAAGGGGTGATATGATAGCCATGTTCAAATATATAAAAGGATGTCATATAGAGGAGGGAGAAAGGTTGTTTTCTGCTGCTCCAGAGAAGCGGACACGGAGCAATGGATTCAAACTACAAGAAAGAAGATTCCACCTAAACATTAGGAAGAACTTCCTGACAGTAAGAGCTGTTTGACAGTGGAATTTGCTGCCAAGGAGTGTGGTGGAGTCTCCTTCTTTGGAGGTCTTTAAGCAGAGGCTTGACAGCCATGTGTCAATAATGCTTTGATGGTGTTTCCTGCTTGGCAGGGGGTTGGACTGGATGGCCCTTGTGGTCTCTTCCAACTCTTATGATTCTATGATTCTATGAAATCGATATCACAATATGGACTTCTTACTGGCTTTGGACGATATGTTGATAAAGTGGTACCTCGGGTTAAGAACTTAATTCATTCCAGAGGTCCGTTCTTAACCTGAAACGGTTCTTAACCTGAGGCGTGCCTCCGCTAATGGGGCCTCCTGCTGGCACGCGATTTCCGTTCTTATCCTGGGGCAAAGTTCTTAACCTGGAGCAACCACTTCCTGGTCAGTGGAGTTTGTAACCCGAAACGTCTGTAACCCGAAGCGTCTGTAACCCGAGGTACCACTGTTTATCGCCCAACCCTACTCAGATCATCATGATTATTAATCACCCTCTATATAATTGTTTCAAGTCTCAAGGCAGTTAAAAAAAAGCAAAAAGTTAAAAACACAAAAAACAGGTAGATAGATAGATAGATACACACACAGTTGTGCCTTGGTACGTTTTGACTCCCATATGCCAAAAACTCGGAAGTAAGTGTTCTGGTTTTCGAAAGTTTTTCGGAAACCAAACATCCAACGTGTCTTCCGCTTGAGTGCAGGAAGCTCCTGCGGCCAATCAGAAGCCGTGCCTTGGTTTTGGAATGGTTTCGGGAGTCAAACGGACTCTTGGAACGTATTAAGTTCGAGAACCAAGGTTCCACTGTAGATATATACACACACACACACACACACACACACACACACACGAAAGAATATAAGAAGAGCCCTGCTGAATCAGTCCAATGGCCCATCTAGTCCAGAATCCTGTTCTCATAGGGGCCAACCAGATGCCCCGATGGGGGAATCCCACTAGCAGGACCCAAACACAACTCACCTGTATAGGGAATATCCCGGGCACAACAGGGCAGGTGATGCCAATAGCCTGGCAGTCCTTCAAGAACTTGAGGAAGGTCTCCGACCTAAAGAACAGCTGCGTTATGACGAAGTCGGCTCCTGCGGACACTTTCTCCTTCAGGTGCCTCAAGTCCTCCTCATAACTCTCAGCTTCCGGGTGTCCCGTGGGGTAACCTTCAGGGCCAACGAGAAAGACAGGGGACTTCAGAGGTGGAAGTTGGTTGTTTTGTTTTTTGTTTACCAAAGGTTACAAATTATTCGGATGATACCCAGCTGTGCAAAGGTGTGGCTCGTGCATGAAAGGCAAATACAGTGGTACCTCAGGTTAAGAACTTAATTCGTTCTGGAGGTCTGTTCTTAACCTGAAACGGTTCTTAACCTGAGGTACCACTTTAGCTAATGGGGCCTCCCGCTGCCGCCACACGATTTCTGTTCTCATCCTGAGGTAAAGTTCTTAACCTGGGGTACTATTTCTGGGTTAGCGGAGTCTGTAACCTGAAGCGTCTGTAACCTGAAGTGTCTGTACACCGAAGTACCACTGTACTGTACAATTTAGCCTTTTAACTGGAAAAAAAAATCATGTGCACAAATAGCAAGACTTGCTTAATCTCAGCTGCTTTTGTCAACCCACGGTCCTAAATTATGAATTTAAATGAAGAATAAAATGGGAACTTTACTGGGGGACTGCAAAGGTTCATTCTAGGAGATTCTGAATGGCTTTAAAAGAGGATCAGTCCTATTCATGGAGGAGAAGGCAACTATCAAGGGCTGCCAGCCACGATGGCTCTGCTCTGCCTCCACGGTCGGAGGCAGCGATGCTTCTGAATACCAGTTGCTGGAAACCACAGGAGGGGAGAGTTGCTCTTGTGTTCGAATCCTGCTTGACCGTTTCCCCACAGGGATCCGAGAACATGACTAGCTGGGACTTTGGCCTTATCAGGCAGGCTTTTCTTTTCTCATACCTACGGGACCGCCTCTCCTGGTATGCCCCGCGGAGGACCTTAAGGTCCATAAATAGCAACATCCTAGAGGTCCTGGGCCCTAAGGAAGTCAGATTAGCCTCAACCAGAGCCAGGGCCTTTTCAATACTGGCTCTGACCTGGTGGAACGCCCTGTCCCATGAGACCAGGGCCCTGCGGGATCTGATTTCTTTCCACAGGGTCTGTAAGACAGAGTTGTTCCACCTGGCCTTTGGCTTGGAATCAACTTGATCCCCTCCCCCTCTTTCCTTTTTCCTTCTGTGATGGAACTCCTATTTGGGGACTTCCCTGGCTTTTTTCTGGCCCATGTAGGACCAGTCTGGATAGTTGGCCTTGGTGAAGATTTGACGCTTTCTTCCCCAAACAGTTTTTTGATCTGAGTTTCTATTGAAATAAGGCTGCACTTTAATGTTGTATTTTAATCTTGTTTTTAAGTTGTATTTTAATCAATTGTTTTTATACCTGGTGTTAGCCGCCCTGAGCCCGGTCTTGGCTGGGGAGGGCAGGGTATAAATAAAATTTTATTATTATTATTATTATTATTATTATTATTATTATTATTTACCGAGAACAGAGTTAAAGTCGGTTCACGGTGCAGATCTCTATCCAGCTCAGATTCTCACTTTCCTTTAGTAATCCTTGCAGAACTGGCATGTGCACACAGACACCGCCAGAGACTGACTCTCTCTCTCTCTCTCTCTCTCTCTCTCTTACCTGCCACACAGATGTCAAAGTAATCCTCAAACTCAGACCGGATGTGCTTCACCAAGTCAACAGCGTAGTTGAAACCCTCAACCTCCTCTTGCCACTCTTCCCCAATGGGGTCTGTGTGAAGAGACAGGAAGCACCAGGCCAACACTTTAGTAAATGCACACACTCCCTACAATACCAGCTTTTACGTCATTCATGCTACCTTTCTCTCTTTCTCTCTCTCTCTCTCCTGGACAAGACCAGAGCCAGGTTAAGCCCTTTAGAGGCTCTAAGCACTTAGAAGGTTTGGGTGCCCCCCGTATAACCGTGTTTCTCCTAAAATAAGACACAGTCTTATATTTCCCCCCCCCCTCAAAAAAACACAATATGGCTTATTTTCAGCGGATGTCTTATTTTAATCGCTCCGCGTCGGTACGCTGCATAGCCACGCCTATCCAGGCCGTCTTAAGGGAGAGGCGCAGCGTCACTATGTCTTATTTTCGGGGTATGGCTTATATTTCACAAATGCATAGAAATCCTGCTACGGCTTATTTTATGGCTACGGCTTATTTTAGGAGAAACAGGATATATATATCCAATTCAAAGTACAAACAATAGACCGTAAAACAATTCCCCCCCCCGAAATGAAACGAAACCTACTGTGAGATGGAAAATAATGTTCATTTTTGTATACTTCCACTTTATTTATATACTAGTAGACGTTAAGCCCGTTAAATTAATGGGCGCTAGAACATCATGGAAAGCGGGGACGGCGAGAACTTGCTGAAGTGCTCGATGTACTTGGGCGCCCCGGCCAGCGCCGAATGGCCCTTCAGCAGGCAGCGCAGGAGGCGCATCGCAGTGGCGGCGGCACTGGCACCAGCCAGGCCCCGGCAGGCCAACTCAGCCGCCACTTGTAACGGCCGCTGCCGCTTAGAAGTAAGTCCACGCGAGCGCGCACCCGCCGCTTCGTCTCTGTGCTCCAATCCCTGTGTCCGTGGGGCACATGCGCAGTAGGACACAGGGACGGACACAGGGACTGGACGCAGAGACACTTGCACTTTATTACTGTAGATGGGGGAAAATTCTCCTGCTTTTGCAAAGTCTTTGATCAGATCCTCAAAATTAATCTTACGTAACACACCTGCTTCTGTACATAATAGAGATAAGGCTGCCTTGTTACATAGCTGTTCTGCTGGGATTTTTAATATACTTCAACTGAGAAAATGAACGCTCAGCTCATTTTGTGTTTATGTGGAGAGAGAGTCTTTTTTGTGGAACCTGGTTCAGCTGCACCATATGGTCCATGGTAAATCTGACAACGAAAATTTTCTGTGATGCCCCCTGTCCCTTGATGCTCTAAGCACGTACTTATTTTCCTTAATGGTTAAACAAGCCCTGGACAAGACATCCAGTGAACATGGATGTGTATTAAAAATTAGGACTCCTCCTTCCATATGGATCAGGGGTCAGCAACCTTTTTCAGCCGTGGGCCGGTCCACCGTCCCTCAGACCATGTGGTGGACCGGACTATATTTTGAAAAAAAATATGAACGAATTCCTATGCCCCACAAACAACCCAGAGATGCATCCTATATAATAAAGTGCCTGTGTCCGTGCGTACTTTCCGTGTGTCAGTGGAATTCGCAACTGGGCATGCGCCCCACTGACACAGGGATTGGTTTTCCCCCCTCCAACAGGGACGCAGGCATTGGAGCGGCCAGAGAGGGGGGGCGTGTCCGCGAGGCAGCGGCAGCGCACGCGCGTTGTCAGTTGCGCCAGCACCGCTGCCTCGCACGGACGCAGAGGGCCGCCGCCGCTACCGCCGCCCCCGGGGAAAACGAAAAAGGGGGAGGGAGCCCCTCTCCACCCCCCAGCGGCCGCTGTTCTGCCTCCTCCTCCTGTAGCGCACGAACCGCTGAGGGGGCAACTGACCGCCGTGGCCTTTCCCCCCGCCAACGCCGCTGCCTCGGCCGGCCGCGCTCTCACCGTGACAGTCACCGTCAGGGCCGAGCCGCCGCCGGCCACCGCTATGCCCGCCTACCTTTCCCCGGTCCTCCGGCAGGTCCCGCCCCCTTGCCGGAGCCAACCAGCTAGGTTGCGCGCCTATTGCAAAAGGTGCCTCTCCGCCTCCCCCCCCACAAGCCGCCTTTCCCTTCCCTTATTGCTGCCGCCGCCACCGCCGCCAATGTTGGTGCTGCCGCCACCGCCACTGCTGCTGCGGAGAAGGAGGTGGACGTGCTAGGCCGGAGCGCCCTGCCCACTGCCGCCGTCCCTGTGTCCCCTTCCTCCTGCCGGGGGCCTTGCGCTGAGCTGGGGCTCGGCGGGGAGGGGGCATGGCTGCTTCGCCTGGGGGGCAGGCACGGGCAATCGGGGAAGGGGGACCCGCTGGTGAGGGGACTCCTCCTCCTCTTCCTGCCTGCCTGCCTGCGCGTGGGGTAAGTCCGTGGGGTGGGGTAGGATGCTGCTTGCCTCCAGCCCCTCTCCTTGCAAATCTCTGTGTGTGTGTGTGCCTATGTGGGGGTGCTGTGGGAGAGAGAGAGAGAGAGAGAGGCAAACTATGTGCGCCGCCGCGGCCGGACGATCCCCCGGCGCGGCCTTCCCTCCCCCAGGAGGCCGTGGCCGAGAAGCCGGGAGAGAAGGAGGCCCCCCGTCCGGCCCGCGCCCTTCCCTCCAACTGGCCACGGCTGCCGGAGGAGGAGACCACGGCTGCCTGCGCGCTTCAACTCACCTCGCTCGGCTCCTGCTGCTGCTGCTGCCGCCGCACCTGACGAGAGGAGCAGGAACCGCACCTCAGGCGGAGAAGCGGTGACGGCGGCGGCGGCGGCAGCAGCAGCAGCAGGAGCCGAGCGAGGTGGGTTGAAGTGCGCAGATCGCTCCGTCCCTTTCTCTCCCCCCGCACCCGCTCAGGCTGGGGTTGGCTCAGCGGGGGTTGCCGACCTCCACGGGGAAGGGGGCAGCCGTGAAGCCCCCTCTTCCCTGCTCTACCGAGAGCTGCGCGATACGGCGCCGCTACAGCCGCCGCCGGGGGAAAAAGAAGGGGGAGGGAGCCCCTCTCCACGCCCCAGCGGCCGCTGTTCTCCCTCCTCCTGCTCTAGCGCCCGTTATGCAACGGGCTAACTTCAACTAGTTTTAAATAAAAGCACACATTCTTCTCATGTAAAAACACCAGGCAGGCCCCACAAATAACCCAGAGATGCATTTTAAATAAAAGGACACATTCTACTCATGTAAAAATATGCTGATTCCCGGACCGTCTGCGGGCCGGATTGAGAAGGCGATTGGGCCGGATCCAGCAGCTGGCCTTAGGTTGCCTACCCCTGATATGGATCAACAAAGCAGGAACTTCTGCCTACTGCTTTTCTGGTCCGTCCGACAGACAGTAGAAGCTCAGTGGATAGAAAACTTCCATCCCAGATGGAAACCCATGTCTGCTACTGACGGGCCTGGCTTAGTCCTGTTATCACTACCTCTTCCTTCAGCCAAAACAAATAAAGCAAAGTAGGCTCCTAGAGCAGCATACGCAGATCCAACAATAAGGCTGCTCCCAGATTTACAATCTAAAGAGAGACGCAACACAAAGAGGAACTGGGAGGAGGGGGACAAATTCGTTCTCCGTTAAAATAATTATTACAATCTGAACCAAAGATGAAAGATGAAAGAAAGACGGGGATGGAGGAGGGAGAAAAGTCAAATCGAGCACTTGTTCTTTGTTATGCCGAAAACAGACTCGACACAAAAGGAAGACTGATTAGGAGGGAAGAGGAAAAATAGAAAATGCAGGCACTCCTCCTCACTTATGGAATGACCAGCAGAAAAGAGGTTTAAGAGAGCCCCATCTCTCTTACGCCCGAGGGAACAGCAGCCGCTCCATTATCTAACTACCATCTTTCCTCAATTTCTTACAAGCGGGCCGAGAGGCAACTCACCTCCACGCAACGCCATGATGTTCTTGAGACCTAGCCGCTTGGCCTTCTGCAAGTGCGCCGTGATCATCTCCTTGGTCTGGTTGCAGCAGGTCATGTGGAGGACGGTGTCCAGGCCACAGTAGTTGAGCGCTGTGCTTGCCATCATCATGGAGGAGGTTTCCTTGTCGGAGCCTGGGTCGCCAGCCGGGTGCCAGGTCACGTCGATGAAGAGCGGGCCGCCCGCACCCATGTGGTCAAGCCTGCAGATTGTCACCCAACAGAAACAAATGAAAAAGTTTGTGATGGGCGTGCAAGGTAGCAAAAGCATTCTGGGAAATGATTTACAATGAGTCGAAAAAAATGTTTAAAATAACATTTGGGGGAAAGCCAGAGGCTTTTCTACTAGGTATTAGTAGTAGCTGGTAGCGGTACCTATTTATCTACTTGCACTGGCGTGCTTTCGAACTGCTAGGTTGGCAGGAGCTGGGACAGAGCAATGGGAGCTCACCCCTTTGCGCGGATTCGAACCACCGACCTTCCGATCGGCAAGCCCAAGAGGCTCAGCGTCACCTGTGCAATAACCTCACCCAGCCCACAATTTACCAGCTTCTCTACAATAATATCGGGGGGGGGGGGCTTTGTCTAAAGCCTTGTTGAAATCAAGATACACTACAACACACAGCATGCCCCTGATCCACCAAGCTTGTAACTCTTTCCAAAAAAGAAAAAAAATCTACTCACACTGGTATGCTTTCGAACTGCTAGGTTGGCAGGAGCTGGGACAGAGCAACGAGAGCTCGCTCCGTCGCGGGGATTTGAACCGCCGACCTTCCAATCGGCAAGCCCAAGAGGCTCAGTGGTTTAGACCACAGCGCCACCCTACCAGCTGCTGGAGACCACATGCTGCTGAGCTCAGGTCCTGCTTCTGGGCTTCCCACTGAGATGAGGATACTGCTCTAGATGGGCCACGGGTCTGATTCTTATTAAGCTCTCACGAGGCCACCACACATTCTTGTGGCAGCGAGTTCCATAGTTTAACCCCGTGCTCCCGCCATCCCTCTCCCACTGGCAACACATACAGCGGCTTCAACACAACGCTCAGATGTCAGCGGCCTGCCCTGGAGCACCCCCTCTCACCTGGAGATCAGGTTGACGGCCCCGTTGGACGTCCGCGGAGGGAAGAACTCCAAGGAGAACCACTTGTCCCCGGACTCCTGCCGCCTGCGCATCTTCTCCCACAGGCGGTCGTGCCGCTCGGTGTCCAGGACAGGGGTGGAGCATCGTGAGCTTTCCTTGGAGCTGTCGCTGCCGCTGCTGCCGTCGGACCTCACGACGGCCGCCCCGTTGCCGAGGACGGCCACCCCGTTGCCGGCGCCGAAGGACTCGTTCACCATGGCGAGAGACCTGGGAAGCAGGAAGTGGGGAGAAAGGATAAGCAAGCAGGAGGCCACTTATGCTAGCATGAGGTGCCCCCGCTGGAAGCTGCTTATGAACAACTTGGGCTTGCCGATCGGAAGGTCGGCGGTTCGAATCCCCGCAATGGGGTGAGCTCCCTTTGCTCTGTCCCAGCTCCTGCCAACCTAGAAGCTCGAAAGCACACCAGTGCAAGTAGATAAATAGGTACCGCTGCGGCGGGAAGGTAAACGGTGTTTCCGTGCGCTCTGGTTTCCGTCACAGTGTCCCGTTGTGCCAGAAATGGTTTAATCCTGCTGGCCACATGACCCGGAAAGCTGTCTGTGGACAAACGCCGGCTCCCTCGGCCTGAAAGCAAGATGAGCGCTGCAACCCCATAGTCACCTTTCACTGGACTTAACCGTCCAGGGGTCCTTTACCTTTTTACCCATTTTTAACAACAACTCCCATCAGCTCCAGCCAGCATGGCCAATGGTCAGGGACAACAAGAACAGCCTATTCAGCAGCCATTCCATCAGGCAAAGGAAAAGAGTTGGAACTGGAGGGTTGCTCTATTAATATGGCTAAAAAGACCAGCAATTTTTTGCTCCTCTCCCTCAGATTTTTTATTCACTGCGACCCGTGAATAAAACCAGTTTTTCTTTTCTTTCTTCCTTTTTTTAATAAGAAACTTTATTGCTGTCATCATCATTTTTCATACAGAATGGTTCTTGACATAGAAGCACATACAAAATGCAGTAAAAACAAGGAATGCAAAAGTCCAGAGGTAGCATTATTACCAATTTACGATGGGATGGAAGGTTTGCAGGCTATGCAGGACTTGCTCACAAATTTATTGACAGCTGCACGAATTATTATAGCTAGGAAGTGGAAGGGGCGAGGAGAATATAAGATGGAAGAATGGTATAAAGAAGTGTGGGATATAGCCATTAATGATAAATATGTGCCATTAAGGCAAGACAGGGAATATGCAGGAGAAATGATTTTGAGGAGATAGGGAGGGTGTTTGTAGAATTTGTACTGTTAAAACAGAAAGGGATCAAACCATCACAAGAGGTATTGAAATTTTGGGAGGTTGGATAGTTACAATGGAATGGTCTCGGGGGGTGGGGCGCACATTTTTATCCTTATTTGTTTATTATTATTACTTTGTCCAAAAAAATTAAAAAAAGAACAATGAGTGCAAAAATATACAAATAGAAAAACAAAAATGAGAATACAGAGGGGAGGGGAAAACCGGGAGACAACTGGGAATGCAAAGCCGCATACATTTATCACGTTTAAGAATAAAAAAGTGAGTCAAATTACTTATCGATAAAGCTTCTCCACATTTTGTGTTTGTGTGTAAACAGGGGGTTTAGTGGGCTGTGAGGACGAGTTAACCTAGGAGAAAAACTTACATCAAATTGAATAAAAGTGGTCTATTTTTGTTTGACCATTAAGGACTCCCCGTTTGTGTGTCAGGTGGTCTGACGGTGCAATGTCTCATTATTTCACTAGTCATTATTTCACGAGTCGGATTTCCAATGGGAAGCCACTGACATTCTGGCTGAGGGAAAACGGTGCTGGTATTGCGTACCCTTGAATACCCGCCCCCAAAAGAAAAAGCAGTGACTGTAACTAAGAATTAGAGCCTGGACTTCCTTTCACCTCCTCTTCCCTCCCACTCCTCTTTCCTTTTGTGTCATGTCTCATAGGCCACACCCACATATTTAAAAGCATGTTGCTTCCTTCAAAGGATTCTGGGAACTGTAGTTGACCCCTCACCGTTCTCAGCACCCCTAAACAAAGTGCAGCTCCCAGGATCCTTTGTGGGAGGGAAATTGGATTTAAATCATGTCTGGTTTGGATGCGACTTTAGATTGCGAGGGTGAGGGTGGAGATTGTGGATTTCTCAGTAACATTTGTAAGGCTAAGAGGAGAATCCACATCCAAGAGCTACACAAACACATGCCTAATTAACAGGTTTAATTGCAATTAACTATCTCACACACATCCAGGAAAGAAAGAAAAATAGGGCACATATTTACAGCAGATAAGATGCAAGGCTGATAAGGTGCAATTGTTATTAAATGAGTAATTCCATATGCGATCCTTTCCTCATGGGAAGTTGTTCAGCTGTTAGCTAGACAAACGTTATGAGCTATGCAGATCTGTTGACGTTAACGGACATGGCCAATTTCAGTGGGTCTACTCTGAGTCAGACATAGTTGGAGACAACGTTACTTCTAGTAAAAACATACATGGTAGAGCCACTTTGCCTCGTTTCCCCCACACGCACCAGCCAAGGAGTCCTCAAGACCAGGACCCCCATAGCAAGGTGTCCTAGACCAGTGGTTCTCAACCTTGGGTCCCCAGATGTTTTTGGCCTACAACTCCCATCAACCCTAGCTAGCAAGATGGGATGATGGGAGTTGTAGTCCAACAACATCTGGGGACCCAAGGTTGAGAAAGGCTGCCCTAGACTGACTCAGCCCATCAGTCCCAGGACTGTCAACACTGGCTGGCAGCAGCTCTCCAGGGCTTCAGGCACGAAACATTCCCAGCCCTACCAGGAGATGCCACTGGGGATCTGCACCCAGGACAGAAAGCAAGATTCCCTCCACCACCGAACTAAGACCTCTTCTCTTTCCATGGCTGTCACAAATCACACACAAATCTAAACATTAAGGGGTTAAGAAATCGCTTGCCTTTTTGCAGGTGAGATTTTTCAGGCTCCCGCTCTGAGCAAAGGGAGTTGGAACAGAAGGTCATTTGCAATGAAGGATATTTCCAAGGCGGAGATCGGGGCTGGGCAAGCAGCTAGGAGGGGAGAAGGGACAACAGCACAAACCTGCAAGACCCATCGCAACACTTGCCTGGTGGAGTGATCCTTCCATGCAACTGTCCACTGCAGCTTGGAGTGTTTCTCCAGCTGGACAGGCCTTTTACTGCGCTCCAGGTTATTTACTCCGGCTGTCCACGTGCACAACACAGGGAGATTCTCAGGCTCGCTGACCTTGCTTGGATCGAGTGCACAGCCACTCTCCAAAATGGACTCCCGCCAACAGCAGCAGCAGCCGCCTCTAAGCCTCCACTCTACAGCTATGCAAACAGAGACGCCACTTGGGCTCTCAGTAACTGCACATACAAAGCCAACCCCCTTCCTCCCCCCCTAAGGTGTGCATTCAAAGGCACCCTCCTACTCCAACCAGAGCCCAGCCCACACCTGCGGGTGCCAGACCTGGCTTGCCAATCGGAGGCCGGCCCTGGCACTCCCTCCAATCGGAGGGGCAGGGTTCTCTGCCCACTGCTCCAATGGGCAGTGGAGATCCAGCCCTCTAGAGGAAACCCTTCTGTTTGTTAAGCATAAACACTCCCTTTGATTGTCTGGTCTGAATGCCCCGTTGTTTGTCCAAGGGATGCTCCATTCACGATGCTCTCTTTTGCAAAATGTTTTACGTTCCGAGAGCAGAGCTATATATTCCCTGCTGACCCTCTCAAAAGAAATCAAAATTAGGGCCCCTCCTCCTTTTTACAGTAAAGACACCCCCACCGAAAAAGCACTTTTGTTATGCGAAAGAACCGCACAGTGTCTCCCTTCTTTTCATACTTAAGAGAAGAGGAGAGTAAAGTTCTCCTGCCAGCCTGACAAACCCGTCTGTGGAGAACCTATACGGACTGCCAGTGTTTTAAGAGCATGTAAAATTACATTTGCCTGGCACCTGCTTGATATAATATAGGTATATATTATACGTTGTGTAGGAATTGTGTTTTTATGTGTTGGGCCAATGGCCGTAAATAAAACTTACTTACTAATATAGGTAGGTGGTTAGAAAACTATTCTATTTTCTCAGGTTTTAAATCAACACATTGTGGCTCTGGAACTGCTATTGATACACTATGTATCACTTTGTGCTTCATTCTCAGTTTTATTGAATTTGTATGTAGCCATACAAAGCAGGTGGCGCTGTGGGTTAAACCACAGAGCCTAGGGCTTGCTGATCAGAAGGTTGGCGGTTTGAATCCCCGCAACGGGGTGAGTTCCCGTTGCTCGGTCCCTGCTCCTGCCAACCTAGCAATTCAAAAGCACGTCAAAGTGCAAGTAGATAAACAGGTACTGCTCCAGGCGGGAAGGTAAACAGAGTTTCCGTGTGCTGCTCTGGTTCGCCAGAAGCGGCTTTGTCGTGCTGGCCACATGACCCGGAAGCTGTACGCCGGCTCCCTCGGCCAGTAACACGAGATGAGCGCCGCAACCCCAGAGTAGAGTTGGACACGACTGGACCTAATGGTCAGGGGTCCCTTTACCTTATTCAGCCATTTTACTGCATTTTTAATAAAAAGAAAGGGAATAAAACAATCACACAACCACAAAACTGGCAAGGAACTTTGTGGCACCCAAAAGGCTAACAGCCCCATATCTTAGGAAAACAGTCAGCTGTCTCCTCCAAGTCAGAATGCTGACATTCATTTTAGAAGCTGGTGGATCTTGGAAGGCCAGGAACATTTCCAAATCAATACCCAACAGTAAAAGCAGCCGGGTGGCGCTGTGGTGGGCGTTTCTGTGCGCTGCTCTGGTTCGCCAGAAGCGGCTTAGTCATGCTGGCCCGGAAGCTGTCTGCGGACAAACGCAGGCTCCCTCAGCCAGTAAAGCGAGATGAGCGCCGCAACCCCAGAGTCGTCCGTGACTGGACTTAACAGTCAGGGGTCCCTTTACCTTTAAAAGCAGCGGAGGTGACTCACAGCACATTTTACACTGGGTTTTCACTTGTCCTGCCCAGGGATGTAGTCAGTGCCAGAGCTAGAGTCCTAAGAAGAGCCTGCTGGATCAGGAGAACGACTGCCCTCTAAGGCCAGCATCCTGTTCTCACAGTGGCTAACCAAAATGCTGCAGCGGGAAGGATAGTAAGTAGGATCTGAGTCCAAACTGTACAAACTTCTGTGTCGCAGACACACATTCACTGCTTTAGTCATCTTTTTCACCTTAGCTTAGGATGCAATCCTCTGCTGTGTGGACGTGAGAGAGAGAGAGAAACCCGTTTGCTCCCGTCACCTCAACTAACCTCTAGCAGCCTGACTGCATTCCTGCTGGAGTTATCACTGTGGGTATGGATCAAGGTTGGAGGGGGGTTTTTTGGTACTGATCAAAGTTTGCTAAGGAGGGAGACTGATCCTGCCTCGACTGGGACTCTCTCCAGCTGGCAGCCACTCTGGAGAAAAATAGTAGTACTCCTGGTGCCAAGGAGAGCCAAGAATAATTACAACTGGTGCAGAAACCAGCTCTGAAAGGGTTATGTGAGCAGCAGCTCTGCTGAGGAGACACCCAGATCCTGTTTCTCATTCCCGAAATGCGGATCTAATTTCAGGTGGTGGAATCGTGACCCAAACTGCTTCTAAATGCATGGACTGCAATTGTAACAGAAGCAGCGAACAGGGCGAGGGGTTAGCTTTAGTTCATAAGCATTGCGGAGCTGGATAGACCAAACGTCCATTCAGCAGGGCTTCAAAGAAATGCTGCTGGAAAGATGGCGAGAAGGATGTGGAAAGGGGAGCAGGTTGCCACTGCCCTTGTTCCCAACACTCAGACTTGGAGGGTATGCACGACTTGCCACACTTCCCTCCCAAGCTCTCAATAATACCAGTAAGTTGTTAGGCACTCTGGGCTCAACATGAGGTGCAAAATATAAGAAATCTATATATATAAAAATGTTCCCATTGCGCGTTTGTCCGAAACACCCTTGCTGCGTAACCGCTGAACCAAATCACATCAAATTTGGACACAGCGTTTCCATTACCATCTCAAAGTAATCTGGCACAATAAAAATTCAGAAAAACCACACCTGTCATACCTAAAATAAAGAAAAAACGCCAAAAAAATTGGCGCGCACATATGACATCACCAGCAAAACAGTGCCCTCTAGCGACGGCTATACTGGTACTACAGCTACAAAAGCAAAAAATTGCCGCGCACATATGACATCACCAGCAAAACCTCGCCCTCTAGCAACGGCAGGCCTGTCTCCAATTTCACTCCCAAACTGACAAATTGTTTCTCTGCAAGGAAGGAGGGGGTGATTGTGTCAGTGGCTTCCTGATACCTGAGTGCCAGACAAAAGGGTGTGATTAACTTGGCTGGGAAACAGGGAAATGTAAATATCTCTTTTGTCAAAGGCACGCTGGGAAATGGAGGCCGCCGCCTCTTGCAGTTAACTAGGCCAGACCCGCAAGGCACGCTGGGAAATGGAGTCAAGGCGCCCTGTGGGTGAACTAAGCTCTTTCGCCCAAACCTCAAGGCATGCTGGGAAACGGTGGGCTTATTATCCCAACCAACCGCGCACTCAAGGCACTCTGGGAAATGGAATCAAATCCTCTCTGTAGAGGGTTACTAGCACTTTTCCCCTTGAAAAGGCCACAGGCAAGGCACGCCGGGAAATGGCCACCGTGATCGTCCCTCAGTGATCTCCCGATGTGTGTTTTTTATCTATGCGTTTCCATAGTGCTTTCCCCTCAGACGGCGTCAGAGGCCACCTTCCTCAGCTTTTTCTGCCACAGGCCGCGAGAAGGCACCTGAGCGCGTGCAGAGTGCACACAACGCCGGCGGGGGTAGGTGGGGGTTTATTTTGGCTGCGGCTGCTACTGATGGTAATAAGCATAAAATCAGCCACAGCAAGGCGTGGCCCGGGTCAGCTAGTGAATAATAATAACAATGGGATATTGCATTTAATTGTTGCAAGCCACTATGAGCAATGCAAACAAATGCAGGGCATACATCTCTTGAATAATAAATAATATAGTTTCTCTTTCATGCATCATAGCAGGAGTCATCTGCCAGACTGAAAAACTGGAGTATAAAATCACCTCCTTCCCCTGTAGAGTTTTTATAATGGTGCTTTGCATCATTCTGACAGAATATGGCCCCCTACCCTCAAACTAGGAGGATCCAAGAGTCATATTTATGTTCAGCTCCCTCCCCTCAACCCCAAAGATGCTGCCTGCCTGCCCTTCCACCTCTCAGCCCAGCCATATACGGGGATATATTAAAAATTATGAAGAAAATAATGAGGCAGAACAAGGGTTGTTGCAGACTGACTCACTCTCTCTCTCTCTCTTTAAAAGTCATAAGCATTTTCAAGATAACGGGTTGTAACCAACCAAGTTTTACTCAGAACAGAACCTTTGAAATTCACACACAGAAGTTGGTTGTGCCCGTCAGTTTCAGTGGGCTTACTCTGAGTAGGTCTAATAAAGGATACAGCCCTGCATTTATACATATGAGAGAGAGTTGCTCCTGCACAGCCCACAAGGAAAACTGAAACTGAGCTGCATATGTTGGATCAAAGTATATGTAAAAAATAATATACCAAAGGGGCAACAATTATGAGGGAAGATACTTAAAACTTGTGGGGTAGGGCTGAAAGGGCAAAATATTTTTTTTAAGTTGGCAAATTATAAAGGGGGAAACACGAAGAAATATGTCAGAGGAGAATTAAGAGGGGAATGTGGAGGTATTTCCTGAGGGAAAACAGAAATAGAAACAGGAAGGACGGGATTTTTTTTTAAGCTGCTGGGTGGCTATATAACACTTCCTAATAATTTGTGGGGGGTTTAAAAAAAAAAGATTTTTCAGAGAATCACAGAACTGTACTGTAGAGTTGGAAGGGACCCTGAGGATCATCAAGTCCAACCCCCTGCAATGAAGGAACCACAGCAAAAGCATCCATGACAGATGGCCATCCAACCTCTGCTTAAAAACCTCCAAGGAAGGAGAGTCCACAACCTCCTGAGAGAGACCGTTCCAATGTTGAACAGCTCTTACTGCCAGAAAGTTCTTCCCGATGTTTAGTTGGAATCTCCTTCCTTGTCACTTGAAGCCATTGGTTTGAGTCCTACCCTCCGGAGAAAACAAGCTCCATTTTCCCTGTGACAGCTATGAAAAAGCCCTTTAGATATTTGAAGATGGCTATCATATCTCCTCTCAGTCACCTTTTTTTTTTTTTTGCAGGGTAAATATACCCAACTCCCTCAACTGTTTCTCAAAAGGCTTTGTTTCCAAACCTTTGATCATCTTCTTGATCATTGTCCTCTACACATGTTCCAGCTTATCAACATCCTTCCTTAAATTGTGGCAAGTCAGGCATCCCTCATCTTATTGGTTCTTCCTGCCTAAGTGCAAAACCTTACAGTTGTCCCTATTGAAATTTGTTTTGTTGGTTTTGGCCCAGTTCTCCAATCTGTTAATACCAAATCCCAATTCTGTCTTCTGCAGCATTAGCTACCCCTCCCAGTTTGGTGCAATCTCCAAATTGGAAGAGCATCCCCTCAATTCCTTCATCCAATTTGTTTATGAAGATGTTGAATGAAAACGGGCCCAGGACAGAACCCTGTGGCATCCCACTTTGTCATTTTCTTTCCGGGATGACAAGGAACCATTCATGAGCGCTCTTTGGGTTCGGTCCATCAACCAGCTACAAATCCACCTAACAGCAACCTCATCCAGCCCACAATTTACCAGCTTCTCTACAATAATATCGAGGGTGGGTAAGCCTTATTGAAATCAAGATACACTATGCACACAGCATCCCCGATCCACCAAGCTTGTAACTCATTTGTCTGGCATGACTTGTTTTGAAAAGCCAACGCTGGTTCTCAGTCATCACAGCATCCTTTTCTAAACGCTCACCATTTACAGGTAGTTTAGTTGTACCTGGGTTTATAAAAAGTTATGTGGAGATATTTCCTGAGGGGGGGGGCAAAGCCTTCTCCCATACAGACATGGCTGAACTTAGCCCTCCAGTTGTTTTGGGACTACAATTCCCATAATCCCTGACCACTGGTCCTGTTAGCTAGGGATGATGGGAGTTGTAGTCCCAAAACAGCTGGAGGGCCAAATTTGGCCATGAGGTCCACTTATTTTTGGCTTACAGAAAAAGTTATGACGGATTTACAAGAGGAAGAAAAGTCTGTCTTCCCTCCTTACTTTGCAATATTAAAATTAGTACAATATAATAAAATAATATAATTATTACAATATTATAATTATTATATCTTATATTGTGGTGCTTATGTGTTGCTATTGTTATTATAAACTGCATTATGATTATCGTATATTATAAATATTTCTTTTAGTGGAAATAAGAGTGGGGGGAGAGGAAACGAGGGTTTAGCTTCCTCGCTCCCCCCTTTTTTACTTCCCAAAATGGTCTCTTCCATTAATTAAAAACCGCAATGAGAAAAGGGGACTCCTGGTCGAGAGCCGCCCCCCCCCGGGTCTTCCTGAAAGTTGGACCTTCCACACACGCACGCGCGCATCCCCCGCGCTCGCTCGCTCGCTCGCTCCCTTTCCTTCACTCACCTTTTCTCCAACGTCTCCCCCTGTGGGGTGGGGGAGAGGAGGGTTGTCTGGGTCTCGATCCGAGGCGGGGAGCGAGGAGGAAAAAGTTGCTCTCGCGCCCACGCGTGCACGCACACAGGCACGCTTTCGGTCCCTCGCTCCTCCCACCTCCTTGAAAATTTACGAAGCCACGCCCTACTTTAAATGCTGCTTTGTGCCCGATTCCAAGATGGCGGCCAATAAAGGGCTGCCCCGCCCCGCCCGGCTTCACCCGTCAACAAATATGGAAGCCGTTATAGCGTTGCCTGGATACCGTCCCAAACGCCTCGCTTTTCTCTCAGCTTTTCTCATTTACTCACAATCACATAAGCAAACAATAATAATCAATGGCTGGAACATTTTCCCTTTAACTTGGTCAGCAGGGTCCAATTTCTCTCCTGACATTATTATTATTTAATTAAACATTAGTCTATTATTATTATTATTATTATGCAAAAGTAACTCCAAGCCACACGTAGATTAAAAGCAACAAAACCAGGGGAAAAAAATCTAACGTTCATATTTTTAAAAGGCAGGACTAACATCCCACTCACTGAAATTAAAAGCCAAAGGCCTGACAGGAGAAAAAAGAAAGATTTTGCCTGGTGCCTGCTTGTTTATTTACAATCTCTCCCATACACACACACACACACACACACACACATATTTATATATATATACACACACACATGTTTCTGCAAAGTTTTTGTCTTCCTTGCAGACTTAAGACACACGAACACCATCAGTCGTCTTTAATGATACTGCTTATTGTTTTTAAGTTGCATACCACTTACAGACTTTTAAAACATTAGCGCTTAATATTTCAAATATCTCTTAAGTGAGCAAAACTTCAAAACGGTATATATGCTTTTAAATAGTTGCTTTTAAAAGTCATGCTTTTAAATAAAGCAGCAAGCTGACTATAATCTGGCCAAAGTGCGCCTCAGGTGGCTGTTTTTTGAGTGTCAGAAAAGAGCCACAAATGAATAGATACTGAAGGGTTGTATCTTTCCTACATTCCAGAAGAGAAATTTCCGGGATTTTCTGTCTTGACTGCCAAATAGCTTGGCCAGCCTAAGATATGGTATTCTTATTTTTATTATTTTCCGTTTATTCCCTGCCCTTCACCACAAGCTCCCAGAGCGAGTTGCAATTAAGTGTGTGTGTGTGTGTGTGTGTGTGTGTATAATATAAACAAATTGGTTCAAAAATTACAGCCACAAGAATAAACACTCTTTGCTTCAGGAAGAGACGGCTCTTTCCACCTCAAGCAGCAAAATGTGTTAGGCCCGTTTACTCTGCATTGTATGTACTTTAAAACATTTTTTTCTTTGCTTAGCCACCCTGAGAATTACTTTTCAATTTTTTTTTAATGCACATGAGTTCATTACATAAAAATAAGAAAGGCCCTATAATCCTGCTTGTGGCGATTGTAGAGACGAAAGCTCTTTTAGAAGGTGGTGTCTGGTGTTCTGCCGCGTGCCTGATGGACACTGCCAGGGCGAGCTAAAAATAGTGGATTTAAAATAGCTCCCTTTGTCTAAAAGTGGTGAAACATAAGTCCGTTTATCTGCCTGAACCCTAGGTCATCACAAGCCTGTTAAATACATGGTGGTTACTTATTAACAAGACTTGTTGAACTCAGACGCCAAACCCTAATCATTGCAACATTCCTATTCTGTTATTGTGTCTGCAAGGAAGCAAAACAAACCATTTGAAACTTTCTGTCTATTTTCTGATTATTTCCCCATGCCGAGACCACATTAAATAAATCTTTTTTTTTTTAAATATGCTGCTTGATCGTAAAAACAAACAAAAAACTCAAGCAGTTTACAAAAAGAATGTAACAATGTAATTATCAGTAAAACATAGTGGAAAAACAGCCATACAAAATCTTCAAAAGATATCAACCATAAGCTTAAAAAAACAAACAAAAAAAAAAAAAAAAACAAAAAAAAACAGATTAAAACACTTGTCAACATCCTACAGGTCTGGATAGGTTTGCCAAAACAAAAATGTTTTTAGCAGGCACTGGGAAGAGTGAAGGTTTGGTCTAATGTCAAAGGCAGGGAGTTGCAAAGTGTAGGTGCTGCCACAGTAAAATACTGATTTATTTGCAAATGCAGAATGAGTAGAATGTAGTAGTAGTAGTAAACTTTAATACGGTCAAAGACCAGCAATGAGTAGAATGAATATTATTTATGTAGGACTTTTAATGTTGCCATTTGCTCAGATTGGAGCAATTATGTAGGCGTATATGGCCTAAGGCAATATCACAGGTATGAATGAATGAAAGTCTTTATTACGGTCATAGACCAGAAAGAATATCACAGGTAAAATTGGCTTGCATGTTATTAATTCATATCATTAGATTGGGCTTGTTCATATGTTGCACTGAACACTGGTATGAAGTGTCCCTGTACATGTACAAGTGTTTGTGTGAAACTGTGTGCCCTTGATTTGCACGCTCGGCTGTGTATCCCCTTACTGTGGGGTACACAAACTATACATTCATATTAAGTCTTTACATTTAAATAACTGCATGAGTGTACAGCTCAACTATTTGTATACACAGGTACACAGATTTTGCACTCATTGAAAGTAACATGTGGATGCCCCTATATTGTGCTCCAAAGGGGTTCTGGGTTTCATCAATGGGATCGTCTATCCTCTTGGAAAGTCTGTGGTTGCAGTTTCGAAATAGCTACTACCGTATCCTGGTAGGCTTTGGACATTTGATGAGTAGGAATTGCCTTCTAAACGACGAGAAAGATTTTGCATGAGAGGTGATACAGAGTGGGTGGGTTTGTGTGACCAGACAAACTAGCTTAAGCAGTATTTAAAAGAGGTCAAACAAATCCAAGGAGGATAGGCCTTATCAAGTAGTCAAAGTGGTGTAAATGGAACCTTCATGTTCAGAAGCAGTCTACCTCTCTGCTGATGAAGATAAATAGGCAAGAGAGGGATGTTGCCTTTTCACATCTTGTTTGTGGGCTTCCTGGCTGGCTAATGGGAGAGATGGATCTTCAGTGGGTTCTAGCAGGGAGCTCTTGCTATGATCTTACCAGTTAAAAAAGTGTCCTAGTAGCATTGGTAGATGTAACTGTAAGACTGCTGTGGGCTCCTCACACTCTGGACTCTCTCTCTCTCTCTCTCTCTCTCTCTCTCTCTGTGTGTGTGTGTGTGTGTGTGTGACATACACATGCATGAATTTAATGCACAAGTGGGCACAGGGCCTAGAGTTTGCCACCCTGGTGCTGAAAGGCATTTGTTCCACTCTGAACATGTATAGATTTCACTGGGGGCCCCTTCTGCCAGTTGAAAGCCTCCATCCGTTTAATAAAAGGGAGGGAGGCTGAAATCACAGTGACCTCCCCTACAGGGTTACTGTGACAATTGCATGAGCACTGGTGGTTATCTGGCAGGCGGGTGGAGGGGGAGGAAACCAGGTCACTGTGGAAAGGGTGAGGCAGTATCAAAACCCCTAACGGCAATTTCTAGGGATTTCCAATAATGCTGCAAGATCTTGTTTGGCTGACTTTCAAGGGCTGGTGTTACAAGCAACTGTGCTTTATTTTTAGAACTGGGAATCTCTGGCTTGGTACTGCAGGTGCAAAACTAGGCTTTATTTCATGCGAGTCAAATACCCAGATTTGCACACACCCCACATACATTTGCGTACACCCCCCCCACACACACAGAGGCTGGGATCCTCAATGGCATCCCTGTAGAGGTTTTGCCCAGGGCCAAAAATTGGCTAGCCCCCCTACCCCAGCCCCTGCTATGGCTGTGCATTTTGGTTGGATTTCGAGAGAGAGGAAGAGGTATTCAAGGAACCCATGTAGTTTTCTTTCATATTTTGTGCAAATGGGGAAGAAATTGAGATTTATCTGATTTTACCCAGCATCTTGCATTCAAGCTCTGCATTAGAAGCTGCACACTGACCATTTCTCAGAATATGGACATGGGAATTGGAGTCTCTGATTTCTCTTGAACTGGAGGCAACTTCTTAGGTGGGTGGTATCGAGCATTTGAACTTGCAGTCATCCTGTCCTGCAAATTGTCCCTGCTTTGGTAGGAACTGGGGGAAGACAACGACAAAGGTTTGCAGCCAAACCTCTGCCTGCTCAGAGTAGACCCATTGAAGTTGACTAGCATAGGTCCATTAATTTCAGCGGATTTTCTCTTAGTAGGACTTAGGGCAGGACGTTATGAGCTGTTGCGTGAATAGGAGTTCACTTTTTGAATAATAAGAATTATATGTCGGGGGGGGCACGGCCATCAGGATTTTAGAGATGCTTAGGTGGGGCATGGTCAAAAAAGGTTGGGAACCACTCCTCTAGTTGGAGGGCGACTTGAGAAGGATGCAACAGGCATGCACCCTGCTAGCCTTGCACTGCTTTTGTGTGTCTCGCAAAGTGGGTGCAGCACGGCCCCCTTTAGCTCAAATGGGCAGGGGTCGCTCTGGCAGCGCTCCCCACCCCCATGACATGCTACACATGTCTGCTTCGGGCGCCGTCAATAAACACTCCGCCACTGGCCTAACAGAGCAGAGCTCTCCAAACTTTTCATGTTGGCGACATACCGGTACTTTTGAGACAAGCATCATTTCACGACACAGTAATTCAGTTTTCCTAGCAAACTGGAGGTTAAACTAACTCATTTCCAGCCCCGGGAGGAGCGCTGCGGCACAGTTTGGAAAGCTCTGCTCCAATGAAAGGTGGGATATAAATGTAATAACCAATAACATAACAATTTCTATAGGAATTGTGTCTTGTTCATTCTGTATGTCATACAGTCACCAGTGTCACATGAGTGAAGGTTAACTCTCTTCTGTCACACACAATTCTTGTCCATCAAGTTTTCCAGGGCAGTTTTCGCCAAGTACAGACTTTGGAGGCCCTTAATAGAACTGATCAGAAGGTCGGCGGTTCGAATCCCTGCGACGGGGTGAGCTCCCGTTGCTTGGTCCCAGCTCCTGCCAACCTAGCAATTTGAAAGCACGTCAAAGTGCAAGTAGATAAATAGGAACCGCTGCAGCGGGGAGGTAAACAGCGTTTCTGCTCTGGTTCGCCAGAAGTGGCTTTGTCATGCTGGCCGCATGACCTGGAAGCTGTACGCCAGCTCTCGGCCAATAAAGCGAGATGAGCGCCGCAACCCCAGAGTCGGACACGACTGGACCTAATGGTCAGGGGTCCCTTTACCTTTAATAGAACTGAAAATAATTGGGGATGCCCAAAAGAATGCAAGGACATCAGTCACCCAAAGAACACCTTTTGTGGATTTGCAACAGGTAATCTCACACATCTCCCCTGCCCCCTGCCCTACTCCAGCTCCTATAAAAAATTTCCCACTGTTGGAAGCGGCTTGAAAATATTAGGTGCACCTCCTCCAGGGTTTTTTTTTTCCTGTACAAAAAGAAGCAATCACACAAAATTACTAAGAGAAGGTGATGCTTTTAAACATGTTTGTAAGGATTTATGCAAGATCCACTGGCAATTTGGGGATTTTCTTGTATACGTTATTATAATGTTATACTTGGTACTTAAATATTTCTTAATCTGTGGAAAGGTTTGGGTTAATGCTCTTGCATATGTCCCTGATTTGAATGCAAGATAAATTTGTACCATGCTAACAAATAAACATCAAATCTTTTTAGCTTTGCCTTTAGCTAATTTAAGTTGGTACGGGGTCCCCCCCCATAGCAATTTTCAATATTTATTTTCAGGCCTCCCATAGGCGGCTTCTCCCCCCACCTCACTATTATTTATTCCATTTATTCATCACTTTTTACAAAAAGATGTCTCAAAGCATCTAACAAATCCATAAAATCCCCCCCAAAACACAAAAAATAAATGCTACTCCACCCTACAAAAATGGGGACTGGGAATTTTATGGCTCAGAGGGCTAGATCTTTATTTCCTGACACTCTGGAAACCAGCTTGGACAGGTGGGCAGGATCTGCCCTTTTTCAGTTTATAAAATCCCTGCAAAAGCTGATCTCGTTGTTTCTCTAAAAACTCCCACCAGCTACAGTTTATCTATTACCTCTTTTGCAAATTTCCTCTCTCTCCTTCTCTCTCTTTCTTATTGGGGCCTGCCCCCTTGTGGCGAAGCAGATGTACACCCACAGATTATTCTTATTTTTTAATGTACGGTAATTAAAGTGTTATGTGCTAGGTGTGAAAAGCAAAGGTGGTTCAGGATGGGAAAACCTTACAGCTGCCAGGATTAATTGTAATATAGAAAAAATAGGGGTGGTTGGTTTTTGCTGCCCAACTCCCCAAGGGACTGAGTCCCCTAAGTTCATTATCGGTCACAGATGAATGGATGGAGGCAGGATGCAGTGAAAGCAAGGCAGATCTTTATTTTTTCTGTTGCAACAGAGTTCCCTCCCCTCCTAGCAAGGAGGCAAGAGAGACCCAGAACCAATAAGAAACATCTCTTTTAAGGGTTTGCATTTTGGCGGGAAGAAGCTACAGTTAGAAATTACATCACACATAAGGTGGGGACGGGTTGCTGTGGCTCAGGCAGGCCAAGGGGTGATATTCCTGATGATTGAGCAAGTTTTACATTGTTCCAGACACATTTTACACAAAACATTCGCATTTGATAAGACAATCAGGATGCCCGTCAGACATCCCTCAATGCAGAACATCTGGACAAACGATGATGACAATACAAAGGAGGTTCATAAATATAGGAGAGGAATCCCTTTAGAAACTTCCCTGAATTACTATCTGCCTACCTGTTCTCAAGTTTAAGGAGGCAGAAGAAATATTGAGTCTCTTTAGGAGAGCCAAGATGGCTTTTGGATTGCTCTCCTATACTGTACTATTTTAGACATGTCGTTTGTATACTTATGTATGTGGGTTAAACCACAGAGCCTAGGGCTTGCTGATCAGAAGGTCGGCAGTCCGAATCCCTGTGACGGGGGGGGGGGGGAGCTCATGTTGCTCGGTCCCAGCTCCTGCAGTTCGAAAGCACGTCAAAGTGCAAGTAGATAAATAGGTACTGCTTCGGCGGGAAGGTAAACGGCGTTTCCGTGCGCTACTCTGGTTCGCCAGAAGCGGCTTAGTCATGCTGGCCACATGACCTGGAATCTGTAAGCCGGATCCCTCGGCCAGTAACGCGAGATGAGCGCAGCAGACCCAGATCTGACTTTTTTGGTGAAATTGTGACCACGTGGGTTAGAAATTTAAAAAAAATTTCATCTTTTTTGCAGGTTAAGTCGCCGAGGCCTGAATTTTTGTACTAAGGTATGATAAAAACCCTTCTGTTTCCACCGTCAAATCTTTCAGGGGAGAATTTGCAACAGTTTGGCACCATTTTTGAGTGAATCGGATAACATCAGATTTTTGGTGAAATTGTGACAACCCGGGTTAGCGATTAAAAAAAAATAATAAAAAATTTCCGCAGGTTCATTTTTTAAAAAAATCCCTAACCCAGTCCAAAAAATCAGGCCCGACGACTTTACCTGCGGAAAAACTTTTTTGAAAAAATCCCTAACCCGGCGGGTCACAATTTTACTAAAAATCTGGCGTTTTGCAATTCACTCAAAAATGGTGCCAAACTGTTGCAAATCCTCCCCAGTAAGGTTTGGCGGTGGAAACAGAAGCCTTTTTTATCATAGTCCAAAAAATCAGGCCTCGACGACTTAACCTGCGGAAAAAGGTTTTTTGAAAAAATCCCTAACCCGGCGTGTCACAATTTCACAAAAAATCTGACGTTTTGCAATTCACTCAAAAATGGTGGCAAACCACCGCCAAACTTTTCACGGGAGAATTTTCAACAATTTGGCACCATTTTGGAGTGAATTGGATAACGTCAGAATTTTGGTGAAATTGTGACCCCCTCGGATTAGGGATTTTTTTATAAAAAAAATTTCCGCAGGTTAAGTTGCCAAGGCCTGAATTGTTGTACTATGATAAAAACCCTTCTTTTTCCACCGCCAAACCTTTCAGAGGAGAATTTGCAACAATTTGGCACCATTTTTGAGTGAATTGAAAAAAGTCAGATTTGCAACAGTCGGACACGACTGGCCCTAATGGTCAGGGGTCCCTTTACCTATATGTGTGTTTACCTTGTGCAATCATCAACATTTATTCTATATTTGAGACCTTAGAATTCCTTTTTTTAAAATGTATTTATTTGGTTTTTCAGATTAAAATTTCACAGTCACATATACAACATACAACATAAAAACAAAATTCCAAGGAATCTCTTGGGACTTCCTTCCTGCCTTTTGTGGGTTCTATTGTTAATCATTTCATTCTGCCTCTTTTATGAAAACCCAAGTCTTTTACCTCTCCATTGTGTCAAAAAGTCACCATTAAACCACAATGGAGACCTTACGATTCCCATGACATTTGGGAGGCGGGGTGCTTTAAATGTCGAGGGCATCTTGCAGCCTCAGTCTACACACCACTGCGCAAAGCAGATCGGAAGGAACGCTTCGCCGCTGAGTTGCAGCCCTTCCCTTAGGAATGAATACAATCAAGATCCTAGTCCCCAGGGACTCGCTTGCAGAGACGCACTTTCCCTGTGCGTACCCGGAAATCTCCCATGCAGAAAAAAGTTGGACCTCTCTTAATTGTGGGGGTTTCGTATCTCTGTGGTAGCTTCGCTACCAGCACTTCCGTTTTTCGACCGCACCCCTCCTTGCTCCTCGAGCGACAGGGCGCATGCGCGGGTTTCTCCGGCTGGCGTCTGCCTGGGGCTACGAGGAAGATGGCGGCCGGCTGCGGGGCTGGCGCTTGCTGCTGCTGCTGCTGCGGGGAGAGGGAGAGCCGCACCCCGGAGGAGCTGGTGAGGGAGGAGCCCCGGGGGGCCGTGAGAGCCTGGCTGGAGCCAACACCCTTGCCTGTCCCCATTGTTTGCCGTGTGCTTGATCTTGGGAGGTGGCCGTAGCAAAGCGGGGTGCCTCTGAGCATGGGCAGAGTGGACTTCCCTCTTCCAGCGAGTCTCTGCAAAACCCTCAACTCCTGCAGAGATATGCGCGTGGGTGCGTTTGCAGCGATTCATTGGAAAGGGAAAAACCGCTCTGTGCATGCTCAGAGGCAGCCCACCTGCTTTGCTACAGCTGTAAAATCTTATCCCTTGGGACATGCATGTCTGAGGGAGGGGATGCTTCTGTGCATGTACAGAGTGCTTCTCCAATGGGTCACCCCCCCCAATATATCTGATGGTTTTTTCTCTATCTATTGGCACTGGGAGGGGGCATTGCAGTGACTCGTTGGAAAGGGAGAATTGCACCTGCTTGTCATGTCTATATAAATATTCTGTCTTGGGGCATGCATCTCTTAAGGGGGGATGCTTTTGTGCATGTACAGAGTTCCTTTCCAAGGGGTCATTGCAGCGATACTTGTTTATCTCACATGTATAGACAGGATTATATTCCATGTTAGTTCTAGTCAGAGCAGAACCATTCAAAATGTTGGACATGTTTTCCTATAGGCCTATTAGTTTCAATGGGTTTACTCTCAATAGGCTGTTGTCGGAAGCAACCCATCTTGGGTACTGGAGTGAGGTGTTTGCAGCATCTAATGTAATAACTTTAAGCCTGTTTTTTTGTTTTCAAATGTATGGAATAGCATGTACTTAAACATTTCTGTGACTGTTTGCACCCTGATAAAAGAACTAGTGCTTTCTTGAAAGAAGCAAACTTTTAACTGTGGGTATGCAGTAATGGAAATACATTCAGGCCTCAGATGCAAACTCTAGATAATATTTTAGAGACTAAGACCTAAACCACATTTCTAATGATTGTCATATTATTGTCATATTCGACATGTTAATTCAAACTTAATTCTGTTGTGTTTTATGTTGGCTTAGTATGGTATGTGTGGGACGCTGGTGGCGCTGTGGGTTAAACCACAGAGCCTAGGGCTTGCTGATCAGAAGGTCGGCGGTTCGAATCCCCGCAAAGGGGTGAGCTCCCATTGCTTGGTCCCTGCTCCTGCCAACCCCAGAGTCGGTCACGACTGGACCTAATGGTCAGGGGTCCCTTTACCTTTAGTACGGTATGTGAATCTGGTCTGGGACCGTAATAAATTTAATTCATTCGCTTCTGAGACTTTTGATTTGTTTCCCAGACTATCCTTGGAGAAACTGAGGAAGAAGATGACGAGATTCTCCCACGTAAGGACTATGAGGTGAGTGGTGACAGTTTTGTCAATGAGCAATTAAAAGAAACAGATGAGTGGGGATTAAGAAGCATAGGCTCCTGTGAAGGGTATGTGTGCATCCACAAATGTTGGCTATATAAGCCAGGTACCAAACAGCACCTTAAATCTAGGTTACAGTTGCCACAACGGGATGTCTGTTTGCCAGGGGGACAACCCTCGGCGTCCGTTCCAACACTACAATTCTATGGTTCTATGACCTCAACTCCATTGCTTGACTGTAGCTTGCTCTTGCGACAATTCACTTTTGTCCCAGGATGCAAGAAGGAGAAACGCACACAGTGGAAATGGAAATGGGATTAACCATGAACCAAGGCAGAGCTTTTTAGACTGTGGTTGCCAAACTGGTGCCCAGAAATCTCCACGTAATTGCAGTTGTACCCCGTGCCAGTAGCAAAACGTGCCTGGCTAATTTCCAAACCCTGCTCTGAACTTAGACCATTGTTTGACTTTACTGCCCCTGTTGTTGTTTAGTCGTTTAGTCGTGTCCGACTCGTGATCCCGTGGACCAGAGCACGCCATTCACTCCTGTCTTCCACTGCCTCACGCAGTTTGGTCAGACTCATGTTGGTCGCTTAGAGAACACTGTCCCACCATCTCGTCCTCTGCCGTCCCCTTCTCCTTGTGCCATCAATCTTTCCCAACATCAGGGTCTTTTCCAGGGAATCTTCTCTTCTCATGAGGTGGCCAAAGTATTGGAGCCTCAGCATCAGGATCTGTCCTTCCAGTGAGCATTCAGGGCTGATTTCCTTCAGAATGGATAGGTTTGATCTTCTTGCAGTCCATGGGACTCTCAAGAGTCTCCTCCAGCACCATAATTCAAAAGCATCAATTCTTTGGCGATCAGTCTTCTTTATGGTCCAGCTCTCACTTCCATACATCACTACTGGGAAAACCATAGCTTTAACTATATGGACCTTTGTCGGCAAACTATATGGGCCTTTGTACAGCCCCTACCTGTCTTTAATGCAGGATGGGGGCTATTGGCCATGTCATCAGAGTCTAATGAACTCTGGAGGGCCACAGTTTCTCCCTCCCGGCAACTTCTGCCTGGAGTAAGAATTTTCTTTTTGAAAATGTGAGTGTGAACATAGTGGTTCTTGCTCTCTTCCTCCTGTATTATGGGTTGCGTTCAAATGCTCTTGCCTTTCTCTCCCACCCACCTGCAGAGCTTGGACTATGATCGTAGCATCAATGAACCCTACCTGGAAGTTCTGGAAAGCCTTGACAGCAAGGTAAGATGGTGTAGGGAAGTTACGGTCATGGGAGTCATTGGTTTCTGCTGTTTTAGTCTTCTGCTGCTAGCTTTAGGGCTTGCCAGCATGGTACTTGTTGCTGTAGTTGTAGTTGAGCTCTACCCTTAGTTACAGATAAAGCCACAGAGATCCTCCATTCATTTCCTTCTTGGTCATGAGGAGGCGAGGGCTGTTACCTTTTCCTTCCTTGAAAAGTGCAATAGAGTTGCAGGAGGAAGTTGGGAGGATGG